>OY856412.1:249036743-251917993 GCA_963693085.1 Alisma plantago-aquatica
TTGGCTGTGGAGTTTAACGAGCTAGGATTTTTTCTCTTCTTTGGAGCTTCCATGGTTTTGGAGCTGTTCTTGACATCCAAGGCAAGTTATATAACTTTCACCTGAAGTATTGTTGCACTTAATCTTACATGCAAGTAATCTATCTCTAAAACATGGTTCTAAGTTGCATAGTGATGATATCTTGAACTAGGGTTTTAGATGATGTTTTCCTACTTGAGTTTTATCCCTTGATGTTTCGATTTCTTGCTGTTAAACAACCTGTTGATCAAGTGGTTGATGTGTTCTTCTCTCTCTTGATGTTTTCATGTGGTTCCTTATGTGGTTTTTTGGTTTTGGATGACTTTTAGGCCGCTATGAATGAACTCCTTGAGTGGTCAAAGAGGTGACACATGTTCTTCAGTTGATGAGATTTCCCCTTGTTTTCATCTCACCTAGTCTTGTTTCATGTGGTTGATGAGGTGTTGAACTCCCTCTTTAGTCGATGAAGTGGTGAGGTTCTTTTTGGTCTATTAAGTTTCCCTTCGACCTAGATGTCTTCGGTTAACAGTATGACCTAGTTTCCTTCAGTTTCTAAGTGTTGACCTAATGGTAGCCTTGGATGATCCATATCTTCAACCAATGAAGATGATGTGTACTATTCCTCTTCAGTTGATGAGAATTCTTGGACAAGTAACTTCTTATGTGTTTGACTTCATGTTGATAACAGTTGAGCTTCTTTCCTCTAAGAAAGTTGGAGATGATGATATCTAGGATATAATATTAATTGTTGGTCTAAAACTTTAATTTGTTTACTACATGAAACCTAACCCTAATGTGAGTACGTGATGTTAATGTTTAGCTTGCTTGATTAACTAGCATGATGGTTGAGTATTTTCTCTCTTCTAATGTTGTAACAATAATCTATTATTGAATGAGCATCATAACTAATGATCGATTGTGGTATCATTTATGTGGAACATATGTGATGATGATGAGCCTTGCTGAGGCATAATGAGATAATGATTCTTTGTAGGGAATACTGTGAATGGTCTTATGACCTTGGAAATAGCTTTGTGCTTTCAGGTGTTATCCTCTGGTGATGTGATGAGGGATTGATATTCCATAGTGATGTGGTAATGGTGATGGCCTTATGTATGGAGAAACAATATCATGTGGTGATCTGCTCAGCTTTATGTTTTATATATTCTGAAGTTATTATATAACAATGCTTTCTAGAATGAATTAGGGTTTGTATGTCCACTTGTTTGATGCAACTGTAATTTACCAAATTGGCATTACTAATCAAGTGAAACCCTAATCGAGTAGTGCCCTATGTCATAGATCCATTCTAGTGCCAGGACTTGCTAGATGGTGAAATGAGTATTCCTAAGGGCATCTCAGAGTCACATACATAACATGTTGAGTATGCAAATGTGTGAGTGAATGAATATCCTTGTCATCTTGGCCCCGAATATTTTAGGGAGGAAGGTTGGAGTCGTACCTATCCCTCTTTTGAGAACGATTGTGGTCGTGTCTTGGTGATTATACATGAGATGTGATTGGAGGACAACTGTAGTTGTACCTCAGTAGTAGGGTTTACCTTTGCACAACCTAGTGTCTAGTGTCATGACATGTACCAAGGATGGACTAGGGGCTTTTCAACTTGACTAAATGTCATTGTTGGTAGTTTGACTGATATGCCACTACGGTGCAAACTCATACTGACTGAGTAGGGCGAAGATCCTATGATTCCAACTCTTCCTAGATCTTGTATGAAACTAATTGCAACCAACCGGTGGTCAGTTGGACTATGAGTGGGTATGGCTCGACTCCCCATGGCTTAATAAAAGACGTAATACAACTGTGTAGTATATCTACTTAGGGTTAAACATGACACACATTAGATGTTTACCCTTTCCTTGTTTCTTATACTGTACAATTGTTAATGGCTAATGTGTTCTTCAGGTTCCATATAAGAGTATAAGATGATATACTTATATGCTATAGCTAGTTAATCTTCCTATTTCGTACAGTTCAATTTTAACTATTCATTTAGCTTAATCTACTCATAATGCTTAATATTTGATTTAATATATATCTATGGAATAATAGTTGTTGGTTGAGAGAGATATATATTTCCGAGATGTTAGTCTCACCCTATGGGTTTCCACATCATTTTAGGCGATCGTCAGTGACATGCTAGAGATTGTGGTGTTGAGGAGGAAAAACAAGGAGACCAATAGTCATTGACGGTTGGATGTTGCTAATGTTTTATAGTAGAGTCCTATGTGTCATGCCTATATTCTCAGGTCCTATAAGGGGTGTTTTATAGACGTTGCACCATGATACATGTTTTGGTTGTATGCCATTGTTTGTATATATGTGGCTCGTATATGTGAAAATATATCTTTTGTAACAAGTGCATGGTAGTTGGACACTATATAGATGGGCATACATTTATGGTATGTGATATGATATAGGATGTAATATTTGTTGATATATATGTTTCCACATAATGTTGGTTATATGAGATCGATTTTCATTTACTTGTTCTTTTGGTAATGTGGATGTTTAGCTTTTGATCATATGTTTGGTAATGGGTTATATAGCTTGTGTGACATCAAGTTGTTACAAGGAAAAGTTGGTATCAGATCCCTAGGTTTATTGAGTCTACAAGAACATAGGACTAGGGTTGTGTCTATTCTAACATCCTCTAACATATCTAATTGTAGTTTATATCCCTATAGATATTTCTGGAGAGCATGAAGATCATGATGAGAGTAGTGTGGATGCACTAGGAAGTGGTTCCATGTGACGTCCATAGATTTTCTAAAATTTAATTGGATGTGTGATTTCTAAATTGAAACCCTCACCTCAGTGAGAATCCCAATTTAAACACCCCATACTAGGCTAAGAAGAAGAAAATCAAGGGAGTCAGAAGGAAACAAAAATAGCACATGCACATGAAGAATAAACAAACCACAAAACATGTTCACCATTCAACATATAATTACAAAATGAATTGTTATAAAATTTATATTACATATTGAACAGCAAACCTTTACATATACATGTACTACATCTTAAACAAGATCTTAAGACAATAGGTATACCTGTACATCAGCTCACCACACAACTCTCAACTATCCTGGATCTTCAAGATCATATGTCCATAACTAAAACAAAAGATTACATGTGGTACACGTCAACACAATATTCAAGAATATTATATTGAGTACACCTACGTGTCGTGTATATATCTCTCATTACTAAGATTGGGAATAAGAAAAAAATACTTGGAAGTTATAAAGAAATGTAATAAAAAGCATATACTTGCACAAAGACGTTCATTAACAAAAGATAACACATTTTTAGGTACATTTTCGATTATATCATCCATGCATTTACTACCTAAGATTTGAATGCATTAAGGTCTTTATTATCTACTACCAAAGAGTTGGATCATTTCACAATGTGATCTACTACCAATGAGTTGGATCACTTCCAAGTACTTTACTACCAAAGAGTTGAAGTACTTACTTTCTAGCACTTTATTACCAAAGAGTTGAAGTTATTGGATATAATGTAATATATATATTGTGTTTCATGTATTCCTAATAATAATTATGAAATATAAAGCAATATGTTATATAAGAAAAATCATTTCATCCAATATCATATGCCAAGTATTTTACTAGACATATAACACAAGCATGTTGTATAATAAGCTAAGTAAGAGGTAATGGTGTACCTTTATCAAGATAGCCTAACCATCATATTCCTGATGTCATCTATATCCTTTGTCAACCTTGATTATGACACGATCATACATATACCATCTGGTTCTCATTATCGTTAACCCTAATTATGTCCATTTTAGGGTTTAATTAACTCCTTAGAATATTCCCATCATTATTTGTTGTCTTATTCTTCTTATTATCTGGGGTTTATGTTACTGATGTTGTATTCCAGATTATAGTCAATTGTATGACCATTAGTTCCCATATCATTTTTTGCATGTATTAACCATAGATTATATACATTAATCCAATTAGGATTTTCTCATCATTATAGGATCCTTGAACAGGTAACCTTATTTATGTTCATAATTATGATCTCATAATTATATATTAGCTTCCAGTTACTGATATAAGCTTACTCTGCAAATTTTCATTATTTCTTAAGCATCTTTGCATTATATCACATTCATTAGGTTTATTGGCCCTAATTAACCATATCGAGCAAATTACATGATTTTGTGTATCAACATCATAATCACTGACCTTAAATGGATTATACTCATGAATATAGATTTACTGACATTTTATCATAATTTTAGGCCATTGTTTGATATTTATTATCCATGAAATAAGAATTATACATCTTACTTAATATATTTGTTATTTAATCATACAAAAGACTGATTGTATGGTTCCATGTTATTCTACTCCTTTTTCTGAACATTTTGATACATTTTTTGTATTTTTTTAATAAACGAGCTATTTACTATGAATTTTATAAGATCTGACAATTTTCTGAGGTTGTTAACTTTTTCATCCAATCAGAGGCGGCCACACGTCCTTGAGGGTGGGCGCATCCTTATGCTAGTAGTTAGGGTTAGGTTGGGTGGTTCCCTTGGTCTGGACCTGGTTCAATGAGTTTGATTCTATCAGTTCAGATGATTGGACCAAGTCACTCTTATTTCTTCTTGTAATCTCGCCCTCACGTAAGCGTGTGACCACTGCCGCCGTGGAGCTGGTCTCCAGTGAGTGATCAGTCACAGTATCCTCCTCCTTGAAATGACCTTCCACTTATATAAGCTTCACAATCCCTATCCAGTCATCCTCGGCTACTCAGGTCGCCGTTGGGGGGTGCCTTCTCATGAATCTAAGGAGCTTGCTGCAATAGGCTACTGCTACGGCAGACTAGAAAAAGGCAAAATGCCTCGGCTCTGTGAAAATATAGACTAGAACTTTCGATAGTGATACAAGTCTTACAGTAACTCACCTTCTACCTGCCATTGTAGTTGGAGCCGCTATAATAGGCTTTGATGGTGGTCTTCTTCTATGTCAGACCTTGGTTCATAGGTCATGGGGACCTCAACAAAAAATGCTAAAAACACCTGATTTCTTCTACTATAGTCTCTCTCATTATTTTCCCTTGCTACATATTCCTCAGAATCCCTTCTAGCTCTACTTCTTACTCATGATTTCTCCTACAATTTGTAGTGGAGACTAGGGACATCACTGGAGCTCAACCTCCCTATTCTCTTAGTCATTTGCCCCACCCAGGGTAACAAATAGTTTATAATGAGGAGGCAAGTCCAACTCGTCAGTTACTTCTCCCATCAACCCCCATGACCAGGCTGATCGTGGTTTCATGGCTGGATACACCAAGCACACACTCTAACTGAAAGGTGGGTGACTACAATTTTAGTCGTCCGATCTTTCCCATCCAATGGCTACAAAACCTTGATCTATGGCTACTAACAAGGAAACATTTCTGATGTAAATGGGCCATCCGCATTACATACTAATGTCATGACCCAAATTAAAGAATCATGCACTATACTCATCATTCATCAACTAAATATTTACCCATAAATTCCCTAATATTTAAACACATACATATTTTGATAGGTACATCAATATGAAACATCAGATATAGGTTCATAGCATCCTAAAGTACCTTCTTGCCAACTTTGAGGTCCAAACATCAATGATATTTAAATTTATTAATTTCTACAAAGTGGCACACAATCAAGGATATTGAACTAGAAATCAAAATCAATTAACTTACAATCTTGTCAAAACAAATAACAACACATTAGAGTCATCACCATAATGTATCCAAATTATTTAAATAATTCATCTCAAACTCAACTCATGAATTAAATTACCTCATTAGGTATTTCAAAGACATAAAAGTCCACTCCATCACATCCTACACACCTTAAAAAAATTTATACTTGAAATTAAGCTAAAATTCAGTTTTTCACGTCATATACATCTGAAAAGAAATTGTGTCCTCCAAATTGAGCCATTCTCTTATTCCATGAAGAGAACCAAAACTTCTTCATCCATAAGTAGGGAACCACTCTAGGTACAACATATACACAAATAGAATCTCTATTACTATATCCATATCTTTCTACGAGATCATAAAAACATCTAGGGTGATCTACCCCTTCATAAAAGATTGAAATAAGGGTTTAGAAGTTTAGGTTATTTCATGAAGTCATTCATATTTTAGGATTTAAATCCTGACCTTTACCCAAGCATTAAGATTTCAACAATAATTTATACACTTTATGAAGGAGTTAATTACAATTAACACATATTATCCATCTATATCATATCAAGATGTCATCATCATTATATTGTGCAAAATTTTTAGAACATGTTCAACATTAACATATGCCTTTTAATAGGAATTTAACTATAATTAACTCACTTTATCCATCTTCATCATATTATTGTGTCTCCATCATCTCATTGTGGAAGCTTTCAAATTATGTTCAATATCTTTATTAACCACCAACATTCAATGTTTATCATTAATATTATCTCATTTCATTTTCTCATATCAAATTAAAAACTTTATGAGTGACTTCATCACTAGATTAACCAACTATATTGCATTATCATTATTATGTAACATGTATCATTAGAGCCATATCATTGTACTTTCTCATATTACGTTGAAAATTGTTTTAGAGATTCATCATGATTTTAGCCAACTATTCACATTATCATAATTCAAACATTTGTCTAGAAAACTAATACAGAGCTATGTCAAAACATCACTAGGGTTTTCCAATATTATCATGTCCTCATGCATTATCTCGAGATTAGATCCTGAACATATATATTATATCACGGTTGTGCTACACAAACTTATATGAGTGGCTTGTCAAACATATATCAAAATTTTATCTAGTCCAATTGAGGTTATCTTGACCATATCATGAGGGTAATGTCATGCTCAGTCTCTATGAGCTAACTCAATCTTATGAGTATCTCAAATGCATATACTTTATCTTTCCTCTTTAGTCTAGGGGTTCTCATATTACCTCATTGGCACTAGTTGATCAACTTCACAAGCTCTAGCCACATAAGCACAAACCAAAACATGATATTACATTCTATTCGTAGATCTCTACCCATGACATACTATTTCTCAACTTTCTCTCTTATACACATCAACTAGATTCCTATAAGGAATCACCAACCCGAGTATGAGGCTTCATAGAAACTAAACACTTACCTCCTCTAAGATCTTTGGACTCTCTCTCACCCTCACCCAGATGGTAGGTTATCATATTCATACTCACATATGCAGATATAACCAGACTCGCTATGAATCCAGGGTTTGGTCCTCCCAAGGACATCTAGGGTTCAAGAAAGCTATATGAATCACACATAAATCAACTCAACTCAATCACTTAGGAGTAGTCTCGTTTAGGACATATCATATCACATATTTCTCGTCATTCTCATATCTTTGAGTTTATGTTCTTTGACCTTCTTCCTGTGGCTCTCAATCTCTCTGAAGTCAACCCTATAACTAGTCCCAATACTAGAGTTCCTCCTTTGTAAAAGAGATTGATGCTCAAACTAACTTGTTGGTATGTATGCCCATAGAGAAAGTCATATGATGATTGTAATGGGATACTTTGTAAATGATTTGAATAATAATAAAGGCAATTTCCAATCTAGATGTTTAAACTGTTTCTGAGATGATGGTGTAACATAATAGATGTCTAAAGAATGTTTTGACTCAATGACGTATGCTTTTAGGTTGAGGACCTAAACGATGAGATCATACAGATGCTAAGAGTATTCTTTCTTGTTTAGTCCCTAGTCGGTTGTTATTGTGGAAATAACCATAGACATCAATAACACTAAAGACTAGATTGTGTGTTGGTTGATGACAAAATCTCATTAGTCATGATATAGTGATATCAAACCAAGCACATAGGTACTTGTTAGAGAACAAGGTACCGGACAGACCCACCGTGAGAGTGACACATGGAATCATGACATGGTAGTCACAGTCAGCTCTCACAGTGATGGTGGTGAGTGTGATTCTTAGACCTGAAATCACTACACTCAACACATGTCGTTGGGTACACTTTGACATCATCAAACGCAGTCCTGAAACATGGGTTGTTATAAAGGTGATGATTGGGTGGCTTTGACACATGGGGCTTTTGAGGGGTGAGTGATAGATATGGGATTTGTCCCTCCTAAGGGAGTTTGATATCATTGGCCACTTGATGAGTAGGATTGAGAAAGGCATGCACATGCACGTGTGAATCAATATGTGATATTGATGTCATACACATCTCACTCGGTCTACTCTGAGATCAAGGAAATGAATGAACATTGACAGGATGACTGTTCCATGCCTCGAGTTCATTCTGGATATCAATGACAAAGGAATTATACATTCACTGTAACACCATTCACGGATTGTAGGATGAAAGTTGTTCTCCAACTTTCTACTTTCACTTGGGTAGCAATGATGTGTGACTAGGAACCGCTCTTTGCTTGTGAAGTCATACGTGTTATGGACTTTCACTGCCAACGTGAAATGGACCTGCAGGGTCACACACATAGGATTTAACCTGGAAGAGGAGTTTTGTCAACAAGCAATGTTTAGATTGATTACTAAAGGAGTTTAGTAGTTCAATTAAACAATTAATTAATCGATAGCTCAATATCATAATGTTCAAGGTGTTGGACACATTGATTGGAGTATCGGATTGATTGAAATCGCATTTGACTGATTCTGCACAATTTGCATTCCCAACCGATCAGTTCATGTGATGAACCGGTCGACTGAGGTTGCTGAACCGGTCGGCTCAATTGTTGAACTGATCGGCTCATGCACAGAATGAAACGACCGGTTCAAGTGTTGAACCGATCGGTTCAACTGGTGCAATCGAGCAACTTGGGAAAGTAGGATTGGTGAGAATTTTCCTTTCGTTTCAATTTTCCAATTTGATTGGAAATAGGATTGGTATTCGATACTGATTGGAAACAGAAGAAGGAAAGTCAATCGGGAACCAACCTTGAACCCCAACCGTCCGGTTCATGAGTGAACCGATCGGTTCAAGGGTCCCAAACGATCGGTTCAGTGGTGAACCGATCGGTTCAGGTCCCCAACCGACCGGTTCACTTGTTAACCGGTCAGTTCAGGTTGCGAGATGGTTGCTTTTTGTGGAAAATCCCGAACCCTTCTACTCCTGCTTTTAGTCCCATATTGTCGGGCACAGAGAACCCTGTCCCATGACCCACCTATATATAGGGGTATTGGGGGCTTCTCAGAGTACAACTCAGTGCAAGTTGATTGCTCTGCAAAGTTGTCATTCTCTCTGGTTTTGGTAACCGAGAGAGCCCGAGCAAGTGCTTCCCGCAAAGGGAGGTGCAGTAAGGGAAGGACAACTGCAGTTGCAATTGACAGCAGGAGAGTGTGTTGGCGACTAGTACGTCAACAGGAGGGTGCGACTCCTTCCACTTCCTTGTGGGACAAGGAGAGTGGAGTTCCAGGTGGTCCGTGTGGACTACTTCAGAGGTGGGAGGACACTACCGCTCAGGAGGACAACTGTCATCCGACAGTCCGGTAGGAGGAGTCGTCAGTCTCGGTGTGACCAGGAGCTGTATAGACACCGTCCAAGACCAGAGGTGAAGACCGCGCAAGGCGCGTGGTATTGTCACCGAGCAAGCCTCCGGACAAGGTATGATTCACAAACCATCTTTCCTATTATATAGATGTTGACGCGATTCCTTTTGTTCTGGGTTTGGGGAGAAATTTTTTTTGTTTCCGCTTCTTCTCTGCCTCCTCTAAAACCCAACATAACTCACATCTTGCCTTAACTTAGCATATCTTATCTCATTAAAGCCTAGTTACTCGCATCATCAAAACTCATCTTGCATCCTTAAAACTAAACTTAAGTCCTCAAAGACAAACATATATAATCATAATCTATCTTATAACATCTCTATACATCTTAGATCATCATCTAATATTATTTCATCTATTCCATCTATCACATATTCTAACAAGGCTCGAGACATCTAATATAGAATTAGTCTCTCTTCTAGACTGATGTCATACACTTTCACTTAGGTTGCATATAAAATTCCTTTTTATAAGAAACCAAGTAAATAGTTTACATCTCTGTTAAACCACTTCTTGAGTATTTATGTACAACATGATTCAAAATCCTCAGGAGCCACACCAAAAACTCAAACCACTGATTCCTAGAACCTGAGAGTACAGAGACACATAGGACTATCTAACTACATAACTCAGCAGCCAGTATCTCCACCTGAGATTCACTGCTGCCTCTGGTACTGTTGTTGTCATTGTTGCTCATCCTTAAGCGGTCTCCTTCATCTTCGACGACCACCTAAAAAGAGTTAAAATCTACGGAGTGAGACAATATACAAATTGTCCTAGCGAGAGTTATAACTCTCAACTAGAAGCTTTATTATAACATAAATCATACAACAACAGGTTTAATAACAAATGAAACAACTTCTACTTAAGCAGCCATGTCTTTAAAGCATATAAAGGACATGTATACAAAATGTCTGAACAGATCATTAATGTAAACAATGTAACACCAAACACTGTTCCTCGTAGTTAAACCTAAGCAGATATACTACGCGGTTGATTATGTTTTACAAACATTATTATGCCCTGTGGAGATGAGGCATACCACTCATACTCCAACTGATCGCTAAGAAGTCACATCAGTATCATTAAAAGAGCCGGATTCTTAAGACCTCATCTTCCTCAATCAGTTAGAGGATTGATTGTTAGACATCTGGCTGGATGTCTTTTGTTATAGCTTACCAGGGTAAACTGGTCCTTCGCTATTTTAGAGTTACAGTGGTGTTCTGTACTCTCTTCGTCATCGAAAGATTTCTTGTTTATCTCTCACTGACACGGTGTTTGTGTTTTGTTTGGGAGAATAGTGGTACATCTCACCTTTTGGGTTTTGTAGTGAAGGTTTGACGGACTATAAAAATCTACATCAATTCCTACACTAGGATGTAAGGTTCTACACATCCATATACCCCCACATACTCAAGAGTATGTGATCCAGGAGTTCCCTGGGGAAAACCTATTTCACCATCATTTAGACTCTGACAATGATGGATCTATGATCAGGGCTCTACATTTCACTTGATTAGTTAGGTACATTCAGTATTCTTTCAACATCATACATTGTTCTTCAAACAATAACATTAGCATAACAACTATAAACGAGAATACTAAAATGTTGCAAGCCTAACTCTTATCAATCATCATTTCTCAATACATTCATCACAAGTCATCTCTAAAGCATGACCTTGATGTTATTTATGGCTCTCACAGCCCATTTAATTCATAGGTTGCCATTGACAAGGCAACAGGATATATCACTATTCATAAAGCTAAAGCATGCTTTCAATGAATGTAGTTTCATAATCCATACCTGGATATGATCATCATCTCATGACAACCTGCATGGTTAATTCAACTGATAACAATAAACAATTCATTCTAGAGGTTATACCTTCAAACTCATAGAAGAATCAGTTTCCCCAATTTTCATCAATCAGGGTTTACTATTCATATTACATGCCATTACCCTAGAATTAGGGTTTACTATTCACCCCATGGTGAATTGTACTCATTACATCATCATGTAAGAGAAACATCATCATTAAAGCTCTTAAATAAGATTAAGATTCACTAGACATCATAATTAGGGTTTCCATGATCTCACATAGGTGGATCATACCCTAATCATGCACATTCATGTGTATAGAAGGTATCTTACTTGAGTTTCCACCATAAATGGGTACTTTCTCTCTCTTAGGATAATTTCTCTCTCCTCTCACTAATAGATGGTGATAACACCACTCTAGATCAGGTTAGGTTAAGTCCTCATTGACTAACATAAGCCAAGACATCACTATCATGTGATTAGGGTTTGATTAGAACAAGATATTACTCAATTAAACCCCTCAAGGGTATTTCGGTAATTTGCCTCATGATCATCATCATGGGTCAACTCATTAATCACTTAGTCCCTTAATGACCTAGGTTACCATTAGGGTTTATATTAGATCACCATTGAATCAATTACACCATCATTTGATTAAGTACAAACTACCTTGATCACCTTCAAACGGTTTCAACTTTCAAACGGTTTCAACCACCAAACGGTCTTGAGACCATTTGGTCTCAAACGGTCTTGAGACCGTTTGGTCCAAACAGTCTTGAGACCGTTTGGATGTGTTGACCGTTTAGAAGAGTTGACTTTCCAAACCGTTTGAAGCTCAAACGGTTTGAAACCGTTTGATCAAATCAACTTGAGATCGATTGGACCAAACGACCCTGAGATCGTTTGAGCCCAAACGGTCTTGAGACCGTTTGGTCCCAAACGGTCTTGAGACCGTTTGGTCCCAAACGGTCTTGAGACTATTTGGCCTCAAACGGTCTTGAGACCATTTGGATCCAAACGGTCTTGAGACCGTTTGGTCCAAATGGGCTCAAACCGTTTGGACCTCCAAAGTGGTTCAAAAGTTACAATTGGTCATGGATATGTATGTTGAAGCCCTCAATTAACCAAATCCATGATAACCACTTATAAATTGAGTTAATTAGGATGAACCTTAATCACTTGGACACCAAATTGACCCTCAATTGAAAGCCAATTAGGGTTGAATCCTTCTCAATTAGGGTTTCAAATCGGATGGTCATCAATATTCAACAATGTGAATCAAATCAAGGTTAAACCTATCAATTGACCTCCAATTGGGCCCAAACTTGGCCCAAACGGTATTGAGGTCATTTGGACATCATCCAAACGGTCTTGAGACCGTTTGCCCAAAGTTTGACCAAAATCCAAGTCGGTTGGACTAGGATTGATCTCCAATTAGGTCTAAAATCAGCATTATTATCAATTCATCAACTTATTGCAATTGGACCTTCAAACCATTAGATTATCTCAACCCTAGACCTCCAAACGGTCTTGGGTTATGCCCAAACGGTCTTGAGACCGTTTGGAGGAACCCCCAAACGGTCTTGAGACCGTTTGGGTCCTTCAACCCAAAACTCAACAAGATCTATGCTTAGAAAACAGCAATTTGATTATTTCAATAACCCACTGTAATTGGGCCCTCAATTGATCAAATTACCTTAACCCTAGACCTCCAAACGGTCTTGGGTTGACATCAAACGGTCTTGAGACCGTTTGGATGAGTTCCAAACGGTCTTGAGACCGTTTGCCCATCCATCCTTTGGACTCTAGTGAAAATTCATCAAGGTTTGATCTATTGAGTTGATCATCACATCAATACTTAATTGCAATATGATTTGGTACCTTTGGACCTTAAATTGATCAACTATACTTGACCCCAGACCTCCAAACGGTCTTGGGGTGACCCCCAAACGGTCTTGAGACCGTTTGGGTGATTCCCAAACGGTCTTGAAACCGTTTGGGCTAATCAACCCAAAATCTCAACTTAACACATTGGAGATTCAGCACTAATTTCAGTTAGGGTTTGCCCTATTAATCATCCTTCAACTCATGACTTGTTTGGAATTAATCCATCAAATTTGGTGAGTAGTTAACTAACATCATTATGAACAGTAATCCCAAACGGTAAACGTTTAGTCAACCATCTTAAACGGTCTTGAGACCGTTTTCCCAAAAAGGGCAAATTAAACAGATTCAAAATCAGAACTTAATTCAATTGGTTTTTCTAATTGATTTGCTTATATCTCACGATTCCTTTGGATTTAACCTATAAAATTTTGTGGGTGATTAACCTATATAATTATGAACAAGATTCCCATACGGTCTTTGCTTGGTCAATGGGACCAAACGGTCTTGAAGACCGTTTTCCCTCAAACGACCCTGAAACCGTTTGCCCACCAAACGGTTTCAAACCGTTTTGAGCAATTGGTGGAGGTCGTTTGATAAAGTGGAAATCTGTGGATAAGCATAGGAATTAACGCCCTTATCTTCTACCTTAAGAACAGTAGCAGTTATTCACGATCTTTCTTGCAAGGATGCAAGGGAAGATAGGGAAGAAGAAGATCTATCAACTATATGCATAGAAAAGATGTATAATCAAAGCATAAAGTTTAGAGTTATAAAACCCGCCTAAAGCTTGATCCTTGAGCTCCAAGATTTCGAGCTCCAAGCCTTTAATGGCGTCCTAGAAGCTCCATAGGTCGGCCAAGGTGAATCCTCTAAGGAAGGTTGAGAAGAGATGGCTAGAAAGATAGAGCTAAGTGAGCTAGCCATGAATTTGACCTTGAATTCGAGTTTCATCCAAGAATTAAGCAAAAAGGAAGGATCCAAACCTACCTTGCACTCCCTTGGTCGTCCTCCTGAGCTCCAGAGCTCTCCTTGGTCGGTTTGAGCAAGGGGAAAAGAAATGAAAGGGGGAGGGTCGTTCCCTTGCTAACTGGAAAAGTTGTATATATACTTAAGTGAATTTTCAACATAAGAACATATACTTTCCTCATTTCTCATCTAAGTCCTTTCTTTCTTCCTTGGACGTCCCCACCTCTTATTTCTAAGGACAAACTCCTTCTAAGGTCAAGAATTGAAGGCAAAGAGGATCAACCCATCACTAAAGCATATACATAAAGGGCTATTATACATACACCTTGATTATTCAATCACAAAGGTGTTCTTTACTATATGATTATTCACATGAAGTAACCTTTTCATCATTCCTCTTCTAAATGATGCCAAGAGCCATAAAATATGTTTTAGATGATGTATTTTACAAGTTGCATCCCTCAAATTGGGTAAATTGCATTTTACACCAATTTAGGGTTTTTAAGTACAGGGGTTGCTTCCACAACTGCACCTTGGTGCTCAAGCTTGGGAAATCCCTTAAACCTCATCATATTCATTCTTATGTTGTCTCATCATTAAAAGAACATATAAGCATGTGAATTTGCAGTTTAACCCCTTTGATTGGGCAAATTGCACATAGGTCCCTGTATTGCAACCAATACTTCAACATTGGTTTATAAGGGGCAGAAAGGGAAACTTATGTTCCATAAAAGCTTTAATTACATGCCTAAGGATAATTAAAAACTTTTAATTTCATATTTAGGCAAAACACCTAGGGTTAGCTTATAACCCAGGTCAGGGGTGTTATAAATCATAAACCCCTAACAAGGATTTCGTCCCCGAAATCTCAGGAAGAAAAGGGGAAAGCAGATATTGTTTCAGCATACACATTGTTACATTCTTAGGTAACATACCATTTTCAGGGAGATGTTACAGAATTTTGATCAACATTCTTTAGGATCAAATTCAATCCCTGATATTTATTCAAGACCATACAAGGGCCCTCTCACCCTGAGTCTTATCATCACATCTGATAATCAGCATATTAACTTCCTTTATTATATGCATTAACTATCTTATCAGACATTCTAGAGAAGATATGTTTATTTTAAGAACATAAACCCCTTTTTTTTTCAAACAAAAGTAACACCACCACTAATAAAACTGATGCTATTGTCAATAGGAGTATGATGAGTGCGACCCGCTCCGAGACAGTAAGAATTATAACCAAAACATTGTCAAAAACACATTTGGAACTATTGAACAACTACCATACTGACTGTAGAAAATTAAATGTCATACACCCCAAAATTACAGCCCAGGCTACCAACAAAATAAGTAAATGATGTGCAGCGCGCCAGTAGAGATTCTCCCAGATCAGATGTTGCTGGGGTACATGAAAACTCTGACTTTATCACCCATGGATTTTGGCGGAAGGTTGGTTTTGAACTTGGCGCGGACGACACCGCTGTTTCCATGAGGGCGACAGACCTTCCCCCAAATGCAGCGGTACTGGGAGCCGTCCTTCTTGGTCTTAGCCTTGTACACGTACGCTAGATGCTTGCCGCGGTACCAGTCTACCTCCTCCCTCGTGTTGACGCCCTCGATCTGGAGCAACGACGTCTGCTCGTACTGGTTGGATTTCGATCTCTTGTATCCGAGGATCGTGGCGCGGACATAGAGCCGGACACGCTCACCCTGCCTACCCTTAACCATTTTGGTTCCTGTTCGACAGCCAACCTACCGTCCGACTTCGTCTTTGCCGCCGTCGTAGTTTCTAAGAACATAAACCCCTAACAAGGGATGTTCTTAAAATTCTATCTTTATTTAAGAACATAAACCCCTAACAAGGGATGTTCTTAACATTCTTAATTTGGTATTAATTACTTGTGTTATCAAAACTTTATATCTCTTTCTTCCTTTTATCATGGAACATTGCTCATTACATAAATTCTTTCAACCATTACTAATCATGGTTGACCTTCTATATTCTCATTTTTCTTATCTTATGATGCCCTTTAAGTTGTTTTAGATTGACTACTTGATCAGAGTAATCAAAAGATAACAACTTCAAAGTTTCCATATTTACTTCATCATCAGTAATTGTATACCTGGCCAGGGTATATGATTACTGAGGTAAGAAAATATGTACTTGTATATTACTATGTTCCTTCTCTTTTTCCATCCTTTCATACATACTTATTAACTTTTATTGAATCCTACATTCAGATCAATTCTTTAATACATTTTCTTCTTATAGAAGTAAACATGTATTATAAAACGATTATATCTAATGCATCATAGAAAGCTTTTATGAGACCAATCAAAGAATAGTTCAATCAACTACTATTTCAACTTGTTCCAAAAGATCATAAAGAGATTTATAAGAAATACCATTTATCTTGTCTAATCAATCATGGCTCGAGGATTCTATCAAATCCTTGCATATCAAGGTATTGGATCCACTCGAATGCGATGATTAGAAAAGAAAAGGATGAAGGGAGATCATACCTCCTGCATAATAGCAGACTCACTCAACGAAGTCTCCAACAACAACTTCCTGCCCTATGACTGAATGTCATATTGCAGTTACGGATCACTCTTCGAGTGGTAAAAGAGTGCGTAGCACCCGGGTCAAATAGAACAGATACTACACAGGAATTAGACATATCAAAATATAAAAGTTCATCTGACCTGTCACAACCCGTGGATCGACCACTGCATCAGGTGGGTTCATAGCATAGAACCTTGTTGTAGCCTGTGGTTGATTTGGTGCAGATGTTCCAGCTTGGGACGCTTGTCCACGTCCTTGAGCTGCTCTTTGAAATTGCCTTCTCTGTGATCCTTGTTGCCCTTGTCTCGGAGGCTGTGTCACATTGACAGGCTTAATTCGAAAGTCCTTCATCAAATGCCCCACCTTACCACAGTTGTAGCAGCTTCTCTCCAGTTGTAGTGGTTTAAAGGGTTCCTTACCCTTTCTGGATAACCACTGCCTTGATGTACTAGGTCCTGGTTGTGTTGGGGACATCAGAAACTTCTTCCTTTTGGGAATTCTAGGCCTTTGTTTCTGGATTTGAATAGGCCTTTTCTCAATCCTTCCCCTATATATCCTTTCTAGACAATTAGATCTGATATGTCCAGGCTTCCCACAGTTATAACAAGTCCTGGTCTCTGGCTGTATTCTAATCCCTACATTACTGTGGACTGATTCATTAGGCTGAGGCTGAGCATAGGCTTGCTCTGAGTTCAAAGCTTTATCATTTACTTCTACTTCAACCTGCTGCTGAGGGTTACATATCCTATGGATATCCAAAACATCATCATTAGGAGCTAGTAATCTGGGTTGTACTGCTAGTGTTTGATCCACTAGGTACATCATGTTTTCCCTAAATTCTCCAACAGTGATTCCTAAGGTAGGATTCCTTATCATGGTTGGATTAACTAGGGGAACCTCAGGTAAGCGTTCCTCTACTGCTTGCTCCTCTGCACTTCTTCTAGGTGTAGCATTGTTGCTTTCTGCAACAAACTCCTCATCCTTATATATCTTCTTCTCCTGAGGAGCAGAAGATTCTATTAGATGAGGAAGAAACACTAAAGACAGACTCGATATCCTAAGTCCTATGTCTCTGTAGACTCGGCGAACCTAGAGCTCTGATACCACTTAATTGTGGGCTCTGATCTCCAAAACCACAATATAAACTTGGCGGAAACATTCGATTAGTTGCGGAATATGAAAAATTACTGGAAATTAAAATTTTTGAGACAAGATCTGGAAAATTATAAAATTCCTTTTTATAAGAAACCAAGTAAATAGTTTACATCTCTGTTAAACCACTTCTTGAGTAGTTATGTACAACATGATTCAAAATCCTCAGGAGCCACACCAAAAACTCAAACCACTGATTCCTAGAACCTGAGAGTACAGAGACGCATAGGACTATCTAACTACATAACTCAGCAGCCAGTATCTCCACCTGAGATTCACTACTGCCCCTGGTACTGTTGTTGTCGTTGTTGCTCATCCTTAAGCGGTCTCCTTCGTCTTCGACGACCACCTAAAAAGAGTTAAAATCTACGGAGTGAGACAATATACAAATTGTCCCAGCGAGAGTTATAACTCTCAACTAGAAGCTTTATTATAACATAAATCAAACAACAGCAGGTTTAATAACAAATGAAACAACTTCTACTTTAGAAGCCATGTCTTTAAAGCATATAAAGGTCATGTATACAAAATGTCTGAACAAATCATTAATGTAAACAATGTAACACCAAACACTGTTCCTCGTAGTTAAACCTAAGCAGATATACTACGCGGTTGATTATGTTTTACAAACATTATTATGCCCTGTGGAGATGAGGCATACCACTCATACTCCAACTGATCGCTAAGAAGTCACATCAGTATCATACATAGGTCATTAAAAGAGCCGGATTCTTAAGACCTCATCTTCCTCACTCAGTTAGAGGATTGATTGTTAGACATCTGGCGGGATGTCTTTTGTTATAGCTTACCAGGGTAAACTGGTCCTTCGCTATTTTAGAGTTACAGTGGTGTTCTGTACTCTCTTCGTCATCGGAAGATTTCTTGTTTATCTCTCAGCGATACGGTGTTTGTGTTTTGTTTGGGAGAATAGTGGTACATCTCACCTTTTGGGTTTTGTAGTGAAGGTTTGACAGACTATAAAAATCTACATCAATTCCTACACTAGGATGTAAGGTTCTACACATCCATATACCCCACATACTCAAGAGTATGTGATACAGGAGTTCCCTGGGGAAAACCTATTTCACCATCATTTAGACTCTGACAATGATGGATCTATGATCAGGGCTCCACATTTTACTTGATTAGTTAGGTACATTCAGTATTCTTTCAACATCATACATTGTTCTTCAAACAATAACATTAGCATAACAACTATAAATGAGAATACTAAAATGTTGCAAGCCTAACTCTTATCAATCATCATTTCTCAATACATTCATCACAAGTCATCTCTAAAGCATGACCTTGATGGTATTTATGGCTCTCACAGCCCATTTAATTCATAGGTTGCCATTGACAAGGCAACAGGATATATCACTATTCATAAAGCTAAAGCATGCTTTCAATGAATGTTGTTTCATAATCCATACCTGGATATGATCATCATCTCATGACAACCTGCATGGTTAATTCAACTGATAACAATAAACAATTCATTCTAGAGGTTATACCTTCAAACTCATAGAAGAATCAGTTTCCCCAATTTTCATCAATCAGGGTTTACTATTCATATTACATGCCATTACCCTAGAATTAGGGTTTACTATTCACCCCATGGTGAATTGTACTCATTACATCATCATGTAAGAGAAACATCATCATTAAAGCTCTTAAATAAGATTAAGATTCACTAGACATCATAATTAGGGTTTCCATGATCTCACATAGGTGGATCATACCCTAATCATGCACATTCATGTGTATAGAAGGTATCTTACTTGAGTTTCCACCATAAATGGGTACTTTCTCTCTCTTAGGATACTTTCTCTCTCCTCTCACTAATAGATGGTGATAACACCACTCTAGATCAGGTTAGGTTAAGTCCTCATTGACTAACATAAGCCAAGACATCACTATCATGTGATTAGGGTTTGATTAGAACAAGATATTACTCAATTAAACCCCTCAAGGGTATTTCGGTAATTTGCCTCATGATCATCATCATGAGTCAACTCATTAATCACTTAGTCCCTTAATGACCTAGGTTACCATTAGGGTTTAGATTAGATCACCATTGAATCAATTGCACCATCATTTGATTAAGTACAAACTACCTTGATCACCTTCAAACAGTTTCAACTTTCAAACGGTTTCAACCACAAAACGGTCTTGAGACCGTTTGGTCTCAAACGGTCTTGAGACCGTTTGGTCCAAACGGTCCTGAGACCATTTGGATGTGTTGACCGTTTAGAAGAGTTGACTTTCCAAACCGTTTGAAGCTCAAACAGTTTGAAATCGTTTGATCAAATCAACTTGAAATCGATTGGACCAAACGACCCTGAGATCATTTGAGCCCAAACGGTCTTGAGACCATTTGGCCGCAAACGGTCTTGAGACCGTTTGGATCCAAACGGTCTTGAGACCGTTTGGTCCAAATGGGCTCAAACTGTTTGGACCTCCAAAGTGGTTCAAAAGTTACAATTGGTCATGGATATGTATGTTGAAGCCCTCAATTAACCAAATCCATGATAACCACTTATAAATTGAGTTAATTAGGATGAACCTTAATCACTTGGACACCAAATTGACCCTCAATTGAAAGCCAATTAGGGTTGAATCCTTCTCAATTAGGGTTTCAAATCGGATGTTCATCAATATTCAACAATGTGAATCAAATCAAGGTTGAACCTATCAATTGACCTCCAATTGGGCCCAAACTTGGCCCAAACGGTCTTGAGGTCGTTTGGACATCATCCAAACGGTCTTGAGACCGTTTGCACAAAGTTTTACCAAAAACCAAGTCGGTAGGACTAGGATTGATCTCTAATTAGGTCTAAAATCAGCATTATTATCAATTCATCAACTTATTGCAATTGGACCTTCAAACCATTAGATTATCTCAACCCTAGACCTCCAAACGGTATTGGGTTGTGCCCAAACGGTCTTGAGACCGTTTGGAGGAACCCCCAAATGGTCTTGAGACCGTTTGGGTCCTTCAACCCAAAACTCAACAAGATCTATGCTTAGAATACAGCAATTCGATTATTTCAATAACCCACTGTAATTGGGCCCTCAATTGATCCAATTACCTTAACCCTAGACCTCCAAACGGTCTTGGGTTGACACCAAACGGTCTTGAGACCGTTTGGATGAGTTCCAAATGGTCTTGAGACCGTTTGCCCATCCATCCTTTGGACTCTAGTGAAAATTCATCAAGGTTTGATCTATTGAGTTGATCATCACATCAATACTTAATTGCAATATGATTTGGTACCTTTGGACCTTAAATTGATCAACTATACTTGACCCCAGACCTCAAAACGGTCTTGGGGTGACCCCCAAACGGTCTTGAGACCGTTTGGGTGATTCAAAAACTGTCTTGAAACCGTTTGGGCTAATCAACCCAAAATCTCAACTTAACACATTGGAGATTCAGCACTAATTTCAGTTAGGGTTTGCCCTATTAATCATCCTTCAACTCATGACTCGTTTGGAATTAATCCATCAAATTTTATGAGTCGTTAATTAACATCATTATGAACAGTAATCGCAAACGGTCAACGTTTAGTCAACCATCTTAAACGGTCTTGAGACCGTTTTCCCAAAAAGGGAAAATTAAACAGATTGAAAATCAGAACTTAATTCAATTGGTTTTTCTAATTCATTTGCTTATATCTCACGATTCCTTTGGAGTTAACCTCTCAAATTTTGTGGGTGATTAACCTATATAATTATAAACAAGATTCCCATACGGTTTTTGCTTGGTCAACGGGACCAAACAGTCTTGAAGACCGTTTTCCCTCAAACGACCCTGAAACCGTTTGCCCACCAAACGGTTTCAAACCGTTTTGAGCAATTGGTGGAGGTCGTTTGATAAAGTGGAAATCTGTGGATAAGCATAGGAATTAACTACCTTATCTTCTACCTTAAGAACAGTAGCAGTTCTTCACGATTTTGCTTGCAAGGATGCAAGGGAAGATAGGGAAGAAGAAGATCTATCAACTATATGCATAGAAAAGATGTATAATCAAAGCATAAAGTTTATAGTTATAAAACCCGCCTAAAGCTTGCTCCTTGAGCTCCAAGCTTTCGAGCTGCAAGCCTTTAATGGCGTCCTAGAAGCTCCATAGGTCGGCCAAGGTGAATCCTCCAAGGAAGGTTGAGAAGAGATGGCTAGAAAGATAGAGCTAAGTGAGCTAGCCATGAATTTGACCTTGAATTCGAGTTTCATCCAAGAATTAAGCAAAAAGGAAGGATCCAAACCTACCTTGCACTCCCTTGGTCGTCCTCCTGAGCTCCAGAGCTCTCCTTGGTCGGTTTGAGCAAGGGGAAAAGAAATGAAAGGGGGAGGGTAGTTCCCTTGCTAACTGGAAAAGTTGTATATATACTTAAGTGAATTTTCAACATAAGAACATATACTTTCCTCATTTCTCATCTAAGTCCTTTCTTTCTTCCTTGGACGTCCCCACCTCTTATTTCTACGGACAAACTCCTTCTAAGGTCAAGAATTGAAGGCAAAGAGGATCAACCCATCACTAAAGCATATACATAAAAGGGCTATTATACATACACCTTGATTATTCAATCACAAAGGTGTTCTTTACTATATGATTATTCACATGAAGTAACCTTTTCATAATTCCTCTTTTAAATGATGCCAAGATCCATAAAAGATGTTTTAGATGATGTATTTTACAAGTTTCATCCCTCAAATTGGGTAAATTGCATTTTACACCAATTTAGGGTTTTTAAGTACAGGGGTTGCTTCCACAGCTGCACCTTGGTGCTCAAGCTTGGGAAATCCCTTAAACCTCATCATATTCATTCTTATGTTGTCTCATCATTAAAAGAACATATAAGCATGTGAATTTGCAGTTTAACCCCTTTGATTGGGCAAATTGCACATAGGTCCCTGTATTGCAACCAATACTTCAACATTGGTTTATAAGGGGCAGAAAGGGAAACTTATGTTCCATAAAAGCTTTAATTACATGCCTAAGGATAATTACAAACTTTTAATTTCATATTTAGGCAAAACACCTAGGGTTAGCTTATAACCCAGGTCAGGGGTGTTATAGGAATAAAAAACTAAATCAACAAAATGAGTGTCCCACTCACAGTAGAGAGTACAGTGTCATGAAAACTGGTGAAAAGGGTGAGAACAAGGTGTAGACTAGTGTAGCTATAACATACCAGATCTTGTACCCTACCCTAGAACTTTGACCTTTTGATCATAGCCAAAGAAGGATGAGGATAGATCTAGATGAGGTTTAATGTAACCAAATTTCTCACATTAGTCTAGGGCCAATAATAGACACATAAAATATGTCACATGACATAATAATGAATTATATAAATTCGTGCAAATAATCAAACCCCACTCTTTTGGTGATAATCACAAGTTATGGAACATAATTGGATGAGCAATAGTAATCGTAATGTGATAAAATGATAATAATTAGCCACAAATAATAATTGTGACATAACTCACTAAAAGAAATCTCAAAAGTTAAATCTAAATTAAAAATCGTGTTCCTTGGGTCCCAATTGCCTTGGGAGTCAAGTTTCACATTATTCACATAATAATTAATTGAATTCAAATTGAAAGAAAAGATGTGAGTTTTCCCTAATAAATAAAATAAAATAATAAATGTCTCCAAAAGAGAAAAATAATCTTGGATTCAAAATCTACATAATAAATATAGCCTTTCGGTGAATTTTCATCCAAATTGGAGAAAGTTTGCTTAAAAGGTGAAATCAAGAGAGAGAGAGTATGTAGAACCTTCAAAATATTAAATAAATTCTCAAAAAACTCCAACATGCAAAATTGATGGAAAATTCAAATCCAACACATTAAGTATGACTTATAGGTGAAGTTTCATCCATTTTTAAGAATCTAATAATCATTAATGCAAGAGGAAAGGGAAAATAAGATTCACTAATTTTAATAAAGAAAAGTCTTTAAAAGGAAAATATAATTGCATAATCAAAATATGCATGCCTTATTTGGCCTTTGTGCTAAATTTCACTTAATTTGGATAAAGTATGAACCCTTAGTTGAAGAGAGAGAAAAAGGACATTAAATGCAATCATCACTTTACTACGATTTCAATTTGTATAAGTTTTCAAATCATTTCAATATCACGTTGTAACACATGTATTCCTAAACTTAAAGGATTTTAGTTTGATTCCTATTTGATGGATCTTTGATCGTGCGGCTCTGGGGTTATCTCCTACCCCGAGCCAAAATAGGAAACAACCTATTTATAAAAGCTAGTGTAAATCCTAGTTTTTTTGTTCTATACCCCATCTCCTCCAGATCATTCTTATCCTTTGAATTTGTCATACCTTTCTATGTTGAATGATGTGTCAATCATGGTCTGCCAAAAAGAATTGAAGATTCACCCAAATTCTTCTACAAGCTTCTCTCCGCTTGAGTTCACAACACCTTCATGGCCCTGCTTCGTTGCTATGTAAGTATACACAAGGCACCGCCAGTATCCTCTTGAGCTATCCACACCATCAATTTCTTTTGACTGTCTATGATTTTTTTCCATGGATATTGGAACAAAGCCCTCGATGCAGGCTCCTTGGAGTCTCCCTCTTGCAAATGTTTTCATGCAATTCAGTCGAGGAACCAGTTTGCAGGCTTTTGATCTTCAGTTCTGCATTGTCACAATTGTACAGGCCTAGATGAAGTGGTTTCCCCCAATTTCTCTATAAGATGCTAGTTGCTACTCGTAGCCATGGTAGATCCTGCGAGCAGGGGGTAACCCCTTGTATTTCTCGTTTCTACCCCTCCTCGTCTTTTCTTTCGCTTTTGTTTTTCTATAAGGGTAAAGCGGTCTTTTCTTGACCAGTTCATTTTGTTTTTGCACCGAGGATAAGTTTTTGAGGTGGCAGTGGGGTCATCTGAGTTGGCCACCTTCGATTGGGCCAGCTCATTTCGAGCACCCTCTCCCTCTCTCTCTTTTCCACTCCCAATGATTTTGCTGACATGGAATTATTTGATTGGTTAGTTTTCAAAAATTCATAATTAATTATTTGCTAATAAAAAAATTCAAATAAATAGTCATTGGATTTAGAAAAATAAGATCTATCATTTCATATTGGCTTTGGTGCCTAAATCTGATTTTGAAAATATGTGATTTTAATGGATTAATCTAAATAAGTAATAACTTGTAAAATTCATAACTAAATATGTATAAGTCAGAAAAATATAATAAAATATGTTTTGAACTCATAAAAATATAAACTAAAACATGGAATGATCTTGATGACCTAATTCACATATAATAAAAAGGTGATTTTTAGGGTTTTGAATAATTAATGGAAACCTAACCCTAATTCCACATATATGAATCATAGGTTCTTTGAAGGCCTAGGCTTGGACCTAGACTTGGATTTGGACAGAGTAGACTCTGAAGTTGAGGTATGTTCTATCCCCTATTCCTCTATGTTGAGAAATTCACCTACGTTATCTTTTGACTTTGGCCAACACATATGTCTATTCTCTTGATATCATGGTTCATGTGAACTATCTTGCTTGTTGTGGACTTGGATATTCTCTTGATATCTATATTGTGCCTTGGTGCATGTTGGTCTTATTTAATGATATGTTCCCACTTAGAAGTGGATGTTTATATTTTTGTGTGGTCCATTGTGTGATGGAAGCATTGTATAATTCTGACAATACTTTTCTACTTGCCTCTACATTTACATGTTATGTGATTTAGTAGCACTAGAGTAGTTTAAATTACGTTGCTTTTTGGGGGTAGTATTCCCCTGTTATTTATTGAGGAGAGTGGTAGTATCCCATTCTCTATACTTGAGTTTGACAATATTCCATTCTCATATTTATATATTTGGGAGATTGGAAGTATTCCTTTCTCTATCAGGTTTCAAGTTTATGAGACTTGGCTCACTTTGCATTTATTTATTCTAGGATTATGCTTATCTCACATACATCCAGGTTATAGATGTTGATTGTGGGGTGTGTGCCCTACTTTTTTTATGTACCAATATTGCACAATCTTTATTGTTTTGATTATGGCAAGTATCTTCTTATATTATGTACTGATGATTCATAACTTTTATGCCCTATTTGGGCAGTCCTTGTCTTTTCTATGGGAATCCTTTTATTTTCATGTCTTGTATTCTTTATAAATTACTCAATTTAATTTTTAGTATGCACATACCAGCCTTTGTTGATGTCTTCTATTTTCTCTTCTTGCTGGGGTATGCTTCCAACCCTAGGTGAAGGATATGGTGGACATGGCATAAAGGCATGGACTTTGATTGAGAAGTTAAATCTTGGAGGCAAACTTGAGGTGGTTCAGATTTCCCTCTGTGGATCCCTTTTATGTACCTTTACATGTAAGTTTAAGATGTTCTTTTGCAACCTTATGAGAAATTGAATATAGTCAATGTTTTTATTCTGCTGCTACACTTTGGTTGTTGTCTATACCATAAATAAGATTTGAAAATTTTACACCCATTCTAAAATATCTTTTAAGTGTGTTTGGACTGGAGGTTCTATTCTTCAAATTTTTAGTAGAGAGGTGATTTCACTTCTTTACAACATGGCGTTAGAGACCATGATAGTCGAAATCTGACTATTTCAGTTTTGTCTCCCTAATTAGAACCCTTACCTTGCATAGTTGCCCTTTAGGTGAGATGTTCATCCTAGAATTGATCTAAGTTTGATATGTGACAAGGTTTAGGAGATCGACCCTATCTTCTAGATTGATGTTGTGTGGTTTGACTTGAGGATGAAATTAGGTTGAGGAGGTAGTAGGATGAAGAGTTCTTGTTATGGATAAATTGTGACTTGGTTTATCAAATTGATTTTGGTACCATCTTTGTTTTATCTCCAATGTTCCTTATCGACAAAAAATATTTTCATTATACTACTATATGTACAAGTTGTTTGTATTTTATCGAAGTTTTCTTGAACTAAGTCACAATAAAGATTTTGAGAACTTTTGGTAGTAAAACATTAAACCTAGTGCTAACCCTAGATTGGCTTTGTGATGTGACTAGGAATATGTGGAATGATATTAAGGTGTATTTGGCCTACCTTTGTACACTATGACTCTTTGGTTGTTTGTTAGGGTTTATAGATTAGAGACACAAGGATCTAAAACTCAACTCTAGTTGGATCTGACTCTTAGTTTGGGATACATGAAGAACATATATATCTAGAACTTTCACCACTAAAAGATATGTGGGTAACCCTAAATGTTGTTTAGTTTGACTTGTTTAGTTAAACCTTTTAAGGGGTGGAGGGTATTTGGTTGTTTTATGTTTGGATTATTAGATTTCAAGGATGAAATCCTTTTAAGGGGTAGAGTGTTGTAACATACCGGATCATGTACCCTACTCTAGAACTTTGACCTTTTGAGCAAAGACAAACAAGGATGAGGATAGATCTAGATGAGGTTTAGTATAACCTTTATGTGTTAATGCATGTCTAAATCACCCCAATGTAACCTAATGTTCTCACATTAGTCTTAGCATCGCATATGTAATCTCAGGTGAGATTTGTCCTATAGTTCCTTAGGACCCTCCCATAGCGTTGCATCACACATTTATGATGCAACTTTTCATCCAGATCAAATATACTCTGCAAAATAGAATTTCTATTAACTAGTATCCTTTAAATTAGTAATATACAAATATAGAATTTCAAATAATAATAACGCACACATAGTTCCTTCCATACTAAGTCTTTCTTCCCATTAGGAACTTTATGCCAGGATTCTACATTAGGACTACAATAGCTGCGAGTAAGAACCCCAAGATATGAAATAAATGAGTTGCGGTTCACTCCAACTGGATTTCCTGGATGATCAAAATTCACAGCCAGTTTGGGTCCATTGCCCCTTTGCTGTAGTAACTTGTTCATCATTGTGATGGCCCTCACTTTCTCTATTTTTTTTGCTGTTCATCAAGTGCCCCAATTTCTTCAGGGGGTACATCACCAACCTAAAATTTGATTAAAAAAGCAGGATATAACTATAAATGAACATATAGATAGAAACCTCAGGGATATATTTTTAAAAATTACATTATGAGGTGGCACATTGACGTCCTCACCCTCACGATAATCATCAGCACGATCATCATAGGAATGCTTAGCCATCTGAAAGTTCACATTCAGATTGTAAAGTTCACATTGTAAAGTAATTCACATTGTAAAGTTCACATTCAGAAAAATAAAAAATATAAGAAAATATAAACACGCATGCCTCTAATATTGTGATCTTTTATCAATTAACATACCTTCATTGTGATCTCCACGCACATACAAGTCATCATTAGCTTCAATATTTGGTGGTGTTGGCAACCCAACTGAGAATAGACTGGAGTCATCATACTTATCATAGTATTGTTCTCCATCTATAGGATCTTCAATGAACTGTCTTTTACCATGAAGAACAACCGACCATTTATCATTTGCAGGATCATCGATATAAAATACTTGTTTCACCTGTGATGCCAATATGAATTGTTCACACATTATACACTTACATCCTAAGTGAGATTAAGTGTTCAATAATAGTCCCAAACCGGGGACTATCCAAGATTTACTCCTAATGAGTAAATCTTGGACATGTTTCTAGGCCAACATAATATAACACCAGTCCCTTGTTCACAACCAAAACAACATATCAATGCTTCCTAAATTAATCAATGTATTATTTTATAACACAAATTGTGGTCGGTATAACATAGCAAAAACACTTGTGGACAGCCATAACAACATATCAATGCTTACTAAACTAATCAATGTATGATTTTATAACACAAATCATGGTGGGTATAACATAGCAAAAAACTCAACATGTCACAACAGAATCGTGTCCTTAACCTAATATACAAATATTTGTAACAAAACTCATTAGAAAGAGAGACCATGAAACACCATGCAGTGACTTGAAATATATATTCATACATTCTTCTTTCAAAGAGATTACTTATAATGTAAATATAGATTCATACATTATTCATTGAAAGAGATTACTTATAATTTAAATTGTCTCATATTTGAACTTTCATTACATCAATGAATTAAAAACATTACTATATGCATTCTCTATATAACTTCCCACATGGGGCACATCATGCTCGAAAAGCCCACATGGATAGGAAGCCCATAATGACCATAAAAGTCCATCATTGCGAGAAACATATAATAAGATACTAAATTCTCTTATCTTAAACATTAACATCATTGTTCTTATCTTTCCATCAACGTAAATTGTCCTTAACCAATAATTTCACCAAAGTGCTCATCAGGATGGCTAAGTGTCATCTTAGTTGCACCAAAGTGCTCATCAATTCCATAAAGACAAGATAACATCAAGAGGAACAATTCAAAACTTAAATACATTATCTTAAAATCATCACAAGATTTCTCCCTCTTAATCTTGAAATTAACATTATTTTAGATGATTGTTTCCTTAGTGTCTCGATCATTACATGATCATATCATTAAACAAATGAGAATCATTTATAAGAACAGGAATTGATTAATACAACAAACAACATAATATAATATAATCAGAGGCATCATCGTTGTCTTGATTTCATTCATTAACTTGAAATGTAAAGCATAGTCTTAAATCATACATAACATGAAATTCATCCAAAGTAAATATGCATAGTGGTATGACATGCTTACCTAGAGAAAATAATATCCTAACTTAGTTCTTCTGACCTCACCTATTCCTAAAATTAACACAATTTACATTTATTATCATCTTAAGTACCCTTTTAAACCTTAATTTGGGTGTTTTAGGAAAAGACGACAAGATATGATGGAATTAGAGTTTGAAAGTCAGAAAACCAGGTTCATGTTTTAAAATCCTTTCTAATAACTATTTATATGTATTTTTCTAACATTAAATGAATAATCTATGAATATTATAAGATCAAACAAGCCCAATCTTGAGATTGGCAAACCAGAGATGGAAAATAGATTCATCACATTCGCAGGTTCCTGCCAGACCAAACAAGCCCATTCTTGAGTTGACACATGATCATGAAGACCACACAACTTGCTCACCATGGAAGGAGAAGGAAGAAGTGGAGAACCACCAGTTGCGTAATGCAAAGATAGGACAAAGAAGAGGAGGAAGAAGGGTACCTGTTGAGCGGTGGCGGCGTGGCAGGTGAGAAAGCAGGCACACAGTAGGTGAGCAAGTAGGCACACGGTAGGCGAGCAAGAAGCCGGAGCAGTAGGCAGTAGGCGAGCAGCTATGGCAGAAGGCATGGTGGTGGCAAGCAGCAGAGGAAGAGCACCAGGCGAGTAGCGGAATCGCCAAACCTAAACTTAATTGGGAATGAAACAGAGAAAGGGGAAGAGTCTAGTTCGTATGAGTGATATTAAGTTAACAATAGTTGTTGATTATAAAAAACAATTGACGCTTAAAATAAAAGGCACCGGTCACCACAAAAAACCAACACCTACGTTCAATGATAGTCATCAGTTTCAACTAGAAAAACTGACGTTTATCTACATATGCCGACAATTTTTTTTTCTTGAATTATGCCCATACTTGTCGGTTGCCGTAAAAAACCGACACCAAAGGGGGTAAAAATTTTCACGGGGACAGCACACGAAAACACATAGGCATAGGTTGTTGTACGAATATCGATGACAAAAATGGGCCCAAATTCTGTCATGCAAAAAAACTTTAGTCGTTGGTTTTTTGGTAAACAACTGACGCCGTATGTGAAATTTTGGAGGTAATTTTTTTGCATTGAAAAAATTGGATTTGGCGGGCGATTTTAGGCGTCAGTTTCTTACTGAGCAACTAACACTAAATAAAAAGTGATACTCGTATCTAGCCGATCTTCACATATAGATGTCAATTTGTGCTTTAAGCCGACTTGTAGGGTTTAGGTGTAAGTTTTTGGGATACAACTGACGCCTCTAAATGTGACGTTATAAGCCATTTATGTAGTAGTGCGACTTGCTTAAATAGAGACAAGGGGATACTACCTTTGAGATAGTGGATACTGAGTTGATCGGCCAGAATCTAATCTATCCATAAGAGGAAGCAAAGAAGAATGTTCAACTATGGAACTTTTATCTCACATTCTATGTTGTTATACTCAAAGTCCGTATCATTACCTAGGAGAGGATTCTATCCTATATTTGGATCTTGAAGGTCTCCATTGAAGTGATGAGTCATGTGCAAGGATTCTTTCTTATAAGGTTCTTCGATCTGTCGGACCCTATATGTCTTAGATGGAGGAGTCTACTTTGTGAAGGGGAATTTGGTGGTTCTAATTATGTGGAGGTTGGGAGATATTCTAAAGAGATTCAATCTTACTGACATGTCGATATGAATCATAGTTCATGATCTTGCATTGGAGTTATGGGATATGAAGATGTTCATGTTGACTCCAAGTAAAATTGAAACCCTTACCTCAATTGACTAGACCCTTATTTTGATGATGACTAACCTTTCCACTTATTTGTGTCTAAAACTTCTACTTGAGTGGTTTCATATTAGGTATAGACATAGTCCAAATTCCCTAACTTGTGCATCTTATCTTGGAGAAAATACAAGTCAAAATCAATGCAAGTGTACTTTTTTGGAATATGATGTATCTCTATTAGAATCATGTTGTAAATCTTTTGTAATTGTGATTAGAAAAATTGGGAGCAATTAAAACAAATATTTAAGAACATTGATGACAATTTAAAAAATGCATCACATGTAGTCTTTTTGTCTAAGGTTCCCTCTTAGAAACTTCACCGACGCCTAGGATGGGTCTTAGAATTTGCTAGGTTGAATTGATTTTTCTCCAAGACAAACTCGACTGACACCCTACAAAGGAAAACCAAATTTAATCGTTTGACCGAGTTTCATCCAGGATGAACTGGACTGACACATTTTGATTTGTCTCATAATTCTTTCAGTCAAGTTTCCCAAAAGTAAACTCGAATGAATGCACTGTACAGAGGATGCTGAAAAACTTTTCTAGCTGTTGGAGCATTGGAAACATAAAAAATAGATTTATTACAACACCCCAAATGACTAGAATTCATCTTTAAGTGTTTCTATTTCTAGTAGGCATCCCCAACTATAAATAGGACCCCTTAGTCTTCATCCCATGGTTAGACAAGAACTATGAAGGTCCTTATATTATAGTAGCGTGCCTCTAAAAGCCTAAGCTTAATCACTTGTTACATGCATTATTATAAGTAGGAGTTTTGTAAGAGAGTTGTTCCTACATGTATATATTGTGAGGATCTCACTTCCTCCACCTCCCAATATCTCATTTCTATAATGAATATGAAGATTCTCTCTCATGGCAAAGAGAGGTGAAGAAGAAAAAGAGAAGGAGCCCCTTGATGAAAGCTTCTCCTTAGCAAAGGTTAAGTCAAAGGCAGAAGATTCAAGAAGAGTGTGTAATTCCTTCAAGGTGGAAGATTTATTACAAGTGTGGGTAAGACTTTGGTGAAGGAAGAAGACTCCTTGCATAAGTGGGTAAATCCTTGGTGAGGTTGAATAATCGGTCTTGGATAGGTAAGCACTTTGTTAGATTGTTGTCTCCCTACTCCTTAAAGAGAAGTTTGGGTATCCTTCACCTGGAAACAGAAGGTCATATATTGTATGTATTATAATGGAATATAAGTATGCAATGGTTGCAAAATCCTAGAGCTTGACCTCTCTAGGTAGTGGACTGACTTTCTCCTAGTTTGGAGATTGGAACCACTCTACATAGCTTGTGTTCTTGTGCTTGTTCAATCTCTATCTCCCTTTATATGTATGTTTTAGTTGCACTCAAAGTTTACATTTACCATATTAAGTTAAAATACCAAGGTCTAATTGATTTTGTTTAAGTGCTTTTAGCTCTATACACCCCCGCTCAAGAGCCCATCATCCTAGATCCAACAGTTCACCAAAATTTGTACCTGAACAATGAGATCATATTTATGATAAGAGTACATATATTCTTGTTATGTTCATAGTTCGATATTACTATGGAAGAAAAATAGACCACAATAATACATAAGACTAGTGTGTTTTGACTAATGATAGAGTTTCACTAATCATGATATATGATATCAAGTCAAGTACATAGGTACATGTTAGAGAATAGTTTATCAGGTAGACCCACCTTGAGAGGGATACATGGATATTGTGGAATGGTAGACAAAATCATCTATCATAGTGATTGGGGTGATTGTGGTTCTTATACTTGAAATCACTACACTCATCACACATCGTTCGATGTACTTAGACACCATCCAACATGAACTTGAATATGGGTTTCCATAAAGGTGATGCTTGGGTACAATAAGACACATGGGGATTAAGTGTGAGTGATGAAGATGAAATTTGTCCCTCCTATAAGAATTTGATATCCATGCCACTTGATAAGCGAGACTGAGAAATGTATGTCCATACCCATGTGATTTGATATGTGATATGTGAACTCACATGCATCTCAGATAGTCTTCTCTAGTTCAAAGAACATGGATTGAATATTGAAAAGGATGATGAATCCATGCGTTGAGTGCAATACATATATAAAATATAAAGGAACTATATGATCATGGTAACACTAATCACAAATTGTAGGTTGAAGTTGTTCTCCAACTATCCAATTACTTGGGTAGCAATGATGTGTTTCTAGATACCTCTCATTGCTTGTGATGTCATAAGTTGGTCATGAACATTTACTACTAGCATAATTTGGGACCTATAGGGTCACACACATAGAACACACTTGGAATAGGAGTTTATTCATGAGTGATGGTGAAGTTGATTACTAAAGCTTTTACATATTGAATTTAAAGAACAATGGTTGGAAATTGAGTGACTGAACTGTGAACCAACCGATTCAAGTGTTGAACTGATTGATTCAAGTGTCAGGTCAATTGAAATGACGTTGGCTAAACAATACCTAAACCATGGCATGAACTGGATGATCCACTTGTTGAATCGATTGACTCAAGGTCTAAAATGATCAGTCTAAGTGTTGAACTGCCCAGTTCGATGATCAGTTCAATTGGATCAAGAATTGTTACTGACGTCATGTTTTGCATTAAATGAATATCGAATGCCAATGTGATTAAAAATATGAAAGCAACTGAGACAATTAGCTCTACGAAAAAACACTATTTAGCTATAGTTTATCTAATTACAATTAATTTACATGTAGCTCAAGCTATTTTTGGCTACACAAATAAAAAATATAATCAAAGTAAATGTAGTGAAACAGTAAGACTATACCTCACTACATTTTTCTCTTTATTTTAAATGTAGTCATACAAGTATAGTTAATTGTAGTTTAAATAAATAGTAAAATGTCAAACCCAAAATTCATTCTCCCACGCCTCACTCCACTTAAGTTCTATACTATTCCCCCCTCTCACGCACAATACTCCCTCCCTCCCCCTACTCTCTATGATCTCCCCAAACTCCAAACAACCATCCGCACACAACAACCACCAATCTGCTCCATGCCGCCTCTCTACACACGATTCCCTCCAGCCTCCGTCTTCCCCACCCTGACTGCAGATAGAGACATCTCCCCCATATGTCTGCAGGGTTGGCCGAGCATTGTCCCTTATCGCCAGATTTCATCTATTCAGCAGTGCCAATCAAGTCAAGAGCTTTCAACGATGGAGTTTTCCTCATTACGGAGGGACTACAATTCTCCTCCTCCTCGTGGTTTCCTAACAACTCGGTTCCAGAAGGTAAATCCTCACTTTTACATTGCATGCATTTGTTTTCCCCAAATCAATCTAAATGTATGATCACTCAGGGGCAAATTGGCCCCCACCTTTTTCAATCTCGGCAGTTAAAAGCTAGATCAACATCCAAGATGATAGCAGAAGATACTTAATTCATGGTGGCAGCACTGGCGGCTGGCTGTCAGTCATATAAGCTATTATGGAAAAAGTAAGAATGGCAAAGGAAATCTGCACTTCTCAGTCCCCCTAATATCCGGGTGATTACAGACAGATGTGATTTCTATGGATCTGGTTGCGGGATAGTAGTTAAAATCATGTATCATAGATAATTTATTAACTGACTGGTTTTGTTGAACATCTGAGGCAGGTCTACATTTCATATGTATGGTAATATTACTTCTTAACTTTGTTCAAGTCATCAAAGAGGCCTTATTCTCATCCTCTCAGAAGTATGGTTTCTTTCCCTATGAAATTGTATGCCTACGCATCTAATAAAACTTGGTCAATGTTTCTGTTTTCTTTTTATTCTTTGGTTTCTAGTTGGCACAAGGGGTTCTCTATTTCCCGGTTGAGATATGTGATGAAGGATCTCATCCAGTTATTTATAAAAAGTTAGTGGATAGCTAATGAATCCAGTTATATATACATGATGAAGGATCTCATCCAAAAAATTAGTGGGCATGATGCTGCAATTTCTTTATCAACCTCATCCTTCGCTAGCTCCAACCTTCCTAGTTCCAAAATTTTTGGAAGCATTGACAATCTGTTTTGCCTCTTGTTCAGCAACTAGTAATTGTTAAATGCCATCCTAACATATATTAGCTTCCATCATGAACTGATCTCAGAGCAGTATATCTTGAGAGAAGTCGTACAGCTTCTGCGCTCGTCTGATATGCAAGTCCGATTATTAAGAATCATTCACTAGATCTGGTATGATCACTGAAGAATATTCACGCTGTCTAATAGCTGAAATATGAAAGCTACAATATATTTTTTTCTTTTGCAAAAATCATGTCTTTTACAATTCAGGTCGTCAATAGTTATGTGTCTTGGTTCTTGTGGAACATGATCATATATCTTTTGGATATAAATGTTGAGCTTCACCTTGGCCTCATGCTACAGGACATGTTCACCCTTTGGTAGGATAAGTAAAAATATTTTTTGTTTATTGTTAATATACATGGGAGTCGTGAGTTATTAGTAACCACTTTACATCATATTTCTGATGGCAGGGGACTAAGCACCCAAGTAGGAAGTGCCACGGTTTTCTCCTAGGAAATATAAGAAAAAATATTGTCCTAGGAAAAGGAGAGAGCTATTTGACATCCAATTAGAAATAACAAATCCAAACAAAATCATGTTCTTAGGTCTTGATAGGTCATGGTGTTTGCTGGTTCATTTATAAAGGTTCAAATGTGGACATCTTTATTATTGATATGGTTACAATCCTCTAAATCATAAAGTTTCATCTTATGGAGCATTACCATAGGAAGAAAATCTAGGGGGTGAAAGAATCACTGATCAGGAAATGGCTGTCATGAACAAAAGAGTATGCATAATAAGTTGTTTGGGAGCTAACCATCCTTATGGTTGTCCATATATATGAATTTGTTGTACTATCTCATTGCATTAATAACTACCTAAACCTTCATAAGTAAATGTCTTATTATGTTAAGCCCCCTAGTTTTCATTGTATTATTGACGATGATGGTCCACTCTCCTTTTTGCATGTTATATACAACATACCTTCAAAACTTTTGACCGACTTTCTTTAAAGCTACTGATTGAACATGTTCTGAAGTAATTGATTGTGCAATGTTATTATGTATATTACAGGAATTATGAAGGCAAAAGAACCTCCTGCCCCCAAGACGACCTGATGACCCTACAGAGATCTAGCATGAGTAAAGTAGGTAATTAAGGGATAGGCAATGCATTGGTGCTCAAACTACTACGTAACAAAAGGAAATGTTTGAAATAATGATTTTTTTGTATGTTTTAACTTTAACCTAGTTCTAAAGATTTATATTTTATACTACTTTATAAACTCCCATCTCATCTTCAAAAATGGATAGGGGAAGGGGTAAGGCTAATGTTACCTTACAAATTTCCTTGTAAGGATTATTGGCACAGTTTTCTCCCAAGATGCATGGCACTGTGTCTGGCATATGATCTAGGTACCTAAGAATATAGTTTGATGTTGGGTTTTGCATAATTTGTACATTATGTTTTCTGATCACTCACATTGTAAATTCTGAATACAAAATGATATAGTTCATGGTTGCAACTTAGGTTTTTCATTGAAGACATGTGTAGAGCTAGCTCAAATATGAATGACGTGCGTAATTATTTTCTTTTTTTAATTGACTTCAATGATGATTGTCCTTCTATTGGATTTAAAGTTCGATGACATTCCAAAAGATTAGTACATGCTGAATGAAATTTCTTATGGCTTGCTTTCCTTGAGTTAGTTCTAGATTTCAAGCCTCCAATTAAGAAAGAATCTCTTTAGATGACAAATTTTAGAATGGTGACTTAGATATCCTTCTAAATTTGTATAGTGCATGTATTTTTCTAAACCCACTTCCTCTAAACCTCTTGCCTCTTCCCTTTTGTGTTCTTAATGTTGCATGTTGTTGTTATACTAAAAATGAGCTGAGAAAGATCATAGAAACGGTCATCATGTGAACCCCATATACAATATCATATGGAGGTTTCTCTAGCTAGCCTTGCAATGACTGAACTTATTATGACTCCCTATGCAATGAGAACCGTACAACTTATGTTTTTTGTCAGCAGGTGAATATAACTGGATTATTAATGTATTGTATGCCATAGAAATATGTAATAATACAAGCATGGTAGTAGAAAATTTAAGTTCTACTTAATATCCTTTCAAAAAGAAATTTTATCTAATAGTTTGATATAGTGTTTATAATCTACTGGATCCTTTGGACAAACTTCACAGGTGAGCCACCTTTATGCGGGGTGATTAGAAGAACCTTAACACCGTCGTAGATGTTTTTACTTTCCTTTTTAAATCTGCATCTGTCCAAAAAAGTAGTCCATCATATGCATGGCTTCTACCTCCTGTGTTCAGGGCCCAATCAGACATTTGTGGTCTGAATGTCACTTGGATGCTATCTGATCCAACTGCAATAGATTATTTCTATTGGCAGATTTTCAGTAGTATTTCTAATGAGAAAGTGCATATGGCTTCTAGCATCATGCCTTACAAATCAATGTGGATTAGTGGAGTTTCGATGATGAAGATTAGTGGAAATAGTATACAAGGTAGTATGTAGGAAGTCAAGAATCTACATCCTAAAATAGTGCAACAGGACTAGAAAAAATGACATTTTAAGTTCACAGAGTGCATGATACACACCTCTGAATGCCATTTTAATTGACAACCTCCACCCTTTTGTCAACACTCCTAGAATGAAGTCCCTACTTTGGGGAAGGAGATAGCGGCATAGGCACTACATTATTTATGGATTTTCTTGATTATCCTATTGTATTTATATTTCTGTTCATCATCTACTACATTTATATTTTCCATGTTTGCATGTGTGTCATTCTATGTGCATTTCTTGCTCTGTGTTAACGATTTCTTTAGGCCTGCTCTATTCTAATGATTTTGATAGGACTCCCCTTATTGTACTCAGCTTTTTCATGCAAAATCATGTGATAACTACTACATATCTACTCAGTTGAAATGTAAAATGAGATGGACACAAGTCGAGGGTGTTAGGCTGCCATCTTTGCGCTTAAACAAACTTCCCCGAGCCTATTCTATCTTCATTAAGAAGCCAATGATAACCAGCCACATCTACTTTCTTCTTGAAAATGTGATATCACTAAAGTCCTCAGCCAAGGTATGGAAGCATCTATAGCTTCATTTAACTTGGATGGAGCCCAGATCTTCCATAGGTACACACATCAAGCACATATTATTCATCCGAGTCACCAGGTTCATCATATCATTGTGGATCCACCTCATCGTATCATCTGCATAAACACCCACAAACCATATCAATAAGGATCAACCTCTTCACATCAAGATCATACACCTGAAAACCTATCCATAGTAGCAACACAATGGATACAAACAAGCACCAATAGCTTAAACCAAAACTGAATATACAATAAGGGAATACAGAATGTCTAGATTACTCAGTAGCTTAGCCAAGGGAAAACCTAAAAGATGACAGAATACCACTGTCTCTGCCCCTGGTACCTAATTATTGCACATGACAATATGTAGTTTTTCATGTTTTAGTAAGACCTAGTACCCCACTTCAAGCTCCATTATCGCCAGCAATCATATATGAATGAACCAGTCCCTTTGTGTCAAACAATATTATGAAGTAATATGTTTTGATATTAGTTTCTTGAAATCCTATGTATGTTGCAGGAACTACCTGCTCATTCTACTAGTAAAGAAAAGAAACCTTCTCCTGCAACCTAGAAGAATTTTTTTCAGAAGAATTCATATGAGAAAAGGAAATTGGCTTCTGAAGGTAATGACAACATGATATGTATCTATTTTAGTTTCATCCCTATAAAAACATTAGATGGTTTTCTTTTTCTAGTTAGCTCCAAGTATGGAACACATACTCTCAAATTATTCTGAAAGCTACTGAACACATTGTTGATGTAAGAGACATTGTTGGGTCACATATACCCATTTCTCACTAAAAATTATGATGTATGGAAAGGTGCATGTCTACTAATTTGAACTAAATGTCTGCTTTTGTACGGAGTTGCAGACAACTAGTTTTAAGTTGGTGTGCCAAGAGAATATACTTAGCTGCAAAACTACTAAGCAATCAGTCTTTTTTTTAATCCAAATTCATGTTACCCCTTGTTTTTATTTATCCCTTTGTAGCTGTACAACATGTAAATTATGGTTGGATATTAAAAACTAATCTCCCTAGTCTTGCAGACACAAACAGTCTGCCAACCATTTAGCTTACTTTCATTACATGAGCAGGATAAAATAGAGATAAGAAGGGGGGTCACACAGAAAGAAAAGATACAATCAAGCCTAAATCTTCATCCCGTCCCACCCATATCTCTATTGTGTCTCTAATGTTTACAATCATTTCTTTCACAAGCTCTGGAACACATAACGGTCACTCTAGTGGTTCACCACCAATAACATTGTTGATTAACGGATCTCGCTACTGAGTTGTTTTTTTAACATTCTTATCCTCTATTTTCTACTGTTGACAAGAGTTAGATCTACAATCCATATTTTTGTTTTCATAATATCTATCATGGATTTTTGTAGGAAGAAGAACCTGCTGCCCGAAGACAACCCTATAACCTTGCAGAAGCCTGACATGAGTGGGGTAGGTAATCAAGGGACAGTGAAATCCACTAGAGCTCAAATCAAGAAGAAAATTAGATCATATTGCAAAATTTTTGGCTTGCTTGTCTTTTGTTTTCTATCAGGAAATTATGGTTGAATGGTCCTCATGAGGTATTTGGCTGATCTTTTTCCTATAGTTCCCTGTTGCAGGCTTATGGTGCTTGGTTTTTCTCTTCGAGATGAACTTATTAATTGTCCAAGCTGAGACATGATAATATGTTGGGAGTGTTCTATAATTCTGGAACTTATTGAACGTTCGATAAGGCAGTAGGAGTTGGTAGACTGTGGTATGTACTTGCCTTGTATATGATGATGTTGCTTCGTGAGTTTGCGCATTGCTAAAATCACCAAATTTTGACTGAGTTCATTCATTTTGCCTTGTTTATGACCCTGTTTTCTTTAGGATGTAGTTGTTCTAGTGATGAATAACTACACAGGTGATGAACAAGATTTGGCCAATAATAGGTGGTTGGTGAGTATGCATATCTTTTGCCAAGTATGTGTATCCAGTATAGATAACTTCCTCTTAATGTTTGGTCTATAACTACTCATGTCTACTAATTTGAACTAATTACAGTAGAAGAATCTATGTGGGCTAGAGCAATGAGAGTTGCAAGGAGCAAAGGTTCAGGTGGTTTTTGTCATCCTGATGCTCACCTGAATGTGTTTAGTGTCAAGTTGAACTCATGCATCATTATAGCTTATTTCCCCTGTTGAGCAGTTAAGTCCAATGACGATAAAACCAGTGTTAAGTGATCATTGAATCCAAGATAGGATAGCTTCTCTCATGTGTTTAGAGTTGCCCTATTATCAAGATCATATTAGGAACATTTCTTTTTTTAATTTAAATTCCATGTAATCTGACTTCTTCACCCAAGACTTCATCTCCGCCCTTTACTCTACTTGCATTTGTCCCTCTCTATTTTATATTGCTTATGTTGAGGATCCTTATGTTTCTGTAGAATGTTTTGGGTTGATGTGTACATCTAAATAGTCAGAAGCAAACTAGGTGGGTTTTGTGAGTAGCACGGCTGTGGTAGATCACCACGACTGTGGTAGGTAGGGCAGACCACGTCCGTGGTAGATGGGTATGGTCATGGGTTTATTCCATCAAAGTTAATAGGGTTTTGGTCGATTTTGGGCTGAAATGGCCACGGCCGTAGTGATCAACATGACTGTGGTGGTATCAGGGTGCCACAGCCGTGGTGGATAGCACGGCTGTGGTGGGTTGGGTGAAGTTGGTTGTGGTGATGTTGGACGGCCATTCTGGTCTGTTGTAGCACGACCATTTTGTGGTGCATGGTTGTGGTGACTGTCACTGGCACAGACATTCTATTCTGCATAGTCGTGCTGCTCTCTGCTTGACTTAGAGGTTGTTCTATTGATTTGTAAGTGACCTAGCACGACCCTTTTGTGGTACCACGGCCGTGCTGGGTCCTGGATCAGCACTTTGACTCTGTTCTTTGGATTTTCTTGGACATCTTTGCTTCAAATGATCTTTGGCTACTAGGGGTTGGTTGAGGGATCCTCAGACTTCACTTTGGGTCTCTCCAAGGGTAGAGGAACCCTAGGATCACTCCTTCTCTCTCTCTTCTATCAGGTGTGGTCTCAAATTTAGCTTTTACTAGCAATCAATAATGGATTTTTTTAATGTAACTGTGAGTTGTGCCATAGTTGCATTGTGCTAACACTTGCCCGCATTCAACTCTATTGGCTAGAGTTTTTACATTGTCATTGCTGAAACACTACCTATTCATTGCTTTTTAGGTCCTCTTTAACGTAGCAATGGTTGGTTGCACTGTCTCTTCATTGAAGAGAGTACATTATTCTTTGCTATGCTCTTCATGAATAAAGGGGGTTGTTGTTGGGATTGAAGAGACTAGTCATTCATTATGGTATATTTACATGCAATGTTGAGTAGATGAACTTAAATTCCATCATAGTTCTCTCTGAGGTATGACTTTGTATAGTTTATAGCTGAATTAATACATAATACCAAACTATTTGATTGTTGAATAAAAGCTTATTTTGTATCTTTCAGTGTGCTTTGCTCAAAGGACAATATGAAGCCTTGTATGCTTTGAAGTTGTTGTTGATTCTTTGTGAATATCAAAGGCTTTGTTCACTCTTCATTTTCTTGATCCTAGCATGCATCGTTTTAGAAGTTGAGTTTGAGGCATGTACTACAAATTTCCTCTATTTTAGTGGTACTTCCTTCCCAACTTGCAGTACTACTTAAGACACAGCACATGGCACTTCACAGAAAAAATAGTCACTAATATGCTTCATGATTTTCTCTTAACTTTATTTATGATAGTTGATACTCATGAGCATGTAACTTTTTAGTATCGTTTATTTTTTAGAAATTTTTGAATCTGAAGCAATAGTTTCTCTCGTATTCAGATTTCATATCATTTTCTCGGGCTAATATGTTATTTTGGCTACCTGTTTCTGCTATTATTTGCATTGAACTTGGCCTAATATCAATTTCATTCTCTTAAATACTCTGTTCGACATCTTTAAGTAATTTATGCCTCTTACGCTATGATATGCTCTGTTTTCTTGTAGGAAACTAGTGCTAGTAATCTGCTAGATAGTCTATTTTCCTCTTATTAGAGTTTGGAAGGTGAATATGGAATCAAACTATTGCAACACATATTGCAGTTGAAACAAAAGAGATATAAAATACATAAGTTTGTAAGAGTTCACTTGCTGCAATGGTGATGCTACAAAAGAGAGCCTCCCTCAAAGATAGTTCAATCTCAGCTGCCTATTTTCATCGTAAGTTAACAGAAACCTACTACTTAATTCAATGAACATTATAAATCAATCCACTAAGGAGTGATATCCTCTCATATAAAACCTGAAGTCTCCATTTTCAATATAGTTCAAACAAAGTGAAGATCAGTAGTTCAGCAACAAAGTCATCTAACCATTGTAAACGTCCCATGCATTCTCTTGTCACAAGTAAATGGAGTTTCCTACATTTATTAGTGGCATATTATTTAGGATATTGTGAATCAAACTATTGGCAATATAGTACTGATCACAAGCTGTATTTTATAAGTAACTACAACAACTCAAATTCGGCTGAAAAAAGAAAGTCACGGGGGAAGTGGCCGAAATTTGGCTCTGAGAAGTCGTGGAAAATTGGCTTAGAGATGCAGCTACAGAGATAATAGCCTGAATTTGGTGTCATTTATTACCAGAGTCAACTCATTTAAGAAACAATAATTCTAACAGTTGGCAACATAATAATGATCTCAAACTAGATTTTACCAGTAACTGAGGCAGTGGCTTAAGAAAGAAAGCCATGGGGGTAGTGGTTGAAACTTGGCTTTGAGGAGGAACCTATGCAGATAATAGCTTGAATTTGCATAAGAAAGGAGGTGATCGAGAAAGTGGCTCAGAAATGGAGCATGTGATTTCAATAACATATGTACATAATGGAGGTAATCAATCCAAATATCCAATGAGAAGCAATTTACAGTGAGTATGAGAGGCATTTGAATAACTATATATTTAAAGAGTGTTCTTTGACAAGTTGCATGGATGGAGAGCATAAATTTCCTATCAAAATTATTTATCCGTCTACACACTACATAGTATACATTCTACATGTCAATCTAAAACTCATTAATGTACCTTCATAGTTGTCAAGGAGGATGCCTAACTTCTCAAAGTCTAGGTGCCTAGGGAGTGCTACGTGGCTGTGCGGGCTGTGGATTAGCAGGGACCTTGCTAACTAGTATGCGAAAGTTTGTTGTGCAAATGGGCACACTCTGTTATTTTATTATTTTATTAAAGAAGCCATGAACTAGTTTCAAGATGAATATCATCCAAAGAATTGAAAGTACAAGTCATGAGGGAAGCAATTCCTATTTTGGGTTTCCATCTCTAGTATATGTAGATGTTGATAAACTACTTACCTGTTGGCTATGACAAAGCCCTACTTAGGTCATAGAGGTCAATATAACCTATTTTTAAAAATACTTCAACGCAATTATTGAATAATTGGCGATAGTACTATTTCAACAACTATGAAAATTGAGTAATATAGAGCAATGAGATTCAAGTATTACATTGTTATTAATTACTTATTCAAATAATATTATTTTCTTACTGGGTGTTCATATGTTTCACGTACTTGTATTACTTCCCCTTTCCAATACAATTTTAAGGAAAATAAGATCTATGATTTTGGTTTTACTTTTCGGTTTAGTTGATCTGCTAGTATCATCCATAGTAACTAGCAAGAAATATCAGACTTTCCATCATACACTTGACTGATTTATTGTGCTTCTCACATTTTTTTGATGATTTCTCAATTATTTCATTTTAGGTTACCAATTACCACATGCTAGACTTGGTTTTGTCCACCTTCACTTGGGAGAGGGGTTTTGCATGACATATTGTTTTGAAAAACATAGCGGCTAATTGACTGCCACATCCCAACATTTGCCTCCAGCCCACAATGAGTCATTCCCCTTCTTCCCCTACTACCTTCAATAACCAAAGCAATGAATGCTACCAGAACAATGTTGTAAGGTGCATTTATGAAAACCAAAGTACCATTCTGATGCTGAATGTAAAGGTACGGAAGGTTGAAAATACTAACAAGTTTGGTTTATCACTGAAATTTCAGGTCAAAATGTCTATCCATAACACTTAGCTTTGTGTTGTTTGTTGCGGGTTTGATGAGAACTCTAAATTTTTTCACAATCTATAACAGCAAGTTTCTAGGAAGCTTTGTAGCCCCCATCTTGAGGAGAATTAACTGTCCATGCCTTAAGAAATGTTGATGATCCATTTGCATAACCATTTCCATATCTAAATACAATGCTTTCCCTAGTCTCCACTTCCTTCAAAGTCTCATAACACCAACCCAACAACTGCTTTACTAGAGTATGTTATATGATTGTGTGCCTAGTATCACGAGTCTAATTAGTTTTTGTGGTTAGTGAATATATGAATGTGTAATCCTCATTGTATAGTTTCTTATTATTTTTATAAGCTTTAGAAGTAGGTATTAAGTAATTAAGTCAAGATGGCTGGTAAAATGAACATCCTGTTAGCTCAAAGCTTACTTCTGCCTTATGTGTAAAATGCTTACCACATTAAAAATATGAATATGCTATTTAAATGGGTGTTAAGATGGTTAATGGGAACAAATATGGAAGAAGGATACACCATAAATCTAACATATGGAAGCCAGCAAGGCATCTAAACAATTGAGCAAGTTGTCTATGAATTTCAGCTTCTTTGTCAATTAGTGCAACAAAGATTACTATTGTACTCGGGTACTTGAGATATTCTTTCTCATAAAGAAAGGTATACTATGTTTTCAGGGGTTTCTAAACATGTTATGGCTTAGCTCAATCTTCATTTACTTTTTCTCTTGTTGATCCTTGTGTATTGGTTGTTCTGTATAAGAGGAGTAAGAAACTCTATAGAACTTTTTTTTTGTATAGTTGGAGCATGAAACATGGTCTGAACCTAGCAACACGGTTTCCCAAAAGAGTTGCTTCAAATTTGGCAATGTCACCACCCCAAAGGCCCCTACATTTTCTCTATATGGTATTCATAATTTTCCCTATGTGATCTCAATCACAACCCCCAACATCACACCGTTCTGCTTAGTCCAACTAGAATCTGAATTAACTTTCAAATAACCCATATTAGGACACCACCATTCACACCATGCGTAGTACTCGACCACCAAGTATTTGAATCTAGAAACTAATGTGGTTATATTATTTTTCCTATTGTTAAATACAAAGTTGTTTCTCCCCTTCCAAAGGGTCCAGAAGCCACAACCAATATTCATTAGCTCATCTAAACACATTTGCATTTTTCATCAGATGAAATTAGAGTTAAAATCACAATCTGAGGAACTTCTCAAAACATATATCAGGTTGAGCTTTGTCTAGAAAAGAACTAACCCTAGGCAGTCCATAAAAGTGTTCCGTATAGTTTCAGGAGTATCTGGGAAGAACGGGAAGCAAGCATTGTCCACGCTATGTCTGATCATGAGCCTTTCTCATGTGGGTAGGGTATAGATAAACATAATTCTATCTAATTCTTAGTTTCGACAATTGACACTTGGAATAATGTCTGTAATACAAGGATCTTATCATTAATATATTTTTTATAAGGTCTTCACTGAGATTCACGATTTTGGATCCTTTTAGAGTCCATCCCTTTACTGAACATGTTATCCTTTTTCTTATTTTATCTATGTCTTCGTTACATCTGTACAATGTTTGGTATGCCTCCCATAGACACATGTCAAATTTTTTATGCTTTCCCAACATGCATACAACACTACTGCCTAACACAATTGATTGGTGTCTGGGCTTAAGCATATTTTAATGTGTTGTTACATAGGATGTACTTTTTATTATATAAAGTCTTTTGCATGGATTTTGAAGTTACCAGCCCTTGGTGTTACAAATCTAAGGTAACCAGATATAAATGGATGTCTGCTCTTGCATATTTCACAACTAATATACATGCCTTTTATTTCTGTAAAAATCCCTATAGATTCTAGTTTAGCTCTTAAATGGAAGCATCTGCAGCAGTTATGAGGTAGATTTTGAGTATTCAATAATAGGATAGCATGATGTATGCAAATCTGGATGTTATGTGATGTCGAACTGAGAAAAAACTAATACAAAAGAGCATTAATTCTAAAAATAATGTGGCACCAAACATACTATGAGGAACTGAAATCTATACAACAACTGGAGGTGCTGGTTTTGTACCGTAGCATTCTCTTTTACATCACTACTAACTTGTTGTTTTAAAAGTACAAAAAATACTATTTGCACAAATGAAAGAAGCATCCTCAATCAATGTTTGTTGTTGTTGTGTCATGATACAATCATTCTACCTTCTTACCAACTGAAATGAGAACAAAATATATTAAAAAAAGAACTTCCTACGCTTTTCATGTGTCACAATCATCCGTCCTCCCTCTTTAAGAAGCTCCATATATGCAGAAGATTTGTAGACTTATTATTACTTTCCCAATCACTATTACTTGCTTGACTTTTCAATCACGAGCCTTCTGTCAATGGAAGAAGGGCAGGCACAACAAGCGTCAAGCACATTACCAAACAAACAAGCTACCAATATGTACTAAAATGTGAATAGTAATATTATCCTTATCATCAATAAACATAATGTAATGATAATGAAGTGATACGTCAGTCTTCTTTCCTATCAAAACTAGAAAGAAGTACCCTGCCTCTACCTTTGTCAGTCTCTTTATAATGCACACTTCTGATCATGGAAATCTACTCGAACATGCTCCTCAAATATCTTTATAAAGCATGTTGGGCTCTTCAGGTCATGTAGTGCTTCTAACATGTTATTTCTTATTCAGTTGGTAATTTCTTAGGAAAAATCAATAACGAATAATCTTGGTTATCTGTTGCATTAGTCATCATTCTGTTATGAAAATTTTAGTTGTTCATTTTCTGCACAGTTTGTTATTTATCTTAGGTTGTGGTCATCATTGGATTTGTGGGTCCTTGTACCAAGGAGGGGTTGTCTATGCACTTAATGTTTGTTTGCATCATGTACCTATTGATATTTTATTCCTCTAGATACCTTGTTTGCTGAGAATCTTTCGCTATGGTATTGCATCTTCTGTTTGAAGCAAACCAGTAATCAGACCACATGGTGTATTGTCTACAACTTGTGTGTTCTATACATATTTGTTTACTTCAAGACATTATGTTTAGTCACAAGGATCAATAGATACCTATTGCTTGATGGGATAAATCATAAAGCATGCAACCTTATTACAGACCTCTCAGTTAGAAATTCTCACATTCATGTCATTACAGTGTCTGGTAGATCTCGCTCAGGAAATATATGACTGAACTTCTCACATTCATATCATTTCTCAATTGTATGTTTGTTATTAGACTGAAGTTTATACTACTATCACACTGAAATCTTTATCTTATCAACGCGATCACTAGAGATATGGCCTCAATAGAGGTTTTTTTACAAATTTCCTTCCATGATACTCATGGTAGCTGCCTCAACTCAAGCTTAGTTTAGATATATTATGCTAGTTACTGACTTCCTTGTGGTACAAGCTTTCTTCATAGGCATGTTTTAAGAAATCAAACATAAACTTGTTCCTTTTATATTGTATGATCTATTGACCTACTTTTTCTATAGACCTTCAGTCACGATTCTCACTCCATGGATAACTTGGTATGGAAGTTTTGTTCTCAAGTGACAGGAATCACTCCTTTGGCAGAAAACAATTACCAAATGCAAGTCCTACACACATAGCCACATATTCTGAAGAAGGTGCACATTATACTGATAGTACATTGGTATGATCTCATCATGTTTTCAGTTCAGGTTGTATTCCATTTATACAAATCGGATAGGGACATTGGCTATAATGAAAAAATGGACAATAAAGAGCTAATTGACTGTCACTGGCCTCTTATAATAATCATTTGTTGTTTATTACATTCATATTATAGTTTGTATGCCTCCACAGCTTCGAATCATATTTTTTCAGTATTGGTTCTTGTTTTAAATTCTAGAAACGGTGGCCTAATTTTTTCTCTATATTAATATCAACTACATGAGCTTCCTATGGCCAATCAGAAGCAGAGCATGGAGAAGTTATCTATTTTCAATCCAGAAGAGAAATACCTTAGCAGTCTTTCTCTTCTTATGAGTTTATCAATGTTATCATATTCGTTGATGATACAAGTGGTTGAATTAATATAAAAGAAAAATCAAGATACAATAAGATGTGCATGATCATGTGGCATATAGAGTCTGCAGTGGATAGATGTAGTTAGAAGAACATATTGTATACATGTGTCTTTTGCCCATGCATATTGTAAAACAGGGGCCAGGTTAATGTCCTCCCTATGTGTACTCATTGTTCAAATATAAATGAAAGTATCATTGTTGACATTGTAAGCATAACTCAATCTGGATTAACATTCATCTATTTTCTTATTGAAAACCCCTCTATATTGGCAAGCGACTGACTGGATACATAATGTCTCTCACTACATATGTATGTATAGTACATGGTGTCTTTCACTACACACTAGCTATAATTACATGTGTATCAAGTGCTAATTTTTGCTATACATGAACTACAAATACAAGTGTAACCAATGCCATCTCTCCCTACATATTATGAGTACAAATTGAATTGTAGTCATACATTTGGCTACAATGGAAGCTACATTTTTATGTGTAAGGACATTTTTACCTACAATTAGGGTTACATATGAATTTGTAGCCAGAGGCATAACCAACTACAAGTTTGAAAAATGTAGCCTAAACAATTAGCTACACGGGTATTAGCTATATATTATAAATGTAAGGATAATTGTAGCCAAATCTTTTGGCTACAAATTTTGGGGTTTTTGCTACAATTTTTTTTGTAGTTAAAGACCATATTTTTCGTAGTGTAGTTTAAGGGTTGAACCAACTGGTTTAGACATGAACCGACTGATTCAATAGTGAACCGACCAATCTATCGTTCCTGGCTTCTAGAAAATTCATGAAATCCCATCTCTTTGACTCCTAGATCGACTGATAACCCCGACCCTGGCCTTCCTATAAATGGAGGGGTATTGGGGGCTTGTCAGATACATCTATAAGCTTTGACAATTCTTGTCCTCTCTGGTTGTGGTAGCCAAGAGAGCCCTAGCATGTCCTACCCATAAAAGGGAGGGATAGTTAGGGAGTGACAATTGGGAGAGCAAGTCGTTTGTGATGTTGCACCAGGAGGCATGTTGCTAACGACTACTTGAGTATTTCTTGAAGAAGGAGCATTCTACAAGAGATGTCGTTGTACTTGCTCTAGGACTATGTATAACTCTTGTGTAACACCTAGTCTCACTACCCAAGGCTCTAATAGAGTTTCAAGAATAATGATTGGCCCCACATACCACCACTATCCTTAACTGCATGATTTTTTCTCACTCATGCACTAGCATGGATAAACTTCTTGATTGGTCACCAATCCTAGTACTACGATGGGCTAAGCATGCTTAACCATGTAATTATGTAGTGATGGGCTCACTGAAAAGGACGTGCACCTTGATGATATGGGTAGTCCTATTAATCCTTTTAAGATCATTTTATTTGAGGCCTCAAATCCTGGGATGTTACAATATCCCCCACTTAGCATCTTGACATCATTTCTAAGGCTCAATGATATAGATTCATAATCTCTCCGTGTTTCAGTTCAGACCCAGAATGGACCATGTACGCCCAGCTCCCATCCATAGATACCAGTGCATAAGTGGCTCCATCAACTAGGATAGCCCTTTCCAACATGCCCAAACTGCATGACATAAGACTTACGTTTCATGCCCACCTAATGGAGAGGATATTGGTGTGATGCCATTTAACACTTGAGCCCACTTACCAATGCTCTAGTAGAGTTTCAAGAAGGACGAATGGCCCTACAGACCACCACTAGCCTTAACTACATGCTTTTTCCTCATTCACACGCATGCCAGGATAAACTTCTTGACTGGTCACCCATCCTTGTACTACTTTGGGTTGAGCACGCTCAACCATAGAGTTCTTTAGTGGTGGGCTCCCTAAAAAGGAGGTGCACCTTGGTGATATGGGTAGTCAAATCAATCCTTTTAAGATCCTTTTATCTAAGTCCTCAAATCTTGAGACGTTAAACCTTGTTATCCTCTTTTCTTGATACATTTTTGTTGATGTGATCTCACTGCTCTGGGAATCTGACATTAAAATTTTTGTTTCTGTTGCCTTATTTTCCACCCTAGTTTCCCTATACTAGTGTCAGGACAACATTAATTTCCAATGTATTTGAATTTAAATTGATATGATAAGATTTTTTTTGATCCATATGATACAAATATTAAAATGATTAATTTGCATTCTCGATTAAAAACCACATATGATCCCACAAATATACATATATATGATATATATGCAATCAATACTTGTCACCCGAAAAGGTGTTTTGATGGTGGATGTTAGCATGGTTATGGCCAATAACCGCTTGGATCATTTTGTGTTGTTGGATTGTTTTATTGCTATTATATCTCGGTTTGCATATCGAGCATCTATTTTATAATTATTTTTGACATTGATCTTATTTTAAAGTTATTTTTATTAGGAATTCAATGCTTTTTATTTAGTTAAAAGTTTCATTACGGCTTGAAAGATACTAGCAATAATAACATCTCTTTCTCACTCTCCTACATCCACACCTTCTCCCTATTTTGTATCTCTCCCATGTTCTCACTCTCTCCCATCTCCCCATTCTCTCTCCCACATTTTCCATCCTATCATACAGTCAGCCCCTCTCCCTCATTCTCTCTCTCTTTCATGTCGTACCTGTATTTTGGGGTTGGGACACGAGATGAAAAAATTCATATGGTTCCACCTCCCACTTTGCTTCTTCTTATCATTTCTCTTTTATTTAGAAGAATCATTGTGATCATGTCCCATCCATCCGTATATGAATTTTGAATCAAATTAAATAATCAGTAGAATGCAACTGAATTTATTCATCTTTGTCGTCATCATATTATTTACTGAGTCACAACTCATACTTATTACAAAAATGATTGCATATGCAATTATCTTGGATGTCCAATGTTACGAAAATGATTACATAAATAATGATTTTGTTGGTATTTCATCATATTCTATTTTTTCTGATAATGCAAGGTATTTCTATTATCACCAAAAAGTCGTATAGATGGTAAGCCCCATCATATACTATACAAGTGGGTTACACTAAAGAACCCCACCGATCTAGGATCACCCTACGGACCCCTCTACCAATATTAGGTCTAGAGATTAAAGCCAACCTAAACTGACAAACAAAACTGTCAAAAAATACAAGGACATCAGTGTCAATTCTCCCATGGAGCTGGTAGTTACGCTCCTTCCATATCAAGAAGCATAACTCGATTAAGCACAACCCTACAAAATGTCTAATAGCACTATTTTGCTTGGTATTGTTCAAGATACCCACCAGGCTATCAAACAAAGATGTACAATATACTAAAAGATGTACAATCTCATACAGAGTAGAACAATAGGCGATGAAGAAGGCGACATGGAAGGCAACAACCTCTGTTGTCCTCCTTCATCATTGTATGGCCAACAAACAAACCATAACCCTAATGTCATTTCTACTATGAATAATACTAGATCATGGGCTGACTTGCTTAAATATAGATAAGGAATACCACCTTCAAGATAGTGGATATCGAGTAGAGAGGTCAGACTCTCATATATTCATAAGAGGAAGCAACGAAGAATGTTGAACAATGGAATTTATGTCTCACATTCTATGTTGTTAGACTCAAAGTCCATATCCCTACCAAAGAGAAGTATCTATCCCCGATTTGGATCTTTAAGGTCTCCATTGAAGTTATGAGTCATGCACAATGATTCTTTCTTATAAGGTTCTCGGATCTTCCAGACCCTAAATGTCTTAGATGGAGGAGTCTTCTTTGTGAAGGGGAATTTGATGGTTCAAATGAAGTAGAGGTTGGGAGATATTCTAAAGAGATTCAATCTTACTAACATGTCGATATGAATTATAGTTCATGATCTTCCATGAGAGTTATGGGATATGAAGATGTTCATGTTGACTCCAAGTCAAATTGAAACCGTTATCTCAATTGACTAAACCCTTGTTTTGATGATGACTAACCATTCCACTTATTTGTGTGTAATGCTTCTACATGCATGATTTCATATTAGATATAAAAACACTCCAAATTCCCTAACTTGTGTATTCTATCTTGAAGAAAAGACAAGTCAAAATCTATGCAAGTGTACTTTTGTGGAATGTGAAGTATCTCTATTTGAATCATGTTGTAAATTGCTTGTAATTATGATTAGAAAAAACTTGGATCAATTAAAACAAATATTTAAGAACTTTGATGACAATTTTGAAAATGCATCACAGGTAGTCTTATCGTATGAGTTTCCCTCTTAGAAACTCGGCGACTCCTAAGATGGTTCTTAAAATTTACCAGGTTCAACTGATTTTTCTCCAAGACAAACTCAACCGACACCCTGCACTAGAAAACCAAATTTAGTCCATTGACTGAGTTTCATCCAGGATAAACTTGACCGACACATTTTGATTTGTAGGATAATTCTATCGGCCAAGTTTCCCAAAAGTAAACTCAACCAAATGCATTGTACAGAGTATGTCAAAAAACTGCTTCTAGTAGTTGGAGAGTTGCAAACATCAAACATAGAAATCTTGCAACACCCCAAATGACAAGAATTCATCCTTAAGTGTTTCTACTTCTAGTAGGCATCCCCAACTATAAATAGGACCCTTTAGTCTTCATCCCATGGTTAGCCAAGAATTATGAAGGTCCCTATATAATAGTTGAGTGCCTCCAAAATCCTACTTCCACTCTTAGGCTTAATAACTTTCTACACCCATTAATGTATGTAGTATATTTGTAAGAGAGTTATTCCTACATGTATATATTGTGAGTCTCTCACTTCCTCCACCTCCCAATCTCTCATTTCTATCATGAAGATGAAGATTCTCTCTCTTAGAAATGAGAGGTGAGAAGAAGAAGAGGAGTCCCTTGGTGAAAGCTTCTCCTTAGAAAAGGTGAAGTCAAAGGCGGAATATGCAAGAAGGGTGGGTAATCCCTTCAAGGTGGAAGACTTATTGCAAGTCTGGGTAAGACTTTGGTGAAGGTAGAAGACTCCTTACATAAGTGGTTATGTGTAACATCCCTGACCTGGGTTATGCTTTAACCCTAGGTGTTTTGATTAAGAAAGATGGTTATATTCTTAATCTTATTTGGTGAAAAGTAATTAAGTCCCAAGAGGAGCTTATGTTTCAATTTTGGTCCCAATTGAATCATGTTGAAGGAATGTTTGCTTATTTAGGACTAAAGTGCAAATTACCCAAATTGAGGGGTTAACTTGCAAATGTTACACAAAAATAAGTTCCTCTGATTTTGAGACATCATAATAATGAGTATGATGTAGTGTAATGGTTTCAACAAGCTTGGGCACCAAGATAAAGCTTGTAGAGCAATGTTTGTGCATTAAAACCTAGTTTTGGTGTAATGTGCAATTTACCCAAAACCTAGCGTTAAACATGTAAAATAACACCTCTAGAGGGTCTCTCATGTTTCCTGGCATCAAGTAGAGCAAATAAAATGAGATGGGTTCCTCATTTGAATGATCATGGAGGAGAGAGAATATTGACTTTGGAATAATCAAGATTTAAGCACAAAAGGCTCTATAATATAACTTAGTACAAAAAGAAATGAATTAATTATGGATCCCCTCAACCAAAAGTTGAAGGATGTGTTTGCAATAGTATGAACGATCTTTTTCCATGCTTGGGCACCAACAATATCTTGGTTAAAGTGGAAGCTACTCACATTAATAATAATATATAACAATATCCAATTAAAGGATGGATATTAACACATAACTCTTTAAGATGTTTGGTTCCTTTTTCCTTTAAAACCTTGGATAATGGAGGAGTTTTTCATGGTAATAGAAGGTGGCCACGTATCCAAAGTATGGACGAAGCTTTGGTGGATATATGTGGGAGATAAAAAGATATAATCCTCTTTTTCCTTTTTCCTTGAAAAACCCATAAATATATATATATATGTATATTTTCCGACAACACAAAGGATCGTTTCCCTTAGTTCTTTTCTTCTTCACCTTGCTTTGACCGACCAAGGAGGAGCTATGGAGAAGAGGGAGGACGATCAAACCTTTTGGTAAGCTTGGATCATCATCTAACTCGAATTCATGGTGGAAACCATAATATAAGGTTTGATTCATGGTGTTTTTCACATGATTCTCCTTTCTAGCCATCTTCTTCATCCAAAAAGTGGAGGAAAGACCTTGGACAACTACTGAAGCTCATGCCATCATTAAAGCTATGAAGCTTGGAGCACTGGATCAGTCCGAAAGGTGGGTTTTATAACTCTAACCCTTAAGTTTTGTTAATGCAAACTTCTTTCCTAAAATCGTTGCTTATACTTCTTCTTTAGACACCTTTGTGTGTTCTTGCTATCATTTTCGTGAAGAACAGCCCCTATTCTTGGTTAGACAGAGGTAGAAGATGATGACGTTAAATTCTATGTTTATCCAATAATCCACTTTAGCAAACGGTCTCCCAACTTTTCTCAAACGGTTTACCAAACCGTTTGGAGCAAACGATTTTCAAACTGCTTGAATGCAAATGGTTTCACAAGAACGCATGGAAGAAAATAGTCTAAGACCGTTTGGAGGCGTTGAACAGGCGTTGACTGTTTGGAGGACTGTCGAGAATAGTGTGGACTAATCACCTACTAAAAATCATCAATTAATTCCAAGTGGTTCGCCAATCAAAGACCCATCAACCATCTAAACCCTAATCGGGTCAATTGCTGATTTCAATAGTTGAATTATGTTGAAGTTTGGGTTGAGTGACCCAAATGGTTTCAAAACCGTTTGGGTATCACCCAAATGGTCTCAAGACCGTTTTGGTGATCACCCAAGACCGTTTGGAGGTCTAGGGTTAAGTAGGGTTGAGCAATTAAGGATCCAATGATATCAAGTTGATGAGTAATCGATTGTTGATTTGGTAACCAAACCTAGGATCCAAACCCTAATTGAATGACTTGGTTTTTGGTGAAATAATGGGAAAATAGTCTCAAGACCATTTGGAGGATGTCCAAATGATCCAAAGACCATTTGGAGTTCTAGGGTTGACTATGGTTAAGTGGTTGAAGATCTAAAGGTAACAAGTTGAAGTGTAATTGGTTGTTGACCTAATGATCAATCCAATGAACCAAACCTTAATTGGTTGAGTTGATTATTGATGTTGACTTGGGAAAACGGTCTCAAGACCATTTGGAGGTCATCCAAATGAACCCAAGACCGTTTGGGGTCAGGTTATGATCAAATTGAATAATGGTTCAATCGTTTCAAATCAATCAGACTCACATTGAAGTATGTTGAAGGGCCATCGATTTCAAACCCTAATCCAATCAATACAAACCCTAATTGATGATCAATTGAGGGTCAATTGAGGGTCAAATCAGTTGATGGTTGACTTAATTAACTCAATTGATGATTGGTTAACAAGTACATGATCGATTGAGGGGTTCAACATTGGAAACCCTAATTCATTTGAAGTGGTTGAGACACTTTTTGGTCCTTGCGGTTTTGAGGTGGTTTGGACCAAACGGTCTCAAGACCGTTTGGGAACAAATGATCCCAAACTGTTTCGTCTCATGCGGTGTCAAGGTCGGTTGTGTCCATGCGATTTCAATGTCAAACTTGACCAAACGGTCTGCACCCCCATCTTGGGCAAATGGTCTTGAGTGTGTAATTTACCAAATAGTTTCAAAGTCAAACTTGACCAAACGGTCTTCATCACCAAGCGGTTTCAAGGGAAGTCCATGACCATTTGGAGGTTTAGAGTACAAGACCGTTTGAGGTCTAAAAATGTCAAAATCGTTTGATGCCTTAGTGGTCAAGATGGTTTAGTGGTTGATTAACCTAAACCTCATAGATACTTAAAGTGATTAAAGGACCAAGTGATTAGTAAATTAATTCATGTCATAATCAATGGTGATTATAATAAAGGTATCCTTGTTGGGATAGAGTGATTAGTACCCTTTAGTTGTGTAAGCCTTAATGATCACAATAGTAATGACCTAACCCATGATGTCAATATTGAGTTCACTTAAACTAATCCAGGGTGATGCAAACATCAACTTATAGGATTATGAGAGAGAAGGCTTCTTATATGAATGTTAATCAAGTAATGAACTTCCAATATGAATGAATATTTAATTAGGGTATGATCCTTTATAAGTGAGATCATGAAAACCCTAATTATAATGGTTAATGAATCCTAATGGAAGTATCCCTAATGCATGATGATGATGTAATCCTAATTCATAGTGATGACATGGAAAACCTTAAATAAAGGTACTTTGTTGATAATTCCTACTTAGGGTGAATAGTAAACCCTAATGGTGGGATATTGATGATAACCCTAATCAAGGGTGATTCAATGTGAATAGTGAACCCTAACCCAGGGTGATGGGATGAGAATAGGAAATCCTAATTCAGAGTATGTTAAATAAGAACTCTAACCTAGAGTGATGTGATATGAATAATAAATCCTAATCTAGGGTGATGTGATGTGAATAGTAAACCCTAATTGTGGGTTATGGAATAAGAAACCCTAACAGGGAGAGATGTCATGAGAAACCCCAATTGGAATGAACAATAAGTCTAATTATGGTTTATTGAATATGAAACCCTAGTTTTAAGGGATGTTATGTGGAACCATGATAATTATGATATGGTGTAATACTCAATTCAGGGTGATGTCATGTGATGATATATGAAACCCTAAAGATGGTTAATAGCCAGTAAACCAAAGAGAGGTGTGGCTAAAATAAATAAATAACATGATTATGTTACAAAGATGAAGGATAGGGTTGATGAACCATGTGAATGATAACGTGGTGATTTTAATGAATAAGGATCTAAAAAAAATAAGATTATGCCTAGATCCTTGTACAAATATCTCTATAAACGAATAATAGCCTGTACACCTTACAATAATGATGGACATGAAAATTTTAGGAATGATGTATTCTATACTAAATAATGATGTGGATAACATACTGAGAATTTAAATACCTAAAATAGTTGATAATGATTTATCCTATATCAACAATGTCTATCAGATGGATAAGTCCATATCATTAAAGACAATTGGACAATTCTATAATGTATGATCCATGCACCAAATGATGAAAGTAACAAGTTAGTGGATAAAGTATTAAGAGAGAAATACCTTAATATGAAGTTAGTTGATTAACTTAAGTAAGGTGGAAATGAGAAGAAAGTGATACATCAAGACATGATAGATATCACATTCAACATTTCAGGGTAGACATACCTTGATGAACCTCAAATCCAATATCCTTAGATAAGAAACACATGGAGGGTGTGATATGTAATTGTTTACAATAAATATGTAATGAACTCAATGTACTTGATAAATGTTGATTAATATACCTTGAGAATGGGGTAAGCCAAATCAATGGGTATGATGTAATCATACCATGAAAAGGATGTGAAATGAACTAACACCTTGAATTGATGATCATTAATGATATAAGATGAGAATAGTGATCAAAAGCAAATACTTACGATATCTTTGAATGTTCCTAGAAGTGTGGAGCAATATATTAGGGTTGAACTAATAATGTGAGCAGGAAACCCTAATTATGGTAAGGTGGGAAACCCTAACCCTAATTTTGAGTAAAGGGAATGAAAAGCCCTATTTGATAGATTATCCTAATCTTGGAAAAGGATGGTGATGTTATTATTGTTTCATACAAAGTGATAAATGATTTACATAACTGTTATCATGTTTATTAATCATGTAGACATCTTGAGTTGATGAACATAGCCAGATTTGAGATGTGACATTCATATAATAATTTTGTTGAATGGCCTTATGTACCTAATGTTGTTGTTTCTTAGTAAAAGTAACAAAACCTGTATGAACCTTATAAGTTCCATGAATAAGTTGTTGCCTAGTGAAAGGTGACAAGATACCTTAATAGGATTTGAGAGCCATGTAAGATACTTGTGTAACAAGTGTTATTCATACCTCAGTTTGAGAACTTGGAGGTAATGGTTACCTAATAAGTGGTAACAGTGATAGTGAATAATTGAGGGTATGAATACCCAAAGTTGATAAGTATGATAATGTTGTTGTTGAGGGATGTAAACCTTCAAAAGAAATGAAATGAGGGACTGAGATCCCAATGTCCTATAAGGACTGAGAAAGTGATTGGTGAAAATAGTACATGTTTCCTTATAGTATTTGTCTGATTAAGTTATGTTTGAGAACTTGACTGATGCTAAAAGAATATGCTAATGTACTTAATTAATTAAGTGAAATCATATCATGTAGAGCCCTGACCATAGAACCATCATAGTCAGCAATAAGTGATGGTGAAAAGGGTGCTCCGCGGAAAAACCCGGAACTCATATTTTGAATATGTGGGGGCAATGGGTGACTGTATCCTGACGTCCTAATGAAGGAATTGATGAAAGATAAACAATAAGCCTCTCAATCCTTCATTACTTGCACCGAGATGGATGTATCATGAATCTCCCGAATATTAGGACAGATGCAGTACACATCTCCCAAAAATGTTAATGTCGTATCGATGGAGATAAATATGAGATCTCACGATCGTGAAGAGAGTACAACACGCCACTGTAACTTTGATAGCGAAGTTTCCAGAAGCTATTTTAGTAGAGACACGAGATGTCCTACATATTGTTCCTCACATTGACTGAGGAAGATGAGGTTATAGGAATCTGGCTCTTCTGATGACCTATGTATGGTACCGATTGCGATTTCGTAATGGTCGATTGGAGTATGAGTGGTATACCTCATCTCATCAGGGCATAAATATGTTTGTAAAATGTAATCAGCCGTATAGCATAATTGCTTAGGTTGAACTATGAGAAATAATGATGGATGATATATTATTTATAATGTCCTAGTTGGATAATTAGTATACATGTTCTTCATATTCCTTAATGATTAAATGACTTACTATTCAATCAAGTTATAATTGAAATGATTGCATAGAGAATACTGCTCTACTTAGCTTATTAAATGAATTGCTTGATTGTTGAATAATTATAATATTACTACTCAGTGTTATTCCACTATCTGCAATAACAATGCTTCTGGCGGAGAGTTATAACTCTCACTGGGACAATTTTCAAATGTCTCACCCCCGTGGGATTCAACTTTTTAGGAAGATGTTGAGGAAGAACAAAACCCTCACTGGGTGAGCAACAACAGCAGTAGTAGCAACAGGGATAGAAGTGATCCTCAGGTGGAGACACTATCTGTTAGGTCTTGTATATAAAAAGTCCTATGTGTCGTCTCTGTACTCTCAAGTCCTAGAAGTCAGTAGATGGTTTAATATAGATTTGAGATTTTGGCGTAAGGCCTCGAGATTTTGTACACTGCTTATGTACAGTCTAACAGGGCAGTTGATGCTCGTCACCTCGTGATTTGATATTACAAAGATGTAATGATGAATCAATTTGTAAATGACTTACCTTGTTTCTTTATAAAAGAGTTTCACAGTTTGTAGATCTCTTTACAAAAAGTTTTAATTTTTAGTGATTTTCAGTAATTCCGCTGCTAATGAATCGCTTCTGCATCGTTAATAACGTTTTGTTCGAACATTGTTCCACAATTAGTGGTATCAGAGCTCTAGGTTCGCTGAGTCTATAGAGACATAGGACTAAGGTAGTAGAGTATGATCTAGTGTCTTCCAGTGTATCTGAAAGTGTCTTCTACTCATATAGGAGAAGAAGAACTTGAAGCTGACTGGGTCACGTGAGGAGTTTGCTGTAGAAAGCATCAAAGTTGCATCAAGGAGGGATGCAGGGGATTAGAGCAGAGAAGAACATACAGCTGCACATCCCCAGTTTGACCTAGCCATGATAGAGAGTCCAGCTTTCCTTGCTATGTTTGAGCAATTTAGTACAACTATGATACACATAGTAGATCGTGCATTAGCAATGCAACCTAGACTACCAATCCCCAATGATGAAGTGTTGAACTCCAATAGGTTACCTTCTCAGCCTCAACCTATTAGATCAATGAATAATGATGGAAGGAATAGGATACAATCTCAAACTAGGATCTGTCATAGGTGTTGGAAGCCTGGACATATCAGACCTAATTGTTTAGAAAAGGAATATAAAGGAAGAATTGAGAAAAGGCCTATCCAAATCCAGGGACAGAGGCATGGTAGTTCCAAAAAGAAGAAGTTTTTGGTACCGTCAGTACAACCAGGGCCTAGTGCACCGAGGAAATGGCTATCTAGAAAGGGTAAAGAAGCCTCCAAACCACATCTAGCTCCCATGATTTGCTACCAATGTAGACAAGTAGGACATCTGGCAAGAAATTGTTTAGCCAGAAATGTTATGTTGGGTCAACCTCTAAGGCAGAGTCAGCCTAAGGCAATGAATAATCCTCGAATCATGACAGGTTAGACAAAATAAATGCCATTCTTATTTTTCTTTTTATGATTTACGGATAAAACTGAGAAAGTAATTGATTGAACTTTCCTTCCTTAGTCATATGAGGACTTATAATTTTGCATAATAAACATTGTAGATGTTTCATGTTGCTCTTACCTCTATGACAAAAAGATGAGGTATTGAAGAGATGTCTGGATAAAATTCAGTAATGTTAAATCTTATACCTGTGATAATATGAAAAGGAAGGAACATGATAGCATAAAAGTGCATACTACTTAATCTCATTATTTATATACCCTGGCCAGGTATACAACTATTGATGATAAAGAAAGTATGGAAACTCTTAGATTATAATATTTTTGATTGCTCTGATCAAGTAGTCATTTTGATACAATCTAATGAGTATCATGAATTAAGATATATGGAATAAGGAGCATTTAGGCTTCTCTCTAGGGTTTTCTCTCCCGCCTATCTCTAGCTTCCTCTCGGAGGCCGCCGCTGGAGGGAGGGAGTGCCCTTGGCACTTTTCTCCCCCTGGCCTTCTTCCATTGCCCACAGTAGTATCTCTGTGAGATGTGGTATGAATGCTTGTGGAGAGATGCAGGTTGTATGGTGCAATGGGGGTTCTCCTCGGCGGTTTAGGTAGGGATTCGCGGAGTGTCGCATGGAGCGTGGTGAGGTCTGAGGTTTGCATTGTCGATTTTGTCGACTTCCAGCTTGTCCAAGAGAGGCAGATGGAAAGAGCGTTCCCACTCACTGACTGCTCCGCATCGGCCCCCTTTTTCTTACATAATTCCTCCTCACCTCCTGAGTGTGACCTGGTCCTACCAGGTTGATGAAGCCTCTTTGACATCGACTTAGGCCTTCCTCGGTGGCTACGACGGCAGGTGGGCGACTAGGGCTCGCCCCAGTCAGCCTGATAGCCTTCTAGGTGGCTATGCTCTGGTGGCGATACTTACCTTTGGGTATCTTGACCTCGATCTCTGGCTGTGGTGGATGGATAGAGGTGTCATCCTCATCACTGTGGCAGGCTAGCTGAGCATCAGATGTGTACTTGGCTTGGCTTGCCCCGCATCTTCTTCGCCTCTGGGATCAATTATGTCCCCCAAGTTGCTGCTCCGCGGGGATCTACTATGGGTTTCTTCTTTGCACAAGCCGACTTTCAAGCAGACGTTCTCCGGTCTTGTCCCCTGAAGCTCTGCCTCAGGTGGAGGCCTTAGCGGCAGCTAGGTTCCTCTAGACGGATTGGGCTTTGTCCATCTCTGTTTGGATCCCCTGCTCACCGACATGGAGGAAGCCTTCTCGGCCTGAAGTTTTTCCTGCTAGCTTGAGGATTGGCTTCTTTGATCACAAGCGCTTCGTGGTCTGGGTCTAAGGGGAGCAGTTCTCTTCTCCTCTTTGGCTTTCCTGCTGCAGCGAGAAGGAACACCTTCATGGTGTTCGATGATATGCTATTGTCAATTAGCAACACTATCTAGCTCTCGCCTGTTTATGTTTTGGCCGTCTGGATCCAAATCAAGGATTAGTGGTGATATGCGAAGGTCTGTTGATGATTAATAGGTACAATTTCAGTGGATGGGTTATTGCTAGTACTGATTTGATTATTGGAGGGATTTGGCATGAGCTACCAAGTCAGAGTTTGATAATCCTGGTGGCTTGGCATTCTACTGGCTGGAAATATCTTGGTCATGGTTTGGAACACCCTCAAGGTGTTCGACGATTGGGAGCTTGATTCCCTTGGGAGCTGGACTTATTGGACTTCGTGCGGTTTAGACCGAATCAGAGGGCAAGTCACCAAGGTTGATGACAAACATGTGCTAGTCCCTGTCCTCTTTTGTGACAATAATTCTGGCCCTCTCTGCTTTGATGAGCTCACCTAGGTCCTAGTCAGTGATGCCTGGTGGTGTGCTTCTTTTCTCTTATTCTCCTGATTACTACCTTGAAGGTGTTCTTACTGCTACGTGAGAAGGAGTTTATTGGGGACTGATTCACATGCTTGTTCATCCTGATTAGTGCTTTTTGGTGTTCTCGTCGAGCTGGTTTGGGGGACAGAGTTGACATTGTTTATATGTAGTTGTGGGAGACAGAAAGTGCTTCTGAATAGAAGGCGTAGCCTGCATGATTTTCGAGAAAAGTTGGAGATTCATCATCTAATTATTGAGTCTGTACAACTTGTGGGTGGTTTAATGCTAGTGTAGTATCTTAGTTTTGTTGGATGATGGTTTTTCATTTTTTGTTGTTGTTATTCTTGGTTACCTCCTCCTGGGCTGTTTGTGCTTTTTGTTTGGGTTTTTTTTATCTGGACCTCTTAGTTTGGTCTTCCATCTTTCTTTTGTAATCCTATTAAGGATTAGGGGGTACACCTCTTGTATCTAAAATTTTGGTATCATTAATAGAAACAAAGTTTTTTGCTTACCAAAAAAAAGATATATGGAATAAATAAATGTGTCCTGTCCTAAGCATAAGAAAGAGAAAACGGAGATAACCTCAGCGGAGTATGTTTATATGAGGAAATAAAAGTATACTCCTCATAAGATAAAAATGAGAATAAGGGAGATGAACCTTGTCCAATAAAGTTGAATGTATAGTAAAAATCATTTCCATCATGAAGAAATGGGAAAATGTGATGAGATCATATTATACTCATGAACAAGTTAGATAACAGCAAAGAAAGATAAAAAAATGTGATGTGTTTTTAACACATGTAATAGATATCAAAGCAAGAGATTCTGGTATCCAAGATATATCCGATGATCTATGTTGACTATTTGAAATGGTCAACCATGAAATCAAATTAATCACGTAAAATAGTATGAACATCACATGTTAGGGCTTTATGTTTTCCATAAACATAACAATTGAAGATATCTTGGAGATAAGTTCTTGATTGATAAGTAACCTTTCCTAATGATAAGAGAATGTACAACCAATGAGATAGTTAGTGCATGTAATAAGGAAAGCTAGTATGATGTTATCAGGTGTGATGACACAATCAGGGCATGAAAAGACCTATAGTATCAAGTGGATGACATAATAAAATTGTAATCTTGAAAGAGAAATACTGAACTAACTAAGGAACGTGAGAGTATATGTTCCATGTGAATCATTCCATGATAAACTTGTGTGGAGTAACTTTGTATTGATCAAAACTCTATGATGTCTCCATAATAATGAAATGTTATGTGAGGACATAATGATATGATGCTTATATAATACTTGCTTCCCTCTATCTGGGATTTCGGGGGCGAAATCCTTGTTAGGGGTTTATGATTTGTAACATCCCTGACCTAGGTTATTCTTTAACCCTAGGTGTTTTGATTAAGAAAGATGGTTATATGCTTAATCTTATTTGTTGAAAAGTAATTAAGTCCCAAGAGGAGCTTATGTTTCAATTTGGGTCCCAATTGAATAATGTTGAAGCAATGTTTGCTTATTTAGGACTAAAGTGTGAATTACTCAAATTAAGGGATTAATTGGAAAATGTTACACAAAAATAAGTTCCTCTGATTTTGATACATCATAAGAATGAGTATGATGTATTGGAATGGTTTCCACAAGCTTGGGCACCAAGATAAAGCTTGTAGAGCAATGTTTGTGCATTAAAACCTAGTTTTGGTGTAATGTGCCATTTACCCAAAACCTAGGGTTCAACATGTTAAATAACACCTCTAGAGGGTTTCTCATGTTTCTTGGCATCAAGTAGAGAAAATAAAATGAGAGAGGCGCCTCATTTGAATGATCATTGAGGAGAGAGAATACTGACTTTGGAATAATCAAGATTTAAGCACAAAGGGCTCTATAATATAACTTAATACAAAAAGAAATGAATTAATTATGGAGCCCCTCAACCAAAAGTTGGAGGATGTGTTTGCAATAGTATGAATGAGCTTGTTCCATGCTTGGGCACCGACAAGATCTTGGTTAAAGTGGAAGCTACTCACATTAATAATAATATATAGCAATATCCAATTAAAGGATGGATATTAACACATAACTCTTTAAGATGTTTGGTTCCTTTTTCCTTTAAAACCTTGGATAATGGAGGAGTTTTTCATGGTAATAGAAGTTGGCCACGTATCGAAAGTATGGAGGATGCTTTGGTGGATATATGTAGGAGTTAAAAGATATAATCCTCTTTTTCCTTTTTCCTTGAAAAACCCATAAATATATATATGTATATTTTCCAACAACACAAAGGATCGTTTCCCTTAGTTCTTTTCTTCTTCACCTTGCTTTGACCGATCAAGGAGGAAATATGGAGCAGAGGGAGGATGATCAAACATGTTGACAAGCTTGGATCATCATCTAACTTGAATTCATGGTGGAAACCATAATATAAGGTTAGATTCATGGTGTTTTTCACACGATTCTCCTTTCTAGCCATCTTCTTCATCCAAAAAGTGGAGGAAAGACCTTGGAAAACTACTAAAGCTCAAGACAACATTAAATCTATGAAGCTTGGAGCTCTGGATCAGTCCTAAAAGTGGGTTTTATAACTATAACCCTTAAGTTTTGTTAATGCAACCTTGTTTCCTAAAATCGTTGCGTATACTTCTTCTTTAGACACCTTTGTGTGTTCTTGCTATCATTTCTGTGAAGAACAACCCCTGTTCTTGGTTGTACAGAGGTAGAATATGATGACGTTAAATTCTATGTTTATCCAAGAATCCACTTTAGCAAACGGTCTCCCAACTTTGCTCAAACGGTTTACCAAACCGTTTGGAGCAAACAGTTTCACAAGAACGGATGGAAGCAAATGGTCCAAGACCATTTGGAGGAATTGACCAGGCGTTAACCATTTGGAGGACTGTTGAGAATAGTGTGGACTAATCACCCACTAAAAATCATCAATTAATTCCAAGTGGTTCACCAATCAAAGACCCATCAACCATCTAAACCCTAATCGGGTCAATTGCTGATTTCTATAGTTGAATTATGTTGAAGTTTGGGTTGAGTGACCCAAACGGTTTAAAAACCATTTGGGGATCACCCAAACGGTCTCAAGACCGTTTTGGTGATCACCCAAGACCATTTGGAGGTATAGGGTTAATTAGGGTTGACCAATTAAGGATCCAATGATATCAAGTTCATGAGTAATCGATTGCTGATTTGGTAACCAAACCTAGGATCCAAACCCTAATTGAATGACTTGGTTTTTGGTGAAATAATGGGCAAACGGTCTCAAGACCGTTTGGAGGATGTCCAAATGATCCCAAGACCGTTTGGGGGGTCACCCAAGACCGTTTGGAGGTCTAGGGTTGACTATGGTTAAGTGGTTGAAGATCTAAAGGTAACAAGTTGAAGTGTAATTGGTTGTTGACCTAAGGATCAATCCAATGAACCAAACCTTAATTGGTTGAGTTGATTTTTGATGTTGACTTGGGCAAACGGTCTCAAGACCATTTGGAGGTCATCCAAACGATCCCAAGACCGTTTGGGGTCATGTCATGATCAAATTGAATAATGGTTCAATCATTTCAAATCAATTAGACTCACATTGAAGTATGTTGAAGGGTCATCGATTTTAAACCCTAATCCAATCAATCCAAACCCTAATCGATGATCAATTTAGGGTCAATGGAGGGTCAAATCAGTTGATGGTTGACCTAATTAACTCAATTGATGATTGGTTAACAAGTACATGATCGATTGAGGGGTTCAACATTGGAAACCCTAATTCTTTTGAAGTGGTTGAGACACTTTTTTGGTCCTTGCAGTTTTGAGGTGGTTTGGACCAAACGGTCTCAAGACCGTTTGGGTCCAAATGGTCTCAAGACCGTTTGGGTCCAAATGGTCTCAAGACCATTTGGGACCAAACGGTCAAGACCGTTTGCGACCAAACGATCCCAAACCATTTAGCATCATGTGGTTTCAAGGTCGGTTGTGTCCATGCAGTTTCAAAGTCAAACTTGACCAAACAATCTTCACCGCCATCTTGGGCAAACGGTCTTGAGTGTGTACTTTACCAAACGGTTTCAAAGTCAAACTTGACCAAATGATCTTCTTCACCAAATGGTTTCAAGGGCAGTCCAAGACCGTTTGGAGGTTTAGAGTACAAGACCGTTTGAGGTCTAAAAAGGTCAAGATCGTTTGATGCCTTAGTGGTCAAGATGGTTTAGTGGTTGATTAAAACATCATAGATACTAACAGTGATTAAAGGATCAAGTGATTAGTTAATTAATGCATGTCATAATCAATGGTGATTATAATAAAGGTATCCTTGATGGGATAGAGTGATTAGTACCATTTAGTTGAGTAAGCTTCAATGATCACAATAGTAATGACCTAACCCATGATGTCAATATTGAGTTGACTTAGCCTAATCCAGGGTGATGAAAACATCAACTTATAGTATTATGAGAGAGAAGACTTCTTATATGAATGTTAATCAAGTAATGAACTTCCAATATGAATGAATATTTAATTAGGGTATGATCCTTTATAAGTGAGATCATGAAAACCCTAATTATAATGGTTAATGAATCCTAATGGAAGTATCCCTAATGCATGATGATGATGTAATCCTAATTCATAGTGATGACATGGTAAACCTTAATTAAAGGTACTTTGTTGATCATTCCTACTTAGGGTGAATAGTAAACCCTAATGGTGGGATAGTGATGATAACCCTAATCAAGGTTGATACAATGTGAATAGTAAACCCTAACCCAGGGTGATGGGATGAGAATAGTAAATCCTAATTTAGAGTATGTTAAATAAGAACTCTAACCTAGAGTGATGTGATATGAATAATAAATCCTAATCTAGGGTGATATGATGTGAATAGTAAACCCTAATTGTGGGTTATGGAATAAGAAACCCTAATAGGGAGAGATGTCATGAGAAACCCCAATTGGAATGAACAATAAGTCTAATTATGGTTTATTGAATATGAAACCCTAGTTTTAAGGGATGTTATGTAGAACCATGACAATTATGATATGGTGTAAGACTCAATTCAGGGTGATGCCATGTGATGATATATGAAACCCTAGAGATGGTTAATATCCAGTACACCAAAGAGAGGTGTGGATAAAATAAATAAATAAAATGATTATGTTATAAACATGAAGGATAGGGTTGATGAACCATGTGAATGATAACGTGGTGATTTTAATGAATAAGAATCTAAAAAAATAAGATGATGCCTAGATCCTTGTACAAATATCTCTATAAACGAATAATAGCATGTACACCTTGCAATAATGATGGACATGAAACTTTTAGGAATGATGTATGATATACTAAATAATGATGTGGATAACATCCTGAGAATTTAAATACCTAAAATAGTTGATAATGGTTTATACTATATGAACAGTGTCTATCAGATGGATAAGTCCATATCATTAAAGACAATTGGACAATTCTAATGTATGATCCATGCACCATATGATGAAAGTAACAAGTTAGTGGATAAAGTATTAAGAGAGAAATACCTTAATACAAAGTTAGTTGATTAACTTAAGTAAGGTGGAAATGAGAAGAAAGTGATACATCAAGACATGATAGATATCACATTCAACATGTTAGAATAGACATACCTTGATGAACCTTTAATCCAATATCCTTAGATAAGAAACACATGGAGGGTGTGATATGTAATTGTTTACAATAAAGATGTAATGAACTCAATGTACTTGATAAATGTTGATTAATATACCTTGAGAATGGGGTAAGACAAATCAATGGGTAAGATGTAAGCATACCATGAAAAGGATGAGAAATGAACTAACACCTTGAATTGATGATCATTAATGATATAAGATGAGAATAGTGATCAACAGCAAATACTTATGATATCTTTGAATGTTCCTAGAAGTGTGGAGAAATATATTAGGTTTGAACTAATAATGTGAGTAGGAAACCCTAATTATTGTAAGGTGGGAAACCTTAACCCTAATTTTGAGTAAAGGGTATGAAAAGCCCTATTTGATAGATTATCCTAATCTTGGAAAAGGATGGTGATGTTATTATTGTTTCATACAAAGTGATAAATGATTTACATGACTGTTATGATGTCTATTAATCATGTAGACATCTTGAGTTGATGAACATAGCCAGATTTGAGTTGTGACATTCATATAATAATTATGTTGAATGGCCTTATGTGCCTAATGTTTTTGTTGCTTAGTAAAAGTAACAAAACCTGTATGAACCTTATAAGTTCCATGAATAAGTTGTTTTGTAGTGAAAGGTGACAAGACACCATAATAGGATTTGAGAGCCATGTATGATACTTGTGTAACAAGTATTATGCATACCTCGGTTTGAGAACTTGGAGGTAATGGTTACATAATAAGTGGCAACAGTGATAGTGAATAATTGAGGGTATGAATACCCAAAGTTGATAAGTATGATAATGTTGTTGTTGAGGGATGTAAACCTTCAAAAGAAATGAAATGAGGGACTGAGATCCCAATGTCCTATAAGGACTGAGAAAGTGATTGGTGAAAATAGTACATGTTTCCTTATAGTATTTGTCTAATTAAGTTATGTTTGAGAACTTGACTGATGCTAAAAGAATATGCTAATGTACTTAATTAATTAAGTGAAATCATATCATGTAGAGCCCTGACCATAGAACCATCATAGTCAGCAACAGGTGATGGTGAAACGGGTGCTCCGCGGCAAAACCCGGAACATATATTTTGAATATTTGGGGGCAATGGGTGACTGTATCCTAATGTCCTAATGAGGGAATTGATGAAAGGTAAACAATAAACCTCTCAATCCTTCATTACTTGCACCGGGATGGATGTATCATGAATCTCCTAAAGATTGGGACAGATGCAGTACACATCTCCCAAAAATGTTAATGGCGGATCGATGGAGATAAATATGAGATCTCAGAATCGCGAAGAGAGTATAGCATGCCACTGTAACTCTGATAGTGAAGTTGCCAGAATACCCTGGAAACCTATTTTAGCAGAGACACGAGATGTCATGAATGTTGTTCCTCACACTGACTGAGGAAGATGAGGTCATAGGAATCCGTCTCTTCTGATGACTTATGTATGGTACCGATTGCGATTTCATAATGGTCGGTTGGAGTATGAGTGGTATACCTCATCTCCTCAGGGCATAAATATGGTTGTAAAATGTAATCAGCTGTATAACATAATTGCTTAGGTTGAACTACGAGAAACAATGATGGATGATACATTGTTTATAATGTCCTAGTTGGATAACTAGTATACATGTTCTTCATATTCCTTAATGATTAAATGACTTAATATTCAATCAAGTTATAATTGAAATGATTGCATAGAGAATACTGCTCTACTTAGCTTATTCAATGAATTGCCTGATTATTGAATAATTATAACATTACTGCTCAGTGTTATTCCACTATCTGCAATAACAATGCTTCTGGCGGAGAGTTATAACTCTCATTGGGACAATTTTTAATTGTCTCACCCCCATGGGATTCAACTTTTTAGGAAGATGCAGAGGAAGAAAAAAACCCTCAATGGGTGAGCAACAACAGCAGTAGTAGCATCAATAGGGACAACGGTGATCCTCAGGTGGAGACACTGTATGTTAGGTCTTGTATATAAAAAGTCCTATGTGTCGTCTTTGTACTCTCAGGTCCTAGGAGTCAGTAGATGGTTTAATATAGATATGAGATTTTGGCGTAATGCCTCAAGATTTTGTACACATCTTATGTACAGTCTAACTGGGCAGATGATACTCATTACCTTGAGATGTGATATTACAAAGATGTAATGATGAATCAGTTTATAAATGACTTATCTTGTTTCTTTATAAAAGAGTTTTCATAGTTTGTATATCTTTTTACAAAAAGTTTTAATTTTTAGTGATTTTCAGTAATTTCGCTGCTAATGAATCGCTTCCGCATCGTTAATAACGTTTTGTTTGAACAGTTTGCCACATTATGTTCATGGTGAGGTTGAATAATCGGTCTTGTATAGGTAAGTCCTTTGCTAGGTTGTTGTCTCCATTCTCCTTAAAGAGAAGTTTGGGTATCCTTTGCCCAGAAAAATAAGGTCATATATTGTATGTCTTATAATGGAATATAAGTATTCAATGGTTGCAAAATCCTAGAGCTTGACCTCTCTAGGTAGTGGACTAACTTTATCATAGTTTGGAGATTGGAACCACTCTACATAGCTTGTGTTCTTGTGCTTGTTCAATTTATGTCTCCCTTTCTATGTATGTTTTAGTTGCACTCAAAGTTCACTATCATGAAACTGAAATCCGAGTCCCATGAACCAAATGACTACCAAGAACAACATGCAAAAGCATGAAATGCTTAGCATACATGAACAAGTAACAAGATAAAGCCACCAACAATATCTCAAGATTCAACAATATTATTCTACAACGTCCTTTTATTACAAGCTTTCACCTTCATATTCAAGAGCATATTTTTACAAGATTGTTTATGTATACTCAGGATCCAAAAACAAGTACACTTGACATAGCTCACCAAGCCCATTACTTCTAGCCATCTCTGAACCTATAAAATACGTGAAAGAAGGCTAGTCAAGCACACAAGGTGTCGAGTACAATGCTAAAAGATACATATATAGAAGCTTTGCATAATTTGCAAAGATTTTCATAAGTAAATGAGAAAGAATAAATGAGTTAAGTACTTATCAAAGAGAGAGTCTGCGTTTTATGTCATTTCACTCCAATTATACCATCAATATCATATATCTACATGCCTTTGATCAACTTCCAATTGGAAGGATCCGTAAGGGTGCACAATATTAGCTACCCTTTTATACGTGAGGGACCTCAATAACCAAAGTCATTAAGCAAAACCCTATTTCAAAATTGTATAATGGAGTTTTCTATATTATGTATGCAATTTATAAAAACAACGAGAAGAGACAAGCATCTAGTACATACTAGAATAGTACTTGGCAATATTTGAGCAAGTCGACAAGCATACATATGTATCAAATTTCAATCAAGAAAACCATAGTCATATAATTATTAAAGCCTATACATGATTTCATAACCTATCCTTGACCATCTAGAAACAATCCACACCTAATTAAGAACAAGATTACATACATATATTAGATTATCATCATTAACCCTAACTAGCTTCATTTTAGGGTTTTCTCCAAGTTAGGTTACAAGTTTCTTATTCATACATTAGATGATCGTTAACTATGCTAGAGGTAATCATGAAGGTGTGGTTCAAGTTTTAGGTAATGTTGACATTCCATTCACATTATATGTGTATACATAACTAGGTCATAAGACTCACAATAGGGTAAACATGGTCAAGATTCATCAAGACATGAGGACCAAGAATAGATGATGGTTTAAATCAACAAGGTATATACAATATTAGAAATATCAACATGGGTGGATGGTCACCTAGGTCTAGCCTCATCTGGGTCATCATTATATACAACATTCCAACATACATAACATATATATTTCATGTGTGACTTAGGTTCACCAACCACATAGAAAGGGGTCATGAAGATTAGGGAAAACACTTAATTTGAGAAGGGAGGAATAAGAAAATAGTTCCACATCATGATTGGGGCACAAGAAAGATAAACAAGTCATTTAGTCACATAGGAGGTCAACATGGGTAGTTAAAGGCCAAAAACATCATAATTAGAATAAGGAGGGTTGATCATTAGGCCTTAGAGTCATTAAGAATCACGAGGTTACTAATTTTAAGAATCTAATATAGTTGATTTCCACAAAGGGGTCAACATCACCATTGAATCAAGGTGTAGTTAATAATTCACACAATAGGGGTACATTCTAAGAATTAGGGGTCATATGAACTCAACATGGAAAAAGAGTATAATGGTGGATATGAGTCCCATATGGTAGCATAAAGCTACTAATTTCCAAGTTGGACGAGACTAGAGTTCATATTAAATGCAAAGTTAGTAACATAGGGAGAAGTACATCATTTGAGTCCCAAACTAGGCACATAAGTACAATTTACCTCAAATATAGGACAAAATGGATGATTAGGACATTGGTGTACTAAAACATGTATAAAACTACTGATTTGAGGATTGGATAGTAGATTGAGCATCAAGATCCAAGATTTAATCATAAGCATGCATTAAACATGGTCAAAGAAGGTCAAACTTCATATTTTAGCACATCAGGGGGGGGAGTAGGAGAACATTGAGAGTCTAAAACCATGTCTAAGTTGTAGATCTTTTTGCGAGGATCAATGTAATATACAATATTGTATGATTTGGCCAAAGGGTGAGGGAGTTATGCATTTTATACATCAAAATGTAGTACTTTATTAAAATGGGAGGGAGTTACATCTAATTCAAGCACCTCTTGGGGTCATTCGATGTGGATCCAGTGGCTGCATCCTCCATCCTCTGAGTCGCTGATGCTCGGACGCTCGGATACCAGTTTCACCACCGAGGGGCATTTGAGGGATGCCCGTCATCGCTCACCATCGGTTCCTACCCGAAGGGCCATGATTCCTTGCCCTGGATCTGGTCACACCTTCTCCTGTGTGGAAGAGAGTCATTGGCCTATGTGGGGACATTCCTACCCATTTGGTACTATTGTGGCATAGTTGGGAGGTGGTGGATCGATGCTTGGATCTCCATCCAACGCCCACGGCTGTGTCACCTACCTCAGGATGAGGAAACACACTGCAAGGACACTGCAACGGCTGGGTCCTCATTGTAGCCATGGGTAGTTGTGGGTCAAGGCTCAGGGAGTGGCCGCAAACATGCCACCTAGCCCCTCCTAGTCCCATTAGAGTCAGGGTCGGTGCTATCACAACCAATATGATGTTGAGCTGCAAACAACCAAAGCTTGGATATCATGGAAGATGTAGGTGTAGGGAGTTCGAAACCAGATGCCCTAGACCGGGGTTGAGAGGGAAAATGGAGGGGACAAATGAGGGGGTCCAAAATAGATGAAATGAATCATCAATTGGATCAAAGGGGCAAGGGAGGAGCCGATTGGCTGGAGATGCTACAGTGGCAGAGGCTCTGTACGGAACAAGGAAGAAGAGGGTGTCTGAGACGGTGGATGATATCATATCCATCAATCCAAAGCTAAGGTGTGTTATGGTTTGCAACTAAAGAGTGATGGCTCCTGGACTGCACATGGTGGTTTGGGCCCAAAAAGGCTTCAAAACCAATAAAATCAACCAGAAAAAGTGAACTTTGAGCCAACTTTACATGATCATAACTAGTGCTATGAACCTCTGATTGAGGCAATTTTTGTGCTGTTGGAAATCTAATTGAGTCAAATATAACATGGTATAGGTTAGAAAGTCAAAATATCATGTTTATGAGGTTTAATATTAGATAAAATAAGGTGACATGATATGACTTGATACTTAGCCCAATTTCTCAAATTAGAGCCATATACAATGCAATTAATTATCGAGGTGGTGAAATAGGGTCATCAACACACTCACGCAGTGTTATTGAAATTAAATTAAGTGAGATGGGTCTCTTGAAGAGAGAGAAAGTGTATAATAGATGAGAGAAAACTAGGTTGTCACACCCTTCCCTCCTTAAAAGAAATTTCATCCTCGAAATTTGTCTAAGATCATAGTTAAGATTTAAAGTCAAAGTCCATCATAGGTCATTCAACATCCTGTAGGTTTCAACTCATCCCCCATATGGGGGGCACACATAGGTTATCATCATCATGGGCATGTTCATATCAATTATAAATACATTTACTTATTTTTCCAATATATAACAACATCATCATGGTATTAGTGTTTTCCCATCCCTCATTGTCCCTACATTAGGCTTTTCATTCATATCTTCATATGGGTCCATGGTGTATCATCAAAATCTATGCTATCAATTCTCAAACGAACATGTTTACAATCATGACTTCCAAATGAGATCATCATATAATGTGTGTATTTCATCATTATACTAGATTTCATGCATGTTTTAGTTTCCCCTAAAATTTTACCAGTTATCCCCAATTATGTTCATCATTTCTCATTTTGAATATGCAATTAAGAAATTTACATCCTTACTCGAGTTATGACCTCAAGAGAATAATCATATTTAATGAACCATTTTTCCTTTGGGTATGAGATTAGGCATGTTACCTATGATCATTCAAGCTAAGATCTCTAGGCATCGTCGTATCAAGTTCATGATTCCAAAGTACATCTTTCATGCATGGCATGATTTCATACTAGGTGTAGTTTAAGAGAGTGAATCATCACACATATATCAATTAAACATAAGTGAGATTATTTTGATATATCATGGATTGTTTGAGGAATAACATTATCATCAACATATAGATTGCATAGTCATCTCACTTGTATCCGGAAGGATCTCTACAAGCTCAGGTGATTCAGGCTATGACCTACCTATGCTTAACAAGGCATACTAACTAAAACCATCTACCCATAAAAAACTTTTCTTTTTACCCAATTCTCAAGAAATAAGGGAAATCACTAAATCCCTTTACATACAACTACTAACCTGAGTATAAGGCTCATCATGGATATCACACATCATGTACATCATCTTAGGGTCTTAGGACATCTCCCTCACCTATAAAGCAACCATCAATTTATAATTGCCTCTTCCTCTAGGTTAGACATTTTCATTGGAAATATAGGATTCAATATTTTCAAGGGAACCACACACCAAGTGACTCAACTCTTATACTTCGAAGTAGTGTATCTAGGGACTCATCATCATGTATCTCATCATGTATATTTTTAACATTTCATATATTTTGGAATTTAGGTACTCGGACCTTCTCCCATGTCAGGTCAACTCATGTCAAAAGGTCACCCTTTTCGTATGTCCCATGCTAAAGGTCCTCCTTTGTAAAGATATTGAGGCTCGTATTGGTCTCAAGCCAAATATCACATATCGTATCTCAACACATACAAGACTGGGTACAAGCAAGCATGCCAACCCACTAGATATGTTTAGCACATCAAACAAGTCACATGTATGATACAAAGTGCCAGGTTTAGCTAATGTTGCACGGTCAAACTCATATCATATCATTTAACATACTTGACCCTATCAAAAACAAACTTGGGTCATATCCACATCAACATCATTATCAACATCATCCACATCATCATCATCATCATCGTTGTCATCACCACCACCACTAGCACCACCACCACTACCACCACCACCACCACCACCACCACCACCACCACCATCATCATCATCATCTTAAGTCATCTAGGATACTGAGTAGCCTAACCTTTATCATGCTCTAGACAACTCTAGAGACTACAACTATGATCTAAAGTCTCTCATCTAGACTTGATGTTACATATCTTTCTCTTAGGTTACATGGGTACTCACTGCCTTTCTGCGTGTGGTAACATTTTCATATGTACATATACTAAACTTGAAATGATTTTTTATCCAATGTTCAAACAGGAAATGAAAACCACCATACTCCATTCGATCAAAAAACCAAAACCAAAATGAGTTAGCACACTCATTGGGTAGTCTAGTACCATGACACCTAGAGAACTAGCAAGAACATGGTACACAACTATGTAGATACCCTAATCACATGCCACAAACATATGTACAGGTTTATGATAAGATCTCCCTTTTCTCTCCCTCCTAAAACTTCAGCCCATACTATAGGACAAAAGGAGGAGAAAAGAAAGGGTCTAGGGATTACAAAAGCCTACACCTTGTTCTAGAACATTTAGGTTCTAACCTAGAGGCTAAGTCAACATAGTCCACAAAGGACATCTCATTAAGTTTCTAGAATTGAGATGTAAGGTTATGTTTAGTTTGTGTTTCATGTGAGCATGTTTGGTGTAGTTATTGTTTATGCTCTGATACCATCTGTCATGAAACTGAAATCTGAGTCCCATGAGCCAAATGACTACCAAAGACAACATGCAAAAGTGTGAAATGCTTAGCATACATGAACAAGTAATAAGATAAAAGGCACCAAAAATATCTCAACATTCAATAGTATTATTATGCAACATCCTTTCATTACAAGCTTTCACTGCATGGCAGAGAGTCATTGGCCTGTGCTGGGACATCGGTTCCTATGCGGCGGGCCATGATTCCTCACCTTAGATCTGACCCTACCTTTTCCAGCATGGTAGAGAGTCATTGGCATGTGATGGGACATGCCTACCCATTTGGCTCTATTGTGGCATCATTGGGAGGTGGTGGAACAACACTTGGATCTCCATCTAATGCCCACCACTGCGACACCTACATCAGGATGAGAAAACACACTGCAAGGCCGCCGTAGCGGCTGGGTCCCCACCAGAGCCATGGGTAGCCATGGCCTCGAGGATTAGGGAGTGGCCGCAAACATGCCGCCTAGCCTCGTTTGGTCCCCATCGAGTCAGGGCCGGTGCCATTGTGGGCGATGTGATGCTGAGCTACAAATGCCCAAAGCTTGGCTATCACGGCGGTTGTAGGTGCAGGGAATTTGAAATCAGATGTCCTAGAGAAGGGTTGAGAGGGGAAATGCAAGGGAAAGAATGAGTGGGTCCAAAATAGAAGAAATACATCATCAATTGGATTGCAGGGGTAAGGGAGGAGCCGACTAGCTGGAGTTGCTATAGTAAGAGAGGCTTTGTACGGACCAAGGAAGGAGAGGGTGTCTGAGCCGTCAGATGATGGATCTCAGATCCAACAGTCCAAAGCTGAGGTGCGTTAGGTTTTGAAATTAAAGAGCGGTGATGGATGGGTCGTGTAGGGTGGTTTGGGACCAAAAAGGCTTAAAAACCAATAAAATCAACCAGAAATAGTGAAATCTGAGACAACTTTACATGATCATAACTTGTACTAGGAACCTTTGATTGAGGTGATTTTGCACCGTTGGAAATATAATTGAGTCCACTATAATAGGTTAGAAAGTCAAAATATCATGATTATGAGGTTTAGTATTAGATAAAAGAAGGTGACATGATATGGCTTGATACTTAGCCTAATTTCTCAAATTAGCGCCATATACAATGAAATTAGTCATCAAGGTGGTCAAATAGGGTCATCAACACACTCAAGTAATGTTATTGAAATTAAATTAAGTGAGATGGGTCTCTTGAAGAGAGAGAAAGTGTATAATAGATGAAAGAAAACTAGGTTGACACATTCACATTTTCCATATTAACTTCAAATATCTTGATGATCTAATGAATTTTGTTTAAGTGCTTTTAGCTCTATTTACCCCCGCTCTAGAGACCATCATCCTAGATCCAATAGTTCACCAAAATTTGTACCTAAATAATGAGATCATATGTATGATAAGAGTACATACATTCTATCTATGTCCCTAGTTGGATATTACTATGGAAGAAAAATAGACAACAATAATACGTAAGACTAGCGTGCGTGTTGACTGATGATAGAGTTTCATTAGTCATGATATGTGATATCAAGTCAAGCACATAGGTATATGTTAGAGAACAGTTTATCAGACACTCCTACCATGATACTGATACATGGATATCATGGAATGGTAGACAAAATCATCTCTTATAGTGAAAGTGGTGATTGTGGTTCTTAGACCTAAAATCACTACACTCATCACATGTCGTTTGATGTACTTAGACACCATCCAACCTGACCTTGAATATGGGTTGCAATAAAGGTGATGCTTGAGTACACTAAGACACATGAGGATTAAGTGTGATTGATGAAGATGGAATTTGTCCCTCCTACAAGAGTTTTATATCCATTCCACTTGATAAGAAATACTGAGAAATGCATGTCCATACTCATGTGATTCAATATGTGATATGTGAATTCACATGTGTCTCAGACAATCTTCTCTAGTTCAAGGAAAATTGATTGAATGTTGAAAAGGATGATGATTCCATGCCTTGAGTTCAATATAGATATAAAAGACAAAGGAACTATATGATCATGGTAACACTAATCACAAATTCTAGGTTGAAGTTGTTTTCTAACTTTCCAATCACTTGGGTAGCAATGATGAGTTTCTAGATATTGCTCATTGCTTGTGATGTCATAAGCTGGTCATGGACATTTACTACTAGCATAATTTGGGACCTATAGGGTCACACACATACGACACAATTGGAATAGGAGTTTATATGAGTGATGTATAAGTTCATTGCTAAAGTGTTTAGGTATTCAATTTAAAGAACAACAATTGGAAATTGAGTGATAGAACTGTGAACCAACCAATTCAAGTGTTGAGTTGATCGATTCAAGTGTCAGGTCAATATAAATGGCATTGGATAAACAATACCTAAACCAAGGCATGAACTGAATGATTCACTTGTTGAATCCATCGAATATATGTCTAAAATGATCAATTTAAGTGTTGAACTGCTCAGTTCAATGATCAGTCCAATTGGATCAAGAATTGATGCTAACGTCATGTTTTAAATAAATTGAATATCGTATGCCAATGTGAATAGAAAATGGAAAGCAACTTAGACAATCAGTTTGAAGGTTGAACCAACTAATTCAGTCATGAACCAAATGATTCAATATTGATCCAACCAGTTCATCGTTCTTGGCTTCTAGAAAATTCATGCAATTCCATCTCTTTGACTCTGGATCGACTGGTAACCTTGACCCCGACCCTCCTATAAATGGAGGGGTATTGATGGCTTCCCAAACATAACTCTAATATCTGAAAATTGGTGTCCTCTCTGGTTGTGGTAACCAAGAGAGCCCAAACATGTCCTACCCACTAAAGGGAGGGATAGTTAGGGAGTGTGTGACGTCCCAGGATTTGAGGCCTTAGATAAAATGATCTTACAAGGAATGATTGGACTACCCATATCACCAAGGTGCACCTCCTTTTCTGGGAGCCCATCACTAAAGAACTCCATAGTTAAGCATGCTCATCTTGGAGTAGTACTAGGATGGGTGACCAGTCAGGAAGTTGATCCTGGCTTGCGCGTTAGTGTGGACAAAGTGGGCAGTTAAAGATAGTGGTGGTTTGTGGGGCCAGTCGTCATTTCTGAAACTCTACTAGAGCCTTGGGCAGTGGGTCGGAGCCTTACAAATGGTATCAGAGCCATAACCCCTCTAGTAGGTGGGGCCCACATGGGCATGTGGCATGCCAGTCTTGAGCTGTGCGGTGCGGGCAAGTTGGAAAGGGCTATCCGTAGAGACAAGATGGAGCCACCCTTGCGCTGGTAGCCATGGATGGGAGTTGGGTGTCCATGGGCCATTCTGGGTTTGCACTAAAATGGGGAAGATATTATGAGTCCGTATAGTTGAGCCTTGACAAGGACGTCAAGAGTCTAAGTGGGGGAGATTGTAACGTCCCAGGATTTGAGGCCTCAGATAAAATGATCTTATAAGGAATGATTGGACTACCCATATCACCAAGGTGCACCTCCTTTTTCGGGAGCCCATCACTAAATAAATCCATAGTTAAGCGTGCTCAACTTGGAGTAGTACTAGGATGGGTGACCAGTCGGGAAGTTGATCCTCGCTTGCGCGTCAGTGTGGACAAAGTGCGCAGTTAAGGCTAGTGGTGGTTTGTGGGGCCAATCGTCATTCCTGAAACTCTACTAGAGCCTTGGGAAGTGGGTCTGATCCTTACAGAGTGTCATTTGGGAGAGGAAGTCATTCATGTTGTTGCACCAGGAGGCATGTTGCTAACGACTATTTGGGTGCTACTTGAAGAAGAAGCATGCTACAAGAGATGTCGTTGGACTTTCTATTGGACCAGGTATGACTCTTGTGTAACACCTAGGCACACCACCCAATGCTCTAGTAGAGTTTCAAGAATAATGATTGGCCCCACATACTACCACTATCCTTAACTATGTGATTTGTCCTCACTCATGCACTAGCCTGGATAAACTTCCTAATTGGTCAACCATCCTAGTACTACTTTGGGATAAGAACACTTAACCATTTAGTTCTGTATTGATGGTCTCTCTGAAAATGACGTGCATCTTGATGATATGGGTAGTCCAATCAATCCTTTTAAGATCAATTTTTTAGGCCTCAAATCCAGGGATGTTACAATCTCCCCCACTTAGCATCTTGATGTCCTCATCAAGTTTTAATATATGGATATATAATCTCTCCATGTTTTGATTCAGACCTAGAATGGAACATGTACACCCAGCCCCCATCCATAGATACCAATGCATACATGGCCCCATCAACTAGGATAGCCCTTTCCAACATGCCCGAACTGCATGGCTTAAGACTTACATTTCATACCCACCTAATGGAGAGGATCTTGCTCTGATGCCATTTAACACCAGGGCCCATTGCCCAAGGCTCTCTTAGAGTTTTAGGAATGATGACTAGCCCCACAGACGAACACTAGCCTTAACTACATGCTTTTTCCCCATTCACACCCATGCTAGGATAAACTTCTTGACTGGTCACACATCCTAGTACTACTTTGGGTTGAGCACGCTTAACCACATAGTTCTTTAGTAGTGGGCTCCCTAAAAAGGAGGTGCACCTTAGTGATATGGGTAGTCAAATAAATTCTTTTAAGATCCTTTTATCCGAGTCCTCAAATCTTGGGATGTTAAATCTTGTTATCCTCTTTTCTAGATACAATGTTGTTGATGCGATCTCACTGGTCTGGGAATCATGCATTAAATTTTTGTTTCTGCTGCCTTATTTGTCACCCTAATTACCCAAATATCAGAGCAACATTAATTTACAATGTATTTGGATTTAAATTGATATGATAAGATTTTTTTTTATCCAAATGATGCAAATATTAAAATGATTAATGTGCATACCCGATTAAATACCACATATGATCCCACAAATATAAATATATATGATACATATGCAATCAATACTTGTCACCCAAAAAGGTGTTTCGATGGTGGATGCTAGCATGGTTATGGTCAACAACACCATGGATCTTTTTGTGTTGTTGTATGGTTGTTATTCCTATTTTATCTCAGTTTGCATACAGAACCTCTTATTCTCTTCCATTTGTAAAAGTATTGTCATGGGTTAATAACCTAACTCCACTCTACACCTCAGGCACCAACATAAGGTGTACAATAGAGTTAAAGTTTCCCGTCCCTGAGTGGATCAAACACATCAATATATAAATGCACCGAATAAAAATCTTCCATACATAAACAAAAATGTTCATTACATAGGGGCCCGAAAGCATAGGAGTTCTACAGAAGAAAACTTAATACATGAGAAACTAATTACATAAGAAAAAGAACATAATCTAAGAGTCCCATATAGCTTTAGCATCCCATGATAGATCTGATTTTGTTGAGCCAGCATATAGAGTGCAATATCATCTTCCTTTCATCATATGCATCATAAGATAAAGGTACCTATAAAACAGTTGCAAGTGGTACACATCAGCACAATATATAAATATATTGTATTGAGTACGCCTACGTGTCATTTAATTTACCTCTTTTCATACTTGGCAATAAGGATAAAAGTAAACTTGGCAGTAATAACAAAATGACAACAATATATCCATATTAAACAAGAGTTTGTTAACAAAAGAGAACATGTATCTTTTAAGCATATTTTTCCATTATGTCTTTCATGCATTTGCCACCTAAGGGAATAATGCATCATCTCAGCTGCCAAAGAGTATGAGATGTAAGGCCTTATGATCTACTACTCAAGAGTTAGATCATTGTACAAGTGTGATCTGCTACCAAAGAGAATGATTACTTTACAAGGACTATGCTACCAAAGAGAATTTGTGCTTCACATAATGGAACATATATATTATGTTTGCAGGTGTTATAAAATTACATATACAAAAATCAGTCTAAGCATCAAAACCATACATATAGAAATTCATTCAAGCACCATACAAGCTACATTCATTCCATTGAATATCTTATGCCAAGTGTTCAACTACTCATAGTTCTCAAGCATTACATATAGTAAGCCAAAAAGAGGTAATGGCATACCTTCAACTCAGAATTGGGGAGTCCAGAGATGCTCCTCACAGGTACCTTTGATTTCCTAAAATTATTGGAGATTTGGTATTTATTAGTTATATTGTTCAAATCACCATTATTCTAAAGAGTATATAAAAGGCCATTTTATAGTTTTGGAGTCATGAGAGTTGAGTACGAATCTTAGAGTATGGATTTGAGTCCAAGATCAATAGTGTCACATCAGAGTAGGGTTATATGGTCAAAATCATGGTCTTTAGATCATGCTGACTAATTATGCACATATTGATAAGTCAAAATTGGGAAAAGAGTGATAATTAGGTTTGATTGATAATTGAGACTCAATAATATGATTTGATCATTCCATAATTATATAGATGAAAAAAAGATGATGATCACATGTTTTTGGTGATTTAGATAGGTTCGAGTATTTTCTAAATAATTAAACAAGATATAATCATATTTGAGAATGAGCAATTAGTCGAGTCATATTTAGGGTCAACATATGTCAGATTTATCATCCTAGTATTTTTCTGATCAGAATGGAGTACTTATATGAATGTTTCTTACATTCCTACTATTTATAACGAATTTTCCAAAATTAGGTCATTTGGTGAATTTTGAGTTAATAAAATGAAATCTAGAAAAAGGGCGGACCGTTGGATGCTTAGATCCAACGGTCGAGATCTCACTCGCATAAATTAGAGAAGATCCTAAATTATGATGTGGATCATTAGGCTTCTTACTTGGCGGGTTGTGATTCGTCCACTTGGATCCTAGTCAGCTTCACGTGGGCTTGAGTGGTTGGTCCACCTCAGCTGAGCGGGTCCCTCTCTTCTTTCTCTAGGCTACAACGTAGGTTGCCAGGTCCAACTCCGGTGAGCTAAGGTGACGATTGTGCTTGTCCTTGTGCAAGAATGAGGTTGAGATCACTGGAGTTGGACCTGGCAACCTACGTTGTAGCGTAGAGAAAGAAGAGAGGGACCCGCTCAGCTGAGTTGGACTAACCACTCAAGCCCACATGGAGCTGACTAGGATCCAAGTGGACGAATCACAACCCGCCAAGTAAGAAGCCTAATGATCCACATCATAATTTCTGATCTTCTCTAATTTACGTGAGCAAGATCTCGACCGTTGGATATGAGCATCCAACGGTCCACCATTTTTCTAGATTTCGTTTTATTCACTCAAAATTCACCAAATGACCTAATTTTGGGAAATTCATTATAAATAGTAGGAATGTCGGAAAATACATGTAAGTACTCCATTTTGATCAGAAAAATATGAGGATCATGAATCAGACATCTTTTGACCCTAAATTTGACTCAAATAATTGCTCATGCTCAAATATGATTATATCTTGTTTAATTATTTAGAAAATACTCGAACCTATCTAAATCACCAAAAACCCGTGATCATCATCTTTTTGTATTTATATAATTATGGAATGATCAAATCCTATTATTGAGGCTCAATTATCAATCAAACCTAATTATCACTCTTTTCCCTATTTTGACTTGCCAATATGTGCATAATTAGTCAACATGATCTAAAGACCATGATTTTGACCATATAACCCTACTCTGATGTGACACTATTGATCTTGGAATCAAATCAATACTCTAAGATTCATACTCAACTCTCATGACTCCAAAATGAGTATTTTATATACTCTTTAGAATAATAGTGATTTGAACAATATAACTAATCAATACCAAATCTCCAATAATTTTAGGAAATCAAAGGTACTAGTGAGGAGCATCTCTGGACTCCCCACTTCTGAGTAGAAGGTATGCCAATACCTGTTGTTGGCTTACTATATGTAATTCTTGAGAACTATGAGTAGTTGAACACTTGGCATAAGATATTGAATGGAATGAATATAGCTTGTATGGTCCTTGAATGAATTGCTATATGTATGGTTTTTATGCTTAGACTGATTTTCGTATATGTAATTTTATAACACCTGCAAACATAATATATATGTTCCATTATGTGAAAGCATTAATTCTCTTTGGTAGCATAGTGCTTGGAAATTGATCATTCTCTTTGGTAGCAGATCACATTTGTATAATGATCTAACTCTTGAGTAGTAGATCTGTAACATACTGAAATTTGGTATAAAATTTTAATTATTGAGCTTATGATACATAACCCTCCAAAAAGAGAAATTTGCACTCATATTTACACTCTATTTGGAATATCTTGAAACTCGAGAACCAAAGTGTAATTTTTTCCTTATTTTGGTCTAGTCATCCCACTTGAGACCCATATTTAAACAGTTAAACTCCGTTAGAATTTCTTGGCTTTGGAATCACAAAAAAAAGATACATTATGAAATTTTACATATATATGTTTGGATTAATTTTGAGAAGAAATTCATATGGCACATTGGAACCACAATTAGGGGAGTTCGTATTTTTATAATTTGAAGTACTACTAATTGAAGGAATGGTCAAGATTAGAAATTAAAACAACTACTAAATTAGGAGATATTAATTCCCAAAATTTATGTGATTAAGTTGGAATATACCATAAATTAACCGATAAAAAGGGGGGTATTTGACCGAGTTTAGCACGCCCGGGTCTTCTCTAACCCAACGCGGCTCTGGAGTTTCCCCTGTGCGGCGGTTACCTTGCCGCAGAATAAAACGGAGAAGAACACTCAGTGCCTCGCTGCCCCTCACGCCATCGTTCCAACTCCCCTGGGTTCACTTGACTTTGCCCTACGCCGCCGTCACCTCAATTGAGGGGGGAATTGGTTCGAAACGCCTACAACCGTTATAGCCGGTGACTTGGGAAGAAACGGTCGGTGAGCCATCATCAAGACTCTACGCCACCCTGAACCAAATTGAAGATGCCCATACCTTCCCGTTCAACTCAAGAGCACAAACCCTAGGATCAATCTCCCTCTATATCCCCCTACACACACCGTTGACAAGGACCTGGCTTCCATAGCTGCCGCCAACCTGTTCTTCTTCCTCTGGACCTTCGGACCTCCTCCAAACCTCCCCTTCTCTCCGCCTATGCAGTCGTCCCACCTCCAACAGACCTGCGATGGCTGAAGCAAGGATGAACCCTTGCAGATCGCAGCGGCGCCGGCGAGGATGGGCTGCAGCTGCAGATCATTCACGAGCATGTGAGCTCACCGTCCCTACTCCTGACTGCACTGCCTAGCAGGCTCCATGGTGTTCGAGACTAGTGCCGCCACCAACGTTGTCCCTCGCCAGTAGAAGAACACCTCGTCAGCACACAGCGACCAGCACCACCATCGCGTAGGCGTCACCCTGTTCGACTCTGCCAAGTCGGATCGTCATCTACCTTTTCTCCTCTGACCAACCTGCCACTCGACGCAAACCTGCACGCCAACTCGCCGCCTCACAGATAACCTGACCATCTGCAGCAAGCCATCACAGATATGCAACCCAGACCTGCAATTACAGATCGCCGCTACAGTTCTTCAGACCAACCTCATCACTGCTTCCTCCCTGGTACCTGCAGCGCCATCCAGCAATGTCCACTGCCATCTACCGGATCCCTTGCAACCTTACAACCTCCATCACCTGCAACAATTGTCAGGCTCCTCCCATCTTCAGACAACAACACCCATACCTCAGATTGGTAGATGAACTCCCCTCTATATCAGATGTGTGTAGCAGCTACCAACACAACAGCTTGCTCAATCCTAGAGCCTAGAACACCAGGAAAACAGACTAGTAACCACCTGATCTACATGTCTATTTTCCTGCTACATCCTCTCCAACACTCCAATGGTTAGCATGCACACGATGATCACATATGAATCAACACAAGGAGTCAGGCTACCATGTTGGAATGGAGAAGACACATACAACAATCTTGAGAAGGAGGATACACCACCCTCAGGCCATGAAGACAATGTTGATCTTAACTCCAGGAAAGAGCGAGGGACAAAGAATGTTTAAAAGCATGACAAGAAGGAACCCTCAATCCCTTAGAAGGGTGAGCAACAGCCTGATCGTGTGGGGTCAATTCCCTCTCATCAATGAATAGGTAAATCCTACACCCTTGCTCCTATACGTACATACTTCTCCCAAACATTAGATGGATAAATTAGTTAATCAACACACATACAAATAGCAATAAAGATAATCATAATATATAAGTAATTGTTGTATCAACTAAATCATATGACTAGGCCTATTGGTTACCTAGAAATGTGTATATGTATGTACGTGTTGATAAGCTAATAAGCTATAATGTAGTAGTTTTGACCATTATGAATGATCTCACCTTGTGATAAATCCAAACCTTGAAGCTATGTATACTAATCGATACACTTCGATATAATATTTTGCATTATGAAGCCACTAGTTATCTTATCATTAAGGAACAATATGCAATTATGTAATGCCTAAGACATATTACTACTTGTATACATATAAGAAATCAAGATCAAGGTACTAGCATATGAATAGTATGTATAGAGGTATGTGGAATTAAACCCTAAATATCCCTAGTAAGGTATATAAGTAAATAGACATACATGATCCTAGTGACTAAATTTAGTTGTAATATATATGAGAAACATAATGATATTCTAGATCTAACATAGTGACAACACGATAAAACAACAAAGTATGTAACATTGGATATATATATATATATATATATATAACCTAGTTGGGAATCTAATATTGATAACCATAAAGAAAAATATGATGAATATAGTCCTAACTTGGAAAGGAAACACTAAATAGAAAAGATTGAACAAGTAATTGGTTCCATGCCAAATGATAACAAAATTGTACAACACTTTGTAGATCTCTTGCTCTTGGAGTCATTTGTGGTGATTGTGCGATCCATAGATTCTTGGATACAATGAGGTACTAAATTCTCTATTCTTTTATTGAACTATTTGCCTCCCTCTTGAGTTTCATATATAAAAGTTTTGCAAACTGGTGAACAAATATTGTTGTTAGCCTTTCCCTTTTTGTTGAAGTTCACCACGTCTGGATTTTGAATATCGAACATTATTGAGAAATTGAAGTATTATTAGATTTTGATATTGGCACAAAAACTCGTAATATTGGCTAAGAGCTTTGGCTCACTAGTTTCGATGGGTCACGACCCCCAACCCTGCGCAGTGGATAATGGAAAATTAGAGGTCCCCCAGTACTGGTTACTCCCACGGGCGAAGTGTCGTTCTCTCATAGAGGGGAGAACAATAGGCACCTAGCCATTGGCAAAGACAAAATATTAGATTGATTGTGCCAATAGATAAATCTTTACATTTTGAATAATTGGATATCTTGATACTAGTCTAATGAAAAATTATTCCATTTTGAAATCTTGATTATGGTATCTCTTTATCATTTTCTAGTTATCTCTTTGAATTATTGTATATTTTTGTAATTAGCATGATAGCTAGACTATTCTTGTGTTACCTCCATAATCCACCAAGCAATCTTACCTAAAGTTCATATCATAACTATTTATTTTAAAAATAGCTCAATAATGGATTTAGTACCAGCCTAGCTGACCTTTATTTTCCCTTCAATGGGGTCCATGTGTGGTTTTGTTCTTTCGGGAACTCATGGGCAGGTGATACAAAGAAGGTTAAGAAAAGACATGCAGGAGTTGTCATCTGTTGAAGACTAGATAGGAGTCAGTTCTTTTTTTTTTCAATCTTGTAATCTTATGTTTACAACTTCCGCAACTCTGATGTAAAAGCATGATTGTAATAAAGATTGTTTATAATTCTGATATTATTTTGTAAATATTTGATCGTAAAGATCGAGTCTTTACAACACTATTGTAACATCCTAGGATTTGAGGCCTTGGATAAGACAATCTTAAAAGGAATGATTAGACTACCCATATCACCAAGGTGCACCTCCTTTTCAGGGAGCCCATCTCTAAAGAACTCCATAGTTAAGCATGCTCAGCTTGGAGTAGTACTAGAATGGGTGACCAGTCAGGAAGTTGATCCTGGCTTGCGCGTCAGTGTGGACAAAGTGCGCAGTTAAGGCTAGTGGTGGTCTGTGGGGCCAGTCGTCAATCCTGAAACTCTACTAGAGCCTAAGGCAGTGGGCCCGGGCGTTACAAATGATATCAGAGCCAATTCCCCTCCAGTAGGTGGGGCCCACATGGGCTTGTGGCATGCCAGTCTTTGAGCCATGCGGTCCATACATGTTGGAAAGGGCTATTCGAGTTGATGGAGCCGCCCATGCACTAGTAGTGTCCATGCATGTTGGAAAGGGCTATCCGAGTTGATGGAGTCTCCCTTGCATTGGTAGCCGTGATCGAGAGCTGGATGTACATGGGACATTTGGGTCTACACTGAAATGGGGAAAGATTATGAGGCCATATAATTGAGCCTTGATGAGGACGTCAAGAGTCTAAGTGGGGGAGATTGTAACATCCTAGGATTTGAGGCATTGAATAAGACAATCTTAAAAGGAATGATTGGACTACTCATATCAGCAAGGTGCACCTCCTTTTCAGGGAGCCCATCTCTAAAGAACTCTATAGTTAAACGTGCTCAGCTTGGAGTATTACTAGGATGGGTGACCAGTCGGGAAGTTGATCCTGGCTTGCGCGTCAGTGTGGATAAAGTGCGTTGTTAAGGCTAGTGGTGGTTTGTGGGGCCAGTCATCATTCCTGAAACTCTACTAGAGCCTAGGGCAGTGGGCCCGGGCATTACAAGATCATAAGGCCTTACATCTCATACTCTTTGACAGTTGAGATGATGTATTATTCCCTTAGGTGGAAAATGCATGAACGACATAATCGATAAATATTCTTAAAAGATACATGTTCACTTTTGTTAACAAACTCTTGTTTAATATGAATATATTGTTGTAATTTTCTTATTACTTCCAAATTTACTTTTATCCTTATTGCCAAGTATGAAAAGAGGTAAATTAAATGACACGGAGGCATACTCAGTACAATATATTTATATATTGTGCTGACATGTACCACTTGCAACTGTTTTATAGGTACCTTTTGCTTATGATGCATACAATGAAAGGAAGATGATATTTCACTCTATATGCTGGCTCAACAAAATCAGATCTATCATGGGGATGCTAAAGCTAAATGGGAATCTAAGATTATGTTCTTTTTTCTTCTATAATTAGTTTATCATGTATTAAGTTTTCTTCTGTAGAACTCATATGCCTTCGGGCCCCTATGTAATGAACATTTTGGTTTATGTATGGAAGCTTTTTATTCGATGCATTTATATATTCATGTGTTTGATCCACTTAGGGACGAAAACCTTTAACTCTATTGTACACCTTATGTTGGCGCCTGAGGTGTATAGTGGAGTCAGGTTGTTAACCCGTGACAGATGGTATCAGAGCGAGGTTGATCTGGTCGCCTTCGCGGGTCGTGTGAAGGCTTGACTAATTTGTGGGGGCGAGGGGAGGCTTTTTCCTTGGTTAGTTCTTTGTGAGGTGGAGCGGAGTGGTGGGGAGTGGGGTGTCTTTGTGCGAGGTGGCTGTAGCCACGATCTCGCGGGTGAGCCGGAGGAAGAGGTCGACCAGATGGCTATCCGATCTGCCCAGGATTTGTGGAAGCACCATCCGACAGTCGTGGTTGCTCAAGAGAGGCAACCCGCGGATCGCTGACATCAACGCCACATGACAAAGGATTAAAATCGAGAACTTTAGGTTAAATGACTAATATCATGACAAAATTAGATCAAACTTTATTTCAAATTTTGTAAAAATCATAGACGAAACTAGGAATGTCCAAATGGCATGAAATTTGGACCATAGGTTCAACATAGCATACCCCACATGTTGGTAAAGTTTGGGCACGAGATTCCAATATTTGAGTCGTCAATTTATCTTTAAGTGAATTAGGGTTTTGAATTAAATTAAAGTAAAGGGGCAAGGTAATAAAAGAATTAGAAAAAACCACTTTATCACATCCTACTCACCTTAAAAAAAATTTGTCCTAAAAATTAAACTAGATTGAAGAGGTGAGGAAAATGTTGCTCCATATATTCTCGTAGCTCCCAGGTTGCATCTTCGGCACCATGATGGTTCCACTGCACCTTCACCATCTAGATCTTCTTGTTCCTGAGCTCTTTGACTTTGGAATTGAGAATCTTTGTAGGTTGTTCTGGATAAGAGAGATTCTCTCGCAACTCAAGAGGCTTGTGATTCAACACGTGACTATCATCCTTCACAAACTGCTTCAGATTGGATATATGAAAGACATTGTGAATCATGTTGTATTGTAGGAGAAGAGCAAGTCGATAAGCACATTCACCAATGTGCTCTAGAACTTTGAAAGGACCCACATATCTCAGACTAAGCTTCCCTTTGTTCTTGGCTATGGCATAGATAGGTCTGATCTTCAAGAAAACATAGTCTCCATCCTTAAACTATCTGTCAGACCTATGTACATATGCATATGACTTCTAACGATCATGGGCCTGTTTCAACCTCTGCTTAATCAAAGACACCTTATCAACATAAAGTTGCAACTCCTCGGTGTTTAGCATCTTCCTTTCTCTGACTTTATCCCAATGGAGAGGGGATCTACATGGCCTACCATCGAGGGCTTCATAGGGTGGCATATCAACACTAGACTGATAACTATTATTGTAAACAAACTCTGCTAATGGAAGGTAGTAATCCCAAGATCCTCCCCAATCTAGAACAGAAGCGCTAAGAAGATCTTCCTAGATTTGATAGTGCATTCTGAATGGCCATCAGTTTGGGGATGATATGTTGTGTTGAAATTCAACTATGTACCCAACTCATTCTGCACCTGCTTCCATAGATGTGATGTGAACTTTGGATCCCGATCTGAAACAATAGATACTAGTACTCTGTGCATCCTTACAATCACCTTAATATACAACTCAGCAAGCTCAGGAACCTTGGCCATAGTCCGCATAGGTAAGAAATGTTTAGACTTGGTCAACCAGTCTACTATGACCCAGCATCATAACCCTTCCTGGTCCTGGGTAGTCCCACCACGAAATACATGGTGATAATTTCCCAATTGGGGCGACGATTGTGCTTGTCCTTGGTGAGAATGAGGTCGGGATCACTGGAGTTGGACCTGGAAACCTACGTTGTAGCGCAGAGAAAGAAGAGAGGGACCCGCTCAGTTGAGTTGGACCAACCACTCAAGCCCACGTGGAGCTGACTAGGATCCAATTGGACGAATCACAACCCACCAAGTAAGCAGCCTAATGATCCACATCATAATTTCTGATCTTCTCCAATTTACGTGAGCAAAATCTCGACCGTTGGATCTGAGCATCCAACGGTCTGCCTTTTTCTAGATTTCGTTTTATTAAATCAAAATTCACCAAATGACCTAATTTTGGGAAATTCATTATAAATAGTAGAAATGTCAGAAAAATACATATAAGTACACCATTTTGATCAGAAAAATACGAAGATCATGAATTTGACATATGTTGACCCTAAATCGGAATCACATAATTGCTCATGCTCAAATATGATTATATATTGTTTAATTATTTAGAAAATACTCGAGCCTGTCTAAATCACCAAAAACCTATGATCATCATCTTTTTGCATCTATATAATTATGGAAAAATCAAATCCTATTATTGAGTCTCAATTATCAATCAAACCTAATTATCACTCTTTTCCCTATTTTGACGTATCAATATGTGCATAATTAGTCAACATGGTCTAAAGACCATGATTTTGACCATATAACCCTACTCTGATGTGACACTATTGATCTTGGACTCAAATCCATACTCTAATATTCATACTCAACTCTCATGACTCCAAAACTATAAAAGGGCCTTTTATTATACTCTTTAGAATAATGGTGATTTGAACAATATAACTAATAAATACCAAATCTCCAATAATTTTAGGAAATTAAAGGTACCAGTGAGGAGCATATCTAGACTCCCCACTTCTGAGTAGAAGGTACGCCATTACCTCTTGTTGGCTTACTATATGTAATGCTTGAGAACTATGAGTAGTTGAACACTTGACATAAGATATTCAATGGAATGAATGTATCTTGTATGGTGCTTGAATGAATTTCTATATGTATGGTTTTGATGCTTAGACTGATTTTCATATATGTAATTTTATAACACCTACAAACATAATATATATGTTCCATTATGTGAAAGAAATAATTCTCTTTGGTAGCATAATGCTTGGAAAGTGATCATTCTCTTTGGTAGCAGATCAAATTTGTACAATGATCTAATTCTTGACTAGTAGATCATAAGACCTTACATCTCATACTCTTTGGCAGATGAAATGATGCATTATTCCATTAGGTGGAAAATGCATGCAAGATATAATAGAGAAATATGCTTAAAAGATACATGTTCTCTTTTGTTAACAAACTCTTATTTAATAGGGATATATTGTTGTAATTTTGTTATTACTTCCAAGTTTACTTTTATCCTTATTGCCAAGTATGAAAAGAGGTAAATTAAATGACACGTAGGCATACTCAGTACAATATATTAATATATTGTGTTGATGTGTACCACTTGCAACTGTTTTATAGGTACCTTTTGCTTATGATGCATAGAATGAAAGGAAGATGATATTGCACTCTATATGCTGGCTCAACAAAATCAGATCTATCATGGGGATGCTAAAGCTAAATGAGACTCTTAGATTATGTTCTTTTTCTTCTATAATTAGTTTCTCATGTATTAAGTTTTCTTCTATAGAACTCCTATGCCTTAGGGTCCCTATGTATTGAACATTTTGGTTTATGTATGGAAGCTTTTTATTCGATGAATTTATATATTCATGTGTTTGATCCACTCAGGGACAGACAAATTTAACTCTATTGTACACCTTATGTTGGCACCTGAGGTGTAGAGTGGAGTTAGGTTGTTAACCCATGATAGATGGTATCAGAGCGAGGTTGATCTGGTCGCCTTCGTGGGTCGTGTGAAGGCTTGACATGTTCATGGGGGCGAGGGGAGGTGTTTGCCTCAGTCATTTCTTCATGAGGTGGAGCGGAGTGGCAGGGAGTGGGGTGCCTTCGCGTGAAGTGGTCGTAGCCACGATCTCGCGGGTCAGCCGGAGGAAGAGGACGACTAGATGGTCGTATGATACACCCAGGATCTGTGGATGCACCATCAGATGGTCGTGATTTCTCAAGAGAGGCGACACGTGGATCACTGACATCAGTGCTGTGTGAAAAATGATTAAAATCGAGAACTTTAGGTTAAATGACTGATATTGTGACAAAATTAGATCAAACTTTATTTCAAATCTTGTAAAACTCATAGAAGGAACTAGGAATGTCCAAATGGAAAGAAATTTGGACCATAGGTTCATCATAGCATACCCTACATGTTGGTAATGTTTGGGCTCAAGATTCAAATCTTTGGGTGGTCAATTTATTTTTAAGTGAATTAGGGTTTTGAATTAAATTAAAATAAAGGGGCAAGGTAATAAAAGAATTAGAAAAACCCACTTTATCACAAGTATCAATTATTTCCTTCCTATGCTCCCATAAAATGTAACTCAAGGCTTACTTATTACAATGTAATATGTGAAATAGCATTAGGATAGTGTTAATTATTGTTATGGAAAAGAAGACGCTCAACACCAGACCAATTGATCGTCTGGGGGACTGTTGAGGACAAATGACAGGAGGAGTTGAACCAATTAGTTGATGGCCCAATGGATTAACTGGAGGTGTCTAGATGTCGTTTGGATTGGAGACTGTACGATTGATCCGACATAGCAACCAACCAACCAGGAGGTGAGCTGACTGGTTCAAATGTTGAACCAATCGACCTGGATTGTTTCAAGCATAGATCTTCATCAACAATAGGTTGCCTCATCTAATGTAGACCTTAGGTGCTAGTAATTACTTGTGGTTCCAAGGAATTATATTAGTATTGTCATAACCATCGCTTGCTTTTTATAACTTCATGTTTTTTTGTGGGATATGGGATGTAATTGATACATAATATAAGTATGCGGTGATTGGATATGTGTATGTACATATATAAAATCCATCAATAAATATTAAGTCTAAGATGCTTTCCATAAGCAACACATACGAAAAGCTTGATCGACCGAGAATGGGAATGCCCTAGCTTAGTACGTCTTCTATCTTTTAGAAGTGGGATGGTAGATATGTGGGTCTTCCCTAACAGGGTGCATATTCTATCATGTTAACTTTTGGGGTCAAGCTTAACTAGGTGACCTTAACATGATTAAGTACCTAAAAGCATGAACATGGACTATGGAAAGGAGTTGTGCATACCATCTATCCAACAATTGGATGAGATGCAATTGGAAAATGTTTCCTACCTTAATAATTGGTTATGAGCTCCAGTGTTGGTTGGGTATTATGTTAATTATTTTGGATCTTGGCTCATATATAGAAGATTATACGTTGAAATTTTCCAAACTGGTAGTGAGGGCTATCAATTTGAATAAAAAAGTGTGAGTGATACTAATTAAAAGTCTAATTAATTTGTCAAACTTATCAAATCAAACCAAAAGTGTTTTGATGAAAATTGCAAATGTTCTTTTGTAGAATCTAATGAAAAGCACAAATATGTTTTCTTTGTGATAGGTCCTTGAGAAGGACAATTTTAATGGGAATAACTTCCATGACCGATTTAGGTTGTTTTGAATCATTCTCACTTAAGAGTGCAAACTCTATGTCATGTAGAGACAAAGCTAGTGAACCTCCTACACTGCACGTAAAACAAGAGAGATATGATGCATCTAAGGCATTGTTCAAGTACAATATATGGTTGAAGGAGATCTAGTAGGTCGTCATGCACTCAAGTTGATTGGCTATGTGGAGAACCTTGCTAGAATGGAATTTCCCTTGGGCCAAGAGTTGGCCACAAATGTGATTTTGTAGTCAATGACATAATCATATAGTCAGTTTATCATGAACTACAACATGAATGATTTTTACAAGTTGTTTTCAGAATTACATGGCATGTTGAGCATAGTTGATGCACAAATGAAGAAGGACAAACCCAAATATGTGGTGATGATTGGTAGAGGGAAGCCCAAGGGAAAATGCAAAGATAAGAAGAGTTCTAAAGCTAACCAGAAGCCAAAGTCTTCTCCACTAAAAGCCAAGCGAGGAGTAAATAAGGAAGGAAAGTGTCACCACTGTCACCATATTGGACACTAAAAAAGGAACTACTCTGTTTATATAGAGGAACTACTCAACAAGAAAGAGATATAGATCTCACTTCACAACCTGAGAAGATGTAAGCTAGAACTGTGCGGAGCAAGAGTTGCTGCCACTACAGTTGGAGTCTATCATTCAATAATGGGCATGTAATAGAATTAATGAATTGCTATTATGTACCTAACATTTAAATATCATGTATATTGTATGGACAACAATATTATGAATATATTTGATGTTTGCTTTCAAATACAAGATCTTTTATGGAAGTAGTCCAATGTCTCATACTTAATATTTTATAGTTCTAGAGACAATTATATATATTGAATGACTCAATGACTTAATGACTCATACAATGAATAAATATTGCATTGTCATCTAAAGAGAGTAAATGAGAAATGCATTTCTAGAATCCATAATGATGGTTATCTAGACTCTTTTTGTTATTGAACCAATAGATACTTGAAAATATTATTTATTGGGAAATTTGAGGAAAGCATCTTCACTAGATGTAGTGGGAAAGTGATTATTCTATTAGGGCTCATACATGCTGATGTATATAGAACTTTTAGTATAAATGCTAGAAGTGGATAATAGTAGCTCACTATATTCATTGATGTTCTCAGTAGATATGATAATTTGTATTTAATGAAATACAAGTCTAAATCTCTTTAAGTGTGTTGGAATATTATACATGAAGTACACAACTAGTAGTTTGAGGACCTTCTGGGAGAACATGATAGTGTATCATGATGAACTTGACTTGAAACACAATGATAGTATATCATGATAATGTATCAAAAATAAGATGTGACACCCAATTAGTCATGATGTGATCATTAATAAATCTAGTTGATATTCCAATTCCCTTTGGCATATGCACCATATAAAATGGTTCAAAAGACACGATATGAGATATGGAATGAGAAGTTTCTTGGTTTGTCTTTTACAGATATTAGTATTGAAAGCAAATATAAGAAAATAGTATCTTGAAAAGCTTTGTCCATAAATCACATAAATGCTATTTTGTTGAATACTACTTTTATTCCAACCCAACAACAAAATTGTTTGTTGTCGGGATGGGTGTATTCCTAAAGGGAACCTAGTTCCAAAGGGATCAGTCAAAGATAAAGTTTAACCCAGAAAGTTCAAGACCAACATGAAAACATAGAACAAGAAGGGGTACAATGGGAACAAGGAGAATCAAAAATTGTTGTGGAATCTCAAGTTCCTTATATAACACAAAAAAATCATAGTTCTAGTAGAATACACCTTGAGTTTGAAATATTATGAGATCTTATGACTAAAAAAAGTGATGAGTTGATCATAGACGATGAGTCAACAATCTACCTAGAAGCTATTGAGGAACCACACTATGAGAAATGGCTTGAGAGTCATGGGATCAAAGATGGACTCCATGTAAACCTACAAGGAATGACCTTGATTAATCCACATGAAGGGTTAAGACCCATAAGGTGCATTTGGGTCATTGAGAAAAGACCGACATGGATGGTAGTTTAGAAACCTATAAGAGCATATTGGTTTCTAAGATTTGAAACAAGTTCAAGATGTTGAAATTAACAAAATCTTCACCAGTTCCCATGTTTAAATCTTGAAAGATAATGCTTTCCATTGCAACTTAATATGACTATGAGATTAGCCAAAATGGATGTTAGATTTTATGGAGGTGACAGACACAAAAAAATGATAAAAAAACTCTCCACATACCCTAATCAAGGACTCATCAGCAACAACATATTCGAAAAGAGGGGACATGGATATACCTCATCCCATAGCAAGTCTAGTGATGTCCCTTGGTGCAGTGATGTGCATCACTCCCAACATGCACTAGAAAATCCTCATCCATCCTTTGAATACAGGAACTCAACGTCTATGTACTTTGCACACACGGATGGAGTGGAACTCCTTGTTTCACTTCATAAGCCGGTGGGAAGGAGTAGTCTTCTACTTGATCATGTGCTAGCGTCGGTTGGTCTCCTTCTCTCTCTCTTGGGGATGATGATGGCTAGGGTTCATGTACAAGAGCGTGAGCATTAGCATTTTAAGTGTGCCTCTAAAGCCAACCGTCATGCCCCTATAAAAGTGCAGGAAAGGAAGCAGGGTTTCCAAAGACCCTTAGGAAACAAAAGGTTGTAGGTTCGTTAAATTGAGGCCCTTGTGGATAATTAAAAGAATATTCTGGAATAACTTAATTAACCAATTAATCATATTAATTGGTTAACTAATTTACATTATCCATTTCTAGTTAATCTCTCTGGATCAGCCAACCAACTTAACAATGGAGTCTAATTAATTGGCTTTAACACTTTAACTAATTAACTCAGATTATATTCCAATATTATAGTAGATTACCTAAATATTTGAGTAATCAATTTGATTTGTAACATTTCCAAGCACGTGCACAATTATACTCCTATTCCAATCACATCCTATGTGTGTGACCCGATAGGCTCCACACTATGTTGGCAGTGATATTCATAATTGAATTATGATTTCACAAGAAATGATTGGTATGCAGTAAGACTTCATTGCTACCCAAGTAATTGGAGAAGATGGAGAACAAATTAACCTATCATATGTGATGGTGTTACAATGATTGCATAGATCATTTGTTTGATATCTAAATTGTACTCGAGGCATGGTGTCATCATCCTCTTCAACATTCAATCCATGCTCCTTGAACTAGAGCAAATTGGTGAAGATTTTGTAAGATCAATATCACATATTAACCCACACTAGCATGTCCATGAATTTCTCAATCTCACTTATCAAGTGGCTAGGATGTCAAACTCCTGTAGGAGGGACAAATCCCATCTACATCAGTCACAGTAATCCCCATGTGTCACAGTCCACCCAATAACCACCTTTATGACAACCCTTATTTAGGATCATGGGGGATGATTTCAAAGCACACCGAACAACATGTGATGAGTGTAGCGACTTCAGGTCTGAGAACCATAATCACCACCATCACTATGATAGATGACTTTGACTACCAATCATTTCCATGTGTCACTCTCAAGGTGGGTCTGTCTGATACATTGTTCTCTAACAAGTATCTATGTGCTTGATGTGATATCACATATCATGACTAATGAGATTCTATCATCAACCAACACACACTCTAGTCTTAATCATTATTATTGTCTATTAACCTTCCATAATAACATACGACTAGGGACATAACAAGAATGCATACACTCTTGACATTCATATGATCTCATCATTCACTTCCTCAACCTAAACACATATGTCTTTGAGTAATATAATTCATTAGACATTTATTATGTTATATTATTATCTTATAAAATAGAATTAATTGGAAGATTGCCTTTATTATTAATCAAATCATTTACAAGAAATGCCATTACAATCATCATATGATTGGCTCTATGTGCATACATACCAACAATGGACGTTAAATTCACATTATTTAATAGAAATATTATTCAGTGTGTTTACATGAAGCAACATAAAGGTTTTATAAATCCATATAATACAAATAAAGTCTATAAGCTATAAATGTTAATCTTTGGATTTGTCCCTCCTACATGAGTTTGATATCCAGGCCACTTGATAAGTGAGATTAAGAAATGTATGGACATACTCATGTGATTCAATATGTGATATGTGAACTCACATGTATCTCAGACAATCTGATCTAGTTCAAGGAACATGGATTGAACGATGAAAAGGATGAAGATTCCATGCCTCAAGTTCAATCCGGATATAATAGAAAAAGGAACTATACGATCATGATAACACTAATCACTGATTGTAGGTTGAATTTGTTCTCAAACTTTCTAACTACTTGGGTAGCAATGATGTGTTGCTAGATACCACTCATTGCTTGTGATGTCATAAGTTGGTTATGGAAATTCATTGTGCAGGTAATTTGGGACCTATAGGGTCTCATGCATAGGATACACATTGAATATGATTTTATTTATGAATGGTGTTTAACTTGATTACTAAAGTGTTTAGGTATTCAATTGAAACAACATTGGTAGGAAATTGACTGACATAACTGTGAACTGGCCAGTTCAAGTGTTGAACTAATTGATTCAAGTGTCATGTCAATTGAAAACAACATTGGCCAAATAATACCTCAACTAGGGCATGAACTGACCAGTTCACTTGGTGAACCAATGGTCTCAAGGAATAAAATTACTAGTTCAAGTATTGAACCTCCTAGTTAAGTGATCAATTCAATCAGATAAAGGATTGATGCTGACGTCATGGTTTGCACTGATCCAATATTGAATGTCAATGTGATTAAAACTAGGAAAGAAGTTGATATGATCAGTTTAAGGGTTGAACCAAATAGTTTAGGCATGAACCAAGTAGTGAACTGACATGTTAAATAGTGAATTGACTAGTTCATCATTCTCAGCTTCAAGAAAATTCATGAAATTTCATTTCTTCGACTCCCAGATCAACTGGGAACCTTGACCTTGGCCCTCATATATATAGAGGAGTATTGGGGCTTCCCAGAAACAACTATAAGCTATCACAATTGTTGTCCTCTTTAGTTGTGGTAACCAAGAGAGTCCGAGCATGTCCTACCCATAAAAAAGATGCATAGAAAGGGAGAGACAATTGGGAGAGCAAGTTGGTGCTAGCTCAATGACGTTTTAAGGGACAACTCCTTCCTGTTGGCTCTAGTAGCACATTGTGGAGTTCTCGTTGATCCATGTGGGATACGGTACAAGTAAGGAGGTTGTTTGCTACTAAGAGGATGTCATCAACCGTTGTCTGTGGAATTACACCACAAAGCCCGTTGCCGACAACTGCTCAAGTGTTGCTTGAATAAGAAGCACACTGCTGCAAGAGTTGTCATTGGACTTTCTCCAAGACCAGGTATAACTCTTGTTACCCTCTTTCCTAGTTACATTTTTGTTGATGCGGTCTTGCTGGTTTAGGAATCAGTCATTGAAATTTTTGTTTCTGCTACCTTAAATATCACCATGATTTCCCAATAGAGAAGTCTACTAATGCTATTCAGATGGAAATGATCAAATAAGAAGCTTGCATATTGATAAAGACATAAGATCCTGTGAAAGTGTAAATGAAGAATTACATGGTGCTAGTGAGAAGAAATCCATAGCGCTGGTGTGTAGTTTGAACTTGATAGTAACTCAATTGTCAAAAATTTAGAGAGTATTGTTGTAATTGAGGAAGAAGAATACACCAAAATTTAGGTGCTGCACCAAAAACTGGTGATTCTTTCTTGTTGTAAGTGAATGCAATGAAAAGATCCAAAAATGGTATAGACCCACCAAACTCTATAAAAATTATTAGATTGTAAAAGAGTGTGCAAGGAATTATTGATCAAAACTTTCATAATACAAAAAACACAAAGACAAGTAACAAGGGAGGCATTTCAAGTAGTAAGTCTATTGAAGGAAGTCTGCTTACTGGTACACTGAATAATAGGTTCAAAAGTTTGGAGATTTATGGTGATAAAGAAAGTACCTTATAATATCCAACAAAGAAATGGCAAGAAAAGTCCTAACATATATATTTTCTTTCAATAGTCTCATGGATAGTTAGATGCCTGAATCTAAATTCCTTTAAAGTTGAAGAGGAAGTTAGAAGGCTTAAGCCTCACTTTATTGTTTTCAATGAAAAAAAAATTAGAGGAGGTTCAAAAATTGATTAATAACTATTTTATATGTTACCAATGGGTTTATAATGACTCTTCTCACAAGTTAGAAAGAGCTATTGTATTATGGAAAGACAATGACTGTGATGTTACAAAAAATAAGGAATGGTATCATGTCCAAGTACAAGTGTTTGTTGATGATAACGTCTTTTTTCATACAATGTTGTGTTGTCATAATGCTTTTTGAGCCGCATAAGCACCATGATCAGTCGATAAGAATTTAAGTCTATGTTTTCAATATTGGACTATATGTGGGATTGCAGTTAGGAAAGGGATTGAAATTAGGGTTTTCCAAGCCCATGACCCTTTTTATAAAAGGGGCACATCCCAAAAGGTTAGAAACCTATTTTTAAGATACTTTGTGAGACATGTTGGTTGTCATATCTCTATTGGTGAGAGAGGAAGAAACTCAAAGGATGGTTGCCCAATATAAGAGAAGAAAGGGAGTTCCAATATGACTAGAACATTAACCTCTTGTTTCTCTTCAACTTGGTGGCCAAGGTGGTGCACCATGTTCTTCCTCATCCATGAGGATGAAGTAGAGGTCAAAGCATAAGTGGTGAGGCTTGCAAATTTTGTTTGACAAGATGACAACAAGGTGTTGTGAATAAGACAACAGTGCAACAACTTGGTGACCAATCAAGATCTCTTATTGAGCTATCCAGATTTCTTGGTGGATGGTATGGATATAGATATGAAAGATCAAGTCCTTCACTGAAAAATAATATGTCTAGTTATTGGACAACTAGTGTGCATAATGCATAACCTTTTATCCTTCCCTATGTCTTTTGTTCATTGACATTTTATAGCTACGATGGATCTGACACCAATGGTATAAAGGGAAGATCATTTTTTTGTTATTCCACTATGCCCTTTTCTGTAAGACCCTATCATGGTATCTGAACTAATGTTGTACACTTTTAACATTGGTTTGAGTTTTGAAGAAAAATGATTCATTGGAAAAATAATGTGGAAATGATATCCATAATAATTGCTTAATATCATGTGTAATAGTATATATAATTATTACTTGTACTTATGTGAATCCTTAAATATCACTTTGTTTGGTGGATGTGGATATACTAATTAGATCATTGTGGAGTGATTTCAAATATGTAACAATTCCATTTTGATTTTGGTCAAAATCTATGTAACATGCAAATCACTTGCATGCCATTTTTCTATTTATTCATTCACCTTATAAATTTGAATTATGAATTTAGAATAAGATGATGTGATGTCATCTGTGATGTCCCCATATTTTCTAAAACTTAATCTGATGTGTGACGTCTAAATTGAAACCCTCACCTCAGCGAGAATCCCAATTTAAACACCCCACACTAGGCTAAGAAGAAGATAATCAAGGGAGTTAGAAGAAAACAATCAGTAGCACATTCACATGAACAATAATAAAACCATACAACATATGTTCACCATTCAAAATATAATTACAACATGAATTGTTACAACATTTGATATTACATATAGAACAACAGACTTTACATATACATGTACTACAACTAAACTATAGGATCTTAAGACAACAGGTCCACCTGTACATCAGCTCGCCACACAACTCACAACTATCATGCTCTTCAAGATCATATGTCCACAACCTAAAAAAAAGATTACATGTGGTACACGTCAGCACAATATTCAAGAATATTGTATTGAGTACACCTATGTGTCTTTTATATACCTCTCATCATATCTTGGAAATAAGATAAAACTAATTCTTGGAAGTAATAGAAGAATATTAGAAAAGCATACTTGAACAAGAATGTTTATTAACAAAATAGAACACATGTCTTTTAGGCATATTTTCCATTATATCATCCATGCATTTACTACCTAAGAGTTGAATGCATTAAGGCCTTTATGATCTACTACCAAAGAGTTGGATCATTTCACAATGTGATCTACTACCAAAGAGTTGGATCACTTCCAAGTACTTTACTACCACAGAGTTGAAGTACTTCTTTTCCAGCACTTTACTACCAAATAGTTAGAGTGCTTGGATATAACGGAACAAATATATTATGTTTCATGTGTTCATAGCAATAAAGTATAGAAAATCAAGCAGCATATCATACAAGAGCAATCATTTCATCCAATACCATATGCCAAGTATTTTACTACACATATAACACAAGCATATTGTATAATAAGCCAAGTAAGAGGTAATGGCGTACCTTCCAAAGAGATAGATCATTCTAAACCATATTCTTGATGTCCTCTATATCTTTCTTAAACCTGATCAAGACAAGATCATATACTATCATAAGGTTCTCATCTTCTTACATCTCATCTTAATCCTATCCGTGTTCATTATGGTTTACCTTATCTCATTAGCATATTCCCATCATTACTTGCCTTATCTTCTTGGGATTAAATTACTGATGTCATTTTCCAGATCTTGGTTCATTATCTGAACATTAGGTTCCATATCCTTTTTGTGCACATATTAACCCTAGCTTATATACATTATTCAAATTAGAGTTACAACCCATGTATTAAGGGTCATCTTCATATAACATGGACTTTGTGTATTAAACTGATCTGATATTTATATATTAGCTTCCAATTACAGATATGAGGGTATTTCATAAATTTCATCATTTATTGAGCCTATGGGATGTGCTAGTGGTCGGTGAGTTCCTTGATGTTTTCCCTGATGAGTTGTCAGGTCTACCTCCTGAAAGAGATATAGACTTTGAGATCCAGGTGTTTGCAGGTAGTCACCCTGTAGCGCCGCCAGCCTACAAAATGGCACTTGCAGAGTTAAAAGAACTAAAAATTCAGTTACAGGAGTTACTAGATAAGGGTTTCATTTGACCCAATTCTTCTCCATGGGGAGCTCCAGTCTTGTTTGTGAAAAAGAAAGATGGTACTATGAGGTTATGTATAGACTACAGATAGTTGAATAAGATCACCATCAAGAATAAGTACCCGTTGCCAAGGATAGATGATCTGTTTGATCAGTTGCATGGAGCGACGATCTTTTCTAAGATAGATTTGAGATCTGGATATCATCAGTTGAGGATAAAGGCTTCATATATTCCTAAGTCGGCTTTTAGAACAAGATATGGGCATTATGAGTTTTTAGTCATGTCGTTTGGACTGACTAATGCCCCAACAGCTTTCATGGATATGATGAACCATATTTTCAAGCCGTCCTTGGATCAGTTCATAGTGGTTTTCATAGATGACATTTTGATCTATTCCAGTGATGATGAGAAGCATGAGTAGCATTTGAGGATAGCATTACAGTTGTTGAGACAACACTAGTTACATGCTAAGTTTAGTAAGCGTGAGTTATGGTTAGCTGAGGTGTCTTTTCTTGAACATGTCATCTTAGGAGATGGAGTAAGTGTTGACCCTAAGAAAGTAAAATTTGTTCTACAGTGGGAGCATCCTAAGAATCCTATTGAGATCAGAATCTTCTTAGGATTGGCATGTTACTACAGGAGGTTCATCCAGAATTTCAGTGTTATAGTGTCACCTCTGACACACTTAATAAGAAAGGGTGCACTATTTGTCTGGTCAGACAATTGTGAGAAGAGTTTTCAGATCTTGAAGAAGAGGTTGACTACAACACCAATGTTGATCCTACCTGAGGCAAATAAGGGCCACATAGTGTTTTGTGATGCGTCAAGGAGAGGTTTATGCTGTGTGTTGATGTAGGAAGGCAAAGTAGTAGCTTATGCATCTAGACAGCTTAAGAAGAGTGAGGAGAATTACCCGACACATGATCTGGAGTTAGCTGCAGTAGTTCATGCTCTTAACACATGATGTCACTATTTTTATGTTGAGGCGTGCCAGGTGTTTACAGTCCATAAGAGCTTGAAATATATCTTCACTGAGTAGGATTTGAATCTTAGACAACAGAGACAGTTAGAATTGATCAAGGGTTATGAAGTGACGATAGATTATCATCCTAGAAAAGCAAATGTGGTAGCAGGTGCCCTGAGTAGGAAGTCAAGTTCAACAACTGATGTATTCTCTATGGCATGTTTCAGGAGAGACCTGCTAGTAGAGATGCGGAAGTTGAACATAGACTTAGGGGTGACAGAATAGAGCAGTTTGATTGTATAGATGCAAGTCAAGCCTGCCTTTTATGATCAGATCAAGGAACTTTAGCAGAGTGACACTGAGTTACAGAAAATCATGCAGGACATGACAGAGGGAAAAAGACCAAAGTTCAGGTTTTCAGATGATGGTTTGTTGTATCAGCATGACAGGTTGTGCATACCTAGAGACAGTGATATGAAAGAACTGATTCTTGAGGAAGCACATGCATTGATGTACTCTATGCATCCAGGTAACACTAAGATGTACATGAATCATAAGGAGTTGTACTGGTGGTCAGGTATGAAGAAGGATGTAGCTGAGTACGTGGCTAGATGCAATGTGTGTCAGTAGGTTAAGGCTGAGCATCAGAAACATGCAGGTACTTTGCAATCTCTTCCTATACTAGAATGGAAGTGGGAACATATCACAATGGATTTTTTGGTAGGGTTGCCCAGGAAACCTAGAGGTTGTGACTCTATATGGGTGATTGTGGATAGAATGACTAAGTCTGCTCACTTTCTTCCTGTTAAGTCAACCTTTAATGTCCCAAAGTTGGCTAAGATATATGTGGATGAGATAGTCAGGTTTCATGGTATCCCAGTTTCAATAATATCAGATAGAGATCCTAAATTCACATCTAGGTTTTGGAATTAGTTGCATCATGCTTTGGGCACAAAGTTGAGGTTTAATACAGCTTTTCAGCCATAGATGGATGGTCAGTCAGAGAGGACCATTTAGACTCTTGAAGACATGATGAGAGCATGTGTCTTACATTTCAATGGAAGTTGGGAAGAACACTTGAAGCCTTATAGAGTTTGCATACAACAATAGTCATCATTCCAGTATTGGTATGGACCCTTATGAAGCTCTGTATGGCAGAAAGTGTAGATCATTTGTATGTTGGTATGAGGTGCAAGCTGCTACTTGTAGCAGGCCTGAATCTAGGGAAGTTCCAAGGTTGAAGATGACATGCTGACACTCGGAAGCAGGATCTAGACGTGTTCCCAGTCGTATTCAGTCATCTTGGACCACTGTGTGTAGAATCTCACTCCCCAAAGAAAGTATTAACTCCAAGAAACGGACGATTTCGGTTTGATCTGTGTTTATCACAGTTAACAATGATTACCTAGGTGTTGTGCAGTATTAGCGTAGCCTAACTCTTTACTGCATGTTTTTCTTCTCCATGTTTGGCACGACTTACTGTGTGCACGACCCCAGGGTTTCAGTAGTTGCACAGTTTAGGTATAAATCCAGGTTGTATGATCCTGGTAATTTAACTAGTTGCACATTTTTAAAGAAATAGACGATGACATGAAATGTTTCAATAGAAAACTATTTGCACGTTCCAAGTTATAGTTAATGTGTGTGGTTAATATTAACATGAATTGGCACGTTTCTCAAGGACATCATTAGAAATTTTCGATTATTATTAAAAATTCATGCCATGATAAGTAATTAACTCTTAATTGGGTTATGTGATGTACAACTCAGGATTTGGGTTGATGTGCACATTTTTGAGGAATTACAGATAATTTACAGATGTTACTGATGATTTTTCATATGTCGAGTAATTAACTCTTATTAGTGTATTAAGAGGTTCAAATGCATGAATTTAGTGTATAAATGTCAAGTGGACATGTAATCTATTTATTTAAGAATGTTAGTCTTCCTGCAAGTATAAAAAAATGTTGATTTATTAGTCAATTACAATGTTTTAAATATAGTGCTCTGCCAAGTATAGAATGGTGTACATGTTGCATTATAAACTTCAGATAAATAGACTCAGTACCATAGAGATACCAAAGTCAAGAATAAGTAAGAGAGAGATACAATATAGTAAGAGCTTTCCAAGAATAATAAAATAATAGTCATACGCGCCCTAAACACCGTATATTCCCTATGATTGTCTACACTGTAGGGAGGAAATGATCCACCCTGGCATTATACGGGGATCAGAACATAGCCATAGAGCGTGTGGGGAGACGAACCCCTTGAGGAAGTCTCCTAAGAGAAGATAGGTTACCCAACATGAACCGGAGATCCCGATGGTAATCCAGAGGTACCCACAGAGCGTATCAAGATGAGGCCCACAGAGCGTCTCAAACCCTCCTCCTGTGTACTCAGCCTAGAAGGAGAGGTCTAGTTAAAGGCCAACAATTTAGCCGCCTTTTTCAGACTTGACGGTTCGAGTCAAGAAGACCTAGATTCAGTTTTAGGCTTAGCTTCCCAGGTTTTAAGCTAAGTCTTTTACGGTGAGATCGTAGTTCGCTACGAGTCTTCATATGTAGAGTACATTACATATGATTAGGGCATAAGTTAAAATATGATAATCTAGGTTTACAGAGTTTCTTAAGTAAAAGAGTTAAGTAAGATTTGAGTATAGTTCGTAGCATTTGTTCTTTTAATGTAATGTTGGCATTTTCCTGTTATTTCAATTGAAATTGTTAGATCTTCTCAGTGTAGTGATTCCTACTTTTTATTGTAGTTTAATAAACATAAATGAGTTATTTGTGATGGTTGGGTGAAATTCTATTCATTGAGCCAGTAGCTTACCAACCTAGTGAAATGTTTTTTAGGTCAACGTCAACACAAGGAAGCTGAAGGATCTTAACACCCAGGCTCTTAGAAGGTAGTTCATAGTTAGATAGAGGTCTCTTAGTCCTTTCCCCTCAGTCCTTAGGCATGTATTGTGGTAGAGAGAGAGAGAATGTAATGTAATGTGTGGTTCAGTTTTAAGTTATCTGTTTTGTTTTATATTCTGCATGCAAGATGTAATATGTTGTGTAAATATGCTTTACCTACCTAGTAAAGTAAATAGTAGTTGTTTCCACAGTTTAGTAAGATTTAAGTTTAATTCAAGTTATAAGATTTTCCTTTAGGTTAATTCTAAGTGATTAAGAAAATAAAAAGTTAAGGGTGATCTTTATATTACTTTAAGTCCTCAATTTATGCCCTAATGTTATGATTTGTAGAAATTGTGAGATCGGGGTGTAACAGCTCTGGTATTAGCCCCAATTAGCCACATTCAGAAAATTACATGATTATGTGTCATAACTCTGATGTCACATGGATTCTAAAACACAAATAGGAGTTATTGATGCATTCTCATATTTTTTTGTAATCATTTACTATTTATTATACATCAAACTAGCATATAACATCTTATATGATATTGCTGATATTAGTGCATCAAAAGCCTAATATTATGCTTTCATGTGATTTTACTCATTTTTTTGAGAATTAGGGTACCCTGTTTGTATTTTTCTGATATACGGGATAAATACTATGATTTATCTAAGATCCGTAGATTTATTGAACTTTTACCTTTTCTGTCCATTAGGTGCTGCCACATGTCTCTGAAGGTGGCACATCCTTTGCTTTCTCTTCCTGGGAGCTGGTCTGAATCCTGAGTTGGATCCAAAGACTCCATGATCTATTTTCCCGGTCGTTCCTCCCTCTTCGCTGATGTGAGACAAGGACTCACGTTGTGTGCCCCTGTTTGCGCTGGGTGCCGCCGTAGAGCTCGACTTCAGTGAGCAATATGTGATTGCCATGTGCTCTTCGAAAGCCTCCAACTCTGTCATCATCTTCCACAACTTCTTCTGGACCTTCGTAGCTTTGTGGCTTCTCGACATCATATCTGAAGCTCCCTATCCTGCATCTTTCGCAAGGCTGCCGCTGTGGCTGGGGAAACTCTGACGAGAAAGCAGCAGAGCGGGAACATTCTTCTAAGACTCCTAAGGAATCCATAATCTTCAAGGGTGTGCTCCAGACCTCCACTAACTCATAGTTCCACTCCTGCGGTGCATGTGTGCAAGAAGGGCCATGTTATTCTACGAACAGTAGCCTCCGCTGGTCTCTGCCCAAGCGAGTGAAAGTCTCCTCCTCTTCAGTACCTACTACACCCAGGTGATTCACTCAACCACCTAATGCGCCACCAACCTTTTAGACTTGCTGTTGGCAGTTAATTTTTCCTCCTCTGTGTGGTCATCGATTTGGGTTGTCTCCTCTTTGTTTTCTACTGCTACTAGCAATGGAGATGGCAGTAGAACAGGCTAGGGGTTCTCCCCCAATACTTCACTAGAAATCACGAGAGAGGTGTCAAAAATGAGCTCGTCTGAGTCTGATACCAACTATCCGATTTGAACTCTTGCTCACACCCATGACCGGAGAGATGGTGGAGGCATTTGTGGCCTCGTTTGTCCCCACAATTTCTACCCAAACTACTGGAGGTTGAGGGCAAGCACACAACCCTCAGATCCCTAATGTACTGCCCAGATTGCAGCTAAGAAAAGGCCAATCCATGGCATCTAAAGGCTGTTTCGTGTGGCCACTAGATCATAGATCTAGGGCCAGGAATGAGCGACACAGACCCAACCAAAGTACATGGCACATGACACTTAATACAAGCCCCAACTTAGTTATATAAACATTAATTATGCACATTATTTCACCAATTTCAAACCTAAATTTCTCTCTCTAGGAAAACCCAAATGCAACCAAATTTAAACCATAGCTTTATTACCTCTAAAGCTATCTTCCACTCAAATTCGGTGAAAAAATTAGCTATTAGATCATCCAATTAAATACTTCATAAAGACATAAAGTTTGGGACCTTAATCATTATATCCACCTCAATCAACACTTAGACTTTACCAAAACACTTGGGATTCTCAAAACTACTCAACATGTATGAAAATACTTATGTCCTTAATATTAAAGGATTCCCAAGTTCCACTCCATCACATCCTACACACCTTAAAAGATATTTCATCCACGAAATTAAGCCAGAAATCCAGTCTTTCAATCATATACATCTTAAAAGAAATTTCATCCTCGAAATTAAGCCATCCTATTATTTCAAGGAAAAACCAAAAGGTCTTCATACATATGTAGGACACAACTCTAAGGAGGTTTTGAAAGCATCTAGGGTGAAACCTCACTTCATAGAAGGCTCAAACAAGGGTTTAGAAGCTTAGATTATGTCATTACATATCTCATATGTTAGGGTTGCATCCTTATCTTTACCCATGCATTAGGGTTCCCAAATCATATTATCATGTTCTAATGGATTTAATTAAAGTTAGCCCATTATATCAAGGTGTCATCAACATTTTATGAGCTAAAAGTTATAACATTTTTAACATTATCATATGTCTTTTAGGAGGGAGTTAATTATAATTAACCCACTTTATCCATCTAGATCTTATCAAGGTGTCATATCGTTATGTTGTGTAAGCTATCAAACTATATTTTTCATATTTATTCAGCAATAATATACAACACATCATGAAACATGTTTCATTCATATGATCTTATTCCATTGTTCATATCAAATTGCAACATTTATTAATGATTGCATCACAAGGTTAACCATCTTTATAATATAATCATAATTCATTTACATGGTTTACCATTTATGCATTGATATCTATTAAACCATCTCTATGTTTCCATCATATCATGTCTATATATCATGTCTCGAGATCATATCACGTTCTGACATATATTATATCATGGTTGTACTAAACAAACTTATGTGAGTGGCTTATCAAACATGTATCAAAACTTTATATAGTCCAATTGAGGTTCTCCTAACCCATATCATGAGTTTAGTTACATGCTCAGTATCTTTGAGCTCACTCATCTCTATGAGAATCACATATGCTTAAACTTTATCCTTCCTCTCTGATCTAGTGTTATCAGGTCTTCCTTATTGGCACTAGTGATAGCTTTACAAGCTCCTACCACGTAAGCACAAACCAAAACATGCTATGAAATCCTCATCATAGTTCTCTAACCATGAGACATCCTTACCCAAAACTCTCTTGTATACACCACTAGATTCCTATGTGGGAAACCACCAACCCGAGCATGAGGCTTCTCAGAAGCTAACATAGCTACCTCCTCCAGGGTCTAGGGCTCTCTCCCTCACCCAGATGGTAGGCACTCATATTCATATTCACATATGCACATATAACCAACATCGGTCTCTAGGGTTTGGTCCTCCCAAGGACATCTAGGGTTCATCCGGACTATAGGAATCATGCATAAAGCTACTCATCTCAATCACTCAGGAGTATTCTAGTTTAGGACATATCACATCACATATTTCTCATAATTCTCATATATTGGACTTTAGGTTCTCTAACCTTCTCCCAGTGGGTCTCACTCTCTCTGGATTTAACCCTAAAATTGGTCATAACACTAGAGGTCATCCTTTGTAAAAGAGAATGAGGCTCGTGCTGACTCACAACCTTGTCTCAGCTTATCTTATCTTATCCCATAAAATCCTAGTTACTTGCATCATCAAGACTTATCTCAAAACCTCAAACCTAACTCTTATCCTCAAAGACAAACATAAATCATTAGAACCATCTTATGTCATCTATATAAGAATTACATCATATCATCAAAGCTTATATCATCTATTCCATCTATCATATATTCCAACAAGGCTCTAGACATCCAATCTAGAACTACTCTCTCTTCTAGACTAATGTCATTCACTTTCACTTAGGTTGCATGGTCACCTCCTACTCATACATGCATGGGGACACATTTTTGTAATACACATACATAATAAAATATTATATAGTTTTTCTCCAATAAAACAAGCATCAAAGAAAACTGTCAAGATTTGATCCATTGGGAATCAAAAACCAAATCCTAAAAATGAGTGTCCCACCCATAGTAGAGAGTATAGTGTCATGAAAACTAGTGAAAAGGGTGAGAACAAGGGGTAGAATAGTGTAGCTACTCTATACAACTTGCACAATAAGTCTAGGGTTTCTCTTCCCTTGATGCACGTTATTTCCAAATAATGCAACGTCCCATACCGCTGCACTATAAGGAAAGAACAACATCCAAGGACCTGGTATACTACAAGCACCAGTCTAGACCTTGTTCTCAGACATCTAGGTGCTAACCTAGAGGCTAGGTCAGATCTAGTCTCAAAAAGATGACTAATCTAACTGTAAAGATTATTAAGTTCAAGATTCTTTAGTTTCAAGTTGCATAATGAGAAAATGTCAGGCTTTGTTATAGTTCATGCTATGATACCACCTGTAACGTCCTCGGATTTTCTAAAACTTAATCTGATGTGTGATGTCTAAATTGAAACCCTCACCTCAGCAAGAATCCCAATTTAAACACCCCACACTAGGCTAAGAAGAAGAAAATCAAGGGAGTCAGAAGTAAACAATCAATAGCACATGCACATGAACAATAATAAAACCATACATCATATGTTCACCATTCAACATATAATTACAACATGAATTTTTATAACATTTGATATTACATATTGAACAACAAACTTTACATATACATGTACTACAACTAAACTATAGGATCTTATGACAACATGTCCACCTGTACATCAGCTCGCCACACAACTCACAACTATCATGCTCTTCAAGACCATATGTCCACAACCTAAACAAAAGATTACATGTGGTATACGTCAACACAATACTCAAGAATATTGTACTGAGTACGCCTACGTGTCTTTTATATACCTCTAATCATATCTTGGAAATAAGATGAAACTAATACTTGGAAGTAACAAAAGAATATAAGAAAATCATACTTGAATAAGAATGTTTATTACAAAAGAGAACACATGTGTTTTAGGCATATTTTCCCCTATATCATCCATGCATTTACTACCTGAGAGTTCAATGCATTAAGGCCTTTATGATCTACTACCAAAGAGTTGAATCATTTCACAATGTGATCTATTACAAAAGAGTTGGATCACTTCCAAGTACTTTACTACCACAGAGTTGAAGTACTTCTTTTCCAGCACTTTACTACCAAATAGTTAGAGTGCTTGGATATAATGGAACAAATATATTATGTTTCATGTGTTCATAGCAATAAGTATAGAAAATCAAGCAACATATCATACAAGAGCAATCATTTTATCTAATACCATATGCCAAGTATTTTACTACACATATAACACAGGCATATTGTATAATAAGCCAAGTAAGAGGTAATGGTGTACCTTCCAAAGAGATAGATCATTCTAAACCATATTCCTGATGTCCTCTATATCTTTGTTAAACTTGATCAAGATAAGATCATATACTATCATCATGTTCTCATCTTCTTACATCATATCTTAACCCTATTCGTGTTCAATAGGGTTTACCTTATCTCATTAGCATATTCCCATCATTACTTCTCTTATCTTCTTGGGATCACATTACTGATGTCATTTTCCATATTATGATTCATTATTTGAACATTAGGTTCCATATCCTTTTTGTGCACATATTAACCCTACCTTATATACATTATTCAAATTAGAGTTACAACCCACGTATTATGGGTCATCTTCATATAACATGGACTTCATGTATTAAACTGATCTCATATTTATATATTAGCTTCCAATTATAGATATGAGGGTATTTCATAAATTCCATCATTTTTTGAGCATGTATATATTTATTGCAGATCAATTAGGGATATTAGCCCCAATTAGCCACATTAAGAAAATTACATGATTATGTGTCATAACATGATCATATCTGATGTCAAATGGATTCTAAAACACAAATAGGAGTTATGGATGCATTCTCTTATATTTTTGTCATCATTTGCTATTTATTATACATCAAACAAGAATATAACATCTTATATGATATTGCTGATATTAGTGCATCAAAAGTTTGATATTATGCTTTCATGCAAATCTACTCATTTTTTTGAGAATTTGGGTACCTAGTTTGTATTTTTTGATATACATGATAAATACTATGATTTATGTAAGATCTGTAGATTTATTGAACTTTTGCCTTTTCTGTCCAATCAGGTGCTGCCACGTGTCTCTGAAGGTAGCACATCCTTTTTTTTCTCTACCTGGGACCTGGTTTGGATCCTGAGTTGGATCCATAGACTCTGTGATCTATTTTCCAGGTCGTTCCTCCCTCCTCGCGGATGCGAGACAAGGACTCGCATCACGTGCCCCTATTTGCGGCGGGCGCCGCCATATATCTCAGCACCGGCGAGCAATCTGCGATCGCCAGGTGTTCCTCAGAAGCCTCCAACTCCATCATCATCTTCCACAACTTCTACTGGACCTTCACAACTTTGGGGCTTCTCGACACCATATCTGAAGCTACCTATCCTGCAGCTGCTGAAAGGCCGCTGCCGCGGTTGGGGAAACTCTGATGAGCAAGCAACAGAGCAGGCACATTCTTCTGAGATTCCTAAGGAAGCCATAAGCTTCAAGGGTGTGCTACAGACCTCCAATGACTCGTAGTTGTGCTTGTATGACGCCTGTGTGCAAGAAGGACCATGTTCTTCCACGAACAATAGCTGTCGTTGGTCTCTACCCGAGCGAGCGAAAGGCACCAAAGTCTCCTCCTCTTCAGTACCTACTACGCCCAAGAGATTCACTCGGCCGCCTAATGCACCACCAGACTTTTAGGATCTCCATTGATGGTTCCTTCTTCCTCCTCTGTGTGGTCATCGCCTGGGGTTGTCTCCTCTTCATTTTCTACTACTACTAGAAATGGAGATGGTAGTAGAACAAGCAAGGGGATCTCCCTCAATACTTCCCCAGAAATCACGAGAGAGGCGTCAAAAATGAGCTCGTCCCAGTCTGAATCCAACTATCCCTTTTGAACTCTTGTTCACACCCATGATCGATGAGATTGTGGAGGCAGTCGTGGCCTCATCCATCCCCATGATTTCCGCTCAAACTACTGGAGGTTGAGGGCAAGCACACAACGCTCATATCCCTAATGTACTGCCCAAATTGTAGCTAAGAACAAGCCAATCTGTGGCATCTAAATGTTGTTTGGTGCAGCCACTAGATCATAGATCTAGGGCCAGGAACGAGCCGTGCAGACCCAACCAAAGTACAAGGCGTGTGACACTGAATACAAGCCCCAACTTAGGTCTATAAACATCAAGTATGCACATTATTTCACCAGTTTCAAACCTAAATATCTCTCTCTAGGAGAACCCAAATGCCACCACATTTAAACCATAGCTTTATTACCTCTACATCTATCTTCCACTCAAATTTGTTGACAAAAATCAGCTATTAGATCATCGAAATAAATACTTCAAAAAGACATAAAGTTTGGGACCTTAATCATTATATCCACCTCAATCAACACTTAGACTTTACCAAAACAGTTGGGATTCTCAAAACTACTCAACATGTATGAAAACACTTATGTCCTTGATATTGAAGGATTCCAAAGGTCCACTCCATCACATCATCATTAGCATGCCATGGTGAAGATGAGGAGACGATTAGAATCCCATCCTAAAGAGGATGATTCTTGGAGGGTTCATGATCTAGATGAGGCGATGAATCAATCACAACATAAGAACTTCTCAAATCATAGAATACTGACCGGCCGATCGAAAACCCCAAAAAGGGGGTATTAAGGTTACATAGATGTGAATATATTGTCTTTTTTGTAAAATACTTGCTGGCTGAAGTCGTTCTACTAGTTTCCCATATCCCATTTATTACATGTGGTGATTGTTATAGTATATAATAATTATAATAATGTACAAGTAATGGAATATAGATGAATATGGACATATATAAATCCTTCAATATAATATAAATGGTTGAAGATGCCTTCCAAGTGCAATATACTAGAAACCTTATTTGAATAAGTTTGGGCACGTAAAGTGTGGTGCACCCTCTATCCTGGGAAAGTATGATAATAAGTATGTGGGCCAACCAAGAAAGGTGCATATCTTGTTTTATTAGCCTTGGGTTGGACTTGACTAGGTGGTCTTAATGAGATTACACACCTAGAGACATAAAGATGGCATATATTTCATATGGTAAATTATTGACATGAATTTGTTCTACCATCAATCCAAGAATTGTATATGATGTATTTGGTAACTGCTACATACCATAGTAGCTAAGTTTTGAGTGGTCAACCGTAGTTGACTCATGACATAATATATTTTGGATCTTGCCTCACTAGAAGATTGTTTGTTGTAATATTATGAATTCATAGTGAGGGATACTAATTTGAATAAAATAATGGTAGAGTAATCAATTAAAGTCTAAATTAATTCCTTGAAATCACAATTTTGAAATCAATTCTAATTCAAATCATTTTGTTGACTTGTATAAAATTTCTTATATATTGATCAATGGTGAATACAAATATTAATCCTTTTCACTATGATCATTCTTTGAGAAAGAGAAATTTAATAGGAATAACTTTAATGATTGGTTCAAGATGTTGAGAATTATTCTCACACCTAAGTGTAAGATCTATGTCTTGGACACATGAGTTCCTAATGATCTAACTCTAAACGTGCCTATAGAGGAAAGGGAAGCTCATTAAAAGCACTTTGACGATGCTATGGACATAAAATGTCTCATGCTATCTCCATGAATGATTAGTTTCAAAAGCAACATGATAATATGAATGCTATTGAGATGATAACACATCTTAGGAACATGTATCAATAACAGACAAGGGAAAATAGATACAATGTCTCCAAGGCACTATTTAAGTGCAATATGTCAAAATGTGATCCAGTTGGACCATGTGTACTTAGGTTAGTTGGATACATGGAAAGTCTTGCAAGATTGGGATATCATTTTGGTCAAAAGTTGGCCATATATGTGATCCCGCAATATTTTATGGATTCATACAAACAATTTGTCATGAATTACAAAAAGAACTATTTTGTTAAGACATTGACATAACTACTTGGATTGTTGCGAAAAACTGTGAGGTAAATGTAAGACAAGCCCAAATTCATGTGGATGTCATAAAAATAAATAGAAACTCAATGGACAAAGTCAAAGTTCCACTAAAAGCAAAAGGAGTGGGTAAATGAGGCAATTGTCACCATTGTTACTAGGCTTGACAATTGAAAAGAAATTTACCTCTCTACCTTGAGAAATTAAAGAATAAGAAGAAAGGAATAGAGATCTCCACTTGAGATATTATGTTATAGAGATAAACTTATCTACTTCATCACAACTTATCTGCTTCTTCATCATGGGGTATTGGATACCAGATGTGGATCTCACATATGTTCAAATATGCATGATTTGAAAAGAAGTAGACTCTTTAATAAAGGGAAGGTGGAAGTATGCATTGCAAATTGAGCAAGAAGTTGTTGCAACTATTGTAGGCACCTACTATTTATATTTTCTAGCGGGATTGTAGTAGAGTTAGATAACTTCTATTATGTACATACCATAAATGGAAACAATATCTTTGTATCTTTTTTGGACAAGAATGATTTTGAATTTCTAATAACGGTCAAATTTCCATTTTAAAAGATGGGATCTTTTATGGAAGTGGTTTGATGTCTTATGGTCTTTATTTATTAAATCTTGAGACTCAAGTATATAACACTAATACCAATAACTTAAAAATCAATAACTTAAAGAAAAGTTATCTTTGGCATTTTTGTCTAGGGAACAGAAATGAGAAGCACATTTCCAGGCTCCATTGAGATGGTTATATGGCCTCTTTTGATTTTGAAACACTAGAGACATGTGAATCTTCTTTATTAGGCAAGATGACTAAATAACCTTTCATTGGATATAGTGACAGAACAAGTGACTTATTAGGACTCATACTGATATCTATCATCCTTTAATCACAAGTATTAGAGGGGAATAATAGTACTTTATCACTTTTACTAAAGACTTTAATAGATTTGGCTATGTGTATCTAATGAAACAGTAGTCCATATACTATTAAAAAATCAAAGAATTCCTAAATGAAGTACAAAATCAACTTGACAAAGTAATTAAAGCACATCAATCAAATCGAGGAGACACATATATAAGTTAAAAGTTTGGCACTCTTCTGAGGGATTGTGGCATTGTATCACCATGGAATCCAACGGAACACCACAACATAATGGTGTTAGAAAAAAGGAATTGCAACTTTTTGTATGTTGTTTGATCAATGATGGTTTTAACTAATATTCTAATTTCCTTTAGGGGACATATTCTTTAAATTGTTGTGTCTACACTTAACCAAGTACATTCCAAATCCTTTGAAAAGATAGCATATGAGATATGGAATAAGAAACATCCCAATAAGTTTGGGGAGATTAAGCTTACGTCAAGAAGCAGCTCTGTGAAAAAGTTGGACCAATGTCAGATAAATGTATCTAGTTTGGGTACCCTAAGGAAACTAAGGGCTACTACTTTCAAGACTTTTATTCCAAAGGAACCAGTGGGAGGATAATAAAACTTGAAGAAGTTAAAGATCAACAAGACAACATTGACCCTATGGATGTACATAAGGAACAATATGAACCACACATTGTTGTGGAACCTCAAATTACTATTATAACGCAGGAACCTCGAATGTCTAGTAGGGAAAATATTAAGCAAGAGAGATATGGATTTATTGTGACTCAATAAAACAATGTGTTGGTCATTGAAGATGAAGAGACAACAACCAAAATTGATATATTGAGGGACCATATTCTAAGACATACCTTGAAGCCATGAGATATGAGATGTACTCAATGTATACAAACAAGGCATGGACCTTGGTGGATCAACTTAAAGGAGTAAATCCCATAGAATGCAAGTTGGTCTTCAAGAAGAAGTCTGGCATAAATGGTAATGTACAACCCTACAAAGGTAGATTGGTAGCAAAAGGTTTCAACCAAGTTAAAGGTGTTAACCATGACAAAACTTTTTTACCAGTTTCCTTGGTTAAGTCCATCAGGATCATACTTGCCATTGCAGCTTATCATGACTATGATATTTGGAAAATGGACGTTAAAACTATATTCCTTAAGGATAATCTTATGGAGGACATGTAAATGACACAACATGAAGGTTTTATCACTCCAAATACCTAGTAGATAAACCCTATGTATTGTCAATAATTTTAGGCCTACGAAGTTGGTTACATATCAACATCTAAGTGGGTGACACCACAACTGAAGACCTTCTATGCCGATTTCTGTGGTAAGACACAAGTAAAGAGAAACATAATGTTAGATTCTATAAAATCCAAAATTGATGTAACAATAGTTGTGTGCCTCCAGTTTTCAAATAAAGATTCAACAAAGTAATTTGATACTAAAAATCAATATAAGATTATTCCTAAATTATAGTAATTGGTATTGCTTATCACAGTCAACAAAAAAGTATATCTCATCAGTTTTGGACACAAAATTGACAATGAAGTGTGATCTGCATTGTCGGTCCACTTAATAAAACATGCATTATATTTCTTTATTAGTTAAATTTAACTAATAAGGAAAGATGTCTCCTCTATTTTCTTGAGTAAATCGACGATGTAGATCTACATCGTCAGTTTCTTCACGCAACAAATGTCACAATTTATTATTTTATGGTAGGTATGGAGACATGCTTTTTTTTGTTTAGCAGGATGGACATGTAATTCATTAGTAGTGTAGACTCTGTAAGTGTTCATCTTAACAATAGGCCACCATTTCCTACAAAACCTACAATAACTTACACATAAAAAATCTACATCCACACTTCATTCCATTGTCATGGACATATGAACACATACACAATTCATTCACACATATGTAATTCAATTGTTATCCCAATCAAATATAAAGTTGACTTCCATAATGAAGGACTATGTTCACTCTTCTTGTATCTCATCCAGATTTCATTGTGTACCGATATTTATTGTATCAAAGACCTATATAAAATGACATAATTCAAGTTTTATTTGATTTTTTTATATCATCAAATGAGACTAATTACTTATGATCCAAGACTATATATATTATCCGTTTTATATAATGGATGTATTGTGCATTTTTGACAATGAGGTAAATATTGTTGGGTTTTACATGGTTGGAGCAGGCAGCGGAAACAAACATTTTACTTGACCATAAACCCATAACCAACAGATCACACCAACATCTATGTAATGGGAAGGATGGTTTTAGCAATATTTACATGGTCCTGAGGCTTGACCTCACAGCTAGTGCAGTCTTCAACCACCTGTCTTCGACGACATCTGTGCATCTCCTTGTTTTGACCCGGACTGCGGTTGACTATCATCCTCCTGAGCGACATAAGTCTCCCGCCTCTATAGATAGTCCACACAAACTATCAAGAACTCTAGTCATCCTGAAGGAAAGTCTAGAAGGAGGTTTCCCCTTCGGTCGATGTACTAGTCACTGGCACACTCTCCCACCAAGTTATCTTTCCCTCACTATTCCTCCCTAGATGGGTAGAACTTGCTTGGGCTCTCTCGGTTACTGCAACTAGTGAGGATAACAACTTTGCAGAGAAACTAATGTTTTGATTTATGTCTCTGGAGAAGCCCACTATACCCCTCTATTTAGAGTAGAAGGCAGGGTCAGGGTTCCCATACTGTGCGAGAGTAGAAGGGTCTAGAATTTCCATGAATAATTTGCACTACGACAGGTGAACCGGTCATATCATAAATAAAAAAGTCATTTGGCAAGGTGAGACGATCAGTTCACCAGTGAACCGGTCAGTTGGGAGTGTGAAATGGTCGGTTCACTTCCCAGAATTGCCTCCAATTGACTTTATTTATTCATTTCTAATTAAAAAAATATTAATTCTTGTCCCAATCGAATTCAACAAGTGAAATGAAAAAACTTTTCTCACAATCTGGGACAACCCAACACTACTCATTTGGACAAGTGAACTGATCGGTTCACCAGAGTGAACCAGTTGTCTCACTGACCATGAGCCAACCGATTCACCTAGTGAACCAGTCGGTTGGTGGTCCAAATTATGCAGAACACAGTCAATCCAATTCTCAATCAATCTGACACTCTAATCAGTTGGTTCAACACTAAAACTTGATGATTTCGAGTGAAGTCTATTAATTGAATATTTGATTGAGTACGTCAACACTTTAATAATCAATCCAAACATCATTCATGAATAAAATCCTCTTGCAGGTTAATACTTTGGGTGTGACCCTATAGGTTCCATTTCACTTTGGCAGTGAATGTCCATAACTAGCTTATGACATCACGAGCAAAGAGGGACACCTAGTCGCACATCATTGCTACCCAAATGAAAAGGAAAGTTGGAGACCAACTTTCAATCCTACAGTCTGTGATTGGTGTTCTAGTGAATGTATAATTCATTTTTCTCTAATATCTTGAATGAACTCAAGGAATAGAGTTGTCATCCTTTCAATGTTCATTCATGTTTCTTGAACTGGAGCAGACTGTCTGAGATATATGTGACATCAATATCATATATTGATTCACATGTACATGCACATGCCTTTCTCAGTCTCTCTTATCAAGTGGCCTGGACATCATACTCCCTTAGGAGGGACAAATCCCATATATATCACTCACAATCTATCACATGCGTCAAATCCACCCAATCATCACCGTTATAACAACCCATGTTTCTAGACTATGTTTGATGACATCAAAGTGTACCCAATCACATTCGACGAGTGCAGTGATTTCAGGTCTAAGAATCACAATCACCACCATCACTATGAGAGGTGATTCTGACTACCATGTCATGGTTCCATGTATCACTCTCATGATGGGTCTGTCTGATACATTGTTCTCCAACATGTATCTGTGTGCTTGGTTTAATATCATATATTATGACTAATGAGACACTGTCATCAACCAACACACACTCTAGTCTTGATGTGTCATTGTTTTCTACCAAACTTCGACAATGATATCTGACTGGGGACATAACAAGAATGTACATACTCTTAGCATCTGTATGATCTCATTGTTCAGGTCCTCAACCCGGAGACATACGTCATTGAGTATTTTCATTCTTTAGACATTCATTATGCTCCATCATTTATCTCATATTCAATTGAGCTAGAATAAATTGGAAGATTTCCTTTGATGTTTATCAAATCAATTAGAATATATTCCAATCAAATCATCATATGATTGTCTCTCTGGGCATACATACCAACACATATACCACACCACTATCATCCACAAGTCCAATTTATTATCTTGCATAGAGTGCTATAAATTTACAATTTTATGAAACGTTAATAATTAAAAATAAGCATAGTTGGATTAAATATGCATTAGAGTCAGAAAACTACCACAACATTCTTCCAAGATATTATTTTTTTATTTCTCCTTTATCCTATTCGAATTCCTTTAGATCCCTATAAATTAAATTAATACATATATTACATTTGTAAATAGTCATGTAATGATGTGGACATTAATATATGTTGACGGATACTTATGCTCCAATTGGAAGTTTATTTGTGTGATGACCAATCGATATTTTTATACCTATAGATTCCTAATAATACACAGTCAATGTCTCATGCACAATTACAAACAACTCCTAATGCCTGTTACTAAGTGAAAAGAAGGAAAACAAAAGAAAACTCAAATTCCCCATCAAATGTAATTCATAAGTTAAATTTATAAGCAATGAGTGTGAAACATGCATACCATTGAAAGGATTTATAATCACATTATTTCCATAGAAGAAAAATACTAAAATGTTATAGATTAGTTATCAACTAGAAAACATTGGTCTCTATGTATTTAGATAATCAATGATGGAAATAGAAATGTCATATTAGCTAATGGAAACAATGATCTCACCATGTACAAGTAGCTGCAAAATATATGTATGGATTAATATATACAAAATAATTCAACGTATGTTTTCATATAGAACAAGGTATTTGGCCATAAGATCTCACCATATCCAAAGATATATCATGGTGGCATTCATCCACTCATAACTAAATAGATCCAACATATCTTCCAATAATATATAAGTACCTTGATCTTTCCCTATAATTTCCTCTTGAATACGGACCACCACAATTGGCCTTTTTTCTACAGTGTATAACAATAGTGTCAACCCCTTGAACTTAGGACCTAGTGAGTCGAGTAGATCCTACAGAATACAAGTAGGTATCACATACTTTGGAGGAGGAATTGTTGGGGTCTTGTTACTATGGTCTGCATATATTTGCCTATAGGTTTCCAATTATATATACACAAATGGAAAAGAATTAGGAATACAAATCCAATGTAAATTGATCATGCATTCTCATAGATAACTCTGACTTTGTGGAACAAAACTACACTTCCTTCTTTGTCTCCTACCGTGTTGTGCTCGGGTTGGACAATTGGAAGTGGTATGTCTTTCCATTATGGATAGGCAAGTCAGATAGTCAGTGGGAGCACATTATCAAGAATAGGAGAACAATGGATGTTGTCACCAAAGGTTGGAAAAACATCACCCAATTCCATGATATTGAAGGTAGCATCATTAAATGCAATAAGACATTTTCTGACCATCTACGGTTTTATATGATGTTTAAAATACTCAAACATAACAACATAAATTTACTTGGATGACTATTATATAACAAAAAAAAGTGTACAATGGGAGTGTTTAGCAGGTCCCCTGCTTAGAGGTTTCATGGGATTACTCCCAACTACCTCGTAATAAGACTAGCATGAGGGACATGTTCTGTCTGAGGAGGGTCTGTGGGAGTACTCCCAAACACCTCGTAATAAGAGTGGTGTGACACAGAGGAGGTTGAGACTAAGAAGCCTGAAAGTGTCTTATTACTTCTTCTATTCACTTTTCTACTACGTCCTCTACCCCATTTTGTAACAATCAAACTTTTTTGACATATATATATTTTTGCTATGATGAGCCAAAAATAGGTACTTATCCCAACACCAGCTCCAATGTCCCTAACATGGTTAGGATGCTCTTTAGTACCTAGAGAAACTGTCAATTCATCCCTTTGTCCATCACTAATGAACACAGCTTGTTTTATTTGATAATAGAGCTCGCTATAATCATCATCATTAGTAATTGTTTAGTACCACATTACAAACAAGGTAAAAATGAAAATGAATTGTGAGAGTTCAATTTTCTACCTTAGTAATTGTAGGATTGGTTATTTCTTCAAAGTGTCTTGTCTTCACATCTTCCGCTCCTTTTGGTGAGGTAGAGGTGAAGGATAGTAGAACACTCAATAGACCCATGAGTAGGATGCTCAGAAGAAGACACTTGATCTCTTTGTTGGTAGCATGAGGCATACCACCTAGACCCAACTTGTGGTCGTGCACATTCTTTGTAGGAGTATCTTTTTCAACATCATGCATTGACTAGCTAATTACATGTTAAGTACATAATACATTGAATCCATCTAATTATCCATAAGAATGTATTTGAAAGGATTCTTATTACCTTGAATTCATCAATTTTCCTTGAAGAAAGAAACACCTTCCATGCCGCAACATCAAAATACGGCCACTACTTAATGGTTTGCTTCTTCCTCTTATCGCTTATGTAATATCTTGTCAGATTTGTTCTAAAATTCCTCAACAACCTCAAACAGTGTTGCATCACTCTTTTATTATGTAATTTTTCATCAAGGTCAAATATTCCCTATAGAAGTTCATATACTACTTTTAGAAATATGAAACTAATTATGAAACACTTTAAAAATAAAAATGTGCATGTATCTCATAGCTATGTCCTTCAAAATGAAAACACTTTAAAAATATAACTGTGCATATATCTCATAGATACGTCCTTCCGAATGAGGTCTTTTATGAAAATATCAACTTTATTCCAAGATTCTACTATCATTGGAACTTTTATACAAATAACAACCCCTAAATACTGCCAAAAAGTATTGTAATTATTCCTAATAGGACTTAATATTACATCAAAGTCAATGGTCAACTTTTGACCATTGTCCCTTTACGTCGATTACTTGTTCATTAAAGTGAGGCCTCTTTTATGAGCATGGTGAAGCTATTTATCAACAACATCCTCACCATGCTCATCCTCACAGTGGTCATCCACATGGTGATCATCCTCATAGTGCTCATCCCACAGTGCTCATCCTCATTATTCTCCCAAATAGATGACATGTCATATTAAAAATAATCAAGAAACACATATAAATAATATAGAATATAAAATGCACATTTAGCATATGACACATATACAATTATGACAAAGAATGCAAAATTCATATCTACCATATAAAAACTTTATGTGATAGATAATTGAAATGCATGCCTCTAGTATTAGTTGGATCTCTCATCAATTAATATTTCTTATGTGTGATCTCCATGCATATATGAATTAGTGTTAGCTTTAACATTTACACTTGGCAAGACAACTAAGAATGGGATAGAGTCATCATACTTTCCATAGTACTCTTCTTCATCTATAGCATCTACAATATTGATATACCTTTTCCCAAGAAGAACAACAAACTACTTTTATTTATAGGATCATTGATATAGAATACTTTATTCACCTCTAATGCGATTAAGGATGGTTCATCCTTCTTTCCAATCTTTTTGAAATTCACCATTGCAAAAAACAAATCATCCACTACTACTCCTTTGTTGTTATCAACCTAGTTACACATAAATGTTGGAACTCTAAAATATATGTAGTTAAATTCCCATATGTCTCTAATGATACTATAATAAGATATTTTACCTTCACGTGGACTCTTATCCTTTGCACTAGAAAAATAAATGAAGATGCTTGAAGGGTCGCACCACCATTTTGGATGACACACTTATCATCTTGACGTTTTGTGTAGTATGAAAATACATTCATGTCGAACCCTTTGTTAGATATAACATTCATTTTTGGTTTAAACAAGAGCCATATGATATTTTCAGCAACATTATTTGATGTTTGAGGTGGTTGACAAAATACTTTATCTTCAAACCACCTATTAATTATCCATGTATGCTCAAGTCATATTGAACTGGCTTGAGGATATTTTGTCTTGCAAATATTGGTGTCTTTGTTGATATAAATAGTTACTTCATCGATGTTGTGTAAAACATACAAGTGTGGTTGTCCCAAAGCTCATGAGTAATTACTTCTACTCATTCTACTAAAGTCCCTTTTCCAAAATAAGTGTCGATATACTTTGCATTGGCATGATCTTCAATACAACTCTGAAACTTGTTGCAATAGTCCATAACCTCTGCAGGTACATAACCCTCAATAATAGTATGTTTGGATAATAATGATTTTGAACGTCACCCTTATAAACACTCATGTATCATTCAAAAGAATGCATCCCATGTAAGAAATCAGATCCAAAATTTCACTCCCTACTCAAAGGGACTACAAGATGTACCATGATATCAAAGAAAGAAGCAGGAAAATATGTCTTAAGATCGAACATGTTATTGACCACTTCTCCTTGGAACTTATCAAGATTCTCATGATCAATAACTTTGTTTAATAGAGTGTTTAAGAAGAAATAAAGCCTAGTGATTGAAAATCTTACATGCTTGTTTAGTATATATAGAATAGCCACATGAAATATTTACAACATTAGAGAGTAACAATCATGATATTTAAGATGTATTAGTTTCAGATCCATCATTGATACTAATCTATAGATACTAGAAGAGTACACTTGTGGTAACTTAACATTACGTAAGAACTTGCAAAAAGATATCTTCTCTTGTCTAGACAAGGTATGACAAGTAGGAGGTAAATATGTGTGGCAATCACTGATAACTTCTTTTGAAATGCTTTCCTTATACCCATTTCATGTAGGTCCATTTTGGATTTGATGCCATCTTTGTTATTTTCTAGTATATTAAACAGAGTACCAACGAGGGTATCACAAATATTTTTCTCAACATACTTGACATTGTTACAATGCCTAAATGTCAAAAAACTCCAATAAGGAAGATCTTAGAATATTGACATCTTCTCCAATAAAGGTTTGTCACATGTGGGAATAGTACATTGTGATCTCTTACTAAATGCATTGACAATTTTGTTTACTCTTTCATAAATATGCTATGCTAGTATAGGTTTATGGGTACTCCAATCTTTAGTTGAGACATTCAATGCTTTGGGCATGTAAGATACCACATTTTGGTACTAAAATAAAATTTGAGCTACTATACATAATCTTTTAAAAATGGAAAAGCTCTTATGCTAATTTTGCATTCATATTTTCACTTCACTAGATTATATTGAAATTCATGCACCAAAATATAATGTTACCCCCATCTTGACCAATTCATCTCATTTGGAGATCCACATTTGATTACTTGAACTTATTAATTGAATCTTGTCATTAGAATCACACTAATATGCCATTTATAAGTTAAATAATAATGATTGGAGTAAGTAAGAAAGTAATCAGGTAACTAAAACTAGGGGGATGGCGAATCCTAGTGGTTGTGGGGTTGTGTCGATAGTGCAGGCAATGCCAGGGAGATAGATCCCAATATGGATCGAGAAAATTGAATTCATCAAGTTGGGAAACTTAACGGTGGTGATTGCATGAAAAATGAGGACACAACAACCACTAGCAAGGCATGCACTCAAGCGGTGGGATTTTCAATCACAATGATTGGTTTAGAGTTCTGATTTTTAGGGATGAGAGGTGGACAAACTACAAATGCCTCATCAATCGGGAAACCTAATTGTGGTAGAACACACGTGCAGGAAACAAAAAGGGTGACTACTGTGCAAGATGTGACGACGGTGGTCATAAACCTTAATATAGACACACTGCTATCCTTCAACAATGTTGTCTCTGGGAGTTACACCATCAGTTGGAATGACCCCTTTCTGGAGAAGTTATGTGAAGAGGGATGATCAATAAAAGACATAACCTTGGAAAAGTGGATGACATACCCGTATCGTCGATCATGCCAGAGGAAGAAGATGTTCTCATGAAGTCATGGAAATTTGTTGTGATAATTCGTCTGCTCAGATCTGATATAGGAAACATGACACTGCGAGCTAAGCTCAAAATCCATTGGAAGATTAAGAGGTGTGATGGAGCTTCCACTTGAGTGGAATTTGCGTGCACCACTAAAAATCCCAAAGAGGGTAAGTCTTAAGGTTTAGCCTTGCTTATACTAGGTTAAAACTCCACCCACATATGCTGAGATACGTGGAAGTCTTATCGCATTATAGTTAAGGGTCGAATCAACAGGACAACGGTCTTGTTGGCAACAACAAGATAGAAAATGTAAGAGTTTCACTTAATGTCTTAATAGTTGATATTTAGATCGAAAGGTTGGTTTGGTTTTTAAACTAAGAACATGTAAAGTAAAGCAACCAAGTAAATTTAAGGATGTAAATCAATGATAAAAAGTCACTAGGGTGTGACCGATTTTCACCGCCACTACACATGGATCAAGACATGCAAAATAAAACATAACCTGCAACAAGAGTTTAATTAGTTAGTATCTTTGTGGACTTAGTTTCCTTTGGGAGAACTAACTACAAGAAGTGTGGGAATTTTGCAACGCCAACCATTCTCAAATGAATGGTCACCTACTTTGCATCATTCCCTTCGCAAAGTGTGTTCCTCGACTCATCAAGGTTGCACTTTCATACGTCAACTGATTCCATTTCATAGCATGAAAGTGCAATGACGGGAGTGAGTTTACTCCACTTCTTGAGAGACACTTCTAGATACCGAAATAGATACATGGTGGATACATGCACCAAGAATGAACATATAATTGAGTTTCAAATCTAATAGTACAAACATAGACAATTCATACTAAAACATAAAGGATAACACAAGTTGGTGATCAAGCAACAAGCATTCATTAAACGATAGATGTCGAACTGAGAGGAAAGTATCTCTACATTGCAAACTATGGATTACATTACATGAAATGCAACATGGGTAGCGGGGCTACTCCCCACACCCCAGTAAGAGAGACTACTCGCTCATATCTAGGACAAATAAGGAGGCAAGAAGAGAGAGAGAGAACGTCATCCCCTCAAAGGAGAGAGGAAAGTCAACCCCTTGGAGAGAGAGGGAGAGATGAGCTTCTAGCTTCACAGGTTGCTTGATGACGAGGTTCCCTCTTCCCACCTTCTTTAGCAGAGAGAGAGAAAGCAGCTTCAAGATGGAGTGTGGATCTCAGACCGGCAGCCCCTGGGCGGAGGATGGAAGTCGGATTTTCTCTGGAGTGATAGAGGCAGCCTCTGGACGTCTGAAACTTCGATCCCTTTTTGAGGATCCTTGGGGTCTTATTTATAGGCTTTAAATGAAGTCCAAACGGTTTGGAGACCGTTTGGACCTCAAGACCGTTTGGACCTTAAAACCGTTTGGACCTTAAGACCGTTTGGACCTTAACACCATTTGAACCTTAAGACTGTTTGGACTCTGAGACCGTTTGGAATCTGAGACCGTTTGGACTTTGAGACCGTTTGGACTCTGAGACCGTTTGGACCCCGAGACCGTTTGGATTCCATGCGGTCTTGAGATCGTATGACTCTATGCGGTCTTGAGATCGTATGACTCCATGCAATGTTGAGATTGTATGACTCCATGTGATCTTGAGATCGTATGACTCCATGCGGTCTTGAGGCCGGTTGGCTTCATGCGGTCTTGAGACCGATTGGCTTCATGCGGTCTTGAGATTGGTTGGCTTCATGCGGTCTTGAGACCGGTTGGCTTCATGCGGTCTTGAGACTGGTTGGCTTCATGCGGTCTTGGGATTGTATGACTCCATGCGGTCTTGAGATCGGTTGGCTTCATGCGGTCTTGAGACCAATTGGCTTCATGCGGTCTTGAGACCGTTTGAGTCTTTTGTGATTTTTTTGTGTCTTTTTACGTAAGTAAAAGGGAGAAAAGTTAATCTAGCAGTATGTTCGTAATAAAAGAGAATAGTTAGAGATTTTGTCCACTTTATCTGAGAAAGAGTGTGGAAAAATGAAGGATATTACTAAGATAACATCACAAAATTGGAGGTTATCACCCACCCTAACTTAGAGTCTAGCTTGTCCTCAAGTTAGATAGAGCTGAGGCATGTAATGGCGAGGCAATTTTATTCAGTTAGGATTTCCATACTCTTGCTTCAATTCTAAACCAGAGATCTCCTAAGGTTGTATCAGATCTTTTTTCCTTAACTCTTTCAGGTGTTGAGAGTTTCTTGGATCTTAGGTTTCTTCCATATCTTAGCCTGCATTGGGACCACTTTTTCTATATTCGGTGCATGTCATTGACTCTAATCAGTTTTATACTCCTCTAAAAATCCTACCGGAAACTAGAATGGGTATGAGGGTTGGCTAAAGGCTTAATGTGTAACTCCCCCTTCAAGTGGGGGAGGGGTTGTCTATGGTTTTAGGATCTCACTACCGGGCATGATACATCTACCTTTTTGAGGGAAGCTGAATGTACCGGCCGGGCGAGTCCTTTATCAATATTTCATATATTTAGATACCTTAGGGTTTCACTACCGGGCGAGACACATCTGCCTTTGTGAGGGCAGCTGGATGTACCGGACGGGTGAGACCTTTGTTGGTTCTTCATATAGATCCTTATTTATGGCACAACTCTCATGGTTTTATTCAACGCTCTGGCTTTTATTTGTAAACTCACAGGCTTGGGATTTGGATGTTTAGGGATTTTGATTTGGGCGGCCAAGCCTCTTTTATTTGGAGATAAGAAAACTGTTCTTAGAGTTGTTCGACATGCACTTATTTGGTTTCTACTAGTGGTCCACTTGCAAGGCTTCATGATTTGGATATCACCTGATGTCCCTCTCGTCCTTGAGATTGTTTTGGCTTATTGCAGCCCTGATGTTGTCCTGTGGAGAGTCAGATATAGAATTGAAGCAGAAGCATGAAAATTGAGTGAGGATGATTTATTAACTCACCATTTCATGTCTATGTGCTGTTCCTGTTATTGCTCTTGAGGACTACTGGATTCTAAAGTTATCTAGGGATGACTTTGTTCCAAGCAGGCTTTATTATCAGATAAGAAATTAAAGCAAAAACTAAGTATGTGCAAAGAAAACTAAGAAAAGTTTTATACTGAATTGAAAAAGAAGATAGAAGGGGGAGGATTTTAGAATTGATACCTCACCCCTGTCCAGTGTACTCCCCCCCAACTTATCACTCACTCTATCCTCAGAGTGTCAAAGGGATAGGTTGCAAAGTACAAGGACAAGGGCATCATGCGTCCGTTAGTCCTTTATTTGCACCATGTGTGCGAAGGAGACTAGCAGCATGCTTTCCCCGTAACGCGTGGTAATCCACATCTATCATATCCTCTACTAGTTTTTGAAGGTCCATGATGATGTACATCCAGTGGAGGACGTGAAAGCCATAGTCGTTTGATTCCCAAATTTGTTGGGGGAATTTATGGTTGAAAGATGGGCGATGAAAGTGTTCTTTGCCGTATGCCCTTATGTGCTGACTTAATAACTCAACTAGTTTGTCTGCACATTCCTTCGCCACTACCTCCATGGGCGTCCTTGGTGTTACTACATAATTCTCTTGTCGGGGATTGAACTGGCTGTCGGAACTGTTGTAGATGATAGTTGTTCCTTTGGGTAGGTTTGTTTCCAGAAGAATCCAGTGCTCATGATAAAGGAAGGGGAGCATGATAAACTTCAGTGTTGTATGTTGTAGGAAGTAAATGAGCACCTCATTTGTTCTGAAGTTCTTTAGCTTTAATAAATCGTCCTTCATGTAGGGGGATGCCATATAAGTTGTGGGGTAATGATGTCTGAGAACGAATTGATAAGCGGCCATTAAGCTTATGGAGAGAGACCCTTTTAGCTGGACAATTTCTCGTAGTGCATCTTCCATGACCAGAATGTCTCCGGACAGGAAAATGAGGTCATCGTTCTCGGCGTGAAGCCTTGACATGATGAGACTAAGTTCATTGTCGGAGAGACTTTTGCACGCACTGAGGTCGAAGTCTGGGAAGGTTGGTTCTATGGCGGATAAGGGAATCATTTGTGATGAGGGTCTCCTGAAGGGTGCCCCTGACAAAAGATCTATGCCCCCTTTGTCCTGTACCGTATCTGAGTGGGAAGGGTCCCCTTTTCTCGACTCCGGGACAAAGGCTGGCTCTTTGTTTTTCTCCAATTCCTTTAAGGTTTGTCTGAAGGGTCGCCACTGTGGACGTTGAATTACTAAAAAGAGGTAACGGGGGACGTCATCTGGTGCCATAATCGGGTCCTCGAAGAACCGTCTATCACAAATAAGCTCCATGGCATAACGCCCTCACAAGGAGTGAAAATCTTCAGCGACTAGATCATTGAAGGGGATTTCTTGGTTTAGCGCTTGAATGTGACAGATGGTGCAAAAAGCGCAGTCCCCAGATTCCTCAGCAGCTTGGACTTGCCAGGGTTGGATCTAGTCTTGACGGAGGGATGGACATGCAACCCAAATTAACTTGAGAATCCGAAAGGGTATACATCGTGCTTCTCCTACTTCTTTTCCAACAAAATTAATTGTTCCAGCTGGCATCTCAGTGGTGCAAAAATTGTACACCTTGGCGTCACGAGCCTCGGTGTCCACAATCATGAATAGCCAGTGATCGTACACTTGAAATGGCACTGTAATATATCGTTCCCTTTGTGCTAGGCTAGCACGTAGCCGCTCTATTGACTTGGGTCGTAGTTCTTTGTATAAAAAGCCTATGGATAGAGCTGGTGAGGCATTAAACACTAGATGTTGTCTTTTTGAGCTTCTGTAGACTTCTATGCAGTTGGCAAGTAGGACCCGGAAGATTGCCATTGGCATCGTTGACCGTGGTCGTAGGATGTTGCAGAAATCTTCGCGTGTCAACTTGTGCCTAGTCTTTGTGTTGTGGTAGATGATGTCGCCCCCTCTTTGGCATCGTCGACAATAGTGTCCAGGATAAAGATGTCCTAAGCATCTAGTGTTGAGATGGCCGCCAAATCTAGATCATGCATCTTATGCGGCAGAGGTGGTTGTGGGGGAAGCTCCTGTGGAGGAGGTGAAGAGGTTTGCTCTAAAACTGTAGAATAACCTTACAGATCGTCATATGAGTCGGAAGCATAATCGATTTCTTCATCTGTATCTAAACGCACTTGTTCTGACTCGTCCTGGTCTTGCGGGAAAGGCACTGGTTTGTCAAGTGCGGAAAAAGGTAGAGTGGTTGTTGCAGGTGGGCTTGTGCTGGTTCCTAATATACATTGGTGGAACTCAGCAAAAGCCGCATCTTTAGCAGACTCCCCTAGAGATCCTATTGCAGAATAGTCAAGGAATTGATCCCTGTAAGACATATTAACGTTATCAATGTTAGTCGGGGATATGGGATCTTTATCATCATGTTTTGATGCAACTCCTCGGCTCATGCCCTCCTCAGCATTGCCTGGGTCGCCAGATTTGTCTCTAAGGAGGTGCTATTATTAGAATTAGCCGAGGAGTCAGAGTCCTCATCATCGTCTTTTTCATCCTCATCATCGTCTGCTTTCTTGGCAGCTTGCTTTGGTTGTGGAGGCTTCTTGCACTGTCGATGGGTTGCTTGTAATTCATCATACGCCACTTGCACATGCTCGTGGGATTCGAGTAGTGCGTTGTGCATTTCTTTTAGGTCTGAGTAGCGTCCCTCGACAAAGAGGTGTCGTGCTGTGAGATCTGTTACTTGAGCGCGTAATTGATGAAGCTCGGTGTTAGCTGACTCCTCTTGGCAGTTGAATAGCTGTGTGAGAGTATTGGTGATGTCGTCCAGGCGCGTGCTTAAAGTAGCTTGTTGTTGCTTAAGCTCGTGCAGGGTTTCGGGCAGGGGTTGAGTCTGCGCTGAGATTCTATCAACTTGCGTAGCCAGCGCTTCATGCTGGATTTTTACTCCAAGTACCTCCTCGGACAGGTATTTGTAGTTGTCATCGATATGATCGATTTGCTTGGCCACTACGTCTTGTCGGTGCTGGATGCTTTGGAGGATGCCTGGCAGGGTGGTGTTTTGCTCGTTGATCTTCGCGACCTGTTCAGAAATACCCTGCACACATGAAAAAATATATTGCATTATGTTAGAAGGGTCGGTGAGGAGGTTATGGAGGGTGTCAAATTGACGTCCTAACTCCTCACTGACTTTTAAAAAAGGGACCCCAGATGCGGAAGGGTGGTATGGTTGGGGTCGAGGTGGAGGGACGGTAGTGTCGTGCGGAAGATACACTAATGATGGTCCCTCGAACTACGTGGTGACCGTAGATGGGGTCACTTGAAGTGTTGGTGACGTGGTGGACGGAAAAGGTGGTGAGAGGGGTGGGAGTGAAAATGTTGAGTGAAGATTGGTGGGAATGGGGGTGAAGGTGGTGAAGTCGGGCGTTGAAGCTGAGGAGGGGATGTTAGAAGTGAAAAGGGATGAGTCAAGAAATAGGGATGTAGACATTGTTGTAGAGAATGATGGGAGAGTGGTGGATTGTGGAAGGGTGGATGATGGTGGGGTAGATGTGGAGGTTGTGGTGGTGGTGGGTGGTAGTGTGGAAGGGGTGATGGAGGAGAGCTCAACATTCAGACTCCTAATAAAAGAGTTAATTGATGAGGTGGTTATGTTTTCTCCGGGGAGGGGTTCGGCCTCTGGATGTGGCCTTGATGTCGGTGTCCCCGACAACTGTTGTGCCTGCAACTGCCTTCTAGAAGGTCATTTTATAGGTATTTTTGATGATCGAACTACCGGGGCTGTGATACTTAGCTCCGTCTGTCCCGCTTTTGCTTTCTTTTCGGTTTTTTTAACCAAAGCTAAGAGTTGTGTAAGCTCCTCATCAGAGAAGAGGAGCTTTTCTGTGTCATAATTTGCGAGCTCTGGAAGAGGGAGGAGAGTTTTGGAAGATCTAACTATAGGGAAGAAGATATAATATAACTTCGCATCCTTTTCCTTGATGATGTAGGAGTTCTTCAGATGTCGCCCTTTATCTGCTTGCATATTTGTAGAAGTCTATCCATCTTGAGATATTTGATGATGGATGTGATATGACCCCCCATGCATATTTCTTTCCCTAGGGCGTAAGTTGATAGTTTCTGGATCATATGTCGTCCAATGTTGACTTGCATCTCGTGTAGAATGGACCAGAGAACAAAGAGATTCGAAATTATAACATTTCCTCCTTCTGTCCTGGAGAAGAGTGCGCCTGCGAGGATTTTGTGTAAAGTGCGCACTAGTCCAGATTGTATGTTGGATGCCTTGCATGTTTTTGCATCATAGGTGGGGCGCCCTATCAGAGATTTCCAAAAGTTGTGCCTGTTGAAATTTGGATTCTCAATTCCCACAGCCTTGGCTTTCTTTAGCTGCTCCTGGTTGTCAATAAAGATTTCATTCAACATATTTTCTGTTATGACAACCTTACTGCCGAAGAGATTGGTGACCAGCCTATGGTCACCTCCATCCCATGATATATCCATGATGTCGACGGGCTCTTTGTGAAGAAAGGTGAAGAATTCAGTAGTAGGCTTGAAAAAGAGGGTTCGGGGACAAAACACAGTTTTGAAAGATTTGCATTGTTAAGAAGTGTGAGGATTCTGTCATAAATCCCCATTTTTAGTAGTACACTTGAGCAAACGTACTTTGTGGGTTTGAGGAGTTCGTCAGTGGATTGGATGGTGTGGCTGAAAAGGTTTTTTGGTGGTAGTGCGGTGGTGGTGGTAGTTGAGAAGACGGGGGTAGTGATGCTGGTGGTAGAGGTTGGTGGGACATACCCAGCTAGGGTTTGTTCCCTTGCAGTGGCAGGTCAGACCTACTTTCTTGCTCGTTTCTTTGAGGGTTGGTTGGTCTCTGTTTCCTGGACCTTTTGTTTCCCCTTGGATTTTTCAGGTGGGGATTCATCCTCGGGGTTTGGCTTGTATTCTGAGCCTTCATCATCATCAGAAGAAAGTTCTTCCAGTTCTTCTTCAGGTGCCTGGGCTAGGCACTTGTTGATGCGGTCAATTCGCACAGGAATGACATGATATTGACATTTGGAGGGGCCTTTCCAGTCTTATTGTAGTTATCTATGACCTGTTGGAGCTTGGCTCGGTCCTCTCGAAGTTGTTCCTCAGTCCAGAAGGGAGCATCCTCACATCTGGTGGATTGCTTTGCTGGTGATGCCATTACTGAAAGTAAGATAGTCATGTGTTAGAAAGAGAAGTTTATTTAAAATAAAAGATGTGTTTATGTGTTTTTATTAAAAGTAGGCGATTTTGAAAAGACCAAATAGTTTCAGGACTGTTTGGTCCCAAACGGTTTCAAGACCGTTTGGTCCCAAATGGTTTCAAGACTGTTAGGAAGGTGGAGCGTCGGGAACAATAGGCGAAAAAGACGATGATAAGCACGATTAGCGTGATGGTGATAGCGGCGGTGCTGATAAAAATATGACAGCCATGGCGGCGCCGAGAACGTTGACTAAGGGAGCTGCTGAGGCGAAGAAGGCGTTGGCTAAGGTGAAAAAAGTGGTGGTAAACAGATGGATTCAACGAAGATGACACGGCGGGGTGGGTTACCTTGCGGATGCCTGAAGGCATTGCAGCGATGTGGGCAAGGTAGTGCAAGTGGCAGCGTGCAAGGGGGGAGGTGTCGGAGACGGTGGCGGAAGGAAAGGTTGCAGGAAGCGCGGGAAAGAAGAACATGGGCGATGGAACAGCGATTGCGCAAAGGCTTCAGAAGGCTCAGGAGTCGAAAGAAGGAAGGAGGGGGGTATATATTTATAGGAATGGGGGGGTGACCTTACAAAACCCTCAGGTCAAACGGTTTGGCAACCGTTTGGGCTCCAAACGGTTTCAAGACCTGTTGGCTCCAAACTATTTCAAGACCGTTTGGCTCCAAACGGTTTCAAGACCATTTGGGAGGGTTAAGGTTATTTTGATTTTTATATTTTTATGTTTGTTTTGGTTATGTAAATTTTAATAATTTCCAGAAGATAATCCGAAGGTAAAATAAAGAGCAGAAGATAAAAGCAAAAGTTCAGATCTTGGGTTGCCTCCCAAGTAGCGCCTGGGTTTTACGTCGCTGACTTGACAAAGCTTTGATGCTGTTATGCTGGTGTTGTGGCGTCTCTGATTTCAATGGTCTGTCTCGGCATTTTATCTGCTGGAGTTTAGTATTTTTTTCAAACGATGGTCATTGGCCATCCTTTCTCCTCCGTTATTGTCGACAATTATGACAGCTCCAGTTGGGTATATATGCTTTATGGTGAAGGGCCCGGACCATTTTGTTCTGATTTTTCCGGGGAACAACTTGAGCTTGGAGTTGAAAAGGAGTACTTTGTCACCGATGGCGATGTCTTTCCTCTTAAGATGACCATCATGCCACATTTTGGTTTGTTCCTTATAGATTCTGGCACTTTGATAAGCTGTCATTCGGAGCTCCTCTAGCTCCTGCAGCTAGATTTGTCTATTTTTTCTGACACTGTTAAGATCGAAATTTAGCGGTTTGATGGCCCACCAAGCTTTGTGTTCCAGCTCCACTGGAAGATGGCAAGATTTCCCGTATACCAAACGGAACGGGGTTGTCCTGATTGGTGTTTTATAAGCAGTTCGGTATGCCCAAAGGGCATCGAGAAGCTTGGTGGACCAGTCAGTGCGGTTTCTATTGACTGCTTTTTCAAAGATCGCCTTTAGTTATCTATTTGATACCTCAACCCGACCACTGGTCTGTGGATGGTAGGGCGTGGCTACTTTATGATTGACTCCATATTTTTTCAAAAGGGCTTCAAAACTTCGTTCCAAAAAGTGGGTCCCGTAGTTTGATATGACAGTTCTAGGGACTCCAAATCTTAGGAAAATGATATCTTTAAACAATTTAATAACTGGTTTGGCATCGCCGGACACAGTGGGTATAGCTTCGACCCATTTCGAGACATAGTCCACCACAACCAGGATGTAGGAGAAACCATAGGAAGAAGGGAAGGGGCCCATATAGTCCACCCCCCACACGTCGAAAAGTTCAATTTCTTGCCACATTGTGAGGGAAATTTCGTTCCGTTTGGATATGCTGCCAGAAAATTGGCATTTGTTGCAAGATTTCACAAAATCATAGGAGTCCTTTGCTATGGTTGGCCAGAAGAAGCCTGACTGCAGAACTTTTATAGCAGTTTTCTTTGCACTCATATGCCCCCCGTGGGTCCTGAATGGCAATGCTCTAGGACGGGGGTAATCTCTTCTTCCGGTAAGCAGCAAAGGAAAAGTCTGTCAGCACATAGGTGAAAAAGGTAAGGTTCATCCCAATAATATTGCTTTATATCATGGAGAAATTTCCTTTTGTCATGGTAGGAAGCGGAGGGGTGAATGATTCCTATAGCTAGATAATTGACAATATCCGCATACCAAGGGAATCCATGAGTAACCTTCATCAGTTGGTCGTCTGGAAGAGAGTCTCGGATAGGGATTATATCTTCATCTTCAACTTCAATGCGACTCAGATGGTCGGCTACGACGTTATCCACTCCGCTCTTATCATTAATCTCCAAATCGAATTCTTGAAGCATCAACACCTAGCGGATAAGTCTGGGTTTAGCATCTTGCTTCTGAATTAGGTATCGAATGGCGGAGTGGTTGGTGTAAACGATAACCTTGGATCCAATCAAATAGGAGCGGAATTTCTCAAATGCATATATGACAACCAGGAACTCCTTCTCTGTAGTAGTGTAGTTCTTCTGTGCTTCATCTAGCGTTTTAGATGTGTAGTAAATTACGTAAGGTTTCTTTTCGATCCGTTGTCCTAAAACAGCCCCTATGGAGTAATCGTTGGCGTCACACATGATTTCAAATGGTTGCGACCAATCTGGGGCCCTCAGTATAGGTGCAAAAATTAAAGCATTTTTGAGAGTTGAGAAACTTTGCAAGCAATCTTGGTTAAAAATGAATTCAGCGTCTTTGGTGAGGAGTTGGGTCATGGGTTTTGCTATTTTTAAGAAATCTTTGATAAATATTCTGTAAAACCCCGCATGACCCAAGAAAGCTTGTACTCCTCTTATATCCTTTGGTGGTGACAACTTCGAGATAACATCGATTTTAGCCTTATCAACCTCGATCCCTCTGTCACTCACCCTATGCCCGAGGACAACACCTTCAGTCACCATGAAATGGCATTTTTCCCAATTGAGAATGAGGTTCGTTTCCTCACATCACTGTAAAACTTGTCCAAGGTTGTTTAGACAGTTATTGAAAGAATCTTCGTAAACTGAGAAATAATCCATGAACACTTCCATTATGGATTCTGTTACCCTGTGAAAATGGCGGACATACACCTTTGGAATGTAGCGGGTGTGTTACACAACCCAAATGGCATTCTTCTAAAGGCATATGTTCCAAAAGGGCAGGTGAAACTAGTTTTCTCTTGGTCTTCTGGATGTATGGGTATTTGGTAGAACCCGGAATAACCATCAAGATAGCAAAAATATTTCTGATGAGCTAGGCATTCTAGGGCTTCATCGAGAAAGGGTAGAGGGTAGTGATCTTTTCGCGTGGATTTGTTTAATTTCCTATAGTCGATGCACATCCTCCACCCTGTCACCGTCCTGGTGGGTACTAACTCATTTTTGTCATTAAGCACGACAGTAGTGCCTCCCTTTTTAGGAACTACTTGGACGGGGCTGACCCATTGGGAGTCAGAGATCAGGTAGATTATGCCGGCTTTTAGTAATTTGAGGACTTCCAGAAAAACCACTTCTTTGAGATTAGGGTTCAACTTCCTCTGATGTTCACCTGATGGATTAAATTCTTTGACCATGGGTAGCTTGTGCATGCATAAAGCTGGGTTTATACCTGTTAGGTCAATTATCTTGTACCCAATAGCCTTTTTGTGCTTCTTCAGTTCTTCAAGAAGTCTTGCTTCCTGGTTTTCTGTTAAGGCGGCACTGATGATAACCAGGCATAATTTTTCCTCGTCTAAGAAAACATGTTTGAGCCCCATGGGTAGAGTCTTCATTTCAGGAGCCTTAGGTGGCTTAGTTGCTTCTATAAGGGTGACAGCTTTGAGTTCTTCAAAAGTGGTCGTCGATGCTTCTTCAGCCTTCTCTAAGTGTTGTAGACACTGTTGAACCAGTTCATTTGCAGAGAATTCAACTTCTGGGTTGGTGAGGACATTCTCTAGCTCGTCTGATGGCTCAAATATTTCTAATTGGGAAATTTGATGTATTGCATCTAGAAGAAAGACCTCCTCTTGAATGCTAGGTCCTTTCATGCTGTTAAGTACTTGGAATTGAATTGCTTCATTTCTGAGTATTAGAATGATGGTACGAGCTTCAACATCGATAAGCGCCCTGGTAGTAGCGAGGAAAGGTCTGCCAAAAATTATCAGGTATCTCACATCTTCCTTAATATCCATGATGACAAAGTCACATGGAACATAGGCATCTTTGCCTATCCTAACTGGAATATCTTCAATGATTCCAAGAGGTGCGGTGATGGTAGAGTCGGCTAACTGAATTGTCATTGCTGTGGGCAGCAATTCGGTGAAACCTAATTGTTTGCACAGAGAATAGGGCATAATGGATATGCTGGCCCCTAGGTCAGCTAATCCCTTTTTGGTTGATGCATTTCCGACACAGCATTGAATGCCAAAGGAACCTGGATCCTTCTTTTTCTTTGGAATTTTGTTGAGGATGATATCAGAGGTAGTTTCGGCAAGTTTGACTGTTTCTTGTTCCTCAGTGATGTACTTACTTGATAACAGAGTTTTGAGGTATTTAGCCCAAGTCGGTACCTCGGAGAGAGCATCAAGGAGTGGGATGTCGATGTAAAGTTTCTTCATTGCCTCCTTGAATTTCTGGAACCTGGTGTCTATTTGTGTCTCTCGTAACCTTCCCAAATATGGAATCCTTGGTTTATACTACAAGATTTATGGCTCTGTGGACATTTGTTCTTCTTCTTTGCCCTTTGTGTTCTGTGTAGACTTCTCTGTTCCTAGTTTCTGGCTCTCATTAGGCATAGAGGCAGGTGTATCATCACCATCATTAAAAGTGATCCTTGTAGTTTCATGAAGGGTGCGTCCAGATCTCGTAGTAACAACATTTAACTGTTCAGGCCTATTTTGTCCATGTCTAGGGTTTGATTCAGGTTACCCTGCAAATGTTCCTGCTGGAGGCTTCAGTTGTGTAGCAATTTGGGCAAGTTGAGCTTCTACTGCCTTTTGCTGGGCTTGCTAATTAGCAAGCATAGTTTTTTGGGATTGCATCATTTGCCTTATCAAAGTCACTTCATCTTCCGGCTGAGAAGGAGTATTTTTTTGAGGAAGTTGTTGTTGTCCTTGTTGAGGTTGTTGTGTAGGCAGCGCTAACTGAGGTTGCTGCAACTGAGGGTGCAGTTGTGGGTGTAGAGGAGGATGAGTATACTGATAGTAGGCAGATTGGTTCCTGGGGTAGTTGGTTCTCGAGAAGTTATTCCTGGAGTTCCCTTGATTTTGATTGAAGTTGCTTGGGAATCCTGGTGGCAACCTACTAGAGGATCCACCTTGCGTCTGGTGTTGCAGATTTGCGGTCCCAACAGGGTTCCCGTATTGAAATCCTGGGTGGTTCCTTGGTTGATTAGGATTATAATAAACTTGTCCAGGAATAAAATGAATATAATTGACTTGTTCTGGCAATTGCTCTTCAGACTGGTCAGTGATTGGTTCATACTGTTGTGGTGGTGGATGCATATCCATCATCACATTGTAAAGCAAACCACATGAAAGAGTTGGATGATCGGATGCATGACAGGCTTCACAGATTCCTGTGGCTGCTTTGACCTGTTGAACCTGAGGGTTTTTCTTCTTGTCAAATTGCCCAAGTGAAGTTTTAAGAGCTTGTTGCTTATGAGCTATGGTCTTTAAGGCTTCAGAAATAGCCTTCATCTCCATTGATTCTTTGGCTTTATAGACCTTGAGGACTCCTTTTCCAGCTGATCGTCCCCAGTTGGACTGATTCTCAGCTCCAAGTGTGACTATTTTCCATGCATCCTCGTAGTTCTTTCTTATAAAATTTCCTCTAGCTGAGGAATCCAGAAATTGTTTGATGTCATCACTCACTCCCCTATCGAATGTTTCTATTAATTGGTCTTTGGAGATGCCATGATGAGGAAACTTTCGCAGAAGCTCTTTGAACCTTTCACATGCTTCCACAATTGATTCTCTGGGAAGTTGGGAGAAGTGATTAATCTGTCCCCTAATCTCGTAAGTTAGTGAAGGGGGGAAGAACTTTTCCAGGAACCTTTCTTCCAGGGGAGCCCATGTGGTGATTATTGGCTCTATGTCAAGCGAGTTATACCAGCTCAGAGCTCTCCCAGATAGAGTGAAGTGAAATAGATGCAACATTATTGCATCGAAGGCAACTCCGGCCTGTGGGACCAGTCGGCATAGTGCCTTGAACCTCTTGAGATGATCCATGCAGTCATCTCCAGAACCTCCAGAAAATGAGATGCCTTGCATGATCTGAATCCATTGGGTCCGGATCTCAAAGTTGGGTATGTTGATGATCGGAGGTTGAACTGGATGGTTGTCTTCGTAATTCTTAGAGATAGCATAATCCCTCAACTTCTTGTTCCTTAGTTCAAGCTGGGTAGCTTGGTTTGCTGCCTCATTTTTGGTTCAGATGCGAGCCTGTTCTTCCGCACGAATCTCCGCTTGAATCTGAGCACAAGTATCAGCGATGAGTTGTTCTCTTTGAGCGGCGATGGCGACGTTGACCCTCTCCATCACCAATGCATCCTGGCGTTGATCTTCAGCCATTTGCCTGGCTCTTTGTCGATTGAGTCTGATGCGGCTGTGGAAGCTTCTCTCTACCTCAGAGTCGTACTCTGGATCAGGGGTGAATCTGAGGTTATGCGATGATCGCATACACATTTTCTACCTGAGTAGAGAAAAGAGAACACCTTTTAGATGATGGAAGAAATATAAAAATCCCAAAGAGGGTAAGTCTTTAGGTTTAGCCTTTCTTATACTAGGTTAAAACTCCACCCACGTATGCTGAGATATGTGGAAGTCTTATCGCAGTATAGTTAAGGGTCGAATCCACAGGACAACGGTCTTGTTGGCAACAACAAGATAGAAAACGTACGAATTTCACTTAATCTCTTAATAGTTGGTATTTAGATCGAAAGGTTGGTTTGGTTTTTAAACTAATAACATGTAAAGTAAAGCAAGCAAGTAAATTTAAGGATGTAAAGCAATGATAAAAAGTCACTAGGGTGTGAACGGTTTTCACCGCCACTACACATGGATCAAGACATGAAAAATAAAACATAACCTGCAACAAGAGTTTAATCAGTTAGTATCTTTGTAGACTTAGTTTCCTTTCGGAGAACTAACTAAGAGAAGTGCAAGAATGTTGCAATGCCAGCCATTATGGAACGAATGGTCACCTACTTTGCATCATTCCCTTTGCAAAGTGTGTTGCTCGACTCATCAAGGTTGCACTTTCATACGTCAACTGATTCCATTTCATAGCATGAAAGTGCAACGATGGGAGTGAGTTTACTCCTCTTCTTGAGAGACACTTCTAGATACCGTAACAGATGCATGGTGAATACATGCACCAAGAACCAACATCTAATCGAGTTTTGAATCTAATAGTACAAACATAGACAATTCATACTAAAAGATAAAGGATAACACAAGTTGGTGATCAAGCAACAAGCATTCATTACACGATAGATGTCGAACTAAGAAGAAAGTATCTCTACATTGCAAACTATGGATTACATTATAGGAAATGAAACATGGGTAGCGGTGCTACTCCCCGCACCCCAGTGAGAGAGACTACTCGCTCATAGATAGGACAAAGAAGGAGGCAAGAAGAGAGAGAGAGAACGTCATCCCCTCAAAGGAGAGAGGAAAGTCAACCACTTGGAGAGAGAGAGAGAGACGAGCTTCTAGCTTCACATGTTGCTTGATGATGAGGTTCCCTCTTCCCACCTTCTTTGGCAGAGAGAGAGAGAAAGCAGCTTCAAGATGGAGTGTGGATCTCAGACCGGCAGCCCCTCGGCGGAGGATGGAAGTCAGATTTGCTCTGGAGTGATAGAGGCATCCTCTGGATGTCTGAAACTTCGATCCCTTTTTGGGGATCCTTGGGGTCTTATTTATAGTCTTTAAATGAAGTCGAAACAGTTTGGAGACCGTTTGGACCTCAAGACCATTTGGACCTCAAGACCGTTTGGACCTTAAGACCGTTTGAACCCTTAAGACCATTTGGACCTTAAGATCGTTTGGACTCTGAGACCGTTTGGACTCTGAGACCGTTTGGACTCTGAGACCATTTGGACCTCGAGACCGTTTGGATTCCATGCAGTCTTGAGATCGTATGACTCCATGCAGTCTTGAGAACGTATGACTCCATGCGATCTTGAGATCGTATGACTCCATGCGGTCTTGAGATCGTATGACTCCATGCGGTCTTGAGATCGTATGACTCCATGCAGTCTTAAGATCGTATGACTCCATGTGGTCTTGAGATTGTATGACTCCATGCGGTCTTGAGATCGTATGACTGCATGCGGTCTTGAGGCCGGTTGGCTTCGTGCGGTCTTGAGACCGATTGGCTTCATGTGGTCTTGAGATGAGTTGGCTTCATGCGGTCTTGAGACCGGTTGGCTTCATGCGTTCTTGAGACCGGTTGGCTTCATGCGGTCTTGGGATTGTATGACTCCATGCGGTCTTGAGATTGGTTGCCTTCATGCGGTCTTGAGACCGGTTGGCTTCATGCGGTCTTGAGATCGTTTGAGTCTTTTGTGATTTTTTTGTGTCTTTTTCTGTAAGTAAAAGGGAGAAAAGTTAATGTAGCAGTATGTTTGTAATAAAAGAGAATAGTTAGAGATTTTGTCTACTTTATCTGAGAAAGAGTGTGGAAAAATGAAGGATATTACTCAGATAACATCACAAAATTGGAGGTTATCAAGGTGTTTCAACATGTACAAGATTGATTTATGACACTTTGTGGTCCAACTATCCTGTCAGCAAGATTATGATATAGCTCTCACAAGAGGGCCATGGAAGATCTTTGGACTCAACCTCTTAGTCTGGGACTGGTACCCCACCTACAAGTTGAAATAAGACGTCCATGAACTAGTAGTATCCTAGGTAAATATCATGAATCTTCCACTTCACCTATATGTCAATACTATGTTTGTATACATTCATTTGTCCCTGGACATACTTATAAAAGTCCCCACACACATATTCAAAGGATCCCAAAGCAAGCTTACAAGACTACCCTTGTAGTTGGAAATAACAAGGGTTTTTATCCCATCTATACTCGTTAATGAGGTTGAATATAAGGTGATATATGAAGGGTTCTCATGGGCATGAGCCATATTCAGAAAAGAAGCACATATCTCGAAGGAATGTAGGTCTCATGGACACATCTTAGGGGAGGAAGATGATCCAGGCAAGAAGCACGCTGGAATCTAGGGGTATGAGACTATTGGAACTCTCGATAGATGGAAAACCCAGAAGAGAAAAGATAGTAGATGGAAAAAAATGAACAAAGGGATTATACTACTAACCCATACCTCAATAACTGCTTCCCCTCTCTTGACTCTAATGAAAATCTGGATATACAACATCAGAAGGAGAATGATCAACCCCATACTGAAGTGTACTAGAGTTTAGTTAGGCGACCAGAGAAAGTGTGGAAGAAGAAGAAGCCTGCAAACTAGACGATGATGAAGGGCAATACTAGAGAAGGGTCAGTGATGTCACAAACATCCAAGAGGATACAATAGTAACCCGTGTGCAATATAAAGACACACATGCAACCGTCAACTCACACCTAGATGAAGTAGTGGAAGAGATAAGTGTTTACATTGCAGATACCCAAAGCACAAATGGTGGTAATTTTAGAAAAGAAGTAGAGGAGAACTTGTCCGGGCACATAGATGAGATCAATGAAGTAATACTATAGTTCCCACCTCAAAAGGAAGGAAAACCAAAGGCAATGGTACTAAAATGAAGAAAAAAGGTAGGCCCTCCAACACAATCCCAATTGAACCTTTGTGTAGGAGCCCAAGAAATGTTACCAAGGAGGTCAAAAAAATTAGATAGGAAATGGCTAGAATAGCCAGAACAAGAGATGAAGATGGTATAAGAAGAAGCAAAGATAACGAGAACCAATTTCCTATAGACGTTGCCTAAACATTTATCTGTATCTTGTCTATAAGTGAAGGATATCATGTGCTGGAATATAAGTGGAATCGTGATGTCTAAAACACAACCGACACTTAAGGAGTATCTGAATCAATATGAACCTAAATTTATGGATATACTATAACCTTTGATAAGTGGAACAAATTTGATTGCAAGGTAAATATTTTTAACCACCACTGGGAATTTGTCACCCCTATTGCATTAACAATGACACCTTGGCAACCTTCACTTGCATAAAGCCATCCATCAATGTCAGATGTCTTTTATGGAAACACCTAATCAGGATGGGGAAAAGCTTCACAAAGCTCTGTATTTACCTTGGTGACTTTAATACAACTATACAGATAGAAGAAAGAAGTGACAGTGAGCATTATAATTACTCAAAAGCAAGGTTATTCCATGAATTTGTGCTTGAAGTAGGTTTATCTGACTTTGGCTTCCCTTGACCAAGTTTACTTTCATACACGGTGAAATATAGAAAATATTGGGTCGTGTAGTGGCCAATGATGATTTTATCCAATCCTATACACATTTCAATATTGAACGCTTACCTCGTTTCCCTTTGGACAATTGTCCATTGTTGGTAAAATCTACAATAAGAAAGGTTAAACAACCAAGGTTTATAGCAAAAGTGTCCTGGTCATAGGATAGAAAATTCAAGGAGATGTTGGACGTAAACTGGAATCATAATGTCAACTTTAATGAAGAACTTATAAACTCTAAAGAAGATATCATCTCCTAGGATAGAAACCAATCTCACCAAAGAAGTAGGGACCAAGTCTAGTTGCTAAGAAATATCAGCCTACTTGAAAATGAACTGGCCTCATGCTATAATCGTATCACGGATGGCATATATATATATATATGAAAGTTGAGCTTCAAAACATTTTAAATCTATAGGAAAAAGAGTTGAAACAAAAAAGTCATATCAACTAGCTAAAAACTGGAAATGTCAACAAAATTTGTTAAAGGCATGTATCAAACAATGCAAGAGATTCAACACTATTTCATGGCTCAAGAACATGGCTGGTGAATGGATCAATTAAGGAGCATAACTCAAATCCCTCATACATAGTCATTCCATAACCTTCTAATCGAAACACAAAATGACAAGGATGGGGGATAGTCTTCATACTTGGGAATTTCAAGAATCTAAACCTAGTTTAGATAAGAAGTATTCAGGAAATGCCACAAGAGAGGGAGGTGTACAACACCCTAAAAACATGAATAGATACAAAGAGACATGCCTAGATGGAATCAATAGACCTTTCTACTTTGCAATTGGGAGAAGGTAAGCATATCTATAATGAATCTAGTGAAGCATGCCCTTCGTGGTAGTTCTCTAAGTAACAACCTCTATGACCTGACTATTGTACTAATATTGAAAGTGCCTAAGCCAAATATTGCAAGAAATAATAATACATATCTTTGAACAACATCTACCTTGAACTTTCCTTAAAGGTCATTGTGGAACATCTAAAATCTCATGTACCAAACTAGATATCCCCAACACAGAGAAACTTTGTGTCGGGGAGGCGAAGTACATACAATAATGCCATAGCACAGGAGGTGATACACATGATAAAAAGGAGAAAGGGGGAGAGAAGCATGGTCAACAATGATGACTTATCCAAATATTATCTTAGGCTAACATGGAAATTCATTTGAGACATCCTTGGAAAGCTAAACCTACGATCCAACATTATAACCTATATAACAAACTCAATTACCGCATGTGTTTGCGGTTACTATGGAAGAGAGTGTGCATTGAATCATTCAAGGCTAGTCATGATCTTCGACAGGGGGACCCCCTATTCCAAAACATATTTTTGCTTTTCATAGAATGATCCAGGCATATGATCTGTAATCTTATTCTACAAGGTGAATGGAAGCCAATCTAGGAAAGAGTGGCATCAAACTGCCCCACTTATGTTTCATACGTTTCGTGGATGAATCTATTTCTTTAATAAAGCATCAAGAAAACAAATGGAGACTATAAAAATTTCTTCAAGTCATTTGAGGAAGCCTTTCGTCAAACCATTTCCATCAATAAGACACATATATTCTACCCCGCTAGCGTCCCTAAAAGAATGAGAAGAAATGTGAATAGAATGTTTGAATTCAAATAAACATATATCTTGGGCAAGTACCTCTTCGTACCAGTCAGTCATGATTACGTCACAAAAAGAACCTATGTTAAAATCCCAGAAAGAGTCAAAATGAGAATAAGTGGTTGGGCAGCCAAATGCCTATTTCTTACTGGCCGTTGTTGTCTGGTGAAATCTATACTCTTAGCCATTCCCACATACACAATACATTCACCTCTAATCCCCTTGATTTTATACGATTACATTAACAATAGCATCTGTTGATTCCTCTAGGGTGGAAATCTCAAAGCAAATTGAATGTCACTAGTATCTTAGCAGCACAGTAGATGGATGTTTAGGCATACATATGATGCGAGAGTGGAGCAATGCACTTCTACTAAAAAAGACTTGGGAGATAGAAACCCAAAGGAATATCACCTTGTGTATGTTCATGTCTTTGAAATACAATCATTATTTTGAAGGTGATCATACTGATTTCTCAAGATTGGTGAGGGCAGTGTTGAAGGGGAAAGAGTTTATTGAAGCACATTCCTTGTGAAACAATGGATTTTTTCTTAATTTTGAGGACAAAATTTATTTCAAGGTGTGTAGGATGTGATAGTGTGAACATTTGAGGTTCTTGAATTTTCATGTTATAATAATATAATGATAGTCCCTAAAGGGTGTTCAGATCATATGAAGAACGTCCAATCGGTTCAGCAAGATTTGCAAATCATATGACGTTGATATCATGATTAAGATCACTAAGATTATCCTTTTTGAGGTGAATAATTTACTGACAAGTTAGTGATATTTTAGAACCAAATTTTAGCAAAAAATGTATTGAATTATGATTAAGCTATGTCTAAAATTTTACCATTATTCGATGTTCCTAGAGAGGGATATTTTGGTTTGATTTTTGTGAACTGATGTAAAATATTGATGAGTGATAGAGCGAAGTTTAATAGCTTTAGCCCATGTCTTGATTTTGTAGCCTTGTCACACCCCCTTCGGTTGAAGGTGGGCTGTGTGGATAGATCCTAACCATTTGTAGCTAATCAAGTGGTTGGAACCTTTGACTTGAGTCAAACACATATCTTGTTATGTGTGGAGAGGCTCTAGACCTTAGATATTGATCAAATGACAAGGAATTCTACTCCTACCTCCAGTCACAATGGAGAATGTTGGGGAGTATGAGGAAGAAACCTCCTTCCCACTGCATGATGTGATCGTAGATCGGACTAAAAAACTAAATGTGTAGTTGGACTCACCTCCAAGACACATTCATTTTGACCCCTCTCTCGTTGTATTTGGTGAAGTGTTGAGAGAGAGCCCCTAGCATGTTCTTCCCTCCATCTCCATTGTTGGTAGTAGTAGGAAAAGAGGAGAAAATGGAGAAGGGAACCAGATATTGAAGGGACTTTAGAGGGATTTGAGTAGGGGAAAACAATGAGAAAGATCAAAGGAGTCGCATACGAGTAATTTCATGTCCTTATGTGATGATAGTGTGGTTGGCAAAGTTGAGGTTGACCAAACAAGAAGAGGGAGTTGGGGGATGAACTTCGAGCCTTCCCATTCCCTATAGAAGAGGCAATTGAATTCTTGATGAATTCCTACACCTATCAGATGCCTCATCTTCCAGCCAGATGCCATGGGTGGATAATCCCCATTTCCAATCGCCAGAGAGGTGGTTGTTGCCAATGATTCCGAGGGAAGATGAGTTCCCAAGGCAAGCCTGGACACTTGATTATACGAAGATGGACTCATGGACATGGCTCGATCTTCGGAAGGGTTACTTGATGGCGATGAGGATGATAGGGATACCTATTTCTCACCAGAGTGGACTCCATGAGAAAATGCTCATGGACGAGCACTGAGTAGAAGAACTTGTGTGATGCAATGTGTATGGGAAACGAGAACGAGAGAGCCCAATGGGAGGTCTAGCTGATTCACCCTAGAACCACCAGGTCAAGCCTGGAGTAGCCCTTCAGGGACAAGTGGTGGAACATGGTTGGACAAAAAAGGTAAAATCCCAGTAAATACTCAAGTATGAGATAATTCATAGTAATTAGCATGGTAAATAAAAAAAATACAAACAAGTTATTGTCTTTCTCAGAAAAAATGTGTAGAACAACTAAAAGCATAATATCAGGCTTTTGATGCACAATCTCAGTGATATCATGTAAGTTGTGAAATGCTTATTTCATGGATAATAAATATCAAACAAGGCCCTAAAATTATGATAATATGTCAGTAAATCCATATTCATGTTTATAATCCATTTAAAGTTAGTGATTATGGTGTTGATGCATGAAATCATGTAATTTTCTCCATATGGCTAATAACCCTACTTAACGTGCAATAATCACAAATATTCTCAAGAAATCCTTGAAATTAGAGAGTATGCTCATATCAGTAATTGGAATCTAACATGTAATTTTGATATTATGATGTTACACATAATTCATGATTATATGGCTCATAACAAATTGTGAGAAAACCCTGACATGATTAATACATGTAACCTAGGGTTAATATGTTCACATAATCATATGTAATCAAATAATTAGATTGTGTATCCTGATATGGAATATAAGATCAATAAACTAATTCTAAGAAGATAGTACAAGTAATGATGGGATATCCTAATGACTAAGAAAACTCTAAAATGGACACAACTAGGGTTAATGATGATGACAACCTGATGATGACATGTAATCTTTTCTTGATCAGGGTTTACCAATGTTATAGTTGACAACTAGAATATGTGATGATTAGGATATCTTGAGCAAGGTATGCCCTTACCTCTTACTTGGCCTAGTATTTAGTATGGATGTATTATGTGTGTACAAATACTTGGCATATGATTCTGGATGAAATGATTGTTCTTGTATGATATCTTTCTTGATTTTCCATACTTATGGCTACGAACACATCAAACATAATATATATGTTCTATTATATGAAAGCACAAAACTCGTTGGTAGTATAGTGCTTGGAAGTGACTTAACTCTTTGGTAGTCGGTCACATTATACATATAATCTAACTCTTTGGTAGTCGATCATAAAGGCCTTAATCTTGACCTCATTGAGAGTCAAGAGAATGCATCAAAACCTTTAGCGGGCAATGCAAGGATATATAATGGAAAATGTGCTTAAAATATATGTTCTATTTTGTTAATAAACATTCTTGTTCAATTATGTGTTTTTTTAAATATTTCTATTTTTTCTGCCAAGTATTAGTTTTATCATATTGCGAAGTCTTAGTAATGAGAGGTATATAAAAGACACGTAGGCATACTCAGTACAATATTCTTGAATATTGTGCTAATGTGTACCACATGTAATCTTTTTTAGGTGATGTGGACATATGATCTTGAAGTACCAGGATAGTTGAGAGTTATATGGCAAGCTATTGTACAGATGGACCTGTTGTCTTAAGATCTTGTTATTTAGTGGTAGTATATGCTTATGTAAAAGATTGATGTTCAATATGTAATATCAAATTTTGTAACAATTCATAATGTAATTATATGTTGAATGGTGAACATGTGTTTTATGGTTTTGTTCTTGTTCATGTGCATGTGATATTATTGTTTCCTTCTGAGTTCCTATGATTTTCTTCTTCTTAGTGTAGTGTGTATTTGGATTCACATTGAGGTGCGGTTTCAATTTAGACATCACACATTAGATTTAGTTTTAGAAAATTCGAGGATGTCGCATTCCTACAGCCAATTGATGAATGGTGAATCAACGAGTTTTTGGAATGACAAATGGATCCAGAAGAACATAACCCTTGACTAGATAGCGATGAAAGTGAAACTAGAAGAAATCTTAGAACTACGAGTTGCTAGCATAGTTGTTTATGAATGTGAATGGGACAAAGATTTCTTGAGATGCTGGCAATCAGGGGCACTGGTCAGCTACATCAGGGATATTGAGCCACCTAAAAAGACTACCATAAATGATATGAAAGTCTGGATAGATTCTAAAAATGGCCAATAATCAACTAGATTAGCCTACAGACTTCCACGCACACACAATGAAATCAAGGTGGAGGGCGAATGGGGCACAATGTAGAAAACAAAGATGACTGCCAAAGTCAAAATTTTCATGTGATGCAATTCTTACAATTAGTAAGCTTGTCCAAAGACACATGACTCCTAATAGTTCATATCATCAGTGCAAGAAATGTGAGGAGTCCATCGTTCATATGATCCAAGATTCCAAACATGTAAGGAGGTATGGAAAGGACTTTTAAATGATCAGTTGCCCAACAATTTCTTCAATTTGGACCTAGAAAAATGGCTCAAATTGGGGTTGAGGGGGAGGACACCCAACTATGTTGATTTTTGGTGACATGTTAGTACATTTGGTCGTACATGAATAACCACAACTTTGACAAAAATCTAAAGCCATTCGAGCACCAGATTTGCTACATCACAAAGGAAGTGGAGTACTCGAGGCATGCATGTCATGTTGAAGAATGAGCCAATGTGCTAATCACTAGACATACATAAGTAGCTCATTAGAAACCTCCCACAATTTGTACACTCAAAATTAACATGTATGACACCTTGGTTAGAAAAAATTGTACAGCCACAATTACCCTTAGAGATACCAATGGTACATGGATAGAAGGACACACTTGAAAGTCTAAAATTGACTCTGCATTACAAGCATAACTATTTTCCATGAATTGTGGTCTATAGAGGGCCCAAGACATGTCCGTAAGTCGATTGGAGTTGGAGACTAATTGTAGAAAAGCTTCACTATTGATCTAGGAGAATTGGAGCTATAACCCAAACTATACAATTTTGATTCATAAGATATAAAGTAGACTGAAGGAAAATACAATTTGGGAAATTAAGCAGGTGCATAGATCTTGTAGCACTGTTGTATATAGACTAGTAAAACTTCACCTAAAAAATAACCAATGAAGATTTAGATATGTTAGACCCCCAGATTTGATCAAATTCTGTTTGGAAAGGACATGTTAATGTAGTAGTACTACCACATTTACTTCTTGCATAAATATTTGTCAATGTAATTTGATGTATATCCCTGCAAGAGAAGGGCGGGATGAATATATATCATCATAACTTTTGTAACAAAAGATGAGTAAGTAATAAAGTAAATTAACTGGATTTCTCATAATCATAATTAGGGGAAATATTGTATTTAAAATTTTGCTAAATACAAATCAAATTGATTGTTAAAATTTTTGGGGAAAAGGTTGGTAATATGGAGATATGAATTATTAAAGAAAACATTCAAAAATAAGGTAAATGGTTTTCATTCCCCACTCATCCTGGGTCTGACCCAACCTTGCCTGTGCTAGGGTCTTCTTCCCCACGTCTGGCCGCAATTATAGAGAGAACAATGGGCAATTACTCACCCTCTCCTTCGTTTCCTCATATGTAAGTAATAACCCTTCTTTACTCCATTTTCCTCTCCCTAATGACCATGATAATCACTCTTATAAACCCTAAAGCAACCACTACCACACCAATCTCCTTCTTTCCAAGAAATGATGACAAAATTCATTACTAAAGTTGGCATCTCCTCATGGCCAACCAAGGCGCTATTAAGTTTTCAACCTCGATCCCCTCTAGCCACAAAGGTTTTTTGGAACCCTAGAGACCCTTTCTCAATCTATATAAGCCATCATACAAACAGGACTTAGGGGCATGAAAGACCTACAAGTTTCTTCTCCGACATGCAACATCATCGCATACCTTGTCTTCACACAATCTATGACAACCACCAAGCGAGTCAACCTTGACCAGACCCAGCATTGCTACCTATGAGTCCTCCCATCTCTGCATACCATGTATGAGGTTAAATCTGGACCACTTGAAGTATCGTTACCATCTATCATGCAACAATATATGCATCTCCAAACTTGAATGCTTCGGTTGTAGAGTAAAGAAGATATCCTTCACGACCTTGGCAGAATCTTTCGATGTCAGTCTATTTTAGATATGTTGTTGTAACATTCCAATTTTCAAAGCCAATTTAAAACTTAGAATTGATTTCCTCCTAAATGATAATAGTGAGGGGTTAAAAGCAAAAAGACCAATAATGGTTTTCGTTATATGAAAATGGGATAAGAAAACTTAAAATTAGACGCAACTTCATTTTTACTTTTAAATGTGCATTGTGTGTATCAATTAACTCAAGATGATCCTCTTTTCATTTCTCACTCTTGTTAGATGGCCATAAAGCATAGGAAGAGGATAAAGAAGTGACCATATGACTCTCAAATTAGTAAAACTTAAAATTGTTACTCAAGGATTCAATAATATGAGCCTTTTCAAATTATATTACTTTTAATGCATTTTAATTAAGGTTAATAGTCAATACAGAAGTTATGGACCAAGATGTGTACAAAAAAAAATTTATTTAGGAATGTTCTAGACCCTCAAATTACTCTTTGGTTCAAATGTGAGGTCATGTGGACCATGGTTGAACCCTGAAATCAATTAAGACACATTTTGAATATAGTTTTACTATAGAATCAATTGAATTTACATTAATCACATTTATTTCTCTAAAATTCAGTTCTATTGAGAGTGACATGTTACATCATTTCAATTTTCATCTCCCACACTCGTCCAGTAGTTCTTATTTAATCCTCTCTCAATCCAACGGACATCTCGTCATATTCTACCTCCGTTGATTTCACAAAATAGAACCAAATTGTTATTGGTTTCTTTGAATGGACCATCCTCCCTCGTCTCTTGATGGATCAACATGATTTGTTCACCTTTAGTTTTCTATTACCCTCGCAATTCATACAAGCCATGACTCATCATCTTACTCGTTGGTTTGACAAAATTCCCAAACTAGGGCATCATCCCCTCTCCACTGTGACTTCAAAACACCACCACAGTGCTTCACACCCCTATATAAGGCACTTAACATCCCCGCTGGAACCAAGCGAGTAGTCCTCCTTCCTCAATTTCTTTGTTGGTTCCTCGAGACTACCCAAACTGCTAAGTGTGATCTTCGTCAAACAATGTGTACACTCCAGCTTTTTCCACCACTTTTCAATAGATTGGTGACCTAGTAAGCTCCCCTGACCCTTCTTTTTCCTTTGTCCATCATCAGTTTTCCCTGAGGACTCCCAGTTTATCGTAGCCTATAAGGAACCTCCTGGTCTTCATTGACGACTATGCATCTCGACTTCTCTATGATTTGTAAACTGCACAAACATGAACTTCAACACCACCATTCAATGACGATTGCTTGCCAAGGATTTGATCAATGAATGTATGTTGGACATCGATGGTCCACAACTTCGAGCTTGTTTCCCTATTCTTCCCCTATGGTGGAGCGTTCCAGAGTGCCTTGACATTGTGAAGCCCAAGTTTGGGGTCATAAAGTTCGTCTGGTGATTTGGATGATCGTGGTACTCTTGATTCTTACCAGAAGGTACTGATTCGTGAATTAGATCCTGAAGTCAAGGCTTGGTAGCTACGTTCTTCATTGTTCAGAGAAGAACAATCATAAACAACATTTCTCAATTTTACCCCCACACGTTTAATCTAATTACTAATTATTTATGTGCATTTAAGGGATTTGACATGCCTTTGTTTTCCTTAAATGATGGTGTGCTGAGGTGAGCCCCTTTTCTAGCTGACGAGTGTCGATTGACCTAGGTCACCGCCGGCCCAGGTTCAATATCCATTGGATTTGGATTTATACATGTGGCATTTTCTTGTGTTGTTATTCATTCATTTTTGAAAATTCCTAGTAAATCATACGATGCTCAGAAAATTATGAATAAATAGTCATTGGAAAGGATTTTTTGAGAGGAATCCGACTTTAATGTTTTCAAGCCATGATTTCCATTCCCATTCCAAAGTTTCACTGAAACCCTATTTTGACCCATGAAACCTTAATTGTGTATTACATGTAATTAATATGATCTAATTCAACAAAGCTTTACTAATTTTAAAAATTATTTAATAAAAACGATTGCCCGGCCCGTGGCTGCGCCCTTCCGCTCCGGCAATTAGGGTTTTGCAGATCGTGGTCGTCCACCCCCTTAGCTTAGGGTTTGCCCTTGCAGGTTCAAGTGATCAGGCAGTGCTTTGGGTCCGGGCTCATGGCGGCGGAGCTAGCTGAGAGATATGCGGGTCTGCATCTTTCAGAGGACGAGGAAGAACCGATTGAAGTGAACCCTATAGGTAGCGAGGATGGGGAGGGTGATCACACAGACCTGGCGCTAGTAGGGAGATTGCTGACGGATCGTGCTTATAAATTCAAAGCAATGGAACAGACACTCTCGCAGTCGTGGAATCTCAAGGAGAAGGTGGAGTTTAAGGCGCTAGAAGGGGGTGTCTTCGTGATACAGTTTGTGCACTGGCGGGACAAACAGAGAGTCATGGAAGGAGCTCCTTGGAATTTCAATGGCCGGCTTCTCCTATTCAAGGAAGTTGACAAAGAAGAACAACCGGGAAGACTAACCATCAACCATTGCCCCTTCTGGGTGAGGTTGTATGGGTTGCCGATGGGCTACCGTGGAGAAAGCACCGTGCGCGCGGTGGCGGGTTGGATTGGCGCCGTCATCGCAACGGACACAGACGAGCTAGGATGGGACTCATCAATCAGAGTCCGCATCATGCTGGACGTCTCGCGACCGCTGAGGAGGGCGCTGAAGATAAGGCTACAAAGAGGAAACACAGTGGACGTGGAGGTGCGATACGGGAGGCTGGCTATGTTCTGCTTCAGTTGTGGTTTGCTGGGGCACATTGATCGTGACTGCCACCAAGTAGAAGAGCAAGGTGAGGAGAGACAGTGATGGGGGGGATGGTTGAGGGCCTCGCCGTGGAAGCATCGCCGACAGGAAAGCAATAGGGGGGAAGAAGGAGGGAAGACGAAGAGGAAGCTGGTCTTCAGAAAAGGGGGGCGGTAGGGTGAGGGGGGGTCAAGGACGACGGAGGAGGCGAGTGGGAATAGCAGCACGGGAGGCGGAGGTAGCGGTGATAGTCCAGAGGATGTAGAAAGCTACGACAATTTACAGGGGGCGAGAGGAATGGTGGTAGGCATGTTACTACTGAGGGGGAGGGTGAGGACGGGGGAGGGGAGCGTCGGAGTAGGATCGCTCAACTAGGAGGAAGGGAGGATGGGAATAGGGGGGGGGTAGTCTCGACGGGGAAGAGGGAGTTTTTCCGTTGAGCGGTGGCAGGGCGGGAAAGCAATCCGCGAGACATGCACAGGAGAGTATGACGAGGTCTCCATCGGGCGACGACGGAAAGAGCAGACGTGATGACATCAGACCGAGTGGGCTGCAACAGAAAGAAATGAAGGGGAGGAACGGATCGAAGCGGGGGAATGCCACCATCATGCACTCGACAGACGAGCTGAGGAGGATAAAGGAGGCCGTTCGTATTTCTGAAATCCCTGAGGAAGAACAGCGAGAAGAAGAAGAAGAACAGCAGACCACAGGAGGAAGGGGTTATCCTGAAGACCTTGGACAGACTGGGCCGAGAGAAGGAAGGCAACGTAGGGAGGAAGAGGAAGCTATGCAGGAAACCGAGAGGGGTGGCGACAATAATTCCAAGAGCAATGAAGGTTCCAGAGCAGTTACTAGGGCACAAAAGAAGGTGGCTGCGAATACAAGAATAAAGAAGGGACACAAGGATGGCAGAGGCAGGAAAAAGCACAATCCATGGGTATACAAAATGAGTAGGGGCCAAAGATTGGGCATTGCAGAGTCGGAGGTGGTTTGGGAGCAAAGAACGGGCAAGAGGGGGAGGACTAGTGAGGTCTGCGACATGGAATTGGATGAGCTTTATCCACAGGTGGGGGAGGAAAAGAGACAGAAGCGAGCAACAGAAGAGGTAGTGCGGGAAGAGGGTGTTTTGACCCAAGTAGCGGAGATTGGCGGAGTCCAATCCCGCGAAGGACAATGAAAATCCTAAGCTGGAACTGTCGGGGATTGGACGACTCTGACAGGTGTAGAGCTCTCCGGTCTTGGATTTGGAGAGAGCGCCCGAGCATTGTCTTTGTTATGGAGACTATGATATCAGACAGAAGGCTTGAGGAGGTTAGAAGAAGCTGTGGGTTCACGGAGGGGATGTGCATTTCTAGTGATGGAAGGGCAGGGGGGATAGGTTTCTGGTGGAAGGGGATAGAGGTGGAGGTCCAGAGCTATTCTCAAAGACATGTCGCAACACTAATCAAGGAGGAGGACGAAAGCAAATCATGGAGAGCGGTGGGTCTCTATGGGTGGGCGGACCAACCTAACAAAGCTAAAACGTGGGAGCTGATGAGGAACCTCAAAGGTGAGTCGGAGTCTCCAATTATCGTCTTCGGTGATTTCAATGAGATAACTTCAAATTATGAGAAGCAAGGGGGTCCCCCTAAGGAGGAAAGGATGATTCAGAACTTTAGAGATGCCATTGATGATTGTGACCTGGTGGACGTGGGATTTGAAGGGAATATCTTTACGTGGAAGCGAGGCTTGACAGAGCAAACTCTTGTCCAAGAAAGTCTTGATAGATTCCTACCTCACCTCGCTTGGAGAAATCTTTTCAGTTTTTGTAAAGTATATCACTTCCCCATTCATGATTTGGACCATGCACCCATCTTATTGAAAGTGGAGAATAGAAACACAAGGACAAAGACGAGAAAGAAACACTTCATGTTTGAGCACATGTGGGTGGGAGAAGAGGGTTGTGATAATTCCATAAAAGAAGCATGGGAGGCCAACAGTGGGGCTGACTTGAAGACAAAATTCACAAAATGCAAGGAGCATCTCTATGATTGGGAAAGAGAGAAATTTGGGGAGCGGAAAAGGAAAATAAAGGAGCTGGAAAATGAACTGAAGGGGCTGCAATCTTTACATCCGGCTCAAATAAATCTAGACAAGGCGGAGGAAAAATCGAAGGAACTACAATACTGGCTGAAGAAGAATGAGGAGTATTGGGGGGCAAGGGCTCGTGTCAAGGAGCTGAAAGAGGGAGATAGGAACACTGCTTACTTTCACCAAAAAGCCACAAACAGAAAGAGAAGAAATCACATCGCTGGGTTAGAAGATGAAGAGGGGGTCACTCATTCGCAGGAAGGGAAGATACAAGAAATCATCCTAAAATTCTTTGCAAAGTTGTTCAAAATGAGCAACCCGACGGGCTTTGATGAAGCAACTATGGGGCTGCGGCAGATGATCACGGAAGAGAAAAGGGAGGAGATGGAGAGGGATACTACGGAGGAGGAGATCTGGAATGCGGTTAAATAAATGCATCCAGATAAGGCACCGGGGCCCGATGGTTTTAAGGCAATGTTCTACCAAAACCATTGGAAGACTGTTGGGAAAGATGTCGCAAATTACATCAAAGGATGGTGGAAAGGAGGAAATAGCATAAAGGAGTTCAATGACACCCTTTTTGTTCTCATACTGAAGACTGAGCAGCCGAAAGCCATGGGGGATTTCAGACCCATAAGCCTATGCAACCTGATCTATAAAATTGCATCGAAAGTCATGACAAACCGGTTAAAACCGGTTATGGACAGCATCATCTCCGAGAATCAAAGTGCTTTTGTCCCGGGAAGATTGATTACCGATAATGCTCTCATTGCTTATGAAGTGTTCCACTACATGAAGAGGGACAAAAGACAGAAGAAAGGCAGCCTGGCACTTAAACTGGACATGTCCAAGGCGTATGACAGAGTTGAGTGGACGTTCCTTGATGAAGTGTTGAAGAAGGTGGGGTTCGGGACGCGGTGGAAAAATAGAGTCGAAGACTGCATATCGTCAGTCCAGCATACCTTTTCCGTAAATGGAGACCAGACCCAAAGCACAAAGCCTTCACGTGGACTCCGTCAGGGTGACCCTCTTTCCCCTTTTCTCTTTGTTTTATGTGCTGAAGCTTTTTCCACTTTACTTTCCACTGCTGCCCGCAACTCCTGGATACATGGGATCAAACCATGTAGGGGAGCGCCATCGATCTCACATCTTTTTTTCGCAGATGATAGTATTCTTTTTGCTAGAGCTACTAATGCAGAGTGCTTGAAGATAGCTGAAATTATCAGCCAATATGAACAAGCCTCGGGTCAAAAAATAAACCTTTCTAAAACAGAGGTGGTATTTAGCAAGGGAGTGCAAGCGGAAAGAAGGGATGAGATGAAAAGGCTATTGGGCGTCAAGGAGGTAGACAGACATGCTAGTTATTTAGGCTTGCCAACAGCCATGGGCAGGTCTAAAAAGCTGGTGTTCAGCTTTATCAAGGAAAGAATATGGAGGAAGCTTCAAGGGTGGGCAGAGAAATTGCTTTCCAAAGCTGGGAGAGAGGTCCTTATCAAAGCAGTGGCTCAAGCTATACCCACATATATTATGAGCATATTTCAGTTACCGGCGGGGACCATTGAGGAGATCCAAAGGATGATTGTGAGATTTTTGTGGGGGGAAAAAGAAAAGGAGAGAAAGATAGCTTGGATGAGTTGGGAAAGGATGTGCAAACCGAAATGTCAAGGAGGGCTTGGTTTTAGAGACCTACAGACCTTTAACCAAGCACTCCTAGCACGGCAACTATGGAGGATGGCCACCAACCCAGAAGCTCTAGTGGCGAGGGTTCTAAAGGCAAAGTACTTCCCAAGAACATCTATTTGGGAGGCTAGACGGGGGCATGCACCAAGCTTTACGTGGAGGAGCTTATGGGGGGAGAAGGCCCTCCTAAAAGAAGGATCTCAATGGAGGGTGGGTGAAGGGGTAGACGTGAATATATGGAAACATAGGTGGCTGCCCGGGGAAAGTGAATTACTGGAAGTGCATAAGAAAGATAATTTCCCGGAGTATGTTGTGGTCCGGGAGCTTATGATAGAGGACGGAAGCAAGTGGGATGGAGGAAGAGTCCGGGAATGCTTCCCGGAACATATAGCAAAGCGTATATGCAGCATTCAGCTGAGTGCGAGGAAACCCAAAGACACGTGGATGTGGTGGCCTACCAAGGATGGATCCTTCTCGGTTCGGTCAGCGTATTGGCTGGGATTGACAGGCATAGAGGAAGCAAGAAGGTACAACAATCATCAAGACCATATTCTTTGGAAGATGATTTGGCACGCAGGATGGTCTCCAAAGATAGCACACTTTCTATGGAGGATTTGCACGGGATGCCTAGCGACGCGGGGACGACTATTTGATAGACATTGTGTAGAAGATGGCACATGTACTTTGTGCGGGTCGGAGAAGGAAACCATATCACATATGCTGTTCTGATGTCCTAGTGAAACAAAAATTTGGGAGAAGACGCCACTGGAAATCCAAGAAATCGTGGGGGAGTATAGAGATGAGGAAGTGGGAGCAAGCATGGTGGCAGTTCTAGAAATGCCATCCTCGAAGGCAACGGAGGCAGCGGTGGCTGCTATGTGGACTGCTTGGCGGATGAGATGCAAGAGGGTGTTCCAGGAAGATGGGAGCCATTGGGGGTATCTTTACAGGGAGGCATTGTCCATTGTACGGGCGGAAGGCTCACGAGGAAAAGACACTGGGAAGCATAGGAGCGTTGGGAGGCAGGGGAGACACCAAGGCGGGAGGGCAACGGGAGGGGTCCAAGCGGAGGATACACCACGTACTGATGGCCAGCAAATTCAAGACCAGGAGGTCCACCGAGTGAGGGGGCGGGGAGTACGTGATGAAGAGCGGGGAAGTGGGAGCAGGGCACTGACTGAGGTTGAAGCAGACTCGGAGGCGTGCAGGGAAGGGTCAGAGGGCCACGTCCAGCGGACGGAGGGGAGGACGGAAGAGGCGAGGAGCATGCAGCGACCGGGTAGATGGTTAAAGCTGGCACGAGGCAGGATAAAACTGAACACTGATGGCTCTAACGGGGAGAACAGGACTGCTGGGATTGGAGTGGTGGCAAGGAACGAGGAGGGTGCGCTGGTGGGTATGATGGGGATGAAGATAGAGTGGGGGGATAACATCACCATCATAGAAGCTCTTGCTGTTAGAGAGGCTTTGATATGGGCAAGTGAGAACGCTTACTCGTAGGTGGAGGTGGAAACGGACGCTTTGGAGGTAATCTGCACATGTAAAAGCTCAAAGGCGAGAAGGGACTACTTGGGAGTCTTGACGGATGATGTTCTTTCTCTTCGCAGTTTGTTTTCTTTCTGTAGCTTAAATCATGTAAGTCGTAGTTGTAACAGGGCTGCCCACGAGGTGGCCAACTCATCTCGTCGGGGTCAAGTAGATAGGTTTTCCTCTTTCCAGTCTTTTCCGTCTAGTTTGGTGTCCTGTGTAGAACTTGATTTGATTTAGTAGTATGGTTTTATGCGGGGAGCCCCAATCATAGGGCTTCCCGCCCTCCCTCAAAAAAAAAAAGCTTTACTAATTTAGTGATGATGATCATTCACCCTAACTGAAATGCACTAAAATCCAAATTCATACTAATTCAACCCATGATCAATACAATGTATTGATTTATGATGTTTAATAAAGATGAATAGGTATGTTATAACCTCAATTTTTCTTGTATTTTATTAAATTGAAATGCAATTATTCAAGTAAAAGAGACTTGAATGAAAAATTGTATGATTTGTTTTCAATAACCTCAATATTTCCATTGGATGCATGATTTCATAGTTTATACATGATAACTCCAATTATGATAAAAGGAAAAACATATAAAATAAATCCATTAATAAAAAAAGGAAAATTAAATAAATGAATAATCATGTTCATATGAGAGAATTATGTAGAATTTTCTAGTAAGTGGTATGGATGACCACTATTGATCAAGTTTTGGTTCCTTTTAGTTTTTAATAAGAAAAGAAATAAAAAGAAAGAAATATAAGATAAAGAAATAGAAAATTTGAATTTTAATTGCATAAAATATGCCTTTAGAGTTGATGACTTGCATATGAAGAAAATTCTTTTTTATTTTTGAGTTTTGGTTCCAAGCTTTGCACACAAGTAATTGAAGTCATTAAAGAGTTCCCTTAAATTTTGGGATTAAAAGGATGGATGATTTGAGAGATATGAATTTTATAAAAATCATTAAAGTGTGTGTTATAGAGAAGAAGTATTAAATGTCATAAGTTATATTCCTATTAGAATTATCTTTCTGGCCTTTAAAATTGAGGTGCACTTCTAGAGTAGTTGGATATGTGATCCAACAGTGATGCAATTATCACCTACCTTAGTCAGATCGGGAAAGCCAAGAATAGTTTCTCTTTTGCTCCTTCCACACCTCTCTCTCTCTCCCTAGTCCATGAAAGGATATAGAAGGTTGATCGTCGGAATTGTGAGGTGATTCTGGACCAGATCATCCCTAGATAGAATCTGTTTGGAATCTTTAATGAACTTTCCACAATTGTTCCCTTGGAGCGAGAATCCATTATTGGTCAGCCTCTATCGCAAACCTATATAAGTGGGGGTAGATGCCTCGGCGAGACCTTGAACCACTATATGAGATTCCACTAGAATATAGACTTATTTCTATCCCTCTAATTTCCCAACAAATCCTACTCCCTCTCTTTGACTCTACTCTATATATCGTTAGGGTATGCCCTTCAATGTCTACCCTACTAGGGACCATTATGGAGCAATTGGAGACCACCGACGAGTCTGGTAGGTCATGGAAAAGGGGGGAGGACCTCCGTATGCCTCTCAATAACCATGAGGCCAAAAGTCAACACTAGAGTTGATTATGGATGGGCGTTGTGTCACGAAGGAATCATCTTGTGAGGTTGAAAGAGAAGAAAGATGATTTATTTGCCTACCCCTGAGATGCAAGAAGGTCAAGACAAAGAAAGGAGGACAGAGAGGGTATTCCAACTCATTTCAACATCTTTCTCATGAGAAGAAAGCCTCTACATGGCTAAGTCTGATTCATAGACCCTTGATCCGCATGGAAAAGAAAAGGCAACCAAAATAATGACGTGGTGCTTTGTTATTGGCCAAAGGTGCTTTATCTTGCAAAATTCATAATTAATTTTTGGTAACTCAGATCAACACAAATAATATATGGTTTTTTATTAGGAAAATCCATAGAATTCAATAAAAATGAATTCAAGTCCTAAATCAACTTGTCCGACCATAGTAGTCTGGGTTGTAAGAGCTCGATAAGTCCCAATGAAGGACCCAGGTTCGAACCTCACCGAAGGAACTTTGTGAACGGCAATCCATGCTAATTAGGCATGGGAGGGGGTGACCAGACCACACCCTCTCATGCCTTAAGAGTTTAACATGTCATCTTCACCCGGGGTGGGTTCTCTTGGTCATAAAAAAAGTCCTAAATCAACTTGTAATTCGAAATGTATGCAAATGTGCTACCTTTAACAATTTTTTAACACCCTACGTTTTGAAGATTAAAGGTTCTAATGATGTTACCTGACTATTATGAGAAAAGTTTAGCCTTTTGACATAAAAGGGGTGGATTAGATCTAATTGGATGATAGTTTTCATAATTTTCTTAATTAGGGTTCCATGATTATAAAAGTGCATTAATGGACTAAGAAACCCTATTTTGATAGTTGTGAGGTTTTATGGTTTTATTTGTGGACATCAATCAAGAAGATATGAAAATGATGTTCTTAAACTAATTTTTGGATAAAGACCCTTAATTTGGATAATTTAAGTAATTAGGGTTTTTTTGAGCAGAAAAGTGCTTTTAGGGTTTATTGACCTAAAAAGGGTAAAATTGGAAATTAAAACCAAGAAACCCTTAGGAGACCCTAATAAGGGTTAGAAACCCTATAATGGAATCCCAAGTCAATAAAAGATGTTTTTATGTGATTGGAACCATTACGTGTTATATATGCTTTTCAGGATCAAGTTGCTTGTTTTATTGAATGGCTTGGTTGATTGGACTTCTTGATTGGATTAGCTATCTTGATTGGTTTTGAGACTACCAAATTAGGTATGTGGTTACACTTATAGCTAATCTCTCTAGTTTCATGGTGACTTCTGAGGTTTTACTAATTTCTTGAAATTAAATGATTGGATGAATTTTATTTCCTGCAATCTATAAAGTGACTGTGACTATGACAAAGTATGCTTATAACCTGTTCAAACCTTCCATACCACCTATGGATGTTTGAATGAAAGGAAATGAAGAGTCATGGCAAGGACTAAAGACCAGGCCCCATATTGGGAAGGACAAACTAGGCCCAAGATTGGGAAGGTCATATGAGGTCATACCAGGCCCTAGATTGGGAAGGTTCCATGAGACCATGCCATGCGCCAAATTGGGAAGACCAACTTGGCACATGGGCTCCAAATTGAGAAGGTGGCCCTTTTATCCACTACATGGACAAGACCCTGGAAGGGTATACCAGAGGTTGAGAAAACATGGTTGAGAGGTTAACAAGAAAACATAAATTTTGTTTTGTAATAAATAATTGTTGTGGTTATTTTGTTACCATTTGCACAACCTTTTTGTTTCCACACATACCAGTATAATTCATTATACTGACTGAAGTTTTTTTTGTCGGTGTTTTAGGGTAATATGCAGTTATGTCTACAAGCTTATGGAAAGTGAATGTTCAATAAAAAGTGACATTGAAAAAGAACAAGGCTAAATAATGTATGGAGGATTATAGCTAGCTACTTCTTTCCTTGGGTGAAGTTCTAAAATCCTATTTTTGAAAGGTATGTCAAAAGAAAAAAATTTATCCTACTTTAAGCTTAGTTGTAGTGGAGTTAATTAATTATTTTTTATTATTTGCAAATACATATGATCCTATTTCGGGATAATGGATCTAGCTTCTTGGCCTTCCTTAATTGGGGGTTTCCGAGGGGTGGGGTAATTACAAGGTACTCAGAACTTAATCATGTCAAGAGAAGGTTTGACCAAGATTTGACTCAAAGATCAGAGAGGCTATCTTAGGATCATATTTTCTCCAAGGTAAATGAGCCATTCTACTAAACACAAGTATTTATGGTTGATTGCAAGTTAAGTACAAGTAGACATTATTATTTTATGTTTAATGTTTTAAATCATGCTCACTATGTCAAATTTCTTGATGATTGATATATGTTATGTCCTATGGTTAAAATGATCACTATGATTAAATTTTATGATTAATGACTCATGAAATTCATGTTAATGTTCAAGAGGGAGAAATCCCATCATGTTAAGAGGTCATGTTAATAGGGAGAAATCCCCATCATGTTAAGTTCAAGAATCATGTTTATGTTAATGTCATGTAAATGATCAAGTTAATTGGAATTGAACAAGTCTTTATATGCTCTAGAATCATGGACCTTAAGGGGTCGTCAAGGGCTTTTCTAGCAATCATGTTCTCCTTATGGGGCATAGTAGAGAGATTCATACATTTACTATTCACTTGTTCATGTTAATAATGATTGAAGAATTCCATAGTTCATTCATGTCAAGTTTTCTTTATATGTTGAGTATAGTTACTTTATTTATATTATGAATTGCCAATACCATTTACTGATGTGTTGTTTTTCCCTTGGCATGGCTGGGGAGGTGATGCCCCAGAAGTTGGAGCAAGTAAGGACTAAGAAGAGAAAGCAAGGACTAGACGACCTACAAGAGATAACTGATGGGGTGCCATACATACTAGGTGATCCAATTATTTAGACATGTTTACCTTGATGATTAGTTTCACATGTTTAGAAATGTTTAGACATGTTACAAAACTCAACTATAGTTTCCTATTCAAAGAACAATGTATGAATCACAATGGTGATTTTTGTATTTATTTTCTATGATCATTTTAATATGACATCCCCCTCCAAGATAAATGTTTCTACTCATATTCAAAAGGTGGGGTGTTACTTTAATGGTATCAGAGCTAATAAATGGATGGCCAACTGACAGCACCCCGATTTATATGATCTAACCCTAGAGTAAAGATATGAGATTATGGTTTAAGGATAGATTCCCAGAGGAAATATACTATGACCTAGAATGATTTTGGTTTTTACCTTAGAAGAGATAGAGATGTCAAGATAGATGTTTACCTTGTTATATCTCAATTATTAACCTAGCCTTAGCTAATCATAGAGCCTCTTCATTCTCAATGGTTATGGCCAATAGATTGAGAATTGAAGAGGGATTTCCTAATTGTGAGACCTTTGATTTGTCTCTATTTTCTAATTGGTCTATGTGGTATGGGATAAGTGTACTAGTAGGCTAGTGAGAGGTAGCTTGTTAAGATCCCACATCTCTGGGTAAGTGCCAAATTACCACATATTTAGAAATGTAGGAAGCACCTAAAGACCAAAGGGTAGACAGTCACCTACGCCTAATGTTAAAAAGTTATTACAAATTTAAGGTAAGTGCCCTTAGTGTAAATATATGCTCATAAACCCTAAATAATGAGTTGAGGAGCTGAGGAGTAAGATAATAGATAATTCATACTCAAATGGATACTGTATGAAAGTTAAATGTCCTATGTTACATAACCCTTTTCATGGAAAAATTTATACATACATGAACCTTATATGTAATACATTTCCTTACATGCCAATTTTTAACATGCTTTCAGTGAATGAAGAAGTAAGAAGAATCCTAAGGTGGGTAGTACCCTATGAAATTTGTTTCAAGGTGGGTAGAATTATAACATCCCATTTTTTAGAGCCAATTTAAAACTTAGAATGGAGTTCTGCCTAAATGATAATAGTTTAGGGTTAAAAGAAAAAAACACCAATAATGGTTGTCCTTATATGAAAATGGGATAAGAAAAGTTAAAATAAGACACAACTTCATTTTTACTTTGAAATGTGCATTATGTGTATCAATTAACTCAAGTTGATCATCTTTTCATTTATGTCTCTTCTAAGATGGCCATAAAGCATAGGAAGAAGTTACCATGTGAATCTTGAATTAGTAAAACTCAAAATTGAATCAAGGATTCAATAATAGGAGCCTTTTCAAATTAGATTACTTTTAATGCCTTCTAATTAATGTTAACAATGAATATAGAAGTTATGGACTGAGATGTGTACAAAAATAAAATCTTATTATCTAGGAATGTTTTAGAACCTCAAATTAGTCTATGATTTAAATTTGAGGGCACTTGGACCATGTTTGAATTATCAAATCAATTAAGACACAATTGAATATAGTTTTACGATAGAATCAATCAAATTACTATTAATCACATCTATTTCCCAAAAGTTTTGATTTTATTGACTGTCATGTGTTACATCATTTCAATTTTCATCTCTCATGCTCATCCAAAAGTTGTTATTACTCTCTCGTTCCAATGGCCATCTCGTCATCTTCTACCTTTGTTGATTTCACGAAACGTAACTCAGTAGTTACTAATTTCTTTGAATGAATTTTTCTCCCTCATCTCTTTATGGATCGACATGATTTCTTCACCTTTAGTTGCCTCTTCCCCTCCAAAATAAAACAGTCCATGACTCATCATCTAACTTTCTAGTTTGAGGAAACACCCATAGTAGGGCATCATCCCCTCTCCACCATGACTTTAGAGACACCACCCCAATGCTTCACACCCCTAGATAAGGCACTTAACAATGCCGTCAGACCCAAGAAAATACTCCTCCTTCCTCAATTTCTTTGTTGGTATCTCAAAAATACCCAACCTACTCATTGTGTTCTATGGCAAACATAGTGCACGCCCTAGCTTTCTCCAACACTTTTGGCCAAATTGGCAACCTAGTAAGCTCGCTTGACCTTCCTTATTCCTTTGTCCATCATATATTTTCCCTGAGGACTCCCAGTTCACCATATCTTGTAACACACCTCCTGGTCCTCGTTAGTGACTATGCATCTCATCTTCTCTGTGCTTTTTAAACCATGCAAACATGGCCTTTGACTTCACTTTTCACCGATGATCACTTTCCAAGGTTTTGGTCAACGCATCCACATTGGACATTGATGGTTCCATAGCTATGAGCTTGTTCCCCTCTGTGGTGGAGTGTTTTGAAGCTTTTAGACACCACGAAGCCCAATTTTGAGCTTGACGGATTCATTAGGTGATTTGTATGATTATCGTACTCTTAATTCTCATTGACAGATATTGATTTGTGATCTGGATCTTGAATTCAAGGTTGGGTTGATGCGTTCTTTGTTGTATAGATAAGAACAATCATAAGAAAAATCTCTCCATTTTACCCCCACACGTTTAATCCAATTATTTATTGTTAATGGTCATTTAAGGGATTTGACCCACCCTCATTTTCCTTAAATGATGGTCCACTGAGGTGGGCTCCTTTTCTAACTGGAGAGCATCGGCCTAGGTCCAATGTCCACTGGATTTGTATTTTTACACGTGGCATTTTCTTGTGTTGTTATTGGTCCATTTTATAAAATTCATAGTAAATCATAGCATGCTCAGAAAATTACAAAGAAATGGCCAGTGGAAAGTATTTTTGGAGAGGAATCTGATTTTAAGGTTTTCAATCCATGATTTGTATTCCTATTTCAATGTTTTATTAGAAACCCTATTTTGACCCATTAAACCCTGATCATGTATTACATGTAATTAATGTGATATATGTCAACCATGTTTTACTAATTTAGAAATGATGATCCGTAAGCCTAACCCTAATGCGCTAAAATCCTAATTCAACCTTGGATCAATACAATGTATTGATTTATGAATTTTAACAATTATGAATAGGTATTCATAGCTTAATCAAGTCAAGAGAAGGTTTGACCTAGATTTTACTCAAAGATCAGAGAGGCTATCTTAGGATCATATTTGCTAAACGGATCATGCGAATGAGCACAAGTATTTATGGTTGATTGCATGCTAACTACAACTACACATTGTGATTTCAAGTTTAATGTTTAAAATCATGCTCACTATATCAAATTTCTTGATGATTTCTATATGTTAAAATGTTCATGATGATTAAATTTAAGGATAATTGATCATGAAATTCATGTCAATGTTCGATAGGGAGAAATCCCATAATGTTAAGAGATCATATTAATAGGGATAAATCCCCATCATGTGAATTTCAAGAATCATGTTAATGTTAATGATCAAGTTAATTGGAATTGAACTAGTGTTTATATGCTCCCAAATTATGGACCTAAAGTGATCATCAAGGGATTTTCTATCATCAAGGGCTTTCCTAGAAATCATGTGCATCTAAGGGAGAATCATAGAGGGATGCATACATTTACTATTCAATTATTGACGATAATAATGATTCAAGAATTTTGTAGTTAATTCATATCATGTTTTCCTTACATGTCAAGTATAGTTACTTTGTTTATATTATAAAGTGCCAGTATGATTTATTGATGTGTTCTTTTTCCCCTTTTCATGGATGGGGACATGATGTCCCCAGGAAATGGACAATCAAGAAAAGAAAGCAAGGACTATAACACCTTCAAAAGGTAACTTGTGGGCTGCTATTTATACTAGGTGATCCAATCATTTAGACATGTTTACCTTCATGATTAGTCTTGCATGTTTAGACATGTTATAGAACTCAATTATAGTTTCCTGTTCAAAGAACAATATACGAATCTCAAGTTGGTGATTTATGTATTTATTTGCTATGATCGTTTGAGTGTGACATCCCCCTCAAAGATAAATGCTTTGCTCATATTCAAAAGGTGGTGTGTTATAGCTGTAGTGTCCCCTTCCTCCTTCTCCATCTCCCTGACTTGATGCCAACCTCCCTGACATGGATGGATGACCCTTTTATATCTTGTTAAGTCACACAAACAACTAGTTCTAATGGTTCCACCACCCTGATCACCTCCTTCATACCTATCCCAATCCCTGGCATGAATCTATGGAGAATCCCTCCTATCAACTAGCTTGCAAATCTAGGTTTGTAACCAGATATAGAATATTTGCATGGATGCATATAGTACCTTTGTTTTTGGTAGGACTCTATCCAGGTCATGATAAGTTGATGTACTGGAGCTCAATTGAATACCAAAGAATGTCACCCCTCAGCATCATTGACATTAATTTACATAAGCCTGCATCAACATGAGAAAGAATTTTGTAATAGAGAAAGAAGCACATCTCATTTGAATCCCCTATGTTAGTAAGTCTATATACTCATGTGTTTTGATCTATTAATCCAATTTGCATAACTAGTAAAATACCTTAACCTTGTATACTAGAAGGCAATCTTGATAATATGAATCTTCATATCAATAAAAGAATCTATACCCACTAGTAACATAATGGTGAATACATATATCTTGATATGTACATATTTCAATATAGAAAAACAAATATACTAAATCATATGATTTTTCTAACCTAATGCCTAAATTCCTAGATGATAACTAGGGTGAGTCTTAGCCTACATGTTATATGTAGAACATGGTTATCATGATGATCTGACTTAATATATTCCATAGCTCAATTATTGGACATATTAGCACTAACACAAATATAAATTAATAAGTAATTAGATAATAAATGAAGTAATTTCGATAAAGTCAAACAAAAAGAAAAAAAACTTAATTACAAGGAAAAGCATTTATATATTTTGATCTAATTTTAATAATTTATCATATGAGAAAAAGAATAGGTATAAGGAGAATAGTTCACAACATAAGTAAGGATAGCCTAGACATATTTATAACTACTTGATTAAAATTGACTCTTATAGTGAGAATGAGTCGAAACCCTAAATCAATAATGTGCTCATAAGATGTAACAAAATTGGCATCATGTCAAATACAGAACTAAATGATATTACGATATTATACATGAAACAACAACTTAATCTTATAACTTAGTTAAAACCCTAGAAAGAAGGAAAATGGGAAATATGGAATAGTAATACCCTAGATGAGAAAACCCTAATTCTAAATAACTCAAAATGAACAACGTTGTTGATTCTAAGCCAAATAGTAATAAGTTTGTTGTACTTTGTAGCTACCTTCACTTGATGGAGAAATTGATATATTGTCTTGTTCCAACTTGGAAATTCTCTTTTGGAATAGGTGCTAAATTCTTGATTCTATTATTGAGCTATTTATGTCTATCTTGAATTTCATTCATATAATTTTGCAGAAGTCATGAACCAATTTTTTATTAGCCTTTCCCTCTTCTTGAAAGTAACCACCATTAAATTGAATGTTGAACATTTTTGGATTATAGAAATATTGGTTGGTTTTGATATTGGAACCACATTTTGAATGTTTTCTAAGAGCTTTGGCTCACTAGATCCTTGTGTTGTGGATAATGGATAGCTATAGGTCTTGTAATACTAGTTAACCCCATAGGAAAAAATATCGTTCTCTCATAGACGGGAGAGCACTAGGTACCTAGCCTTAGAAAAGAAAAAATACAAGATTTCTTGTGCCAATAAATAAATTTTTTCATTTTGAATAATTTGATATTTTGATATTAGATTTGAGAATCTCTTTATTGTTTCTAGTTATTATTGGTAAGTATGCCCAGAGAGGCAATCATGTGATGATAATGGCATAACTTGTAAATGATGTGATTAATAAATAAAGTCAAGCTTCCAAATATTTTTTTGTTTTTTTTTGGTACTGAACGAGTAGCGCTGCTCTTCTAGGGTTAGGCGTTTGTCCATCTGCATGCGAGGCAGTGGCGCCGGCGGCCGTGGAGGTCACGGCGGCAAAGGACTCTTTGGGGGAACTCGCCCACCGGAGGGAGGAGGCGAGCAGGAAGGTAGCATCTACGATGCGATGGAAGGTATCGACGATGAGGCGGCAGTACTGACCGGAGAGGGCAATGTCTCTCTGGACCCAAAGACGACGCCCAAGGAAGTGCATGGCACATCGTCAACTTCTCATACCGAACCCGCAGAGACAACCGTTGCTGTAAGAAGCGACGCGAGTGCTGGCTCCGGCGTGCATGCTAGTGAAGACCATCTGAATGATGGTGGTGATCCTCGCCCTAGGCCTTCGCGACAGGTTCCTATAGGCAACACCGAACTTAGTTTGAACTTCTCATCTACAAGGCATTCACATCCCAGGGAGGCCACCCACACCAACTCTATGGATGTCGACTGCGGCATCCCCTCGCAGTCTCAGTTTCCTAACTTACCCAATAGGAGTCCTAATTTACAGCAACCTCTGGTTGTGCAGCGTCGCTCATACAGAGAATCGGTAGGCAGGCACATGATAGAGGACCAAGGCTACATACGGATCGATCCTGAAGATAACAACACCACCCTAAACCCCGATGACATCATATGTACATATGAGAATGGCATGCCGGCCTTTGGTCTAAAACCGGACGCCCGCGACAACCTTCTTAAGTCATGGCAATTCACGGTCATCGTCAAGCTTCTGTCTAAAGAAATAGGGTTTCTTACTCTCCAAGATAGGCTAAAACTTATGAGGAAACCAAAAAGCTGCTTTAACCTCATTGATCTTGCAAACGACTACTTCGCCGTCCAGTTGCAGTGGGAAGATGATTACATTCATGCCTTAGCAGGTGGTCCTTGGACACTCTTTGGATCGTACCTCACAATCCAGTGGTGGCAGCCATAATTCTCGCCAGAAACGTCCTCAAATCCAAAGCTAGTTGGTTGGCTATGGATTCCAAATCTGCCTATCCATCTTTACAAGGAAATTCTACTTGTGAAGATCGGTGACGCAATCAGGAAGGCTATTAAAGTGGATCTCAACACCTTAACACAATGGCGGGGCCGCTTTTCCAGAATCACGGTTGAAATGGATACGGCGGCCCTTGACACTGCAAGTTATGATTGAAGGCAACCATTACCGCATAGAGTATGAAAACATCCCCTTCATCTGTATGCACTGCGGACGGGCGGGAATCCTTGAGAAGGACTGCACCAAGCGCATCATGGCGGAAAATGAATTAAGGAAGAATGATGCGAGTGATGCTCCTGCACAACCACCCCCCCTATCACCAGGATTCACAGAGTGCACATATGCCAGACCTATCCAACACAAGCAGTGCCCTCCCAGAGCAGCAGGACAAAAATCACAACCTTCATCGACAAACCGCTTCCAAACCCTAGACATGAAGGAAAAGGAAGATGACACTACTGAGACCATAAATGTCGAATTCGTCGCAGAAAGAATAACCAACAATATCGATTGGAGGAAACATAAGCGGAACTCAAGGTTGCAGCGTGATCTAGACAATACAGAGCATCGTCTGCCTAAACAACAACCTGACCCCCGTTGAATTCTCAGGGGACAACTGTTTCCGCTCCACAAACTAGCAGGCTTCCGACAACCATACGGCGGTAAACCCTACTGGAGATGTGGTCCTCGCCGGCAGATTACAGGAAGATCACCCCTTCACCACCATGTCCTTCTCGTTGGGTGATACGCCATCTAGGGACTTCCAAATTCACTCCTACCAGATCCCTAGACGAAACTCAGTCGGAATTCATCTCAGAAATAGGAAGGTGATCCAATCGGGGGTTCCTGCGATTCCGTCAAATAGGAAGCAGACCAAGACATCTCTCTTACCAGATCTTAAAGAAGAAGCCAGGTCGATGGGCACCTCTACCCTTGCAAATTCTGATCAATGAAAGTAATCTCCAGGAATGTACAAGGTGCCTGTGACAAAGACACCCACCTTGCTGTTAAAGATCTTACTCAGAAATACAACATATCGGTCTTTTGTATGCTGGAGACTCGGTGTAGCGGAGACAGGGCTTCCGGGATCATCAAGAAGCTTGGATTCACTCACTCGCATAGAGTAGAAGCTGTGGGCTTCTCAGGAGGCATCTGGGTGCTTTGGAAGCGTCAATTTGGAGATTCTCTTCACTCACAAACAGTTCATCCAATGCAACATTGGGGGCACCCTCTTCACCTTCGTCTACGCTAGTACAACCAGATGTGGCCGTAAACTTTTATGGAACCACCCCAGTTCCCTCACCAACACGACGAACCCCTGGGTGGTGATGGGTTATTTTAACGTCGTCATGTACCCCTCGGAGAAGTATGGGAGTGATACCTTTGACACCGCCAATAGCAACGATTTCATTGAGGCTATGAATGCATGCTCCCTGTATGATCTGGGAGCATCTGGTGCCCAGACAACATTCAGGAGGGGGCTCCTTCATGAACGCCTAGATAGGGCCTTGGCAAACAGATCATGGATCGAGTCTTCTAGCACAAAGGAGACTCGTGTTCTTGAAAAGAATCACTCGGACCACACTCCCATCATGGTGTCATACTCTGATCATCTGCCTACCTGCAACTCTATTCCTACCCGAACCTCTACTAGATGGTATACCACGCCTGGATATCTCAATTTCTTCAAAGAATCGTGGCCTTTAGAGCAAGACCTCATGACAGTGAGCACCTCCTTTCTCTCTAAAGCCAGGAAGTGGGACTCATCTATAAAGAAGATCGACATGAAGGAGAAGGATAGGATCTCGAACAAAATCCAATGGAACCAAATGTATTTGGCCCTTCACTACAATCAAGAAATAGCTCAAGAAACCATCAGCTCACAAGGACAATTAGATATGATCCTGAGAAGAGAAGAAGCTGAGAGCCAGCAAAAGGCTAGATGCGACTGGATACGGATGGGGGACAATAACACTTGCTTCTTTCACTCTTTAACCAAAGCAAGGAGACAGCGTAACCGCATGACTGGCCTCAAAGATAACGATGGAGAATGGATCAACAACCCGTCGGATATCAAATCCCTCATTCTCTCCTTCTTCTCAAATGTCTATCTGGAATACAACAACGACCTAACAAGGAATACCAGTCCGTCCTTCATAGGTTCCTTTCAACCCCTTTCCAGTAGCGAGCGGGCTCAGCTGGCAGCTGTTCCTTCTCAGGCCGAGATTTACCACACCCTCTTCTCAATGTCCCCTATCAAGGCCCCGGGACCTGATGGGCTGGACGCGTCTTTCTATCAAAAGAACTGGAGTTCACTCAAGTCCCAGCTTTGACGTTTTGATCAGAAACCTTTCAATGGAATAGCTATGCCTCTCGGGTGGTATGATTCTCTCATTGTTCTCATACCCAAGCTATCAACCCCAGAACGATGCTCCCAATTTCGCCCAATTTCACTTAATAATGTTTGTCCAAGCTGCTGTCCATAGTGATAGCCTCCAGAATCAAACCTTTCCTCTGCGATTGGATTTCACCCCACCAGTCGACCTTTATCCATGGCCGAAGGATCGACGACAACACTGCATTGGTACAAGAAGTCATTCACTTTATGGAATCCAAAACGTCCAAGAAGAAATCTATGGCCTCGAACCTGGACCTTGTGAAAGCCTTTTACAAGCTGAGTTGGCACTTCATTCTTGACACCCTCAACAAAACCTCTCTACCAAAGGTCATCATTAACACCATAATGCAGATCATCACTTCTGGGAAGTCCTCTGTCCTATGGAACAGAGAATTGGCGGGCCCCTTCAAACCTTCCTGTGGGGTGAAGCATGGTGACCCCTTGTCACCGTACATCTTCGTGCTCTGCCTCGAGAGGCTAAGCCAGCTGATAGCCCAAGAGGTCTCCAACCACGCCTGGAAACCCATCATCATATCCAGGTCCAAAATCCCCATCACCCATGCTAGTTTTACGGACGACATTATCCTCTTTGGTGAAGCTTCTTTATCCCAAGCTAAAACCTTCAAGGCATGCCTCAGGAATTTCAGTGAAGCCTCTAGCTTGTTTCTATCACATGAAAAGTCTACCTTGTTCTTCTCGCAAAACACACCAACATGCCAAAGAACCTTGATCTACAGGAAGATAGGAATACAAGAAACCAGTAACCTGGGGTTCCACCTTGGTGTTCCAATTGTTCACAAAAGGAAAAGCAAGAGTTTATTCTTAACCCTCACAGAGAAGATTCACAATCAGATCAACCAATGGCAGAACAAACTCCTTTCACTTGCAGGAAGGACTACCTTGGCTCGATTGGTATTACAATCGCAGGCTTGTTATGTGATGCAGTCTGTCCAGCTACAGTCGGAAACCTGTGACAAGATCGACCAGCTTATTCAGAACTTCATCTGGAATGGGAACTCCAGTAAACGCCTCAACCTCGTGGCATGGAAGCAGGTTACCAAACCAAAAGCACGAGGAGGTCTAGCCATCAAACGTACCAAGGACTTTAATACTTCCCTTCTATTGAAGATGGACTGGGCCTTCCTTCAAAGACAACACATCCCCTGGATCGATCTCATGATCGGGAAATATCTGAGTAGGGGACAAACCAGCCCCAACAGTTCCCACTTTTGGCGAAGCATCAGGAACTTAACACCTTTCTTGCTTGACAACTCCAGACACATCACCGTCTCTGGACTCGACACCTTTGTCTGGTCAGATGAATGGTTGGGCGACGACTTGAAGCCTACGATCAAACCTAAGATAACTATACTAGAGGACCTGCTCGATCTCAAGGTCTCATGCCTGGTTAGAGAAGACGGCTGCTGGGACGCTGATTTCATCCACTATTGGTTTGACACAGACAGTGCCCATTCCATTCTGAATATGCCCACCCCATTTCATCACTCGTCACAGATAAGCGCATATGGAAGCTCACTCCACATGGCATCTTCTCATCGAGCTCCGCCTACACAGCTATCACCATGACAGATGTTGTGGACCTTTCGCTGTTCAAAACGATTTGGAACATGAAGATACCTCACCAGATCAAGCTTCACCTTTAGCTTCTTCTACATAACTGGATTCTTACTAATTCCACGAGGACCCATAAACACCTTACCGACAACCCCCTCTTCTCCAGCTGTACCACTAAGGAAGAGGATTGCCTTCATGCCATAAGGGACTGTAATGATGCGAAGCTCACCTGGACCCTACTTTTGCCACCGGCAGCACAAAGCTTCTTTCAAGACCAGGATGTTTATGAGTGGTTCTCCTACAATCTCAAAGATATGCGTGAGCATGAGTATTGGGATATCAAATTCGTAGTCACATGTTGGAGGATCTGGAAGAACCGGAACCAATACATCTTCGAGAACAGGAAGACCCCTTCCCGTATACTGGCCCTTCAATGTTTAGCTGACACTTCCTCTATCATTCAGGCCTTTTTGCCCTCCCCAACGCCGGCTTATGATAACTACGATGACGGTAGGTCTAATACCAGTTGCTCTGAAGAAGAAATGCCTTCTCAACCTATGACGCTAGGCCCCTCAGCTACCATCATACATGTGGACGCATCACTTTCGAGTACCACGAAGACCATTAGCTCCTGTGCCATTTCCAGAAGTTGTTAAGGACACTGGTTAATAGGAAGTGCCAATTTAACCCCTGGTACTGATGCTATGGAAGGGAAACTGAAGTCCATCCTCTTAGGCGTCAAGATGGCTGCTCTTAACGATTTCTCAGAAGGTTTGATCATTTCGGACTCATGGAATGTTGTGCAATGGGCAACTAAAGCCAAGAATCCTCCGAATAAGTACCTCTTGATCACAAGAAAGATCATCGATGCTCTACGCAACCTTGCTACCCTGAAGATCATTTATCAGCAAAGAAGCCAAAACAAATTGAATGATGCTCTAGCTAAGTTTTCTCTGAAGCAGCCGTTCTCACCATTGATGTGGAATGAGTGTCCATCCCAGGCCAATCATATCTACCTAGAGGACCTTAAGTCCTTCTCATCTCTCTATCAAGTAGCTCAATGATGTAACTAGTTGAACTAGTTCCAAAAAAATATGTCTAAAGAATAATATTACTCAATGATGTATGTCTTCAAGTATGTGACTTGAGGAAATGAGATCATACAAATGTTAAGAGGACATTTACATATTCTCATTATGTCCTTGATCAGTTGTTATTGTGGAAGTTTGATAGACAGTAATCACACATAAGATCAAAGTGTGAGTTGGTTGATGACAAAATCTCATTAGTCATGATATGGCTATATCAAATGAAGCACATAGATACATGTTGAATAACACTGTAACAGACACACCCTCTGTGAGATAGACACATGGAAGCCATCATCATGGAAGTGATAGTCATCTCTCACAGTGATGGTGGTGGATGTAGTTCTTAGACTTGAAATCACTGCACTCATCACATGTCGTTTAATTTGCTTTTCCATCATAAAATGCAATCCTAAAACATGGGTTGCTATAACGGTGATGATTGGGTGACTATGACACATGGGGGTAGATTGTGAGTGATAAAGATGGTATTTGTCCCTCCTACATGAGTATGATATCCTAGGCCTCTTAATTAGCGAGACTAAGAAAAGTATGGCCATGTACATGTGAATCAATATGTGATATTGAGTTTACATATATCTCAGACAGTTTGATCTTGCTTCAAGAAACATGATTGAATGTTGAAGAAGGTTACTACTTCATGCCTTGAGTTCAATCTACATATTAGTGACAAAGGAACTATACAAGCACTATAACACCATACATAGATTGTAGGTTATAGTTGTTCCCCAAATTTCCATTACTTGGGTAGCATTGATGTGCGTCTAGAAACCACTTATTGCTTGTGCTGTCATTAGTTGTTATGCACATTCACTGCCAACGTAATATAGGACCTACAGGATCACACACATAGGTTTCGACCTAGAAGAGGAGTTTAATCTTGAATGGGGATTGAATTGATTACTAAAGAGTTTAGGTATATGATTCATGCAACACATCAGTTAGCTACACTACCAGACGATCATCTCATAGGGTGAGACGGTCCTCTGGAGAGCCAAACGGTCATCTCAAGGGTTGAGATGCGTATTTAGAGAGCTCGGTTGATTAAAATTGAAATTGGATATGGTTTGAACTGACTGACTCAACTTGGATCACCAGACGACTGTCTAGGTGAGCGAGACGACCGTCTAACATGTGTGATATTGCCCAGTTTGGCCAAAGGAAGGTTATAAATACTTTCCTAGATGCATTTTAATTGCATAATACTTGTAGTACAAGTCATTAATGTTTGACATTAATGAGAAATGATTTCCAATTTCTTATGTGATTGGAAAACTACAAAATGATCATCTCACAGTATGACACAACTATTTCACAATGCCAAATGACCATCTTGGTGGTTACTGGTTGTGAAAACTCAAGATCTTTTGGTCCCTTCTACTCCTACATAGACTGGGAACCTAGACCCTAACCCCTCCTATAAATAGAGTGGTACTGAGGGCTTCCCAGAACACAATACATACAATTGAAAATTAGTTTCTCTAACAATTGTAGTCCTCTATGGTTGTGGTAACCACAAGAGAACAAGCAAGTCCTACCCTACAAGGGAGGGATAGCAATAGAGAGAACAACTGAGGATCATTATTATAGGAGAGCAAGTTGGTGACTAGTATGCCATTATCTACCACTAGGAGAACAATGTCAACTAGCAGTCCATTGTGAAAGTAGTTGTTGCAAATGAAGATGTTCGAGGCTACAGTCCATGGTGCAGACTAGGAGGCACAATAGTTAGACAAGTCCCAGTGCAACTAGAAGGAAGTTGTGCATCTACGAAGATAAGGATATGTCATTGGACTTGATCCAAGACTAGTTATATTCTCCAAACCATCCTCCCTATCTTATTGTAATCGATGTGGTTCACTGGTCCATGGGAATATGGTAGATAAATTTTTTGTTTTCGCTTCCTTCTCTATAGAAATATTTCCCAACAGTGGTATCAGAGCCAACGTCAATTTACTATATTATAGGATATTTGATATGATTAGATTTTGATTTTATTGTTCTATTATTGCAAGAGATGGGAATAATTTTCTATGCAATCAAATACCATGATAATCGCAAAGTAATATATATGAGTATATATATGCAATTTACATGCATCACCCTAAAAGTGGTTTTGATGGTGGATTTTTAGCATTATATTGACAATAACGCCTATTATTTGTGCATGGTTGTGGTTAGTTTATTCTTTTATCTTAATCTATGTACCAAGCCTCTGTCTTATCTTCCCCATGTAAAGTTAATTCTTTTCTACCCTTGCTCCACTTGAATGTAACTCGAGGTTTCTCTATAATCATGTAAAATTAGGATAGTTTACTTTCCTGTTATGACGAAGAAGATGAAATCATGAAAATGAGTCGACAATATGGAGGACCAAGGAGGACCATGTGGATGAGCCAAACTGATCAACTAATGGACCCTTTTGATCATCTGGAGGAGCCAGCAGATGGTGGACTGACAAAACCAGATGAACGGTGAGACGAACAAACCACTAGCCAAGAGGCGAGACGATTGGTTCAAGGGTTGAATCAATTAACCCGGATTGGCAAGCAAATATATTCATCAATAATAGGTTTCTACATGTGACGAGGACCCAGGATGATGTAATTCCTTGTAGCTCCATGGAAGTACATTAGGCTGGACATAACCATCACTTCAGTTTGTTGAATTTTTTGTTGCGGGATATAGAATTTATATGATACATACTACATATGTGGTGATTGGATAAAATATATGTATTTATAAATACAAAGCCCTCAATGAAAATATTCAGTCTTATATGCGTTCCAATAGCAGCACAAATGAAGATTTTGATAGACCAAGTCTACGATACTTAAAATCATAATGCACCGTCTATCTCATAGAAGTGTGATGGTAGTAATGTAGAATCTACAAAACTAGGATGCATTATGATTGTGTTGGCTTTTAGGTCAGGATGAACTAGTGATGCCTTAGTGATACCTAGCATCAGAAGCATGCATATGGTTATGGTAAGGAGTTGCACATATCATCTATCTGAGAGTTGCATATGATGCAATTTTCTAGATAGCCTACCTAAATAGTCAAGTTGTGGGCGATCCACAAAAGATGACTCATGACTTGATGAAATATGGAACTTGACCCACTAAAATATTGTACAATGCAATAGTTTGAATTGATATGTGACGTCTATCAATTTTAATAATATAGTGGGAGCGGTAATAATTAAAGACCTAATTAATATCCTCGAAAATTTCAAATCATATCAAAAGGTTTTGACAAATTCAAATTTTCTCTTGTAGAATCAAATGACAAACACATCCAAATTGTGACTAGTCCTTAAGAAGGAAAAACTTGATAGGACAAATTTCCACAACTGGTTTTGGACTTTGAGAAGGGTTGTCAATGGAGAGTGCAAGCTCTACATCCTTGATAAACCAATGTTTAAAATACCTTCTCCTGATGCACCTAGGGAACAAGTGGATGCTTACTGGAAGCATACCAATGATGTCTTAAATATAAAGTACCTTATGCTTAGTTGCATAAACTATGAGTTGCATGAGTAGTACGAGGACATGAGTGTTTTTGAGATGGTAAAACATCTTAAGAAAGTGACATTTAGTCTTAAAAAGAAAGAATGGGATGATATCCTAAAAGTGTTACTTGAGTCTAAACTAACATAGGGAACCTTAGTAGAGGAACATGTGCCCAATATGATTGGACATGTGTATCATCTTGAAGAACTAAGATTCACCTTAAGACAAGAGTTGGCCACTGATATGATACTAAAGACTATGCCAAAATCATATAGTCACTTTATTGCATGTTATCATCTGAATAATATGGCTAGACAGATGTCAAACTTGCTTGCCTTGTTGATTCATGTTGAAGAAAAATTGAAGAAGGACAATCTTGCGATGATGATCAGAGGAGCTAATTACAAGGATGAAAGCAAGGTTGATAAGAGTTCTAAGGTCAAGCCCAAATCCAAATCTTCAACACTAAAGATAAAGAGGAAAAAAAGTACAAGAGGAACTCATCCTTTGTACTTGAGGGCATTCAGGAAGAAGATGATGGGGATGATGATCTCCACTTTAGGTTTATACATTATTGACATAAATATATCTACTTCATCATCATGGGTACTAGATACCAAATGTGGATCTCACAAATGTTCTCATATGCAGAATCTGAAAGGAAGTAGGCCTTTGGGAAAGGGCGAGGTGGAACTCCGAGTTGCTAATGACGCAACTGTTGCGGCCAACGCAGTTGGACCCTATAGTATATATCTGCCCATAGGTCTTGTGATATAGTTAAAGAATGGTTATTATGTACCTTCTATAAATAGAAACATCATTTCTATAACTTTTATGGATAAGATTGCATTTGAATTCCATATTGAAAATGATTGATGTTCTATCTCAAAAGATGGGATCTTTTATGGTAGTGTCCCAATGTCTAATGGCCTTTATTTGTTAGATCTAAAGATAGATGTTTATAATGTAAATACCAAAAGACTAAAAATCAACAACTCAAACAAGACATACCTTTGGCATTTTCATCTAGGGAACATAAATGAGAATCACACATCTAGACTCCATAAAAATGGTTATCTAGACTCTTTTGATTTTGAATCAATAGAGCCATGTGAATCTGGTTTGCTGGGCAAGATGGCTAAGACCCTTTCACTGGTAAGAATGAGAGGGCTAATGACCTATTAGGACTCATGCATATTGATGTGTGCAGACCTTTTAGAAAAAACACTAGAGGTGTGTATTAGCACTTCATTACCTTCATTTATGACTTCATTAGGTATGGCTATGTTAATTTAATTAAACGCAAGTAAAAAACTCTTGAAATGTTCAAGGAGTTTATGAATGAAGTACAACTTGGAAAAAGTATTAAGGAACTTCATTCTAATCAAGGTGGAGAATACTTAAACCAGAAGTTTGAGAACCTTCTAAGAGCCCATGGGATTGTATCCCAGTGGACTCCACTTGGAACACCTCAGCATAATGTTGTATAATAAAGAACAAAATGCACATTATTGGATATGGTGCAATTAATGATTAGTTTATGCGAGCTTCCAACTACCTTCTGGGGGTATGCTTTACAAACTTCCACATTTACATTAAATCGAGTACCATCTAAATAGGTTTAAAATACACCATATGAGATATGGTCGGGGAAGTATCCCAAAATGTCTTTTATGAGGATTTGGGGGTGTGAAGCTTATGTCAAGAAAATGTTTCCTAAGAAGCTTGGTCTGAGATCTAATACATGTTACTTTGTTGGATATCCCAAAGAAACTATGTCACACTACTTGTATAATCCATATGACAACAAAATGTTTGTTGCAAGAGATGTTATATTCCTAGAAATGGAATTTATTTCCAAAAGAATCAGTGGGAAGCAAGTGGAACTCAAAAAGGATTGACACCAACAAGAAAACATTGAACCAATAGATGTATAAAAGGAACAATAGAATCACAAAGTGTAATGGAATCTCAAATTCCTCAAGTAACACAAGAACCTTATAGATCTCATAGGACACACCTTGAGCCTAAAATATTTGGATATCTTGAAACTGAGGAAGGCAGAAAATTGGTCATAGATGAGAACATAATATCCTATCAAGATTACATAGAGGGACCAGAGTTTGAGAAATAGCTTGAGGACATGAGATCTGAGATGGTATCCATGTATACTAACAAAGTATGGACTTTGGCGGATCCACCTGAAGGGGTAAAACCCATAGGGTGCAAATGGGTCTTCAAGAAGAAGACAAACATGGATGGAAAAGTTCAAACCTATAATGGCAGATTAGTTGCAAAGGGTTTCAAGCAAGTTCAAGGAGTTACTATGATGAAACCTATTCTCTAGTGGTCAAGGTTAAGTCTACCAAGATCATGCTTGGTATTTCATCTTATCATCACTATGAGATTTGGTAGGTGGATGCTAAAATTGGATTCCTTAATGGAATTGTTCTTGAGGATGTGTACATGACATAGATTGAGGGTTTTATAAATCCAAAGGATGCATATAAAGTTTGTAAGCTACACAGATCCATCTTTGGATTGAAGCAAGCATCTCAGAGCTGGAATCTTCATTTTAATGAGAAAATCAAAGAGTTTGGATTTATTCAAAATGAAGATGAACCTTGTGTATACATATTATTGATGGGGAATGACATCCCTAATTTACAAAAGGTAAAGTCATGGCATGGAAATACATTTTCTATGAAATACTTGGTAGAAGCATCCTACATGTTGGGGATAAATATCTATAGAGATAGATCCAAGAGGCTTCTTGGACTAAGTGAAAGCACACAAATTGACAAAGTTTTGAAGCAATTTAGCATCGAGAATTCAAAGAGAGGAAACCTTCCTGTGCGTCATGGTGTCCCCATCTCTAGAGCTCAATGTCCTAGTTCTTGTGAAGAAAGGGAACACATGAGTTTGATTCCTTATGCCTCAATAATTGGATCAATCATGTATGAAATGTTGTGTACCAGTAAAGACATCTCATATTCCTTGAGCATGACGAGAAGATCAGTCATATCCAGGTGATGCTCACTAGATAGCCATGAAAAACATCCTCAAGTACTTGAGAAGGACTAAGGATCATTTCTTGGTCGACATATGAGAGGAAGAGTTGGTGGTAAAGGGTTACACCGATCCAAGCTTCCAGACTGATCAAGATTATTACAAGTCACAATCAAGATTTTTGTTTTTCCTAAACAACAGAGTTGTACGATGGAAGAGTTCCAAGAAAGAGACAGTTGCTGATTCTATAGCAGAGGCCAAGTATATTTCTCCATCAAATGCAATAAAGGAGGCAATATGGATCAAGTAGTTCATCATAGAATTTGGGGTCGTTCGATGCATCAGTGCCACAATTGATGTATACAGAGACAACAATGGACCTATTGCACAAGCTAAGGAACCCCGATTACATCAAAACTAAAAGCATATACAAAGGTAGTTCCATCTCATATGAGAGATCGTACAACAAGGAGATGTATAGATTTACAGACTACCAACTGAGAATAATGTTGCTAACCCCTTGTCAAAGGCACTTTCACACCAAAAGCATAAATGGGCATGTTAGATCACTTGGATACAATTCGTAGGTGATTGGATGTAAGTGCAAGTGGTAGTTTGTTGGTGTGTATTCCCAGAGATCCTATCATGTGATGATCGTAATGGCATAACTTATAAATGATTTGATTAATAAATAAAGGCAAGCTTCCAATTTTTTATGTTTAATTTAGTTATGAGATAATGAGGTAACATTATAGATGTCTAGAGATTAATTTAACTCAATGATGTATGTCTTCAAGTGCGTGAATTGATGAAATGAGATCATACCGATGTTAAGAGTACTTATACATATTTTCATTATGTTCATGATCAATTGTTATTATGGAAGGTTGATAGACAACAATGACATATAAGATCAGAGTGTGAGTTGGATGATGACAAAATAGTCATGATATGGCTATATCAAACCAAGAACACATATACATGTTGGAGAACAGTGTATCAGACAGACGCATCATGAGACTGACACATGGAAGTCATCATCATGAAAGTCATAGTCAACTATCACAGTGATGGTGGTGGTTGTGGTTCGTAGACCTAAAATCAAACTCATCACTTGTCATTTGGTATGCTTTGACATCATCAAACACAATCTTCAAACATGGGTTCTTATAATAGTGATGATTGGGTTACTGTGACACATGGGGATAGATTGTGAGTGATAGAGATGGGATTTGCCCCTCATATAGGAGTATGATATCTCAGGCCTCTTGATTAGAGAGACTGAGAAAAGCAGGGCCATGCACATGTTAAACAATATGTGATGCTGAGTTTACATATATCTTGACAATATGCTCTTACTTCAAGAAAAATGATTGAATGATGAAGAGAGTATCTACTCCATGCCTCAATTTCAATCTAGATATGAGTGATAAAGGAACAATACAAGCACTGTAACACCATACACATATTATAGGTTGAAGTTGTTCCCTAAATTTCCATTTACTTGGGTAGCATTGATTTGCAACTAGGAACCACTCATTCCTTGTGATGTCATAAGTTTTTATGGACATTCACTTCCAGCATAATATGGGACCTACACGATCACACACATAGGTCTTGACCTAGAATAGGAGTTTAATCTTGAATGGTGATTGAATTGATTACTAAAGAGTTTTGGTATTCGATTCATGCAATACATCAACTCGATACACTGCGAAATGATTGACTCACAAGGTGAGACAACTGTCTACAGTGCCAAATGGTCGTCTTGAGGGTTGGATGGGCGTTTGGATAGCTAGAATGATTTGAATTGAAATTGGCTATAGGTTAAAATGATCGTCTTGGATTAGTTCATTAGACGACCACCTGGGTGAGAAAGATGGTCGTCTTGCATGGGAGAGATCGCTCAACGCATCCAAATGAAGGTTCTATATACTTTACCAGATTAGTTTGATTACACAATACTTGTAGTGCAAGCAACTAATGTTCAACATTAATGGGAAATGAACTGCCAATTTTGTATGCGATTGGAAAACTGCAAAATGACTGTCTCACAGTACTACATGACCATTTTGCAATTCCAAACGATTGTCTGGGTATCCTGATGACCGTTTTTGTGTTTGTAGGTTGTGAAAATTCAAGATCCTCCAGTCCCTTCCACTCCCGCACAGATTGGGAACACTGACCCTAAGCCCTCCTATAAAAAGATGGGTAATGGGGGCTTCCCAGAACACAACACAACCAATTTAGAATCATTTGCTCTGACAATTGTTGTCCTCTCTACTTGTGGTAACCATGAGAGCCTAAGAAAGTCCTATCCAAATAGGGAGGGATGTCAAGGGAGAGAACAACTGAGGATCATTGTTTTGGGAGAAAAAGTTGGTGACTAGTACGCCAATGAAGGGATGACTCCTTCTTGTCCATTCTAGAAGGACGATAGGAGTTCTAGATAGTTGATGTGGACATCTCTAGAGGAGGGAGGCCATTGTCTGCCGCTAGGAGGACAACATCAACCAGTAGTCCATTGTTAACGAAGATGCTGTAGACAACGGTGTTTGAGGCTACAATCCATGGTGCAGACCAGGAGGGACAATAGTCAAATGAGTCCCAGTTTAACTAGAAGATAGTTGTACATCTATGATGACGGGGAGATTTTTCTGAACTCACTCTAGGACCAGATATATCCTTAAAACCATCCTTCCTATCTTATAGTAATTGACGTGATTTTCTAGTTCATGGGAATATGGTAGATAAATTTTGTGTTTATGTTTCCTGCTCTGTAGCCATATTTCCCAATAGTTACCACTTTGAATTGTTGTACCCTTTTGAAATTATCATTATAACTATACCATCTTCTTGTTATTACCATAGCCCACCAAGGAAACTTGCCGGTATTCGATTACACAAATCTTTATTTTTTAATATATCAATAATTGTATTTAGTACCAACTTTGCTGACTTATGTTTCCCTTCTTGGGGTGCATGTGTGGTTTCATTACCTCTATGAATTCATGGAAAAGTGTTACAAATTAGACCTAGAATAGATGTTCAAGATTTTCCCCCTATTGAAGAGTAGATAGAAATCATGCCTATTCTTAAAGTTTTTAGTTTTATGTATAAGCTTTCGTAATTCTGATTCAAAACATGATTGTAAACATATTCGTTTATATATTCTGAAACAACCTTTTAAGGATTTAATCAAAATATCGGGTCTTTATAGTGTACCCTTCGTTAAAGATGCACTTTTGGATTAAACCTTCAATAACCAAGATATATAATCTTGCTTCCATATTTTAGTCAGATTGAGTCATTATTTTCCTTAGATATTGGATATACTTCAGATCTTTTTATGTAGTATCCAAACAAATTCACATATGGTAGAAAGTCATTAAGTGTAAAACAACATAGCATGCAAATGAAATGTCTCTCTCTATGCAAATTCTCATAAATCATCACACCTTCTCCCTAGAGTTTCATTAAGTCATCAATAAAATGTTCAAGAAAAAAGTAAACAACATTGTTAGGTTGTTTGGGGTATGATAACAACAAGGAAAGCATGACGTACTTTTTTTCATACAAGTCAAGGAGAAAGATTTTATATAATAATCATAACATTCCAACTATTATGTTGGTTGCTTAATGTTCCATATGCATTCATCCTATTGGTAAATAGTCCATCTTAAATATCCTGACATTTTCACAAAATTTAGGATATAATAAATCACTTTTCTTGCATTGTGGGGAATCAAACACATGTCATAGGATCCCTTCTTTTTTTCTTACCTCCGCATGCCAAGATAAATTATATATATTTAGGGTATTAGCAAACAAGCATTGAAATTGTGGTAAGTAGTTACTAGATCACCTTTACAAGAGAGTGATTTTGGCTTTACCCAAAGTCATCTTTTTGTACCTTGAAGCCCCACATTTGGACAATCTTTTGAATGGATATAGTCCTTTTAGAATAACACACAATCATTTGAGTATGAATGTATATTATTAGCTTCCATTCCCATTGGGCACATGAAAACAATATGTTGGTCATTGAAGATGATGAGACGACAACGTACAATGAGGTATTGAGGGACTAAATTCTATGAAATGTCTTTAACCCATGAGATATGAGATGGACTCCATGTATACCAACAAGGCATGGACCTTTGTGGATCCACCTAAATGGGTAAAGCCTATAGGATGCAAATGAGTCTTCAATAAAAAGACCAATATAAATGGTAATTTACATACCTAGAAAGGTAGAATGGTAGAAAAAGGTTTCAAACAAGTTCAAGGTGTTGACCATGATGAAACTTTTTCACCAGTTGCCATGGTTAAATCCATCATGATTGTGGTTGTCGTTGTTGCTTATCATGACTGCAATATTTGGCAAATGGGTGTGAAAACAACAGTCCTTAATGGGAATCTTCTGGAGGACATGTAAATGACACAACATGAAGGTTTTATCATTCTAAATAACTAGTACATATACCCTATGTCTCGTTGGTTATTTTAGGCCTACGATGTCAGTTGCATACTAATACCTAAGTGGGAAACACTACAACTAAAGTCATTATGTTTTAGTTTTCAAGGTAACAGAATATCAAAGACAGGGATGGATTATCAGTTTCTATGAAAGGAGAAAGTGACATACAATTAGTCGTGTGTTGATCGTTTAACATAAAGAAATCAGTGAGGTAATCTGATATCAATAATAAATAGAAGACTGTTCTTGGATTATAGTCATCAATTTTCTTAGAGCAACTAAAAACATATTTTGTATCGTCAATTTTGGAAGAAAACAATGATTATAAAGAGCCATCTGCATCCTCGGTCCACTTAAGAAAACATATATTATATTTATTTTTCAATAAAATTTTACTAATAAGGATAGATGTCTCGTCGGTTTTCTTGAGTAAACTGACAACATAAATCTACATTGTCTATTTTTTTAGGACAACTGATGTCGCAATTTGTTTTTTATGGTAGGTATACAGACTTGCTTTGTGGTTTTTTAGCAGGATGGGGCATGTAATTCATTAGTGTTGTAGACTTTGTAAGTGTTCATCTTAGCAACAAGCCAACAATACCTATAAAACATATAATAAGAAATACATACAAGAAATCACATCCACATTTCACTCCATTCTCATGCTCATATATATGCACACACACAAACACAATTCTTTCATGAACTTGCAATTCTATTCTCATCCACATGTACAAATGAAATTCTCATCATATCCATTTCTCATTACATTCACTCACACACATATGCACAATTAATCAATGACGGAACTAGAAATGGCACACACAGTGAGGTATTTAGCCATAAGATCTCATTATAACCAAAGTTATATCATTGTTGTACACATCCACTCATAAATTAATAGATACAAAATCTTTGACAAGAATATATTAGTATTATGATGTTGACCTACAACATCCTCTTGGATACAGATAACCATAATAGACCTTTTTTCTACAATGTCTAACCATAGTGCAACCCCTTCCACTAAGGACCTAGCGTGTCGAGTAGATCCTATGGCATAAAAGTAGGTATCAGAGACTTTGGAGGAGAAATTGTTGGGGGAGTCTTACTAGTGTATATCTATTCACCTATCAATTTCCAATTATATATGCACAAATACAACAGAAATTGAAATACAAATCAAATGTAAATTTGTCATACACTCTCATAGATAACTCCGACATTGGGACATGCAACCATGTTGACTTCTTCTTCTCATATTTGTGTTGTGCTCCGAGTGGCAAACTGGGAGTGGTGTGTTGTTCCATTGTAGATAGGCAAGTTGGATAGTGACACTATGTACTTAATCAAGCACATGAGAACAATGAATGGTGTCACAAAGAGGTGTCAAAACATCACCCGTTCCATTATATTGAAGATAGGTTCATTAACTGCAGTATGACATTTTCTCACCATCAACAATTTATATAGTGTTTAATATACTCAAACACAACATATAAATGGACTTGGAAAACTAGTATATCACATTAATATGTACATTGGAAGTTCCTGGTTGGTCCATGAAATTACTCCCAATCACCATGTCAGAAGACCATCTTAACACATGTTCTTCCCATTGAGGGTCTGTGGGAGTACTCCCAATCACCTCCTAGTACGAGTGGTGTGACATAGGTTTTGAATGAGGAGGTTGAGAATGATAAGCCTCAAAGTGTCTCATTTCTTCTTCTATTATGGAGAACCTCATTTTGCTTCTTCTTAGGAGTGACAATGAGATATACCATTTTTTCCATGTTCTACTTAATAAGACTTTGTGAGTTTGAATTGATGTACAATTTTGTGCACTATGTCCTCTTCCTCATCTTGTGACAATCTTCTTTCTTGAAAGATCTACACTTTTCCTCAGATGAGCCAAAATAGGATCTTATCCCAGCACCAGCTCCAACACTCCTAACATGTCCAGAATGCTCTTGAGTACCTAGAGCAAGCAAAATTCATCCCTTTGGCCCTCAGGGACAAACTTTCCTTGTTCTATTTGCTCATAGAGCTCCCAATAGTCATAATGATTAGTAATTGGTTAGTAACACACAACAATCAAGGTCAAAAATGAACATGCATTGAGAGAGTTTGATTTTATACCTCTACGGTTGCAGGGTTGGTTATTTCTTTAGAGAGGCTTCTCCTCACATCTATTTGTTCCTCACTGTGAGGTAAAGGTACAATAGTTATAGAAGAGTTAGCACACAAAAAAGTAGGCTGATCGAAATAAGACGCTTGCTCTATCTATTGGCATCACCAGGCATAACCACTTGGACCCAATTTGTGGTCGTGCACATATCTTTGCATGCATATCTTTTTTAGCACAATGCATATCCTAGCAAACTACCAAATATATGTTAATAAATAAAACATTGAATTCATTTGATTAATCATTATAATGCATCTTAAAGGAGGCTTAATACCTTGAATTCATCAGTTTCCCTTGAACCGAGGAACATATTCCATGCAGTAGCATCAAGATAGGGTCATTGCTAAGAGGCGAGTTTATTTCTCTTGTTGCTAATTATGTAATATCTTGTCAGTTTTGTTCTAAAATTCCTCAATATACTCCCAAAAATTTTCATCACTTTTTACGATGCAATTTTTAAATCAAGATTAAAGATTCCTTGTAATAGTTCATATACTACTTTTATAAATATGAAATTAAATATGAAACACATTAAAAACAGAATTGTGCATATATCTCACAACAACGTCCTTCCATATGAGGTCATTCAAGGTAGTATCAACTTTATTCCTAGATTCTATTATTACTGGAACTTTGGTATGATTAGTATCCCATAAATATTGCCTAAAAGTATTGCAATTATTCCTAATAGAATTTACTATTACATTAGAGTCAATACCTTTTCCCCTTTGCATTGATAATATGTTTATCAAAGTGATGTCTCTTTTATGTAAATGATCAAAGTGCTCATTATCCTAACCCTCACTATGTGCATCCTAATGTTGGTCATAGACACAATTCTCATCCTCGTTGTGCTCCCAAATAGACGTCATCTAGAAAATTTCATATTAAATAAGTCAAAAAACATATAATTTGTAAAGAATAAAAAATGCACATATAGCATCTAAAACATATATAACTATGATAGAGAATTTACATGCACACTTATCACAAGAAAATTTTAAGTGATAGATAATTTGAAATGCATGCCCCTAGTATTGTTTGGATCAATCATCAAATAATATTTCTTCTATGTTATCTCCACACATCTATTCATTAGTTTTAGCTTAAACATTTAAACTTGGCAATCCCAATGTGAATGGACTAGAGTCATCATACTTGTCATAATACTCTTCTTCATCTATAGGATCTAAAAACCTTTTCCCGTGAAGAAAAAAAGACTTATTTTTATTTTTAGGGTCATCGTTATAGAATACTTGCTTTTACCATGATGCCATGATAAATGGTTCATTCTTCTCCAATATTTTCAAAATTCACTACTGTAAAACCCAAATCATCCACTAAAACTCCTTTATTGTTATCAACCTAATTAAACCTAAAGATGAGAACTCTAACATATGTGTAGTCAAATTTCCATATGTCTTCAAGGATATCATAATAAGACATTTTACGTTCACGTGGACTCTTATATGTCACACTAAAAAAATACAATGAACATGATTTAAGAGTGGCTCCACTAGTTTGGATGACACTGTTATTACCTTGACAGTTGTTTTCATATGAAAATCCATTCATGTCAAACCCTTTACAAGATATAACATAATTTTTGGTTTAAAGGCAAGACATTTGGTATTTTTAGCAACATTATTTGATACTTGACAAAGTTGACGAATGAGTTTATCTTCAAACCACCTAATATATTGTGTCTTGATAAAATTGGTGTGTTCGATGATACAAATACCCACTTCATCGATCTTGTGTAAAACATGCAAGTGTAGTTGTTCCCAAAGCTCATGACTAATTACTTACACCCATTCACCTGAAGTCCCTTTATCGAAATAAGCATTAATATGCTTTGAATTGGTAGGAGTTTCATTGCAACTCTAAAAATCATTGCAAAATCCCATAGACCATAGCCACAACTTTCGAAAACACTCCCTTCTGACCGATAATGATTTCAAAGATCACTGGTTTCAAATCTCACCTTGAAAATCACTCATTTATTGTTTGAAAGGGTCCACTCAATGAGAGAAATCTAGGCCCAACACTTTAATTTTTGTAGTCTAAGGGACAACAAGATTATCATGATATTAAAGAATGAAGGAGGAAATTACATCTCAATCTGGCACAGGGTAACAACCACTTCTCTTTGAAACTTATCAAGATTCATATAATCAATAACTTTGATGTAATAAATGTTGAAGAAGAAACAAAGCCTAGTGATTGCAAACCTTACATGCTTCGGTAGTATAGGTTGAATAGACACGTGCAATATTACAACATTAGAGTGACAATCATGAGATTTAAGACCGATCAACTTCATATCATGCATTGATACTAAACTATGGATAATAAAAAGAGTATATGTATGGTAATTTAACAATAAGCAAGCACTAACAAAAAGATCTATTCTCCTATCTAGACAAAGTGTAACAAGCAGGAGGTAGATATGTGTGACAATTAAATCTAAATTATATTGTAAATTCTTTCCTTGTACACATTTCACATAGGTCCATTCTATATTTGATGTCATTTTTATTTTTGCATGGTATATTCAATGGAGTTATGTAACATCCCAGGTGTTGAAGCCTCAGATAAAATGATCTTAAAAGGAATGATTGAACTACCCATATCACCAAGGTGCATCTCCTTTCCGAGAGCCCATCTCTGAAGAACTCTATAGTTAAGCGTGCTCAGCTTTGAGTAGTACAAGGATGGGTGACCAGGCGAAAAGTTGATCCTAGCTTATGCATGAGTGAGTACAAAGCGCACAGTTAAGGTTAGTGGTTGTCTATGGGGACAATCGTCATTCTTGAAACTCTGAGCCTAGGGCACTTGGCCCGGTTGTTATAGATGGTATCAGAGCCATAACCCTTCCATTAGGTGGGGCCCACATGGGCATGTGGCATGCCAATATTGAGTCGTGCGGTCCATGCATGTAGGAAAGGGTTGTCCATGGCGAGGTAGCCACCCTTGCACTGGTATTCCATGATTGAGAGTTGGGTGTCCATGGGCCATTCTGAGTCTGCACTGAAATGGGGAAATATTATGAGGCCATATAGTTGAGCCTTGATGAGGACATCAACAATCTAAGTGGGAGAGATTGTAACATCCCAAGATTTGAGGCATTGGATAAAAGTATCTTAAAAGGAATGATTGAACTACCCATATCACCAAGGTGCATCTCCTTTTCCGGGAGCCCATCTCTAAAGATCCATAGTTAAGCATGCTCATCTTGAAGTAGTACTAGGATGGGTGACTACTTGGGAAGTTGATCTTGGCTTGTGTATGAATGCAGACAAAGCACACAGTTAAGGCTAGTGGTGGTCTATGGGGACAGTCATCATTCCTAAACTGTACTAGAGCATAGGGCAGTTGACCCATTTGTTACAAATCCTAGTTTGCACGTGAGTGAAGAAAAAGCACATAGTTAAGGCTAGTGGTGGTCTGTGGGGACAATCGTCATTCCTGAAACTCTACTAGAGCCTACGAAAGTGGGATCATTTGTTACAGATCCTAGCTTGTGCGTGAGTGAAGAAAAAGCACACAGTTAAGGCTAGTGGTGATCTGTGGGGCCAGCTCCAATTCTGAAACTCTACTAGAGCCTAGGGCAGTGGTCCCAAGCATTACAAATTGTATCAGAGCCATAACCCCTCCGTATGTGGGGCCCACATGGTTATGTAGCACGCCAGTCTTGAGTCGTGTGGCCCAAGCAAAGTTGTAAAGGGATATCCATGGTGATGTAGCCACCCTCGCCATGGTATTCCACGATTGGGAGTTGTGTGTCCATGAGCCATTCTGGGTCTGCACTGAAATGGGGAAATATTATGAGGACATATAGTTGAGCCTTAATGAGGACATCAAGAGTCTAAGTGGGGGAGATTGTAACATCCCAGGATTTGAGGCCTTGGAAAAAATGATCTTAAAAGGAATGATTGGACTACCCATATCACCAAGGTGTACCTCCTTTTCTGAGATCCGATCACTAAAGAACTCTATAGTTAAGTTTGATCAAGCTTGGAGTAGTACTAGGATGGGTGACCAGTCAAAAAGTTGACCCCAGCTTGTGTGTGAGTGAGGATAAAGCGCATAGTTAAGTCTAGTGGTGATATGTGGGGCCAATCTTCATTCCTAAAACTCTACTAGAGCCTATGGAAGTGGGCCCATGCATTAGAAGTACTAATGATGTTGTCACAAACATTTTTCTCAACATGCATGACATTGATACAATGCCTAACTATAAAAAAACTCCAATACAGAAGATCCCAAAATATTAACATCTTCTTCAATAAGGATGTGTCATGTGTGGGAATAGTACATTATGATCTCTTACCAAATGCATTGACAATGTATTTGAGTCTTTCATAAACATCTTCCCCTATCATAGGTTTATGGTCACTCTATTCCTTGGTTGATCCATTAAATATTTTATACAACCTTTGATAAGGATGCAATTTTGGAAGGTACCTTTAATGATGAAGATATAAAGTCTTGCCTCCATATTTGAGTCTGATTGTCAGTGTTTTCCTCACATGTAGTGCATACTTAGGATCTTTTTTTTAATCCAGAAAAATTCCATATAGTGGAAAGTAATTAATATTGTAAAACAACATAGCATACAAACAAAATGTCTCTCCATGTGAAGCATCATAAATCATCACACCTTCTCCCTAGAGTTTCTTTATGTCATCAATTAAATGTTTGAGAAAAACATTAGCATTTCCAAGTTATTTGGGGCCTAATAACAACAAGGAAAGAATGAAATATTTATTTTCATACACAACCAAGGAGGAAGATTGTATATAACAATCATAAGATTCCATGTGTTATGTTGTCTACTCAATGTTTTGTATGCATTCATCTCGTTGGTTCACAACATATCTTAAATTACTGACTTCACCAAATTTAGGGTTCCATAATTCAATTCTCTTTCACTATGGGGAATCGACACATGTCATAGGATCCCATCCTTGTTTTTCTTTAAATATGCATGTCAATATAAATTCTATGCATTTATTATTTTAAAAAACAAGTGTTAAAACCATGGTATTGTAGGTAGTTATCACATCACCTTGGCAAGAGAGCTAGTTTTGGCCTTACCTGAATTCATCCTTTTTTACCTTGACGCCATACATTTTGGACAATGTTTTAAGTCAATATAGTCCTTTTGAAATAACAAACAGTCATTAGGGTATGCATGTATCTTCTTATCCCGCATTCCCATTGGGCACAACATTTTCTTTATTTTATATGTTGATATTAGAAGCTTGTTGCCTTCAAGAAGAATTTCTTTTAGCAAAGTCAACAGAGACATGAAGCTTTTGTCAATATATCTATTGTTATCCTTCAGAGTTTTTTAAAGTTAGTACATGCAAAGTATAATGGTCCCTCAACATCATACATAATGTTTCTAAATAAGAATAATGGGTCGGTAAGATTTATACCACAACTATATAACATCACATTAACCATGTCTATTAGGATTGGTTCATTAACATCAATGTCATTAGCAATTTCTTCTTCCACACAAGCACTAATATCAAAATCTATTGATCTCATAGTTGGAATATCCCAAATTATAATACCATTCTACATAGCCCTATATAATCTTGATGCAAATGACATGACATTTGATTTCATCAATAGTGTGGACTTTCAAGTTGTCACTATAATTCATACCTTGGCGATAAAACCTATCTCTAGATCATTTCCTATGTACCTCTTAAAATATTATAAAAGGATCTTGACCAATAATAGACTACAGAAAATCATGATTTAAAATGGAAATCCATGATAAATCCATTCTATGATCAAATAAAAAATGAATACTTCTTTAGGTGTTAGAAACATCAATTCCAGAATAAAAAGATGTTCGAATTCAATCAAGTGTTACCTACATATTCATGAATGTGTACTCCCTATCCCATTCTTGAACAATTAATCCTAGTAGTAAGTGTATAATCTATATTTAGTTTTTATGAATATTTCGGCATCATTTTCCCCACAGTTCTCCGAGTACAGCGATATAGATGGCCAAATATCCACCTACATGTGTACTTTGAGAACAAATGGGGAAGTGTTGACAAAATATCTTGAAAATTGAATACACGTTATATACTTACATCCTAAGTGAAATTAAGTGGTTCAAGAATAGCCCCAAATCAGGGTCTCACCAAGATTTACTCCTAATATGTAAATATTGGATGAGTTTCTAGGCCAAAAAATATATATGAAGAAGGGTTTAAATATTAAGGTTTATCATTTAAGGTTTAGGGTTTAGGATTTAGTGTTGCATATGTACCACATGTACCATTATTGAACACCTAATATCACTAATAAGTGTATAATGTGTATTTGGTTTTAAATAAAATTTTGATAGGACTTCAACAAAGTTCTCCAAGTACACCAATGTAGATAGGAAAATGTCCACCTACAATTGTACTTATTTACAAAACATAATGAAAATCAAATACACATTATACACTTATATCCCAAATGAGATTAAGTGTGAGGGGACTATCCAATATTTACTCCTAAGGAGTATATCTTGGATGGGTTTCTAGGCCAATACTAGTATTTAGAAATTGGGTTTAGAGGTTAGGGTTTACTGATTATGTTTGGGGTTAGAGACATGGATTTTGTGGGATGAGGTCCACTATGGCATTGAGATCATTTACAATAATTGTTAATTAATTCATTATAGGGTTAATATAAACTGAAGCATCACCTTTGTTTATGGGTCCCGAGTTCTTCCAAAAGGAAACTCATGCGGTCGAGACTATGGCAATTTCACATAAAGTCCCCAGTTCTTGGTTTGTGGTTGGTGATTTTAACACAATGATTAAAATCTCCAAGAATAAAGGAGACCATCACTTTGACCATCACAACAACTCCATATTCAAAAACCTTCCCCTCAATACTTTTCTTGCTTAAGTCTAGATGTTTGGTCATTTGTACACCTTCAAATGATAGAAACTTCATGAAAAAACTTGATAGAGTTGTTGCCAATGAACGATGTCCCTCCAGTGAGGGAGTCTTAAAGTCTTCTATCCTACCAAGATTGTATAAAAAAACCCATCCTTCTATCTAGCTTTGTTGCATCCATTGCCAGGCAAGCCGTGTTCAGGAAGAAGTCTAGTCACACCATCTCTCCAAATTCCATCAAATGATGATGCCACACTGGGATACATCTATGCAATTCCTCAAAACTCTTCCTTCATCCAATCATGCTGCTATGAAATGGCAAAATCCAAAATCAAGAAAGAATGATAAGGAAAAAACCTTAATCCTTGCAAGGCTAGACCAATGTCTGACAACTAACAAAACTCATCCTAGTATTGCTAGCAAATTGCTCTTTGTTTATTTGCAAGAACAACTTAGCAAAGTACTCCTATGTAAGGATATGGATTGGAAACAAAAATCCCACATCCATTGGATCAATATGGGGATGGTGACACCATTTTTTTCCAATTCCTATGTTAAGGTAAGATGATAACTAACCAAGCTCAGCCAACTATGCAACAATGCATGCAAATCTATTATCTCTTCATCTTCTCTAAAGAACGTAGTTCTAGACTACTTCTATGAGATCATGTTTTTTGATGATGCTTCCCCTGCGAGACCTAGTAGAATTGAAGCATGAGTTCATAATGTAAAAAACCATGATGTTACTTATTCTCTACATTCACTTCTTTGGTTTGATTCATTTGACCTTAGTGGGATTCAGGCTTTAACCTTAGATAGTATGGTGATGGTGGTGGCTGATGATGGCCCATGGAGCTTCTTGTTCTCAACTAATTGGCTTATGAAATTGGACTTTTTTGCTTATGGAAGTCATTGACCAATGGTAACATCACATATGATGATAAGAAGGATTCCCAAACACTAGGAGGTCCAAAATTATGATTTTTTTGATCAATGGATGGCATTTTTGGTCCAAGGGTAATTATGAGCACTAGTCGGGGCAATTTGCACTTTTGTATCTATTCCCCAGTTTATAAAACCAAAACCTTTGGTTTGGAGTCTCTTTTAGAACCCTACAATCTTCTAGAATTGTGGAGAAAGCCATGGAGGCTGAAGAAATCTTCTAGGAAGGGATGGACATGGATGGAGCCTTGCATGTTGATGGAAGTGGATGCAAGTTGTAAATTTAGCTTCTTCAAGAACCTTCCAAGCTTGACAAGTTCGTTTCCATCCCTAATCATGTAAGATTTATCTTTTATAGTCTATATTCCTACTCTTCTTCACCTCATTTTCCTCCTTTGGTCATGCCCCATGGACCTCCATGGTGTAAACTACTCATCTATCTAAAGAACCTCCCTTTTCCTCTTTCCGATCTAAGGGGAGCTATATCTTATATTGGAGCATGAATTTTGGGATTTTGAAGGGTTGATCTAGGATATGGAAGCATGCTTGTGGCCTCTATCTATGTACTTTGTTATTATCACCGTAGGAGGCAAGAAATATAACATTCTTAGCATTCTTTTGCCTACTAGTTAATGCAAATCCCTACAACCTGTTCTAAACATGGTTAGCATGCCTAAAGACTTAATTTTTGTGGATTATTTTCTGCCATGTGATATAATTTTGGATTATATCAACCCATATATCTTAATCATGAATCCTTTCTTAAATGGACATGCACTATTTGGTTTAAGGTCTGAGGTAATTTCAGAATATAAGTGAAATTGTTATTAAACATGACATCCTTGTGGTGAATTAGTATCATGTGAAAGGAATATATGTATATGTATGAACGCACTTCTTAGAGATTAGGAGTTTGCACAGCACTTTTATGATTCCTTAATGTAATCATTATGCAGATGGAAGTTCCTATTGACTTAGGTCTATAATTCAAAAGTAGGTCATCTATGTATAGAGGTGACACATATTATTTACAATAATATTTCTAATAGAACTACTTCATACTTTTGAATTTGAATCTGAAATTTTGTGTGGTGGTGTATAATGATAATGTGAATTATATTACATAAATTCAAATGGTTTTGATGTTATTATATGGTACGTGAACCTAATGTGGACTCATATGGTGAAATTACCCTTTTTATGTCTAGTTTTGGGATTGTATGCCCTAGTGAGTACTTGGAACTATATGATGAACCATATTATACTTCTTGAAGAAGTTTTTCTCACTTGTATACTAGATGAATGCGAACATAATTTTGTAATCAGAAACTATAATCATAATAATGTGGAGGATATGTATCGTAAATGAAATTTACAAAATGTCCAAGGTGTAACTTGGAAGTTTCTAAATCGAATGTGTCTTAAAAATTGATGGAAGTATTTTATGATAAATAAATTTAGTAAGGTGATTCTCAACCTTAAATGTTGGATAGGTGTTGTATACCTCCTCTTTTTATAATTCTAAGGGTTAACTAAGAGAGATCTAAAATATGACATTAATGTATATCTTCGACATGGGCCAAATGTATATACATTAGACTTGGTGTCTTGAGGCTAATATCTTTGGTGAAATGATATGTTTGTCATCATTGAAATGATGGATGGACTCAATGGTTAAATATCACTCATGTTTGAAGATGATTAAAACATAATTTCTGGAATAAAATGGTGATATTTTTAAAAGTGGATGAGTTCTGTGACCTAATGAATCTGATAACCATATCTTCAAATAATGACGTACACGTTGTTATAGACAATTAGACTATGAAAAGATGCATATATTGGGATTGGTTGATTTTAATTAATATTCTTGAAAATAATGCAATATGAGAGCACCTCATGATACTCTTACACTTGAATGGTGATTACTAATCATGTTCCATGATCATGGTTAATCTTATATGAAAATTTTGAGAATTTCTATTTGTGGATAGTGACATATCTATGTAATATTATTTGCATGTTGAGATGAGATGTAAGAGGAGAAATATCCTTTATTTTTTCTTGTGTAAGGCTAATGTCCCATGAATAAATATGTTGGGCCTTGTTGTAGCCAAAGATGATATGTTGGGCCTGGTTATGGCCAAGAATGCTATTATGGACCTAGTTGGGGACAAAATTGACATGTGTGGTCTTATTGTGGTCAAATATGGATATGTGTACCTTGATTTAGTGTCTTGATATGTGTTTTATACATTTTATTTCTTCTGGAATTGCAATACTTGATTTATTTCCCAAATAGTTGTAGGTACTTTGTATGTGTCTTGATTGATGGAGTAAAAAATACCTAATTTACTTAAATAATCAGTTTAACCTTAATCATGTAGTTCCGTAAGTCATAGAACTATTCTAGTGTGAGGAATTGCTGGATAGTGAAACAAGCATCTTGAAAGGAACTCAAAGTTGTATATTATTGAGTATATGTTGGTGCAGGGAGGGTATATCCTTGTCATCCTTATCCTAAGGTTTTTGGAGAGCGATCGAGGTTGTGTCATGAATGAAAATGTAATTTAGTGTGACTGTAGCTGTGACTTGGATTTGAGGGTTGTATACATTGGTTTCCAGTGTTTGGGCCTGTGTAACCAGGGCGAACTAGGTTGTTTATGTAGTTTGGCTGATATGCCACTACGACAAACTCATATTGATCAAGGAGAAGACATCTTAGGATTTTGGTCATCCCAGATCTTATGTGGGGGTGATTATGACTTTATAGTGGTCAACAAGTAGTTTGAGTTGTACACCCCAAAATACCAAGGAAAATAGTAAAATACGTTACCCAACTGTATAGTATATCTGTTTAGGTTTAATTGACAAATCACATGAATGCACAATTGTATTCATTTACTTAATAGCAAATATTGTGTATATTTCTGACTTTGTGCAGGTAAGCATATGGCTTAGGTACATACATGTTATTGTCCTTTGTACTTACTGATCATACTTCCATGTGAAGAGATTTTATATTTTCTCGATATACATATCTAGTCATGATAATTAGTATTCGATGCATATATTTTGTGCATTGATACTTAAATGTTCACGAATATACATCCATATAAGTTGATAATAATATGCTTGTAAGAAATAGAATGTTAGATATGTTATATCATATTGTTGGATTTGGGGTCTCACCCGTTGTTAACCACATCTTTTAAGGTGTGTTGGAGAAAACAAAGTGTTGATGAAGATGCAACAAGAAAGAATATAGTGAAGTATAGAATGTCCATGTACTCCCACTTTCCTTAGTGATGGGTGGGTAGTTGATAAACTACATGTCATGTGACATTTTCTTACAAAAGTGAGTTGTAAGTTGAGCCAACACTTTTATGATGTTTTAGTCACATGAATATATCTCATGTTGTAATCTTACTTTGACAAAGTTAATGAAGATATTAAAGTTTTCTTTTATATTTTACTCTTTTAAAATGGCTCTAATTTAATGAAATACATTTTTGTATAAAATTCATGTGAAGCGTGATAGATGATTTAATCAGTTCTTTATTGGATCATCTTATTTAGAAGTCTTGATATTCATTTCAAAAAATTCTGAAATGGGCTAAAAACAAATACACTCAAGTGTGATAGACGATGGGCTCAATACTTTTTGAAAAAAATATTGCATCCTGAAAAACTACTTGAGTGTATTCTGCTCTGAATACACTCGAGTGTATTCTAGCCTGACTCTCTCTCTCTCTATATATATATAAATATATATATATATATATATATGATGGAATGGAATTTTGATGTTCTTGGTTGAACATATTATAGTGACATAATAATAGTCCTTGAAGTGTGTTTTGATCATATGAAGGTACTTCAATTGATTTGAAGTAAGTTGAAGGTTTTTTTGATGTTGATGTTGTGTTTAAGATCCCTAAGTTCATGCCTTTTTGAGGTATTTTATTTAGTCTTCAAACCATATAGCTTTGACACCAACTTTTAATACAAAATAGATTATATGATAAGGAATCGATGGTTTAGATTTGGAGGTTATGAGGCTCTCATAAAAAGATTTGGATGTTGGAGTTGTTTAAATGACTAAGATGCATATACATACAACTAAGTTTTCATATACCCTAAGCTAAGTTGGTTTGACATTGTATGTCACATTGGTTGATGATCACGACCTTCACTAGATCAGATGCATGATTATATTGGCTGAACAGGAAGAGCCACGGATACAGATGTTCAATTTCCATCTCAGTCGTGCACGAGGAATCAAGAGTCAAGATTGGATCTCTACTTTACAGTTATGGCTGCTTTGTGTGGGTGGGGTGGATGACATTGCCAAGCCCACGTCCTCATCGTGGCCTTATGGAGGAAGCTAAAGAAGCATTTTCCTTGCCTTCCTAAGACCTACAGTTTGAGCCCCTCGTTTGAATCGTGAGGATGAGGGAACAATGAGAAGGAGGTCTCAGCCTCTCCGCCAGCATGTTAGGCGGGGGGAAAAGAAGACCATCAGAGGAGGGACTCATAGTGCTGGTAGCCTGGAGACAGTTCCAGACTTTCAACCACCAGCAAGAGGTGACCAGGAGGTGTCAAGCTTCCATGCCGAGGTTGGAACGGGTGAGGAAGAGGCGGTGCTACCTATTTTCTCGCCACGAGGTCCAAGCACGGCGGCGCTCACGCACGCCAGCGTTCTGTGAGGAACTGAGACCCCATCCGATCGTGAGCCCAAAATGGATATCTCTTGCAGACGGAGGCAGCCAGAGCACTACCGATCTCTCATTGGCATTCCAGCCTAGCGACGACGCCCACGTAGAGCAGGCGGGTGTCAGTAGGCTTGGGTCACACGAGAGAAGGAGGATTCTGGGCAGCACCTAAAGCTACTGAGGATGACCCAACAACGTCCATAGATCCAAGTGGATCCCACACTGGAGTCAAATACCATGATGGCAGTAGTCACAAAGAGAGAACAGAGGCCGCAAGTAGGGTTGTACGACAGGGCCTTGAGCAGCCATGATGACGCTTGAGAGAGAAGACACGGCGGTGGCCTTGCTGTGGACAACTAGGGAGTTCTCACTGGGTGCAATGCATCGAGAAAGAGAGGAAAGAGCTTCAAGCTATCCGCCGGAGCAGACCCAGCCAGGGCAGCAGCAACTTCGTGTGCAAGAAAGCCCACGCGTGGGCACAACACTGTGGACGGTAGATCGTGAGGAGAGACAGAGGACATAGACCCTGTGCTACATCGTAAGACAAAGTAGAGAGAGAGCCCGGAATCAGCCAAATCAAACCCGGGTCAAACCAGGAGCCCGGCCTAGACCGGCTCCGTCAAGAGCAGCTCTGCCACGTGGCAGCGGCCAAATGGCCAAAAAGGTAAAATGCTCAGATCTCCAATAAATCACAACAATTAGCTCGATTATCAGAAAAATACAAACAATGTATCATTATTCTTAGAAAAATTAGTAGAACAATATGAAACTATAATATCAGGCTTTTGATGATTAAATATTAGTAATATCATGTAAGATGTGTAATTCTTGTTTAATGGATAATAAATAGCAAATGATGGCAAAAAATCATGGAAAAATATCAGTAAGTCCATAATTATGTATAGAATGCATATGATGTCAGATATGATCATGTTGATGTACGACATTATGTAATTTGATTAATATGTCTAATTAAGGCTAATAACACTAAAGATGATGCAATTAATACATGCATGCTCAATAAATGATGATATTTACAGAAAACCCTCATATCTGTAACAAGAAGATAATATATAAATTTGAGATCAGTTATATACATGAAATTTGTGTTACATGAAGAGAATCCTTAATACATGTGATATAACCCTGACATGGCTAATGAAAGTGACATAATGTTAAATACGTTCACATAATAATGTGACACATGAGTATATCCAGTTGATGAACTATAATCTAAAAAATGACATCAGTAAGATAAATATAAGGCAAGAATACAAGTAATCATGAGGATATCATAATGAGATAGGAAAACCCTAAAATGGATGTAACTAGGGTTAAGATGAGATGTAAGATGATGAGAACCTGATGATAGTATGTGATCTTGTCTTAATCAGGTTTGATCAAGTTATAGTTGACATCAGGAATAGATATGTGATTAAGTTTATCTCTTGATCAAGGTATGCCATTACCTCTTACTTGTCTTATTATACATTATGCTTGTGTTATATGGTAGTAAAGACTTGGCATATGATATTGATTGAAATGATTGTCTTGTATTATATGTTGCTTGAATTTCCATATGTATTGATATTAACACATCAAACATAATATATTTGTTCCATTATATGAAAGCACCAACTCTATGACAGTGTGCTTGGAAGTGATCGAACTCTTTGGTAATGGTCAAATTGTACATATGGAAGCACCAACTCTTTGGTAGTGTGCTTGGACCCAACTCTTTGGTAATGGTCACATTGTACATATGATCCAACTCTTTGGTAGTGATCATAAAGGCCTTAATGCATTCAACTCTCATGTAGTAAATGCATGGATGATATAATGGAAATTATGCTTAAAATATGTGTTCTCTTTTATTAATGAACATCTTGTACAAGTATACACTTTTCTTATATTCTTCTATTACTGCCAAGTATTAGTTTTATCTTATTGCCAAGATATGATGAGAGGTATATAAAAGACACATAGGCGTACTCAGGACAATATTCTTGAATATTGTGCTGACGTGTACCACATGAAATCTTTTGTTTAGGTTGTGGTTATGCTCTTGAAGATCCAGGATAGTTGAGAGTTGTGTGGCGAGCTGATGTACAGGTGGACCTGTTGTCTTTAGATCCTGTAGTTTAGTGGTAGTACATGTATATGTTAAAGTTTGTTGTTCAATATGTAATACCAAATGTTGTAACAGTTCATGTTGTAATTATATGTTGAACGATGAACATGTGTGTATGGTTTTATTATTGTCCATGTACATGTGCTACTGATTATTTCCTTTTGACCTCCTATGATTTTCTTCTTCTTAGCCTAGTGTGGGATGTTTAAATTGGGATTCTCACTGAGGTGAGGTTTCAATTTGGACGTCACACATCAGATTAAGTTTTAGAAAATCTAGGGACCTCACAGGTGGTATCAGAGGATGAACAATAGCAAAGCCTGACATTTGCTCATTATGCAACTCAAAACTAAAGAACCTTGAACTTAATAATCTTTAGGGTTAGATTAGTCGTCTTTTAGAGACTAGATCTGACCTAGCCTATAGGTTAGCACCTAGATGTCTGAGAACTAGGTCTAGACTAGTGCTTGTTGTATAGCAAGTTCTTAGATGTCGTACTTTCCTTGTAGTGCAGCGGTATGGGATGTTGCACTTTTTGGAAATGACGTGCATCAAGGGAAGAGAAACCCTAGACATATTGTGCACATTGTCTAGAGTAGCTACACTAGTCTACACCATGTTCTCACCCTTTTTACTAGTTTTCATGACATTGGACTCTCTACTATGTGTGGGACACTCATTTTCAGGATTTGGTTTTTGATTCCAAATTAACGGATCGAACCTCGATAGTTTTCTCTGACGTTTGTTTTATCGGAGAAAAACTATATAATATTTTAATATGTATATGTATTACAAAAATGTGTCCCCACACATGTACGAGTACAAGGTGATCATGTAACCTAAGTGAAAGTGAATGACATCAGTCTAGAAGAGACAGTAGTTCTAGATTAGATGTCTAGAGCCTTTTTGATATATATGATAGATAAAATAGATGATATATGTTTGATGATATGATGTAAGTCTTATATATATGATATAAGATGGTTTATGATGATATATATTTGTCTTTGAGGACTTAAGTTCAGATTTGAGGATTTGAGATAAGTTTTGATGATGCAAGTAACTAGACTTTTATGAGATAAGATAAACTAAGTTAAGAGTAGATGAGAGTCGGCATGAGCCTCAAATTCTTTTATGAAGGAGGACCTCTAGTGTTAGGACCAATTTCGGGGTTAACTCCAGAGAGAGTGAGACCCACAAGGAGAAGGTCAGAGAACCTATACTCCAAGATATGAGAATTCTGAGAATATGTGTTATGATATGTCCTAAACTAGACTACTCCTAAGTGAACGAGCTGAGTTTCTCTATGCATGATTCCTATAGTCATGTTGAACCCTAGATGTCCTTGGGAGAACCAAACCCTAGAGACAGAGAGAGGCTGGATATATGCGCATGTGAGTAGGAATATGAGTGCCTACCATCTGGGTGAGGGAGATAGCCCAAGACCCTGGAGAAGGTAGATATCTTAGTTTCTGTGAAGCCTCATGCTTGGGTTGGTGGTTTCCCACATAGGAATCTAGTGGTGTATATAAGAGAGCTTTGGGTAAGATGTTTCATGAGTAGAAGACCTATGAAGAGTATGTCATATCATGTTTTAGTTTGTGCTTATGTGGCTCGATCTTGTAAGCCTATCACTAGTGTCAATGAGGTAATCTGAGAACCCTAGACTAAGAGACGGAAGATAAAGCATGTGCATACGAGATACTCATGGAGTTGAGTTAGCTCAGAGAGTCTGAGCATGGCATTACCCTCAGGATAAGGGTTGGGAGAACCACATTTGGGCTAGATAAAGTTTTGATATATGTTTCATAAGCCACTCACATAAGTTTGTTTAGCACAACCATGATATAATATATGTAAGGATGTAATCTAATCTTGAGACGTGATATATATACGTGATATGATGGAAACCTAGAGATGGTTTGATAGATCATTATATATGTATGGTTGACCATGTAAATGAATAATGATGATAATGTGAAATTGTTGGATAATGTTGTGATGAAATCACTAGTAAATGTTGCAATTTACTATGAGCAATGAAATAAGATCATATGGATGAAACTTGTTACATGAGGTGTTAATCTTAGTGCTTAATGAAGATGTTGAATATAGTTTGCAAAACAACACAACATAAAATGATGATAATGATTGTTTGGTTAAGATGGATAAATTGGATTAATTATAGTTAACTCCCTCCTAAAAGACATATGTTAATGATGAACATGTTCTAACAATTATCTCAATAAAATGTTTATGACACCTTGATATAATGGGTTAACTTTAGTTAACTTCTTTAGAACATGGTAATATGATGTAGGAACCTTAATGCATGAGTTAAGATAAGGAAGCAAACCTGTTTTTTTTAGATATGTCATGAAATAATCGGAGTTTCCAAACCCTTTTTGCCCCTTAGATGCTTTTAAAACCTCCAAAGGGTGGCTCTTATATGTTCTAGTGATCTTGTTTTTGGAAATGCTGCACCTAGAATAGTGCCATATATGGATGAAGACCTTTTGGCTTTTCTTGTAATAATAGAACGACTTAATTTTGAGGACAAAATTTCCTTTAAGATGTATATGATGTGAAATACTAGATTTCGGCTTAATTTCAAGGACGAAATATATTTTAAGGTGTGTAGGATGTGATGGAATGGAATTTTGATGTTCTTGGTTTAACATATTATAATGACATAATAATAGTCCTTGAAGTGTGTTTTGATCATATGAAGGTACTTCAATTGATTTGAAGTAAGTTGAAGGTTTTTTTGATGTTGATGTTGTGTTTAAGATCCCTAAGTTCATGTCTTCTTGAGGTATTTTATTTAGTCTTCAAACCATATAGCTTTGGCACGAACTTTTAAGAGAAAATAGATTATATGATAAGGAATCTATTGTTTAGATCTGGTGATTATGATGCTCTTACAAAAAGATTTGGATGTTGGAGTTGTTTAAATGACTAAGATGGATATACATACAACTAAGTTTTAATATAGCCTTAAGCTAAGTTGGAGTGAGATTGTATGTCACATTGGTTGATGATTACGACCTTCAGTATATCAGATGCATGATTATATTGGCTGAACAGGAAGAGCCACAGATACAGATGTTCAATTTCCATCTCAGCCATGTACGAGGACTCAAGAGTCAAGATTGGATCTCTACTTTACAGTTATGGCTGCTTTGTGTGGGTGGGGTGGACGACAGTGCCAAGCCCACATCCTCATTGTGGCCTTATGGAGGAAATTAAAGAAGCAGTTTTCCTTGCCTTCCTAAGACCTACAGTTCGAGCCCCTTGTTTGAACCATGAGGATGAGGGAACAACGAGAAGGAGGTCTCATCCTCTCCGCCAGCATGTTAGGCGGGGGGAAAGAAGACCATAGGAGGAGGGATTCGTGGTGCTGGTAGCCTGGAGACGGTGCTAGACTTCCAACCACCAGCAAGAGGTGATCGGGAGGCATCAAGCTTCCATGTCGAGGTTGGAACGGGCGAGGAAGAGGCGGTGCTACCTGTTTGCTCACCACAAGGTCTAAGCACGGCGATGCTCATACACACCGACGTTCGGTGAGGAACGGAGACCCCATCCGATTGTGAGCCCAAAATGGATATCTCTTGCAGATGGAGGTAGCCAAAGCACAGTCGACCTCTCATTGGCATTCCAGCCTAGCGACGGCGCCCACGTAAGAGCAGGCGGGTGTCGAAAGGCTTGGGTCACACGAGAGGAGGAGTCTAGGCAGCACCTAAAGCTGCTGAGGATGATCCAACAATGTCCATAGATCCAAGTGGATCCCACACTGGAGTCAAACCCCATGATGGCAGTAGTCACAAAGAGAGAATAGAGGCTGCAAGTACGGTTGTACGGTAGGGCCTTGAGCAGCCATGATGACGCTTGAGAGAGAAGCCACGGCGGTGGCCTTGCTGTGGACAACCGGGGAGATCGCACTGGGCACAATGCATCGAGAAAGAGAGGATAAAGCTTCAAGTTGTCCGCTAGAGCAGACCCAGCCACGACAACGGCGACTTCGTGTGCAAGAAAACACACGTGTGGGTGCAACACTGTGGACGGTAGATCGCGAGGAGAGAGAGAGGACATAGACCCTGTGCTACATAGCAAGACAAAGTAGAGAGAGAGCCCAAAATCGGCCAAATCAAACCCCAAACTGGGTCAAACCAGGAGCCAGAACCAGACCGGCTCTGTCAAGAGCAGCTCTGCCACGTGGCAGCGGCCAAATGGCCAAAAAGGTAAAATGCTCAGATCTCCAGTAAATCACATTAATTAGCTCGATTATCAGAAAAATGCAAACAAGGTATCGTTATTCTTAGAAAAATTAGTACAACAATATGAAACTATAATATCCGGCTTTTGATGATTAAATATTAGCAATATCATGTAAGATGTGTAATGCTTGTTTAATGGATAATAAATAGAAAATGATGACATAAAATCATGGAAAAATATCAGTAAGTCCATAATTATGTATAGAATGCATATGATGTCAGATATGATCATGTTGATGTACGAAATTACATAATTTGATTAATATGTCTAATTAAGGCTAATAACACTAAAGATGATGCAATTAATACATGCATGCTCAATAAATGATGATATTTACAGAAAACCCTCATATCTATAACTTGAAGATAATATATAAATCTGAGATCAGTTATATACATGAAATTTGTGTTATATGAAGAGAATCCTGAATACATGTGATATAACCCTGATATGGCTAATGAAAGTGACATAATGTTAAATACATTCACATAATAATGTGACACATGAGGATATCTAGTTGATGAACTATAATCTAGAAAATGACATCAGTAAGATAAATATAAGGCAAGAATACAAGTAATCATGAGGATATCATAATGAGATAGGCAAACCCTAAAATGGATGTAACTAGGGTTAAGATGAGATGTAAGATGATGAGAACCTGATGATAGTATGTGATCTTGTCTTAATCAGGTTTGATCAAGTTACAGTTGACATCAGGAATACATATGTGATTAAGTTTATCTCTTGATCAAGGTACACCATTACCTCTTACTTGGCTTATTATACATTATGCTTGTGTTATATGGTAGTAAAGACTTGGCATATGATATTGATTGAAATTATTGTCTTGTATGATATGTTGCTTGAATTTCCATATGTATTGCTATGAACACATCAAACTGAACTCTTTGGTTGTGGTCACGTTGTACATATGGAAGCACCAACTCTTTGGTAGTGTGCTTGGACCCAACTCTTTGGTAGTGGTCACATTGTACATATGATCCAACTCTTTGGTAGTGATCATAAAGGCCTTAATGCATTCAACTCTTAGGTAGTAAATGCATGGATGATATAATGGAAATTATGCTTAAAATTTGTGTTCTCTTTTATTAATGAACATCTTGTGCAAGTATACACTTTTCTTATATTCTTTTGTTACTACCAAGTATTAGTTTTATCTTATTGCCAAGATATGATGAGAGGTATATAAAAGACACGAAGGCGTACTCAGTACAATATTCTTGAATATTGTGCTAATGTGTACCGCATGAAATCTTTTATTTAGGTTGTGGTTATGCTCTTGAAGATCCAGGATAGTTGAGAGTTGTGTGGCGAGTTGATGTACAGGTGGACCTGTTGTCTTAAGATCCTGTAGTTTAGTGGTAGTACATATATATGTTAAAGTTTTCTATTCAATATGTAATACCAAATGTTGTAACAATTCATGTTGTAATTATATGTTGAATGATGAAGATGTTTGTATGGTTTTATTATTGTTCATGTACATGTGCTACTGATTGTTTCCTTTTGACTTCCTATGATTTTCTTCTTCTTAGCCTAGTGTGGGATGTTTAAATTGGGATTCTCGCTAAGGTGAGGTTTCAATTTGGATGTCACACAGCAGATTAAGTTTTAGAAAATCCGGGGACGTAACAATATATATATATATATATATATATATATATATATATATAGTTCGTAATTACAATAGAAATTGCATGTCTGCTGATAAACTAACATGTAGATCTATGTGTTTCTGAGTTAGATATTTTATGTATGAAAATAATCAAGTACATTACATTTTAGGTTGACATTGGACTAGATGATCACTTATTGTTATCTTTAATCTTATTAATGATTTTAGTAAAAGAGTATATAGGAATATAGCATTCAGATGTTGGATTGATACCAATATTTGTAGCATATTTGTCACCATGTTGGGTTCTAGTTGTCAAGATTCCTAGACATGAACCTCCTATTATAGTTAGAGTAGGTAGCTTTAAAAGGAGGGCAATTTCTTTCTCTATAGTTTCCTAGATGACCATCAGTAATGGATCAAAAGGCTAAGAAAATAAAGTAGGTTATGGAAAGAAGATGAGATTTTGTGTGGCCAACAAGATGGTGGAGGAAGTCAAGAAGTTGTGATAGGATTTAATGTGCAATAGGCATTTGTGTATCTAGTCGTTCTATGTTTCAAGCTACATCTTATCAACAAAGCGAAAATATCCTTTACTATAGGCGTTAAGGTTAGAATATTGTCTACATGTGGAGGTGTCAATGACATCACCGTAGGTGAATGCAGGTTAGTCAAAGATAGTTCCTGGAAACATCTATTTTTTTATTGGTCATCAATGATGTGTTAGGGTGTAATAGGTGTTGCATTGGATTATGGTAACACATTGGGGAGGATTGACTAGGATGGCTTGAATACTAAACTACAGGTTCATAATGATGGAAAAATACATGTTGTAGGGTTTTAAAGAAGGGAAGTGTAGTAGAATAACAAAAAAGTATCTTCCCTTTCTACCCTAGTTGTTTGGATCCATCTTAGATATAAAACATTAGTGAACAAAATACATATGAAAGAATAACAATTATTCCTTTGCACACACTAGTTTTCCAATGACCAGACACATGTTTTTTCGATGAAGAACTTGATATCATATCTAAATCTGATTCGACCACCAAGAAATCAAGATGGGTCAATAAGAGGTCCTGATTGGCCACCAAGTTTTTGCATGGTTGTCTTCATTACAAGACCTTGTTGTTGTCTTGTGGAACAACTTCTCCAAGCCTCCATACATATGCCTATGCCTCTATTTCATCCACACAAATGAGGGAGAATGTGGTGCACCTTTTGGATAAAGAGTTGAAGAGGAAAAAGAGTTGTGAATGTGCTAGTCATCATTAAACTCCCATTCTTCTCCTATCTTGGTAAGTTGTTCTTTGGGTTTCTTCCGCTCTCTAAGAGATAAATATGATGGTAAGTTATCATAAAAAATGTGTCAAACTCTATGGGACATGCCCCTTTATATGAGAGATTCATGGGCTTAGAAAACCCAAATTCCAATCCCTTTCCTAATCACAATCCCAAAAATAGTCCAATACTAAAATTTCAGACTAGAATTTTGATCCTCTAATAAGCATCTTGTTGGGCCTCAAAAGCATTATGATCAACCAACTAGGTTTTGTGACTGTCCGATCAAGTCAATAATGATGGAGGTCTGAATTGCTTTCCAAGTTGTGACTTTCCTTGTTGAATTGTGATTGGCTTATTAGCTTACTTGATTGACCAACTAGTGTAGTCCACTGCAAAACTTAGTCAACCAATTAAGAATCATTTAATCCATAGACTAAAACAATACTATCAGCCGACCAGACATTCTAGTTGCTTGACCATATGGGAAATCAATCTAATCAGTTGTTTGATTGCAAACTTCAATTCCCTTTTGTTTCTTTATGTGTGTGACCTCATAGGTCCCTAATAAGTTATGTTCAAACAAAAGAAAAAATTGGTCCTTAGACACACATCATTACCACCCAATTAATAGGAATAAGTTGGATGATAACTACAACCCATAAAGTGACCAATGTTTCGATGACTGTATGATTTCTTTGTCACAAATATCCAAATTGAAACTTGTTGGCTAAATTGACTTTAGCATAATCCCTTTTGTTTTGATAATGACAAACATTTCATTCTTGTGGTTTTAACGTACTATTTGAGTATTTCAGGAACAAGCATATAAGGTGGTGGATAACAAAGACTTGGAAGAAACAATTTCATAAAATCGCTTTATTTTCATGATTGTAATCAAATGTAAATGCTTGTACAAGTATATAATGTACAAGTAATTAGATATCATGTAAATCAAGCGTTTAGATCTTCCCTATCCACTCACAACACTTAGATAGGCCATTCCCCAAGATAGTATCACAATTGCACATTGATGCACACACTTAGTAAATGAATACATTGAGTCAGTAATATTCTCAGTCGACAAATCATCGATCGAGAAAATATCGGTCGACAAATCTTTGACCGAGAAACTCTCGGTCGACAAAATCTTCGATCGATAATAGACCCTACTAGCCGTTAGACCCAGCAGACAAAGTGGTTGGGAGTTGGAAATGAACGTTGTAAACACTTGCTCTAGGAGGTCCCTCGGTCGACAAATCTTCGACCGAGAAGGACTCTCGGTCGACAAATTGTCGATCGAGAAAAGTTCTATCTGCACTTTTCAGGGTCAATTAATTAGCCGTTGCAAATGCAATTAGTGGACACATAACGGCTAGTTGAGCACTAAGAACCCCCTAGAAAGTGTCTAGAATGTCCTTAAGCACTTGTAGGTCATTCCTATAAATAGGACATGCCTTAGGACACCTAAACTCACCTAAGCTACACATGTGCTACACTTGAGATTGAATACTCATTGGCAATCTGTTTTGAGCAATAGAGCAATTCCTACATTGGCTATTCATTCCCATTGCTCCAACTTCGTGTCCTATAGGCTAGTATCTCCTATCCACAACACTTACACTTCTACATACATTGGTTAGGAGATCAAAACGCTTGATATAGGAAATCAAGCCTTGAGCTACAAGTGGTATGGTAATTTCTGTTTTTTTTCTTGTTCCTTTGTATCTTTTGTATTCTCCTTGCTACTCCTAGGGTTGGAGGCTGCGGATTGGAGAAGGTTCTTCTCGGAGGAGAAGGTGGACTTCAAGCTACTTCAAGAAGGCTATCGCAACGGGAAGCTACTTCAAGAAGGTTATTGCAACGGGAAGCTACTTCAGGAGGAAGGCTGCTTCAAAGTTGGTGCAATTGCTTCTAGGTGAAGGCTGCTTCAAGGTTGGTGCAATTACTTCGAGGTGAAGGCTGCTTGAAGGGTTTAGGGAGATAATTGTAATTTTATGTAAAGTCCTTGCGAGGTAATAAAATTAAATTCTTTCCAAATCCCGGTTGGGTAAGCAACCGGGTAGTGGACTGACTGCCTTAGTATTTGCTAAGGTAGGAACCACTCTAAATCCTTGTCCCCTTGTCCAATATTTTTGTGATTGGTTGTTTGAGTTAAATAATTGTTTAAAATAATTCAAAAACTCTATTCACCCCCCCTCTAGTAGTTTTTCAATTGGTATCAGAGCAGGCTTCAAGGAACCCTAACCAGGTCTTGAAGAATGAAGGGTGGTGGTGACTACAACCGTAAGCAAAGGAGCAACTTGGACCAACCTTCAACAAGTTGCAATTGGTGTTTAGGAACAAGTCACACAACAATCGGTTGTCCTTGGAGAGAAAAGAAGAAAGAGGTCCACAAAAATTGTCTCATTGCTACAACCAATGAAGAAGAAGAAGAGGTAAGCCTTCTTGATTTATCAAAAGAAGAGCTAATTTCTAGTCTTGAAGAAACACATAATAAGTATATTGAGTGCAAGAAGAAATTAAAGAAATCTAATAAAACAAATGATGAGTTGAATGCTAGACTTCTTGCTCTTACATCTGAAAATGAAGATCTCAAAAAGGTTATTGAAGATCATGATATTAAGCTAAAATCTGTAGAAGCAAATTGCAATCTTCTTTCCCTAGAAAAGTTAAATTTGCAAACTCAAGTAAATGATCTTCAAAAACAACCTATTTTGTGTACACATCTAGATTATGATATTATTGTGAAAGAAAGAGATTCTTTATTATCTAATCTAGATCAAGCGAAGATGGATATCAAGAATAGAATGGATGAAATTGTTAAGTTACAACAAGAAATCAGTAGCTTGAGTAAAAATGATATTCTCGATAAAATCTTAAGTGATCCTTATCGTCAAATTGGAAGGAGAGGACTAGGTTATAAGCCTAAAGGAAAATCTCATCAAAAACCTAGTTGGAGAAGGACACAAGCACTAGAGAGTCAATCCATGTATGTACCTAGAGGCAAATATACATATGTACCAAAGAACAACCTAGAACAAAAACATAGAAAGAGACTTGAGGTTGATTCTATATGTTGCCATTATTGCTTACGTCTTGGACATTACTCCTTTTCATGCCCATACAAGAAAAAGGATGTTGAGTTGGTATGGGTTCCAAAACCTCCAAACTAAATGAACGGAATTAAGTTGAGATATGACCAAGGACCTTAGTTGCATATTTCTATGTCTATCTCAACTCAACATAATGGGATAATAAATTAATTCAAGTTTTTAAACATCTAACTTGGATATATACAAAATCTTTCAAATTGCAAAAATAAAATTTTGCCTTACTCATAGCTAAATTGTTAATAAAGATTTGAATACAATTAGTTGGGATTTGATCTAAAAGTTCTTTTGATGTTCATAAAGTCTATCTCAACTAAACTGAGTCTTCAAATTGTTTAATTGAGTAAATAACCATTCATGATTTACTTATAAACAATTACTGAAAATGGTTCTGAAAACAATACAGAAACCTGATCGGTCGAGAAATCTTCGACCGAGCAGTCAGTCGGTCGAGAAATCATCGACCGAGTAGGTTACTGATGTCAGTCTAAAATAAGTCTGCTGAATAATTCTACAAAGGATCAATGTGCTATCTATTTGCTGTTAATAATTGTTTTACATGCACAAATTATGGAAATCATCTTTGGAACACTTATATGAGATCATTTTTATCTATGAATCATATTTGATTTAAGTTAATGGAAAATTACTGTTTTCATGGTAACCCTTGGAATATCTATACATGAACCATGTGTGTATTGAAATTTGTTTTAAATGATCATAATTATTGCATTTATATGCTGATCATTGTATATGCTTCAATTGTTCTATCATTACACCATGGATATGCTTCATCATGATCATTATGTTTCATTGGTTTGTCTAAAATAATCTTTGATTCATATATACAAACCATGAATGGATATTATTCTTGATCATTGTGATTCAGATAAATTGAAAATGCCATTAGCATAAAAGCATCTTGACATAATAAACAATGATTGTGCACATAGCATGTGATAAAATAATGATGTTGCTATGACAAGCCAAACGGTGCCTCTTAGAACAAAAATATTAATGTTTTTAGAAATCAAAAGCAAAAATCTTGACTTTAAGATATTAATCTTGCTTTCAAAATATATGTCTCTAAAGAATCTTATGATTAATATGAAAATAAGGGTATAAGAAGAAATGTGATTTAATATGTACCCATAGCAAAGCTTATGAAAACATCATTCACAATGAATGTAAAACATGCGTTCTAGAAAAATCAAGGACAAAGACTTCACTATGATGCCCATATTAAGTATTCATAATAGGTATATCTTAATATGCTTCAAATAGATATTTATTTAAAGCTATCTGCAGAAATTATACTTCACATATGAATGTTTAAATTGGAAATCTGCAGAATTTGCCTCTTGGTTGAAATTAAAATTGACCAAGGGGTGCTATGGTCGTAGTCAAGGGCGACCTAAAATAAGCTTTGACAAAATGCTTATATTGACATCATTTTTTTGTACTTAATCTTAGTATACATTTGATAAAGGTCAAAATCAAAATTTAAAATCATTTGTGACCTTAGAAGCCTTAAATTGTAAGATTAAGGGGGAGCTCATAAAAACAAATTTGATTATTTGATTAAGAAGCGTACAAAAATATTGTAAACATCATTTGAAGCCTATTATGACCTTAGTATTTTTACTCTTGGTTATGAAGAAATCAACAAATTTCATAAAATGATATATCTTGTTCTTAAAGGAATTCTCTAGACAAATTAGGGGTTAACATCCCGTCCATTTGGCTAGAGAAATTTTTATGTACTCTAAGATTAAAGAATTCTCATTTCATTTTTAGGGCTTAACATCCCTTGTAAAATGAATGAGAAATCAATACACAAATGCCATGAACTTAAAAGGAACTCATATCATTTCAAGGCTTAACATACATTGCAAATGAGTGAGAAATAAATTATGGCTAAATTTAACAATCATTACTTTGCTTTAATCCCTTGTTTTCTAATTCAATATCTATTTAAGGGGGAGCATAGCATAAAATGAAGGGGGAGAAATAAAATCTATATCTTTTTGAAATGACAAAGGGGGAGAAATAATATAAAATCAAAAACATAAAATAAAAATATGAGTTTCATAATATCTCGGCCAACATCCACTTGCAAAACAAGAATGGCTACAAAAGGTAATCTTCAGGTATGAAACTCACATGATTTATATTTCCTTATTTTATATTTAGGAAATGTTTGTCATCTTCAAAAAGGGGGAGATTGTTGGCTAAATTGACATTAGCATAATCCCTTTTGTTTTGATAATGACAAACATTTCATTCTTGTGGTTTTAACGTGCTATTTGAGTATTTCAGGAACAAGCATATAAGGTGGTGGATAACAAAGACTTGGAAGAAACAATTTCATAAAATTGCTTTATTTTCATGATTGTAATCAAATGTAAATGCTTGTACTAGTATATAATGTACAAGTAATTAGATATCATGTAAATCAAGCGTTTAGATCTTCCCTATCCACTCACAACACTTAGATAGGCCATTCCCCAAGATAGTATCACAATTTCACATTGATACACACACTTAGTAAATGAATACATTGAGTCAGTAATATTCTCGGTCGACAAATCGTCGATCGAGAAAATATCGGTCGACAAATCTTCGACCGAGAAACTCTCGGTCGACAAAATCTTCGATCGATAATAGACCCTACTAGCTGTTAGACCCAGCAGACAAAGTGGTTGGGAGTTGGAAATGAACGTTGTAAACACTTGCTCTAGGAGGTCCCTCGGTCGACAAATCTTCGACCGAGAAGGACTCTCGGTCGAAAAATTGTCGATCGAGAAAAGTTCTGTCTGCACTTTTCAGGGTCAATTAATTAGCCGTTGCAAATGCAATTAGTGGACACATAACGGCTAGTTGAGCACTAAGAACCCCCTATAAAGTGTCTAGAATGTCCTTAAGCACTTGTAGGTCATTCCTATAAATAGGACATGCCTTAGGACACCTAAACTCACCTAAGCTACACATGTGCTACACTTGAGATTGAATACTCATTGGCAATCTGTTTTGAGCAATAGAGCAATTCCTACATTGGCTATTCATTCCCATTGCTCCAACTTCGTGTCCTATAAGCTAGTATCTCCTATCCACAACACTTACACTTCTACATACATTGGTTAGGAGATCAAAACGCTTGAAATAGGAAATCAAGCCTTGAGCTACAAGTGGTATTGTAATTTCTATTTTCTTTCTTGTTCCTTTGTATCTTTTGTATTCTCCTTGCTACTCCTAGGGTTGGAGGCTGCGGATTGGAGAAGGTTCTTCTCGGAGGAGAAGGTGGACTTCAAGCTACTTCAAGAAGGCTATCGCAACGGGAAGCTACTTCAAGAAGGTTATTGCAATGGGAAGCTACTTCACGAGGAAGGCTGCTTCAAAGTTGGTGCAATTGCTTCTAGGTGAAGGTTGCTTCAAGGTTGGTGCGATTACTTCGAGGTGAAGGCTGCTTGAAGGGTTTAGGGAGAGAATTGTAATTTTATGTAAAGTCCTTGCGAGGTAATAAAATTAAATTCTTTCCAAATCCCGGTTGGGTAAGCAACCGGGTAGTGGACTGACTGCCTTAGTATTTGCTAAGGTAGGAACCACTCTAAATCCTTGTCCCCTTGTCCAATATTATTGTGATTGGTTGTTTGAGTTAAATAATTGTTTAAAATAACTCAAAAACTATATTCATTCCCCCTCTAGTAGTTTTTCAAAACTAAGTCATGGAATGTCATCCTGTTAACATTGAATCTATGTTCCTTGAATTAGAGAAGAATATTTGAGATATTGAGCTCAATATAAAATATTGATTCACAAGAGCATGGTTATCCATTACATAGTCTCACTTATCAAGTGGAAAGGATATCACTCCTAGAGGAGGGATAATATATCCATCTATTACTCATAGTATTCCCCATCTATCATTGTTCACCGAATCACTACCATTATGGAAACCTTATTTAGAAAATGTCGAGATAGTGGTCAAAGTACACAAAACAACATGTGTAAACTATAATGACTTTAGGGTTAAGGATCACAATCACCACTATCACATTGAGTTATGACTTTGACATGCCATTACATGATTTCCATGTATCAATCTCAATGTGGGTCTATCCAATACAACTTGTCCTCTAATAGGTACCCATGTATCTGTATTGATTTCCAATATTTAAGACTTAATAGACATAGACATCACTCACCATACAATGTAGTCTTATGTATTATTTTTTTCCTACATTTTCATAATAATAACCGACTACGTGCATTAAAAAAATGAATACTCATACTATACATATGATCTAATGTTCAAGTCCTTAACTTAAACTATATGTCATCGATTTAAGACAATCTTAGGAGATTTTAGGCTTATTCATTATCTCCATACTAAAAAAAATGTAATAAGTGGAATTTCCTTTTATAAACAACCAAATCAAGTACAAAGTATCCCTAGTACAATCATCACTATGAAAGTGCTTTTTGTCAAGGGATCAACAATATTTCTTTCAATCAGTACTCTATAAATCCTTAAATCTCTTTGTTGTATGATGTCATGTATGAGATGGTAATGCTTGACTATATGCTTAGAATGCTGATGCATTTTGGGTTCCTTAGCATGGAAAATAGCTTCATTTGTTGTCATAGTAAAGCTCTACTATGTATTAAATGGTTGGAACCACCTCAAGTTCACTAATGAACTTCTTGTTCCATACTTCTTCACTTGTTGCATTGGAGGAAACAATGTACTCAACCTCTATTGTGGAATAAACAAACGTTTCTTTCTTGGAACTCTTTAAACTTACATCTATATCATTTAAGCAAAATACAAATCCTAATTGTGATGAATAATCATCCTTATCAACTCGTAAGCTTGCTTTAGTGTTACATTTTACAACTAACTCTTCCTCACCATTATAAATTGGGAATTGAACCTTAGTTCATCTCAAGTACAAGAGGATGTTAACTATAACTATCTACTGGCCATCACTGAGATCTGATTAGTAAAACCTACGACTTTGACTATGTGTGATGAGGAGTAAACCAACTTCTTGATAACAGTTTCAACTGATGTACATGTTGGTATGTATGCCCTGAGAGCCAATCATGGGATGATTGGTGGGATACATTAAGATTGATTTGATAAACATCAAAGGCAAGATTCCAATTCTTTCTGGTTCAGTCATATGAGATAGTGATAGAACAAATTGAATGTCTAGGGAATGACAATACTCAATGACGTATGCTTTCAGGTTGAGGACCTGAAAGATGAGATCATACATATGCTAAGAGTTTGTACATTCTTGTTATGTCCCTAGTCGGATGTCATTGGGGAAGGTAAATAGACAGCAATGACACACAAGACTAGATTGTGGTATTGGTTGATGATAGAATTTCATTAGTCATGATATAGAGATATCAAACCAAACACATAGGTACTTGTTAGAGAACAAGTGTACCGGACAGACCCACCGTGAGTTTGACACATGGAACCATGACATGGTAGTCACAGTCAGTACTCACAGTGATGGTGGTGAGTGTGATTCTTTGACCTGAAATCACGACACTCAACACATGTCATTGGCCACACTTTGACATCATCAAATGCAGTCCTGAAACATGGGTTGTTATAAAGGTGATGATTGGGTGGCTTTGAAACATGGGGCTTTTGAGGGGTGAGTGATAGATATGGGATTTGTCCCTCCTGAGGGAGTTTGATATCCAAGGCCACTTGATGAGTAGGATTGAAATAGTGTGTGCACGCATGTGTGAATCAGTATGTGATATTGATGTCATACATATCTCTTCCAATCTGCTCTGAGATCAAGAAAGTGAATGAACGTTGACAGGATGACTGTTCCATGCCTCAAGTTCATTTGGGATATCACTGACAAAGGAATTATATATTCGTTGTAACACCATTCACGGATTGTAGGATTGAAAGTTGTTCTCCAACTTTCTTTTCCACTTGGGTAGCACTGATGTTTTACTAGGAACCGCTCTTTGCTTGTGAAGTCATAAGTGTTATGGACTTTCACTGCAAATGTGAAATGGACCTGTAGGGTCACACACAAATGATTTAACCTGGAAGAGGAGTTTTGTCCACAAACAATGTTTAGATTGATTACTAAAGGAGTTTAGTAGTTCAATTAAACACTCATTTATATGATAGCTCAAAATCATAGTGTTTAAGGTGTTGGATAGATTGATTAGAGTATCAGATTGATTGAAACTGCAATTGACTGTTTCTGCACAATCTTTACTCCCAACCGATCGGCTCATGTGATGAAATGATTGGCTCATCTTGGTGAATCGTCCGACTCAGGATGTGAGTCGATCAGCTCATAGTCAGGGTGAAATGATTGCTTCAAGTGTTGAAACGGTCGGTTCAAATGATGCAACCGAGCAAGTTGGGAAAGTAGGATTGGTGGGAAACTTCCTTTCATTTCACTTGCCCAATTTGATTGGAACAAGGATTGGTATTTGATACCAAATAGAAATAAAAGATGGAAAGTCAACCGGGAACTGATCAGGACCACAAACCGACCGGTTAAAAAATGAACTGACCGGTTGTGATTTCCCAACCGATCGATTGAGATGTCAACCGACCGGATCAGGTCCCCAACCGACCATTTCATTTGTGAAATGATCGGTTCAGGTTGCGAGTTGGTTGTTTTGTGGAAAATCTCCAACCCTTCTACTCCTGCTTTTAGTCCTGCATTGCCCGGGATGGAGAACCCTGTCCCATGACCCTCCTATATATATAGGGGTATTGGGGGCTTCTCAAAGAACAACTCAGTGCAACGAGTTACTCTGTGAAGTTGTCGTTATCTCTAGTTTTGGTAACCAAGAGAGAGCCCGAGCAAGTGCTACCCGATAAGGGAGGCACAACAAGGGAAAGACAACTGCAGAAAGCAACTGGAGGTAGGAGAGTGTGTCGGCGACTAGTACGCTGACAGGAGGGTGTGACTCCTTCCAATTCCTTGTGGGACAAGGAGATTGGAGTTCCAGGTGGTCCATGTGGACTACTTCAGAGGCGGGAGGTTTCTGCCGCTAGGAGGACAACCTTTAATCTCGTCAGTCACGGTGCGACCAGGAGCTGCATAGACACTGTCCAAGATAGGAGGTGAAGACCGCGCAAGGCGTGAGGTATTGTCACCGAGCAAGCCTCGGGACAAGGTATGATTCCACAAACCATCCTTTCCTATTGTATAGACGTTGGCACATTTCCTTGTTTCGGGTTTGGGGGAGAAAATTTTTGTTTCCGTTGCCTTCTCTACCTCCCCTAAAACCCAACAGTGGTATCAGATCCACGTCAACTACTCTATACTTTAAGGATTATCAATATGATTGATTTTGGTTTGTCGCCTTTATTTATTGCATACGATGCGAATAATATTGGCTTTATGCATGTCCAATCCTAAATCCACAAATCCCAATTTACATATATGATATGTATTATTAATGCACTCAATACATGTTTTCCTTAAACGAGTTTTGTGGTGGTTGTATAGCGTGGTTATGGCCAATAAACCCTATCTGTGTATGGTTGTATGTGTTTGCTTGCATCTCGATCTACGCACCGATCTTCCTTCTCCTATTTCTGATGTAACTCAAAATAATTCGAGATTTCTTTCCTACCTTTGCTCCCCACGAATGTAACTTGAGGTTTATCTTTTTACAATGTAAAAGAGGATAGATTTTATTTATTGTTATGTCAAAGAACGGAGGACATCCTGACGACAGCTGAGACGATCGGTTCAAGGCGTGAACCGATCGGTTGACGTTCCAGATGATCAGTTCAAGGAGTGAGCTGATCGGTTGATGACCGGTTCAAGGAGCGAGATGAGCGGGTGGCAGCCATGAGATGCACGAAGACCAGGCAAATCGATCAGTTGGAGGAGCCAACCGATCGGCTGGTGGCACCCAGCTGACCAGTTTGATGGCGAGCCGATCATTCATGCGATGAGTTGATCAAACCCAGAAAGGCAAAGCACAAAGTTCATCTTGTACATGTTTCATATGATGTAGACCTAGATGACCGTGATTCCTCTTGGCTTGAGGAATCACATTAGGATGACCATAATCATCGCTTTTATCGTTTTGCATGTTTTCTGTGGGATATAACATGTATATGATATGTACAATGTATTGTGGTGATTAGATATGTATATGTATATAAAACCAAATCCCTCATTAAATATTAAGTTTTAGATGCCTTCCAAATGCAACACATGTGAAAAGCTTGATCGACCAAGTGTGGGCACGCCCTAGCGTGGTGCACCGTCTATCTCGTTGAAGCGTGAAGGATGGATATGTGGGTCTTCCCTAGCAAGGTTCATATTCATCATGTTTGCTTTGGGTTGCACTTAACAAGGTGATCTAGATGGGATCTAGTACCTTGAAGCATGGAGGTGATCATGGCAAGGAGTTGCATATGACATCTTATGAAGAGTTGCATATGATGTAGTTGGCAAAAGTTGCCTACCTGAGAGATCTAAGTTGGGGGTGACAGCCCTAGCTGGTCCATGATTTAGAGGATCTCAGGATCTTGCCCACTAGAAGGTTGTATGCTGCAATCTTCCGAATTGATGGTGAGGGATATCAATTTGAAGTAAAATAGTAGGAGCGATAATTAATTAAAGGCCTAATTATATAGTCAATTTTTTCAAATCAATCAAATAAGTCAAAGATGATTTTTGGACTAAAATTGCATATTTTCCTTTTGTAGTACAAATGGAAACAAACAACAATCACTTTTCTTTGCGATCGGTCCTTGAAAAGGACAAGATAAATGGGACAAACTTCGACGACTGGTATAGGACATTGAGAATTGTTCTCACTCAAGAGCGAAAGCTCTATGTACTGGATACTCCAATTCCAGAGGAACCTGCTCCTAATGCACCAAAGGCAGAAAGGGATGCTTACAGGAAGCATTATGATGATGCCATTGATGCAAAGTGCTTGATGTTGTGCTCTATGAACCATGAGTTGCAGAGACAACATGAGAACATGGGTGTCATTGAGATGATTCAACATATTAGAAACATGTATGAATATCAAGCACGACAAGAGAGATACAATGTCTCAAGGGAACTGTTCGAGTGCGTCATGACAGAAGGAGATCCAGTTGGTCCTTACACACTCAAGATGATTAGGTATGTGGAGTACCTGACAAGACTAGGATTTCCACTGAGCCAAGAGTTGGCTACTGACATGATACTGCAATCATTGCCAGAATCCTACAGTCAGTTTGTGATGAACTACAACATGAACAACTTTGATAGGCCACTGTCAGAGTTGTTAGGCATGTTGAGGACAACTGAGATACAAATGAAGAAGGACAAGCCTAAGTCTGTGATGGTGATCACGAGCAAGAAAGGAAAGTCCAAGCGCAAGGGCAAGGGCAAAGCTAAGAAAGGTTCTGATGCTAGCCAGGAGCCCAAGTCATCTTCAGCTCTCAAGGCCAAGGGAGGCGTGACCATGAAAGGCAATTACCACCATTGTCAAAAGCCAGGACATTGGAAAAGGAATTGTCCTCTCTATCTGAAAGAACAAAAGGAGGCGACAGACTTCTCTACTTAAAGGTGTCCTGAAAGTAAACTTGTAACACTTTTGAGGTATATGATACCAAGATGTAAAGTGTAAAGCACTCATAATTGGGGCAAATGTTGCCGCCATAGATAGGAGTACTTTTGTTTATTTTCAGACTAAAAGGCATGTAATACAGTTATGAACTGTTATTTCATATTTTCTAATAGATAGAAACACTTTATTTTGCATATTGTATGACAATGATGGAAATCAATAAAGAGATGTTTCAATTTCTAAAAGATATGATCTTTATGGCAATGCCTTGTTTATCTTATGGTATTTGATACGCATAAGATAAAATGATACCTAAAAGTTATAGATAACTCAAATAATCAAATTAGCATCAATCATGAGAAATTCATTTCTAGTTTCCATGTGATGGATAAATCTAGACTCTTTTGGTTAGAGAACCAGTTAGAGACGTGAATATCTTGGACAAGATTAATCAATCTTCACTAATGGTAGTGGGAGAACGATTATCCTATTAGGTATGATACATGTGATGTATTTACATACCTATTATAACAAATGCTAATACTTCAAATGGTGTTTAGAGAAATACCAATAGGAATATCTTAAAGGGATCAAGAATATCATAGATGAAGTGAAAATTTGGTAAAGTGTTAATTCTTGATGAGATCAATGAATGAAATACTTGGACCAAATGTTTGAGATCCTTTTGAGTGATTATGATAGTGTATCATAGTGAACTCATGATTAAGGCATGGTGATGTCTAAATCAAGAAGGAATCATACTCTAAGGAGTTAGAGAATGATTATCAAATAACTGAATTCTTCTTAATAAAAGAATAACCCACATTAATAAAGGACATTGAGAATCACAAGGAGTTGTGAGTTCTTATATCCTTGACAGATACACCTCAATTATCTATGTGCTGAGTTGTTCATGTGATGAGTCAACTATCTAGATGAATATGAGGAACCAAATTTTGAATTATGGTTTATGACTATTTCATCCTAAATGACATCCATGTGAACCATAAGGTATGACCTTGATGGTAGCACCCATTGGATGAAATCCATAAGTGCAAATGAATCTTAACTGTTAAGACACATGGATAACATTTTGAGAAGGATGATTCTTGTTGATTGAAACTTAATGACTAAGACATTTGGCATATGGATACTAAAACCGCATTCCTATGAGGAATAAAACAAGGATGTCTACATGACACAACCTATAAGGTTTATGAATCCACTAATGCAAATGAAGTCTATAAGTTACAATGGACTAATCAATGTGATTGATTGAGCATAAGAAACTCATAATTGGATCTTTACTTTGATGATATAGTCAAAGGGTTTGACTGATATTTCAAAGATAAAGAAGGGATCTGTGATTTAGTGGGAGCGTATTCACATTCCACATATTGATGTGAAATGGAAATGTTCTAAAATGGAAATCCAAAAGTGGAAATTATCTTTAAGGGAGATAGAGATGTTTCCTATGTGATAGGAATAGAGATATATAGAGATAGTTCTTGAAAACCTCTTGACCTGAAAGGAGAGAGCATACATTGGCAATCTGTACTGAAGGGTTTAGTATAAACAGATTCCGTGGGAGAAAACTTGTCCATGATACATGGAGTTAGTATCCCAAGGCCATGTGTCCAATTCTTATGAAGAATGGGAACACTAAGAATAGATATGGATCTATCATGTATGTAATCATCCCATTATCTTGCATGTAGAGACATGGCAAGAATAAAATGCATTCATTATCTTGTTTGTAGGACATGGCAATATTATGTGCTCATCCTGATAACTCGTACGTGGGAAATGACGAGTGGATGTCTGTCTACTTCCAGTAAGGCATACTGGAAACCATAAGAACTTGATAAGTACAGGAGAAGTACTAGTTCTATGGAGATAAGGAAGAGTTCAATGTAAAGAGTTACATTGATGTGAGCTTCCGAAAAGGATAGAAAATTAATCGCAAACTATATATAGGATATATAAAAGGTGAAAGTTTGTTGATAATTGGAAACATTCCAGTAAAGCCATTTAAAAGTAAATGCCGAGTATCCGTGTGTTAGAGAACAACAGTGGATACTATATGGATCTGGAAGTTCATGAGATGAACTTATAGTTATTCCGCTCATTGATGACAAGTATGGAATCCTTGATCATGCAATGTGGCTAAAGGTTAGCAAAGGAATACTGGATCGAATATTACGACGACTCCATCTCATACGTGTGATGTACAATGAATAGATGTGAGACATGCATTTTATACTGACTTTGGCAAGGTGTTTCCATTACTCACTATGTTCGCACTAGAGCACATTAACATGTGAGACATGTTTGAAGATCACTATGAATATGATTCAAGGGTTATTGGCTCACAGTGCAAGTGGGAGTCTATTGGTATGTATGCCCTGAGAGACAATCATGGGATAATTGGTGGGATACATTAAGATTGATTTGATAAACATCAAAGGCAAGCTTCCAATTCTTTCTGGTTCAGTCATATGAGATAGTGATAGAACATATTGAATATCTAGAGAATGACAGTACTCAATGACGTATGCTTTCAGGTTGAGGACCTGAACGATGAGATCATACGGATGCTAAGAGTTTGTACATTCTTGTTATGTCCCTAGTCGGATGTCATTGTGGAAGGTAAATAGACAACAATGACACACAAGACTAGATTGTAGTGTTGGTTGATGACATAATCTCATTAGTCATGATATAGAGATATCAAACCAAACACATAGGTACTTGTTAGAGAACAAGTGTACCAGACAGACCCACTGTGAGTTTAACACATGGAACCATGACATGGTAGTCAAAGTCAGTACTCACAGTGATGGTGGTGAGTGTGATTCTTTGACCTGAAATCACTACACTCAACACATGTCGTTGGGCACACTTTTACATCATCAAACGCAGTCCTGAAACATGGGTTGTTATAAAGGTGATGATTGGGTGGCTTTGACACATGGGGATTTTGAGGGGTGACTGATAGATATGGGATTTGTCCCTCCTGAGGGAGTTTGATATCCAAGGCCACATGATGAGTAGGAATGAAATAGGTGTGCGCACGCATATGTGAATCAGTATGTGATATTGATGTCATACATATCTCTTCCTATCTGCTCTGAGATCAAGAAAGTGAATGAACGTTGACAGGATGACTGTTCCATGCCTCGAGTTCATTCAGGATATCAGTGATAAAGGAATTATACATTTGCTGTAGCACCATTCATGGATTGTAGGATTGAAAGTTGTTCTCCAACTTTCTTTTTCACTTGGGTAGCACTGATGTGTGACTAGGCACCACCCTTTGCTTGTGAATTCATAAGTGTTATGGACTTTCACTGCCAACGTGAAATGGACCTGTAGAGTCACACACAAAGGATTTAACCTGGAAGAGGAGTTTTGTCCACAAACAATGTTTAGATTGATTACTAAAGGATTTAAGTAGTTCAATTAAACACTTAATTAATTGACAGCTCAAAATCATAGTGTTCAAGGTATTGGATAGATTCATTAGAGTATCGGATTGATTGAAACTGCAATTGACAATTTCTGCATGATCTGTACTCCCAACCGATCGGCTCATGTGATGAACTGATCAGCTCAGCTTGATGAACCGACCGGCTCAGGTTGTTAGTCGATCGGCTCATAGTCCGGGTGAAATCATTGCTTCAAGTGTTGAAACTATATGTTCAACTGATGCAACCGAGCAAGTTGGGAAAGTAGGATTAGTGAGAAATTTCCTTTCATTTCACTTTCCCAATTTGATTGGAACAAGGATTGGTATTTGATACCAATTAGAAACAAAAGATGGAAAGTCAATCGAGAACTGATCAGGACCACGAACCGACCGGTTCAGAAATGAATCGACCGGTTGAGATGTCCGAACCGATAGGTTGATATGTCAACCGACCGACTCAGGTCCTCAACCGACCATTTCATTTGTGAAACGATCGGTTCAGGTTGCGAGTTGGTTGTTTTTTGGAAAATCTCGAACCCTTCTACTCCTACTTTTAGTCCTGTATTACACGGGATGGAGAACCCTGTCCCATTACCCTACCATATATATAGGGGTATTGGGGGCTTCTCAAAGAACAACTCAGTGCAACCAGTTTCTCTGTGAAGTTGTCGTTCTCTCTGGTTTTGGTAACCAAGAGAGAGCCTGAGCAAGTGCTACCCAATAAGGGAGGCACAACAAGGGAAAGACAACTGTAGAAAGCAACTGGAGGTAGGAGAGTGTGTCGGCGACTAGTACGTTGACAGGAGGGTGCTACTCCTTCCAATTCCTTGTGGGATAAGGAGATTGGAGTTCCAGGTGGTCCGTGTGGACTACTTTAGAGGCGGGAGGTTTCTACTACTAGGAGGACAACCTTCAATCCTGTCAGTCCTAGTGCGACCAGGAGCTGCACAAACACCGTCCAAGACAGGAGGTGAAGTCCGCGCAAGGCGCGAGGTATTGTTGCCGAGCAAGCCTTCGGACAAGGTATGATTCCACAAACCATCCTTTCCTATTGTATAGACGTTGACGCATTTCCTTGTTCCGGGTTTGGGGGAGAAAATTTTTGTTTTTGCTGCCTTCTCTGCCTCCCCTAAAACCCAACAGTACCACTACACCTAGTCTCAACAAAGGCCAAGATATGGAGCCTGTGAGTGAGCTTGTATTCTCTAAGTGGATGAAGTTTCCTTGGATAAAGCTCCTTGGAGATCCCAAAAAAGTATGTTAATCATTAATATAAGAGGTATGGGGGTTGGGGTGAGCCCATGATGTGAATGTTGCATGCATACCAATAGGTTGTTCACTTCCATTAGGTTCAACAACCTCGTTCTCTCATTATATATTGGTATCTTCCATATCCTATTTTTTTGTCAAAAACCAGTTGCTTCTTAAGGTGATTCACTAGTTGGACAACCAATTGTGTTACCTTCCCTTTGTTGCTTTGTCAGTTAGAACTAACAACAACATTCTGATAAACTATATTTCTATTGAGTAGGATGACACCAGTCCCACAACCTCTATCCCCTGAATGAAAAGTTTCAGACGGTGGATCTAGAATTAGTTGACTCATTGACCCTCCAAATAGGAATTCCACCCCTCTATTGAGGACAAGTTGTTTACCTTAAAATATATGGTCATCAACTAGAGCTGCCATAGTGTCTCATTGTTATGTGTCACTTTGACTCCATATTAATACTTTTTGGGTATTGTTTGGATTGTCCCTCAATTTATAGATTTCTCTTCTTCTTGTTATGATGATTCATTATAGTTTTCTATTTTGGTTTTGTCTCTTTTATAGGCTTGGAAGTCTCACTTACTACTTGATTTACTACAGTTGTAATAGGTGGTTCTCTCACATTCTTATCCACTGATGTTGTGGCTTTAATGGCTTGCACAAGACTATGCTTACCCTTTCTTGTTTTAGGGTGAAACACCATATTTGGTATGTGGATTTCTTGAGGGTAAGCGATCGAGACTCATAATTTCGTAGTAGGTGAGAATTATGCCTTTGGTGGAGCAAAGGGTTTCTAAAAACTATAGCCAATGTCTTTGTTCCCTCAACAACCACATCACATGCAAACCACAAGGAGGTTTTCTATACTCCAAGCGATAATGTTCTTCATTTAGGAAGATTGGTAGAGGAAGGAATTGAGAAGTATTAACTACAATAGAAAGATGTGCAAACTTGCCACTATCATCAGAAGTTTTGGTTGCATCAATTTGATTGTCTTCCCTATAAGTTCATTGATGGTTTCCAGCAGATAGCTCTGGATGGGGAAGATCGACTGGTCAACAATGCATATCCATAATGCTAGATTATAAGGTATGTGGTCATATGGAATGAAACTTGAAGACCATGATTGAATTGAAACATAATTTCAAAATATTATCTAAGTGTCACTGGTTTTGGCCTTCAAAAAGTTGATATTATTAGCTAGTTGGACAATATAATAACCCTATTGGGAAATATGGAGATCAAAGATAGCAACAGAAATAGAATTCTTTTCAATATTCCCTAATTAACAAATCACGTCAAAGACAATGCCTAGGAAAGATGGTACAAAATAAACCTTGTCCTAGGTAAAGTCTAGTGACTATCCTTGCATAGAGATGTGTTTCCTTCTTGTAAAACTCATAGACAAAGGTTGATGACATTCTCCTAGTGTATAAGCAAAGCTTCCATGACTCTACATAGTCCAAGCGGACCACTAGAAACTCCATGTCACACTCCTTGAGATGGAATAGTGTCAACCTTATTCTTCCTTTCTATCTCTCTCTATCACGGGTAAAAAGATGGCTTAGGCTCTCACATTACCATAACTATGAGAAGCAAAGTGTGTTGAGACTCTTGGCTACCCTCAGCCGTTATATATCGTGTGAAAGGGATATGATTTCCAAAACCATAGGGGATGAAAGGTCATATTCTTGACTTGATGACGGCTGCGCACAACCTGTCAGTCAATTGGACTACCCAATCAGTCAACTAGCACAACTAGTTGATCGACTAGATTGTCCAATCGATTGGCTAGCCTACTGTTAGCAACACAATGACACTAGTGCAATGATTAATGGTAATCATTACACTTGTTTTTAGTCATTTGATCTAGTCCAACTGGTCAATTTGAATCAGTTGGTCGACTGACCATTGTTCTCATCTTTGGGCAACAATGACTAGTCGCTCGAATATATTCTTTAGTCAGTTGATTGGATTCTCATACAACACCCACCAATATTGTGTCTAGTCAGTCGACTAGACATTCTAGTCAGTCAACTAGACATTCCAGTCACTTGACTGATAATATGTGTTATTTTGTTTTGTTACGTTAACCTTTAGCAACCAAATTAAATCCTATCCATGACTAAACACATTTTTTGTGCATCCTATGTGTTTGACCCTATGGGCTCCAAATTATGTTGGTAGTGATATCTATAATTATATCATTAATTCATAAGCAATGAGCGATATCTAGCAAAACATCATTGTTGTCGAAGTAATATGATATATTGGAGAACATATAGTACCTTTTTTGTAGATCTCTAAATTGAACATTAGGCATGTAATATTTATCCTCTGAATTAAATGTATATATTTTGAACTAGAGTAGACTATTGAGATGCATGTGAGCTTAATATCACATATCGACTCACATGATTATGTCCATGCATTTCACACTCTCACTTGTCAAGTGCCCATTATATCATTCCAAAAGGAGGGACAAATTCCATCTAAGTCAATCACAACAATGCACATGTGTCACAATGTAAACAAGAACCATTTGTATAGAAACCCTTATTCAAGGTCACATTGAATGGTGTTAAAGTCCATTGAAAATCATGCAGTTATTGTAGTTACTTCAGGTCTAAGAATCAGGATCACCACTATCACATTGAGAGATGATTATGACTACCCTTCAATGGTTTCCATGTATCACTATCAAGGTGGGTCTTTTCTGTAAACTTGTTCTCTAACAAGTACCTATGTGTATGACTTGATATTCAACATCATGACTAACAAGATTCACTCATCATTCAACACAACTACCAGACTTATATATAGTTGTTATCTTAATAGGTTTGACAAAAATATGATACTAGGGACATACCAAAAATGCACATACTTTGATCACACATTTGATCTTGTGTTGACGTCCTCAACTCGGACCATATGGCATCGAGTAACATCATTCTTTATACATCTATTTTTATAACATGGTTTTTCACATGTATTTACATTTTTAAAATGAAAATATTTGTATAATAAGGATATATTAGAAATTGATGTGCTTTATTTTGAAATTAAGGATTTAACTTGCAAATTATCCTTTTCATGGTTTTTGGGGATTTTACTATTTTCAATAATTCAATAGTATATATGAAGAAAGAAAGAGAGAACATTCCAAAACAGATGAATAACTAAAGGTAATGGGAATTAATAATTTTTTTTTGGATAAAGTAAAATATTAATGGATAACCAAAAATTTACAAGTATAGGGATATACAAAACCAAGTATATGTAGTGGGCTACTCTACAAAACCCCACTATCTGAGTAAGAGAGTATCTATACTCTTGCTAATATTAGGTTTGTTTTTATACAACCAACCTAGATTATGTACAATATGGTCAAAGACTGTAACACAATCCAATCTAGAAGACCTGTGCAATCTGGAATTTCTCTCCTACCAAATAGCATGACAAACGGCAGACAAAAGCACCCCGAAAAAAGCTCTGAAGCGGCCCTTACCCTTGGTTTTCATGAGACACGTAGGGATAAACTCATCAAAATTATGAGGGGGTTGACCACCCCATCCCATCTTTAAAGATATCATCATTAGCAGGTATTTGGAGAGTGTGCAGTAAAAAAAAGATGTCGATGACACTCAACTTCCTCATCACACAACACACAAAGCGGGTTTATAGGTAAACCCCATTTGATCAACCAGTCAGCAGTGGGTAGCTTCCCAAGAATGTAGCAGTAACAGCAGTAGCTCCATTTTAGTGAATGGAACTTGTTCCATAGTAGTGTATCCCACAACACTTGAGGTAAGTGATAATAAATTATCCTCCACGGCTGGAAATAATAAGTTAGGGACCAACTACCACCATTAGGAGCATGCACATACTAAATATTGAGATGGGTCCAAGCACTAGCCATCACTCTCTAGGTGCTTGAACACTTGGCCGAGCAGGTGTCCAGATCATCCCCATATCTCTGAATCATCCACCATCCCCAAGAGGAATCACCAGTAGTAAGGAAAGAGTGAACCCTTTTAAACGTAGAGGCTAAGGCCATATCGCCAATGTCTCGAATGTTCAGCCCACCCTCATGGTATCTTCTGGAAATAGTGGTCCAAGCTAGTCCATTGTGCTGACCACCCCAAATGAAATCAACATAAATGGATTTAATCCTCAACAACACGAAGATGGGGATATCCTCTTGAGTGCACCAGAATCTGATCTTCCCTTCCAACACAGACCTAATAAGGACAAGACGACCAACAAGGGACAGACAAAGACCATTCCATTTAGAAATCGTCTCACAGAGGCTGTCCAAGGAAGGAGAAAAGTCACTACCTTTTCTTCTACCCCCTATAACCGAGATACCAAGATAACGAGTGGGAAACAAGCCTTCCTCAAGCTACACTGCATTTTTGAGTCTACCACGTCTGGAGTCACAAGATCTAGAGAAGAAAACTCTGGACTTGATATCACTGAGAAACAACCCTGTCAAGTTCCCAAACTCAGTCATAAGGACATGAAAGCCTCTCAAGCATTTGACATTGTCATTGATGAAGAAGAGCACATCGTCAACAAAGATCATATGTGCCAACACACGACAGCCACCCACTTTGAAGGGCCTAAAGGAATTACTTGTCTCAGCCAGATGTATGAGATGAGATAAAGACTCCATCACCAAGGTGAATAAGAGAGGGGACAAAGGGTCCCCCCGACGAATCCCATTAGAATTACAAAAGAACCCATAAGGGCAGCCATTGACAAGCACAGAGAAATATGTTTTTTGGACACATTCTTTCATGATATCAATCCATCTTCGAGAGAAACCCAAGGCAGCCATAATCTTCCACAAGGCAGACCACTTGACTCTGTCATAGGCATTGGTGAGATCAATCTTTATGCAATATTTCTTCGAACTATTCTTGACCTTGAAATCAAGTAAGAATTCCATAGCCACAAAAGAATAGCATCATAGATAGAGTGCCCAGTGATAAAAGTGCTTTGCTCCAGAGACACATTGCCATGAAGGATGGACTTCAATCTGCGAGCAAGCACTTTGGCAATGATCTTATACACAACATTGCAACAGGAAATGGGTCTAAGATTGGCTAAGGAGGAGACATAGTTCTGTTTGGGGATTAGTCTGAGAAAGGCATGATTCACCGACTAAACCATTCTACCACCAACAAAGAACCATTTGATAGCACCACAAATATCATCCTTTAACGTATCCCAGAACACCTGGAAGAACTTAGCATTAAACCCATCGGGCCCCGGGGCTTTTGAGGCACCAATAGAGAAGAGTCCATCCTTTATCTCATCAACCAAGATCAATTTAAGCAACTGGTGATTCATGTCATCGGTCACCTTCTTGGGGGCATCTGATTGCTACCTACTTGATTGGAAGTACTGTTGTAGAGATTGGAGAAAAATGACACAACCAGCTCACCCACCTCATTTTGTCTGTTGACTATGGAACCTTCCTCTTTTATGAGAAAATAGACGATGTCCTTCATATTTTTCTTTCTAACAGCAACGTGGTATACACGGGTATTACGGTCGCCATCCCAGATCTATTTGATTCTATTGTGTTTCCATAGCATGAGTTCCTCTTCTTTTCAAGATGAAGGAGTCTTTTCCCTTTATTATCTTCAAGACATATAAGATCAGGGTAGAGAGGGTTCTCTCTGATATTCGCAGCCACAATATTAAAATCCTCCTTGGTCACAGCAATTAAGGTAGGGATTTCAGATAACTCTTTGGCCCATAACTTTAGCACAACTTTGACTCTCTTAAGTTTCTCATGTAGAACATACAAAGGGTTGCCACTGATTTGTGTTTGCCATTCTTTTTTCACAAGGATAGAGCAAGAGTCCCAACCAAGCCAAACATTGAGAAAGTAGAAAGGTTTGGGTTTAGAGGCTTGTCTAGAAAGATTCATAAGTAGCCAGACATGGTCATTGTTTGGATGGCAACTGGGGTTGATAGGAACATCAAGAAACATCTCCAACCAAGTTTGGTTGGCAAGGACTCTATATAGATGAGAAGAAATGCATCTATGTACGACTCTTTTGTTATGCCTAGTAACCAGGCCCCCTGTCATACTGATCTCACTTAACCCCAGCAACGTCAATACTGCTATTAAACCTATCTAAGAAAGAGTCAGGAATCAGCAGCCCACCATACTTCTCATGTGCCCTCAACACATGATTGAAATCACCTATGAACAATTGAGGCAACTCCTGCTGATTTTCCTCTTTTTGAACTTCCAATAGATTCCTCCTACACATTTCAGAATTATGGCCATACATGGTAGAAATCACTATGTGCAAACCACCGTTGTTAATGCATCTAGTAGTGATCATTTGGTCCATAGCAAATATCACTTGAACATCCCAAATGTTGGGGTTCCATCCTATGGCGATGCACCCTCCTTCGATATGAGTGAGGTTGGAATCATAGTCCAACCCCCAGAAAAAAGACCAGTGATTCTATCAACAACTTCATGTATGATCCTAGTTTCTAAACAGATCACTAATGAGGCTTTAAACTCATTGATGACTTTCCTCAACCTCGCCTGCTTCCAAGGTCGAGATGCCCCTCTCACATTCCATGAGAGGAGGCACATTATCTCTTCTTGTTATGACCGCCCCTTCCAACGGTAGTTACCAACCTTTTGGACCTCCTGCTGTCACTGAGAGAAGTAGAAGATTCCTCACTTCTGCCACTATTCTCCATAGCATCTCCCTCTGCATCCAACCCTTGAAGGACATCAAAGGAATTTGGCGAGCTCTCAGCAGCAGGTGGCTCTCTAGGTTGAATAAGACTCAATCTCCTACCATTAGTAATAGGGGAGAATCCATCCGCTCTAGTCGTTGCTCCTATTTGGGGCATTTCGACATTCACCTCAGCAATAGACTCCACAACTAGCTCAATAACAGGGGGAATCACTGTTGAAGGTAGAACTAAAGGAGTCGTAGAAGGGTCGTGGGCGGTCGCCTCCTAGGAGGCTTCCACAACCCGCTCTATCACAACATCACTACATTTGACGGGGACTATCGAGCCAGGCACCCTATATTTGTAGCGCCTTCTTCTAGTCTTGGACCTACAACAGATGGGAGGATTCTCTTGAGGTGGTTCTCTAGCTCTAGGGAAAGAACCACCATGGTTCCCAAACACCAAGCAAGAGGAGCACCTATCCGGTAGGGCCTCATAGTGGACTCTTATCTCAAGGTCGGAGCCATCTAGCATTTCCACCATCACGACAAGGGGTGGGGTTATGTCTGCTGAGATGTCGACACACATTCTAGCTGTCGCAGACCAATTGTTGAAGGCCCTAGGGGTACCGATTGCATAGCCAAAGCACGTGACAGCTCTCTTGGACCAGTGTCAACCCATATCGGGTAAGGTGACCCACATAGGGCCGTCTTCAGAGCATCACATCTGAGGTCGGCCTCCGGCATCCATTTTCTGGCCAGTACCAATTGGCTATCAAAGAACCACGACCCGTTCTCCAAAGGTGAATGAAGGTCGAACACATTGGAGAACCTGACCAGAAAGAGCCCTTAAGCAAGAGGTGACAGGAGGAGGTCACCCTTAGGTATCCAGGATCCCAACATCTAGCCCTGAAGATGTTCGAAAACCACCTTCTTGTCCAACACTTGAACTATGATTGAGTGCTTGTTGTAGTGGTCCATCTCGGTGATCCGAGGTGTAGAGAACTTTGTCCATGGGTGGTTGTCCTCCTCTTTGTAGAATGGGTTCTTAGGCACCTCTGAGTCATCTTCTATCCTTAGCGCCTTCGGGATGGAGGGATCCTCCCCTGTGATAGTGTCCACCCATGCTCTAGCGAGGGTGACATCTGTTTCGGGGTGACCCCACAGGAGGACCGTCTGGCTAGAGGAGGTGGAGGGGTTAGTCAAGGGAGGTGTTGTTGGAGGTGGGGTGGAAGAGGCGACTGTTCACACCACCATAGAGAGGAGGCGGCACTCAGAGAGCTACTATTCCTAGAGATGGAATAGAGTTTTCTCTCTCAAGAAAGGGGTGTCGTGACCAATTGGGTATTCCTAGAGATTGGAGAAAAAAGGGTAATTAATAATTTACATGTGAAATTATGTGGATTTTTTTATAAAAGTGGTGTTGAAGGAAACTAAAGGATGGGTTTTGTTTCCATGCTATTTTTAATGAGAAAAGTAATCCAAATAAGAAATATGGAAAAGTTAGGAAAATAAAGAATTAATTTGATGCTTTATATAAAGGATATAAAAGGGAGACTGGGAGATAAAGAAAAGAATCTTTAAGCTTTGTTTATTAGTCCTCAATCTTTCCCACACATAGAGAAAGATAAATATGACCTTACTTGCAAATTTGGGATGAATAGAATTAATGGGGAGAGATATTTAATTTACCAGTTTCCCTAAACTGTTGATTTTAAATCAATAATAATTAAATGTTATGATTTCTATTTGATTTGGAAATCTTGGCCTATTCCATACTGATGATACATAGACTCTTAGCCTTCTGATAAGAAATCTGATGGTGGAGGAATTGTCTTATAGCTCATGATGAATAAGGGAAGTCAGAATAGTAAAGGCATATTTTGTGATCGATTTCATCACAACTATGTGCATGAGAGAGATTAGAAATATTTACAATAGATTTTGGAGGTGATTGTGAGCCAACCTAACCTAGGTTTCTCCCCCTTTGGAAGGATATTTAAGGTTTGACCAAATTGCAAACACCACAGAGACTGACTCCTTGACCCTAAGGCTATATAAGGTCATGTACACCTAATGCAAGATTGCCAATGCACTTGCAAGGATCTATGTGATCTTATACTCACTTCCCTAGCTTAAATTTCTTGTTTAGAACCCTCTTTCACCTCTAGCTCTCTCTCTCTCTCTTATCTTGATGGAACTACCTCTTCTTTTCCCTATCATCTTCGGCCATCTCTGAGAAATTAGGAACTATCCTCGAGTCAGGCTTGGAGCGGTGAATGTGCTGCTGATTTTTCCTACTGCCAACAGAGCCCAAGTCAGAGTCAAACCATTGGTTGACCACCTATTCATGAGAGAGAACTGATCTGAGGTTGAAGATAACAAGTAACAAAAAGACTAGACTACCCCCACCTCTTCTTCTGCAAGGTTAGGGACTTTCCAGGATGTTCCGTCTTTCTTTCTATTACACACGGGCGAGCTCGAGTTCCAGCAAGGAACGAGACAATTGGCTAGGTCTCAGTCCCGTGACCCTTTGGCATGGTCCCTTGCTGACTAGGCCGCTTGTAGTGTGTGCCCTGATTGGCCCAAATCCAATTAAACTTGATAAAATCATAAAACATTATAGGAACGTCCAATGATGATAATTTATACATCAAAAGTGATTAGAAAAATGCAAAGATTTTAATAAAAGTAGTTTGAAGACCTATACATGCACTGAATTTTAAAAGTACCTAAAGTTACTAAATTTAATATATTAAAAGCATGGAAACCCTAATTTCTTGGTTATAATGATCATAACATGTTTAAATAACTTTTTTTAAGCATAAATGAGGAATCCTAGGTGGATCACCTGTCATCTACGAAAAGGCTAAATCAGCCATTACAAAGTTTACAATTCTAGAAGGGAAAGAGTGCTTGTAAGACCAACTAGGACTCGACTCTCTACAAGAAATATTAGCTACGACATGAGCTGCCTTGTTACAACTACGTGGGATAAAAGAAATTTCACAGAAAGAAAAAGAGTGACTAAGCAAGTTAAAATCTTCTCCAATGGTTCCCAGATAATATCTGTGCATCCTAGTATTCTTGATAGATTTCACCACCACTAATGTGTCGCAATCCAGTAGTATCCTCCTATAATTTAAGTTGGTTGCCCATATCAATACTTGTTGAACACCAAGAGCCTCTGAGATCGCTACCTGATGGCTAGGGCCCAACTTGTAACCCACTACTACCTGTAGTTGGCCATCATTGTTCCTGGCTGTCATGCCCACTGCTGCCTCATGATCATCACCTATCAATGCATCGATGTTCACCTTTATTACTCCATCCATTAGTGGCACCCATCTCACTTCATGTAGCGATCTTGCTTATGTTCTTCTCCCTCCTTGACCCCCCCTTGAGCTTCTTGTGGTCTTGAATAAATGCTAGGCTATTTATGTATAGGTAGCAGTTGTTGTGTGTTTCAAGTACTAAAAATGCACGTGTTTCTGGATCGCCATATTGCTCACATAGCTGATCCCATTTCTTCCCTTTTTGTATCCTCATTGATGTCTAGTATTTCCTCCATTGCATCACCTATGTTCTCATCTTTCACACTATCAATGGTTCTTTTTATAGTTCGGCTCATTTGTTTCCATAGTTCAGTGGCGTTAGGGCATATGAAAAGCATGTGTTGTATGCTTTCTTACTCTGTGAAGCATAGCATGCATGTCCCATCTTTGTTGTAGTGTCTATCATAAAACTTGCCTTTTGTGGCTATGCCTCCCGTTGTGATCCACCCCAAAAAATGTGCAGCTTTAAGGACCCCACCCAATCTCAATATCTTCCTCCATATGCACCAACCCAATTTTGTGGTGTCATTTTGAGCCTCCACTCTCCCTAGCAGGCCCAACCAATAGGTGAAATTTACAGTGAACTCCCCTTTCAGTGCCGAACACCAAGAGCACACATCCTTGGGTCTTCTTATGCTCAACAGAATGGCACATATGCGATTCACATATGGGCTAGGAATGCACTATTGTATCTTGGCCCTGTCCCATTCTCCCCCCTCCTGAGTCATCAACTCACTGACTTTTGCAAAAGGTGGATTTTCTTAACTTTGTAGAAGCTCTAAAGTTTTCTTCTCTCCTAGTAGCCAATGATCATCCTATATGTTCACATCCCCTCCATTCCCTATCCTCCACTCTATCCCTTCCTTCAATAAAGCTTTAGCATTCCAAAGTCTCCTCCGAGTATACCTAGGATTGAATCCTCTTCTTGCCTCCCGTATAGAGGACCGAGGAAAATACCTTGCCTTCAGATAATGGTGTTCCAGCAAGTTCAGATGTGTTTCCAGTCTACATAGTTGCTTTTCAAGAAGAGCTTGGTTAAAGACACGAAGATCTCTAAAATCAAGTCCTCCCAGCCTCTTAGGCTTGTACATGTTACTCCAGCTCATCCATGCTAGCTTTCCCTCATTATTCCCCCCCACCAGAACTTAGCCACGACATTATGTATCTCGTTAAGAGTTCCTACCAGTAATTGGAAAATGCTCATCACGTATGTGGGGATTGCTTGTGCCATGACTTTGATCATCACCTCATTTCCTAGTTTAGATATGATTTTTTCTGCCCATCCTTGTAGTTTCTACAAGGTCCTATCCTTTATATATGCTTAAATGACTTAAATGAATGAAGTAGAGTCTTTTTGGATAAAAAGGGCATCATTGAATTAATTTGAGATTAATCATGCATACAACATAGACATTAGTGTTTACAAGCTTAAAAAGCATTAAATATGTTAATTAGGGTTTGGAAAGTCAAAACCCTAATGAAACCCTAATTTGACACCAAAATCGAAACTTGAGACCCAAGTTAGTCTTAATAATAGATTTTGAACAAAATAATAATACTTGGGTGTTATTCATTAATTTAAAGGTGATTTCTTGCTTAATCACAAATGTACCTTCTTACCTGCATATAAAGTTACATCTAAGAAAGGTATGTGGCTACACCTATGACTAATCACTTTAACTGACTATCATGATTTCTCACATGTTTTTCCTGATTGGATTGCAATTAAATGTTTGCATGTTTATTTACTTCCTAAAATATGTAAAGCCAATATACATATCATTTTATATAGCTATAACATGCTCAAACCCTAAATCAATCTTTGGTGAGTTAAAGAGAAATGGGTGAATAAGTCATCATGGGGATGACTGGTGATCAAGCCCAGAACAGAAGGTCACCTCAGGCGAAGTCCAAAATGGAAGGCTTGTGTATGAAACCAAGCCCAGGAGAGGGACTATTATGAGATGTCCACTAAATGGACTTAAACCCTTAAAGAGCATTCCCCATAAAGACGCTCCCCTAAAGAGAGGCCATACCATTGAGAAAAAATATAAGGGTGGAGAAGTTAAAAAAATGCTTGTTCAATTTTTAATCATAATTGTTTCTATGGTTGATTATATTGTTACACCTACATGTGAATATTTTGTTTTCCCACATAGCAGTATAACTTGCTATATCAATCATTTTTTTTCACGGTATTTTAGGTTTAAGTGTTGTTATTCTGTGAAATGGACATCTTGAGAAAAAGGCACAAAAAGGGAAGATACCCAAAGATATCATTAATGATTTAGTTAGATAATTTTTATTTCAAAGTTACAAACAATAGATTCCCATATAAAGTAACTCCTTATTGGATTGTTTATTTTTCATATTGTATCAAACTCTATTCTCCATTTATTGAAATTTATATTATTTTTGGTTAATTGCTAAACCTCAATCCTATAAATTTGATAATTCCATTGCCCTCTCAGTCCACCTTAATTAGGGATAACATGGGGAGGGGGTCGTTACATTTAGTATCAGAACCTGGTTGACCATTTAACCTTTTAATAATAATTAAATTTTAGGAGTTCCATAGAGCTCAAGGGAATTATTAGAGTATTTTCTAAAGACGATGGTGTCTAGAAGGGACTATGACCTGGGGGCTAACAAAAATTTCCTCCGTACCACTAGTCTGGATATGAGGGCTTGCCAAAGTTGTAGGATCTTGCTCGAAATAAAATTCCTCTTGGGTTTCTTCTCATCCATTTTCATCCCTCTCTACCCCTTTGCTTCACTCCTCCAAACCCTAGGGGCCTGATAACTGTTTCCTCTACCCTTTTGAAAACTAGGGTTAGGAATATTAGGGATTAAGGCATCATCTTCCAAATAATAAAATGCATGTAAACAATATGTAATGGAAATAATTTTTATGATGCTTTAAATGTCCTAAATCTAAATATGAGATTAATAAAATTATTTATATGAACCATCATGGCCCGAGTCAAGAACATTGCCATTCCTGACAATATACCCAGGGAATATCCAGAGGGGAGGCCTTCCCATAAGATGAGACTATCCTTAAAGAAGAAGAAGAGGTCCATGGAGTGTGAGTTCTCCATGAAGAGGAAGACAGGAAGTGAGGTCTTTGTTGAGGAAGGTCCCAAGCACGAGGTTGTCCCCTTTGGTATGCCACACCCTAAAGATGGTCTAGACCCCAAAGGTGAACCTATGATGGAAGATGAGCCTAGTGTCGACCCTGACCATGTAATTGAATCCACACCAGAAGTCAGTCAAGTAGTTGTGCATACCTTAGATGCACTCTGGCTAGAGAAACCAAAGAAGCTCATTGAGGCCATTAAAGCCCTATAACTCAAATATGTTTCTAGAGATGAGAATGGTGAACCTCTACATGTTCACCTTCATCTTGGATCCACCATGTTGGACTTTGTCAAGTTGAATATAGAGAAGTTTTGTGGTGAAGATGAGGTAGTCGACAAGGTAGATGCCTGGCTCCTTGATGTAGACAAAAAGGTTCTCTTTTCAACTAACCTTCTTGAAAGAGAAGCAAAATTATGGTGGGAAAACCATATCATGTGCCCAGATCTAAATGACGAACCAATGTCCTGGATGTACTTTTGTACGATCTTCTCTACAAGATTCATAACCAACTCTGTCAAGAAAGAGAAGGAAAAGGAATTCATGTGCCTTCACCAAGGAAACATGTTAGTAGAACATTTTTCTCAGCAGTTTTGCCTCTTAGATCATTTTGGAAATATTATGAGTGAAGAGCACTAAGTGGAACATTTTTAGAGCACCTACACCCCCTGATGAAACCTCACACGAGGGTGAGTAAACCCACAAACTTCATCGAGGCCCTTCAATTCACCCTAGACATGGAGAAGAAAATCATGCCTACACATAACCCACCCAAGGGGTACTTAGAGTTCATAGAAGGAACCTCTTCACCAAGGAATGTTAATAGAAAGGGGTGAGGTTGTAACAATGGAAAATGCATGAATAGAGTAAAGGGAAAACCCCATCAAGAGAATTGTTACCCCGTGTGTCTCACATTTTGGAAAAAGCACCTTGGTAGGTGTTACCATGAGAAGAAGGTATGCTACTGATGCCAGCAAAGAAGGACATATCATGTCCAATTGTCCTCTTCTTGACCCTCAAGGTCTAGATCGAGTGGTGTCTCCACCCATGGCTATAGAACCCATGGAGAGGCCCCCCTATAGGAGAGCGTAGATAGTCCCGAGTCCTTTCCATTGACAATGAAGAAGCACATGCCAAGGTCAACCATCTCATAGAAGGTAGCCATTCCTATAATTATGTTTCCTATCCTTACTGTGAAGTGCATAGTTTTTCTATTATTTATATGATGTAGGAATGCTAGTTATAATGGACCATGATGTTAAAGCTTTCTTTGACTCTAGTTCTACTTATTCTTTCATCTCAAGAAATCTTGTAACTATGCTTTGTTTGGACTTCAACGACTTAGGATATGTCTTAGAATTCATTACCCCTAGTGGTCATATGCCCTCATCCCTCCTTAAGATACCCGTCATATCTATTAAATAAATGAACAATAAATTCCCTTCTAACTTTTTCTTTCTTAATATGAATGATTTTGATTTCATTATAGGAATGCATTATCTTTATAACTATAATGCAAATATAGACTGTAGGGAAAAGAAAATAAACTCCTTAGGAATGTGTCAGCTGTGAAATCAGAATGGATGGTACCTGAATATTTTCTAGTGTTCCTAGCTATAGTAACCGAGTCGGAACAAAAGGTGCAACCCTTAGAGGAATGGAGGCAGTCAGGGAGTATATTAATGTTCCTAGATAATTTTCTAGGCATACCTCCAGAGAGAGAAGGGGACTTTTAAATAGAGCTATTTCTTGGGACAAACCTAATTTTTGGGGCACCTTACAAAATGGCTCCCACCAAGTTGCTTGGGCTGAAGAAGAAATTGTAGGAATTACTAGACAAGGGCTTCATTCAACCCAACACATCCCAAATAGGAGCATCTATCCTCTTTGTAAAGAATAAAGATGGATCGCTTCATATGTGCATATAATATATAATGATAAATCATGATACCATTAAGAACAAGTATCCTATACCCCACATAGATGACTGGTTTGATAAGCTCAAAACTGCTCGAGTATCTTTGAAGATTGACCTGTGATCCAGTTACCACCATTTTTGAGTTAAGAGTGAGGATATCCCAAAAACCATTTTTCAAACCCACTATGGCCACTATGAGTTTTTGTTATTCCTTTCAGGTTGTCCAATGCTCCAAATGTGTTCTTGAACCTCATGAATGGTGTCTTCTAGTTTTTCCTTGGTACCTTTGTCATAGTGTTCATAGATGACATCTCGATTTACTTTGATGACGTAGAGAAACATTGTGAGCACCTAGATAAGGTACTTGATATACTGTGAAAGTAGAAGTACTATGAGAAATTCTCAAGGTGTGGGTTTTGGATAGAGTGAGTTATGTTCCTCATGTACATTATATATAGAGGAACCATTTCAGTGGACCCTACCAAGGTAGAAGCTATTCCGGAATGACCATCCTTGAAGAATGCGTACAAGATGCAACTTCCTATAATTGGTTGGGTATTACCGGTGATTCATTAAGGATTTCTCAAAGACTACTTTTCCCTTAACCAATCTCACTCGAAAGGGCGGAAAGTTTTTTTGGTCTAATCTGTGAAGCATGTTTCCAAGCATTGAAGGAAAAGATAACCTCCTCCCCTATTTTAACCATACCCCTATGTAATGAAGGTTTCATCATCTTCACCGATTCATCAAAGATGGGTTTAGGATGTGTGATAGAATAAAATAAGCTTGTGGTTTCCTTTGCTTCCAAACAACTCAATCCTAATGAGTTGAATTATCCAAGCCAAAATATGGAACTTGTCGTTATTGTCTATGCCTTGAATATTTGATGACACTATCTGTATGGAACTACCTTTGACATCCTCACCGATCATAAGAGCTTGAGTATATGTTAAATCAGAAGGGCCTAAACTTGTATCAAGGGTGTTGGAAGGAATACCTAAAATATTTTGACTTTATCATAGCCTACCATCACAGTAAGGCCAACGTGGTTGTCAATGCCCTCAATTGAAAACATGTTGGATGGAATACCTAAAATATTTTGACTTCATCATAGCCTACCATAATGGTAAGGCCAACATGGTTGTCGATGCCCACAGTTGAAAACATCACAGTTGTACAACTTCTTTGGTTAACTAGTGGAAGAGACTAGAAGACTTTTTTTATGGGATCCATCGCCTTTGGCAGATGGGATTTTTGTTGCCAATATTTAGATCAAGGTTGACATATTGTTCGAGCTTTAGAAATCCAGTTAGCCATTCCATAGTTAGAAAAAGGTGAAGGGTTTGATGGAAAAGCCTTAAACACATTGTTCGGTGGGTGTGAGTGGTGGAATCTGATATAAGAGTCGTGTTTGGGTTGTTGAGGATTCACCCTAGAAGGCTTGTATCTTACAAGAGGATCATGGATCAAAGTATATTGTACACTCCCACCCCACTAAGATGTTCAAGGACCTACATTGATACTTTTGGTCGTCGAGATTGAAGAGAGACATAGCTTTTTATGTGTCTAGTTGTCCATGTGCAAGATGGTGAAGGTTAAACACTTGGAACCCAATGGGTTACTACAAACGATTGAGATTCCTAAGTGAAAATGGGACCTAATCACTGTGGATTTTGTGGTGGGTAAGATCATGATGCAATATAGGTTGTGGTGGACCGCCCAACCAAGTCAACACCCTTCCTTTCCCGAAAAGTCACTACCAAGGTACTAGAACTATTGAAGCTTTACATTAGTGAGATAGTTAGTTTCCATGGTGTTATGAATTCATTCATTTCTGATAATAATCCTAAGTTCACTTCAAAATAGTGGAAATAAGTTCAAGAAGAAATTAGTACGAGGCCAAAATTCAACACAACTTACCACCCCATACTGATGGATAGTCGAAAAGAGTGATCCAGATCGTAGAAGATCTGTTAAGAGATTATGTACTAGATTGGGGTGGATCATGGGAGAAAGGCATGCACATTAGCTGAGTTTGCCTATAATAACAGTTACCAAACTAATATTGGGATGTCTCCATTTGAATCTCTTTATGGGAGGCTGTGTCGGTCACCGCTTCATTGATATTATGTAGGTGGGAGGACCCTTCCAATGGTAAAGGAACTATAGTTGCATTCTGAAGAGGTTTCTTTGATCAAGCGGAGGCTAACGAGAGCCTGGAATCGATATAAGTCATAATCTGATGAAAAGTGGACAGATGTTCACTTCACGAAATGTGATCATGTGTTCTTTAAAATCCAACTACTCTGGAATATTGAGCCTATGAACTCCAAGGTATATTGGCATACACCAAGTCACGTGTGAGGATAATAGATGCCAAGGTGAAAGAGCTTAGGAATCAAAACATAGTGATGGTTAAAAGTTCTTTGGAAGCACCATCGTGAGGATGAAGCCACATGGAAGCAGAAGTCGGACATGGAAAAGTCTTATCCTGATCTTTTTGTATGATTAGTTGAATTTTTAGGACAAAATTCCTATAAGATGAAAAAAATGTCATAACATGGTCTTTCACATGTATTTACATATTTGAAATGCAAATATTTGTATGATAAGGATATATTAGAAACTTGAAGTGCTTTATTTTAAAAGTAAGTATTTAACTTGCAAATTCTGTTGCCATGTTTTTGGGGGATTATACTATATTCAATAATCCAATAGTAGATATGAGGAAAATTAAGAGAGAAAAACCCAAAATAGATGTATAATTAAAGGTAATGGGTAATTAATAATTTACATGTGGTTTTATGTGGAATTTTGTAGAAAACTGGTCTTCAAGGAAATTAAAGGATGGGTTTTGTTTCCATATTTTTTTAATGTGAAAAGTAATCTAGATAAGAAATATGGAAAAGTTGGAAAGAGAAAAGAATTAATTTGATGCTTTAAATAAAGGATATAAAAGGGAGACTTGGATAAAAAGAAAACTATCTTTAAGTTCTATTTCTTGGTTCACATTCTCACCCACCTAGAGAAAGATAATTAAGACCTTTAAAATTTGGCATTAAAAGGATTAATGAGAGAAATAGATTGAATTTCCTAGTTTCCATAAAGTGTTCAATTTAAATGGATATGAATAATATGTAATGATTTCTATTTGCTTTGGAAATCTTGGGCCTGACACATATTGATGTCACATGGACTCTAAGTCGTCTGATCAGAAATCTTATAGTGGAGGAATTATTTTCTAGATTGTGATAAGCAAGAAAAGTGGGAATAGTTAAACAATATTTCCTGATTGATTTCCTTAGAACTCAGTCCATTCGCAAGATTAGAAATATTTACAATTGATTTGGGAGGTGAGTGTGAACCACACTACCCTAGGTTTCACCTCCATTTGAAGGATATTATGTTTTTCCCAAATCACCAACACCATAGAGACCAACTCCTCGACCCATGCCTTATAACAGAATGTACATGCAATGCAAGATCACCAATGTCATAGAAGGGCTCTGTGTGATCTTAGACTCGCTTCCCTAGCTTCTGTTTCCGTTGTAGCACCCATCTTCACCTCTAGCCCTCTTTATTAGCTTCTCTAAAACTACCTCTTCTTTATCCTATCATCTCCAACCATCTCCAAGCAATTAGGAACCATCCTCAAGGCTGTCATGGATTTGTGGACATGCTAGTGATCTTGCATGCCTTAGGGAGAGCCCAAGACTCAGAGTCAACCCACCAGTTGACCGCCTTTGGTGAGAGAGAATTGATCTGAGGTTGAAGATAATAGGTAGTGAAAAGACTAGACTGTCCCCACCTCTTCTGGCTCAATTGCGGCCCACAGGCATGGGCCCTGCTGACTAGGCTGCATATGTAGCATTCCCTGATTGGCCCAAACAAAATCAAACTTTATAAATTCATAGAAAATTATAAGAATGTCCAATGATGATAATTTATATATAAAATTTCATCAGAAAAATGCAAGGATTTCAATGAAAATAGTTTCAAGACTAGATCTGTACATAATTTCATAAATACCTAGAGTTACTAACTTTAATGTGTAATAACCACGAAAACCCTTATTTCTTGATTATAATGATCATAATATGCTTAAATGACTTCAATGAATAAAGTTGAGTCTTTTTGGGAAAAAAGTACATCCTTGACTTAATTTGAGATTAATAATGCATATAACATCGAAATTAGGGTTTACAAGTTAAAAAGGCATTAAATATGTTAATTGGGGTTTGGAAAGAGAAAACCCTAATGAAACACTAATTTGACCCCAAAACCCTAACTTGAAACCAAAATCAGAATTAATAATATATTTTGAACAAAACAATAATACTTGGATGTAATGCATTAATTTCAAGGTGATTTCTTTCTTAATCTCAATTGCACATGTTTACTTGGATCTTAAGTTACATCTAAGAAAGGTATGTGGTTTCTCCCGTAGCACAATCGGCCTCTGCATGACTTAATGGGCTATGCTCCTTACGAGATGGGGCTAAAATCCCTAAGTTGGGCTCGACAAAAGCCTTACGAGTCTCCTGGGTTACCAAGAAAAAGAAAGGTATGAGGTTACTCCTATGACTAATCACCTTAATTGACTTCTGTGATTTCTTAGATGTTTTTTATGTATGGATTGCAATTAGATTTTTGCATGTTTGTTTACTTCTTGTAGTCTATAAAGTAACTAGGTATACCATTTTATAGAACTTTAACCTACTCAAGCCCTATATTAATATCTGGTGAGTTAACGAGCATGGGGTGAATAAAGTCATCATGGGAATGATTGGTGATGAAGCCCAGAATAAAAGGTCACCTTAGGCAAAGATCAAAATGGAAGGCCTATGCGTGAAACAAGTCCATGCGAGGGAAGGTTATGAAATTTCCACTGTAAGGACTAAAACCCTTATAGAGGGTTCCCCATAAAGAGGCTCCCCTAAAGGGAGGTCACACCGATGAGAAAAAAGGATAAGGGCAGCAAGGTTAAAACAATAAAATGTTGGTTAAATTTTGTAATCACAATTGTTGCTATGGATGATTATATTGTTACAATACATGTGAATATTTTGTTTCCCCCACATACCAGAATAAGTTGTTATAATGATCATTGTTTTGTTTCAAAAAAATTGAAGTTAAACTACTTTGTTATGCAAAATGGACATTCTGAGAAGAAGGCACACAAAGAAAGATACTTAAAGATATCATGGAGAATTTGATTAAATAATTTTTATTTCTATGTTACAAACAATAGATTCCCATGTAATGTATCTCCTTGTTGGAGATTTTATCTTTCATATTGTATCAAACTCTATTTTACGTTAGTAAATTTATGATTATTTTCAGTTCATTGCTAAACCTCAATCCTGTAAATATGATAATTGCCCTTGCCCTTTGGGTTTAACTTAATTGGGGATAACATGGGGAGGGGGACGTTTAATGTATCATGTTATATCATCATTTCATAATTGAACAAGCACAATAGATGGAATTGCATTTGCTATTAATTGAATCAAGTATAATTTCCCAATGCAATCATCATATTAATTCCACTTAGGGCATACATACCAACAGACTTTCACATGAACTTAGAGCCAATCACTCATGAATTTAATTCTAAGTAATCTAACATGACCATCATGCTTCTATTGTGAAAGATCTTTTGTCAATGGGTCAACAATAATTCTCTCATTCAATACTCTACAAATGTTCACATATCCTTATTGTACGATCTCTTGTATAAGATGAGAAAGCTAAAATATGTGCTTAGGATATTGATTCAATCTGGGCTCCTTAGCATGTACAATAGCTACATTGTTGTCATAATATAACTCTATTGCATCATAAATGGTTGGAACCACCCCAAAGTTCACTAATGAACTTCTAGATCCATAAAACTTCCTTTATTGCATTGGAGGTAGCAATGTATTCAGTTTCAGTTGTATAATCAACAATTGTCTCTTGCTTGGAACTTTTCCATCTTACAACTCCATTATTAAAGGAAAAACACAAATCCAGACTGTGATGGATAATCATATGAATTTGTTTGGAAGCTTGCGTCACTGTGACCCTTTACAACCAACTATTTCTCACCACCATAAAAAAGGTTTTTTTTGTATTTCTTCTCAAGTACTTGAGTATGTTCTTTATGAGAGTCTAGTGACATTCACTAGGATTTGACGGATACCTTCTCATCATGATCAAGGCATATGAGACATCAAGATGAGGACATAGAATTTTATATATAATAGATCCAATTGTGGATGCATAAGGAACCTTACTCATGTTTTCCTTTTCTTCCTAAGAATAAGGGCATTGTGCTTAGAGACTAACAACATGAGACATGGGCACGCTTCCTCTCTTTCAGTCATGCATGTTGAACCTTTTCAACACTTTATCAATGTAACTACTCTACCTTAGTCCAAGAAGCCTTCTAGATCTATATCTACAGATCCTTATTCCTAAGATATAAGATGCTTTGTGTAAGTCCTTCTTAGATAAGGTACATCCCAACCAAGTTTTTACCTTTTGTGGGGTAGGGATGTCATTCCCCATCAATAGTATGTTATCTATATACAGTATTAGGAATACAATTATGCTCCCATTAAACTTCTTATAAACACAAGGTTCACTTCATTTTGACTAAAACAAAACTCTTTGTTTGTTTCATCAAATCATAGATTCAACTCCAAGATGCTTGCTTCAATCCATAGATTCACCTTTGTAGCTTACAGACTTTGTTGGCTTCTTTAGAAGTATAAAATGTTTAGGTTGTATCATGTACACATCCTTAAGAAGATTTTGGTTAAGGAAAGTGGTATTACAATCCATTTGTGGCATCTCATAGTCATAATTAGTTGCAACGACAAGCATGGTCCTGATGGTTACAACCAGGACAAGTGTTGAAAAGGTTTCATCATAGACAACACCTTGAACTTATTTAAAACCACTTGCGACCAATCGACCTTTATAGATTTGTACATTACCGTCCATGTTGTTCTTCTTCTTGAAGACCCACTTGCATCCTATGTGTTTTACTCCTTCAGGTGGATCCATCAAGGTCCATACCTTGTTGGTGTAGAGTGCATCTCAGACATCATGGATTCATGCCATTTCTTAAAATATGGTCCCTCATTAGCTTCTAAGCAGATTGTTGTCTCATCATCATTTATGACCAACTCTTCACCTTGATTAGTCATGAGATATCCATATCTCTCAGGCTCAAGATGTTCCCTACTAGATATACAATGCTTACGTGTTACAAGAGGAACTTGTGATTCCACAACTACTTGTGAATCTTCTTGTTCCTTTTATACCTCTGTAGGTTCAATGTTTTCTTATTGGTCTGTAACTTCTTTGATTTCTACTTTCCTCACATTGGTTCCTTTGGAAATAAATTCTTTTCAAGGAATATTGCAGTCTTGGAAACAAACACTTTGTTGTTGGATGGAATATATAATAATATCCCTTGGTTTCCTCATGATATCCAACAAAATTACATTTATCTAATTTGGGTCCAAGCTTTTCAGGAAACTATTTCCTAACATGAGCTTCACATACCCAAATATTCATGAAAGACACATTGGGACATTTCCCAGTCCATATCTCATATGGTGTCTTTTTGCCTAATTTAGAAGGTGCGCAGTTAAGTATAAACATTGTAGTTTTCAAAGCATATCTTCAATCAAAAGATAAAAAAAAACTCATCATTGATCGTACCATGTCCAACAAGGTACAATTCCTTCTTTATTCTACACCATTACATTGTGGTATTCTAGGTGGAGTCTATTGTAATACAATACCATAGTCTCATAGAAGGTCCTCAAACTCCTTACTTAAGGATTATCCACCTTGATCAGATCGAAGTGGTTTAGTATTTTTACCGTTGGTCATAAAATCCATGAACCTTTCAATAAATTTTGACTTGTGTTTTGACAAATACACATAGTCATTTACACTAAGGTCAATAGTAAATGTGATAACATATCAGTTACCACCTCTAGCATTAGTGCTACATGGTCCACATACATAATTATGTAAAAATCCCAATAAATCACTTTCTCTCTTAATATTCTGATGAAAGGTGATTTTGTCATCTTTCTCAATAAATAAGACTCGCATGTCTACATTGATTTCAAATTGAAAGACTCTAAATAACCATCTTTATGGAGTCTAGAAAAATGTTATATTCGCTTGGCTCAAGACGAAAATGCCAAAGGTACATTTTTGTTTCCTTCTTCAAATTTAAGCCTTTTGTTATTTATGTTATGTATGCTTGGCACAAGATCTAATAAGTATATATCATAATACATAAGGGTAGTGTTGTAAAAGATCTCAACTTTAGAAATATAACATCAACCATTCTTAATATGAAATTCAAATCTATTTTTGTCCAAACAAGAAACAAAAATGATGTTCCTATTAATGGAAGGTACATAATAGCAGTTCTCTAACTTTATTACAAGCCCATTGGGTAGAGATAAATGATAGGATCCAACATAAGTGGCATCAACTCTTGCTCCATATGAAACACCCAGTTCCAGCTCACCCTTCTTTAAGGGTTTACTTCTTTTCAGATATTGCACATTAGAGAAAATTTGCGATCCACATCTAATATCAAATACCCATAATGAAGAAGTAGACAAATTTTTATCAATAATGTATATACCTAAAATGGAGATCTCTATCTCCTATTTCTGCTACCTGAGTTCCTCTATGTAAAGAGGACAATTCCTTTTCCAGTGCCCAACTTGGTGACTATGGTGACAATTTCCTTCCTATCACCCTCCATTCAACTTAAGAGTTGAAGACTTGGATTTTTTGCTAGCCTTTGGAGCTTTTCTTGGCTTTGCCTTTGCCATTGAAATTCCCCTTTCATTTTTTGACCATCAACACATATTTGATTATGTCCTTCTTCATTTGTGCTTTGGTAATTATCAACATTCCAAGCAACTCATACATCATTTTAGAAAAGTTGTTCATGTTATACTTCATGAAAAACTATCTATATGATTTAGGAAACTATCATAGAATCAAATTTGTGGCCAAATTTTAGCCTAAAGGAAATCTCGAAAGAGCAAGGTTTTCCATGTATCCAATCAACTTGAGCACATGGGGGCCCACTGCATCTCCCTCTTCCATTTCACACTTAAAGAGTGCCTTTGAGACATCATATATGTCCTTTCGTGCTTATTCCTGGTACATGTTATTAAGATGTGCCAACATCCTAAGAACACTCATGTTCACATGTTTCTTCTAAATCTCATAGTTCATGGAGCATTGTGTGAGGCATGTGATTTTTGTGGCGTCATCAAAATGCTTCTCTTAAGCATCCCTCTTAGCCCTAGGTGCATTTGGAGCGTGTTCCTCTGGCATTAGTGTATCTACAATGCATAGCTTATGCTCATATATGAGAACAATTCTCAAAGTATTGAATCATTCATGGAAGTATTTTCCATTCAGTTTGTCATTTTCAAGGAAATCACAAAGTATTTTTATTTTCTATTTGTTTATACATAAGAAAATTTGCATAAGTTAACACATTTTTTATTTTATTTGATTTTAAAAATGTTGGTGATATTAATTGGGACCTAATTATTCATTGCTCATATTATTTTCTTCAAAATGTTGGCACTCGCTATTGATTCACAAATATTGCATCATAAAATAATGTAGTGGGTCAATTTGTATTTCATCAAATCATGAGTCAACTTTGGTTGATCACCCACAACTTGATTATTTAGGTAGGAAACATGTGACATTTTCATCTAATGCCACTCTTTATAGATGGTATGCACAAATATTTGTAATATTCCACCTATATACTTATAAGTAATCAATCCTATTAGGGTCACCTTGTTAAGCCTAACCCAAAAGCCAACACATTAGAATATGCACCTTGCTTTGACAGACCTACACATCTATCCGCACACTTACACCAGATAGAAAGAACACCGCACTTTGGCATACCCACACATAGTAGATCAAATTTTCATGTGTGCTTCTTTTGGAAAGCATCTAAGGATTAATATTTGATTGAGGGATTTATATATAACATATACATATCCAATCACCTCATACTTATTATATTTATTATATACATACTATATCCACAACTGAAACATGAATTCACAAACATATGGGCAATTATAATGGTAATACTAATGGAATTCTTTGGAGTATCAAAGACTCATTGTCTCCAAAGGTCAAACATCATATGTATCAAACTGTAAAGGAAAAGTTGTGTGCTAAAAATAGCTCGGTCAGTTGATTGGACACCTTCAACCAATCAGTTCGCCCTCCACTCAGTCAGATGGTCCTTCTAGTCAGTCGGTTAGTCCTTTGTGTGAAGTGGACCATGTCTAGTCAATTGACTGAACCCTTCAATTTGTTGATTGAACATTTCTCCAGTCGGTTGGCTACCTAGTGGGTCAGATGACACCTCCGCTTGGTCTACTCATCTTCTAGTCGGTCGACTCAACCAATCATATCACCTCTTTTTGTACATATATATAAAATAATGCTACTCCTATATACTTATTACATTATGTAAAGTGAATACCTCAAGTTATATTCAAGGGGAGGAAGGGGGTTAAGCATTATTTTCATGTAGAAAAAAAGGAGGAGGTCCAGTATGCAAACTAAATTTATAAGGTAGGGAATGAAACCATTCTAAAACACAAGCATCCAAGGGGTTTTGCCCATAACCATGCACACATCCACCATCAAAACATTTTAGGGCGATGCATATGGTTTGCATATATATCATACCATACATATAAAGGACTATGAGATATTTTGTAACATATGTGCTTTTAATCAGATATGCACATTAACCATTCAAGTGTTCACATCATATGAAACAAAATAAATGATACAACAAAATTAAATTGTATTGATTAAATTTATGTGGCTTTGGTACCACTTTTGGGAAATATGGAGATTAGAGACGAAAATAGAAATAAAAATGTGTTCTGTATTCCCGAACCAATATATCAAACAACAACAATGTATAGGGAAGTGGGTGCAAGATATACCTTATCCTGGAGAAAGTTCAACCACTATCCTTGTACAGATATGTGCTTCCTTCTTGAGTAGCACAAGAATAGTGTTTGTCCTCCTAGCATAGAAACATAGATTCCAAAACTATACATATTCCATGTGGACCACCAGGAACTCCACTCCTACTTCAACTGGAAGGAAGGAGTAGCACCTTCATTTATCAATGCCCTAGTATCAACCTTATTCTCCCTTGTTATCTCTCTCTTTCATGGGTAAGATATTTTAGGTTGTCATGTTACCACTACTATAGAAGAGAAGTGTGTTCAAAGCCTTTTCCAACCCTCCCCTTTATATAGGAGTGCGAGGGATAGGGTTTCCAAAACCCCAGAGAAGAAAAGGTAATATTCTCTTGATTGGACCACGATTGTGCATAAATAGTCAGTTGACTGGACTGTCCAGTCAGTTGACTGACCTAATGTTAGAAGCATAATAACATTGGATTTTAATGTGACGATTAATTGGCATCATTATGACTATCATTAATTATTTAACCCAATCCAAATGGTCCATTTGAATTAGTCAATTGAATGGACAATCTAGTCAGTCGACTGACCATTCTTATCATATTTTGGGTGACAATGTCCATTTGATTGATTGGCTTCTCATATAGCACCCATGGATACTGTGTCCAGTCAATCAACTAGAAATTCAAGTTAGTTGATTGACAACAATTATTATTAAGTTTTATTACCTAAACACTTGTATAAAAAACTAAATAGCATCCATGATTAAACTCCTTTTCCTAGTGCATCCTATGTGTGTGACCCTATAGGCTCCAAATTATGTTGGTCATTAAGTCTATAATGATATTATGAATTCACAAGCAATGAGCGGTATCTAGAAATGTATCACTACTACCCAATAATTTGTTAAGTTGGAGGAAAACTTCAACCTAAACTTGTGATCAATGTTACAGTGATTATATACTTTCTTTGTCATAAATATCCAGATTGAACCCAAGGCATGGAATTGTACCCTCTTAATATTCAATTTATGTTTCTTGAATAGGAGTAGACTCTTGAGATGTATGTGAGCTCAATATAACATATCAAATCACATGAGAAGAATCATGCATTTCACAGTCTCATTTATTAAGTGGCTAGTATATCACTTCTATAGGAGGGACATATTCCATCTACCTCTCTCACAACAATACCCATGTGTCACAATGCACCCTCATTTCATCTACATCACTCACAACAATCCCCATGTGTCACAATGTATCCAAGCACCATATGTAAAAAAACCCTTAGTCAAAGTCATGTTGAATAATGTTGTAGTCCTTTAAACACCACGTGATTAGTGTAGTCACTTTAGGTATAAGAACCACAATCACCACTATTACATTGAGAGATGATTATGAATACCATTCAATGGTTTCCATGTATCACTATCAAGGTGGGTTTGTCCAATGCACTTGTTCTCTAACAAGTACTTATATGTTTGACTTGATATTTAATATCATGACTATTGATACTCATTCATCATTCAACACACATTCCAATCTTATGTATTATTGTTGTGTATATTGATTGTACAATAATAGCAGACTAGGGACATAACAAGAACACATATACTCTAACCATATATATGATCTCATGTTCAGGTCCTCAACTGAACCATATATTATCGAGTAAAATCATTTTTTAGTTATTTATAATGTTATATCATCATCTCATAATTGGAGAAACATAATGGATGTGAGTACCTTTATTTTTAATCAAATTAAGTACATAATGTCCCAATACAATCATCACATGACTATCTCTCATGGCATACATACCAAAAGACTCCCACATGTACTTAGAACCAATCACTCATGAATTTAATCCCATGTGATCTAATATGATCATCATGCTTTTGTTGTGAAAGAGTTTTTGTCAATGGGTCAATAATATTTCTCTCAGCCGGTACTCTACAAATCTGCATGTCTCCTCGTTGTAATATATCTTGTATGAGATGAAAATGTAGAAGTATGTGCTTTGAATGTTGATGTGAACTGGGTTCCTTAGCCTATGAAATAGCTCTGTTGTTCTCACAATCTAACTCTAATGTGTCATCAATGGTTGGAACCACCCGAAGTTCATTAATGTGCTTATTTATCCATACAACTCCATTTTTTGTGTTGGAGGCAGCAATGTTTGGTTTTTATCCAAAATCAAAGAACAAATATTATAGAAGAAAGAGAAAATATAATAAAAATGCAAAGAACCCAAAAGAATGTAAATGCTTTATATGTTAGAAAAAGGGCACTATACGAACAAGTACCCAAATATATGATCTAAGAAAATTAACCATAAGCAATTCAAGGAAATAATAGAAGAAGAACATTCTACAATAGAAAAAAATCAAGATTTTTTTCAAATAACAGACGACGAGCAATCAGATGGATCAATCTATTATTTCTCAGATACAAAATCAGACTAAAGAAGAAATAATCGAAGAATACCAAGAATTAGTAGGAAACTTCTTGTAAGAGGTATTAATAGATGGAAGATTATTTAATTGACCTAGAAATAATGAATTAAGATTAGAAAACTCAGATGGATTTAGAACATCCTTCTTTGAAAAAATCAATGGAAAGAGAAAGCAGTTTTAAAAATGAAAAAACTAGCCTCACAGTTGAAAGTATTATCTCTTCGGAGAAAAATGATAGCCAAACGGTCAGAAGTAGTTTTAAAATTGCAAGAACAAGCTTAAGTGCTAAGAATGATATCTCTTCGGAGAACAGTTCCCACCTAAAAGTGGAAAATACTATCTCTTCAGAGAAAGATCCCCACAAAAATATTACAGAAGAAAGAGAAACTATAATAAAAATGCAAAGAACCCAAAAAAATGTAAATGCTTTATATGTCAGGAAAAAGGGCACTATGACAACAAATGCCCAAATAGAGGATCTAAGAAAATTAACCAAAAGCAATTCAAGGAAATAATATAAGAATAACTTTTTGAAATAGAAAACATTCAAGAATTTGTTCAAATAACAGATGAGGAACAATCAGATGGATAAATCTATTATTTCTCAGACACAGAATCAGACTGAAGAAAAAATAATTGAAGAATACAAAGAAGAAGCAGGAAACTTCTTCCAAGAGGTATTAATAGATAGAAGATTATTTAATCGAATAAGAAACACTGAATTAAGATTAGAAAACTAAGATGGATTTAGAACATCTCTCTTTGAAAAAATTATGCAAAGAAAACATATCTTCTATTACTGAATAACTAACAGAGAAATGCCTATGCATATAGAATACACTAGCAATAGAATAAATATACCCTTACTTCGAAAGGAAGATTTGATGAGAAAAATGAAAAAAATAAAAGATAGATCTAAAATAGGATGGATTCATATAGGAGCTAGCCAAATGATGATAAAAGCAGCCTTTCGAGAAGGAATAGATTCATCTATAAATATTATATTAATGGATAATAGAATTAATGACAGAAGAGATGCTACATTAGGAATATTACAAAGAAATATCAGTCATCAAAAATTAATCTTTAATATTTGTCCAAAGATAATGTAAATATTAAAGATAATAATATAAATAGAACTTTAAGTTTGGTACAAGATTTTCAAAGAATGGAATTCATGAAAAAAGGATCAATTCCTTATTCAATAACCTATATAATAAGCTATGCTCTAAGAAACACACATCATTTTGAAAATTTTGAAGACAAAGATATTATAATACTACCTAACATATTCAAAGATATTGGAAAAATTAAAAAACCAGACATAATCTCAGAAATAGAGATACCAGAAAATATAAATATAGATGTCTGTGAAAAACCCTTAGTAACAGATAATAAAATCCCAAGAGAATTTTGTTATGATGGAAATCATTTACAATTGACAAATGGAGATAGAATAGAAGAATCTACAGAAAGAACAGATATATATAATGGTAGATTACGACCAATACTAAGAAATTCACAAAGAACATCAAGTCTAAGAATCCTGGCAGATAATAGAAATGCTAGAAATTATAAATTATATGGAAAATATTTTAATGGACAAGAATGGAGTATGACTACAATAAGATTGAGTTATAGATGCTAGCAAGTATTTTTCCAGCTCAGAAAGTATAAAGGAAGAATATGCCCGGCATGCCAAGACAAAATAGATAAAGATAACAACAACAGTAGTAGTCGCTGAAGACGGCTGCCAGAAAACTTCAAGACGTCAGCAATGATGACCAAGAGCAATTATGACCAGATACATCATCAATGATGAAAGAAAGCATTGACAAAGTAAGACAGCCTCAACCGGACAAGTGTTCGTTGAAGGAAAGCATAAAAAAGTAAAGCATTCTCAACCGGACAGGTGTGCGATTACAATGTAAAGAGAAATAGTAGAAATGTAAGCATCCTTCTAAACGAGAGTGTCTATATAAACTCTCGAGGAGCTGTAAGGGGACTCACTCAAAATCGGAGAGATCCCTAATAGAGTATGTAAGTTTTCTAAGTGTTCCAGTTCAATAAAGAGAGAACATCATCTGTATTTCATTCCAATTCCAATGCTATGTTAGGAAGTATTATAATATCTTTGTCTTAAAAATTTTCAGAGTGATGTGTGTTACTAAGAGCATAGATTATTATATATGTTTTTGAATGAGTAATAGATCCTTTATTCATAAATTCCATTCTTCGAAAATCTTGTATCTTTAATGCTTACACTTATCTTTTGATAAATATTAAAGATTAATTTTTGATGACTCAGATTTCCTTGTAATATTCCTAGTGTAGCATATCTCCTATCATTAATTCTATTATCCATTAATACAATATATATAGGTGAATCTATTCCTTCTTGAAAGGTTTCTTTTATCATCATTTGGATAGATCGTATATGAATCCACTTTACATCTATTTCTATCAGTAGGTTTTCTTCGAAAAGTAGGGTCTGACCAGTATCTAGCTCCTGGTTATTCTGGTGTTTCATTTCTACAACCTTGTCTGCTAGGGACAGTTGTGGGAATAGGCATCATTACTTGACTTCCAGAAGCCTCTCCTTCTATAGGTTTTAGATTTATTGTTTTGACTTTTTCTGTTAATCTAACAATTTCTTGGCTTAAGTTATCTAGTTCTTCTACATCAACTACTAAATATTTGTTTTCTAATTGTTCAATTGTAAAGTCATCTATTTCTTCTATCTGGAGGAGGCATAAGCTTATCTCGTTTCCACTTGTTTGAAATAGATTTATTTTTTATATACATTTGGTATTTTGTTTTTCATATATGTATTCCATTGTTTTCTGTAACTCTACTATCATTCCTTGAATCTTTTGGAAGTTTTTTGAATTATTTTCATGAACCTGTACTTTGAATTTTTTGTACATATCATTCTATGTTTACTTCAAATTCTAACTCTAAAGCTTCGTATATCATGTCAGATTTATAAAAGAAAAATGTAAAAATCTACTAAGATTAGACCTCCCTTTAGAAGGAGATGACTTAATAATAGAAACAGATGCCTCTAAAGAATTTTGGGGAGCAGTCCTAAAGAAAAAATATGAACAAAAAGAAAAAAAATATGCATAGATAACTCTGGAACATTTATAGAAATAGAAAAAAGACACCACTAAAATGAAAAATAATTATTAGCACTTAAAAAGGGAATTAAAAAATTCTCCTACTTTTTATTACCCAAAAAATTCCTAGCACGAGTAGATAATACTCAAGTTAAAGCTTTTATTAAAAACAACTTACCATCTACTCTAGAATAAAATAGGCTAAGTAGGTGGCAGAGGTTTTTTGCAGAATATGTTTTGATATAGAAGTTATTAAAGGCGAGACTAACTTTCTTGTAGATTTCCTATCAAGAGAATATAATGGAGCAAGTTGAAAAGAAACTTGTAGAAATAAAAGATCGATTACAATGTAATTGTAATATACTACAAGACAATTACGTAGAATTAATTGAAATGATCCAAAAATAAGATAAATTATTGACAATATAGAAGAAAGTAAACAAGATTTTGCAGGTATTATTGTAGATCCGAATTTATTCTAAAAAGATATACAACAAAAAGGATCACAAACAGTACGGATGGATAAAGCGAGAGGAAAATGACCCATCGAAATATCCCTCCAAATATCTAATTCAATAAGTAGTAAAAAAAACTACTGACAGTACTAGCCTAATGGCTAGAGAAAGCAGTTTTAAAACTACAAAAACCAACCTCACGGATGAAAGTATTATCTCTTTGGAGAAAAATGAAAGTCAAATGGCCAGAAGTAGTTTTCAAGCTGCAAGAACAAGCTTATATGCTAAGGATGATATCTCTTCGGAGAATAGTTGCCGCCTAACAGTGGAAAATATTATCCCTTCGGAGAAAGATCTCCAAAATACATAGGACAATTTAAAATTGATGCTCAATTTTTTTATAAATTGAGGGTGTCTCAGATTGAGAAGGAACATGACCTGCAATTGAGCCTTACAGAATTCTCAAAAAAATGTTAAACAAAATACATATCTCTACTCGATATTGTCTACAATCTTACAACAACAGAGACATGTGTTCCAGATCATAGGGGAATTTATCCCAAAATTGACTTTGATAAAGGAGTAGATACTAGAATTATTAGAGACTGCTTTAGAATTGGAGCAGCAAATCTAATATACTAAAGTCCTGATCTTGGAGAAATTCAAGGGCTTCCCCAAGAAATTATCAAAGCAATTAGAGAATTCAGAAGTAACAACCCACTAGTAAACCTACTAGTGAGATTTACGTCAAAATCTTCTCAGCATCTAAAGACTGGGAAAAGTAAAAAAAGTTTAATCCAGTTCACTGCATCCAAATTGGAGTATCAACTCCAGAATATGTCAAAGAAATAGAAAGAAGTTTCTAAAATTTTTTTGGAGGATATAAAATTGACAAAGAATTCATTGAAGTCAGAAGACTCTAGGACTAAGAGTTCTCTGTCAAGTAATGGAAAAATTAATTAATGATAATCGATGCTGGTTGCATAAAGTTTTAGACAATATAATCATTCTTTCTACAAAAAGAAGAGCTAATATATCAACAAAGATTAATCTAGAAAGATTCTTAAAGAAGATAGAAACTGGACAAATTAGATCGAGTTGCAGATGCCAACTAGTATTCTGCCAGCTCAGAAAGCATGAAGGAAGAATATGCCTGGCGTACCAAGACAAAATGGATAAAGACAACAACATCAGCAGTAGTCGCTAAAGGAATACGACTACCAAAAATCCCCAAGACGTCATCAATGAGGACTAAGAGCAATTATACACTAGAAACGTCATCCACGATGAAAGAATGCATCAGAAAAGAAAAGCATCCTCAACCATACAAGTGTTCCACGAAGGAAAGCACTAATAAAGTAAAACATCCTCAACTGGATAGGTGTGTGCTTGCAATGTAAACAGAAAAAAGTGATGTAAGCCTCTTTTGAAGGCCAAAGATGTAAGAGAGAGTATCTATATAAACCCTCGAAGTGTTGTAAGGGGACTCACTCGAAATCGGAGAGAGCCCTGATTGAGTATGTAAGTATTCTAAGTGTTCTTGTTCAATAAAGAGAGAACTTCATCTCTATTTCATTCCAATTCCTATTCTTTTAAAGAAATGTATTGTGTGCACTAATTCTCTGAGAAAAGGAAACCATCTTTAGCGAATGATAGTAATCCTTGCACTACTATAGAAGAGGGAAATCTATGTGTAACCTATTACACCCTCATTCCAATATATCTTCAAATTTCAAGAGTCATCTCTCCCTTAGATTATTCTAGAGGTTGTCATCAAGAAAAGTCCGATCAAGTAAAGGAATGTGCAAGGACGTAGGGACATGCAGGCTACATGATAATGATAAGGAGTTCAAGATCTAGAACGTCAAGGTCCAAGGATTGCTTCTCTTAGAATACTTTGACGTAAATATCACTAGTGGGTTTCACCAGTGGAGTATTATTTTTGAATTCCTTGATTGTTTTATTAATTTCTTGGGGAAGTCCTTGAACTTCTCCTAGATTAGGGCTTAGATATATTAGATTTGCGGTTCCAATCCTAAAGCAATATCTGATAATTCTGAGGTCTGCTCCTTTATCGAAGTTAATTCTGGGGTAAATCCATGTGTGATCTGGAACACAAGTCTCTGTTGTTTTGAGATTGTAAATAATCTCAAGTAGAGATATGTATTCTTTTTTGCATTTTGTTGGAAATTATGTGAGGCTCAATTGCAGGTCATGTTCGTACTCAATCTGAGATACCCATAATTTTAAAAAAAAATTAGGCATCAATTTATATTGTCTGTTGTATTGCAGAGATCTTTCTCCAAAAAGATAGTATTTTCCACTATTAAGCGGGAACTGTTTTCCGAACATATATCATATTTAGTACTTAAGCTTGTTCTTGTAGTTTGAAAACTAATTCTGGATGTTTGGCTATCATTTTTCTCTGAAGAGATAATACTTTCAGTCATGAGGCTGGTTTTTGTAGTTTTGAAACTACTTTCTATTTCCATTAGGCTAGTATTGTCAGTTGTTTTTTGACTACTGATTGAATCAGATATTTGGAGAGATATGTCAATTAGTCGTTTACCTGTCACTTTATCCATTTGTACTATTTCTAATCCTTTTTGTTGTATTTCTTTATTGAATTAATTCAGATGTGCAATAATACCTACAATATCTTACTTGCTTTCATCTATATTGTTAATAATTTTATCTTGTTTTTGGATTATTTCAATTAATTCTACGCAATTGTCTTGTAGTGGATTACAATTACGTTGTAATCGAGCTTCTAGTTCTACAAGTTTCTTTTCAACTTGCTCCATTATATTCTCTTGATAGGAAATCTACAAGAAAGTTAGTCTCACTTTTAATAACTTCTATATGAAACACATTTTCTGCAAAAAATGTTTGCCACCTACGTAGACTTTTGTATTTTGTACTAGATGGTAAGTTGTTTTTAATAAAATCTGTAACTTGATTATTATCTACTCTTGCTAGGAATTTTTTGGGTAATAAAAACTAGGAGAATTTTTTAATTACTTTTAAGTGCTAATAATTCTTTTTCATTTGAGTGGTATCTTTATTCGGTTTCTGTAAATGTTCCAGAGGTATATCTGCATATTTTTAATTTTTTTCATCTTTTTTCTTTAGGACTGATCCCTAAAATTATTCAGAGGCATCCATTTCTATTATGAAGTCATCTCCTTCTAAAGGGAGGTCTAATCTTGGTAGATTTTTATATTTTTCTTTTATAAATTTGACTTGATTTATACGTTCTTCTGTCATGAGCAAGATCGTATCTTTCTTTAGTAGTTTTTTTATATTCCTTAGTTTTACTAAGTTTTCTATAAATTGTTATGCATAATTTAGACATCCTAAAAATATTTGAAGTTGTTTTTGTCTTCTATTTTGTCTGGGAACATAATGATTTTTTCTACAATATGTTCTTGCAATTCTATTCTACTTGAGTCTAATTTTAGTCCTAAGAATTCTATTTTAGATTTACAGATTTCTATTTTCTTTTTAGAGAGTACTATTCCTTCTTTTTGATAAAGAAGTGCAAATATTTGCAGATGTTTATAGTGTTCTTCTTCATTTTTGCTAGCTTTGAGAATATCATCCATATATACTAGACAAAAAGAATTATAAGGCTCAAATACCTTATCCATTCTCCTTTGGTATATTTGTGGAGCATTTTTTAATTTGAAAGGTATTACTTTCCTTTCATAATGTCCCTATGGGGTATTGAATGTTGTTAAAGGAAAACTTTTTTCATCTAATCTTATTTGATAAAATCCTGATTTACAATGAAATTTTGAATAAATGTTCTTTCCTCTTGTCATATTTATTAAGGTTTTTGTGTGTGGAAGGAAGTATCCATTGAATTTAGTATATTAATTTAGTTGTTTATAATTGACTACCATTCTTGCCTTTCCTCTTTTAATTTCTGCATGGATTCTAACAATAAATGTTGGACTAGAATGAGGGCTTTTTTATTTTTGTATGAATTGTGATGTTTCTAATTTCTGCAATTGGACTCTAAAATTCTTTGATATCAATAGGATTATATCTCATATATATGTGTTATTCTGATTATTTTTGTGGAGTCTATTAATTCTATTGTAGCCCATTCGTGGCTAATATCCTAGAGGGCTAATTAATTGTCACTATAGTCCTTTTCAAATAATGCTTCAATGTTTTGCATATTAAGTTGTGCAATGATTTTTCCTTTTATTGGTTGTTGTTTGTTTGTATTATAATCACCACGTTTGCTGTGGAAAATAATTTTTTCTCTTATATAAGCTTTGTGCATTCGTTGAAGTGTAATCCAGTGATCACAAGGTGTTAATAATTGAATATATTGTTGGTGTTGTATATATAGTTTAAATTTTTGTGTAAAGTTATTTCCCAATAATTTGTCTTGTTGTTCATATTTAGGGGTATAAAATGGTGGACATCTGACTATGTAATTTCCTAGGATAACTTAAGGTTTTTTTGACTCCATGAGTTAATGTATGTCTTTTTCCTATAAAATCCATTCCATATAATGTAGGTAATGTTGTAATGTAATTTTCAGGAAAGCATTGTCTTCGGGCAATACAAGTTCCTGCACCCGTATCTTGGAATGCATGAAAGTATTCCATTTCATATTCTTCATATATGATTCCCGAAACAATGTAGACACTATATATACTATTCTTTTTTTTCCAAAAATACTCTTGATTATTATGTGTGAAATATAGTCCTTCACTTTGTAAAGAAAATGATTCCATTTGTTGCAATGCACTCATTCCTAATATAATTACTATATCATCATTGCAACTATCAGATTGTACATAAAGTGTTATATCGATCCTTATATTTTGTATTTCATTTGGAACAATAGCTGGAGTTTATTTCTTCCCCAAGATATCAGGTTCACCAACACATCACTCTAAAAAATTTGAAGACAAAGATATTATAATACTTCCTAACATATTAAAAGATCTAGAAAAAAATACAAATTCATGCAGAAATTAAAAGTGGAAAGGCAAGAATGGTAGTCAATTATAAACAACTAAATCAATATACTAAATTTGATGGATACAACCTTCCACACAAAGAAACCTTAATAAATATGACAAGAGGAAAGAACATTTATTCAAAATTTGATTGTAAATTAGGATTATATCACATAAGATTAGATGAAAAAAGTATACCTTAAACGGTATTCAATATCCCACAGGGACATTATGAATGAAAAGTAATGCCTTTCAGATTAAAAAAATGCTCCACAAATATACCAAAGGAGAATGGATAAGGTATTTGAGCCTAATAATTCTTTTTGTCTATTATATTTAGATGATATTCTCATAGCCAGCAAAAATGAAGAAGAACTCCATAAACATCTACAAATATTTTCCCTTCTTTGTCAAAAAGCAGGAATACTACTCTCTAAGAAGAAAATAGAAATCTATAAATCTAAAATAGAATTCTTAGGACTAAAATTAGACTCAAGCGGAATAGAATTGTATGAACATATAGTAGAAATTTTTTTTATATTCCCAGATAAAATAGAAGACAAAAAATAATAGAAACAGATATGTGACGACCCCAATTTCTATATACTTTCCATAGTGACATTCACATCTATGCGTGCACTCATATCTATAGATGTCAAAAGGGAAATTACAAGAGATTAAGGTTATCAACTAAAATCAGAGATTGAACCAAGATCAAGGTTCACATCATCTCATAAAGCCACACAAACATTCATTCATACGGATAAAAATAAAGTCATTGCATAGAGAGAGAAAATATTGTTCTAAAGAAAGATAACTTAATTACATAGGATCTCAGTCATCCTCAACATCCACTAGGAAAAATAAACTAACATCTAGCAAGAATAAGATAAAAGAAATAGATCTATCTAACAAATCTTCCATGCTTATTAATTTATGCCTTCATGTACTTTGAGCATGCATTTCACTTTGTTTTCAATTGTTCCTTGCACCTAGAAAATATGAGAAACAAAAACATCAACAAATTTGGTACGTGATAAAAAGTTACACTAATAAGGTTTCATAAAGGAAAATATTTGAAAAAGAAGAAAGTGAGATAAAACCATTTCTTAAGGTGAAAATCAGGTAAACATTCCTTTTATTACATTCACTTTGATGCGGTTGTACTACACATACTTGCACTTGACTTACATCTAGTGTGGGGAATATAGTATCATTATGCATATAACATGGGCCAAGGAATCATACATCAATGTTAGGCAACATACATTCACACCCACTAGGCTATGTGCTCTAGTAGCTACAACCCATCATACTCATTTATGTTCTATTAGATTTGGTGAAGTATAACTCATACTAGTTCAACCAAGCAATCATATCCAAATACGAGCATTCAAGATATTACATATCATAGGGAACCAGAAATCTAGTCTTATACTGATAAGACCACGTACCTGCTTATTTAGATCAGATATCCAAGGATTTAAATTAATCAAGAAATAAGTCACCCTGTAAATGAAAGCAAGGGTACAACATCAGTACTGGTCCATGTGACCAAGACTAAGATATGTTTCTTAGTTATTATTCTTTTTATGTTATCTAATTCAGATCAGGGATTTCACATATTTTAATTGGGTTTTGAGATATTATCAGATCTGATCCATCATAAAATAGTTTGATTAAAAGATAATATTTAATTAATCAAATAGAAGATTTTCATAATCTAGGGTTTCTAGGATGGTCAGATAAAAAGGAAAGTAACCCTTAGGATATTAATAGTGTCGTAAAATTAGGGTTTGACTCAGAGTTCAGGACCATTCATGATTACTAATCATCATATAATAATATTATATTTTAATATAAAGATGTACATTTAATTACATAGAGAGAGAGAACTAGATTTAGGGTTTCTTATAATCATTTCATCATTTATCCACTTAGACTAATATTTCAAGTTATTTAGAAAGTAGGGATTCATCTAGGGTTAAATACATTTTAGAAAGTCATACATCATCAAGAAAGGCCATTATTAATAATTAATTATAATTAAGGAGGTCATTTAGGATTTAGGCAAATATTTTTGAAAAGGAAATGGATCTAGGTTCTATAATATTTTATTTCGATAGAGAATATTTTTCTGATCAAAATGGTATGTAGGTTCGATATTTTTTGATAATCCTAGCATTTACTATAATTTTCCTAAGATAATTCACTTTTTGGGTAAAAGAAAAATAAATGTGAGAATTCCTACCTTGATCAACGTCCGGATCCTGTCTGGATCGACGATTCTCGTTGATCCCATGATTTTCAAGGGAAAGGATCGGTGATTGATTTGGCATTCGGGGGTTGGTCCACCTAGGCACCCTGGGTCCCAGCCTGGTCAGGGTCTCCTCGCGCGAGCAGGCTTCAGATCGCGGTAGAGGGTCACCGACGTGAAGAGTAGAAAGGGGTAGTAGGCCCTTATCTTCGGTTTGAACCAGCCGCCCAACTTCGTCCGGTGTTGGTGAGTTGAGGGGAGTAGGTGATTGAGAAGGACGAGGTGCGGAGGTGTGAAACCCAAAAGGGGTAGTGCGGCGGCGCCGCAGGGTAGCTCTAGGGTTGATTGGAAATCATGGAGAATGTTAAAGCTCAGGAGAAAGTGGATCGAGGTAAAGGAAGGTGGTGGTGATGTCAAGGGGCCATTTATAAGCTCTCGGGTAGGTTTAGGGTTGTCTGGGGGGGGTCCTGGGCTTTGCAGCCTCCGCCGGAGTGAGAGAAGCAAAATAGGGGGAGGTCATTCTCCCTGCTCTGAGGGTGAGGGGAGTCGAGGTAAGGAAAGTTGACTTCGTCTTGGTGAGATGGAGATATGTATTCAGAAGATATTTTTTGGGAGGGGTTGAGGTGGTGCCTAGGAATGAGGCTCAAGTTCCCTGTCTTCCCCCCACTCTTTGTGGGAGGTTGAAGATGGGTTCTCTGCCCTTGGATTAGGGTGGGAATCCAAGGCCTCAGATCGGATGGTTGAGATTTGTCCCTCAACTAAAAGGTCCGCAGTTACAACCCCAATTTTAGGGTTCCTTTGCTGAGGAATGTAATTTCTCACATTAAAGATATTGGAACAAATAATGATATAATTTGTTTTGAATAAATGGATTTCTTTTACAATAGCCTTGATGATTGTATTGTGAGCTTTATTGGCTATTGTGCCCAATAACAAGGAAATTCAATTAATTAAGAAATTGAGAAAAGTAAGATGTGGAAACCTCTAGAAGGTAAAGAACTTAATCCAAAGGTGAATTTCATGCCACATGGGTTCCTTGAGTTCCAAGGAGTCCGAAGTTGCAAAGAAAAGCAATAAGAAAAGAAAAGATTAATAAAGTATTTCTTTATTAAGAAAGAAATTGAAAACCATGGTAAAAGGTGAAAAACAAGTAAAAAGAGGTATAATTGAGTTATACTTAGTGGAATTTCATATCCCAAGGATTTGTAACGATAAAAGGAATACTAATGAGGAAAATAAAAGAGAAATAAAGAGAAATCCCCAAAAAGAAATATTTTAATATGAAATACACATGATAATGAAGAATAATGCATTTAGATGCATCTAGAAGGGTAATAAGTATCAAATAAAAAGGATTTCGAAATGATAGAGTTTCTTGGGATCCAAGGAGTCCCAATAAGGAGGAAAGAAAGAGAAAATACAAAAATATTCAAAACAAGGATAATGGGAATACATAATTAATGGAAATATGTGGTTTTGTTGAGAAGGAGTATTTCCTACTTGAGGAGAATATAATTTCCTGGCCAAGGAATTAAAAGACAAGATTAAAGAGGATAAGGGAGAAGAATTTTGAATTCCTAAATATCCATACAACAAGGAATATCAAGGAAATAAAGGTTAATGAAGAGAGAGAGATGGTTGCCTCACAACCATTGAAAGTGTGTTTCCTTTCAAGTTGGGACTTGAGTCCTCATGAGGCACGCCTTAGGGATTCATACCCACCCCTATAAGAAGGGAAGAACCCCTGCTTCGAGATCCAGAGGGATTCCACGCAATGCTACCTCTTCTTCTTCTTCTTATTTCCATCTAAACCATAACCAAGAGGGTATATCCTTGTTCTTGGGCAACACGGGGCTTCGTTGTTGTCTTGTTAGAGGTAGGGATCTTCCACGACCAACCCTGAAGGGCCAGCTACCTCTTTCACGCTTTTGTCTATGCGCAACCCCTGTCGGAGGTCTATAAACCTGTAGAAGGTGCGGCAGCAACTAAAGGAGAGCCACACACATGGTAGGCCATTTTGATCGTGGTTTAAGGGCACCGCAGGTGCGCCAAGGTTCTGCGGACCTGGGGCAACCTTTGGCCATGGTCCTCGAGCCCCAGGGAGGGAGAACAAGCCGCAAGAAGCATCTAGCGGTGGCGTAGAAGCGGAGGGATCCGATGTTGAAGATGATCAGGAGAATTGGAAAAGTTTGCCCCTCCGCGGGCTGAAGAAGAAACAACTTACGTGGGGGTATAATGGTAACTCGGTTATGTTTCCAAATCGATCGCATTGCATGAGAAACAGACGACGTGGCGGCTCCTCATTGGTCGGAAGTAAGTGATTTTGTTAAAATCGTAACTTTTTAATGGTAGCTCGGTTGGGGACATATAATACATGAATCTTGCTTAGAAAAACATGAGAAATTCAATAAAATTACTAGTAGACACTAGTTTTACTTCTAGTTCAAAAAGTAATGGAAGATGTTAACTTTAATGTATTAATGTTTAAGAAACCATATTTTGATATAATTAATGTTATGTGTAGGTTTTAATGGATGTTTAGAGTTGGTATTAACCTGTTAATGATAAAACAGAACATTAGGAACAAAAAAGATGAGTTTTTCACATAGTTAGTTTAATTTAGAGTTTCATGTGCATAAATAGGCTTTAATAGGCCTTGAAACCCCAATGTTGGTAATTAGGACTACTAATGACTTTAATTATTTGATTTCATGTATAGAACTGAGTTTTCATGGTTATAAGATATTTTGAGCATTAAAATTCCTAATTTGTGCATAAATACCCTAAAGGTAGTAATTAGGGTTTTCTCATGAATAAAAGGTAGCATTAATGGCAAATCGAGTTCATATGTGTTTTGGACCATAATGGACTATGAATTGATGATAAATGTGTATAATGATCTTGTCATGGATTAAAAGTAAAAAAATAGTAGCTTTGATAAAAAGAGGCTTAATGAGATTAATTAATGGTTAATTATGTCTTTAATCCGGAATTGAGGATTAGATGTGGAAACAATTAGGGTTTGTGATCAATTGCGTTAAATTAGGGTTTAAAATAGTAAAAGATGAAGTGAAGCCCTAATTGCAATTGAAACCCTAAAAGTGGAGTAGAAACCCTAGGAAGCGAGCTAGATTTAATTGATCTCAATGACATGAGTAATAAAAGAAAATTGTATAATTGTTTTAGGATCTTATTGAATGCTTGCTTGCCTTTTGTTGTTTGGATTATTCCTGCACCTGAATCTACATGTACAAGTATGTGGTTATGCTTATGATTATCTCGCATTAGTTTGCCGAGGATTTTATCGATGTTTACATAGTGGCTTGAATTAATTGTTGGATGAATTTAATTCTTGCAAATTATAATGTGGATATGAATATCACCTAAGATAAGTGCCTACTAGCTCAGATCCTAGTCCCCTCTGTAGCTTCATAGTTTGACCTTGTAAATTGCTACCAATGGGGTAGGTCCATCAGGACATTGAATGACTTAGTAAAGGCTACCAATGGGGTGGGACCATCAATTCATCATGAGTCAGGGATTGGGATACCTTTGGGTAGGGCCATGTGACTCCATAACCCTAGGAATTGGCTACCTGTGTGGTAGGGACATGGGGGTAAGGATCTACCATATAAGAGAGGTAGTATTCATGTCCACTATAGGGACGATACAGAGATAGGGGATAGGCAAGGATTGAGTAGTATTTCTTAAAATGTAATGTTGGATGTTAAATGATATTTGGTTGACTACATTGTTAACATAGTTACACATTTATTGTCTCCCCCACATACTAGCTTCTTGCTGACCGATGTTTTGTTTGTTAGTGTTTTAGGTACAAATGAAAAGAACAAACAGTAAAGTGGCATATGTGGAACTAAATGAGAAATAACGTGTACAGGAGGATTAGTTAGATTAGTATCTTCATGGATAAAAGTATAGAAATCCCAGTTTTTAAAAGGTAAGTAAAGTTTTATTTTATACCAATTTTCAGTTTAGTAGTAGAATTTCATAATTATTATTGATTATTTGTCGAACCTTTGATCTGGGTTATTAGATAACGACTCTGATCTCTTGGTCCCCCTTAAGTGGGGGTTACCGGGAGACGGGGTCGTTACAATTGGTATCAGAGCATAGGTTCCTCAATTAATCTTTAATAATTATTAAATTTTACAAATTATGTAGAACCCAAGGGAGTTATTAGAGGATTGTATGAAAGATTGAGGTGTCTAGAAAAGGATCACGTCTGGGGGCTGGCAATATTTTCCTCTGCACCACTAGTCGGAATATGAGGACTCCAGGATTGTGTGATTTCCTAGCCGATGTCTTAGGATATGACTCGAAATAAGATACCTTTAGGACTCTTTCATATTATTCGTCCCTTCTCAACTCAAATTCTGTTAAGGACCTTAAGGATTAGGGTTTCCTCTCTTCTCCTCACCCTGTTGAGGTATGGGTAAGGTTAATAAGGTCTAGAGAATCCTCCACCGAATTAATGAAAAGCATGTAAATAAGATGGCATGGATATAAGCTTAATAGATTAAGTGCAAACTAAAGAATAGATACATGCTTAGGTCGTATGACACCAGTTGCCATTGCTCTTAGGAGAAACTTGAGGATAGACCTCCTTGGCTGGAGGATGAGTAGAGAGAGTTAGTCTTGGAGGTAGAGACCTCCATTAAAAGTAGAGACCTAGCACATCCTCTGAGGATGAGGTTAACCCTAACCCTAAGGGAAGGTTAGAATGGGATATGACATGATAAGTTAGATGTTGACCGAGTGTTTGGTTGGACATGCCTTTGGGATGCCATAAGAGGTTAGATGACTGAGTACCTTGGGAAACCCAACCCTGGGAAGGGTCGTGCATGTTTGAGCAAAGGATAGCTCCTACATGGGTGAGGGTAGAGAAGAAACTATAGAAACCTTTTGGGATATTGAAAGTAGGATATAGCTTGCACCAAGAGTGCGTCAGTAGTGTTGATAGTTGGATGAAGCCTTAGGCAAGGGGTCATGATGGATGGCTAATGAGATAAGCATAAGGGGTTAAGGATGATCTTGAGCAAACATAAGTTTAAGCATAGGCTTCACCTACGTAGAGGTATTCTTATGAGATTGATCCTTTATGAAGAAAGAACCTCTTATGGAGAGGTTGGTTGTAGGATTATCTCTAGAGAGAGAGAAGACCTCAGACAAGAAGGTTGGAAGCCTAAAACCCCGAAACTTGAGGAACAATGGGAGTTGAGGATGATGTGACCTAAGTGGATGATAGTGGTTGCCGTATGCTTGACCCTTGGAGGCTAATGATGTCTTGGTTATCCTGAGAGGAACCAAACCTTAAAGAGAGAATGATTCTTCTGGTACCTATGTGCCTACAGTATAAGTGTTTACCTACTGAGATGAGTCAAGGAGTGCCTTAGACCTTGAGGAGGTTTAAGTAACCAGTTGTGAGGCTTTATACCTAATTGGTTGTCCTTGAGGAGGACTTGACTCTGAGGTGTTGCTTGTATAAAAGGATCATGGAAGTATATGACATACCTTGGACATGCTTGTTTCATGGTTAAGAGATTGAGAATGCAATAGGACACCCAAAGGTGAACTTAGGGTTCCTAGGCCTAGGAGGGGAAGTAGTGTATCTGATGCTCATGATGAGATTTGAATCTCTATAGTTTCGAGTGTGGTATTCCTCATGTGTGTAGGAAAAGGAAACCCCTTAAGTTAAGGGTATGTTTGATGAACCCTTCACAACTAAGTTGACCTAATATTGAGGAAAGAGAACAAGTATGACCTAGCATAGTTTAATAGGAGATCTGCTTGTGCTTTAGTAGCTGTTGGGTTAGGCATGTTCATGTGAATGTAAACCCTAAGGACGGTTGTGACCTTGTTGTGAAGAGTTGTAGTTTCCTACCATCCTAGGAGAGGGACCCTTTGGCAGGGTGTATACCAGTCTTGCTGGTTTTGAGGTAACCTAAAGAAGTTTCATAGGATCTTGAGAAGCTAAGTGAAAAGTACATGTAATGAGAATGAACCTATAGACCCATAGATAACCATCTCTAAGTGCACGTGGATGTGTTACCATGGAGGTAACCGGTATGGGGCCTGACCAAGGTAGGCAGGTTGCCATGACCCCTATGAAGGGATGAAAGTCAGTCGAGAATGCATAGAGAGATGATGAAGGCTTGGGTAAGGTTCTAAGTAGGACATGTACTATAATACAATCCTAAGTCTGTCCTAGGGTCATGTAGGGATGAGAGCGATGGAAGAAAGAGTTGCCTAATTCCCTAGTTGCACATGACCATAGGGTCAGGAGGTAACAACTATCATTGTCTGAGGGCCATGGGTTAGAAGATTGATCACCTTCATGAACTCATGGGACCCAAAGGGCACATGAGTAGGGCACTCTCTGGATGCATGAGGGAAGAGGGATGTCCCCAAAAGTGTCGACACCCTATAGACCCAGAGAAGATGACCAAGGATTGTGTGTGAACCCCAGTAGGTTCGAGACCAGTTTTCCATGGAAGTAATTTTTTATATCATGATGTTTGTGATGTGGAGACATGAGTTGCATGTTTCAACTTAGATTTGAAGGTGTACTGGCAAGGTGGGATGTACCATCTCTACTCGTGTAATGGAAAGAACTCTGTATTTGGACGGCCGCCAAATGCTTATTTCTTTTTGTTACAGGAGTGAGAGATAGGACAGTACGCATGCCGTACACCAAGGATAAAGATGATGTGAGTTGGAACGTTGCTATGAGGTATTAGGATAGAGATAATAACATACCCTTGTGGAGTGGATAATACATGGATGCTTTACAAACACTAAGAGAAGTAGTGTAGTCAGCTTAAGAGGATGAGCTATGTGGAATTTGCAAGTTAACCAAGGTTGCATTTGATCACCATGAGGATGAACTGAGAGTTTCTTGATGAAGGCAAACTTTGAGTTTGAGATGAGATGATAAGTGGAATACATGGAGGTGTATGTTTTCAACAATACCTAACACCTAAGGATAAGAAGTGGTAATGAATGTTCTGGTTGAGATATAGTTGCCTAGATTAGATGGAAGTTAGAATAAGTTGAGGTTGTTGGACTAACCTTAAGATGAGAAAAAGAGATAAGTTTGGCTAACACTCCGATATAACGAGAGTTGTTGAATAAGATTAAGAGGTTGTTTGATCCTTGACATAATGAAAGGATGGTTTAGAGCCTCAGATGTACTTCTATGGAAAGGAAAGTGATAAAACCCTGATGAGAGTGGTTTAGGGCTTCTGGGGAATTGATCTTCAGGAAATCATGATCACCATACACCATGAAACTACAAAGATAGTAAGTGATAGTAGAACTATGGATGCTTAAAAATAAAGTTGCATGTAGCATGTGTCCATGCAAGCTAGGAGGCGAAGGACGAACACCAGTAACCCAATACATGGATATAACGTATAAAAAGTTCTCGAGAGGGAATGAGAGTTCATCACTGTGGATGTGTGAGTCTCCCCTAGACCATGGAAGGTCAAGATGCAATATGGGTTATGGTAGATCGCCTTCCCTAGATGACATGAGAAAGGAAGAGCATTGTCATTGGAAAGATTCAGTTGAACTACTTAAGAGAGAAGGATGGTTCAACCACACCCTGATGCGAGTTCAAAAGTTCTTGGCTATGACCAAGGTTCACTCCCATGAGGTGTAAGTGGATACATGAAGAACTCGATGATAGTACAGTTTGTGACCCCATAGTAATGGACAGTATGATCCAGACTAGAGGGTCTGATGAGAGCATGTGTGCTCATTCAGGGTGATACATAGAGACAGTTCTTAAGATGTGATGTAAACCACCATAGCCTTTATCGGGATGCAAGAAGTTCTATAAGGAGGTTATGTCGGTCACCACTTCATTATGATGATGTTGGTGAAGGAGGCCTCATGAAGGTCAGAAAAGAATCACAAGGTGTGAAGATGAAGTCACTTTGATCATGCAATGGTGGAGAGAGATCCCAGTGGTGACATGAGTCACGAGCTGATGCAAAGCTGACTGACATGCAGTTCATTGTGGGAGAATATGTGATGTGAAAATCCGACCCCTCTAAGCTACAACTAAGAAAGCTGAGTTCCTGATATATGGGTTCATTTGAGATGGATTGGTGGAGATGGTTGTGTTTATCCTTGACCCTCAGGATAACATGATGTGTAATGTGTTCCATGAGTCCAATGTAGAGCACTATGTGAGGTATCCAAGCCTTGTGTTGAGCCCTGAACCTATTCAGCTTTTGAGAGGCTGAAATGCCCTGAGTCACCTATGAGGGTATGATATACCAAGGTAAGAAAGAACTCAGATGGAAGAATATGAGATGATGAAGGTTCTTGGGAAGCACCATGGAAAGGGTGATGCCACATGGGAGCCCTGATGGACGTATGAAAGGCTTATCATGAACTGTTTGTTTGCTTGATAGAATTTTGAGGGCAAAATTCTTATAAGAGGGGAAGGATGTTACAACCCCAATTTTTGGGTTCCTTTGGTGAGGAATGTAACTTCTCACATTAAAGATATTGGAACAAATAATGATATAATTTGTTTTGAATAAATGGATTTTGTTTACAATAGCCTTGATGATTGTATTGTTGTCTTTATTGGCTATTGGGCCCAATAACATGGAAATTCAATTAATTAAGAAATCGAGAAAAGGAAGATGTGGAAACCTCTAGAAGGTAAAGAACTTAATCCAATAGTGGATTTCGTGCCACATGGGTTCCTTGGGTTCCAAGGAGTCTGAAGTTGCAAAGAAAAACAATAAGAAAAGAAAAGATTAATAAAGTATTTCTTTATTAAGAAAGAAATTGAAAACCATGGTAAAAGGTGAAGAACAAGTGAAAAGAGGTATAATTGAGTTATCCATAGTGGAATTTCATAACCCAAGGATTCCTAACGATAAAAGGAATACTAATGAGGAAAATAAAAGAGAAATAAATAGAAATCCCCAAAAAGAAATATTTTAATAAGAAATAAACATGATAATGAAGAATAATACATTTAGATGCATCTAGAAGGGTAATAAGTAGCCAATAAAAAGGATATCGAAATGATAGAGTTTCTTCAGATCCAAGGAGTCCCAATAAGGTGGAAAGAAAGAGAAAATACCAAAATTTGCAAAACAAGGATAATGGGAATACATAATTAATGGAAATATGTGGTTTTGTTGAGAAGGGGTATTTCCTACTTGAGGAGAATATAATTTTGAGGCCAAGGAATTAAAAGACAAGATTAAAGAGGATAAGGGAGAAGAATTTTGAATTCCTAAATATCCATACAATAAGGAATATCAAGGAAATAAAGGTTAATGAAGAGAGAGAGAGATGGTTTCTTCACAACAAAGGAAAGTGTGTTTCCTTTCGAGTTGGGACTTGAGTCCTCATGAGGCACGCCTTAGGGATTCATACCCACCCCTATAAGAAGGGTAGAACCCCTACTTCGAGATCCATAGGGATTCCATGTAATGCTACCTCTTCTTCTTCTTCTTTCCGTCTAAACCCTAACCAAGAGGGTATATCCTTGTTCTAGGGCAACGCGGGGCTTCGTTGTGGTCTTGTTAGACGTAGGGGTCTTCTACGACCAACCCTAAAGGGCCAGCTACATCTTTCATGCTTTTGTCTATGAGCAGCCCCTGCCGGAGGTCTATAAACTAGCAGCAGGTGCGGAAGCAACTAAAGGCGAGCCACACACATGGTAGGTCATTTTGATCGTGGTGTAAGGGGACCTTAGGTGCGCCAAGGTTCTGCGGACCTAGGGAAACCTTTTTCCATGGTCCTTGAGCCCTAGGGAGGGAGAACAAGCTGCAGGAAGCAGCTAGTGGTGACCTGGAAGCGGAGGGATCTGAGGTTGAAGATGATCAGGAGAATTGGACAAATTTGCCCCTCCGCGGGCTGAAGAAGAAACAACTTACGTGGGGGTACAATGGTAACTCGATTATGTTTCCAAATCAATCGCATTGCATGAGAAACAGACAATGTGGCAGCTCCTCATTGGCCGAAAGTAAGTGATTTTGTTAAAATCATAACATTTTAATGGTAGCTCAGTTGGGGACATATAATACATGAATCTTTCTCATAAAAACATGAAGAATTCAATAAAATTACTAGTAGAGACTAGTTTTACTTCTAGTTCGAAAAGTAATGGAAGATGTCAACTTTAATGTATTAATGTTTAAGAAACCCTATTTTGATATAATTAATGTGATACGTAGGGTTTAATGGATGTTTAGAGTTGGTATTAACCTATTAATGATAAAAGAGAACACTAGGAACAAAAAAGATGAGTTTTGCACATAGGTAGTTTAATTTAGAGTTTCATGTGCTTAAATAGGCTTTAATAGGCCTTGAAACCCCAATGTTGGAAATTAGGACTACTAATGACTTTACTTATTTGATTTCATGTATAGAACAAATTTTTCATGGTTATAAGATATTTCGAGCATTAAAGTTCCGAATTTGTGGATAAATACCCTAAATGTAGTAATTAGGGTTTTCTCCTGAATAAAAGGTAGAGTTAATGGCAAATTGAGTTCATATGTGTTTTGGACCATAATGGACTATGAATTGATGATAAATGTGTATAATGATCTTGTCATGGATTAAAAGGATAAAAATAGTTGATTTGATAAAAAGAGGCTTAATGAGATTAATTAATGGTTAATTATGCCTTTAATTTGAAATTGAGGATTAGATGTGGAAACAATTAGGGTTTGTGATCAATTGCTTTAAATTAGGGTTTAAAATAGTGAAAGACAAAGTGAAGCCCTAATTGTAATTGAAACCCTAAAAGTGGACTAGAAACCCTAGGAAGAGAGCTAGATTTAATAGATCTCAATGACATGAGTAATAAAAGAAAATTTTGTAATTGTTTCAGGATCTTATTGAATGCTTGCCTTCCTTTTGTTGTTTGGATTATTCCTACACATGAATCTACATGTACATGTATGTGGTTACACTTATGATTATCCTGCATTAGTTTTCCGAGGATTTTATCGACGTTTTGTTGGTCGGCGTTTTAGGTACAAATGAAAAGAACAAACAGTAAAGTGGCATATGTGGAACTAAATGAGAAATAACGTGTATAGGAGGATTAGTTAGACTAGTATCTTCATGGATAGAAGTATAGAAATCCCAGTTTTTAAAAGGTAAGTAAAGTTTTATTTTATACCAGTTTTCAGTTTAGTAGTAAAATTTCATAATTATTACTGATTATTTGTCGAACCTTTGATCCGGGTTATTAGATAACGGCTCTAATCTCTTGGTCTCCCTTAAGTGGGGGTTACCAGGAGACAGGGTTGTTATATCCGCACCCTGCTGTTAATGGGCCGGATTACACCATATTTGGTCAATTAAGACCAAAACTTAGGTCCTAGGTCCAAAAGAAAGGAAATTGCACCAATTTACATTGGTCATAAGTCCCAATTGGTTGACCTAAATGCCATAAAATTTTAGGGTAGCTTAATGCTGTCAAAGTGTGACTATGGTATAATTTTGGGGTCCAAATTCGAAAGTTTGATATGTTCATTTACTAAATACAATAACACTTGTATTTTATCATCATAGCATACTAGGGTTTGCATTTTGTGACACATCTTTGTTCAATTGAGTGAGGAAAGTATATGAGGGTATTTTGGTCAACAAAATCTGATAATAAAACTTTTAAGTGAGAGAAATTATTATAAAAACTTACTTTGTCACATTCTCCCCTCCTTTTAAGAATTTTTCCCTCAAAATTCAAGCATCCTAAAAGAGATGTGGATATTTGCGCTCGACTTCATACTTGAGCTCCCATGTAGCATCGGTTTGATCATGGTGGCTCCAGAGAAATTTCACTATATCTATACGTCGATTGTTGCGAAGCTCCTTTATCTTTAAATTGAGGATTTTGAATGGTGTCTCAGCATAAGATAGATCATCTTTCAGCTCAAGAGGCTCATGATTCAGAATGTGACTGGGGTCTTTGACATAAGGCTTCAGATTAGATATATGAAAAACATTATGCATGGCACTATACTGAGGTGGAAAAGAAAGACGGTAGGCACATTATCCAACCCTTTCAAGGATCTCGAAGGGTCCCACATAACGAGGACAAATTTTTCCCTTATTCAGAAAGACATGATCACCTTTCTTGAATTGGCATTCCTGTCGGTGAGCATCTACATATGGTTTCTACCTATCATGTGATCGCTTCATTCTCTGTCTAATCAGTGCAACTTTATCTGCATACAACTGCATCTCCTCAGATTTCATCAAGGTGTGATCTCCGACATCATCCTAATGTAATGGAGATTTGCACGGTCGGCCATAGAGAGCTTCATATGGTGGCATCCCAATACTCGCCTGATAGATATTATTATAGGCAAACTCAGCTAAAGGTAGGTAATGGTCCCACGAGCCTTCCCAATCAGGTACACAAGCTCATAGAAGATCCTCCAGAATTTGCACTGTTCATTCTGACTGTCCATCTGTCTGCGGATGATAAGTTGTACTGAAGTTCAACTTGGTTCCCAATTCTTCTTGAACCTATTTCTACAACTTTGAAGTGAACTTTGGGTCCCAATCCGAGACAATGGATGTTGCAACTCCATGCAGACATACAATCTCCCGTATGTAGAGGTCGGCCAGCTCAGACACTTTCGCAGTGGTTTTCACAGGGAGGAAATGAGTCGAGTTGGTGAGACGATCCACTATGACCCATGTAGCGTCATATCCTTTCCTGGTCCTGGGTAATCCTACCACGAAGTCCATGGTGATGTGTTCCCATTTCCATTCTGAGATCTTGAGAGGTTGCAGTAGACTGCCTGGTCTTTGATGCTCGACCTTGATTCTCTGGCATGTCATACATTTGGACACAAAATCGGCGATATCACGCTTCATGCCTCTCCACCAAAACTGACGTTGTAGGTCCTTGTACATGTTTGTTGTGTCGGGATGAACGATGTACTTGGACCCATGTGCCTCAGAAAGAATCTTTGTCTTTTTAGCTGACTGCTCAGGAACCCATATACGGTTCTTATATTGAAGACCACCATCAAGACCCATAGATAGATGTGTATGAGGTTTAGCCAGGAAAGAGGAAAGCTCTACAAGCTCAGGACTAGCTTTCTATGCCTCCAGAAATTCAAAATGCAGGATGGATGTGATAGAGATGTTATTGACATGCATACGATCATCCAGGAATTGTGGTTTCTATCTTGCTAGGTCCTCCATGTTCCTCCATTCAGGTACGGACAAGGATGCACCCATAACTCTTTTCCTGCTAAGAGCATCTACAACTACATTGGCCTTACCTGGATGGTAGCCAATAGTGAAGTCATTCTCTTTCAGGTACTCGATCCACCGTCGTTGTCGCAGATTCAGATCCTTTTGCGACAAAATGTACTTGAGGCTTTTGTGGTCGGTGAAGATATCAAACGTTGCCCCGTACAAGTAGTGCCTCTAGATTTTAGAGCATGGATGATAGCAGCTAACTCCAAATCATGCGTAGGATAATTCAACTCATTGGGTTTCAGCTATCTCGAAGCGAAGGCCACTACTTTCCTGTTCTATTGTAGGACACACCCTAGTCCATGTCGGGAAGCATCGATGAATATCACAAATCCTTCATTGCCAGATGGTAGAATTTGGACAGGTGCTGATGTCAACTTCTGCTTGATCTCTTGGAAGCTAGACTCACAAGCAGCTGACCAGATGAAATACTCATCCTTCTGAGTCAGCATGGTCAAAGGTTGTGAGACTTTAGAAAAGTTTGGGATGAAACGACGATAATATCCGGCCAGACCCAAGAAACTCCGGATTTCAGAAGGATTCCAGGGAGGTTGCCAATCAAGTACAATAGAGACTTTGGTGGGATCAACAGATATATTAACCCTAGAGATGACATGACCAAGAAACATAACTTTGTCAATCCAGAATTCACATTTAGAAAGCTTGCCATAAAATTTTTGGGCTCGAAGAATCTCAAGGATAGACTTCAAATGCTCTCGATGTTTCTCCATAGAATCAGAATAGATCAGAATATCATCAATGAAGATGACCACAAACTTATCAAGATAAGGTTGGAAGACTTTGTTCATCAAGTCCATGAATACGCCAGGTGTGTTGGTCAACCCAAACGGAATCACCAGAAATTCGTAGTGCTCGTAATGAGTTCAAAAAGCAGTCTTAGATATATCTGAATCCTTGACCTAAAGTTGATGGTAGCCAGAACGAAGATCAATTTTTGAGAAGACTTTAGCAGTACGAAGTTGGTAAAAGAGGTCACCAATATGCGGGAGAGGATACTTGTTTTTAATGGCAGCTTGGTTCAACATGTGATAGTCAATACACATCCGCATTGAACCATCTTTATTTTTAACAAAAAGGACAGGTGCACCCCAAGGGGAAACACTAGGGCAGATAAAACCCTTATCAAGAAGTTCTTGTAATTGTTTCTTCAACTCCATAAGCTCAGCAGGTGCCATACTATATGGTGCCCTAGAAATCAGAGTGGTTTCAGGAAGAAGGTCTATGGAGAACTCAATGTCTCTGTTTGGAGAAAGCCCAGGAAGCTCCTCCAGAAATACGTCTAGAAATCACGTACCACCTCCAGTCTTTCTACAGGCCCATTGTTAGGACTAGTCTCTGAGACAAATGTGAGGAAGACTTTACATCCTTTAGATATGAGCTTTTTAGCTTTAAGAGAGGAAATTATTACATTATTACAGAATTTGCTTCCCTAAGGGATCACCACAGGAGAGGAATGAGGTTGAGAGAGAAATGCCATCTTATTTCTACATTCAATGTGAGCATGATATGTTTATAGGCAATCCATACCAAGAATAATATCAAAGTCTTTCATGGTTAAGAGAATGAATTCAAAGGGCATGTCATGATTTTCAAGTTTTAGAGGGAGGACATCCGTTTTCTGCAATGTAGTGAATATTTTACCACTAGGAGTTAACACATCCAGAATATAACCCAAGTCCCTTATATGTAAGTGCAACATTGAGGCCAAATTTTGAGAAATGAATGTATTTGTGGATCCCAAGTCAAACAATGCTTTAACAGGATGTCCATTCAAGAAAACAATGCCTACATAGGATAATTACATTTTAAATAATTGAAGGCCTTGAACAAGATATTAGATATATGAAAAGATTTAAGGTTACCTTCGACAAGCTGGTTCGAATTTGCCCTAGCCTCTTCTGCTGTCACTGGGAACACTTTAGCATTGCGGTGTCCCTGAGGGGGTGGAGCACCCGCTGGAGGTTTGCTAAGGATATACGCATTGAAACACTTGGGAAAGAAATGTCCCTCCTTCTTGTAGTTGTAGCAGACCGACTTGGTGTAGCAACAAGGCCCATCATGTCCTCATCCACAAGTCTTGCATTTGTTGCAGTAATCCATCAACTTGCTATTCTTCTGTCCTTTCTTCCCTGAACCTCCTCCTTTTCCTGATCCTTAATTATGGTCGGGGTGGAATTTCTTGAACTTTTCTTCCTCAGTGGTAGTCAACCCTAAATATCCCATATTGGAAGGCTTCTGCAATCCCTGCTCCCTTTCCTGCTTAAGGGCCATGTCTAGGGCTTCATCAATACTTCTAGGATGAGATGCTATAACTAGGGTTTTTAGATGGGAAGCAAGGCAGTCTACATAATGCTCAGTGAGGCGGTCCTCAGTCTGGATAGGGGCATAGCATTCTAGAAGCCTAAAATTCTGGGTATAATCGACCACTGAGAGACTACCTTTCCTAAGCTCTATGTACATCTTCTCTTTCCTCTTTTTCTCAACTGTGGTCATGAAACGGTCGGTGAAGAGGGTCTTGAAGGCTTCCCACCCCAAGTTGTCTACTTCCTCTCCCCAGTTCCCACCATAGTTCTCCCACCAGATCTTCACCCCTCCCTTAAGCAGATTGGTGGCAAATTTAACCTTCTTTTCCTCAGGTACTTCTAGGGTACAGAAGGCATTTTCTACGGAAAGGACCCAGGCCTCAGCCTTGTCCATGACTTCAGGTTGGTCTTCCCCCCAAAAGCTGTTAGGGTTGAGCTTAATGAAGTCTATCACCATCACTTTATTTTTCCTAGAGGAGCTAGGTTCATAAGTTCCTTTTGTGGTGGGGGTTTCCATAAAGTCTAGAAGGATTTTCTTCTGTTTCTCCCACCTTTCCTTGGCCGCGGCATCAAGATCCAGTACTTCTGAAGTTTCAGGCTCTTTTCTCTTTTAAGAGGACGATTCCTCTGAGGCATTTGAGTTGTGATTTTTAGGAGGCATCCTAAAATTAATTTCAACATATTAGATTTATTACTACAACAATTATTCTCGTCATTATCATTATTATTATAACATGATATTTCATTTTTCTCCTTTATCAATTATTAATGTTCTTAATGTTATGATTTATGGAGGATATCCTAAAATCCTTATCAGTCGATCCTTAGGACTTTCTAAATAGAGAGACTCCTTCCTAACCTTATAACAGAGGTAAGAGGGAAAATTTATTTTAAAACATATATGAGAGGGAAATTTTTACTATAGAAGGGGTGAGAGGGAAAATCTATAGATGAGAAGGTTTCTAAATTAAGGTAAGCCCAAGAATAGGGGACACTTAGGGTATTGTCCAGGTAGACTTATACTGCCATAAAGGTAGCCTCGTGATTGCCAAGCTAAGTGGCTCAGAGACTTTAGTCAGACCCATGGTAGATGCTATCCTAGACACCTCCACCCTTCACATACCTAACTCAAGGACTATCCTAGACTCAAAATAGGGTGAATGAAGTTCATGTGACTTGATGTGTGAACCTTGACTCTGATACCAACTATGACGACCCCAATTTCTATATAATTTCCATAGTAACATTCACAGATATGCGTGCTCTCATATCTATAGATGTCAAAAGGAAAAATATAAGAGATTAAGGTAATCAACTAAAATCATAGATTGAAACAAGATCAAAGTTCACATCATCTCATAAAGCCACATGAACATTCATTCATAAGGATAAAAATAAAGTCATTACATAGAGAGAGAAAATATTGTTCTAAAGAAAGATAACTTTATTACATAGGATCTCAGTCATCCTCAACATCCACTAGGAAAAATAAACTAACATCTAGCAAGAATAAGATAAGAGGAATAGATCTATCTAACAAATCCTCCATGCTTATTAATTTATGCCTTCATTTACATTGAGCATGCATTTCACTTTGTTGTCAATTGTTCCTTGCACCTAAAAAATATGAGAAACAAAAACATCAACAAAGTTGGTACGTGGTAAAAAGTTACACTAATAAGGTTGCATAAAGGAAAATATTTGAAAAAGAGAAAGAGAGACAAAACCATTTCTTAAGGCGAAAATCAGGAAAACATTCCTTTTATTACATTCACTTTGATGCGGTTGTACTACACATACTTGCACTTGACTTACATCTAGTGTGGGAAATATAGTATCATCATACATCTAACATGGGCCAAGGAATCATACATCCATGTTAGGCAACATACATCCACACCAGGCTATGTGCTCTAGTAGCACTACTACCGAAATGGCTTATAAAGTCACTTTTTAAGGTGTCAGTTGTATACAAAAACCGACACATATAGTCTACAGTGTCAGTTTATAACATAAACTGACATCCAATCTAAGAAGGTCGACCAGAAATGGGTACCGCTTTTATTAAGTGTCGGTTAATTAATAAACAACTGACATCTAAACTCAACCGCCAAACCCAAAATTCCAGCGAAAAAATTGGCTCCAAAATTTTAGTATAGGTGTCGATTCATAACTATATAACCGACACTATAAGGTAAGTTGTCGGATTTTTTAAATAATCAACACTTAGTATAGATGTCGGTTCATAACTAAATAACTGACACTATAGCTTTAGTTGTCGGTTTTTTGAAATAACTGACACGTATTGTCAACTTAATAGCAAACCAGCCCGACCGATTCTTCCCCTTTCCCTGTTTCATTCATTCCCGATCGATTTCCCTAACCTCTGGTGATTTCTTGCTGCTCCCTGTCGCCACCGCCGCCCCTCCCTGCCCGTCGCCGCCGCTCCTTTGTCGTCATCGTCGCCGTCGTCGTCGTCGCTGCGAGAAGTTGTCGCCGCCCGCCCGCCTGCCGACCGCCCTCTCCTCCGTCGCTGGTAGCAGCTAGGACCGACCTCTCCTCTCCTCGCCTCGCCTCCCTCTCCGCCGCTCCTCTCCTCGCCGCCGACAGCTGCTAGGACCGGACGTTGCTCCTCTTTCCTCAAGGTTCCCGCCCTAGCCTGCCTTCTTCTTCTTCCTCTGCTCCTCTTCTCTCAAGCTGCCTGCCATGCTTCTGGACATTTTTCTTTTTTTTTTAATTTATTTACTTCTTTCAAGGTGCCTGCCTGTTCGTACACATATTGATGTACATAGAATAAATGCTAAAAAGGGGTGATATTAGGGTTTTAGGTACTAATTTTGTGCTTCTACTGAGATGAATCCTCTATTGTCTATACAATATATACATGTTCTATAATAAGCCTTGGTTAATTGAATATGCATACTTTGTATGTAAAACATAGTAATCGGGTACTGTTGTATATCCAAGTAAATTACATGTAACTAATCATGACATAGATTTTAGAATGCATACTTTGGTTAAATGTACTACTGTAATTTTTGATCAAGTGATGATATGTAAATGTAGCAATAAGTTAGTAAGGTATCAATGATAAGTCTGTTGTAATGTGATGCAAAATAGTTATTTTATCATGCATATATACTTAATAATTTTTTGTTTTATAGTTGTATAGGGTGTTTTATGTGTGGCAAGTCTATTGTTTAATAGTTTAGCTATAATCATTGTTTAATAGTTTAGCTATATTCTTGGTGACAATTCTAATCACCCTTCTTTTGCTCAATGATGAACTGTAATGCGCACATGTGACATGCTTGGAATGTAAATGATGAACTTTTCCCTAAATTGCCAATCATGCTTTTAATGACATCAATAATCACCCTAACTTGAAGAACTAGGATTTTAGGTATAAGAATGACAACACATTATTTGTTGGCCTAGAAACCCATCCAAGATTTACTCATTAGGAGTAAATCTTGGATAGTCCCCGGTTTGGGACTATTCTTGAACACCTAATCTCTCTTAGGATGTAAGTGTATATAATGTGTGTTGGGTTTTCAAGAAAATTTCCACAGCATTTCCCCGTTTGTTCTCTAATTACATATGTACTTGGAGAACAGCGGGGAAATGCTGCCGAAATTTCTTGAAAACCCAATACACATTATACACTTACTAGTGAGATTAGGTATTCAAGAATGGGATAGGTGGTACACATTTATTATATATAAGAATGACATCACATGTATTTGTTAACCCTATACCCTAATCTTGTCCTGATATATACTTGTTTTCTCTTTGATCATAGAATGGATAGATCATGGATGTCCATTCGCAATCACTGCACCCCATAGTTTATTTCTAGTCTTGACTAGTTTATTAGATTTGCCGAGGAACATAGGAAACAACCTGGAGATAGGTTCTACTGTCCATGTAGGCATTGCGGTAACCACTTGAAAGTCAACACTGGTGAAGAAATCAAAACTCATGTCATGTGCAATGGGATTATACAAGGCTATACAGAATGGCACTGGCATGGAGAGATTTCAAACCCGAAACCAGTGGATGTCGATAGCAGTGCTTGTGTGGAAGAAGAAATTGCCTACGATGATGTAGATGTGAATGAACCATTTCCAGTAGACATCGTTGATGCGATGCTGGATAGTTGTGGGGTAGAGTACACCGATCCACCTCTCATTTTTAGAAACATTGTGCATGATGTTGAGATGCCGTTATACACAGGTTGTACTAAGTTTACGAAGCTTAGAATTGTGTTGAGATTGTATAAGTTGAAAGCTAACAATAGATGGAGCGACAAAAGCTTCACGTCATTGCTGTCTTTGTTGAAAGAAATGCTTCTTGAAGGAAACGAGCTTCCAATCTCAACATACCAGGTAAAGAAATTGTTGTGCCCAATGGGAATGGATGCCAAGAAGATACAAGCATGCCCAAATGATTGTTTATTATTTCAAAAGGACTATGCATATTTGAAAGATTGTCCAAAATGTGGTGTGTCACGGTATAAATTGACAACTTTGGGGGAGTCCAAAACTGGTTCTCCTGCCAAGGCGATGTGGTATCTACCTATAATATCACGGTTTTAACGCTTGTTTTCCAATCCGATAGATGCGAAGAATTTGAGGTGGCATGCATATGTTAAGAAAAATAATGATGGGATCCTACGACATGCGTCTGATTCCCCACAGTGGAAGAAGATTGATCTATTGTACCCTGAATTTGGTGAAGAAGTCAGGAATCTAAGACTTGGGCTTTGTACAGACGGGATGAATCCATACATCACATTGAGCAGCCAACATAGCACTTGGCCAGTCATGCTTGTTATATACAATCTTGATCAACAACACCAAAAAGTTGACAAGAGAAGGGGCATCACTATGATGAAGAAGTTAATTGCGCAAAAGGGCAATGGACCCAAACTTGTTGTGGATTTTGATAATGCAGGAAATGCATGTGGTGTGAATCGCAATTCATTTATTTCATATCTTGGGTATGTTACTCGTAGCCATTACGGTTGTTGCTTAGATTCTTGGCATAACGTTTCTATGGAGAAGAAAGATTTAATATGGAGGGATTTATGCGTGAGTTATTATTAATTTGCAATTCTATTTTGTAGATTACTAAATTTTTGGATACTAGTTAATAACAATTCTATTTTGCAGAGTATATTTGAATTGGATGAAAAGCTGCATCGTAAATGCATGATGCAACGCTGTGGGAGAGTCCTAAGGAACTATAGGACAAATCTCACCAGAGAATACATAAAATAAGTCGACAAGAGGAAGAAGACAACCACTGAACAGTGGAACTTCCTGGACAAAGAAGAATGGGACGCATTTGTCGCTTCAAGACAAACTGATGAATTCAAGGTATTAGGCATCAGTCTCAATCTCATTAATTAATATATGTTGTATTCACTTATTCAAGATTAACATTTAGTGTTACTAACCAAATCATTAATGTGCATACTCACTAGGCCCTCAGTGATGCAAAAAGATCAAGGCGTGCGACGAATGTGCACGACCACACAATGGGTCCAAGAGGATATGTAGGCGTTCGCCAAAGACTACAGGCTGAGGCTACTACTTCTCAGTCTGCTGATACTCAGGAGTCCTCTACCATAGGTAGCACACCTCTGCCTCGCCATGATGTCTGGATAGCTGGGAGGCAAAATAAGAAGGGAGAATTAACTAAGGCCGCAACTGCTGAGGTGGCTGTAAAAATGGCAAAATACAACTCTTACAGCAATCATTCAAATATTGATTATTTGTGTTGTTTACTTAAGTACAAATTTTTGTTTTGGCGATTAGCTGGAGCTGCACGAGCTGAGGAAACAAGGAAAGTTCATCCCTGAGGGCACAAGGGATGAATTGACCATTGCTATGGGTAACCCAGAACATCCTGGACGTGTTAGGGCTGTAGGCGCTGGTGTGGGCATCAAAGCTTTTTTTGGGCCATCCCAGTGCAAACATGTCCCAAAAGCGGGACTTTCACAAGAAGAGGTAACATATTTTTTCCTTGTAGATGTTACTGTAAAAGAGAATTAAAAAATTAGAATTTGATGTTTCTTTTATCCATGCATAGGTGGATAAGCTATTTGACAGGAAACTCGAAGAAAAACTCGAAGAAGCAATAAAAAAGTGGCAGGCATCTCAGACCGCCACTTACCAAATAATACCAACTGCAGGCTCTACTCCTACTCCTACTACAGAGGTTGGGAGTAATCATGTAGACCCACCACCTAGCACATCCACTTTAAGTATTTTTATGACATGGTAACTAGTTTTTAAATTCAAGATGATATGTATATATGAAATTGTAGTCGTTCAAAAAAAGATGATATGTATATATGTATATAACATTTTTTACACAAAAATTTGTAGGGGTTGAAGACATGTCGTCTAAAAAGTAAAGAATATGTCATGGCAGAGGCGTCGGCTTACCCATCCCTACCAGGGGAAACGTGTCACGGGTCTCCAGTACCAGCTGGTTGGATTTGGGTGAGCCCGATACATATATTCCCCCATTGGATGGATCTTCCACTTCCATATGCCCACCCAGATTGTGAAACGCTTGGTGAGGCAGTAGGCGGAGTGATATTGTGTGAAAAAGCGTATGTCTTCTTTACTGAAAAGGTGTGGTCAATTTACATTACGTTCAATTGTTAGTGTGTGTATATGCTGGCAGTTGATCTGAAATTATTATATATATATACAGGTTAAAAAGAAGACACCCACAACATCTAGGCCTCCACTTCCACCTCATGCATTACCTAGTTGGGTTCCACAGTACCTACCTGTCTCGTTAGGTCCTAACTGTAGGGGTATGGCAATATGGTTAGGGGAACATGATATAAACTCCCCTATAACTATTTCTTCTGATTCTGATTCTACAGGTCGGTCATACGAAACAAAACTATTTATACAAGATATTTTGGAGTTTTTTCAATATGATTGGCTAAATACATCTGTGATAGAGCTATGGATAAGGTGAGATATTCTTTATACATCCATATATCTTGTGTATGATCTGGTGATCTGGTTTCTTATTTATTAATGCATTCGTAATTAATACATATTTTGCAGCTACTTAGACAACATATGTGCAGATTTTGGATTGGAACATGTAGGGTTTTTGATTCCATCCTTGATTAGTCTAGTAGCTAAAGACCCTACATCAGTTCAACAATACTGCTGTGAGGCTTTTTCAATTTTTGCTGTAAAAAAGAAGACGGTTATAATGGCTCCATTCAATGTAGACTAAGTTTACTTTTCTTATTATAATTTGGACTTAAGAAAATTACATTTTATTGTGGATTTTGAGTTATTATTTTTTAACTTTTTTTCCTCTAGGGGTAAGCATTGGGAGTTATTGGTTATTGCCCCCGAAACGTTCACTGTGTATTATCTAGATCCTAATGGGGGTAAATTGAATACAAGATTTGGACACAAAATGATAATGGCAATATTTCGGTGAGAAATATTTCATTTTTCATATCCGTTAACATATGTTATTACATTACTATTTAATTGCAATGTTCAGTGTTACATTAACATGTAGGGGTTTTGAGGAGTACAAAAAGGCTGGAGGAAAGGTCCCCATGAAAAAGAACTAGCAAATAATTTGGAAGAACGTGAAAGTAAGTTCCCGACTGCAATATATGTATATATTATTTATGTGAACAATGCTTAATTAGTTGTATTTTTTAATATTTTGTATGTTTGAATTTATAGTGTGCTACACAAGACAACATATGGGCATGTGGATACTGTGTCATGCGATATATGCACATGCTTGTCAAACATGCCGCAATGGACATCGATTGTATTGCTGAGGTATTATATAGTCTCATTAGATAATATGAAATATATCAATCTTATTTATAGCTCGTTAATTATATATATATACATCATTCTCTTTATAGGTGTTTAAAGTTGACCCCATTACAGGAAAGGACTTACCAGATGTACATGAGCCCTATACGATGCGAAATTAAATGAAGTAGTAGAAGAATGGGCAACATCCATACAATTAGTGGGGGATTTAAAATATAATTGGGATCCTGATAGCAAATATTGACTAAATAATGATACTTTGTAAATGAATTTCTGAATTATAATATATGTGTGAATGTTTCTACATGTCTGGATGTTTCTACATGTGTTTGAGTGAAAATGAATGAAAGTGTTGGTTGCTATATGAAGTCTACATGTGTGAATGTGAATCAATGGAACTACAGATTGCTAGCATGTGTGAATGTTTATAAATGTGTGAAAATAAATTGGAACTACAGGTTGCATTGCTATATGCATGTGCTACTTTTTTATTGTTAATTTTGTAGGTTTGCGGCCTGTTGTTGGCTGATATCAATGGATGTCATAAAACCTGCAGTTCATAACTGAACTGAACAAGTTTCTTATCCTGCGAACAACCACAGCAGGTCTGCAGACTGACAGAAGAAAAAAACCAATAGGCGTCGGTTATTTGTAAATAACCGACACATAATGTAAATAACCGACGTCTATTTTGTGTAGCGCGAAGATATATGGTGTCGGTTATTTGTAAATAACCGACACTGATTGTGCCCAAGATGGCGCCCGTTCTGTGGCGCGAAGGGTTTGGGTGTCGGTTATTTATAAATAACCAATAGGCATCAGTTATTTGTAAATAATTGACACATAATGTTATAGTGTCGGTTTTTTACAAATAACCGGCGTCTATTTCGTGTAGCACGAAGATATATGGTGTCGGTTATTTGTAAATAACCGACACTGATTGTGCCCAAGATGGCGCCCTTTCTGTGGCGTGAAGGGTTTGGGTGTCAGTTATTTGTAAATAACCGACACATAATGTTATAGTGTCGTTTTTTTATAAATAACCAGCGTCTATTTCGTGTAACGCGAAGATATATGGTGTCGGTTATTTGTAAATAACTGACACTGATTGTGCCCAAGAGGGTGCCCTTTCTGTGGCGCGAAGGGTTTGGGTGTCGGTTATTTGTAAATAAGCGACACATAATGTTATAGTGTCGGGTTTTTACAAATAACCGGTGTCTATTTTGTGTAGCGCGACGATATATGGTGTCAGTTATTTGTAAATAACCGACACTGATTGTGCCCAAGATGGTGCCCTTTCTGTGGCGCGAAGGGTTTGGGAAATAACCGACACTGATAGTGCCCAAGATGGCGCCCTTTCTGTGGCGCGAAGGGTTTGGGCATCGGTTTCTTACCTAATAACCGACACCTATAGTCCCATGATGGTGCGTTTTCGGTGGCGCGTGAAGAGTTTGAGCATTGGTTTTGAAACCGACGCCTAATGCGTGGACTTTTAGTGTCACCCACATAGGTGTCGCGTAGAAACCGACACTAAAGGCTTTAAATAACCGACACTAAAGGTAGGTTCTGTAGTAGTGTAGCTACAACCCATCATACTCATTTATGTTCTATTAGATTTGGCGAAGTATAACTCATACTAGCTCAACCAAGCAATCATATCCAAATACGGGAATTCAAGATATTACATATCATAGGCAACTCGAAATCTAGTCTTATATTTATAAGACCACATACCTGCTTATTTAGACCAGACATCCAAGGATTTGAATTAATCAAGAAATAAGTCACCCTGTAAGTGAAAGCAAGGGTACAACATCGCTACTGGTCCATGTAACCAAGACTAAGATATGTATCTTAGTTATTATTCTTTTTATGTTATCTAATTAGGATCAGGGGTTTCCCATATTTTAATTGGGTTTTGAGATATTATTAGATCTAATCCATCATAAAATAGTTTGATTAAAAGATAATATTTAATTAATCAAATAGAAGATTTTCAAAATCTAGGGTTTCTAGGATGGCCAGATAAATAGGAAAGTAACCCTTAGGATATTAATACTTTCATAAAATTGGGGTTCAATTCAGAGTTTAGGACCATTCATGATCACTAATCATCATCTAATAATATTATATTTTAATATAAAGATGTACATTTAATTGCATAGAGAGAAAGGACTAGATTTAGGGTTTCTTCTAATCATTTCATCATTTATCCACTTAGACTAGTATTTCGTGTTATTTAGAAAATAGGGTTTAATCTAGGGTTAAATACATTTTAGAAAGTCATACATCATCAAGAAAGGCCATTATTAATAATTAATTATAATTAAGGAGGTCATTTAGCATTTAGGCAAATATTTTTTAAATAGGCAATAAATCTAGGTGCTGATAATATTTTATTTGGATAGAGAATATTTTTCTGATCAAAATGGTATGTAGGTTTGATATTTTCTGATAATCCTAGCATTTACTATGATTTTCCTAAGATAATTCACTTTTTGGGTAAAAGAAAAATAAAAGTGAGAATTCTTACCTTGATCAACGATCGGATCCTGACTGGATTGATGGCTCTCGTTGATCCCATGATTTGCAAGGGAAAGGATCGGTGGCTGATTTGGCGTTCCGGGGTTGGTCCACCTAGGTGCCCTGGGTCCCGGCCTTGTCAAGGTCTCCTCACGCGAGCATGCTTCAGATTACGACAGAGGGTCACCAACGTGAAGAGTAGAAAGGGGCAGTAGGCCCTCGTCTCTGGTTTGAACCAGCCGCCCGACTTCGTCCGATGTTGGTGAGTTGAGGGGAGCAGGTGACTAAGATGGAGGAGGTACGAAGGTGTGAAACCCAAAAGGGGTAGTGCGGCGGCGCCACAGGGAAACTCTAGGGTTGATTGGAGATCCTGGTTAATGTTAAAGCTCGGGAGGATGTGGATCGAGGTAAAGGAAGTTGGTGGTGATGTCAAGGGGCCTTTTATAGGCTCTCAGGTAGGTTTAGGATTGGCTGGGGGGGGGGGTCCTGGGCTTCACAGCCTCCGCCAGAGTGAGAGAAGCAAAATAGGGGGAGGTCGTTCTCCCTGCTCCGAGGGTGAGGGGAGTTGAGGTAAGGCTAGTTGACTTCGTCTTGGTGAGACAGATATATCTATTAAAAAGATATTTTGTGGGAGGGTTTGAGGTGGCGCCTAGGAATGAGGCTTGGGTTCCCTGTCTTCCCCCCGCTCTTTGCGGGAGGTTGAAGATGGGTTATCTGCCCTTGGATTAGGGTGCGAATCTGAGGCCTCAGATCATATGGTTGAGATTTGGCCCTTAACTAAAAGGTCTACGCCCAGCTGTTAATGGGCCGGATTACACCATATTTGGTCAATTAAGACCAGAACTTAGGTCCTAGGTCCAAATAGAAAGGAAATTGCACCAATTTACATTGGTCATAACTCCCAACTGGTTGACCTAAATGAAATACAATTTTAGGGGTACCTTAATGATGTCAAAGCATGACTATGGTATAATTTTGGGGTCCAAATTCGAAAGTTTGATATGTTCATTTACTAAATACACTAACACTTGTATTTTATCATCATAGCATACTAGGGTTTGCATTTTGTGACACATCTTTGTTCAATTGAGTGAGGAAAGTATATGAGGGTATTTTGGTCAACAAAATTTGATAATAAACTTTTATGAGAGAGAAATTATTATAAAAACTCACTTTGTCACAAGATATCTTTGAAGAATTTTGTGGAGCAGTCCTAAAGGAAAAAGATGAAAAAAAAGAAAAAATATGCAGATATACCTCTGGAACATTTACAGAAACTGAAAAAAGATACCACTCAAATGAAAAAGAATTATTAGCACTTAGAATGGGAATTAAAAAATTCTCCTACTTTTTATTTTCCAAAAAATTCGTAGCAAGAGTAGATAATACTCAAGTTAAAGTTTTTATTAAAAACAATTTACCATCAACTCCAGAATACAAAAGGTTAAGTAGGTGGCAAACATTTTTTGCAGAATATTTTTTTGATATAGAAGTTATTAAAGGTGAGACTGACTTTCTTGAAGATTTCCTATCAAGAGAATATAATGGAGAAAGTTGAAAAGAAACTTGCAGAAATAGAAGCTCGATTACAATGTAATTGTAATATACTAGAAGACAATTGTGTAGAATTAATTGAAATGATCCGAAAACAAGATAAAATTATTGATAATATAGAAGAAAGAAAGCAAGATATTGCAGTTATTATTTCAGATCTGATTTGCTTCAGAAAAAATACAGCAAAAATGATCAGAAACAGTACAGATGGATAACGCGACATGTAAACGACCAATTGACATATCCCTCCAAATTTCTAATTCAATAAGTTGTTAAAAAGGACTGAAAATACTAGCCTAACAACAAGAGAAATCAATTTTAAAATTACAAAAACCAACCTCACAATTGAAACTATTATCTCTTCAGAGAAAAATGATAGCCAAATTTCCAGAAGTAGTTTTCAAACTGCAAGAATAAGCTTAAGTGCTAAAGATGATATCTCTTCGGAGAGCAATTCCTGCTTAACAACGGAGAATACGTAAGAAACCATCTTTAGCGAATGATAGTACTCATTGCACTACTATAGAAAAGGGAAATCCGTGTGTAACATGTTATACCCCCATTCTAATATATCTTCACATGTCGAGAGTCATCTGTCCCTTAGATTATCCCGGAGGCGGTCATCTAGAAAAGTCTAATCAAGCAAAGGAATGCACAAGGACGTAGGGACATGCATGTTATAGGATATAATGATAAGGAGTTCGAGATCTGGAACGTCAAGGTCCAAGGATTGCTTCTCTTAGAAATTTTTAAGAGAAGATCGACTGGCATTGAAGATTAACAGAAGCAAGGAGGGAAACACATGTATACAGACTTTATTTTTCTCTATATAGTACTTAGAGTGTTATTATCTATCTAATAAAAGCTATTTTTTTATGCGTCAAAAGATATTTCAAGTATGAAGTTACTAAAAAATATGTGTAAAACAAGTAATAAACATAGACAGAATGATAAAGCTGAGAAAGCATACAACACCCATAGGGGCAGTTCAAGTATGTTTTCAAAGCATGATAACAGAATCAAAAATTTCTACCTAACTTCAACAAATTCTTTGTCAATTTTATTTCCTTCAAATTCTTTTTGGAAACTTCCTTCTATTTCTTTGACGTATTCTGGAGATGATACTCCAATTTGGATGCAGTGAACTGGATTAAACTTTTTTAACTTTTCCCAGTCTTCAGATGTTCAAAAGATTTTGACGTAAATCTCACTAGTGGGATGTTACTTCTGAATTCTCTGATTGCTTTGATAATTTCGTGGGGAAGCCCTTGAATTTCTCCAAGATCAAGACTTAAGTATATTAGATTTTATGCCCCAATTCTCAAGCAATCTTTAATAATTCTATGATCTGCTCCTTTATCAAAGTTAATTCTGGGATAAATTCCCGTATGATCTGGAACACATGTCTCTATTATTTTAAGATTGTAGACAATCTTGAGTAGAGATATGTATTCTATTTCACCTTTTTTTGAGAATTTTGTAAGGCACAATTGCAGGTCATGTTCCTGCTCAATCTGAGACACCTTGAATTAAAAAAAAAATCGGGCATCAATTTTCTATTTTCCACTGTATTGCGGGGATCTTTCTCCAAAGAGATAGTTATTTCCACTATTAGGCTGGAATTGTTCTCTGAAGAGATATCATCCTTAGCACTTAATCTTATTTTTGCAATTTAAAAACTACTTCTGGGCGTTTGGCTATCATTTTTCTCTAAAGAGATAATACTTTCAGTCGTGAGGCTGGTTTTGTAGTTTTAAAACTGCTTTCTCTTACCATTAGGCTAGTACTGTCAGTAGTTTTTTAACTACTGATTGAATCAGATATTTGGAGGAATATGTCAATTGGTCATTTTCCTATCGCTTTATCCATCTGTACTGTTTCTGATCCTTTTTGTTGTATTTTTTTTGAAGCAATTCAGATCTGCAATAATACTTGCAATATCTTTCTTGCTTTCTTCTATATTGTCAATAATTTTATCTTGTTTTTGGATCATTTCAATTAATTCTACGTAATTTCCTTGTAGTACATTACAATTATATTGTAATCGAGCTTCTATTTCTACAAGTTTCTTTTTAACTTGCTCCATTATATTCTCTTGATAGGAAATCCACAATAAAGTTAGTGTCTCCTTGAATAACTTCTATATCAAGAACATATTCTGCAAAAAATATTTTCCACCAACTTAGCCTTTTGTATTCTGGAGTAAATGGTAAGTTGTTTTTAATAAAAGCTTTAACTTGAGTATTATCTACTCATGCTAGGAATTTTTTGGGTAATAAAAAGAAGGAGAATTTTTTAATTCCTTTTTTAAGTGCTAATAATTCTTTTTCATTTGAGTGGTATCTTTTTCTATTTTTATAAATGTTCCAGAAGTATATCTACATATTTTTTCTTTTTGTTCATCCTTTTTCTTTAGGACTGCTCGCCAAAATTCTTCAGAGGCATCTGTTTCTATTATTAAGTCATCTCCTTCTAAAGGGAGGTCTAATCTTGGTAGATTTTTACATTTTTCTTTTACAAATCTGACATGATTTATAAGTTCTTCTGTCATGAGGAAGATTGTATTTTTCTTTAATAGTTTTGTAGCAGATTCCTTAGTTTTTCTAAGTTTTCTATAAATCGTTGGCATAATTTAGACATCCTAAAAATCTTTAAAGTTGTTTTTCATCTTCTATTTTTTCTGGGAACATAACATTTTTTTCTACAATATGTTCTTGCAATTCTATTCCGCTTGAGTCTAATTTTAGTCCTAAGAATTCTATTTTAGATTTACATATTTATATTTTCTTTTTAGAGAGTACTATTCCTACTTTTTGACAAAGAAGGGAAAATATTTGCACATGTTTATAATATTCTTCTTCATTTTTACTGGTTGTGAGAATATCATCCACATATACTAGACAAAACGAATTATAAGGCTCGAAGACCTTATCCATTCTCCTTTGGTATATTTGTGGAGAATTTTTTAATCTAAAAGGAATTACTTTCCATTCATAATGCCCATGTGGGGTACTGAATGTAGTTAAAGGTATGCTTTTTTCATCTAGTCTTATTTGATAAAATCCTGATTTACAGTCAAATTTTGAATAAATATTTTTTCCTCTTGTCATATTTATTAAGGCTTTTTTATTTTAGTACTAATTGTGATGTTTCTAATTTCTGCAATTGGACTCTAAATTCTTCGATATCAACAAGATTATATCTCATAGGTTTACTCTGATTATTTTTGTGGTGTCTATTAATTCTATTGTAGCCCATTCTTGGCTAATATCCCATAGGGCTAATGGATTCTCACTATAGTTCTTTTCAAATAATACTTTGATGTTTTGCATATTTAATTGTGCAATGACATTGCCTATGATTACAATTGACCTTTATAGGTAAATTGCTATCCATGTCAACCTTCTTCTTGAAGACCCACTTCCACTATATGGGTTTCTCCTCTTTAGGTGGATCCACCAAGGTCCATACCTTATTGGTTCACATGGAGTCCATTTCAGATCGCATGGCTTAAGCCATTTCTCATAATTTGGTCCCTCAATGGATATGTAGGTTGTTGTCTCCTCATAATTTATGACCAACTCATCTCCTAGTTGGGTTACAAGACATGCAAATATCTCAGTCTTAAAATGCATCCTACTATATCTACGAGGTTTATGTATTACAAGAGGAACATGACATTCCACAACTGCTTGTGCATCTTCTTGTTCTTTTTGTACCAATAAAAGTTTAATGTTTTATTGTTGCTCTCAAACTTCTTTGAGTTCTACTCTCGACCTATTGGTTCCTTAGGAAATAAATTCCTTCTCAAGGAATACAATAGTCTTGGCAACAAATACTTTGTTTTCATATAGAATATGGAAGTAATATCTCTTGGTTTCCTTAAGATACCTAACAAAATAACATTTATCTAACTTGGGTCAAAGCTTTTTAGGAAATTGTGTCCTAACATAAGTTTCACATCTCCAAATCTTAATGAAAGACACATTGGGAATTTTTTAGTTCAAATCTCAAATGGTATCTTTTGAACAGATTTGAAAGGTATGTGATTAAGTGTAAACAATGCAGTTTCTAAATCATATCCATAGAAGGAACTCGAAAGATCAGCAAAGATCATCCCTACAAGACATGAGTTGTTCGTTCTAGTACACCATTATTGCGTAGTGTTCTAGGTGGAGTCTATTGTGATACAATATCGGGTCTAGCAGAAGGTCCTCAAACCCTTTACTTAAGCATTCTCCACCTCTATCTTATAAAAGTGATTTATTAGTTTTACCAAGTTGTTTTGTACTTCATTCATAAAATCCTTGAACCATTCAATGGATTCTAGCTTGTGTTTCATCAAATACTCATAGCCATATAAATTGAGGTCACCAGTAAATGTGTTGAAGTACTAACAACTACTAGCATTTTTACTAAATGTCTTACATACATTAGTACGTATGAGTCCCAATATATCACTTGTTCTCTAGCTATTTCCACTAAAAGGTTCTTTTGTCATCTTACCAAAAAAACAAGACTCGCAAGTTTCTATTGATTTAAACTTAAAAGAGTCTACATAACCATCTTTATGGAGCCTAGAAATGTGTTTCTCATTTATGTGCCCTAGACAACAATGCCAAAGGTATGTGTTGTTTGCATCATAGAGTGTTAGCCATTTGGTATTTATGTTATATACACTTGTCTCAAGATCTAATAACTAAAGACCATAAGGCATAGGGGCACTACCACAAAAGATCTCATTTTAGAAATAGGACAATAACCATCCTAGTAAGAAATTTGAATCCACTCTTTTCCAAACAAGAAATGGCAACGATGTTCCTATTAATGGTAGTAATTCTTTAACTCTATTAAAAGTTCATGGGGCACAGATAAATGATAGGTTCTAACTTTGGTTGTAGCAACTCTTACTCCATTTGCAATGCGCAGTTGCACCCACTCTTCTGACTAAGAGATCTTACACATTAGAGCTATGACGTCCCCAAATTTTCTAAAACTTAATATCATGTGTGACATCCAAATTGAAACCCTCACCTCAGCGAGAATCCCGATTTAAACCCCACACACTAGGCTAAGAAGATGAAAATCAATGGAGTCAAAAGGAAAATAATCAGTAGCACATGCACATGAACAATAATAAAACCATACAACACATGTTTACCATTCAACATATAATTACATAATGAATTGTTACAACATTTGATATTACATATTGAACAACAAACTCTACATAACCACGTACTACCACTAAACTACATGATCTTAAGACAACAAGTCCACATGTACATCAACTCGCCACACAACTCTCATCTATCATGCATCTTCAATAACATATGTCCACAACCTAAACAAAAGATTACATGTGGTACACATCCGCACAATATTCAAGAATATTGTACTGAGTACACCTACGTGTCTTTTATTTACCTCTCATCATATCTTGGCAATAAGATAAAACTAATACACTTTGCAGTAACAAAAGAATATAAGAAAAGCGTGTACTTGCACAAAGATATTCATTAGCAAAAGAGAACACATATTTTAAGCACATTTTCCATTATATATCCATGCATTTTCCACCTGAGGGAATAATGCATCATCTCCACTACCAAAGAGAATGAGATGTAAGGCCTTATGATATACTACCAAAGAGTTAGATCATTGTACAATGTGATCTGCTACCAAAGAGAATTAGTGCTTTCATATAATGGAACAGATATATTATGTTTGATGTGTTCATAGCAATAAGTATGTAGAATCAAGCAACATAGCATACAAGAACAATCATTTCAATCAATAACATATACCAAGTATTTACTACCGTATAGCACAAGCATATTGTATAATAAGCCAAGTAACAGGTAATGGCGTACCTTGAAAAGAGACAATCTAATCACATATATCCATGTCATTTATATCTTTGGTCAAACCTGATTAAAACAAGATCATGTACCATCATCAGGATCTCATCATGTTACATCTCATCTTAACCCTAATCGTGTTCATTAGCATTCATCTTAGTTTATTAGGATATGTGCATTATTACTTGTATTCTAGTCTTAGAATTATCTTACTGTTGTCATATTCCAGATTATAGTTCATCAACTGGATATACTCATGTGTCACATTATTATGTGAACGTATTTAACATTATGTCACTTTCATTAACCATATCAAGGTTACATCACATGTATTAAGGGTTCTCTTCATATAACACGAATTTCATGTATATAACTGATCTCAGATTTATATATTATCTTCCAATTACACATATGAGGGTTTTCTGTAAATCTCATCATTTATTGAGTATGCATGTATTAATTGCATTATCTTTAGTGTTATTATCCCTAATTAGACATATTAATCAAATTACATAATTTTGTACATCAAAATGACCATATCTGACATCATATCCATTATAAACATGATTATAGACTTACTGATATTTTTCCATAATTTTATATCATCATTTGATATTTATTACACATTAAATAAGAATTATATATCTTACATGATATCACTATTACTCGTGCATCAAAATCTTGGTATTATCATTCTACTATGTTCTACTAATTTTTCTAAAAAAAACAATACCTTGTTTGTATTTTTCTGTTGCTTGAGCTAATTACTGTGAATTATATAAGATCTGTAGATTTACTGAATTATTACCTTTTGTGACCAATCATGCACATCCACGTGGCCACTATGGTGGGTGAAACTCTTGCCTTGCTGGCTTGGATGAGTCGGTTGGGTCAGTGGTATGGACCTAGTTCAGGGTTTTCTTGGTCGCCTCTCGCTCTTTATTTTTCTTCCTCGTGTTCTACATGATCGGGGCATCTCCCAGATCTACGCTTGGGTCCGGTGAGGCTCGATTCTCCTCTTGAGGCCCAAGTGTGCTACTGACTGGCCTAGATCCGGTGAGGAACTTGATACCATGTGCTCCACCATATGTTCTCAAGCATCGTCATGACTCTACAATGAGCAGCAATGATCGTTAGTGAGGGCTCGACGGAGCTCCTATGTGCGCACAAGTCCCGCCGCCTGGGCTCCTGTGCGAGAACTAGGTTCTCTGCTAAACGCAGCACCGCCACCAAGGGCTCATGATTGTCTGCCATCACTTCTGACCTCCACGCTGCTGCCGCAGCTGCGTCTCAAGCGCCGCCTTCATCATGCCTCTTGCAGTTGCTTGGAAGATCGGCCACACCTTTGGGTGCTGCCTGCGTAGGCTTGCCGCCACCTGCTAACGCATCTGAAGGCTGCGCCAAGTCCTTGGACCCTCCTCAGCAACAAAGCTTCTTATCCTCTTCTCCAAAGCTTCTCATCCAGGAGCTGACAATCAATGCGGCGGTGGGGAAGAGGCATCCTTGCTTTGTCAGTCTCATCCTCCTCCTACTGTCTTAGTCCTTGCGTTTGTGCAAACACTGTCGATGGTTCCTCTCTACTCTCTACCCAAACCCACACTATGAGCGGTCACCACTCTGTATATGTGTTGTGAGATCAACTGCGGGTTTGGTTTCTTCCATCTATCCACGACCATGATGTGGCCTTGGTCAAAACTGGGCATCGTGGTACACCCACGAAGTCGGGCCTAACCGTAACTTGGAGACAACTTTTGGTCATCAGATCACCAATCCATGGGCTTGCAGAGGAAGATCCGCGGCATCAAAAAGGATGCTTATCCTTTTACCTAATTGTCAAGGGTAGCGTGATATCTCCAAAACAACGGCTTGGTCTAAATCACTAATAGGCATAGTTCTAAAGTCACCAACACATGCATTATTTCACCAATTTCAAATCATGATATCTCTTCCCAGGAATATCTAAATATCATGAATCTTTGACCATAGCTTTAGCATCATCCAAGCTACATCTCACCCAACTTTAGTACCAAGACTCACTTATTTGATCATTCAATTAAATACTTCAAAAGAGTATGAACTTATGAATCATAGTCATGAGACCAACACCAATTGACATCCATATTTATCAAAGCAGTTGGACCCTTCAAAATAATTCAACATGCCTAAATTCACTTATGTCATTGGACATTTAGGATCTCAAAAGTCCACCCCATCACATCCTACACACCTTAAAAGATATTTCATCCTCAAAATTAAGCCCAAAAAATCCAATCTTTCACATCATATACAACTTAAAGGAACTTTCATCCTCGAAAGTAAACCATACTCATACTTCTAGGGAAAACCTTATCTTCCCTTCATCAACATGTAGGAACTATTCTATGTGTGACATATCCACAAAGGTTACCTAGGACCATGTATCCAAAGCACTATTAAGGGGGTTTACAACCTTCTTGGGTACACAAACACTCCATTCAAGGTTGAACTCAAGGTTTAGAATCTTAGTTTATGTCATGTCATATCTCATATATTAGGGTTGCATCCTTATCTTACCCATGCATTAGGGTTCCTACATCATATTACCATTTCCTATAGGAATTAACTAAAATTATCCCATTATATCAAGGTGTCATCAACATTATTATGTTGTGCTAATTATCAAACTATATTTTTCATCTTTATTCAGCACTAAGAGTAACACCTCATGTAACATGTTTTATTCATATGATCTTATTTCATTGTTAATAATAAATTGCAACATGTACTAGTGATTTCATCAAACATTAACCAACCATATTACATTATCATCTTTGTTCATGTATATGGTTAACCATTTATGCATTGATATCAATTAAACCATCTATAGGTTTTCATCATATCATGTCTATATGTCACGTCATCGAGATCAGATCACATCCTTACATATATTTTACCATGATTATACTAAACAAATTATAAGAGTGTCTTATTAAACATCTATCAAAACTTCATCTAGTGCAATTGGAGTTTTCATGACCCGTATCATGAGGGTAGTGTCATGCTCAGTATCTCTGAGCTAACTCAACTCCATGAGTATCTCATATGCATAAACTTTATCTTTCCTCTTAATTTAGGGTTCTCGAATTACCTCGTTGGCACTAGTGATAGCCTTACAAGCTCTAGCCATACAAGCAAAAACCAAAACATGCTATGACATTCCATCCATAGATCTCTACCAATGAAACATGCCTACTCAAAACTCTCTCTGTATATACACCACTAGAGTCCTACATGGGAACCCACCAACCTAGGAATGGGGCTTCATAGAAACTAGCATAGCTACCTCCTCTAGGGTATTGGGCTCTCTCCCTCACCCAGATGGTAAGTACTCATATTCATGTTCATATGCACATATAACGAGCCTCTCTTTATCTCTAGGGTTTGGTCCTCCCAAGGACATCTAGGGTTCAGCAAAACTATAGGAATCATACATAAAGCAACTCAACTCAATCGCTAAGGAGTAGTCTATTTTAGGACATATTATAACACATATTCTCAAAAATCTCATATCTTGGAGTTTAGGTTCTCTAACCTTCTCCCAATGGGTCTCAATCTCTCTGGAGTTAACCCTAAAACTGGTCCTAACACTAGAGGTCCTCCTTCATAAAAGAGATTGAGGCTCTTGTTGATTCACATCCTTGTCTCATATTAGCTTATGTTATCTGACAAACCCTATGTACTTGCATCATCCAACTTATATCAAAACCTCAAAACTAAATTTCAGTCCTCGAAGACAAACATAGATCATCATAACCATCTTGTGTCAACTATGTAAGACTTACATCATATCATCAAAACTTATATCATCTATTCCATCTATCATATATTCCAACAAGGCCCTAGACATCTAATCTAGAACTACTCTCTCTTCTAGATTGATGTCATACACTTTCACTTTGGTTACATGACCGCCTCCTACTCGTACATGTGTGGGGACACATTTTTGTAATAGATATACATAAGAAAATATTATATAGTTTTTCTCCGATAAAACAAGCGCCAGAGAAAACTATCACAGTTCAATCATGATTGGAATCCAAAACCAAATCCTGAAAATGAGTGTCCCACACATAGTAGAGAGTATAGTGTCATGAAAACTAGTGAAAAGGGTGAGACATTGGTGTAGACTAGTGTAGATACTCTAGACAGTGAGTGCCATATGTCTAGGGTTTCTCTTCCCTTGATGCACGTCATTTTCAAATAGTGCAACGTCCCATACCTCTGTACTACAAGGAAATAATGACATCTAAGGACTTTCCATACAACAAGTACTAGTCTAGACCTAGTTGTCAGACATCTAGGTTCTAACCTAGAGGCTAGGTTAGATCTAGTCTCCAAAAGACGACTAATATTACCCTAAAAATTATTAAGTTCAAGGTTCTTTGGATTTGAGTTTCATAATGAGAAAATGTCAGGGTTTGCTATTGTTCATGCTTTGATACCACCTGTGACGTCCCCAGATTTTCTAAAACTTAATCTGATGTGTGACATCCAAATTAAAACCCTCACCTCAACGAGAATCCCAATTTAAACCCCACACACTAGGCTAAGAAGAAGAAAATCAAGGGAGTTAAAAGGAAAATAATCAGTAGCACATGCATATGAATAATAATAAAACCATACAACACATGTTCACCATTAAACATATAATTACATAATGAATTGTTACAACATTTGATATTACATATTGAACAACAAACTCTACATAAACATGTACTACCACTAAACTACAGGATCTTAAGACAACAGGTCCACCAGTACATCAACTCGCCACACAACTCTCATCTATCCTGGATCTTCAAGAACATATGTCCATAGCCTAAACAAAAGATTACATGTGGTACACGTCAGCACAATATTCAAGAATATTGTACTGAGTACACCTACGTGTCTTTTAATTACCTCTCATCATATCTTGGCAATAAGATAACACTAATATACTTGGCACTAATAGAAGAATTTAAAAATAACATATACTTGCACAAAGATATTCATTAGCAAAAGAGAACACATATTTTAAGCAAATTTTCCATTATATATCCATGCATTTGCTACCTGAGGGAATCATGCATCATCTCTGATACCAAAGAGAATGAGATGTAAGGCCTTATGATCTACTACCAAAGAGTTAGATCATTCTACTATGTGATCTTCAACAAAATAGAATGATCACTTTCCAACACTATGCTACCAAAGAGAATTAGTGCTTACATATAATGGAACAAATATATTATGTTTGATGTGTTCATAGCAATAACTATGTAGAATCAAGAAACATAGAATACAAGAACAATCATTTCAATCAATACCATATGCCAAGTATTTACTACCATATAGCACAAGCATATTGTATAATAAGCCATGTAATAGGTAATGGCGTACCTTGAAAAGAGACAATCTAATCACATATATCCATGTCATCTATATCTTTGGTCGAACCTGATTAAAACAAGATCATGTACCATCATCAGGTTATTATCATCTTACATCTCATCTTAACCCTAATCATGTTCATTAGGGTTCATCTTAGTTCATTAGGATATGTGCATTATTACTTGTATTCTAGTCTTAGAATTATCTTACTGATGTCATATTCTAGAATATAGTTCATTAACTGGATATACTCATGTGTCACATTATTATGTGAATGTATTTAACATTATGTCACTTTCATTAACCATATCAGGGTTACATCACATGTATTAAGGGTTCTCTTCATATAACACAAATTTCCTGTATAAAACTCATCTCAGATTTATATATTATCTTCTAGTTACAGATATGAGGGTTTTCTGTAAATCTCATCATTTATTGAATATGCATGTATTAATTGCATCATCTTTAGTATTATTATCCCTAATTAGACACATTAATCAAAATATGTAATTTCGTACATCAACATGACCATATCTGACATCATATCCATTATAAACATGATTATAGACTTATTGATATTTTCCCATAATTTTATATCATCATTTGATATTTATTACTCATTAAATAGGAATTATATATATTACATGATATCACTATTACTCATGCATCAAAAGCCTGGAATTATCATTCTATTGTGTTCTACTCATTTTTCTAAGAAAAACAATACTTTGTTTGTATTTTTCTTATGCTTGAGCTAATTACTATGAATTATATAAGATCTGTAAATTTATTGAATTATTACCTTTTGTGACCAATCAAGCGCTGCCACGTGGCCACTATGGTGGGCACAACTCTTGCCTTGCTGGCTTGGATGAGGTGGCTGGTTCAGTGGTTTGGACCTGATTCATGGTTTGCTTGGTCAACTCTCGCTCTTTCTTTTTCTTCCTCGTGTTCTACGCGATCGAGGCATCTCCCGGATCTGTGCTTGGGTTCGGCGAGGCTCGATTCTCCTCTTGAGGCCAAAATGTGCTACTGACTGGCCTAGATCTGGCGAGGAACTAGATACCCTATGCTCCACCATGTGTTCTCAATCACCGTCATGACTCCACAATGAGCATCAATGATCGTTGGTGAGGGCTCAACAGAGCCCTCTGCACGCACAAGTCCTGCCGCCTGGGCTCTTGTGTGAGAAATAGGTTCTCTGCTAAACGCACCACCACCACCAAGGGCTCCTATTCATCTTCCATCGGTGTTGACCTCCACGCTACTTCCGCAGCTGCGTCTCAAGCGCCGCCTTCATCATGCCTCTTGCGGTTGCTTGGAAGATCGGCCACACCTTCGGGTGCCGCCTGCTAATGCATCTGAAGGCTGCGCCAAGTCCTTGGACCCTCCTCATCAACAAAACTTCTTATCCTCTTCTCCAAAGCTTCTCGTCCAGGAGCTAATAGTGAATGCGGCGGTGGGGGAGAGGCATCCTTGCTTTGTCAGTTTAATCCTCCTCCGACTATCTCAGCACTTGCGTCTGTGCAAACACTGTCGATGGTTCTTCTCTACTCTCTACCCAAACCCACACTATGAGTGGTCACCACTCTATATAGGTGTTGTAAGATCAACTGTGGGTTTGGCTTCTTCCATCTATCCATGACCACGATGTGGCCTTGGTCAAAACTGGGCATCGCGGTACACCCACGACGTCGGGCCTAACCGTAACTTGGAGACAACTTTTGGTCGTCAGATCACCAATCCATGGGCTTCCAGAGGAAGATCCATGGCATCATAAAGGATGCTTATCCTTTTACCTAATTGTCAAGGGTAGCGTGACATCTCCAAAACAACAACTTGGTATAAAATCATTAAGAGACATAGTTCTAAAGTCACCAACACATGCATTATTTCACCAATTTCAAATCATGATATCTCTTCCCAGGAATATCTAAATATCATGATTCTTTGACCATAACTTTAGCATCATCCAAGCTATATCTCACCCAACTTTAGTACCAAGACTCACTTATTTTATAATTCACTTTAATACTTCAAAAGAGTATGAACTTATGAATCATTATCATGATACCAACACCAATTGACATCCATATTTATCAAAGCACTTGGGCCCTTCAAAATAATTCAACATGCCTAAATTCACTTATGCCATTGGACATTTAGGATATCAAAAGTCCACACCATCACATCCTACACACCTTAAAAGATATTTCGTCCTTAAAATTAACCCCAAAAAATCCAGTCTTTCACAAGAGCATATGTGAGATTCACATCTGGTGTCTAATACCCATGATGAAGAAGTAGACAAATCTATCTCAATAACATATATGGTTGAAGTGGATATCTTTATCCCCTATTTCTTCTTAGTGAAATCCTCCAATTAAAGAGGTAAATTCCTTTTGTAGTGTCTCACTTAGTGACAGTGGTGACAATCGCCTTCTTTACTCACCCCTCCCTTCACCTTAAGTGCATAAGACTTAGGTTTTTGGATATACATAGAACTTTTCTTAGCTTTATGTTTTCTCTTAGACTTCACTTTTTCCTTTATTGACCATCAACACGGATTTCAATTTGTCCTTCCTCATTTGTTCTTTAGCAATTCTCAACATACCAAGTGTATTAGACAACAATTTTAGTAAAGGTGATCATGTTTTATTTCATAAAAAAATAGCTATGTGATTCAGGGAGATTGTAGAATCACATTCGTGTCCAACTTTTGGCCAAACTAAAATTACAATCTAGATAGGTTTTCCACATACCCAATTAACTTGAGCACATGTGGCCCCACTAGATATCCCTTCACAATTACACACTTAAAGAATGCCTTGGAGACATCATACATATCCTTTCTTTCCTATTCTTGGTACATATTCTTATGATGTGTTACCATCTCAAGAACATCCATGTTATCATGTTTTTTATGAAGCTCATAGTTCGTGGATCATAGTATGAGGTAGTTGATGTTTGTGATATCATTAGAATGCTTCTTGTAAGAATTCCTCCCACCCCTAGCTGCATTTGGAGTGGGTTCCTTAAGTACTAGTGTATCCACAACATAGAGCTTATGCTCATGTATGAGAAAAATTCTCAAAGTCACCAATAATAGAAGTTGTTCTAATTTGAATTGTTCTCCTCAAGGACCAATCGCAAAGTATTGTTCTTTGTCATTTGTTTCTACAAAATAAAATTTGCAAAAGTCAAACTATTTTTGTTTGATTTTATTTGAAAAAGGCTTACGATGTTAATCAAGCCTTGTAATTAATAATCATTCTCACTATTTTCTTTAGAATAATATCCCTCACTATTAATTTACAAAGATTGTGTGGTAAAGGAGGATAGGAAATAAATCATAGGTCATTCCACGATCAAACATTTAGTTTTTTTTGGAATATGGTAATATATTATACCCAAAAGTAATTACAAGAAGTGTACTCCTTAAGAGGAGTGTCAAGGAATCATATTGACCCTATACAGTGGGCTAGTCTACAAAATCCCAGCAACACTTAATATGTGAGGTCAGACTAGTCGCTATGGGAGTCTTGGTTCTAACAATGAGACCAATCTCCATGCGTAAACTATTAAAAAGTTGTAACTCATCCATGTGTTAGAGTTTATGGATCCTTCTATTCCTTTCTCTCCAAATTAAGTGGAATAGACCAGTGGTACATATGCCTGCAAACCGTGTAGGGGTTCTATCCTTAGTCCACATGATAACTTCCTCTTTTTGGAATGGTGGAGTGTGTCCCCATCCGTTCTTCAGGCATATGCGATTCCAGAGGTAACAGGAAACTTTGCACTCAAGAAATAGATGGTTGTGAGACTCCACCTCCTCACTACATAATGGGAAGAGGGTCTCATTATTTAGCCCCCATCAGGTCATCCTATCTCTAGTGGGTAGCTTCCCAAGGATAGCTCTATAAGTAAGGGTACTCCATTTCGGAATAAAGCACCTTCCCCACAGTAGAGAGGCCCAAGGAATGTGGCTACCATCTCTTATCTTCCATGGGATAACCTTGGGATCCACCAGGATCCATATCTCATCACTAGAATGGTTGTACATAGTAATCACTTCATTCCACCCCGTGTTCATATATTTCCACACACGGGAATCATACATGGTGTTGGTATTGGACCCCCCAATCAAACATTTAGTTGGTTAGGCTCCTTGCTATATGAAATTCCAAGGGATGAAATAGGAAGTGATACTCTAAATCATATAAATATATGTACAATCTTCTAGTGGGTCAAAATCCATATTTCAAAAAATCATGAGTTCCTTTTGGTTGATCACCCACAACATTATTATTTAGGTAGGAAATAATTGGAAGTTGCATATAATGCAACTATTGATAGATGGTTTTCATAACTCTTTACCATATTCCATTTCTATACTTTTACACACTTAATCCTATTAAGGTCACCTATCTAAGCCCGACCAAAAAGCCTACACAATAGAATATGCACCCTTATTTGGCAGACCTATACATCTATCGTCACACTTACATAAGATAGACAACTCACACGCTTTGTTGTGCGCACCATATTCAATCTAGCTTTTCATGTGTGTTGTTATTTAAAAGCATCTAAGGCTTAATATTTGATTGGTAGATTTTTATATATAAATATACACATATCTGATCACCAGATACTTATAATATGTATAATATACATACTATCTCCATGAATGAAATACTAAATCACAAACATAGTACCAATGGTTATGGCTGTAGTATTGCAATTCTTTAGAGCTTCAAAGAATTGTTGTCCTAAGGTCAAACATCATGTGCATGAACATGTAAAGGGAAAGTTTTATGTTGGAAAAAGCTCAATCGATCGACTAGACACCTTTTGTCGATTAGTTGGCCCTTGTGATATAGTGAGTTTTTACATATATTTCTCTCTCTTACAATTTTGTTTTTTCCAAAAATACCCTCAATGATTTCCCTCGTTGATTTGATAAAAAGGAATTATCAATTTCATAAGAATGCAGACCCTAGTTTCATATAGAGGTGAGTTATATGTATTATGATACATAGTCAATTTATGTAGTCAATATTCAAATTTGGAACCAATTTTGTATCATGGATAGATAACATCATCATGAATCTATGGTTAAAATTTCATTCTAATTGGATATACCATTTTAGAGTTATAAGAAATTGAATTTACATGCATATAATACCATTTAATAAGCCAAAGACCTAGGTTTCTCGAGTTTAATTGACCAAATATGTGACATTTGATGTCATGCGCCCCCTTCAAATATTGGGTGTGGGCCTTGATTTTTCCCTTTTGATCCTAGCCTTGTAGGGATATCTAATGACTAAAAAGTCATCCCTAACCTCCCGCAAGACCCAGGCTTCACTCCAACAATGCAAGGAACAAACGTGACCCCCATGCGCCCAATCCACTTCTTCAGGATATCCCTCCTCCTCTCATGAAACCAATCCAAATGACCCCTCGAACGACCTCCCTCACTCTTGTATCAGGGATCCCCAACTTCCGCTAACTTGCTACCCTCACCTGGTAGTAGCGGTGAGTTGGGACTTTCTAGCCCTTGCTCGCAAAGAACTATTTAACCCCTCCTCTAGATTTGACAACCCTCCTTTTCTTATTCCCCACCATCAATTTCAAGAAAAGCTGCACCGAACTCCTCTCGTGATTCCATCATCCTCAACCTCCAGCCACCTTGCCATCCCAAAACCATAGCCTTCCCACACCAAATCATCTTCTACATCACCTTCACCAAACTAGCATCAACATACATGTCTACCTCCACCAAACCTACAACCTCCTTTCACCCATGTGTTCTCTCTCACTGGCAACATCCTCTACCACGCTCGGTAGAACTCGACCACCAGCGATAGCATCACACCTGAAGTTGCCGCCTTGCTTCCTATGACCACCTAAAGGTGATATCACTCCAACCTGACTGTGAGGAGGGATACTGAGGAAGCTAGTCCTCGTCAGTGTTTGATCCATGCTTCTCGAGCAAGCAACAACAAAGTAAGGAGAAGAGAAGGTGTGGCACTGACCTGTACTAGTTGTTGATCAATCTGTGATTTCCAACTCAGCTGAACAGGGCCGCGAGTCATACAATATGCATCAGCAAGGTGTTCTGAACTCACAACAATAGGGATCAATATGAGTCATCAATCCAGTCAGATATGGCCATTAAAAAAAGGTAAATTCTCAACTTGAAACATGTAGTTAATTAGAAATCTAGTAATATTAGGAATATCCTAGAAAATGCTAGGAATATCAGAAAATAGCAAACCTATATATTATTTTTATCAAAAAAATACGATGAATGTGATAAAAATGCTATTATAACCTAAATCCATTTACTATTTCAAAAATAGTAGCCGAAAGACCTAATGATCATTTTATTATTACTATATTGTGTAATAATAGTGATCCATGGTTGAGATCTGATATGAGATATCTAAAACCCTAATTGAGTCACTGATCCTCACATGGATCGAAACCCTAATCAAGTATGGATAGTTAACTCAATAATTATGGAAAACCCTAACTTCTAGTTTCTCTCTGCATACATATATTTTCACACAATTATATGCCAAACACTAACTATTTAATGATCCCTTATGATCATGACCGACCCCAAAAACCCTAGATCCAAGTCTGATTCCTTTGGATCATGTGAATCCTAAAGGGAAACCATTAATAATCTAACCCATAATAGAAACCCTAATTATGGATGCTCCCTTTTTGGATAGAAATATGTATCATCAAATAGATGAAAACTTAATATGAAGATCTGATCTTATAACTCCAAAACAAGATAAAAGTAATGGATAATCCCTGATCTAATCATAGGAAGACAAAAGTCACCCCAAATAGAGATCAAACCCTAAAAACCAAAAACCCTAGTATGATATGATGAGAAGCCATAATGACATTAGGTCTTTGTTTCTCTTTTAGGGTGATCTACCTTCTTAATCTAGACTTGTAGAATTCCATAGTTGAGATTCAAGGTGCTTGGATATAAGTATAAGACTAGTTTTTTTTATGATATAATTATGAGTAAATTCTTGCATGTAATTGAATAATCTTGTTGTATGTGTATCTATGCATATTGTAGATTTTCCACCTTGTACACTAAGAACACTCACAAAAGAAAATGGAATGTAGTTACTGATGGTTCATTAATCTCCCTATTCGAGAGGGAAACCATGTACGAACAATATGTTGATCGTTTGTTTCTCATATTTTTTAGGTTCAAGGAACAAGTAATGCATCTCAAAGTACTTGAAGAAAGTAAATACAGTTCATAGAGGATGATTAGCTAGATGGCTTCCTCTCATATTATTTTCTATTCATATAGTTATTTCTTCCTTCTATATGATGTATAGGATGGTCTCTCTCCTATGTACTTTCATTGCATAGAACTACTCTTTCTCTTATTGAAAAATGTATTATGAATTTTTACCTTTATGAATGATGATTTGTGTTGCTACATAATGATGTATGTGAACAACAATATAGCTTCTAATAATAAGCTAGTTGACTATCACAATCCCTTATATTTTCCCTTTTGATATCTTATAGATATGAGTGCACTCATAACTAAGGAATGTCATTATGGAAAGTATACATGAATTGGGGTCGTCACCGCCCTATAGTTGGTCGGCCGGTCCTTTAAGTCACCCAATTGGTCCTTTTGTGAGAACTAGATCCTATCCAGACGGTCTATTGAAACATTCAGTTGGTCGAATGGAGATCTAGTTGGTTAGTTGGTATACTAGTTGGTCGACTCAACTTCCATTTGATCGACTCACATGATCAGTTCACCTCCTTTTTCGAAGATCTATAAAATTATGCTACTCTGATGGTGTCTATTAAATCCTAAGACATCGTTAATTTATGTGGCTTTCATACCACTATTTAGAAATATGGAGATCAAAGATGGTTGTAGAAATGAAAATTTATTTCATTAGTAGATCACATCAACATCAATGTATAGAAAGAGGGTGAAAGATATACCTTATTATAGAGCTAGTTGAGTGACTATCCTTGCACAAAGATGTGTTTCCTTCTTGAGTAGCACACAAACTATGGTCAACAACGTCCTCCTACAGTAGTAGCAGAGATTCCATGCTTATACATAGTCAACATGGGCCATTTGGAACTCCAAATAATGCTCCTTGAGATGATGGAAAGGTGTAGCCCCTTCATTTGCTGATGTGCTAGCATCAATGTTCCTCGTCCTTACTATATATCCCTCTTACAAGTAAGATGGCTTAGGCTCTTAGGTTACCGCAACTGTGAGAAGAGAAGTGTGTTGAGAGACATTGCCAACCCCTTTATATATATATCAGTGGAAGAGATATGGTTTCCAAAACTCCGATAAACAAAAGGTCATATTCTCTTGACTGCACGGCGGTTGTGCACAACCAGTCAAACTATTAGACTGTCTAGTCAGTTGACTGGCATGTTGTTAGTGGCACAATATAACAAACTTTTAGTGTGACAATTAACGGACGTCATTATGACTATCAGTAATCATTTGAACTAGTCCAAATGGTTTGTTTGGATCAATCAGTCGAGTGGACACTCTAGTCCATCGACTAATAATTATAATCATCTATTAGCAACAATATCCAGTTGTCCAACGGGATTCTCCAGTTGGTTGACTAGATTGTCATATACCACCCACTAACATTGTGTCCCGTCCGTCGATTGGCTTGTCATATAGAACCCACACATATTCCATCCAGTCAGTCAAATGAACATTCCAATCATTCGACTGGACATTCCATTTGGTTGACTAACGTTCTAGTCAGTCAACTGGACATTGCACTCGATCAATTGACAACCAATATAATTTCATTTGATTATCTAACCACTTTAGTAAAAAAAATTAATCTTTTCCATGATAAAAAATCATTTTCCTAGTGCATCTGATGTGTGTAACCCTATAGGACCCAAATTACATTGGCAGTGAAGTCCATAATTATAATATGAATTCACAAGCAATGGGCGGTATCTAGGAACACATCATTGCTACCCAAGTAATTGGATAATTTGGAGCACAACTTCAACTAAAACTTTTGGTACGATGACTGTATAGTTCCTTTGTCATAGGTATCTAGATTGAACCGAGGCATGGAATCACCATCCTCTTAATATTCAATCTATATTTTTCTAAATTACAGTAGATTGTTGAGATGCATGTGAGCTCAATATCACATATAGACTCACATGATCATGATTGTGCATTTAATGATTCCACTTTTCAAGTGGTCAGGTTATCATTCCAATAGAAGGGACGAACTTCATCTACACCACTCACAACAATCCACATATGTCACAATGTACCAAAGAACCATTCGTACAGCAATCCTTATTCAAGGTCACTTTGAACTGTGTTGAAATCCATTGAATGTCATTTGATATTGTAGTGACTTTATGTCTAAGAACCACGATCACCACTACCACACTAACATATGATTATGACTACCATTCAATACTTTCTATGTAACACTCTCAAGGTAGGTCTGTTTGGTACACTAGTTCTCTAACAAGTACCTATGTTTTTGACTTGATATCCAATTTCATGATTAATGAGATACAATCACTAGTGAACACACATTCCAGTACTGTGTACTATTTTCATCTATATAGCTCCCACAATAAAATTTTACTAGGTACATAAAAAGAATGATATACTCTAGTTGTACATATGATCTCATTTTTAGGTCATCAATCCGAACCATATGTCATCGAGTAACATCATTATTTAGAATTCTACCATGTAATAGATTCATCTCAAAATTGAACGAATATAATAGATGAAATTACCTTTGTTATTAATCAAATCAAGGACATAATCTCCCAATACAATCATAATATGGCTGGCTCTCAGTGCATACATACCAACCAACCCATCTCCAAATAGAGAGCTCTGAAGAAGTTCGTTGTGGTCCAGAGTATAGAAAGTCAATTAACTAGGGTTGGGGAACCCGATGTTACCTCCTAACATCTTGATGACTACAATGTGATTCCATGCTTCCAACAACATTGGGTGGGAATTGGGTTGACTGTGATAGTGGGAAGATCTCCACCAGAGGGTGATATAACATTGTAATATGAAAATTAAATATGATAGAAGCATAGTCTAAAAGGGAAGAGTTTGTATTGTATTATTGAGAAAATAAAACATTCATAAATGAATGGGAATAGTATGGTCTATATTAAGAACACCAAATTTTCATAAGTGAAATGAGAGAAATATGTAAGATAGTTGGCATGAGGATGAAAATTGAGGATCAAAATAATTAAATTTTAGTATAAGAACTACAAAAATAAATAAGCAACATTGATAGAAAGGGTTATAATAGAAATAAGTAAATGGTAGAAACTAGAGTTTTGTTGCTTAGAATTTGACACTTTGGATGGATAGTTTTTATACTGAGATATCAAAGTTTGACATTGATGATGTGTTTCATAATGAATGCAATGGGATATTGTAGGGAAGAGTGAGTGGATGTGTAACGACTCCACCTCCCGGTAACCCCCAATAAAGAAGACCAAGAAGTCAGAGCTGCTATCCCAAAATAGGATCATTGGTTTTGCAAATAATAAAAAATAATTAATAAATTCTACCAAAGACTAAGCTTAAAATAGGATAAAAATTTACTTTTCACATACCATTCAAAAATAGAAATCTGGAACTTCTACCCGTTGTAGAGTTCTATATAACTAAATCCTCCATTATGATTTAAGATTATTCTTCACAAGTTCAACTTTACTGTTTGAGCAATTTTCGATATTCCTAAAGTGTTGACAAACAAAATTCCGGTCAGTATAGTGAATTATACCAGTATGTGGTGGAACCAAAATATATCATATATTTATAACAACCTAATGCAACCAAATTATTTCTTAAGAGATCAAACATTATGCTTTAAACATACCTACTCAATCCCTATGTATCCTTGCCTCTGTGTTGTCCCTACAATGGATGTGGATACTACCTCTCTCATATGGTAGATCTCAAATAACCCCCATGATCCTTCCTTAAACGTAGATAACTACATTGGTTTGTGTAGTCATATGATCCTACCCATGAGTAGACCAACACATTGACTCATGATAACCTGATGATCCTACCCAAAGGGCAGACCATGTACTAGGTCATCCATCTCATCATCATCAAAGCTAATTAGGAGGACTAGGATCTAACCTAGTCATGCACATATATTTATGGTGATAGTCATAGTCACTTTATAGTTGCATGAAATAAAAGTCAACCAAGAAATTATTTCCAATCAACCGATAAAACCTTGGAAATCACCATGAAACTAGATCTATTAGTCATAAGTGTAACTACATACTTGATTCGGAGTCAAAAGAAGCAATATATCCAAATCCAACTAGATGCCCAATCAAGCAAAGTGAGAAACCAAATCAAGCAATCCTTGATCCTGAAAATATGTATATAACCTAGTTGTTACCATCACATCCCAAACAACTCCTTATTGACTTATGATACGTCTTTAAGGTTTCTAAGTCTCATTAGGATTCATTAGGGCTTATCAGATCAATTTCTTAAACTTTATCCTTTTTATGTTAACAAACCCTAAAATAAATTTTCTACTCATAAAAACCCTAATTAATCAAAATATCAATATTAAAGGTTCTTTATTCTCAATTTGGCTTAGGATCATCATATCCTTGTCCTTTCAATAGATTTTCAAAATAAAAACCATTAAAACTCATAGTTATCAAACTTAGAGTTTCTAGTCCCATTAATGTACTTTTATGTGCCTGGAACCCTAAATTAAACAAAAGGTGTAAAAAGATCATCCTTTGAATTCCTAATCATCCTTTTATTAACAACATGTTAATATTGGCTTAAAGTATCCAAAGAACATGTGACGTCCCTGGATTTTTACCTTCTCAAAACCCCATGGAGATGAGAAGACACAATCCGAAAATGTTAGATAAATTGTTTCAGAGAGCAACACGGAAGCATAATATGCATACTTGAACAAACAACTATGATCCATACACCATAACATTCTCAACATTCAACATTTATATTTATACAACATGAAGTATTACATAATGATTTACAATTACATATTGAATGAAGATTCTACAGTCTATGAACATGTATGATAACGAGATCTTAGACAATAGGTACAACCTGTACAACTTGCTCACACCCTGTTCTTTTATCCCATGCTAGCTCTGAACCTAAAACATATGTGAAACAACGAATCGACATAAAGTTGGTACGTGGTTGAAAGGTATTATACAATGCTGGAATATTTAAAATACTTGATAAAAAAAAGAAAAAAATGAAAGCATTATTTAAGGTAGAAAATCAGGTAAACCCAAGTTATTAACCATATTTCAATGGACATGTATTACTATGGTGGACTTAGCACAAACATATATTATTGGGCCCTATCCCTGCGTACCTTGTACCATTAGGGATCTTTCAGCATACCTTGTACCATTAGGGAGGTGCTAGTCAACATTAATACTTTCCCTCTCTAATAAGGAGATTAATGAACCATCAGTAACTACATTCCATTTTCTTTATTTAGTGTTCTTATTGTTCAAAGCGGAAATGACAATACATATAGATGTGCATCCAATGAGATGTTCAAATACATGCAAGCAATTACTCATAACTATCATCCAAAAAAACTAGTCTTATACTTATATCCACGTACCTGAGTCCAGATAATCATATATATCCTTGATCATCTAGACAAATTGGTCATCACCTGATTAATAACAAATTAATCATCATTAATACATGGTTCATTTTGTCATTGATATTTTAGGTTCAAAATAGGGTTTTAGTCAAACCTGGGTCAATGTGATGTTAGGATGGTGTCTAGTATTTTTAGTCTGATCTATATACCATTAAAAAGGTCTGGTACGATTTTCATATTTTCATGATAACTAGTCTATTTTCTAGAATTAAAAAGAGGTTACAAACATGGAATTGGGTTCTAATGAGAAATGACCTATTATTTTGACATAACAATCAAATATGAGTTAATATTTGGTTTCCAAATTATACTAGGGTTCAGTAATATTTTTCTCAAATTTAATTTCCGTGATATACCAATTATACCAATAATATGATCTCAAAAAGAAGCATTATCATCTACATTAAATATCATCATTATTTGTTCATCAAAGGTCTAATCTAAGGTCTAGTAATGTACATGGTATTTTTCTGAGTCTAGGAGTATTTTTTGGGGATTTATAGGCCAAGGGATCTATTTATAAGACATTTTCTAAGTTTCTAAACATTTATAAGATTTAAACTCAATTACCTTTTTTTTTGTGGAATTCACCAGCCGTCAGATCTCTTCGGTGGGCGTTGGATATGTGCAACATTGCCCCGAATAGCATGACTCGTTCTGACCCAGATGGGCCTGCTAGTTTAAAGGCTCGTTCATTAGCTAGTTTCTAGACCGGGGGACCCCTTCCTCTCGCCCTCACGAGTGTTCCCAGACACCGTCTTCATTGTCCTCAACTATATGTGATTTCTCCAATTCACGTCTCCCACCTTAGCACCGCCGACTAGGAATATACCAAGAAAGCATCCTTCTCGTCCTGTTAGTTCTGCCTCAAGGTAAGACCTCGAAGAGAGATCATTTCTCTCTTTCAGTCTGACGGTGGCCTATTCAGTCCATGCCATTGTAGAAGGGGATCGATCGCCAGTTCGAATGGATGCATAGATCAACTTCCATGGTGTTGAAGCGTTGTTGTCCATTTTCATCCTTTGGTTGGGGGGAATGACAGAGCAGGTGGTTGAGCACTTGCAACTGAGTTGAATATGTCGCTGAGGTTATCACATCTGCAAAGGTTGGTGAACCCGTGAGTAAGTGTGGGGTAGCACAAGATTAACCTGTGCTGCCGCCATGAGCAGGCTCTGACGAGAACGAACCCTGGTGAGGAAGAGGAGATCCACGGTTGTGTTTCACAACCTGGGGCCTAAGGACACGCACTGGCACACCTACTTCTAGGATTGCGGTAGGGATAGGAGGAGTAGATGGGGTTGCTCGAGGTTCTCCATCAAAGTCTCAATTTAGACCTACATGTTATTGGTTTCGGTGTCCATGCCTTGCCATTTTGTGCCACCAGCACGACCATAGGTGGTTTCTGAGGTTGAAGAGGATTCTCAGTTTTAGTGGGGAGGGTCAAAGTGGTGCTCCCCTGGTCCGCCTACACTATAGTAACAAGAGTGGAGAAATGGTAAGACGAGAGGGGTTAGTTCTCTCCCCACAAGACTATAACCCCTACTGCATTTGTTGCTCTGATCCGAGAGGTACGGTGGCTTCAACAAATCCATTCCACAATCCCAAAACACTTGGTGATGACCATATGTGACGCCCTCCAAATCCATTTAACAAACTCCATGGAAATCGGAGCTAGAAGATGACATATGGGTCCAGTTCACTAAATGGTCATGTGCCAAAATAAAACAAAGAATCATTATTCACTTTATCATATACTAAATCATCCATATCTCTCAAAGGGTTAATAGGAATTCCATGAAATTTAAACCATAGGTTCTTCATCACCTAAATCTTCACATTATCAAGTTTGAACCCAAAATCCCAACAGTTCACCATCTAAATTGACTTTCAAATAGCCCCATAAATAATACAAGTCACTTGATTCTTAGATCTTAACCAAACAAGTTCAAAAATACTTTTTATCATCCTAACATACCTCAAATTTCATTAACTTGGCACTTGAATTCATTGAGACTATTAAATGGGTCCCTTGTACTCATAGGCACCAAAATCAATTAATATACAAGCATATTCATTATAATTGAACTCAATTCGTGTCCTAATCATCTATTGAATATTTGTTTACACTTTCTAAGCGAAAAGAGTCACTAATTGAACAAATAATTCCTCAGTTTCATATCATTCATCCATGGGAGACTCGTGGTCTGAAGATACTATGTTTTGTACAAAAATCCAAAAATCTGGGTTATTACATTCACCTCACCTTAAAAATGAATTTCATCCTCGAAATTTGGCTAATTTCATGATTAAGTGGTAATCATAAAGTCCAGTTTCATATAGTTCACCACTTATAGGTTCCAAAGTCCTCATATTTATATATGCATTCCAAGTCAACATCTTATGATCTACAACATCATATCTTTCATGTTTCATATGAAGGGGAAGAGAATATTTTAAAGTCAAACTTATCATGATTTCAATCTTGGGTACTACATGTATTGTATAGGGAGGAAAATACAGAATAGGTCAAGCTTATATGAGTTACTCCTCATATATAAATCATCTATATAGCTCAAGTGAGGTTTCTATCATCATATATTAATAAAGAGAAGAAGAAGGGAGAACATGTATTTTGAGTATCTTTTGCACAAAGCATCATACTCTCAAAACTAGAGTTCATATATTACCTCACTTGCAATTGATGATGAGATTCATAAAAAATGTCACTCCATCTAGGACCTAACTCAGCCAAAGCATTGACTTTATCATATGGGTCATGTACCCATCCTTTTCTTTTACCCAATTCTCACGTATCGATTTGAATCATGCATAAGGACTCAACTCAACACTCAAGAGTAATCTAGTGTAGGGCATTTTTTAACACATATCTCATATATTGGAGGCAAGGTCCTATGAGCTTCTCCCTGTGGGTCTTACTCTCTCTAGAGTTCACCACATATCTCATCCTACCACTAGACATCCTCCTTGTATAAGAGCTTGAGGCTCATGCACACTTATCTCTATCTTAACTTAGCTTATCTTAAGTAGGAAAAGGGAATGTACTTTCATCATAACGACTTAGCATAGATCCTCTAAGAGTGGATTCGGCTCATATACAATTTAAATCTTAATAAGGAAACTTATACCATCATGGATTAAAGTTATATAAGATTCTATATGCTTAAATCCTTCATATTTCTTTTGTCTATCTATGTATCACATAACCTTATGAGGCTCTAGACGTCTAATCTAGATCTATTCTCTCTTCTAGACTGATGCCACTCCTTGTCACTTAGATTGCATGAACACCCACTACTCTCCTATGTGAGGTACACATTTTTATATTTACATATATCTAATAAAATATTATATAGTTTTTCTCCGAGAAAGAAGGCGTCAGAGAAAACTGTCGAGGTGTGAATCGATTGGGAAACAAAACCAAACTAGCAAACTTGAGTGTCCAATACACAGTAGATAGTCTGGTTCCATGTAACCTAGTGAAATGGTGAGAACATGGTGTAGACTAGTGTAGCTACCCAATACATATGAGCTCTATATGCAAAGGGTTTCAGACACTTGTCTAAAGCTAGTTCTCGAACATCTAGGTTCTAACCTAGAGGCTAAGTCAAACCTAGTCCATGTAGAACAACTTGCTATGTTTTTAGGGTTTAAAGTGAAAGGTGAAATAGTTTTATGTTTCATGGTGAGAAATTGTAGGTGTAGCTATTGTTCATGCTTTGATACCAACTATGACGTCCCCGAATTTTCACCTTTCAAAACCCCATGGAAATGAGAAGACACAATCCAAAAATGTTGGACAAATTGTTTCAGAGAGCGATGCGGAAGCATAATATGCATACATGAACAAACAACTATGATGCATACACCATAACATTCTCAACATTCAGCATATATATTTATACAACATGAATTATTACACAATGATTTACAATTACATATTGAATGAACATTCTACAGTCTATGAACATGTATGCTAACGAGATCTTAGACAATATGTACAACCTGTACAACTTGCTCACACCCTATTCTTTTATCCCTTGCTAGCTCTGAACCTAAAACATACGTGAAACAACAAATCAACATAAAGTTGGTACGTGGTTGAAAGGTACTATACTATGCTGGCATATTTAAAATACTTGAAAAAGAAGAAAGAAAAATGAAAGCATTATTTAAGGTAGAAAATCAGGTAAACCCAAGTTATTAACCATATTTCAATGGACATGTATTACTATGGTGGACTTAGCACAAACATATATTATTGGGCCCTATCCCCACGTACGGTGTACCATTACGGATCTCCCCGCGTACCTTGTACCATTAGGGAGGTTCTAGTCAACATTAATACTTTCCCTCTCTAATATGGAGATTAATGAATCATCAGTACATACATTCCATTTTATTTCTTTAGTGTTCTTATTATTCACGGCGGAAATGACAATACATATAGATGTACATCCAACAAGATATTCAAATGCATGCAAGCAATTACTCATAATTATCATCCGGAAAAAACTAGTCTTATACTTATATCCACGTACCTGAGTCCAGAGAATCATATCAATCCTTGATCGTCTAGATAAATTGGTCATCACCTGATTAATAACAAATTAATCATCATTAATACATGGTTCATTATGTCATTGATATTTTAGGTTCAAAATAGGGTTTTGGTCAAACCTAGATCAATGTAATGTTAGGATGGTGTCTAGTTTTTTTTTTCTGATCTATATGCCATTAAAAAGGTCTGGTACGATTTTCATATTTTTTTTGATAACTAGTCTATTTTCTAGAATTAAAAAGAGGTTACAAACATGGAATTGGGTTCTGATGAGAAATGACCTATTATTTTGACATAATAGTCAAATCTGAGATCATATTTGGTTTCCACATTATACTGGGGTTCAATAATATTTTTCTCAAATTTAATTTCCATGATATGCCAATTATACCAATAATATGATCTCAAAAAGAAGCATTATCATCTACATTAAATATAATCAATATTTGTTCATCAAAGGTCTGATCTAAGGGTCCAGTAATGTACATGGCATTTTTCTGAGTGTAGGAGTATTTTTGGGGGATTTATAGGCCAAGGTATCTATTTATAAGGCATTTTCTAAGTTTCTAAACAGTTCAAAGATTTAAACTCATTTACCTTTTTTTTTGTGGAATTCACCAACCGTCAAATCTCTTCGGTGGGTGTTGGATATGCACCACGTAGCCCCGAATAGTGTCACTCCTTCTGACCCAGATGGGCCGGCTAGTTCAAAGGATCATTCGTTAGTTAGTTGCTAGACGGGTGACCCCTTCCTCTCGCCCTCGCGAGCGTTCCCATACACTATATTCATTGTCCTCAGCTATATATGATTTCTCCGATTCACATCTCCCGCCTTAGCGCCGCCAACTAGGAATATATGAAGAAAGCATCCTTCTCATCCTATTAGTTCTGACTCAAGGTAAGACCTCGAAGAAAGCTCATTGCTCTCTTTCAGTCTGACGGTGGCCTCTTCAGTCCCTGCCGCCGTGGAAGGGGATCGATCGCCAGTGCGAATGGATGCACAACTCAGCTTCCATGGCGTTGAAGCGCTGCTGGACATTTTCATCCTTTGGTTGGGGGCCATGATAGAGCAAGTCGTCGATCACTTACGACTGAGTTGAATTTGGAGTTGAGGTTATCACATTTGCAGAGGTTGGTGCCCCCGTGAGTAAGTGTGGGGTAGCACAAGATCAACCTGCACCGCCTCCATGAGTAGGCTCCGACGAGAACAAACCCTGGTGAGGAAGAGGAGATCCACAATTGGGTTTCACAACCTGGAGCCTAAGGACACGCATTGGCACACCTACTTCTAGGATTGGGGTAGGGATAGGAGGAGCAAATGGGGTTGCTCCAGGGTCTCCATCAAGGTCTCAACTTAGACCTACAGGTTATTGGTGTCGGTGTCCAGGCCTTGCCATCTTATGCCACCAGCACGACCGTAGGTGGTTTCTGAGGTTGAAGAGGATTCTCAGTTTCAATGGGGAGGGTCAAAGTAGTGCTCCCCTGGTCCGCCTACCCTACAGTAAAAAGAGTGGAGAAATGGCAAGACGAGAGGGGTTAGTTCTCTCCCCACAAGACTGTAACCCCTACTACATTTGTTGCTCTGATCCGAGAGGTACGGTGGCTTCAAAAAATCCATTCCACAATCCAAAACACTTGGTGATGACCATATGTGACGCCCTCCAAATCCATTTAAGAAACTCCATGGAAATCAGAGCTAGAAGATGACATATGGGTCCACTTCACTAAATGTTCATGTGCCAAAATAAAACAAAGAATCATTATTCACTTTATCATATACTAAATCATCCATATCTCTCAAACGGTGAATAGGAATTCCATGAAATTTAAACCATAGGTTCTTCATTACCTAAATATTCACATTATCAAGTATAAACCCAAAATCCCAATAGTTCACCATCTAAATTGACTCTCAAATAGACTCATAAATAATACAAGTCACTTGATTCTCAACTCTTAACCAAACAAGTTCAAAAGTACCTTTTATCATACTAACATACCTCAAATTTCATTAACTTGGCACTTGAATTCATTGAGACTGTTAAATGGGTCCCTTGGACTCATAGGCACCGAAATCAATTAATATACACATATATTCATCATAATTGAACTCAATTCGTTTCCTAATCATCAATTGCATAATTTTTTACACTTTCTAAGCGAAAAGAGTCACTAATTGAACAAATAGTTCCTCAGTTTGGTATCACTCATCCATGGGAGACTCGTGGTCTGAAGATTCTATGTTTGGTATGAAAATAGAAAAATATGGGTTATCACAGAACATCATTAAATCCACTAGTCATCAAAACTTAGGGTTTTTCATTAATTAAACCATTAAAGATGATAACTTTATGCACTATTTGAATTGCAAGTGAAATTAGGCTTCAATGTATTTTTTATGGATTCCTTGCATTTTCCTAAGTAAAAATCATATGTTACATGTCCTGAACTAAGTTACCAATTATTTTCTACGAATATTACCAGATAATTACCTCTGAGCCAATGGGCTATCTCCACGTCAATAGTTCGGGGTCTTTCCTCTTTTCCACGTGAACCAGGCCAGGCCAATGGGCCTTGGCCATGCTACGTTACGCTCTATGCGGGAATGACCCCTGCCTTGCACGAAAGACCAATGCTACCCTCGTCTCGATGAAAAAGGATTAAGTTACACTCGGGGAGAAAGGGTCAATTGTCATGGAGTCTTATCATACCTTGTGAAATCCCTCATGTGTAGAATAGGGCCAACCCATGGTCAACCTCAGGGTTGACTTTGTGCCCTCGTCCCTCAAACCACGAAGCAGGGATTTGTTCAACTTCACCAGGTCTTGGAGAACTCATCCCCACTCCTAATTCCTTAGGGGGTGAGGGAGAGCAAGAAGATGAGTAGGTAGAACCTCCCCGACCTTCGAGAATGATCTGGATGGACCTAGATGCAAGCTTCATCTCAATTGGGATGAATTGGAAGCTAGACAATGCCGGGGGAGAGTTTTTTGTGGTGTTGATGGCTTTAGAGGAATCCCTCACCCCCATATATATAGGCGTGTGACTCTGGTGTTGAGCTTCCTAGTCCTATCAAATTATGGAATATAGGTGTAGTTATCTAAACCCCAACAATCATGGGATAGGATGAATCAGGAGAGTACCCTAGATTCAATGGGAAGGTTCCCATCGCCACTCATGCATCTGAGTGTGAGAAAATTGGAGATGGAACTTTTCCATTTCCCCCCTCTACCTTGGGTTTGAGACATTAATTTTGCATCGTTGATCGTCAGATCAACAGTCCCGCTCACCTGCCTCACTCTTTGTTCGAAAATGTATCTTTTATACATTGTGACATTTAATGCAAATTAATTGGTAATTATTCACTTTAGGATTATTTCTAAAATCCATAACTCTTAACTCGTTAATTCTTTTACTTCCAATTTTTTGAAGAAAGTCCACAATGACTTAATCTACTTGTGTACCAAGTTTGGGACTTAAATTCAAAAGTAGCAGGAAATTTTCTTCACAAGAAAGTTATCACTAATTAAGGCATATTTTATTCTTATTTTCTCTCTCATATTCTTCTATTTTCCTTTATTTGGATTCCTTTTACCATTAGAAACCATGTGGACTCAAATCTCATCCATGATGATTTAATCATACATATTTCTCATATTTTCATTATTATCTCTAATTTCCTTCTTAATAATGCATTTATTGATTTCTTCTTTTTCTTTTATTCATATTGGACTCATTAACATCTTATGATCCAAGAAATCACATGCACATAGGAAATATTGCAAAGGAAACCCATTCAATACAAATAAATAGTACAATTACCATAATCATACATTTATTGGGGAAATTGCATTTCCAACCGTATGAACTCAAAAATTGGGGTTGTAACATTCTTCCCCTCTTATAGGAATTTTTCCCTCAAAATTCTATCAAACATGCAAACAATCAGGATAAGACTTTCCCATGTCCATCATTGGCTCCCATGTGGCTTCATCCTCTTCATGGTGCTTCCAAAGAACCTTTATCATTTTATATTCTTACATCTGAGATCATTCACCTTGGTATCTAGAATCCTCACAGGTGACTCAGTATATTTTAGCCTCCCTTTAAGTTCAATAGGTTCATGGCTTAGCACATGGCTTGGGTACATCACATAGTTCTCTAGATCAAACTCATGGAACACATCATACATCATGTTATCCTGAGGGGTAAGGATAATCATAAGAAACTCCACATATCCATATCAAATGGACCCATGTATCGAGGACTCAACTTTCTCAGCTATAGCTCAGAGGGGTCAAGATTTCATAACACATATTCACCCATAGTGAACTACATGTCAGTCTGCTCCGCATCAGCTCACGACTCCTGTTGATCATGGGCTTTCTCAGCCATTTCTCGATCGAAGTGACTTCATCTGCATACATTGTGGTCTCTCTGGGCTTCACAAGGTCCTCTTACCGACATCATCCTAATGAAGCAGTGACCGACACGACCTCCCTTATAGAGCTTCTTACCTCCTGAAAGTGGTTATGGTGGCTATCATAACAAGCAAACTCTTCTAGGGGAAGGTACTACTCCCACAAATCACCCTGAAAGAGCACACATGCTCTCATCAGACCCTTTAAAGTCTGAATCATACTCTCTTGACTGTCCATCAGTCAGGGGTGATATGCTATACTCAACTTCAATCTAGAATCGAGTTCTTCTTACACCTACTTCCACAACATGGAAGTGAACTTGAGGTCATGCTCAATATATTGAACTCAGATCACATTGTAGTTGAACTATCTCTCTCTCAGATATACAGTTCAACCAAATATGTTACACTGACAGTTCTCTCTCTTAAGAAAGGGATTAGGCTAACTTGGTAAGGCGATCTACCATAACCAATATTGCACCATAGCCTCTCTTGGTCTAGGGGAGACCCACCACACTGTCCATGGTGATGTACTCCCAATCCCTCTCAGGGACTCCTCATATCTATAGCAACTCACTAGGTTACTCATATTCAACCTTTACTCTCTGGCATGTATGGCAACTAGCTACATACAACTCTATATCCTTCTTTCAGGTACCACTGCAAACCTTAACCATCTCGGTAGTACTATGGTGTATGGTGTACTTAACAGAATGATATTCTTACATGACATGATTCCTCAAGGGTGACTCCTCAGAAACCCTAAAATTCTCTAGTAGTGGGTTTCACCACCTTCTTCCCTGACAGGTTTATCTGAGGTTCTTATATCAATCCTTTCATCTCATCAAGCTCTGGGCTGGCTAACTGGGAAACCACCAACTTGACCGATGGGTCTGGTTGTATCTGGATGTTAGCCACATAGGTCTAGTCCTCTAATGGTCGCAGGGTCCACCTAGAAACCTCTTTGATCTCTCTCCACTAGCTAGACAAGACAACTGTACACCTAAGCTGTGTCTCAGTTAAGAGTATTTATTACCACATTAATTCCCACATAAACCTTCATATACTCCACTCATCAACCTTGTCTCGAGTTTAGGTCTATCTGTATTAAGAGAACTTCGAGCTCATCATCTCGATTATCAAATATAAACTTATAACTCATAGATTCCAAACTACTCTGGATAGGTACATTCTCGTATTACCCTTGTTCTTCTTATGCTCTCAAATAACCTATCCAATATATTCTCCAAAGGGTGTGCTACTTCTTCTATTGTCATCATCATAGAAGGGTTTCAACTCATATCACCTCTATCTTTAGTATATGTCATGCATTTTTTCCTGTCTCTCACACCCATAACAAAATGAAATAAGCATTTGGATACAGTCCAAATATAGATTTCATCCCATTCCAAGAGTAGAGATGGTGCATCACACATCACCATAACTCTTTCCAATCTAAGTTGAAACATACTTCACATAACTCCTCACCATGAACACCTCCATTATGGGTCTACACCCATGGGAATACTTTTCCCATCACCTTTGGATCTTAACATCTCTCTTATGTACAATCCTTAGTCATTACCTTAACGTTGCTAGGGTGTCGATACCTTTGGGGTGATCTAACCCTTACACATCTAAGGAGTGCCTCTCACTTTTACCCGTTTGTCCCCATGAACTCATGAAGTTGGCCAAACTCATAACCCATGGGCCTCGGGAAAAGGTAGTTATTATCTCCCAACCCTATTGTCTTGTGCATTAAGGGAACAAATAACTCCTACTCCCATCGGTCTTATCCCTCCTTGACCTTAGTGTTGACTTAGGATTCTACTATAGTTCGTGGCTTCTTTGTTGATATGCCATCACATCTCAGCCATGAATCCTCACCTAAATCTCCATCCTCTCTCTAGGCATTCATGGTTAACTTTGCATCCCTCAAAGAAATCATGACGACCTACCTAAGTCAGTGTAGCCCCATACAAGCTACGTCCATGGCAACATATCCTCATGCCCCTAAGAGGTGGTCACACATGGGTCTTAGATTCTTGATTATACTACATGCTCTTACAGTTATCTCACCAAGCTCTTATAAGTAACCTCTTCAGGTTGCCTCAAACCTAATCAAAAGTTGGTGCTCACACTAAAATGAAGGTTCCCTCCTCAGGACGGGAGAAAACTATCACTTGATAGTAACAATGGTCACAAAACATTCTTACCTCCAAGGTTTACATCATCATGTATATGCTTAGCTCCAAACATAATGATTATGCACATATTTAGCAAGAAGTCAACCTACTAAACCATGCTAAGTTCCTTGGTATGTCATTTGTATTCATCATTCGTCAAAGTTGGACCAATATCATATATATGTATGTCACCAACTTGTGTGAGTGGTTTATCAAACATATATCTCAGTTCGAGTGGGGTTTCCTTTTTTCTCTATCACATGAGGGGGTGTCATACCCAAATACTATGAACTCAATTAGCCTCATGAACATCATGTGCATCAGGTAGTACTACTTCCCCTCTGTGGTTCCTAGACCCGAGGTTCACCTCTTATGCATCAGTTGTCTAACAACATATTCATCTATTCAAGCATGATCCAAACCTATACCAGATAGGGCATATACATCCTAACACTCTTCCATGTGAACAACCCTTAGAGTCCTATATCTGGAAAACCAACTGGGTGTGAGGCCTCCCAACTTGCTATCATACCATACCTCTTCAGGGTCTATGTAACTATCCTTCCTACACCTAAAAGATAGGCACTTATATCATGTGTGCATTCGTTCACAAAGCCTCTTTCTCTCTTACATGGGTTGGTTCCTCTAAAGGCATCAAAGGTATGTTAAGCCTTTAAGGGTTGTGCATGAGGCAACCACATATATCTACTCAGGGTCGTCGATTCCAGGCCATATTATACCCAATTTCTCATGATTCCTCATGTCTCGGAGTCAAGGTTCCCAAACTTCTTCATCGGGTCTCTCTCTCTCTCTCTCTCTCTCTCTCTAGAGATAACCCTACAAAGGGTCCTACTGCTAGAGGTTCTCTCACAAAAGATGGGTCAAGCTCATAAGGGTACACGTCTATCCCTACCTAGTTGAAACATACTACCAAAACTTATATCTGACTAAGACCATCCAAAGCTCTACATGCCTATCTGATAGACCATCAGGCCTAACCTTTTAGGCTTAGGTATAAAACTTGCTGCCATCCATGCTACCACTCTCTTACATGTAGGTATGTGCCTCTTCCTATTCATATATGCTCGATAGGGTTCCTATACGGTCACCATCAACCCTCTCAATGAGGGAACTATTCCTCACCCTAAAATGTAAGGTCGGGTTGCCACAAGGCACTAGAGGTCAAACAACTACTCAAAGTCTATGTTTCTCATAGATACTCAATGCCTCATGTAAATCATGCATGTCAAACCCCATGGTCAACTATGAGATCCAACTCATCATGTCTTCTCTTTCTTTACCCACCACTTACAATTTTTGGTTGAGCATCATCCTCAGAGGATGTGCCAGGTCTCTTCCTCTTCCTAGAGGCTTCTTCCTCCAAGGATAACTCCCTTCTCATCATCCTACAAAATGGTATAACCTCAGTGTTCTCTTGAGAGGTCACCAAGGGCACAACAACATAGGCCATACATCCTAATCATGTAATTAAACTTAGTCTGAGTTTCTAATTATCAAAACTTATCTCCATGACATCTTTCTTACATGCTTTTTATTATTTTATGGACGATTCATTAATCCTTATCATTCATAACCCCAAAACTCAGTATGGTGGTGGAGAGAGAGAAAACCCTAATATCTTAGACTTATTTAGTGAAATGGGGTAGATAAGGGACGAAGACAGATGAGAGAAGACCTAGAGGTATCTTATTTTGAGTCAAATCCTATGATTTTGACCAAGTAGTCACACAACATCTGGGAGTCCTCATTGACCGACTAGTGAGGTGGAGGAAAATCCTTCCAACTGCCAGATTGTGATCCTTTTCTAGACACCTCCATCATTAGAAAATCCTCTAATAACTCCCTTGGGTTCTAATGTAAAATTTAATAATGATTAGAGATTAAATGGAAAACCATGCTCTGATACCAAATGTAATGACCCCACCTCTCGGTAACCCCCAATTAAGGAAGACTAAGAAGTCAGAGCCACTATCCCAAAACAGGATCAATGGATTTACAAATAATAAAAAATAATTAATAAATTCTACCAAATACTAAGCTTAAAATAGGATAAAAATTTACTTTTCACATACCTTTCACAAATAGGAATCTAGAACTTCTACCCACTATAGAGTTCTATCTAATTAAATCCTCCTTTATGATTTTTCTTTATTCTTCACAAGTTCCACTTTACTATTTGTCCAATTTCAGATATTCCTAAAACACCGACAAACAAAACATCAATCAGTATAATAAATTATTCTGGTATGTTGGGGAACCAAAAATCTTTCATCTATTTGTAACAACATAATGCAACCAAATTATTGCTTAACATATAAAACTTTACACTTTAAACATAACCACTCAATGACTACATATCCTTGCCTCTATGTTGTCCCTATAGTGGACATGGATACTACCTCTCTCATATGGTAGAGCTCAAATAACCCCCATGATCCAACCTTATAGGTAGATCACTACATAGGTTTGTGTAGTCGTATGGTCCTACCCAATGGAAGACCAACACATCGACTCATGATTACCTGATGATCCTACCCAAAGGGTAGACCATGTACTAGGTCATCCATATCATCATCATAAAAGCTATAGAGGAGGACTATGATCTGATCTAGTCATGTACATATATTTATGGTGATAGTCATAGTCACTTTATAGTTGCATGAAATAAAAATCAGCCAAGCAATGATTTCTAAGCAACCGATAAAGCCTCAAAAATCCCATGAAACTAGAGTGATTAGTCATAAGCATAACAACATACCTGATTAGGAGTCAAAAGAAGCAATATATCTAGATCCAAGTAGATGCCCAATCAAGCAAAGTAAGCAACCAAATCAAGGAATCCTTGATCTTGAAAATATGTATAACACCTAGTTGTTACCATCACATCCCAAACAACTCCTCATTGAATTGGGATACCTTTTTAAGGTTTCTAATTCTCATTAGGATTCATTAGGTCTTCTTAGATCAGTTTCTTAAAATTTATCCTTTTTAGGTCAACATACCCTAAAATAGCTTTTCTACTCATAAAAACCGTAATTATTCAAATTATCTATATTAAAGGTTCTTTAATCACAATTTGTCTTAGGATCATCATATCCTTGTCCTTTACATAGATTTTCTAAATAAAAACCATTAAAACTCATAGTTATCAAAGTTAGGGTTTCTAGTCCCATTAATGTACTTTTATGAACATGGAACACGAAATTAAGCAAAATGTGTAAAAAGATCATCCTTTGGATTCTAAATCTTCATTTTATTAACAACAGGTTAATATTGGCTTAGAGTATCCAAAGAACATCATTAAATCCATTAATCATCAAAACTTAGGGTTTTCCATTAATTAAACCATTAAAGATGATAACTATATATACTATTCGAATTGTAAGTAAAAATTAGGCTTCAATTGTATTTTTACTGGATTCCTTGCATTTTCCTATGTAAAAATCATATATTACAGGTCCCGAACTGAGTTACCAATTATTTTCTACGAATTTTGCAAGATAATTACCTCTGGGCCAATGGGCTACCGCCACGTCAGCAATTTGGGGTCTTTCCTCTTTTCCACAGGAACCAGGACAGGTCAATTGGCCTCGACCATGCAGGCGCTGCTACCTACGTGGGCAGGACCCAGGCCTTGCATGAAAGACTAACGCTACCTGGACTTGGTGACAAAGGATTATGCTATGCTTGGGGAAAAAGGGTTTATTGTCGTGTAGTCTTCTCCTACCTCATAACATCCCTCACGTGTAGAATAGGGCCAGCCCATGGTCAACACTAGGGTTGACTTCGTGCCCTTGTCCCTTAAACCACGATGTAGAGTTTCATTCACCTTTGCTAGGTCTTGGCGAACTCATCCCCACTCCTAATTCCTTCAGGGGTGAGGGAGAGTGATGGGTCAGGTAGGTAGAACCTCCCTAACCTCTTGCAACGAGCGGGATGGATCCAGATGTAGGCTTGATTGCAATTGGATGAATTTGAATCTACACAATATCGGGGGAGAGTTTTCTATGGTGCAGGTGGCTTCATGGGAATCCCTCACCCCATATATATAGGTGTGGGACCCCAACGTGGAGCTTCCTAGACCTATCAAATTAGGGAATCTAGGGGTAGTCCTCCAAACCCCAACAATCCTGGGATAGGATTAATCAGGAGAGTATCCTGGATTCAATGGGAAGGTTCCCATCACACCTCATGCATCTGAGTGTGAGAAAATCGGAGATGGAACTTCTCCAGTTCCCCCCTCTACCTTGGGTTTGAGACATTGATTTCACACCATCGACCATCAGATCAACGGTCCTGGCCACCCACCTCACTCCTTGTTTGACAATGTATCTTTTCTATATTGTGATATTTAATGCAAATTAATTGGTAATGATTCACTTTAGGATTATTTCTAAAATCCATGTCTCTTAACTCATTAATCCTTTTGCTTCCAAATTTTAGAGTAAAGTCCAGGATGAATTAATCTACTTGTGTACCAAGTTTGGGACTCAATTTTAGAAGTATGAGGGACTTTTATTCATAAGTAAGTTATCACTTATTAAGGCATATTTCATGCATATTTTTTCTCTCCTATTATTTTATTTTCCTTTATTTGGATTCCTTTTACCATTAGAAACCTTGTGGACTTGAAATATCATCTATGATGATTCAATCATACATATTTCCACATATTTCTCATATTTTCATTATTATTTCAAATTTCCTTCTTTTTTTTGGTCGGTCCAAAAAGTGTGTTACTATATTACCAAAACTTTGGACACAAGAGTTTTCGCCCCCATTACAACCCTGGATGAAGACATCCAAACAACTAGAGAAACAATCTAACACAAGCTACATAGTAGCCATCTATCTAGATAAAGGAAGACGACAAACCCGTAGTACAAACTTAAGAGAAAATAAAGAAACTGAACCGACAATCCAAACTACACATGCCGACACTGGCAATAAATTCAACTTCTGAAAATTGTGGCATCATGGGTAGCCAAATCATCACTTCAGCAACCTGGTAAACTCAGGAGCGATAACGTAGGAGCCTCCACTGCTATCATCCATGTCTTTGAGTTTCTAGCAAGCATACATCGAATGCTTCAATTTGCACAACAACACCCCACAATCACTCGAAGGTGAGTATGCATATCATCCAACACCTTGAAGGTGTTCTATCCCAGCTGTAGCAGAGGAGTTAGGAGAAGTACAGTGACCTTTCATTTGCTGACAAGCGATAAATGTCCTTGAACTAGGCTTCTACCATTCCACCACTGGCATTTGAATAAATTCCTGAATGTGTGAGGTCCAAGTAGGAGTCCAGCCCCTCTTCATCTGTCGCCAATCAATAGAATACCCGATCCCTGTGAAGCTTGACTCCACTCAATAGCTGCAAGAAACAGGAGAGGAAGAGTTCAATGCATTAATTGATTTCTTCATTTTCTTTTATTCATATTGGACTCTTTAACATCTTATTATCCACGAAATCACATGCACACAGGAAATATTGCAAAGGAAACCCATTCCATACACATAAATCATACAATTCCCATAATCATACATTTATTGGGGAAACTGCATTTCCAACCATATGAACCCAGAATTTGGGATTATAATAGGATGATTGGTTGAATGTTGCATCTACTCCAAAATGAGATGGAAAGTAACAATTTGAATTCAAAAATGGGTGGAATAATTAGATGAAGAGGGATAAAATGTTGTCATTGGACGTCTAGATCTTATTTAATGTCACAATAATGCATGCAATGGTAGTTGAAAATGGATATAGTATATCTTATAGCATTCTGCTAAAATGGCCCATAGTGGATGTGTTCTCCTAGATATAACTTTGGGTACAAGACTAAATTTGAAGAAAAAACCCACAATGGTATAATTTAACAATAAAATATTCTGATTATAGCACCCTCTTCAAAGTCACTCATTTGAGAAAACACTGTCTAAATTGGCATTTTTCTTATCAAATAGAAAAAACACCATAGACTTTGGAACTTTCAATTTAACAAATGAATGAAAAAAAAGACAGTTGGCGCGCTTTCACGAAATTGGGTGAAATGCCAATAAATTTGACGCTTTTGCATTTTTTATTTGTTTATTCAAAATGCAAATGTTGTGGAATTCTAGAGTTTGAATAGAAAAATACCAATCTAAATGACATTTTTCACCTAATAAGTATATTGTTCTTTTTGAACATTTCCCAATTTGTTTTTTTAATAAGTTTTCATTTATCCTTATATACTAGGCATAAACCCATGCTTTGCATGGAATTAGTAGTAATTGAAATGTAATTTTCAAGTGTGAAAGAAGGAAACAAAGATAAAATAGGACTTTTAGGAAGGCATGAATAAGGGGCGACCCATGAGAGTACATTTTCTACAACAAGGAAATATTTATTATTTTATAACAGACAAAGTGGGAAAAACACAGATTAATTAAATGACTTATAATAGAGGATCACTGTATAAAATTGTTTAGAGAAGCTAGTTGGTGAAATATTAAACCCCAAACACGAAAGGGTTTGATTACCACAATACTTAATTTGTATGTAGAAGTTTTCATAATATTTAGTTATATGTGTAATGATAATAATTTGTGACATTAATTATCAAAATCCAAGACAAAACCAAGAATGGCTCCCAAAATATATGCCACAATAAACTATGACACAATTTCCAAGTTTTTTACATTTCTTGAACTATACATAGATTTGCATAGTTTCACAATAGATTCCCATTTTTTGATTCCTGAGATAGACTACTTCAGGTTTTTCGGTTACTCTAATTCAAAAGTTCATGTTATCCTCACACAGTAGAAGAAGAGCATGTAGTGGAAATAGAGGTGGAAACACCAACAACTTCACCACAGTTAGAGACCAGAATCAACAATTCACCAACACTCCCTTCCTTTCCTCCTCTAATCACCCCTTCCCCTCTCTTATCCTTTCAGATACACACCACCCCTATGTATCTCTATACACCCCCAATTTTTCTTTCTATTGTACTCCCCACTCCAACGACCGCTCGCTCCCTCATGCACACAACACACCAATTAAAACTCTAGCTATGGGACCTCATGAAAAGTAATGACATGAGAAGGAGGTACCCTTACTAGGCATCATCTCTAGGATGGAAACAGATGAGGCCCAATGGGGGCAGTGATGGGAGTGGAGAATGGTATAAGGTTGTAGTGTGTAAGAAGCAGCGGGATGAGAAGGATGGAGAAGGAGGAGGCAAGGCGTCTACCACTGGGGCAACACCATTCATGTTTTTATCCTAGCAACAAAATTAGTTATAGCTCCCACTACTACAGGTAAGCCATGTGTCTCGTATTCTATCATGTATTGAGGGCATCTGGCGGTAAGGATAGGCACATCAACATGTTCACCGCAAAGGGACTCCGAAACTGACATGGCTGGCTCTATGTCACCACTGCCATATAGTTCTACAACCTTTAGAAACAAGTCAAGTATACAAACCAAGTAAAGTCCAAGAGTGGCTCATCAAGGCCGCATATGCGACCATCTCTATGTTGTCATCTCTAGATAAGGCCTTTTTTGTAAGACCCCTAACCTTGGTTAATAGTTGAACATGAATGCTTATCTTAAATGGACACTTTAAACCTTAATTAAGCCTAATGTGTGTTTTATATCACGTGACAAGCTTAAGTTTCAAGTTTTGTCCAGTTTGGACACTATTTGAGCAAGTTATGCAATTTTTTGCTGGTTTTGGAACTCACTACAATTCACCCATATCAAAGGTTTTTCTTTTAATATGTCAAATTATTTTTATTCCTCACATATTTTCTTATCATGTTTTAGTTGGTTAAAACTTGGGAAGCCTATGTGCATCATGGTTTGATGGTGACATCTATCTAGGGTGAGTTAGGGTTTTGCTCTCATGGATGTGATACCTTGGAGGCCAAAACTCGATGGTCCTCCAAGATGGGTGACATCTAATGGTTCTCCTTGGGTATGGGGAACTGATGGTGGTCCTTTCTTGTGTGGGGGTGATGGTTCCCTCTCTTGAGCTCCTTGGATTGATGGTCTACCTTGAGAGGTTATCAAATATTGTATTTCACCCTTGTGACCTAGGGTTTCAACAAACAATGGTCACCATGTGTTGGAACGTGATGGCCTCCATGGGTAGCCATGTTCCGATGGCCTTGTAGACTCCCACAACTGATGGAGTTTCTTCTTGCATAGATCTGATGTCCCTAGGCCATGAACACTTGCAAAACATGGTAGGACACCTTAACCTTTTCTTTTCTCTCACTCATAGCCTTATAACCCTCCCCCCTTCCATGCAAATGAATCCTTTGGACTCCCTTTCTTCTTAGATTCTATCTAGATCTCATCCATCCTTGTATAGGTGGAGAAGAAGGTGGCCTATCTCCTTGCATGTGCACCTACAATTCAAATTGACCCTAGTAGATGTCGTTTGGTACTTCCTTGCTTGGCTTCTTGGCCTAGGTCTGTGATATCTATTGACTCTAGGTCTAAATTGACCAAATACTTGTTTGGATGGTGACTAAACCATTCCACTTATTTGTGTCTAATACTTATACTTGAGTTATTTTATATTAGGTATAGACACACTCCAAATCCCTAACTTGCACATTCTATCTTGGAGAAAAGACAAGTCAAAGTCATGCAAGTGCACTTTTGTGGAATATAATGTAAATCCATTAGAATCATGTTTTAAATCACTTGTAATGATTGTATGACTTGTAGTTAATCTTAGTAAAATTATGAGCAATTAAATTGAATATTTAATTCTTCAATGATGTTTTCCAAAATTCATTACATGCACTTTATCGGTCGAGTTACAATCTTGACTGATCCTTAATGATTTTGGAGAAGGTTGTTGACTGGTCGAGTTTCCTATACTCATAACTTAGTCGACCACTGCACTAGAACAAAGCTAATTTAATCTATCAGTCGAGTTCCTACCAGGACAAACTCAACCGATTGGTCAATTTATCTTTGGCATAGTGCATTCGGTCGAGTTAACTTTATAGAAACTCGACCGATAGCATTGTATGGAAAAGTACAAAAATGTGCTTCTATCTGTTGGAATGTTAAAAAACTAAAAAAAATATGTTACAACATCCTAAATGGCTAGTATTTTCCCTTAAGTGTTGCTAAAGGCTTCTAGCCATCCCCAACTATAAATAGGATGCATTGGAGTTCATCCCATGGTTAGCCAAGCACTATGAAGGTCCCTATTCTATAGTTGATTGGTTCTATAGCCTCCTCTCTCTCTCTCCCTAAGGTTAATCCCTTTCTACATCCATTAGATTTAGTAGGAGACTTATACGAGGGATAGTTCTACATGTGTATCTTGAGAGGCTCTCATTTCCCCACCTCCCATTCTCTCAGTCAACTATGAAGATAAATGTTCTTTGTCTAGGCTAAGAGAGGTATAAAAGAACAAGGGAAGGAGTCCCTTGGTGAATAACAAGGCCAAAGACTTAGATATAGAGTGGGTAAGCCCTTGGTGAAGGCATAAGACTCATTGCTCAAGTGGGTAAGTCCTTGGTGAAAGCTTCTCTCTGGCGAAGGTGAAGACAAAGGTTGAATATTTAATAAGAGTGGGAAATTCCTTCAAGGATGAAGACTTGTATAAGAGTGGGTAAGTCCTTGGTGAAGGCTGAAGACTCCATGGAAAGTGGGTAAGTACTTGGGTAGGTTGAAGACTCTTGGTTGGATAGGTAAATCCATTGGAAGATCATGTATTATAAGTCCTTTAGAAAGTCATGTATTGTAAGGACTTCCACTACCTCCCAATCTCTCAGTCAACCATGATGATGAAGGTTCTCTCTCTTAGATAAGAGAGGTGAAGAAGAATAAGGGAAGGAGTCCCTTGGTGAGGAACAAGGCCGAAGACTAGGAGCTAGAGTGGGTAAGACCTTGGTGAAGGCATAAGACTCGTTGCTCCAGTGGGGAAGTCCTTGGTGAAAGCTTCTCCTTGGAGAAGGTGAAAATAAAGGTTGGAGATTCAAGAAGAGTGGGTAATTCCTTCAAGGCTGAAGGCTTATATAAGAGTGGGTGAGTCTTTGGTGAAGGATGAAGACTCCTTCCAAAGTGGGTAATTCCTTATGTAGGTTGAAGACTCTTGGTTGGATAGGTAAGTCCTTTCAAGGTCATGTATCGTAAGTATTATGGATGAATATAACAGTGCAATGGTTAGGAAATCCTAGAGGTTGACCTCTCTAGGTAGTGGATTGACATACTTATAGTTTACGGTGTGGAACCACTCTACATAGCTTGTCTGTTGGTGCATGTTCAATCTCTCTCATCCTTTATATGTATGTTTAGTTGCACATCAAATTTCCTATTTAACAACCTTATCTTGTGATATAATTTGAAGGTCTAATAAATTTTGTTTAAGTGTATTCATCTCTACTAACCCCCTTTCCTAGAGCATCCAATCACCCATCCTATTGTATCCAACAATATCTCCTTCCTTTCATAAATTTTCTTTTATTTTTAACCTTCTCCTTTCTTCTTTTTGGTTGTGTACCTGGTGTTCCATGGTATAACTTGTGCTAGAACTTATAGAACACCTTTTACTTTCTTCCACGACCAAGGGTTTTCTTCCTTGCATGGAGAAGGATCTAGCTTGGCCAAATGAAGTGCTCAAGCAGGGTTACGACCCCTTCCTCTCAATCTACCTTTCTGTTTGGATCTTTATCTTTATCCTAAAAGAAAGTTATATAACTTTCTCCATGTGTATTGGTTACTTATAGCTTTCATGTATTAGACCTGCTCTAAGATGATCTTCTACATATAAGGGCAGTATCTTTGCATAGGATTTGAGCTTGGGTGCTAGTTCTCAGATGCTTTATCTTCTTGGATGTACCCTAAACCATGTGCACAACCATCCTTTGGTAGAGGAAGCTTTGGACCTTGCTTCCATGTGGTCAAATGATGGTTTTGTTCAACAAATGATGGTGATACCTATGGTCTTTGAGTTGTTTTCTCTTCTTCTTTTGCAACTCGATGGTTTGGTCCTTGTTGCTATTTTTCTTGGATTTCATCAGCCAACTGATGATCATGAGCATACAATTGATGTCGTGTTTCCCCTCCACAAATAATGGTAAGGTTTCTCTCAAATAATGGTTTTCTCTTGGTTTTTGGATCAGTATCCCTCTTGTTGACCAAACTCGATGGTCATATTGGGTTCCACAATCGATGGCTCTTTTGAGCCAACAACGAATGTCTTCTCTTATTTGATTTTCAACAACCAATGATTGCTCTGACTCCCAAATTGATGGTTTCTCTGACCAATGGTCATCAAATGATGGTGGCCATGGTTCATAGGTCGATTGTGTCTAGCAATGGCCCTTCTGACCTCATTATCTGATGGTGGTCCTATGTGCTACAACTAATGCTGGCCCTAGACACCAAAATTGATGGTGGTTCCATGTGTCACAATCGATGGTGGCACTAGACACCACAACCGATGGTGGTTCCATATGTCACAACTAATGGTGAATCATATGTCCACAACCGATGGTTTCTTTGAGGCTAGCAAAGGATGGTGTGCTTTGAGTCAACAAATGATGGCTTGATTAGTCCATGAGTGATGGTTATTCTTGGTTATAATTTGATGGCTTTACTAGACTTATGGTTCAAGGCTTTGCTTGTTTTGCATATTGTGGATTTTCTTATCAACATCCAATGGTTTTGGGTGAAGGCCATAGTTTGATGGTTTGGTTTTAATGATGAAGAAATGATGGATTTAAGCCCATAACTTTTTAGTCCTACCTTTTCCCTCATATGAAGGTAAAGCAATAGTAACTACAATCTATGGTGTGCAATACTAATCTAGTTCACCTTGGTACATCTAACCCTGATACAAATAGATGAGAATGGAAATCATACTTAGCTTCATTGTGTGATTGGTATGATGTTGGAATTTTCACTCAATCTTGTTGTAACCCTAATATTTTTCCATGTGAACATCATAAACCCCTTGATTCAGTTTTATGCTAAACTTGTGTATCACAAGTATGGTGATCTTCAGTTGATCCTTGTTATAAGGTGTGGAAAGATAATGATGTTCTTACAGGTGATTATGAGAATGGTCTTTATGAATTTTTGGCATGTCTTGATCCCTAATGGAGGTGTGATCCTAAGCATGATGTGACAAGGATTGGTATCATGTAATGATGTGATTAGAAACATGCCTCATATGTTTTATATCTTCTGGAGTTGTTATATATCAATTCTTGCTAGAAATACATTAGAGTTTGTATGTCACTTGTTTGATGTGGTCTTAATTCACCCAATTTATATCAACTAATGAAGTGAAACTCTAATCTTGTACTTGCCATGTGCCATAGATCCACTCCAGTGTCAAGAATTGTTGGATGGTGAAACAAGTTCTCCTTTAATGGATGTTCAAAGTCATATATTGTTGAGTATATGCATGTTTAGAAGGATGGTTGTAGCCATACCTTGGCAGCAGAATGGTCGAGGTTGTATCTCAGATGATATGATTCAATATATATGATGTGATTGACTACAAATGTGGTTGTACCTCAGATGTTTTTGGTTTTTTTACCTTGATTTCACTAGTTCCGTGACATTTTAAGGGTAGACAAGGCCATTCACTAGTGACACAACCTATATAATAATGGAGGACTAGGTTTTTTTTTGTAGCTTATCCATATGTGTCATTGTGGAGGACTCATATTTACTGAGGATGGATGAGATCTTAGGATTCCGACTCTCCTATAATCTAGTATGGCACTGATTTCAACTTAGCAGTGGTCAGTTGGAGTTGAGTGGTATACATCAACTCCTCGAGGCTTAATAAAAGATGTAATACAACCATGTAGTATATTTGTGTAGGGATTAGTTACACTTCACATTGGATGTTATCCCTTGCCTTGTTTCCTTATACATGTAGTTGTTATATAGTGTGGTAGAGTAGTTGGGATTAAGAGAGGCGTTCTCTCCCCCTCTCCCATTCCTATGGCAGAGGCCGAACTCCTGGGAGGGTCGTAAATCAGTGTAGTAGAGTAGATAAATGTTAGTAAAGGATAGTTTTATCTATTCTTTATACACCTTACTGATTATACATGTTGCTATGCTTACTATGATAATCATGTTTAAAATGTTTTAGTTGTTTAGTCAGTTATTAATGTTTAGTCTACTTAATTGGTTTAATATTCTTATTATATAAACAACTATAATCAATAATTATTTTTGAGAGTTACATCTCTCACTGAGACATGGGTCTCACTCTCGTGGGTCACCAATCCTTTTTAGGTGGTCGTAAGCGACGTGGTCAGGTTCGAGGTGTTGAAGAAGAGCATTTTAAAGAGTAGTAGGAGCAAAAGGTTGGCTAGTAGTTAGTAGAGTCCTAGAGTCATCCATGTAATCTTAGGTCTAGGTAGGGGATGTTTTGTAGATGATATGTATAAGGACTCATTTTTGGCAGTATGTCGATGTTTGTGTATGGCATGTATATGTGGAACATATCTTTTGTATACATGTTGTGGATAATGTCACTAGACAAATATGTAAATACATGTTATGGTATCTGATGAGTGCATACTCATCATGGAATTCAATTACCTTTTTGGAACAAATTCAACTCTATTTCACACCTTTTCATCCTAATATGAATCATAATGTACAAAACTACTTGGCTGATTTAATAATCAAGGTTTTAACTAAATTTTATTCATTTAATGCATGTAAATCAAGAAATTCCACGCATGCAGTCCCAAGACCGTTTGAGCTCTTGCGGTCCCAAGACCGTTTGAGCCCATGCGGTCTCAAGACCGTTTGGGTCCATGAGGTCTCAAGACTATTTGGGTCCATGCAGTCTCAAGACTGTTTGCTGGAATACGCGAAGAACGAATGACGAAATCAGTTGCCAAAGAAATCTGCCCGGTCTCAACACCATTTGGGTCCATGCGGTCTCAAGACCGTTTGGGTCCATGCGGTCCCTAGATCGTTTGGGTCCATGCGGTCTAAAGACCGTTTCGGTCCATGCGGTCCCAAGACCGTTTGGGTCCATGCGGTCCCAAGACCGTTTGGGTCCATGCGGTCTCAAGACCGTTTGGGTCCATGCGGTCTCAAGACCGTTTGGGTCCATGCGGTCCCAAGACCGTTTGGATTCATGCGGTTTCCATGACCGTTTGCTGCAAGCACAAAGACCAATTGAAGAACTTAAGCCGACTGAAGCCGCGCGATTCACGCCGAGACCGAGACCGACCTCAAGATCGATCGACACAGACTGTTTGATGCTGAAACGGTCTCCAGACCGTTTGGCACCAAACGGTCTCCAAACCGTTTGTCACCAAACGGTCCCCAAACCGTTTGACCCCAAACCGTTTGGAGAAGATATTTCCAGCAAATCATCCAAACTGTTTGGGATCAGATCGAAACCTATAAATAGACCCCCATGGTCCTCATTTGGGGGCATCGGATCCAGATGCCATTAGGCTGCCAAAGAACCACTCCGATCAAGTTCCACTCCACCTACTGATAGTGTTGCATCCAAGGAGGCCGATAAGAGAAGGAAGACGGAGCAAGGAGTGCATCTTCTTCACCGGGCTGTGACCACTCTCTACACTGAGCTCATGGCGGATCTCTCTTTCTCTCTCATCCTACTTGTATCTCGCATCATGAGCGAGTAGTCCTCTTTCGCTAGGGTGCGGGGACTAGCCCCGCTACCTATGCAAACCATATTCTTTTGTTAAACTTTCCATGGCAATGTATATAGCTCTTCATTTTGTCGTTAATCGTTAAGTTCATAGGTTTGTTATGTGCTTGTTTTCATCATTGTGCTCCCTATGTTGCGAGAAATTTAATGCATCGGTTTGAACGTCGTTTAACAAGTTAGACTCCTCGACGAGAACTTCCGATGGGATTCCTTAAGGTCGTAAGTGTATGATCCATGAGGGGACGAGCCATCTAGCCTTCAGTGACGCTTCTGTGCGCCTGACGCCCGTATGGGGGGTTCACAACCTTAGTTGGATTTTGTATCTTCTTGTTAATCATCAGTGTTTACTCGTACTTTAATCGTCTACGTGCTTATCAGTTAACGTGGCTGACTCCTTGACGAGAACTTCCGATGGGATTCCTTGAGGTCGTAAGTGTATGATCCGTGAGGGGACGAGCCATCTAGCCTTCGGTGGCGCTTCTGTGCGCCTGACGCTCGTATGGGGGGCTCACAGCCTTAGTTGGATGTTGTATCTTCAGAGCCGTAAGACAAGTGATCCGGATGGTGACGAGACATCTGATGACTATGGTGATGCTTACGCGGACCTGACGCCTGTATGGGGGGTTCTACAGCAGCTCTACTTGGAGTGTTATATCTTGTTTGGATTGTTTACAATGGAGTATGTTTGTGTGTGTAGCGGTGGTCAAACCCGGTATCATCTCAGCGATTCCATATCATTGATCTAAACCTATCTTTAATTCCATCTTTACTTTCTTGCAATTAGTTTACACAAACCAAAATCAACCAATTGTTCTAAATATTAGTTTTACTTGAGCTAGATCCAGCTGACAAAGATTCTTAAAAATGTTGTCCTTTGGGTTCGATCCTCAACTATACTTTGATAAGACTCGTCCGCTTGCGGGTGGTATTATTGCACTTGGTTTAGGTAAAAGCGCAGGGATTTCAATCCCGAGCGAATTTCTTAGTGCATTCAAAATGCCACGTCAAAATCTGGCGCTGTTGTCAGGGACAACGGAATCAGTCAGTCTAATCTAGTTATTTTAAGACTAATCTAGGATTTTTCTTTTCTTTTGAAACAATCACATATCTACTTGAATTTGACTCTACTTTGTGGATCTCATTTTCAAAATCTTTCTAATTTTCAGGTACCACCGAACGCATAGTGTATGCACCAGCCAGACAGTTCCGGACTCACTGCGAGCTTTGATCTCGAAATAGATAGAACCTTCCATCGCCAGATCAGAGAGAATCAAGCAAGGATGGCATAAGAAGAGGAAGTAGCCCGAAGAGTGGCTCAAGCTATCAATGTGCAGAGTGAGTGGCTCATACAAGAAGCTAGAGCTGCGGTCCAATAGGAGATCTTAGCAGCACAAGCAGCAGAACTTTAGAAAGATCTTAGGGAGTTCTCCATCCCGAAAGCTGTGAATGTCTATCACCCAGTGCAGCCTCCTCCCATCGAAGCTGCCAACTTTGAGATTAGAGAACATTGGATAACCTTGCTTCAAAATAACCCCTTCTACGGCAAACAAGCTGAAGACAGCCAAGGTCATCTTCTGAGATTCATCGACCTATGTGCTATGACGAAGCAAAATGGAGTCTCTAATGATGCCATTCGACTCCGTCTTTTCAAGTACTCTCTTTCTGATAGAGCCATCAGTTGGTACAATTCACTACAGAGTGAAGTACCTATCACCACTTGGGAGCATCTCCAAAACACTTTTTTGAAAAAATTCTACCCCCCATCTCTTACATATGAAATCAGGGGTCGAATCACAAATTTCACTCAAGTCCCTGGAGAAACCCTTGTTGAAGCTTGGGATAGGTACAAGGAGATCCTACGCAAATGACCACACCACGGAATCCCTAAGAATCAAATCATAGAAATATTCCACAGGGGTGTGGAGGATGATGTAAAGATGTTTCTAGATTCCTCGTCTAGAGGAAACTTCATGCGTCAAAGTTACAACAGCGCATGGAGAGTCGTTACCCTGGGAGCAGAAAATCAAGCCAATTGGGGCAGATCTGTAGTTCAAGGAGTCTTAAAGGTAGCTATGGCTGAAGCTATCCCAGAATACAAGTCTACAGATGAAACTTTGATGGTTTTAGTCGCAAAGCAAGATCACATAGAATCATCCCTTACTGCGATTGGAAGAGGACATTCTCCCACTAGGCAACCAGAACAGGTCAAGACCACTTCTTTGTTTTGTGAAGCATGCAAAGGCACCGATCATTCCACATTGTCATGCAATGTTCTCTACGATGTTGTTCTAAGCAATGCCTGTGGACAAGGAGATAATTGCCAGATGGAAAATCTTAATGCCATTAACACCATCCATGGGCACAACTATTACAATCCTAATCAAAATAGGAATCACCCAGGCTTCCAATACAGAAACCCTTCAGGAGCTATGAATTCACATCAATTCGGTCCCAACAATCAACCAAGGGGGCCATCAGGGTACCAGTTTAACCAACAACAGAACTTTGGGAATCAAGGAAACTTCAAAGGAAATTTTCAGAACAAGAACTACAATAATTATCAGAACAACTCTCAGTATCAGAGCCTGAACCAACAACAAGGTCAAACAGGACCCATCCCTTCTGATGACAAGCTATCAACCATTGAAAAGTTGCTGCAAACACAGCAAACGATGATAGCCAACCAACAAGCCCAAAAGAAAGCTATTGAAACTCAACTAGCTCAACTTGCTGCTAGCATAAAGCCACCGGATGGAGTCTTTGCTGGCCAACCTGAGAACAATCTGAAACATCCCGAACAGTTGAAGGTTGTCACCACTAGATCAGGGAAATATTATTCGGATCCCCCAGCAAAGACGACTGTGGTTATCCCTGATAAGGGTGAACATGTGACGGTCCAAAACTTGACAACACTAGAATCGCAACCAAAGGAAAATGAGACTGATAAGGGAAGTTTTGAAAAGGATGCTGATGAAGAAGCTGAGACATCAGAGCCGGATATTCCTGTATATAAGCCTTGTATACCTTTCCCATCCCGTCTAAGGCAAACCAAGCTTGATACGAGATTCATCAAATTCAAAGAGGCTATGAAGAAACTGCATGTTGATATACCTTTCTTAGATGCTCTTGCTTAGATACCAGCTTGGACCAAGTATCTAAAGTCATTTCTCACTAAGAAATACATAACTGAAGAGTATGAAACTGTAAAACTGGCTACGACCACATCATACATCATACTAAGAAAGATGCCAAAGAAACAGAAAGATCCAGGATCCTTTGGAATTTCATGTCACATTGGTGACTCATCATGCAAAAAGGGATTGGCATATCTTGGCGCAAGTATTTCTATTATACCATTCAGTCTATGCAAAAGATTAGGGTTCATAGAGTTGCTTCCAACTTCTATGACCATTCAACTTGCGGACAATTCGATAAAAACACCGTTAGGAATTCTCGTAGACATCCCGGTCAAGGTAGGCAAGGACACATATGTTACATGTGATTTTATCATTATGGACATAAAAGAAGACACGAGATATCCTCTTATCTTCGGCCGCCCGTTCCTTGCCACTGCAAGAGCCCTTATTGATGTCGAACCGGGAACCTTACTGCTGAGGTTAGGCAAAGAGACTATGGAATTCAAGGGTTTCGAAAGTATGAGGAGACCAAGTATACATGAAGAAGTCTATCTGATTGATTGTGTTGAGAAGATGTCACAACTGACCCAAGAATACCACGAGTCATATGATCCCTTGGAAATTGCTCTATCTGATCTATTTAATGACAAACCTATTGACCAACAAGCTAAGGATTGCATCGAATCCCCCAACTCTGCTAAAGAAAATACTGAAGCTACTTACGAAGAGCTAAAGACTACCAGAACTACAGAAGAAACTAGCAATGAATCAGAACCTCCTAAAATGAAACCCCTACCGGAAGGGCTGAAGTACTTGTCTTTAGACGATCTCAAAGCTTGTCCAGTGATCATAAATTCTGATCTAACGACCGAACCAGAAGAGAAACTTCTGGAGGAATTAAAGGAAAGAAAGAAAGCCATAGGCTATAAAATAAGTGACCTCGCAGGGATTAGTCAAGCCTTGTGCATGCACAAGATCTCTATGATGGAAGATCACAAGCCAACCATTAATAATCAATGAAAATTGAACCCGAATATGAAGGATGTCGTTTGTCACGAGATCATCAAACTTCTCACAACTGGAATAATATACCCGATATCGGATGGGTGAGCCCAGTTCATGTGGTGCCGAAGAAAGGAGGGACAACTGTTATGAGAAGTGAAAACAATGAGCTCATCCCCACTCATATAATCAATGGATGGCAAATGTGTATTGATTATAGAAAATTAAACAAGGCTACTCGAAAAGACCATTTCCCTATGCCCTTCTTAGATAAAGTTTTAGAAAGATTGGCCCATCAAGAATATTTCTGTTATCTGGACGGCTACTCTGGATTTTATCAGATTCCCATACATCCAGATGACCAAGAGAAAACAACTTTCACTTGCCCTTTCGGGACATATGCTTTTAAAAGAATGCTGTTTGGTCTCTCTAACGCACCCACAACTTTTCAACGTTGCATGTCTGCTATTTTTGCGGGTCTTACTGAAACTGTTATGGAGGTCTTCATCGATGATTTTTCTGTATATGGAGACTCATTTGATTCATGTCTTAAGCATCTCTCCATGGTTCTCAAACGTTGTGAAGAAGCACATCTGGTGCTAAATTGGGAGAAATGCCACTTTATGGTAAAGGAAGGCATCGTCCTAGGCCATAGGGTTAGCAACAGAGGAATTGAAGTTGATAAAGCTAAGATAGAAGTTATATCCAAATTGACTGTTCCCGCAAATGTGAAAGAAGTTTGCACCTTCCTTGGTCACGCTGGATTCTATAGAAGATTTATACGAGATTTCTCCAAGATAACATAGCCAATGACCAACCTACTTCTAAAATATGTTGATTTCAATTTCAATGAAGAATGCATCTTTGATATGCTGAAGAAAGCTCTCACAACTACCCCCATCATTAGAGCCCCCAACTGGGACCACCCCTTTGAAATTATGTGTGATGCCAGTGATTACACGGTGGGGGCTGTCTTAGAACAATACATAGAAAGGAAACATTATGTAATTTATTACGTGTCGAAAACCCTTGACGAAGATCAAAGGAATTACGCTACTACTGAGCAAGAACTTCTGGCGGTCATCTATGCCTTCGATAAATTCAGATCCTACCTTATTGGTTCAAAGGTCATCGTTTACACAGACCATGCTGCTATCCGTTACCTTATGGCAAAGAAGGATGCTAAGCCAAGGCTAATAAGATGGATACTCCTTCTACAAGAATTTGACTTGGAGATAAGAGATAAAAAAGGGACGGAGAATGTTGTAGCAGATCACCTCAGTCGCATCCACACTCTGGATGCTGACGAGATTCCGATAAATGATTCCCTACCAGACGATCAACTAATGAAGATCTCAAAAACTATACCATTGTACTCTGATTTCGCCAACTATCTAGCTGCTGGAGTCATCCACCCCCAATATACCGGGAATGCTCTGAAGAAATTTATGCACGATGTGAAACACTATCATTGGGATGAACCATATCTTTTTAAACTTTGCACTGATGGTCGGTATAGACGTTGTATCACCGAAGAAGAAGCTCAATCTATTCTGGAACAATGCCACTCAGGACCCGTAGGTGGGCATATGAGCTCTAAAAAGACTGCCTTAAAGGTTTTACAATGTGGATTTTTCTGGCCGACCTTACCCAAGGACTCTTACAATTTTGTCCTATCCTATGATAAATGTCAAAGATCTGGCAATATAACCAAAAGAGACGAGATGCCACTGAATCTATGGCAAGAAGTTGAGATATTCGACGTTTGGGGAGTGGACTATATGGGTCCATTCCCATCTTTCAATGGATTCTCATACATCCTAGTGGCAGTAGACTACATCTCCAAATGGGTTGAAGCTATACCAACCATCACTAGTGATTCAAAACCCGTCATCAAATTATTCAAAGATGTCATCTTCCCACGGTTCGGAGTACTGCGAACCGTGATATCTGACGGAGGTTCCCACTTCATTGAAAGAAGCTTTGAAGCTTTACTAAGAAAATATGGTGTCTCACACAAGGTAGCTTCACCTTACCATCAACAAACTAGTGGACATGTAGATGTCTCTAACCATCAACTAAGGACTATTCTTGAGAAGACCATTGGACGCAATCGAAAGGACTGGTCAACAAAAATCAATGACGCCTTATGGGCCTATCGTACTGCTTATAAAACTCCCCTTGGTACTACACCTTTCTGATTGATATACGAAAAGGCGTGGCACCTGCCAGTTGAACTAGAACACAAGGCATGGTGGGCAATTAAACCATTGAACTTCAATATGAAACAAGCATGCCAAGCCAGGATTCTACAACTCCACGAGCTGGATGAACTCAGAATGACAGCATATGAGAATGCACGAATCTACAAAGAACGTACAAAAATTTGGCACGATGGACACCTAAAACGAAAGGACATAGAAGTAGGAGACCAGGTTCTGGTATTCAACTCGAGATTACAGTTATTCCCAGGAAAACTCTGTTCCCACTGGTCTAGACCCTTCATCGTCAAAAGCATCTCGCCACATGGTGTTTTCTCTCTATGGAGTGAAACAACAGGCGAATTCATAGCGAATGTCCACCGCTTGAAGAGATATTTTACCTCGATTGACATAGGCACTAACACAATGCTAGAACTGGCAAATCCAAAAGACCCACCATGAATCCAAAAGACTCAGTCGAGCCATCGACGTAAAACAAAGGCACTTTTTGGGAGGCAACCTGATCAATAATTCTATTTTACTTTTCCTTTCCAAATTTTGATTTCTAGTTTACTTTTCCTTAAATAAAATTTGCCTTTTGAGATAGTTTTTCTTCTTTCAGATAAGAAGTCGGAGTGGTGCTGATCAGAACGCAATCATTCTTAGCACAACTTTTCCCCTCCATCTTGGATTTAGGGTTTGCTCAGGACAAGCAAATTTCTAAGTTCGGGGTGGAGGGTGGGTGGTACGTACCTCACTTCCACATACACCCTCTTTTCATACTCAAATTGTCTCTATCATAAAACTTTTCAAAATTTTCAAAACTTTTGAATAGATATTTGATGAATTTTTGACACTTGTTGATAAAATGTAACTAACCAATTGGCTATGCATCTTCAATCATAATATCCTCCTTATTCGAAGTAAATCCTCAAGAGGACTGATTTTTGAAACTTGCCTTTTGCCTGAAATCATCTTGTGAAGCTTATGATTCCTAACATCATAATACCTTTTTACGAAAATGATAAGTATTTGTCAAACTGATAGGGATCAAACATGTTATGCTTCCTAATTGGCTAGTGGAACAATGGCTTAGAATCCCCACCAGATCCACATCAATTCATTATTTGAACAGAGTACGACAAATAGAAAAACCAGGTATATCAAATTGAAAATCAAGTTGCATTCTGATATGAACTCTCTTCTACACTTGTTCTATCATCTTCGTACCCCTCCATCCATCAAAAAAGCAACAAAATAGCCAGATTTGTGCTAAACCCTAAGTTCGGGGTGGCACGTTACTTCCCCCTTATCCGCTTCTTCCATACCCCTCGCAATAAATAGGGGCTTACCACCAAAAATGCAGTCTCGAGTCGAATAGAGTAGAGACTTGCAAACAAAAGATGCCAAAGTGCACACAAAAAGAAATGCGATCTCGAGTCAAATAGAGGAGAGATTTGCACAAAAAATGCAATAAATGAAATTGCAAAATAAATAAAAATCTCGAGTCGAACAGAGGAGAGATTTACTTCTTCTTTCCATACCACCTTTCACTCCTTTTTCTACCTAAGGGCACAATTCATGCTCCCACCATCTTCAAATACACCAGTGTCAGATCGAATGCACACTTGTTGATTATGCGGGTATCTCTGCACTCTTACAAAACTCTTTGACATGCTTGTTGTTGGAAAAAGTGAGGAGGAAGTGATGTTGGAAAACGAACTCAGGAATGAAGCTATGGTAAGATGTGTTTAGTGGTCCCAGGAGGTTGAGGTATTGATTCATACTGAGCAGAAAGAAAACATTCGTGATGTGAAGATGAAGCAATCACACGAATTGAAAGTATTCATTTGGCAACTGGTTCAAATTTTATGTCACTCGAGGACGAGCAACGTTTAAGTTCAGGGTGTTTTGATGAGTGCATACTCATCATGGAAAACAATTACCTTTTTGGAACAAATTCAACTCTATTTCACACCTTTTCATCCTAATATGAATCATAATGTACAAAACTACTTGGTTGATTTAATAATCAAGGTTTTAACTAAATATTATTCATTTAATGCAGGTAAATCAAGCAATTCCACACATGCAGTCCCAAGACCGTTTGAGCTCTTGCGGTCCCAAGACCGTTTTAGCCCATGCGGTCTCAAGACCGTTTGGGTCCATGCGGTCTCAAGACCGTTTAGGTCCATGTGGTCTCAAGAACGTTTTCTGGAATACGCGAAGAACGAATGATGAAATCGATTTCCAAAGAAATATGCGCGGTCTCAAGACCGTTTGGGTCCATGCGGTCCCTAGACCGTTTGGGTCCATGTGGTCACAAGACATTTTGGGTCCATGCGGTCTCAAGACCGTTTGGGTCCATGCGGTCCCAAGACCGTTTGGGTCCATGCGGTCCAAAGACCGTTTGGGTACATGCGGTCTCAAGACCATTTGGGTTCATGCGGTTTCAAGACCGTTTGGGCCCATGCGGTCTCAAGACCGTTTGGGTCCATGCGGTCTCAATACCGTTTGGGTCCATGCGGTCCCAAGACCATTTGGATTCATGCGGTTTCCAAGACCGTTTGCTGCAAGCACAAAGACCGATTGAAGAACTGAAGCCGACTGAAGCCGCGCGATTCACACCGAGATCGAGACTGACCTCAAGATCAATCGACACAGACCGTTTGACGCTGAAATGGTCTCCAGACCGTTTGGCACCAAACTGTCTCCAAACCATTTGGCACCAAACGGTCCCCAAACCGTTTGGCCCAAACGGTCCCCAAACCGTTTGGAGAAGATATTTCCAGCAACTCGTCCAAACCGTTTGGGAACAGATCTAAACCTATAAATAGACCCCCAGGGTCCTCATTTGGTGGCATCGGATCCGAATGCCTTCAGGCTTCCAGAGCACCACTCCGATCAATTTCCACTCCACCTACTGCTAGTGTTGCATCCACGGAGGCCGAGAAGAGAAGGAGGATGGAGAAAGGAGCGCATCTTCTTCACCGGGCTGTGACCACTCTCTGCACCGAGCTCATGGTGGATCTCTCTTTCTCTCTCATCCTTCTTGTATCTCGCATCATGAGCGAGTAGTCCTCTTTTGCTGGGGTGCGGGGACTAGCCCCGCTGCCCATGCAGACCATATTCTTTTGTTAAACTTTCCATGGAAATGTATATAGCTCTTCATTTTGTCATTAATCGTTAAGTTCGTAGGTTGGTTATGTGCTTGTTTTCATCATTGTGCTCCCTATGTTGTGAGAACTTCAATGCATGGGTTTGAACGTCGTTTAACAAGTTAGACTCCTTGACGAGAACTTCCGATGGGATTCTTTGAGGTCGTAAGTGTACGATTCGCGAGGGGACGAGCCATCTAGCCTCAGTGACGCTTATGTGCACCTGACGTCCGTATGGGGGGTTCACAACCTTAGTTGGATTTTGTATCTTCTTGTTAATCGTCGGTGTTTACTCGTACTTTAATGGTCTACGTGCTTATCGGTTAACGCGGCTGACTCCTTGACGAGAACTTTCGATGGGATTCCTTGAGGTCGTAAGTGTATGATCCGTGAGGGGACGAGCCATCTAGCCTTCAGTGATGCTTCTGTGCGCCTGACGCCCGTATTGGGGGTTCACAGCCTTAGTTTGATGTTGTATCTTCAGAGCCATAAGACAAGTGATCCGAATGGTGGCGAGACATATGATGCCTATGGTGATGCTTACGCGGACCTGACGCCTGTATGGGGGTTCTATAGCAGCTCTACTTGGACTGTTATATCTTGCCTGGATTGTTTACAATGGAGTATGTTTGTGTGTGTAGCGGTGGTCAAACCCGGTACCATCTCAGCGATTCCATATCATTGATCTAAACGTATCTTTAATTCCATCTTTACTTTCTTGCAATTAGTTTAAGCAAACCAAAATCAACCAATTGTTCTAAATATTAGATTTACTTGAGCTAGATCCAGTTGAAAAAGATTCTTAAAAACGTTGTCCTTTGGGTTCGATCCTCAACGATACTGTGATAAGACTCGTCCGCTTGCGGGTGGTATTATTGCACTTGGTTTAGGTAAAAGCTCAGAGATTTCAATCCCGAGCGAATTTGTTAGTGCATTCAAAATGCCACGTCAGTATCTTCTCTTATATAGTCTATGGACCTTGATGTAAATGTTTTAGAACATGATGTAAATGTTGAAATTAGTTTTAATTTACCTTTTTTCTTGTAATGTGGTTACTAATCATTGATCATGTGTTTTGTTTTGAGTAATCTTGTTTAGCTTGGAAGTGTGTCACATTTGTTACAGATGTCCAACCCACTTAGTGATGATATTTGATCCTTTTCACCTATAATTTTGTATAGATTTAGAATTTCGAGTAAGGAACATGCCCTTCCTACTCACTATGTGGCTTGTTGTGTACCTTATAGAATTATGTTGATCCGACTATAGATCTGGCCCAAAAATCAAATGGATTTTCACTTACCCAGATGGGGGAGAAGCTCCCCATGGTATGGTATGGTCTATTACCCAGATCCAAATAAGGATCTGATTATGGTTCTACACCTATGCATATGAACTGTAGTTAGGGTTATATATCATCTTATATTTAGTATTAAGACGACCATCATCATACTCCAAGGTGTATTTTGCCTCTGTTTGACAATCCTCCACCTATACCATTTTCTCTAATATTGTAAACATCTCACCCCCTCCCATGGATTTGGCCATCTCAATTGAACCACTTAACAATCTGTTCTTTGGTTGTGTGATTGTTTGTTTCTTTTCTTCTTTGTTGATTCCATAAGAACTTGCATATTGTCTCATTTGAAACCCTAATAGATTAGTATGAGAGCCTCATGTTTAAGATATGAATGCTGTCAAGTTTGTTCAAGGTTGAGAAGTTTGATCATTCAGTCAACTTTGGATAATGGCAGATCACGATGTCTGGATTGCTTATGCAGTATGACATTGTTGAGGCCCTAATGGGGATCGAGAATATGTTAGTAAGAATGAAGGAATAAGAGAAGAAAGAGATGGATGAAAAATCTCTCACGTGCATACAATTATCATTGTCATACCAAGTGCTTCTAGAAGTCTCTAAGAAAAAAACTGTAGCATCTTTGTGGATGAAACTTGAAGATCTCTACGTGGTGAACTCTCTATAGACGAAGCTATATCATAAGCGCCATATCTACTTTTTTTACATGGAAGAAGGTTGTTCTGTTCATGATCATATTGATGAGTTTAATTCTATTATTATGGATCTTGATATCATAGATACTAAAGTCCAAGATGAAGATAAAGCCCTTATTCGGTTCTGTTCTTTTCCCCCTTCATACAAGAAATTTTGAGAAACTATTCTATATGGAAAATATTCAATCACAACAGAGGATGTTATATCATCATTGTTTTCAAATACCATGGTTTATAATGATCTAATTGTTTCTTCTATAGGTATTCTATTATAGGCTCTTATGGTGAGGGGTCAAAGCAAGGAAAAGAAAAACAACAAGAAGGAGACACATACATCTAAGTCAAGACCCGAGAATAGGAAGGTCTGCAAATATTGTAAGAAGATTGGACACATCATTGATGATTGCTACAAGTTAAAAAATAGGTAGAAGAAGGAGAATGGTGGTGAAAAAAAGAACAACCTACAAATGCTATTATAGCCCGAGAAGATCCAAATTCTATGCATATGGCATCATCATCTTCATAGTCATCCATTAATTTTCAAACTTTATGGATTCTAGACTCAGGTTGCTCATATCACAATTTTCTCCATAAAGATTGGTTTTGTTCTTATGAATATTTTGATGAAGTAATAGTGAACATGACAAATGATACTACTTTCAAGACTATTGGCATTGGGTCAATCTGCATCAAGATGTTTGATGGAGTTATTTTAACTATCTTTGATGTTTTCCATGTTCAAGGCCTTCAAAAAAATCTCATCTTAGTTTTCTTGAAGTTGATGATTTTCCATATAGGGATGAAAATGGAATCTTGTTTATAACCAAAAGAAATGATGCTCTGATTAAGGGAGTGTGTATTCCAAGAAACCTTTATAAGATGTTTGGTGAAACTATATGTGATAACTTAGAACTTCATCCTTTATCTTTTGTAATTTCCCAATTGGACCTTACCCTTGTCCTCACCTCCGATTTCATGTTTGAATGAGTTTTGATGCAAAATTAGTCCATACAGTATACATGTATCACTACAATGATGCTCAATTTTTTTAAAACCAAATTTTGCCTTCATGTAACACACCAACATCCTTTCCTTGAATTTTTAACATACCCTTGTGTGATTATACACTCTTTTATGATGTCCATGTTGTAGAGGGAAATATGTCATTTCCAACGCATCTAATTTCACCAAAATTGGATCTAGGACGAGCAAGTTGTGCTTCTTTTAATCCATTGAATTCTTGAACTTGTTCCTAGTCTTTTTGACCCAATTTTAGCCTTAGGTCGGCCGCTTTAAGCCAAACCCAATGCAGGAACATTCCCCCTTCTTTATCCATTCTCATTCTTACCCTTTTCTACTCATCTAACTCTCATCCAGGGCCATGCGGAATGCTGGATTATGGTCTACCATGGACCCACCTAGATCTGATGACCATGAGTACCTTCTCCCTCTCTACCACAGGCGTCATGATGCAACAATTATGTAGTCACCCAGCCCTGAGTGACACTCCCTCCACCCTCGTTTTTCCCTTTCTCATCACTATATAACACCCTTCGTCCACTTGACCCACTGCCCACACCAATAGGGCATGAGTGGGGCAGGAAATATGTTGGCCGCCATCCCTTTATTCCTTTGTATGACAACCCTCCTTCTCAAACCCTAACAAGCAAGACCAGTAGACTCTCCCCCTATAAAACCCCTCGCCAATACCATCAATCCTCCTTCGGTTCTTCCCCATCTTCTGTCCTAGCTGTGTTGCCTCTATTTCCTACAGTAGGTGTCATCATCATCTTCCCTCAGACGTAAGCTTGAAGAAGATAGGGTGCTTGGTCGAGCATATGTGGCCCCAATTTGCCTCTCTCTTCCCCTCCATCTCTTCATGCTAGCCAGAAGAGCCTTCTGTAGCTAGGAGGCAACCTTGGCATGTTGGACTTGAGTTACTGCAGCGAGTGTTGTTATACTAGTCCATAGAGATGACGAATAGGGAAGGAAGGTTAGGCAATTACCCAACTCCTCCCACCCCGCTCACCACTATCTGGATTAGCAGCTCCTAGAGAGGATATGGTATCTCCTCATAGACTTCTCAATCACCCCCAACTATCCCTTCTGACAACCTCCAAGACTCACCTCTGGACTCCATTGCTTACTGGAGAGGGATTGCGTGGAGGTGGTTAGCGGTCAAAGATCATGACCAGACCATCACATGCGGTGGGGAGCTGTGTGGGTCGGTGGCCAACCATGGTTAGCTGGAGCAATCTTTGGAGCATAGAGGATTGGTGGTCCATGTGGTTCAAGGCCTAGTAGCTGTAGGCCCAGGCTAGGGTGTGCCTCACCTGGGAGTGTGTGGCCTCTCTGTAGCCACTAGATCAAGATCTGATGATCCACGATAGCCTATTTGAGGTAGCTTTCTTAGAATAATGATATCTATTAAATTGTTGAGCCTTTTTGGACATGTCACATATGAGTTTTGATATAGAGGACAGGATCCATCCAATAAAAATAATTTTAAGATCCAAATTTTTGTGTATATTATCAATTTTTCTAAATAAAGTGCTTTGACATAAATTCTCATTCTTGAACCAAAAAGGAGTAGATGTTGGGTTTTCGGGGAGGTAGAGAAGCAGCGAAAACAAAACTTTTCTCCCAAAAAACAGAACAAAAGGAATTATGTCAACGTCTATATAATAGGAAAGTTGGTTTGTGGATGCATACCTTATCCCGAGGCTTGCTCGGCGACAGTACCTCGCGACGATGTCTGTGCAGCTCCTGGTCGCACCGGGATTGAAAACTCCTTGTCTCACCGGGACTGTCAGGATTGACAGTTGTCCTCCGAGCGGCAAAGGTCTCACGCCTCTGCAGTCATCCACACGGACTGCTTGGAACTCCGATCTCCTTGTCCCTCAAGGAATCAGAAGGAGTCTCACCCTCTTGTTGGCATACTAGTCGCCAACATACTCTCCTACCACCAGTCGCTTAATGCAGTTGTCTTTCCCTTGTTGTGCCTCCCTTATTGGGTAGCACTTGCTTGGGCTCTCTCTCAGTTACCAAAACTAGAGAGAATGACAACTTCACAGAGCAACTGGTTGCACGGGGTTGTTCTTTGAGAAGCCCCCAATACCCCTATATATATAGGAGGGTCATGGGACATGGTTCTCTATCCCGGGCAATGCAGGACTAAAGTAGGAGTAGAAGGGTTTGAGATTTTCCACAAAAACAATCAACTCGCAACCTAAACCGCTCGTTTTATAAATGAAACGGTCGGTTGGGGATCTGAGCCAGTTGGTTGACACCTCAACCGATTGGTTGGGACCCATGAACCGGTCGGTTCACTTCTAAACCGGTCAGTTCATGGTCCTGATCAGTTCCCGATCGACTTTCCTTCTTTTGTTTCCAATTGGTATCGAATACCAATCCTTGTTCCAATCAAATTGGGCAAGTGAAACGAAAAGAAATTTCTCACCAATCTTACTTTCCCAACTTGCCCGGTTGAAACAGTTGAACTGATCATTTCAACACTTGAAGCAATCGTTCACCCTATTCATGAGTCGATCGACTCACCACATGAGCCGATCGGTTCACCAAGCTGAGTCGATCGGTTCATCACATGAGCTGATCGGTTGGGAGTGCAGAATCAGTCAATTGCGGTTTCAATCAATCTGATACTCTAATCAATCAGTCCAACACCTTGAATACTATGATACTGAGCTATGAATTGATTGAGTGTTTAAGTGAACTACTAAACTCCTTTAGTAATCAATCTAAACATTATTTGTGGACAAAACTCCTCTTCCAAGTTAAATCCTATGTGTGTGACCCTGTAGGTCCATTTCACATTGGCAGCGAAAGTCCATTACACTTATGACCTCACAAGCAAAGAGCGGTGCCTAGTCACACATCAGTGCTACCCAAGTGAAATAGAAAGTTGGAGAACAACTTTCAATCCTACAATCCGTGAATGGTGTTACAGTGAATGTATAATTCCTTTGTCAGTGATATCCTGAATGAACTTGAGGCATGGAACAGTCATCCTATCAACGTTCATTCATTTCCTTGATCTCAGAGCAGACTAGGTGAGATGTGTGTGACATCAATATCACATATTGATTCACACGTTCATGCACATGCCTTTCTCAATCCTACTCATCAAGTGTCCAAGGACATTAAACTCCCTCAGGAGGGACAAATCCCACATCTATCACTCACCCCTCAAAAGCCCCATGTGTCAAAGCCACCCAATCATCACCTTTATAACAACACATGTTTCATGACTGCGTTTGATGATGTAAAAGTGTTCCCAACGACATGTGTTGAGTGTAGTGGTTTTAGGTCTAAGAATCACACTCACCACCATCACTATGAGAGCTGACTGTGACTACAAAGTCATGGTTCCATGTGTCACTCTCACGGTGGGTCTGTCTGGTACCTTGTTCTCTAACAAGTACCTATGTGCTTGGTTTGATATCACTATGACTAATGAGATTTTGTCATCAACCAACACACAATCTAGTCTTCAGTGTTATTGATGTCTATGGTTATTTCCACAATAACAACCAACTAGGGACTAAAAAAGAATGTATACTCTTAACATCCGTATGATCTCATCGTTTAGGTCCTGAACCTAAAAGCATACATCATGAGTAAAAACATTCTTTAGACATCTATCATGTTACACCATCATCTCAAAAATAGTTTAAACATATAGATCGGAAATTTCCTTTATTATTATTCAAATCATTTACAAAGTATCCCATTACATTCATCATATGACTTGCTCTATGGGCATACATACCAACAAACTCTCACTTGCACTTAGAGCCCGTCACCAAGGAACCTCAGTCCTTGTGACCTAGCATGACCATCATGCTTCTGCTGAGAAAGGGCCTTAGTCAGTGGATCAGCTATGTTGTCTTCAGTTGGTACTTTGCAAATCTTCACATCTCGTCGCTATACAATCTCTCATATGAGATGGAAGCGCCGCAGTATGTGCTTGGACCGCTGATGTGATCTGGGTTCCTTAGCTTGTGCAATAGCTCCATTATTGTCACAATAAAGCTCAACTGCATCACAGCTACTGGGAACTACACCAAGTTTAGAAATGAACTTCCAGATACACACAACCTCCTTTGCTGCATGTGAAGCAGCAATATACTCAGCCTCTATAGTAGAATCGGCAACAGTTTCTTGCTTGGAACTCTTCCAGCTCACATCTCCATTATTAAGGCAAAATACAAATCCTGACTGTGATTTGTAATCATCTTTATTGGTTTGGAAGCTTGCATTGGTGTAACCCTTTACAACCAGCTCTTCCTCACCGCCGTAAACAAGAAACTAATCCTTAGTCCTTCGTTAGTACTTGAGGGTGTTCTTTACGAATGTCTAGTGAGCATCCCCGGGATCTGACTAGTACCTGCTCGTCATACTGAGAGCATACAAGACATCTGGGCGTGTGCACAACATAGCATACATGATGGATCCGATGGCTGATGCATATGGGATCCCATTCATACGCTCCCTCTCTTCAAAAGATTGAGGACATTGAGCTCTAGAGACAGTGACTCCATGTAGCATGGGGATGTTGCATGTCTTTGAGTTATCCATGTTGAACCGCTTCAGCACTTTGTCGATGTACGTGTTGTGACTTAGTCTGAGAAGCCTTCTAGATCTATCTCTATAGATCTTAATTCCTAAAATGTAGGATGCTTCTCCCAAGTCCTTCATTGAGAAAGTATTCCCAAGCCAAGTCTTTACCTTCTCTAAGGCTAAGACATCATTCCCCATCAAAAGTATGTCATCCACATACAATATGAGGAATGTGGTCGAGCTCCCACAAACCTTCTTGTACACACAATGTTCATCATCATTTTAAAGAAAGCCGAACACTTTGACTTCCTAATCAAATCGAAGATTCCAACTCTGAGATGCTTGCTTCAATCAATTGATTGATTTTTGCAGCTCACAGACATTATTGGCATTCTTTGGATCTACAAAACCTTCAGGATGTGTCATGTACACATCCTCATTTATATTCCCGTTAAGGAATGCAGTTTTAACATCCATATGTCAAATCTCATAGTCATAATAAGCTGCAATAGCAAGCATGATCCTGATGGACTTAATCATGGCAACTGGATAAAAGGTTTTGTCATAGTCAACACCTTGAACTTGTCAAAATCCCTTTGCAACCAATCTGCCTTTATAAGTTTATACATTTCCATCCATGTCGGTCTTCTTCTTAAAGACCCACTTTCACCCTATGGGTTATACCCCTTTGGGTGGTTCCACCAAAGTCCATACTTTGTTGGAGTACATGGATTCCATTTCGGATCTCATGGCTTCAAGCTACTTCTCAAAATCTGGTCCCTCCATAGCCTCTACGTAGGTAGTTGGATCATCATCTATGATCAACTATCCACCATCATGAGTCACAAGGTATCCAAACCTCTCAGGTTCAAGGCGGGTCCTACAAGATCTACGAGGTCCTTGTGTTACCTGAGGAGACTGAGATTCCACAACACCTTGTGAATCTCCAATTTCCTCTTGTACATCTACCGGTTCTATGTTTTCTCATTGGGCTTGAACCTCTTCAAGCTCTATTTTCCTCCCACTACTTCCTTTGGAAATAAATTCCTTCTCTAGGAACACAGCTGTCCTGGCAACAAACACTTTGTTGTCAGTAGGGTGGTATAGATAATATCCCCTCGTTTCCTTGGGGTATCCAACAAAATAACATTTATCAGATTTGGGTCCAAGCTTATCAGGAAACATTTTCCTAATGTAAGCCTCACAACCCCAAATCTTCAGAATAGACAAATTGGGACGCTTCCCGTACCATATCTCATATGGTGTCTTTTGAATCGATTTAGATGGTACACAGTTAAGTGTAAACGCGACAGTTTCAAGAGCATGACCCCAGAAAGAAATCGAAAGATCAACAAAAATCGTCATTGATCGCAACATATCCAAAAATGTGTGATTCCTTCTTTCCGACACACCGTTATGTTGTGGTGTTCCAGGCGGAGTCCATTGTGATACAATACCACAGGCTCATAGAAGGTCCTCAAACTCCTAGCTTAAGTATTCTCCACCTCGATCGGATCGAAGTGCCTTAATATTTTTGCGAAGTTGGTTCTGTACTTCATTCATGAAATCCTTGAAACTTTCAAGGGTTTCTGACTTATGCTTCATCAGGTACACATAGCCATACCTACTGAAATCATCAGTGAAGGTAATGAAGTACTAACACCCATTTCTGGCATTAGTTCTAAAAGGCCCACATACATCAGTATGTATGAGTCCTAATAGATCACTAGCTCTTTCACCTTTACCTGAAAAGGGAGTCTTGTTCATCTTGCCCAATAAACAAGATTCACATGTCTCTATTGATTCACAATCAAAAGTGTCTAGATAACCATCTTTATGGAGTCTAGAAATGTGTTTCTCATTTATGATCCCTGACAACAATGCCAAAGATATGTTTTGTTTGAGTCTTTGAGTTTTTGCTTTTTGGTGTTTACATTGTATACACTTGTCTCCAAATATAACAAGTATAGACCATAAGACATTGGGGCACTGCCATAGAAGATCCCATCTTTAGAAATGGAACATTTTCCATTATTAATAAGAAATTCAAATCCATCTTTGTCCAAACAAGAGACGGAAATGATATTCCTATTTATGGCAGGTACATAATAGTAGTTCTTCAACTCTATTATTAGGCCACTTGGTAGAGTTAACTCATAGGTTCCTACGGCACTGGCGGCAACCCTTGCCCCATTAGCAACACGTAGTTCAACCTCGCCTTTCCCTAAAGGCCTACTTCTGTTAAGATCCTTCACATTTGAACAAATGTGAGATCCGCATCTGGTATCAAGTACCCATGACAAAGAAGTAGTAAAGTTAATATCTATCATGTATACACCAGAAGTAGAGATCTCTATCTCTGACTTCTTCTTCCATCATTCCTTCCATCCTCTCCATGTAGAAAAAATTGGTTTGGCGAGAGAACCCTTCTCTCCCTCACCTTTCGTTCCATTGATCTCTATCAATGAACTTTCTTTCTTCTTCACCAACGCATTAAGTGTACATAGAGTGGATTCATAGGCTCCTGGTATAGCTGGATTGTGCAGAACACTTCTCATAGTCCTCAACCAATTACGGAATTTATTCTCAATTAATTTGCCCATTTTAAAAGATGATTCCTTTGCCATTCTACAAGAGAAAATTTCATTTTGTCAAAACTCCTTTTGATTTGATTTGAATAATTTTGACGATAGTTAATGAGTCCTTTAATTAATTACCACTCCCACTATTTTGACTCAAATTGACAACCCTCACCATCAATTTGGAAGATTGCAGCACACAATCTTGTAGTGGGCCAAGATCCTGAAATCCTATGAGCCATGGACCAGCTAGGGCTGTCACCCACAACTCAGATCTCCCAGGTAAGCAACTCTTGCCAATTGCATCATATCCAACTCTTGAAAGATGTCATATGCAACTCTTTGATATGATCATCTCCATGCCTCAAGGTGCTAGATCCTATCTAGGTCGCCTTGTTAAGTCCGACCCAAAGCCAACACGATGAATACGCACCCTGCTAGGGCAGACCCACACATTCATCCTTCACGCTTCCACGAGATAGACAGTGCAACACGCTAGGGCATGCCCACACTTGGTCGATCAAGATTTTCACGTGTGTCGCATTTGGAAGGCATCTAAAACTTAATATTTAATGAGGGATTTGGTTTTTATATACATATACATATCCAATCACCACAATATACAGTATGTATCATATACATGCTATATCCCACAGAAAACATGTGAAACGATAAAAGCACTGATTATGGCCATCCTATTGTGATTCCTCAAGCCAAGATGAATCACAGTCATCTAGGTCTACATCACATGCAACATGTACAAGATGTAATTTGTGCCTGCCTTTATGTGTTTGATCAGCTCATCTCCATGACTGATCGACTCACCATCAAGTTGGTTGTTCGGGTGCCACCAGCCGATCGACTGGCACCTCTAGCCGTTCGGTTCACCGGTCGTCGTGCATCTCCTCCGGTCGCCACCCGCTCATCTCGCTCCTCGAACTGGTCGTCTGGAACACCAACCGATCGGTTCACGTCTTGAACCGATCGTCTCAGGTCGTCCGCCATTCTCTGACATAACAAGAAATAAAATCTATCTTATTTACAATTGAAATGTGAAACCCCGAGTTACATTTGGGGGGAGCAAAGGTAGGAAAAGAAATCTCGAATTATTTCGAGTTACATCAGGAAATGAGAGAAAGGGAATTCGTGCGCAGACTGAGATGCAAGCAACCACATACAACCACACACAAACATAGGGTTTATAGGCCATAACCATTCAACACATCCACCACAAAACTCGTTTAAGGGCGACGCGTGTCGAGTGTATTAATATTACAAATCATATATGTATATTTAGGATTTGTTGATTGGACATGCATAAATCCAATTTTATTCGCATCGTATGCAATAAGTAAAGGAGACAAACCAAAATTGATCATACTGATAATCCTAAAATATAGAGTAGTTATCGTGGCTCTGATACCACTATTGGGTTTTCGGGGAGGCAGGGAAGCAGTAGAAAAAAACAATTCTCCCAAAACCTAGAATAAAAGGAATCACTTCAACGTCTATATAATAGGAATGATGGTTTGTTGATGCATACCTTGTCCCGAGGCTTGCTCGGAGACAATACCTCGCGCCTTGCGCGGTCTTCACCTCCGGTCTTAGATGGTGTCTGTGCAGCTCCTGGTTGCACCAGGAGTGAAGACTCCTAGTCTCACCGGGACTATCAGGAATGACAGTTGTCCTCCGAGCGGCAGTGGTCTCCCACCTCTGCTGTCATCCACACGGACTGCCTGGAACTCCGATCTCCTTGTCCCACAAGGAATCGGAAGGAGTCGCACCCTCCTGTTGGCGTACTAGTCGCAAACACACTCTCCTGCCACTAATCTCTTACTTTAGTTGTCTTTCCCTTGTTGTGCCTCCCTTATCGGGTAGCACTTGTTGGGGCTCTCTCTCGGTTACCAAAACCAGAGAGAATGACAACTTCACAGAGGAACTGGTTGCACTGGGTTGTTCTTTGAGAAGCCCCCAATACCCATATATAGAGGAGGTTCATGGGACAGGGTTCTCTATCCCGGGCAATGAGGGACAAAAGCAGGAGTAGAAGGGTTTGAGATTTTCCACAAAAAACCACCAACTCACAACCTGAACCAATCTTTTCATAAATGAAACAATCGATTGGGGATCTGAGCCGGTCGGTTGACACCTCAACCGATCGGTTGGGACCCATGAACGGGTCGGTTCGTGGTCCTGATCAGTTTCCGATTTCTTTCCTTCTTTTGTTTCCAATTGGTATTGAATACCAATCCTTAATCCAATGAAATTGGGCAAGTGAAACGAAAGGAAATTTCTCACCAATCTTACTTTCCCAACTTGCCTGGCTGCAATAGTTGAACCGATTGTTTCAACACTTGAAGCAATCGTTCACCCTGTTCATGAGCCGATCGACTCACCACATGAGCCGATCGGTTCACCAAGCTGAGTCGATCGGTTCATCACATGAGCCGATCGGTTAGGAGTGCAGATTGTGCAGAATCAGTCAATTGCGGTTTCAATCAATCCGATACTCAAATCAATCAGTCCAACACCTTGAACACTTTGATACTGAGGTATCAATTGATTGAGTGTTTAATTGAACTACTAAAATCCTTTAGTAATCAATCTAAAAATTGTTTGTGGACAAAACTCCTCTTCCAGGTTAAATCCTATGGGTGTGACCCTGCAGGTCCATTTCACGTTGGCAGTGAAAGTCCATAACACTTATGCCTCATAAGCAAAGAGCGGTGCCTAGTCACACAATAGTGCTACCCAAGTGAAATAGAAAGTTGGAGAACAACTTTCAATCCTACAATCTGGGAATGGTGTTATAGTGAATGTCTAATTCCTTTGTGATTGATATCTTGAATGAACTCGAGGCATGGAACAATCATCCTATCAACGTTCATTCATTTCCTTGATCTCAGAGCAGACTGGGTGAGATGTTTGTGAAATTAATATCACATATTGATTCACACGTGCATGCGCATGCCTTTCTCAATCCTACTCATCAAGTGGCCAAGGACATCAAACTCCCTCAGGAGGGACAAATCCCATATCTAGCACTCACCCCTCAAAAGCCCCATTTGTCAAAGCCAGCCAATCATCACCTTTATAACAACCCATGTTTTATGACTGCGTTTGATGATGTCAAAGTGTTCCCAACGACATGTGCTGAGTGTAGTGATTTTAGGTCTAAGAATCACATTCACCACCATCACTATGAGAGATGACTGTGACTACCAAGTCATGGTTCCATGTGTCACTCTCACGGTGGGTCTGTCTGATACCTTGTTCTCTAACAAGTACCTATGTTCTTGATTTGATATCACTATGACTAACGAGATTCTGTCATCAACCAACACACAATCTAGTCTTCAGTGTTATTGATGTCTATGGTTATTTCCACAATAACAACCGACTAGGGACTAAACAAGAATGTATACTCTTAACATCCGTATGATCTCATCATTTTGGTCCTGAACCTAAAAGTATACGCCATTGAGTAAAAACATTCTTTAGACATCTATCATGTTACACCATCATCTCAGAAAAAGTTTAAACATATAGATCGGAAATTGCATTTATTATTATTCAAATAATTTACAAAGTATTCCATTATAATCATCATATTACTTGCTCTATGGGCATACATACCAACAGTAGAAACAAAAATTTAAAGCCTGATGCCCCTGGACATCAATATCGGTCCAACAACAATGTATCTAGGAAGGAAGTTTTGCAAGTTTATACCTGGTCCAGATGGAAGTTTAGTGACATTACCCTTGCAGTAGAATTGTACTTCATTTTCTTCAGGAAGCAACACGCTCCTTCACCAGTTGCACTCAAACAGTCATCTCTATCGGCTTTCTAGTGCAACACCATGAATAGCGGTTGACATTGTCCTCCTAGTGGCAGACAATAGGCTCTTGCCTCTAGAGTAGTCCACGCAGACCACTGGAAACTCCAAATTGGACCACCAAATCCAATGGGGAGGAGTTGTCACCTCCTGTCAATGTACTAATTTCCAACATGCTCTCCCAAAATTGATCTTAGTTGTTCTCTTACTCACTATCCCTCCCTTTTACGGGTAGGACTTGCTTGTGCTCTCTATTGGTTACCACAACCAAAGAGGAAAACAATTGTCAGAGCAATTGATTCTCAATTGTGTGTGTTGGGAAACTCCTATTACCCCTAGAGGCCAGGGTCAATGTTCCCAGTCTGTTTGGGAGTAGAAGGGTCTAGAATAATGAATCTTCTAGAACTTGTACATCACGAAACGTCATCTTGCACATCCAAATGGGATCAATTCATGAGCAAGATAGTCATATCTCTTAGCTAAAAGATCAAATTGGCAACTGAACTGGATGACCCAGAACATGAAGCAGTTGTCTCACATAGTGAAACAGTCATTTCACATTGTAATATGGTCATTTCACAAGTCAGATGGTCATTTCACTTGTCCAATTCAGGAAGAGTTCAACCAATATTGATAACAATTGACCTGACACCCCAATCGATCATCTCAACACTTGAACCGATCAGTTTAGAATTTAGTTAGTAAATTTTGAACCTCAGTTGTTTAACTGAATGTCCCTAAACACCTTTAGTAATTAAAATAAACATCATTCATGAATATACTCCTTTAATCCAAGTATATCCTAAGTGTATAACCTGATAGGTCTAGAATGAAGTTGCCAGTGAATGCCCATAACCAATTATGACATCAAAAGAAAAGAGTAATGCCTAGTCATACATCATTTATATCTAAGTAATTCAGAAAGTTGGAGAACGAATTCAACCTACAATGTATGAATAGTGTTGCAGTGATCATATAATACCTTTGTCTCTGGTATCCAGATTGAACTCGAGGCATGGAATCGTATCCTCTCAATGTCAATCCATGTTCCTTGAACTAGAGAAGACTATATGAGATGCACATGATCTCACTATCACATATTGAGTCACATGATTATGGTCATACATTTCTCAATCTTTCTTATCAAGAGGCCCTGGATATCAAACTCTTATAGGAGGGAAAAATCCCATCGACATCACCCACACTCAATCTCCATTTGTTACAATGCACCCAATCATCATAGTTATGACAACCCTCATTCAGGATTATGTTTGATGATGTCAAAGTACATGAACGACATGTGATGAATGTAGTGAATTCAAGTCTAAGAACCACAATCACCACTATTGGTATGAGAGTTGATTATGACTACCATTCCACGGTGTCCATGTATCACTCTCACAGTGGGTGTTCTGTACGATATACCGTTCTATAACATGTACATGTATGCTTGACTTGATATCAGATATCATGACGAATGAGACTCTGTCATCAGTAAACACACACTCTAGTCTTATGTATTATTGTTGTCTAATATGCTTCCACAAAAATATCTGACTAGGGACATAACAAGAATGTATGTACTCCTATTACACATATGAGATCATTGTTTAGGTCCTCAACCTAAAGACATATGTCATCGGGAAACAACATTCTTCAGACATCTACTTTTTTTTGTCATCATTTATTGACAAAGACAAACATAATAGACATAAATACCTTTACTATTATCAAATCAGGTATATAATGCCACATTGGAATCATCATATGATTGACTCTCTGGGCATATATACCAACATTAAGTGCATGCATGCTATAACTTGATCAAGTCTTGAATCTTATCTTTAATGGAAGTCATCTAATCTTGCAATCTTGAATTCGGTGAATTTTTTTATACTATGTAACATAATGACCTAGGACCTCATGCTTGTGGCCCACTTTTACAATTGACACCACATGTACCTACTTTGTGCATTTAAAATGGTCTAGTTGATCTAGTTTGTCTCTATACGATGAAAGGTAACTTTTAGGCAAATGCCTTGCTCTATCTAAGTATCTTTTACCACTAAAAGCCAACATGATCTATCTTATTCCCTTAATGATTCATTGACTTGGAATTAAGACCCTATTGCATGAATTGATCTAATATGCTTAACTATGATCTTGCATGAATATATCATGATGTAATCTATATCTAATGCTTCCATTACTTCTAAATCAGCATTTATGTTTCTCTAATCTTACTCATGATGTGGATGTCTCACCTAGACCTACGTTGTTGATGTGACCCGTAAATTATGGTTGATTGATTGCATGCTCGTATGGAACCTTGGACCTAAGTTGATCTATTTGAAACCTAGTTCTAGGGGACCATCCATATGACTTATATCATGCTTATCTTAGTCAAACCTAGTGATCTAACACCCCATGTTATATCTTATGCATCTCAGGTCCCCATGGGCTGGACCATTGTAACATAACTATTTATTACCCAAATTCTAACACCAAATAACTACACAGTCAATGACGATAAGACCTAGGTGTTTATCCCTAGCATGGTATAACAAAGTGCAAATGTGGATGCATAAAGCTTAGCATACATGTAGATATAACGGGATAAATGTACCAATAATAATCTCTACATTCTGCAAGTATTGTTAAACAACATCATCTTATTACAAGATTTCATTTACATATTCAAGAGAACAAGTTTACAAGTCTACTCATGTACACTAGGGATTTTACAACAAGTACACCTGACATATCTCACCAAGCCCATGAACTTCTAGCCATCTCTTAATCAATAAAATATGAGAAATAAGATGGGTCAAGAACACGAGGTGTTGAGTACATGGCTTGAAATATACTATATATATAAGATTTGCATAACTTTGAAAACATTTGCAGAAGTAACAAATAAGAAATAAACAAGTTAAGTATTTAGCAAAATGAGAGGCTGATTTCTATGTCATTTCACTCCAATTATACCATTATTTTGTGCATTCATCAATATCATGTATTCGTAAGGCCTTTTAAGGACAACTTCTCATTGGAAGAGTCTATGAGGGTGCTCAAAATTAGCTAACCCTTTTATCGACATGATTCGCCCTATCTTGATAACTCAAGCAGGAAGCCCAACCTTATGTCCCTACCTCAAATATTCAGGCGGGTGCAGGAGGTTTGTATAATGGAGTTTCTGTATTATGTTTGTGGGTTATAAAACAACACGTGAGACAAATATTGAGTACAATACTAGATTACTATATAGAAATATTTGAACAAGTAAACAATCATACATATGTATCACATTTTAAGAAAGAAATCCATAGTCATTTTATTATTTAAAGTTCGTACTTAATTCTGATATTTCATAACCTATCCTTGACCATCTAGATCTCAAGCAACACCTGGATAAGCAAAAGATTACATACATATATTAGATTCTCATCATTAACCTAAATTATCTTGATTTTAGAGTTTTGACCGAGTTAGGTTCCAGGTTGATTAATTGCATATTTAATGATCTTTTACTTATCTAGTGGTCATCATCAAGGTGTGGTCTGAGTTTCATAACATTACAAGGTTCCATTAATTTTATATGGACATTACAAGTTTCAACTCACTTACTTGCACTTGAGGGTCAAAGGACTCATAAAAGGGCAAGAAGGGGCATAGATCATCAAGTCAAGAAATATAGACAATGGTGTGGTTTAGATAAGCAAGATAAAGATTTAGCATATCTCAAAGATGGGTGGATGGTCACCTAAGTCTAGCCTCATAATGGTCATCAATATATTCAACATTCCAACATTCATAGATTATAGCTTCCACCCGTGACTTAGGTGAACCATCCATATAAAAAGGGGTCAATAAAATTAGAAAAATCCCTGATTTGAGAAGGGACGACATAAGGTAAGATCCATATCAAGAAATAGAACATAAGAGAATAATTCAAGTCACACATGACACATAAGGGGTCAGGTAAGGGGTGAGATGTGGTCACGTACATCGTTATAATACAAAAGGGAAATGGCTTTAGCTAATTAGCTCACAACACATCATTATGTTAGTGATTTCAATTTTAGGGTGAGATTCAAGGTTATTTAGATTCAAGTTCACTACTTTAAATCAAGGTTAATTGTTTTTATCTACAACAAGATACATGTGTGTAATTAGGACTATTCATGAGGAATGAGTTTGGTTAGGAGTTCAATCATGCTCATTTTTTTTATAATGGTCATTCATTAAAAGATAATGAGAGTTTGCAGACATATTGCAAGCTAGCACCTACAATGTGGGCTATTACAAAAAGACTGCTAGGAATAGTAACAACAATATGAAAAGCTAAGATATGAGAAAGTTTAAGGGGGAGGCACCCCAATAACAAGCCTCAACAAAAGATATGAACTAATCAAGGCTGAGAAAAAATCCTAGTTGACATGTGGTGAAGCTTTGTCCTTATTTCTTCATCCAACATCTCCTTGAGTTGGAAGAGAAATTCCCCATCACCAACATTGGTATCCGAAATCCCTTCAGTTGTGGTCATCTTAGTAGAGGTTTTTGACTGTCCTTCATTGATGAAGAAGATTTATATCTGATTCTATGTATTTCATTATGATATTTTGGAGTCTTTTTGTATTATTGAATTTTCTATTGTTTCCATCATTCCATATGTTCCAGAAGATGATAACTAGGATGTCTTCTATGTGGAGCTGATATATATTTTTCAGAGGGGTGACAACAGATGGAATGGTTATTAAGTGATGATCGTGTATTTCGATCTCTAAGAATTTTTTGATGATGTTTGTCGAGAAGTTGCAAGAATTTAAGATGTGTTTTGTGGATTCAGAGTTCTCCATACAGAGGTGACATCTGGATGGCCCGATGTAACGTCTTTAATGCATGGTTTGGTCGGTGAGAAGCTTGTTATTCAGCAGTAAGCAGAAGAAGATTTTGTGTTTCTGAGGCCATTTGTGTTTCCAGATGTTGGATCAAGGAGGGGAGATACCTTTGTACATGAGATAGGAGTATGTAGCTTTGGGAGTGTAGTCCTTACTCCATCTCCGGGAGATTTTATTTGAATTATTGTATTCTAACTCATGTATGATGTTATTTAGTTCCCTCTGGCTAAGATGTGAGAGAATCTGCTTTTTAAGGGCATTTGATCTATTACTGGTGAGTAGGCCAAGAGCTTTGGCCGTAGTGATGTGTGCAAGTTTTTTAGGGATTGACCAATCAAGATGTAAGCATATGATGGTGTTTTGGTTGAACCAAGGATCTACCTAGAAGGATATATGGTTATGCGAATGTGGGGGAGTAAAAATGATGTGCCTGATAAGGGCGATGTGTTTGTTGATGTTTTTCCAGAGTGGTGAGGCTTTACTATTTTTTATTTTGAGCCATGGTGGTGTTTTCTGATTGTATTTCTTTAGGATCATATTTCTCCAAATCTTATCTTTGTTGTTTGCTAGAAATTTTATAATCTTGGTGATAATGCAGAAAGCATGTTTTTCAAGATTGATCCCCATCCCCCTTGGTCAATAGGTGTTGTGATGGTCTTCCAATTCACAAGGTGTGAGTGTTTAGCATTATTTGTTGTGATATGGTGGTTATTCCAGAGAAAGTTTCTTCTGATTTTTTCAATGATATTTCTCATTTTTTTGGGAAGGGGGATACAACTGAGGTAGTGGGTGGTAATAGGGGTGACTACGTTGTTGAGGAGGGTGAGTCACCCAACTAGATTAAGGAATTTATTTGTCCAAGATTGTAGTATGTTTTTTATCTTGTCTATGATGGGGGTCCATGTCACTTGAGTAATTCTGTGTGGGGTGATTGGTAGGCCAAGGTAGATAATGGGGAAGTTATCAATTTTTCATCTCAGTAGGCCTTTGAATCTGTCCATCCTATGAGGATTGATGTTGACTCCAAAGATAGCTGATTTTTGAAGATTAATTTTGAGGCCCGAGATATAGGAAAAAATGCCAATGATCCTAATGGTGTTAATGATGGAGTTTTCTTCCGGTGTAATAAGGATGATAGTGTCATCAACGAACTAGACGATGTTCTCTATGCATTCGGGTAGGGAAGCAATCAACCCATTTTTGACCCCCAGTTGAATCAACCTAGTAAGAATTAAGGTCACAATGATGAATATATAGGGGGAAAGTGGGTCTCCTTGCCTGAGCCCATTGGTGTTTCTAAAATATCTGAAGGGAGTACCATTGATAATGGTAGAGAAATGGTTTGTAGAGATGCACGCTTGTATCCAGTGTATCCATTTGTTAGGAAATCAAAAGCCAGCCAGGGTTCTAGTGAGACAATCCCAGTTGATGAAATCGAACACTCTTTCAAAGTCTAGCTTAATGGCTAAGATGGGAGTTTTGTCAATATGACAGAGATGTATGGTGTCATTAACCATAAGATAAGCAACTTGGATGTTTCTTCCCTTTAACAAGGCATTTTGGTTGAGAGGGATGATTTGGTTGACATGGGGTTTAATCCTATTTTCTAGGGTTTTAGCTATGATTCTGTATGATGTGTTAATAAGGCTGATGGGTATGTATTGTGAGATGAGGTCAGGTCGCTCTATTTTTTTATGAGCGCGATGAAGGTCTTATTTAGGTGTCTGAGAGTGTTGTGTGCATTGTTTCTACTATAAAGCTCTTGGAGTAAGGCAACGAAGTCAATCCTGAAATGGTTCCATCTAGCAAGGTAGAATTCAACATTTAAACCATCAGGTCCATGTGAATTGTTTCTCCCCAGAGACTTAATAGCCAGCTCGAGTTCATCATTGCAGAAAGGGTGTATAAGTGTGAGGGGATGTGTTATCTTGTTTGGGTAGAGCATTTGCCAATCAAGGGAATCTAGGAAGGATGGTTGGTGATTGGTGTTGAAGATGTTTTTGTTGTGATCAACTATATGTGAGATGATCATGTGTTTTTTCATAGTGATGTTGCCATTAGTGTTAAGGTATGCAATAGTATTTCTGATGTGACTGTTGTTATATATTTTATGGAAGAACTTAGTGTTTTTGTCTCCATCCTTGGCCCAAGTAATCATTTCTCTCTACCTCCATTTCATATCTAGACAGTTCTTGATGTGGTCCAACTCAGATTTGATAGTGAGAACAAGGGCTGGATCGACAGAAGGGTCATTGTCTACAAAGAGGAATTGTTGTTCTAGGTCCCTAAGAGAGTTGTTTAGGTTGTGGGGCTGTTGATGCACCCAATATTTAATGAACTGTTTCATGTGAAAAGTGTTTCTATGGATGTGGAGGACAAGGTTATGAGTGCAAGGTTCAACAAGGGACCAATGATCCACACAAAGGTTTGCAATGTTTGGAAAGGTGAGTCAGTAATTATCAAAGTGGAAAGGTCGCTTACCCCAGGGATCAAAAGAGGTATCGAAAATAATTGGGAAGTGATATGGTATGGCTCTATGAGCAATGTGGACATACACAAGGGAGAAGTGTTCTTCCCAAGGAGAGGAACAGATAAAGTGATTGAACCTGACATATGATTGATTTCTATACCAAGTAAAAGCCGCATTTGATGGGAGGATGTCAATCATATTGTGCTTGGAGAGGAGGAGGTTGAAAGTCTTATCAACTGAAGTAAGGGTATATGTAGAGTTAGATTAGTTGTGTCTATCAGAGGTGCATGTGATGAGGTTGAAGTCTCCTCCTAATAGCCAGGGCTTGTGGCTGAAGGCAGTCATCGTGTAAGTCAATTCCAAAAGGAAGGCAATTTTGTTGTGTTCTGGTTCTCCATAAACTCCCGAGAAAGTCCAATTGAATCCATCAGAAATGTTTGTGAACGTGAGGGAGATAGAGAAGTTATGGGTTTCCCTATGTGTGAGGTTGATAACATTTTTGTTGAAGCCCACTAATAGACCTCCCTTGAAACCAGAAGGAGGGATTTGAATCCACTCAGTGATCTTATTTCCACCAATAGTTTTGAGCATGAAGGGAGTGAGGGTGGCTTTGGTTTCTTGGATTGTAATAAGGTCAATGTTGTTTTTATAGATATGATATCTGATCTCTTTTTGTCTTTTCAGACTGGTTGCTCTGCAAACATTCCAAGAAGTAAATTTCATGGTGAGATGGATGTAGGTTAGGTCTCTCCTATTATTCTTATAGAATGCTCATAAGTTAAAATTTTTGTTGGTTTCTTCTATATTCCTACGGTTTGACCAATTCATGAATCTTTCAATGTTGTTAAGTGCTTGGTGCGGTTCTGATTCTTTGTCAAATTTAATTCCTATTTTATCATCAAAGGTAGAAAAACTGGAAATGTTTGACCATCAAACAATATCTTCTATATTATCCAGATCGTGGTCTAAAGAAATAGTAGGAGATAGTATATCACTCTCAGCTGAAAACTTTGAATATGAAGAACTGGGTGAAGATATACCTGATCTGAGTCAGTGAAGATGTGTCTCTTCTTCAAACCTTCTGGACTGGGCAATATCGGTTGGATGGACTTGATGATGTTGGCTTCCTTTCCTTTTCCTTTCTGCTTCAGACTCTATGAGGATCTGATCTCATCAATAATGGCAGATTTAAGTTTGTACATAGTATCTGAACTGATGTTAATGGTAGGGTTTTCTCTATTGGTCTGTAAGGGGAAGATGTGGCCAGAGCTAATAGGGGAGGATGTTGAGTGGTCTATGGGAGGTGAAGATGTTCTTTGCCTTTTTTGGTTTTGTGTTTTGTTGGAGTTTCCAGACGAAGTTGTGGAGGAAGTCTTCCTTTCCTAGACCAAGTGTCTCTCTCCTGGCTTACAGAAAGAGTTTTGAGATTTCTGGCTCTTCAGGGGGTAGAACCAAGAAGGTGGATGCACATATAGGTTTGAGAAAGCAGTTTTAATTTCTACTGGTTGTTCTGCAGACAGTTTGATATTATAAATGGATTCCCCCTAGCTTGATGTTAACGGAGGCTGGGAGGGAGTTAGCTTGTTTGATAGAAAGGAGGCAGAAAGCTTTGATTTATTGAGTAGGGTGGAGAGTTTCAGGGCTGACAAATTATAGGGTGGCACCTATAGAGTGAGAGATAGGTCTAAAGATCTCCACTTCCCAGAGATGTGGGGGAAGATTATAGATGGAGATCCAATCTGTTGGTATGTATGCCCTGAGAGCCAATCATGGGATGATTGGTGGGATACATTAAGATTGATTTGATAAACATTAAAGGCAAGCTTCCAATTCATTCTGGTTCAGTCATATGAGATAGTGATAGAACATATTGAATGTCTAGAGAATGACAGTACTCAATGATGTATGCCTTCAGGTTCATGACCTGAACGATGAGATCATACGGATGCTAAGAGTTTGTACATTCTTGTTATGTCCCTAGTCGGATGTCATTGTGGAAGGTAGATAGACAGCAATGACACACAAGACTAGATTGCGGTGTTGGTTGATGACAGAATCTCATTAGTCATGATATAGAGATATCAAACCAAACACATAGGTACTTGTTAGAGAACAAGGTACCAGACAGACTCACCGTGAGTTTGACACATGGAACCATGAGATGGTAGTCACAGTCAATACTCACAGTGATGGTGGTGAGTGTGATTCTTAGACCTGAAATCACTGCACTCAACACATGTCGTTGGGCATACTTTGACATCATCAAACGCAGTCCTGAAACATGGGTTGTTATAAAGGTGATGATTGGGTGGCTTTGACACATGGGGCTTTTGAGGGGTGAGTGATAGATATGGGATTTGTCCCTCCTGAGGGAGTTTGATATCCAAGGCCACTTGATGAGTAGGATTGAGATAGGCGTGCGCACGCATGTGTGAATCAGTATGTGATATTGATGTCATACATATCTCCTTCAATCTACTCTGAGATCAAGAAAGTGAATGAACGTTGACAGGATGACTGTTCCATGCCTCGAGTTCATTCGGGATATCAGTGACAAAGGAATTATACATTCACTGTAACACCATTCACGGATTGTAGGATGAAAGTTGTTCTCCAACTTTCTACTTTCACTTGGGTAGCAATGATGTGTGACTAGGCACCACTCTTTGCTTGTGAAGTCATAAGTGTTATGGACTTTCACTGCCAACGTGAAATGGACCTGCAGGGTCACACACATAGGATTTAACCTGGAAGAGGCGTTTTGTCCACAAGCAATGTTTAGATTGATTACGAAAGGAGTTTAGTAGTTCAATTAAACACTCAATCAGTAGATAGCTCAATATCATATGGTTCAAGGTGTTGGACGCATTGATTGGAGTATCGGATTGATTGAAATCGCATTTGACTGATTCTGCACAACCTGTACTCCCAACCGATCGGTTCAAGTGTTGAACCGGTCGGCTGAGGTTGTTGAATCGGTCGACTCAAGTGTTGAGTCGATCGGCTCATGCACAGAGTGAAATGACCGGTTCAAGTGTTGAACCGATCGGTTCAACTGGTGCAACCGAGCAACTTTGGAAAGTCAGGTCGGTGAGAATTTTCCTTGCGTTTTACTTGCCCAATTTGATTGGAACAAGGATTGGTATTCGATACCAATTAGAAACAAAAGTTGGAAAGTCAATCGGGAACTGATCAGGACCACGAACCGACCAGTTCAGAAGTGAACCGATCAGCTCATGGGTCCCAACCGATCGGTTGGTGCTCCAACCGACCGGTTCAGGTCCCCAACCGACCGGTTCAGGTTGCGAGATGGTTGCATTTTGTGGAAAATCTCGAACCCTTCTACTCCTGCTTTAGTCCCATATTGCCGGGCACAGAGAACCCTGTCCCATGACCCGCCTATATCTATAGGGGTATTGGGGCTTCTCAGAGGACAACTCAATGCAATACGGTTGCTTTACGAAGTTGTCGTTCTCTCTGGTTTTGGTAACCATGAGAGATCCCGAGAAAGTGCTTCCCGTAAATGGGAGGTGCAGCGAGGGAAGGACAACTGCAGTTGCAACTGGTAGCAGGAGAGTGTGTTGGTGACTAGTACGTCAACAAGAGGGTGCGACTCCTTCCACTTCCTTGTGGGCAAGGAGAGTGGAGTTCCTGGTGGTCCGTGTGGACTACTTCAGAGGCGGGAGGACACTGCCGCTCAGGAGGACAACTGTCATCCAACAGTCCGGTAGGAGGAGGAGGAGTCAGTCCCGGTGCGGCCAGGAGCTGCACAGACACTGTCCAAGACCGGAGTTGAAGACCGCGCATTGCGCGAGGTATTGTCGCCGAGCAAGCCTCGGGACAAGGTATGATTCCACAAACCATCCTTTCCTATTATATAGACGTTGACGCGTTTCCTCGGAATGGGTTGGGGGAGAAAATTTTTGTTTCCGCTGCCTTCTCTGTCTCCCCTAAAAACCCAACAGTGGTATCAGAGCCACGTCAGCTGTTCTATATTTTAGGAATATCAATATGATCGATTTTGGTTTGTCACCTTTATTTACTGCATGCGATGCGAATAATATCGGCTTTATGCATGTCCAATCTTAAATCCACAAATCCCTAATTACATATATGATATGTATTATTAATGCACTCGATACGCGTCGCCCTTAAACGAGTTTTGTGGTGGATGTGTGTAGCATGATTATGGCCTATAAACCCCTATCTGTGTGTGGTTGTTTGTGGTTGCTTGCATCTCGGTCTGCGCACCGATCTTCCCTCTCTTTTTCCTGATGTAACTCGAAATAATTCGAGATTCTTTCCTACCTTTGCTCCCCCCCGAATGTAACTCGGGGTTTCCCCTTTTAAAGCAATGTAATAAATAGAATAGATTTTATTTCTTGTTATGTCGAAGACCGGCGGACATCAAGACGACAGCTGAGACGATCGGTTCAAGGAGTGAACCGATCGGTTGACGTTCCATACGGTCGGTTCAAGGAGTGAACCGATCGGTTGATGACCGGTTCGAGGAGCGAGACGAGCGGGTGGCGGACATGACGACATGCACGGCGACCAGGCGAACCGATCGGTTGGAGGAGCCAACCGATCGGCTGGTGGCACCCAGACGACCGGCTGGAGAGTACAGATCATTCATGTGATGAGTTGATCAACTCGGATGGCAAGGCACAGAGTTCATCTTGTACAGGTTGCATATGATGTAGACCTAGATGACCGTGATTCCTCTTGGCTCGAGGAATCACATTAGGATGGCCATAATCATCGCTTTTTATCGTTTGTGCATGTTTTCTGTGGGATATAGCATGTATATGATACATACTATGTATTGTGGTGATTGGATATGTATATGTATATAAAATCAAATCCCTCATTAAATATTAAGTTTTAGATGCCTTCCAAATGCAACACACGTGAAAAGCTTGTTCGACCAAGTGTGCGCACGCCCTAGCGTGGTGCACCGTCTACCTCGTGGAAGCGTGAAGGATGAATGTGTGGGTCTGCCCTAGAAGGGTGCACATTCATCATGTTTGCTTTGGGTCAGACTTAACAAGGTGATCTAGATGGGATCTAGTACCTTGAGGCATGGAGATGTTCATTGCAAGGAGTTGTAGATGACATCTTATCAAGAGTTGCATATGATGTAATTGGCAAAAGTTGCCTACCTGAGAGATCTATGTTGTGGGTGACAGCCCTAGCTGGTCCATGGCTTAGAGGATTTCAGGATCTTGCCCACTAGAAGGTTGTACGCTGCAATCTTCCGAATTGATGGTGAGGGCTATCAATTTGAAGTAAAATACTGGGAGCGATAATTAATTAAAGGCCTAATTATATCGTCAAATTTTCAAATCAATCAAATAAGTCAAAAGGAGTTTTGGACTTAATATTGCATAAATTTCCTTTTTGTTAATATAAATGGTTAATCAACAAATCACTTTATTTGCGATCGGTCTTTGAGACCAACAAATTAAATGGGAATAATTCCACGACTGGTTAGGATGATGAGAAATGTTCTCAGTCAAAGAGTGAAAGCTCTAAGTCCTAGTTATACCAAAACCAGATGAACTCGATCCCACCACATCAATGGCTGAAAGTATGCTTATGGAAGCATACTGAGAAAGACATTGATGAGGAGTGCTTGATGTCGTGTTCTCTGAACTATGAGTTGCAGAGACAACATGAGACATATGATGTCTCCAAGACACTGTCCTAGTATGTCATGACAGAAGGAGATCCAGTAAGGTATTCAAACACTCAATGTGATTGGGTATGTGGAAAACCTGAATAAGAAGGATTCCCTCTGAGCCAAGAGTTGGCTATTGGTATGATACTGCAAATGTTGTGAAGATCATACAATTCATGATAAGCTACAACATGAACAACTTTGACAAGCGTTGACAAAGTTGTTGGACATTTTGAGGATAGTAGAGGCAAAGATGAAGAAAGACAAACCATAATCTTTGATGTGATCAAAGAAAAGGGAAGTCTTAAAGGCAAGGGCAAGGACAAAGCAAAGAAGTGTTCTGATGCTAGCCAGCAGCCCAAGCCGTCTTCAGCCTCAAGGCACATGGGAAAGGGTGTATGAGGGATTGCCCTCTATATCTGGAAGAACAAAAGAAGATGAAGGAGGGGATGGAGATCTCCACCTAAGGTATCAGGAAATGAACCGCTTCTTTATCTGAGGTATATGATACCAAGATATGGATATGTGATATATGATATGCAATATCCACAAAGAAGTGACGACCTTTGTGAAAGGACCAAGAAAGAAGTACCCATCATTGGAGCAAGTATTGCTGCCATAGATAGGAGTATCTTTCAGTTCATTTCAGCCTAAAGGGCACGAAATAGAGTTGAGAACTGCTATTTCATATATTGTCAATAGATAGAAACACTTTATTTTTGCATATTGTATGACAATGATGGCAATTAATAAAGTTGATGTTTCAATCTTAAAGATATGATCTTTGTGGCAATGCCTTGTTTATCTTGTGATACATGGTATGCATAAGATAAAATGATACCTAAAGTTATTGATAACTCAAACAATTAAATTAGCATTGATCATGAGAAATTCATTTCTAGTTTCCATATGATGGATAAACCTAGACTCTTTTGGTTAGAGAACCATTAAGAGACATGAATATCTTGGACATGATTAATCAATCTTCACTAATGTAGTGGGAGAATGATTATCCTATTAGGTATAATACATGTGATGTATTTACATACCTATTGGAACAAATGCTAATACTTCAAATGGTGTTTAGAGAAATACCAATATGAATATCTTGAAGTGTTCAAGATTATCATAGATGAAGTACAAATTTGGTAAAGTATTAATTCTTGATGAGATCAATGAATGAAATACTTGGACCAAAATGTTTGAGATCCGTCTGAGTGATTATGATAGCATATCATAGTGAACTCATGATTAAGGCATAGTGATGTCTAAATCAAGAAGGAATCATACTCTAAGGAGTTAGAGAATGATTATCGAATAACTGAATTCTTCTTAATAAAAGAATACCCCACACTAATAAAGGAAATTAAGAATCACATGGGTTGTGAGTTCTTATATCCTTAACAGATACACCTCAATTATCTATGTGATGAGTTGTTCATGTGATGAGTCAACTATCTAGATGAATATGAGGAACCAAATTTTGAGTTATGATTTATGATCATTACATCCTAAATGATTTCCATGTGAACCATAAGGTATGACCTTGATGGTAGCACTCATTGGACGAAATCCATAAGTGCAATTGAGTCTTAAATGTTAAGACACATGGATAACATTTTGAGAAGGATGATGCTTGTTGATTGCAACTTAATGACTGAGGCATTTGGCATATGGATACTAAAACCGCATTCCTATGAGGAATAAAACAAGGATGTGTACGTGACACAACCTATAAGATTTATGAATCCACTAATGCAAATGAAGTCTATAAGTTACAATGGACTAATCAATGTGATTGATTGAGTACAAGCAACTCAAAATTGGATCTTTACTTTGATGATATAGTCAAAGGGTTTGACTGATATGTCAAAGATAAAGAAGGGATCTGTGATTTAGTGGGAGCGTATTCACATTCCACATATTGATGTGAAATGGAAATGTTCTAGAATGGAAATCCAAAAATGGAAATTATATTTGAGGAAGATAGGGATGTTTTCCTATGTGATAGGAATAGAGATCTATAGAGATAGTTCTCGAAAACCTCTTGACCTGAAGAGAGAAAACATACATTGGAAATCGTACTGAAGGGTTCAGTATGCACAGATTCAGTGGGAGAAAACTTGTCCATGCTACATGGAGTTAGTATCCCAAGGCCAAGTGTCCAATTCTTACAAAGAATGGGAACACTAAGAATAGATATCGATCTATCATGTATGTGATCATCCCATTGTCTTGCATGTATGAAATGGCAAGAATAAAATGCATTCATCATCTTGCATGTAGGACATGGCAATATGATGTGCTCATCCTGATAACTCGTATGTGGGACATGACGAGTGGATGTCTGTCTACTTCCAGTAAGGGTTACTGGAATACCATAAGAACTTGATAAGTACTTGGGAAGTACCAGTTCTATGGAGATAAGGAAGAGTTCGATGTAAAGAGGTACATTGATGCGAACTTCTGAAAGGACAGAAAATTAATCGCAAAATATATACTTAGGATGTATAAAAGTGAAAGTTTGTTGATTCTTGGAAGTGTTCCAATAAAACCATTTAAAAGGGAAATGCCGAGTATTTGTGTGTTAGTGAACAGTAGTGGATACTATATGGATTTGAAGGTTCATGAGATGAACTTATATTCCACTCATTGATGACAAGTATGGAATCCTTGATCATGCAATGTGGCTAAAGGTTAGCAATGGAATACTAGATCACATATTACGGCAACTCCATCTCATACGTGTGACGTACAACGAAGAGATGAGAGCCATGCAATTTATACTGGCTTTGGCAAGGTGTTGCCATTACTCACTATGTTGGCACTAGAGCACGGTAACATGTGGGACATGTTTAAAGATCACTATGAATATGATTCATGGGTGATTGGCTCGCAGTGCAAGTGGGAGTCTGTTGGTATGTATGCCCTGAGAGCCAATCATGGGATGATTGGTGGGATACATTAAGATTGATTTGATAAACATCAAAGGCAAGCTTCCAATTCATTCTGGTTCAGTCATATGAGATAGTGATAGAACAGATTGAATGTCTAGAGAATAACAGTACTCAATGACGTATGCCTTCAGGTTCATGACCTGAACGATGAGATCATATAGATGCTAAGAGTTTGTACATTCTTGTTATGTCCCTAGTCGGATGTCATTGTGGAAGGTAGATAGACAGCAATGACACACAAGACTAGATTGTGGTGTTGGTTGATGACAGAATGTCATTAGTCATGATATAGAGATATCAAACCAAACACATAGGTACTTGTTAGAGAACAAGGTACCGGACAGACTCACCGTGAGTTTGACACATGGAACCATGAGATGGTAGTCACAGTCAATACTCACAGTGATGGTGGTGAGTGTGATTCTTAGACCTGAAATCACTGCACTCAACACATGTCGTTGGGCATACTTTGACATCATCAAACGCAGTCCTGAAACATGGGTTGTTATAAAGGTGATGATTGGGTGGCTTTGACACATGAGGCTTTTGAGGGGTGAGTGATAGATATGGGATTTGTCCCTCCTGAGGGAGTTTGATATCCAAGGCCACTTGATGAGTAGGATTGAGATAGGCGTGCGCACACATGTGTGAATCAGTATGTGATATTGATGTCATACATATCTCCTTCAATCTACTCTGAGATCAAGAAAGTGAATGAACGTTGACAGGATGATTGTTCCATGCCTCGAGTTCATTTGGGATATCAGTGACAAAGGAATTATACATTCACTGTAACACCATTCACGGATTGTAGGATGAAAGTTGTTCTCCAACTTTCTACTTTCACTTGGGTAGCAATGATGTGTGACTAGGCACCGCTCTTTGCTTATGAAGTCATAAGTGTTATGTACTTTCACTGCCAACGTGAAATGGACCTGCAGGGTCACACACATAGGATTTAACCTGGTAGAGGAGTTTTGTCCACAAGCAATGTTTAGATTGATTACTAAAGGAGTTTAGTAGTTCAATTAAACACTCAATCAGTAGATAGCTCAATATCATATGGTTCAAGGTGTTGGACACATTGATTGGAGTATCGGATTGATTGAAATCACATTTGACTGATTCTGCACAACCTTTACTCCCAACCGATCGGTTCAAGTGTTGAACCGGTCGGATGAGGTTGTTGAACCGGTCGGCTCAAGTGTTGAGTCGATCGGCTCATGCACAGAGTGAAATGACCGGTTCAAGTGTTGAACCGATCGGTTCAACTGGTGCAACCGAGCAACTTTGGAAAGTCAGGTCGGTGAGAATTTTCCTTGCATTTCACTTGCTCAATTTGATTGGAACAAGGATTGGTATTCGATACCAATTAGAAACGAAAGTTGGAAAGTCAATCGGGAACTGATCAGGACCACAAACCGACCGGTTCAGAAGTGAACCGATCGGCTCATGGGTCCCAACCGATCGGTTGGTGCTCCAACCGACCGGTTCAGGTCCCCAACCGACCGATTCACTTGTGAACCGATCGGTTCAGGTTGCGAGATGGTTGCTTTTTGTGGAAAATCTTGAACCCTTCTACTCCTACTTCAGTCCCATATTGTCGGGCACAGAGAACCCTGTCCCATGACTCGCCTATATATATAGGGGTATTGGGGCTTCTCAGAGGACAACTCAATGCAAGCCGGTTGCTTTGCGAAGTTGTCGTTCTCTCTGGTTTTGGTAACCATGAGAGATCCCGAGCAAGTGTTTCCCGCAAAAGGGAGGTGCAGTGAGGGAAGAACAACTGCAGTTGCAACTGGTAGCAGGAGAGTGTGTTGGCGACTAGTACGTCAACAGGAGGGTGCGACTCCTTCCACTTCCTTGTGGGCAAGGAGAGTGGAGTTCCAGGTGGTCCGTGTGGACTACTTCAGAGGCGGGAGGACACTGCCGCTCAGGAGGACAACTGTCATCCAACAGTCCGGTAGGAGGAGGAGTCGTCAGTCCCGGTGTGACCAGGAGCTGCACATACACCGTCCAAGACCGGAGTTGAAGACCGCGCATTGCGCGAGGTATTGTCGCCGAGCAAGCCTCGGGACAAGGTATGATTCCGCAAACCATCCTTTCCTATTATATAGACGTTGACGCGTTTCCTCAGAATGGGTTGGGGGAGAAAATTTTTGTTTCCGTTGCCTTCTCTGTCTCCCCTAAAAACCCAACAGTTTGATATTATAAATGGATTCCCCCTAGCTTGATGTTAACGGAGGCTGGGAGGGAGTTAGCTTGTTTGATAGAAAGGAGGCAGAAAGCTTTGATTTATTGAGTAGGGTGGAGAGTTTCAGGGCTGACAAATTGTAGGGTGGCACCTATAGAGTGAGAGATAGGTCTAAAGATCTCCACTTCCCAGAGAAGTGGGGGAAGATTATAGATGGAGATCTAATCTGATCCTCCTGAAGGTGCCTCAAGAGCAACCAGATCAGCAGTCCATTTTGTTAGGTTGGCTTGAACAAAGTTGGATCCATAAGGAATGGTAAGAACTTGTCCGAAAAAGGTGATCGATCTTCGTTCCTTCAGGAACAGAATAAAGAAGCTGAGATGGCAAAAGAATTTATTTGTTTGAGAACGGTGTGTCCCAAAATCAACAAAGCGATATCTCTTGTGACATCAAGGATGTTGACAATGTTATTGTCTAGGTTATTCTCGATAGTCACCAAGACACTTCGCAAGGAAAAAACCTTAAGCAATCTCATGGAGTTGGCAGGGAGATCTGACGTGGCTTTTGAATGCACTAAAAAATTCACTCGGAGTTTATATCCCCAAGCTTTTACCAAAACCAAGTGCAACAATACCACCCACAAGCGGATGGGTCTTATCGCAGTATAGTTGAGGATCGAACCCAAAGGACAACGTTTTTAAGAATTCTTGTCATTTGAATCTAGCTCAAGTAAAACTAATATTTAGAACAATAGTTTGATTTGGGTTGTTTAAACTAAATGCAGGAAAGTAAAAGCTGAATTAAAAGATGAGTTTGGATCAATAATATGGAATCGCTGGGATGGTACCGGGTTTGACCACCGCTACACACAAAAACATACTCTTTTGCAAACAATCCAGGCACAATATAACACTCCAAGTAGAGCTTCTGCAGAACCCCCCATACGGGCGTTAGGTCCGCGTAAGCATCACCATATGTATCACATGTCTCGTGACGTGTATTTTACTACGCGCTTGAATGCAAGTATACACGTCGAGTAATATAGGCCTTAGTGAGGCCCGAGTCGAACTCAGGGATATGTGAATTATTGGAGACTTCTACTAACTAATCGCAATCAGCTAGGCCGAATAACAAAGTAAGGTTTTGTTGTCGAAATTAAAAGAAAATAAAAATCAAACAAAGAAAACAATCGATTAAAGGTTAATTTAATCAATTCAAAAGGATATCTTTAGGATGGCGGTTTCATCGCCAGTCAACATTGTACTAGGTTTTATATAATTCCTCACTCTTCTCTCTCTATCTGGGTAGTGGCCTGAAATGAGAATTACCCACTGTCGTGGTGTAATTCACTACTTAGGTTTAGGTTGATTCCACCGTCGTAGTAATCATTCCCCTAAACTAAGCGCATTAAGAACGATCTCTCAGTTCCCACCATTAATTTTACAACTCCTTTGTCAAGGGTTTTATTAATTAATGTAAGCTTCGTCTCTTTTCAACGGTTAATCCTTCTGTCGAAGTGATTAAGGGCATTAAGTTATTATTATGGTGATCAAGCACAACAATATAAATGGAGAAAACAATCTTATACCACGGATTTGAGAGAGAAAATATGAATTATTAATATAAAAATGTCATACAATGCATTCCCGGGCTACTCCCGGTCCTAAAGATGGAGGGTTTTAGCCTCTCATGTTCATCTCACACGAATACATGGTAGAAATGGGGGAATTCATAAGAAAAACGTGGAATAAATGGGAAAACCCCTGAACGGAGAAGAACCGATGGATCCTTGGCGTAGAATACGAGCTTCACCGCCTGTCGGTGGTGGAAATCGTCTTCGGCAATGTCTGAATCACCCGGGATGAGCTTCTGGTCTCCGTTCTCCTTTCTCGGCACTCGTGCAATGCAAAATGAGATAGTGATCTCGTGTCGGCGGTCATCATTAGGTATAAGTCCCTAATTAGGTCGTCAAATAACAACAGCCGTCCGATCGAGATCAAAACAGATCCAACGCATATCTGCCGGCGTCGATACCATCGACGCGGGTCGATGGTATCGACCCAGCGTATTAGCGGCAGCTTTCCTTTCTTTTAGTCTGAGCGCCTGTGGTCATCTCGATACCATCGACTTGGCCGTCGATGGTATCGACTCCTTTAGCGTCGGTTTTGTTTTTGTAGCGACGATGTAGCTCTCCATGCGTCAATGGCATCGACTTTCGTCGATGGTATCGACAGCTTCCTCGCCAGCAACCTGGAGTGATCTCGATGCCATCGACATGGGTGTCGATGGTATCGACTCTGTGTTGCTCTTCTCAGCTGGCAACCTGTGGCTTGGTCGATGGTATCGACTTCCGTCGATGGTATCGACGGAAGCAAATACTTGTTTTTCCTGAAATTACAAAACAAGACCAAGTAAATCTACACAAATTATGATAATATGATAAATAATGTTCAAAATGATAAAACAAAGGGGATTTGATATAATATGATGGCAAAGACCAAATTGAGTGAATTATGCAGTATTATCCATAAAAATGAGTAATTATAGCACAAAACACATATGAAAAAGGTCTATAAATGCGACTCAAAATCATCGCATCAAACTCCCCTAAGCTTAAACATTGCTCGCCCTTGAGCAACTAATCCTTAGAATAGAATTGCAGATGTCAACTAAAAATCAACACACCAACCCACATCCCATGTGACTCCCACTGGACGTTCTCAAACCGGCCTTCCCTAACCACAGAACAGTAATTACGCTAAAGGTGACAATAATCATCAAATAAGAGAGATTATCCTTCAAACCGATGAACACTATCACATAAGGAAGTTAACATAATAAGGTTCTCCGATTCAGCATTGGTGCATCTTGTGATCGCCTACACTACGTTGCTCGCCCTAACTACCATCTACATGGAAGCAGTCCTCCTGATAATCATGAGTGAGGAGAAATTCACGGTGGCCTACCAATCTGAGCAACGGGTGGATGGAATGGGTGGTTCATGGAAGAACTTGGAAGTACTGCACAGTTTCAATATGCATAAAACAAAATGTCCTAAATGATGCAAATGCACATTAGAAATGACCTAATGCCTAAAATTGGGTGAAATGGTGCATGCACTAACCTTCCACCTCAAAATAAGATGGAATTCTAATTAAGCCACATCACGTACTCAATTTTCCTGTAATGCAAGTGATATCATGTTCCTTTCTCCCTCTTATTCCATTTCCTTCTAAATTCTTTTTTTTTCTTTTCTCAAATTTTTTTTCAGATTTTCAGAATTTTTTTTTTCTTTCTTTCTTCCAGCCCACATATCCATGATTGCTTAGAGATACATGTTTTGGCTATTTTCTTCATGATTGAAAATCTTTGCACTATTTCGAGGGTATGGGACAGTTTAGATCACTTTTTAGGAACAATTGAGCTACATGGTGTACTTTATGCATGAAAGTCATGAGATTCATGAGTGCAACTACATGACATGCACCTAAAGGTAATGTGCATGAATCCCTAAAATTTTTTTCTTCTTATGCAGCAACATGGAAAAATAACAATGCAATTCCTATCTAAATGCTATGCATGCAAGAAGGAATTAAAACTGTACTTTACTTCCAATTCTTTGGTGGATTATGGAAAAATGAGGTGGAATGATCACAAGATTAGGTGACTGAACCTTAGAAGAATATTATGTGTCCCTCCTTACTGACATGTGTAGTAGTTTAAAGGGTTCTTTCTCTTACATCCAATTAAGGTCTCATTACCATTTGGTTAGATTAGGCTCAAACAACCGTTACTATCCACTTTTCATGAGTCAATGGGAGTATAGGTGTGCAATATTGTTTTAAATTTGACATAATCAATCATTTTCCTCGGATAAATTCCCCAAGGACAACCAAGCCAAGCTATCCAAAAGACACAAAAATTTTAAATTCCCTTAAATTTCCCATGCATAAACAGCGAGATGACAACTTTTACGACATCCACAATTACACTAGATAGATGTGGATCCTAAACAAAACTAAAAAAAAAATGCATGAAACAAATAGCAAAGAAAAAACTAAAAACAACAAAAGAAAAGATAGAAGAGTTGTTCCAGCTACCCCCCTAAGCTTGAATTCGACTATGGCCTCATAGTCAGAAACAAACTTAAGAGTGGAACAAAGATACCCTGATCAATATTGTGGAGGCGGAGGTGGGTATTGCGGGGCCGTAGGATCCCAAGACGGATACTCCCCCTGGAAGCTCGGATCATATTGGGTCCTCGGCGGAGGCTGTGGATAGCCTCCAAAGTAGCTTTAACTCCAGTAATGGTCATAAAAGGGCTCCTGTTGCATCTCCATCCGCTGCAACCTGTTGTGTATCTGCTCTTGGTTGGCGAGGATGAGACGCTCGTTCTCGAACATAGCCCGCTGATTGTCAAGTAACCGGTTCGTAGTCTCATGAATACCTGTGTACATAGTCAGATGCTGCTGCTAAGTCTGTTGTATATCCTGCAGCATTGTGTACATTCCCTGCATGGAGTAGGGATCCTCGGCTGGCTGCTAGGGCTGTGGTGATGGCGGCGGGGGCTGAGATGATGAAGACGCACCCGGATGCATCCTAGGACGCTTCCGTGGTGCTACACGTGCACGAAGAGGTGTGAAAGCCTCCTCTTCCTCCTCAGCCTCGCCTTCTTGCTCGTCGTCGCCGCCTTCTTCTTCGGAGGACTCGATGGCTATGATTGGCCATCGGAAGTGCTACGCGCCCTCGATGTTGAAGACGTCGTCCGGCAGTGAGCGCTACTGATAAGCTTGGTTGACGTGGCAATGTGCGTACGCCAACCCGTCCCAGAGAAGGATAAGGTTTGAACGGTGCAATTGAAGCACGTTCACCTTACTCTTCGTGGAAATCGGAGTCATGGACTGAAAGTTCAGCCCCAAGTAGGACGCCAACTTGGTGACGAGCCCACCAAAATGGATTGGAGCCTTCCTTGTACTCCTCTTCACCGCCAGGACGCGCTGTAGCCAGAACGCCCCCCAGTTGCATGGTTGTTGCTTCTGGAGTGCATAGAGAAAGAAGAGATCGCTCTCCTGAAACTTGCTCAACGCCAAATCACTCTGGGAAAAGAGCGTCAAGCTCAACATCCGGTGAAGGACCCGGACAAAAGGATGCTCAAAATCTGCTACCGCTGCATTATGGTAGCTCACAGTCTTTCCTGCCGGCACTGTAACTAGCTCGGCGAAAATCTTGGCGTAGTCGCTGCGGGCATCTGGCCGTCGGTGATCGTGTGGAGAGTGGAACCAGTTGAAAATTTCGTTGAACTGGGCCAGTGTGATGGTGTTGTTGATGTTGAACAACCGGAACGACACCCTGCCCTTGATCCACTCCCGGTCCGATGCTACCACATCGTTGGGTACGACGCAGACGTCGAGAGACGCCATAAACTCCGCCACCAATTCCTTATAGGTGGGCCATTCGCCAAAAAACGGCTGCCCATCTGCATGGTACTGCAGCCCGTCGGGACGTCTGCTGGTGTGACGTGCTTGTCCATGTAGCACATAGGCCAAGTTGGCCTCAAAACCAAGCTCCTGGAGCATACTCCGGTCCACATACCAGGTCAGCTCAATCTTCCGCTTCATAATCTCCTCGTAGACTTTCCTCGCCTCCGCGGAAGGATAAACCAAGCACAGACGAGGGACGGAAGCAGTAGGAGGTGGCACAAACCTCTCGATCTCCATAGGGTTCGCACGCGAGGACGAAGCTCCGGCGACATGCACCATGGTTGTGAGAAAGATGGGATTAGAAGAAGAGAGCTTGGTGAAGATGGAGAAGAATTTCTCCGCTCGGTGAAGATCCTCGCTCGATTTCGCTGCTCTTCAGTCTTGGAGGGCTCGGGGGAGATGATCGGCGCAAAGGATGAGTTTGCTCTGAAGGTGTGACATCAAATGACGTTGCAAGTCCCCTTACATAGACTTGGTCGGCGCCACTGTTGACCCGTCGATACCATCGACGCGGGTCGATGGTATCGACATGTCTCGCTGGTATCCGGCTCCCTCGCGAGTATCGACGGCTGACGTTTGCTGGATCAAGAAACCCGGATTGCTGACGTGTCGATACCATCGACGGAAGTCGATGGTATCGACGCAGAACCCGGATCGCTGACGTGGTTGTTGCGATCATCGTCGATGTCTGTGTGCGGATCGGTGACATGGCTGTCGATACCATCGACGAGGGTCGATGGTATCGACTTGCTTTTATTGCGAGACTGCCGTTTTGTTGCATTCAACCTGTGATCATGTCGATACCATCGACGAGGCCGTCGATGGTATCGAGTTGACTGAGCAAATTTCGTCTGAACTTCTCCAGAGATCTCGATGGTATCGACTGGGGTGTCGATACTATCGACATTTTTGATGCGAACTGCCTGTGACCATGTCGATACCATCGACTTGGCCGTCGATGGTATCGACGCAGTGTGACTTTTGCAGCAATCAACTTGAACCCATGTCGATACCATCAACCAGTGTGTCGATGGTATCGACCCTGCCTGTGCCTACACAGTGAACAAACGGATCAAGGTATCTTCTTTACACTAAAATCTAAACGAAATAAAAGCAATCTACGCCTATAATTAAACTATCCTAATGTACCAATGGTTGGGTTGCCTCCCAACAAGCGCCCTTCTTTAGCGTCTTAGGCTAGACGTCTTCCCATCATCTCATTCATTCACAAGTGAAATGAGTTTGACCTCATTTACTTTTCTCTTGTAGTTTTCACCAAAATACAACTTTAAGAGCTGCCCGTTCACCAAGAACGTGGCACCTCCATCACGCACGAGAATCGCCCCGTGCGGTCTCACCTCTTCCACCTCGAAGGGTCCACTCCACTGGGATTTCAGCTTCCCGGGATGCAATTTGAGACGGGAGTTAAAGAAGAGAACACTATCTCCCTTCTTGAACGTGCGCAGCTCAATATGGCGATCGTGGATCAGATTTGTGCACTCCTTGTAGATGCGGGCATTCTCATATGCCGTCGTGCGTAATTCATCCAATTCATTCAACTCAAACATCCTTTTTCTCCCGGCTTCATCATAACGCAAGTTCATCCTTCTTAGCGCCCAATGGGCCTTGTGCTCCAGCTCCACCGGAAGATGGCAAGCCCGGCCATACGCCAACCTAAAAGGAGTGGTGCCTATAGGTGTTTTGTACGCCGTTCTGTACGCCCAAAGTGCGTCCGGTAGCAATGCACTCTAAATTTTCCTTGTGGATGCCACGATCTGTTCTAGGATCTTCTTGATTTCCCAATTCGAGACCTCCACTTGTCCTTGCGTCTGTGGATGATATGGGGTGCCGATGTTGTGCTTGACCCCATATTTCTTCAAAAGTGTCGAAAATTTCTGATTTCGAAAGTGCGTGCCCCCATCACTTATGATCATTCGGGGGATCCCGAACCTACAGAAAATGTTTTCCTTGACAAACCTACACACTACATTCGAATCATTAGTCCTTGTGGGGATTGCTTCCACCCACTTCGACACATAATCAACAACAAGCAAAATATATAAATTTGAATTTGAGGACACAAAGGGTCCCATGAAGTCTATGCCCCATAAGTCAAATACCTCAACTTCCTGAAATACATTCAGGGGCATTTCTTGTCTCCTTGAGATGTTACCTGCGCGCTGGCATAGGTCACATTGCCTAACAAAATCATAGGCATCCCGGAACAAAGTGGGACAATAAAGGCCGCTCTCCAACACTTTGGCTGCTGTCCGTGAACTAGCATGGTGTCCTCCCGTAGGAGATGCATGGCAATGGTGGAGAACACTCTCGTACTCCACCTCCGGCACACACCTGCGAAGAATACCATCCCTGCACTGCTTCAAAAGAATCGGGTCATCCCAAAAATAGTATCTCAATGAATGAAAGAATTTCTTTTTCTCTTGATACGACCAATCTTCCGGGATGATCCCGCAAGCCAAATAGTTAACGATTTCGGCAAACCACGGTTCCTTAGAATCAATTTTCAAAAGTTGCTCATCGGGGAATGTCTCGGTTATGGGTATGTGCAAACCTTGTTCATCTACCTTTTCTAACCTAGACATGTGGTCAGCCACCACATTTTCAATTCCCGACTTATCCTTGATTTGAATATCGAATTCTTGTAAAAGCAAAATCCACCTAATGAGTCTAGGCTTTGCATCTTTTTTTTTCCATCAAATACTTTATCGCAGCGTGATCGGTCCACACAACTACTTTAGAACCCACTAAGTACTGCCGAAATTTTTCAAAAGAAAACACGACGGCAAGTAACTCTTTTTCCATAGTTGTGTAGTTCAATTGAGCATCATTAAGCGTTCTGGAGGCGTAGAAAATCACAACGGGCTTATTATCTACCCTTTTCCCCAAAACGGCTCCCACAGCATAATCGGAAGCATCACACATCAACTCAAATGGCTTTGTCCAATCCGGTGTTTGAACAACCGGAGCCGAAATCAACTTTTCTTTTAAAACCTCAAATGTGTGAAGACACTTCTCATTGAAATAAAAAACTGCGTCTTTTTCCAACAATTCGGATAATGGTTTTGCGATTTTAGAAAAATCCTTAATGAATCACCGATAAAACCCGGCGTGTCCTAAAAAGCTTCTCACCCCTTTTACAGAATTTGGTGGGGGTAGCTTAGAAATCACCTCAATTTTTATGGGGTCTACCTCAAGACCCTTGCTAGACACTTTGTGTCCTAGCACAATTCCTTCCGTCACCATCATGTGACATTTCTCCCAATTGAGGACCAAGTGTGTGTCCTCGCACCTCTGCAGCACCTTGTCTAAATTATAAAGACACTCATCAAAAGACGCTCCATAAACCAAGAAGTCGTCCATGAAAACTTCAAGACACCGCTCCACCATGTCAGAGAATATGGCGAGCATGCAGCGTTGAAAAGTCGCCGGCGCATTACATAATCCAAACGGTATACGACGATAAGCAAAAGTCCCATAGGGACATGTGAACGTAGACTTCTCTTGATCCAAAGGATAAATAGAAATCTGGTTATACCCTGAATATCCATCTAGAAAACAAAAATGTGACTGACCGGCAAGACGTTCCAAAATCTTATCGATAAATGGCAATGGAAAGTGATCTTTAAGAGTTGCAGCATTCAGTCGGCGGTAATCAATGCAAACTCGCCACCCGGTTACCAATCGGGTGGTGACAGGTTCATTCAGCATATTTTTTGTAACAGTAATTCCCCCCTTTTTAGGGACTACCTGTGTGGGGCTCACCCACATCGAATCTGATATGGCATATATGATCCCTGTAGCAAGAAGCTTTATGACTTCCTTTTTCACAACCTCCATCATGCTCGGATTCAAACGTCTTTGAGGCTGAATGACTGGCTTGGCTCCCTCCTCGAGCCAAATCTTGTGCTGGCAAAGTGTAGGGGAGATCCCCTTAATGTCTGCCACAGACCACCCAAAAGCTCCACGGTGGTTCTTGAGCACTATCAGTAGTTGCTCCTCCTCATCCGCACTCAAGTATGCAGATACAATCACTGGTAACTTGTCCTTCTCAGCTAGAAAGACGTACTTAATATGCGGGGGCAGTGGCTTCAACTCCAAATCAGGCGGGCAGATAAGGGATGACTGCAACGGTGGGGGAAGTGTGCCTAAATCTTCATAGTGCCTCGTGTAGAAACATGGAAGCATCTGAAGCATTTTGGCGCACTCCTTGAGTGAAGTACTCCGCATCCAATCATATGTGACATTTAACAAGCACGCCTCCAAAGGCAATTCCGGATATGCATCAAAAACTGAAGTAAAAATCGCATCATCCTCCCAAGAAGGTGGAATGTCCTCATTCTCATCATTTGGAAACCCAACAGCTTTGCATAAAGAGACAACTTTAGTTTGCTCCATAATGTCCACAGCTAAGGTCCCATTATCCATCCTGCTCATCACATGAGCCATGTCCAAGAATGGCTTCCCAAGACAAAGTGAGATATTGTGCTCCACATGTTTCACCATGTTACACTGTGCTTTTGCTTTAGTAGAGGCATTGCTAGTAGGCATGACCATCTCAAAGCGATCATTCGCAATGCCCAAGGTCAAGCGACCTCTCCCCATTTCCAAGATCATATCAGCTGTAGCTTGGAATGGGCGACCAAGTAGCAACTCATTGCCATGCTCGTCCTGCATTTCCATAACCATGAAATCAGCCGGAAAAACAAAACGGTCTACCTTTACCAAGACATCCTCGCAGATTCCATACGGTTTCACCACAGAATTATCAGCCAATTGGATAGTCATGTTGCTTGGCCTTGATTCCTTTAATCCCACCTTCTTAAATGTATAAAGGGGCATCAAATTGATGCTTGCCCCCGAATCACATAGTGCCTCTCCAAATTTGAACTTCCCGATAAAACAAGAAATATTGAAACAACCGGGGTCCTGTCTCTTTGGCGGCAAAGTGCCCATAATGAAGGCACTTACTTGCTCCTTCAGCACCACGACCTTAGTGTCAGGTATTTTCCTCTTCTTGGTGATTACATCTTTAAGAAACTCCCCATAAGACGGGATTTGCTCAATCGCTTCTAACAAAGGAATATTCACCGATAGCTTCCTAAAGCTGTCCAGAAATTTCTTGAATTTTGCATCCACCTTCCTTGCTTTTACACTATTAGGATAGGGGACCGGAACAGTATGTGCCCTTTGATAAGGTGGCACATAGGGTGTTAATTTTTTCGGTTCCTCCTCAGTAGCTTGCTCTTCATTACCGTCCACAACTATGGCTTCAGCTGGCCCTGTGACAGGTGTGGGCTGCTCCTTGGTGGTTGCATCTTCAACTTTGTCCTGCGGTGTGCTTGTGTCATCCGCCCTTGGACTCAACACTTTCTTACCGCACCTCAGTAGGATGGCCTTTGCATGTTGGTTTCTCCCAGGAACATTGGTGTTCCCCGGATAACCCGGATGCGCTGGCTTCTTCAAGCTTGCAATTTCTGCTGCCATTTGCGCCATAGAAGTATCTATAGTCCTCATTTGAGCCCCGTGGCTCTGCAGAGTCTGCCCAAATTGGTTCATGTATTCACCCTGTTGCTTTATTTGCTGCCCAAAAGTGTTCATTAACTCCTGGTTTTGCTTAATGACCTGATTTAGCAACTCCGTGCGCTTGTCCTCTGTGACCGGTGCAGGCTTGGCGTCCGGATCCTGCAGAAAATTGTTTGGATCCTTCCATGAGTATTTCTTGTCCTTTCGCAATGAGTAATCATTATTCATGTATCCCTGCTGTTGCCTAATGTACTTGACTTGAGCCTCATCCTCGGACTCATTGTCTTCCTTCTGCAACAACTTCTTTGCGAGAAGATCCATCTTCTCATTTAGCTCTCTCATTGCCTTTGACTCACTGGCAACCATTGCTTGTTCAACTGGGCCTCTTTCTCTTTCTCCCCAAGATTGCTTTCTTGCCATGTTCTTCAGTATCTCCCAGCATCTCGTATCGGTGTTATTTAAGAAAAATCCTGAACCGGCTGAGTCCAAGTTACTTCTATCATGCTCGGAGAGAGCAAAATAAAAGATCTTCACCTGTGTCTCCTTATCCAGTCCATGATGTGGACATCTCCTCAACATGACCTGGAATCGCTCCCAGGTCTCAGAATAAGTTTCACCCGCCTGTTGGGTGAAATTGTGAATCTTCCTAATCATGTCGTTAGTCTTCTCAGGAGGGAAGAACCTCTCGAAGAAAACCTCCACCATATGATTCCATGATTCGACAAACTCATCGTCGAGGTTATGTAGCCACTCTCTTGCTGCTCCCGCCAATGAACTTGGGAACAACTTGAGGTACAACACATCTTGTGGAAATCGATCTATCTTCACCATATCACATTTCTCCACGAACTGGCTGATGTGTGCAACCAGATCTTCATTTTTCAGCCCGTGAAATGCATTGGATTTGACCAAGTTAATCATTGTCGGATCGATCTTGTATGTCGGTATGTTGATCGCCTGCTTCTTGATTGGCCCTTTGGAAGCTGATGAAGAAGACGCCTTGATCTTCTCCCATATCGTCTGTGCTTCAGCCATTTCTTCTGCTTGCTCTTGCTCAGATTCAGAATCTATATCGGTTTGGTGCTCTTGCTCGTAGTAATCCTCGTCCTCTGGTCCCGGAGGTGGGACCTCAGGTGTGCGATTTGCGTAGTCGGTGCTACGCGTATGCACCATGCAAAGTACCTGAAATATGAAAATCGGGGTTCAGTACAATGCTTTGAACGAGTAAACAGAATTATAGAGAAATATAGGAATTTTAAAGTTTCTTTAAAAATAAACAAAATGTGGCCTAGAGTGGCCGCTCTTAGCACTCAAAGTGCCAATAATTCGCCGTATCCCCGGCAGCGGCGCCAAAAACTTGACGTGTATTTTACTACGCGCTTGAACGCAAGTATACGCGTCAAGTAATATAGGCCTTTGTGAGGCCCGAGTCAAACTCAGGGATACGTGAATTATTGGAGACTTCTACTAACAAATCGCAATCAGCTAGGCCGAATAACAAAGTAAGGTTTTGTTGTCGAAATTAAAAGAAAATAAAAATCAAACAAAGAAAACAATCGATTAAAGGTTAATTTAATCAATTCAAAAGGATATCTTTAGGATGGCAGTTTCACCGCGGGTCAACATTGTACTAGGTTTTATATAATTCCTCACTCTTCTCTCTCTATCCAGGTAGTGGCCTGAAATGAGAATTACCCACTGTCGTGGTGTAATTCACTACTTAGGTTTAGGTTGATTCCACCGTCGTAGTAATCATTCCCCTAAACTAAGCGCATTAAGAACGATCTCTCAGTTCCCACCATTAATTTTACAACTCCTTTGTCAAGGGTTTTATTAATTAAAGTAAGCTTCGTCTCTTTTCAACCGTTAATCCTTCTGTCGAAGTGATTAAGGGCATTAAGTTATTATTATGGTGATCAAGCACAACAATATAAATGGAAAAAATGAACTTATACCACGGATTTGAGAGAGAAAATATGAATTATTAATATAAAAATGTCATATAATGCATTCCCGGGCTACTCCCGGTCCTAAAGATGGAGGGTTTTAGCCTCTCATGTTCATCTCACACGAATACATGGTAGAAATGGGGAAATTCATAAGAAAAACGTGGAATAAATGGGAAAACCCCTGAACGGAGAAGAACCGGTGGATCCTTGGCGTAGAATACGAGCTTCACCACCTGTCGGTGGTGGAAATCGTCTTTGGCAGCGTCCGAATCACTCGGGATGAGCTTCTGGCCTCTGTTCTCCTTTCTCGGCACTCGTGCAATGCAAAATGAGATAGTGATCTCGTGTCGGCGGCCGTCATTAGGTATAAGTCCCTAATTAGGTCGTCAAATAACAACAGCCGTCTGATCGAGATCAAAACAGATCCAACACATATCTGCCGGGTTCAATACCATCGACGCGGGTCGATGGTATCGACCCAGCATATTAGCGGCAGCTTTCCTTTCTTTTAGTCTGAGCGCCTGTGGTCATCTTGATACCATCTACTTGGCCGTCGATTGTATCGACTCCTTTAGCATCGGTTTTGTCTTTGTAGCGACGATGTAGCTCTCCATGTGTCGATGGCATCGACTTTCGTCGATGGTATCAACGACTTCCTCGCCAGCAACCTGGAGTGATCTCGATGCCATCGACATGGGTGTCGATGGTATCGACTCTGTGTTGCTCTTCTCGGCTGGCAACCTGTGGCTTGGTCGATGGTATCGACGGAAGCAAATACTTGTTTTTCCTGAAATTACAAAACAAGACCAAGTAAATCCACACAAATTATGATAATATGATAAATAATGTTCAAAATGATAAAACAAAGGGGATTTGATATAATATGATGGCAAAGACCGAATTGAGTGAATTATGCAGTACTATCCATAACAATGAGTAATTATAGCACAAAACACATATGAAAAAGGTCTATAAATGCGACTCAAAATCATCACATCATCTCGTCACCATCCGGATCACATGTCTTACGGCTATGAAGATACAACATCCAACTAAGGTTGCGAACCCCCCATATGGGCTCAGGCGCACAGAAGCGTCACCGAAGGCTAGATGGCTCGTCCCCTCGCGGATCATACACTTACGACCTCAAGGAATCCCATCGGAAGTTCTCGTCAAGGAGTCAACCGCGTCAACCGTTAAGCAAATAAGCGATTATAGTACGTGTAAACATCGACGAAAAGCATGAAGATACAAAATCCAACTAAGGTTGTGAACCCCCCGTACCGGCGTCAGGCGCACAGAAGCATCACCGAAGGCTATATGGCTCATCCCCTCACGGATCATACACCTACGACCTCAAGGAATCCCATCGGAAGTTCTCGTCAAGGAGTCTAACAGGCTAAATGACATTCATACCCATGCATTGAAGTTCTCACAACATAGGGAGCACAAAGATGGAAACACGCACATAACCAACCTACAAGCTTAACGATAAACGACAAAATGAAGAGTTATATACATTTCCATGGAAAGTTTAACAAAAGAACATGGTTTGCATGGGCAGCGGGGCTAGTCCCCGCACCCCAGCGAAAGAGGACTACTCGCTCATGATGTGAGATACAAGAAGGATAGGAGAGAAAGATAGATCCGCCATGAGCTCGGTGCAGAGGGTGGACGCAGCCCAGTGAAGAAGATGCGCTCCTTGCTCCGTCTTCTTTCTCTTCTTGGCCTCCTTCGACGCAACACCAGCAGTAGGTGGAGTGGAACTTGATCGGAGTGGTGCTCTGGCAGCCTATCGGCGTCCGGATCCGATGCTTCAAATGGGGACCCTGGGGGTCTATTTATAGGTTCAGATCTGACCCCAAACGGTTTGGAGACCGTTTGGTCGCCAAACGGTTTGGAGACCGTTTGGGCGCCAAATAGTCTTGAGACCGTTTGGGCACCAAACGATTTGGAGACCGTTTGGGCACCAAACGGTTTGCTTCGATCGGTCCTGGCCTTGGCGTGGTCGTGCGGCTTTAGTTCTTCAATCGATCCTTGCGCTTGCGTCGAACGGTCTTGGGACCGCATGGGACCAAACGGTCTTGAGACCGCATGGGACCAAACGGTCTTGGGACCGCATGGGACCAAACGGTCTTGGGACCGCATGGGACCAAACGGTCTTGAGACCGCATGGGACCAAACGGTCTTGGGACCGCATGGGACCAAACGGTCTTGAGACCACACAGGACCAAACGGTCTTGAGACCGCATGGGACCAAACGGTCTTGGGACCGCATGGGACCAAGCGGTCTTGAGACCGCATGGGACCAAACGGTCTTGGGACTGCATGGGACCAAACGGTCTTGAGACCGCATGGGTTTGTTAGAGCAATTTCCAAGGGATCATTTAATTCATGATGCTCTTGAGTCAGTTGTGACATTTGCTCAACACAATCAATCAGATAGACTTCTTCCTATATACTTGGTCTTCTCATACTTTCGAAAACTTTGAATTCCAGAGTCTCTTTGCCTAACCTTAGCAGTAAGGTTCCTGCTTCGACGTCAATAAGGGCTTTAGCAATAGCGAGGAAAGAATGTCTGAAGATAAGAGGATATCTGGTGTCTTCTTTTATATCCATAATGACGAAATCACATGGAACATAAGCGTCTTTGGCCACCTTGACCGGGATATCTTCGAGGATTCTAGCGGTCTCTTGATAGAATTGTCTGCAAGTTGAATAGTCATAGCAGTTGGAAGCAGTTCTGCAAACCTTAACCTCTTGCACAGACTGAATGACATAATAGACACCAAGATCTGCCAGTCCCTTTTTGCACGATGAGTCACCAATGTGACATGAGATTCCAAAGGATCCTGGGTCTTTCTGTTTCTTTGGCATTTTGCTCAGTATAATATCTGATGTGGTCGTAGCCAGTTTTACAGTTTCATACTCTTCAGTGATGTACTTCTTAGTGAGAAGCGACTTTAGATACTTGGTCCAGGCTGGTATCTCATTAAGAGCATCTAAGAATGGTATATCAACATGGAGTTTCTTCATAGCCTCCTTAAATTTGATGAATCTAGTATCAAGCTTGGTCTGCCTCAGACGGGATGGGAAAGGAACAAGAGGCTTATATACAGGAATATCCTGCTCTGGTGTCTCAGCTTCTTCATTCGCAACCTTTTCAGAACTTCCCTTATCAGTATCGTTTTCCTCTGGTTGCAATTCTGGTGTTGTCAAGTTTTGGACTATCACAGGTTCACTCTCGTCAGGGATAACCACAGTCATGTTCGTTGGGAGATCCGAATAACTTTTCCCTGATCTTGTGGTGACAACCTTCTGCTGCTCAAGATGTTTCGGATTATTCTCAGGTTGACCGGAAAAGACTCCAGCCGGTGGCTTTATGCTAGCAGCAAGTTGAGCAAGTTGAGTTTCAATAGCTTTCTGTTGGGCTTGTTGATTTTCTATCATCGTTTGTTGCGTTTGCAGCAACTTTTCAATGGTTGATAGCTTATCATCAGAAGGGATGGACCCTACCTGACCTTGCTGTTGATACAGATTCTGATATTGAGAGTTGTTCTGATAATTATTGTAATTTCTGTTCTGAAAATTTCCCTTGAAGTTTTGTTGATTCCCAAAGTTCGGTTGTTGGTTAAACTGGTAACCAGATAGGCCCCTGGGTTGATTGTTCGGACCAAATTGATGTGAGTTCATAGCTCCTGAAGGGTTCCCGTATTTGAAGCCTGGGTGATTCCTATTTTGATTCGGATTGTAATAGTTCTGCCCAGGGATGGTGTTAATAGCATTAAGATTTTCCATCTGGAAATTATCTCCTTGTCCACAGGCATTGCTTAAAACAACATTGTAGAGAACATTGCATGACAGTTTGGAATGATCAGTGCCTTTGTATGCTTCACAAAACAAAGAAGTCGATTTGACCTGCTCTGGTTGCCTAGTGGGAGAATGTCCTCTTCCAATCGCAGCAAGGGATGATTCTATGTGATCTTTCTTTGCAACTAAGACCTTCAAAGTTTCAGCTATAGATTTCTATTCTGGGATAGCTTCAGCCATGGCTACCTTTAAGACTCCTTTACCAACAGATCTGCCCCAATTGGCTTGGTTTTCTGCTCCCAGGGTGACTACTCTCCATGCGCTGTCATAACTTTGCCGCATGAAGTTCCCTCCAGACGAGGAGTCAAGGAACATCTTTACGTCATCCTCCACACCCCTATAGAATATCTCTATCAGCTGGTTCGTAGGAATTCCATGGTGTGGGCATTTGCGTAGGAGCTCCTTGTACCTATCCCAAGCTTCGGCAAGGGTTTCTCCTGGGACTTGAGTGAAATTTGTGATTCATCCCCTGATTTCATATGTAAGAGATGGGGGGTAGAACTTTTCCAGAAAAGCATTTTGGAGCTTCTCCCAGGTGGTGATAGGTACTTCACTCTATAGTGAATTGTACCAACTAATGGCTTTATCAGCAAGAGAGTACTTGAAAAGACAGAGTCGAATGGCATCATCAGAGATCCCATTTTGCTTTGTCATGGCACACAACTCGATGAATCTCAGAAGATGACCTTGGCTGTCTTCAGCTTGTTTGCCGTAGAAGGGGTTGTTTTGAAGCAAAGTTATCCAATGTGCTCTAATCTCAAAGTTGGCAGCTTCGATGGGAAGAGGCTGCACCGGATGATAGACATTTGCAGCCTTTTGGATATAGAACTCTCTAATATCTTTCTGAAGTTCCGCTGCTTGCGCTGCTGCCTGTGCTGCTAAGATCTCCTGTTGAACCGCAGCTCTAGCTTCTTGAATGAGCCTCTCTCTCTGTGCATTTATAGCTTGAGCCACTCTTCGGGCTACTTCTTCTTCTTGCGCCATCCTTGCTTGATTTCGAATATGTCGATGGAAGGTTCTATCTATTTCGGGATCAAACCTCACTGTGAGTCTGGGACTATCCGAACAGTGCATGCACTAAACGTTGAAGAGCACCTGAAATTTGAAAAGATTCGAAAGTGAGATCCACAGAGTAGAATAACGATCAAGTAGATGAGCGATAGTTTCAAAAGAAAAACAAAATCCTAGATTAGTCATAGAAGAACTAGATTTGACTGACTGATTCCATTGTCCTCGGCAACGGCGCCAGAATTTGACGTGGCTTTTGAATGCACTAACAAATTCACTCGGAGTTTATATCCCCGAGCTTTTACCAAAACCAAGTGCAACAATACCACCCGCAAGTGGACGTGTCTTATCGCAGTATAGTTGAGGATCGAACCCAAAGGACAACATTTTTAAGAATCCTTGTCAGTTGAATCTTGCTCAAGTAAAACTAATATTTAGAACAATAGTTTGATTTGGGTTGTTTAAACTAAATGCAGGAAAGTAAAAGCTGAATTAAAAGATGAGTTTGGATCAATAATATGGAATCACTGGGATGGTACCAGGTTTGACCACCACTACACACACAAACATACTCTTTTGCAAACAATCCAGGCACAATATAAAACTCCAAGTAGAGCTGCTGCAGAACCCCCCATACGGGCGTCAGGTCCGCGTAAGCATCACCATAGGTATCAGATGTCTCGTCACCATCCGGATCACATGTCTTACGGCTCTGAAGATACAACATCCAACTAAGGTTACGAACCACGCATACGGGCGTCAGGTGCACTGAAGCGTCACCGAAGGCTAGATGGCTCGTCCCCTCGCGGATCATACACTTACGACCTCAAGGAATCCCATCGAATGTTCTCGTCAAGGAGTCAACCGCGTCAACCGTTAAGCAAATAAGAGATTATAGTACGTGTAAACATCGACGAAAAGCATGAAGATACAAAATCCAACTAAGGTTGTGAACCCCCCATACGAGCGTCAGGCGCACAGAAGCGTCACCGAAGTCTAGATGACTCGTCCCCTCGCGGATCATACACCTACGACCTTAAGGAATCCCATCGGAAGTTCTCGTCAAGGAGTCTAACATGCTAAACGACATTCATACCCATGCATTGAAGTTCTCACAACATAGGGAGAACAAAGATGGAAACACGCACATAACCAACCTACAAGCTTAACGATAAATGACAAAATGAAGAGTTATCTACATTTCCATGGAAAGTTTAACAAAAGAATATGGTTTGCATGGGCAGCGGGGCTAGTCCCCGCACCCCAGTGAAAGAGGACTACTCACTCATGATGCGAGATACAAGAAGGATAGGAGAGAAAGATAGATCCGCCATGAGCTCGGTGCAGAGGGTGGACGCAGCCCGGTGAAGAAGATGCGCTCCTTGCTCCGTCTTCTTTCTCTTCTTGGCCTCCTTGGACGCAACACCAGTAGTAGGTGGAGTGGAACTTGATCGGAGTGGTGCTCTGGCAGCCTATCGGCGTCCGGATCCGATGCTTCAAATGGGGACCCTGGGGGTCTATTTATAGGTTCAGATCTGACCCCAAACGGTTTGGAGACCATTTGGGTGCCAAACGGTTTGGAGACCGTTTGGGCACCAAACGGTTTGGAGACCGTTTGGGCACCAAACTGTTTTCTTTGATCGGTCCTGGCCTTGGTGTGTTCGTGCGGCTTTAGTTCTTCAATCGATCCTTACTCTTGCGTCGAACGGTCTTGGGACCGCATGGGACCAAACGGTCTTGAGACTGCATGGGACCAAATGTTCTTGAGACCGCATGGGACCAAACGGTCTTGGGACCGCATGGGAGCAAACGGTCTTGGGACTGCATGGGACCAAACGGTCTTGAGACCGTATGGGACCAAACGGTCTTGGGGCCGCATGGGACCAAACGGTCTTGGGACCGCATGGGACCAAACGGTCTTGAGACCGCATGGCTTTCTTTGGCAACCGGATTCGTCATTCGTTCTTCATGTATTTTGCCAAACGGTCTTGGGACCGTGTGGACCCAAACGGTCTTGAGACCGCAAGGATCCAAACGGTCTTGAGACCGTATGCATGGAGTTGCTTGATTTTCCTACATTAAATGAAAGATATTTAGTTAAAATCTTGATTATTGAATCAACTAAGTAGTTTTGTGCATTATGATTCATATTAGGGTGAAAAGATGTGGAATAGAGATGAAAATGTTCCAAAAAGGTAATTGAATTTCATGATGAGTATGCACTCATCAAAACACCCCGAACTTAAATCGTTGCTCATCCTCGAGTAACATAAAGTTTGAAACTGTTGCCTAATGAAATACTTTCGATCCGTGTGATTTCTTCATCTTCACATCACAAATGTTTTCTTTCTGCTCAATATGAATGAGTACCATAACTTCCTGGGACCACAAAACACTTCGTTCCATAGCTTCATTCCTGACTTCGTTTCCCAACAACGCTTCCTCCCCACTTTTTCCAACACCAAGCATGTCGAAGAGTTTTGTAGGAGTTCTGAGATACTCGCAGAATCAACAAGTATGCATCCGATCTGACACTGGTGTAGTTCAGGATGGTGGGGCATGTATTGCGCCCTTAGGTAGAATAAGGAGTGAAAGGTGGTATGGAAAGAAGAAGTAAATCTCTCCTCTATTCGACTCGAGATTTTTATTTGTTTTGCAATTTCATTTATTGCATATTTTTTTGTGTGCGCTATGGCGTCTTTTATTGCAGATCTCTCCTCTATTCGACTCGAGATTGCATTTCTTTTTGTGTGCACTTTGGCATCTTTTATTTGCAAATCTCTCCTCTATTCGACTCGAGATTGCATTTTTGGTGGTACGCCCCTATTCATTGCGAGGGGTATGGAAGAAGCGGATAAGGGGAAGTGGCGTGCCACCCCGAACTTAGGGTTTGGCACATAATCGGCTTTTGTTGCTTTTGATGGATGGAGGGGTACGAAGATGATAGAAACGTGTAGAAGAGAGTTCAGATCAGAATGCAAATTGATTTACAATTCGAGTCCGGGTTGATCTCTTTGTCAAAATCTGCTCAAATAATGACTTGATGCGGGTCCAGTGGGGATTTTGAGCCATTGTTCCACTAGTCAGTTAGGAAGCGCGACATGTTTGATCCCTATCAGTTTGGCAGATACTTATCATTTTGTAAAAAGTATTATGATGTTAGGAATCATAAGCTTCACAGGATGATTTCAGGCAAGAGGCAAGTTTCAAAAGTCAGTCCTCTTGAGGATTTGCTTCGAATAAGGGGGATGTTATGATTGAAGATGCATAGCAAAAAAAGTTAGTTGCATTTTTATCGACAAGAGTCAATATTTCATCAGGTATCTGTTCAAAAATTTGAAACATTTTATGATAAAGACAACTTATATGAAAGAGGGTGTTTATGGAAGTGAAGTACGCACCACCCACCCTCCACCCCGAACATAGAGATTCGCTCATCCTCAAGCAAACCCTAAATCCAAGATGGAGGGGAAAGGAAACACCAGGTATGACTGCCGAGAATGATTTCGTTCTGATCAGTGCCACTCCGATCTCGTGTTCTGAAAGAAAACTATCTCATAAGGCAAATTTTATTTAAGGAAAATTTAACAAAATTAGGAAAGGAAAAGTAAAACAGATTTATTGATCGGGTTGCCTCTCGACAAGCGCCTTTGTTTTATGTCATTGGCTCGACGTGGATATTATCACCATGGTGGAGCTCTGGGCGGATCTTGGTTAACATATGTTTTTGGTGGTTTCTTTTTCAGCCATTCATTGATCTTCTGTTTGATCTTAGCTTCTTGTATTCTTCCCCACACGTAACGAGCAATGTCAGAGCATATAGGTAAACAACGTGAGTTATGTTTATTTGTTCTTTGTTTCTCACTTTGAGGTGGAAAGTGGTTGTAGGTAATCCGAACAGCATCATTGATAAGGAAATTTTGTTGAGGTTTAGAAGGGAAGTTCATTTGTTGATGCACCATCTCCTCATCGTAGCAATGTTGATTGTTAACATCTATCAAATATGGATCTGAGGGATATGGTTCCTTATAGAAACCACTATCCAGATCTTGCTGCAGAGGGAAGGTAAAATTAGTAATCTCTATCTGTGGGGCTACCGGTTCATTCCAGAGGGTTGTTGTTTCTGGATGAGGAGGCTCATTGACACTTGAAAATAGTTCGGTATGTGTCATGATAAGGTTGAGAGGTGTCTCCTCTTGCTCACCAACATCTTCAATAATTTCTAAGGGCTTGAGTTCTTCAAAAGTAGCTTCATAGTCTTCTTCTGCAGAGTCGAGAAATTTGATGTAATTCTTTACTTGTTCGTCGATTTGTTCATCAACTGATGGGTTCGTTAGAGCAATTTCCAAGGGATCATTTAATTCATGATGCTCTTGAGTCAGTTGTGACATTTGCTCAACACAATCAATCAGATAGACTTCTTCCTGTATACTTGGTCTTCTCATACTTTCGAAAACTTTGAATTCCAGAGTCTCTTTGCCTAACCTTAGCAGTAAGGTTCCTTCTTCGACGTCAATAAGGGCTTTAGCAATAGCGAGGAACGAACGTCTGAAGATAAGAGGATATCTGGTGTCTTCTTTTATATCCATAATGACGAAATCACATGGAACATAAGCGTCTTTGCCCACCTTGACCGGGATATCTTCAAGGATTCTAGCGGTCTCTTGATAGAATTGTCTGCAAGTTGAATAGTCATAGTAGTTGGAAGCAGTTCTGCAAACCTTAACCTCTTGCACAGACTGAATGACATAATAGACACCAAGATCTGCCAGTCCCTTTTTGCATGATGAGTCACCAATGTGACATGAGATTCCAAAGGATCCTGGGTCTTTCTGTTTCTTTGGCATTTTGCTCAGTATAATATCTGATGTGGTCGTAGCCAGTTTTACAATTTCATACTCTTCAGTGATGTACTTCTTAGTGAGAAGCGACTTTAGATACTTGGTCCAGGCTGGTATCTCATTAAGAGCATCTAAGAATGGTATATCAACATGGAGTTTCTTCATAGCCTCCTTAAATTTGATGAATCTAGTATCAAGCTTGGTTTGCCTCAGACGGGATGGGAAAGGAACAAGAGGCTTATATACAGGAATATCCTGCTCTGGTGTCTCAGCTTCTTCATTCGCAACCTTTTCAGAACTTCCCTTATCAATATCGTTTTCCTCTGGTTGCAATTCTGGTGTTGTCAAGTTTTGGACTATCACAGGTTCACTCTCATCAGGGATAACCACAGTCATGTTCGTTGGGAGATCCGAATAACTTTTCCCTGATCTTGTGGTGAAAACCTTTAGCTGCTCAAGATGTTTCGGATTATTCTCAGGTTGACCGGAAAAGACTCCAGCCGGTGGCTTTATGCTAGCAGCAAGTTGAGCAAGTTGAGTTTCAATAGCTTTCTGTTGGGTTTGTTGATTTGCTATCATCGTTTGTTGCGTTTGCAGCAACTTTTCAATGGTTGATAGCTTATCATCAGAAGGGATGGACCCTACCTGACCTTGTTGTTGATTCAGATTCTGATACTGAGAGTTGTTCTGATAATTATTGTAATTTCTGTTCTGAAAATTTCCCTTGAAGTTTTCTTGATTCCCAAAGTTCGGTTGTTGGTTAAACTGGTAACTAGATAGGCCCCTGGGTTGATTGTTCAGACCAAATTGATGTGAGTTCATAGCTCCTGAAGGGTTCCCGTATTGGAAGCCTGGGTGATTCCTATTTTGATTCGGATTGTAATAGTTCTGCCCAGGGATGGTGTTAATAGCATTAAGATTTTCCATCTGGCAATTATCTCCTTGTCCACAAGCATTGCTTAAAACAACATCGTAGAGAACATTGCATGACAGTGTGGAATGATCAGTGCCTTTGTATGCTTCACAAAACAAAGAAGTCGACTTGACCTGCTCTGGTTGCCTAGTGGGAGAATGTCCTCTTCCAATCGCAGCAAGGGATGATTCTATGTGATCTTTCTTTGCAACTAAGACCTTCAAAGTTTCAGCTATAGATTTCTATTTTGGGATAGCTTCAGCCACGGCTACCTTTAAGACTCCTTTACCAATAGATCTTCCCCAATTGGCTTGGTTTTCTGCTCCCAGGGTGACTACTCTCCATGCGCTGTCGTAACTTTGCCGCATGAAGTTCCCTCCAGACGAGGAGTCAAGGAACATCTTTACGTCATCCTCCACACCCCTGTAGAATATCTCTATCAGCTGGTTCTTAGGAATTCCATGGTGTGGGCATTTGCGTAGGAGCTCCTTGTACCTATCCCAAGCTTCGGCAAGGGTTTCTCCTGGGACTTGAGTGAAATTTGTGATTCGTCCCCTGATTTCATATGTAAGATATGGGGGGTAGAACTTTTCCAGAAAAGCATTTTGGAGCTTCTCCCAGGTGGTGATAGGTACTTCACTCTACAGTGAATTGTACCAACTAATGGCTCTATCAGCAAGAGAGTACTTGAAAAGACAGAGTCGAATGGCATCATCAGAGACCCCATTTTGCTTTGTCATGGCACACAAGTCGATGAATCTCAGAAGATGACCTTGGCTGTCTTCAGCTTGTTTGCCGTAGAAGGGTTGTTTTGAAGCAAAGTTATCCAATGTGCTCTAATCTCAAAGTTGGCAGCTTCGATGGGAAGAGGCTGCACCGGATGATAGACATTTGCAGCCTTTTGGATATAGAACTCTCTAATTTCTTTCTGAAGTTCCTCTGCTTGCGCTGCTGCCTGTGCTGCTAAGATCTCCTGTTGAACCGCAGCTCTAGCTTCTTGCATGAGCCTCTCTCTCTGCGCATTGATGGCTTGAGCCACTCTTCGGGCTACTTCTTCTTCTTGCGCCATCCTTGCTTGATTTCGAATATGTCGATGGAAGGTTCTATCTATTTCGGGATCAAAGCTCATTGTGAGTCCGGGACTATCCGAACGGTGCATGCACTAAACGTTGAAGAGCACCTGAAATTTGAAAAGATTCGAAAGTGAGATCCACAGAGTAGAATAACGGTCAAGTAGATGAGCGATAGTTTCAAAAGAAAAACAAAATCCTAGATTAGTCATAGAAGAACTAGATTTAACTGACTGATTCCATTGTCTCCGGCAACGGCGCCAGAATTTGACGTGGCTTTTGAATGCACTAACAAATTCACTCGGTGTTTATATCCCCGAGCTTTTACCAAAACCAAGTGCAACAATACCACCCGCAAGTGGACGTGTCTTATCGTAGTATAGTTGAGGATCGAACCCAAAGGACAACGTTTTTAAGAATCCTTGTCAGTTGAATCTAGCTCAAGTAAAACTAATATTTAGAACAATAGTTTGATTTGGGTTGTTTAAACTAAATGCAGGAAAGTAAAAGCTGAATTAAAAGATGAGTTTGGATCAATGATATGGAATCGCTGGGATGGTACCGGGTTTGACCACCACTACACACACAAACATACTCTTCTGCAAACAATCTAGGCACAATATAAAACTGCAAGTAGAGCTGTTGCAGAACCCCCCATACGGGCGTCAGGTCCGCGTAAGCATCACCATAGGTATCAGATGTCTCGTCACCATCCGGATCACATGTCTTACGGCTCTGAAGATACAACATCCAACTAAGGTTGTGAACCACCCATACGGGCGTCAGGTGCACAGAAGCGTCACCGAAGGCTATATGGCTCATCCCCTCGCGGATCATACACTTACGACCTCAAGGACTCCCATCGGAAGTTCTCGTCAAGGAGTCAACCGCTTCAACCATTAAGCAAATAAGCGATTATAGTACTTGTAAACATCGACGAAAAGGATGAAGATACAAAATCCAACTAAGGATGTGAACCCCCCATACGGGCGTCAGGCACACAGAAGTGTCACTGAAGTCTAGATGGCTCGTCCCCTCACAGATCATACACCTACGACCTTAAGGAATCCCATCGGAAGTTCTCGTCAAGGAGTCTAACATGCTAAACGACATTCATACCCATGCATTGAAGTTCTCACAACATAGGGAGCACAAAGATGGAAACACGCACATAACCAACCTACAAGCTTAACGATAAACGACAAAATGAAGAGTTATATACATTTCCATGGAAAGTTTAACAAAAGAACATGGTTTGCATGGGCAGAGGGGATAGTCCCCGCACCCCAGTGAAAGAGGACTACTCACTCATGATGCGAGATACAAGAAGGATAAGAGAGAAAGATAGATCCGCCATGAGCTCGGTGCAGAGGGTGGACGCAGCCCGGTGAAGAAGATGCGCTCCTTGCTCCGTCTTCTTTCTCTTCTCGGCCTCCTTGGACACAACACCAGCAGTAGGTGGAGTGGAACTTGATCAGAGTGGTGCTCTGGAAGCCTATCGGCGTCCGGATCCGATGCTTCAAATGGGGACCCTGGGGGTCTATTTATAGGTTCAGATCTGACCCCAAACGGTTTGGAGACCATTTGGGCGCCAAACGGTTTGGAGACCGTTTGGGCACCAAACGGTTTGCTTTGATCGCTCCTGGCCTTGGTGTGGTCATGCGGCTTTAGTTCTTCAATCGATCCTTACGCTTGCGTCGAACGGTCTTGGGACCGCATGAGACCAAACGGTCTTGAGACCGCATGGGACCAAATGGTCTTGAGACCGCATGGGACCAAACGGTCTTGGGACTGCATGGGAGCAAACGGTCTTGGGACCACATGGGACCAAACGATCTTGAGACCGCATGGGACCAAACGGTCTTGGGACCGCATGGGACCAAACAGTCTTGGGACCGCATGGGACCAAACGGTCTTGAGACTGCATGGCTTTCTTTGGCAACCGGATTCGTCATTCGTTCTTCGTGTATTCTGCCAAACGGTCTTGGGACCGTGTGGACCCAAACGGTCTTGAGACCGCAAGGATCCAAACAGTCTTGAGACCGTATGCATGGAGTTGCTTGATTTTCCTACATTAAATGAAAGATATTTAGTTAAAATCTTGATTATTGAATCAACTAAGTAGTTTTGTGCATTATGATTCATATTAGGGTGAAAAGATGTGGAATAGAGATGAAAATGTTCCAAAAAGGTAATTGTATTTCATGATGAGTATGCACTCATCAAGATCCAAGGGGATGGCATGTTCGAGTTGAGCAGGAGAAGCCATGTGAGTGGATGAATGAGGGATAGCAGTAAAAGGGAGGGTAGGGTGTTTGATGGTAGGTTTAGAGGTGGTAGAAAAAGGAGGATTAAGTAGAGGATGTTGTCTGTGAGAGACGTGTGCATGGTCGGGGGGAGGGGATGATCTACGATTCATGCAAAAGGGTTTTTGGATACTGCAAAGGAATGATTTGGTTTGATCAGGTGATTAGATTTTTCCTTCCTAGGTAAACGATGAGCATGCTGAAAAGTGGTGTTGATAACTGGGTTTGTTCTGAGGAAAGGTTTACCCTTTTTTGGGACGGTAGATGGACGAAAAGTGCAGAACCTTTTGGTGTGGCCCTTCTGAAGGCACCTGAAGCATGTGACTCTTCTAGGGCATCTTGAGTGGGAGTGTGATTTGTTGTGGCAAATGGTGTAGCATAGGGCGCGAAAGGGGCATTTGGGAGGAGCAGGGGCCCAAGAATGAACATAATGTTTTTCAATGCAATTGGTGACTAGGGTATGCGAGGGAAGATGCCCTAGAGGTGGGAAAAAGCGATCTAATAATTTTTCATCCCTTGGGATGACGTCTTTGTCTAGACACAGGGAGGAACAGGTAACATGGTGGGAAGGGGTATCCTGTTGGGGAGGAGGATCATACATGTAGGCTATCAAATCTTTGAGAGTCGCTGATGTCATCGTGTCTTCCATGTCTCCCCCCTCCGAGCTGGATGAAATGGAAATGGGCCATAGTTTGGTCCCAATCGGGGGTTGATGTATATCCTTAACAAATAGTTGGTCTGCCAATTCAGTGGAATTGGAGGGGGTGTGCTCCTCTTGGCTAAAGAAGAGGCGATAGAGTTCATGGGGGTTTTCATTGTTGAGGTCGTAGACCCAAGAAGTCAGGGTTTTGTGGGAAAAAAGTTTGATGAATATCGTGCAGTCCCTCTAAAGTTTCATCTCAGATATCATGCATGCCCATCCTTTAGTAATGATCAAGGATGATTTTTTGGGATGCTCGATGGTGACCCTAAATGATCTATTACCTATAAGGATAGTGTTTGGCCCTGGCGAGATATCAAAGCGGTGATAAATCCATGCCCTAGGTAGGGAGATTTTGCTGAGGTATGATGGGTTGGATAGTTGGTAGTCCATGAAAGGAATCCCATCTCGGTAGAGACAGGAGAGGGAGTGATAGTTTTAGATGGAGTAGGTGGTTTCTTGTGGAGGAGGGCTCGCTTGAAGAGCGATGATTTTCCAATTTTTCCCAAAATCCTTTTGTTGTTACTTAGTGACACTTTGATGGATCCTCTAGTCCGCATGATGTAGTAGATGGAGAAGAAAGGTTATGAGGGTAGAAGTAATGGAGGTAGCTCTGATCTTCGAAAAGACCTGAGCAGTAGTGGAGCAGGAGAACAATCAATGATCACTTTAGAAAGTAAATGTGTGCATGTACCCTCGACGAGAGTAGGTGTTACTACAGAGAGATTTAGGCAACAATGGATCACAAGAATAAACCAGGCTCCGATCGGTGGTGGCCACACCAAGGGGAAGTTCAACATGTGGAGCTGGAAGTATGCATGTAATCACTTCAATCTTGTTTTGACAAGGAACTATATGAAGTTTGGGTTGAGCATTACTATAATATAATCATCACTGTAGCTTGCATGGTCTGAACCTGATCTGGATCTGTCTGGTTCACCTGTGCTAGGCCGAATCTCCCCATCTCACCCACATGCATGCACTGTTCTCCCTATTCTGAATAGGGAGGGAACATGGGCGGTGGTTGAGGCGGCCATGACCGTCGACGAACAAAGGCACCCACATTTGTCCTTGGGGTGTTCACCAGAGGTATCATCAGTGGTTTTCCTAGGCCACCTCCTCGCTTGAGGCCTTGGCCACTACCAACGGGCCAGAGAATACCATCTTGTGGTGTTGAAGCATTTTTTTAGGAGGAAAAGGAGGAAAATCGAGGATGTTGTGAAGAGTTAAACAAGGGCCAACGGTGCAGCAAATAGCAAGAACCCTTGCTCTCCCTTGGCGGCAGTAGAAAACATCCTGGAGAAACGACAACTGGTTTTTTGGAGTGAAGCAAGGAGGAGAGAGGAAAGAAAAGTAAGAAGTAAGGAATAGGAAATAGAACATAGGTCCAAAGGGAGGCTTCAAAAGGACCAGGAGTTAGGGTTTGGGGTCATTGAGTCCACAATAAGCTCAACCTTACCAGATTTGGCTAGAGGAGGAAGAAGAGCCTCCACGCCTTATGATCTTTCCCAAAAGAAGAAAGGGGAAGGGGAAAGTGGTTGTGTCGTGCACTGCATGGGCCCATGAATGGACTGAGCCTAGAGCAGAGGAAAAGGCAAAAAAAATTACATTATTTCAAAGTGATTTTCCAAGAGTCATAACTTTTGATTCGTTGATCTGATTGAGATGAGTTCTGTATGGTCGGATTCAGAATTGAAAGTTCAACATCATGATATATAGTAGGAAATTAAGAGATCATATATAAGAGGCTTAATTTTAGTTATAAGACGGTGATTCATAAATTGTGAAACTTAGAACAGTTGAGCTAAATAATGTCACTCATTATGAAATTGGTCATGAATGTGATTAAATTAGAGCATCACCAAAGTTTTAATATAAAATTTGATATTATATTGAGTAACAAAACACTTTATGAGAGAGAAGGGGTACAAAAGAGTAGATAGAAAATTTTAAATTGTCACAACCATCTCCAAATATCTTATCATAAATTGGTCACTACTCACAAGGTTCACTTAATATCTTGGTCCTACTATGATATTGGCTTGTTTGTATGTATGCTCATATGAATGGTTGGGTAGTTAATTACTTGTTTGAGATACTTTTTCCCTATGATTAGTACGGTCATTTTTCATGAAATATGTTGAATAAACCTTGAACATAATTGAATTTTTCCATGATACAAACCTCATGTACCTGCCTTATTCTGAGGGTAAAGTCACCAGATTGGGCACCTTACTTGACATGTCAAGATAAGGCAAACCATGTTGATAAAGGGGTTGGCTAATCTTGAGCATCCTTAGAGATCCTTCCAATGGGAAGTGGATCAGTTTCCATGATAGGTTGAGTATAATGGAAATGAACTTAAAACATGTTTTGTATGAAATAATGTCATTAAGTATTTCATGAATTTTGCTCCTTCTTGATTATTATGATGTTTCTAGTCAAGTAGCTTTTATACTACTCTTAAATTTGGTTACATGAATTTCATAGCGTACCTAATGCTTTAGCATTAATATGTTTTGTTTATCAAATTTGTAGTTCTGAAATGAAGATTTGTTGCACTCAAGGCTCTATGCTATGGAAAAAATCACAAATGGGTCATCTTGACATAGAAATGGGCACATATATCTTATCTCCATGTTTGGTATCTTGTTGTTATTGCTTTTACGTATATGTTTCCTGTGTGAAATGTATGTTTCATTCAACGGACAGATGCCCAAGTCCACTCACCTTTGTCTTTGTAGCTATTAGGAGTGTGGACCTAGGATAACAAATAGTTTTGTGACAAATTGTATCAGAGTTATACACATAGGCCTCTATATATGTTTAAGGCACAACACATCTTAAGAACCCAGGAAGGACTAAAATCCTTTCCTCAATGTTTAGAGAGTCTACTATCTTCTCATATATTATTTAAGGACCACCTAAGCCCCCAAAGTAGATGAAGATAAGTTAGATTTAATTTATTATCATTGGATTCTTTTCTCACGACTATTAGTCACATGAAATCTCAATTTTGGGTAGCTTATGAATGGGAAAAATAAAATTCAATTGAAATCATGAAAGTTGATTAATATGATAATGCCATGATCTGATCTTAATTTTGAAAAACCTATTTGATGTAAGAATGTTCTTTGGAAAGTGATGTCCTCATGCAAAACCCATGTTATTAAATCAGATAAAGTGATTTCTGTATTTGAGGTAAACTATTGATATTGTGAAATAAGGTGGAATTCTCATCTTACACCTCATGATTAATGAGGTCCCTATTAATTACACCTATGTTGCCATATTATTGATCACACCTCAAACATAGTTAATCAAACTCTTTCCCTATTTGAAATGTGCAATGATCATGCCAAAAAATAACCATGGTTTTGGAACCCTAGATCATGATGTGAAGACTTATTACAAGAGGAAAATCCCCTATTGACTACTACTCCTCTTTGTAGATTCAATTGGAATAGTACGGTGGACCTAAATGTTAATATTTCCCAATTATGCTCAAACTCTTGATTCCTCAATTTGACTTATCGATTACCAAAATATACCCTTACCTTGATATTTAAAGGAAGGGAACTAACTTATGACCTTTATCTCACAAAAATATGAAGTATTGTTGCCCTATTAGGATCTTTATGTTTGACTTGTGACATTGAAAAATACACTTTGATAGTTGATAATCACCCTTTTTGGATATGCTTAGTAGATCATGATCAATATAGAATAATGTTCTAGCTTAGGGGATATTTGACGTATAAATCCTCCTGATCTAAGTCACATCCCTATTATGACCACCTCAAATTTTCATCTTGTTGATTATTTAGAGTTTGGAAAGGCAACTCCTTGTATTTTTTTACTTGACCTAAGTCCCGAATAGGTAAAATCTATGATAATATTGATACTCAAGATTGAATCTCGATTTAATGATGATCTTACAATATGAAGAAGTTGACTATAGTTAGTGGTTAAGTTCCTATAAGACCTAGGTTGAGATCATCCATCAACTTCGAATATCATGATATTGAAATTTAATGTTGGTACTATGAAAGGTTGCTCGATTGTTTCTCAACTGATGTATGCGGATAAATGATCACCTCTAAGGTCTAAATAGGAACCTAAACCCTAGCATAGGAATGTTTGGTCCTATGAATTTAACGTCAAAGATTGACTCTCGACATTGATTTATGAAATCTTGACTTATGACTAATGATATAAATATTGATATTGATTTGAATCTTATGATCACCCAATTTGGATCTTGAGATCACCCCTAACATATGACTAATGACTTTCATGTTCCCAAATCTCAAAATTATGATTTATGACTTAGGGTGAGCTCCATGTGGACTAGGTTGGGACCTTCCATTGATTTTGAGCACGAAAGGACGACGTTGAAATATGATATATGTCTTGAATTGTTGAAATATGAAATCTCAACCATGGATGTATAACCCCACCTAGCCTAATGTAGAGATGGAATCTTAAAAAGGTTGGGAATGAAAGTCATGTCTTAATCTTGGACTCTATCTAATTGAATTGAAATGGGAACTCTCCAAATTTGGTAATATATAGGATAATCACCCCAAAAATTGTTGATTAATGTGATGATGCTTCCAATTTGAGGATCTATGTGACTATGTGTTGACCATGATACTCGATTGCTCAATTTCATAATGAGATGGATATTGTAAGTTTTGATAATACCTTATGAGAATACTACGATGATCTTTGTGTTGAATAAGAAAACTCAATCTCGATTGATGACCTGTTTTAATTTGGGGGACAAATTCATTTAAGGTGGGAAGGATGTTATAACCTAGAACTTCATCCTTTTTATTTTGTAATTTCCCAATTGGACCTCACCCTTTTTCTCACCACCAATTTCATGTTTTAATGAGTTTTGATGCACAATTAGTCCATCTAGTATACATGCATCACTAAGATGATGATCAATTTGATTAAAACAAAATTTTGTCTTCATGCCATACTCCAACATTGACCTTGAATTTTGACCATAACCATGTGTGAGTATATACTATTTTCTTGTTTCCATGTTGTAGAGGGAAATCAGTCATTTTCAATGCATCTAATTTCACCCAAATTGGATCTAGGATGAGCAATCTGTACTTCTTTTAATCCATTAGATTCTTGAACTTATTCCTAGACTTTTTGACCCAAGGTTCTCCTTGGGCCAACCACTTTGGGACAAACCCAATGCAAGGACATGGACCCCCCCTTATTTTCCCCGTCTCATTGTTACCCTTTTTTACTCATCCAGCTTTCATCTAGGGCCATGCAGAACGTTGGATTATGGTCTACCATGGACCCACATAGATCTAACTACCATGGGTACATTCTCCCTCTCCGCCACAGGAAATGTAATGAAGCAGTCGTGTAGTCACCTAGCCTTGTGAAACATTCCCTACACACTTATCTTTTTCCCTTTCTCATCACCATCTAGCACCCTTTGAGCGCTTGACCCAATGCCCACACCAATGGGGCATGAGTGGTGTAAGAAATGTGTTGGCTGCCACCCCTTTTTCCCCTTTGGCCGAATACCCTCCTTCTTAAACTATAATGAGATATTTTAGTGGACTCACTACCTATAAACCCCTTTCTCATACTACCAATCCTACTTCTTTTCTTCCCTGTCTTTTCCCTATCCGCATTGCCCCTGTCTCCTGGAATAGGCATCATCATCATCTTCCACCAGATGCAAGCTTGAAAATGATGGAGTGCTTGGTCGGGAATCTGTGGCCTCAGTTTGGCTCTCTCTTCCCCTCCATCTCTCTGTGGTGGTTGGACAAGCCTTTTGTAGCTAGAAGGCAGCCTCAACATGCTACACTTAAGTTTTTGTAGTGAGCAGTGCTACACCAGCTCCACAGAGACAACAACCAGGGAAGGAAGGTCAGTCAATCGCATGACTCCTCCCATGCCCGCTCACCACCGTCCGGAGTAGCAAAGCCTAGAGAGGATTTGGTCTCTCCTCATAGCCAACTCAATCACCCCCAACCATCCCTTCTGGAAACGTCTAGGACCTTCCTCCAGAATCCATTGTGAATGAGAGAGGTATCGTGTGGAGGTGGTCAGCAGTTTGCTATCAGTCCATCGTGGGTGGTGGGGAGCTAAGTGGGCTAGAGCCATCTTTGAAGCATAGCGGGCTGGTGGTTCATGTGGGGAAAGGCATAGTAGACATAGGCCCCAACCTCACCTGGAAGCATGTGGCCTTTTTGCAGCCACTAGATCAAGATTTGATGATCCACTATAGCCTGTTTGAGGTTCCTTTCTTTGAAAAATGCTATCTATTCACTCGTTGAGCCTTTTATAGGGAAATAAAACATCAAATATGCAGTGAAATAAACATTTTACTGACATATTTCCCCTTAGCCCGTGGATCATGTCAATGACTATGCAATTAGAAGGATGGTTTTATGATGATATACCTAGTCCTGGAGCAAGTCCAGCGACCTTCCAAAGTCACTAGCCCGATTGCAAAATGGAATAGCCTAGGGGTGACAACTCTCATAGATGTATATGCACAATCTATCATGGATGGTGTATGTTCATCTCTTGGTTGCACTAGGATTTCTTTGACTACTCCTCCATGGACGACAAACTCAGACAACTTCTGTAGTGGCTCCTCTGAACTCGCCACAAACTATGAGTTGATGTTTCCCTCCTAGAAGTAACCAAAGGACTCCTACATCTAGAGTAGTAGTCCATACATACCAACTAGAACTCCTTTCGTCCTGCTAGAATAGACAAGAAGGAGTTCTCCTCTTATTGGTGTACTATTCACCAACGTGCTCTCCCACAACAATGGTCCTATGTTGTTTTCTCCCCTGTTATCCCTCCCTAGTCAGGTAGGACTTGATTGGACTCTCGTGGTTACCACAACCAGAGAGGGAAACAATTTTCAGAGCAACTATTTCTCAATTGTCTATGATGTGTTATAGGAAGCCCCCGGTACCCCTCTATTTATAGTAGAGATCAAGGTCAGGGTTCCCAGTATGTGCAGAATTGGAAGGGGGCAAAAGATCTAAAATTTTCACAACAATTATGGAAGTTTTGCAACGTACAACACTCCAAACAGTCATTTGTAACACTTAGACAATCGTCTAGTGTGTGAGATGGTCGTCTGGCAGTTTCCCAATCACACACAAATTTGGAAATTTGATCCAATCAGTTCAACAACTTGAATCAGTTGGTTCATAAGGCAAAACTATGCCAATTCTATTTCTGATTAGCATCACAACCCAAACGCCCGTCTCAACACATGATACACTCGTCTAGATCTCTAAACAGTCGTCTTACCCAATGAGATGGTCGTTTGGTAGTGCAGTTAGCTAATCTGTGGATTTTTTGTGTGAATTGAATACCTGAACACTTTATTAATCAATTGATTGTCATTCAAGATGAAACTCCTCTTCTAGATGAGTCCCTATGTGTGTAACCCTATAGGTCCCATGTCACATTGGCAGTGAATGTCCATAAAAACTTATGACATCATAAGAAAAGAGTGGTTCCAAGTCGAACATAAGTGCCATCCAAGTGAATGTAAAGTTGGGGAGAAACTTCAACCTACAATCTGCGTATGGTCTTTTAGTGTTTGTATAATTCCTTTGCCACTGATATCTAGATTGAACTAGAGGTATGGTGCATTCATCCTCATTATTATTCAATATTATTTCTTAAAAAAGAGAAGACTACATGAGATATATGTAAGCTCAATATCACATATTGACTCACATGTGTATGGTCATACTTTTCTCAGTCTTTCTAATCAAGAGGCCTTGAATATCATACTCATGTAGAAGGGACAAATCCCATCTCCATCACTCATAGTCAGTCCCCATGTGTCAAAGTCACCCAATCATTACCGTTATAACAACCCATATTTTAGTATTGTGTTTGATGATTCCAAAGTATACTCGATGACATGTGATGGGTGCAATAATTTCAGGTCTAAGAACCACAACCATCACCATCACCGTGAGAGTTGACTATGACTTCCATGATGATGGAATCCTGATGAAGTGGCCCTATTTTAGGACTTCATCATGTGTCTTTTTGCATGATAATAACGTCTAAATAGTTTAGATTACAATTCATTCCCCTCAATATGATTGTTTATGATAAATGCACTTATGCCTCTTTTTGTGTGTATTTCAGGGCATTTACACATGCATTGATGCATGGGAGAGAGATGAAGAATGTCTATGGGGTCTTACAACCCAAGAGTGACCTATCTCTTCCCTGAGCTTTCCTTGGATGCACAAGTGAAATTTGAAGCAAAAGGAGGCTAGATGAAGAAGATGTAGAGATCAGCACCAAAGAGCCCCAAAACAGTGGTGGCACATCACCGTAGTAGTGGGAATTGAGCTCCAAAAGTTACAGGGAATGTGCTCAATTTACACATGAATGACTCGGTCGTGATCATCATAATGGCCATGGTCATTGATGGCCCACGACTGTGACCCCCACAATAGTTGTGGCCATCACATTACACCTCACATGTGGTCATCACCTCACCCGTGATGATTTATGCATAAAGATCCCCAAAATCAAAATGGAATTGGTCCATGTTACACGTGAATGACTACATTTGTGGCCATCAACATGGTTGTGGCCCTTGAAGACCACTTTGCTTGTGGTTTTTCCCATTCCTGTGGCGAGTTGAAGACACAATGACCTCACAGTTGCCTCGCCCGTGGTCTCCTCCTCCAACATGTTTGTGGTACCCCACACGGCCATGGTACCCTCTACCCACCACAACCATGGCACCCTGCCACAGCCATGGCCACCATATACACTTATCACTTCTAGGTGCATTCATCACCTCGGCCATTCCACCACCCATATCTATTCCATGAAACCCCCACCACGGTTGTGGCACCTCAAAACGCCTGTGGTGACCACCTAAACCTACCCATTTTCACCACTGATTTTTGCAATTTGCCCCTACTTACCCTAGTGCTTCCCCACCACATATATATACATAGGTGGTGGCCACATCATGAAGGTTACATCCCCTTATCTTCCATTGCTCCTCTCCACCCACTCTTGAGCATTCATTGCACTCCCCTTGCATTTATGCTCTCCATCCACTATTTCGACCTCATTTCCACCAGAGAAACCTAGTTTTCTACCATAATCCCCTTCATTTTCCATGTCCATAATCCACCTTGGAGGAGGGAGGTCACCCTAAAATATCTAGGAGGTGAAGAAGGAGGATCTACTTTGAGCTCATTCGAGTACTATCCCCTTCTTTTCATTTCTTTTATCTTTTCTTGGAGCATGTCTAGCTAAGACCGTAGTGGTGGACTGTTTGGGGCTAAAATGTGACTTTGATACCATGTTAGGGGAAAATAATTTGTAATGAACATAATTTCATTTTATGATGATTGCCTCTTTCTTCTATCTCATGTCCCATTATATCCCATTATATTACATGTGGTTTGTACTTTTATACATAAATTGTTTGTTTAGTGATGCTTGATGGCACTTAGCTTCTAGGGGAAATTGGAATGTATGTGGCAATCTTAGTAAAGGCTCCTAGGTCCAATTAGTGGATTCCTAGATAGCCCCCTTTATTCCTAATTAAATCTGCCTTCTTCTTCAAGTGAGTGTGAGATCTAAGTAGCTAGTGTAAGTGTGATTGGTACAATTGCCTAGAGCTTCCTAAAGCCTGGATGGCAAGTAACATGAGGTGAAACACACTCATCTCTACTCCCATTCCTACCCTTGACTCTCAATTACCCCAATAACACTTACCCTAGAAACCTAGACTTGCCAAGTCTTACTATAATTACACCTAACCCTAGTTCTCCAACTAGTAGTATAGGGTATATTCTAATACCACTTGCCTTGTGATTTGGTTAGATAGTCTAGATTGAAATGTGAGATTTGCATGCCATGTTGACCTTCCCCCAACTAATATCAAAGTGAATTCCCAAACGGCCCACCTATACAATCCATTGCTTAAAACCTAACTTGTCATCTTAGCTTATTAATGCTAGTTTAGCATAATTGCCTTTGTTCACTCTAGCTAATTGCCTAGTCTTGTTAATTAGGGTTAACTTAGATTCTTGCTTGTTGTTGTTCTTAGCTTAGTTCTTAGTTTCTAATTGCCTTGCTAGAGTAGTGTAGATCATCTTTCTCTTGGTTAGTTGATTGCTTAATCTGGTTTCTTAGATTTAACTTAATGTAATTTAGGATTTTTGGGTAATCTAATTTTCATATTTCCCTTGCTTTCTTACTTGCTTAGTGTAATCAGACCAAACCCACTTTTAAACCTTCAACCTTAATCTCCACTTTAGGAACGTAGCCAACATAAACCTAGCTCTAGTACCCCCTCTCTCCCTATGGATCGACCCCAATTGCTTGCCTCTAATCTATACTATAAAATGACCGTGTGTCCTTGCGGGGGCATATTTTAGTATTTTGAGTGATCCTTGTTAGAGGACTTATAAATTTGAAAGATCAAATGTGCATGGAAAATTGCACCAAGCTTTCTGGCGTTGCTGCTGGCGATTAGAGGTGCTTGACATAGCTAGTTAGTGTAGCTTAGCTTTTCCAACTTCCCTCATCATTGCTATTCTTTATTCTTTGTTTATGTTTGCATATTTTCATTCTAACTTGGGTTTTGTTTCTTGTTTATGTATTGAGTAGGTGACAGTTATGTTGTGTCATACGCATTCGACATGTACCTACTTGGTGTTATATGACCCCAAGATAGGTAGGAGGAGACGCAAAATCTACCACAAACAACACCCAGCAGCCGACATGGAAGAAAACAAACCTCACGGTGATGCTCAAAACCCATCCCAACTGCCCACCCATAAATACTTCACCCCGGGGAACTAGAATTCCTCCATTGCCACCCTTTTTGACCAAATGCCAGAACAACAATTCTCCATTCCACCCGCACTTCTTGGACTCCTCCTTACCTACTATGGGATGGAGAATGAAAACCCCTACCACCATATCGATGCCTTCCGTGAAACCTTTTCTACCTTCTGCACCCCCTGCTGCTACGAATGACTTAATCTAGATGACTTTCTTCCCATTCCCCCTAAAACAAAAGGCCAAGGAATGGTAAATCTCAAAGACTAAGTTTGTAATGTGGAATGAGATCAAGAAAAAGTTTCTCAAGAAGTTATTCCCAATTGCCAAGATGACTTAAATGCAAAGATGTATCACCTCCTTCTCCTAGAAAGAAAATGAATCTTTCCAGAGGCGTGGAAAGGTTCCAAAAGCTCATGTGCAACTGCCCCCATCACGAGGTACCATTGTGGTAGTTGGTCTAAGCTTTGTACACTGAGCTAGTGGAGTTGAGCCAGAATAATGTTGATTCTTCATGTGGATGCACCTTCATGGAAAAGCACCCTGAGGTGTCATGGCCCTTGTTTGAGCACCTTGCTAAGAATTCTCATCTTCAGGCTTTTAAAAAAGGGAAACATTATGACTGAAACTACATCCCTCCACCTCCTCCCATAGTTCCAACCCAAACTGTAACCAACCCTGACATCATGAAAATGATGGCAGATATAATGAATATGATGAAGAACCAAGCTGGTGGTTCTTCAAGTCATTCAACTATGGAAGTCAAAGTTGAAGAAGAAAAAGTTCATGCCTTGCATTCTTTTGGCAACAAAAACAACCAAGGACCAGTGTCCAATTACTATACTCCCGAGTGGAGGAATCATCCAAATTTCTCATGGAAACAACAAAATGAGTAGGGGTAAGGGCAGACAAGGCAACATCAAGGACCCAAGTATAGCTTCATGTTTGAGGAGGAAGTCCTAGGAAGGCTAAGGAACCTTTATGAAGTAATGAAATAGGTTTCCTCTCAAGGACAAAACATTATCAACCTAGAATAAAGGATTGACCAAATCTCCCTTTCACTTTATCACTGTGAAGAGGGGAGGCTCCCATATCAACCCATGGCCAATCCCAACAATGATGGTAGTTATGTGAGCACTACTCAAGGTGCTTATGACCCACCACAAGGCCAAGTACCCCCACTTAACCAATACCAAGGACCACCACATCCATATGCTCCTCCACCTAACCAACCCCCCTACAACTACCAATACCCTCCACCTCACTCATACCAACATCCCCCTCTACAATATCACCCACATCCACCACAACAACCACTACAACTCCAACCACAATTAATCCTCCAAAACCCAAATCCAAGGCCACCACCACCTCAACATCCATAGCCAAATCCAAAAGCTTCCTCTTCTTCTACCCATGAGAATGTGAAGGCAGTGATGGTTTAGGAATGGTCAGACATCAGAGTAGCCTCATGATATTGTTATTTATAGTGCAACTAGTGAGGCTAGAGGTGATAATGTAATCAGACATGTTGATATTGAGATCCAAATTGATGATAATATGATAAGAACTAGTGTTGATACCCTGATACCGAGCAGTGATACCATGATTCCTATGATTCTAGTTGGTGATTCCATTGATCCGAACCGATTGGGAGCCCAAATGCCCCCATTTCCTGATGCTCTTGAGGAGCCCTCTGTTGAAAGAAGAAAAAAGAAACATACTGAAAATATATTGGAAACTTTCAAACATGTGAAGATAAGCATTCCTTTTCTTGATGCGGTCAAGAAAATACCTCCATATGCATGATTTTTGAAAGATCTATGCACATTTAAGAGGAAAACAGCAGGGTGAATGCCAGAGAAAGTCAAGCTCACCGAGAATGTGAGCTCAATTCTACAACAATCCATGCCAAGAAAGAGGAAAGACCCTAGTGCTCCCATCATTTCATGTTACATTGGAGCACATCACATAGACCAGTCCCTTCTAGACTTGAGTTCTAGTGTGAACTTGATGTCATGTGATTTGTTTACTGAGCTCCAAATGGGACAATTAGGTCCATCTCATTGCAATCTACAATTGGCCATCTGATCAGATAAAAGACCTAGAGGGTGTGTTGATGATGTGCTAGTTAGACTTGGCAATGAGAATTCCACATTCTTCCCAACTAACTTCATTGTGCTATATATGGAAAAAGATTGTAGAAGAGTGCCTATTAGCTTGGTGAGGCCCTTCTTGGCTATAGCTGACATAGTGATACACGTGAGAACTGGCACCATCTATGTGACCTTCATGCATATGAAGATCTGGTTGAACATCTTCAACTCTTCAGTTACTGCCGAGGTGATAGGCACCACATAAGATGATTGTTATCTTGTTGAATGCCTTGAAGAGATTGTAGAGGAGTGCCTATCTATGTGGATTTAGACGCTACTCAAACTAGAGGTTTAGAGGCCATAGTTGAGTGCCCATTGTAAATGAGCTAGCCCTAGTGGCTGCAAGTAAGGACCTCACATCCATTTTGACCCATTGAAGAATTCTCTTGAAGAACCTCCAACTCCTAAACTCAAGTCACTCCCTGAGGGGTTGAAGTATGCATTCCTAGGCTCCAATGACACCCTCCCAATGATCATTTCTTCTATTCTCTCTCCAAATCAAGAAGGGGCATTGATAAAAGTCTTAAACAAGAACATTCGGGCCATTGGATTATTCATTTCTCATTTGAGGGGTATTGACCCCTCCATTTGTGTGCATAGGATTTATCTGGAGGATAATGCTAGAACAACCCACCAAATGTGAAGGTGGTTGAACCCAAAATTGAAGGAAGTTGTGACCAAAGAGGTCATGAAATTGTTAGGTGATAAAATTATTTATCAGATTTTTGATAGCACATGGGTGAGTCCCATCCAAGTCGTAGAAAAGAAGGGAGGGATCACAGTGGAAGAGAATGTTAATGGCAAGATGATGTCAGTTAGGGAACAATCTGAATGGAGGATGTGTGTATACTATATAAATCTCAATGAGAAGACTACGAAGGACAACTATCCTCTTCCATTGCTTGATTAGATTCTAGAGATGTTGGCAGGGCAATGTTTCTATTGATTTCTTGTTAAATACTTTGGGTACTTCCAAATTGCTATTCATCCTACAAACTAAGAAAAGACGACATTCACTTGCCCTAGTTGTACTTTTTCTTATCGGTGAATGCCATTTGGGTTGTGTAATGCCCCTTCCACTTTCTATATTTGCGTGACCTCTATCTTCATTGACATGCTTGTTCATCACTTGAAGTACTCATGGATGTTTTTTTCTATTTTTGGTAAGAAGCTTTGATGAGTGTTTGATCCACTTGGACGTCATTCTCGAGAGAGGCGTCAAGGTTTGCCTCATGCTATCTTGGGAAAAGATACACTTCATGGTGCCTGATGCCATAGTTCTGGGTCATTGTGTTTCAAAAGTTGGTATTGAGGTTGATAGGGCCAAGGTCGACCTCATTTCTACTCTAACCATTCCTTCTACCATAAGACATGTCTGATCTTTCTTGGGACATGTCAGTTTCTATCGTCGCTTCATCAAGGAATCTAGAAAAATCTCAAGACCTCTCTGTCATTTGTTGGAAAAAGATGTTGAATTTCACTTTGATGACAAGTGTGTTGAAGCCTTCAACAACTTGAAGCAAAAGCTCATTTCTTCTCCCATAATGCAGCCCATAGACTTCTCTTTGCCAGTTGAGATCATGACTGATGCCTCAAACATGGAAGTGGGGGTCGTACTGGGCCAAAGAGTTGTATGTATTCCACATGCCATCTATTATGCTAGCAAGACTCTAGACAAAGCACAAAGGAACTACACAACTATCGAAAAAGAGTTTCTTGTTGTTATATTTGCTCTTGACAAGTTTTGATTGTATCTTTTGCAAATTAGGGTAGTGATATACATGGACTATGATGCATTGAAGTACCTTATGAGGAAGAAAGACTCAAAGCCAAGGTTGATCTGGTGGAATTTGTTGCTTCAAGTATTTCATATTGAGATTGTGGACAAGAAGGGAGTGGAAAATTCAGCCCCGACCATCTCTACCCATTTGAAACACCCTTTGATGATACAAGCTAAATTATAGAAACAATGCCACATGAATAGCTCTTCCTACTCTCATCCACTCAAAGGCCATGCTAAAAACATATAGCTAATTTCTTATCTAGTGGAAGGATATCAACTACATGGACAAGGGAGGAAAGCAAAAGGTTGTTTTCTACAGTCAAAATTTATGTTTGGGATGATCCACACCTATTAAAATATTTCTCCAACCAACTCATTAGGAGATGTGTCCCGAAGATGGAGCAGTAAGAAATTCTATCTATGTGCCATTTTAGTGTATGTGGAGGTAATTTTGGTGGGAAACACATTGCTACCAAGGTTCTCCAAAGTGGTTTTTATTGGCCCTCCTTGTTTAAAGACTCCCATGAACTTTGCAAGTGTTGTTTGAAGTTACAAAAGGTAAGCACTATCTCAAAGAGGGACATGATGCCTCTGTTACACATTCTTGTGGTGGAGTTGTTTAATATTTGTGGGATTGACTTCATGGCTCCCTTTCCTCCCTCCATCGGATATGTCTACATTTTGGTTAATGTTGATTACGTGTCAAATTGGATTAAGGCTATTACAGCTAGAACCAATGACCACAATGTGGTGTGTGATTTTATGAAATCACATATCTTCAGCCAGTTTGGTGAGATGAGAGACATGAATTGTGATGGCAAAAGTCACTTCATCCATTGCATTTTTGAAGGGTTGCTCAAGAAACATGGCGTTAATCATAGTGTGGCTACTCCTTACCACCCCCAAACGAGTGGTCAAGTTGAGTTGGCCAATCAGGAGATAAAGATCATTCTAGAGAAGACAGTGAGACTGGACCTCAAGACTTGGTCATTACGTCTTAATGAGGCTTTGTGGGCTTATAGGACTACATATAAATCCCCGATTCGTACCATACCCTTCAAGGTTGTTTATGGAAAAAGCTTCCATCTACCGGTTGAGATGCAACATAAGGCATTGTGGGCTTTGAAGGCTATAGACGTTTATGGAGAGAATGTTGGGATGAATAGGAAGTTGCAGCTAAACGAATTAGAGGAGATGTGACATGAAGCATATGAATTGTCCAAATGCTATAAGGAGAGAACAAAGTTTCTACATAATAGGCAGATCAAGAAGAGAGACTTTGAGCCCAGAAAATGGGTATGGCTATATAACTCAAGGATGAAGTTCTTCCCCAGAAAACTCTGGTCTAGATGAGAAGGACCTTATCTAATAAAAAACGTATACCCACCCAGGGCTATGTTGATTTGTGAGAAAGAAGGAGCGAAAGAATTTACTGTGAATGGTCAAAGGCTAAAAGAAGTTTTGGAAGTAGGTCCAGACAAAGCAAATCAATGTTTTGATATTGTGATTCTAGTGGAGGAACATAAGCTTGAAGAGGAGATGTGCTTGAATGAACACGAGAGAGATATTTACTTCAAAGATGCTTTGGGAATTCCACAAGGATGAAAGAAGTAAAAAATCAATAAGCCCAGATGAAGGCATAAAATGTAGCACTAGTTGGAGGTAACCCACCTAGGTTTGGGAGCTTTTTCACCCAACTTTCACTTTTTTATACTTTTGCTTTCTTTTCCACGAATTACACACACGCAAACATGTGCTTGATAGTTTTTGTTTGAGTTTTGATGAGATGCAGGTAAGAGGTTGAAGAGAGAGATAGCAATGGCAAGACATGGTTGTTGAAGTTGAAATGTGGCAAAGAATTGAAAATTTTGCATAGAAATCAAAATTTTCAAATTTGAATTGATAAAGTACTGAATGAAGAACCACCATGGCCATGGTGCATCAAAACATCCATGGTGATTTAATTGTGAAATATCAAGAAAGTTACAACAACATGCCCAATTTAGTGAAGGATTGGCCACAACTTGGAGCTCAAAATGGTCATGGCCCATGCTGGAAAACATGCACGTGGCCACCTCCATGACTGTGGAAAGATGAAGGAAAGACGGTCATGGTGACCACCACGGCCGTGTTGAATTAAGTGCTAAAATTTGAAGAAGTTATAGGGATGGAGGTGATTTTGTACATGAACGACAACGGTCATGGTGATCCACCATGGCCGAGGTAGGAGGAGCACACCACGACCATGGCGTTCACCATGATCATTGTGAGGGTCAATCTATATCCATATCCACCCCACCATGTCTGTGGAATCTGCCACAGTTGTGTTTCCCAACCCCTACCATGACAGTTGTGACCACCACGGTTGTGGAAGGACTCGACCCCACCCATGTTTTTATTTAAACACCTTGACCATCTTCAATTACAAACTCATTTGCTCGACCCCCAAAACGGCCGTGGTGACATGCTCCACCCCCACCACCTCCCTCACAAGATGGACATGGATAGGAAGAACGACACTTCAGAACTTGAGTTTCGCTTGTCTAAGCACATCAAATAGGTTGAAGGATGAGATTTTCTGTAACTAGAAAGAATTATAAGACATTAAACTAAAAGACTATCTCCAACTGGAGATACTAGAAAGATTATAGTTTTAGGGTTTAGCAATTTTTATAGAGGTTTTGTATATCAGAAGCCGATGAGATAAAGCTATCGTTAAGGTAAAGCATGAAGGAAGAAAACTTGGGCATAACAAGCGACATCAGAAAACATTCCACATTCTCTTCTCTCAAAGAAAATGCCTCTAACTATGCACCAATTCCCTCTCTTGAGAGTAGTGGACATAGATCATAGTGGAAAGAAAAGTTGGGGCAGCCCTGATCCTAGGTACTCTTGTACACCCAGATCAGACAAAACTTCGAGAGTTGAGACTACCCTCTCTCAAGGGAGTCCAACCGAGAAACATGATTCGATAGCTAGTCAAAAGCGTGACCCAAACAGAGAAGGCTAGAGTTCATATGCTATAAAGATACCATCCAACAAATAGGAACCATACACAGATGAATATGAGATAAACTCCACAGATTCCAATAAGCATAGATATACAAATAGGTTTTAGTTACAATGCATAAGTAAAAGAAAGTAAAATGATGAAAAAGGGAAGATAAGTATCGACCTCCTTGATGTAGGAGGTCGATATACAATAGTGGACCCCTAAGGTGTGGCTAACTCAGTATCGGGAAGGGGCCCTATCGGGATACACCCGTGTCGGGCTCTCGACCGTGTTGGGTCTTGAGTCGCGATGGGTAAGGGCATATCAGGAAAGGACTCCCTACCTGATATGGTAGTGTCGGGCAACCAACCCTATCGGGCGGTGAGTCATGTCGGGTAGTCGATATCAGGTTTGGTATCTTATCGTGTTAAGACATGTGTCAGGTTAGCCTTCACTTAGGTTCTTGGGTTCCTTGTATTGGGTGTAGAGGGGTGAGCCATCTCGGGTTGAAGCCCATCTAGGAACCCAGCACGCGGAGGTGGCCTAGACAGTCGTGTCGTGCTATTTCAGCTACCGGGATGGGTTCTAAGTGAATTCCTCCCGCCCCTCTTGGGTTGGGAGTGTGCTCACCTAGTATCTCCCGGCATGCTTGTGAACTCAGGGCACTAGCTCCTTTTTTCTCTAGAAGTTAGCTCTCCAGGGGTTCTGACCACTCCCATCGAGGTTCTGTAGCTGCTATTTATTGGTGGTGGCTGAAAGGGGTTGTGGTCCTCGTTGAGCTACATGTCCTTTGTCTGCTCCATCCACATGGCTTTGGGGGAGGGTCGACATGTAGATCACTAGATACAGTTGATGGGGTCGTTGCATGCCGGGTTGCGAGTATGTCGTGCTTGAACGTGTTGGGTAGAGGCTCTAGCGGGCTGCTACACTGAAGGGTGGTTGTTCTGCACCATGGACTCCATCAGGATGACGAGTCGTGGCGGGCAAGGCTCCATGTCGGGTAAGTAGTGTGTCGCTCGTCAGAGCTCCTCACGCGACACATTCGTGTCGGGTTTTTGTTGTATCGGGCAGTGACCGCGATGGGTAAAGCTGTGTCGCGTGGCCAGTACAGGGGCTGAGGCAGTTTGCTTGTCATGGATGGGCCGGGACTGGCCCATTAGCATTCTTTTGGGTGGAACAATGAGGGAAACTCTGCAAAAGATAAGAAATATTGTTAGGAGCATAGTGTGGGTTATTTCTATGCAAATAACAAAATAAAACAGAGAGTAAGGCATGTTTGAAGGTAGTTTTGATAGTGAAATATAGGCTCTAATACCATAAAATGGATTTTGTCAACTCCCCCAAACTTAGCATTTTGATTGTCCTGAATCAATCTACAAAAAAAATTTTGTTTGCAATACTTTTCAAAACCTAGACGTAGCCTCCTGAAAAGGGGTTTAAGTGAATTTTTGAGATGTCTTAGGGAAAATTACATATGGACACGAGAAATAGACTTTATTTTTCCTGCCTTATTTAAGAAAAAAAATTCTTTTCTGCTTCGGCGAGACTTGGGTGCATGATTTCGAAGTAAGTTTTCACACCAAACAGCTTGGAAGTAGAAGTTGGGTTTTTTTTGGGTAGATTTAAGGCTTTTTGGGTTTTTCTTGCTTCCGATTGGTCCATCTAGGTATAGGTCCGTTAATGGTTAAGTGGTCCCTACAGTCCATGCCAGTTGGCTTTAGAGCAGTGATTTCACATCCTACGTACCACTGCCCCAGATCGACCATGCCTAAAGATGGGTACTTTTGGAAAGACAAGTGTGTTTTTTTTATGGGCACAACTCTCATGCTTTTATTCACTCTCATAAGGCTTTTCTCTCTTTTTGGAATTTTTGATACGTCGGGAAGCAAAAAAGGTTCGCTGTTTAGGCAGCTTTGTCCTTCACATCCACATCTCTTAGCTGTTGCAAGATTATTTTTCAAATTTGGGGTAGAAAAGTTGTAGCCTTTTAGTCATTTGAGACTGCGTTTTCAAAAATATCATAATAGAAATGTGCACCACCTTAAACACGGAGAGAACAAACTAAAAGAAATTGTACAAAGTATTTTCTATAGAGTGTTTTTATACAATTGTTAAGAGACAAGCAGTTGTATATGTACTATTTTGTATTAGACATGTATGTATATGTACATAGGGTATGATAAGGAAAAGAAGAAAGGCAAAAAGGGAAAATTTTGAGTACATCCCTCACTGATATATAGTACCCCTCCAAACTTACCCCACACTATGTCCCAGAGTTGTGAGATGGCTAAGGAAGGGTAGTGATATGTCTGTGAGGGTTTAGTTGGTGTGTGCGCCTTTATCTGATAGAAGCTCCATCACATACTCTCCTCGTTTGCTATGATAGTCGAAGTGGTGGAGCGTTTCTGGCATTTTTTTAGCTCCACCGAGCTATAGATCCATTGTAGCACATAGATACCACAGTGATTTGATTGTGGAGCTTGTTGAGGACTGCGGTGGTAGAATTGAAGCTCATGCCACTTGGTTGTCATGCTTCCTTGGTACGACTGGATCAACGTCGCCACCTTGATGTAGTATTTCCTCACTAAGCACTCGAGGGATGTCAACGGGGTTTATGTACACTGCACCAGATAGTCTTTGTTGGCGTCAGAGTTGTTGTAGAAGATGGCTACTTGCAGGCGAGTGTACACCATCAGGAGTGTCCAATGATTGTCATGTAGCATTGGAAAGAAGATGATGCACGACATGCTTCTCTATATATGGTGCAGAAATAGTTGTTTCACTCCTGACTCATTAGCCAAGAAGAGATCGTTGAACATCATCGTATGGGTGATGTAGGCATGTTCAAACTTCTTCTATATAATCGGAATGTAGGCTGACACCATTGAGAACACTAAACATCCTCCTTCCTTGACTAAGTCCCGAAGATCATCGAAGGGGACTATAACATTGTATGTCTGATAGATGACATCTATGAGTATTGAATCAACAAGTCTAAGAAGGACTTCGTTGACCTATTCTTGAGATAGAGTAGCGCATGTTGAATGGTCAAAGTTGTTGATCAACTCTTCAGATACAGTAGGCGAAGCGGAGCCTTCATTGATCAGTACATTCCAAAGGATTTCAATCTGCTTGCCCATCTCGTAGATGTTTGTGGCCATCTAGACTTCTCTTGAGGGGCTGCTGGGCTGGGAAGAATCAGTTTCTTGGTCACTATCCAACAGCTCCTCTGGTACACCTACGTCTCGAAAATAGTTCTTGTCCTTGATCAACTACAATGCATACATGCTTCAGAGCTGATAGAAATTTTAGCCTTGGAGATGCCTCATATATCCGAAGATGTTCAGCAGCTCCATTGCGTGCAGGATGATAAAAAGATTATTCCCGCTTCCCGGCTCTTCTTGGATGGGGAAGTATTAGAGAGAGAAGAAGTTCCAAACACTGTTGTGGCGTCAGACTCCATGCTTGATAGTGCGGTTAAGACGCAGTGGAAGAAGTCGTAGATGCTTGTCATCAGGGCATACATAGCTTTGTCCTGTGCGTGAGACCTCTGCATTGCAGCAGTTGAGATGTATGACGTCGTGGTTCTGGAGGTCCACCACACAAAGGAACCAGTGTCCTCTATGCTTATAGGGGGCTAACACCAGGATTGGATTGTTCTTCTCGATGTGTTGGAGCATGTCAGCCACCTGCTTTGCCTCATATGCCCCTACCATTAATCTCCACGCCAAGGCTAGGGTGGCATTGTAGTACGGTTGTTAGTCTGTCCTGATGGCGATATTTTCAATCATTACGGCTTCCAGGACCCTGAAGAGGATCTTCCCCATGATGACTTCTGAGCGGAACATGCCTTTAAGCACTCTGCGTCGTACCGAGAAGTACTCGTTGCTCTAGACGATGGCCTCTTCATCTACCTATAGCCTCAGGACCATGTTCAACAACTTCTGGTCCCAGATCATCAGGTAGTCGATGGCGCACCTATCAAAGTCAGCCATCTCAAAAGAAGGAATCTCTTACAGCTCAGTAAACTCATCTGTCATTGAAGTCTTTGCTCTGGGAGGTTGGTTGTCGATGGAGCAGTATATATCACCCCCTTCTCCCTCTGATTCTCCATATGAGCCCTCCGCTAAGATGATAGATATGTCTTCATCCTTAGCTAGTTCCAGGGAGGTCGAGGGAGTATTTGTGTTGATGCCACGGGCTCTCTCTTATCCTGCTAGAGCCCCGTCGACATATTTGTTCGTCGTCTCTTCCTCAGGCGTTGTGAACGGCCCACTAGAGGAGGAAGAAGATGACGATTCATAGGAGGATGCTGAAGATGAAGGTTGAGAGCTGGAGTCAGGTGGCGATGGTGATCTCTTGGGATGTCTTGAGTGGTGGTGGTCATCCCTTCGGTTCAACCTTCTTTGATGGCGTTGATGCATTGAAGCGTCGTCTGCATCATATTGTTTAGCGCCTCTATTTGGCCAAGCAAGCCAACTAGGGTCAGGAGTTGGTGTCCTACTCATTTAGCCTCCTCTAGAAAACTTGGAACTTGTGGGTTAGGGAAGCAAATGTAGTTGTGTGGTCGCTTGTTACCTCTCGCATGTTGTCGAACTCCAAGCAGAAGATCTGCCCTAGTGATATGGGGGCTGGATCTGATCGGCTTCAGCTTTGTGTAGCACTCCTCATGTGTGAAGCTCGGCCCGAAGATTGTGCGTCCTCGATCGGGGTCGAGTCCACCTCAAGTGTTCACGAGGGTGTGGCTTCAAGGTGAGGAATTGGCATCTTTGTGGCTGCCTCTGCCTTGTCAGCTTGGGGTAGCATAGAAGGGCATAGAGTAGGTGAATGTTGCTCTACCATACAACTCTCGTTGTCTTCTTCCATTGTGATCATTGGTGTAGATGGTGGCAACGTCGGTGTTAGTTGAACAGCCCCAAGCTCTGCTTCTAGGAGATTGACGAATGCCTCATCACTAGCGGTTGGCATCACCGTTGCCTCTGTCATTGTCGGCACGATCGTGGTTTCAGGAGTTGCAGCTACTTCTACCACAAAGGCCTCTGGGCTATGATCGTATCTGCTTCCCTAGTGGCATCGACGACCTCCACGATTGTCACTATTTCTTCAGTAGCCATGGCAGGCTTTACTGTTGTAGCCGCGACAGGTTCGGTGGTGGCATCATCGGCTACTGGAGCGGAAGTTGCTGGTTGTGTGGCGGTGGTGGACGGCTTGGTGGTGGCAGTGACAGGCAAGTCGGGGATGACGACCGCCAAAGATTTGTCCAGCTGAGTGGTGAAAGGGATTGGCCTTCCTGTAGTGGCTACCCTTTCTTGTATGATTCTGGTGGCAGCGTAGTTGGCTTCAACGATTATGGCTTCGATTTCTTCCTTCATGCAGACCAACTTCTCTGTGTCATAGTTGAAGTAGAGTGGGGGGGGGCAGGAGCAGATGTGTCCTCATGAATTTTTATAAGAAGTGGCTTCTCTTCTTCTTGATAAGGTTGGCCCTCACGAGGAACTTTAAGTCTATCTTATCATCGCCCTTATTCTCGATAGGCTGTGGGGCTCTCTTGGGTATCCCAGCCCTACCTCAATTAGATTGACAAGCCCTCCCATGTTGTACTCCTTGGTGGCGTCCTTCATGGGATGTAGCCTGTTCAACAGGAACCGCCCCATGTTGATCGTGCGGCCCTCCATCATGTAACAAATGAGATGGAGCTCTTCAGTGTATAGGTTGCTGGTCTCGTACTTGCTGAAGAGTAGGCTCACCATGATTTTGTGGATTACCCTCCAAAAATAGGAGTGCACTGCCGCCACGTTGCTTCCTGGCTTAAACGATAACTCGCCATTTAGCCTCCTCCAGAGTGTGACTGGATTGAACTCGTCACCTTCAGTGATCCTGACACCGTTATTGAGAAGCTCCCTTTTGACTTTTCTAGAGGAGAAGATCTCATTGAGCAATCTCTCAGAGATATCATGATCCACATTATAATCTGCCCGCTCCGCCAAATCTTTTGGCTTCTTCTGGTGTGTTCGATACACGGCGGAAGGATGACATGAACTCTCTCGTGAGTACGATGTAAGAGGCGGTGTAGCTGAAGTATATTTTTCTCATCCCGTCAGCTTCTAGGATGTTCTCAATCCTACTAAAAACATCGATCTGGTAGAAGGATTCCTGGTGGAAAAAGTGGGTTGGTCGGTAGACCTTCGTTGCCAACTCCGCGTACCGCCTCCGGTGTTCTTCATATCTTGGCACGAACTGGCCCGGTGAGTGATCTAGGGGCTTCGATTCTGCCGTTGTCGTTGTGGTTGTTGCTGAGGTTGGAACTTCTTCTATTCAGGGCCTTTTATTGACCTCATACGACCCTGCCGCATCGGTGTTTGGATGCTTCTTCACAGTGGAGGTGGCTTCTTTTGTGGCCTCGGGGTTGATCCTCCAACCTTGCTCAATGACCTCGACGATGGTTTGTCTGGTGCAGGCCATTTCTACAATGTTTAAACAAAATGGAATGACTCATAGTAAAATTGGTCAACCGAATCACTTTGCCCTATATCCGGTAGTATACTAAAGGTAGTATGTCGCCCAATATATGTTAGGCGACATTTGAAAAACTGAGATCGGGTAGGGCCCATATTAAAAAAACTATCACGTGATCCGACAATGCCTAATAGCAGCAAGTCGGTATCTGGAAAAGGTAAAACACATATTGGCACTCGATAAGGTCTGACCAACAGGGTGGGCAGATGTGGCATCCAACTCACAAAAACAAGATCAACTTAAGCAGAAGCGAATCATTTGAAGCGGATTACTGAAAATCACTAAAGATTAGAACTTTTTGCAAAGAGATCCACACATAGGAAATCTTTTTCATCAAGAACCAAAATATAAGATTCACATTCTGGTTTAATGTACATAACATGTACCATCTCTTTTCAGAGACTACATCATCAGCTGCCTTATAAAAATTATATACGGACAACATATGAATCTTGAGGCATTAAGCCAAAACCTCAGATCGATTCATAAAACACTGACTAAAAACTCTGAGGACCTAAGAGTATAGAGACGACACATAGGACTTTGTAATTACATAACATGACATGCAGTCTCTCCACCTGAAATATTATTGTTGTCCTTGCTGTTACTATTGTTGCCCATTCCCTATAATAGGATTCCTTCTTCTTTGTTCGCGTTCACCTAAAAAATTGGATCCCATGGGGGTGAGACAATTGTCAATTGCCCCAGCAGGAGATGTAACTCTCCGCCAAAACATTGTTATAGAAGTTTATTAAAATAAACTAATCAGAAGTATTTATATATATAATCAACAACAAGTAAGTCACTTGTATGAACAAAGTGAAGTAATCTCCTTTTTCGAGGATAACATTACATCTACTCATGGTAGACTCATACTTCATCCACCTACTTGTAATGAATACAACAGATATGAACAACATCAATGAACTATAGATATATAACAGAAAGGTAACATCAGCCAATGAATCTCCATATTCAATCCTTAAGAAAACATGTTATATGACTGATTTCATTTTACAAACACACTTATGCCCTGAGGAGATGACGTATACCACTCATACTCCAACCGACCACTGTGAAGTCAAAATTGGTACCATACATAGGTCAATGGAAGAACTGGATTCCCATGACCTCTCACATCCTGGTCAGTGCGGGACAATAAGTAGGACTGTGTTAACTGCTCAAGATAGCTTCCCAGGGTATACTGGAACTTCTCTATAGAGTTACAGCGTCAACTGCACTCTCATCGGCCATCGAGAGATTTGTTGTTTATCTTCATCGACCCAACATAAGTATTATGGGGAGATGTGTATGACATCTATCCCAAACATCAGGAGATTAGTGATACATCCATCCTGACACATGAAGGATTGAGAGGTTTGATGTTTACCTTCCCTCAAATCACTTCACCGGACGTAAGGATATTTTTAGCCCATTCACCCCCACATATTCAAAATATGCGTTCTGGGTTTTACCGCGGGCACTCGTTTCACCATCACCTATTCCTGATGATGATGGATCTATGGTCAGGGCTCTATATGAATAGATTTCACTTGATTAATTAAGTACATTTTCATATTCTTTTAGCATCAACCAAGTTCTCAAACAAGACTTATTACAACAATGCTATAAAGAGACATGTACTACTTTCATCAGATACTTATCAGTCTTTCAAAGACCTTGGGAACTCAGTCCCTCATTTCAATACGGGGAATTCTCATCCCTTCACATTCGCATCACCATAATCATACAGTTCTGGGTATTCAAACCCTTACTCATCAATGAACATCATTACCATGTATTAGGTAATTATCACCTTTAGGTCATCTGACCAAGGCATCCAGGATACTTGTTACACAAGCATCAAATCTGGCTCACAAGGCCATGAAATATCTTGTCACCTCTTTCTAGGTAACAACTTACTCATATGACTCATAAAATCCATGCACATTGTTACAACAACATCAAGGCACAATAGGCCAATCAACATTTATTATATAAATTTCACAGCTCAAACCTGGCTATATCCATCATCTCATAATATATGTATGGTTATTAGGGCTTATCATTCCCTTTACCCAAATTAGGGTAGGGTTCCCCATTTCTCATTAATTAGGGTTTCATGATTATATTATATGTTTAACCCTCAATTCATTATTCCATACCTCTGGGGCATTCAAAGATATCATAAATGAGTTGTTCAAGATCGTTACTCTCATCATATAGTATTAATGATCCTCAATTCAAGGTATGAGTTCATTTCTCATCCTCATCATGGTATGACTACATCATACTCATCATTTGGGCTTAACCCCATTCTCAAGGTACATTAATTAACACTCATCAAAGTGCAACAACTCATTACATTTCATTGTAATAGTTGCATATCACACTTCATATGTTTCTTACCCAATTAAATTGGATTTGGAGTATATCAAGGTATATAAACCTTGAAGTGCTAAGTGTGATAACTATCATATCTTGATGTATCACTCTCTCATCATTTCAGACTCTCTTGAGTTAACCAACTTATTTTGTATTAAGGTATTTTCCCTCTTAATACATTACATCACTAAAATCTCACCTTTAGCATATAATGCATAGACCACACATTAGAATTGTCCAACTATCTTTAATGATATGGACTTGTCTAATGCTAAAGACATTGTTTACAATTAGGTTTCTTATAATCAACCACATGAAATTTTTCACCTTTACAAGGTAATTCCTTCTATCTCATCATTAGGGTTTCTTGATACCCTAATTTAAAATTAGGATTATGATACATTGTCACATTGCCCAAGTTTAGGGATTTATGTATTATGACTTCACATTAGAGTCTCATATACCTTCACCCTTCTTAGGGCCTCACATCACGACATAGCATTAGAGCTTCATGTGATGTAAATTCTTAATCTCGGTTTCTCATGGAATCACCCTCAACTTGGGTTTTACATGTCATTTCATGACATCACCCTAAGTTTGATTCTCACATCACATCACAACATAAATGTTCCATATACATCATTCTAATTTAGGGTTTCTCATAACATAACCCTAGAATAGGATTTCACATGGAATCATCCTTAATTATGATTTCCACTATAGTCACCCACAATTTGGGTCTACAATTCATCTCCATTAGGATTTCATTCAATTATCCATAATTAGAGAGTCATTATTCATCCCAATTAGGGTTTTACATATCATTTCCATAAATTAGAGTTTCACTTATCATTACCCTAAATTAGGGCTACATCCTTACCCTATATTAGGGTTTTATTTAGAATTGCCCTCAATTAGGGTTAGAACTCAATATCCCTATTAATTAGGGTTTATGTTCATGATTAGGGTTTCATGATCTCTTTTCTTAAGGATCATACCCTTAATCACCACATGAATCATATTCATGTATGAACTCATGCTATCAAGTTCTCAACTTGATTAGGTCATATCAACCCTTCAATCAAGTACATACAACTATGATTAAAATAGTGTACCAAGTCATTGATCCTATAAGCAATTAGGGTTCATCCCTTAACTGGCACTAATCACCTAGGTACTATTAGGATTTTAACCTTTGTACCTTCATTGATTATCATTACTAATCATCATTGGATCAATGGATCATTCATCATCTTAATTCTCAAGAGATTCAATCACATTGGACCTCCATTACATAAGGTATCCAATTGAATTGACCAATTGAATCTTCAATCAAATTTGACTACTTGAGCCCCAAACGGTCTTGGTCCTTCAAAGTTCAAATGGTTTGAAACCGTTTGGTAAAGGTGGTGCTTGATACCATTTTATAAAGAAAGTACTTGAAACTGTTTGCTAAAGGTGACCTTGAAGACCGTTTACTTAAGGTGGTCACTTGAAACCGTTTGCTAAAGAAACTTTTTGAAACCGCATGGGCTCAACCGGTTTGTGATCGTTTGGTCCTAAATGGTCTTGAGACCATTTGTCCCCAAACGGTCTTGAGACTGTTTGGCCTCAAACGGTCTTGATACCGTTTTGTCCAAACCTCCTCAAAACCGCATGGACCAAATATGGTCTCAACCAATCAAATTGAATTAGGGTTTCCAACGTTGATTCCTTCAATCATTGAATTCATGGAACCAATCATCAATTGGACATATCATCATACTTCAATAGATTTAAATAGGTCAACCTTCAACTGATTTGACTCTCAATCGACCCTCAATTGGTCATCAATTATGGTTTGAATCAATTAGATTAGGGTTTGGAATCGATGATCCTTAAACACTAATCAATGCAAGATTAGTTGCTTTAAAACCATTGAACCATCATCCAAATTGAACATGACCTGACCCCAAACGGTCTTGAGGTCGTTTGAATGACCACCAAATGGTCTTGAGACCATTTTAGCATGTCAACATCAAAATCCAAGTCAACCAATTAGGGTTTGGATCATTGGTTTGATCACCAAATTAGCAATTGATTACACTCCAACTTAGTGTCTTTGGATCTTCAATTTCTTAACCATAGTCAACCCTAGACCTCCAAAAGGTCATGGGTGACCTCCAAACGGTCTTGAGACCGTTTGGGTGATCCCCAAATGGTTTTGAAACCGTTTGGGTCAATCAATCCTGGTTTCAAACTCAATCAACTTGGAAATCAGAACTTAACCGGATTAGGGTTTTGGTGATTGATTGACCTTCAACTCATGAACCAATTGGAACTAACCAATCATAATTGGTGGGTCATTAATCTAGATCATTTTCAACATATCTCCAAATGGTCAACCCTGATCAACTCCACCAAACGGTTTGAAACCATTTGGTCTCATGCGGTTCAGTGAAACCGTTTGCTCCCAAACGGTTTGGGAAACCGTTTGAGAAACTCAATCAAGATTGTTTGCCTTGGATATTTGTAGAGGTGTGTGCTTATCATCTTCAACCTCTAAACTCACGAAACCTACTGTGATTTCCATGGTGATTGCAGCCATCAACCAAATCAATTATTGTAAATGTAGAAATGATCATTATTTGATAAGGAATTGAATGCAATAAAAAAATTAAGGGTTCAAGTTATAAAACCCGCTTCCAATTGAGCTCCAAAGATCCATGTTCATGGCAAAAATGGTGGATGAAACTCCTTTCACTATTCCAAGGCTCATCCTCAAGGTTTGAGTGAAAAGGAATGGTTACAATTGAAAAGGAGATCGAAATAGGAAGAAATCCATAATTTATTTTCGATTTCCACCATGGAATCAAGGTGAAATGGATCAATAACCTTACCAACAGGTTGGGGGTCATCCTTATGATCCTCCCAAGCTCCGTTGGTCGTTTCCCAAGCAAGGAGAAGAAGTGGGGTCGTAAAAGCCTTTCACTTGGCTTGTAAAAGGTTCTTTTATAAAAAATTCAATGAGAGAGAATATGCTTTTTAAAATCCAATTAATCCTAAAAATGTGGCCGTCTCTTCCCCCTCATCTTCCTTAGGGGAGAGGCTATCTTGTTTGCCTCTTATTCCTCTAAATTATACATGATTTAAAGAAAAGCAAATCAAGCACCTCAAATCATATTATATTAATATCCATATGTGAGTGGATATTTCTTTTTCTTATTTAATTATGTGTGAGTTATCCACTCCCTTGGATATTTTCGTGGTCCTTGCAAGGCTCAAGGATTTCCACACACATATGAATCCAACCATTATAATTTTGGTTGAAGGACCTTTAATTAATACATTTATTTTTTCCCTAAATCGAATTAGGGTTTCAATTAGGATTAAATCTTGATTATTTTAATATCAAGATTCTCTCTCCTCAAAATTAATTCAAATGAGGCGACCCTCTCATTTTATTTGCCCTACACGGTTCCAAGAAACATTAGGGACCTTATTGAAGTGGTAAGTTGCATATTGCACCCTAAGTTTTGGGTAAATTGCACATTACACCAAAACTAGGTTTTCATGCACATACATTGCTTTATCAGCTCTTTCTTGGTATTCAAGCTTCCATAAGTCATACCTCAGCATCATTTTCACTCTCATTATGCTTCAAAACATGAGGAACATATTATCATGCAAAATTTGCAGTTAAACCCCTCGACTTGGGTAATTTGCACTTTAGTCCAAAACAAGCAAACATTGCTTCAACATTATTCAAACATGACTAGAATTGCAACATAAGTTCCTCTTGAGGCCTAATTAATTTTCACAAGAGGAGATTAAGCATTTAATCATCTTTCTTAATCAAAACACCTAGAGTTAGAGTATAACCCAGGTCAGGGATGTTACAGCAGATATCAGGTTGCTTCTTTAAAACATGCCCTGCTTGATAGGGGCGTCGCACAGAAGGGGTGTCACACGACAAGGATAAAAACATGATTAATCAACGTGCGGTTCATTGTGTTGGGTGATACTTGTGTCACCCGACATGATTCAAAACTCTTCTTAAAACAAACGGGTGATAAGGTATTGTCGTGAGCTTGTGATTCATGCTCGAAATAGATCTTTGCAGTCGTATCAGTTGGGTGTGCGTATCGTGTGACATGAGTGTCGCGTGATATAGGTAAAAGGCGGATACGTATACAAGGCGGTGAAGAAAATGCAAGCCTATTACGTGATAAGTAAAACTTGGTACAAGGCCAAAGGCATCGCTCGACACGAGTCACACTAGAGAAGTTGTCGCGTGATACAAATCAGCCGATACGGTCTACGCGTCACAATAAGGCGATAGAATTACGCGATAGGCGTATTGAGTTTATACTTGTATCAGGCAAAGGACTGGTGGTGCGCGACACAGGGAACAGGGGAAGGTGGCCGATACGAGAGCAAAGATTGATGAAGGTTGAATGATATGGAAGCAGGTGAAATGGTAACTTTTGTGCCCGATACGGTTAAACTCACGTTACTATATATAGACGTCGCGAGCAGGGTATAACGGGTAAAACAAGGACACGTGTCGCGTAAGGTGGTGAATCATTTTCCGAGACATGGTAAGATCAGTGCAATATGTCACGTCTTGGGAAGCGGTTCGTCTTCCTAAGCATGCTTGTGTTGTGAGGCACACATGTCACATGATAACAGCGTGTCAGGTGATACGCATTTCCTGTTGCTCCTCCTTGCCTGATATGGGTGAGACGCATCGTGTAAGACGCGCTGTGCGGCAAGCTCGCCCGATATGGCCCTTGATCTTTGTTGTGTGCGAGCTCACTGGTCGATATCTTATTGGGTGACACGTTAGCCCAATGTGCTCATCTATGCGATAAGGTAGGCGCAACATTGCCTGACACCCCACTCCCAAAAACATAAAGGAGCAAGTTGGGCAACAAGTTCTGCACGACACAAGGCTCGTCGCGCAGAGCAAAAAGTGAGGAAAGGGCACCATCAAGCATGCCTGATATGCAACAAAGAGGCAGAAAACTAAAGCAAAACAAGGATAGAATAAACTAAATCAGGAAGCACTTGATGGGTAAAACATCATTGGCCTACGAGTATACTTTTAGCCTCAGATAGTATTACTCACCAAGGCATTAAAAACTAAGTCAGTGGCCCATAAAATGAGAGAGTTTGCCCATGTGGCACGTGCACAAACTCTGGCCTTATTACAATGATAATGTTTGTAATGTTCTTTTACTAGGAAAGGAAATGACATCCTATTCTACGAAAGTAAAACTTGGGTTCCCTCCCGAGGAGCGTTGTGGTTTCCATCTCCATCATGGCAACTTCTCATCTAGCTATACTCCTCCAGTGGGTGCAACTTCAACATCTTGTAGGGGTATCTCAGATCTTCTAACAAAAGCTTCGTCTTCATAGAACCTTTTTACTCTATGTCCATTTACTAGAAAAACCTTCATCAAATATTCTTTATCGTAAAGCTCCATCATCCCGGACGGATATGTCTTTGCGACTATGAATGGACCAGACCATCTACTCTACAATTTTCCTAGAAAAAGATGGATAGAAGATTTAAATAATAAAACCTTATCACCTTCATTGCATCCTTCCTCCTCAGGTGGGCATCATGCCAGATTTTGGTTCTTAGTATGTAGATCCTCACATTTTCATAAGCATGAAGCCTCATCTCCTCAAGTTCTTGATGTTGAAGAAATCTTTTCTTCCTAGCCAGCGTCCGGTTCATATTGAGTTGCTTGATTGCCCAAAATGCTTTATGTTCCAACTCAAAGGGGAGGTGGCATGCTTTTTTGTATATCAAGTGGTAAGGTGTGGTGCCTAGAGACGTCTTATACGTAGTCCAGTACACCCAGAGAGTGTCATGTAACTTAGCTGACCAATCCTTGCCGGACTTGCCAACTATCTTTTCTAATATCTGCTTGATCTACCGATTGGAGACTTCAACCTATCTGGATGTCTGTGGGTGATATGGTGTTGCAACCTTGTGACGAACGCCATATCTACGTAGGAGGGATTCAAACTATTTTTCAGCAAAGTGAGAGCCACCATCACTGATGAGGGTCCTCGACACTCTGAATCTTGGAAAGATTATCTTGTTAAAGAGCTTTATTACTGCCATGGCGTCACAGGTTGTAGTGGGTACCTCTTCAACCCATTTATATACATAGTCCACCACAACCAGGATATATTTAAAACCATTGTAGGAATGGAAGGGCCCCATATAATCTATACCCCAGACATCAAAATCTCAACCTCAATCCAATCCGAAAGGGGCATCTCATTTCGGTGAGAAATGTTTCCAATTCGTTGGCATTCATTGCAAGACTTCACAAAAGCATGATAATCCTTGAATAGAGTTGGCCAGTAGAAACATGACTGGAGGATCTTCACAGTTGTCCTTTTGCCCCCCCAGGTATCCTCCATAAGGAGAGGAGTGACACTCAAACAGAATCTTCAGGGGCTTCCTCCTTTGGTATACACCTTCTATATAACCCATCGACACAATGGCTAAACAACAACGGGTCATCCCATTAGAAATTCTTTAAATTACAAAAGAATTTCTTCTTCTGATTATAAGACATATCCAGGGGAAATTGTTTACAAGCCAGGTAATTGTAGAAGTCTACATACCACGGCCCCTCAGGGTTGGCTGTCTGGGCCACATAGATGGACTCATCAGCATAACTTTCATTGACGGTAAGCGGGTGGTCATCTTCCACCTGAATTCTTGAGAGGTGGTCGGCGACCACATTTTCTCAACCTTTCTTATCCTTTATTTCATGGTCAAACTCCTGCAACAACAACACCCAGTGTAGTATCCTGGGCTTCGCATCCTTTTACTGCATCAGGTACTAGATGGCCCCGTGGTCGGTGTGCACCACTACCTTGGAACACACGAGGTATGACCGAAACTTGTCAAAAGCATATACAATAGCAAGCATTTCCTTTTCAATAGTCGTGTAATTCAGCTGAGCGTCGTCTAGGGTCTTACTTGCATAGAAAATGGCGTGGTGCTTTTTGTCTTTCTTTTGGCATAGAACAACACCAATGGTGAAGTCACTAGCGTCACAGATAAGCTCAAACAGAAGATTCTAGTCGGGGGACTGGAGAATGGGTGTAGATACTAAAGTTTCCTTCAGAGTGGAGAACGCCTTCATGCACTCGTCCGTGAAATTGAATTTCATGTCTTTCATCAAAAGGTTGGAAAGGGGCTAGGCTATCTTTGAAAAATATTTTATGAACTGCCGGTAGTAACCGACATGACCCAAGAAATTGTACATACCTATAACTTTTGTGGGCGGAGGGAGTTTTGCAATAGCCTCAACCTTGGATGGGTCGACCTCAATACCTCTGTTGGACACCTTGTACCCCAGAACTATACCCTCTCAAACCATGAAATGACATTTCTCCCAATTGAGAGTAAGGCTTTGTTCTTCACACCTTCTCATCACAAGCGATAGGTTGTTCAAGCAATCATCAAAGGAGCTGCCATAAATGCTAAAATCGTCCATAAACACTTCCATTTTTTCTTCAAAGAAATTAGCAAAAATTGCATTCATATACCTCTGGAAGGTAGCAGGCACATTACAAAGCCCGAAGGGCATTCTCCTAAAGGCAAAAGTTTCATATATGCAAGTGAAAGTGGTCTTTTCCTGGTCATCAGGGTGGATGGGGATCTGATAGAAACTTGAGTACCCATCCAACCAACAAAAGTAGGAATGATGGGCTAGGCACTCCAACATCTGATCAATGAACATAAGGGGGAAATGGTCCTTGCAGGTGGCAGCATTGAGTTTTTGATAATTGATGCACATCTGCCAGCCTGTCATTGTCTTGGTGGCGATCTCTACTCCATCATCCCCCTTGACCATCGTTATTCCCCCTTTCTTCGGAACAACTTGAACAGGGCTAACCTATGTAATATCGCTCATAGCGTAGATAATTCCAGCATCTCAGAGTGTTACCACTTCCTTACTAACGACTTCTCGAAGCTTCTCATTTAACTTTCTCTGTGGCTGGGCATATGGCTTGGAGTCCTCCTCCAGATGGATTTTGTACATGCACATAGAGGGACTTATTCCACTCAGGTCTCTGATTGAGTACCCTAGGGCCTTCCTCTGCAACCTCAATTCTTCAAGTAACTGATCTTTTTGGCAATCTGTCAACTCCGAGTTGATAATTATCGGGTGTATCTTCTCCTTGTCTAGAAAGCGGTACTCAAGGCCTCTTATGAAAACTTTCAATTCCGATGGGGCTTCTTTTCTCTGTTCTTCGGTAGGGTCTTGGTGGAGAGCAACATACATAACTATCTCGACAGGATCTTCATCCTTAGAAGTACCTTCATCATCCAAGTAAGCCAACAATTCCTTGACGTCATGATCATCGACTTCTTGTACCTCTCCAGTTAAGGCACATATCAAAGGGTCTACCATGGCCTTCTTCTCTTATACTTCATTGCATAGTTGTTGATAGCTTTCAACAAAATAAGAGGATTCAAATAATGACGGGCCCTTCATGCAATCACTAATGTTGAAGTCGATATGATCTCCTCCAACTTGGATAGTAATCATACCCACCTCGACGTCGATAAGGGCTCGACCGATCACTAGGAATGGTTGCCCAAAGATAATAGGGTAGCTGGGGTCTTCTATTGTATCAATCAGAATAATATCGCAAAGAATAAAGAATCACCCTACTCGAACGGGCACATCCTCGACAACTCCAAACGGCCTGGTAAAGGTGTGATCAACCAATTCTATCTTCATATTGGTGCTCACCATGTCAGTGAGCCCAATCCTCTTGGCAAGGGATAGAGACATCAGACTGATGCTTGCTCCTAAGTTTACGAGACTGATGTGGCTTTTTGAATGCACTAACAAATTCACTCGGAGTTTATATCCCTGAGCTTTTCCCAAAACCAAGTGCAACAATACCACCCGCAAGCGGACGGATCTTATCGCAGTATAGTTGAGGATCGAACCCAAAGGACAACGTTTTTAAGAATCTTTGTCAGTTAGATCTAGCTCAAGTAAAACTAATATTTAGAACACTTGGTTGATTTGGGTTTGATTAAACTAATTGCAAGAAAGTAAATGCGGAATAAAAGATGGGTTTAGATCAATGATATGGAATCGCTGGGATGGTACCGGGTTTGACCACCGCTACACACACAAACATACTCCTTTGCAAACAATCCAGGCACAATATAACGCTCCAAGTAGAGCTGCTGCAGAACCCCCCATACGGGCGTTAGGTCCACGTAAGCATCACCATAGGCAGCCGATTTCTCATCGCCATCCGGATCACATGTCATACGGCTCTGAAGATACAAAAATCCACGGAGGTTGTGAACCCCCCATACGGGCGTTAGGCGCACAGAAGCATCACCAAAGGCTAGATGGCTCGTCCCCTCGCGGATCATACACTTACGACCTCGATGAAATCCCATCCTATTTCTAGTTTGGGAGTCAGCCGCGTTAACCGATAAACAAGCAGGAAGGTGACATGCGAGCAAACATCAATGTTTAGCAAGATGGTACAAAATCCAACTAAGGTTGTGAAACCCCTATACAGGCGTTAGGCACACAGAAGCGTCACCGAAGGCTAGATGGCTCGTCCCCTCGCGGATCATACACTTACTACCTCAAGGAATCCCCTTCTATTTCCAGTCAGGAAGTCAAACTCGTTAAACGACATTCCAACCCATGCCTTGAAGTTATCGCAACATAGGAACCCGTGCATTGAAGTTATCGCAACATAGGGAGCACAAAGATGAAAACAAGCATATAACCAGCCTACAAGCTTAATGATAAATGACAAAATGAAGAGTTATATACATTGCCATGGAAAATTTAACAAAAGAACATGGTTTGCATGGGCAACGGGGCTAGTCCCCGCACCCCAGCGAAAGAGGACTACTCGCTCATGATGCGAGATACAAGAAGGATATGAGAGAAAGATAGATCCGCCATGAGCTCGGTGCAGAGGGTGGACGCAGCCCGGTGAAGAAGATGCGCTCCTTGCTCCGTCTTCTTCCTCTTCTTGACCTCCTTGGACGCAACACCAGCAGTAGGTGGAGTGGAACTTGATCGGGGTGGTGCTCTGGCAGCCTGTCGGCATCCGGAACCGATGCTTCAAATGGGGACCCTGGGGGTCTATTTATAGTTTCAGATCTGTCCCCAAATGGTTTGGAGACCGTTTGGGCGCCTAACGGTCTGGAGACCATTTGGGCACCAAACGGTCTGGAGACCGTTTGGGCACCAAACGGTTTGGAGGTCGTTTGAGCGCCAAACGGTTTTGCTTTGATCGGTCTGGCCTTGGCGTGATCGTATGGCTTTAGTTCTTCATTCGGCCCTTGCGCGCGCGTCGAACGGCCTTGGGACCGCACGGGACCAAACGGTCTTGAGACCGCATGGGACCAAACGGTCTTGAGACCGCATGGGACCAAACGGTCTTGGGACCGCATGGGACCAAACGGTCTTGGGACCACATGGGACCAAACGGTCTTGGGACCGCATGGGACCAAACGGTCTTGGGACCGCATGGGACCAAACGGTCTTGAGACCACATGGGACCAAACGGTCTTGGGACCGCATGGGTCCAAACGGTCTTGGGACCGCATGGGACCAAACGGTCTTGAGACCGCATGGGACCAAACGGTCTTGGGACCGCATGGCTTTCTTTGGCAATCAGTTTCTTCATTCGTTCTTCATGTATTCCGCCAAACGGTCTTGGGACCGCGTGGACCCAGACGTTCTTGAGACCGCAAGGATCCAAACGGTCTTGAGACCGTATGCATGGAGTTGCTTTATTTTCCTGCATTAAATGGAGGATATTTAGTTAAAATCTTGGTTGAGTAGTATTGTGCATTATGATTCAAATTAGGGTGAAAAGAAGTGGAATAGAGATGAAATTGTTCCAAAAAGGTATTTAAATTTCATGATGAGTATGCACTCATCAAAACACCCCAAACTTAAATCGTTGCTCGTCCTCGAGTAACATAAAGTTTGAAACTATTGCCTAATGAAATACTTTCTATCTGTGTGATTTCTTCATCTTCACATCACAAATGTTTTCTTTCTGTTCAGTATGAATGAGTACCTTAACTTCCTGGGACCACTAAACATGTCTTTCCATAGCTTCGTTCCTGAGTTCGTTTCCCAATAACGCTTCCTCCCCGCTTTTTCCAACACCAAGCATGTCTAAGAGTTTTGTAGGAGTTCTGAGATACCTGCAGAATCAACAAATATGCATCCGATCTGACACTGGTGTAGTTTAGGATGGTGGGGCATGTATTGTGCCCTTAGGTAGAAAAAGGAGTGAAAGGTGGTATGGAAAGAAGAAGTAAATCTCTCCTCTATTCGACTAGAGATTTTTATTTGTTTTGCAATTTCATTTATTGCATTTTTTTTTGTGTGCACTATGGCATCTTTTCTTGCAGATCTCTCCTCTATTCGACTCGAGATTGCATTTTCTTTTTATGTGCACTTTGGCATCTTTTTGTTGCAGATCTCTCCTCTATTCGACTCGAGATTGCATTTTTGGTGGTACACCCCTATTTATTGGAAGGGGTATGGAAGAAGTGGATACGGGGAAAGTGGCGTGCCACCCCGAACTTAGGGTTTGGCAGAAGTTTGGATATTTTGGTGGTATTGATAGATGGAGGGATACGAAGATGATAGAAGAAGTGTAGAAGAGAGTTCAGATCAGAATGCAACTTGATTTACAATTCAAAACCGGGTTATTCTCTTCATCATACTCTGCTCAAATAATGACTTGATGTGGATCCGGTGGGGTTTCCGAGCCATTGTTCCACTAGTCAGTTAGGAAGCACGACGTGTTTGATCCCTATCAGTTTGACAGATACTTATCATTTTGTAAAAAGTATTATGATGTTAGGAATCATAAGCTTCACAGGATGGTTTCAGGCAAGAGCCAAGTTTCAAAAGCCAGTCCTCTTGAGGATTCACTTCAAAAAAGGAGGATGTTATGATAAAAGATGCATAGCAAACAGTTAGTTACATTTTATCAACAGAAGTCAAATTTTCATCAGGTATCTGTTCAAAATTTTGAAAAATTTTATGATAGAGACATATTGAGTATGAAAGGAGGGTGTGTATGTCGAAGTGGAATACGTACCACCCACCCTCCACCCCGAACTTAGAGATTTGCTCGTCCTCGGGCAAACCCTAAATTCAAGATGGAGGGGAAAGGAAACACCAGGTATGACTGCCGAGGATGATTTCATTCTGATCAGCGCCACTCCGATCTCGTGTCCTGAAAGAGAACTATCTCATAAGGCAAATTTTATTTAAGGAAAATTTAATTATAAGGTAAGAAACAAAATTTGAAAGGGAGAAGTAAGACAGATTTATTGGTCGGGTTGCCTCCCGACAAGCGCCTTTGTTTTATGTCGATGGCTCGACAGAGTTCTTCGGTATTATGGTGGATTCTTTGGATTGTTCAACTCCAACATTATTTCGGTGCCTTTGTCAGTTGGTGTGAAGTATCTTTTCAAGCGGTGACCATTTGCTAAAAATTCGCCAGACCCGTCGCTCCATAAAGAGAAAGCACCATGGGGAGAGATGCTTTTGACGATGTAAGGTCCACACCAACGTGAGCGGAGTTTTCCCGGGAACAATTTTAATCTGGAGTTGAAAACTAGAACTTGGTCTCCCCCTCGTATGTCTTTTTGTTTCAGATGTCCATCATGCTAGAGTTTTGTACGTTCTTTGTAGATTCGTGCATTCTCATAGGCTGTCATTCTGAGTTCATCCAGCTCATGGAGTTGCAGAATTCTGGCTTGACCCGCTTGTTTCATATCGAAGTTTATTTGTTTAATTGCCCACCATGCCTTATGTTCAAGTTCGACTGGAAGGTGGCAACCCTTTCCATATATCAATCGAAAAGGGGTAGTCCCAAGGGGAGTCTTATAAGCGGTCCGGTAGGCCCATAAGGCGTCGTTGATTTTTGTTGACCAGTCTTTTCGATTTCGTCCGACGGATTTTTCGAGAATAGACTTAAGTTGGCGGTTGGATACCTCGACTTGTCCACTTGTTTGTGGGTGGTATGGTGAAGCCATTTTGTGTGAGACACCATATTTTCTTAATAAAGCTTCAAAGCTTCTTTCGATGAAATGGGAGCCTCCGTCAGAAATCACGGTTCACGGAACTCTGAATCGTGGGAAGATGATATCTTTGAATAATTTGATGACAGGTTTTGAATCACTAGTGGCAGTTGGAATAGCTTCGACCCATTTTGAAACGTAGTCTACTGCCACTAAGATATACGAGAATCCATTAGAAGATGGGAATGGACCCATATAATCCACTCCCCAAACGTCAAATATCTCGACTTCCTGCCATAAATTCAGTGGCATTTCATCTCTCTTGGTTATATTGCCGACCCTTTGACATTTATCACAGGATTGGACAAAATTGTAGGAATCTTTGGATAAAGTCGGCTAGAAGAAACCACATTGCAAAACTTTCAAAGCTGTCTTCTTTGAGCTCATGTGGCCACCTACAGGTCCTGAGTGACATTGTTCTAGAATAGAATGGGCTTCTTCTTCGGCGACGCAACGTCTATACAATCCATCTGCGCAGAGTTTAAAAAGATATGGTTCATCCCAACAGTAATGCTTCACATCATGGATAAATTTTTTCAGAGCGTTCCCGGTGTATTGGGGATGGATGATTTCGGCGGCAAGGTAGTTTACAATGTCGGAATACCATGGTTCTAATCTTGAGACTCGCATAAGATGATCATCTGGTAAGGAGTCATTTATTGGAATCCCTTCAGCATCTAGAGTGTGGATGCAGCTGAGGTGATCTGCCATGACATTCTCTGTCCCTTTTTTATCTCTTATTTCTAGGTCAAATTCTTGTAGAAGGAGTATCCATCTGATCAGACTTGGCTTAGCATCCTTCTTTGCCATAAGGTAACGGATTGCAGCATGGTCTGTGTAAACGATTACCTTCGAACCAGTAAGGTAGGATCTGAATTTATCGAAGGCATAGATGACTGCCAAAAGTTCCTTTTCAGTAGTAGCGTCATTTCGTTGTGCTTCGTCGAGGGTTTTCGACGCATAATAGATCACATAATGTTTCTTCTCTATGCATTGTCCTAAAACCGCACCCACCGCGTAATCACTGGCATCACACATAATTTCAAAGGGGTGGTCCCAATCGGGAGCTCTAATGATGGGGGTAGTTGTAAGGGCTTTCTTCAGCGTATTAAAACTTTTGACGCATTCTTCATTGAAATTGAAATCAGCATCTTTTAGAAGTAGATTGGTCATCGGCTTTGTTATCTTGGAAAAATCACGTATAAACCTTCTATAGAATCCAGCGTGACCAAGGAAAGCGCAAACTTCTTTCACATTTGTGGGAATTGCCAATTTAGATATGACTTCTATCTTGGCTTTATCAACTTCGATTCCTTTGTTGCTAACCTTGTGGCCCAAGACAATGCCTTCCTTTACCATAAAGTGGCATTTCTCCCAATTTAGCACCAGATGTGCTTCTTCACAGTGTTTAAGGACCATGGAGAGATGCTTAAGACAGGAATTAAAGGAGTCCCCATATACAAAAAAATCGTCCATAAAGACCTCCATAATAGTTTCAGTAAAGATGGCAGTCATGCAGCGTTGAAAAGTTGCGAGGGCATTACACAAGCCAAATGGCATCCTTTTAAAAGCATATGTCCCGAAGGGACAGGTGAAAGTTGTTTTTTCTTGATCATCTGGATGTATGGGAATCTGATAGAATCCAGAGTAACCATCTAAGTAACAGAAATATTCTTGATGGGCCAATCTTTCTAAGACTTGATCGAGGAAGGGCATAGGAAAATGATCCTTTCGAGTGGCCTTGTTTAATTTTCTATAATCAATACACATCCGCCACCCAGTGACCGTTCGAGTCGGGATGAGCTCATTGTTTTCATTTCTTAAAACGGTAGTCCCTCCTTTCTTGGGTACCACATGAACTGGGCTCACCCATGGTGAGTCTGATATCGGGTATATTATTCCAGCTGTAAGGAGTTTGATGATCTCACGACGGACCACTTCCTTCATATTCGGGTTTAACTTTCGCTGATGCTCGATGGTCGGCTTATGGTCTTCCATCATGGGGATTCTATGCATGCACAAGGCTTGGCTGACCCCCGTGAGGTCACTCATCTTATAGCCTATGGCTTTCTTGTTCTCCCTTAATATCTCCAGAAGTTTCTCTTCTTGATTGGTTGTTAGATCAGAGTTCATGATAATTGGACAAACCTTGAGATCGTCTAAAAACATATACTTCAGCCCTTCAGGGAGGGGCTTCATTTTAGGAGGTTCTGGTTTTTCACTGATTTCTTCGGGAGTTCCAGTAGTCTTTAATTCTTCGTAAGCAACTTCAGCATTTTCTTTAGCAGAGAGGGGGGATTTTATGCAATCCTTGGCTGGTTGGTCAATAGGTTCGTCATTAAAAAGGTCGTGTAGAGAAATTTCCAAGGGATCGTATGATTCGTGATATTCTTGAGTAAGTTGTGACATTTGCTCAACACAATCTATCAGATAGACTTCCTCCTGTATACTTGGTCTTCTCATACTTTCAAAAACCTTAAATTCGAGAGTCTCTTTTCCTAACCTTAGAAGTAAGGTTCCTGCTTCAACATCAATAAGGGATCTAGCAGTGGCCAGGAATGGACGGCCGAAGATAAGAGGGTATTTGGTGTCTTCATTTATGTCCATGATGACAAAATCACATGGAACATATGCGTCTTTTCCTACCTTGACTGGGATGTCTTCGAGAATTCCTAACGGTCTTTTTATCGAATTATCCGCGAGTTGAATGGTCATAGCAGTTGGAAGCAATTATGCGAACCCTAGTCTCTTGCATAGACTGAGCGGCATAATAGAAATACTTGCGCCAAGATCTGCCAATCCTTTCTTGCATGATGAGTCACCAATGTGACATGAGATTCCGAAGGATCCTGGATCTTTTTGTTTCTTGGGCATCTTGCTTAGTATGATATCTGATGTGGTTGCAGCCAATTTTACAGTTTCATACTCTTCAGTGATGTACTTCTTGGTGAGAAGCGACTTTAGATACTTGGTCCAGGCTGGTATCTCATTAAGAGCATCTAAGAATGGTATATCAACATGGAGCTTCTTCATAGCCTCTTTGAATTTGATGAATCTAGTGTCAAGCTTGGTTTCCCTCAGACGGGATGGGAAAGGAACACGAGGCTTATAAACAGGAATATCTGGTTCTGGTGTCTCTACTTCTTTATCGGCAACTTTTTCAGAACTTCCATTATCAGTCTTGCTTTCTTTCGGTTGTGCTTTCGGTGTTGTCAAGCTTTCGACATTCGTAGATTCACTCTCATTAGGGATAACCGCAGTTGTCTTTGCTAGGGGATCCGAATAATCTTTCCCTGATCTAGTGGCGACAACCTTCAGCTGCTCGAGATGTTTTGGATTGTTCTCAGGTTGTCCGGCAAAGACTCCAGCTTGTGGCTTAATACTGGCAGCAAGTTGAGCTAGTTGAGTTTCAATAGCCTTTTGTTGGGCTTGTTGGTTGGCTATCATCGTTTGTTGAGTTTGCAACAACTTTTCAATGGTAGATAGCTTGTCATCAGAAGGGATCGACCCTGCCTGTCCTTGCTGTTGATTCAGATTCTGATACTGAGAGTTGTTCTGATAATTATTGTAGTTTATGTTCTGAAAATTTCCCTTGAAGTTTCCTTGATTCCCAAAGTTCTGTTGTTGGTTAAACTGGTAACTGGATGGGCCCCTGGGTTGATTGTTCGGACCAAATTGATGTGAGTTCATATCTCCTGAAGGATTCCCGTATTGGAAACCTGGGTGATTCCTATTTTGATTCAAATTGTAAGAGTTCTGCCCAGGGATAGTGTTAATAGCATTAAGATTTTCCGTCTGGCAATTATCTCCTTGTCCATATGCATTGCTTAGAACAACATCGTAGAGAACATTGCATGACAATGTGGAATGATCAGTTCCCTTGCATGCTTCACAGAACGAAGAATTGGACTTGACTTGTTCTTGTTGCCTAGTAGGAGAATGTCCTCTCCCAATTGCAGCAAGGGATGATTCTATATGATCTTGCTTTGCAACTAAGACTTTCAAAGTTTCAACTATAGATTTGTATTCCGAGATAGCTTCAGCCATGGCTACCTTTAGTACTCCTTTACCAACAGATCTGCCCCAATTGGCTTGATTTTCTGCTCCCAGGGTGACTACTCTCCATGCGTTGTCATAACTTTGCCGCATGAAGTTCCCTCCAGACGAGGAGTCAAGGAACATCTTTACGTCATCCTCCACACCCCTGTAGAATATCTCTATCAGTTGGTTCTTTGGAATTCCATGGTGTGGGCATTTGCGTAGGAGCTCCTTGTACCTATCCCAAGCTTCGGCAAGAGTTTCTCCTGGCACTTGAGTGAAATTAGTGATTCATCCCCTGATTTCATATGTGAGAGATGGGGGTAGAACTTTTCCAGAAAAGCGTTTTGGAGCTGCTCCCAGGTGGTGATCGGTACTTCACTCTGTAGTGAATTGTACCAACTAATGGCTCTATCGGCAAGAGAGTACTTGAAAAGACGGAGTCGAATGGCATCATCAGAGACTCCATTTTGCTTTGTCATAGCACATAGGTCAATGAATCGGAGAAGATGACCTTGGCTGTCTTCAGCTTGTTTGCCGTAGAAGGGATTGTTTTGAAGCAAAGTTATCCAATGTGCTCTTATCTCAAAGTTGGCAGCTTCGATGGGAGGAGGCTGCACCGGATGATAGACATTCACGGCCTTTGGGATAGAGAACTCTCTTAGATCTTTCTGAAGTTCTGCAGCTTGTGCTGCTGCCTGTGCTGCTAAGATCTCCTGTTGAACTGCAGCTCGGGCTTCTTGCATGAGTCTCTCTCTTTGTGCATTGATTGCTTGAGCCACTCTTCGGGCTACTTCTTCCTCTTGCGCCATCCTTGTTGGATTCCCTCGGATCTGACGATGGAAGGTTCTATCAATCTCGGGATCAAAGCTTGCTGTGAGTCCGAGACTATCCGAACGGTGCATGCACTAAACGTTGAAGAATTCCTGAAATTGGAAAGGATTCGAAAGTGAGATCCACAAAGTAGAATAAAGATCAAGAAGATAAGCGATTGTTTCAAAAAGAAAAGCAAAATCCTAGATTAGTCTTAAAAGAACCAGATTTGACTGACTGATTCCGTTGTCCCCGGCAACGGCGCCAGAATTTGATGTGGCTTTTTGAATGCACTAACAAATTCACTCGGAGTTTATATCCCCGAGCTTTTACCAAAACCAAGTGCAACAATACCACCCGCAAGCGGACGGATCTTATCGCAGTATAGTTGAGGATCGAACTTAAAGAACAACGTTTTTAAGAATTTTTGTCAGTTAGATCTAGCTCAAGTAAACTAATATTTAGAACGCTTGGTTGATTTGGGTTTGATTAAACTAATTGCAAGAAAGTAAATGCGGAATAAAAGATGGGTTTAGATCAATGATATGGAATCGCTGGGATGGTACCGGGTTTGACCACCGCTACACACACAAACATACTCCTTTACAAACAATCCAGGCACAATATAACGCTCCAAGTAGAGCTGTTGCAGAACCCCCCATACAGGCGTTAGGTCCGCGTAAGCATCACCATAGGCAGCCGATTTCTCATCGCCATCCAGATCACATGTCATACGGCTCTGAAGATACAGAAATCCACGGAGGTTGTGAACCCCCCATACGGGCGTTAGGCGCACAGAAGCGTCACCGAAGGCTAGATGGCTCGTCCCCTCGCGGATTATACACTTACGACCTCGATGAAATCCCATCCTATAAAACGAGCGCCAAACGGTCATGCTTTGATCGGTCTGGCCTTGGCGTGATCGTACGGTTTTAGTTCTTCATTCGGCCCTTGCGCGCGCGTCGAACGGCCTTGGGACCGCGCGGGACGAAACGGTCTTGAGACCGCATGGGACCAAACGGTCTTGAGACCGCATGGGACCAAACGGTCTTGAGATCGCATGGGACCAAACGGTCTTGGGACCGCATGGGACCAAACGGTCTTGGGACCACATGGGACCAAACGGTCTTGGGACCGCATGGGACCAAACGGTCTTGGGACCGCATGGGACCAAACGGTCTTGGGACCGCATGGGACCAAACGGTCTTGAGACCACATGGGACCAAACGGTCTTGGGACCGCATGGGACCAAACGGTCTTGGGACCGCATGGGACCAAACGGTCTTGGGACCGCATGGGACCAAACGGTCTTGGGACCGCATGGGACCAAACGGTCTTGAGACCGCATGGGACCAAACGGTCTTGGGACCGCATGGCTTTCTTTGGCAATCGGTTTCTTCATTCGTTCTTCGTGTATTCCACCAAACGGTCTTGGGACCGCTTGGACCCAGACGTTCTTGAGACCGCAAGGATCCAAACGGTCTTGAGACCGTATGCATGGAGTTGCTTTATTTTCCTGCATTAAATGGAGGATATTTAGTTAAAATCTTGGTTGAGTAGTATTGTGCATTATGATTCAAATTAGGGTGAAAAGAAGTGGAATAGAGATGAAATTGTTCCAAAAAGGTATTTAAATTTCATGATGAGTATGCACTCATCAGAGACCTTTTTGAGTTACACTATCTCTAACTTGGAAGGGGATTATGAAGGCCCCAAGATCTCTCTTCTTTGATGGCAAAGTTGTAGTGACGAAGGAACTAGACATATGTGCTAGCTTTACTATCTCTACATCCTCACCTCTTTTCTTCCTTGATATCAGATCCTTTAGAAACTTGGCATATGTAGGCATTTCTTCAATGGCATCTAGAAATGGGATGTCCATGTGTAGCTTCTTTATTGCGGCCATTAACTTTTCATACCTTTTTTTCAGCTGGACTTTCACCAACTTATGCGGGAACGACATGCAAGGTGCGTACTTATCCGGATGCTCTTCAGAAGAGACGTCATTGACCTTGTCTTTAGTAACTTTCTTTGACTTTAGTCGGACTTCTTCCTCAACTTTCTCTAGGTTGACTTCTTCGACATGTTCTATTGCTGATGTTACTATGTTCTCAACGGCTGGTGATACTATTGTTCCTGACCTCAAAACAACCATTTTCACAGTCTCATGTCCTCTTGGATTGGCTTCAGTATTGGAGGGCAAACGTCCCACTTGATGGTTGATAGTTTGGGTGAGGCTCGCCATCTGTTGATCAATCTGCTTATTGTGTTGTTGAAGCTCGCCTATCTGGGCAGAAAAGCGCCTCATCTTCTGTTGCATCAGCTTCAGCAAGGTTGTGTTATCCACATAACTCTTATGCATCTTCTCATTGAGGTCATTTTTCTTCTTGGCAAAGGACTTTAACTCTGTCATCATGGATGATCTTTGCTGATGATTCTGTTGGAAATTCCGCTGCTGCTGGAACCCCATATGGTGTTGCTGATTTTACGATCCTCCCGAAGGATTTCCGCTTGTCAGCTGATGAGAGTTCTCAGTAGCATTGGTATTCCCATAGGAGAAACCAGGGTGGTCAGGTCATAGGTATTGAACATAACTAACGTTCTCTGTATTGTCCTCATCAAGATCTCCCTGAATGACTATATGCGGGCAAAAGTCAGACGGATGGTCTGGCTCTCCATATGAGACATAGCTTCTCACAAATTCTTGTCGAACTTTTCCTTTATACCCCTATTATTTTAGGGTCTGAACATCGGTTAATGTTTTGTCAAGCTTAGCAGCAAGGGTTTCCATTGCCTTAGACTCTCCAGGAGTGGTATGGCTCATCGACTCACGGTCGTAGTCACCATCCTATTGATTCATGTCCATGTTTTCAATGATTTCCCTGGCCCTTTCAGCACTAAATTCCAAGAAATCACTGCCAGCTGCAATGTTCAAGGACTTCCTCTCAGCGAGACACATCCTATTGTAAAATGCGGTGATCAACATAGGTTCAGAAAAATCATGATTTGGGCATTCACATTGGTAGCTCAAAAACCTTTCCCAACTCTTGTGAAGATTCTCTGATGGCTTTTGGGCATACCTCATGATCTTGTTTTGACATTTGATTGTCCTCTCAATTGGGAAGAACTAGGCGATATAAGAATTGGCAAGATGCTCCAAATCAGGGAGGCTTCCATCCTGAATACTAGTATACCATTCCAATGCCTTATCCCTCAGAGAGAAGGGGAAGCACTAGATGTAGATATGCATTAATGGAACCATGTTAATCTTGAAAATGTTTCACATCCTCTTAAACATTGTCAGATGGTTGTATAGGTTCTCATCAATGGTGTTCCTACCAAACCTACTGTGTTAAAGAAGCTGAAGGAAAGAAGGCTTCATCTCAAAGTTGGGGACGTTGAGGGGATGCGTAACAACTAGATTCCTTTCCTCATTCACCCGAACTTGGACAAATGAGCGTAGAGAGCGAGATTTAGGAGGTTGGTTAGCCATGGCTTGCTAAAGGAAAGGATGACCTAGAAAAAGGCAGAGAAGTACCTGGAAAGCAAGAAAGATGTAAAAGGTATCAGTGTGTTGTTTAAACTATGCGCAATGAATATTATGTTCAGTAAATATCTGCAGTGTTATATGCATATATATAAGGTTTTTGGCAAAGTGCAAGCAAAACCCAAGTTCGTAGAACGGTTTTCATTTCCTATCCCTGGAAATGGTGCCAAAAAGTTGACGAGCCTGAAACGTTAGTCCACAAGATGGAGACATGTCTAGGTTATCAGACTTTAGAAATTTATATTACCCGATTGTTTAAGACACCTGCAACTAGCATATGGTCAAAATAGTTCGGGCTTGAACACAGGAATAGGAAGAACAACGCTTTAGAACTTGAGTTTTGCTTGTCTAAGAACATCGAATAGGTTGAAGGATGAGATTTGTTGTAACTAGAATGAATTATAAGGCATTAAACTAAAAGACTATCTCCAATTAGAGATAGTAGAAAGATTATAGTTTCAGGGTTTAGCAATTTTTATAGAGGTTTTGTATATCATAAGTCGAGGAGATAAAGCTATCGTTAAGGTAAATCATGAAGGAAGAAAACTTGGGCATAATAAACGAAATTGTAAAACATCCAACATTCTCTTATCTCAAAGAAAATGCCTCTAACTATGCACCAATTCCCTTTCTCGAGAGTAGTGGACATAGATTAGAGTGGAAAAAAAAGTCGGGGCAGCCCTGATCCTGGGTACTCTCGTACACCCAGATCAGACCAAACTTCTAGAGTTGAGACTACCCTCTCTCAAGGGAGTCCAACCGAGAAACACGATTCGATAGCTAGTCAAAAGCGTGATCCAAATAGAGAAGGCTAGAGTTCATATACTATAAAGAAATCATCCAACAAAAAGGAACCATACACAAAACAATATGAGATAAACTCCACAGATTCCAATAAGCACAGATAAACGAAGAGGTTTTAGTCACAATGCATAAGTATAAGAAAGTAAAATGCTGAAAAAGGGAAGATACATATCATCCTCCTTGATGTAGGAGGTCGATATACAACAACGATCCCCTATGGTGTGGCTAACCCAGTACCAGGCAGGGGCCCTATCGGGATAAGTCTATGTTGGGCTCTCGATTGTGTCAGGTCTTCAGCCGCGACGGGTAAGGACATATCGGGAAAGGACTCCCTACCTGATATGGCCGTGTCGGGCAACCAGCCCTTTTGGGCGGTGAGCCGTGACGAGTAGTCCATATCGGGTTCGATATCTTGTCATGTTAAGACATGTGTCGGGTTAGCTTTCACTTAGGTTCTCGGGTTCCTTTTATCGGGTGTAGAGGGGCGAGCCATCTCAGGTTGAAGCCCAGCTAGGAACCGGGCACGTGAAGGTGGCCTAGATAGTTGTTTCATGCTACTGCAGCTACCAGGATGGGTTCTAAGTGAACTCCTCCCACCCCTCTCCGGTTGGGAGTTTGCTCACCTAGTATCACCCGACACACTTGGGAACTCGGGGCAGTAGCTCCTTTTTGCCCTCGAAGTTAGCTCTCCTGGGGTTCCAACCCCTCCCATCAAGGTTCTGTAGCTGCTATTCATAGGCGAAGGCTGGGGGGTTGCGGTCCTCGTTGAGCCATGTGTCCTTTGTCTACTCCGTCCACATGGCTTTGGGAGAGGGTCAGCACATCGATCACCCGGCACGGTTGGAGGGGTCGTTGTGTGCCGGGTTGCAAGTATATCGTGCTTGATCGTATCGGGTAGAGGCTCTGGCAGGCTGTTGCACCGACGGGTGGTTGTGTCACGTGATGGACTCCATTAGGATGATGAGGCATGGAAAGCAAGGCTCCATGTCAGGTAAGTAGCGTGCCACTCGTCAGATCTCCTCACGTGACACATCAGTGTTAGGTTGTTTCCATATCGGGCAGCGACTACGACGGGTAAAGGGGTGTCGCGTGGCCAGTATAGGGGTCAGGGCAGTTTGCTTGTCATGGATGGGTCGGGACTGGTCCATTAGCATTCTTTTGGGTGGAACAATGAGGGAAACTCTGCAAAAGATATGAAATATTTTTAGGAGCATAGTGTGGGTTATTTCTATGCAAATAATAAGATAAAACGGAGAGGAAGATAGGTTTGGAGGCAGTTTTGATAGTGAAATATAGGCTTCAATAGCCATAAAATGGGTGTTATCACATTTCCACCCTAAAACGTCCACCAATCGAGCCTCCATCTCCATTTTCATTCTCCACCTCACATACAGCCACCCAACACAAAACCTCACCAAAATCCACCATTTTTTTCCCAAAACATTCAACCAATCCATCCTCCACCATCCAAGCAACCATCTTAGTCTATTCCACCCATCAGTTGACCTCTATTCCACCTCCTCCACAAAAATCCGAAAATCACAGCCATACCACCACCGTATCCACAAAATGAAGGGAATTACCAAGTTTGTGAGGAAGGGGGTTCAAAAGAGACTTGAGGTGATCACCGGAGGCAAGGTTTTCACCAAGAGAGATTGTTCCCAAGTCTCCATGCCATTCCACACTCCATCACCATCAAACTCCATTTCCCAATCGATCCATCACTCGGGGTCCATGAGTGCATCCCACACCCAGTTGTCAGACAACCACCACATCACAGATGAGACATATTGAGAGGAGGAGGAGGAGGCATCAGAGGATAACCTCGATGATATGATTGAGGAGGTTGACCCAGAGATCACAACCTGCCAAAAGTGGGGCAAGGGGGATGCAGCCCCATCTTCATCAAGGTTTCCTCCACGGACCACGCCAGCATGCCACTCTACCTCCACCTTAGGGGAGAGACCATAGCAACAACTACAATCATGGTGACGGTTGATGATAGAAGAGGAGGATCACCTACGAAGATACCCCAATCAATGAGTACTACTAAATCTTGACACGAGCTTGGGGTCAAGATCCTATCAGATTGAAGAAGATAATCATTACATTGTTGATGAGGAGATGGATTTTGAGCCAAAGGACACTTTGGAAGACTTGGAGGTAGACATGTTGAAAGGGTTTGGCAAGGCTCCTGAGGGAACGTCATATAGCGGAGGTCCGAGAAAGATGCATATCACATCTATCTACCCTGAGTTCTTGTCAAAGAGAGTCATATCCACAATATATGGGTGTGAGAAGGTAATTGAATACCTGGGAATCAAAGTAGAGGTGGAGAGGAACCTAAACCAAATTTGTTTATGGAAGATGATTTTTACAGCACAAACCACATACGTGAAGTTAACTCAGCAATTCTTCGCCACACTAGAGTAGATCAAGTTCAAAGGGGAGGAAGCCATTAAGTTTACAATGTTAAAAAAAGTACACACATAGACTGCTTCTAAACTGAACTACATCTTTGCAATGGACCTCAAAGAAGTCAACAAAATGAGTGATGGCTTAATTGAGAGAGATGTTGACTTGGACTATAGCAAATTCTGGTATAGTTTGATAGGGACACCAGGGTACATGGCTGGAAAATCAAAGATAATGTTGATTAGCAACCCCTTATTCAGATATGTACAGAAGGTCCTTGCCAACACAATTGTGGGGAGGTACGATAATCAAGGCAACATTTCAGAAAAACACCTATTGGTTTTACAAGGAATACATAAGAAGTCACACATTGACCTATTATCTCTTTGTATAGATAACATGAGGACAATCCCGACAAAAGCAAAACCCCATTTGTTTTGGGAGGGATTGTGACCTCAATCATTATAGCCCTAGGCGTTAATTTTATTATTCTTAAAGAAGTTCAAATATTTCAGTTTGTTGATTTGAAGTATCTTGTTATCTATCAATTGATCATGATAAAAAACAAGAAGTTGATTTACAACATGAAATCCATGGAGTCAAAAACCTTTGAGCTGCCTTATCATGCTAGCCTACTCCTCTCTCGCGTGAGGCCAGCCACCTTGTTTCGAAAATATATTTTTCGATGGGATAAAGCCAACCCCCGGGAAAAACTCAACCCCACTAATGCACAAGAAGAAGAAAAAGTAGAATTAAATGCACAACAGAAAGAAGAAGAGGGAGGAGAGAAAATAAGACATCCACAAAGGGTGAGAAGAAGGGATGAGGAAACATCCCAAATGTAGGAGCCTTTACTGAATGCATATGACATGTCATCCATCTATGTGCATCTTGAAGGTATCCAGAAGACACATCAAGACATGCAGCTCATCCAATAGTCCATGTGGTAGGACCAAGAACAAATGCATCAACATGTCAACCACTTCTACCATTACCACCATGCACAGGAACATCGACACCCCAAAAGGGGTGAAGTCTTATGGGGTGGTATTTTGGGACATCAAGAGACCTACCCTCCACTTCAGGACGCATATTGAGGCCATTATTACCACTTCCCTCTAGCCCATCCAGGGCATCAACCTCCTCAACAACACCATCTAGAACATATTGATCATCCACAACAGGGAAACATGCCCTTTGATTTGCAACACCATTCGTGATCTTCACCCTACTATCCCTAAACTTGAGTTTCATGTTGAGGACAACATGATTCATAAGTTTGGGATGGTACGGTGGTATGTACCATCCTATCTTGATCTCTCATTATGCTCAACTTGTTTCACCTAATTTTGGAATTGTTTGATTTTACTCTTGTTAGTGTATATTTCTTCTTGTTAGCATTCATGCATACATGTAGTTTAATTTCATTAATTTTTGCGTAATTTTTCAAAAAATTTGCTCTTTTTGTTCTTTCATGTCATGCATTGCATTCTTATGTAGTTTTTGGTAATTTTTGTGTGTTTTAAATTAGGAGTTGTTGTTTTATGCTTTAAATTCCCTAAATGTAGGTTTAGATCTGATTGATTATAAATTGGCACCATTTTGGCCAATTTTTTCCATATTTAGATTCTTCTTTCCTAAAAGCATGTATTAACTTAATATCTAATTTTTTAGCTAAAAATATTGATCTTTGATAATTGCATGGCACATTTTTAGAGGTTATTATTATATAGTTTTACACGTGCATCACCTCTCTCAAGTTTGTGAATGTTTTGGTTGAATTGTGAATTCAGCAAGCTATGAACGCTTAGAGCCTATGGAATCGCATGAAATAAATATAAATCTCATGTTGTTCAATAATGTGGTGTGATATCATTTGATGAAGTGTTGGATTAATTTTCATGCAGGAAATCTCATGTTGAGGACTACACTAATGACCCCTCTTTGACCAAATTCTTCTTTCACCATCTTCATACCTCTCTGCCTCATAAAAGGATGCCTTAGAGCACTCATTTAGCCTTGGCCACCTCCAAAAGTTTGGGGTGGCCATATCTACATCCCTCTGCTTCACTCTATCCACCATATGTTCTAGCTACACCAAGGGAAAAAGAAAAGAAAAGAAGAAAAGAGAAAAGAAAAAAGAAAATAAAAGATGCTCCTGTTTAAGAGCATCTAAATAAAGAAAAGATGAGTGTGTAAAAGCACTCCAAAATCTTACTGCAATCATTTCTTCCATTTTCATACCCATTGAGCTAGAAAACATCAGATCTAGCTCACTTTACCCTTCTACAGCTGTGTGGGACATTTCGTGTGGTTTGAGGCATAAGATTGAATGCATGAAAGTGAAACAACACTCCTAGTCATAATTGATTAATGGCAACATGAAATGGTTTACCCAAAATTTCATGAAAGACATGGAAAGCTTGTGTATTATATTCCCTATATTTGAAGTTTGTATAATTAGTTCTCTTTCCATGATTGGTTTGTGAAAGTGGAGAGGAGAGAGGTGGAACACATGCACTTAGTCACTTCTAATACAATTTAGTCAATACTTTTTTTCTGCAATGCAATTTATCATTCTTGTTTAATTGAAAGAAATTGAAGAGAGAGATTAAGTTGGAGCATACCTGAGGACAAGTATGTTTTAAGTTTGGGGTGGTGATGTAGCCCTATTTTAGGGATTCATACTATGCATTTTTGCATGATAATTGCATCTAAATAGTTTAGATTACAAGTTATTCCCCTCAATATAATCTTTTATGATAAATGCACTTATGCCTCCTTTTTTGCATATTTCAGGGCACTTATGGATGCATTGATGCATGGAAGAGAAATGAAGAACTTCTATGGGGTCTTACACCCCAAGAGTGGACGTATCTCTTTCTTGAGATTTCCTTGGATGCACAAGAGCAATTCAAAGGAAAAGGAGGCTAGATGAAGAAGATGAAGTAGAGATTAGCACCAAAAAGCCCCAAAACGGTCGTGGTACATCACCGCAGTCCTGGGAATTATGTTTGAAAAATTATAGGGAATGTGCTCAATTTACACATGAATGACCACGGCCGTGGTCATCACAATGACCATGGTCACTAAAGACCCCTCGTTCGTGACCCCCAGAATGGTCGTGGCCAACACATTCCACCTCACCCATGGTCATTACCTCGCCCGTGGTGATTTATGCATAAGTATCCCAAAAATCAACATGGAGTTGGTCCATTTTACACGTGAATGACCACAGTTGTGACAGAGTGAGTTTTTATGTATATATTATTTACTTTCTCTCTCCTACAATTTTAATTATTCCAAATATGCCCTCAAACTTTTCCCTCACTAAATGATTATCAATTTAATTTAAGACCATTCCTAATATTACCTAAAGTCAATAATACAAGATTTATGAATTTAATCAATTCACATAATCTACAATCAAATTTTGACTCCAAATTTGTAGCTTAGCTACTTAATGACATCATTAAGATACCCCTTGAATTTTATTGCAATTGGGTCAACCAATTTGGAGATATGACCAATTTAATTTGGTGCATATTCCACTCATTTTGAACCCTAGGATCTAAGTTTGGGAATTATTTGAATCAAATGTGTGACATTATGTGTCACGCAACCTTTGAAGGATTGGACGCGGGTCTTGTTATAGGCCGAGCTTTTCTTGCCGTAGATCAGTAATCCAACAGGGGAGACTTTGTCTCCTACCTCCCATAAGACTTGGGCTTCAGCCCCAACAGAGCGATGACCACCCAACGCCCCTCGCGCCCAAATCTCGCCTCTTCACCGTGAGATATTTGGAGGAAATTTCCCTCTCACCCGAACGATTCCAACGGTAGTGACCACATCACCTATCTCCCTCGGATCAGGGAGAACAACCTCCCGAGCCCTCACGCCTCTCCCTCGTGGCGGCGAATAAAATAGGGTTCCTCACCACATGCATCTTCACACCTATTTAAGATCTTCAATAGCTTCGCCGACCTTCCTTTTATCATCTCTGGCCATCAATTTGGACGAAGTGTGCCCCTTCCACTCCGACCTCAAGCACCCTCAGCTCACCTGACCTTGACTCCCCCCTCACTCTAGTGGCTCTCTCTCTCTCTCTTCAATCGAGTGCATCTACACCATCAGGGGACCTCGGCAGGACGATCACCACCCTCGGCTAGAATCGCAAAGGTCCAGTAGCTCGGGTTGACAAGCCTCAAAACTGAGCTCAAAGAGCTTCACCACTGATGAGGTTGGAGCCATCTCAGAGCTGCAGGAAGATTGCAATCTCATCATTAAAACTCAGTGAAGATTTCAACTCCCTCAATCCAACCCGAGGGCAGGTAATCCTCATTTTCACTCTTCGATCCATTTTGGCTTGTTTTGATCGGAAATGGCGCCCAGATCTCCCTAGTTGACGACCTTGATTTCCCCGCCACCGGCGTGATTCTGTGAACTCAACCCAACCATCAGCTTCACCCAACTCTTCCTAGAACCCCCCCAACATCGTGATCTCGCCTCCCCTGTCATCCCCTCGCTCCAGCCATGGAGCGTGAGCAGGGAACAATCAAGTTAGAGGTATGACCTCTCTACCCATACTCGTCTAGGGGCTCTATTGGTACGCTTGGGGGCCTTTTGGTCATTTCCTCGCCTTAACCTCCCCTTCTTCAGATGAGTTCCTACCCACGGGTCAATTGGAGGGTCCGATTAGTCGGATCCCTCACATGATCCATGAAGCAGAGCTCACAATCCTTTTCTTTTTATTTATTTATTTCATTTATTCTTTAGGAATTTATCTGATTGGTCAGATCTTAGAGAAATATTGTAAAATGATATGAATATTGAAATATATGGAACCTATACATCTTTTTCATCAGAAACATTCCAGCAATTTAAATAAATTTTTTCCAGGACCTTGATCTAAACCCTTTTTAGAAAATATGGTCTACAAATCCTAATGACCCCTTAATATTTATATATTGTGTAATAATGGTTATAATTGATTTTAAATCTTCCATGGGAATAGATCAAACCCTAATTGGGGTCTTGATCATCATGATATTCCAAACCCTAATCTATGAAGGATATTAGATTCAATAGTTAAGAAAAACCCAAATTTCTAATTTTCTAACCTTATTATGAATACTATATATAATTTATGTAAAATCCTAATAACTTAAATGCCCTTGAATAACTTTGATGACCCTAACCTCAGAACCCATCTTTGAATCATAAGAATCTTAAAGTGATACCCCAAATAACCTAAACCCTAAATTTAATCCCTAATGTAGATTGATGAAAGCCCATGGTGACCTTAGGGTTTTGTTGTGTTTTAGGGTGATCTACTACCTTACTCATAACCTAGGACTTGTGGAATCCAGATCTGAAAGTTGAAGGTATGCGGATATAATTATATGACTAGATTTTCTGGATGTTAATATATGTGTACTTGCTTGTTGGTATTTGAAATACATTACTAGATGTAGATGCTAATGTATGCATATTGACAATTTCAGCCTTGAACAATTAAGAATATGAGTGAAAATGAAATGTAGTTACTAGTGGTGCTCATTAATCTCACTATTAGATAGGGAAAGCATTAATGTTGACTAGCACCTCCCTAATGGTACAAGGTACGCTGGGAGGTCCCTAATGGTATAAGGTATGCAGGGATATGGCCCAATATTTATGTTTATTCTAAGTCCCCCATAGTAATTCATATTCATTCTAAATGTGGATAATAACTTGGGATTACTTGATTTTCTGCCTTTAAATAATGTTTTCTATCTCTTTCTTCGATATCGATTATTTTATATGCCAACATAGTATAGCTTTTAATTCCACGTACCAACTTTGTTGATGTTTTTGGTTTCTCGTATTTTCTAGGTACACGCAACTCATGAAGCACTTCAAAGTACCAGAAGTCACTAAATAACGAGCATGGGGGATGTTAGATATATCTCCATTTCTCACCTTATTCATTGCAGCTAGATAGTTTCTATTCTTCTAGATGGTGTAATAGGATACTATTGATCCTATGTAATAATCATATTTTCTTTCTCATAGACTTATTATTCTTCCTTTTCAATTATTAGTATGTAAGACTTTATCTTTTATCAATGAATGAAGTGTTGTGTGGCTATCTATTGATGATGTGAACATGATCTTGGCTTATATCTGATTTTAGTTGACTATCTTGATTTCTTATATTTTCCCTTTTGACATTTATAGATATGAGTGCACACATATCTGTGTATGTCATTAAGGAAAGTATATAGAAATTGGGGTTGTCACAGTTGGTATCAGAGCCAAGGTTCACACATCATAGTCACATGACTTTCATTCACCCAATTATGAGTCTAGGGTAGTCCTTGAGTTAGGGATGTGAAGGGTTTTGGTGACTAGGATAGCATCTAGCTAAGGTCACTACTACAGAATATGTCTTTGGCGTCGGTTGTTTAACCCTCTTTGGCGACGGTTTTCAAGCGACGCCTATGTGGGTGCCGCTAAAGGTCGAACCCTTCGGCGTCAGTTTTCTAACTGACGCCTATATGATCTATAGGCGTCGGTTATATATAGTTGACCGACGCCTATAGGGTTCGCACCACAAAGTAGGTGTACTATCTACGTCGGTTAATAACTGAACAACCGACGCCGATATGATCTATAGGTGTCGGTTATATATAGTTGGTCGACAGTTGTAGGGTTCGTGCCACAAAGAAGGGCACCACCTAGGACACTTTCATCGTCGGTCAATAACTGAACAACCAACGCCATACTCCCAGATGACATGGCCGTCGTGCCACAAAGAAGGGCACCACCTAGGACACTTTCAGCGTCGGTCAATAACTGAACAACCAACGCCATACTCCCAGATGACACGGCCGTGCTTCGCTGCACGGCCGTGTTTAGTACTATAGGCGTCAGTTTTAAACGAATAAGTGATGCCTTTTCCACTACGGTCGTGCTTTCCTGCACGATCGGGTTGTTTGTCATATTAGGCGTCAGTTTTTATTTAATAACCGACGTTGTAGGCCTTTGATGACGGTGTTCTATAAATAACTGACGCCTATACTTTAATTTTTTTTTTTCTTATCAGTTTGCAGGCCTGCTGTGGCTAGTCAACAGGATGAGAACCTGCAGTTCAGTTTTCTGAACTGCAGGTTTACGACATCTATTGCTATCAGCCTACAAACAGGCCACAAACCTACAAAATCAACAAATATTTTTTCACACAAGTAGATACATTCAGACATCAATTCATTTCTCACATTCACACATGTAGAAACATTCAAATACATGTAGAAACATTCATACATGTATAAACGTTCAGAAATATTCATTTACAAAATATCATTCAACATCGCTATTAGCATCCCAATTATATCTTACAATCGCCACTGCTTGTATGGATTTTGCCCATTCTTCTCTTACTTCATTTAATGCTTCCATCGTATATGGAGCATGTACATTTTTTAAGCATTTACCTATAGTTTGGTTAGTTTTAAACACCTGTAAAGATAATGATGTATATATATAAGTAATAATATAAAAATAAGATTGGTATATTTCATACTAACTAATGAGACTGTATATAATACCTCATGTATTGTATTAATATTTAATGCGGCATGTCGGACAATCATCTGCATATATCGCATCACATAGTATGCGCATTCCCAGCCGTTGTCTTGTGTAGCGCACTATAAATTAAAACATACAAAATATTAAAAAATACAACTAAGCACAATTCACATAAATAATATATACATTGGAGTCGGGAACTTACTTTTACGTTCTCCCAAATTATTGGATGGTTCTTTCTTAGTGGGACATTTCCTCCAGCATTTTTGAATGCATCTAAACCCCTACATGTTAATGTAACACAGTAAATTGCATAATTAAATAGTAATGTAATAACAGATGTTAACAGATATAAAAATGAAATATTTCTCACCAGAATAATGGCATTCTCAATATGTGTCCAATTTTAGTGTTCAATGTACTTTCCGCAGGATCTAGATAATAAATAGTGAACGTCCTGGGGACAATAACTAGTAACTCCCAATGTCTACCACTAGAGGTAAAAAAGTTAAAAATTAATAACTCAAAATGTACAATAAAAATGGAATTTTCTTAATTCCAAGTTATAAATAAAGTAAATTTACTTGACATTGAATGGAGCTATTATTATCGTCTTCTTTTGTTGACCGAAAATTGTAAAAGAATCTATACAGTATTGTTGAACACTATCAGGGTCTTTATCTACCATACTCATCAATGATGGAATCAAAAATCCCACATGATCAAATGCAAATTGTTTGCATTGATCTTCGACTAAGTAGCTACATAACATGTATTACGTATGCATTAATATATAAGAAACCAGATCACCGAATCTTACACAAGGTATATGGATGTATAAACAAGATCTCACCTTATCCATGTCTATATCATTGATGTATTCAACCAATCATACATAAACATCTCAATAATATCTTGTATAAATAAAGAGCTATTGTATGATTGACCTGCATAATCTGCTTCTAAAGAAACAATTATAGGGCAATGTATATTATGTGCCCGTAGCCAACATGTCATTCCCCTACAAGCAGGACCTAACAAGTATTTTAGGTCAGTTGGAACCCAACTTGGTAATGCAGGAAGTGGAGGTGGAGGCCTAGGTGCTCCGGGTGTCTTCTTTCTCACCTGTATATATAATTTCAGATCAGTTGACCTCATATATACACATTAACAATCTAAAGTAATGTAAATTTATCTTACAATTTCAGTAGTATAGACGACATCTGCTTTGGGCCACAATATCACCCCGCCTTCTGCCTCACCAAGTGTATCAATATCTGGGTGGGCATATGGCAATGCAGCTTCCCTCCAATCGGGTAATACACATATCGGGCTCACACGAACGTAGCTCTGCGGCATTGTAGTCCCATGAAATGTTGCCCCAGGAAGGGACTGGTAAGCCTGCGCCTCTACAACAACATAGTCTTGCATTCTTAAGCGGCATGGCTTCAATGGCTACAAATTTACGTAAAGAATGTTATACATATATACATATCATCTTGAAAACATATCATCTTGAAAAGACTAGCTACAATGTCATAAACAATACTTACATCAGATGTGCTAGGCGATGGGTCTCTAGGATTACTCGCAGTCTGTGCATCAAGAAAAGAGTGGGTCACCATAGGCTGATTGGAAGCCTGAGATGCCTACCACCGCACTATTTCTTCCTTGACCTTCTCAACAACTATATCATTGACCTTCTTAGAAACTATATCCTCGACTCTCTTATTCTCCTATACATGGATGAAAGAAACATTAGCTTCTTATTATTTAATTACCTTTTGCAGTAACATTCTAAAAAAAAGAATACGTTACCTCTTCTTGTGAAAGTCCCGCTCTGGGTTTGCGCTGGGATGGCCCAAAGAATGCTTTGATGCCCACACCAGCGCATGCACCCCTAACACATCCATGATGCTCTGGGTTACGTAGAGCAACTTTCAATTCATCCCTTGTGCCCTGAGGGATGAACGTGCCTTGTTTCCTCTACTCGTGCAGCTCCCACTAATCACCATCAACAAAAATTGGTAAGTTAACACCACAAATAATCAATATTCGAACGATTGCTCTAAGAGTTGTATTTTACCATTTTCGCAGCCGCCTCAGCAGTTACATGCTTCTTTATTTCACCCTTCTTGTTTTTCCTCCCAGCTATCCAGATATCATGGCGAGGCATGGGTGTGGCAGACTCCTCAATAGCAGCAGACTCCTGAGTAGCCGCAGAGTCCGCCTGTAGTCTTTGGAGAACGCTTGCATAGCCCTTTGGACCCATGGTGTGGTCATGGACATTCAGTGCACGCCTTTATTTTTGCGCGTCACTGAGGGCCTAGTTAGTATGCACATTAATGATTTGGTTAGTAGCACTAAATTTTAATCTTGAATAGGTGAATACAACGTATATTAATTAAATTGGGAGTGATGCCTAATACCTTGAATTCTTCAGATTTTCTTGAAGCAACAAAATTGTCCCAATCTTCTTTGTCCAAGAAGTTCCACTGTTCAAGGGCTGACTTCTTCCTCTTATCACCATCTTTTATGTATTCTCTGTTGAGATTTGTCCTATAGTTCCTAAGCATCTTTCTAGCACGTTGCATCATGCTTTTATGATGCAGCTTCTCATCCAATGCAAACAAATTCTATAAAATAGAATTCTTATTAACTAGTATCCAAAAATAGAATTGCAAAAAATATAATTTGTAATCTACAAAATAGAATTGCAAATAATAATAACACACGCATAAATCCTTCCATATCAAGTCTTTCTTCACCTGAGGAACTTTATGCAAATTATCATACTTAGCACCACAATGGCTTCGAGTGACACACCCAAGATAGTTTACAAAATTATTGCGGTTCACTCCAATTGCATTTCCTCCATTATCAAACTCCACAACCAATTTGGATCCGCTGCCACTTAGCTCTATTAACTTATTCAACAGAGTGATGCCCCTTTTCTTGTTAAGTGTTTGGTGTTGCGCATCAAGTTGCTCCAGTGCGTCAGTGGGTACATGTGCATCATCAACCTAAAATTTGACAAAAATAAACACACTAAATTAGCCCAATATAGAAATATGGGATATATGACATAACTAGAAGATAATGAATTTTATAGAAATACAGGATATGTTTTTAGAACTTACATTGGTATCCTCGCCATGCTCGTCATGGACAACATGCTCATGATGGACTTCATGCTCATCATGGACATCATGCTCATCATGGTCAACCATTTGAAAATGTCATTAAAAAGGTAAACATTTAGCATTTGTATTAACTAGAAGATAATGAAACATCAAATCAGAAAATGATCTAAAATCCAAAGCCCTAGAATGGGTCAAGTTCAAGTCAAAATGGCTACAAGTGTGTGTTTTGGGTTTTCTATGTAAACGACCTTAGAACATCTATGTAATCACTTGTAATGATGAATTGACTTGTAACTTAGAAGAGAAAAATGTTTGGGGCAAATTTCACCAAGTGCTAATCACTTTAAATGCAAATTAGAAAATGGATTACAGGCACTTGGTCGGTCGAGCTTTCCTGGATTGAAACTCGACCGATCATCCTTGGTCGATTTTCTAAAGATTGCATCGGTCGAATTCTGTGAGTGCACAACTCGACCGATGCAATCTTCAGAAAATCGACCAAGGATGATCGGTCGAGTTTCAATCCAGGAAAACTCGACTAACCAAGTGCCTATAATCCATTTTCTAATTTGCATTTAAAGTGATAATGAAAAATCAAATCTGAAACTAGAAAAAGGCAAACATTTAGCATTTGTATTAACTAGAAAGAGGCAAACATTAGGCATTTGTATTAACTAGAAGATAATGAAAAATCAAATCTAAAATTGATATTGATATTAAAAAAGCAAACATTTAGCTTCAATAAAAAAATATAAACATACATGCCTCTAAAATTGTGATCTTTTATTAATTAACAATCCTTCATTGTGATCTCCGTGCACATATAAGTCATCATTAGCTTCAATATTTTGTGGAGTTGGCAACCCAACAGAGAATGGACGGGATTCATCATACTTATCATAGTACTCTTCTTCATCTATAGGATCTTCAATGAACTGTCTTTTACCATGAAGAACAACCGACCATTTATCATTTGCAGATCATCGATATAGAATATTTGTTTTGCCTGTGATGCCAATATGAATGGTTCACCCTTATCTCCAATCGTTTCAAAGTTCACCAAAGTGAAACCCAATTCATCCACTATAACTCCTTTGGTGTTATCAACCCAATTACATTTAAAGAGAGGAATTCTAAAATCTATGTAGTCAAACTACCATATGTCTTCAATGACACAGTAATATGACATTTTAGCTTCACGTGGACTCTTATCCTTTGCACTTGCAAAATACATAGTCGGTGCTTGAAGAGTGACCCCACTATTTTGGATGACACTCTTATCATCTTGGTGCTTTGTGTAATATGTGAACCCATTAATGTCAAACCCTTCATAAGACATAACATTCGGTTTTGGTTTAAAGGCGAGGCATTTGACAGTTTCTGTAATATCATTTGGTGTTTGAGATAGTTGATGTAAGACTTTATCTTCAAACCACTTAGTAAAAGACTTATTATGCTCTCTAGCAAGCCACATTGAACTTGCTCAACGATGTTGTCCCTTGATGAAATTGGTATGTTCCTCGATATAAACACTCACTTCATCCATGTTGTGTAAAATATACAAGTGAGCTTGTTCCAACTGCTCACTGCTGATTACTTTCACCCGTGATCCCAAAATTCCTTTGCCCTCCTCCATATTCTTGTCATTAACAGGAGTGTTATTACCACTCAGAAAGTCATTGTAAAAATCCATAACCTCTCTCGCCACATAACCTTCAATAATACTCCCTTCAGTCTGATAACGGTTTCGAACATCACCTTTAAAAACTCTCATGTATCGTTCAAAGGGATACATCCAATGCTAGAAACCTGGTTCCAACATTTTCACTTCCCTAGTCAAGTGGACAATAAGATGTACCATGATATCAAAGAACGAAGGAGGGAAATACATCTCAAGCTGACATAGGGTAACAACCACTTCTCTTTGCAAATTATCGAGAGTACCAGGGTCAATAACTTTGCTGCATAGACTGTTGAAAAAGAAACAAAGTCTGGTGAATGCAAACCTTACATGCTTCGACAATATAGATCAAATTGCCACGGGAAATATTTGTTGCATTAGAGTGTAACAATCATGAGATTTAAGACCTATCAACTTCAGATCTTTCATTGATACCAATCTACGGATGTTGGATGAGTAACCATGTGGCACCTTAACATTTACTAAGCATTCATAAAAAGCTTTCTTCTCCTTTCTAGACAACGTGTAACAAGAGGGAGGTAAGTATGTTCTTTTATTACCCAGTTCAAGTAATTCTGTTAATTCTGACCATATTCCCATTTCACGTAGGTCCAGTCTGGATTTTATCCCATCTTTAGTCTCACCTGGTATATTTAACAGAGTACCAATGATGCTATCACATACATTTTTCTCAACGTGCATTACATCGATACAATGCATGATTGTCAAAGAACTCCAATAAGGAAGATCCCAAAATATTGAGTTCTTCTTGAATGAAGAATTGTCACTCCGTGTGGCCATACTACATTGTGATTTCTTACCAAATTCATTGACAATGTCTTTTACTCTTTCATAAACAACATCCCTTGGTATAGGTTTAGGTGCACTCCGTTCATCATTCCATCCATTGAATGCTTTGCGCTTCCTACGATACGGATGGAATTTTGAAAGAAACCTTCGATGACCAAGATATACAGTCTTGCCGCCATGTTTTAGTCTTATTGAATCAGTGTTTCGTTCACATATAGGACACACTTTAGCTCCTTTGACACTATATCCAGACAAATTCCCATATGCTGGAAAGTCATTAATAGTGCAAAACAACATAGCGTGCAAACGAAATATCTCTCTTCCTGAAGCATCATAGGTCATCACACCTTCAGCCCAAAGTTTCTTTAAGTCATCAATCAGAGGTTCAAGATAAACATCGATATCATTTTCGGGTTGTTTAGGGCCCGATATCAACAACGACAGCATAACGTACTTATTTTTCATACACAGCCAGGGAGGAAGATTGCATATAACAAGCATGACTGGCCAAGTGCTATGTTGGCTGATCAATGTCTCGTACGAATTCATCCCATCTGTACAAAGCCCAAGTCTTAGATTCCTATCTTCTTCACCAAATTTGGGGTACAATAGATCAATCTTCTTCCACTGTGGGGAATCATACGCATGTCGTAGGATCCCATCATTATTTTTCTTAACATCTGCATGCCACCTCAAATTCTTCGCATCTTTCAGATTTGCAAACAAGCGTTGAAACTGTGATATTATAGGTAGATACGAAAACACCTTGGCAGGAGAACCAGTTTTGGACTCCCCCGAAGTTGTCAATTTATACTGTTACGCACCACATTTTGGACAATCTTTCAAATCTACAAATTCCTTTTGAAATAATACACAATCATTCGGGCATGCATGTATCTTCTTGGCCTCCATTCCCATTGGGCACAACATTTTCTTTACCCGGTATGTTGAGATTGGCAGCTCGTTTCCTTCAAGAAGCATTTCTTTCAAAAAAGTCAACAATGAAGTGAAGCTTTTGTCACTCCATCTATTGTTAGCTTTCAACTTATACAATCTCAACACAGTGCCTAGCTTCATAGACTTAGCACAGCGTGTGTATAACGGTATCTCAGCATCATGCACAATGTTTCTAAAGATAGGAGGTGGATTGGTGTGCTCTACCCTACAACTATCCAGCATCGCATCAACGATGTCTACTGGAATTGGTTCGTTTACATCTACGTCATCGAAGACAATTTCTTCTTCCACCCAAGCACTGCTATAGACATCTACTAGTTTCGAATTTGAAAGCTCTCCATGCCAGTTCCATTCTGTATAGCCTTGTACAATCTCGTTGCACATGACATGACGTTTGATTTCCTCACCAGTGCTGACTTTCAAGTTGTTACCGCAATGCCTACATGGACAATAGAACCTATCTGTAGGTTTTTTCCTATGTTCCTCGACAAATCTAATAAACTGATCAAGACCAGATATAAACTCTAGGGTGCAGCGATTGCGAATGGACATCCATGATCTATCCATTCTATGATCAAAGAGAAAACAAGTATATATTAGGACAAGATTAGGGTATACACTTACATCCTATCCAAGATTTACTCCTATTATCTACAATGAAGTCGGACTCCATACAAACAATATATAATTTAGTGAGATTAGGTGTTCAAGAACAGTCCCATACCGGGGACCATCCAAGATTTACTCCTAATGAGTAAATCTTGGACGAGTTTCTAGGCCAACAAACACATGTGATGTCATTCTTATATATAATAAATGTGTACCACCTATCCCATCCTTGAACACCTAATCTCACTAGTAAGTGTATAATGTGTATTGGGTTTTCAAGAAAATTTCAGCATCATTTCCCCGTTGTTCTCTAAGTACATATGTACTTAGAGAACAAACGGGGAAATGCTGCTGAAATTTTCTCGAAAACCCAATACACATTATACACTTACATCCTATGTGAGATTAGGTGTTCAAGAACAGTCCCAAACCGGGGACTATCCAAGATTTACTCCTAATGAGTAAATCTTGGACGGGTTTCTAGGCCAACAAACACAATAATAGATATCTACAATGAAGCCAGACTCCATACAAATAGTATATAATTTAGTGATTGTTCATTCTAATTTATACCAATGTACAAGTAATATAAAGAACAATGATTGTTCACTTTCTAGGCCAACAAACACATGTGATTGTTCATATCCTTACCAACAGCAAACACGGCTGTGGTTTTGTTGGCCTACCACGGACGTGCTGCCCAGCACGGCCGTGGTAGGCCAACATAGCCACGGTCGTGTTTTCTTCATGTAGGTAAAAAGCTAGGGAGAAAGGCTACAGCTAATACCTGGAGAGCAGACCGAAGCTAGGCGGTGCGGCGGGCGTGAGCAGGGAGAAAGGAGCGGGCGGCGCCGGCGATACAGGATGAAGCTAGGGCGGCTGCGGTGACGCAGGACGAAGCTAGTTGGCGTGCGGCGGCGGCGACGCAGAGCAGCAGCACCATCGGCGGCGACGGCGAGGCGAGGAAGCATAGGCAGCGTCGGCGACGGCGAGAACCAGCAGGCAACTAGTGGGCGATCGAGCAGCAACTAGCGGGCGATGAAGACAATGAAACAGGTGGGATCGATCATGGGTGATCATGGGTCTATTAAGTTTGTAAAGGCATTGGTTATCAAATACAAATGACACCTAAAGTCTTCGGTGTCGATTGATAGTAAGACACTGACGCCCAACTAGACAACCTTTACCCTAAATTTTTTGGCAGGAACCATTATCAGCGTCGGTTTTCGAAGGATAACCGACACTGAAAGTGGGACTTTTTGCACAAATTTTCATTTTAAATAGGCGTCGGTGAATTGTTAAAAAACCGACGTTGTAGGTGACCTAAAATTTTTTCGCTCGAAAATTGGATTTCACGGGCGATTTTAGTTGTTGGTCTGTTATAAACAGCTGACGCTGAATACAAAGCGGTACTCGTACCTTGCTGGTCTTCGAATATAGACGTTGATTTTCATAAATAACCGACGTCTAATATTATAGGCGTCGGTTTTCCTAAATAACTGACACCCAGAAAAGTGACACTGAATGTTGTTTCAGTAGTAGTGGGTCTGGCTAAAGTGTTCGAGCCACTTTGCTTGGCAATCACGAGGCTACCTATAAGGCAGTGTGACTCTACCTGGACGATATCCTAAATGTCCCCTACTTCTTGGGCATACCTTAAATTAGGATCCCTCTCATCTATAGAAATTCCCTCTCATATTTTCTAGAGGAATATTTTCCCCCTTATCTCAAAATTTTAAAATTTTCTTCCCTTTTATCTTTATGATATAAGATTAGGAAAGAGTCTCTCTATTTAAAAAGTCTTAAGGACTGACTAATAAGGACTTTTAGGTTATCCTCCACAAATTATAACATTGAGAACTTTGATAAATAATATAGGATAATAACGAAATATCATGTGATAATAATAATGAAAATGACAAATATAAGTGTTAAGTAATAAATTTAACATGTCCAAATTAATTTCAGGATGCCTCCTAAGACTTGGAACTCAAAGGCCTCTGAGGAATCGTCCTCTAAGAAGAGAAAAGAGCCTGAAATCTCTGAAGTATCTGATCCCGATGCTGTGGCGAAGGAAAGGTGGGAGGAACAGAAGAAAATCCTTCTAGATTTTATGGAAACCCTTGCCACAAAAGGAACCCCTAAACCTAGCTCATCTAGGAAGAAAGAAGTGACGGTGATAGATTTTATTAAACTAAACCTTGATTTGTATTGGGGGGAGGATCAACCTGAGGTCATGGACATGGTTGAGGCCTGAGTTTTATCCATAGAGAATGGTTTTTGTACCCTAGAAATACCCAATGAAAAGAAGGTAAAGTTTACCACCCATATGCTTAAGGGAGGAGCAAAAATATGGTGGGAAAACTATGGCGGGAATAGGGGTGAGGAAATAGACAACATGGGGTGGGAAGCCTTCAAAAACCTTTTGACGGATCATTTTATGCCCATAGCCGAGATGAAGAGGAAGGAGAAGATGTACATGGAGTTAAGGCAGGGTAGTCTTTCAGTATCTGATTATACCCGGAAGTTTAGGCTTCTGGAGCGTTATGCACCCATCAGGACTGAAGACCGCCTAACTGAGCACTATGTTGCCTGCCTTTCTGCCCACCTAAAAACCCTACTCATAGCCTCTCATCCCAGAAGCATAGATGAAGCCCTAGATATGACCCTCAAGTAGGAGAGAGAGCAGGGCATGCAGAAACCTTCTAGCATGGGGTACTTTGGGTTAACCACAACTGAAGAGTATAAGTTTAGGAAGTTCAACCTTGGCCATAACAATAAGGGATCAGGGAAACAAGGAGGTTCAGGAAAGGGAGGACAGAAAAGCCACCAGAACCAGCCAAGGACGAATCATCCCAAGTGCAAGACTTGTGGGCGGATCCATGTTGGGGTATGCCGGCACACCAAGCCAGTCTACTATAACTGTAAGAAGGAGGTTCATTTTTTCACCAAGTGCCCCACTCCCTCCATCTTTAGCAATCATGCGGAAGGTGCTTCGCAGCCTCAGGAACACCGCAATGGCAGGGTATTTGCAGTAAATGCAAAAGTGGCCAAGGCAAATCCAAACCAACTATGTGAAGGTAATCCTCATTTCATTATAATTTAATGTCTTGTTCAAGCATGAAATTATTCATAATTTGATTATCATCTGTAGGCACTCTAATATTAAATGGTCATCCTATTAAGGCCTTATTTGATTCTAGATCTACAAATACATTTATTTCAAGAACTCTGATGTCCATATTAAATCTTCATATAAGGGACTTGGGATATATTCTGGATGTGTCTACTCCTAGTGGAAAAATACTCACAACTCTACAGAAAACCAATGAACTCTCTCTTAAATACAAAAATCATGATATGCCTTTTTGAATTCATTCTCTTAACTATGGAAGACTTTGATGTCATACATGGTATGGACTGGCTTTACACATACCATGCTCACATTGATTGTAGAAACAAGATGGTAGTCCTCTCTCAACCTCATTCTTATCCTGTGAAAATCCCTAGGGGAAGCAGATTCTATAATAATGTTATAGTCTCCTCTCTCAAAGCTAAAAATCTCATTGCCTAAGGATGTAAAGTCTTCCTCGCATTAGTCTCAGAGACCAGTCCTAATAGAGGGTCTGTAAAAAGTCTGGAGGTGGTACGTGACTTCCCTGACGTTTTTCCGGAGGAGCTTCCTGGGCTGCCTCCAAATAGAGACATTGAGTTCTCCATAGACCTTCTTCCTGGAACCACTCTGATATCTAGGGCACCGTATAAGATGGCTCCTACTGAGCTTATGGAATTGAAGAAACAATTGCAAGAACTTCTCAACAAAGGTTTCATTTGTCCTAGAGTTTCCCCTAGGGTGCTCTTATTCTCTTTGTTAAAAAGAAAGATTGTTCTATGTGTATGTGTATAGACTACCGCATGTTGAACCAAGCCACTATTAAAAATAAGTATCCTCTTCCTTGTATTGATGACCTCTTTGATCAACTTCATACTGCTAAAGCTTTCTCAAAGATTGATCTCCGTTCTGGATACCATCAACTTAAAATCAAGGATTCTGATATTTCTAAAACTGCTTTCCGAACTTGTTATGGGCATTATGAATTTTTGTTGATGCCATTCGGGTTGACCAATGCACCAGGTCTATTTATGAATCTGATGAACAAGGTCTTCCAACCATATCTTGATGAGTTCGTGGTAGTCTTCATTGATGATATCTTGATCTATTCTGATTCTATGGAAAAACACCGGGAACACTTGTGAGCAGTTCTTGACATTCTTCGAACCTAGAAATTTTATGGCAAGCTTTCTAAACGTGAATTTTGGATCGATAAAGTCATGTTTATTGGACATGTCATTTCTGGAGGTAGTATATTTGTTGATCCCGCCAAAGACTCCGATGTACTTGATTGGCAACCTCCTCGTAATCCTTCTGAAATTCATAGTTTCTTGGGATTAGCCAGATACTATCGTCGTTTTATTCCAAATTTCTCCAAAGTTGCACTTCCTCTAACCAAGCTTACTCATAAGGATGATCACTTCATCTGGTTAGCTACTTGTGAGTCCAGTTTCCAGCAGTTAAAGCAGAAGTTGACGTCAGCTCTAATTCTTGTTCTACCCTCTGGTAACGAAGGGTTTGTAATATTCACTAATGCCTCAAGAAATGGGTTAGGATGTGCCTGTAGTAGAATGGTAAAGTAGTGCCCTTTGTGTCTACACAGCTAAAACCCAATGAGCTTAATTATCCCACCCATGATTTGGAATTAGCTACAATCATTCATGCCCTCAAAATCTGGAGGCACTACCTGTACGAGGCAACATTTGATATCTTCACCAATCACAAAAGACTAAAATACATCCTGACTTAGAAGGACCTGAATCTGCGTCAACGCCGATGGATTGAATACCTAAAGGACTATGATTTCACTATTTCCTATCATTCGGGTAAGGTAAATGTAGTCGCTAATGCACTTAGTAGGAAAAGGGCAGTGTTTGCATCTCTTTCTGTTCCTGAATGGAGGAATATGGAGGATTTAGTGGGATGGAAGCCACAGTTTCTGCCTGATCGGTTGCATGTTAACAATATCTCCATCACGTCCAACTAGCATTTCAAACTTCTTGAGGCACAGAAGGCTAGTCCCGATCTTGCTGAGCTCTCTTCTCTCCTGTCGAAGACGTAAACACATCTGTCTGTGGGTCTTGATGGTGGTTTTCGTTACAAGAATCATATATGGGTTCCTGATCAGTCAACTATAAAGACAACAATTCTAAATGAGACACATGGGTCCAAGTACATAGTTCATCCAGGCACGACGAAGATATACAAAGACCTACAACGTCAGTTTTGGTGGAGGGGCATGAAGTGTGATATTGCCGATTTCGTGTCTAGGTGTCTGACATGCCAAAGGATCAAGGCCGAACATCAGAGACCAGGCAATCTACTACAACCCCTTGAGATCCCAGAATGGAAATGGGAACACATCACCATGGATTTCATGGTGGGATTACCCAGGACCAGGAAGGGATACGACGTTGCATGGGTCATAGTGGATCGTCTCACCAAGTCAGGTCATTTTCTTCCGGTGAAGACTACTGCAAAGGTTTCTGAGTTGGCTGACCTCTACATACGGGAGATTGTACATCTGTAATGGAGTACCAGCATCTATTGTCTCAGACAGGGACCCGAAGTTACATAAAAGTTGTGGAAGCATGTTCAAGAGGAATTGGGCACCAAGTTGAACTTTAGTACAACCTAACATCCGCAAACAAACGGGCAGTCACAATGTAAAATATAGATTCTAGAGGATCTTCTACGAGCTTGTGTTCTCGATTGGGAAGGCTCGTGGGACAATTACTTGCCTTTAGTTGAGTTTGCCTATAATGATAGCTATCAAGCAAGCATTGGGATGCCTCCCTATGAAGCTCTTTATGGCTGACAATGCAGATCAGCATTACATTGGGATGACGTCGGAGAACATACCCTAATGAAATCTGAGGAGATGCAGTTGTATACTGATAAGGTTGCTCTAATCAGGCAGATAATGAAGCGGTCACATGATAGGTAGAAGTTTTATGCAGACGCTCATCATCAGGAACGTCAGTTCAAGGAAGGTGACCATGTTTTTCTGAAGATCTGCCCTATTCGATATTTGGCCAAGAACAAAGGAAAGCTCAGTCCTCGTTTTGTAGGACCCTTTGAGATTTTGGAAAGGGTTGGTGAATTTTCCTATCATTTCGCTTTTCCACCTCAGTATAGTGGTATGCATAATGTGTTTCATGTATCCAATATGAAGCCCTATGTCAAGGACCCCAGGCACATTATGAATCATGAGCCTCTCGAATTGAAGGATGATTTGTCATATGTTGAGTCCCCAGTCAGAATTCTTGACTTCAAGTCAAAGGAGCTTTGCAATAATCATCATATTGAAATGGTGAAAATTCTCTAGAGTCACCCTGATCAAACTGATGCCACATGGTTGCTGAAGTCAGAGGTCGAGCAGAAATATCCACATCTTTTTCAGGCTTCTTGAATTTTGGGGACAAAATTCTTAAAAGGAGGGGAGAATGTGACAGAGTGAGTTTTTCTATATATATTATTTACTTTCTCTCTCCTAAAATTATAATTATTCCAAATAAGCCCTCAAACTTTTCCCTCACTAAATTGATTATAAATTTAATTTAAGACCATTCCTAATATCAAATAAAGTCAATAATACAAGCTTTATGACTTTAATCAATTGACATAATCTACAATCAAATTTTGACTCCAAATTTATAGCTTAGCTACTTAATGACATCATTAAGCTACCCCCAAGAATTTTATTGCAATTGGGTCAACCAATTCAGAGATATGACCAATTTAATTTGGTGCATACTCCACTCGTTTTGAACCCTAGGATCTAAGTTTGAGAATTATTTGAATCAAATGTGTGGCATTATGTGTCATGTTATAGGCCGAGCTTTTCTGGCCATTGATCAGCAATCCAACGGGGGAGGCTTTGTCTCCTACCTCCCGCAGGACCCGGGCTTCGGCCCCAACAGAGCGATCACCACCCAACGCCACTCGTGCCCAAATCTCGCCTCTTCACCGTGAGATATTTGGAGGAAAGTTCCCTCTCACCCGAATGAGTCCAATGGTAGTGACCACGTCACCTATCTCCCCTGGATCAAGGAGAAAAACCTCCCGTGCCCTTGCACCTCTCCCTTGCGGCGGCGAGTAAAATAGGGTTCCTCACCACGGGCATCCCCACACCTATTTAAGGACTTGAATAGATTTGCCGACCTTCCTTTTATCATCCCTGGCCCTCAATTTAGACGAAGCACACCCCTTCCTCTCCGACCTCAAGCATCCTCAGCTTGCCTGACCTTGAATCCCCATCACTCCAGTGGCTCTCTCTCCCTTTAGTCGAGCACAACTACACCATCAGGGGACCTCAGCGGGATGATCACCACCCTCGGCTAGAATCGTAAAGGTCCAGAAGCTCGGGCCGACAAGCCTCACTACTGAGCTCAAAGAGCTTCACCGCCGGTGAGGTTGGAGCCATTTTAGAGTTGCAGGAAGATTGCAATCTCATCAGTAAACATCATCAAAGATTTCAACTCCCTCAATCCAACCTGAGTGCAGGTAATCGTCATTTCACTCCTCGATCCATTTCAGCATGTTTTGATCGGAAATGGCACCCATATCTCCCTAGTTGACGACCTTGATTTCCCCGCCACCGTCGTGAGTCTGCAAACTCAACCCAACCATCAGCTTCTCCCAAATCTTCCTAGAACCCCCCCCATCATCGTGATCTTACCTCCCTTGTCGTCCCCTCGCTCCAACCATGGCGTGCGAGAAGGGAACAATCAAGTTAGAGGTAGGACCTCTCTGCTCATACTTGTCTAGGGGCTCTATTGGTACGCCTGGGGGCCTTTTGGTCCTTTCCTCGCCTTGACCTCCCCTTCTTCAGATGAGTGCCTACTCACGAGTCAATAGGAGGGTTCGATTAGTCGGATCCCTAGCATGATCTGCGAAGCAGAGATCACAATCCTTTTATTTTTATTTATTTATTTCATTTATTCTTTAGGAATTTATCTGATTTGTCTGATCTAAGAGAAATCCTAGAAAATGATAGGAATATCGAAATATATGGAACCTATACATCTTTTTCATCAGAAAAATTCCATCCATTTAAATAAAATATTTCCAGGTCCTAGATCTGACCCCTTTTCAGAAAATATGGTCTACAATTCCTAATGACCCCTTAATATTTATATATTGTGTAATAATGGTCATAATTGATTTTAAATCTTCCATGGGAATAGATCAAACCCTAATTGGGGTCCTGATCATCATGATATTCCAAACCCTAATCTATGAAAGATATCGGATTGAATAGTTAAGAAAATCCCTAATTTCTAATTTTTCTCACCTTATTATGAATACTATATACAATTTATGTAAAACCCTAATAACTTAAATGCCCTTGAATAACCTTGATGACCCTAGCCTCAGAACCTAACTTTGAATCTTAGGAATCTTAAAGTGATACCCCAAAACCTAAACCCTAAATTTAATCCCTAAAGTAGATTGATGAAAGCCCATGGTGACCTTAGGGTTTTGTTATATTTCAGGGTGATCTACTACCTTAATCATAACATAGGACTTGTGGAATCCAGATCTGAAAGTTGAAGGTAGGTGGATATAATTATATGACTAGATTTGTTGGATGTTAATATATGTGTAATTGCTTGTTTGTATTTGAAATATATTGCTGGATGTAGATGTTGATGTATGTATATTGACAATTTCTGCCTTGAACAATTAAGAATATGAGTAAACAAGAAAAATGAAATGTAGTTACTAGTGGTGCTCATTAATCTCCCTATTAGAGAGAGAAAGCATTAATGTTGACTAGCACCTCCCTAGTGGTATAAGGTATGCAGGGAGATCCCTAATGGTACAAGGTATGCAGGGATAGGGCCCAATATTTATGTTTGTGCTAATTCCACCATAGTAATGCATATTCATTCAAAATGTGGATAATAACTTGGGATTACTTGATTTTCAGCCCTTAAATAACGTTTTCTATCTCTTTCTTCCATATCGATTTTTTTATATGCCAGCATAGTACAACTTTTAATTCCACATACCAACTTTGTTGATGTTTTTGGTTTCTCATATTTTCTAGGTACAAGCAACTCATGAAGCATTTCAAAGTACTAGAAGTCACTAAATAATGAGCATGGGGGATGTTAGATAGATCTCCATTTCTCACCTTATTCATTGTAGCTAAATAGTTTCTATTCTTCTAGATGATGTAATAGGATGCTATTGATCCTACGTGATAATCATATTTTCTTTCTCATAGACTTATTCTTCTTCCTTTTCAATTATTAGTATGTAAGACTTTATCTTTTATAAATGAATGAAGTGTTGTGTGGCTATCTATTTATGACGTGAACATGATCTTGGCTTATCTATGATTTTAGTTGACTATCTTGATTTCTTATATTTTCACTTTTGACATTTATAGATATGAGTGCACATATATTTTTGTATGTCATTAAGGAAAGTATATAGAAATTGGGGTCATCACAGTTGGTATCAGAGCCAAGGTTCACACATCATAGTCACATGACTTTCATTCACCCTATTATGAGTCTAGGGTAGTCCTTGAGTTAGGGATGTGAAGGGTTGAGGTGACTAGGATAGCATCTGCCTAAGGCCTGGCTAAAGTCTCCGAGCCACTTTGCTTTGCAATCACGAGGCTACTTATAAGGCAGTGTGAGTCTACCTGGCCGATATCCTAAATGTCCTTTACTTCTTGGGCATACATTAAATTAGGATCCATCTCATCTATAGAAATTCCCTCTCATCTTTTCTATAGGAATATTTTCCCCCTTATGTAAAATTTTTAAAATTTTCTTCCCTTTTATCTTTATGATATAATATTAGGAAAGAGTCTCTCTATTTAGAAAGTCTTGAGGACCGACTAATAAGGACTTTTAGGTTATCCTCTACAAATTATAACATTGAGAACATTAATAAATGATATAGGAGAATAACAAAATATCATGTGATAATAATAATGAAAATGACAAATATAAGTGTTGAGTAATAAATCTAACATGTCCAAATTAATTTCAAGATGCCTCCTAAGACTCGCATCTCAAAGGCCTCTGAGGAATCGTCCTCTAAGAAGAGAAAAGAGCATGAAACCTCTGAAGTACCTGATCCCGATGCTGCGGCCAAGGAAATGTGGGAGGAAAAGAAGAAAATCCTTCTAGACTTTATGGAAACCCTTATCGAGAACACAAGCTCGCAGAAGATCCTCTAGAATTTGTACTGTACGCTCTGACTGCCCGTCTGTTTGTGGATGGTAGGCTGTACTAAAGTTCAACTTGGTGCCCAATTCCTCTTGAACCTGCTTACATAGTTTTGATGTGAATTTCGGGCCCCTGTCCGAGACAATAGATGTTGGGACTCCATGCAGACGTATAATCTCCCGTATGTAGAGGTCAGCCAACTCAGAAACCTTCACAATAGTCTTCACCAGAAGAAAATAAGCTGACTTGGTGAGACGATCCACTATGACCCATGCAGTGTCGTATCCCTTCCTGGTCCTGGGTAATCCCACCACGAAATCCATGTTGATGTGTTCCTATTTCCATTTTGGGATCCCAAGGGGTTGTAGTAGACCTCCTGGTCTCTGATGTTCGGCCTTGATCCTTTGGCATGTCAGACACCTGGACACGAAATCGGAAATATCACGCTTCATGCCCCTCCACCAAAATTGACATTTTAGGTCTTTGTACATCTTCTTCGTTCCTAGATGAACTGTGTACTTGGACCCATGTGCCTCATTTAGAATTGTTGTCTTTATAGTTGACTGCTCAGGAACCCATATACGATTCTTGTAACGAAGACCACGATCAAGACCCATGGAAAGATGTGTTTGCAGTTTCGACAGGAGAGAAGAGAGCTCAACAAGATCGGGAATAGCCTTCTGTGCCTCAAGAAGTTCGAAATGCAAGTTAGATGCGATGGAGATATTGCTAACATGCAACCGAGAAGGCAGAAACTGCGGCTTCCAGCCCACTAAATCATCCATATTCCTCCATTCAGGAACATAAATAGATGCACACACTACCCTTTTCGTACTAAGAGCATCAGTGACTACATTTGCCTTACCCGAATGATAGGCAATAGTGAAATCATAGTCCTTTAGGTATTCAATCCATCAGCGTTGACACAGATTCAGGTCCTTCTGAGTCATGATGTATTTTAGGCTTTTGTGATTGGTGAAGATATCAAATGTTGCCCCGTATAGGTAGTGGTTCCCGATTTTGAGGGCATGAATGATTGCAGCTAATTCCAAATCATGGGTGGGATAATTAAGCTCATTGGGTTTTAGTTTTCTAGATGTAAAGGCAACTACTTTACCATTTTGCTGCAGGACACATCCTAACCCATTCCTTGAGGCATCAGTGAATATTACAAACCCTTCGTTACCAGAGGGTAGAACAAGAACTGGAGCTAATGCCAACTTCTGCTTTAACTACTGGAAACTAGACTCACAAGTAGCTGACCAGATGAAGTGCTCATCCTTCCGAGTAAGCTTGGTTAGAGGAAGTGCAACTTTGGAGAAATTTGGAATAAAACGATGATAGTATTCGGCTAATCCCAAGAAATTCCAAATTTTAGAAAGATTACGAGGAGGTTGCCAATCAAGTACAACAGAGACTTTGGCAGGATCAACATATATACTACCTCCAGAAATGACATGTCCAAGAAACATGACTTTATGGATCCAGAATTCACATTTAGAAAGCTTTCCATAAAATTTCTGGGTTTGAAGAATGTCAAGAACTGCTCGCAAGTGTTTCCGGTGTTTTTCCATAGGATCATAATAGATTAACATATCATCAATGAAGACTACCACAAACTCATCAAGATATGGTTGGAAGTCCTTTTTCATCAGATTCATAAATACACTCGGTGAATTGGTCAACCTGAATGGCATCACCAAAAATTCGTAATGCCCATAACGAGTTCGGAAAGTAGTTTTAGAAATATCAGAATCCTTGATTTTAAGTTGATGGTATCCAAAACAGAGATCAATCTTTGAGAAAACTTTAGCAGTACGAAGTTGATCAAAGAGGTCATCAATACGAGGAAGAGGATACTTGTTTTTAATAGTGGCTTGGTTCAACATGCGGTATTCAATACACATACGCATAGAACCATCTTTCTTTTTAACAAAGAGAACAGGAGCACCCCAGGGGGAAACACTAAGACGGATGAAACCTTTGTCGAGAAGTTCTTGCAAATGTTTCTTCAATTCCATAAGCTCAGTAGGAGCCATCCTATACAGTTCCCTAGAAATCGGAGTGGTTCCAGAAAGAAGATCTATGGAGAACTCAATGTCTCTATTTGTAGGCAGCCAGGAAGCTCCTCCGGGAAAACGTCGGGGAAGTCATGTACCACCTCCAGACTTTCTACAGACCCGCTACTAGGACTGGTCTCTGAGACTAATGCGAGGAAGACTTTACATCCTTGGGAAATTAGCTTTTTAGCTTTAAGAGAGGAAATTATAACATTATTACAATATCTTCTTCCCCTAGGGATTTTCACAGGATAAGAATGAGGTTGAGAGAGGACTACCATCTTGTTTCTACAATCAATGTGAGCATGGTATGTGTAAATCCAGTCCATAACAAGTATGAAATCAAAGTCTTCCATAGTTAAGAGAATGAATTCAAAGGGCATATCATGATTTTCGTATTTAAGAGAGAGTTCATTGGTTTTCTGTAGAGTTGTGAATATTTTGCCACTAGGAGTAGACACATCCAGAATATATCCCAAGTCCCTTATATGAAGATTTAATATGGATGCCAGAGTTCGTGAAATAAATTTACTTGTAGATCCAGAGTCAAATAAGGCCTTAACAGGATGACCATTTAATATTACAGTGTCTACACATGATAATCGGATTATGAATAATTGCAGGCTTGAACAAGATATTAAATTATATTGAAATGAGGATTACCTTCACATAGCTGGTTTGGATTTGCCTTGGCCTATTCCGCATTTACTGAAAATACCCTGCCAATGATGGAGGCTGCGGAGCACCTACCGCAGGATTGCCAATGATGGAGGGAGTGGGGCACTTGGCGACGAAATGACCCTCCTTCTTACAGTTATAGTAGACTGGCTTGGTGTGGTGGCATACCCCACCATGGAAACGCCCACAAGTCTTGCACTTGGGAAGATTCATCCTTGGCTGGTTCTGGTGGCTTTTCTGTCCTCCCTTTCCTGAACCTCCTCGTTTCCCTAATCCCTTATTGTTATGGCCAAGGTTGAACTTCCTAAACTTATCCTCTTCAGTTTTGGTTAACCCTAAGTACCCCATGCTGGAATGTTTCTGCATGCCCTGCTCTCTCTCCTGCTTGAGGGTCATATCTAGGGCTTCATATATGCTTCTGGGATGAGAGGCTATGATTAGGGTTTTTAGGTGGGAAGAAAGGCAGTCAACATAGTGCTCAGTCAGGCGCTCTTCAGTCCTGATGGATGCATAACACTCCATAAGCCTAAACTTTCGGGTATAATCAACTACTGAAAGACTACCCAACCTTAACTCCATGTACAAATTCTCCTTCCTCTTCCTCTCAGCTACGGGCATAAAATGATCCGTGAAGAGGTTTTTTAAGGCTTCCTACCCCATGTTATCTATTTCCTCTCCCCTATTCCCTCTATAGTTTTTCCACCAGATTTTTACTCCTCCCTTAAGCATATGGGTGGCGAACTTGACCTTCTTTTCATTGGGTATTTCTAGAGTACAAAAAGCATTCTCTATGGACAAAACCCTAGCCTCATCCTTGTCCATGACCTCAGGCTGATCCCCCCAAAAGGAATCAAGGTTTAGTTGAATAAAATGTATCACCATCACTTCTTTCTTCTTAGATGAGATAGGTTTAGGGGTTCCTTTGTAGCTTAGCTACTTAATGACATCATTAAGCTACCCATAGAATTTTATTGCAATTGGGTCAACCAATTCGGAGATATGACCAATTTAATTTGGTGCATATTCCACTCATTTTGAACCCTAGGATCTAAGTTTGGGAATTATTTGAATCAAATGCATGACATTATGTATCACACAACCTTTGAAGGCTTGGACGCGGTCTTGTTATAGGCTGAGCTTTTCTGGCCATTGATCAACAATCCAACGGGGGAGACTTCTTCTCCTACCTCCCGCAGGACCCGGGCTTCGGCCCCAACAGAGAGATGACCACCCAACGCCCCTCGCACAGAAATCTCACCTCTTCACCGTGAGATATTTGGAGGAAAGTTCCCTCTCACCCGAACGAGTTCAACGGTAGTGACCACATCGCCTGTCTCCCCCGAATCAGGGAGAAGAACCTCCCGAGCCCTCGCGCCTCTCCCTGGCGGCGGCAAGTAAAATAGGATTCCTCACCACGAGCATCCCCACACCTATTTAAGGACTTTAATAGCTCCGCTGACCTTCCTTTTATCATCCTTGGCCCTCAATTTGGATGAAGCTCTCCCCTTCCTCTCTGACCTCAAGCACCCTCAGCTCGCCTGACCTTGACTCCCCCCTCACTCCAGTAGCTCTCCCTCCCTTCAATCGAGTACGGCTACACCATCAGGGGACCTCGGTGGGACGATCGCCACCCTCGGCTAGAATCACAAAGGTCCAGAAGCTCGGGTCGACAAGCCTCACAACTGAGCTCAAAGAGCTTCACCACCGGTGAGGTTGGAGCCATCTCAGAGCTGCGGGAAGATCACAATCTCATCAGTAAACCTCAGCGAAGCTTTCAACTCCCTCAATCCAATCTATAGGTAGGTAATCCTCATTTTCACTCCGCGATCCATTTCAGCATGTTTTGATCGGAAATGGTACCTAGATCTCCGTAGTTGATGACCTTGATTTCCCCGCCACCACTGTGAGTCTGTGAACTCAACCCAACCATCAGCTTCGCCCAACTCTTCCTAGAACCCCCCCAGCATCGTGATCTTGCCTCCCCTGTCGTCCCCTCGCTCCAGCCATGGGGCGCGAGCAGGGAACAATTAAGTTAGAGGTATGACCTCTCTGCCCATACTCGTCTAGGGGCAATATTGGTACGCCTAGGGGCCTTTTGGTCCTTTCCTCACCTTGACCTCCCCTTCTTCAGACGAGCGCCTACTCATGGGTCAATAGGAGGGTCCGATTAGTTGGATCCCTCACATGATCCGCGAAGAAGAGATCACAATCCTTTTCTTTTTATTTATTTATTTCATTTATTCTTCAGGAATTTATCTAATTGGTCAGATCTTAGAGAAATCCTAGAAAATGATAGGAATATCGAAATCTATGGAACATATACATCTTTTTCCTTAGAAAAATTCCATCTATTTAAATAAAATATTTCTAGGACCTAGATCTGACCCCTTTTCAGAAAATATGGTCTACAAGTTCTAATGACCCCTTAATATTTATATATTGTGTAATAATGGTCATAATTGATTTTAAATCTGCCATGGGAACAGATGAAGCCCTAATTGGGGTCATGATCATCATGATATTCCAAACCCTAATCTATGAAGGATATCAGATTCAATAGTTACGAAAAACCCTAATTTCTAAATTTTCTCACCTTATTATGAATACTATATACAATTTATGTAAAACCCTAATAACTTAAATTCCCTTGAATAACCTTGACGGCCCTAACCTCAGAACCCAACTTTGAATCATAAGATGATACCCCAAATAACCTAAACCCTAAATTTAATCCCTAATGTAGATTGATGAAAGCCCATGGTGACCTTAGGGTTTTTTTGTATTTTAGGGTGATCTACTATGTTACTCATAACCTAGGACTTGTGGAATCTAGATCTGAAAGTTGAAGGTATGTGGATATAATTATATGACTAGATTTTCTGGATGTTAATATATGTGTACTTGCTAGCTTGTATTTGAAATACATTGCTCGATGTAGAGGTTGATGTATGTATATTGACAATTTCTGCCTTGAACAATTAAGAATATGAGTAAACAAAAAAATGATATGTGGTTACTAGTGGTGCTCATTAATCTCCCTATTAGAGAGGTAAAGCACTAATGTTGACTAGCACCTCCCTAATGGTACAAGTTACGCAGGGAGATCCCTAATGGTACAAGGTACGCAGGGATAGGGCCCAATATTTATGTTTGTGCTAAGTCCACTATAGTAATGCATATTCATTCTAAATGTGGATAATAACTTGGGATTACTTGATTTTCTGCCATTAAATATGGTTTTCTATCTCTTTCTTCGATATCGATTATTTTATATGCCAGCATAGTATAGATTTAAATTCCATGTACCAACTTTGTTGATGTTTTTGGTTTCTCGTGTTTTCTAGGTACAAGCAACTCATGAAGCACTTCAAAGTACTAGAAGTCACTAAATAACGAGCATGGGGGATGTTAGATAGATCTCCATTTCTCACCTTATTTATTGTAGCTAGATAGTTTCTATTCTTCTAGATGACATAATAGGATGCTATTGATCCAATCTAATAATCATATTTTCTTTCTCATAGACTTATTCTTCTTCCTTTTCAATTATTAGTATGTAAGAATTTATCTTTTATCAATGAATGAAGTGTTGTGTGGCTATCTATTGATGATGTGAACATGATCTTGGCTTATCTCTGATTTTAGTTGACTATCTTGATTTCTTATATTTTCCCTTTTGACATTTATAGATATGAGTGCACGCATATATGTGTATGTCATTAAGGAAAGTATATAGAAATTGGGGTCATCACAGTTGGTATCAGAGCCAAGGTTCACAAATCATAGTCACATGACTTTAATTCACCCTATTATGAGTCTATGGTAGTCCTTGAGTTAGGGATGTGAAGGGTTGAGGTGACTAGGATAGCATCTGCCTAAGGTCAGGATAAAGTCTCCGAGCCACTTTGCTTGGCAATAACGAGGCAACCTTTAAGGCAGTGTGAGTCTACCTGGCCAATATCCTAAATGTCCCCTACTTCTTGGGCATACCTTAAATTAGGATCCATCTCATCTATAGAAATTCCCTCTCATCTTTTCTATAGGAATATTTTCCCCCTTATCTCAAATTTTAAAAAATTTCTTCCCTTTTATCTTTATGATATAAGATTAGGAAAGAGTCTCTCTATTTAGAAAGTCTTAAGGACCGACAAATAAGAACTTTTACATTATCCTCTACAAATTATAACTTTGAGAACACTAATAAATGATATAGGAGAATAATGAAATATCATGTTATTATTATAACGAAAATGACAAATATAAGTGTTGAGTAATAAATCGAACATGTCCAAATTAATTTCAGGATGCCTCCTAAGACTCGCAACTCAAAGGCCTCTGAGGAATCATCCTCTAAGAATAGAAAAGATCTTGAAACCTCTAAAGTACCTAATCTCGATGTTACGGCCAAGGAAAGGTGGGAGGAACAAAAGAAAATCCTTCTCGATTTTATGGAAACCCCCGCCACAAAAGGAACCCCTGAACCTAGCTCATCGAAGAAGAAAATAAGTGACGGTGATAGATTTTATTAAACTAAACCTTGATTCCTTTTGGGGGGGAGGATCAGCCTGAGGTCATGGACAAGGATGAGGCATGGGTTTCATCCATAGAGAATGGTTTTTGTACCCTAGAAATACCCAATGAAAAGAAGGTCAAGTTCGCCACCCATATGCTTAAGGGAGGAGCAAAATTTTGGTGGGAAAACTACGGAGGGAATAGGGGCGAGGATAAAGACAACATGGGGTGGGAAGCCTTCAAAAACCTCTTCACGGATCATTTTATGCCCATAGCCGAGAGGAAGAGGAAGGAGAAGATGTACATGGAGTTAAGGCAAGGTAGTCTTTCAGTAGTTGATTATACCTGGAAGTTTTGGCTTCTAGAGCATTATGCACGCATCAGGACTGAATATTGCCTAACTAAGCACTATGTTGACTGCCTTTCTGCCCACCTAAAAACCCTAGTCATAGCCTCTCATCCCCGAACCATATATGAAGCCCTAGATATGGCCCTTAAGCAGGAGAGAGAGAAGGGCATGCAGAAGCCTTCTAGCGTGGGGTACTTCGGGTTAACCACAACAAAAGAGGATAAGTTTAGGAAGTTCAACCATGGCCAAAACAATAAGGGATCAGGGAAATGAGGAGGTTCAGGAAAGGGAGGACAGAAAAGCCACCAGATTCAGCCAAGGATGCATCATCCCAAGTGCAAGACTTGTGGGTGTTTCCATGGTGGGGTATACCGCCACACCAAGCCAGACTGCTATAATTGTAAGAAGGAGGGTCATTTCATCGCTAAGTGCCCCACTCCCTCCATCATTGGTAATCCTGCGGTAGGTGCTCCGCAGCCTCAGGGACACCGCAATGGCAGGGTATTTGTAGTAAATGCAGAAGAGGCCAAGGCAAATCCAAACCAGCTATGTGAAGGTGATCCTCATTTCATTATAATTTAATATCTTGTTCAAGCCTGCAATTATTCATAATCTGATTATCATGTGTAGGCATGGGAATATTAAATGGTCATCCTGTTAAGGACTTATTTGACTCTGGATCTACAAATACATTTATTTCACGAACTCTGGCGTCCATATTAAATCTTCATATAAGGGACTTGGGATATATTCTAGATGTGTCTACTCCTAGTGACAAAATACTCACAACTCTATAGAAAACCAATGAACTCTCTCTTAAATACGAAAATCATGATGTGCCCTTTGAATTCATTATCTTAACTATGGAAGACTTTGATGTCATAATTGGTATGGACTGGCTTTACACATACCATGCTCAAATTGATTGTAGAAACAAGATGGTAGTCCTCTCTCAACCTCATTCTTATCCTATGAAAATCCCTAGGGAAGAGGATTCTGTAATAATGTTATAATTGCCTCTCTCAAAGCTAAAAATCTCATTTCCCAAGGATGTAAAGTCTTCCTCACATTACTCTCAGAGACCAGTCCTAGTAGCGGGTCTGTAGAATGTCTGGAGGTGGTACGTGAATTCCCTAACATTTTTCTGGAGGAGCTTCCTGGACTTCCTCCAAATAGAGACATTGAGTTCTCCACAGATCTTCTTCCTGGAACCACTCTGATTTCTAGGGCACCGTATAGGATGGATCTTGCTGAGCTTATGGAATTGAATAAACACTTGCAAGAACTTCTCGACAATGGTTTCATTCTTCCTAGTGTTTCCCCCTGGGGTGCTCCTGTTCTCTTTGTTAAAAAGAAAGATGGTTCTTTGTGTATGTGTATTGACTACTGCATGTTGAACCAAGCCACTATTAAAAACAAGTATCCTCTTCCCTGTATTGATGACCTCTTTGATCAACTTCGTACTGCTAAAGTTTTCTCAAAGATTGATCTCCATTTCGGATATCATCAACTTAAAATCAAGGATTCTGATATTTCTAAAACTACTTTCTGAACTCGTTATGGGCATTACAAATTTCTGGTGATGCCATTCGGGTTGACCAATGCATCAAGGCAACATTTGATGTCTTCATCGATCACAATAGCCTAAAATACATCCTGACTCAGAAGGACCTGAATCTGCGTCAACGCCGATGGATTGAATACCTAAAGGACTATGATTTCATTATTTCCTATCATTCGGGTAAGGCAAATGTAGTCATTGATTCTCTTAGCAGGAAAAGGGCAGTGTGTGCATCTCTTTCTGTTCCTAAATGGAGGAATATGGAGGATTTAGTGGGCTGGAAGCTATAGTTTCTTCCTGATCGGTTGCATGTTAGCAATATCTCCATCACGTCTAACTTGCATTTCAAACTTCTTGAGGCACAGAAGGCTAGTCCCAATTTTTCTGAGCTCTCTTCTCTCCTATCAAAGCCACAAACACATCTCTCAGTGGGTCTTGATGGTGGTCTTCGTTACAAGAATCATATATGGGTTCCTGAGCAGTCAACTATAAAGACAACAATTCTAAATGAGGCATATGGGTCCAAGTACATAGTTCATCCAGCCACGAAGAAGATGTACAAAGACCTACAATGTTAGTTTTAGTGGAGGGGCATGAAGCGTGATATTGTCGATTTCATGTCCAGGTGTCTGACATTCCAAAGGATCAAGGATGAACAACAGAGACCAGGCGGTCTACTACAACCCCTTGAGATCCCAGAATGGAAATGGGAACACATCACCATGGATTTCGTGATGGGATTACCCAGGACCAGGAAGGGATACGATGTTGCATGGGTCATAGTGAATCATCTCACCAAGTCAGCTCATTTTCTTCCGGTGAAGACTACTGTGAAGGTTTCTGTGTTGGCCGACCTCTACATATGGGAGATTGTATGTCTAAATGGAGTCCCAGCATCTATTGTCTCAGACCGGGACCTGAAGTTCACATCAAAGTTGTGGAAGCAGGTTCAAGAGGATTTGGGCAACAAGTTGAACTTTAGTACAACCTACAATCTGCAAATAGACGGGAAGTCAGAGCGTGCAGTACAGATTCTAGAGGATCTTCTGTGAGCTTGTGTTCTCGATTGGGAAGGCTCGTGGGACTATTACTTGCCTTTAGCTGAGTTTGCCTATAATAATAGCTTTCAGGCAAGCATTGGGATGCCTCCCTATGAAGATCTTTATGGCCGAACATGCAGATCACCATTACACTGGGACGACGTCGGAGAACATACTTTGATGAAATCTGAGGAGATGAAGTTGTATACTGATAAGGTTACTCTAATCAGGTAGAGAATGAAGCGGGCACATGATAGGCATAAGACTTATGCAGACACTCATCGTTAGGAACGTCAGTTCAAGGAAGGTGACCATGTTTTTCTAAAGATCTGGCCTATTTGATCTTTAGCCAAGAACAAAGGAAAGCTCAGTCCTCGTTTTATTGGACCCTTTGAGATTTTAGAAAGGGTTGGTGAATGTTCCTGTCGTCTCTCTTTTCCACCTTAATATAGTGCCATGCATAATGTGTTTCATATATCTAATTTGAAGCCCTATGTCAAGGACCCTAGTCACATTTTGAATCATTAGCCTCTCAAATTAAAGGATGATTTGTCATGTGTTGAGTCACCAGTCAAAATTATTGACTTCAAGTCAAAGGAGCTTCACAATAATTGTCATATGGAAATGGTGAAAGTTCTCTCGAGTCACCATGATCAAACTGATGCCACATGGGAGCTCAAGTCAGAGGTCGAGCAGAAATATCCACATCTTTTTTAGGCTTCTTGAATTTTGGGGACAAAATTCTTAAAAGTAGGGGAGAATGTGATAGAGTGAGTTTTTCTGTATATATTATTTACTTTCTCTCTCCTATAATTTTAATTATTCCAAATGTTCCCTTAAACTTTTCCCTCACTAAATTGATTATCAATTTAATTTAAGACCATTCCTAATATCACATAAAGTCAATAATACAAGCTTTATGACTTTAATCTATTGACATAATCTACAATCGAATTTTGACTCCAAATTTGTAGCTTAGCTACTTAATGACATCATTAAGCTACCCCTAGAATTTTATTGCAATTGGGTCAACCAATTCGGAGATATGACCAATTTAATTTGGTGCATATTTCACTCATTTTGAACCCTAGGATCTATGCTTGGGAATTATTTGAATCAAATGTGTGACATTATGTGTCACACAACCTTTAAAGCCTTGGACACGGGTCTTGTTATAAGCCGAGCTTTTTTGGCCGTTGATCAGCAATCCAACGGGGGAGACTTCATTTCCTACCTCCCGCAGGACCCGGGCTTCGGCCCCAACAGAGCGATGACAACCTAACGCCCCTCACACCCAAATCTCTCCTCTTCACCGTGAGATATTTGGAGGAAAGTTCCCTCTCACCCGAACAAGTCCAACGGTAGTGATGACATCACCTATCTCACCCGGATCAGGGAGAACAACCTCTCGAGCCCTCATGCCTCTCCCTGGCAGTGGCGAGTAAAATAGGGTTCCTCACAATAGGGCATCCCCACACCTATTTAAGGACTTCAATAGCTCTGCCAACCTTCCTTTTATCATCCCAGGCCCTCGATTTGGACGAAGTTCTCCCCTTCCTCTCCGACCTCAAGCACCCTCAGCTTGCCTGACCTTGACTCCCCCCTCACTCCAGTGGCTCTCTCTCCCTTCAATCAAGCACAACTACACCATCAGGGGACCTCGGTGGGACGATCACCACCCTCGGCAAGAATCACAAAGGTCCAGAAGCTCGGGTCAACAAGCCTCACACCTGAGCTCAAAGAGCTTCACCTCCGGCGAGGTTAAAGCTATCTCAGAGCTGCGGGAAGATCGCAATCTCATCAGTAAACCTCAGTGAAGCTTTCAACTCTCTCAATCCAACCCAAGGGCAGGTAATCTTCATTTTTACTCCTTGATCCATTTGGGTCTGTTTTGATCGGAAATGGCGCCCAGATCTCCCTAGCTGACGACCTTGATTTCCCCGCCACCGTCGTGAGTCTGCGAACTCAACCCAACCATTAGCTTCACCCAACTCTTCCTAAACCCCCCCCCCCACATCGTGATCTTGCCTCCCCTATCGTCCCCTCTCTCCAGCCACGGCGTGCGAGCAGGGAACAATCAAGTTAGAGGTATGACCTCTTTTCTTATACTCGTCTAGGGGCTCTATTGGTACGCCTGGGGGCCTTTTGATCCTTTCCTCACCTTGACCTCCCCTTCTTCATACAAGCACCTGGTCGTGGGTCAATAAGAGGTTCTGATTAGTCAGATACCTCACATGATCCGTAAAGTAGAGCTCACAATACTTTTCTTTTTATTTATTTATTTCATTTATTCTTCAGGAATTTATCTGATTGGTTAGATCTTAAAGAAATCCTAGAAAATGATAGGAATATCGAAATATATCGAACCTATACATCTTTTTTATCAGAAAAATGCCAACCATTTAAATAAAATATTTCCAGGACCTAGACCTGACCCCTTTTCAGAAAATATGGTCTAGAAGTCCTAATGACCCCTTAATATTTATATATTGTGTAATAATGGTCATATTTGATTTTAAATCTGCCATTGGAACAGATCAAACCCTAATTGGGTCTTGATCATCATGATATTCCAAACCCTAATCTAAGAAGGATATCAGATTCAATAGTTAAGAAAAACCCTAATTTTTAATTTTTCTCACGTTATTATGAAGACTATATACAATTTATGTAAAACCCTAATAACTTAAATGCCCTTGAATAACCTTGACGACCCTAACCTCAGAACCCAATTTTGAATCATAAGAATCTTAAATTGATACCCCAAATAACCTAAACCCTAAATTTAATCTCTAATGTAGATTGATGAAAGCCCATGGTGACCTTAGGGTTTTGTTGTATTTTAGGGTGATCTACTACATTACTCATAACCTAGGACTTGTGGAATCCAGATCTGAAAGTTGAAGGTACGTGGATATAATTATATGACTAGATTTTTTGGATGTTAATATATGTGTACTTGCTTGTTTGTATTTGAAATACATTGCTGGATGTAGATGTTGATGTATGTATATTAACAATTTCAGCCTTGAAAAATTAAGAATATGAGTAAACAAGAAAAGTGAAATGTAGTTACTAGTGATGCTCATTAATCTCCCTATTAGAGAGGGAAAGCATTAATGTTGACTAGCACCTCCCTAAAGGTACAAGGTAAGCAGGGAGATCCCTAATGGTACAAGGTACACAGGGATAGGGCATAATATTTATGTTTGTGCTATGTCCACCATAGTAATGCATATTCATTATAAATGTGGATAATAACTTGGGATTACTTGATTTTCTGCCCTTAAAAAACAATTTCTATCTCTTTCTTCGATATCGATTATTTTATATGCCAGCATAGTATAGCTTTTAATTCCACATACCAACTTTGTTGATGTTTTTGGTTTCTTGTATTTTCTAGGTACAAGCAACTCATGAAGCACTTCAAAGTACCAGAAGTCACTAAATAACGAGCTTGGGGGATGTTAGATAGATCTCCCTTTCTCACCTTATTCATTGCAGCTAGATAGTTTCTATTCTTCTAGATGATGTAATAGGATGCTATTGATCCTATGTAATAATCATATTTTCTTTCTCATAGACTTATTCTTCTTCCTTTTCAATTATTAGTATGTATGACTTTATCTTTTATCAATGAATGAAGTGTTTTGTGGCTATCTATTGATGATGTGAACATGATCTTGGCTTATCTCATATTTTAGTTGACTATCTTGATTTCTTATATTTTCCCTTTTGACATTTATAGATATGAGTGCATGCATATATGTGTATGTCATTAAGGAAAGTATATAGAAATTGGGGTCGTCACAACAGTCTTGGCCATCGCCTGTGGTGCTCTGTACCTCAAAGTTGCCTCGCACGTGGCCCTCCTCCAACACGGCCATGGTACACCACATGACTGTGGTACCCTCTACCCACCATGACTGTGGCCACCATATATACTTATCACTTCCAACTCCATTCATCACCTTGGTCATTCCGCTACCCATGATTGTGTAATGCAATCCCCACCATGACCATGGTATCTCACAACGGCCGTGGTGACCACCTAAACCTACCCTTTTTCACCATTGATTTTCCCACTTTACCCCTACTTACCCTAGTACTTCCCCACCACCTATATATACTTAGGTGGTGGCCGCAACATGAAGGTTAGTACCCATAGCTTTCGTTACTCCTCTCCACCCACTCTTGAGCATTCATTGAACTCCCCTTGCATTTATGCTCCCCATCCACCATTTCCACCACATTTCCACCATAAAAACCTAGTTTTCTAGGTTTTCTACTGTATTCCCCTTCATTTTTTGTGCCCATCATCCACCTTGGAGGAGGGACGTCACCCTATAGTAGCTAGGAGGTGAAGAAGGAGGATATACTTTGAGACCCATGGAGTCCTAGTCCGTTCTTTTCATTTCTTTTATCTTTTCTTTGAGCATGTATAGCTAAGCCTCTAGTGGGGGTTGTTTGGGGCTAAAATGTAACTTTGATACCATGTTGGGGGAAAATAATTTGTAATTAAGATAATTTTATTTTATGATGATTGCCTCTTGATTCTATCTCATTTCCCATTATATTGCATGTCGTTTGTGTTTTCATACATAAATTGCTTGTTTTGTTATGCTTGATGACACTTAGCTTCTAAGGGAAATTGGAATGTATGTGGCAATCTTAGGAATGGATTCTAGGTCCAATTAGTGGATCCATAGCTAGCCCCCTTTGTTCCTACATAAATCTCCTTTCTTCTACTAGTGAATGTGAGATCTATGTAGCTAGTGTAAGTGTGATTTGTGCAATTGCCTAGTTCTAAAGGCTAGATGGCAAGTAACATGAGGTGAAAGACCAACATCTCTACTCCCGTTCCTACCCTTTGACTCTCAATTATCCCAATACCACTTACCCTAGAAACCTAGATTTTCCAGGTCTTACTAGAATTACACCTAACCCTAGTTCTCCGACTAGTAGTATAGGGTATATTCTAATAACACTTGCCTTGTTGTTTGGTTTGGTAGTCTAGAATGAAATGTAAGATTAATGGATAGTACTCAAACCATTAGCATGGTGAGAATATTCATGTCCAATCCAAGAAAGCTTCACTGGTATGTAGTCACATGCATTCTTAGGTATCTAAAGGGTACATATTATATACGCCTTGGATTTAACAAGAACACAAAGACACTTGGTGGTTACGTTGAGTTTGAATTTACAAATGGTCGTGATAAAAGTTTTCTCTTACAAGTTACTTGTTTACCATTTTTGGTTGTATTGTAAGTTGGAAACCTACACTACAACCCATTGTTGCTTTGTTACCATTGAGGCTGAGTACATGGATTTGACAGATGCCATCAAAGAAGCTACATTATTTAAATGATTGCATGTGGAATAATATATTTTTGAAAGGAGAAGAACCATACATTGTGACAATCAAATAACAACTCACATAATAAAAGATTAGATGCTTTATGAGAGACCAAAGAAAATTGATGTCATGTATCACTTCATTAGGGAATTGATAGTGCAGGGACACACTGTAGTGAAGAAGATTGCCAATAAAGAAAATCATACTAATATGATGATCAAGCCGTTTCCAATCTTCAAGTTTAGACATTGTTTATACTTGGTTAGTCTACTCAGCCTGCAATGATAACCTTAGGGGATAGAGGAGGAGAGATGATCTAGTACTCTTCTTTTTTAGAGAGCTACACACTTTGAGTCAAGGTGGAGATTGTTGTGTTCCTTGAAGAACTATGTTGATCTGATTGTAGATCTAGAAAAATATAGATGTTCTCTGACCCGATTAGAGGGAAAGGCCCTCACGATATGGTATGATTTATTTTCTAGATCGTTTTAACGATCTGATTACGGTTCTACAACTATATTTATAGGCACCCTCGTAAGCGTTTTGTATCATCATGTATTTTGTATTGAGACAACCACCATTGTATTCCAAGGTGTATTCTTCCTCCTTCTAGAGTGCTCTACTTGTACCCTTTACTATGATATAGTAAACATCTCGCCCCTCCCGCTGAGTTGGTCAGCCTGATTGAACCACATAAATTGTGTATTTAGTGATTGTGCAATTGTTTGTTTCTTCTCTTCTGTGTTGATTCTACAAGAACTAGCTCATTTAAAACCCTAACATGGCTCCACCACTGGAAGAAAATAAAAGGAACCATACCTACATGCTCTTGATTCCTCTTCGATTCAAACTCCTCATGCAACAACACTACTCATGTGATCTCCTCAATCTGTATTTCCACATGTGGAACCCTAGCAGTCAATAGAGATGGTGTCGTATCTGGGTTGCTCAATTTTTCTCAGAACATAAAGTTGTAATAGTTATATCACTACTATAGAATACGCCTTTGGTGTCGGTTGCTTAACCCCCTTTGGTGATGGTTTTCAAGTGACGCCTATGTGGGCGCCGCTAAAGGTCGAACTCTTCGGCATCAGTTTTCTAACCGACACCTATATGATCTATAGGCGTTGGTTATATATAGTTGGCCGACGTCTATAGGGTTCGCGCCATAAAAAAGGGCACCACCTAGGATACTTTTTGTGTCGGTTAATAACTGAACAACCGACGCCATACTCCCACACAGGCGTCGATTATATATAGTTGGCCGATGTCTATAGGGTTCGCGCCACAAAAAAGGGTAACACCTATGACACTTTCTGCGTCGGTTAACAAATGAACAACCGACATCATACTCCCAGACAGGCATCGGTTTTATACAAATAAGTGATGCCTTTTCCACCACGGTCGTGCTTTCCTGCGCGGTCGGGTTGTTTATCATATTAGGCGTCATTTTTTATCTAATAACCGACGTTGTAGGCCTTTGATGATGGTGTTACATAAATAACTGACACCTATACTTTAATTTTTTTTCTTCTCAGTTTGCAGGCCTGCTGTGGTTGGTCAGTAGGATGAGAACCTGCAGTTCAGTTTTCTGAACTGCAGGTTTACGACATCCATTGATATCAGCCTACAAACAGGCCACAAACCTACAAAATCAACAAATATTTTTTCACACAAGTAGATACATTCAGACATCAATTTAATTCTCACATTCACACATGTAGAAACATTCAGACATGTATAAACATTCAGAAATATTCATTTACAAATATCATTCAGCAGAAATATTCATTTACAAATATCATTCAACAAAAATATTCATTTACAAATATCATTCAACATCGCTATCAGCATCCCAATTATATCTTACAATCGCCACTGCTTTTATGGCTTTTTCCCATTCTTCTCTTACTTCATTTAATGCTTCCATCGTATATGGAGCATGTACATTTTTAAGCGTTTACCTATAGTGTGGTCAGTTTTAAACACCTGTAAAGAGAATGATGTATATATATAAGTAATAATATAAAAATAATATTGATATATTTCATACGAACTAATGAGACTATATATAATACCTCATGTATGGTATTAATATCCAATGTGGCATGTAGGATAATCATCTACATAAATCGCATCACATAGTATGTGCATGCCCAACCGTTGTCTTGTGTAGCGCACTATAAATTGAAACATACAAAATACTAAAAAATATAACTAAGCACAGTTCACATAAATAATATATACATTGGAGTCGGGAACTTACTTTTACATTCTCCCAAATTATTGGCTAGTTCTTTCTCCTTGGGACATTTCCTCCAGCATTTTTGAATGCATCTAAACCCCTACATGTTAATGTAACACAATAAATTGCATAATTAAATAGTAATGTAATAACATATGTTAACGGATATAAAAATAAAATATTTCTCACCAGAATAATAGCATTCTCAATATGTGTCCAATTTTAGTGTTCAATGTACTTCCCGCAGGATCTAGATAATAAACAGTGAACGTCCCAGGGACAATAACTAGTACTCCCAATGTCTACCGCTAGAGGTAAAAAAGTTAAAAATTAATAACTCAAAATGCACAATAAAAAAGGAATTTTCTTAAGTCCAAATTATAAATAAAGTAAACTTACTTGACATTGAATGGAGCTATTATTATCGTCTTCTTTAGTTGACTGAAATTTGTAAAGCATCTATACAATATTGTTGAACACTATCAGGGTCTTTAGCTACCATACTAGTCAATGATGGAATAAAAAATCCCACATGATCAAATGCAAATTGTTTGTATTGATCTTCGACTGAGTAGCTGCAAAACATGTATTACGTATGCATTAATATATAAGAAACCGGATCACTGGATCTTACACAAGGTATATGGATGTATAAACAAGATCTCACCTTATCCATGTCTTTATCATTGATGTATTCAACCAATCATACATAAACAACTCAATAATATCTTGTATAAAGAAAGAGTTATTGTATGATTGACCTACATAATCTGCTTCTAAAGAATCAATTATAGGGCAATGTATATTATGTGCCTGTAGCCAACATGACATTCCCCTACAAGTAGGACCTAACGAGTATTTTAGGTCAGTTGGAACCCAACTTGGTAATGCAGGAAGTGGAGGTGGAGGCCTAGGTGCTCCGACTGTCTTCTTTTTAACCTGTATATATAATTTTAGATCAGTTGACCTCATATATACACATTAACAATCTAAAGTAATGTAAATTTATCTTACAATTTCAGTAGTGTAGATGACATCTGCTTTGGGCCACAATATCACCCTGCCTTCTGCCTCACCAAGTGTATCAATATTTGGGTGGGCATATGGAAATGCATCTTCCCTCCAATTGGGTAATACACATATCGGGCTCACACGAACGTAGCCCTGTGGCGTTGGAGTCCCATGAAATGTTGCCCCAGGAAGGGAATGGTAAGCCAACGCCTCTGCAACAACATAGTCTTGAATTCTTAGGCGGCATGGATTCAATGCCTACAATTTATGTAAAGAATGTTATACATATATACATATCATCTTGAAAACATATCATCTTGAAAAGACTAGCTACAATGTCATAAACAATACTTACAGCATACGTGCTAGGCGATGGGTCTCCAGGATTACTCGCAGTTTGTGCATCAAGAGAAGAGTGGGTCGCCATTGGCTGATTGGAAGCCTGAGATGCCTGCCACCGCACTATTTCTTCCTTGACCTTCTCAGTAATTATATCATTTACCTTCTTAGCAACTATATCCTCGACTCTCTTATTCTCCTATAAATGGATAAAAGAAACATTAGCTTCTTATTATTGAATTCCCTTTTGCAGTAACATTCTAAAAAAAGAATAGGTTACCTCTTCTTGTGAAAGTCCCACTCTGGGTTTGCACTGGGATGGCCCAAAGAATTTTTTGATGCCCACACCAGCGCTTGCACCCCTAACACGTCCAGGATGCTCTGGGTTACCCAGAGCAACTATCAATTTATCCCTTGTGCCCTGAGGGATGAACGTGCCTTGTTTCTTCTGCTCGTGCAGCTTCTGCTAATCACCATCAATAGAAATTGGTAAGTTAACACAACAAATAATCAAAATTCAAATGATTGCTCTAAGAGTTGTATTTTACCATTTTCGCAGCCGCCTCAGCAGTTACAGGCTTCTTTATTTCACCTTTCTTGTTTTGCCTCCCAGCTATCCAGATATCATGGTGAGGCATGGGTGTGGCAGACTCCTGAGTAGCAGCAGACTCCGCCTGTAGTCTTTGGCGAACGCTTGAATAGCCCTTTGGACCCATAGTGTGGTCATTCACATTCAGTGCACGCCTTGCTTTTTGCGCGTCACTGAGGGCCTAGTTAGTATGCACATTAATGATTTGGTTAGTAGCACTAAATTTTAATCTTGAATAGGTGAATACAATGTATATTAATTAAATTGGGAGTGACGCCTAATACCTTGAATTGTTCAGATTTTCTTGAAGTAACAAAATTGTCCCAATCTTCTTTGTCCAAGAAGTTCCATTGTTCAAGGGCTGGCTTCTTCTTCTGATCACCATCTTTTATGTATTCTCTGTTGAGATTTGTCCTATGGTTCCTAAGCATCTTTCCTGCGTTTTGCATCATGCTTTCACGATGCAGCTTCTCATCCAATGCAAATAGATTCTATAAAATAGAATTTTTATTAACTATTATCCAAAAATAGAATTGCAAATAATATAATTTGTAATCTACAAAATAGAATGGCAAATAATAATAACTCATGCATAAATCCTTCCATATCAAGTGTTTCTCTGCCTGAGGAACTTTATGCCAATTATCATACTTAACACAACAATGGCTTCGAGTGACACACCCAAGATAGTTTACAAAATTATTGCGGTTCACTCCAATTGCATTTCCTCCATTATCAAACTCCACAACCAATTTGGATCCACTGCCACTTAGTGCTATTAACTTCTTCAACAGAGTGATGCCCCTTTTCTTGTTAAGTGTTTGGTGCTACGCAACAAGTTGCTCCAATGCTTCAGTGGGTACATGTACATCATCAACCTAAAATTTGACAAAAATAAACACATTGAATTAGCGCAATATAGAAATATGGGATATATGGCATAACTAGAAGATAATGAATTTTATAGAAATACATTGGTATCCTCGCCATGCTCATCATGGACAGCATGCTCATCATGGGCTTCATGCTCATCATGGACATCATTCTCATCATGGTTAGCCATCTAAAAATGTCATTAAAAAGACAAACATTTAGCATTTGTATTAACTAGAAGATAATGACTTTGTAACTTAGAAGAGAAAATGTTTGGGACAAATTTCACCAAGTGCTAATCGCTTTAAATGCAAATTATAAAATGAATTACAAGCACTTTGTCGGTGGAGTTTTCCTGGATTGAAACTCGACCGGTCATCCTTGGTCGTTTTTCTGAAGATTGCATCGGTCGAGTTCTGTGAGTGCACAACTCGACCGATGTAATCTTCAGAAAATCGACCAAGGATGATCGGTCGAGTTTCAATCCAGGAAAACTCGACTGACCAAGTGCTTGTAATTCATTTTCTAATTTGCATTTAAAGTGATTAGCACTTGGTGAAATTTGTCCCAAACATTTTTCTCTTCTAAGTTACAAGTCAAATCATCATTACAAGTGATTACATAGATGTTCTAAGGTCGTTTACATAGAAAACCCAAAACGCACACTTGTAGCCATTTTGACTTGAACTTGACCCATTCTAGGGCTTTGGATTTTAGATCATTTTCATGTAACAGGCCATTTAGCATTTGTATTAACTAGAAAAAGGCAAACATTTAGCATTTGTATTAACTAGAAAAACGAAAACATTTTTCATTTGTATTAACTAGAAGATAATGAAAAATCAAATCTGAAAATGATATTGATATTAAAAAAGCAAACATTTAGCTTCAATAAAAAAATATAAACATATATGCCTCTAAAATTATGATCTTTTATCAATTAACAATCCTTCATTGTGATCTCTGTGCACATATAAGTCATCATTAGCTTCAATATTTTGTGGAGTTGGCAACCCAACGGAGAATGGACTGGAGTCATCATACTTATCATAGTACTCTTCTTCATCTATAAGATCTTCAATGAACTGTCTTTTACCATGAAGAACAACTGACCATTTATTATTTTCAGGATCATCGATATAGAATATTTGTTTTGCCTGTGATGCCCATATGAATGGTTCACCCTTCTCGCAAATCTTTTCAAAGTCACCAAAGTGAAACCCAATTCATCCACTATAACTCCTTTGGTGTTATCAACCCAATTACATTTAAAGAGCAGAATTCTGAAATATATGTGGTCAAACTACCATATGTCTTCAATGACACCATAATATGACATTTTAGCTTCACATGGACTCTTATCCTTTGCACTTGCAAAATACATAGTCGACGCTTGAAGAGTGAGCCCACTGTTTTGTACGACACTCTTATCATCTTGGCGCTTTGTGTAATATGTGAACCCATTAATGCCAAGCCCTTCATAAGACATAACATTCAGTTTTGGTTTAAAGGTGAGGCATTTGATAGTTTCTGTAATATCATTTGGTGTTTGAGATAGTTGATGTAAGACTTTATCTTCAAACCACTTAGTAAAAGTCTTATTATGCTCTCTAGCAAGCCACATTGAACTTGCTCGAGGATGTTGTCTCTTGATGAAATTGGTATGTTCCTCGATATAAACACTCACTTCGTCCATGTTGTGTAAAATATACAAGTGAGCTTGTTCCAACTGCTCACGGCTGATTACTTTCACCCGTGATCCCGAAATTCCTTTGCCCTCCTCAATATTCTTGTCATTAACATGAGTGTTATTACCACTCAGAAAGTCATTGCAAAAGTCCATAACCTCTCTCGCCACATAACCTTCAATAATACTCCCGTCAGGCCGATAATTGTTTCGAACATCACCTTTAAAAATGCTCATGTATTGTTCAAAGGGATACATCCAATGCAAGAAAACTGGTCCCAACATTTTCACTTCCCTATTCAAGTGGACAACAAGATGTACCATGATATCAAAGAACGAAGGAGGGAAATACATCTCAAGCTGACATAGGGTAAAAACTACTTCTCTTTGCAAATTACCGAGAGTATTAGGGTCAATAACTTTATTGCATATACTGTTGAAAAAGAAACAAAGTCTGGTGATTGCAAACCTTACATGCTTCGGCAATATAGATCGAATTGCCACGGGCAATATTTGTTGCATTAGAGTGTGACAATCATGAGATTTAAGACCTATCAACTTGAGATCTTTGATTAATACCAATCTAAGGATGTTGGATGAGTAACCATGTAGCACCTTAACATTTACCAAGCATTCACAAAAAGCTTTCTTCTCCTTTCTAGACAATGTGTAACAAGCGGGAGGTAAGTATGTTCTTTTATTACCCATTTCACGTAATTCTGTTAATTCTGACCTTATTCCCATTTCACGTAGGTCCAGTCTGGATTTTATCCCATCTTTAGTCTTACCTGGTATATATAATAGAGTACCAATGATGCTATCACAAACATTTTTCTCAACGTGCATTACATCGATACAATGCGTGACTGTCAAAGAACTCCAATAAGGAAGATCCCAAAATATTGACTTCTTCTTGAATGAAGAATTATCACTCCGTATGGCCATACTACATTGTGATTTTATACCAAATTCATTGACAATGTCTTTTACTCTTTCATAAACAATATCCCCTGGTATAGGTTTAGGTGCACTCCGTTCATCATTCCATCCATTGAATGCTTTGTGCTTCCTACGATACGGATGGAATTTTAAAAGAAACCTTCGATGACCAAGATATACAGTTTTTCCGCCATGTTTTAGTCTTATTGAATCAGTGTTTTCTTCACATATAGGACACGCTTTAGCTCCTTTGACACTATATCCAGACAAATTCCCATATGCTGGAAAATCATTAATAGTGCAAAACAACATAGCGTGCAAACGAAATGTCTCTCTTCCTAAAGCATCATAGGTCATCACACCTTCAGCCCAAAGTTTCTTTAAGTCATCAATCAGATGTTCAAGATAAACATCGATATCATTTCCGGGTTGTTTAGGTCTCGATATCAACAACGACAACATAATGTACTTATTTTTCATACACAGCCAGGGAGGAAGATTATGTATAACAAGCATGACTGGCCAAGTGTTATGTTGGCTGCTCAATGTCACGTACGGATTCATCCCATCTGTACAAAGCCCAAGTCTTAGATTCCTATCTTCTTCACCAAATTTGGGGTACAATAGATCAATCTTCTTCCATTGTGGTGAATCAGATGGAATGTCATAGGATCCCATCATTATTTTTCTTAACATCTGCATGCTACCTCAAATTCTTCACATCTTTTGGATTTGCAAACAAGCGTTTAAACTGTGATATTATAGGTAGATACCACAACACCTTGGCAGGAGAACCAGTTTTGGACTCCCCCGAAGTCGTCAATTTATATCATGACGCACCACATTTTGGATAATCTTTCAAATCTACATAGTCCTTTTGAAATAATACACAATCATTCGGGCATGTGTGTATCTTCTTGGCCTCCATTCCCATTGGGCACAACATTTTCTTTACCTGGTATGTTGAGATTGGCAACTTGTTTCCTTCAGGAAGCATTTCTTTCAACAAACTCAACAATGAAGTGAAGCTTTTATCGCTCCATCTATTGTTAGCTTTCAACTTATACAATCTCAACACAGCGCTAAGCTTCATAAACTTAGCACAGTTTGTGTATAACGGTATCTCAGCATCATGCACAATGTTTCTAAAGATAGGATTTGGATCGGTGTGCTCTACCCTACAACTATCCAGCATCGCATCAACGATGTCTACTGGAACTGGTTCGTTAACATCTACGTCATCAGAGGCAATTTCTTCTTCCACCCAAGCACTGCTATTGACATCTACTGGTTTCGAATTTCAAAGCTCTCCATGCCAGTGCCATTCTGTATAGCCTTGTACAATCCCGTTGCACATGACATGACTTTTGATTTCCTCACTAGTGCTGACTTTCAAGTTGTTACCGTAATGCCTACATGGACAATAGAACCTATATGTAGGTTTTTTTCCTATGTTCCTCAGAAAATCTAATAAACTGATCAAGACCAGATATAAACTCTGGGGTGCAACGATTGTGAATGGACATCCATGATCTATCCATTCTATTATCAAAGAGAAAACAAGTATATATTAGGACAAGATTAGGGTATACACTTACATCCTATCCAAGATTTACTCCTATTATCTACAATTAAGTCGGATTCCATACAAACAATATATAATTTAGTGAGATTAGGTGTTCAAGAACAGTCCCATGTCGGGGACCATCCAAGATTTACTCCTAATGAGTAAATCTTGGATGGGTTTCTAGGCCAACAAACACATGTGATGTCATTCTTATATATAATAAATGTGTACCACCTATCCCATCCTTGAACACCTAATCTCACTAGTAAGTTTATAATGTGTATTGGGTTTTCAAAAAAATTATGGCAGCATTTCCTCACTGTTCTCTAAGTACATATGTACTAAGAGAAGAAATGAGGAAATGCTACCGAAATTTTCTCAAAAACCCAATACACATTATACACTTACATCCTAAGTGAGATTAGGTGTTCAAGAACAGTCCCAAACCGGGGACTATCCAAGATTTACTCCTAATGAGTAAATCTTGGACGGGTTTCTGGGTTTTAAAATAGCATAAGAGTATTAGATCTTGATTCTAGAGTGTACAAGACATAATAGTGATTACTGATTTTGTGGGGTGATATCACTTCATAGGATTTATAGATTCAAATTTAACAAGTGTACAAGTTGCATCATTTTAATACTCTAAAGGTGACTAGTGGGTCATAGGATCAATTAATACTCATCTCAAGGGAACATTAGTTACTGAGGGGAACTAGGAAAGAGTGTTTTTAATCACTAGGATCATACAAGTAGCAATGTTGATTAAGTCTATGTGCTTACTAAAATAGAACCAATATATGGAACTAATCCTACATTATACACATACTTTTCCTGAGTAAGATAATGTGCACTTCATGGAATTATTAAGATCTAAATATATATAAGTTGTTTAAACCTACTTTGATGGGATTTTATAACATTCGAGTCTTTCATTTAAGGCAATAGCTGCATATATTGCAGTCCATTGTGTTGAGATAAGAATCCCATGTGATACACACAATTGAGAATCTTTCACCATACCAGGAAAATACTATAGCATGTCCTCTTTAAATCTAGGTTTAGCATATACATCCAAATTAAATACACAACTAGATATTCATTTAGGTGTTAGACATTCATTTAGGTGTTCCTGATAACTCGTAGGTATGCACAACTAGACAACTGTGGCGGAGCAGTACTGGAGGAAGCATACCTTTCGGTAGCGGTGGTGGACAAGTAGGCGAACAATAGCAACTGACCTCCCAACAGTGGTGGCGGTGACTGGCGAGCTCCAGGTGGCAGGGTAGGCAGGTGCAGTGGTGGCCGGCGAGCTTCAGGCGTCGCAGCAAGGAGCAGCGGCGTCAGCGGGCGGTGGCAAGGAGGAAGGCGGCGACACAAGGAGGAAGGCGGCGGCGATGCAGAGAATCAGCAACACCATCAACGGCGAGGAAGCAACAGGCACCAGGAGGCGAGCAGCAGCGGGCGATGAAACACAAGAAAGGGGACAGTTGTCGTTCGAGGGTCTATTAAGTTGGTAAAAGGTGTCAGTTATAAAATAGAACCGACACCTAACGTCTTCGGCGTCGGTTCTACTTAAATAACCGACATCCAATTAGACAAATTTTGCCCTAAATAGTATGGTGGGAACCATTATCGGCGTCGATTATCAACGGATAACCGACACCTAAGTTGGAACTTTTTGCACAACTTTTAATCTTATATAGGCGTCGGTTTTTTGGTAAAAGCCGACGCTGTATGTGCCAAATGTTTTTCGCTCAAAAATTGGATTTTGCGGGCGATTTTATGCGTCGGTTGTTTGTTATGCAGCCGACGCTGAATACAAAGCGGTACCCGTGTCTGGCTGGTCTTCGAATATAGACGTTGGATTTACTAAATAGCCGACGTGTAATGTTAATGGTGGCAGTTTTTGTAAATAGCCGACGACCAGACAAGCGACATTGAATGATGTTTCTGTAGTAGTGTATTAAACCCCTCAAGTGGTGAAACTCTATCTCGATACATAATAAATAATTGATGCATACTTTGAATAAATGCCAGTAAAAACTGCATTAATGATCCAAAATTAATTGTATTATATAGTATAGAGATATAATTACTACATAATGGACTATCATACAGTTCAACCCTAAATCATGATAATATTTTCTAGCATGTTAAGATCACATTATAGATATAGAAACAATAACATGCAAGTAAGATTATGGTTCTAAAATAGAAAAGGGGAAAGTTATATAGAATGCCTTAGGTAGAGATCCAAGATCTACGATCTGAGGTTCCAAGAAGAACATGAAGCTCCAACTAAGGTCAACACTTTGGCCACAAGATCGCCTCAAAATAAAAAAACAAAATGGTCAAAATAATGCTCAAGAAAGTGGGTGAAAAACCCTAGGCCAAACTAAAAGAAGAAAGGAGAAAGAGAAGAAGGCTTCCTCTCACTCGGGTACCACCATGTCAAACATAGTCTACGACCCTTGTGATGAGGATTTTCTCTCAAGATGACCATCATGGATGATCCATAGTCCATGACCAAGAAATTAGAAGAAGGAAGATAGGGTTCCAAAGGAAAAACGTGATCAAGGGGGTATAACCACTTATCAAGAAGAGGAACCGCCAAGAATCACCACAAGGAAGGTGATTAGCTCCAAGGCACCACATGCAAGGTTGACCTACCTCCAAAAAACCAAGATCGGCCATTCTTTGTTCCTCAAAGCTCCAAGGTCGAACATAAGAGAGGGGAGAAGGAGGGACGAAAAGGATACTTGCATGAAGGAGAAAGGGGGTATATAACCAAAGGCGGAGGGAAGTAAGGTAGGTGTGAGGTGTAAATACAAGAGGGTGCCAAATTGACACTTGTCCACCAAGAAAACAACCATGCAACCACTAAACTCATGCATGAAAACCTATGGTGATAAAACCTAGGTGAGGCTTTGTGACAAGTGGATTTTATCATAATTATGAATTAATTCCAATTTTTCCCTCTTTATGTTCACTCATGGTCCCAATTTATTTTTCTTAGCTACATAATCAATTTTGAGACTCAAATCCAAAATATGGTAATCAATGTGCATTTTATATACTTTGTGACACCACATATTTGATTTATTTGTCACGTTGTCCAATGAAGCAAATTCGTCCATCAAACTTCATCTTTTGGTTATCAAACTTTTTATCAAATATTCTCCACATTTTGTGAGCTATGATCCAAATTCCATGTCAGTGGGACATTCCTACGATATTCTATGAACTATTGAAGTTTGTGTATAGAAAGCCCCTTTATTTTCCTTTTAGTTGCTCTTTTTGTTGGCTTTACCATGTTAGCCATCCGGGTAAGGGATCAGGGGAGAACCCCAGCCCTAGGACCTTTCTCTCATGGATCTAGGGTCAATCCAGTGGCCATGAGGTCATCATCAACCTCCCGCAACCAACGGGGAGGTGTATTTATGACCGAGACTTGCAATCTCCTACTCGTGAGACCTCATTTCAAAAATCTAAGCAAATAGAAATTGTTCTCTCACAAATTTGAACTCATCCATCCCTATTTTGACCAGCATACATGCTCTGTCCAGTTACCAAAACACATTCCTCACCTCCCCTTCTCACTCTAATGACCATGGCTGCCACCAAGGAGTTATCTAGCCTTAAACCTACCCCAAACCTATATAAACACCCCATCAAGATTGGGATCTTCAATCCACACAAAAATCCCTTACTCACATACTCTCTCATGTCCTCGAGCATCCTGAATCCTTGTTGTTCCTCCCCCTATTCGTACGGTGCTGCCTCATAGCCTATTTTGGGCTTTCCTCCTCCACAGCCTCTCACCCCCAATAAGCACCTGCTATCACTCAGCAAAGTCATGAAGAACTCGGGCGGCAACTCGACGACTGACATTGGATCTCCCTCCTCCCGATCCCTCTGTATGCTTGCAAACCCTCTCCATCATATTTCATGGCTCTTGCAGGAGCCTGCACGAGAGAGGAAAAGGCTCAAACTGGACGGTCTAGAGAGAAAGCCCACCAGATCAATTGAACCAGTAAGACACGGTCAAACCAATCAATCAAGTTGTGAACCAACAATTTGAAGCAACTATATCGAACCCCTATTCAAGTGAACTGCCTCATCCACATGCTGTGATTCAATCTATTTATCAACATCAGAGGACCAAGGGTTTACCCCTTTCTGGTAGTTTCTGATCCTCTCTACTAAAAAATCAAATAAATGGATGAATCCTTCAAAATTGTATCTAATGCATCCTAGCTCCTAAAATTACAAGTAAATAGTCAATTTTGATCATTAAAACCCAATGAATTTATGAAAAATACTTGTGCAGCCTATTTTCTAATGGATTTCACTGATAACCCTAGATCTTGTTCCTTTGTTTATACTTTGGTCGAAATGACTCTATTTGGGGGTAATATTGACTAAACACTAAAAACCCTAATTTGTTGACTCTGACATCTCTATTGAGACTCTAAAAGCATACTTAACCCATTAGTGATCTAGATCCATATTTTTTTACTTGATTCAATCTTGAATATGATGATGACATCTTAATATTATGATCTATTGACCTAAAACTTGATCTCTGATTTACTCATTATACTAATCAGAACTTGATCTAATCTTAAACACCAATGATGTTAGAACATGATGATGATCTAAACACTTTACTATGACTTGAATATCGTTCATGAAAGTTAGGGTTAACACATATGATCCTAGAAAACCTAGGTAGGTCATTCACACTAGAAATTATGCTTGACACTAGAATGAAGTTGGACATTTGGAAATATTGTTGATTATAAGTGAATGACCTAACCCTAAGGTTGACATAGGAAACTATAACCCTATCTCAAATATTGAAACATGATTTTCAAATATCATGATCTTGACCCTTGATCCAAATATTGTTGATTTAGAATCCGACTCAAAGGGATGACCTATTACTCATTGAGATTTTGTACTCAAAATATTCAATGAAAGGCACACTATTATATCACCTCCTTGGTTGTATTGAAGATACTTTTTATGTATCTCTTGATTGTATACTTGGTTATATACTCATTTGAGCTATTGTTCCCTACTGATTAGTCTTCTATTTTTCCTATATTATATTTTGAGTAAAACATGAGAACATAAATGAAATTGCCCATTATGACTTCCCGTATATTGATATTGGTGATGATTTTGATAATGTTAATAATGTTGATATTGAATGCAAGAGACCTCCTCATTCGAAGGTCGGACTTGTACATTGGACTCCTACCTCATATGGGGCGAATGAGCTTGGTGACCTCCCCCATCATGTTGGGTGACAGAGTCACACAAAACATATAAGAATGCTTCTCAATTACAAAATAATGGGAACTTGTAATAAAAATTGAATTGTTTGAAATAAACATCTTGTCGAATAAATATTTGATTTTGGAAAATTTCTTGTTATGCTTTCTGAATATAAGTCATGCCAAGTATACTCTTTTTCTATAAACTGTTTTTACTTGATTTTGATAGCATACTGTGCTATTGCATGATTGTGTCATGATTTTCTTGATTTTAGGCAAGAAAAATGGAACACTACTAAGATCACTTCCGCACTCCATATACTATGATGACAAGGATAAATCAGCTATATCTCCTATATTGGGTTAGTTTGTTCCTTAAATATCCAATTAGAGCAATTATTTCTTATTATATATGCCAGTGTGTGAGATCCTATTAGGCCACTCAGGGTCGAGTGCTTCAATCCTTTTACCAATGTTTGGTAGTATGATTGGGATTGGGGCAAGAATGGTTCTGTGAGAGTTGGTATCCGAGCATACACACTCCCATATACTTTAACTAAATAATTTATCGAGTCTCTTAAACCTAGGAAACCCTAAAATCCATAATGGTGTAGATTGAGGTGTCTAGGATCGGGGTTGTAGCATAATTTCTCCCATACGTTTTCACGGTGGCTCAGATTTTGTGCTCTACCTGGTATTAATTGAACCAAAACTGGACCTAAAGGTTCTCCATTGAAAACATAGAGATCTTCTAGCATCTCATCTCTTCTTTAAGGGCCACCCTAAGCCACCCACGTAGATGAAGATTAGGTAGTCTTCTCATCTCCGCATTTGGTCCTTATCTTGTGACCTTTTTCCGCATGATGTCTAGATTATGGGTAGCTAATGCATGGGAAAAATGAATATCACTAAATTTTGTAAGTTGATACCATGATCTAACCTTAATTTGAAACTCGATTTTTATCAATGATAATTTTGAAATCAAATACTCTTGTATGACCCCTAATATCATACAAACTCAATTTAGCTAAAACTTGACTACATACTTCCTATGTTTGAGGTAAATGATAAAAAAATTGAAATGGTTAAATAAGGATGACTTATACCTTATTGTTGATAAGGTCCCTATTTGATTAAGCCCATGTTTCCCTATCATTGACTAAACCTCAAAACATAATTAAGCAACTCTTACCCTTTTTTTGATACAAATGATAACTACGTCATAAAATTATTAATCTTAATGACTTTCAAAATCATGAAGTAGGACTATGATACAAAATGACACTCTCTCTATTTTTGAGTAAAATGAGAATCAACAAAGTTATGAAATAATTTTGAATCCATATAATTTGATATACTCTCAAAATTTACCTATGGACTCACAAATGGATGTACCTTACAGATGGCCCCACAAACTCATAGCCAAAAAGTAAGATCATCTAGAACCAATAAGGATCAGGAAGTTTAGGATGATAAAAGGAAGATAGATAAGGAAATTCATGAAATTGAGGATGATGTAGACAAAGGAAAAAGATCTAGACTCGATGATGATAATATGAATGATTCTTGGAAAGTGCAAAACAAGTTACTAATGGATGCTATGACTAAATTGGTGAGATACACAACATCGATAATTCTTGGAGGAGTCCAAGTCAGCATGACGACCTTTACCCCTACATCCAAGCTCGTAGTCATGGATATAGAAACAAAGATAAAGGTTGGAATTCTAAGGGAGGACATGTGCACTGGCAACCATTAATGTCACTACTAGGTCTAGATTTTATTTGGTGATTATGTAACCCTTTGAAACTTTTGAAATAAGGCCTTGTACTCACTATATCTTGAGGAATGGAAATATGATGCCATATTGTTTTGGCTTGCTATTCTATGATTCAGAACCTATATTTGCATTTTAAAATTCATTTCTGATTTGAATCTTGACTCCCCATCCTCAAATTTTGAAATTTCAGCTCGAACATGTTGACCTATAAATGGACCATCCATTGTTGTAATCTTTGACTCAAAATCATGAGATCTTAACTAGTTTGTATTTTTGAAGTTTGTGATATTGAAAATATGTATAGGGTTAATTTCCTAAAATGACCCTAGGTCTGGATCATTCACCCACCTAGAATATACTTGATATGGAAATTGATATTGAAATCTTCAAAATGTTGCTATATTGTTGATATGGGTTAATGACCACAACAGTGGTCTGGATAGGAATTTAAAACCCTAGGCTTGCATGTTTGAAACCCAAAATACGAAGATTTGAATCTTGACTCTTGAATAACAAACTTGTTAGTGGATGACCCTTTTTGGTCCATGACACTTAATCTTGACTCTCGATCTCAATTTTCTATCAGTATGGAGACATGAATTGAGAATGAACTCAATTGGTGAACTTTGATCTTTGACCTCTATATTGATCAATGCAAGTTTCTGAGAGACTATTGATGAGGTGATAATGTTGATTTTATAGTTGAGGATACTCCAGTGTTTGAGGATATGACCTAGATTTTGATGACCCCAATCTTGAGATTGTTTTCTATTTTGGGGATAAAATTCCTTTTTAAGGAGGGAAGGATGTGACAAAGTAGATTTTAGCATAATTATGAATTAATTCCAAATTTTCCATCTTTATGTAAACTCATGGTCTCAATTTATTCTTCTTAGCTACATAATCGATTTTGAGAATCAAATTCAAAATATGGTGATCATTGTGAATTTTATATACTTTATGACACCACATATTTGATTTATTTGTCACTTTGTCCAATGAAGAAAATTTGTCCATCCAACTTCATCTTTTCATTCACAAACTTTTTCTAAATATTCTTCACATATTTTTGAAGCTATGATACAAATTCCATGTCAGTAGGATATTCCTACTATTTTCTATGAATTATTAAATTTTGTGTATAGAAAACCCCTTTATTTTCCTTTTAGTTTCTCTTTTTCTTGGCTTTGTCATGTCATACATTTGTGAAAGGGATCATGGGCAAACCCCAGCCCTAGGATCTTCCTCTCACAGATCCAGACTCAATCCAGTGGCCATGAGGTCATCATCAACCTCTCACAACCAGTGGGGAGGTGTCTTTATGGCCGAGACTTGCAATCTCCTACTCGTGACCTCAGTTCAAAAATATAAGTGAATAAAAATCATTCTTTTGCAAATTCAAACTCATCAAGCCCTATTTTGACCAGCATGCATGCTCTATCCAGCCACTAAAACACATTACCCACCTCCCCTTCTCACTCCAGAGGCCATGGCTACCACCAAAGAGTTATCTATCCCTAAACCTAGACCCAATACAATATAAACACCCCATCGAGATCAAGATCTCCAATCCAAACAAAAATCCCTTGCTCCCATAATCTCTAGTGGCCTCGAGAACCCATAATTCTTGATGTTCCTCCCCCTATTCGGATGATACCACCACCTAGCCTATTTTAGGCATTCTTCCTTCATAGCCTCTCACCCCCAATAAGCACCTGCTATCGCTCTGTGGAGTCATGTAGAACTCGGGCGGCAACTCAGCGACTGACATCGGATCTCCCTCCTCCCGATCCCTCTATACGCTGACAAGACCTCTCCTTCATGTTTTGTGGCTCTTGAAGGAGCCTGCGTGAGAGAGGAAAAGGCCCAAACTAGCGGGTCCAGAGAGAAAGACCATCAGATCAATTGAACTAGTAAGCCACGGTCGAACTGATCAACCAAGTTGTTAACCAACAATTTGAAGCAACTAAACCGGACCCCTATGCAAGTGAACCACCTCTTCCATGTCGTGTGATCCAGTCTGTTCAATCAACATCGGACGATTATGGGTTTACCCCTTTCTAATAATTTCTCCTCCTCTCTAATTGAAAATCAAATAAATGGACGAATCTTGCAAAAATTGTACCTAATGCATCCTAGCTCCAAAAATTACAAGTAAATAATCAATCATGATCAATAAAACCCAATGAATGTATTAAAAATATTTGTGGAGCCTAATTCCAAATGGATTTCGCTAATATCCCTAGATATTGATCCTTTGCTTATACTTTGGTCTAAATGACTCTATTTGTGGTTCATTTTGACTAAGCACTGAAGACCCTAATTTTTTGTCTTTGATATCTCTATTGAGACTCTAAAAGCACACTTGACCCATTAGCGATCTAGAACCATATTTTTAGACTTTATTCAATCTTGAATATGATTATGACAACTTAATATTATGTTTGGTCTGAATCTTGTGGAATATTATTATCTATTGACCTAAAACTTGATCTCTTATTTACTTATTATACTAATCAGAATTTGATCTAATTTTGAACACCAATGATGTTGGATCATGATGATGATCTAATGACTTTACTATGACTTGTATATTGATCATGAAAATTAGGGTTAACATATATGATCCTAGAAAACCTAGGTAGGTCATTCACACTCGAAATTATGCTTGACACTTGAATAAAGTTGGACATTTGGAAATATTGTTGATTATAAGTGGATGACCTAACCTTAAGGTTGACAAAGGAAATTGTAACCCTAATCTCAAATATTGAAACAATATTTTCAAATATCATGATCTTGAGCCTTGATCCATATATTATTGATTTAGGATCTTACTCAAAGGGTTGACCTATTCCTCATTGAGATTTCATACTCTAAATCTTCATTGAAAGGTACACTATTATATCTCCTCCTTGGTTGTATTGGAGATACTTTTTATGTATCTCTTGATTGTATACTTGGCTATATACTTGTTTGAGCTAGTATTCCCTACTGATTAGTCTTCTATTTTTCCTATTATATTTTGAGAAAAATATGAGAACATAAATGATATTGCTCATTATGACTGCCAGTATATTGATAATGATGATGATGTTGTTAACATTGATAATGTTTATATTGAATGCAAGCAACCTCCTCATTCAGATGTTGGACTTGTACATTGGGAACCTACCTCATATGGAGCTAAGGAGCTTGGTGATTCTTCCCCATCGCGTTGGGGCGACAGAGTCACACAAAATATATAAGCACGCTTCTCTATTATAACATAATGAGAACTTGTAATAAAAATTAGATTGTTTGAGATAAACATCTTGTCAAATAAATATTAGATTTTGGAAATTTTCTTGTTGTGCTTTTTGAATATAATTCATGCCAAGTATACTCTTTTGCTATACACTATTTTACTTGATTTTGATAGCGTACTGTGCAATTGCATGATTGTATCATGATTTTCATGATTTTAGTCAAGACAAATAGAACGCTACTAAGATGGCTTCTGCACTCCATATACTCTGATGACAAGGATAAACCGGCTATATCTCCTATATTTGGTTAGCTTGTTCTTTAAATATCCATTTTTTAAGTTATTATTTCTTATTGTATATGCCAGTGTGTTAGATCCTATCGGGCCACTCAGGAATAGGAGCTTCAATCCTATTACTACTGTTTAGGAAGTAGGATTGGGATCGGGTTAAGAACGATTCCGTGACAGGCTTCGACCACATGGGTCACCATCACCATAGAGGTCGAAACTAACATCAAGGTACCTTGTCTCGACCACAACAAAAAACCACCAAGTAAACAAGATCAAAACACATCACCAGAAGGTTGACCATCTTGACCAAACCACACCAAGACCTCCACGGTCAAAACAAAACCTATCCAAAGAAGGTTTTTTTGGTTTATACACACTCAAGACACACCATGAAGGTCGAAACATAGGTCCCAATACCCAACCAATCTCAACATGGTCAACACTAAGCAAAACCCAAGCACCGCCACAAGATGCAACCTCATCAACCAAGATCCAACAAGGCACCCCATGGCATCATTATCCTCTCATGATGCCAAATCATTAAGGGCACACTCAACATGTGACAAATTGCAAGATAACCCCTCACCATGGGTAAATTGCAACTTGGTCCAAAATAGGGATACATAGTTGAAGCATCATCAGAACAAGACCAAAATGAAAACATAAGATCGTCACATGTTAAAAAAGCATCTCAAAGGATTTGATTAAGATTTTAAGCATCTTATTAAGAAAAGCAAGAATACTCAAGTACTAAGATAGGTTAGGGGCCTTATATCGGAATCTATTCCTTTAGATGACCAGTTCAACAATCTCTCATCTGTTGAGTCTCCACAATCTGGAGAGGATGAAAATTACATGTCTCGTGTTCCATATTCTAGTGCAGTTGGTAGCATCATGCATGCCATGATTTGTACCTGTCAAAATACTACTCAGACTATTAGCATGGTGAGAAGATACATGTCCAATCTAAGAAATCTTCATTGGAAGACATTATAGTGCATTCTTAGGTACCTAAAAGGTACATATTCAATATTAGATTTGACAAGAACACAGAGACACTTGTTGGGTACACTGAGTTTGACTTTACAAATGACTGTGATAAAAATCATTCTCTTACAAGTTACTTGTTTACAGTTGTTGGTTGTGTTTGTAAGTTGGAAAGCTACACTACAACCCATTATTTCTTTGTCCACCATTGAGGCTGAGTACATGGCTTCGACAGAGGTCAACAAAGAAACTACATGTATTAGAGGATTGTGTATGGAATAATGTATTTTTTAAAGGATAACAACCATATATTGTGATAGTTAAAGTGAAATTTACCTCATAAAAGAGTAGGTGTTTCATGAGAGAACAAAGCACATTGATATGAAGTATCACTATACCAGAGAATTGAAAGTGCGGGGATAGTTATAGTGAAGAATATTGCCAGTAAAGAAAATCTTGTTGATATGATGACTAAGTCATTACTAATTTTCAAGTTTAGAAACTTTCTGTACTTGGTTAGTCTACACAGTCTGCATTCATCCCTCTGGGGCTAGAGGAGGAGATATGATCTACTATTCTTCTTTTTCAGATAGGTACAAATTTTAAGTCAAGGTGGAGATTGTTGTGTGCCTCAAAAAACTATGTTGATTCGATTGTATATCTAGTCACAAATGGATGTTCTCCGACCCGATTAGGGGGAAAAGGGCCTCACGGTATGGTATGATTTATGTTCTATATCTGAATAAAGATCACATTATGGTTCTACACCTATATGTATATGTGTCCTGGCTAGAGTTTTGTACCATCCTATATTTTGTATTGAGAAGGCCCCCATCATACTATAGGGTATTTTCTTCCTCCTTCTAGTGATTCGACGATACCCATTTCTCTGATATAGTAAACATCTCGCCCCTCCTGTTGAGTTGGTCATCCTGACCGAACCTCATAAATCATGTATTCTCTAATTGTGTGATTGTTCATTTCTTCTCTTCTATGTTGAGTATGTAAGAACTAGCTCATTAAAAACCTTATCACGACTCTTCCATTGGATGCAAGTAAAAGGGATGGTACCTACATTCTCCCGATGCCTCTTAGATTCAACTTTTCATGCAACAACACTACACCTGTGATCTCCTCAGTTTAGACTTCCGCATGTGGAACCCTAGTAGTCAGTAGAGGTGGTGTTGCATATATGGGAGGGTTGCTCGATTCTTCTCACATCAGAAATTTGTAACGGTTATATGAAACCCCTAAAATGGTGAAACTCTTTATTGATACAGAAAAAAGAATCAGTGTGTAATATGAAAAAGTGCTATTAAAAAATACATTACTAATCCAAAATGAACTATATTACATACTATAGAGATATAATTGTTGTGCATAATGGTGGTTGGTGCCCTCATGGATCTTTCTCGAGAATAGACCAGCATCGATGATGAAGATATAGAATCTATGATAATCCTTTGCATTTGACCCTAAAATAGTCGGTGGATGTCGGGCATACACCATGCATGATCTCTGCTACAAAGATCACATCACTGCATAGATAAGTGCCAAGAGTGATTCCTGCAACCCCATGATTTTATACATCACCACCCTTTGAGCTTCTTTTTACTGTTAATATACTACCCAGAGAAAGGTGAGACATTCCACATTTTCCTGTAGGTGTTCAAGAAAATAGAATAGAGGAGTTGCGGGAGATCAGAAGGAGCATGTTTAGTTACTGAACACTACTGGAAGCTTAGCAAGGAATTTGAAGAACATGGATGGAGAGGGTAGCAGTCATGGGTGTATCGTCTTTCTATAGGTGGTTGGTGTCAAGATGTACTAGGTATCGCTAGCTTCATAACGAACTTCGGTTCTTATGGATTTACATCAAACCCTTCTGCTTTGAGTCTTCTACCTTAAACATGCATTACATCTGCAGCTCTTTGAGCCTTTGACCTTAAACATGCATTACATCTGCAGCTTTTTGAGCCTTGAACCTTAAACAAGCATTACATGGCGATGAGTGAGTGATACAATATACCATCTTTTACCATACCAATATTTTGTAGATGGTGTGGCCTCTAGGGCTAAGATGAACCATCAACGATGCAAGAGGTTCTGAACAGCCAAAAAGGTCGAGCTTTCCATACGTAGCATTATTTTAAGCATATAATAAATTTTTAAAAAAACTGATCTAATGATGATATGACTTGTTTCTCATACAATAGTAATGTACTTCTCGAAATCCTACTTCTTTTTCTCTCTGGTGTCATACGTCTCATAATTTACATATTTGTTCTTATTTGTTCTCATACAGTACTAATATGTACTTTCTTTTCTATATCCCACTTCTATGTACTTTCTTTTCTATATCCTACTTCTTTTCCTCTCTCGTATTGTACGTCTCGTACTTTCATATTATATGCACATAAGCACGCACGTATAGAGAAAAGAAAAATATGAGATATATGTATATATCTCTTATCTTTCATATTATACACACGTATTGTACGTCTAGTACTATACATATCTGTTTCTGGTATAACACTAATGTGTACTTCTCTCCTCTCCATGTCCTACTTTTTTCCCCTCTCGTATTGTACATCTAAAAAAAATATACGGATTAAAGTGTATTTTTTTTTCTCTATGTTTTACTTATTTTCCTTTCTCATACTATACCTCACATACTTTGCAGAAAAATAATACGATATATATATATATATATCAATATATATATATATATTACAAGATTAATATTGACATACTTTAGAGAAAGAGAATTATTTTTGTCTCATACAATACTAATGTGTACTTTCTATAAAAATTCATGACGGAATACTTCAAAAAGAATGATATATATATAGAGAGAGAGAGAGATAGAGAGAGAGAGAGTCAGGCTAGAATACACTCGAGTGTACGGATCACGTTGTACACCCCAATGGTGTTTGCCTATATAGACCATTTTTTTTAAATCTAATCCATTCATATTCATGGTTACAACAACAATAGGTCACATACAAAATTTGAGCTCATTTGGATGAGTGTAAGTCACTCATCCAATGACAACGAAATCAACGCACAAAACTAATTTGAAATGCATGATTTTTACCTCCTTTAGATGGACGACCTATAAGTGTCCGAATGAGATGAAATTTATTATATAGTATGTTCTTAGAATATTTAATAAGATCAATGGTTTAGATTTTTTTTAAATTGACCGCTTTTTTAAAATGAATGAGGTGTACGGTGCCTCTAGTACACTCGAGTATACACTAGCCTGACTATCTCTCTATCTTTATCTTTATATATATATATATATATATATATATATATATATATATGCATCTCTCATCTTTCATACTATACCCGCGTAATGCATGTCTTGTATTATGTACACTTCTCTCTTGTCTATATCTTACTTTTTTCTTCTCATGTATCTTACTTTTTTCTTCTCATTCATCTTCATAAAGGATAGGATCTGGACAAAATTTCAAGGGTGGTCGGAAAAACTACTATCTAAACCAAGGAGGGAGGTTCTCATTAAAGTAGTGGCATACGCTATCCCAACATAAATTATGAGCATCTTCAAGTTACTGGCGGGCACTATTGATGATATCCAAAGAATCATATCCAGATTCTGGTGGGGGCAAGGATAAGGAAAGGAAAATGGCGTGGGTGAGTTGGAATAATTTGTGCAGGCCAAAGAGACAAGGAGGGATGGGATTTAGAGATTTCCACATTTTCAATCAAGCCCTCTTAGCAAGACAATTATGGTGGATAGCAAGCCACCCAGAGGCTTTGGTGACTAAAGTCCTCAAAGCCAGATATTTCCCCAGGACATCTATATGGGAGGCAAGACGTGGGCATGACCCAAGCTACACGTGGAGGAGTCTGTGGGGAGCCAAAGCATTGCTTACAGAAGGAGCACAGTGGAGAGTGGAGAATGGGGATGATATAAATATTTGGGAGGACTACTGGCTACCCGAGGAAAAGGATAAACTCGCACGTCTCAAAAATGAATGGAACACATAATACAATCGAGTTAGAGATCTCATGATAGATGATGCACTACTACAGAAGTGCCTTTTAGTGTCAGTTGTTTAACCCCCTTTGGCGTCGGTTTCTGAACGACGCCTATGTGGGCGCCGCTAAAAGGTTGGACACTTCAGCGTCGGTTAAAAAACCGACGCCTATTTAACATAAAGGCGTCGGTTTATTATAAAACACCGACGCCAAAAGGGTTCGCGCCACAGAAAACAGCGTCATCTAGGACGCTTTCTGCGTCGGTTATATACTAAACAACCGACGTAGAAAAGTGTCCTAGATGACTCCCATTTCCTGTAGCGCGAACACTTTTGGCGTCGGTGTTCAACAAAAAACCGACGCTGTAAGTCTGTGCTGACGGTTATCGGTAAATAACCGACGCCTATATCTATTTTTTTTTTATAAATCTATTTGCAGGCCTGCTGTGGCTGGTCAGCAGGATGTGAACCTGCAGTTCAGTTTTCTGAACTATAGGTTTACGACATCCATTGATATCATCCTACAAACAGGCCACAAACCTGCAAAATTAACATAAAAAGATTCACACAAGTAGATACATTCAGACATCAATTCAATTGTCACATTCACACATATAGAATCATTCAAATACATGTTTTAACATTCAGAAACATTCATTTACAAAGTATCATTCATCATCACTATCAACATCCCAATTATATCTTACAGTTGCCACTGTTTGTACAGCTATTGCCCATTCTTCTCTTACTTCATTTAATGCTTCCCTCGTATATGGAGCATGTACATTTTTTAAGCGTTTGCCTATAGTTTGGTCAGTTTTAAACACCTGCAAAGAGAATGATGTATATATATAAGTAATAATATAAAAATAAGATTGATATATTTCATACGAACTAATGAGACTATATATAATACCTCATGTATGGTATCGATGTCCAATGCGGCATGTTTGATAATCATCTGCATAAATCGCATCACATAGTATGCGCATGCCCAACCATTGTCTTGTGTAGCGCACTATAAATTGAAACATACAAAATAATACAACTAAGCACAATTCACATCAATAATATATACATTGGAGTTGGGGAGTCGGGAACTTACTTTTACGTTCTCCCAAGACAATGGCTGGTTCTTTTTCCTTGGGACCTTTCCTCCAGCATTTTTGAATGCATCTAAACCCCTACATGTTAATATAACACACTAAGTTGCATAAGTAAATAGTAATGTAATAAAAGATGTTAACGGATATAAAAAATGAAATATTTCTCACCAGAATAATGCCATTCTCATTACGTGTCCAATTTTAGTGTTTAATGTACTTCATGCGGGATCTAGATAATAAACAGTGAACGTCCCAGGGACAATAACTACAAACTCCCAATGTCTACCACTAGAGGTAAAAAGTTAACAATTAATAACTCAAAATGCAAAATAATAATGGAATTTTCTTAAGTCCAAATTATAAATAAAGCAAACTTACTTGACATTGAATGGAGCTATTATTATCATCTTCATTTGATGACCAAAAATTGTAAAAGCATCTATACAGTATTGTTGAACACTATCAGGGTCTTTAGCTACCATACTAATCAATGATGGAATCAAAAATCCCACATGATCATATGCAAATTGTTTGCAATGATCTTCGATTAAGTAGCTGCAAAACATATAGACGTATGCATTAATATATAAGAAACTAGATCACCGGATCTTACACAAGGTATATGGATGTATAAACAAGATCTCACCTTATCCATGTCTCTATCATTGATGTATTCAACCAATCATACATAAACAGCTCAATAATATCTTGTATAAATAAAGAGTTGTCGTATGATTGACCTGCATAATCTGCATCTAAAGAAACAATTATAGGGCAAAGTATATTATGTGCCCGTAGCCAACATGCCATTCCCCTACAAGCAGGACCTAACGGGTATTGTAGGTCAGTTGGAACCCAAGTTGGTAATGCGGGAATTGGAGGTGGAGGCCTAGGTGCTCCTGGTGTCTTCTTTTTAACCTGTATATATAATTTCAGATCAGTTGACATCATATATACACATTAACAGTCTAAATCAATGTAAATTTATCTTACAATTTCAGTCGTGTAGAGGACATCTGCTTTGGGCCACAATATGACCCCGCTTTCTGCCTCACCAAGTGTATCAATATCTGGGTGGGCATATGGCAACTCAACTTCCCTCCAATCGGGTAATACATGTATCGGGCTCACACAAATGTAGCCCTGCGGCATTGGAGTCCCATGAAACGTTGCCCCAGGAAGGGACTGGTAAGCTTGCGCCTCTGCAACAACATAGTTTTCCATTCTTAAGCGGCATGGCTTCAATGCCTACAAATTTACGTAAAGAATGTTATACATATATACATATCATCTTGAAAACATATCATCTTGAAAAGACTAGCTACAATGTCATAAACAATACTTACAGCAGACGTGTTAGGCGATGGGTCTCCAGGATTACTTGCAGTCTGTGCACCAGGAGAAGAGTGGGTCGGCATAGGCTGATTGGAAGCCTGAGATGCCTGCCACCGCAACAATTCTTCCTTGACCTTCTCAGCAACCACATCGTTGAGCTTCATAGCAACTATATCCTTGACTCTCTTATTCTCCTATACATGGATAAAACAAATATTAGATTTTTATTAATGAATTTCCTTTTGTAGTAACATTATAAAAATAGAATATGTTACCTCTTCTTGAGAAAGTCCCGCTCTGGGTTTGCGCTGGGATGGCCCAAAGAATGCTTTGATGCCCACACCAGCGCCGGCACCTCTAACACGTCCAGGATGCTCTGGGTTACCCAGAGCAACTGTCAATTCATCCCTTGTGCCCTGAGGGATGAACGTGCCTTGTTTCCTCTGCTCGTGCAGCTCCCGCTAATCACCATAAACAAAAATTGGTAAGTTAACACCACAAATAATCAATATTCAAATGATTGCTCTAAGAGTTGTATTTTACCATTTTTGCAGCCGCCTCAGCAGTTTCGGGCTTCTTTATTTCACCCTTCTTATTTTTCCTGCCAGCTATCCAGATATCATGGCGAGGGAAGGGTGTGGCCGCAGACTCCTGAGTAGTCGCAGACTCCTGAGTAGCCGCAGACTCCGCCTGTAGTCTTTGGCGAACGCTTGCATAGCCTTTTGGACCCATAGTATGGTCATGTACATTCAGTGCACGCCTTGCTTTTCGTGCGTCACTGAGGGCCTAGTTAGTATGCACATTTATAATTAGGTTAGTAGCACTAAATGTTAATCTTGAATAGCTGAATACAATGTATATTAATTAAAATGGGAGTGACGCCTAATACCTTGAATTCTTCAGATTTTCTTGAAGCAACAAAATTGTCCCAATCTTCTTTGTCCAAGAAGTTCCATTGTTCAAGGGTTGACTTCTTCTTCTTATCACCCTGTCTTATGTATTCTCTGTTCAGATTTGTCCTGTAATTCCTAAGCATCTTTCCAGCGCGTTGCATCACACTTTTACGATGCAACATCTCATCCAATGCAAACAGATTCTGTAAAATAGAAATGTTATTAACTAGTACCAAAAATATAATTGCAAATAATAGAATTTGTAATCTACAAAATAGAATTGCAAATAATAATAACTCATACATAAATCTTTCCATATCAAGTCTTTCTTCGCCTGAGGAACTTTATGCCAATTATCATACTTAACACCACAATGGCTTCGAGTGACAACCCCAAGATAGTTTATAAAATTATTGCGGTTCACTCCAATTGCATTCCCTCCATTATCAAACTCCACAACCAATTTGGATCCACTGCCACTCAGCGCAAGTAACTTTTTCAACAGAGTGATACCCCTTTTCTTGTTAAGTTTTTGTTGCTGCGCATCAAGTTGCTCAATTGCTTCAGTGGGTAGCTGTGCATCATCAACCTAAAATTTGACAAAAATAAACACACTGAATTAAGCCAATATAGAAATACAGGATATATGACATAACTAGAAGATAATGAATTTTATAGAAATACGGGATATGTTTTTAGAACTTACGTTGGTATCCTCGCAATGCTCGTCATGGACAGCATGCTCATCATGGACTTCATGCTCATCATGGACATCATTCTCGTCATGGTGAGCCATCTGAAAATTTCATTAAAAAGGAAAACATTTAGCATTTGTATCAACTAGAATAAGGAAAACATTTAGCATTTGTATAAACATACATGTCTCTAAAATTGTGATCTTTTATCAATTAGCAATCCTTCAATGTACAAGTAATATAAAAAACAATGATTGTTCACATTCTAGGCCAACAAACACATGTGATGTCATTCTTATATATAATAAATGTGTACCACCTATCCCATCCTTGAACACCTAATCTCACTAGTAAGTGTATAATGTGTATTGGGTTTTCAAGAAAATTTCGGCAGCATTTCCCCGCTGTTCTCTAAGTACATATGTACTTAGAGAACAAATGGGGAAATGCTACCAAAATTTTCTCGAAAACTCAATACACATTATACACTTACATCCTAAGTGAGATTAGGTGTTCAAGAACAGTCCCAAACCGGGGACTATCCAAGATTTACTCCTAATGAGTAAATCTTGGACGGGTTTCTAGGCCAACAAACACAATAATACATATCTACAATGAAGCTGGACTCCATACAAACAGTATATAATTTAGTGATTGTTCATTCTAATTTATATCAATGTACAAGTAATATAAAAAACAATGATTGTTCACATTCTAGGCCAACAAACACATGTGATGTCATTCTTATATATAATAAATGTGTACCACCTATCCCATCCTTGAACACCTAATCTCACTAGTAAGTGTATAATGTGTATTGGGTTTTCAAGAAAATTTTGGCAGCATTTCCCCGCTGTTCTCTAAGTACATATGTACTTAGATAACAAACGGGGAAATGCTACCAAAATTTTCTCGAAAACTCAATACACATTATACACTTACATCCTAAGTGAGATTAGGTGTTCAAGAACAGTCCCAAACCGGGGACTATCCAAGATTTACTCCTAATGAGTAAATCTTGGACGGGTTTCTAGGCCAACAAACACAATAATAGATATCTACAATGAAGCCGGACTCCATACAAACAGTATATAATTTAGTGATTGTTCATTCTAATTTATATCAATGTACAAGTAATATAAAAAACAATGATTGTTCACATTCTAGGCCAACAAACACATGTGATGTCATTCTTATATATAATAAATGTGTACCACCTATCCCATCCTTGAACACCTAATCTCACTAGTAAGTGTATAATGTGTATTGGGTTTTCAAGAAAATTTCGGCAGCATTTCCCCGCTGTTCTCTAAGTACATATGTACTTAGAGAACAGCGGGGAAATGCTGCCGAAATTTTCTCGAAAACCCAATACACATTATACACTTACATCCTAAGTGAGATTAGGTATTCAAGAACAGTCCCAAACCGGGGACTATCCAAGATTTACTCCTAATGAGTAAATCTTGGACGGGTTTCTAGGCCAACAAATAATGTGTTGTCATTCTTATACCTAAAATCCTAGTTCTTCAAATTAGGGTGATTATTGATGTCTTTAAAAGCATGATTGGCAATTTAGGGAAAAGTTCATCATTTAAATTCCAAGCATTCACATGTGTGCATTACAGTTCATCATTAAGCAAGAAGGGTGATTAGGATTCTCAATATACTCAACAATAAAATAAGTTAAACATGTGTGCATTACAGTTCATCATTTACATTCCAAACATGTCACATGTGTGCATTACAGTTCATCATCAAGATATCTATAACTTACTTAAACATTCAATTATGAAGTAAATATACACTTAATTAAGAATAGCATGACACACAAAGTTGCAGTCAACATCATTATGTTTTGTTCTATCATGGACTATCAGATTGGTATATCACATATGTATCAGTACATTATTAAATAAACACAATCAGTAAATAACTTTTAGCAAAAAATCCACTAGACGTGCAGCCTAGACGTGCCCTGGCGCCGCCCAAGCATCTGCCCAGAGGCCTATCTAGGCAGGGCACCTGGGCTTGGGACCCTAGGCGTGCCGTGGCACCTACACAGGCGCTGCCTGCGTGAGTTCTAGGTTGGCGGCGGCAGAGAAAAGCAAGGCAGAGGACAAAAAAGGTGGTGAAGGTTTGTGGGTTACCTTGCACGAGGACAGCACGAGTAAAGCTGCTTCTACCGGCGGGGGCGGAGGTGACGACGACAGCACCGTAGCTGCTTCTACTGGCGGTGAAGACTACAGGAGAGCAGGGGCGGTGGGCAACGACCGGAGGCGACGAGCGGACAGCAGCAGTAGCAGGGGCGGCGGAGAAGAAGGGCGCCGGAGAAGAAGGACGCCGGAGATGGGGCGCCGGAGAGAAGCGTCGGAGAGCAGCAGCAGTAGAGAAGCGTCGGAAAGTCGTCGCAACAGGGAAAATCGCCGCAATAGGGTAGCAATGAAATAGAAGAAAGGGGAAGAGTCGGGCGATCGCTGGGGGTTATAAGTTCGCAAATAGCGTCGGTTGTTTACAACAACCGACGCCTAAACATCTTTAGCGTCCGTTGGTTGAAACAACCGACGTCCAATTGGACGATATTTTCATGGAAATTTTTGGCGGGAACCACCTTCAGCGTCGGTTAGAGAGGGATAACTGACGCTGAAAATGACACTATTTTTTTATCGAAAAATGGATTTCGCGGGCGACTTTAAGCGTCGGTTGTTTATAAAAAAACCGACGCTTAATACAAAGCGGTACCCGTGTCTGGCTGGTCTTCGAATATAGACGTCGGTTTTATTAAACAACCGACGCCTGATATGTTAGGCGTCGGTTTTCCTTAATAACCGACGCCCAGAAAAGCGACACTGAATGCTATTTCTGTAGTAGTGATGGCACCAAATGGGAGATGACAAGAGTGAGAGATTACTTTCCAGAGAGCTATGATAGGAAGATTTGTGCGATCCAGCTCAGCGCCCGAAGACCCAATGATTCGTTGATGTGGTGGCCCTCAAGCAAAGGGGAATTCATAGTCCGTTCAACTTATTGGTTAGGTTTGATGGGGAAAGTGGAAGCCAGGTGTTATAAAGCTGCACAAGGTGATGAATTGTGGAAAAAGATTTGGTATGCCGGATGGAGGCCAAAGACAGCCCATTTTCTATGGAGGATTTGCAAAGGAGGCCTTGACACCAGAGGAAGGCTTTTTGACAAGCATTTCATATCGGATGGCATGTGCATGTTGTGCATGGCGGAATAGGAAACAATATCCCATATGTTGTTTTGGTGCCCAAATGCCACGGAGGTTTGGGAACTTTTGCCTTAAGGAGGTGCAGAACTGGGTAGAAGATGTCAAAAATGGGGAGGTGGCTGCATCCATGAAGGAAGCGATGGTGAGGCTGATGATGTGTGAAGCTACTTCGATCGTGGCTGCCATGTGGGTAGTGTGGAGAGGGAGATGCACCCGTGTCTTCAACAATGGAGAAGCAAACAACAAGTTCCTTTACAGTTGTGTGCTACCGATGGTAAAGGGAATAGATGTCCAACTGATCCCGCCCATGAACGGGGTACAAGATGGACATAGGCAGGAGGGGATGGGGTGGAAAGTGCCAGCCGAAGGACATGTGAAGCTAAATGTGGATGGTTCGTGCGGTGAAGATGGAAACTCAGACATAGGCATAGTGATGAGAGACGCAGCGAGGAAACTGGTTGGGATGGCATGGGAGAAGGTTACTTCAGGAAAGGATGTGGCCATGATCGAGGCTTTAGTTGTGAGGGCGGTGCTGATATGGGCGAATAAGGAAGGTTCTACCCAGGTGGAAGTGGAATCAGACTCCATGACGATTGTCCAAGAGTGCAAGACCACCGTGTCGCGGAGGGACTACCTTGGTACTATCTTGGAAGACATTCTCTCTTTGAAACATTTGTTTTCTTTTTGTAGTTTTAGCTACATTAACCGTCTAGATAATAGGGCAGCACATATAGTTGCCAACAACGTCCGTAGAGGGCAAGTAGATAGGCTTCTTTTATTACAACCTTTTCCTTCATGTAGTTCGAATCTTGTAAACCTTGTTTTAGATAATTAATAGTCTTCGGGGAACCCCCATCATAGGGTTTCCCGTCCTTTCTCAAAAAAAAGGATATAAACCAGAATAGTGTGTACAGTCAGATGTTCACTTGATTAGTGAATAAAATACCAGATCAGTTGTAGATCATATTTAATTATTATTTTATTCATTATACATATGTGTACATTATTATTTTATTTTATTTAAGAATAAATATTAGCAACAAAATAATGTAAAAAATTAGTTACATTATTAACAAAACACAATATGTATATGTAAGTTTTTTATTCATTGTACATGTGTTGAAATCATTATATCATTTTATTAAAGAATAAAAATAAAATATATATAAAATACCTAATTATGTCCAAGATATTATTAAAATTCATCAACAAAAAGACTTGAAATAAACTAGAAGAATACATCCTGTTGAGGAAGAAAATAATAAAATGCTTTTCATCCATTTTACGACTGTATAAAATATCTGATTGAGCAAAATATGTTTCTGCGCATTTTGATGATAAGTTAGAAATAAGTATTTAAATGTATTCAAAATAATACTAAGAATTTTAAGACACACAACTAATAGGTATATAGAATAATGTAACACAAATTTCTAGGACATAAGTCTGTTAGTTCAGTTGCATGGATGTTTCATGTCAATGTTGTCACAAATCAATGTTGCCACCTACCCACCCAACACCAACCACCAACCAACAAATTACATTTAATTCTCGCCCACAAACAACTAACAACTCATTTGAAATTCAATTTTTTTCATTTTCCCTCCAATTTTTTTCAACTACCCATAGTCATATTTATATATGTTTTACATTTCTGTCTGAATTTTATACTTAAATATGTTATAAAAAAATGCCAAAAATTATTTGAAATCAGACCTAATATAAACCACTACAATGCTTGCAGTCAGAGAACCTGACCAGAGAATATAATACAAAGTACAACTATTTATTATTTAAAAAATACATTATTTGTGCATAACTCTGTGTTATTGCATACGACTCATAAATACTCACATTTTTTATTTAAAACAAAATCAAAACTCAATTCCATATTTCATAATATCAATTTTTGTATATTACAATACCAAGCCTAGGCAGCTGACCACCAATTGAAAATTAATAAAAACACCAATATCAATAAGTGATCTAGATGGTTGGCATCACTTGTAGGTGTTGAAGGTTAACGAAGGAGGAGGTGGGGTGTCTGGGTGGGACGATGATGTGGTTTGTTGCCACAGTGACGGTCGATGGTGGAGGAGGCATGACGGGAGAGGTGGTTGGTCACAATAACAACCTTGGCATGGTAGCATACTAGCACGACATCGACCTAGGCGTGATGATGTCCCAGTCACGATGGCGGCATGGGCAAGATGACGGTCGGATAGGTGCAACGAAAGGTTGTAGGTGACCTTGTCTTGGTCATGACGACAGGCTGGGTGCAACGACGGGCTAGACGACGGCCAGCAGAATGGCACAACTAGCGGGACGACGACAGATGGATGTGATGGAGGACAGGAGGAGGAAGCCAACGAGTGGTGTGATGACATGATAGATGACGGTGATGTCTAGCAGGGACGACGATGAACAGGACGTGACACGGAGGAGGCAGCCAACAAGCGACGTTTGCACAAGCGGGAGCGAGAGGAGGCCTCGTTAAAAATAGAGAGATAATGGGGGTAGGTAAAATTTTATAGTCTCGACCTGTATGTTCGACTACAGCATTGTGCTTATTTATATTAAGAATGTGTGTGAATGTGGCTCCTCGATACACATGGAAGGATGTATTTCATGACAACTCTTTGTCCGAAGGACGGGGTGTGGGTATTGGAGTAGGTGATGTGGTGTATATCACCTGTCACACACCATGTTGGACAGGGGAAATAACTCCCACGGGTTGCTTCCTGTACCCTGATGTTGGTGCTTTTTTTCTACTCGTCGTCACTACTTCCCACCATCTTGCCACTGCAAATATTTCCTAGACATCGTCAATCATCTTGCTACTGCCAACCTGCGCTTCCCCTATGCCCGCCTCCACTCCACTTCCCACCGCCCCTACTGCCTTACGCCTTGCTGCTCCGTACCACCCCACCGACTACTACTCCATACAACCAGTGCTCATCACCAACTGCTCCCTGCATATGTTCCTGCCTCTCCGACCTTACTCCCCTGTGCTCCTCCTGTTGTTGTTCCTTCCAGCCACCCATTTATGTTGTTGCATATGGTTGTCGCTACTACTTCATCACCCACTGGCCGTTACCTCCTAGCGAGCCTGCAAGTCGCCGCTAACACCTGCCTATCTCCACCCACAATAGTTTTTGATGCCTCTATCTTATTATGTCGCTGCTATGCTCACCACCCAATTGCGGCTACCCACCGCTAGTCAGGGATTGTATGTATGGTACTTGATAAGGTCCTTCCCCCTAATTATTAGGGATTGTATGTTCAAAATCCTCTCCCACGCAATTGGCATTCCTACCTTCCATTGATTTTATGTTTAAAATCATCTTCCAAGTATGAAGATGATAATGATAGCTTAATTAACAATGGATTTTTTATGATGAAGGTTGTCACAGAGTTATCAACTTATTTTATGGTAAAAAAATTGCAACACTAAAGTTTAAATTTATTAAATTACAAGTAATAATGTTGTAATCACTTAATAAATTGATTAAGTTTTGTTTGTGCAACTATTTATGTGATTGTGAACTATTTTAGTATTCACACTAAAAAGGATAAAATCTAATAATGTGTTTGAAAGTGAATGAAGCATTGATTACTAGGTAGAGTGTAGAGTAGAATGATCAAGCACATTCTACCAAACATGAGTATCATGTTTAAAAACAAATAAAGATCTTTTATTAAATAAAAATTCTACAAAGAAGACTCATTGAATGAGACATGGTACTACTCATGAATGAGATATGGTACTACTCAGGAATGAGATATGGTACTACCCATGACTAGTTATGTAAATCTTTATCCTTTCGATCTGTCGTATTAGATACAATGTCTTGCTTGCCTTCATCAAACACCACATTGTTTGAGAGATGATGTCTTGCTTTGTGACTGGGTTGTACACCCAATACACCTTGGTATATGGCTCGTATCCTAGTGGCACGGTCTGACCACTTCAATCTGCTAGCTTTAATAGTTGTTGCTTTGTTACCTTAACATGGATGCCACACCTGAATGTGGGTAGATGATGCATATGGGATGCTTTTGGTACTAGGCTTCATATGGTGACCTACCTAATTGGTCAAAACCCAATTTCATAGGTATAGAGTTGTCGTCATTACCTCCCCCCAAAGCACCCCAGGCATACCTTTACTCTTCATCAAGTTGTGGGACATCCCTATAATGGTCTAGTTAGGACTTTGTAGTATGCCTTCCTATTGAGGTGAGTACAGTGCTACCAAATGGTGCTTGATGTCGTGTTCATCATAGTATGTCATGAATCCCTTTAAGATGAATGTCATACTTTTAGTCAGTGTATAATATTCACATGCTATTGTTACATTTTATTAAGTTTATCACTCATAATTTGACCAAACAACAATAGCATAATTTGGAAAGAAATATACATAGTATATACACCACATACAAATAATAATAAATTAAAAAGAAAATAACAAGATACCTAGAAACCAAAAGAATACATAGTATAATTTTATTTTTTCACTAGGTTTTCATATGTGATTACAAAATTATGAGGTGAGAATGACTAATACAATTTTTATACACCGAATATTATTTATTGAATTTAAACAGTGGATATTCTATGTTCACTCAATCCAATGGTGTTGTATGTAAAGAGAGGCTATTACATGTTCCCTCAAGCCAATGTTGTTCTATTTCAGATAAGGTGATTATGTAACCCTTTGAAACTTTTGAAATAAGGCCTTGTACTCACTATATCTTGAGAAATGGAAATATGATGCCATATTGTTTTGGCTTGCTATTCTATGATTCAGAACCTGTATTTGCATTTTAAAATTCATTTCTGATTTGAATCTTGACTCCCCATCCTCACATTTTGAAATTTTAGCTCAAACATGTTGACCTATAAATGGACCATCCATTGTTGTAATCGTTGACTCAAAATCTTGAGATCTTAACTAGTTTCTATTTTTGAAGATTGTGATATTGAAAATATGTATAGGGTTAATTTCCTAAAATGACCCTAGGTCTTGATCATTCACCCACCTAGAATATACTTGATAAGGAAATTGATATTGAAATCTTCAAAATGTTGCAAGATTGTTGATATGGGTGAATGACCACAACGATGGTCTGGATAGGAATTTAAGACCCTGGGCTTGCATGTTTGGAACCCAAAATATGAATATTTGAATCTTGACTCTTGAATAACAAATTTGTTAGTGCATGACCCTTTTTGGTCCATGACACTAAATCTCGACTCTCGATCTCAATTTTCTATCAGTATGGAGACATGCATTGAGAATGAACTCAATTGGTGAACTTTGATCTTTGACCTCTATATTGATCAACGCAAGTTTCTGAGAGACTGTCAATGAGGTGATAATGTTGATTTTATAGTTGAGGATACTCTACTGTTTGAGGATAGGACCTAGATTTTGATGACCCCAATCTTGAGGTTGTTTTAAATTTTGGTGACAAAATTCCTTTCTAAGGAGGGAAGGATGTGACAAAGTGGATTTTAGCATAATTATGAATTAATTAACATTTTTACATCTTTATGTTCACTCATGGTCGCAAATTTATTTTTCTTAGCTACATAATTGATTTTGAGACTCAAATCTAAAATATGGTGATCAATGTGGATTTTATATACTTTCTCACACCACATATTTCATTTATTTGTCAGTTTGTCCAATGAAGAAAATTTTCCCATCAAACTTCATCTTTTCATTCTCAAACTTTTTCTAAATATTATTCACATATTTGTGAAGTTATGATACAAATTCCATGTCAGTAGGATATTCCTACGATTTTCTATGAATTATTAAAATTTGTGTATAGAAAACCCCTTTATTTTCCTTTTAGTTGCTCTTTTTCTTGGCTTTGCCATGTCACACATTCTTGAAAGGGATCAGGGGCAAACCCCAGCCATAGGATCTTCCTCTCACAGATCCAGGCTCAATCAAGTGGCCATGATGTCATCATCAACCTCTCGTGACCAGTGGGGAGGTGTCTTTATGGCTGAGACTTGCAATCTCCTGCTCGTGACCTCAGTTCAAAAATCTAAGCGAAAAGAAATCATTCTCTTGCAAATTCAAACTCATCAAGCCCTATTTTGACCAGCATGCATGCTCTATCCTGCCACTAAAACACATTCCCCACCTCCCCTTCTCACTCCGGAGGCCATGGCTACCACCAAAGAGTTATCGAGCCCTAAACCTAGCCCCAACCCTATATAAAAACCCCATCGAGATCAGGATCTCCAATCCAAACAAAAATCCCTTACTCCCATAATCTCTAGTGGCCTCGAGAACCCATATTTCTTGATGTTCCTCCCCCTATTCATATGTCACCACCACCTAACCTATTTTAGGAATTCTTCCTTCGCAACCTCTCACCCCCAATAAGCACATGCTATCGCTCTGTGGAGTCATGAAGAACTCGGGCGGCAACTAAGCGACTGACATTGTATCTCCCTCCTCCTGATCCCTCTGTACGCCGACGAGCCCTCTCTGTCATGTTTTGTGGCTCTTGCATGAGCCTGCGTGAGAGAGGAAAAGGCCCAAACTAGCTGGTCTAGAGAGAAACCCCGTCAGATCAATTAAACTAGTAAGCCACGGTCGAACTGATCAATCAAGTTGTGAACCAACAATTTGAAGCAACTGAACCGGACCCCTATGCAAGTGAACTGCCTCATCCATTTCGTGTGATCTAGTCTATTCAATCAACATCGGACGATCAGGGGTTTACCCCTTTCTGGTAATTTCTCCTCCTCTCTACTTGAAAATCAAATAAATTGACGAATCTTGCAAAAATTGTATCCAATGCATCCTATCTCCAAAAGTTACAAGTAAATAATCAATCATGATCAATAAAACCCAATGAATTTATTAAAAATATTTTTGGAGCCTAATTCCTAATGGATTTCACTAATATCCCTAGATATTGATCCTTTGCTTATACTTTGGTCTAAATGACTCTATTTGTGGTTCATTTTGACTAAGCAATGAAGACCCTAATTTTTTGTCCCTGATATCTCTATTGAGACTCTAAAAGCATAATTGACCCATTAGTGATCTAGAACCATATTTGTAGACTTTATTCAATCTTGAATATGTTGATGACAGCTTAATATTACGTTTGGCCTAAATCTTGTGAAATATTATGATCTATTGACCTAAAACTTGATCTCTTATTTACTTATTATACTAATACGAATTTGATCTAATTTTGAACACCAATGATGTTAAAACATGATGATGATCTAAATACTTGACTATGACTTGAATATTGATCCTGAAAATTAGGTTTAACACATATGATCCTAGAAAACCTAGGTAGGTCATTCACACTCGAAATTATGCTTTACACTTGAATAAAGTTGGACATTTGGAAAAATGTTGATTATAAGTGGATGACCTAATCTTAAGGTTGACATAGAAAATTATAACCCTAATCTCAAACATTGAAACATTATTTTCAAATATCATGATCTTGACCCTTGATCCATATATTGTTGATTTAGGATCTGACTCAAAGGGTTGACCTATTCCTCATTGAGATTTTTTACTCTAAATCTTCAGTGAAAGGTACACTATTATATCTCCTCCTTGGTTGTATTGAAGATACTTTTTATGTATCTCTTGATTGTATACTTGTCTATATACTTGTTTGAGCTAGTATTTCCTACTGATTAGTTTTCTATTTTTCCTATTATATTTTAAGAAAAATATTTGAACATAAATGATATTGCCCATTATGACTGCCAGTATGATATTGTTAACATTGATAATGTTTATATTGAGTGCAAGCAGCCTCTTCATTCAGAGGTGGGAATTGTACATTGGCCTCCTACCTCATATGGAGCTAAGGATCCTGGTGATTCTCCCCCATCGTGTTGGGGCAACGGAGTCACACAAAATATAAAAGCATGCTTTTTTATATAAAATAATGGGAACTTGTAATAAAAATTGGATTGTTTGAAATAAATATCTTGTTGAATAAATATTAGATTATGGAAATTTTCTTGTTGTACTTTTTGAATATAAGTCTTGCCAAGTATACTCTTTTGCTATAAACTATTTTACTTGATTTTGATAGTGTATTGTGCAATTGCATGATTGTATCATGATTTTCTTGATTTTAGTCAAGACAAATAGAACACTACTAATATGGCTTCTGCATTCCATATACTCTGATGATAAGGATAAATCGGATATATCTACTATATTGGGTTAGTTTTTTGTTTAAATATCCAGTTTTTGAGTTATTATTTCTTATTGTATATGACAGTGTGTCAGATTCTATCGGGCCACTCAGGAATGGGTGCTTCAATTCTTTTACTATTGTTTAGGCAGTAGGATTGGGATCGGGTTAAGAATGATTCCGTGATAGGCTTCGACCACATGGGTGACCATCACCATAGAGGTCGAAACAAACATCAAGGTACCTTGTCTCGACAACAACAAAAAACCACCAAGCAAACAAGATCAAAACACATCACCGGAAGGCCAACCATCTTGACCAAACCACACAAAGTCCTCCACGGTCAAAACAAAACCTATCCAAAAAAGGTTTTTTTGGTTGATACACACTCAAGACATGCCATGAAGGTTGAAACATAGGTCCCAATACCCAACCAAGCTCAACATGGTCAACACTAAGCAAAACCCAACCACCACCACAAGATGCAACCTCATCAACCAAGATCCAACAAGGCACCCCATGGCATCATTATCCTCTCATGATGCCAAATCACTAAGGACACACTCAACATGTGACAAATTGCAAGATAACCCCTCAACATGGTTAAATTGCAACTTGCTCCAAAATAGGGATACATAGCTGAAACATCATCAGAACAAGACCACATTGAAAACATAAGCTCGCCACATGTTAAAAAAAGCATCTCAAAGGATTAGATTAAGTTTTTAAGCATCTTATTAAGCAAAGAAAGCATACTCAAGTACTAAGCTAGTTCAGGGGCCTTATATCTGTATTTATTCCTTTAGATGACCAGTTCAAGAATCTCTCATCTGTTGAGTCTCCACAATCTAGAGAGGATGAAAATTACATGTCTCATGTTCCATATTCTAGTGCAGTTGGTAGAATCATGCATGCCATGATTTATACCCGTCAAGATACTACTCAGACTGTTAGCGTGGTGAGAAGATACATGTCCAATCCAAAAAAGCTTCATTGGAAGACAGTATAGTGCATTCTTAGGTACCTAAAGGGTACATATTCTATATTAGATTTGACAAGAACACGAAGATACTTGTTGGGTACATTGAGTTTGACTTTACAAACGACTGTGATAAAAATCATTCTCTTAGAAGTTACTTGTTTACTGTTGTTGGTTGTGTTTGTAAGTTGGAAAGCTACACTACAACCCATTGTTTCTTTGTCCACCACTGAGGCTGAGTAGATGGCTTCAATAGAAGTCATCAAAGAAGCTACTTGGATTAGAGGATTGTGTATGGAATAATGTATTTTTTAAAGGACAACAACCATCTATTGTGATAGTTAAAGTGCAATTTACCTCATAAAAGACCAAATGTTTCATGAGAGAACAAAGCACATTGATATCAAGTATCACTATACCAGAGAATTGAAAGTGAAGGGATAATTATAGTGAAGAATATTGCCAGTAAAGAAAATCTTGTTGATATTATGAATAAGACATTACTAATTTTCAAGTTTAGACACTTTCTGTACTTGGTTAGTCTACACCGTCTGCATTCATCCCTCTGGGGCTAGAGGAGGAGAGATTATCTACTATTCTTATTTTTCAGATAGCTACAAATTTTAAGTCAAGGTGGAGATTGTTGTGTGCCTCCAAGAAATATGTTGATTCGATTGTATATCTAGTCACAAATGGATGTTCTCCGACCCGATTAGGGGGAAAAGGTCCTCGCAGTATGGTATGATCTATTTTCTAAATCTAAATAAGGATCGTGTTATGGTTCTACACCTATATGTATATGCGTCCTTGTTAGAGTTTTGTACCATCCTATATTTTGTATTAAGACGACCACCATCGTACTGTAGGGTATTTTCTGCCTCCTTCTAGTGCTTCGACTATACTCTTTTCTCTGATATAGTAAACATCTCATCCCTCCCGTTGAGTTGGTCATCCTGACCGAACCACGTAAATCATGTATTCTCTAATTGTGTGATTGTTCGTTTCTTCTCTTCTATGTTTATTATGTAAGAACTAGCTCGTTCGAAACCTTATCATGACTCTTCCATTGGATGAAAATAAAAGGGATCGTACCTACATGCTCCTGATGCCTCTTTGATTCAACTTCGGATGCAACAACACTACACCCGTGATCTCCTCAGTTTAGACTTCCGTGTGTGGAACCCTAGCATTCAGTAGAGGTGGTGTTGCATATATGGGAGGGTTGCTTGATTCTTCTCACATTAGAAAGTTGTAACAGTTATATGAAACCCCTAAAATGGTGAAACTCTTTCTTGATAAAGAAAAAAGAATTAGTATGTAATATGAAAAAGTGCTACTAAAAATTACATTACTAATTCAAAACGAACTATATTACATACTATAGAGATATAATTGTTGTGCATAATGGCGGCTGGCACCATCATGGATCTTTCTCGAGAATAGACCAGCATCGATGACGAAGTTTTCGAATCTGTGATAATCCTTTGCATTTGGCCCTAAAATAGTCGGTGGATGCCGGGAATACACCATGCATGATCTCTGCTACAAAGATCACATCACTGCACGGATAAGTGCAGAGAGTGGTTCCTGCAACCCCTCGATTGTATACATCACCGCCCTTTGAGCTTCTTCTCGCCGTTCATATACTGAGCAAAGAAAGGTGGGACGTTCTGCGTTTTCCTGTAGGTGTTCAAGAAAATAGAATAGAGGAGTTGCGGGAGATCAGAAGACATGCATTTAGTTACTGAGCACTACTGGAAGCTTAGCAAGGAATTTGAAGGACAAGGATGGAGAGGGTAGCAGTCATGGATGTATCATCTTTCTATTGGGTGGTTGGCATCAAGATGTAGCAGGTATCGCTAGCTTCATAACGGACTTGGGTTGATATGGATTTACATCAAACCCATCTGCTTCGAGCCTTCGACTTTAAACATGCATTACATCTGCAGCTCTACGAGCCTTCGACGTTAAACATGCATTACATCTACATCTTTTTGAGCTTTTGGCCATAAAAAGCATTACATGCAGTGGTGAAACCAGGAATTTTTATCGGAGGGGGCATCATACAATGTGATACTCCAAATATGATCATTTTTCAATGAAAAAAATTACAATCTTAAAATCAATATAAAAAGAAAAAAAAAATCAAGATTATCAAATAATATTTGAAATAATAAAAATAGAACAACTATAATAGATACATTAAAGTTGTCCTCGACGACTAGACATTCCTTGAAAATGTTTGACAATGATGTCATTGTCAATGGTAGAAAAAATGTCCTTTTCAATGTAAGCAATCAGACAATCATTAAGCCAAGTATCATCCACCTTGTTACGTAGATGACTTTTAATAATCTTCATAGCTGAGAAAATTCTTTCCATTGTAGCCGTTGCAACTGGGAGAAGTAGAGTTAATTTTAAAAGTTTGAACACCAAAGGAAAATCTTTATCTTTCTTAACCTCAACAATTTTTTGAAAAAGTTTGTTCAATTGTGAGAAATCACCAGAAGACCGGATATCTAGAATATATGTATCCAATTGTGTATCAAGTTTCCCAAGATCTAATTCAGAAAAATCAGAAGGATAAAATTTTGCAAGTCGTAACAATTTCTGTTTATCAAATGAGAGGAATTCATTACTTGGATCGAGGCATGCAACACATAGAAGTAACTCGGTATTAGTCTCATTAAAACGATCATCCAACTCAGTTAGCATCCAATCAATTATGATGTTGAAGATCTCAAATCGATAATGATGTAGATTGGTAACCTTTTCTAACTTTCTTCTTGATCTCCCAGATGGAGAAAAAACATCATCCATGTTTGGAATATCTATCCCATGTTTCTTACAAAATTCAACAACGATTCCAATAAATATCTCCCACTGATCATCTTCAATTCTTAAAGAATGCAATTGTTGTTTTGACAACTTTACCAGTGTAATAGCATTTACAATATTCTGGTCTTTTCTTTGTAACGGCTGTGACAATTCATGAGTTTTCCCCAAAACTAATTTCACCAAATGCAAAAGAAAGACAAACTCAAATCTTTGAATTTGACAAGAAAAGATATTTGCAAGGCCTCTTTGTTTTACATCTTTTTCGTCATCCATAATTATATCCAGAACCCCAATGATTGAAGAAAATAAACGAATAAAGTTGATTAAAGATGCGTAATGTGAGCTCCACCATGTATCAGTTGCTCTTTTTATACCAAGTTCTTGGTTTACTCTGGTTCCAAATCTGAGCTCCCCGAAATTCAACTCAGCATCCAATCTTTCAACTTCTTTCACTCAAAGAGAGTCTCGTCTCTTACATGAGCCACCCACTATATTCAAAATGTTTGAAATAGACTCAAATAATGATGCTACAAGTGGATGACTTTCAGCTACAACAACAAGAGATAATTGAAGCTGATGAGAAAAATAATGGATGTAGAATGCAGAAGTGTTTTCTCTCAAGATCAGACTTTTCAACCCATTGAATTCACCCTTCATATTGCAAGCTCCATCATATCCTTGGCCTCATAACTGTGAAATACTAAGTTTTGTTGTACTAAAAAATGAATCAATTGTTGTCTTAAGAGATATGGAATTTGTATCGGTTAGACATAGAATCCCAACAAACCTCTCAATCACCTCTCCTCTTGTATTAACATATCTTAAAACTATGGCCATTTGTTCTTTTATGGATGCATGTCGCGCTTCATCAACCAAAATGGTGAATGAATCATTTCCAAATTCCTTTATGATTCGGTCTCTTATTTCAATGGAAATGACATTACAAATGTCTTTTTGGATGTCTGGCAAAGTTAACTTTATATTCCCAGGAGCCTTATCTAAAACCACTTTATCAATATTTTCATTGTGAGAAGCCAAAAATTGCAGTAGCTCTAGAAAGTTTCCTCTATTTAGTGAATCCATACTTTCATTATGGCCACGGAATGCTAGTCCTTGATTCAAAAGATACCGAACACAATCAATTGATGCTTGTAATCGTGTACGATACTCTTTCTTGATTTCCTCATCTTGTTTAAACAATGCAACTTTAATGTTTTGATCTTGTTTTATTAGACATTCACACATAGTTCTTGCATTATTATGAGCACTAGAAAAGTTACCAACATGTCTGTCTAATCCCTTTTTATCTTTCCAATTCATATATCCTTTGCTAACAAATGTCGGATCATGGCCAGTTTGGGGAAAAAGATAACAATAAAGACAAAAAGCAACATTTTTATCTATACTGTATTCCAACCAGTTAGGATACTCATTAAACCATGATGGATTAAAACGACGAGATTTATTTCCAAATTGAGTATATGGGAATTTATGGCCTTTAGGATGACAAGGACCATTCTGTAAGTAATCCCTACGAATATTATCTTGAACATTGACATCAAAACTTGATATATTTGGCCTCAACCCCGGATCAAAAATCATTTCTTTGAAGTCCAGTTCTATTTGATGGGTCTTTGAAGAAATTGATGCATGTACATCACAACTGTTATTAGAATTCTCAGTTGGTTGTTGTTCATGAGGAGACTTTCTCTTATAAAATCTTCTCATGATAGACTAAAATAACTGCAATGTTGACAATGAATGATGCAAGAAATAAGAAATAGCATACACATTAAGAAACTTTTAAATATCATCTTACAAATATTTTATGAATAAAATGTTTTTAATGGAACTTTAGTGTATAGTAGTAGGCACAACTAGTAACTTCAAACAAGTGTAAACAACAAAATGTAAATATAAAAGTGGTTACTGTATGAAGAACTTTGTGCACTTCTCAAACAAACAACAATACTTCCAATACGCAGTCTTCAGATCCTACTAGAACATTGTGAGTGTGAGGATCAATTCTATTCTTCTAACACAGATCCTTTATAACAACATCATTTAGCGGCGAGAGATATGTGTCATACATTGGTGTTACTCCGATAAGAATAAATCACAAATCTTTGTAGTCTACGATTTCTACACAGGAGAAAAATAAAACTGCAAAAATAGTAACATAAAACTGAGAGTTAGAAGTTTATGAGTCAAACTTGCTATACTAGAAATGATAGAATCGTCTCATATATATAATAACGAGATAGTAACTTTTCCAATACTATAATTATAAATTTTTTGTTCGAAAGAAAATGTATACACTTGGTAATAGTTATAGGAAACTATAATTTATTTAGAAGAAATGTGGCACAATACATATTAATAATAAGCACAACTATTGTGGTATAATACATATTAATAATATGCACAAATATTTAATTGGAAACTATAAAACAGAAAGTTGTTTACCATTCAATAGTTAGTCAACATTAATTCTTTGTCTAGGAAAATAGAAAGATGATATCACAATTAAAAGCCATGTGATTGCATCGTTGTGAATAACAAATGTATACAAGATCATTTAGATGGGAAAAGGAAAAGGCATGCATAAAGGACAAGTCAAAGAACGAGGCAATTCAACTGGGAACGAGCATTTATTGGGGTGGGCACTGACTATCTAAATTCACGGAAATAGATTTCTTAAACGTAATTTATAGATTGTTTTGTAAAACTGGGTCGGGCACTTGCCTAATGGTGCCTGGTTGTGGCTACGCCACTGATTACATGGTGATGCGTGAGTGATACAATATACCATCTTTTACCATATCAATATTTTGCCGATGGCGTGGCCTATATGGCTAAGATGAACCATCAGCGATGCAAGAGGTTCTGAACAGCCAAAAAGGTCGAGCTCCCTGTACGTAGCATTATTTTAAGCATATAACAAATTTGTAAAAAAAATGATCTAATGATGATATGACTTGTTTCTCATACAATACTAATGTACTTCTCGATATCCTACTTATTTTTCTTTATGGTGTCATACGTCTCGTAATTTACATATTTGTTCTTATTTGTTCTCATACAGTACTAATATGTACTTTCTTTTCTCATACAGTACTAATATGTACTTTCTTTTCTATATCCTACTTCTATGTACTTTCTTTTCTATATCTTACTTGTTTTCCTCTCTCGTACCGTACGTCTCATACTTTCATATTATACACACAAACGCACACACGTATAGAGAAAAGAAAAATATGAGATATATGTATACATCTCTTATTTTTCGTGTTATACACACATATTGTACCTCTAGTATTGTACATGTTTGTTTCTGGTACAACACTAATGTGTACTTCTATCCTTTCCATGTCCTACTTTTTTCCCCTCTCATATTGTACATCTCATAAAAATATATGTATCCGCCTCCCGTACAATACTAATGTGTATTTTTGTTTTCTCTATGTTTTACTTCTTTTCCTTTCCCATACTATACCTCACGTACTTTGGAGAAAAATAATATGATATATATATATATATATTACAAGATTATATTTGACATACTTTAGAGAAAGAGAATTATTATTTTCTCGTACAATACTAATGTGTACTTTCTAAAAAGATTCATGATGACATACTTAAAAAAAAAAGATATATATACATAAGTATATATATATATATATATAGAGAGAGAGAGAGAGTTAGGCTAGAATACACTCGAGTGTATAGATCACACCGTACACCCCAATGGTGTTTGCCTATCTAGACCATGTTTTTTCAAAATATAATCCATTGATCTTCATGGTTACAATAACTATAGGCCATTTACAAAATTTGAGCTCATTTGCATGAGTGTAAGTCGCTCATCCAAGGACAACAAAATCGACGCACAAAACTAATTTGAAATACATGATTTTTACCTCCTTTAGATGCATGACCTATAAGTGTCCAAATGAGCTAAAATTTATTATATAGTATGTTCTTATGATAATTAAGAAGATCAACGATTTAGATTTTTCAAACAATTATTGTATCTTAAAACATGACTGACGTGTACGGTGCCTCCGGTACACTTGAGTGTACACTAGCCTGACTCTCTCTCTCTCTCTCTCTCTCTATATATATATATATATATATATATATATATAGAGAGAGAGAGAGAGAGAGTCATGCTAGAATACACTCGAGTGTACGGATCACACTATACACCCCAATGGTGTTGGTCTATCTAGACCATATTTTTCTAAAATCTAATTCATTCATCTTCACGGATACAACAACAATAGGCCACATACAAAATTTGAGCTGATTTGATTGTGTGTAAGTCACTCATCCAATGACAACAAAATCAACCCACAAAACTAATTTGAAATGCATGAGTTTTATCTCCTTTAGATGCACGACCTATAAGTGTCTGAATGAGGTGAAATTTATTATATAGTATGTTCTTAAAATATTTAAGAAGACCAATGGTTTATATTTTTTAACAATTTACCACTTTTTTAAAAACGATTGAAGTGTACGGTGCCTCTGGTACACTCGAGTATACACTAGCCTCTCTCTCTCTCTCTCTCTCTCTCTCTCTCTCTCTCTCTATATATATATATATATATATATATATATATATGCATCTCTCATCTTTCGTACTATACCCAAGTAATGCACATCTTGTATTAATGTGCACTTCTCTCTAGTCTATATCTTAATTTTTTCTTCTCTGTATTGTAAATCTTGTACTGCATGCATTTATTTCATATCATAGTGACATTTTTTTTCTTTAATCATTGTCTTATTTTTTTCTCTCTCTCATATTGTATGTCTTGTACTATATGTGTTTGTTTCTGATACAATACTAATATATACTTCTCTCCTCTTAATTATATATTTTTGTTCCAAAGTTTATTAACATTAATCTTATTTGAAATTATTTATATTAGAAATCTAATACTTTTTATTTTATTTAAAAAGCAATTAATAAGTGGAAGTTATGAGAAAAATAATTTTCTCTTACTTCAAATTTAATGAGTTGTATTTTTCTGTAGAGATAATAAGAGGGGATTGTCCATGTTTCTACAGGAATATACACAAGAATGTTACGTTTCCTTTTTTCCTCCCCTTTTTCTTCCTTTTTCTCTCTCCTTTTAACTATTTCCATTACTTTAGGAGATATTGGGTTGCTGTTTGGGAAACTTTTTACATCACACGCGGTCCACCAATATCCACACCCCAGCCTCGGGAAGGTGATCCAACTTTTTATGAACTGTGTGATACATGTTACTAGAACATGAAGATGATAATACACCTACTCTCCATGCATATTTTTTGCGAATCCACTTGACCAATTAGTCTTTATACTCTTCATGCAACACTTTACATGCATGAGCAATAAAGCACTCGATGTATTAAAGAATTCACAACCTAAATATTTACAATTATTACTCCTCTTATAAATTCAATTTTTTTATCAAATTTGTTCCACTTCTTAGCATAATATAATATTGATCTGGCCACTTGCATCCTTATACATATTTCACAGTTAAGTTCAGAATCAATACTTGAATGTATTCAACTAGGGCTGTCAGTGGGGAGGATATAGGGAGGGTAAGGGCATACCCTTACCTTTACCCACCGAGTGTGGCGGGTAAGAGTATGGGTAATTCCCCACTCCACCAATACCCTTACCCTCCCCTTACCCTTACCCTCTTCCCCATAGGGTAAACGGGGAGGGTAAGGGTGAAGCGGGGATTTTTTATAAAAGTTTGGCTTATATTACCAATATTGGTATACCTATATTTATATATTTTACGGAACAAGTTGCTCCAAGATTCCTATTAATTTTTAAACATGTTTCTATTACCAAGGCTACATGTGTTGTATAAACAAAACACAATACTTCTAATATTGATGTATGAAAATATAAGTCACCCTAAAAAAGAAAGATTCTACACTTAAATAATATCTAATGAAATATAAAAGTCATTATTGCAAACATAAATATCTTATACTCTCTAGAATGTTCTTTTATACAAAAAATAAGCACAAGTGAAGTAGATAATACAAACAAAATATGTATCATATGGTACATTAACGATCACAATTTTTATTATGTACATGTATGACTTACAAATTAAGGTTTAGTAAAATACTCGATCATTCACAACACAAAAAAAAAATTATAAAATGATGAATAAACTATAAAATCTCATTCTTTCACACATGTCTTACATCTCCAAAATGGTGTTGTATACATGAACCTGTTAGATACATGAGAAATAGATAAGAATATCATGTATTATACTAAATGCACCACATAATATTGAATAATACATCGATTTAAACAATACAATGATTTTATATTTAATATATTTCACATATATATTGGTGGGTAGCGGGTTACATGGTATGGGTAATGACTTACCCTTACCCTTACCCACTAAGGCAGCAGGTTAAAGGGTAGCGGGTAGGCGGGTAAAGGATAAGAAAATCCTTTAACCTTACCCTTCCCCTACATGGTATGGGTAAAGGGTAAACGGGTTAAGCCTTACCCATTGACAGCCCTTTATTCAACATAGTATCAAAAGTCATTAGTAAATGTATTAGATATAAACCAGAACAGTGCGTATAGTCAGATGTTCACTTGATTAGTGAATAAAATACCAGATCAATTGTAGATCATATTTAATTATTTATTTATTCATTATTTAATTGGAAACTATAAAACGGAAAGTTGTTTACCATTCAATAGTTAGTCAACATTAATTCTTTGTCTAGGAAAATAGAAAGATGCTATCACAATTAAAAGTCATGTGATTGCATCGTTGTGAATAACAAATGAATACAAGATCAGTTAGATGGGAAAAGGAAAAAGCACGCATAAAGGACAAGTCAAAGAACGAGGCAATTCAACTGGGAACGAGTATTTATTGGGGTGGGCACTGACTATCTAAATTCACAGAAATAGATTTCTTAAAAGTAAATTATAGATTGTTTTGTAAAACTAGTACGGGCACTTGCCTAATGGTGCCTGGCTGTGGCTACGCCACTGATTACATGGCGATGCGTGAGTGATACAATATACCATGTTTTACCATACCAATATTTTGCAGATGGTGTGGCCTATATGGCTAAGATGAACCATCAGCGATGCAAGAGGTTCCGAACAGCCAAAAAGGTTGAGCTCCCCGTACGTAGCATTATTTTAAGCATATAACAAATTTGTAAAAAAAATGATCTAATGATGATATGACTTGTTTCTCATACAATACTAATGTACTTCTCGATATCCTACTTATTTTTCTTTCTGGTGTCATACGTCTCGTAATTTACATATTTGTTCTTATTTGTTCTCATACAGTACTAATATGTACTTTCTTTTCTATATCCTACTTCTATGTACTTTCTTTTCTATATCTTACTTCTTTTCCTCTCGCGTACTGTACGTCTCGTACTTTTATATTATAGACACAAAAGCATGCACGTATAGAGAAAAGAAAAATATGAGATATATGTATACATCTCTTATGTTTCGTATTATACGCATGTATTGTACCTCTAGTATTGTACATATTTGTTTTTGGTATAACACTAATGTGTACTTCTCTCCTTTCCATGTCCTACTTTTCCCCCCTCTCATATTTTACATCTCATAAAAATATATGTATTCGCCTCCCGTACAATACTAATGTGTATTTTTGTTTTCTCTATGTTTTACTTCTTTTCCTTTCTCATAGTATACCTCACGTACTTTGGAGAAAAATAATATGATATATATATATATATATATATATATATATTACAAGATAAAATTGACATACTTTAGAAGAAGAGAATTATTATTGTCTTGTACAATACTAATGTGTACTTTCTAAAAAGATTCAGGATGACATACTTCAAAAAAAAATCATATATATATATATATATATATATATATATATATATATAGAGAGAGAGAGAGAGAAAGAGAGAGAGACAGAGAGTCAGGCTAGAATACACTCGAGTGTATAAATCACACTGTACACCCCAATGGTGTTTTCCTATCTAGACCATGTTTTTTTAAAATATAATCCATTGATATTCATGATTACAATAATAATAGGCCACATACAAAATTTGAGCTCATTTGGATGAGTTTAAGTCACTCATCCAAGGACAACAAAATGGACGCACAAAACTAATTTGAAAATACATGATTTTTACCTCCTTTAGATGCACGACCTATAAGTGTCCAAATGAGCTCAAATTGATGATATAGTGTGTTCTTATGATAATTAAGAAGATCAACAGTTTAGATTTTTAAAAATTTACCACTTTTTTAAAAACGATTGAAGTGTACGGTGCCTCTGGTACACTCGAGTATACACTAGCCTCTGTCTCTCTCTCTCTATCTCTCTCTCTATATATATATATACATGTATATATATATATATGCATCTCTCATCTTTCGTACTATACCCAAGTAATGCACGTCTTGTATTAATGTGCACTTCTCTCTAGTCTATATCTTAATTTTTTCATCTTTGTATTGTAAATCTTGTACTGCATGCATTTATTTCATATCATAGTGATGTATATTTTTCTTTAATCTTTGTCTTATTTTTTCTCTCTCTCTCATATTGTATGTCTGGTACTATATGTGTTTGTTTCTCATACAATACTAATGTATACTTATCTCCTCTTAATTATATATTTTTATTCCAAAGTTTATTAATATGAATTTTATTTGAAAGTATTTATATTACCAATAAATGTATACCTATATTTATAAGGGTGAACGGGGAGGGTAAGGGTGAAGCGGGGGGATTTTTATAAAAGTTTGGCTTATATTACCAATAATGGTATACCTATATTTATATATTTTACGGAGAAATCAAGTTGCTCCATGATGCCTATTAATTTTTCAACATGTTTCTATTACCAAGGCTACATGTGTTGTATAAACAAAAAGCAATACTTCTAATATTGATGTATGAAAAAATAAGTCACCCTAAAAAAGAAATATGCTACATTTAAATAATATCTAATGAAATATAAAAGTCATTATTGCAAACATAAATATCTTATACTCTCTAGAATGTTCTTTTATACAAAAAATAAGCACAAGTGAAGTAGATAATACCAAAAAAATATGTATCATATGGTACATTAACGATCACAATTTTTATTATGTACATGTATGTCTTACAAATTAAGGTTTAGTAAAATACTCGATCATTCACAACACAAAAAAAATTATAAAATGATGAATAAACTATAAAATCTCATTCTTTCACACATGTCTTACATCTCCAAAATGGTGTTGTATACATGAACCAGTTAGATACATGAGAAATAGATAAGAATATCATGTAATATACTAAATGCAACACATAATATTGACTAATACATAGACTTAAACAATACAATGATTTTATATTTAATATATTTCACATATATATTGGTGGGTAGCAGGTTACAGGGTATGGGAAATAGCTTACCCTTACCCTTACCCACTAAGGCAGCGGGTTAGAGGGTAGCGGGTAGGCGGGTAAAGGATATGAAAATCCTTTAACCTTACCCTTCCCCTATAGGGAATGGGTAAAGGGTATACGGGTTAAGCCTTACCCATTGATAGCCCAATATTCAACATAGTATCAAAAGTCATTAGTAAATGTATTAGATATAAACCAGAACAGTGTGTACAGTCAGATGTTCACTTGATTAGTGAATAAAATACCAGATCAATTTTAGATCATATTTAATTATTTTTTTATTCATTATATATACAAGTAGGATTATTATTTTATTTTATTTAAGAATAAATATTAGCAACAAAATAATGTAAAAAATTAGTTACATTATTAACAAAGCACAATATGTATATGTAAGTTTTTTATTCATTGTACATGTGTTGAAATCATTATATCATTTTATTCAAGAATAAAAATTAAAAAAAAATAAAAATAATAACTAATTATTTCCAATATAGTATTCAAATTCATCAACAAACAGACATGAAATAAACTAGCAGAATACATCCTATTGAGGAAGAAATTAATAAAATGCTTTTCTTTCATTTTACGACTGTATAAAATATCTGATTGGGCAAAATTTTGTTTCTGCACATTTTAATGATAAGTTAGAAATAAGTATTTAAATGTATTCAAAACAGTACTAAGAATTTTACGACACACAGCCAATAGGTCTATAGAATAATGTAACACAAATTTCTAGGACATAAGTATGTTAGTTCGGTTGCATGGTTGTTGCATGTCAATGCTATCACAAATCAATATTGCCGCCTACCCACCCAACACCAACCACCAACCAACAAATTACATTTAATTCTCGCCCACAAACAACTAACAACTCATTTGAAATTCAATTTTTTTTCATTTTCCCTCCAATTTTTTTCAACTACCCATAGTCATATTTGTATATATTTTACATTTGTGTCTGAAGTTTATATTTAAATATGTTAAAAAAATGGCAAAAATTATTTCAAATCAGACCTAGTATAAACCATTACAATGCTTGCAGTCAGAGAACCTGACCAGAGAATATAATACAAAGTACAACTATTTATTATTTAAAAAAATACATTATTTATGCATAACTCTGCGTTATTGCATACGACTCATAGATACTCACATTTTTTTATTTAAAACACAATCAAAACTCAATTCTATATTTCATAATATAATTTTTTCTATATTACAATACCATACCTAGGAGACTGACCACCAACTAAAAATTAATAAAAATGCCAATATCAATAAGTGATATAGGTGGTTGGCATCACTTGCAGGTGTTGAAGGTTGACGACGGAGGAGGCGAGGTGTCTGGGTGGGATGATGACATGGTTTGTTGCCATAGTGATGGTCGATGGTGGAGGAGGCATGACGGGAGAGGTGGTAGGTCACAATAACAACCTTGGCGTGGTAGCGGACTGGCACGACATCAACATGGACGTGATGACGTCCTAGTCATGATGGCGGGATGGGCAAGATGATGGTCGGATAGGTGCCACGACAGGCTGTAGGTGACCTTGTCTTGGTCATGACGGCAGGATGGGCGCAACGGTGGGCTAGACAACGGCCAGCGGAATGGCACGACGAACGGGACAATGACATATGGATGTGATGGAGGAGAGGAGGAAGCCAACGAGAGGTGTGACCACATGCTACACGACGATGACGTCTAGGCGGGATGATGATGAATGATGCAATGATTTTGAGTCACATTTATAGACCTATTTCATATGTGTTTTGTGCTCTAATTACTCATTTTTATGGATAATATTGCATAATTCACTTAATTCGGTCTTTGCCATCTTATTATGTCAAATCCCCTTTGTTTTACTATTGTGAGCATTATTTATCATCTTATTATAAATTGTGTGGATTTACTTGGTCTTGTTGTGAAATTTCAGGAAAAACAAGTATCTGCTTCCGTCGATACCATCGACAGAAGTCAATACCATCGACCAAGCCACAGGTTGTCAGCCGAGAAGAACAACACAGAGTCGATACCATCGACACCCAAGTCGATGGCATCGAGATCACTTCAGGTTGCTGGCGAGGATGAAGTCGATACCATCGACGGAAGTCGATGCCATCGACACAAGGAGAGCTACAGCGTCGCTAGAAGACAAAACCGACGCTACAGGAGTCGATACCATCGACACTCAAGTCGATGGTATCGAGATCACCACAGGCGCTCAGAATAAAAGAAAGGAAAGTTGCCGCTAATCTACTGGGTCGATACCATCGACCCGCGTCGATGGTATCGACGCCGGCAGACATGCGTTGGATCTGTTTTGATCTCGATCGGACGGCTGTTGTTATTCGACGACCTAATTAGGGACTTATACCTAATGACGGCCGCCCACACGAGAGGGGGATCTCATTTTGCATTGCACGAGTGCCGAGGAGGAGAGAAAGGAGAACGGAGGCCAAGGAGCTCATCCTGGATGATTCGGACGCTGCCGAAGATGATTTCCACCACCGACAGGCGGGGAAGCTCGTGTTCTACGCCAAGGATCCATCGGTTCTTCTCCGTTCAGGGGTTTTTCCATTTATTTCCCGTTTTTCTTATGAATTCCCCAATTTCTACCATGTATTCGTGTGAGATGAACATGAGAGGCTAAAACCCTCCATCTTTAGGACCGGGAGTAGCCCGGGAATGCATTGTATGACATTTTTATTTCAATAATTCATATTTTCTCTCTCAAATCTGTGGTATAAGTTTGTTTTCTCCATTTATATTGTTATGCTTGATCACCATAATAATAACTTAATGCCCTTAATCACTTCGACAGAAGGATTAACGGTTGAAAAGAGACGAAACTTACATTAATCAATAAAACCCTTGACAAAGGAGTTGTAAAATTAATGGTGGGAACTGAGAGATCGTTCTTAATGTGCTTAGTTTAGGGGAATGATTACTACGACGGTGGAATCAACCTAAACCTAAGTAGTGGATTACACCACGACAGTGGGTAATTCTCATTTCAGGCCACTACCCGGATAGAGAGAGAAGTGTGAGGAATTATATAAAACCCAATACAGTGTTGACCCGCGGTGAAACTGCCATCCTAAAGATATCCTTTTGAATTGATTATATTAACCTTTAATCGATTGTTTTCTTTGTTTGATTTTTATTTTCTTTTCAATTTTAACAACAAAACCCTACTTTGTTAATCGGCCTAGCTGATTGCGATTAGTTAGTAGAAGTCTCCAGTAATTTACGTATCCCTGAGTTCGACTCGGGCCTCACAAGGCCTATATTACTCGACGCGTATACTTGCGTTTAAGCGCGTAGTAAAATACACGTCAAGTTTTTGGCGCCGTTGCCGGAGATACGGCGAATTATTGGCACTTTGAGTGCTAAGAGCGGCCACTCTAGGCCACATTTTTTTATTTTAAAACAATTTCAAAAATTCCTTTATTTCTCTATAATTGTGTTGACTCGTCAAAACATTGTACTGAACCCCTATTTTCATATTTCAGGTATTTTGCATGGTACACACACGTAGTAGAGACTACGTGAATCGCACACCTGAGGTTCCATCTGCGGGACCATAGGACGAGGACTTCTACGAGCAAGAGCACCAAACCTACATAGATTCTGAATCTGAGCAAGAGCAAGCAGAAGAAATGGCTGAACCGCAGACGATATGGGATAAGATCAAGGCGTCTTCTTCATCAGCGTTAAAGGGGCCCATAAAGAAACAAGGGCTAAACATTCCAACCTACAAGATCGATCCAGCATTGATTAACCTGGTTAAATCAAACGCATTTCACGGGCTGAAAAATGAAGATCCAGTGGCACACATTAGTCAGTTTGTTGAAAATTGCAATATGGTGAAGATCGATAGGTTTCCATAGGATGTGTTGTACCTCAAGTTATTCCCAAGTTCCTTGGCTGGAGTAGCGAGAGAGTGGCTTCATAACCTCGACGACGAATTTGTTGAATCATGGGATCACATGGTAGAGGTGTTCTTCGAGAGGTTCTTCCCTCCTGAGAAGACCAATGATATGATTAGGAAGATTCACAATTTCACCCAACAGGCGGGTGAAACATATTCTGAGACTTGGGAGCGATTCCAGGTCATGTTGAGGAGATGTCCACATCATGGATTGGACAAGGAAACCCAAGTGAAGATCTTCTACTTTGCTCTCTCTGAGCATGATAGAAGCAACTTGGACTCGGCTGGTTCCGGATTTTTCTTAAATAACACTGATACAAGATGCTGGGAAATACTAAAGAACATGGCTAGGAAACAGTCATGGGGCGACAGAGGAGCAGTGGAACAGGTCAAGGCTGCCGGCGAATCCAGAATAGTTAGGGAGCTGAAAGACAAGCTAGATCTCCTAGCCAAGAAGCTGCTAACTAAGGAGGATGCATCTGAGGATGAGGAAGCCCGAGTAAAGTTCATGAAACAGCAGGGCTATAGAAACAATGACTATTCATGGAGAAAGGATAAAAAGTTTTCATGGAAGGATCCGAATAATTTTCTGCAGGATCCAGATGCTAAGCCACAGTAGAAAGCCGAGGACAAGAACACTGAATTGCTAAGTCAAATGGTCCAGCAAAACCAAGAGATGATGGCCATGTTTGGAAAACAACTGCAATCTCAAGGTGATATTCTAACCAAATTTGGGCAGATGCTGCAAAGCCATGGAGCGCAAATGCGGGCATTGGGGACCACCGTGGCTCAGATTTCAAGTGAAGTGGCGGCCATCAAGCACACCAATCAACAGAAACCAGCCGAGAATGCAAATGTGGCCCAAGCACACCATCAGGTCAAGTACATGTCTGTGGTGGGCAATGAAGAGGAATCTCAAGTGCAAGAAGCTGTAGAGGAAAGAAAATTGACTTTCAATGTGAATGCAACACCGGAAATACCATATCCACGCATGTACTATGGATTGCCGGGTGGAAACCCTTTCTTCAGGAAATCACAAAGAGTTGTGAATATTATATCTCCATGTAAACAAGATGATGAAGTGCAGGTTGTTTGTGCATGTGCAGAGACAGAAAATGTGAAAGAGAATCCACAACAAGCTGCTACCATTGATGATATCTCATCAAGGCCCACGTCCGAGGGAGTGATTGAAGCTAGCTTAGGGGAGGTACCCCCAAAAAGCTCTTATGTGCCACCTCACAGACGTGTTGATGCAGTTGATGTCTTAGATCCGGTTAATTCTATGTCAAAGAAAGAGCATCGTCACTTTAAGAAATTTCTGGATATATTCCGAAGACTCCACATCAATATTCCATTAGTGGAGATGATTGAGAAAGTGACCGCCTATGGGAGGTTCATCAAGGAGATCATCAATAAGAAGAGGCGGATAAAAGAAGATGAAATTTATTGGATGAATGAGACGGTGAGCTCTATGATTCACGGGAGTTCACCAAATAAGAGAAAAGACCCAGGAGGTTTTTACATTCCATGCTCAATAGGTGGTCAACATTTCTCTCGAGCGCAATGTGATTCTGGCGCTAGCATAAATCTCATGCCTTTGGCTACTTTTCATAAGCTAGGGTTAAAAGAGATCAAGAAGTTGGCTGTGACAATTGAATTGGCAGATGGGTCTATAGTGAGACCCTATGGAGTATGTGAAGATGTGCTAGTCAAAGTTGACAGATTCATATTTCCGGTGGACTTTGTCGTCATGGATATGCCACCACTCCAAAGCTGCGAAATTCTCCTAGGAAGACCGTTTCAAGCAACGGAAGATGTTGTTACTGCTTTAGGGAGAGGTACTCTGTCTTTGGGCATTGGAGGAGATCGTGTTGAATTTAAATTATCGGATGATCCTCTAAGTGCAGTTCCCAAGGTGAAAAGATGATGATTTTCACAACGTCTAGCCTAAGACGCTAAAGTAGGGCGCTTGTTGGGAGGCAACCCAACCATTGGTACATTAGGATAGTTTAATTTTAGGCGTAGATTGCTTTTATTTCGTTCAAATTTTAGTTTAAAGAAGATACCTTGATCCGTTTGTTAAATGTGTAGGCACAGGCAGGGTCGATACCATCGACACACCCGTCGATGGTATCGACATGGGTTCAGGTTGACACCAACAAAAATCGCACTGCGTCGATACCATCAACGGCCAAGTCGATGGTATCGACATGGTCACAGGCAGGTCGCAATAAAAGTGTCGATGGTATCGACACCCCAGTCGATACCATCGAGATCTCTGGAGAAGTTCAGACAAATTTTGCTCAGTCAACTCGATACCATCCACGGCCTCGTCGATGGTATCGACATCATCACAGGTTGAATGCAACAAAACGGCAGTGTCATAATAAAAGCAAGTCGATACCATCGACACCCGTCGATGGTATCGACGGACATGTCACCGATCCGCACACAGACATCGACGACGATCGCAACAGCCACGTCAGCGATCCGGGTGCTGCGTCGATACCATCGACATCCGTCGATGGTATCGACCCGTCAGCAATCCGGGTTTCTCGATCCAGCAAACGTCAGCCGTCGATACTCGCGAGGGAGGCGGCTACCCGCGAGATGTGTCGATACCATCGACTCGCGAGGGAGGCGGCTACCCGCGGCTCATCCTCGCCAACCAAGAGAAAATGCACAACCGGTTGCAGCGGATAGAGACGCAACAGGAGCCCTTCTTCGACCATTACTGGAGTCGAGACTACTTTGGAGGCTATCCATAGCCTCCGCCGAGGACCCAATATGATCCAAGCTTCCAAGGGGAGTACCCGTCTTGGGATCCTACGGCACCGCAATACCCACCACCGCCTCCACAAGACTGATCAGGGTATCACTGTTCCACCCTTAAGTTGGTTTTTGACTATGAGGCCATAGTCGAATTCAAGCTTAGGGGGGTGGCTGGAACAACTCTATCTTTTATCTTTTCTTTTGTTGTTTTTAGTTTTTGCTTTGTTATTTGTTCTTGCAATTTTAGGTTGTTTAGGATCCACATCTATCTAGTGTAACTGTGGATGTCTTAAAAAATTGTCATCTCACTGTTTTCATGGGAAAAATTAAGGGAATTTAAAAAAAAAAATTTGTGTCTTTTGGATAGCTTAACTTGGTTGTCCTTGGGAAACTTGCCCTATGAAAATGATTGATTATGTCAACTTTGAAGCAATATGTCACACCCATACCCCCATTGACTCATGAAAAGTGGATAGTAACAGTTGTTTGAGCCTAACATAATCAAATAGTAATGAGACCTTAATTGGATGTAAGAGAAAGAACCCTTTGAACTACTACACATTTCAGTAAGGAGGGACACATGATATTTTTCTAAGGTTCAGTGACTTAATCTTGTGATCATTCCACCTCATTTTGCAAAATCCACCAAAGAATTGGAAGTAAAGTACAGTTTTAATTCCTTCTTGCGTGCATAGCATTTAGATAGGAGTTGCATTGTTATTTTCTATACTTTTTGCATAAAAAGAGAAAAAAATATATAGTGATTCATGCACATTTCCTTTAGGTGCATGCCATGTAGTTGCACTCATGACCTTCATGATTTTCATGCATAAGTACACCATGTATATCATGTTTCCCTTAAAAAGTGATCTAAATTGTTCCATACCCTAGAAATAGTATAAAGATTTCCAATCATGAAGAAAATAGCCTAACACATGTATCTCTAAGCAATTATGGATATGTGGGCTAAAAGAAAGAAAAAGAAAAGAAATTCTGGAAATCTGAAAAAAAAATTAGAAAAAGAAAAAAAAAAGAGAATTTAGAAGGAAATGGAATAAGAGGAAGGAAGGAACATGATATCACTTGCATGATAGGGAAATTGAGTACATGATGTGGCTTAATTAGATTTCTATCTCATTTTGAGGTGGAAGGTTAGTGCATGCATCATTTCACCCAATTTTAGGCATTAGGGCATTTCTAATGTGCATTTGCATCATTTAGGGCATTTTGTTTTATGCATATTGAAACTGTACCACACTTCCAAATTCCTCCATGAACCACCCATTCCATCCACCCGTTGCTCGGATTGGTAGGCCACCGTGAATTTCTCCTCACTCATGGTTATCAGGAGAACTGCTTCCATGTAGATGGTAGTTAGGGCGAGCAACGTAGTGTAGGCGATCACAAGATGCACCAATGTTGAATCGACGAATTTTATTATGTTAACTGCCTTATGTGATAGTGTTCATCGGTTTGAAGGATAATTTCTTTTATTGATGATTATTGTCACCTTTAGGGTAATTACTGTTCTGTGATTAGGGAAGGCTGGTTTGAGAACGTCCAGTGGGAGTCTCATGGGATGTGGGTTGGTGTGTTGATTGTTAGTTGACATCTGCAATTTTATTCTAAGGATTAGTTGCTCGAGGGCGAGCAATGTTTAAGCTTAGGGGAGTTTGATGCGATGATTTTGAGTCACATTTATAGACCTATTGCATATGTGTTTTGTGCTCTAATTACTCATTTTTATGGATAATATTGCATAATTCACTTAATTCGGTCTTTGCCATCTTATTATGTCAAATCCCCTTTGTTTTACTATTGTGAGCATTATTTATCATCTTATTATAAATTGTGTGGATTTACTTGGTCTTGTTGTGAAATTTCAGGAAAAACAAGTATCTGCTTCCGTCGATACCATCGACAGAAGTCGATACCATCGACCAAGCCACAGGTTGTCAGCCGAGAAGAGCAACACAGAGTCGATACCATCGACACCCAAGTCGATGGCATCGAGATCACTTCAGGTTGCTGGCGAGGATGAAGTCGATACCATCGATGGAAGTCGATGCCATCGACACAAGGAGAGCTACAACGTTGCTAGAAGACAAAACCGACGCTACAGGAGTCGATACCATCGACACTCAAGTCGATGGTATCGAGATCACCACAGGCGCTCAGAATAAAAGAAAGGAAAGCTTCCGCTAATCCGCTGGGTCGATACCGTCGACCCGCGTCGATGGTATCGATGCCGGCATACATGCGTTGGATCTGTTTTGATCTCGATCGGACGGCTGTTGTTATTCGACGACCTAATTAGGGACTTATACCTAATGACGGCTAATTAGGGACTTATACCTAATGACGGCCGCCCACACGATAGGGGGATCTCATTTTGCATTGCACGAGTGCTGAGGAGGAGAGAAAGGAGAACGGAGGCCAAGGAGCTCATCCCGGGTGATTTGGATGCTGTCGAAGACGATTTCCATCACCGACAGGAGGGGAAGCTCGTGTTCTACGCCAAGGATCCACCGGTTCTTCTCCGTTCAGGGGTTTTTCTATTTATTTCCCGTTTTTCTTATGAATTCCCCAATTTCTACCATGTATTCGTGTGAGATGAACATGAGAGGCTAAAACCCTCCATCTTTAGGACCGGGAGTAGCCCGGGAATGCATTGTATGACATTTTTATATCAATAATTCATATTTTCTCTCTCAAATCCGTGGTATAAGTTCGTTTTCTCCATTTATATTGTTATGCTTGATCACCATATTAATAACTTAATGCCCTTAATCACTTCGACAGAAGGATTAAAGGTTGAAAAGAGACGAAACTTACATTAATCAATAAAACCCTTGACAAAGGAGTTGTAAAATTAATGGTGGGAACTGAGAGATCGTTCTTAATGCGCTTAGTTTAGGGGAATGATTACTACGACGGTGGAATCAACCTAAACCTAAGTAGTGGATTACACCACGACAGTGGGTAATTCTCATTTCAGGCCACTACCCGGATAGAGAGAGAAGTGTGAGGAATTATATAAAACCCAATACAGTGTTGACCCGCGGTGAAACCGCCATCCTAAAGATATCCTTTTGAATTGATTAAATTAACCTTTAATCGATTGTTTTCTTTGTTTGATTTTTATTTTCTTTTCAATTTTAACAACAAAACCCTACTTTGTTAATCGGCCTAGCTGATTGTGATTAGTTAGTAGAAGTCTCCAGTAATTCACGTATCCCTGAGTTCGACTCGGGCCTCACAAGGCCTATATTACTCGACGCGTATACTTGCGTTTAAGCGCGTAGTAAAATACACGTCAATGAACTAGACACGACGCGGAGGAGGCAGTGAACGAGTGACGTTTGCGCAAGTGGGAGCGAGAGGAGGCCTCGTTAAAAATAGAGAGATAATGGGGGTAGGGAAAATTTTATAGTCTCAGCCTGTATGTTCGACTACGACATTCTGCTTATTTATATTAAGCACGTGTGCGAACGTGGCTCCTTGATACACACAGACGGCTGTATTTAATGACAGCTCTTTGTTTGAAGGTCGGGGTGTGGGTATTGGTGTAGGTGATGTGGTTATATCACCTGTCATACACCATGTTGGACAAGGGAAATAACTCCCATGGGTTGCTTCAAGTACCCTGATGCTGGTGCCTTTTTTCTACTTGCCGTCACTAGTGCCCGCCATTTTGCCACTACAACTATTGACTGGACATTGTCAATCATCGTGCTGCTGCCAACATGTGCTTCCCCTATGCCCGCCTCCGCTCCACTTCCCACCGCCCCTATTTCCTTACACCTCGCTGCTCCGTACCACCCCACCGACTACTGCTCCATACAACCAGTGCTCATCGCCAACTGCTCCCTGCATATGTTCCTGCCTCAACGACCTTGCTCCCCCTATTCTCCTCCTATTGCTGTTCCTTCCACCCACCCATTTATGTTGTTTCCTATGGTTGCTGCTACTACTTCATCACCCACTAGTCGTTACATCCAAGCCAGCCAGAAAGTCGCTGCTAACACCTTCCTATCACCACCCACAATAGTTGTTGATGCCTCTATATTATTATGTCGTTGCTATACTCACCACCCAATTTCGGCTACCCACTTCTAGTCATGGATTGTATGTAAGGTACTTGATAAGGTCCTACCCCCTAATTATCAGGGATTGTATGTTCAAAATCCTCTCCCACGCAATTGGCATTCCTACCATCCATGGATTGTATGTTCAAAATCATCTTCCAAGCATGAAGATGATAATGATAACTTAATTAAACATGGATTTCTGATGATGAAGGTTGTGACAGGGTTATCAACTTATTTTATGGTAAAAAATTTGCAACACTAAAGTTTAAATTTATTAAATTACAAGGGATAATGTTGTAATCACTCAATAAATTGATTTAGTTTTGTTTGCGCAACTTTTTATGTGATTGTGAACTATTTTAGTATTCACACTAAAAAGGATAAAATCTAAGAATGTGTTTGAAAGTGAATGAAACGTTGAAAACTAGGTAGAATGTAGAGTAGAATGATCAAGCACATTCCACCAAACATGAGTGTAATGTTTAAAAACAAACAAAGATCGTTTATTAAATAAAAATTCTACAAAGATGACTGTAACATACCGGATCTTGAACCCTGCCCTAGAACTGTGACCTTTTGGGTTTGACCAAACAAGGTTGAGGTTAGAGTGATCCTAATAAACAAATGCATGAAAAATGTAATCTAATTCATTTGGTGATAAAAAGATGATAAAGAACTTAATTTGGATAAATAATGAAGTTAATGGGCCTCTAATAGTCTAGATGATATAACCCATGTAAGAAATCTTCAAATTAAATAATAGACTTCAATTTCGCAATCTACACATCAAAATAAGCCGACATGTCAATTTTCATTTAATTTGGACAACCTTGAAATAATATGGTAAGTTAAGAGACAAAAATTGCCTAAAAAGTGTAATTAATAAATAACTATAATAAATGACTCTAAAATAGGAAAATAATCATATATTCATAATTTACATAATAAATATAGCCTTTGGGTGAATTTTCATCCAATTTGGAGAAAGTTTGCTTAAAAGGTGAAATTAGGAGAGAGAAACTGTCTAAAATGAGTAATAAATAAATAAAGGTAATTCATGAAACCAAAAGTTGAAAATAAAGGAAAATTCGTATTCCACACACTTAAGTTAACTTGTGAATGAAGTTTCACCCAATTTGGATAATCATAAAGCTTTAAGGAGGGAGGAAAGAGAAAATAGTAATTAATTTATTTAATATACTAACAGTTTCCAAAAGGCAAAACTAAGTACATAATTGGAATCTACATGACTTAATTGGCCTCTGTGAAAAATTCCACTTAATGTGGTTAATGTTTGAACCCCCAAATCAAGAGAGAGAGAATAAGGAAATAATGCATTCACACTTTGATTTAATCGGATTCGATTTTTGATTTATGTGTGTCACGCCTGCTTTCCTGTTTTAGTTTTCTTGGGTCCAATCCTGACCCTTGGATTTGGATCCAGTGGCAATTGGATTCTCTTCTTCCTTTCCCCTTTCTGATTTCACGCGCAGCGATGGGGGCTTGTCTCCCCGATTTTCTTCTCTGATTCCTCTCTTCCCTCTTCACCTTTCTTCCAGATTTCTTCACCCTCACCATCCTCTCTCTCATCCGCACCCGATGACTCTATAAAAGTAGGGTTTTCCGCCTACCTTCCCCTCAACCACTGGCGCCGCCCTTGTGCTCTGTTTCCTCCCCTGCTTCCCTTCTCCTTCTTTACTTCTTACCTCTCCAGGTCATCGGATTCATGAGAAAACATCACAGAGCATTACTCGCACTCTGAGAAACGGTTTCCCGACCTTGTTTCCATCTCTTTCGACCCAGGGTTGGTTTCCCCTACTCGCCTAACATGGTAGTGACGGCCCCGGCTTCGCCGGTGAGCTTGGGTTCGTTTGGATCGCGGACGATCACTCAGCTGAGTTTGCCAAGGTCTTGTGAAACGTCTCGAGACATACTCATCGATTATTCAGGTACTTGTCTAGCTTTCCTTCTTTTCTTAATACCTTGAACCCACGCTCAATATTCTCTGGTTTTCTTTGCGATTTCGGTGTCGTTTTAGTCGTTGTGTTCATTGTGGCTGTGCTAACCTTTTGGTAAGGTTTCCGGTGAGATTCTGCCCCAGATTCCCAGGCTTGTGTTCTCGCCAGGCTTGGCAGAAGTTTCTCTCGCCATCCATGGCGCGGGGGAGAGGGGAGAATCCCATAGATGAATTCTTGACTTGGCCCTCCGGTTTTGCTTCTTTCGTAGTGTTTCTCACTGAGGGGTATTTTCGTCTTTTGGCGGCTTCAGTCTTTTTCCTTCAGTTGAAGCCACGCAAGGCTTGTTCGGTGATTTGGCCGGCTGTGATTGGGCCAAGTCACACGGGCCCCACTCCTTCTTTTCCTCTCATGATGCTTTTGCTGACATGTAATTTTCCTGATTGGCCAAGGTTTGAAAATCAATAACTAATTATTTACTAATCAGAAAAATACGAATAAATAGTCATTCGATTCAGAAAAATAAGGGCTATTTAATGGTACAAGCTTTGTTGCTCGAGCCTAATCTTGAAAATATGTGATTTCAAAGAATTTATCTAATTATATAATAACTTGTATAATTCATAACTGATTATCTATAAGTCAGAAAAATATAATAAAATATGTTTTGGACTCCTAATAATATAACCTAAAATAAGGCATAGTTTTTATAACTTAATTCACACATTAATAAAAAGGTGGTTTTTAGGGTTTGTATAATTAATGGAAGTCTAACCCTAATTCCACATATATGCTAATATGTGCTTTGGATGCCTAGGCTTGGACCTAGATGTGACTATGAATCTGTTTGATTCTGAAGTTGAGGTATGCTTGCATCCCATATTATTTCTATATTGAGCAATAGCCTATCTTTATCATTCTTTTGGTCCTATGGACATTAGCCTACACATTGTCTTGTTCTTTTGAAATCATGCTTCATGTGAAGTATCCTATTTTGTTATTGATCTTGTGATCATGGATATTCTCTAGGAATCTTATCTTGTTGCCTTGGTGCAAGTTGGACTTTTGATATTATATACCCACTGTGATGTGGAAGTTTACTTGGTGATATATGCCCAATTTGAAGTGGATTTGTTTATATGTTTGAGTTGTCCATTGTGTGATGGCAACATTGTACAATTCTGACTATACTTTCTACTTGCCTTTACATTAAACATGCAATGTGATTCAGTAGCACTAGAGTAGTGCAATTACATTGGTTTTGGGGCAGTATTCCCCTATTGTTTATTTGGAGGGTGGCAGTATACCATTCCTCTGTAAATCGAGTGTGGCAGTAATCCATGCTCAAATTTTATATAATTGGGATATTGGCAGTATTCATTTCTCATTCAGGTTCAAGTTTGTGCTTAGCCGCCTTTGTGTTTATATTATTCTAGGGCTATGCTTATCTCACATGCATGCAGGTTATTGATGTGGATTGTGGGGTGTGTGCCCTACTTTCCTTATGTGCCAGTATTGCACATTCTTTATGGTTTTGTTGGTTATGGAAAGTATCCCTGTTGTTATGATCTTTTCTCTTGATACCCATTTGGGTGGTACTTATCTCTTGCATGGGAAGTCTTTTATTTTGATGTCCCTTATTCTTTATAAATTGCTCAACTTGCTTTTTAGTATGCACATACCAGCCTTTGCTGATGTTTCCTTGTATTTCTCTTTTGCTGGGGTATGCTTCCAACCCTAGGTGGAGGACTTGGATGACAAGGTTTGATGACCTGAACTTAGAATATGAAGATAAAGCTTGGAGACAATCTTGAGGTGGTTTAGATTTCCTCTACATGGATCCTTGTGATGTAAGTTTGTAACCCTTTGTTTTATAATTGAATATAGTCATGTTTTTATTCCGCTGCTATACTTTGGTCTTTTGTTACCATTATATAAAGATTTGAAAATTTTACACCCACTCCAACATACCTTCTGAGTGTGTTTGGACTGGAGGTTTTATTGTTAAAATTTTTAGTAGAGAAGTGGATTCACTTCTTTACAATGACCCATTGAATGAGAGATGGTACTACTCATGAATGATATATGGTACTACTTAGGAATGAGATATGGTACTACCCATGAGTAGTTTGTAAATATTTAGCCTTGCGATCTTCTGTATTAGAGACAATGTCTTGCTTGCCTTCATCAAACACCACATTGTGTGAGAGATGATGTCTTGCTTTGTGACTGGGTTGTACACCCAATACACCTTGGTATATGTCTCGTATCCTAGTGGCACGATCTGACCACTTCAATCTGCTAGCTTTAATAGATGTTGTTTTGTTACCTTAACATGGGTGACACACATGAATGTGGTTAGAATGGATATGGGATGCTTTTGGTACTAGGCTTCGTATGGTGACCTACCTACTTGGTCAAAACCCAATTTCATAGGTATAGAGTTGTCGTCATTACCTCCCTCCAAAGCACCCCAGGCATACCTTTTCTCTTCATCAAGTTGTGGGACATCCCTATGATGGTCTGGTTAAGACTTTATAGTACACCTTCCTATTGAGGTGACTACGGTTCTACCAAATGGTGCTTGATGTCGTGTTAATCATAGTATGTCATGAATCCCTTTATGATGAATGTCACACTTTTAGTCAGTGTATAATATTCACATGTTATTGTTACGTTTTATTAAGTTTGCCACTCATAATTTGACCAAATGATAATAGCATAATGTGGAAAGAAATATACATAGTATATACACCACATACTGATAAGAATAAATAAAAAAAATAACAAGATACCTAGAAACTAAAAGAATACATAGTATAAGTTTATTTTTTCACTAGGTTTTCATATGTGATTACAAAAGGTGAGAATGACTAATACAATTTTTATACAACTAATATTATTTATTGAATTGAAAGAGTAAATATTATTTATTGAAAGAGTGATTGTGAACTATTTTAGTATTCACACTAAAAAGGATAAAATCTAAGAATGTGTTTGATAGTGAATGAAACATTGATAACTAGGTAGAATGTAGAGTAGAATGATCAAGCCCATTCCACCAAACATGAGTATCATGTTTAAAAACAAACAAAGATGTTTTATTAAATAAAAATTCTACAAAGAAGACTCATTGAATGAAAGGTGGTAGTACTCATGAATGAGAGGTGGTAGTACTCATGAATGAGATATGGTACTACTCAGGAATGAGATATGGTACTATCCATGAGTAGATATGTGAATATTTGCCCTTGCGATCTTCTGTATTAGAGACAATGTCTTTCTTGCCTTCATCAAACACCACATTGTGTGAGAGATGATGTCTTGCTTTGTGACAGGGTTGTACACCCAATACACCTTGGTATATGGCTCGTATCCTAGTGGCACGGTCTGACCACTTCAATCTGCTAGCTTTAATAGATGTTGCTTTGTTACCTTAACATGGGTGACACACCTGAATGTGGGTAGATGAAGCATATGGGGTGCTTTTGATACTAGGATTCGTATAGTACCTACCGACATGGTCGAAACCCAATTTCATAGGTATAGAGTTGTCGTCATTACCTCCCCCCAAACCACCCCAGGCCTACCTTTGCTCTTCATCAAGTTGTGGGACATCCCTATGATGGTCTGGTTAGGACTTTGTAGTACACCTTCCTATTGAGGTGAGTACGGTGCTACCAAATGGTACTTGATGTCATGTTCATCATAGTATGTCATGAATCCCTTTAAGATGAATGTCATACTTTTAGTCAGTGTATAATATTCACATGCTATTGTTACATTTTATTAATTTTATCACTCATAATTTGACCAAATGACAATAGCATAATGTTGAAAGAAATATACATAGTATATACACCACATACTAATAAGAATAAAGAAAAAATAACAAGATACCTAGAAACCAAAAGAATACATAGTATAAGTTTTTTTTCACTAGGTTTTCATATGTGATTACAAAATTATGAGGTGAGAATGACTAATATAATTTTTATACAACTAATATTATTTATTGAATTGAAAGAGTGGATATTCTATGTTCACTCATGCCAATGGTGTTGTATGTTAAGAGAGGCTATTACATGTTCACTCAAGCCAATGTTGTTCTATTTCAGATATTAAGCGCCTCTAACTCATGCTTGATGGGAGGTTTATTTTTTTGCATTTGGCGCAAATAGATATAAGAATAAAATACAAGTAGTGTAATGTGAGATGAAGATGTCTAAATTTACAATAATAAAGATAGATGAGAAGCCTTCTTTCTAATAAATAAGAGTTACATGTTCTAAAAACTATATATTGGGGGGTTGGACTGATACGAAACCATAACGTTGATGTTTGTATGATGTTTTTTGCATGGCTTACCCATTCAAATTTCACGATGGCATATTTACAGACTTGTGTAGTTGGGTTGAAGGTGGCCAGAGACCAAATGATGCGAATTTCGTGTATGGAGATGGATGATAAGGATGTCTATAACATCCTTTGGAATAATAAGGTGGAACCTTGGAGAACTAGAATGATGGTTAAGGAGTTGAGAGCTGAGATGAGGAGGCTATGTCTTTTGGAGTCCTTAGTTCACAAGATGGTGAACTCAATTCCAAGAGAAATCGGTAGATGGGGGAAACATTCATCTGACCATATAGTTATCATTGATTCCAATAGGATGCCGAGAAGGATTCGTGGGATGGAATGTCTGGAAAAGAGAGGTGTACCTTACGTGTTCTTGCATAAGGAGGTGGAGGGTTGATCTTTGTTTGTAGGCTTTTGTGTGAGGTGTTTTGATACCTGCGGGTTATAAGCAGGAGTTGTATTTTGTTGATAATTTTCGCCCACAAGAGAGGGGTGGGATGAATAGAGAACCCTCTGGCTTAATTTAAAAAAAAAACTATATATTGACAAATAAAAGGATTCATATACATTTTCATAAATGTATATCTTTAATCTATTTACTTGGCAAAACAAAAACAAAAATATGAGATAATTAACACATCATAAGAAAACATAAGTACACCATGTTGGACAGGGGAAATAACTCCCGCAGGTGACGGGTTGCTTGAAGCTTAACAAGGAATTTGAAGGATAAGGATGGAAACGGGTATATCCCGCCTAGGTAGCAATACGTCAAGGGTGTGCCGTCTTTCTACAGGTGGTTGGTGTCAAGATGCCCAACGTTGCGGTGTGGGCCGTGGAGGAGGAGGAACCCAACGTTGGCGATTACTCCGACTGGTGGGCTGTCACCTCCCAATGGACCAATCGACATCCTACACGTCGACGACGTGTTAGATGACGATGACGTCTGGGCGGGACGACGGCAGACGGGACGGGATGCCGAGGAGGCAGTTAACGAGTGACGTTTGCGCAAGCGGGAGCAAGAGGAGGCCTCTATGTACGACTACGGCAATGTGCTTATTTTGATTAAGCACTTGTGCGAACGTGGACGGCTGTGGGTATTGGTGTAGGTGGTGTGATGTATATCACTTGTCATACACCATGTGGGACGGGGGAAATAACTCCAACGGGTGACGGGTTGCTTCCGGGGGACGTGGACCGGTGTGTAGCGTTACTCTAAAACATTCGGTGGATGGATGCCGCACAGATAAGAGCCGAGAGTGGTTCCTGCAACCCCTGGATTGTATAGATATACTGCCCAGAGAAAGGCGGGACGTTCCCTGTTTTCCAGCGTATTCCCGTAGGTGTTCAAGAAAATGGATCAGAGGAGTTGCGGGAGATCGGAAGGCGCGCGTTTAGCTACTTATACCACTACTGGAAGCTTAACAAGGAATTTGAAGGCTAAGGATGGAAACGGGTATATCCCGCCTAGGTAGCAATACATCAAGGGTGTACCGTCTTTGTACAGGTGGTTGGTGTCAAGATGCCCAAGGTTGTGGTGTGGGCCGTGGAGGAGGAGGAACCCAACGTTGGCGATTACTCCGACTGGTGGGCTGTCACCTCCCAATGGACCATTCGACATCCTGTACGTCGACATGAACAGAATTCTCAATCCGTGCTTCCACCAGGATGACCAGGTATCGCTAGCTTAAATAAACGGACTTTGTTCTTATGGATTTACATTAAACCCCTCTGGTTAGAGCCTTGGACCTTAAACATGCATTAAATCTGCAGCTCTTCCCTCCCACAACCGAAGAAGAGGCGTCCACGGCCATGTTCCGGCACATCGACTGCATCTTCGGCATCGTCAGACCGAGGAATTAAGTTGGTATACATGGCGATGGGTGAGGGATACAATATACCATCTTTTACCATACCAATCTGTACGTGCTCTCAGCTGTATGCGGATGCCCCAATATATGATGCAGATGGCGTGGCCCCTAGGGCTAAGATGAACCATCAGTGCTAGTAGAGGTTCCACCTGAAGGGCAGCCAGTGATGCCCAGGCTCAGACACAACTCGCAGACTCGAGCATAGTCACCCCGGGTACTGCCTTCATGGCCCTGTTGACCCGAGCTCTGGAGTACTACATACGTTCCAGGTTGAACAGCCACTCCGGTTGGAAGAGCTTGAAGGTCACCCTCTCTGACGTGAACGTCCCTGGAGAAGGAGAGCACAAGGCCATGGCCTTCTAAGGCTTCAAAGAAATCTACTGGGTACAATCCCAACACACGCCACTGCCTCTATGGATCGGTGAGTACAGACATCGTTATGTTCACGTACAGTTCACTCAAGGAGCAGTAGTGATGCATTTGTATATGACAGATTGTGTTCTTCTGTACTTGTTCCCGTGGACGATTCTGATCTCATTTTTGTTGCGGCCAAAAAACCTAAATGGCACATTTGCCATAATTTATTCCCTAAATGGCACCTTTTTGAACTTATTCCCAAAATGACACATTTGCAGAGCAATGTGTCACCTTCTGAGACGCATTGCTCTCCCACGAGACAATGCGTCCCAGTTCGAGACGCATTGGCCCCACAGGAAGGCAATACTTCACCGTTCGGGACGTATTGGCCCCACAAGAGGGCAATGCGTCCCGAATCAGGACGCATTGTCCTCTTGTGGGGCCAATGCGTAGCGCGCGGAGACGCCCCAACAACTAAATTTTGTCACGTGGGCAATGCGTCCGGGACGGAAAGGCATTGCTCCCACCCAGCACCTGGACCGACGGGGGACACATTGCTCCCACCCAGCACCTAGACCGGCGCAACCCAATGGGTATTTTGTCGTTGGGCCGCGGCGCGGTGCCACGTGGGAGCAATGCGTCCCCAACCGGGACACATTGCTCTACTATAAATATTGGGCAAAATCAACACCCCAAACTCACACCATTCTTCATTTCCTTACTATTGCTCTCTACTCCCATTGCATAGGAGTTCTTGCTCGGATTTCTACTACTTGGAGGTGATTTCCAGCTTATTTCGGGCTATCTTGGAGCTGCTATCTTCTTTGTTTCTTGTACTGTTTGGAGGTGATTCTACTGCTAGTCTTCTTTCTCTTCTCGTATTCTTTGATTGACAAGAGATAACTGTCCATTTGAGGTAATTTTTTCTACCAAAATTTTAATGTCCAAAACTTGAACTTAACATTAGTATGCAATATTACAACTGAAATAATTGTATTGATACTCCTTAATTCCAGATTAGTCAAATAATGATGTCAAAAATGACAATTGAAGGTTAATTAAAACCTGAAAAATTATTGTTCGGAATTGCAACATTGTTGTTCTGAAATGTTAATGTTACTAAAAAAAGCAAAATTGTTGTTGAATAGAAATGTTAATGTTACTAAAAAAATAGTAGAATTGTTGTTCTAAAAAGTTAATGTTATAGAAATAATTGTAAAATAAATTTAGTTCCAAATTCAAAATTATTGTTCTAAAATCTTAGCTACTCTTTTAAAAATGATGTCACTATTCTACAATATTAATTCATGTTAATATAATGTTCTAAAATATGAATTGTTGTTTTACAATGATAGGAACATGGCATCTAGTTTAAATTCATGAATTGTCAAGATCTGATATGATGGTCAATTTCTCTCTGATGGGTCTTATTCTAGTCGATCTGTTAGACCCATAAACATTTCACTTATTAATACCCTATCTAAACTAAAATCATATATCTATACAACACTTGACATCAATCCCAACGACTTCTCTATCAAAATATCCTATCTTTTCCCTGGATAAAATCATATGCTAGTACAAGTTGATGATGATGATGCATACAGAACCTTGTTATCACTTTCAGTTGATGCCTATATTGATGTGTTTCTTGAAAAAACATATATCCACAAATAGCCTTGTTTCATGGGTCTATTGAATCAATTTCAATCTCAATTCCCTCACAATCATTTATGTAGTCAACCACCTCAATTCTCTCAAAGTCATTTAACTGGTGAATGGAGTCAACCACCTCAATTCTCTCAAATTTATTTAACTGCTGAATGGAGTCAACCACCTCAATTCTCTCAAAATCCAACTGAGAATGTTGGTGTTGAGGTTTATGAGGGAGACAATGATAGGGATCATGAATGTGATAATGATAGTAATCACAAAGGTGATAACAATAGTGATATTGAAGGTGGTAATAATAGTGAACCACCTGAGGAGGAGTCATTGATTGAAACCGATGATGAGCACACACATCCATTCCCTGACTCTATTGCAGCATTGAGTTCTACTCCATCCATATTTGACAACCAATGGCCCCAACATGAACACATTGATTCCAACTGTGAAGCTTTTCAAGATGATGACTGGGTGGAAGATTTTTGTCATGAATTTCGTCTCAATTACAATCCTTCCAGAACTGTTATATATGAGGGTTCTTTATTTGCATCCAAAGTTGTACGGGTTGAGACGCTCCAAAAATGGTCGATACAAAAGAATGTCCAGTATCGTACATTACGCTCAAATAATCATCATCTTCAACTTGTTTGTATCCATGATCAACGATATCCTTGGAGATTGACCGTTTGCCAGTCCAAAAGAGCAGGTGGCATGTGGAAGATAAAATATTGTAAAGCAGGCCACAATTGTGAATTAACTGTTATGAATCATGATCATCACCAAGCCACAACATCTTATATTGCTCGAATGATAATGTCAATCCTAGTATCACGATTGGATATGTCGACACGATAAATTCGTGACAAGGTGAATGCTGAACTAAGGCTCCGTATATCTTACAAGAAGGCATATCTAGCGAGGAGGAAGACTGTCTGTAAAATATTTGGAGACTGGGGATCATCATATCATAGTTTTTTGTCGTTCTTGATATCTCTGATACAATATATTCCAAGAACTATATATGCCCACCTTATTGATGATTATACCCTTCAAACTGAAGGAACTTGTAGATTCAAGCTGGTGTTTTAGGAATTTGGTCCAGCTATGAGGGGTTGGTCCTATTGCAGGCATGTTCTTACTATTGATGGCACATTTTTAACACGAAAATATACTAGCATACTTCTCATTGCATGTGGCATAGATGCTGATAATGGTCTATTTCTACTTGCTTTTGTTGTTGTCGAGAAAGAAAATAAGGACACCTGGGAGTGGTTCTTTGGTTGTCTACAAACTTGCATTCCAATCATTCCATGATGTACAAACTTGTGTATTATTTCTGATCGAATGAGTGGGATTTTTCCAGCACTTGAATCAAAATTTGATTGGGCTCAACATTGTTATTGTCTTCGACATCTTTGGGAGAACTTCCATAAGCAGTTCAAGTCCTAGAAGTTGAGGGAGCTTTTGTGGAAGGTGGGATCAACAACTGATACACATGAATTTGATCGTCATATGACTGTTATAGAAACCAGAGAACCAGCAACGAAGGCATATTTATTAGGCAAAAATCCAGTACCTTGGTCTCTCACATATGAAAGAGGTTACAGGTATGGGTCATTGACTAGCAATCATGTTGAAGGGTGTAATGGAGTCTTAAAAGGTTTTAGAGGTTTGCTAATACAGGCATTAATTGTTGCCACATACTATCGCTCTGTGACAATGTGGCTGGAGAGGCGTAATCTCACAAATAAACATGCATAAGATGGACTAAAATGGCCCCTGTGGGTTCATGATAAGCTTTATAATGTTTGAGAGGATGCAAAAAAACCGACAATACACATCCATGTGAACAATGATGAATGGCTTGTTGGTGACATGGATGGACATAGATTTCAAGTAATAGTACATCCAAATGGTGGCAGTCAATGCAGTTGTGGTTTTCCACAACAATGGCATTATCCATGTTCTCATGTTTGGGTAGCTGCAGACTCTGTCAATTGGAATCTTGATGCACTTGTGAGTGCATGTTATACAAATGAGGCTTATTTAAACGCATACGGAACTGAATTTCGTAGTATTCCCGACAAGAGGTATTGGCCTTAATTTGATGAAAGTAGAGGTATTTATCCCTTATTACCCTCTAGGAAACAAAGGCAAGCTAGAAGACCAAAGAAAAAGAGAAGTCCTTCAACTATGGATGTTAATCCAAATCAGTATACATATCACCGTCATAAGTGTGGCAGAAGGGGCCATAATAGACGCACTTTTCCTAATGTAATATGATGTTTGGTCATGTAATGTTTGCTATTTCAATTTACTCAAGGCATGTAATGTTTGCAATTTTAGTTTGTTCAAGTCATGTAATGTGTGCAATTTCAATTTAATCACGTAATGTAATGTTTGCAATTTCAATTTACTCAAGTCATGTAATGTTTACAATTTAATCACGTCATGTAATGTTTGTAATTTCACTAAAAGAATGAATTTATAATGGGTTTTTTTATACATGGATCATCGAAGGACATGGACATTTCACATGTCAGTAGAGTTAATCCAAATAATATCTACAAAGTGCCTATAGGGAAAAATGGCTCATCAAACACTATTGGATGATTATTGGAATGACGTACCCGATTTGTTATACAAAAAGTTAGGATTTATAGTGACAAAAGAACAAGTAAAATTTCATTGGCAATTTTTAAAGAAAATGTTTTACATGTATGAATAACTTCTTGAGCTATCTGGTTGGTATTGGGATCACACTAAACAGAAAGCAATGCCAATCAATGAACATGTTAAAAACCATTTAGTTGTATCACATCCAGAGATACATCGAGTTGTACATCAAATGTCGCCATTTTATGAACCTCTAGATGAGATATTGAAGATATTGAATCAAATGCAATAACTAATTTTTTGTAATATTTCTCTTTTAGTAGTTAATGTTGTATTTTAATATTGTTTGGTAGTTCATATATTTGAATTAATTTCATCTTATGTAATGAAGAATTTTGAGAAACTTATATGTTGTACAATATTTGCACTTTTCATTTAATATAATATATGTACTTTTCATAGATATGGATCCTCGACAAGCAACCTTTCGACTCTCCCAACACCACATCATGTTGGCACAATGGCCTATTACTGACCCAGATATTTTAGAAAATATTTCCATGGCTAGTTTTGGGCTTGTTCATAGGCTACCTTCTATCCACCTTCACTACAAGAAATTCCATTATACTCGGCATACCATTCCGGCAATTTCTGTTCGCATGCCATAAATGATCATTAAAAACTAAAGGTAAAATAGCTTCCTACAAAATGCCGGAAAAGAGTGCCGCAAAAGGGTTACTTACCGCCAACTTCTAAGCCAAATAAAGATATATTATAATTCTTTTATAAAAAAAATTTTATAAGCAATCCTTTCTCCGCTCGGTGACTAACTGATTCCCCCGATCCCACACGGAGAAACCGATCACGAGAAACCGATCACACACGGCGGCTTCTCTCCTCCCAAATCACGCTCAGCGTGAATTCCGTCGCGTGGGGGTTGCTTCGTCCCCAAAACGACGCGTGCTCAAAGTCGAGTAGCATTGGCGCGAGGCCGCGCGTATCCATCTTATTTTTCAGTGTTGGCGCGAGACTCTCTGCCTGGTTCTTAGTTGGCGGCAAGGCCTTCTCCATCTTTTTCGGTTCTCGCTTGCTCTCACTCTTATATCCAGCGTTGCAAAACTACAGGAGCCAGCAATATCCAGCAAACCGTTGGTCTATTGCTTCCCCGACGGCCTTGATTTGAAGGAAGAAAAGGGTTCGACACCACTAGGTTTGTCAGATATCGGCACTGTTGATTTCTTCTCTTATTACCGGTGGATGATATCTAATTCTCACATCATCACTGGATTAACTACATCACCTAATACCAGCAGACGGAGTATCCAATCATTGACCAACAACAGAGCATGATTAATAGGTAAGAATTCTTCTTCTACTGAATATTGTTATCTGATCTAAATATTTTTATATAAAATATTGTTCATGTCTCCCATATACACAACCGTATGCAGTAAAGGAGATGAATTTTTACTTGTTTCTAATAGATTGGTTTTTGGAAGCACATTTCGTGATCATGAAGTAGGTAATAATGTATTCTAGTTTTTGTATTTCTATTTTAGCATTGCATATAAATTTATATGATGTACATTTGCTACTAAGAGAGAAAAATATCTAGGTTTTTGTAAGTACTGGGTTTATGGAAGAGTATTCTTAAGGTTAAATAGAAGGCAATACTGCCAATTTTAAGTGTTGTATATGCATTTATATGATGTTATTGTTACAAATTCTGGAACTTTATAATGAAGGGAAAAGATCCTCGTTTGATTTCCAGAAAAAAAATGTTTCATTTTGAAATTTGTTTATCTTTGTGATGAATCATAATTTTCACCAATAATTTGTATGATCTATATGAAAAGTCATATCTAATTCCTCTACATCTGAAATATTTTTTTTTGATATATTTTCAAAATTAGACGTTTATATAGGTATTATCAATTGTAACTCACCTTTTATAATAAAACTTGAAAATTGCACACAATCGCTTCTTTTAAAATTTTACGAAGCTTACTTTAATGCATTAAAATTTTGACGAACACAACAAAAAATGAATTTAAAGTTTTATGTAGGGTAACTATTTACTAATACCATAGTCACTAAGGTGGTCGTCGAAGCACCAGGATCCTAAAACTATGCACCCAAGCCCTTAGGTGACCATAGTAGGTTCCCAGACCTTCTAAGTTTGATTTAAGACGCCTAAGTGCCAAATACGAATCAACTACCTCCAAGTTTGGTCACATCAGATCATCTTTATACATTTTATAATTGAAATATGTATGATTAGGGAAGTTAGGTATGGTTGGCCAAATTCGGTGCGACTTGTGGCTGATTTGTTATGCTTTATAAATCCAGTCATTTACGACAGTGAAGCCTGGAATTTTAATTAGCAATGTTGTAAATAAAATATTATTTTTCCCACTAAATAACCAAAGCACAGATAGAGCCAAAAAAAAAGTATCAGCCAATAAATAATCCCCTACCCTACTACTTTCCGTTTTTTCTAATCCAAGATAATCAAACCTCCTATTTTATTCTAATTTCTTTCTTCTCGTCCTATGATCAATGCACGTGTCTTCCTTCCTCTTAGCCTGCTCGCTCGCGACCCCCTATTATTCGCGAACTGGATGCCTTTTGTGGGTTCGACTGTGATCCCTCAACCTTCAAAGATCTATGGCGGGATATTAATTTTGGTGTGCCCTTCCTCTCTCCCTTCTCTATCAACATTATATACTAAACCCCTTTTCCACTCAGTCGGACTTTGTGTTCCCCTTTTCTGTCAAGGAAGGGAAGGCTTTGGAGCCTGGCATTTTAATTAGCAATGCTGCAAATAAAATATTATCTTTCCCACTAAATAACCAAAGCACAGATAGAGCAAAACAAAAGTGCCAGCCAATAAATAATTTCCATAGAATAAATGTTTGACTAATTGTCAAATTAAATATAGCTATCTAGCAACCTAAGTAAAGTATAACAACAACAATACCACAAATAAAGTTGTGGGACAGAACATACCTGTTAGATGAGGTGGCACAATATGACCATGTACTTGGTGAATTGAGGAATGTGTGCATGACATTACTGATGATGCATTTAATTACAAAAATAACAATGTAAAACCAAACAAGGCATGTCAGGCCTTGGCCACACCTTGTTGGGACTTGGCGACCTGAAAAGGACCGAGTACAAGAGCTGCATCCTGTCCTGTTGGCAACTGATGTAGAGGTTCAACCTTATAAAATATAGTTTTAGTTACTACAAAAAAGTGATGAAGATACATAGGCATTTAGTTTGATTCAAATGATTTCTCTTTTCTATTTCTGTTATGTCTTATGCATATAAAATAACACTTGTACATAGACAAAAATAAATTGGCATGATACCCTATGATATATATGATGCTAATCAACAAATAGAAATATTCATGATTCCTGCAGATCTTGAAAACAAGGATTCAAAAAGGCAACAGTTACCTAGAAGTAGAAAACAAAATGGAATTTTATTTCCAAATGTAGGCCACCAATAGCCTTGTTATGTGACTTCCTACAGTTATTAAAAATAGAAAAAAATTGAATAAGTCAAGAAGAGAAATAGGAGAAAGTATAATCATGTTCAGATACCAAGAATCAGAACCCCAAAAGCAAAGACAAATCAAGCATGCTGTCATCATCGAATTGCCTTATTGTTCCCATGTTGTGCCCATTCATAATTAACAAAACTGATGCATTTGGCTAATTTTAAACATCACCAACACAGATAATAGCATCACCAATTTCAAACATTGCTCTACAATAAAAAAGCTTCCCTGCATCAAAAATTTAATCATATGCATCCATGTAGACATATGGGTTCTCACGTACTAAATTTTCTCTTATAGGGATACCAATTGCATTGGCTTAATATTGTACCATTCATGAGGTGTTTGGTGGACTTCAAATCACCCAATGTAATATAAAACTTGCCCCTGACTTCTTCAAAACTCAGAGGCCTACATTATTAATGTTAGCATGTAGCCTTGTTAAACCAATTCTAGCTCTTTATAACCTGATGTGATCTAGAGAGTGTTGTCTACTAAAGAAGAATATGAATGGAAAACATATTTTATGGAAAAGAGTACACTGATTAGAGGGAACAAGAGGATGAGAGGCAGAGGTTGGCAATGGAGGCAGAATAGAGGAGAAGACAACTTGTGAAGGATGCTACAGAAGCTTCTTTAGAGGGATGAGCAGCAAAAACTCAAAGTTGAGAGGCTAGAATACAGAAAATAATATCTAGGATGGGTGCAGCTTACCACCAATTGAAGGAAGCAACAACACATGGCGCAAATCTGAAATATTTACATTAGTAGAGGAATTTGTAGGTAAATAACATTTAACACCTATTTCAGTGACATCTTTCTTTCTAAGCATAGAAACTACCTAAGTTCATACCTAGCGTCTCAGTTTAGAGAAATCAATCCCTATTATAGGAAACATGAAGCGGATCCTTGTGTGGCCTGATGCAGATATGTCTTATGCAGAAATCATTCCCTATTCATAGATTCATATGCCTGGACATGTGTCTTATTGGATCAAACCCATCTGAGTATGTTAAATGACCAAGGAATGTATTGGCCTGTAATTTTCAAACAAAACAAGATACACAATGTGATTTTCCATGAAATTTCTTAACAAACATGCCATTAGATATATTAAATAATGCCTATTTGGAGGCCGTAGGTCAAGTTTAAATCCCACTGTCCTGGAGGAAACAAACTAATTCATTTTTTATATTATGCATTGCCCCATTTTTCAAAGGATAAGCATCACCATTGTAGACTTAAAAGATGAATGGAGCATACATGCCTTGTGTGTACAGTGCTCAATGAATGACATACATTGGTTTTTCAACTGGATATTGACAAGGAGTTTGTTGTTGCTCCATGCTATTTTTCTCACAAAGAATGTCATGTTAGATTCATAAACGAACTTTCAAAAGTTCCATGTAATAGAAATTCAGAACCACTAAATAGAGCCCTCCATCTCTAGAAGTATGGAGAAAGATGTGGACATGGGTACATGAGACAAAAATTATAGATCTAAGACTTAAATATGACGGATTGATAAAATAAACGCATAATGTACCATGTATTAGTTAATGGATTAGAACAAACATCCTCACAATGTTAATGATTATGGGTAAATCTACATGCCAGTTGCATCTGCACTAATGCATGGTTTGTAGATATCATAATCACACATTGAAGATACTTCTATGAGCTCTGCAGAACTAGTAGAGGTAACAACCCTTAAGAACAGACTGAAAGATATCTTATGGATTTTAGAAAATAGAATGATCAACAAAAAATAATATCTAGGATGGGTGCAGCTTACCACCAATAATATCTTATGGATTTTTAACCCAGATATTGTGAGCCTCTTCATCCGTATGGTCGTATTTCAAAGCCCATACTATTTGTGCATATTCCCATTGTGTTTTCCTGACCCTTGACATCCATTTAATCACCTGACACTCAGGAAGTGGTGTTATCACTAAAGGTCCTAAAAGGAGATACATGAGAGAAGAAATAAGAAAATGATATAAGCAAGAAAAAATAGACCCTAAGCTAGATCAAAAGGAAATACAAAAAACAAGAATACAACATTACATGCTCAACCGTGTTAACAGAATTGAAGCATATCTCAGCAGATTTGAAAATGATGAACACCTCATTTCAGTAGACATGAAAACTATGTTTGTAGTAGACCATCCGTGGATGACACATAGGTTCAATCCAACCATAGGCACAACAAATCCACTTCAGGTTACTAGAATGCAAAAAGGAGTATCCCAAGAATAGCCTCAAATAATAGAGAATGTCCTTGGTAAAATAAATTATAACACTGAAAAAAAATCAATCAAGCTAGCTGCTGCCAGTAAATACACCCAAGATAATAGAAGAATCATTGTATGCATGAAATGACAAAATAATCCTTTTAAATATAGAAGATACATAGTGCATATCTTGATAGTGGTAGAATTGAAATACTATACTACAAGATAATAAACTAGTTAAGCCTATGTCAAGCTTTACACTGATTTATTGATCCTATAAGATTCTCACATATATAGCATACAACATTTTCTCCTTTTCTTCTTTTATTTTGGTCTAGTTATGCATTTGTAATTTGAAAATAGTTTTTCTATATTTTACTTGGTTTGTTCTATTCAAAATTCCATTAGAATTTGAAAGTATGTTATTTTTTTAGTGATCAGATAAATTATAATGAATCCACTTCTCTTTGACACCAAAAAGGGCTCTCTTCAACCAGGGCTGTTAAGTGAGTGTACTTCAAAATTTTTCATTGCATTTTACATATTATACATATGATTGATTTGATAAAAGCCATACAATTGGGCAACTTCATAAATTTGCTTTCTTGAAATTCTTATTATATACATTGTTCATTGTGTAAAACTGTTGTTTGCATCTTTGTAACTCCTTTTTGAAAGTTATGCTATCCACATTTGTTGTTATTATTTCATAGCAGATCATCTAGTAAATAAACTATGATAACCAATTTTCCATAATTACATTTTTGAAAATGGCTTTCATCTTCGTAGGATTCAATGGCTGGAATAGACAAGAGTTGGATGCAAAATAAAAATAGATTATCTGAGGAATACATCAATGGTGTGAATGAATTTATTCAGTTTGCTACTCAAAATGTTGAGAATAATGGAATGATTCCTTGTCCCTGTGTGAAATGCATTAACGGAAGCCACAAAACTGCAGAGGAAGTCAAAACTGATTTGATAGTCCATGGTATAACTGATTGGTATAAGTGTTGGTTGATGCATGGTGAATCTATTCAATTGAGTAGTTCTGATGATGGAGATGATTTTGAAAATGAGGTTGATGACATAGGGGGAATGATCAGGGATGGGCTAGGAATGCCTCATAGTTTTGTCCCTGAATATGATCAAATGGATGAGACACATGAGGCTAATCTAGATGATGAAGTTTCTAATTTTTATAGGCTGATGAAAGATTCTGAGGAACCACTATTTGACGGAAGTACAGGATTCTCAAAGTTATCCTTCACAATGAAATTGTTGCAGATAAAGGGCTTTCATGGGATGAGCAATAGGTGTTTTGATAGCTTGATCACATTATTATCTAAGGCATTCAAGGGTTGTCGTATTCCTAGTTCTTTTTATGAAGCTAGAAAGTATCTAACTGATCTAGGCCTAGACTATGTGAAGATAGATGTATGTTCCAAACATTGCATGTTATTTTGGAAGGATCACAAGAATGATGATATGTGTTCATCTTGTGGAACCTCTAGGTGGAAATACACATCTATAGAAAAAACTTCTGAAGAAAAGCCCATGAGAAAGATTAGAAAGAAGTTTAAGTTGGGGAAAAAGGTTCCTTATAAGACTTTATGGTACTTTCCATTGATACCAAGGCTGAAACGACTATACATGTGCTACAAAACAGCTGTTGAGATGAGATGGCACCAAGAAAAACGTAATAATGATGGTAAGTTGAGACACCCAGCTGATGCTGAAGAGTGGAGAAGATTTGATGAGATGCATCCATATTTTTCTAGCGACCCTCGTAATGTTAGACTTGGTTTGGCTTCTGATGGTTTTAATCCATTTGGAAACATGAATGTTAATTATAGCATATGGCCTGTTGTCCTTATCCCGTACAACTTACCACCATGGATGTGTATGAAACAAGATTATTTAATTTTATCTATGCTAATTCCTGGAAAAAAATCTCCTACTTACAAGATTGATGTGTATTTGCAACCATTAATAGAGGAGTTAAAGGAGTTATGGGATGTAGGTGTTGAAGCATATGATGTTGTTTCTAAGCAGCATTTTCAATTGCATGCTGCATTATTATGGACGATAAATGATTTTCCAGCTTATGGTTACCTGTCTGGATGGTGTACCCAAGGTGAGTTAGCATGCCCTTGTTGTCACAAGGATACATGGTCGCTACGTTTGAGACATGGTGGGAAGTTTTGTTACATGGGACATCGTAGATTTCTACCACTAGATCACAGATGGAGGCAAAATGAGCATGCATTTGATGGAAAAAAGGAACTCCTCCCTCCTCCTCATGAGCTCTCTGGAGAAGATGCTTTAAAACAAGTACATGAGTTGTTTGTGACAAACCTTGGCAAGCGAAAGACAAAATCTTCAAAAACAAAGCGTCGTCATGCTTGGAAGAAAAAGAGTATCTTCTTTGATCTTCCTTATTGGAAGGGACTTCTTTTGCGCCACAATCTTGACTTTATGCACATTGAGAAGAATATATGTGATAGTTTAATTGGCACGATCATGGACATTGATGACAAAACAAAAGACAATTCAAAATCCCGCAAAGATTTGAAATGTATGCAAATAAGACAAGAACTTTTTCCAAGAATTGTTAATGGAAAGCTAGAGGTTCCAATTGCATGGTTTACATTATCTCAAGAGGAGAAAAGTATTCTTTGTGAATTCTTAAAGGAAATCAAGTTTCCAGATGGATTTTGTTCAAATATGTCTAGATGTGTGAATGTGAAAGATCGAAAAATTTCTGGCATGAAGTCTCATGATTTACATGTGTTCTTTCAGAAAGTCCTACCTCTTGCAGTTCGTGGATTGTTTCCAAAACCTATATCAGAGGCCTTAATTGAACTTAGCATGTATTTCAAGGAGCTGTGTTCTAAAATTCTAAGGGTAGAAGATTTGCAAATGTTGGAGAAACATATAGCCATAACATTGTGTAAGTTGGAGCAAATATTCGTACCATCGTTCTTTGATGTAATGGTACATTTGCCTATTCACCTAGCAAAGCAAGCAATTCTTGGAGGTCCAATCCAGTATAGGTGGATGTACCCAATCGAGAGGTTAATATCTCTTATATCTTTTCTATAATTAATCGTGTAATGTGGGTATAATTTTTTTCCTATTATGTAGGTATCTTCGTACTTTAAAATCTTATGTGCGCAATAAAAGCAGACCCGAGGGTTCCATAGCAGAGATGTATATCACAAATGAATGTTTAACATTTTGCTCAAGATATATGAAGGAGAATGACATTGGTATTGACCATCAATCACGATACCATGAACTTGAAGAGACACAAATATCATCAAAATTACCTACTTTTAACAAAATAGGGAAGACACTATCAGTGGGTATCACTAAGAACCTAAGTGTCACTGAATGGCAACAGGTACACAAATACGTGTTAGAAAATTCAGACACAATTACACCATTTGCAAGGTAATTAGTTTATTTTAACTCTTATATAATCACAACCATAAAATATTATTTATAATATTCTATGTTTATGTAGCTATCATAAACATCTTATTCAAGCAACTGGTGATGATGATATTGATGCGGTACATAAATGTAAATTCCCAAAGTGGTTGGAGTCTCAGGTGAGTATACATTTTACTAGGTTGTATATAATTTCATAACTTAAAAATGTTGATGGTGTTTATAGTAAATATTGATATTTTTAATTTTTTAGGTGGTTCAGTTACATAAAGAGGGTATGGTCGATGACGAGCTTCTAAGTTTATCTCGTGGACCTGATATGCGGGTGTTATCTTATACTGGCTTAGATATTAATGGTTTCCGATTTCATTCCATTGATCGTGATAATAGGCTGACAACACAAAATAGTGGTGTTATTGTTAAAGCGGAGGCAACTAATGGGCCCTTTTCCTACTATGGTGTTCTGAATGATATTTTAGAGTTGAGTTATACTGGTGGGAGAAGAGTTCACATTTTCAGGATTGAGTGGTGGGACATGCATAATGAAGGGAGAGGTTTTCAGCGGGATAAATATGGTTTTGTTAGTGTCAATATCAAACGTAAATTGAAAATTAACGAACCATTTATTTTGTCATATCAAGCAGAGCAATGCTTCTATGTTCGGGACCTTTCTAAGAGTAACTGGATGGTTGCAATTGAATCGCCACCACGTGATTTATACATGTCATGCGAAAAGGAAGCAGATGATGATGTTCTTAACGATCAAAGTCCATTTCAAGAACAAGAGTTCAATCCTATGACACTTTCGGCATTTCCATCAGATGAATTTGATATTTGCAATTGGAAGAGACTTGATGTAGTGAAATCGCTATCTATGAAAACTGCAAAGAAGAAAGGATGGATGGACAAAGATGGGAATCTTTTATGGGATTCAATCAAATAAATGCATTATGATTTATTATTTCAATTTTTTTTGCTATTCATTCAAAATAATTTGTAAATCATAATTGATGAACTTTCCTGATTATCTAAGCTAATCGTTCATATTCTTTTTCCAGCAATATATTGTGTCATTTGATAAATTCTACCGATGTTAGGATATGCACATATATCTTGAGTTGTTTGCATAGTATGATATAAATGAATATCATTGTAGTAATTAGCAAATGAAAAATGTAGGAAATATGGTCAACATGTCTAGCCTACCCAATAAAATAGCAGGTAATTTGGAGAAATCTTCGACTGACCAGTGTAGCAAGAACCAAAGTAAGCAACAATGGTTCTACCCAGAATTGTCAAACACAAGATTTATGAAGAAATCTGGTACTTGAACAATTTCATCTTATACTTTCAGTACATGATAACGTACATGCTTTTATATTACATTCTTTTGCTAAAAATTTAGTAATACTATTTATAGGTTTGTCAGATGGGATAAGGGAGAATTCTGCTTCTCCTGGGACTGGCATGCTAAAGCACACTGCAAAGATTTACAATATGAAGTCAAATGAAAATTTGGATGGTGTGATAATGGTGAAATTTTTATTCAATTATTTTGTTAATTAAGTTAATTTTGTTTGTATGAACTATATAGGAAAATTTGGAAAGAGGTGCTTTGCAGGAGAAGTTGTTCAGAACAAAGATACTATACAAAAAACTCAAACCATTGGAGAAGGTAGTACATGTAATTTACAAAGATTTACAATATGAAGATAAATGAAAATTTGGACGGTGTGATCATATTGCAATTTTTATCCTTTTTTTAGTTAATTTTGTTTGTATGAACTATATAGGAAAATCTGGAAAGCGATGCTTCATAGGAGAGCTTGTTCAGAAAAAAATTATCCACAAAAAAGATCCAACAGGAAAAACTCAAACCATTGGAGAAGGTAGTACATGTTGCAATGAGACTTCCACAAAAAAAGTACTAAAATAGCATGATTTTTTTTCAACTCAATTAAGACAATTACTATGTGACAAGAGGTATTAAGACATCTATGGTACTTAGACCATTTGATCATATATTTTTAGTACATGATAGTGCACATGCTTTTATATTAGATTCTTTTGAAATAATGTCAATTATAGGTTTGTCATATGGGATAAGGGAGAATTCTGCTTCTCTCGAGACTGACATGCTAAACCATACTGCAAAAATTTACGATATGAAGTTAAATGAAAATTTGGATGGTGTGATCATAGTGCAATTTTTATTCAAGTTAATTTTGTTTGTATGATGAACTATATAGGAAAATCTGGAAATAGATGCTTCATAGGAGAGCCTGTTCAGAACAAAGATCTTTTAGAAAAAACTCAAACCATTGGAGAAGGTAGTACATGTTGTAATAAGACTTCTACAATTAATTTGTATAAAATATCAGATTACCAATTAATACCATTACTTTGTTATATGCAGGTTTACAGAAAAAGAAGTCTTTGAGTGGAAAGCCACCCATGACAAGTGGGAAACAACTCTATACATCTTCACAAAAAACAAGTATTCGTCATATTAAATTATTCAAATTTTATATAGATGTCTTGTAATCTACATCGTTGTTGATTCTTGTTAGTTTTCATATATCTGGAATGCTGACTCTTAATGTTTTTGGTTGAAAAGGTGTTGGTGCAGGAGATAAAGCTAATGAAATGATCATTGATGGCAATGTAATCGGAGTGGAACAACAATCAAATCAGGATCCAGGTATTCATGATATAGAGGTTACATTCTAATCAAATCAAGTAGATTGTTTATTTTATCCCTACATAGAAACTTCATTTGAATAACACCTCCATTTCGAACTTAAGCAGGGATGAGTGAGTGTCAACATCAGGAAGAAAATCTTAACCAAACTCTTGATGTTGACGATTTAATGGATAATGAAAAATTTCTACAGTATTGCCAGCAATATGGAAATTTTTCAAAGCATCAATTGAGTGACAACCAGGAAAATCAACCTAACAATCATGGTGCTGTGTTTTATAAATTTTAAGTGATGAATATCATATGCTTGTTATAATACTTTGTCTTTAATATCATGATATGCAGATAACTCCAATAACATTTTGGGTGTTTTACAACAAGGAATTGGGCTATCTAATGATGGGATCACTAATATATGTGACAAGCAACACATCAACCCTTCTATTACATATGGAGAAAAGTATAATGGTAAGCCTTCAACATCTTTGGTAATAAATTCCCATACAAAAATAGCACTTTAATATCACCCATATTGAACTTGAGCACAGGGGTGACTGAGTATCAACATCAAGGAGGAAAGCTCAACCAAATTCCCGATAATGATGATATGATGGATAATGAAAAATTTCTACATTATTTCCAGCAGTATGGAAACTTTTTGAAGCATCGAATGAGTGACAACAAGGAATATCAATCCAAGAACCATGGTGTTGTCTTGAAGTTGTATTTTACAAAATTTAAGTAATGAATTTCCTATGTTAGTGTAATATTGAATATTTAATTCCATGAAATGCAGATAATGACAGTAACAACATTTTGGATGCTTTGCAAGAAGGGGGAAGGAGAGCTAATGGTGGGGTCAATCATGTACATGACAAGCAACACATCCCCCCTTCTAATATACACGTTGAAAAGGATAATGGTAAGCCTTCACTACCACAAGTATCATATTGTTATATTGCATTTTCATCTAATGTAACTAATACGAAATAACCTATTTGAATTGCTGATCTAATAGTATTGATTCATGAAATGTAGGTAACTATAGTCGAGACTGCTTCAATCCATCAAGAGATGAGAGTCTAGGTACATTACAAGAGGGAGGGCCAACTAATAGTGTGGTCACTCATATTTTTTTTTTAAATTTTAATTTTATAGACATCTACATTTATTATTTGAATGTATTGTAATCAAGTTCTCAATGAATCTATCATATGTTATAGATGTTTCAACTATGCGAACAAACACAGGAAAGAGAGTGTTGAGGTCACAAAGTATCAACAAGGATTCACACGTGCCTAGTGTCAATCCACATTTGATTGATGAGCCACCTCCAATTGTTGAAGAGGAGAATAACATTGTTCACTACTACAGAAACGGCCTTTGGCGTCGGTCGTTTAACCCCATTTGGCGTCGGTTTCCGACCGACGCCTATGTGGGCGCCGCTAAAGGTCGAACACTTAGGCGTCGGTTTTTTAACCGACGCCTATTTAACATATAGGCGTCGGTCGTTTAGTAGATAACCGACGCCAAAAGGGTTCGCGCCACAGAAAACGGCATCATCTAGGGCACTTTCTGCGTCGGTGTTTTAGTAAATAACCGACGCCACTATGGAATATAGCGTCGGTCTTTTAGTAGATGACCGACGCATAAAGTGCCCTAGATGACGCCATTTTTTGTGGCGCGAACACTTTTGGCGTCGGTTATATACTAAACGACCGACGCCTATATGTTAAATAGGCGTCGGTTTGATATGAATATCCGACGCCATTTCCAGGACTGCTTTGGCCACATCAGGCGTCGGTTTATTGAAAAAACCGACGCTGTAGGGCTTTCCTGACGGTTTTCTATAAATAACCGACGCCTATTTATATTTTTTTTTTTTTCATATCAGTTTGCAGGCCTGCTGTGGCTGGTCAGCAGGATGAGAACCTGCAGTTCAGTTTTCTGAACTGCAGGTTTACGACATCCATTGATATCAGCCTACAAACAGGCCGCAAACCTGCAAAAGTCACAAGCAAAATTCTACACAAGTACATACATTCAGACATCAATTCAATTCTCACATTCACACACATATAGAAACATTCAAATACATGTATTAACATTCAGAAATATTCATTTACATAGTATCATTCATTATCGCTATCAACATCCCAATTATATCTTACAGTTGCCACTGCTTGTATGGCTTTTGCCCATTCTTCTCTTACTTCATTTAATGCTTCCATCGTATATGGAGCATGTATATTTTTTAAACGTTTACCTGTAGTGTTGTCAGTTTTAAACACCTGCAAAGAGAATGATGTATATATATAAGTAATAATATAAAAATAATATAAGATTGATATATTGCATACTAACTAATGAGAATATATATAATACCTCATGTATGGTATCGATGTCCAATGCGGCATATTTGATAATCATCTGCATAAATCGCATCACATAGTATGCGCATGCCCATCCATTGTCTTGTGTAGCACACTATAAATTGAAACATACAAAATAATACAACTAAGCACAATTCACATCAATAATATATATATTTGAGTCGGGAACTTACTTGTACGTTCTGCCAATTTATTGGCTGGTTCTTTTTCCTTGGGACCGTTCCTCCAGCCTTTTTGAATGCATCTAAACCCCTACATGTTAATATAACACAATAAATTGCATAAGTAAATAGTAATGTAATAAAAGATGTTAACGGATATAAAAATGAAATATTTCTCACCAGAATAATGGCATTCTCATTACGTGTCCAATTTTAGTGTTCAATGTACTCCCCGCAGGATCTAGATAATAAACAGTGAATGTCCCGGGGACAATGACTAGTAACTCCCAATGTCTACCGCTAGAAGTAAGAAGTTAACAATTAATAACTCAAAATGCAAAATAAAAATGGAATTTTCTTAAGTCCAAATTATAAATAAAGTAAACTTACTTGACATTGAATGGAGCTATTATTATCGTCTTCTTTTGCTGACCAAAAATTGTAAAAGCATCTATACAGTATTGTTGAACATTATCAGGGTCTTTAGCTACCAAACTAATCAATGATGGAATCAAAAATCCCACATGATCAAATGCAAATTGTTTGCAATGATCTTCGACTAGGTAGCTGCAAAACATATAGGCGTATGCATTAATATATAAGAAACCAGATCACCGGATCTTACACAAGGTATATGGATGTATAAACAAGATCTCACCTTATCCATGTCTCTATCATTGATGTATTCAGCCAATCATACATAAACAGCTCAATAATATCTTGTATAAATAAAGAGCTATCGTATGATTGACCTGCATAATCTGCATCTAAAGAAATAATTATAGGGCAATGTACATTATGTGCCCGTAGCCAACATGCCATTCCCCTACAAGCAGGACCTAACGGGTATGTTAGGTCAGTTGGAACCCAATCGGGTAATGCGGGAAGTGGAAGTGGAGGCCTAGGTGCTCCTGGTGTCTTCTTTTTAACCTGTACATATAATTTCAGATCAGTTGACATCATATATACACATTAACAGTCTAAATCAATGTAAATTTATCTTACAATTTCAGTCGTGTAGACGACATCTGCTTTGGGCCACAATATCACCCCGCCTTCTGCATCAGCAAGTCTATCAATATCCGGGTGGGGATATGGCAATGTAGCTTCTCTCCAATCAGGTAACACACGTATCGGGCTCACACGAACGTAGCCCTGTGGCATTGGAGTCCCGTGAAACATTGCCCCAGGAAGGGACGGGTAAGCCTGCGCCTCTGCAACAACGTAGTCTTGCATTCTTAAGCGGCATGGCTTCAATGCCTACAAATTTACGTAAAGAATATTATACATATATACATATCATCTTGAAAACATAACAACTTGAAAAGACTAACTACAATGTCATAAACAATACTTACAGCAGACGTGCTAGGCGATGGGTCTCCAGGATTACTCGCAGTCTGTGCATCAGGAGAAGAGTGGGTCGCCATAGGCGTATTGGAAGCCTGAGATGCCTGCCACCGCAGCAATTCTTCCTTGACCTTCTCAGCAACTACATCGTTGATCTTCTTAGCAACTAAATCCTCAACTCTCTTATTCTCCTATACATGGATAAAAGAAACATTAGCTTCTTATTAATGAATTTCCTTTTGCAGTAACATTCTAAAAAAAGAATAGGTTACCTCTTCTTGAGAAAGTCCCGCTCTGGGTTTGCGCTGGGATGGCCCAAAGAATGCTTTGATGCCAACACCAGCGCCGGCACCTCTAACACGTCCAGGATGCTCTGGGTTACCCAGAGCAACTGTCAATTCATCCCTTGTGCCCTGAGGGATGAACGTGCCTTGTTTCCTCTGCTCGTGCAGCTCCCGCTAATCACCATAAACAGAAATTGGTAAGTTAACACCACAAATAATCAATATTCAAACGATTTCTCTAAGAGTTGTATTTTACCATTTTTGCAGCCGCCTCAGCAGTTACAGGCTTCTTTATTTCACCCTTCTTGTTTTGCCTGCCAGCTATCCAGATATCATGGCGAGGCATGGGTGTGGCAGACTCCTGAGTAGGAGCAGACTCCTGAGTAGCCGCAAACTCCGCCTGTAGTCTTTGGCGAACGCTTGCATAGCCTTTTGGACCCATAGTGTGGTCATGCACATTCAGTGCACGCCTTGCTTTTTGTGCGTCACTGAGGGCCTAGTTAGTATGCACATTAATGATTTGGTTAGTAGCACTAAATGCTAATCTTGAATAGGTGAATACAATGTATATTAATTAAATTAGGAGTGACGCCTAATACCTTGAATTCTTCAGATTTTCTTGAAGCAACAAAATTGTCCCAATCTTCTTTGTCCAAGAAGTTCCATTGTTCAAGGGCTGACTTCTTCTTCTTATCACCCTCTTTTATGTATTCTCTGTTTAGATTTGTCCTATAATTCCTAAGCATCTTTCCAGCGCGTTGCATCACATTTTTACGATGCAACTTCTCATCCAATGCAAACAGATTCTGTAAAATAGAAATGTTATTAACTAGTATCCAAAATAGAATTGCAAATAATAGAATTTGTAATCTACAAAATAGAATTGCAAATAATAATAACTCACGCATAAATCCTTCCATATCAAGTCTTTTTTCCCTTGAGGAACTTTATGCCAATTGTCATACTTAACACCACAATGGCTCCGAGTGGTACACCCAAGATAGTTCACAAAATTATTGCGGTTCACTCCAATTGGATTTCCTCCATTATCAAACTCCACCACCAATTTAGATCCACTACCACTTAGCGCTAATAACTTCTTCAACAGAGTGATGCCCCTTTTCTTGTTAAGTGTCTGGTGTTGCGCATCAAGTTGCTCCAGTGCTTCAGTGGGTACAGGTGCATCAACCTAAAATTTGACAAAAATAAAACACACTAACTTAGCCCAATATAGAAATATAGGATATATGACATAACTAGAAGATAATGAATTTTATAGAAATACAAGATATGTTTTTAGAACTTACATTAGTATCCTCGCCATGCTCGTCATGGACAGCATGCTCATCATGGACTTCATGCTCATCATGGACATCATGCTCATCATGGTCAGCCATATGAAAATGTCATTAAAAAGGCAAACATTTAGCATTTCTATTAACTAGAAAAAGGCAAACATTTAGCATTTGTATTAACTAGAAAAAGGCAAACATTTAGCATTTGTATTAACTAGAAAAAGGCAAACATTTAGCATTTGTATAAACATACATGTCTCTAAAATTGTGATCTTTTATCAATTAACAATCCTTCATTGTGATCTCCGCGCACATATAAGTCATCATTAGCTTCAATATTTTGTGGAGTTGGCAACCCAACTGAGAATGGACTGGAGTCATCATACTTATCATAGTACTCTTCTTCATCTATAGGATCTTCAATGAACTGTCTTTTACCATGAAGAACAACCAACCATTTCTCATTTGCAGGATCATCGATATAGAATATTTGTTTCGCCTGTGATGCCAATATGAATGGTTCACCCTTCTCGCCAATCTTTTCAAAGTTCACCAAAGTGAAACCCAATTCATCCACTATAACTCCTTTGGTGTTATCAACCCAATTACATTTAAAGAGCGGAATTTTGAAATCTATGTAGTCAAACTCCCAAATGTCCTCAATGACACCGTAATATGACATTTTAGCTTCACGTGGACTCTTATCCTTTGCACTTGCAAACGGGGAAATGCTACCAAAATTTTCTCGAAAACCCAATACACATTATACACTTACATCCTAAGTGAGATTAGGTGTTCAAGAACAGTCCCAAACCGGGGACTATCCAAGATTTACTCCTAATGAGTCAATCTTGGATGGGTTTCTAGGCCAACAATAATAGATATCTACAATGAAGCCGGATTCCATACAAACAGTATATAATTTAGTGATTGTTCATTCTAATTTATACCAATGTACAAGTAATATAAAAAACAATGATTGTTCACATTCTAGGCCAACAAACACATGTGATGTCATTCTTATATATAATAAATGTGTACCACCTATCCCATCCTTGAACACCTAATCTCACTAGTAAGTGTATAATGTGTATTGGGTTTTCGAGAAAATTTCGGCAGCATTTCCCCGCTGTTCTCTAAGTACATATGTACTTAGAGAACAAACGGGGAAATGCTACCAAAATTTTCTCGAAAACCCAATACACATTATACACTTACATCCTAAGTGAGATTAGGTGTTCAAGAACAGTCCCAAACCGGGGACTATCCAAGATTTACTCCTAATGAGTCAATCTTGGACGGGTTTCTAGGCCAACAAACACATTTGATGTCATTCTTATATATAATAAATGTGTACCACCTATCCCATCCTTGAACACCTAATCTCACTAGTAAGTGTATAATGCGTAATTGGTTTTCAAGAAAATTTCGGCAGCATTTCCCCGCTGTTCTCTAAGTACATATGTACTTAGAGAACAAACAGGGAAATGCTACTGAAAGTTTCTCAAAAACCCAATACACATTATACACTTACATCCTAAGTGAGATTAGGTGTTCAAGAACAGTCCCAAACCGGGGACTATCCAAGATTTACTCCTAATGAGTAAATCTTGGACGGGTTTCTAGGCCAACAAATACATGTGTTGCATTCTTATATATAATAATTGTCTATAAACTACATGCAACATGGTTAATCCTAATCAACAGAGCATTATTAAATAATAAATCAAGAAATCAATAGTTTCAAACAAAAGGTCTAGGAATCTTTACTAGACATTATATGTATCCCTAATCATCATATTTAACATACTACATTATTTTGAACATCCAGATCAGATTAAGATCATACTATGTTATAACATATTATCGAAGGAAACATATTCTTCATGTAGTGTTGATTCTAGAAGTCTAAGAAGGGAATCTGAGAATTTTAGATGCTTACAGTCTCTAAGGGATAGAAGTAAGGAATAATTTATACCTTTTCTAGTTAAGGATTTTGTAGATACTTGGACTAGTCCTAAATGAAGAAAGTTGTATCTTAGATTATTTTTTATCATGTTTAGATCTCTTTCAGATAGAAGTTGTATGCATTCCTATGAAGGTGTAACTCACATAGTTTTTTCAGTATCCTTAATGTAATAATTAGATATCAAATGAAAACTACCTTTTGAGTAAATGGTGGCGTAGGAAGGTCCAGTTTTGCATTGGAATGAATGGTGACATAGTAAGGGGCAATTTACATTTGGATAATCGATAGAAGTGAGTGACTAGAGGTGAATTAGGGTTTGTAATTAAAGGGTGTATAATTTTCTTAGGATTTAAAGGAGAATATCTACATAAAATTGCAATAAAAAACAACAACATGATGAACATGATGAATATGATATCAAATGAAAACTACCTTAGTCAGAGATAAAGATGTGTCTAAGAACAGTTATCAAAATTTTTATAATTGTCTAAGAATACTCATTTCCCCATCCAGCAAGTCCTGACACTAGAATGGCTCTACGACACATGGCACTACGTGATTAAGGTTTCACTTGACCAGTTAATGCCAATTGTGTGAATTAAGGCAGAATCAAACAAGTGGATAAAAAATCCCTAATTCTTTTCTAAAAATCATAATTATATAACAAATCCAGAAGATATAAAACATATGAGACATATTCTGAATTTCAACATCACATGGTACTATATCATTTTCTTTCATGAGACTATACTTGCGATCCCACCGTTACAGGATATAACTCAATATTACAATATCCTAAGGTACCAACCCTTATTATATCATGGAGAAGATCACACCTCTATTAGGGATCAACCATTACTAAAGGTCATTAAGACCATCACATCATTCCATGCATGATCATCATTCATTTTCAACACCTTGAAAAAGGTTCAACATAACATTATCATACTTGTGATGCATAGATTCAACATAACATAACATTATAGAGCTATGAGTTCACATGGTAGTACAAAAGAAAGCATCCATTATAAGGATATGATAGCCACCAACTAACATTTTATGGTTACAAAAAGCATTACAAAGAATATTCCTTCATCATACCATACAAGGAAGCTAAGTATGATTAACCATCATTCCTCAATTGCATTAAATCAAATCCAACCAGATAGGAGAGAGTGATGTTACAAATCAACACCTCAAACTAAACCGGAGGTTCATACACTTACTTAAGTCAAAGAACATCCTTAACACATAGCATTCTCATCCCATCACAGAGGCATACGGTAAAACATTAGCATCACAGAGGCGCATACCTGTTGGCGCGGGAGGCAGCGGGAGTCAGGTGGAAGCTGATGGCGTGGCGGCGAGCTCCAGGTGTCAAGCAGGCGTCGGCGGCGCCGTCGGCGGCGAGCTCCAGTCAGGCAGGCCGCGGCGGCGATCAGCTCCAGGCGTCAGGCAGGCTGAGGCGGCGAGCTCCAGGCTCGTCAGGCGTCGGCGGCGAGCTCCAGCAGCAGTGGCGGCGGAGAAGGGGGCGCCGGAGTAGCAGTGGCGGCACGACGGCGCTGTCGTGGAGAAGAAGGAGAAGAGAATCGACGGCGACAGGGTGGGAAATCGACGGAGAAGCAGAAAAAGGGCTCGCAATGAAATAGAAGAAGAGGAAGAGTCGGGCATCACGGGTTATAAAGTCCCAAATAGCGTCGGTTTTTTACAACAACCGACGCCTAAACGTCTTTAGCGTCGGTTGTCTGAGAAAACCGACGTCCAACTGGGCGATAATTTCATGAAATTGTTTGGCGGGAACCACCTTCAGCGTCGGTTATCCTTTAATCACCGACGCTGAAGGTGACACTTTTCGCGCAAATTTTCATCAGACATAGGCGTCGGTTTCTACCTAAATAACCGACGCTGAAAAGGACACTATTTTTCGCGGGCGACTTTAAGCGTCGGTTTGTTATAAACAACCGACACTGAAGACAAAGAGGTACCCGTGTCTGGCTGGTCTTCGAATATAGACGTCGGTTTTCGTAAACAACCGACGCCTAACATAGAAGGCGTCGGTTTTTCTTAATAACCGACGCCCAGAAAAGTGTCACTGAATGCTATTTCTGTAGTAGTGGTTGGTAATAAAAAATATTTATTTATTTTTTGAATTTCTAGTGTTTACTATAAGATATTAAAATTATCTTTCTATGTTGTAGGTCAAGTAAAGAGAAAAAGGGTCCGTGGGAAATCTGTCAATTTGAACTTGAAGAGATTCAGAAGTGAAGGGAAAATAAAATTAGAATTTAATGCTCGAGGTAAGACAATAAACCGCATTGAATCACGACTATTGGCCAGTCGAATGGGAACAATAGTGCGAAATTCTATTACTGCTCCACTTAGCTATACAAGGTGGGACCGTATGCCGATTGAGAAAAAGGAGATGATGTTGGATTTGATTCAGGTTTGATTTGTACTTGAAAAATTAATATTATTAAGAAACTAAAGGTAATGTTTCTTACCTCTTTTGAATACTTGCAGGATGATTTTATAATTCTTCAAGATGATTTAATTCGTGAGGAAAAGGAACTTAGAATTCGCTATATATATGATTCTTTGGGAAAGGCTTGGCGTGAATTTAAGACAGAACTACATAAACTTTATCTGAGGTTTGCCAATGATGAAGAAGCCATTAGAAATTGTCCATCAAATGTATCTAAAGAAGATTGGGTATTTCTAATAAAAAAGTATTGGAAAAGTGACTATTTCAGGGTAAACTTGTCACAATAGCATTATTTGATCATTATTGTTACCTCACTATTCTCTAACACTATGCATGCAATTTTTCTCAAGGCTGCCAGTAAGCGAAATAAAAGGAGTCGTGCGCAACAATCAATGCCTCATTGTACTGGAAGGACTCGTTTTAGTGTTGTGGAGCATGAAGATGTAAGAGTTTTTTATACTACTTTATTTCCTTCTAATTTAAAGACTTGTCAACGAATGTTATTATACCATCTTTAAGAACATGCAGACTATAAAGAACAATGGAGTCATTCCTAGTCGACTAAGGATGTTTGAATTGACTCGGACAAATAAAGACAAAAATCTTGTTGATGTTGTAGCTGAAGAGAAGATGGTAAGTCGATCTTTTTGTTTGTCTTAGGTATCAAAGATATGAAATAAACAAAGGAAATGCATTTTTGGGCAGGAACAAATAACAACATTGATATCTCAACGTGAAGAAGGATTGATTGAAATGGATGATGAAGATATTTGCTGCAAAGTATTTGGACCTGAGAGATCTGGCCATATTCGAATGAGAGGAAGTTCACATGCTATAAATCTTAGCCACATCATAGATTTGGAGAAGTATAAACAAGCAGCAAATGAAGCACAAATTAGAGCAGAACGTGCAGAAAAGGCAGTTGAGAAAGCTAATTCCTACATGAAGAAGATATTATATGTTTTGAAATCTAGGGGGGACATGGATACTTTGGGACTTGACTACCCCACAGACGAGGTATTACCTTTTGACTTTTGCATTTTATTATATTAAAATTACTCAATATATATTTTTTATACTTAAGGGTTTTAGCTATATTATTCGATACTTGAGACCTTTTTGAATGTGTATATATTTTTCATACTTGAGTGTATGAAAATTCTTTAATATATTTTTTGTTGAATGTTGGTTTCCAAAAATTCTAGATATAAGCTTTGAGTTTTCATCAGAAGATCCGTGTAAGTAGCTTAGGGCCCGTCTGGTTGGGTGGAATTAGAACCCGTGCAGTATCAACCACACATGTTTTACAACTGACTACGTTTGGTTGTGTGTACTTAGATCCCGTACTGTAAAAACGAACCCCACAGTCCCTGCCGTTCCTGTAGAAATCTATCATATATGAATTCAACCGACAACAAAGTCGAATCCTAGCTATAGCAGGAGCCATGATAGGACTGCCTAATGGTTACCTAATATTATTAAAAAAGCATCATTCTTTGTGCATGTGTTGTACTTGGATGATTGTGTATATACTATAAAATTTCTTATTAATACCTATAATTTAGAGCTGAGCATAGATGATTAGATGCACTATGACCTAAGAAGCATTTTCATAATAAATAACATCTACAAAAAAAGTATTCAGAAATTATCATTTTGAAAACATGGAAAATTTATTAAAATCTGCTAGAAGATATTCAGAAATATGGAGTGGGGATTTTTTTTGTTCATCATATCTTCACCTAGTGAAATATGACTCAACTTGGTGCCACCCATAAACCAAAGGAAAAATATCTAGTAGAGTTCTCATTCTGGAAAATGGTGGATTCATTCACCAAAGTTCTACAATAACAGTCACAAAAATTTGAATAAGTTATATAGTAAAACTCTAAACTTGGATTCAAGTTGTTTCCTGATGTCATAATGGAAAGAAACAACCATGAGGTGATGGCTAACTTGCAAAACAGATCACATGACCATGGATGACAACAGTCTTATCATGGTATGTTTCATGACTAGAGACAAAATGAACCCATTTTTGCAGTTTATATTCATACCATGATTTTTGTTTGGCTCTAAGTCAAAGTGATACAATTATTCCAATCAAAACTGAGGTTGTCCTAGGAACTCTCATGCCAATTAGGTTATATAACCTTTACCAAAGCAGGAGACTCCATTTTTTGATAAGGAAGTCACATGAAAACATGTTCTACATACTTGAGTTTTGTGAATGTAGAGGTCTGGTTCATCTGCCCACTCAGTTCTACATATGTTCTGCTTAAAAGGATTCAGTTGGTGGTGCCTTTCAATGAACACATTGTCATAGTTTGGGATTAGATATTTATCTTCTTTAGTTTACTGAAACATAGTTGTTTTATTATGACAACTTGTTAAAGAGGTGCTCATGAACAATATTAGAAGGAGATTTCTCCTATAGCGAGATGATATATCACTTGCTTTATCGAGGAAAGTTTGTTGGAAAGGAACTAGCGACCATTAATATACACCCATTTCAATGGTTATAGATTCTCTGATGCCCCTTCCTTATGGGGTGATAGAGGTTTGGGGGAAAAGCGTAGGGCATCAGGGCTCATCCCACAGGGTTGCATAGCTACAACAACCCCTAGAAGCATCGCCTCTTCTGCCACAATAAGCCATCAACATAAGAAAAATAGACTTTAGGATCATAATATTGATTACAAAAAACCAACTAAATAATGAGCATATGAACAACAACTTCAACCCTCCAATATTATAGCTATCATAGGCATCAACAATCAACATCCAAGACGGTGGTAACTTCAAGGCTCGTGGAGATAGTACGACGCCCGTTGGTGCTTCCTCACATGCCAGCCAGCCGGAGCAAGTTACTGAATATCCTTCCAAAATACAATTGTGTTTACTGCTACCACCTCTGCTAGTCGTTTGTTCAATTTTACTATTGTGGCTCAGAGCTATATTAATAGCTAATGCTGCCATGGTGCCGCTGTGCAGATTATTCTGCTTATACTATTTTGTGTTTAGTTGGTGGTGAGGAGGTGGGAGTGTGGTGTTGCCACGAGATGGATGGTGGTGTTGTTGGTTGAAAATGGTGGATTGTGGTGTTGCTGCTCAATTGATAGTGATAGTTGGTGGTGGTGAAGAGCAGCAGATTGTGGTGGTTTTGCGGGTTGATGTTGGTGGTGAAAAGTAGCAAGTGTAGGAGGAATGGGTGGTCAAAACGAATTGGGTGAGTTGTTGATGTTATGTATCTGGTTTGTTCATGCAATGAAAACTTTGTTGTTGATACTGTACTAGGCATAAACCCGTGCGTTGCACGTACTTAGGAACAATTAAAACATTTTTAGAATTTTACTTATGAATAATAAATGTGCAGTTTTCTGATTGTATCTTCCATTATGCTTAAGTTCGACAATTCTGAAATGTATTAACATACAAACGCTATTTAAAATACTTTCAAATACTTACAAACTAAGAATTTATTACTTCTTTAGAAGAGATGCTCATGAAAATAGATAATAATATGTTGTTGTTGGACCGAAGAGTGGGAAGTTAAGATCAAAAAACTCTGAGGAACCCCGCTCTCGCTGAATTGACCTGGTGCTACTCTTCTGCAGATGGCATCTATTGCAACTGCTGAAGCATGTGATGCAAATATAACACTCTTGACCACTGGGGAGCTGCGTGTTCTTCATCCAATATTCAAGATTTATGGACAGAGGGCAGCATTTTCTGGAGCTGTAGTTACTCTTAAGTTGTTTGAAGATGATGTTTTTAGTGAGGGAGCTCCTTGAGACGCCAGGAAATGGTCAGGTTCTAGTCATAGATGGTGGAGGAAGCTTACGTTGTGCATTGGTACTCTTAGAGGAAAAGGCCAACATGATAGTTGATACTTGATAGCATGAGAAAAGCTATGAGAAGAGCACAATGGAGAAAGTTTACAGAATGAATACAGGGTTTAAAAAATTATCTTCTAGCAATAAAACTAACCCTTTTGAAACAGATTAGAGCAGGAAGATCTTCGAATAGTGATTGTACTAATTGCAGGTTGGCCTTCCTTCTAAGAACTAATACCGCATTTCTAGACGTGAAATACTAGAGGGCCACACCCAATGGTCGCACTCTAAGGCAGAACTCCTGCATATGTAGCTATAAAATTCACTACTGCACTTGATCTTTACAGAAAAACCAACCAAGTATGACTATCCTAATGTGTGGAAATGGGTGTGCTTGTAGCTAATCTTTTTTCTGAAACAGAGACCAAGTAAAAGATTTAGTCCTTTACAGACTTCAATGATTGTCTCGTCATCACCTAATTCAGGCGATAAACATAATACATAAATTCAAGTATAATAACATAACAGTCCATATAACAAAGTACACATTTTCACTTTCAAGGTCCTACTTTGATTGCCAAACGGCTGTTTCTTGGAACCTTGCCAGAAGTGTTTGTTATAACTTGGCCAAATATCATGCAAGCAAACCCTCAGCAAGTGTTGCTTCAGGACATTTACAACAGTTGAAATGTAGTCAATTTTTCTCTCATTTGTAAATACAATGACTAAAAACGTGGCCCAAGCAATATAGACTTGAAAGAATAGGTGAGAATAACTTTGAGAAGAAGTTTCAAAAATAGCATATCTTGAATGGATAGCACAGAGTTTTTTGGAAGCTCATTTACATATAATAGAATCAACTGCTTTACGGAAGTGAAAATGGCTACGTTGTTATCACAGCTCAGAAAACTATTAGTACAATTCCGAATTACTCAAGGTCAGTAGTAGAAAATTGCAGGTAACAATTTTTCAGAAATATTACTTGATTTCATGTCCGAAAGATGTACAAAATATATCATTTTATACCAAAAAAATAGCTTTGCTAACATACTTCACAGTTCACGCCAAACCAACCCAGGATTCACAATCAGATTGTCAGCACTGAAATAGAAATGTTAAGTCATTATTGTCATCATCCATGCCTCAATCTTAACGATGTTGGATTGCCTATATGGGCCCTCCTTTTCCAATAGAAATATTAAGTAACAAACAAAAGTAGATAATTTAATTGGCATACTTCAGAGCATACCATTCCAGATTCACAACCGGAATACCAACACTGCAACAGATTTGTTAAATAACAAACAATCTGTCTTGGATAAATCATGTCCACTCATGATCAGTGCAGTCAGAATAAATTAGTGCCTAGAGCATAGTTTAAGCCACCAAAACAGAGTACCATATTTGATGTCAACCTTGAGATAAACAGATGGCATCAGAAGAACTTCCCAAGTAAGATATGGATTATGTTCTTACTGCAGCAAAAAGTTTACCATTAGCCAAATGTTTGCATGCCTAAGAGACAACTTGCCTTAACAATTCTAGTTCATAGAGGAAGATCATGTAAGGTTGGAAAACCAAAGACAAAGAAGATTATAGAAGTCATAGGTCCAAGCCACATGACATTGGAAAGAATTACTGGTTGCCAACAAACAGAACAGCATCCTAGTAACCACTAACAAACACAATAAGACGCATTTTTTGTAATATCTTTGACCATAGTATCTTTGACCTGAGTCCTGTACCCCACCGTAAATGATTTTTTTGACTACAAAGCATCATGAAAGCAGCCTGCAATTCCGTCATATGAAAGCAGATTTATAATAATCCGTTTTATAACGTGGATGACTTTACTATACATATAAGGCTGTGATGGCCTTTGTATAAATTCTATAAACATTTGTGACATTACAGTTAGCGTTGTACCTTGTCACGCATACAGCCCGTATAATTTAGATCAGTTTCTTGAAATGATTGTAGAATAATATTTTTTACTATACATATAAGGCTGTGATGGCCTTTGTATAAATTCTATAAACATTTGTGACATTACAGTTAGCGTTGTACCTTGTCACGCATACAACCCGTATAATTTAGATCAGTTTCTTGAAATGGTTGTAGAATAATATTTTTTAAACAGTCAATAATTTATATTATATGTTGTCCATGTTTTTTTTGCACACGTCAACATGATTCATACCGTCACCTCACCCCATTTACTCATAAATATCACTTTTGTAGTAGTTCGGACATCATTTTCTAAATGATTCTTTTCTTCTTTCAGGAGCTTGCATATGGAAATAATCAACATGATGGTCCAACACATGATGATCTCTATGAATAGCAGATTAATCAAAAAGTGCAACATTGATTATATATGCTTGTGAGCGTTAGCCCCATAAACAAGGATCGAGAGAAAGAAAGACAGAAGCAAAAGCCAGGCTGACATCATCATCATCAAGAATAACAACAGCAACACCACCACCGAAGGCTGTGCAACGAGATGATTTTTAGTTCATGCATGATATATAGTTATATAGATATTTCTATTTTTGTTTTTAGTTCATGCATGATATAGCTGAACTTTGTGTTTATCGTGTACGTGAACAAACTGGCACATGTATGAATATTATATCTTGTTATTGGAGATATTTATGATCAAGTTGAAATTTTGTTGTGATTGCCACAACGTTGAGAAATCATCTTTATTGTTAACTTATATATATATATATATATATATATATATATATATATATATATATATATGAAATCTTGACTTCATAAATGGATGTAATTGAATAGCATTCCAAATAAAAATTGCTATTATCAATATTATTTTTTTATATTAATGGCCGCATAATTTCATGTATCTTCCCGGCATGTTATTTGTGTCGTAAAATGTGTACAAGATTGTTTCGAAAATGCATTTTCCGGCATCATTTAGTGCCTATACGATATTAGTCCCGTCATTTGTTCGATGCCGTTTTGGAATCATTTTCCGGCTATCTTCAAAATGCCGGATTATCATTAACGGCACGCAGTTTACTGTCATTCATTCGGCATTACGTTTAATGACGGAGAAAGTAAATTCCGGCATAATATTGGGCCATTTGCGGTATTTTTGCATGTCGGGTATATTACTATTTGTTGTAGTGCTTGACCCCACTTTAATCATTGCATCTGTTAACCGTTGGGACAATACTAGCATTATTCTTAGATTTTCCCCGTTTGAGATGACTGTAACACTTCAAGTTATTGCAGTGTTTCTGGGTCTTAGGATTGATGGCCCACCTGTTATAGCTTCTTATCCTATAGGTGTAATGAGGGGCAGTTTTCTTCTTGGTCTCACCTTTGTGAGAATTTCTTAGGAGATGCACCAGATGGGATGTCTAAGTGGCATATCTCCTTGATTTGGTTGTGTGAGAACTTCATAGATATGAATCTGACCGTGGGTGATGAAGAGCAACAACTAAAACTGAGGACAAGGTACAACAGGACATATATCATATACTTCTTAGGTAGTTACCTTATCCCAGATAGTACCGGAGATAGAGTGCATGTTAGGTACCTCCCTTTTGTATCTGATTTTGCACATTGTGGCACTCTATCTTGGGGTGCTGCAACTCTAGCTTTCTTATATAGGGAGTTGTATAAGGCTACCACCCGGTCCAGGAGAACTACCCATCTGTCAGGTTGTGTCTGTCTATTGCAACTGTGGTGTTGGAAGATGTTGGGAATTGGACGCCCAGGTTCAATTGTTATGCAATGGGGGGAGTGGCCAGAAGATGTTCTCTTGGGTTACAGGTAAAGATCTACACAATTAATTTTTATATTTGTCCAAACATTATGTAGTTTTTATCTAAATATAGTTTGTCAATTTAATAGGTGGCCTACCTTTGCCCAAAAGAGTGACACTATTAGGGGAACAATCCAGTTTTACGATTCATCATTTGACCAGATTTTTCCCTCGCATGTATAACTTACTTACCTCTACTATCATGTTGTATGGTATATGATTTTTTTATTTGCAATTTACTCTATTTTATATGATATAAGTTGTCTATATGTATAACAGATAAATTTGACTCCTTACACTGTTGATGTTCTTGAGAGATTGCCTGACATTTGTAGAGAGGGTAGTGATGCTTGGTTGGCATGAGTGCCTTTGTTGTGCTACACATTAGTGGAGTGGCACTTCCCCGACCGAGTACTCAGACAGTTTGACTTTGTTCAAGTACAACCTACTCTTGAGCTGTCGCGGCTTAGCCGGATTGATGGGAGGGGTCATGCAGTTGAGGATTGGCTGCTTCATTATAGGCGGGAGGTGCAGCTATGGAACAATAGACGTGAGAGCTTAGTTTCCACTCCACCAACTGATACAGTCTTCAGTCCTCAGGTTCACTACGCATGATATCATCCCCAGTACATTGTTCCCCCTCCAGCTATGTCTCCGGCCACATACTACCCACAAAGTTATCGCCAGTAAGAATTTGTGAGTATCATTATTATTTCTTTTACAAACTGTTATTTTTATCATTGTTATTTGTAATATATGTAATTGGTCTTTATTATGTGTACATACTTTGTTTTACAGGTGCAAACACAGGTGGCGATCCGAGCGGCTTTAGAGCACGCCCCTACACAAATCAGAGACGACATTATAGCATCCATGGGGCTTACTTTGACAGTCTTTCCGACTATGATCGGTCGTGAGATCTCATACCCACTCATACCACATCCACTGAGCCCACTCCTGCTCCTGCTCCTACTCCTACTCCTACTCATGTACTTACTGCTCCCGAGCTCACTCCCACTTCTCAGTTCATGAGATGGGGACATACAAGCCCATACTTTGGAGGAGTTGGTTCTTATTCTTCATTCATTACCCCACCTCAACCAGCATTGTACTGATAGCAATAGAGAACGCTGAGGTTTCACTAGTGATCCCCTCTGTCCTGGTTGTGGCAACGAGGTGGAGACCTTTCTTCATGCGGTTCGGGAATGCAAGCATATCAAAGGTGTCTGGAGTCTGCTTAAGGGGGAGACCAGACATGAGCATTGGACTCTTCTTCTCAATGGATTTCGTCGAATATTCAAAAAACAAGGATGTGTGAACACTGACAGACCTAGTTTGTTTATTGTGTCTGGCAGAACGATGCGAGTTTGAGTTTCAGTACAAAAAACTGAACACAACCAACATATTTTGTTTCATCAGATCCGACGTTGCTGTATGCCTTCAGGCGTTCAGGGACAGAAATGGCTCTACTGCGAGCAGTAAGGAGAAAGACAACTGGTCTCCTCCTGGTAAGGTCCTCTTGAATGTGGAGGCATCTGTTTCCACAAAGAAGAACTATGCTGCAACGAGATTTGTGGTTAGGTCTGCGCGATTGGAAATTGGATCTTAGGGGGCATTTCAATCTGGATGTGCTGGCCATGGAGTTGCAGGCTATTGTTGATGGCATTAGAGAATTCATGGTGGTTAAGGGGTTTGTGAATACTCCTGCTAATTACACGGCAGACTGCACTATGATCAAGAACCTTAGCACTCAGCTAGCAAAGTATCTTGTCTTCTGTAATAGAAAGTGTGATAAGAGTGGAAGACTGTGCTGCAAAGTGCCTAGTGGGCTGGTAATCAGGTTTTCTTTAATAGGAGTTCTAGACTCAATGCCCGGATTTCCTCTCTAACATTGTTCGGGATGAAGCCACATTGGTTTAACCTGGATGTAATAACAATCATTTTGTTTTGCGGAATGAACACAAAGTTACAATCTTCTCCCAGTCTAAGCTTCCTTAGCACCGGAATAAATGTATAAAGATAGTCTCAAGTGAACAGAGCGGTAAGCAACTCGACAGGTGCACGTGTCCGACAACATTGCACATTCTTTCTATTGTGGCTGCTTCAACAACTCGAATATTCTTTGCACTCTGGGATCTCAAGTTTTTTACAGTTTGCATGTCTTGTGAATGGAGTAAAAATACAAAATTGTGATTTTCGCAGTTCCAAGAATATCTTCCAAGATTACAGCCTCTAACATCGTAGAAACACTGTATAATTATATATATACCCATAAGAACAGTCATATATCTGTGTAACTGCATTACAGGATCATGACAACTAACTGATGTTTCCGTTAATGTTTGTTTACATATCCATAACAAACACGGCATTATGTATGGATATTACGGTCAAAACAGTCATATCTAGTATTTCTAACAAACCATCTCTCTCTAGTCGATTTAGCTATAGAATCCTTGAACTCATAATAGTTGTATGTTGTTAGCTACCGACTTTTAGTTACTGAGCGAATGTGAAATTTGCTATGCATATGTACTGACATATAGAAATTTTTGTTTCACTTCCCATGCAAATCGATCCTACTATTACGGGACGGAGATGTTGTAGTACTGATAGAAACACGTATTAGCTGTAATTTAATGGTTGTTGATTACAAACATATATAGACCCATGGTTATATATATATATATATATATATATATATATATATATATATATATATATTTGTTATTTTCATTTAGTTACTTTTGAGTATATGAATTATAAGTGGCACTGTAACCTACAATTTGATAGTCAAAATTCTTCTTAATTAGCATATGTTGTCATTCTGTTTGCTAGTTAAAATTACGAGGAGAAGGGGCATCTATGGAAGTTTATGATAGAAGACGAGACGGTACTGAGAGTCACACTTAACACAGTGCGCAGGCTATTTCATATATAGTATGTGAGTACAACAGCTCTATCTGATAGTATCAGATCTACAACAGTCATGGCATAGTGCTCGCACTTATAGCGCAGATGGTGAGTACATGTGCGTGAGACTCAGTTACAGGTGTACGAGACTAATTACAAAATATCTAATTACACTAGATATTTCAACTTCCTCCCTCAATCTGAACTGGTAAGACCAGACTTAGATTGCGTCGTAATCTTGAGAACATTGGTGTCCCCAGGGGCTTTGTGAATATATCTACAATCTAATCTTGTGATGGAATGAACCTTATGTCAAGCATTTTCCTTGCAACTCGTTCTTTGACAAAATGAAAATCCACTTCTATGTGCTTAGTTTGAGCATGGAAGACTGGATTGGCTGAGAGATAAGTGGCACCCAAGGTGTCACACCACATAGTTGGTGTGTTCATCTGAGATATTCCTAATTCACCCAATACAAATTGAAGCTTAATTTGCTCAGACGTCGCATTGGCGAGTGCTTTGTACTCTGACTCGGTTGAAGATCGAGACACAGTGACTTGTTTACGACTGCTCTAGGAGATTAAGTTACTCCCAAGGTATATTGCAAAACCACCAGTGGATCGACAATCATCTGAACATCTTGCCCAGTCGCATCTGAGAATGCATTGAGCCATGTTGTGTTGGACCTATGAAACATGAGTGTAGCTTGAGAGGAGTGTTTGAGGTAGCGCATGATCCTGTTCACAGTTGACCAGTGTTTAGTTGTTGGCGAGTGCATAAACTGACATACCTTGTTGACAACAAACGAGAAGTCAGGTTAGGTGATAGTAACATATTGCTAGGTGCCCACTGTGATGCGATGACATCAATGGATGATAAGGGTTGTCCAACATATTTAGAGAGCTTGTCGGATGTACTCATGGGTGTGGCAGTAGGTTTACACAACTGCATGTTCACCCTCTGCTGAATGTCACTGATATACCTGGATTGAGACAGTGTAATGCCACTACCATTATTATGACTGACTTCGATGCCAAGGAAGTAGTGTAGCTCCCCTAGATCGTTGATAGCGAAGTGACTGTGAATTTGTGCAATGAGGTGATCAATGGCTTGAGAAAAAGAACTTGCTACTGTAATATCATCCACATAGATCGGCATGCAAATAATGACACGGTCGAAGCAAAAAATTGAACAGAGAAGTATCTTCCTTGGACGGTCGAAAACCCAGGTCAATAAGTATGTGACTTAGCCATGAATACCAAGCGCGAGGAGCTTGTTTTAGCCCATAAATGGCCTTCTTGAGCTTACAAACCTTGTGTGGGTATATGGGATCTTCAAACCCAGGAGGCTTGCACATGTAAACTTCTTCTTCAAGGACCCCATGGAGAAACACATTTTGGACATCTATCTATCAAAGACTCCAGCCTCGCGAGAGTGCAAGAGCAATTAGAGGCGTACAGTTGCATGTTTTACTACTGGACTGAATGTATCTTCATAATCAATGCTAAATCATTACTTGAACCCCTTCACGACTAGGCGAGCTTTATATCGATCAATGCTTCCATCTTGCTTGCCTTTAATTTTATACACCCACTTGTTGTAAATTACATTTAATCCAAGTCGGTGATGAACTAGCTGCCTAGTATCATTTTGAAGTAGAGAAGAAAACTCCTCTTGCATAGCTTGACGCCAGTGTGTATGCTTGAGAGCGTCGACATGGATGACAGGTTCAGGGATATCGGAGCTAGCAACCATGAATACACTGCGACAAGACGGATTATATCATACTGTACCATCAGTGAATGTATTTGGTTTCTACACATTATCACGTAGTCACGTGATCATGGGATGTCCTTCTAGTTTTGGTGGTGGCACATCTTGTACTGGTGTATCAGGAGTGGCCTGATTGGAAGGAGAGGTAGCTCCAGGCAATCCATTTCTTACATTTAAGTTAGTAACAGGTATAGTGGTGGTATTACCACATGTGACATTGCTTCCTGAATCACTGTGTGAAAAGGAATTGAGATTAGGCAAAAGGAGAGCAGACCTAAGAGGAATAACTGATGGTGTAGATGCATTGCTGTGATCAGTAGAAAATGGAAAAACATTTTCAACAAAAATAACATCTCGTGAGATACAAACACGATGAGAAGGGCGGTGAAGGAATTTATACCCTTTATGCATTGGGCTATAGCCTAGAAACACACATGGGAGAGACGTATATTGAAGCTTGTGTGCATTGTATGGTCATAAATTGGGCCAACAGACACACCCAAAACCACGAAACATCATGTAGTCAGGTTTGGTGCCTAGAAGTTGTTCAAGAGGTGTGGAGTATCCAATGATTCGAGTGGGTGTTCTATTGATAAGGAAACATGCTGTAATGAAGGCATCATCCCAAAATTTTAATGGAACTGAGGATTGAGCAAGAAAGGACATACCAAATTCAACTATATGGCGATGTTTGCGTTCGGCAGTGCCATTTTTTTGATGTGTATGATGAGGGCATGACACGAGGTGTTTTATCCAACATTCCTATAAATATTTATTGAGCTTATGAAATTCTCTACCCCAATCTGATTTAAAAGCAACAAGTTTTGTATTCAACAATCTTTCAACATGATGTTGAAAATGAAGAAAAGTAGGAAGAACATCACATTTGTATTTCAAAGGATAGATCCATGTGAATTTGCTAAAGTCATCAATAAAGATAACATAATACTTGTATCCTGAAAGCGACGTTACAACGGGTCCCTAAACGTTAGAAAATACAAGTTGCAGAGGGGTTCAAGAAACACTATTTGAGATAGAATATGGAAGTTGATGACACTTTGCTTGCTGAAAAGCATTATAGACTGTAATGTCACTATTATTAGATGCAAAAGAAGGAATATTGTTTGTCCTAATGAGATATTGGGTGATTGGCACATATGGGTGACCAATACGTTGATGCCATAAATCTAGAGATGACTTGATGTTGGATAGAAGATATTTCTTGGAGTTGATTAGCCTGGGAGGTAAAGGATAGAGCCTGCCTTTACACTTCCCTTGAAGAAGAAGGTTCTTTGTGGCCTGATCCTTGACAAGAAAATGAAACAGATGAAACTCAAGAAATACCTTATTATCTACAGCAAAGAGATGTACAAAGATTAGATTCTTTGCGGTTTTTGGAACATGTAGAATGTTACACAGAGCAAGATTATGGGAAGGAGTAGGAATGATTGAGTGGCCGGTATGAGCAATGGACAAACGTGCACCACTTGCTACATGAACATGTTCCTTCCCTTGGTATTTGTCTCAGACAGAAAGATAATCCAAGCCTCCTGTGATGTGATCAGTCGCCCCTGAATCAGCATACCAATTTAGATCCAGTAGATAGGATGGGGTCTGCGTCAGATTGGCTACATGTTCATCAGCTTTGTACGCATGATAAAACTGAAAATAGCATTTAAGAGCATTGTGCCCAAATTTTCCACATACTTGGCAGGTGTGTTGAGTGTTGGAGGAGGTCTGGGTATTAGAAGATCTGTGAGACTGAGATGCAACTCCTCTTCCATGGCCAACTCCTCCACGCCTCTTGTGTCCCTGTGAGGATGTTCTGCCTCCTCCACGACCAGAAGTGTGAGACACACTGTTTGCAGACAACTCGTTGATGTGGAGCTCTCCAGTCTGTTGTTATTTACGCATCTCAAAATTAAGCATATGAGCGTTAAGGTCTATGAGAGTGACCGGTTCCACACACATGGTAATTGTTGTCACCATGGGGTAATATTCAGATCCTAATGCGACAAGTATATAAGAGATTACCTCATCGTCTTCGAGTTCGTGTCCAATAGAGGCCATTGTATTGGCCAATTTCTTCACCTTGTTGTAGTACTGAGCAATCGGCATATCATTTTTCTTGGTATTTGCCAATTGTACCTGAATTTGCATGATCTAGGATATTGAACCAGAGGAGAACATCTACTCTAATACCTCCCACACCTGTCACATTGTGATGCAGGATAGTACTTGACCAAGTACACCTTCTGAGAGAGAATCCAGAAGGGCTCCTAACCCATCTGGTCATGATGTACCCACTTGAGGTATTCGGGGTTGACGACTTGAGATGCTCCTCCTTCAGCAGCCTTAGTGATCATCTTTGGAGGACATGGATTTGAGATATCCACATAGCTAAGAAAATGTTGACCTCAGAGATAGGGAAGGAACTGAGCCTTCCATAGCACATAGTTCTCTTCGGTAAGTTTAAGTGACAAAGTGGATTTTAGCATAATTATGAATTAATTCCAATTTTTCCATCTTTATGTTCACTCATGGTCGCAATTTATTATTCTTAGCTACATAATCGATTTTGAGACTCAAATCCAAAATATGGTGATCAATGTGAATTTTATATACTTTGTGACACCACATTTTTTATTTATTTGTCACTTTGTCCAATGAAGAAAATTTATCCATCAAACTTCATCTTTTCATTCTAATTTTTTTTAAATATTCTTCACATATTTGTGAAGCTATGATACAAATTCCATGTCAGTAGGATATTCCTACGATTTTCTATGAATGATTAAAGTTTGTGTATAGAAAACCCCTTTATTTTCCTTTTAGTTGCTCTTTTTCTTGGCTTTGCCATGTCAGACATCTGTGAAAGGGATTAGGGGAAAACCCCAGCCCTAGGATCTTCCGCTCATAGATTCGGGCTCAATCTAGTGGCCATGAGGTCATCATCAGCCTCTAGCAACCAGTGGGGAGGTGTCTTTATGGCCGAGACTTGCAATCTCCTGCTCGTGACCTCAGTTCAAAAATCTAAGCGAATAGAAATCGTACTCTTAAAATTCAAACTTATCAAGCCCTATTTTGACCAGCATGCATGCTCTATCCAGCCACTAAAACACATTCCCCACCTCCCCTTCTCACTTCGGAGGCCATGGCTACCACCAAAGAGTTATCTAGCCCTAAACCTAGCCCCAACCCTATATAAATACCGCATCGAGATTAGGATCTCCAATCCAAACAAAAATACCACTACAAAAAAAATGGTCTTTAACTATAAAAAAAATTGTATCAAAAACCCCATATTTTGTAGTTAAAGGATTTAACTACATATTTCTTTACATATACAAATTGTAGTATATGCTCGTATAGCTAAAGCCTTTAACTATATTTTAAAAATATGTAGTTAGATGATCCATTCGCTACAAATTCATACGTAATCATAAGCGTAGCTAGATATTGTCCTTACATATTTAAATGTAAGTGTAATTATTGCTAAATGTATGACTACGATTGCATTTGCAGTCATTATGTATCAAAAACATGAAGTTAATACATTTTATATGTATTTAATGTGTAGGGAAAGGCAGCAGTTACTACATACATATACATAGTTGATTATGCATCTAGATACATATGTAGTGCCATTTAGTACACATACATATATGCATTATTTGACTATATATATATATATATATATATTGTGTAATTTGTTAGTACACAAACTCTTTTAGTAACAACATTGTAGTTGTTAAATCAAGTTATGCTCATTATGCCAACAATCTTACTTTATTTATAATGAAGCGTTAAATGTACATGGGGAGGACGTATACCTTGCCCCTATTACACAATGTGTACAAAGAAAAGGATATACATATATCAATGATTCAGCGGTCTACTAACATCTTTGCGAAAGAGTTGTGTCTTTCTCGGCCAGTTTTAGCACCCTTATTGTCTTCTTTTGTTAGATGAGTTGGTGATAGCTTGGGCTCTTGTTGTTGTTGCACCATCATGAAGAAGAGCATGTGTTGGATTGAAAATTATAAACAAGACAATCTTGACTTGGTTGAGCAGGATTGCCCTTTTGCGAAGATGTTCTTTCTCATAGCTTAGAATCAATTATTTCAGCTTCTTATCACAGTTGAGCAGGGTTAGCACCAGATTGCAAAGTCATTTCTTATACACATGCGCAAACCAAGCTCTCAACTCCTCATCTTTATAAGCTATTGTTTCTTGTGCTACTCTTTGCTGAGATACAAATTAATATCAAGTTAGCTGCTAAGAAACTATTAATATACAAAAAATAGGAGTATCAAACTAGTAATTTAGGAGTATCAAACTATTAACGTATCAAACTGCATTGGACCCTATAAATTGATAATTGGGCAAGTCATACAGCTTAAAGTGGAACCATGAAACCAACCTTTTAAGCACACTTTAAAGCTAAACGCAGAAAGGCCAACATACAGATATCCAGTAGAAATAAGAACAAAAAGTATGCATAATACTAATGTATTACTATTTCCAAAGAAGACCTGATGCAAGGAAGAAGTTTACACTCTTTCTAAGTGGGTTTAGGTATGCATAAATTGCAACTAAATTGACAAAGGTAAAAAAATGAGGGAGCTTAAAATTCATAACTTATTTGGTTCGTCCCATGGAATGATCTTATAAAGAATGATCTTATAAAGAGAAATTGAGTTCCATGCCTAAAACAAAATAGGTTATTTGTTCTAGTAGAAACTTGACCTTCGTAGCCTAAATATTTGTACTTTCCCCCAGGTGAGACCATAGAAAAAAGTACCAACAAGCTGTGTTGACTATGAAGTACAGTAACTACTGACTGTGGAGTATAATATAATGTTGACTGTGAAATATAGTAACTGTTAGAGGCCTAAATAACCAACTAAAATGTGATCTTAGGAACCCCATTTGGTAATCTACATTACATCTAAAGTTAAAACACTTATTATGGAAATAAATCAAACCAGCTACCCAAGAAGAGCAACCTTACTACCAGACATGTTATACTTTTGAGTTATACACCATATGTAACAGGGAGTCACATACCACCTCCCATGACCTGCTATAAGGCACACACACTTCTGCCATTTGTTCCTCCTCCCCTATAAAATTTGTCCTCAGTGGTGCCCCATGTTCTAACTTTACAACCCTGATGAGCTAGATCATCATAAATGTGATATTGACACTACTATCTCATTTGAAGCCAATATCCTTTCTTCTTGAATATACAGGAATCCAATAATCTTCATACAAGTTTCGGTACTGCAGCTCACCATAGTTCACAGTCTGTGACAATGGGCGTACATCTCCTTAGAGGGTCAAATTCACAATAGAGCATAGATTGCTCCATATCTACTAGGCCTTCCTCTTCGTATACACCACCTGTTGTGGGATACAAAAGTCATGATGTTGAATCTGCCTTTCTAGCTGATAATAAGACCAGTGTGTCTACAATATTCAGGAATCACCAAGGAATCACAATGTATGATAACAAGACCAGTCATACATCTCACCAAGAAATGTAGTATGTTTTGTAAGATAACATTATTTGTTTTGGGAGGTGAATATAGGACACATTGTTCAACCATTGCATAGCCCCTTTCTTTCATAAGTAGGATGTTTGTTTTGCTGATAAAAGACATGTTGTCACATTTATGAAGTAGAAGACTGATTTGATGGCCCATGTGATTTATAAATTTTGGAGGAAAGGTAAGTGGCACTAATGTTAATACGTAAGATTCTATAAAAGACAAAAATCCACCAACCAAACTGATGGAGGTTATAAACACTAAAAGTATAAGGAATCATCCACATGATTTGGGCTGAGAACATGAGTCAATGATGTCAAACGCCGGGTCTGAAATTTAGGTTATTGTACTGATGTGGCTTCCTAGAATCCCTTTGAACAAATTTGTTAAGATAGACAGTCAATGAGAGTACAATATGCAAATGTGAAGAATTTATGTATAGCAGTAGCTGGAAATCTATTAGGAAAACTGACTCTCTAGTTACCTGTAGCATATTAAAGGCCCTTCAAATGAGAGAGGCTCCTGACGAAGTGTGCTGGACCAAGTCCATTGCATGTACTAGGAAATCAAAGTATGAAAATCATTAGATAATAGACTACTGGAATCCAACATAAGTAATATAATCATTAAGATAATGAGAAAGAACTTGAGAAAAATAAACCACTAGATTAGCTTATCATGTTGAGGATCTAACATCCTTATTAAATATGAATTTTCAGGATGAAGAAGAGCATCTTTTATTATCATTTGATTCATTCATGCAACAAATAAGGAATATAGTAAAATAATATGTCATTCACATTATTCAAGCTAAGAATCATGGAAGTTAGCATGCAACGTTAATGACAGCTATATGTAGGAATTTCACACATGACTTTGTAGTTTTAAGGTGCCAACGTTCATTTGTAAAGAGAGCATTTTGTATCCATGTTATGTAGATCGAATAAGGGAATTGAATATTTCATGTGGCTGAAGGAGTGGTGGATTTCATCCATGTTGGTAGATGTTGCACCTGTAAAACCAAGAGGATGTGGTACGTTACACCTGGAAAAACCAAACCCATATTAATCAAAAATTGTAAACATGCGGATATGAACAACTCAAAATCAAACCATAAGATTCTTGTGGGGAAATATGCAGAAGCAGATTCAAGGGTATCCAACATGACCTTCAAGCTGCAACTAAAGGTGAGAGCATAGGACCCTCCTAAGTTTGTGACAACGTCAACCACCTTAGAAAGTTGCAATGTAGATCTGATCTCCTGGAAGCTCACACCAGTCTGGGTGGGAAGGTCCTTAGCATGTAATCGATGTTTAGGAGCTGGCCTTTCTCTTAAGCATAATCACTTTTCCAATTTGAAAATAGTTTTGACATTGTTGAACAATCTCACAATCTGTGAGATTGAAGCTTCATCTCTATAAGTAAAAGGAAAACCACACAGTCATGTACACCACTAGCATGTCCACCAACTCTGCTTGTATTTCCAAATATTGGTTGATTTATATCTACATTGAAGAGCCCAGGAGCTGGAGAAGGAAATTGAGCACATGAAATATCACAGGAATGTTATTACAGTTCCATTGTCCATTTGTGCTAGGATCAGGAAGATCAGTAGCTGGAAAAGAGTCATATCCTGGGAGGTTTCTAGGCACTTGGGATCCAAGCAAGCTGGGTTCAATCTTAACATTGTGCCTTCTTCTAAAATTTCTGTGGGACCCTTCACCAGGGACCAGGAGCCTACCACGATGGTAATCAAGAATCATGGTGTCCCATGGTTGAATTTCAGAACTAGGCATTAGCATGAAAAGAAATTTATGAAAATAAAGATACATGGCATGCAGAACATGGCATCAATTATTAAAACATATACCTTAGATTGTTTTTGAAGGCTCCATCCAACAACAACCATTTTCTTGCACATTTGGTTGAATAAGTGCTCCAGACCATCTGAAAATTAAAAGCATTTGGCTATATACCCATTTAGTTGAATTCAAGGCTAGTTACTAGAAAAGAATCATATTGCACATAAACAAAAGGTATTCCATTAGTCCATGAAAACAATTATATTAGAGGCTACTGACAAATTTTCAATATCATGTCTTGTTTTCCATCCTTTATTCCAGCAGCAAATTTAATAGTGTGCTTCCATGTAGCAAATGCTCTGTCCCTAGCCATCTTGAACAAGATAATTAATAGTTAGTTTATTGTTCAAGACTTCCAGTGAACCTCACTTCACTTCTAAAGTGCAAGCGTTCATTGTTCCCCCAGGACTTCATGAAATGTTATTTAACTTGGTATAATATGTCTTACTCTGTTCAACAACAACAAATTTACCCTTAGGTTACAAATTGAACCATCCACATTCACGGTTTTAATAACATGATACCAACAGACAAAGGAACAAAAAATGTTTCTCTAGGATAAAGCCTTAGTGTTTGTATAAGAAGTGTGTGACTCAAAAGTGCAAGGCACCCTTAGAGGCATTATGACATTTTGGCATCCACAAGGCACATGCCTGAATAGTCGCCATATTTTCTTCATTATTGGTCCTTTCTCAACATCATGTGAGACTTATATTTACTCCCACATCTAAATACCAAGACCGATGTATTATAGTCAATACCTCATGGCATGAACATAGATGCATAGAGGTTCTAAGAATTAGCAACAAGGCAATCACCAACCTTTTATTGATCTGATAGTCTTTGCAATTCACTTTTAAAGATGTATCTGTATGCCCCCTGCATATTGTCATCAACAAATTGACAGAAGTACTACTAACAGTGGTTGTCGGATAAGTAGCAACAAGGTCACTTTTTTGCACCTATGATATGCATTGACCTACTGGCAATATTCTTTTTAGTTTATTATTTTCTGGTTGCATGCATCAGGCTCTTCTTTTTTGTGTTATATTGGTGGTCTTCTGTGTGAATAACATCTTGTAATTATTGGTAACCTATGGCAGGTTGTATAAGATGATTGAGGGACACAAAAACATTTTTTCTTGTAATATTTGGTAACCTATGGCACGTCTCTCTTAAGTCTTAAAATAGATGAACTGATACCTTGTGGAGAAGATAAAATGACACTTTCTAGTATGTGGTTCTTGATTAAATGGAAGCCAGAAAGTAAAAAACAATACCTTAGGTAGGTGAATCCACCCACGAGAAAGAATATGAGGACGATAAGTACCCCTCCGGTGCTAGCAATGATCATGGGCATATAGATGCCAGCAAGTGCCATCAAGATCCCCAAAGCCCTTTGTTGGACCAAGAAGATGAGAGGCAATTGATGGAAGAACTTGTCGCAACAAGTAATGAAGAAAATACATTTCCAAACAATGGACAAGTAGGTTTCATTAAATTTCTAAAATAACATGACAAGACACCAACCGTAAACGAGAGCCATTGCAGAGCTCCCTTGATGATATAGGGATTGCTCGGGGCAGCAAACTCAGATCTATACATACAGGAAACTTAATCTAAATTTATATATTGGACCTAGTGCTGCAATGAAATTGTCCATCATCTTGAAAGGTAATAATATGAGGCACGATATATAAAAGGGCTTTTCCTTCTACAATTATGATCTCTACCTAGATCTGTTGATCAATATGATAATCCAGAAAAATCTGACAGACTTTTCCCAAAGACCCCTAATGTGATGTGCTTTTTATTCACAAAGTCCTTACATGTTATCCATAAACAATCTTTGAATGATAGGGGTCATCAGAAGAACCATTTCTAGGGAATTAAAGTAAAAAAAACCTCTCTCTTTGTTTACCCAGTCGCCCTCCTACCTCTGAACTCAACTCAACTCCCTCCTACATGTTAATCTTCTCCATTCATATGAAAATTCTCTTTACTACTACTCTGCCTCCGACATTTTTCTTTGATGCCTTGTGTTGAGGGTGAAAGAATGACACCATGACCTTTAATATAACTATTTAGAAGGTTAAATAAACCATCGATACATACTTCATGCTAGCTGAAGAGCTGATACAATGTTCTAAAATTTCTCTGAGTGAATACTTGTCCAAGGAATTAAATGAATTCGGTAACACCATATCAATAGTAAAAATAGCTTGGGGTACCTTGAACCTCCATGAATTTGTTTACCTTGAACCCTCATCTTGACAAGGATCTGACATCTAGGAATTTAGGTACCTAGAACCTAATTGGCTTTGACAAAAACATTCTACCCATACACTGCATGTTTTCCCCCACTTCTAAGGAAACCAAGAGGGCCAACACTACCTACACAATATCCAACAGCCCCATAGACACCCTGATTACCATGTGACCCATTCACATTTACATCACCACTATAACTATATCCCTGATTGATGTAGCCACTCCCACTTGGTGATTGGGCAGTTGGCCCACATAGATAGAGAAAAGCAAGAAATAAAAATGAGAGCAGAAAATTGTATTTGATATAATTGCCAAGAAGTTAGGGCACAATAACATTTTGATAAGTTCAAAATGTTTCTTTCTCTAGAAGGATGCAAATGCAAAATGAATGCATATATATTATATAGACTATTATGGATAATATCAAACCCCTTTCCATCCATTTGACACAATAGAGTTAGTCCCTTAACATAAATCTTCCTACAATTTGAAGCACAGAAGATAAGAAATAGACCTGGGTAACTTGTAACACCCCAATCTTAATTATGCAAAATTTCCAAATTATTTTAGTCCTTGCATGCTCTTTTCTAATTTAGATAATTGTTGAGGACTCAAATGCAATTTTCCCATAATTAGTTTTGCAAAATCACTTATTGTGTTCAATTGCTCTATTATACTTGTTTTATTTAAAGAAAATGTCTTCATGTATATCTATGCCCTTTTTGTTGAAGAAAATGAGGATAAATGCTTTTATGTCATATTTTCTCTCTCATCTGATAATTAGTGATTTCCTTGTGTAATTATTTGCTTAATGGCCCCCATCTTGTCAAATGAGATGAAATAATGTTTAGGGCACGTTTTTATGTTTTTCAATTCTTATTGGAAGAATTAATTTCTTTATTTTCTTTTATCATGGTCATTTAAGTACACATAAGGATTTTTGTTATTTTAGGCCTAAAGCGAGTACAAGCATAAAATCCAATTGTATGAGAATATTCTAGACCCTCTAATGTACCTATGGTTCAAATTTGAACCCATTATGACCTTGTTTGACCCCCCAATTAAATTGGGAAGGATTTGAATGCATTTTGTTTAATTAAGAATGATGGTGGGTTAAAAGACGAAATTAACTGATTAATTATGTTTTAGTGCACGTCATTAACCAATGGGTGAAATTTGAGCTCATTTGGCCTATGTTTGACCCTCCAATTAATTAGAGAAAGATTTGAATATAATTTGACCTAGATTTGATTTCAATTTCATTAATTGGATGGATGTAACCTATGGTTCGCACTTAAATGTTTGTCACACGTTATTTTTCTTCTCCTCTTTGGCGCGCGTAACAGCAGCCGTCGGATTAAGATCCAATGATGATCTCTTGTCTTCTTCCTCCGTTTCTCCCCGCGCGTAAGACCGTTTCACAGTGATATCTTCGGCGATCTCGTTCTCCCTCCTCAATGAATCATTTCCCTTGATTCCTTCCCCAGTGAAACCGCGAGATCGATCCGAACACAGAGAGCCCTCGCACACCCTCTCCCTTGACCTATACAAGAAACGCCCATTTTAGGGCTCCGACACCCTCTCCTCCTTGCAAGCACAGCCGCCACCTCGGTGCATCTCCCATCTATTTAAGGGTGCCAAAAGCACCACCGGACTGCAAGCTTCCTTCCTCCTCGGTCAATTGCGACTCACCTACCCCCAAGCTCCCCAACCTACTCGACTTTCCTTCCCGGCGAGTTTGACTCCACTCTAGCCTGCACCAGCACCTCGGGTCCAATTGGAGCGTCGGTGAGCATCCTCGGAGCTTCACCTTCGTTCTCCCTTTCTCAGTTGATCTCGCGGTCGCCCCTTCTAGCGGGACCTGTACTCCGCCGTCGGACCTTGCCGGCGCTGACCGCCACGGCGCGTCAGTGCCTCTCCGATCAAGGTTGCGCTGCCAGTAGCTTCGCACGACTCTGCCGAATCTTTCTCGACCCTCACTTCACATTTTTCCGCCTTGAGTTTGCACGAGCAACTTCCGAGCTTGCTTCCCCTGTTTCTCACCTTGCGGTGGGGCTGTCCGGGGCTCCTGTGGACGTCAGGGCCAGATTTTTGGCTCAATGGCCTCGCCATGGCTCGACGAAGGAGTCGGAAGCCTCCACTCCTTGGCACAGGCACCCCTTTTCCATTTTTGATCAGAGGATCTCACCTCCAGTGTGCGCACCGTGCGCCATGGCTGGGAGGAAGATCCCAGGTCGTGCAATGACCTATATGCCCCGCCCTTTTTCTATTTTGACATTTACAAACAGCAGGGGTATTCTCGAGATTTCACGCCCTCCCTGGTTTCATCAGTTGCGACTGAATTTAAATGGCTAAATGACGATTTTACCCCCCATTCGCCTGATTCATGTGTCACGCGTGCCTTGGGCATTATTGGCATTTCATATTTCATTTATATCAGCTTTAATCGAGTTTTCTAATTTCTGATTGGTCCAGAGTGCAAAATTCATAACTTTTGCATACGACCTCAGAAAAATATAAATAAATATGTTTTGGAAAGGATTTTCGATGAGGAATCCGATTTTCAGGTTTTTATTGACTGATTTTGCTGTTTTAACACCTCAATATTTATATGAGCAAATTAGGGTTTAATGACATATGACAAATGATAATTATGTTAATTTTAGGTGTTTAAGGGAATCCAAAGTCAAACCAAGTTTGACTTAGGTGATTTAGTTCAAGGTAAGCGGGCCATGCCTTTGGCATAGTAAATTTGCATTATTGAATGATTATGATATATTATGCTTCTTTTATGTTGAAGTCTTGAAAAGTACATGTTTTTCCTCAATATACATGATTATTTGATGTGGTTTGTTATAATCTAAGTCTAAGAGTAGAAATCCCATTAAGATTATGGTTTATGATTAAGATATAAGAAATTAAGATTTAAGAGGGAATAAGTTTCCCAATCATGCTTAAGAGGGAGAAATCCCATTATGGTCATGGGGAGAAATCCCAACCATGTTCAAGAGGGAGAAATCCCAATTAAGATTAAGTTTAAGATCTTAAGAAGATAAGTAAAGTTTAAGAAAGATCATGAATAATAGAAATTTATTCAGATTTATATGCACCTTGTTATGGGCTTTCCGAGCAATTATGGGCTTTCCGAGCATTCATGGGCTCCTTATGGGGCATTAAGAGAGGAGCATATTTTTCTAGTAAATTTCTTTATGTAAAAGACAATAAGAAATGATTCATGTTAAATGCATGTTCATGATTATGTTAAGTCACTTTTATATTTATTTTTATGTCTTATAATATGCCAATGCCGCTTACTTACTATGTTTGTTTTCCTTTGCATGGCTAGGGACGAGATGTCTGCAGGAGTTGGAGCCAAGGAGAAGGAAACATCTTGAGAGTACCAAGGACCCAGAGATCTAAGGAGTTGTTGCCTGGTGGGACGTCCATCTATGGAGATCCTATCATTATCTAGTTTATGTTTAGTATATCTTTGGAAAACTTATGTAGCTTTTATTCCAAGAACTTATGTATGAATCTATGTTTTAATAATGCCAAGTGTTATTTGTTTCTTGTTATGAGATCATGCATGTAACATTTCCTCCCAAATATGCCAAGTACCCCACATTATGGATAATGTTGGGGATTAGGCTGTGCTTCCTCTGGTTACGTTAGAAACCCTAGGGAGGGGTGTTACATAACTAGAATGAGGTAACGAGAAAAGGCATTATAAATTTATAATTATAAGGAATCTTGGTTATGGAAAGACTGTGCAAGGAATCTCTTTTTAATTATCAGAACTCTAAAGGGTCTGGAAAATGGAATGTCCAATCCAGTGGAAGGAATCTCATTTTTATTATCACAGAGATAGGTAAAATCAAAACACCAGTGAAATGACACCGACATACTGTTGAAGCATTGCAATTTGAAAGAAAAAAAGGACACAAGTTAAGTGAAGAAGGGATACGACCATTAGAACAGACCAATAGAATGAAGGATGCTAACACCTACAACTCTAGATTTTTGGTGACTAATATTTTCTTCCTTCCTGGGCACATGTTAATAAATATATAACAAATAATGGAATAAAGTAATAGTGGTTTATAACTTCTGTAGTTGAAGATCAATTTTGAGATTTGCGCATAAAATATCATACTATAAGAAGGTTTTCATATCCAAAGATAAGCACATGAAGGCCTTAATCATCACATGAGGATGTATACCAGCATGATTCCCTGATCTCTTTGCTTCATATCATGTTTACCCATTGATGATGAGTTTCATCACTACTGTTGCATTCATCGGCATTCAAATTTATATAAAAAAATCTTGGTTACTATTGGTTGAGGAAGACTACCTTGTCCAACAGCAAACTAACTGCTTTAACATCTCAGCAAATAGAATCTTGTTGGTCGTTCTGCATTTATCTCTAAGATCGAAGCAGAATTGAATATGAATTGAAAGCACACAGGATGCAAACCAAGAAATCTCCAAACCTACACAATAGAGAGCTACTAGGATGATCAGAAATCACTTATTGTTTTCACACATCTAGTGAGAATCACCTTAGCACAAAAGAGTTATGGAAAGACTACAATAGCTAGTCCTAGAACCAGAATATTGTAATAAATATAGGTTGGTTATTCGTACATGTTATTCTATAAAAATAATAGCATTCCTACCGCAAGACATGAGCAAGGATGAGTTTAATTACCCTTGAGATGCCAACACCAACAACAACTTGGTTGATGCCCACATCCCCAGCGCTAAGGCTTCAAAGATGAAATATGTCAAAATGCCATTTTGAATGAATAATGAGATTGTTGGACAGAGGACCCTTTGTTAATAGGTTGTCAGTGATTTGATCTTCACTAGCTTGTATAAAATTGGACTTTACTAGAAAGAGGACCCTCCTATACTAGGCTGTCAGAAATTTGATCTTCATTGGCTTATACAAAACTGAATTTGGATAATGGAGTTGCAATCCTCAATCTGTCAAATTTACATGTGCCCATATTTAACCCTGTGCATGGGAAATCCTCCTCATTTTAAATATCTCTAGCTTTGAGAAGACATTGGAAGGCCATGGTCATCATACTACATCCAGAATCACAAGCACATGGTTAGGATGGATTACACTAGAATGAGGAAAAAGAAGGAAATTAGGTGACTGTTTAAATAGTGATTGCCCAAATGCAGTTGTACTAAAGGAAAAAAAATACTAAATGGCTTTGTGTTGTAGTTTTATGAACATAATATTCATACTTGCAAGGTTCAGGCTCTTATGAACTTCAAAGTCTACTACGGATTTGTAATGGAGCAAGCTGCAAATTCTCATTTTGACTGGATGGTGCCACAGCTGCCCTTGAAGATAGGCAAACACTATGAGTGAATTCTTGATACTTCAATGACAATTTGTAAACATCCTTTGGAAGGTACAATGTCATTTGGATCCTTCTTGGACACCTCACCTGGAAGTACGTTAACAAAAATAATGATGATAAGAAATCGACCTGAGATTGTTCCCTCCCTCTAGTATGGAATGAACTTTTCCACATGACGGGCTAGATAACATGTATGTCATAAGTGCATAATCATCAGGAGTCACATCACAGCAATAAAGAGGATGAACGCTGGCAACATCAAATCCTGATGATATTATAATTTGGTCAGGTGAAAAATCAGTGTCAAGGTACTACAGACATTTCTTTTAGGTGTGACGATCCTAACATATTGTCTCTAAAAAAAGGTTGTTCCAGATATGGTTCATTGCTGACTTTGCACCTGGTCAGATGAAGATAAGATACTCAACGACTCTTGCTTTACAGTCTTGAGGCTACTGATGAGTTAGCATCTGCCAATTTACTTCTTGAGGGTAGTGAGATTCATATCTAGGTCATATCACGCAATGAAGAACAACTTTCAAACTATCCAACTTGAGAAACTATTTGGAGTAACTCTTCAAGGGATTGTGCTAGAAATGTCATCAGGGGCAAACTAACTCTCACAAAAAAAATCTATTTAATTCTAGAACTATAGAATTGTTCATTGCATCATGTTGTGTTTTTTCTTATAAACAATGCTAGTTATTTTCACCCTGGTGTATGGCCAAAAATAGAGTTTCCTACCTGAGAAAATAGTGAGCAAAGAAAACGAAGTGATGCAAAAGAATATACTATTTAGGAATATGGAAAAGAATATATTGTTTAGAAGCTTTATACCTTGCTTACTTAATGTTATTTGACTTATTACCTTACCGAATTTGCTTATTGATTCAAAAAAAAATTGCTTTTACTTATTTTATTCTTAAATGATACAAAGTGCATTAATCATATATTTTAGATAAAATGTATTGTACTATCTTTGAAATGAAGTGCGTTCCTTGCTTTGGTATGACGACTTCTCTTCAATACAATGCATTTTATAACTTGGAAGTACAAGCATAATTATTGAAAAATTGCATATGCTTATATCTGTTGTGTGTAGCAGATGGAATTTGTAATAACTAAGATTTCCTTCACTACTTTTGAATGATAACTTTGTAACTGATCCATCTAATATATCCAATTTATAGTAGACCTACCTTATAGAAGCAGTACCTTGGGAGTCAGCATCATTCTCACGGCCACCCATATGAACAATTAGAACCTAACCTGGAGGACTGAAATTTGTAGGAAATGTGCAGAAAAACCCGATTGCTGTGTAAGGCATAGAGATCAGCTGCAACAGAATGGATAAAAAATCAAATTTAAACCTCAAAGGGTAAAGTTTGTGGATATCCTACAGAAAGGCCTCATTGAGTGTGCATTCATGTCATTGAAGGACAGTAGCTAGCTCTATATTTAGACTGTGTCAGCTTGCAGATGATGAACACATTGAATATCATTAACCAATAAGAACTCAATCTCAATCCTGTCATTTGAGATCAATATACATCTGTTAGGGAAATCTGTTCTAGATGATATGTAGGTTTTATATAGAAGCATGATCTAGAGTAGGATGGTCTAATGACTCAAATCAGTGCATGCATTGTAAAAATTGACTTGGAGCCAAATGACAAAGTAACAAGAGTTACTCAAGTTGATGAAAAAAATCCTTCAAGTAACTCATGTGCTTCAATTTAACAAAAAAATACAAAAGAAGCAAGTCTGAATATTCTAAGCAAGTATTAAAGGCACGAAACTCCCATCCTCTCACGGCCCCACTACCCAATACTATCATGTTGGTGTACCCTTCAGAAGAAGTGTTCAAATCCTAAAGTACATAAAATATATGAAATAACTTATGACCAGTAGATATTAGATACTATTGAATCAATAATGGTTGCAATGAAAACCACTAAGATAATGTGTCATTTTAGCTAGGCTCCATGGATAGCACCACTTCCTGTGAACTTCTCGAAGAACTTTTGAGATCTTCCTAAGATGGAATTGCAACTATGTTGTAGAGGTTCATGCTAGAAACGTTAGCCAACAAGGAAGCAATGTTAGTATGGTTGTATCCAGGATGAACAAGAGTTACTTGGTAGTTAAAAAATGGTGGGGGTGCTAGGATGTTGAAGGGGAAACTCCCATTATAGATGACAGGAACTAAGAGACATTGGGTCCATAGAGAAGTTTCCTATTCCTTGGAAAAACCAAAATAGAACAAATGGTTGGTTGGAAGATGAAAACGGGAGCACAAAAATTAGCATAATTTGTCCACCATTTGTCACATCAATTTTAGTCAGATCAATTCTACATAACATCCCTATTTCAGCAAGTAAGTTTCAGAAGGTTATATTAGACGGAAAGATTCAGAAGGTTATATTAGATGGAAGACAAATAATAAGAACCTTGAGATTTATTCTAGGTAAGCATCTTTACAAGATGGCAAGATGGCTATGTGGGAAATAAATTGCATACAAATGTCAAATATTGATGAGGTCATATCTCCTCAATTAAGCTCTAGTGATACCTCCTTGATTAAGCACAAGGATGAGTTCACTCTGTAGTTAAACTCAAGAGCCTAAGATGTGGGAGCTTGGCATTGCCAGCCTTTGTGTCATGTACAAACCATGAGTGTAGTTATATTATAATTAGGACCAACACAAGGTTGTTTCTACTATGAATTACCAGATGATATAAATATAAAACATATATTTGTTAAGAGAAGCATGGGTTAATTATCTCGAGATGATCGACTCAGGAGCATGTGTTAGGCGTATCTTGGGTCTTAGCTCTTATAAATCATATGCCATGAATCTAACTGATTTATGTGTTATGTTTTCATATGTTTGTCTAGACGCAACTTTTTCCTTCTTTCACTAGAAGCCAATAAACCTCCACAAAATAAAAAGGCACAACTCCATTTATATCAAAACTCATGCCAAGAAAATTCGAGTAGAATCTGTAATAGGATACAGAATTTGCACCTGTTAGGCCAAACATAACCAAGACAGGTGAACTTCATATTAAAATAACCAAAAGAAATAAAAGAAACATAACAAGTTTTGTCCTATCAGTAAAAAAACATTACAGCAAGGAGATCAGAAGGGTATATGATATTGATCATTAACCAAGATGATAGTTTAAAGGAAATCCAAAATCCAATCTATAACTGTCTAGGAGACCTACCCAAAGCACATAGGCATACACCCAAATTGCTTAACTTGGTTAGGAACCTTGTATTTGAACCCTGGGGATTTTCCAAGGGTGCCTAGGCGCCATCCCAAACAAAACTAACATTAGCATCTTGCTATGGTATAGTGGCCCTGACAATCACGAGGATAAAGCAGAATCCAACCTCACTCTATGCCAACCCCTTGTCAAGGGATTTGACCACATCTTGCTGGATCCAGGCGACTTATAAGGGACTGAGCGCAAGAGATGTATCCTTTCCTTAAGTCCAGGATAGCAAGAAAGAAGAAGGTGAAGCTGTCAAATTGTTGAAAAGAAGAAAGAGGAGGAATACAATAAAGAGAGTCTAATTTGGGAATGAAGGGAAAGAATGGAGAACCATGTGGTGGATAAGGGAGGGTTGGACCCTTAGGGGATAGCCATCCCTAGATCAAGGGGCAATGTAGTACTTCTAATATGGAACTAAACAAAGCTCCATATAAGAAAATCTCTTCAACAATGGGAACTAGGAAGTTTTCAAAACTATGTAGATCCTTATGAATTTCTATAGGATGATAAGACTTAAAGAACCACTTTAACAAGAAAACTCCATTGAACTAAAAATATAACAGAAAAAGTCTGGCCTTCTCTAAAAAAGCTTTATCACACACTGAATATTAACATGGTCAGAAGGCATCGTCCAACCTCAAAAGAGCATAGCACAAGAGCATGGGATTTAAAGGTCTTCTCTAAGACATAATGAAACTAATGCTAACACTAGATCTGACCAGTAAACCAGGAGATCTTCGTTCTCTGAGAAAATGATCTTGAGTTACCTGACAACATTACCAAAACTCTAATATATACAAGCCTTGAGTTAACCATGGTAAACCTATTTGATTGGATGGGGATCCTCTGGATATCAAAAAAGAATCTACAGGTAGACACATTTTATACCCTCTTGGATCTAAATACCTAACTAAAGGGGTCCCTACATCACAAATGGAATCCCTAGAACCTTTGCACTTAATTTTTGGTGACTGCGTGCTCTTTCTTTCGATCAATGTCGTTATCGATTAAATTTTAACTTGGGAAACCATTTACATTTATCATAGATATAGTAACTTAATAGGCTAGAGCAATGATCTAGAGAGGAAAGTTTTCCAACAAGATCAAGGAAATCAACCAAACCTTGAAAAATCCCACCTTCACAACCATGAAAAGTCCAAATGCAATCACCAATGGCCTAACCGTCCAATGGAATCTTCAAGGTGTTGGTACTTTTGTATCAAACCTTACAGTTACAAAACCTACCATTGAACTTCTATGGAATTTACTAGAAAGTCTCTGACTCACCAAAGACCAACTTCCCATGGAATGAATCAACAAGACACCCATTGGAAAGAATCTGCATGATCCTCCCAGTTACCCATGACCCCCCAGATTTCTACAGCCACTTAAAATATTAGGATGGAGACAGTAAGCTTCAACATCATAGATTGACCCTTGCAGAATGATTTCAGCCATTTGAAGATCTATGTAGTTTCCTTTCCAAAGAGTTTCCAAACCAATAAAACCAGCAGCCACCCTGCCTTCATAGTCCATAAAATGTAGGATCTCAATAGGGGATGAGTTCTTTGTCGTAGATTTAATGCAAACTCGATCATCAGTAGAAAAATCATGTGAAATTCTCTCCACTGAAACTCTAACAGGAACATGCATTCCATGGACACTCACAAGAACAAGGCCATCTCGGGTTGCATCTCCTTCCATGTCCACTATATTCCCTTCATGGATAAACATAATTTCATGATTGCAAGTGATATTGGTCATCCTGGCCGCACCATATCACCAATGTGAAGTTGATCCTTCAGAAAGGCCAATGTGTGCAGCAGCAATCGGTCATCCTACTTGCCTCATAGTTGCATCTTTGCAGATGCACAAGAATACACCATTTATTCATCAGCAAAGGTAATATAATACCAAGTTACTGATATAAAAGTGATTGGTTTATTTATACTAAAGCTTGACAAGTAAGAAATTAGTTCTAAGAAAGAAAAGTTAAGTCAATTTTGGTTACCTATAATTGCATAGACTATAACTAAATTGGTAGACACCATGAGATGAGAAAAGCATGCATGATACATGTAGGTATTTCTCTTACTTGCATGTTATCCACTCCGTTTCCCCTTGAGCAATACATGTACATAGGGGTTTATCCCAATCATCATTCCAGTTCGTTCACATAAAAGGGGAGGAAAATATAGTAAAGATTGAACTGAAAAGAAAAAGAAAAAGTTACTAACAGTATCACAGCGTGATTTGGCCTTACATTCTCAGAAGTAGCAACAATAGTCAAGCAATGTCAGAAGATGATTAGACTAACGAACATGCCAATGTGTTCCTTCACGTCCATGTCATCTTATGCTTGCTGGTTTTCCACATGAAGTCCCATATAGACTGCAATCAAGCAAGTGATTCCTCTTGTTAGGTTGTGTACATAATAGGCACGTTTGCTTTGCTATATATACCCAGATTTCAAGAAATGTTGCATTCGAAATATCCCAGTAGAAAGATATTTCTATTTTGCTGATCCATCTAGCATGACACTTACGTTTGGTCATCTGGCGCTGCCCCTGAGGGAAGGGAGGACTGACAACCTTTTTCGCTCATTACTGCAACATGAGACCGTGGAAAGCCCTCTGGATCTCGGCACTCGAATGTTCTGAAAAGGACAGCGTCGTCCCACATTCATCGTTTGATCAAAATCGCAGGATTATGTGCATTTTGCAGATCCTGTAAACCAAACCTAGTATTTAGCTTGTTGAAGCATAAAGTCCAATCCAATTCGTCCATCTCCGGGTAACCAAACATCCCCAATGTCAACTTAACATATCTAACTCCTCTGACCAAGTGCACAGATTCAAAATTGCCTCCTTGATTGCAGGAAATTGACAAAGCTTTGGGCATGGAGGGGTTACCTTGACGCGGGTGTCATGGAGGAGCTTTCTGCAATGCTTCAAGTGTGTCCTTCTCCTCAAATATATCTCCTCGTAGGCTCCTTCCTTCCAGGACCTCTTCTTCGCTGGTCTGCGAGGTTGGATGGTAGTACACAGAAGGAGATCCGGATGGGGGAAGGAGAAGAGGGTGAGAGAGAGCAGTCAGATTATGTGGGTTTTGGGAATAGGAGACACGATGGGTGAGGGGCACCATCAGAGTGGATGACGAGGAGAGACGAAGTGCAGGTGCAGTATGGGCGCCACTGGGAATTGTGAGGATAGTAGCGCGTGGCAAAATTGAATATTTTTGGTGTTAAGAGTTATTCGGGAGGGAGGAGGGGGAAAGAAGGGAATTGGAAAGAAATTTTTATTGTCTATTGCGATTTGTAGTCCGTTTTGAAGTTATTGCAATCAACTATATTTTTTCATTTACATTTTAAGAATTTGTAAAGGAAATTACTTTTTAACTATAAATGTAGTATATGTAGTTAGAAAAATTGTAGTCAAATCATACTTTTTTTGTAGTGTCCCTTGCTCCCATAATCTCTAGTGGCCTCGAGAGCCCATATTTCTTTATGTTCCTCCCCCTATTCAGACAGCACCACAACCTAGCCTATTTTAGGAATTCTTCCTTCACAACCTCTCACCCCCAATAAGCACATGCTATCGCTCCGTGGAGTCATGAAGGACTTGTACATTGGCCTCCTACCTCATATGGAGCTAAGGAGCCTGGTGATTCTCCCCCATCACGTTGGGGCGACGGAGTCACACAAAATATATAAGCATGATTCTCGATTATAACATAATGGGAACTTGTAATAAAAATTGGATTGTTTGAAATAAACATCTTATCGAATAAATATTAGATTTTAGAAATTTTCTTGTTGTACTTTTTGAATATAAGTCCTGCCAAGTATACTCTTTTTCTATAAACTATTTTACTTGATTTTGATAGCGTACTGTGCAATTGCATGATTATATCATGATTTTCTTAATTTTAGTCAAGACAAATAGAACACTACTAAGATGGCTTCTGCACTCCGTATACTTTGATGACTAGGATAAATAAGCTATATCTCCTATATTGGGTTAGTTTGTTCTTTAAATATCCCGTTTTTGAGTTATTATTTCTTATTGTATATGCCAGTGTGTTATATCCTATCATGCCACTCAAGAATGGGCACTTTGATCCTTTTATTACTGTTTAGACAGTAGGATTGGGATCGGGTTAAGAACGATTCCGTGATAGGCTTCGACCACATGGGTCACCATCATCATAGAGGTCGAAACAAACATCAAGGTACCTTTTCTCGACCACAACAAAAAACCACCAAGCAAACAAGATCGAAACACATCACTGGAAGGCCAACCATCTTGACCAAACCACCAAGACCTCCACGGTTAAAACAAAACCTATCCAAAGAAGGTTTTTTTGGTTGATACACTCTCAAGACACACCATTATGGTAGAAACATAGGTCCCAATACCCAACCAAGCTCAACATGGTCAACACTAAGAAAAACTCAAGCACCACAACAAGATGCAACCTCATCAACCAAGATCCAACAAGGCACCCCATGGCATCATTATCCTCTCTTGATGCCAAATCACTAAGGGCACACTCAACATGTGACAAATTGCAAGATAACCCCTCAATATGGGTAAATTGCAACTTGCTCCAAAATAGGGATACATAGCTGAAACATCATCAAACAAGACCAAATTGAAAACATAAGCTCGTCACATGTTAAAAAAGCATCTCAAAGGATTAGATTAAGTTTTTAAGCATCTTATTGAGAAAAGCAAGCATACTCAAGTACTATGCTAGGTTAGGGGCCTTATATCTGTATCCATTCCTTTAGATGACCAGTTCAAGAATCTCTCATCTATTAAGTCTCCACATTTTGGAGAGGATGAAAATTACATGTCTCGTGTTCCATATTCTAGTGCAATTGGTAGCATCATGCATGCCATGATTTAATACCCGTAAAGATACTACTCAGACTGTTAGAATGGTTAGAAGATACATGTCTACTCCAAGAAAGCTCCATTGGCAGACAGTATAGTGCATTCTTAGGTACCTAAAGGGTACATATTCTATATTAGATTTGACAAGCACACTGAGACACTTGTTGGGTACATTGAGTTTGACTTTACAAACGACTGTGATAAAAATCATTCTCTTACAAGTTACTTGTTTACTGTTGTCGGTTGTATTTGTAAGTTGGAAAGCTACACTACAAACCATTGTTTCTTTGTCCACCACTGAGGCTGAGTACATGGCTTCATAGAGGTCATCAAAGAAGCTACATGGATTACAGGATTGTGTATGGAATAATGTATTTTTTAAAGTACAAAAACCATCTATTATGATAGTTAAAGTGCAATTTACCTCATAAAAGACTAGCTGATTCATGAGAGAACAAAGCAAATTGATATCAAGTATCACTATACCAGAAAATTGAAAGCGGGGGAATAATTATAGTGAAGAAGATTTCCAGTAAAGAAAATCTTGTTGATATGATGACTAAGTCATTACCAATTTTCAAGTTTAGACACTTTCTATACTTGGTTAGTCTACACAGTCTGCATTCATCCCTCTGGGGATAGAGGAGGAGAGATGATCTACTATTCTTCTTTTTTAGATAGCTACAAAATTTAAGTCAAGGTGGATATTGTTGTGTGCCTCGAAGAACTATGTTGATTCGATTGTATATCTAGTCACAAATGGATGTTCTCCGACCCGATTAGGGGGCAAAGGGCCTCGCGGTATGGTACGATTTATTTTCTAGATTTGAATAAGGATCGCATTATGGTTCTACACCTATATGTATATGCGTCCTCGTTAGAGTTTTGTACCATCCTGTATTTTGTATTGAGACGACCACCATCGTATTGTAGGGTATTTTCTGCCTCCTTCTAGTGCTTCGACTATACCATTTTCTCTGATATAATAAACATCTTGCCCCTCCCGTTGAATTGGTCATCCTGACTGAACCACGTAAATCATGTATTATCTAATTGTGTGATTGTTCGTTTCTTCTCTTCTATGTTGATTATGTAATAACTAGCTCGTTCGAAACCTTATCATTACTCTTCCATTGTATGCAAATAAAAGGGAGCGTGCCTACATGCTCCCGATGCCTCTTTGATTCAACTTCTGATGCAACAACACTACACCCGTGATCTCCTCAGTTTAGACTTCCGCGTGTAGAACCCTAGTAGTCAGTAGAGGTAGTGCTGCATATACGGGAGGGTTGCTCAATTCTTCTCACATCAGAAAGTTGTAACAGTTATATTAAACCCCTAAAATGGTAAAACTCTTTCTTGATACAGAAAAAATAATTCGTGTGTAATATGAAAAAGTGTTATTAAAAATTACATTACTAATCTAAAACGAACTATATTACATACTATAGAGATATAATTGTTGTGCATAATGGTGGCGGGAGCCATCATGGATCTTTCTCGAGAATAGACCAGCATCGATGACGAAGATATTGAATCTGCAATAATACTTTGCATTTGGCTCTAAAATAGTCGGTGGATGTCAGGCATACACCATGCATGATCTCTGCTACAAAGATCACATCACTACATGGATAAGTTCCGAGAGTGGTTCCTGCAACCCCTCGATTGTATACATCACCGCCCTTTGAGCTTCTTCTCACCGTTCATATAATGCCCCAAGAAAGGCGAGATGTTCCGCATTTTCTTGTAGGTGTTCAAGAAAATAGAATAGAGGAGTTGCGGGAGATCGAAAGGTGCGCGTTTAGTTACTGAGCACTACTGGAAGCTTAGTAATAAATTTGAATGACAAGGTTGGAGAGGGTAACCGTCATGGGTGTATCATCTTTCTATAGGTGGTTGGCATCAAGATGTACCAGGTAACGCTAGCTTCATAACGGACTGTGGTTCTTATGGATTTACATCAAACCCTTCTACTTCGAGCATTCGACCTTAAACATGCATTACATCTACAACTCTTTGAGCCTTTCAACTTAAACATGCATGACATCTGCATCTTTTTGAGCCTTCGACATTAAACAAGCATTACATGGCGATGAGTGAGTGATACAATATACCATCTTTTACCATACCAATATTTTGTAGATGGCGTGACCTCTAGGGCTAACATGAACTATCAATGATGCAAGAGGTTCTGAACATCCAAAAAGGTCGAGCTTGCCGTACATGATCTAATGATGATTTGACTTGTTTCTCATACAATACTAATGTACTTCTCGATATCATACTCCTTTTTCTCTCTGGTGTCATACGTCTTGTAATTTACATATTTGTTCTTATTTGTTCTCACATAGTACTAATATGTACTTTCTTTTCTATATCCTATTTCTATGTACTTTCTTTTCTATGTCTTACTTCTTTTCCTCTCTTGTACCGTGCGTCTCACACTTTTATATTATACGCACATAAGCACACACGTATAGAGAAAAGAAAAATATGAGATATATGTATACATCTCTTATCTTTCATATTATATGCACGTATTGTACCTCTAGTACTATACATATTTGATTCTGATATAACACTAATGTGTACTTCTCTCCTCTCCATGTCCTACTTTAATCCCCTCTCGTATTGTACATCTCATAAAAATATATGTATTCACCTCCCGTACAATACTAATGTGTATTTTTGTTTTCTCTATGTTTTACTTCCTTTCCTTTCTCATACTAGCTATACCTCACATACTTTGGAGAAAAATAATGTGATATATATATGGCTAAAAGAATTGTGTACCCGAGTACATGTAGCTTGCATGTACCTACCTTCATTTATGATAATTCTAAAATTAAACTACACTATCCAACCTTATGGATGTGGTGTATACCACTTAGATAAGATGTGTATCAAAAATCACCAAAATATGATATTCATAGATCATCCAATGAAACAATTTGTGTCTTACCTAATCAACGGTAAGTTGCAGAAATTACAGAAACCGTTCGATGATATATTGCTATATCTCATGATTTATGTGAGATATTGGTATGATTTTTTAAACACATGTAATCTATATAATTATGAGTCAATCCATATGGTTGGATTTTATTAACATGCTCCACATATGTCATTTTAAAGGCTGGTACACATAACTTACATGTACCGGTCGGTACACACTTCCTAACCTCTCTCTCTCTCTCTCTCTCTCTCTCTCTCTCTCTCTCTATATATATATATATATATATATATATATATATATATATATATATATATATATATATATATATTACAAGATTAATATTGACATACTTTAGAGAAAGAGAATTCTTGTTGTATTGTATAATACTAATGTGTACTTTCTAAAAAGATTCATGATGGCATACTTAAAAAAAAATGATATATATATATATATATATATATATATATATATAGAGAGAGAGAGAGAGAGAGTCTGGCTAGAATACACTCCAGTGTATAGATCATGTTGTACACCCCAATGGTGTTTTCCTATCTAGACCATATTTTTCTAAAATCTAATCCATTCATCTTCATGGTTATAACAACAATATGCCACATACAAAATTTGAGCTTATTTGGATTAGTGTAAGTCACTCATCCAATGACAACAAAATCAACGCAAAACTCTAATTTGAAATGCATGATTTTTACCTCCTTTAGATGCACGACCTATAAGTGTCCGAATGAGATGAAATTTATTATATAGTATGTTCTTAAAATATTTAAGAAGATCAATGGTTTAGATTTTTTTAAAATTTACCACTTTTTTAAAAACGACTAAGGTGTACGGTGCCTCCGGTACACTCGAGTATACACTAGCCTGACTCTCTCTCTCTCTCTCTCTCTCTCTATATATATATATATATATATATATATATATATATATATGTATGTATCTCTCATCTTTCGTACTATACCCACGTAATGCACGTCTTGTATTAAGATGCACTTCTCTCTTGTCTATATCTTACTTTTTTTTTCTTCTCTGTATTGTAAATCTTGTACTGCATGCATTTATTTTATATCATAGAGATGTTTATTTTTCTTTAATCACTATCTTATTTTTTCTCTCTCTCTCTCATATTCTATGTCTCGTACTATATGTGTTTATTTCTTGTACAATACTAATGTATACTTCTCTCATATTAATTATATATTTTTATTCCAAAGTTTATTAATATTAATCATATTTGAAAGTATTTATATTAGAAATATAATACTTTTTATTTTATTTAAAATGCAATTAAGAAGTGGAAGTTATGAGAAAAATAATTTTCTCTTACTTCAAATTTAATGAGTTGTATTTTTCAGTAGAGATAATAAAAGGGGATCGTCCACATTTCTACAGCAATATACACAAGAACGTTACGTTTCCTTTTTTCCTCCCCTTTTTCTTCCTTTTTCTTTCTCCTTTTAACTATTTCCATTACTTTAGGAGATATTGGGCTACTGTTTGGGAAATTTTTTACATCACACGTGGTTTACCAATATCCACACCCCAGCCTTGGGAAGGCGCGCTCCAACTTTTTTTGCACTGTGCGACACGGGTTACTAGAACATGAAGATGATAATGCACCTACTCTCCATGCATATTTTTTGTGAACCCACTTGACCAATTATTCTTTATAGTCTTCATGCAACACTTTACATGCATGAGAAATAAAGCACAAGATGTATTAAAGCATTCACAACCTAACTATTTACAATTATTAATCCTCTTACAAATTCAATTTTTTATCAAATTCATTCCACTTCTTAGCATGATATAATATTGATCTGATCACTTGCATGCTTATACATATTTCACAGTTAAGTTCAGAATCAATACTCGAATGTATTCAACTAGGGATGTCAGTGGGGAGGATATAGGGAGGGTAAGGGCATACCCTTACCCTTACCCACCAAGTGTGGCAGGTAAGAGTATGGGTAATTCCCCACTCCACCAATATCCTTACCCTCCCCTTACCCTTACCCTCTTCCCCATAGGGTAAACGGGGAGGGTAAGGTGAAGCGGGGAATTTTTATAAAAGTTTGTCTTATATTACCAATAATGGTATACCTATATTTATATATTTTATAGAAATATCAATTTGCTCCATGATGCCTATTAATTTTTCAACATGTTTCTATTACCAAGGCTACATCTGTTGTATAAACATAAAGCAATACTTCTAATATTGATGTATGAAAAAATAAGTCACCCTGAAAAAGAAAGATGCTACACTTAAATAATATCTAATGAAATATAAAAGTCATTGTTGTAAACATAAATATCTTATACTCTCTAGAATGTTCTTTTATACAAAAAATAAGCATAAGTGAAGTAGATAATACCAACAAAAATATGTATCATATGGTACATTAACGATCACATTTTTATTATGTACATGTATCTCTTAAAAATTAAGGTTTAGTAAAATACTCGATCATTCACAATAGAAAAAAATTACAAAATGATGAATAAACTATAAAATCTCGTTATTTCATACATGTATTACACCTCCAAAATGGTGTTGTATACATGAACCGGTTAGATACATGAGAACTAGATAAGAATATCATGTAATATACTAAATGCACCACATTATATTGAATAATACATAGACTTAAACAATACAATGACTATATATTTAATGTATTTCTCATATATATTGGTGGGTATCGGGTTACAGGGTATGGGTAATGACTTACCCTTACCATTACCCATTAAGGCAGCGTGTTAGAGGGTAGCGGGTAGGCAGGTAAAGGGTAAGAAAATCTATTACCCTTCCCCTTCCCCTACAGGGTATGGGTAAAGGGTAAACGGGTTAAGCCTTACCCATTGACAACCCTATATCCAGCATAGTATCAAAAGTCATTAGTAAATGTATTAGGTATAAACTAGAATAGTGTGTACAGTCAGATGTTTACTTGATTAGTGAATAAAATACTAGATCAGTGTCAGCCGGCCTCTGATGCGACTTATTGAGATACCAGTGTGCGGGCACATGGGTCTCCTGGGTTTACCATCCTTGTTATCTGGGCCTCCGCCTAAGGGGGTGGGTTTCCCCCGACAATGAAAAAAATACCATATTAGTTGTAGATAATATTTAATTATTTTTTTATTCATTATACATATGTGTAGATTATGATTTTATTTTATTGAAGAATAAATATTAACAAAATAATGTAAAAAATTAGTTACATTATTAACAATACACAATATGTATATGTAAGTTTTTTATTCATTGTACATGTGTTGAAATCATTATATCATTTTATTCAAGAATAAAAAAATACTAATAACTAATTATGTCCAAGATAGTATTAAAATTCATCAACAAACAGACTTCAACTAAACTAGCAGAATACATCCTATTGAGGAAGAAATTAATAAAATGCTTTTCATCCATTTTACGATTGTATAAAATATGTGATTGAGCAAAATTATGTTTCTACGCATTTTGATGATAAGCTAGAAATAAGTATTTAACTGTATTCAAAACAGTACTAAGAATTTTACGACACACAACCAATAGGTCTATAGAATAATGTAACACAAATTTCTAGGACATAAGTTTGTTTGTTCAGTTGCATGGCTGTTGCATGTCAATGCTATCACAAATCAATGTTGCTGCCTACACACCCAACACCAACCACCAACCAACAAATTATATTTAATTCTTGCCCACAAACAACTAACAACTCATTTGAAGTTCAATTTTTTCATTTTCCATCCAATTTTTTTCAACTACCCATAGGAATATTTGTATATGTTTTACATTTGTGTCCGAAGTTTATACTTAAATATGTTCAAAAAATGCCAAAAATTATTTCAAATCAGACCTAATATAAACCACTACAATGTTTGCAGTCAGAGAACCTGACCAGAGAATATAATACAAAGTAGAGCTATTTATTATTTAAAAAAATACATTATTTATGTATAACTCTTCGTTATTGCATATGACTCAAAAACACTCACATTTTTTATTTTAAACAAAATCAAAACTCAATTCCATATTTCATAATATCATTTTTTGTATATTACAATACCAAGCCTAGGCGGTTGACCACCAACTGAAAATTAATAAAAATGCCAATATCAATAAGTGGTCTAGATGGTTGGAATCCCTTGTAGGTGTTGAAGGTTGACGACGGAGGAGGCGGGGTGTCTAGGTGGGACGATCACATGGTTTGTTACCACAGTGATGGTCAATGGTGGAGGAGGCACGACGGGATAGGTGGTTGGTCACAATAACAACCTTGGCATGGTAGCGGACTAGCACGACATCAACTTGGACGTGATGATGTCCCAGTCATGATGGTGGGATGGGCAAGATGACGGTCGGATAGGTGCCACGACGGGCTGTAGGTGACCTTGTCTTGGTCATGACGGTAGGCTGGGTGCAACAGTGGGCTTGACGACGACAAGCAGAATGGCATGACTAGCGGGACGACGACAGATCGATGTGATGGAGGAGAGGAGGAGGAAACAACGAGTGGTGTGATGACGTGCTAGACGACGGTGATGTCTGGGCGGGACGACGACAAACTGGAAGCGACGCGGAGGAGGCAACCAACGAGCGACGTTTGCATATGAGGGAGTGAGAGGAGACCTCGTTAAAAATAGAGATATAATGGGGGAGGGAAAATTTTATAGTCTCGGCCTGTATGTTCGACTACAACATTGTGCTTATTTATATTAAGCATGTGTGCGAACGTGGCTCCTCGATACACGCAGATGGTTGTATTTAGTGACAACTCTTTGTCCGAAGGTCGAGATGTGGGTATTGGTGTAGGTGATGTGGTGTATATTACCTGTCATACACCATGTTGGACAAGGGAAATAACTCCCATGGGTTGCTTCTTCTACTCTGATGCTGGTGCTTTTTTTTCTACTCGTCGTCACTACTGCCCTCCATCTTGCCACCACAACTATTGCCTAGATATCATCAATCATCCTGCTGCAACCAACTAGTGCTTCCCCTATGCTCGCCTCCGCTCCACTTACTCACTCCCCTACTACAACTAGTTCTCATCACCAACTATTCCCGGGATATGTTCATGCCTCGTCGACCTTGCTCCCCCTATGCTCCTCCTATTGTTGTTCCTTCTACCCATCCATTTATATTGTTGCCTATGGTTGCCGCTACTACTTCATCACCGACTAGCTGTTACCTCCTAGCCAGTCACCAAGTCGCCGCTAACACCTGCCAATCTCCACCCACAATAGTTGTTGATGCCTCAATCTTATTATGTCGCTGCTATGCTCACCACCCAATTGTGGCTACCCACCGCTAGTCAGGGATTGTATGTAAGGTACTTGAGAAGGTCCTTCCCCCTAATTATCAGGGATTGTATGTTCAAAATCCTCTCCCACACAATTGCCATACCTACATTCCATGGATTGTATGTTCAAAATCATCTTCCAAGTATGAAGATGATAACGATAACTTAATTAACCATGGATTTTTGATGATGAAGGTTGTGACAGGGTTATCAACTTTTTTTATGGTAAAAAATTTGCAACACTAAAGTTTAAATTTATTAAATTACAAGGGATAATGTTGTAATCACTCAATAAATTGATTTAGTTTTGTTTGTGCCACTTTTTATGTGATTGTGAACTATTTTAGTATTCACACTAAAAAGGATAAAATCTAAGAATGTGTTTGAAAGTGAATGAAACATTGATAACTAGGTAGAATGTAGAGTAGAATGATCAAGCAAATTCCACCAAACATGAGTATCATGTTTAAAAAGAAACAAAGATCTTTTATTAAATAAAAATTCTACAAAGAAGACTCATTGATTGAGAGATGGTACTACTCATGAATGAGATATGGTACTACTCAAGAATGAGATATGGTACTACCCATGAGTAGTTATGTAAATCTTTAGCCTTGCGATCTTCTATATTAGAGACAATGTCTTGCTTGCCTTCATCAAACACCACATTGTGTGAGAGATGATGTCTTGCTTTGTGTTTGGGTTGTACACCCAATACACCTTGGTATATGGCTCGTATCCTAGTGGCACAGTCTGACCACTTCAATCTGCTAGCTTTAATAGATGTTACTTTGTTACCTTAACATGGGTGACACACTTGAATGTGGGTAGATGATGCATATGGGATGCTTTTGGTACTAGGCTTCGTATGGTGACCTACCTACTTGGTCGAAACCCAATTTCATAGGTATAGATTTGTCATCATTACCTCCCCCCAAATAACCCCAAGCATACCTTTGCTCTTCATCAAGTTGTGGGACATCCCTATGATGGTATGGTTAGGACTTTGTAGTACGCCTTCCTATTGAGGTGAGTACGGTGCTACCAAATGGTGCTTGATGTCGTTTTCATCATAGTATGTCATGAATATTCCCTTTAAGATGAATGTCATACTTTTAGTCAGTGTATAATATTCACATGCTATTGTTAGATTATATTAAGTTTATCACTCATAATGTGACCAAACGACAATAGCATAATGTGGAAAGAATTATACATAGTAAATACACCACACAATAATAAGAATAAATTAAAAAAACTAACAAGATACCTAGAAACCAAAAGAATACATAGTATAAGTTTATTTTTTCTCTAGGTTTTAATATGTGATTACAAAATTATGAGGTGAGAATGACTAATACAATTTTTATTCAGGTAATATTATTTATTGAATTTAAAGAGTGGATATTCTATGTTCACTCAAGCCAATGGTGTTGTATGTTAAGAGAGGTTATTACATGTTCACTCAAGCCAATGTTGTTCTATTTCAGATAAGGTGATTATGTAACCCTTTGAAACTTTTGAAATAAGGCCATGTCCTCACTATATCTTGAGGAATGGAAATATGATGCCATATTATTTGGGCTTGCTATTCTATGATTCAAAACCTATATTTGAATTTTAAAATTCATTTATGATTTGAATCTTGACTCCCCATCCTCAAATTTTGAAATTTTAGCTAGAACATGTTGACCTATAAATGGACCTTCCATTGTTGTAAGCTTTGGCCCAAAATATTGAAATCTTAACTAGTCTGTATTTTTGAAGATTGTTATATTGAAAATATGTATAGGGTTAATTTCCTAAAATGACCCTAGGTCTAGATCATTCACCCACCTAGAATATACTTGATAAGGAAATTGATATTGAAATCTTCAAAATGTTGCTAGATTGTTGATATGGGTGAATGACCACAACAGTGGTCTGGATAGGAATTTAAAACCCTAGGCTTGCATGTTTGGAACCCAAAATATGAATATTTAAATATTGACTCTTGAATATCAAACTTGTTAGTGGATGACCCTTTTTGTTCCATGAAACTTAATCTCGACTCTCGATCTCAATTTTCTATTAGTATGGAGACATGAATTAAGAATGAACTCAATAGATGAACTTTGATCTTTGACCTCTATATTGATCAATGTAAGTTTCTGAGAGACTGTTGATGAGATGATAATCTTGATTTTATAGTTGAGGATACTCCAGTGTTTGAGGATACGACATGGATTTTGATGACCCCAATCTTGAGGTTGTTTTGAATTTTGCGGACAAAATTGCTTTTGAAGGAGGGAAGGATTTGACAAAGTGGATTTTAGCATTATTATGAATTAATTCCAATTTTTCCATCTTTATGTTCAATCATGGTCGCAATTTATTTTTCTTAGCTACATAATCGATTTTGATACTCAAATCCAAAATATGGTGATCAATGTGAATTTTATATACTTTGTGACACCACATATTTGATTTATTTATCACTTTGTCCAATGAAGAAAATTATTCCATCAAACTTCATCTTTTGATTCTCAAACTTTTTCTAAATATTCTTCACATATTTGTGAAGCTATGATACAAATTCCATGTCAGTAGGATATTCCTACGATTTTCTATGAATTATAAAAGTTTGTGTATAGAAAACCCCTTTATTTTCCTTTTAGTTGCTCTTTTTCTTGGCTTTGCCATGTCATACATCCGTGAAAGGAATCAGGGGCAAAACCCATCCCTAGGATCTTCCTCTCACAGATCCAAGCTCAACCCAGTGTCCATGAGGTCATCATCAACCTCTCGCAACCAGTGGGGAGGTGTCTTTATGGCCGAGTCCTACTCATGACCTCAGTTCAAAAATCTAAGCAAATAGAAATCGTTCTCTTGCAAATTTGTACTCATCAAGCCCTATTTTGACCAGCATGCACGCTCTATCCAGCCACTAAAACACATTCCCCACCTCCCCTTCTCACTCCGGAGGCGATGGCTACCACCAAAGAGTTATCTAGCCTTAAACCTAGCCCCAACCATATATAAACACCCCATCGAGATCAGGATCTCCAATCCAAACAAAAATCCCATGCTCCCATAATCTCTAGTGGCCTCGAGAACCCATATTTCTTGATGCTCCTCCCCCTATTCGGACAATACCACCACCTAGCCTATTTTCAGCATTCTTCCTTCACAACCTCTCACCCCCAATAAGAACAAGCTATCGCTCCGTGGAGTCATGAAGAACTCAAGCGGCAACTCAGTGACTGACATCAAATCTCCCTCCTCCCGATACCTCTGTATGCTGACGAGCCCTCACTATCATGTTTTGTGGCTCTTACAGGAGCCTGCGTGAGTGAGGAAAAGGCCCAAACTAGACGGTCTAGAGAGAAAGCCCATCAGATCAATTGAACTAGTAAGCCACAGTCGAACTAATCAATCAAGTTGTGAACCAACAATTTGAAGCAACTGAACCAGACCCCTATGTAAGTGAACCACCTCATCCATGTCGCATGATCCAGTCCATTCAATCAACATTGGATGATCAGGGGTTTAACCTTTTTGGGTAATTTCTCCTCCTCTCCACTTGAAAATCAAATAAATGGACAAATCTTGCAAAAATTGTATCTCATGCATCCTAGGTCCAAAAATTACAAGTAAATAATCAATCATGATCAATAAAACCCAATGAATTTATTAAAAATATTTTTGGAGCCTAATTCCTAATGGATTTCACTGATATCCCTAGATATTGATCCTTTGCTTATACTTTGGTCTAAATGACTATTTGTGGTTCATTTTGACTAAGCACTGAAGACCCTAATTTTTTGGCTCTGATATCTATATTGAGACTCTAAAAGCAAACTTGACCCATTAGTGATCTAGAACCATATTTGTAGACTTTATTCAATCTTGAATATGATGATGATAGCTTAATATTACGTTTGGCCTGAATCTTGTGGAATATTATGATCTATTGACCAAAAACTTGATCTCTTATTTACTTATTATACTAATCAGAATTTGATCTAATGTTGAACACCAATGATGTTAGAACATGACGATCATCTAAAGACTTGACTATGACTTGAATATTGATCATGAAAATTAGCATTAACACATATTATCCTAGAAAACCTAGGTAGGTCATTCACACTCGAAATCATGATTGACACTTGAATAAAGTTGGACATTTGGAAATATTGTTGATTATAAGTGGATGACCTAACCTTAAGGTTGACATAGGAAACTGTAACCCTAATCTCAAATATTGAAACATTATTTTCAAATATCATGATCTTGACCCTTGATCCATATATTGTTGATTTAGGATCTGACTGAAAGGGTTGACATATTCCTCGTTGAGATTTTATACTCTAAATCCGCAGTGAAAGGTACGCTATTATATCTCCTCCTTGGGTGTATTGAAGATACTTTTTATGTATCTCTTTATTGTATACTTGGCTATATACTTGTTTGAGCTAGTATTTCCTATTGATTAGTCTTCTATTTTTCCTATTATACTTTGAGAAAAATATTAAAACATAAATGATATTGCCCATTATGACTGCCAACATATTGATAATGATGATGATGTTGTTAACATTGATAATGCTTATATTGAGTGCAAGAAGCCTCCTCATTCAGAGGTGGGACTTGTACATTGGCCTCCTACCTCATATGGAGCTAAGGAGCCTGGTGATTCTCCCCCATCACATTGGGGTGAAGGAGTCACACAAAATATATAAGCATGCTTCTCGATTATAACATAATGGGAACTTGTAATAAAAATTGGATTGTTTGAAATAAACATCTTGCCGAATAAATATTGGATTTTGGAAATTTTCTTGTTGTACTTTTTGAATATAAGTCCTACCAATTATAATCTTTTTCTATAAACTTTTTTACTTTATTTTGATAGGATACTATGCAATTCCATGATTGTATCCTGCTTTTCTTGATTTTAGTCAAGCCAAATAGAGCGCTACTAAGATGGCTTCTGCACTCCATATACTCTGATGCAAGGATAAATTGGATATATCTCCTATATTTCGTTTGTTTGTTCTTTAAATATCAATTTTTTAAGTTATTATTTCTTATTGTATTTGCCAGTGTGTTAGATCCTATCGGGCCAATGGGCGCTTCAATCCTTTTACTATTGTTTAGGCAGTAGGATTGGGATCGGATTAAGAGCGATTCTATGATAGGCTTCGACCACATGGATCACCATCACCATAAAGGTTGAAACAAACATCAAGGTACCTTGTCTCGACCACAACAAAAAAACCACCAAGCAAACAAGATCGAAACACATCATCGGAAGGCCAACCATCTTGACCAAACCACACCAAGACCTCCACGGTCAAAACAAAACCTATACATAGAAGGTTTTTTTGGTTGATACACACTCAAGACACACCGTGAAGGTCGAAACATAGGTCCCAATACCCAACAAAGCTCAACATTGTCAACACTAAGCAAAACCCAAGCACCACCACAAGATGCAAACTCATCAACCAAGATCCAACAAGGAACCCCATGACATCACTATCCTCTCATGATGCCAAATCACTAAGGGCACACTCAACATGTGACAAATTGCAAGATAACCCCTCAACATGGGTAAATTGCAACTTGCTCCAAAATAGGGATACATAGCTGAAACATCATCAGAACAAGACCAAATTGAAAACATAATCTCGTCACATGTTAAAAAAGCATCTCAAAGGATTAGATTAAGTTTTTAAGCATCTTATTTAGCAAAGCAAGCATACTCAATTACTAAGCTAGGTTAGGGGCCTTATATTTGTATCTATTCCTTTAGATGACCAGTTCAAGAATCTCTCATCTGTTGAGTCTCCACAATCTGGAGAGGATGAAAATTACATGTCTCGTGTTCCATATTCTAGTGCAGTTGGTAGCATCATGCATGCCATGATTTGTACCTGTCAAGATACTAAGACTGTTAGCGTGGTGAGAAGATACATGTCCAATCCAAGAAAGCTTCATTGTCGGACGGTATAATGCATACTTAGGTACGTAAAGGGTACATATTCTATATTAGATTTGACAAGAACACGGAGACACTTGTTGGGTACATTGAGTTTGACATTACAAACGATTGTGATAAAAACCATTCTCTTACAAGTTACTTGTTTACTATTGTTAGTTGTGTTTGTAAGTTGGAAAGCTACACTACAACCCACTATTTCTGTATCCACCACTGAGGCTGAGTACATGGCTTCGACTGAGGTCATCAAAGAAGCTACATGGATTAGAGGATTGTGTTTGGAATAATATATTTTTAAAGGACAACAACCATCTATTGGGCAAGTTAAAGTGCAATTTACCTCATAAAAGACCAGATGTTTCATGAGAGAACAATGCACATTGATATCAAGTATCACTATACCAGAAAATTGAAAGTGTGGGGATAATTATAGTGAAGAAGATTATCAGTATAGAAAATCTTGTTGATACGATGACTAAGTCATTACCAATTTTCAAGTTTAGACACTTTCTGTACTTGGTTAGTGTACACAGTCTGCATTCATCCCTCTGGGGCTAGAGGAGGAGAGATGATCTACTATTCTTCTTTTTCAGATAGCTACAAATTTTAAGTCGTGGTGGAGATTCTTGTGTGCCTCGAAGAACTATGTTGATTCGATTGTATATCTAGTCACAAATGGATGTTCTCCTGCCCGATTAGGGGCAAAGGGCCTCTCAATATGGTACGATCTATTTTCTATATCTGAATAAGGATCGCAATTATGGTTCTACACCTATATGCATATGCGTCCTGGTTAGAATTTTGTACCATCCTGTATTTTGTATTGAGACGGCCACTGTCGTACTGCAAGGTATTTTATGCCTCCTTCTAGTGCTTCGACTATACCCTTTTCTCTGATATAGTAAACATCTCGCCCCTCCCATTGAATTGGTCATCCTGAGCGAATCACGTAAATCATGTATTCTCTAATTGTGTGATTGTTCGTTTCTTCTCTTCTATGTTGATTATGTAAGAACTAGATCGTTCGAAACCTTATCATGACTCTTCCATTTGATGCAAATAAAAGGGATCGTACCTAAATGCTCCCGATGCCTCTTTGATTCAACTTCTAATGCAACAACACTACACCCGTAATCTCCTCAATTTAGACTTCCGCGTGTGGAACCCTAGCAGTCAGTAGAGGTGGCGTTGCATGTACTGGAGGGTTGCTCGATTCTTCTCACAACAGAAAGTTGTAATAGTTATATGAAACTCCTAAAATGGTGAAACTCTTTCTTGATACAGAAAAAAGAATTAGTGTGTAATATGAAAAAGTGCTATTAAAAATTACATTACTAATCCAAAACGAACTATATTACATACTATAGAGATATAATTGTTGTGCATAATGGCGGTTGGCGCCATCATGGATCTTTCTCGAGAATATACCACATCGATGACGAAGATATTGAATCTGCGATAATCCTTTGCATTTGGCCCTAAAATAGTCGGTGGATGTCGGGCATACACCATGCATGATCTCTGCTACATAGATCACATCACTGCACGGATAAGTGCCGAGAGTGGTTCCTGCAACCCCTCGATTGTATACATCACCGCCCTTTGAGCTTCTTCTCGCCATTCATATACTACCCAGTGAAAGGCGGGACATTCCGCGTTTTCCTGTAGGTGTTCAAGAAAATAGAATAAAGGAGTTGCGGGAGATCGGAAGGCGTGCGTTTAGTTACTGAGCACTACAGGAAGCTTAGCAAGGAATTTGAAGGACAAGGATGGAGAGGGTAGCAGTCATGGGTGTATCATCTTTCTCTAGGTGGTTGGCGTCAAGATGTACCAGGTATCGCTAGCTTCATAACGGACTTCGGTTCTTATGGATTTACATCGAACCCTTCTGCTTCGAGCCTTCGACCTTAAACATGCATTACATCTGCAGCACTTTGAGCCTTCGACCTTAAATATGCATTACATCTGCAGCTTTTCGAGCCTTCGACCTTAAACAAGCATTACATGGCAATGAGTGAGTGATACAATATACCATCTTTTACCATACCAATATTTTGCTGATGGCGTGGCCTCTAGGGCTAAGATGAACCATCAGCGATGCAAGAGGTTTCGAACAGCCAAAAAGGTCGAGCTCGCTGTACGTAGCATTATTTTAAGCATATAACAATTTTTTTAAAAAAATGATCTAATGATGATATGACTTGTTTCTAATACAATACTAATGTACTTCTGGATATCCTACTTCTTTTTCTCTCTGGTGTCATACGTCTCGTAATTTACATATTTGTTCTTATTTGTTCTCATACAGTACAAATACATACTTTCTTTTCTATATCCTACTTCTATGTACTTTCTTTTCTATGTCTTACTTCTTTTCCTCTCTCGTACTGTATGTCTGGTACTTTAGTATTATACGCACATAAGCACGCACGTATAGAGAAAAGAAAATACGAGGTATATGTATACATCTCTTATTTTTCGTATTATACACACGTATTGTACCTCTAGTATTGTACATATTTGTTTCTGGTATAACACTAATGTGTACTTCTCTCCTCTCCATGTCCTACTTTTTTTCCCTCTCGCTTTGTACATCTCATAAAAATATATGTATTCGCCCCTGTACAATGCTAATGTGTATTTTTGTTTTCTCTATGTTTTACTTCTTTTCCTTTCTCATACTATACCTCACGTACTTTGAAGAAAAATAATATGATATATATATATATATATATATATATATATATATATATATATATATATATTACAATATTAATATTGACATACTTTAGAGAAAGAGAATTATTGTTGTCTCGTACAATACTAATGTGTACTTTCTAAAAAGATTCATGATTGCATACTTCAAAAAAATGATATATATATATATATATATATATATATATATATATATATATATATATAGAGAGAGAGAGAGAGAGAGAGAGAGTCATGCTAGAATTTACTCGAGTGTACGGATCACGTTGTACACCCCAATGGCGTTTGCCAATCTAGACAATATTTTTCTAAAATCTAATCCATTCATCTTCATGGTTACAATAATAATAGGCCACATACAAAATTTGAGCTCATTTGGATGAGTGTAAGTCACTCATCCAATGACAACAAAATGAATGCACAAAACTAATTTGAAATGCATGATTTTTACCTCCTTTAGTTGCACGACCTATAAGTGTCCGAATGAGATGAAATTTATTATATAGTATGTTCTTAAAATACACTACTACAAAAAATGGTTTTTACAACAGTTCATTTTTCTATTTTACAATGGGTGTCAACTGTTGTATTAGATCGCGTGATCTTATGGGGGGTTCTTTATACAATAGGTGTTGTGCATGTTGTAATATATGTATTTTATACAACAATTAATAAATGTTGTCGTTCATTGAACACCCCTGTTGTAATAGAGGTGTTGTATATAACATGTTGAGACAAAAGGAAAATACATCTATAGACAAGGTTTTGAACTTAAGACCACTTGAAAGTAAGGCCCATCTCAAACCACTGAACCAGTTTTATTTTATGCAACACATATATTCTTTGTTGTACATATACAACAAATGACGTGCAAACATGTAGTGTGATTGTGGTCTATTATAATGGGTAACTTTTACAAAAGGTGAAAGCCTGTTGTGTAATTATAGTATACTACAATGGGTTATAGTATGTTGTGTAATGATGGTCTATTACCACGGGTTAACATATGTGACTATTACAACAGGTAGATCATGTTGTGCAATTATGATCTTTTACAACGGGTTAGAGTATGTTGTGTAATGATGGTCTATTACAACGGGTTAACATACATGACTATTACAACGGGTTAGAGCATGTTGTGTAATTATGATCTTTTACAATAGTTTAAGTAGGTTGTGTAATGATGATCTATTACAACAAGTTAGCATACATGACTATTACAACGGGTTAGAGCATGTTGTGTAATTATAGTCTTTTACAATAGGTTTGAGTATGCTGTGATATTATAGTCTATTACAATAATTTAGCACCTATTGTAGTATCACATATACTACAGCGAGTTTGGCCCGTTGTATATAAATTGTGTTGTATAAAATATATAATTCACAACACACAAATAGACTTGTTGTAAAAGATATGCTAACTACAACACAACCAACAGAACTATTGTATTTTTCCCATTGTAAAAAGCATTTTTTGTAGTAGTGATATTTAAGAAGATCAATGGTTTAGATTTTTTTTCAAATTTACCGCTTTTTTAAAAACGACTGAGGTGTACGGTGCCTCCAGTACACTTGAGTATACACTAGCCTTAATCTCTCTCTCTCTCTCTCTCTTTCTCTCTCTCTCTTTATATATATATATATATATATATATATATATATATATATATATATATATATATATATATATATGCATCTCTCATCTTTTGTACTATACCACGTAATGCACGTCTTGTATTAATGTGCACTTCTCTCTTGTCTATATCTTACTTTTTTCTTCTCTGTATTGTAAATCTTGTACTACAAGCATTTATTTCTTATCACAATGATGTTTATTTTTCTTTAATTGTTGTCTTATTTTTTCTCTCTCTCTCATATTGTATGTCTCATACTATATGTGTTTTTTTCTCGTACAATACTAATGTATACTTCTCTTCTCTTAATTATATATTTTTATTCCAAAGTTTATTAAGATTAATTTTATTTGAAAGTATTTATATTAGAAATCTAATAAATTTTATTTTATTTAAAAAGTAATTAAGAAGTGGAAGTTATGAGAAAAATAATTTTCTCTTACTTCAAATTTAATGAGTTGTATTTTTTAGTAGAGATAATAAGAGGGGATCATCCACATTTCTACGACAATATACACAAGAAGGTTATGTTTCCTTTTGCCTCTCCTTTTTCTCTCTCCTTTTAACTATTTCCATTACTTTAGGAGATATTGGGTTGTTGTTTGGGAAATTTTTTACATCACACGCGGTCCACCAATATCCACACCCTAGCCTCGGGAAGGCGTGCTCCAACTTTTTTTGCACTGTCTTACACCTCCAAAATGTTGTTGTATACATAAACCAGTTAGATACATGAAAAATAGATAAGAATATCATGTAATGTACTAAATGCAACACATAATATTGAATAATACATAGACTTAAACAATACAATGACAATATATTTAATATATTTCACATATATATTGTTGGGTAGCGGGTTACAGGGTATGGGTAATGGCTTACCCTTACCCTTACCCACTAAGGCAGCGGTTTAGAGGGTAGCGGGTAGGCGGGTAAAGGGTACGAAAATCCTTTACCCTTACCCTTCCCCTACAGGGTATGTGTAAAGGGTAAACGGGGTCAGCCTTACCCATTGACAACCCTATATTCAACATAGTATCAAAAGTCATTAGTAAATATATTAGATATAAACCAGAACAATGCGTACAATCATATGTTCACTTGATTAGTGAAAAAAATACCAGATCAGTTGTAGATCATATTTAATTATTTTTTATTCATTATACATACGTGTAGATTATTATTTTATTTTATTTAAGAATAAATATTAGCAACAAAATAATGTAAAAAATCAGTTACATTATTAACAAAACACAATATGTATATGTAAGTTTTTTATTAATTGTACATGTGTTGAAATCATTATATCATTTTATTCAAGAATAAAAATTAAACAAAAACAAAAATAATAACTAATTATGTCCAAGATAATATTAAAATTCATCAACAAACAAACTTGAAATAAACTAGCAGAATACATTCTATTGAGGAACAAATTAATAAAATGATTTTCACCCATTTTACGACTGTATAAAAGATATGATTGAGCACAATTAAGTTTTTGCACATTTTGATAATAAGTTAGAAATAAGTATTTAAATGTATTCAAAATAGGACTAAGAATTTTACGACACACAAGCAATATGTCTATAGAATAATGTAACACAAATTTCTAGGACATAAGTCTGTTAGTTTGGTTGCATGGTTGTTGCATGTCAATGCTATCACAAATCAATATTGTTGCCTACCCACCCAACACCAACCACTAACCAACAAATTACATTTAATTCTTGCCCACAAACAACTAACAACTCATTTGAAATTCAGTTTTTTTTTTCATTTTCCCTCCAATTTTTTTCAACTACCCATAGTCATATTTGTATATGTTTTACATTTGTGTCTGAAGTTTATACTTAAATATGTTCAAAAAAATGCCAAAAATTATTTCAAATCAGACCTAATATAAACCACTACAATGCTTGTACTCAGAGAACCTGAACAGAGAATATAATGCAAATTATAACAATTTATTATTTTTAAAAAATACATTATTGATGCATAAATGTGTTATTGCATACGACTCATAAATCCTCACATTTTTTATTTAAAACAAAATCAAAACTCAATTCCATATTTCATAATATCATTTTTTGTATATTACAATACCAAGCCTAGGCGGCTGACCACTAACTGAAAATTAATAAAAATGCTAATATCAATAAGTGATCTAGATGGTTGGCATCACTTGCAGGTGTTGAAGGTTGACGATGGCGGAGGCAGGGTGTCTGGGTGGGACAATGACGTGGTTTGTTTCCACGGTGACGGTCGATGGTGGAGGAGGCATGACGGGAGAGGTGGTTGGTCACAATAACAACCTTGGCGTGGTAGTGGACTGGCGCGACATCAACCTGGACGTGATGATGTCCCAGTCACGATGGCGGGATGGGGAAGATGACGGTCGGATAGGTGCCACGACGGGCTGTAGGTGACCTTGTCTTGGTCATGATGACAAGCTGGGTGCAACGGTGGGCTAGACGACGGCCAGCGGAATGGCACGAGTAGCGAGACGACGACAGATGGATGTGATGGAGGAGAAGAGGAGGAGGAAGCCAACGAGCGGTGTGACGGCGTGCTAGACGAAGGTGATGTCTGGGTGGGATGGCGACGAACTGGACGCGACGCGGACGAGGCAACTAATGAGCGATGTTTACGCAAGTGGGAGAGAGAGGAGGCCTCATTAAAAATAGAGAGATAATGGGGGGTAGGGAAAATTTTATTGTCTCGGCATGTATGTTCGACTACGGCATTGTGCTTATTTATATTAAGCATGTGTGCGAACGTGGCTCCTCGATACATGCAGACAGCTGTATTTAATGACAGCTCTTTGTCTGAAGGTTGGGGTGTGGGTATTGGTGTAGGTGATGTGGTGTATGTCACCTGTCATTCACCATGTTGGACAAGGGAAATAACTCCCATGGGTTGCTTCATGTACCCTTATGCTGGTGGATTTTTTCTATTCGTCGTCACTATTGCCCGCCATCTTGCCACTGTAACTATTGCCAGGACATCGCCAATCATCTTGCTGATGCAACCTGTGCTTCCCCTATGCCCGCCTCCGCTCCACTACCCGCCACCCCTACTGCCTCACGCCTCGCTGCTGTGTACCACCCCACCGACTATTGCTCCATACGACCAGTGCTCATCTCCAACTGCTCCCTACATATGTTCCTTCCTTGCTGACCGTGCTCCCCCTATTCTCCTCCTTTTGTTGTTCCTTCCACCCACCCATTTATGTTGTTGCCTATGGTTGCCGCTACTACTTCATCACCCACTAGTTGTTACCTCCTAGCCAGCCAGCAAGTCGCCGCTAACACCTGCCTATCACCACCCACAATAGTTGTTGATGCCTCTATCTTATTATGTCACTGCTATGCTCACCACCCAATTGTGGCTACCCACCGCTAGTCAAGGATTGTATGTAAGGTACTTGATAAGGTCCTTCCCCCTAATTATCAGGGATTGTATGTTCAAAATCCTCTCCCACACAATTGGCATTCCTACCTTCCATGGATTATATGTTCAAAATCATCTTCCAAGTATGAAGATGATAATGATAACTTAATTAACCTTGGATTTCTGATGATGAAGGTTGTCACAGGGTTATCAACTTATTTTATGGTAAAAAAATTGCAACACTAAAGTTTAAATTTATTAAATTACAAAGGATAATGTTTTAATCACTCAATAAATTGATTTAGTTTTGTTTGTACAACTTTTTATGTGATTGTGAACTATTTTAGTATTCACACTAAAAAGGATAAAATCTAAGAATGTATTTGAAAGTGAATGAAACGTTGATAACTAGGTAGAATGTAGAGTAGAATGATCAAGCACATTCCACCAAACATGAGTATCATGTTTAAAAACAAACAAAGATGTTTTATTAAATAAAAATTCTACAAAGAAGACTCATTGAATGAGAGGTGGTACTACTCATGAATGAGATATGGTACTACTCAGGAATGAGATATGGTACTATCCATGAGTAGTTATGTAAATATTTAGCCTTGCGATCTTCTGTATTAGAGACAATGTCTTTCTTGCCTTCATCAAACACCACATTGTGTGAGAGATGATGTCTTGCTTTGTGACTGGGTTGTACACCCAATACACCTTGGTATATGGCTCGTATCCTAGTGGCACGGTCTGACCACTTCAATCTGCTAGCTTTAATAGATGTTGCTTTGTTACCTTAACATGGGTGACACACCTGAATGTGGGTAGATGAAGCATATGGGGTGCTTATGGTACAAGGATTTGTATGGTGACCTACCTACATGGTCGAAACCCAATTTCATACGTATAGAGTTGTCGTCATTACCTCCCCCCAAAGCACCCCAAGCATACCTTTGCTCTTCATCAAGTTGTGGGACATCCCTATGATGGTCTGGTTAGGACTTTGTAGTACGCCTTCCTATTGAGGTGAGTACGGTGCTACCAAATGGTGCTTGATGCCGTGTTCATCATAGTATGTCATGAATCCCTTTAAGATGAATGTCATACTTTTAGTCAGTGTATAATATTCACATGCTATTGTTACGTTTTATTAAGTTTATCACTCATAATTTGACCAAATGACAATAGCATAATGTGGAAAGAAATATACATAGTATATACACCACATACTAATAAGAATAAAGAAAAAATAACAAGATACCTAGAAACCAAAAGAATACATAGTATAAGCTTTTTTTCACTAGGTTTTCATATGTGATTATAAAATTATGAGGAGAGAATGACTAATACAATTTTTATACCGCTAATATTATTTATTGAATTGAAAGAGTGGATATTCTATGTTCACTCAAGCCAATGGTGTTGTATGTTAAGAGAGGCTATTACATGTTCACTCAAGCCAATGTTGTTCTATTTCAGATATTAAGCGCCTCTGACTAATGCTTGATGGGAGGTTTATTTTTTTGCATTTGGCACAAATAGATATAAGAATAAAATACAAGTAGTGTAATGTGAGATGAAGATGTCTAAATTTACAATAACAAAGATAGATGAGAATCCTTCTTTCTAATAAATAAGAGTTACATGTTCTAAAAATTATATATTGGCAAATAAAAGGGTTGATATACAGTTTCATATATGTATATCTTTAATCTATTTACTTGGCAAAACAAAAACAAAAATATGAGATAATTAACACATCATAAGAAAACATAAGTACACTATGTGGGACAGGGGAAATAACTCCCACAGGTGACGGGTTGCTTGAAGCTTAACAAGGAATTTGAAGGATAAGGAACCCAACGTTGCGGTGTGGGCCGTGGAGGAGGAGGAACCCAACGTTGGCGATCACTCCGACTGGTGAGCTGTCACCTCCCAATGGACCAATCGACATCCTGTACTTCGACATGAACAGAATTCTCAATCCGTGCTTCCACCAGGATGACCAGGTATCGCTAGCTTAAATAAACGGACTTTGTTCTTATGGATTTACATTAAACCCCTCTGCTTAGAGCCTTGGACCTTAAACATGCATTAAATCTGCAGCTCTTCCCTCCCACAACCGAAGAAGAGGTGTCCACGGCCATGTTCCTGCACATCGACTGCATCTTCCGCATCGTCAGACCGAGGAATTAAGTTGGTATACATGGCGATGGGTGAGGGATACAATATACCATCTTTTACCATACCAATCTGTACGTGCTCTCAGCTGTATGCAGATGCCCCAATATATGATGCAGATGGCGTGGCCCCTAGGGCTAAGATGCCCAGTCTCAGACACAACTCGCAGACTCGAGCATAGTCACCCCGGGTACTGCCTTCATGGCCCTGTTGACCCGAGCTCTAGAGTACTACATACGTTCCAGGTTGAACAGCTACCCCGGTTGGAAGAACTTGAAGGTCACCCTCTCTGACGTGAACGTCCCTGGAGAAGGAGAGCACAAGGCCATGGCCTTCTAAGGCTTCAAAGAAATCTACTGGGTACAATCCCAACACACGCCACTGCCTCTATGGATCGGTGAGTACAGACATCGTTATGTTCACGTACAGTTCACTCAAGGAGCAGTAGTGATGGCTAGTAGCTTCCGTCCGCTCCCGTCTGCCTGGGCGACTCCACTAGAGGAAAAAGGCTTATAGCCCACAAATATTATTGTGGACTATGCTTCATAATCCATGGTTTTAACCGTGGAGTATAAAATGACCGTGGACTATTACCGTAGAGTAAGTAGCCGTAGACTATTCTTCATACTCCACGGACAAACCCATAGACTATTATAAAACCGTGGACTATTTATATTTTCATATTTTAGATTAAAAATCATATAATCCACTGTGATAACCGTGGACTATTATTCATTTATTATTAAATTAGATTTTACGGTCCATGGTGAAAAGTTGTGGTCTATTTGTAATAAAATCGTAGAGAGACAACAATTTGAAGCACAATTCAGATACCAATCAATTCATATGAACACGGATAACCCACCACAAGTGGATAATGCGTGAAGCATTACTTAGATCAATCTCATACTCATTCATAAAGCACTCATGTCAAATCACGATCTCTATCAATTAAAAACAAATTTTATGCAATGACTTTTTCTTGTATAATAGTTAAAAAGTACAAGGGCACATACTGGTTCAATCTCTGATCATTACAATTTATGACCACAACATTACATATTGTATCTCCTTAAACACATCTACTTTTTTCATCTAAAGACTAGATTGAGTACAATATTTTACAATCTTAACAACCATATGAGACTAAATCCCATGAATAGGATCTATGAAGGATGCAACATGAGACCTTGATCTTTGTTAACTTTGTACACTCAGATGTTGTGACTTTGAATCCAGATGACGTCGACAAAACAAAACTCATCATCCTGCAATAATAGAATGTCCCATATGGTTATAAAATTTGAAAATATGGTACTACATGACTTTACAATATTGATTGTGGAATATAATTTCTAAACCTCTACTGTAACAATCTTTTCATGTAAAATCCAAAATTACTAAGCTAAGCCATGTTTTGTCACTAAGTTGGCAGCATATAATCAATTATGCAACAAATGAAAGAGATTGAATAATAGTTGTATGCATCTTACCATAGTGACACAAAATCATTTCTGTATTACTTTCTTAACATCATAAAGAGGAATGAATAAAAGAGAAGCACAATTAGATAAGAAGATATAGAATATTACAAAAATAAGTGTATTTGTTGTTAATGTGCAGAAAAGAGTAGCATAGTTTTATACCTGATAAAAAATCATGAATGTTCTGGCATCATGAATACACATTTGTGTCTATCATTCTTATACTACTATGTGTTGCTTGGTGCTACACCATCTCTCTGTGAACATGATACATATGTAGCTATCGTGAAAAACCTAAATGCCATAAATTTGTATATGTTGGATCATTTACTTAGGTTAATCTATGGAAGATTAAATAAACATTAACACAATTCTATTGCAAAATGTAATCTCTTAGTACATTACCTTTTGTTTGCCGCCTGTCTTGCTGAAGACGTGCTTTATGAGATGAAGAATGTACAAAGCCTCAATCATTCACTACACTTCAATATAATCCAAAAAGAATAGATTATTTTACCATTTCCAACACACCTATTATATGTGGCAAATCCTACTCAGGACCTACAATTTTGTTAAGAACATTTTGTGTATATCTCTTGTCAGATAAGAAAAAAAGTATAATGATAGTCTTACATATGTCAATGGTTTGCATTATATGTAGTCAACCTAGGTTATTTACTGTGGTAATTCGTTTGATAGATTAATTGTGATATGACATGAAAAAAATTAGGAGTACATGCATTTTCTTACAACTTATTCCCTATATGGTGTCTAATATGTTATTTAAAAGGAACATACATATACAATATAAGCTAACCAGATTTTTCATGTGATAAAGGAAGTTTGTTTCCTCCGGATGACCCATGTCCAGATGCTCTGAGAAGCCCTTTGCACTCGTTGCCCTTAGTGAGTTACCTGAAGAAAATTGCCGAAATAGTTTTTCTCCCTCTAGGTTAGTACCAGAACCGTCAATATAAAAATGTGGTTTAGTTTGAATCAGATTACAAGTAAAATATCCCCATACTAAATAGAAAAACGAACTAAAATTATTAAGTATACAAGACTCAGTACATAAGTTTATACTAATAAAAAGGCAGTGTACAAAATTATGTTGTGTAGTAATGAATCTAGTGCAGCATCTATCTACAGGTCTAATGAATGCATCTTCTACGACAATGCAAGCTCAGATTCATTTCCTGAAAAGAAAAGGAGCCACTAAAATATGAACAATGTTAACCAATCTGTATATATCTGCATCGATGATAATAATTTAACCAATATGATTAATGTTACAATTCGTTGTGGCCTAAAATGACCATCTAGGAGAACAAGAGGTAAATGTAGCAGTGAAAAAAGTTTTCCCTCATTGACAAACACTTCTATAGGGCTTTCCTTTTCATCAATATTCTATCAGAAAAAGGCAAAAGCAATAAGACACAAACCTCGATTTGGGATGCAATCCCCATGACCAATTCATGGGTCTGTCACTATGTACGATCCGACAATCTCTTGCAGATAGCATGTAGCATTTCTTCCCAGTGGGCTTCTCCAATACAAAGCTCTGCATTTGCACAATATGCATAAAGTAAAAACACATGTAAGTCTAATATTGTTATTAAACATCATTTATAGGGACAAGATATGTTTCTAAAAACTGAGCTCATTGTGGAGATCATCTAAACTCAACTAGCTAACAAAAGGAAAAATAAAAATATCAAGCATTGTCCAAAAATTACCCCAAATAAAGATGTAAAAATAACAGTAGTATGTAATGCACACGACTAACATGCACGATGCCTTTTACATGAGAGCAAATGTCAGTATGTATAATTATGTTCTAGTTAGGGAACAAAAAATACAAGAATCATGACTATTTTTTCAATACTTATTGCAGAAGCGCATCACATATGCCATGTCAGATTGTTAAACCAATCAAATTGGATGAGTGTGTTAGAGTTTGGTCGGGTAATTGTGAGTATAGGTTTAACAGGTGTTTCCAATGATCCTTTTGTGAACATAAAATGTAATCGGTAACTAATTTATGTATTACCTATATATAGACCGTGATATAGATATGTTTAATTATACTGTGAATTTGCCCAATTTTAATTCTCATGAAGAATGTAGATACAGTGTGATGTAATGCTAAGGAGAAAGTCACTGCCACCAAAGCAATTAAAACATTGCTCTCCATGTTCAACTTTTCATCATATATATGGATGTACGATCACTCGTAAATACCCGTGGATTACAATCTACCTATCCTAAACATGTTAAATTTAATTGATTTTCGAGTGCCCTATGTAGGTGTCCGATTTTAAATTCTATCATCTGTAAGACAATTCAAAATATCTTTTCATCCAATCTTGGTAGTTAATCAGGGGTACTGATTGAACAATACCCTTTTTCTAATGCTTGTATGAGTAAACTCTTAGATATTCTTTATTCATTTGGTCAGCCAAATGGCCCAAGAGAAAATATATATTTGATCATAGGTATGAAGTTTTGGCATTTATGGACAATTAGATCTACATCCAGCACATGCTGGGTTTGATTTTTCATGTAAATATACAGGTGGGTTGGAAATCAAAATGAGGTTTCAGGTTTCACTCTACAATGTACTACAGGCGTTAGAATTGAAATTTAAAGTGATGACGTGCAGATTTATTCACAAACCAAATTAACAAAAATCAAGGCATACCACTCTTCCGTTAGCGAGGAGGAGGGGCCTGCAAAGCCGAAAGTAAAGCTCCTTCTTCGATCAGAACTCCAAGGGCTCGTCGGCGCCGACGAGGACATCCCTGTAGTCGGCGGGGAGGAATCCCTCCCAGACGGCGTCGGGCTCTCCGGCAGAGCGGAACGCTCGACTAACGACAGCGAGTCGACACGTGTCTCGCGGGGTGGTGAAGGACAGGATGTGGGAAATACAGTTCTCCGGAAGACTCCCGAATTCGACGGTATCCCCCATTGAGTCCGGAGAGCTCCTGCCTCCGCCGTATCCGCCGCCGCCACCGTATCCACCACCGCCACCTCCATACCCGCCGCAACCGCCACTGTATCCACCGCCTCCACAACCATAGCCCCCGCCGCCTCCCCTACCTCTGCCGCCGCCACCTCCGCTGTCTCCCTTGACAGGAGCACCACCGGGGCCGGTCACATCTACGGCTTTGGTGAGGCCGTCATCGCCCTCCCCGACGCAAAACTCCTTCCGACATAGCTTCCGACTAAAAGAGCAAACCCTCGATCCTTCGAGGGGAGAAAAGAGTGACAATAGATGTGGAGAAACTAGGGTTTTTCAACACCTCCAATCTGGACATAATGCCTCAAAGCCCATAAACCGTGGTCCATTATAAGCGAGAACAATGCACCCCAAATAACCGTGGACTAAAGCAGTTATATATTTTTGACCGTGGAGTATAACGGTTTGTGCTCTAGTGCTCAGAGGGCGACTACGGCTCGAGTTTCCCCAGCTCGGGGGAGGGGGCATCGGCGGCGGCCTGCGCCACCCCGCTCCCCCCGGGCCTCTTCCAAGCCCGATCGGTGTGGATCGTCCTCTTGGTGGCCGCTTCTTCACCCCCTCCTCTTCGCTTCTCGCCTCCGCGGTGCTAGCGCTGGGCGCTGTGTCCCTGGCGGCGGCGGGGCTTCTGTGGCCCTAGCCACAGGACCGTTCTGGGCCTCTGGCCGTCTTGAAGAGGTAGGTTTTGGAGGGCGTCCTCTCAGCTAGACGGATAGACAAGGTCGGGTTTTCTGTGCAGGGTTTTGCTTCGGAGCTGGTTTTGGCAGTTTATCTGTCTTTGTTCCGCCGTTCATCGGCGTTTTTGTTCCTTTTGCATAAGGAGTGTTGTCCTTCCTCTGTCAAGGTGGTGGTTTAGCTGGGTTTCCCCCTGTTATTCAACCTGTTAAGGGTTCTCCCCCCTTGTTTACTGTAGTTCAGTTGGTTGTCTGTTGTGCTCGATGTATTGGTGTAGGCCTGATGGCTCTTCTGGATATCCAAATCTTGCTTATTCTGGTTTAGCGTCGACTTTACATATTTTACCCGGGATTGTGGTTTGATTCCGCATGAAAGCTGCTTCTATAAGTGGAAAAGGGAGGAATCCGTTCTGAAATGTCATACTCGCATCCAATCCTATCTGTTAGCAGGCATTCTCTGGCTCCTTTGGTTACAGAATATGTATGACCCAATTATCTCTGTAGATGTCGTATGGCTTTTATCAATATAATGGCATGGTTTACCTTAAAAAAAAAGGAGCAGTAGTGATGCATTTGTATATGACAGATTGTGTTCTTCTGTACTTGTTCCCGTGGACGATTCTAATCTCATTTTTCTGGCGGCCAAAAAACCTAAATGGCACATTTGTCATATTTTATTCCCTAAATGGCACCTTCTTGAACTTATTCCCCAAAATGGCACATTTGCAGAGCAATGTGTCACCTTCTGGGACGCATTGCTCTCCAACGAGGCAATGCGTCCCGGTTCGAGACGCAATGGCACCACATGAAGGCAATATGTCGCCGTTCGGGACGTATTGGCCCCACAAGAGGGCAATGTGTCCCGAATTAGGACGCATTGTCCTCTTGTGGGGCCAATGCGTAGCGCGCGGAGACGCCCCGACAACTAAATTTTGTCACGCGGGCAATGCGTCTGGGACGGAGACGCATTGCTCCCACCCAGCACCTGGACCGACGGGGGACACAGTGCTCCCACCCAGCACCTAGACCGGCGCAACCCAATGGCTATTTTGTCGTTGGGCCGCGGCGCGGTGCCACGTGGGAGCAATGCGTCCCCAACCGGGATGCATTGCTCTACTATAAATATTGGGCGAAATCAGCCTCCCAAACTCACACCATTCTTCATTTCCTTTCTATTGCTCTCTACTCCCATTGCTTAGGAGTTCTTACTCAGATTTCTATTGCTTGGAGGCGATTTCTAGCCTATTTCGGGCGATCTTGGAGCTGCTATCTTCTTTGTTTCTTATACTGTTTGGAGACGATTCTATTGCTGGTCTTCTTTCTCTTCTCGTATTCTTTGATTGACAAGGGATAGCTCTCCACTTGAGGTAATTTTTTCTACCAAAATTTTAATGTCCAAAACTTGAACTTAACATTAGTATGCAATATTACAATTGAAATAATTGTATTGCTACTCCTTAATTCCACATTAGTGAAATAATGATGTCAAAAATGACAATTGAAGGTTAATTAATACCTGAAAAATTATTGTTCGGAATTGCAAAATTATTGTTATGAAATGTTAATGTTACTGAAAAAAATAGCAAAATTGTTGTTGAATAGAAATGTTAATTATACTAAAAAATAGTATAATTGTTGTTCTAAAAAGTTAATGTTATAGAAATAATCGTAAAATAAATTTAGTTCCAAATTCAAAATTATTGTTCTAAAATCTTAGCTACTCTTTTAAAAATGATGTCACTGTTCTAAAATATTAATTCATGTTAATATAATGTTCTAAAATATGAATTATTGTTTTACAATGATAGGAACATGGCATCTAGTTCAAATTCACGAATTGTCAAGATCCGATATGATGGTGAATTTCTCTCTGATGGGTCTTATTCTAGTCGATCTGTTAGACCCATAAATATTTCACTTATTAATACCCTATCTAAACTAAAATCATATATCTATACAACACTTGACATCAATCCCAACCACTTCTCTATCAAAATATCCTATCTTTTCCCTAGAGAAAATCATATACTCGTACAAGTTGATGATGATGCATACAGAACCTTGTTATCACTTTCATCTGATGCCTATATTGATATGTTTCTTGAAAAAATATCTATCCACCAATAGCCTTGTTTCATGGGTCTATTGAATCAATTTCAATCTCAATTCCCTCACAATCATTTATGTAGTCAACCACCTCAATTCTCTCAAAGTCATTTAATTTTTGAATGGACTCAACCACCTCAATTCTCTCAAATTTATTTAACTGCTGAATGGAGTCAACCACCTCAATTCTCTCAAAATCCTACTGAGAATGTTGGTGTTGAGGTTGACGAGGGAGACAATGATAGTGATCATGAATGTGATAATGATAGTCATCACAAAGGTGATACAAATATTGATATTGAAGGTGGTAATAATAGTGAACCACCTGAGGAGGAGTCATTGATTTAAACTGATGATGAGCACACACATCCATTCCCTGACTCTATTGTAGCATTGAGTTCTATTCCATCCATATTTGACAACCAATGGCCCCAACATGAACACATTGATTCCAACTGTGAAGCTTTTCAAGATGATGACTGGGTGGAAGATTTTTGTCATGAATTTCATCTCAATTATAATCCTTCCAGCATTGTTATATATGAGGGTGCTTTATTTGCATCCAAAGTTGTACTAGTTGAGACACTCAAAAAATAGTCGATACAAAAGAATGTCCAGTACCGTACATTACACTCAAATAATCGTCATCTTCAACTTGTTTGTATCCATGATCCACAATATCCTTGGAGATTGACCGCTTTCCAGTCCAAAAGAGCAGGTGGCATGTGGAAGATAAAATGTTGTAAAGCAGGCCACAATTGTGAATTAACTGTTATGAATCATGATCATCACCAAGCCACAACATCTTATATTGCTCGAATGATAATGTCAATCCTAGTATCACGATTGGATATGTCGACACGAAAAATTCATGACAAGGTGATTGCTGAACTAAGGCTCCAGATATCTTACAAGAAGGCATATCTAGTGAGGAGGAAGACTGTCTGTAAAATATTTGGAGACTGGGGATCATCATATCATAGTTTGTTTTCGTTCTTGATATCTCTGATACAATATATTCCAAGAACTATATATGCCCACCTTATTGATGATTATACCCTTCAAACTGAAGGCAATCGTAGATTCAAGCGGGTGTTTTAGGAATTTGGTCTAGCTGTGAGGGGTTGGGCCTATTGCAGGCATGTTCTTACTGTTGATGGCACATTTTTAACAGGAAAATATACTAGCATACTTCTCATTGCATGTGGCATAGATGCTGATAATGGTCTATTTCTACTTGCTTTTGCTGTTGTCGAGAAAGAAAATAAGGACTCCTGGGAGTGGTTCTTTGGTTGTCTACAAACTTGCATTCCAATAATTCCATGATGTACAGACTTCTGTATTATTTCTGATCGAATGAGTGGGATTTTTGCAGCACATGAATCAAAATTTGATTGGGCTCAACAGCGTTATTGTCTTCGACATCTTCGGGAGAACTTCCATAAGTAGTTCAAGTCCTAGAAGTTGAGGGAGATTTTGTGGAAGGTGGGATCAACAACTGATACACATGAATTTGATCATCATATGACTGTTATAGAAACCAGAGAACCAACAGCGAAGGTGTATTTATTAGGAAAAAATCCAGTACTTTGGTCTCTCACATATGAAAGAGGTTGCAGGTATGGGTCATTGACTAGAAATCATTTTGAAGGGTATAATGGAGTCTTAAAAGGTGTTAGAGGTTTTCCAATATAGGCATTAATTGTTGCCACATACTATCACTCCATGACAATGTGGCTGGAGATGCGTAATCTCACAAATAAACGTGCACAAGATGGACTAAAACGGCCCTTGTGGGTTCATGATAAACTTTATAATGTTTGAGAGGATGCAAAAAAACTGACAATACACATCCATGTGAACAATGATGAATGGCTTGTTGGTGACATGGATGGACATAGATTTCAAGTAATAGTACATCCAAATGGTGGTTGTCAATGCAGTTGTGGTTTTCCACAACAATGGCATTATCCATGTTCTCATGTTTGGGTAGTTGCAGACTCTGTCAATTGGGATCTTGATGCACTTGTGAGCGCATATTATACAAATGAGGCTTATTCAAACGCATACAAAACTGAATTTCGTGGTATTCCCGACAAGAGGTATTGGCCTCAATTTGATTAAAGTAGAGGTATTTATCCCTTATTACCCCCTAGGAAATGAAGGCAAGCTAGAAGACCAAAGAAAAAGAGAAGGCCTTCAACTATGGATGTTGATCCAAATCAATATACATATCACTGTCATAAGTGTGGTAGAAGGGGCCATAATAGATACACTTTTCCTAATGTAATATGATGTTTGGTCATGTAATGTTTGCTATTTCAATTTACTCAAGGCATGTATTGTTTGCAATTTCAGTTTGTTCAAGTCATGTAATGTTTGCAATTTCAATTTAATCACGTAATGTAATGTTTGCAATTTCAATTTACTCAAGTCATGTAATGTTTACAATTTAATCACGTCATGTAATGTTTGTAATTTTACTAAAAGAATGGATTTATAATGGGTTTTTTATATATATGGATCATCGAAGGTCATGGACATTTCACATGTCAGTAGAGTTAATCCAAATAATATCTACAAAGTGCCTACAGGGGAATATGGCTCATCAAACTCTATTGGATGATTATTGGAATGGCGTACCTAATTTGTTATACAACAAGTTAGGATTTATAGTGACAAAAGAACAAGCAAAATTTCATTGGCAATTTTTAAAGCAAATGTTTTACATGTATGAATAACTTCTTGAGCTACCTGGTTGGTATTGGGATCACACTAAACAGAAAGCAATTCCAATCAATGAACAAGTTAAAAACCATTTAGCTGTATCACATCCAGAGATACATCGAGTTGTACATCAAATGTGGCCATTTTATGAACCTCTTGATTAGAGATTGAAGATATTGAATCAAATGCAATAACTTATTTTTGTAATATTTCTCTTTTAGTAGTTCATGTTGTATTTTAATATTGTTTGGTAGTTCATATATTTGAATTAATTTCATCTTATGTAATGAAGAATTTTGACAAAATTATATGTTGTACAATATTTGTACTTTTCATTTAATATAATATTTGTACTTTTCATAGATATCGATCCTCGACAAGCAACTTTCTGACTCTCCCAGCACCACATCATGTTGGCACAATGGCCAATTAATGTCCCAGATATATTAGAAAATATTTCCATGGCTAGTTTTGGGCTTGTTCATAGGCTACCTTCTATCCACCTTGACCCCACTTTAATCACTACATCAGTTAACCGATGGGACAATACTAGCATTACTTTTAGATTTCCCCCGTTTGAGATGACTGTAACATTTCAAGATATTGCAGTGTTTCTGGGTCTTAGGATTGATGGCCCACCTGTTATAGCTTCTTATCCTATAGGTGTAATGAGGGGCAGTTTTCTTCTTGGTCTTACCTTTGTGAGAATTTCTTAGGAGATGCACCAGATGGGATGTCTAAGTGTCATATCTCCTTGATTTGGCTGCGTGAGAACTTCATGGATATGGATCTGACCGTGGGTGATGAAAGAGCAACAACTAAAGCTAAGGACAAGGTACAACAGGACATATATCCTATACTTCTTAGGTAGTTACCTTATCCCAGATAGTATCAGAGATAGAGTGCATGTTAGGTACCTCCCTTTTGTATCTGATTTTGCATATTGTGGCACTCTATCTTGGGGTGCTGCAACTCTAGCTTACTTATATAGGGAGTTATATAAGGCTACCACCCGGTCCAGGAGAACTACCCATCTGTCAGGTTGTGTCTGTCTATTGCAGCTGTGGTGTTGGGAGAGATTGGGAATTGGACGCCTAGGTTCATTTGTTATGCAATGGGGGGAGTGGCCAGAAGATGTTCCCTTGGGTTACAGGTAAAAATTTACACAATTAATTTTAATATTTGTTCAAACATTATGTAGTGTTTATCTAAATATAGTTTGTCAATTTAATAGGTTGCCTACCTTTGTCCAAAAGAGTGACACTATTAGGGGAACAATCCAGTTTTACGATTCATCATTTGACCAGATTTTTCCCTCTCATGTATAACTTACTTACCACTACTAACATGTTGTATGGTATATGTGTCGCCGTTCGGGGCGTATTGGCCCAACAGGAATCAGGACGCATTGCCCTCTTGTGGGGCCAATGCGTCACGCGCGGAGATGCCTCAACATCTAAATTTTTCCACGCAGGCAATGCGTCTGGGACGGGGACGCATTGCTCCCACCCATCACCTGGACCCGCAACCCAACAGCTATTTTGCCGTTGGGCCGCGGCGTCATGCCACGTGGGAGCAATGTGTCCCCAATCGGGAAGCATTGCTCTCCTATAAATATTGGGCGAAATCAGCCCCCCAAACTCACACCATTCTTCATTTCCTTACTCTTGCTCTCTACTCCCATTTCTCAAGAGTTCTTGCTCGGATTTCTACTGCTTGGAGGTGATTTCTAACTTCTTTCGGGCGATCTTGGAGCTGCTATCTTCTTCGCTTCTTGTACTACTTCGAGGTGATTCTACTGCTGGTCTTCTTTCTCTTCTCGTATTCTTTGGTTGGCAAGGGAGAACTCTCCATTTGAGGTAATTTTTTCTACTAAAATTCTAATGTCTAAAACTTGAACTTAACATTAGTATGCAATATTACTGAAATAATTGTATTTCTCTGCTTAATTCCACATTAGTGAAATGATTATGTCAAAAATGACAATTGAAGGTTAATTAATACCTGAAAAATTATTGTTCAGAATTTTAAAATTGTTGTTCTGAAATATTAATTTTACTGAAAAAATAGTAAAACTTTTGTTGAATAGAAATGTTAATGTTACTTAAAAAATAGTAGAATCGTTGTTCTAAAAAGTTAATGTTATAGAAAAAATCATAAAATAAATTTAATTCTAAATTCAAAATTATTGTTCTAAAATCTTAACTACTCTTTTAAAAATGATGTCACTGTTCTAAAATATTAATTCATGTTAATATAATGTTCTAAAATATGAATTATTGTTTTACAATGATAGGAACATGGCATCTAGTTCAGATTCATGAATTGTCAAGATGCGATATGATGATCAATTTCTCTCTGATGGGTCTTATTCTAGTCGATCTGTTAGACCCATAAACATTTCACTTATTAATACCCTATCTGAACTAAAATCATATATCTATACAACACTTGACATAAATCCCAACCACTTCTCTATCAAAATATCCTATCTTTCCCTGGAGAAAATCATATGCTCGTACAAGTTGATGATGATGATGCATACAAAACCTTATTATCACTTTCAGCTGATGCCTATATTGATACGTTTCCTGAAAAAACATCTATCCACCAACAACCTTGTTTCATGGGTTTATTGAATCAATTTCAATCTCAATTCCCTCACAATCATTTATGGAGTCAACCACCTCAATTCTCTCAAAGTCATTTAACTACTGAATGGAGTCAACCACCTCAATTCTCTCAAATTTATTGAACTGCTGAATGGAGTCAACCACCTCAATTCTCTCAAAATCCTACTACTGAGAATCTTGGTGTTGAGGTTGACGAGGGAGATAATGATAGTGATCACAAAGGTGATAACAATAGTGATATTGAATGTGGTAATAATAGTGAACCACCTGAGGAGGAGTCATTGATTGAAACTGATGATGAACACACACATCCATTCCCTGACTCTATTGCAGCATTGAGTTCTATTCCATCCGTATTTGACAACCAATGGCCCCAACATGAACACATTGATTCCAACTATGAAGCTTTTCAAGATGATGACTAGGTGGAAGATTTTTGTCATGAATTCCATCTCAATTACAATCCTTCCAGCACTGTTATATATGAGGGTGCTTTATTTGCATCCAAAGTTGTACTGGTTGAGACGCTCCAAAAATGGTCGATACAAAAGAATGTCCAGTACGGTACATTACGCTCAAATAATTGTCATCTTAAACTTGTTTTTATCCATGATCAACAATGTCCTTGGAGATTGACCGCTTGCCAGTCCAAAATAGCAGGTGGCATGTGGAAGATAAAACGTTGTAAAGCATGCCACAATTGTGAATTAACTGTTATGAATCATGATCATCACCAAGTCACAACATCTTATATTGCTTGAATGATAATGGCAATCCCAGTATCACGATTGGATATGTCGACATGATAAATTTGTGACAAGGTGAATGTTGAACTAAGGCTCTAGATATCTTACAAGAAGGCATATCTAGTGAGGAGGAAGGTTGTCTATAAAATATTTGGAGACTGGGAATCATCATATCATAGTTTGTTTTCGTTCTTGATATCTCTGACACAATATATTCTAAGTACTATATATGCCCACCTTATTGATAATTATACCCTTCAAACTGAAGACACTCGTAGATTCAAGCGAATGTTTTGGGAATTTGGTCCAACTGTGAGGGGTTGGGCCGATTGCAGGCATGTTCTTACTGTTGATGGCACATTTTTAACAGGAAAATATACTAGCACACTTCTCATTGCATGTGGCATAGATGCTAATAATGGTCTATTTCCACTTGCTTTTGCTGTTGTCGAGAAAGAAAATAAGTACTTCTGAGAGTGGTTCTTTGGTTGTCTACAAACTTGTATTCCAATCATTCCATGACGTACAAACTTGTGTATTATTTCTGATCGAATGAGTGGGATTTTTCCAACACTTGAATCAAAATTTGATTGGGCTCAACATCGTTATTGTCTTTGACATATTCGAGAGAACTTCCATAAGCAGTTCAAGTCCCAGGGGTTGAGGAAGCTTTTGTGGAAGGTGGGATCAACAACTGATACATATGAATTTGATTGTCATATGACTGTTATAGAAATCATAGAACCAGTAGCGAAGGCATATTTATTAGGCCAAAATGCAGTACTTTGGTCTCTCGCATATGATAGAGGTTGCAGGTATGGGTCATTGACTAGCAATCATGTTGAAGGGTGTAATGCAGTCTTAAAAGGTATTAGAGGTATTTATCTCTTATTACCCCCTAGGAAATGATGGCAAGCTGGAAAACCAAAGAAAAAGAGAAGGCCTTCAACTATGGATGTTGATCCAAATCAATATACATATCACTGTCATAAGTGTGGCAGAAGGGGCCATAATAGACACACTTTTCCTAATGTAATATGATGTCTGGTCATGTAGTTTTTGCTATTTCAATTTACTCAAGGCATGTAATGTTTGCCATTTTAGTTTGTTCAAGTCATGTAATGTTTGCAATTTCAATATAATCACATAATGTAATGTTTGCAATTTCAATTTACTCAAGTCATGTAATGTTTACAATTTAATCACATCATGTAATGTTTGAAATTTCACTAAAAGAATGGATTTATAATGGTTTGTTTTATAGATGGATCATTGAAGGACATGGACATTTCACATGTCGGTAGAGTTAATCCAAATAATATCTACAAAGTGCCTACATGGAAAAATGGCTCATCAAACTCTATTGGACGATGACTGGAATGACGTACCAGATTTGTTGTAAAACAAATTAGGATTTATAGTGACAAAAGAAAAAGCAAAATTTTAAGGGAATTTTTAAAGAAAATGTTTTACATGTATGAAGAACTTCTTAAGCTACTTGTTTGGTATTGGGATCATACTAAACAGAAAGCAATGTCAATCACTGAACAAGTTAAAAACCATTTAGTTGTATCACATCCAGAGATACATCGAGTTGTACATCAAATGTGGCCATTTTATGAACCTCTAGATGAGATATTGAATCAAATGCAATAACTAATTATTGTAATATTTCTCTTTTAGTAGTTCATGTTGTATTTTAATATTGTTTGGTAATTCATGTATTTGAATTAATTTCATCTGATGTAATGAAGAATCTTGACAAACTTATATGTTGTACAATATTTACACTTTTCATTTAATGTTATATTTTTACTTTTCATAGATATGGCTCCTAGACAAGCAACCTTCTGACTCTCCCAGCACCACATCATGTTTGCACAATGGCTTATTACTGACCCAGATGTTTTAGAAAATATATCCATGGCTGGTTTTGGGCTTGTTCATAGGCTACCTTCTATCCACCCTGACCCCACTTTAATCACTGCATTAGTTAACCGGTGGGACAATACTAGCAATACTTTTAGATTTCCCCCGTTTGAGATGACTGTAACACTTCAAGATGTTGCAGTGCTTCTAGGTCTTAGGATTGATGGCCCACCTGTTATAACTTCTTATCCTATAGGTGTAAATGAGGGGCAGTTTTCTTCTTGGTCTCACCTTTGTGAGAATTTCTTAGGAGATGCACCAGATGGGATGTCTAAGCGGCATATCTCCTTGATTTGGGTGCGTTAGAACTTCATGGATATGGATCTGACCGTGGGTGATGAAGAGCAACAACTAAAACTGAGGACAAGGTACACCAGGACATATCTCCTATACGTCTTAGGTAGTTACCTTATCCCAGATAGTACTTATCCCAGATAGTATCGGGGATAGAGTGCATGTTAGGTACCTCCCTCTTGTGTCTGATTTTGTACGTTGTGGCACTCTATCTTGGGGTGCTCCAACTCTAGCTTAATTATATAGGGAGTTGTATAAGGCTACCACCCAGTCCAGGAGAACTGCCCATCTGTTAGGTTGTGTCTGTCTATTGCAACTGTGGTGTTGGGAGAGGTTGGGAATTGGATGCCCAGGTTCAATTGTTATGCAATGGGGGGAGTGGCTAGAAGATGTTCCCTTGGGTTACAGGTAAAGATCTACATAATTAATTTTTATATTTGTCCAAACATTATGTAGTGTTTATCTAAATATATTTTTTCAATTTAATAGGTGGCCTACCTTTGTCCAAAGCAGGGGAACAGTCCAATTTTACGATTCATCATTTGAACAGATTATTCCCTCACAGGTATAACTTACTTACCTCTACTAACATGTTGTAGGGTATATGTTTTATTTATTTACAATTTAATCCATTTTATATGATACATGTTGTCTATATGAATAACTTGTTGTCTACATATTGTCTTCCCGACTATGCTCTATCGTAGGATCCCATACCCACTCATACCACAGCCCCTGATCCCACTCCTACTCCTACTCCTACTATTGTACTTACTGCTCCCGAGCTCACTCCCACTTCTCAGTTCAAAGGAAGGGGACATACAAGCCCATACTTTGAAGGAGTTGGTTCTTATTCTTCATTCATCACCCCACCTCAACCAACATCCTACCATAGAGAAAGTTCTTCTTCTGTTCCATACACTCCATTCCTACCACCAGTTATTCATGAGAGCCGACCACCACCTTATGCCACGTATTCACCTACTATGTTTGATTTATCAGGATGCACCCCACCTGATGCAAAATATTCTGGTTTTCAGAGACCCCTCACCCCACCTCCACCTGTTCATTTCTACCCTGATGCTCGCCAACATCCTCCTATGCAGTTGTCCCCAGTTCAGGCATCTCCAGATGACATCGGTACAGAGGAGCCAGATGTAGAGGGAGGTGGGCGAGGACGTCGTGGGCGAGGAGGACACGCTTAGTTTTTTATATATTGTATTGTGTTGTATGTATGCCTTTGTGAAGACATCTATTGTATGTGTATCTATCATATTATGATATCACATTGGTTCATTTTGGATCTATCATATTGTTCTGTTGTGTGTTGTGTATTATTTTCTCGTCATGTTGGTTCATATTTTAACCTTGTTTTTAATTTGCTATCTCATTTTTTTAGATTAAGTTCTTATTATATAATCAATTAGGAACCAACTGATGTTGGTTGTAATACCACTCATATATTCCATATGTATGTTACAAGCTATTGAAATTGACAAATTTATAATATTTGGGTATATTAAAGACATCCAAATACAAGTGAACGGTTTGTAAATGTACAAATATAATCAATATTGTTAATATACATATCAATAACCATGAAAGAATATCAATGACTGCAAAAATATTTGAAAAAAAATAATGTGTCCTGCATGGGGACGTATTGCTGCAATGCGTCCCCGACTGGGACACATTGGTGCAATGCGTCCCAGCAACAGACGCATTGGTCCCACAAGAGGACAATGCGTCCCAAACCGGGATGCATTGCCCTCTTGTGAGACCAATGCGTCTGCTGCTGTGACACATTGGCTCGCGAGACAGCAAGGACGCATTGCTCCGCAAATGTGTCATTTTGGGCAATAAGTTCAAAATTGTGCCATTTAGAGAATAAAATATGGAAAATGTGCCATTTAGGTTTTTTGGCCTTTTCTGGCATTGGCTACGCACGAGCTACATACATCGATACTCATATATCCGTAATTGTGAATAAACTGCGCCTGTATTCATAAATATTGTTCATCACTATCTCATTTGCACTTCTAAGTTACGTAGCAGGCTCATGGGTTGTGTTGGTAAGTCTACCCCCCAGATTATCAATCCTGGTCTGCATACACCGTTGCAACTTCATGATTACAAAGTAGGTTCATTAATAAACCATGAAGGTGGCTGGGTTGAATAGTTCATCAAACACTGATTTTCACTACGAAGTATTTACCCCAAGGTCGTTAAGCGAGCATCTGGAAGTTACATGTCCAGCACAAGCTTAAAATGTTTTTGTGGACGGCTATGCATAATGGTCTCATGACTGATAGCAATAGAGAACGCTGAGGTTTCACTGGTGATCCCCTCTGTCCTGGTTGTGGCAACGAGGTGGAGACCTTTCTTCATGTGGTTCGGGAATGCAAGCATATCAAAGGTGTCTGGAGTCTGCTTAAGGGGGAGACCAGACATGACCATGGGACTCTTCTTCTCAATGGATTTCGTCGAATATTCAAAAAAGAAGGATGTGTGAACACTGACAGACCTAGTTTGTTTATTGTGTCTGGCAGAACGATGCGAGTTTGTGTTTCAGTACAAAAAACTGAACAAAACCAACATATTTTGTTTCACCAGATCCGACGTTGCTGTATGCCTTCAGGCGTTCAGGGACAGAAATGGCTCTAGTGCGAGCAGTCAGGAGAAAGACAAGTGGTCTCCTCCTCCTGGTAAGGTCCTCTTGAATGTGGAGGCATCTGTTTCCACAAAGAAGAACTATGCTGCAACGAGATTTGTGGTTAGGTCTGCGATTGGAAATTGGATCTTGGGGGGCATTTCAATCTGGATGTGCTGGCCATGGAGTTGCAGGCTATTGTTGATGGCATTAGAGAATTCATGGTGGTTAAGGGGTTTGTGAATATACTCCTGCTAATTACACGGCAGACTGCACTATGATCAAGAACCTTAGCTCTCAGCTAGCAAAGTATCTTGTCTTCTGTAATAGAAAGTGTGATAAGAGTGGCAGACTGTGCTGCAAAGTGCCTAGTGGGCTGGTAATCAGGTTTTCTTTAATAGGAGTTCTAGACTCAATGCCCGGATTTCCTCTGTAACATTGTTCGGGATGAAGCCACATTGGTTTAACCTGGATGTAATAACAATCCTTTTGTTTTGCGGAATGAACACAAAGTTACAATATTATCCCAGTCTATGCTTCCTTAGCACCGGATCATAAAGATAGTCTCAAGTGAACAGAGCGGTAAGCAACTCGACAGGTGCACGTGTCCGACACCATTGCACATTCTTTCTATTGTGGCTGCTTCAACAACTCGAATATTCCTTTGCACTCTGGGATCTCAAGTGTTTTACAGTTTGCACGTCTTGTGAATGGAGTAAAAATACAAAATTGTGATTTTCGCAGTTCCAAGGATATCTTCCAAGATTAGAGCCTCTAACATCGTAGAAACACTGTATAATTATATATATATACCCATAAGAACAGTCATATATCTGTGTAACTGCATAACAGGATCATGACAATTAACTGATGTGTACGTTAATGATTGTATACATATCCATAACAAACACGGCATTATGTATGGATATTACGGTCAAAACAGTCATATCTAGTATTTCTAAGAAACCATCTCTCTCTAGTCGATTTAGCTATAGAATCCTTGAACTCATAATAGTTGTATGTTGTTAGCTACCGACTTTTAGTTACTGAGCGAATGTGAAATTTGCTATGCATATGTACTGACATATAGAAATTTATGTTTCACTTCCCATGCAAATCGATCCTACTATTACGGGACGGAGATGTTGTAGTACTGATAGAAACACGTATTAGCTGTAATTCAATGGTTGTTGATTACAAACATATATAGACCCATGGTTATATATATATTTATTATTTTCATTTAGTTACTTTTGAGTATATGAATTATAAGTGGCACTGTAACCTACAATTTGATAGTCAAAATTCTTCTTAGCATATGTTGTCATTCTGTTTGCTAGTTAAAATTACGAGGAGAAGGGGCATCTATGGAAGTTTATGATAGAAGAGGAGACGGTATTGAGAGTCACACTTAACACAGTGTGCAGGCTCTTTCATATATAGTATGTGAGTACAACAGCTCTATCCGATAGTATCAGATCTACAACAGTCATGGCATAGTGCTCGCACTTATAGCGCTGATGGTGAGTACATGTGTGTGAGACTCGGTTACAGGTGCATGAGACTAATTACAAAATATCTAATTACACTAGATATTTCAACATCCTCCCTCAATCGGAACTGGTAAGACCAGACTTAGATTGTGTCGTAATCTTGAGAACATTGGTGTCCCTAGGGGCTTTGTGAATATATCTGCAATCTGATTTTGTGTTGGAATGAACCTTATGTCAAGCATTTTCCTTGCAACTCATTCTCTAACAAAATGAAAATCCACTTCTATGTGCTTAGTTTGAGCATGGAAGACTGGATTGGCTGAGAGATAAGTGGCACCCAAGTTGTCACACCACAGAGTTGGTGTGTTCATCTGAGATATTCCCAATTCACCCAATACAAATTGAAGCCAAATTTGCTCAGACGTCGCATTGGCGAGTGCTTTGTACTCTGACTCGGTTGAAGATCGAGACGCATTGACATGTTTACGACTGCTCCAGGAGATTAAGTTACTCCCAAGGTATATTGCAAAACCACCCGTGGATCGGCAATCATTTGAACATCTTGCCCAATCGATATCTAAGAATGCATTGAGCCATGTTGAGCTGGACCTATGAAATGTGAGTGCAGCTTGAGAGGAGTGTTTGAGGTAGCGCATGATCCTCTTCACAGTTGACCAGTGTTCAGTTGTTGGTGAGTGCATGAACTGACATACCTTGTTGACAACAAATGAGATGTCAGGTTAGGAGATAGTAACATACAGCTAGGCGCCCACTGTGATGCGATGACATCAGTGGATGATAAGGGTTGTCCAACATATTTAGAGAGCTTTTCAGATGTACTCATTGGAGTGGCAGTAGGTTTACACAATTGCATGTTCACCCTCTGTAGAATGTCACTGATATACCTGGATTGAGACAGTGTAATGCCACCACCATTATTATGACTGACTTTGATGCCAAGGAAGTAGTGTAGCTCCCCCAGATCCTGGATAGTGAAGTGACTGTGAAGTTGTGCAATGAGGCGATCAATGGCTTGAGAAGAAGAACTTGCTACTATAATATCATCCACATATATCAGCATGCAAATAATGACACGGTCGAAGCAAAAAATGAACAGAGAAGTATCTGCCTTGGATGGTCGAAAACCCAGGTCAATAAGTATGTGACTTAGCTGTGAATACCAAGCGCGAGGAGTTTGTTTTAGCCCATAGATGGCCTTCTTGAGCTTACCAATCTGGTGTGGGTATATGGGATCTTCAAACCCAGGAGGCTTGCACATGTAAACTTCTTCTTCAAGGACCCCATGGAGAAACACATTTTGGACATCTATCTGTCGAAGACTCCAGCCTCACGAGACTGCAAGAGCAAGTATGAGGCGTACAGTAGCATGTTTTACTATTGGATTGAATGTATCTTCATAGTCAATGTCAAATCGTTGCTTGAACCCTTCACGACTAGGAAAGCTTTATATCGATCAATTCTTCCATCTTGCTTGTGTTTAATTTTATACACCCACTTGTTGTCAATGACATTTAATCCAAGTCGGTGATGAACTAGCTCCCAAGTATCATTTTGAAGTAGAGCAGAAAACTCCTCTTGCATAGCTTGACGCCAACGTGTATGCTTGAGAGCGTCGGCATGGATGACTGGTTAAGGGATATCAGAGCTAGCAACCATGAATACACTGCGAAGAGACGAATTATATCATATTGTACCATCAGTGAATGTATTTGGTTTCTGAACATTATCACGTAGTCGCGTGATCATGGGATGTCCTTCTGGTTTTGGTGGTGGCACATCTTGTACTGGCGTATCAGGAGTGGCCTGATTGGAAGGAGAGGTATCTCCAGACAATCCATTTCCTAAATTTAAGTTAGTAACAGGTATAGCGGTGGTATTACCACATGTGACATTGCTTGCCGAATCAATGTGTGAAAAGGGATTAAGATTAGGCAAAAGGAGAGCAGACCCAAGAGGAATAACAGATGGCATAGATGCATTGATGTGATCAGTAGGGTGGGGAAAATAACATCTCGTGAGATATAAACATGATGAGAAGGGCGGTGAAGGAATTTATACCCTTTATGCATAGGGCTATAGCCTAGAAACACACATGGAAAAGACTTATATTACAGCCTATGTGCATTGTATGGCCGTAAATGGGGCCAACAGACACACCCAAAAACAAGAAGCATCATGTAGTCAGGTTTGGTGCCTAGAAGTTTTTCAAGAGGTGTGGAGTATCCAATGATTCGAACGGGTGTTATATTGATAAGGAAGTGTTATAACCCCAATTTTTTTGTTCAAATAGTGAGAAATATAATTTCTCATATTAAAGCTAATGGAACAAATAATGATATGTTTTGTTTTGATTAAATGGATACCATTCACAATAGCCTTGATTGGTTGTGTTTCGGGCTTTGTTGGCTATTTGGCCCAAATACCGAGGAAATTCAATTAGTAAATGAATAATCGAAATTCTAAGAAAAGAAATATGTGGAAACCTCTAGAAGGCAAATCCAAAGAGGATTTCGTGCCTCTTGGGTTCCTTGGGTGCCAAGGAGTCCAAGGTTGCAAAAAGAAAGCAGTAAGAAAAGAAAAGATTAATTAAGTTTTTCTTTATGAAGAAAGAAATTGGAAAATAATGAGAAAATGTGGAAAATGAGTGGAAAGAGGCATAAATGAGATTTCTTGGGGAAATTTCGTATCCATGAGATTCCTAATGATAAAAGGAATACCAATGAAGAAAATAAAAGAGAAATAAAGAGAAATCCTCAAAAAGAACTAATTTAATCAGAGATAAACAAGATAATGAGGAATTATGTGAAGTAATGCATTTAGATGCATCTAAGTGGATAATAAGTATCCAATAAAAAGAATTTCGAAATCATGGAGTGTCTTGGGATCCAAGGAGTCCCAATAAATAGGAAAGAAAGAGAGAATACTAAAAAGGCAAAATAAGAGGATAATGTGTTGCATTATTAATGAATTATGTTGTATTGTTTAAAAGGACAATATTTTCTATAAAGGAAAAAAGGTTTTCATGGTTAATGGATTAAAATGCAAGAACAATGATGATAAGAGTAAGGATTTTCGAAATCCTAATATCATAGGAGGAAGGAATAAAAAAAATAAAAAAAATAAAAAAAAGGAATATGAAAGAGAGAGAGAAACTTGCTTTAAGTGAAGGAATATAGTTCCTATTAGGATTAGGCTTTATTCCTTCATGGGCAAGCATATTGGGGTAGGAGGGACCCTCATCTATAAAAGGGTAGACCTTTGGATGAGCCCAAGCAAATTCCTTGTGTCTATCTCTCCACTCCATCTTCTTCTTCATCAAAACCCTAAGTCTTGGGTGGTGTCTTCTTTGGAGTAACAGAGAGTTGTGGAGGCATCCAGAGGGTGTCCTGTTGAACCCCGATGATCAGTGAGTCGTCACCCAACACCCTTGAACGACGAACTTCACCCCAACCGCTGGTGGCCACCTGCAGCACGGCTGCAATAGGCTGTGGGTCGCGACCGTGCAGAGCCTGGTACCGGACGTGGCATCCATAACCGAGCTAGATCCACCTGCGTGGGGGTTCGACGGAGGCAATGGAGCCGCCCCCAGTGGCCGACGAGGTCCAGGGAGCAGCCACTAGGCCGCGCACACCCTTGCTGCAGCGGCTGACCTAGGCGCTCGCGGGGAAGAGGATGACGGAGTGCATTGGACGGTTTTGCCCTCCGCCAGCTGAAGAGCGCATCTAATTGATCGGGGGTATAAGCGTCTATTCGAAATGTTCCAAATCGATCGCTGTACATAGCAAGGATGACGTGGCGCAATGCCATTGGCCAAGTAAGTGGATATTTGCAAAATTCATATCTAGCAAACCGTAACTCGGATTGAGACGAATATTATATGAAAATTGATCCTCAGAACGAGAGGAATCCATTAAAAATATAATTGGAGCCTGTTTATGTTTGCAATTTGAAAAGTAATAGAGGTTATTAACTTTAGTGTAATGATGATTAAGAAACCCTACTTTGATATGATTAATGTGATTAATAGGGTTTAATGGATCTTTAGGGTTAAAAAAGGTTGATGATAATCTGTTAAATGTAAAAAGGTACATAATGATAAAAAAGGAATAACTTTGCACATAATTAGTCTAATTTAGAGTTTATGTGCTTAAATATGCATGAAATTTGAAAAGGGGCATAAAGTTATCATCTTTAATGTTTTAATTAAAGGAAAACCCTTAGATTTGATGGTAAATGGTCTTAATGACATAATTCAAGTTGATATTAACATGTTGTTATTAAAAGTGAAAATAGGATCTAAAATATGATCTTTTATATATATATTTGGCTTAATTTAGGGTTTCATGCATTAATGAGCTTGAAAACCCTAATTTTGATGAATATGTCTTTTAATTGGTTTAATTGTGTAAATCCACGAATAAAATAGAGATGTGATGATTCTAAGCCGATTTGAGCATAAAAGATTCTTAATGTGGATAATTTGAGTAATTAGGGTTTTTATGAGTGGATAAGTTGTTTTAGGGTTTGTTAACTTAAAAAGGATAAAGTTCGAGAAATTGATCTAAGAAACTCTAATGCATCCTAATGAGACTTAGAAACCTTAGAAAGGTGTCCCAAGTCAATAAGGAGTTGTTTGGGATATGCTTGTGACATTTAGACATTATACATGTTTTCATGATCAATGTTTGCTTGATTGATTGATTGGCTTGCTTGATTGGACATCTAGTTGGATTTGGATAAATTGTTTCTTGAGATCTCCAAGACAGGGATGTGTTTACTTATGAATAACCGCTTAGTTTTCCGATGGTTTCTCGGACGTTTAATCACATTGAATGCAACTAAACTGTTCGGATGTTCATATTGCAAATATAAAGTGACTATGACTATCACTTAATGTATATGCCTATAAGCTCATATCTTGGTTCTCTCTATGGCATAATAGCTAACCTAGTACATGGCTGCCTATGGGTAGGTCCATCAGGTTAGAGAAAGGCCTAGTACATGGCTACCTATTGGGTAGGTCCATCAGGTCTATGGATGACCTAGTACATGGCTACCTATTGGGTAGGTCCATCAGGTCTATGGTTGACTTAGTACATGGCTACCATGGAGGTAGGACCATCAAGTCATAATGAGTTAGATATTGGGCTATCTTCGGATAGTTCCATGCGACTCAATTACTTAAAAGAGAGGTGATATTCATGTCCACTGCAGGGATAGCCCAGAGTTCGAGAATAAGTATGGATTGAGTTGTATGGCTTAAAATGTAATCTTGATTGTTAAATGATTAATTGAATGATTACATGGTTATCATAATTGCAAGTTTATTGTTTCTCCCACATACCAGCTTCGGCTGACCGACGTTTTGTTTGTCGGCGTTTTAGGTACAATGAAAAGAACAAACATTAAAATGACACCTTGTGAATTCAAGAATTAAAGAACAAGGAGGAACTAGTTAGAATAGTTCAGCTGAGGTTAGAAGTTTAGTTTGTTCCAATCTCTTCAAAGGTATGCAAAGAAAAATTTTATTACCATTTTCAGTATAGTCTGTTAGAATTTAATAATTGTTTATGGTTATATGTCGAACCTTTGATCCAGGATTAATGGGTGTGGCTTCAACCTCTGGGTCTCCCTTAATTGGGGGTTATCGGAAGGTGGGGTCCTAACATTTGGTATCAGAGCTTAGGTTCCTCAGTTAACCATTAATAATTATTAAATTTTACAAACTCCATAGAACCCAAGGGAGTTATTAGAGGAGTATCCGAAAGACGGAGGTGTCTAGAAAGGGATCACGACCGGGGGATGGCAAGATTTTCCTCCGCACCGCTAGTCAGAATACGAGGACTCCCGGACCCGTGTGACCGCCTGGCCAAAGTCTTAGGGTATGAATCGAAATAAGATACCTTTAGGACTTCTCATCTTATTCATCCCTTCTCATCACAAAATTCTGATAAGGACCTAAGGGATTAGGGTTTTCTTCTCCTCACCCTCTTGAGGTATGGGTAAGGTTGATAAGGTTTAAGGGATCCTCCCCCCACATTAAAGGAAATGCATGTAAATAAGATGTCATGGACATAAGCTTAATAGAGTAAGCGCAAATTAAAGAATAGATACATGCTTAGATCGTATGACATAGGTTGACATGTCCTCAGAAGAGACCTGAGGCTAGACCTTCTTGTCAGGAGGATAAGTCAGTCTTGGAGATAGAGATCTCCATTGCAGGTAGAGACCTGGCACATCCTCTGGGGATGATGCTAACCCTAACCCTAAGTGAAGGTTAGAGAGAGATGAGTTGGACCAGGAGTTTGAAAGTACAGTCCTTTGGGATACCTTATGATCCATGGATGACCTAACACCTTTGGCAACCCAACCCTGGGAAGGGTCGTGCATGTTAGGGTAAAGGATGGCTCCTTAGATGATGAGGTTAGTGAAGGACCTTAGAAACCCTCTGGGCTTGTGCAAGTAGGGTATAGCTGGCACCTAGGGCATGTCATAGTGCTGACAGTAGGATGAAACCCTGAATAAGGAATTATGATAGAGTATAAAGGGTTATGGATGATCTTGAGCAACCATAAGTTCGAACCTAGGCTTCACCCATGTAGAACATGCCTTTGAGGTTGATCCTTCATGAAGAAAGGACCTCTAATGGTGAGGTTGGATGTGGGGTTAGCTCTAGAGAGAGCAGGAAACCCAGCAAGAAGGTTGGAAGCCTAAAAACCTGAACAATGAATGATAGTGGTTGCCTCATGATCGATCCCTGAAAGTTGATGATATCTTGGTTGCCTTTAGAGGGACCAACCCTAGAGAATGAGAATGAAGCATTTGGTGCCTATGAGCCTATGGTATATGTGTTTATCTTCTGAGGTAGGAAGAAGAGTTCCTTAGACCTAGAAAGGTTTAGTAGCAGGTTATGAGGCCATGTACCTTGTTAATTGTCCTTAAGGAGGACCCAACCCTAAGTGTTGATCGAGAAGAAGGATGACAGGAAGTGCACGAGATGCCTTTTGCAAGCTTGATTCATGATTCAGAGATAGAGCATGCAGTTGGACACCTAAAGTGAACCTAGGGTTCCTAGGCCTAAGAGGGGAAGTGGTATACCTAATGCTCATGATGAGAATTAAGTTTCTATAGTTTCGAGCATGGTACGCCTCATGAATAGAGGAAAAGAGAAGCCCCTAAAGATTAAGGTGTGTTTGAAGAACCCCTCACAACTAGGTTGATGATAAAGAAAGGTATGATCTTGATCCAACATTGAGGAAAGAGGACAAGTATGACCTAGGATGGTTCGGTAAGTGACCTGCTTGTGCCTTACTGGCTTGCTAGGGTTAAGTAGGCTCGTGTGGATGTAAACCCTAGACCTGAGAGCTTTTGTGACCTTAGAGATAGTTTTCCTCCCATCCTGGGAAAGGGACCCCTTTGGGTGTATATCAGTTTTGTTGGTTTAGGGTAACCTAAAGAGGTCTCATAGGATCTTGAGAAGCTAAGTGACAGGTACATAGTATGAGTTTGAATCTACTGACCCATAGATATCCATCTCTATTGCATGTGAATATGGTAACATGGAGGTAACCAATATGGGACTTGACCAAGGTAGGCAGGTTGCCATGATCCCTATGAAAGGATGAGAGTCAGCCCATGAATGCAGAAAGAGAGATGATGAAGACTTGGGTAAGGTTCTAAGTGAACATGTACTGTAATGGAGAATCCTAAGTCTATCCTAGGGTCAGGTTGGGATAAGACCGATGAAAGTAGGAGTTGCCTAATTCCCCAGTTGCACATGACCATAGGGTCGGGAGGTAACAGCTATCATTGTTTGAGGGCCATGGGATAGGAGATTGATCACCTTCATGAACTCATGGGACCCAAAGGGCAGATGAGTAGGGCACTCTCTTGATGCATGAGGGAAGAGGGATGACCCCAAAAGAGTTGATACCCTATAGACCTAGAGGAGGTGACCAAGGATATAAACCTCAGTAGCTTCAAGGCTAGTTGACCATGGAGGTAACCTTGATATCATGATGTCTGTAGAGACATATGTGGCACGTTGCAACTTAGATGTGAAGGTGTATTGGCAAGGTGGGATGTACCATCTCTACTCTTGGAATAGGAAGAACTCTGTATTTGAACTGCAACCAAATGCTCATTACCTCTTGTTATGGGGGTGAGAGATAGGACATTACACATGCCATACACCAAGGATAAGAGATAATGTAGGTTGGAACGTTGCCATGAGAAATGGGGATAGAGAAGATATCTATCCTGGTAAGGTGAATGATACATGGATGGTTTGTAAACCCTAAGAGGAATGAGGTAGTCACCTAATGAGGATGTTTCTTGCATGAGCTAAGTAGAGCTTACAAGTTATACCAGGTTGAGTTTGGTCACCATGATGATGAAATCAGAGAGTGTTCTTAATGGAGATAGACATGGAGTTTGAGGTAATATGATAAGTGAAATACATGGAAGTGTATGTATTCAATGTTACCTAATACCTAAGGATGTGAGGCGGTAATGGATGCTCTGGTTGAGATACATCTGACTTGTTTGATTAGAAGCTAGAAGAGGTTGTTTGGCTAACCTTAAGTTCAAAAAGAAGAGGTGTTGGGATAACACTCAGATGTAACGAGATACGTCGAAAAGTTAAGAGTTGTTTGGTTAGTCAGTCTAGTCCTTGATACAATGGAAGGATGATGATAGAACCTCAAGTGCACTTCTTTGGATAAGAAGGTGATGAAACCCTGATGAGGGTGGTTTAGGGTTTCCAAGGAATTGATCTTGAGGAATCATGACATATCGGAAATCATGATTGAGGATCAACATACACCATGGTACTACCAAGATAGTAAGTGATAATAGCATTTTGACGCTTAAGATAAAGTTGCATGTGGTTTATGACCATGCAAGCTAGGAGGTAAAGGACGAACCCCAGTAACCCAGTGCATCGATATAGAGGACAAAAGAGTCCCTGAGAGGGAATGGGAGTTCATCTCTATGGATGTTGTAAATATCCTCAGGACCAAGGAAGGTCGAGATATAATATGGGTTATGGTAGATCGCCTTACCTAGATGACATAAAGAAGAAAGAGTTCTGTCAAGGGATAGATCTAGTTGAACTACCCATGAGAGAGATGGTTCAACTACACCATGAAGCGAGTTCAAAGGTTCTTGAGTTTGACCTAAAGGTTCACTTCCATAAAGTGGAAGTAGGTACATGAAGAACTCAATGTTAGCATAGCTATCACCCCTAACTATGGTTAGTATGATCCAGACTAAAGGGTCTGATGAGGGCATGTGTGCTCATTCAGGGTGATATCTAGAAACAGTTCTTATCCTATGAAAGATGTGACAATGACCACCATAGCCAGTATCGAGTTTTATAAGAAGCTCTGTAAGGGAGGTTGTGTCGGTCACCACTTCAGTAAGGTGATGTTGGTGAAAGGACCATATGATGGTTAGAAAAGGGACCACAGTGCGTGTAGATGAAGTCACTTTGATCATGCAATGGCTGAAAGGAGCCTAGAGACGAAAAAAGTCATGAGCAGATGCAAAGTAGACTAACATGCAGTGCACTGTGGGAAAATATAATGTAAGAATCCGACCCCTCTGAGCTGCAGTCGAGAAAGCTGAGTCCCCGATACATGAGTCCATTAGAGATGGATGGGTGGAGATGGTTAGGTTTTGACCCTATCCTCAGGATAAAGTAATGTGGGATGTTTTCCATGTGTCCAATTTAGAGCTTATGTGAGGTACCCCGACCATGTGCTGAGCAATGAACCTAGTGAGCCCCAAGGGAGGCAGACATGGCCTGAGTCACCTGTGTAGTTTATAGACGCCAGGATGAAAGAACTCAGAGAAAAGAATATGAGATGATAAAGGTTCTTTGGATGCGCCATGAGTACGGTAAAGCCACATAGGGGCCAATGATGAACATGGAAAAGTCTTATCCTAAATTGTTTGTTTGCTTGTTTGAATTTTGGGGACAAAATTCCTATAAGAGGGGAAGGATGTTATAACCCCAATTTTTGGGTTCAAATAGTGAGAAATGTAATTTCTCATATTAAAGCTAATGGAACAAATAATGATATGTTTTGTTTTGATTAAATAGATACCATTCACAATATCCTTGATTGGTTGTGTTTCGGGATTTGTTGGCTATTGGGCCCAAATACCGAGGAAATTCAATTAGTAAATGAATAATCGAAATTCTAAGAAAAGAAATATGTGGAAACCTCTAGAAGACAAATCCAAAGAGGATTTCGTGCCTCTTGGGTTCCTTGGGTTCCAAGGAGTCCAAGGTTGCAAAAAGAAAGCAGTAAGAAAAGAAAATATTAATGAAGTTTTTCTTTATGAAGAAAGAAATTGGAAAATAATGAGAAAATGTGGAAAATGAGTGGAAAGAGGCATAAATGAGATTTCTTGGGGAAATTTCGTATCCATGAGATTCCTAATGATAAAAGGAATACCAATGAGGAAAATAAAAGAGAAATAAAGAGAAATCCTCAAAAAGAACTAATTTAATAAGAGATAAACAAGATAATGAGGAATTATGTGAAGTAATGCATTTAGATGCATCTAAGTGGATAATAAGTATCCAATAAAAAGAATTTCGAAATCATGGAGTGTCTTGGGATCCAAGGAGTCCCAATAAATAGGAAAGAAAGAGAGAATACTAAAAAGGCAAAATAAGAGGATAATGTGTTGCATTATTAATGAATTATGTTGTATTGTTTAAAAGGACAATATTTTCTATAAAGGAAAATAGGTTTTCATGGTTAATGGATTAAAATGCAAGAACAATGATGATAAGAGGAAGGATTTTCAAAATCCTAATATCAGAGGAGGAAGGAATAAAAAAAATAAAAAAAAGGAATATGAAAGAGAGAGAAAAACTTGCTTTAAGTGAAGGAATATAGTTCCTATTAGGATTAGGCTTTATTCCTTCATGGGCAAGCATAATGGGGTAGGAGGGACCCTCATCTATAAAAGGGTAGACCTTTGGATGAGCCCAAGAAAATTCCATGCGTCTCTCTCTCTCCACTCCATCTTCTTCTTCATTAAAACCCTAAGTCTTGGGTGGTGTCTTCTTTGGAGTAACAGAGGGTTGTGGAGGCGTCCGGAGGGTGTCCTGTTGAACCCCAATGATTAGTGAGTCGTCACCCAACACCCTTGAACGACGGACTTCACCCCAACCGCTGGTGGCCACCTGCAGCACGGCTGCAATAGGCTGTGGGTCGCGGCCGTGCAGAGCCTGGTACCGGACGTGGCAGCCATAACCGAGCTAGATCCACCTGCGTGGGGGTTCGACGGAGGCAATGGAGCCGCCCCCAGTGTCCGACGAGGTCCAGGGAGTAGCCACTAGGCCGCGCACACCCTTGCTGCAGCGGCTGACCTAGGCGCTCACGGGGAAGAGGATGACGGAGGGCATTGGATGGTTTTGCCCTCCGCCAGCTGAAGAGCGCATCTAATTGATCGGGGGTATAAGCGTCTATTTGAAATGTTCCAAATCGATCGCTGTACATAGCAAGGATGACGTGGTGCAATGCCATTGGGCAAGTAAGTGGATATTTGCAAAATTCATATCTAGCAAATCGTAACTCGGATTGAGACGAATATTATATGAAAATTGATCCTCAGAACGAGAGGAATCCATTAAAAATATAATTGGAGCCTATTTATGTTTGCAATTTGAAAAGTAATAGAGGTTATTAACTTTAGTGTAATGATGATTAAGAAACCCTACTTTGATATGATTAAAGTGATTAATAGGGTTTAATGGATCTTTTGGGTTGATGATAATCTATTAAATGTAAAAAGGTACATAATGATAAAAAAGGAATAACTTTGCACATAATTAGTCTAATTTAGAGTTTATGTGCTTAAATATGCATGAAATTTGAAAAGGGGCCTAAAGTTATCATCTTTAATGTTTTAATTAAAGGAAAACCCTTAGATTTGATGGTAAATGGTCTTAATGACATAATTCAAGTTGATATTAACATGTTGTTAATAAAAGTGAAAATAGGATCTAAAATATGATCTTTTATATATATATTTGGCTTAATTTAGGGTTTCGTGCATTAATGAGCTTGAAAACCCTAATTTTGATGAATATGTCTTTTAATTGGTTTAATTATGTAAATCCACAAATAAAATAGAGATGTGATGATCCTAAGCCGATTTGAGCATAAAAGATGCTTAGTGTGGATAATTTGAGTAATTAGGGTTTTTATGAGTGGATAAGTTGTTTTAGGGTTTGTTAACTTAAAAAGGATAAAGTTTGAGAAATTGATCTAAGAAACTCTAATGCATCCTAATGAGACTTAGAAACCTTAGAAAGGTGTCCCAAGTCAATAAGGAGTTGTTTGGGATATGCTTGTGACATTTAGATATTATACATGTTTTCAGGATCAATGTTTGCTTGATTGATTGATTGGCTTGCTTGATTGGACATCTAGTTGGATTTGGATAAATTGTTTCTTGAGATCTCCAAGACATGTATGTGGTTACTTATGAATAACCGCTTAGTTTTCTGATGGTTTCTCAGACGTTTAATCGCATTGAATGCAACTAAACTATTTGGATGTTCATATTGCAAATATAAAGTGACTATGACTATCACTTAATGTATATGCCTATAAACTCAGATCTTGGTTCTATCTGTGGCATAATAGCTAACCTAGTACATGGCTGCCTATGGGTAGGTCCATCAGGTTAGAGAAAGGCCTAGTACATGGCTACCTATTGGATAGGTCCATCAGGTCTATGGATGACCTAGTACATGGCTACCTATTGGGTAGGTCCATCAGGTCTATGGTTGACTTAGTACATGGCTACCATGGAGGTAGGACCATCAAGTCATAATGAGTTAGATATTGGGCTATCTTCGGATAGTGCCATGCGACTCAATTACCTAAAAGAGAGGTGATATTCATGTCCACTGCAGGGACAGCCCAGAGTTCGAGAATAAGTGGATTGAGTTGTATGGCTTAAAATGTAATCTTGATTGTTAAATGATTAATTGAATGATATATGGTTATCATAATTGCAAGGTTATTGTTTCTCCCACATACCAGCTTCGGCTGACCGATGTTTTGTTTGTCAGCGTTTTAGGTACAATGAAAAGAACAAACAGTAAAATGACACCTTGTGAATTCAAGAATTAAAGAACAAGGAGGAACTAGTTAGAATAGTTCAGCTGAGGTTAGAAGTTGAGTTTGTTCCAATCTCTTCAAAGGTATGCAAAGAAAAAAATTATTACCATTTTCAGTATTGTCTATTAGAATTTAATAATTGTTTATGGTTATATGTTGAACCTTTGATCCGAGATTAATGGGTGCGGCTTCAACCTCTGGGTCTCCCTTAATTGGGGGTTATTGGGAGGTGGGGTCGTAACAGGAAGCATGATGTAGTGATGGAATCATCCCAAAATTTTAATGGAATTGAGGATTGAGCAAGCAAGGATAGACCAAATTCAACTATATGGCGATGTTTGCGTTCAGTAGTGCCATTTTGTTGATGCGTATGAGGGCATGACACGAGGTGTTTGATCCCACATTCCTATAAATATTTGTTGAGCTCATAATATTCTCTACCCCAATCTGATTGAAAATCAACAAGTTTTGTATTCAACAATCTTTCAACATGACGTTGAAAATGAAGAAAAGTAGGAAGAACATCACATTTGTATTTCAAAGGATAGATCCATGTGAATTTGCTATAGTAATCAATAAAGATAACATAATACGTGTACCTTGAGATCGAGGTTACAACGGGTCCCTAAACGTTAGAAAATACAAGTTGCAGAGGGATGGGAGAAACACTCTTTGAGATAGAATATGGAAGTTGATGACACTTTGCTTGCTGACAAGCATTACAGACTATAATGTCACTATTATTAGATGTAAAAGAAGGAAGATTGTTTGTCCTAATGACATGTTGGGTGATTGGCACAGATGGGTGACCAATACATCGATGCCATAAATCTGGGGATGACTTGATGTTGGATAGAAGATATTTCTTGGAGTTGATCAGCCTGGGAAGTAAAGGATAGAGCCCTCCTTTACACATGCCTTGAAGCAGAAGGTTCTTCGTGGCCTGATCCTTGACAAGAAAATGAAACTGATGAAACTCAAGAAATACCTTATTATCTACAGCAAAGCGATGTATAAAGATTAGATTCTTTGCAGTTTTTAGAACATGTACAATGTTACGTAGAGCAAGATTACAGGAAGGTGTAGGAATGATTGAGTGGACGGTATGAGCAATGGACAAATGTGCACTGCTCGCTACATGAACCTGTTCCTTCCCATGGTATTTGTCTCAGATAGAAAGATGATCCAAGTCTCCTGTGATGTGATTAGTCACCCCTGAATCAACATACCAATTTAGATAAAGTTGATAGGATAGGGTCTATGTCAGATTGGCTCCATGTTCATCAGCTTTGTATGCATGATCAAACCGAAAATAGCATTTGAGAGCATTGTGCCCAACTTAGCCACATACTTGGTAGGTGGGTCAAGTGTTGGAGGAGGTCTGGGTATTAGAAGCTCCGTGAGACTGAGACGCATCTCCTCTTCCACGGCCAGCTCCTCCACGTCCCCTGTGTCCACGCGAGGATGTTCTGCCTCCTCCGCGACTAGAAGTGTGAGACATGTTGTTTGCAGACAACTCGTTGATGTGGATCTCTCCAGTCTACTGTTCTTTACACATCTCAAAATTAAGCATATGAGCGTAAAGGTCTGTGGGAGTGACCGATTCCACACGCATGGTAATTGTTGTCACCAGGGGGTCATATTCAGATCCTAATCTGACAAGTATATAAGATATTACCTCATTGTCTTCCAATTCATGTCCAATAGAGTCCATTATATCGGCCAGTTTCTTCACCTTGTTGTAGTACTGAGCAATCAACATATCATTTTTCTTGATATTTGCCAATTGTACCCAAATTTGCATGATCTGGGCTCTTGACCCAGAGGAGAACATCTACCCCAATGCCTCCCACACCGGTTACACTATGACACAAGATAGTACTCGACCAAGTACACCTTCTCAGAGCGAAGCCAGAAGGGATCCTAACCCCATCTGGTCATGATGTACCCACTTGAGTTATTCGGGGTTAACGACTTGAGATGCTCCTCCTTCAGTAGCCTTAGTGATCGTCTATGGAGGACATGGATTTGAGCCATCAACATAGATGAGAAAATGTTGACCCTGGAGATAGGGAAGGAACTGAGCCTTCCATAGCAGATAGTTCTCTTTGGTAAGTTTAAGTGACAAAGTGTATTTTAGCATAATTATCAATTAATTCCAATTTTTACATCTTTATGTTCAATCATGGTCGCAATTTATTTTTCTTAGCTACATAATCGATTTTGAGACTCAAATCCAAAATATGGCGATCAATGTGAATTTTATATACTTTGTGACACCACATATTTGATTTATTTGTCAGTTTGACCAATGGAGAAAATATATCCATCAAAGTTCATCTTTTCATTCTCAAATTTTTTTCTAAATATTCTTCACATATTTCTGAAACTATGATACTAATTCCATGTCAGTAGGATATTCCTATGATTTTCTATGAATTATTAAATTTTGTGTATAGAAAACCCCTTTACTTTCCTTTTAGTTCCTCTTTTTCTTGGCTTTGCCATGTCAGACATCCGTGAAAGGGATCAGAGGCAAACCCCAGCCCTAGGATCTTCCTCTCATAGATCCAGGCTCAATCCAGTGGCCATGAGGTCATCATCAACCTCTTGCAACCAGTGGGGAGGTGTCTTTATGGCCGAGACTTGCAATCTCCTGCTCTTGACCTCAGTTCAAAAATATAAGCGAATAGAAATTGTTCTCTTGAAAATTTGAACTCATCAAGCCCTATTTTGACCAGCATGCATGCTTTATCCATCCACTAAAACACATTCCCCACCTCCCTTTCTCACTTCGTAGGCCATGGATACCACCAAAGAGTTATCTAGCCCTAAACCTAGCCCCAACCCTATATAAACACCCCATCGAGATCAGGCTCTCCAATCCAAACAAAAATCACTTGCTCCTATAATCTCTAGTGGCCTCGAGAACCCATATTTCTTGATGTTCCTCCCCCTATTCAGACGGCACCACCACCTAGCCTATTTTATGCATTTTTCCTTCATAGCCTCTCACCCCCAACAAGCACCTATTATCGCTCCGTGGAGTCATGAAGAACTCGGGCGGCAACTCAGCGACTGACATCGGATCTCCCTCCTCCCGGTCCCTCTGTACACTGACGATCGAGCCCTCTCTGTCGTGTTTCGTGGATTTTGCAGGTGCCTACGTGAGAGAGGAAAAGGACCAAACTAGCCGGTCCAGAGAGAAAGCCCATTGGATCAATTGAACTAGTAAGCCAAGGTCGAACTGATCAACCAAGTTGTGAACCAACAATTTGAAGCAACAGAACCAGGCCCCTATGCAAGTGAACCGCCTCATCCATGTCATGTGATCCAGTCTGTTCAATCACCATCAAACGATCGGGGGTTTACCGCTTTCTGGTAATTTCTCCACCTCTCTACTTGAAAATCAAATAAATGGACGAATCTTGCAAAAATTGTATCTAATGCATCCTAGCTCCAAAAATTACAAGTAAATAATCAATCATGATCAATAAAACCCAATGAATTTATTAAAAATATTTGTGGAGCCTAATTCCTAATGGATTTCACTGATATCCCAAGATATTAATCCTTTGCTTATACTTTGGTCTAAATGACTCTATTTGTGGTTCATTTTGACTAAGCACTGAATACCCTAATTTTTTGGTTGTGATATATCTATTGAGACTCTAAAAGCATACTTGACCCATTAGTGATCTAGAACCATATTTGTAGACTTTATTCAATCTTGAATATGATGATGACAACTTAATATTACGTTTGGCCTGAATCTTGTGGAATATTATGATCAATTGACCTAAACCTTGATCTCTTATTTACTTATTATACTAATCAGAATTTGATCTAATTTTGAACACCAATGATGTTAGAACATGACGATGATCTAAAGACTTGACTATGACTTGAATATTGATCATCAAAATTAGGGTTAACACATATGATCCTAGAAAACCTAAGTAGGTCATTCACACTCGAAATTATGCTTGACACTTGAATAAAGTTGGACATTTGGAAATATTGTTGATTATAAGTGGATGACCTAACCTTAAGGTTGACATAGAAATTGTAGCCCTAATCTCAAATATTGAAACATTATTTTCAAATATCATGATCTTGACCCTTGATCCATATATTGTTGATTTAGGATCTAACTCAAAGGGTTGACCTATTCCTCGTTGAGATTTCATACTCTAAATCTTCGATGAAAGGTATGCTATTATATCTACTCCTTGGTTGTATTGAAGATACTTTTTATGTATCTCTTGATTGTATACTTGGCTATATACTTGTTTGAGCTAGTATTCCCTACTGATTACTCTTCTATTTTGCCTATTATATTTTGACAAAAATATGAGAACATAAATGATATTGCCCATTATGACTGCCAGTATATTGATAATGATGATGATGTTGTTAACGTTGATAATGTTTATATTGACTGCAAGCAACCTCCTCATTCAGAGGTGGGACTTGTACATTGGCCTCCTACCTCATATGGAGCTAAGGAGCCTGGTGATTCTCCCCCATCGCGTTGGGGTGACTGAGTCACACAAAATATATAAGCATGCTTCTCGATTATAACATAATGGGAACTTGTAATAAAAATTGGATTGTTTGAAATAAACATCTTATAGAATAAATATTAGATTTTGGAAATTTTCTTGTTGTAATTTTTGAATATAAGTCCTTCCAAGTATACTCTTTTGCTATAAACTATTTTACTTGATTTTGATAGTGTACTGTGGAAGTGCATGATTGTATCATGATTTTATTGATTTTACTCAAGACAAATAGAATGCTACTAAGATGGTTTCTGCACTACATATACTTTGATGAAAAAGATAAATAGTCTATATGTCCTATATTGGGTTAGTTTGTTCTTTAAATATCCAATTTTTGATTTATTATTTCTTATTGTATATGCCAGTGGGTTAGATCCTATCGGGCCACTCAGGAATGGGTGCTTCAATCCTTTTACTACTATTTAGGCAGTAGGATTGGGATCGGGTTAAGAACCATTTCGTGACAGGCTTTGACCACATGGGTCACCATCACCATAGAGGTCGAAACAAACATTAAGGTACATTGTCTCGACCACAACAAAAAACCACCAAGCAAACAAGATCGAAACACATCATCGGAAGGCCAACCATCTTGACCAAACCACACCAAGACCTCCATGGTCAAAACAAAATCTATCCAAAAGAAGGTTTTTTTGGTTGATACACACTCAAGACACACCATGATGGTCGAAACATAGGTCCCAATACCCAACCAAGGTCAACATGGTCAACACTAAGCAAACCCCAAGCACCACCACAAGATGCAACCTCATCAACCAAGATCCAACAAGGCACCCCATGGCATCATTATCCTCTCATGATGCCAAATCACTAAGGGAACACTCAACATGTGACAAATTGCAAGATAACCCCTCAACATGGGTAAATTACAATTTGCTCCAAAATAGGGATACATAGCTGAAACATCATCAGAACAAGACCAAATCGTAAAATCAAGATCGTCACATGTTAAAAAAGCATCTCAAAGGATTAGATTAAGTTTTTAAGCATCTTATTTAGCAAATAAAGCATACTCAAGTACTAAGCTAGGTCAGGGGCCTTATATCTGTATCTATTCCTTTAGATTACCAGTTCAAGAATCTCTCATCTCGTTGAGTCTCCACAATCTGGAGAGGATGAAAATTACATGTCTCGTGTTCCATATTCTAGTGCAGTTGGTAGCATCATGCATGCCATGATTTGTACCCCTCAAGATACTAATGAGATTGTTAGCATGGTGAGAAGTTACTTGTCCAATCCAAGAAAGCTTCATTGGCATACAGTATAGTGCATTCTTAGGTACCTAAAGGGTACATATTCTATATTAGATTTGATAAGATTTACCTCATAAAAGATTAGATGTTTCATGAGAGAACAAAGCACATTGATATCAAGTATCACTATACCAGAGAATTGAAAGCGCGGGGATAATTATAGTGAAGAAGATTGCCAGTAAAGAAAATCTTGTTGATATGATGACTAAGTCATTACCAATTTTCAAGTTTAGACACTTTCTGTACTTGGTTAGTCTGCACAGTCTGCATTCATCCCTCTGGGGCTAGAGGAGGAGAGATGATCTACTATTCTTCTTTTTCAGATAGCTACAAATTTTAAGTCAAGATGGAGATTGTTGTGTGCCTCGAAGAACTATGTTGATTCGATTGTATATCTAGTCACAAATGGATGTTCTCCGACCCAGTTAGGGGGAAAAGGGCCTCATGGTATGGTAAGATCTATTTTATAGATCTGAATAAGGATCGCATTATGGTTCTACACCTATATGTATATGCATCCTGGTTCGAGTTTTGTACCATCCTGTATTATGTATTGAGACGGCCACCGTCGTACTATAGGGTATTTTATGCCTCCTTCTAGTGCTTCAACTATACCCTTTTCTTTGATATAGTAAACATCTCGCCCCTCCCGTTGATTTGGTCATCCTAACCGAACAACATAAATCATGTATTCTCTAATTGTGTGATTGTTTGTTTCTTCTCTTCTATGTTGATTATGTAAGAACTAGCTCGTTAAAAACCTTATCATGACTCTTCCATTGGATGCAAATAAAAGGGATTGTACCTACATGCTCCCGATGCCTCTTTGATTCAACTTCTTATACAACAACACTACACCTGTGATCTCCTCAGTTTAGGCTTCCGTGTGTGGAACCCTAGTAGTCAGTAGAGGTGGTGTTGCATATACGGGAGGGTTGCTCGATTCTTCTCACATCGGAAAGTTGTAACAATTATATGAAACCCCTAAAATGGTGAAACTCTTTCTTGATACAGAAAAAAGAATTAGTGTGTAATATGAAAAAGTGATAATAAAAATTACATTACTAATCCAAAATGAACTATATTACATACTATAGAGATATAATTGTTGTGCATAATGGCGGTTGGCACCATCAAGGATCTTTCTCGAGAATAGACCAGCATCGATGACGAAGATATCGAATCTACGATAATCCTTTGCGTTTTGCCCTAAAATAGTTAGTGGATGCTGGACATACACCATTCATGATCTCTTCTACAAAGATCACATCGCTGTATAGATAAGTGTCGAGAGAGGTTCCTGCAACCCCTTGATTGTATACATCACCGCCCTTTGAGCTTCTTCTCTGTATTCATATACTGCCCAGAGAAAGGCAAGATGTTCTGTGTTTTCCTCTAGGTGTTCAAGAAAATAGAATAGAGGAGTTGTGGGAGATCATAAGGCGCGTTTAGTTACTGAGCACTATTGGAAGCTTAGCAAGGAATTTGAAGGACTAGGATGGAGAGGGTAGCAGTCATAGGTGTATCATCTTTCTATAGGTTGTTGGCATCAAGATGTACCAGGTATCACTAGCTTCATAACGGACTTCAGTTCTTATGGATTTACATCAAATCCTTCTACTTCAAGCCTTTGACCTTAAACATGCATTCCATTTGCAACTCTTTGAGCCTTCGACCTTAAACATGCATTACATCTGTAGCTTTTTGAGCCTTCGAACTTAAACAAGCATTACATGGCGATGAGTGAGTGATACAATATACCATCTTTTACCATACCAATATTTCGCAGATGGCGTGGCCTCTAGGGCTAATATGAACCATTAGCGATGCAAGAGGTTTCGAACAACCAAAAATGTCGAGTTCATCGTATGTAGCATTATTTTGATCATATAACAAATTTGTAAAAAAAATGATCTAATGACGATATGACATGTTTCTCATACAATACTAATGTACTTCTCAATATCCTACTTCTTTTTCTCATTGGTGTCATACGTCTCATAATTTACATATTTGTTGTTATTTGTTCTTATGTACTTTCTTTTCTATATCCTACTTCTATGTACTTTCTTTTCTATATCTTACTTCTTTTCCTCTCTCGTACCGTACGTCTTGTACTTTCATATTATACGCACATAAGTACGCACGAATAGAGAAAAGAAAAATATGAGAAATATGTATACATCTCTTATCTTTCGTATCATATGCATGTAGTGTACCTCTAGTACTGTGTTTATGGTATAATACTAATGTGTACTTCTCTCCTCTCCATGTCCTACATTTTTCCCCTCTCGTATTGTACATCTCATAAAAATATACATATTCGCCTCCCTAAATTACTAATGTGTATTTTTGTTTTATCTATGTTTTACTTCCTTTCCTTTCTCATACTATACCTCATGTACTTTGGACAAAAATAATATGATATATATATTACAAGATTATTATTGACATACTTTAGAGAAAGAGAATTATTGTTGTCTCGTACAATACTAATGTGTACTTTCTAAAACAATTCATGATGGCATACTTCAAAAAAAATGATATATATATATATATATATATAGAGAGAGAGAGAGAGGGAGAGAGAGAGAGTCAGGCTAGAATACACTTGAGTGTATAGATCACGCTATACACCCCAATGGTGTTTGCCTATCTAGACCATATTTTTCTAAAATCTAATCCATTCATCTTCATGGTTACAACAACAATAGGCCACATACAAAATTTGAGCTCATTTGGATGAGTGACTTACACTAATTTGAAATGTATGATTTTTACCTCCTTTAGATACACAACCTATAAGTGTCTGAATGAGATGAAATTTATTATATAGTATGTTCTTAAAATATTGAATAAGATTAATGGTTTAGATTTTTTTAAAATTTACCACTTTTTTAAAAATGACTGAGGTGTACAGTGCCTCTAATATACTCGAGTATACACTAGCCTCACTCTCTCTCTCTCTCTCTCTCTCTCTCTCTATATATATATATATATATATATATATATATATATATATATATATATATATATGCATCTCTCATCTTTCGTACTATACCCACGTAATGTGCGTCTTGTATTAATGTGCACTTCTCTCTTGTCTATATCTTACTTTTTTCTTCTCTGTATTGTAAATCTTGTATTGCATGCATTTATTTTGTATAATAGTGATGTTTATTTTTCTTTAATCACTGTCTTATTTTTTTTTCTCTCTCATATTATATGTCTCGTACTATATGTGTTTGTTTCTCGTACAATACTAATGTATACTTCTCTCCTCTTAATTATATATTTTTATTCCAAAGTTTATTAACATTAATCTTATTTTAAAGTATTTATATTAGAAAATCTAATACTTTTTATTTTATTTAAAAAGCAATTAAGAAGTGGAAGTTATGAGAAAAATAATTTTATCTTACTTCAAATTTAATGAGTTGTATTTTTCAATAAAGATAATAAGAGGGGATCGTCCACGTTTCTACAACAATATACACAAGAATGTTATGTTTCCTTTTTCCTCCCCTTTTTCTTCCTTTTTCTGTCTTCTTTTAACTATTTCCATTACTTTAGGAGATATTGGGCTGCTGTTTGGGAAATTTTTTACATCACACGCGGTCCACCAATATCCACACCCCATCCTCGGGAAGGTGTGCTCCAACTTTTTTTGCACTATGCGACACATGTTACTAGAACATGAAGATGATAATGCACCTACTCTCCATGCATATTTTTTGCAAATCCACTTGACCAATTAGTCTTTATAGTCTTCATGCAACACTTTACATGCATGAGCAATAAAGCACTCACTGTATTAAAGCATTCACATCCTAACTATTTACAATTATTACTCCTCTTACAAATTCAAAATTTTTATCAAATTCATTCCACTTCTTAGCATGATATAATATTGATATGACCACTTGTATGCTTATACATATTTCACAGTTAAGTTCAGAATCAATAATCGAATGTATTCAACTAGGGATGTCAGTGGAGAGGATATAGGGAGGGTAAGGGCATACCCTTACCCTTACCCACCAAGTGTGGTGGGTAAGAGTATGGGTAATTCCCCACTCCACCAATATCCTTACCCTACCCTTACCCTTGCCCTCTTCCCAATAGGGTAAACGGGGAGGGTAAGGGTGAAGCAGGGAATTTTTATAAAAGTTTGGCTTATATTACCAATAATGGTATACCTATATTTATATATTTTATGGAGATATCAAGTTGCTCCATGATGCCTATTAATTTTTCAACATGTTTCTATTACCAAGGCTACATGTGTTGTATAAACAAAAAGCAATACTTCTAATATTGATGTATGAAAAAATAAGTCACCCTGAAAAAGAAAGATGCTACACTTAAATAATATCTAATGAAATATAAAATTCATTGTTGCAAACATAAATATCTTATACTCTCTAGAATGTTCTTTTATACAAAAAATAAGCACAAGTGAAGTAGATAATACCAACAAAAATATGTATCACATGGTACATTAACGATCACATTTTTTATTATGTACATGTATGTATAACAAATTAAGGTTTAGTAAAATACTCGATGATTCACAACACAAAATGATGAATAAACTATAAAATCTCATTATTTCACACATGTCTTACACCTCCAAAATGGTGTTGTATACATGAACCAATTAGATACATGAGAAATAGATAAGAATATCATGTAATATACTAAATGCATCACATAATATTGAATAATACATAGACTTAAACAATACAATGACTATATATTTAATATATTTGACGTATATATTGGTGGGTAGTAGGTTACAGGGTATGGGTAATGGTTTACCCTTACCCTTACCCACTAAGGCAACGGGTTAGAGGGTAGTGGGTAGGTGGGTAAAGGGTAAGAAAATCCTTTACCCTTACCCTTCCCCTATAGGGTATGGGTAAAGGATAAACGGGTTAAGCCTTACCCATTGACAACCCTATATTCAACATATTATCAAATACCATATCAGTTGTAGATCATATTTAATTATTTTTTTATTCATTATACATACATGTATATTATCATTTTATTTTATTTAAGAATAAATATTAGCAACAAAATAATGTAAAAAATTAGTTACATTATTAACAAAACATAATATGTATATGTAAGTTTTTTATTCATTGTACATGTATTGAAATCATTATATCATTTTATTCAAGAATAAAAATTAAAAAAAGAACAAAAATAATACCTAATTATGTCCAAGATAGTATTCAAATTCATCAACAAACAGACTTGAAATAAACTAGCAGAATACATCCTATTGAGGAAGAAATTAATAAAATTCTTTTCATCCATTTTACGACTATATAAAATATCTGATTGAGCAAAATAATGTTCTGCGCATTTTGATGATAAGTTTGAAATAAGTATTTAAATGTATTCAAAACTATACTAAGAATTTTACGACACATAACCAATAGGTCTATAAAATAATGTAACACAAATTTCTACTACATAAGTTTGTTAGTTCGGTTGCATGGCTGTTGCATGTCAATGCTATCATAAATCAATGTTGTCGTCTACCCACCCAACACCAACCACCAACTAACAAATTATATTTAATTCTCACCCACAAACAACTAACAACTCATTTGAAATTCAATTGTTTTCATTTTACCTCCAATTTTTTCAACTACCTATAGTCATATTTGTATATGTTTTACGTTTGTGTCTGAAGTTTATACTTAAATATGTTCAAAAAATGCCAAAATTATTTCAAATCAGAACTAAAATAAACCACTACAATGCTTGCAGTTAGAGAACCTGACCAGAGAATATAATACAAAGTACAACTATTTATTATTTTAAAAAAATACATTATTTATTCATAACTCTGCATTATTGCATACGACTCATAAATACTCACATTTTTTATTTAATACAAAATTAAAACTCAATTACATATTACATAATATCATTTTTTGTATAGTACAATACCAAGCCTAGGCGGCTGAACAACAACTGAAAATTAATAATAACGCCAATATCAATAAGTGATCTAGATGGTTGGCATCACTTGCAGGTGTTGAAGGTTGATGATGGAGGAGGCAGGGTGGTTGGGTGGGACGATGACTTGGTTTGTTGCCACAGTGACGGTCGATGGTGGAGGAGGCACGACAGGAGAGGTGGTTGGTCACAATAACAACCTTGGTGTGGTAGCAGACTAGCATGACATCAACCTAGACGTGATGATGTCCCAGTCATGATGGCAGGATGGGCAAGATCACGGTCGGATAGGTGCCATGGTGGGTTGTAGGTGACCTTGTCTTGGTCATGACGGTAGGCTGGGCGCAACAGTGGGCTAGATGACGGCCAGTGGAATGGCATGACTAGAGGGACGACGACAGAAGGATGTGATGGAGGATAGCAGGAGGAAGCCAACGAGTGGCGTGACGACATGCTAGATGGCAGTGACATCTGGCAGGACGACAATGAACTGGACGCGATGCGGCGGAGGCAGCCAACGAGTTACGTTTGCGCAAGCGGGAGCGAGATGGGGCCTCGTTAAAAATAGAGAGATAATGGGGGTAGGGAAAATTGTATAGTCTCGGCTTGTATGTTCGACTATGGCATTATGCTTATTTATATTAAGCACGTGTGCGAACGTGGCTCCTCGATTCACGCGGACAGTAGTATTTAATGACAACTCTTTGTCCGAAGGTCGGGGTGTGGGTATTGATGTAGGTGATGTGGTGTATATCACATGTCATACACCATGTTGGAGAAGGTAAATAACTCCCACAGGTTGCTTCCTGTATCCTAATGTTGGTGGTTTTTTCTACTCGTCGTCACTACTGCCCGCCGTCTTGCCACTGCAACTATTGCTCGAACATCATCAATCATCCTGCTGCTGCCAACCTACGCTTCCTGTAACATCCCTAACCTGGGTTATGAGCTAACCCTAGGTTTTTTGCTTAATTACATAATTATATACTTGAGATTAACTTTTGGTATGTAATTAAAGCACCTGAGGAACATATATTTCTATTTCTATCCTTTTTGAACAATGTTGTAGTATTGTTTTGTAATATAGGGACCTATGTGCAAATTACCCAGTTAGAGGGGTTAACTTGCAATTTACCCATGATAAGATGTTCCTTTGGTGGATACTTCATAAGAATGAATATGATGAAGTATGATGGATTCTCCAAGCTTGGGCACCAAGATGCAGCTTGTGGAGCAATCCTTGTGCTCTAAACCCTAGTTTTGGTATAAAGTGCAATTTACCCAAAACATGGGTGAAACATGTAAAATAAACCTTCTAGAATATCTTTTATGACTCTTGGCATCAATTAGAGTAGGAATGATGAAGAGGGCACTTCATTTGAATAATCAAATAAGAAGGATAATCCTTGAATTTAAATAACCAAGTTGTAAGCAAAATGACCCCTTTTATGTGTGCAACTTAGTAAGAAGTTGGCCTTCTTATCCTTTAGACCTTGGTTTAAGAAAGAGTTTTGCTTAAGTATAGAGAAGGAGGGACGTACCCAAAAATGAGAGAAGGACCTAGTTGAGAAATGGGGAAACAAGTGTCCTTATCTTGAAATCCACCCAAAGTATATATACACCTATCTTTACTTAGCAAGGATCGTTTCCTTCACTATCTCACTTATTCCCTTGCTTGGACCGACTAAAGCAGAGCTCTGGAGAAGACGAGAATGACTAAGGAGTTTTAGGTAAGAATTGACCATCATCTTGCTCGGATTCATGGAGGAAGCTAGGTTGCAAGGGTGGTTTTATTGATTTCTTACTTAGTTCTTTCTTTCTAGCCGACTTTTCCCAACCAATTCTTGGAGAAACGACCTTGGCCAACCTGTGGAGCTCAAGACGCCATTAAACGCTTGAAATCTTGGAAGCTTGGATCTCTAGGTACGACCTTAATGTGGGTTTCATAACTCTAAACCCTTTTGCTTTGTTATGCATCTCTTTTCTATGTGCTAGTAGTTTGTTCTTCTTTCCTCTACCTTCCTTTGCACTCTTGCAAGTAAAACTGTGAAGAACAGACATTAGTCTCAAGGTAGAAGATGATGGGCATTAATACCAATGTTGGTACTTATCTGACTTTACCAAATGACCTTGGACCTTTTCTCTAAACGGTTTGCAAGACCGTTTGAAACCAAACGGTTTCAAAACCGTTTGATTTCATGCGGTGTGCAAGACCGTTTAGAATCAAACGGTCTCCAAGACCGTTTGGTAGGTTTGACCAAGCATTGACCATTTAGAGGTCTGCTAAAAACATTATGAATTAATCATCTACAAATAATCATAATCTAATTGCAAGTAAATCAGAAGTTGAAGGCACTTTAATTACTTAAACCCTAATCGAGTTCAATTGCTGATTTCAAGGACCAATTGGGTTGAAGTTTGGGTTGAGTAGCCCAAACGGTTTCAAAACTGTTTGGGGATGACCCAAACAGTCTCAAGACCGTTTGGTGATCACCCAAGACCGTTTGGAGGTCTAGGGTTAAGGTAATTTGATCAATTGAAGGTCCAATCACAATAGGATGTTGAAATAATCAAAAGTGCTGATTTGTGACTTAATTAGGGTTCAACCCTTAACAAATGGACTTAGATTTTGATGAGACTTTGGGAAAATGGTCTCAAGACCTTTTGGAGGATGTCCAAACGATCCCAAGACCGTTTGGGGTCAGGTCATGGCCCAATTGGGTGATAGTCATGGGTTCAACTTCAAATTTGACTCATGTTGATGGATGTTGATGGTTGATCGATTATAAACCCTAATTCAATTGATTCCAACCCTAATTGGCTATCAGTTGAGGGTCAATTGATTAAGGACAACCCTAATTAGATCAATTGATAAGTGGTTAACATGGATGAGGTCAATTGAAGGGTTCAACCTCGAAAACCCTAATCGATTGCAAGTGTTGATGCACTTTTTAGGTCCATGCGGTTTTGAGATGTTTGGACCAAACAGTCTCAAGACTGTTTGAATCCAAACGGTCTCAAGACCATTTGGGACCAAACGGTCTCAAGACCGTTTGAATCCAAATAGTCTTAAGACCGTTTAGGGGCAAACGGTCTCAAGGTCGTTTAGGCTTATGCGGTTTCAAGGTGATTTGTTCAAATGGTTTCAAGGTCAACCATGTCTAAACGGTCAACATGATGAAATGGTTTCAAGACCGTTTAAGGGCAAATGGTCTTGAGTGTGATCTTGTCCATGTAGTCTTGAGGGTCAAAGTTACCAAACAGTCAACTCTTCCAAACGGTTTCAAAACCATTTGGAGGTTGAAGTGTGAAACTGTTTGGGGACTTTTAGGGTTAAGAATGTTTAATGTTTTGAAGGCTTAAATGGTTCAATGGTTATTTAATCTAAACCCAAATGATACCTAAAGAAATTAAGGTGTTAATTAATTATTACATTGACCCATGTTATGATTAATAGTGAATATTATCAAGGCACTCATGAAGGGTTCAAGTAGACAACACCCCTTGATCAAGCAAAACCTAATGACCATATTGGTGTTGACTTGACCTATGTTAATCAAGTTAAATTAACTTAACCTAATCTAGATTTATGTAAACATCATCTATTAGTGAGAGGAGAGATAGGGCTCCAAATATGAATGAGAATCAAGTAACATACCTTCAATGTGTAAGTATGTACATAGTTAGGGTATGATCCATCAAGGTGAGATCATGGAAACCCTAATTATGATGATTGATAAATCTTAACCTAATGTGAAGGCATCAATGATGATAATTTTTATACATGATGATGCTATGGGTTCAATTCACTATGAAGTGAATAGTAAACCCTAATTCTAGGGTAATAATAGGTAATGTGAATAGTAAACCCTAATTTAGGGTGATTTGATGAATGGAGTAATTCTGGGTTATGCCTTTGAGTATGAAACCCTAATTATAAGTTGTAACATGAGGAATCTTTATGCTTTGTAAGCTAAGATGTTCAATAACCCTATGTTGAAGTGAATAAATCCAAACCCTAGAAATTAATGGTGATATGTTGATCTTAGCACGCCTGTGCTAAGGAGCACGGCCGTGGTTGCTTGCCTTTGCATGACCGTGCAAGGGAGCACGGCCGTGGTGCTCCATGAATAAATTGAAAGGTTTTGGTATTGTGCTATTCTTTTTATATATGCATATCCGCAATTATACTAATCATGCTGGTGGTCAACAAGAGGAAATCATAACCAGGTAAATGTCATGATATCATATTCATTGAAAGCATGATTATTAGCTTTATGAATAGTGACATACTATGCTGCCTAGTTTAAGTGGCATCATATGAGAGTGATAGGATGTAAGAGCCATGAGAAACATCAAAGTCATGCTGATTAGATGATTTATGATGAGTTGATTAAGAATTGATATCCATATGATAATTGATGTGAGTTAAGCTTGATACATTTAGTATTCTACTTTTATAGTTGTGGTTCTAATGATTAATGTTTGATAACATGCTTGATGATAAAAGAATGCTGAAATGTACCTAAATAATCAAGTATAATCATATCATGTAGAGTCCTAATCATATATTCATCATTGTCAGAAGCTAAATGATGGTGAAACATGTTTTCTTAAGGAAACTCGTGGATCACATACTTTTGAGTATGTGGGGGAATATGGACGCGAATATCCTTACGTCCTAGTGTAGTAATTGATGTAGATGTATCTTAATCTATCAACCCTTCATTATATGTTTATGTCGTGGTGATTTACCAAAAATCTCCCGAGGGAAATCTTTAAATACTGCATCGATGAGAGATAAACAAGAGATCTTTCGATGGAGAAGAGATTACAGAATCCCACTGTGACTCTAATAGTGAAGTGCCAGAATACCCTAGTAAGCTATCTTAGCAGAGACACGAGATGTCCTGCATGTTGATCCTCACACTGACTGAGGAAGATGAGGTCATAAGAATCCGTCTCTTTTGATGACCTATGTATGATACCGATGTGACTTAGTAGTGATCGGTTGGAGTATGAGCGGTATACCTCATCTCCGCAGGGCGTAATAATGTTTGTAAAATATAATCAACCGCGTAGCATATCTACTTAGGTTGAACTACGAGAAACAATGATTGATGTTACACTGTGTACATTAATGATCTGTTCAAGTATTTAGTATACAAGTTCTTCATATACTTTAATGAAGTGATTATTTAAGTAAATGTTGCTTTATTTATTATCAAACCTGCTTTTGAATGATTTAAGTTACTTTGCTTATGATATTTCTTAATTACTATAAAAACGCTTCTGTTGGAGAGTTATAACTCTCGCTGGGACAATTGTTCAAATTGTCTCATTCCCGTAGGTTTCAACTTTTTAGGTGGACGTCGAGGATAGAGAAACCAATATGAGGGTCAGCAGTATCAGCAGCAGCAACACCAGGGGCAGAAGTGAATCTCATGTGAAGATACTAACTGTCAAGTCCTGTAGTTAGATTGTCTTATGTCATCTCTGTACTCTCAGGTCCTAGGAGTCAGTAGGTCTGAGGTTTTTGGCTTTAAGCCTTAAGATTTTGTATCTGGATGTATATAATCACTCGAGAGGTGATTTTGCAATGATGTAAACTGTTTATCTTGTTTCTGATAAAGGAGTTTTAAGTTTGAAGATCTTTTCTTAAAAAATTTTAAATTTTCAGTAATTTGCTTCCGCATTAGTTGATCTCATTTTCCACGACGGTTCGCCACAATTTAGTGGTATCATAGCTCTAGGTTCGCTGAGTCTACAGAGACATAAGACTTAGGATGTCAAGTCTATTCTTAGTATCTTCCAGTATATCTAATAGTGTCTTCTTCTCCTCAGGAGAAGAAGATAAGTTAAGGATGTCTAGACCACACGAGGAGTATGTGGCAGAGAGTAGTGTTTCTGCACCCCGAGAAGGTGCAACAAACCCGGAGATAGAACAACCTGTACCTGAGCCACCTATGGAGCAACCTCAGTTTAACGCAGCTGACATGGAGAACCCAGCTATTCCGACCATGTTTGGGCAGTTTATGACTTCCATGACACACATAACAGATAGGATGCCCATTCCTGCACCTAGGGAACCTACCCAACCTGAAGGACAAGGTATCGGTAAGACGTTTGAACGACTTCGCCGAGTCAGAGCAACCGAGTACTTTGGAACAGCTGATCCGACAGATGTCGACCTGTGGTTAACTGAGTTAGAGAAGGCCTTTAGAATCTTGAACATCCTAGAGGCTGAGAAGGTTAGACATGTTGTCTATCTTCTCAAGGGGAGTGCTAGTCACTAGTGGACCATGGAAGAGTAGAAGAGGCTTGGTGTGGAGGTTGCCTGGGAAGTCTTCCGATGGGAATTTATTAATAGATATTTCCCTAAGATGTTCCTAGATGAGAAAATCTCTCAGTTTGAGAGGTTAAGACAAGGTTTAATGAACATTTGCGAGTACGAAGCTAAGTTCATGGAGTTATTGCGGTTTTGTCTGCATATGGCTACTACAGATGAAGAAAGGATCAGGCGGTTCGAGAAAGGGTTGAATGATGAGTTGAATACTCCCGTGTCTACTGTAGAGAACCAGGAAAGGTTTTCTACCTTCGTTGAGTCAGTCCGAAGGATAGAGAGGTCTGTATCAGAGAAGAGGCAAACCCATAAGAGATATCCTCAGTTTCAGGGATCTTCATCCAAAGACTTCAAGAAGCCTAGGTTTTCTGTGCCTACACCACCACCACCCAGACCTAGTGCTCAGACACAGTGGACACCGAGTAAGGGTAGAGGATGAAGCCTACCACTACATTGAGCTCACAGTTCAGAATCGATGTCAGTCACAGAACCACCAAGACCACAACAACTGGAATGAAGTTCCTACATATGTGGGAAGATGGGACATCTAATGAAAGACTGCAGAACTAGACCAGTAGGTGTAACCCAACCACAGAGACAGAGTCAGCAAGGATCCCAGACGAGGCAGTTTCAAGGAGCGGCTAGAGGACGTGGATAAGTGTCCCAAGCTGGATCATCAACATCTAGTCATCAAGCACCGAATCAACCTCAGGCGACGGAGAGATTCTACACGATGAACCCACCTGATGCAGTGATCAACCCTCGGGTTGTGGCAGGTCAGATGGAGTTGTTATATTCTGATATGTCTACATCCTGTGTTGTATCTGTTTTGATTGATCTGGTTTCTACACACTCCTTTATCACTCGAAGAGTGTTTCGTAACTACAATATGACAATCAGTCATAGGGTGGATAGCTTGTTGCTTGAGACTCTGTTGAGGGGGTCTGCTATGTTGCATGAAGTATGTTCTCCATGCATCCTCTTCTTTTCTGATCATCGCATTCAAGTGGATCTTATACCACTTGAGATGCAAGGATTTGATATAATCCTTGGGATGGATACCTTGGAAAGGTATAAGGTTGTCTTGGATTGTGAATCCAAGCAAGTTGTGTTTGTTGATGATAGCGAAACATGGATCTTTCAAGGAGAGAGAAATATACTACAATGGATAGTCCCAACCCTGCTAAAGTTTCTGTAGTCAGGGAATTTGAAGATGTATTTCCTGAAGAACTTCCGGGTGTACCTCCGCCTCGGGAAATTGATTTTGAAATCAATTTGATCCCATTTACACAACCTATAACACAAACACCGTATAGGATGGCGCCTGCTGAGATGGAAGAACTCAAGAAACAACTATAGAAGTTGCTTGAGAAGGGTTTCATCCGACCGAGTACTTCACCTTGGGGTGCTCCAGTGCTCTTTGGTAAAAAGAAAGATGGATCAATGCGGTTGTGCATTGATTATAGACAACTAAAAAAAGTAACAATAAAGAATAAGTACCCTCTGCCAAGGATTGATGATTTCTTTGACCAGTTGTGTGGTGCAACCGTCTTCTCAAAGATAGACTTGAGGTCGGGATATCATCAACTTTGTATTAAGAATAGTGACATATCCAAGTCTGCCTTCAGGACAAGGTATGGTCACTATGAGTTCACAGTAATGTCGTTTGGACTAACAAATGCACCTGCTACATTTATGGAACTCATGAATAGAATCTTCCAACCTTTCCCCGATTAGTGCATTGTTGTCTTTATAGATGACATTTTGATCTATAGTAGACATGCTCAGCAGCATGAACAACATCTTCGTCAGGCTCTAACTTTTCTAAGAGAACATAAGCTATACGCTAAGTTTAGCAAGTGTGAGTTCTGGTTGCCGGAAGTATCTTTCCTTGGACACATGGTATCTGCCTCGGGTATTCGTGTTGACCCTAAAAAGGTAGAATCTGTTCTATAGTGGGAACAACCGAAGACAACAACAAAGATCTGTAGTTTCTTAGGGTTGGCTGGTTATTACCGAATGTTCATTAAGAACTTCAGTTCCATAGCCTTACCCTTAACTAAGTTGACCCGAAAGGATGTTCCTTTTGCTTGGAGTGACAAGTGTCAGCAATCTTTTCAGTTGCTGAAGGAAAGGTTGACAAGTGCACCTGTACTTGTGCTACCTGAACAAGGCAAATGATACATAGTTTTCTGTTATGCCTCCAAGAATGGACTCGGTTGTGTGTTGATGTAGGATAAGCAAGTGATTTCTTTTGCTTCCCGACAGCTTAAGAAACATGAGGAGAATTATCCGACACACGATCTGGAGTTACCTGTTGTGGTTCATGCCTTGAAAATCTGGAGACATTATCTCTATGGAGAGACATTCCAAATTTTCAATGATCATAAGAACCTTAAGTATATCTTCTCTCAGCACGAACTTAACATGAGGCAACATCACTGGATGGAATTAATCAAGGACTATGATTGTACAATTGATTACCATCCAGGGAAGGCCAATGTGGTTGCAGATGCCTTGAGTAGGAAATCAGCAACACCAACCTTAGATAGGGAACAACTAAACTCTTTAGTATGCTCTAGGAGATATATGCTTATCTCTTTAAGGCAAGACAATGTACAGTTGAAGGTGTCATTGTTAGCCGGGTTGTTAGCTGAGATGCATATAAAACCTACCCTAAGAGAGCAGATCATGGAGGCACAGCAAATTGATGTTGCAGTTCAACAGATCATATCAGAGTATGGTGATGAGAAACGAGATGGTTTACATGACTCAGATGATCAAGTATCATGTTATCATAGTAGGATGATAGTGTCGGATGTGGATAACTTAAGGAAGTTAGTCCTGGAAGAAGCTCATTCTTCAATGTATGCTATGCATCCAGGAATCACCAAAATGTATCGAAACTTGAAAGATATGTATTGGTGGCCAGGGATGAAGAAGGACGTCGCTGAGTTTGTTATGAGATGTCATGTGTGTCAGCAAGTTAAAGCTGAACACCAGAAGCCTGCAGGAACAATGAAACCTTTACCCATACCACAGTGGAAGTGGAATCAAGTAACCATGGACTTTGTTGGTGGCCTACCCAGGAAAAGCAAAGGGCATGATTCCATTTGGGTAATAGTTGATAGGCTTACAAATACAACACATTTTCTGCCCATCAAAACAACCTATTCTGCTGAGAGGCTAGCACAGTTGTATGTTCAGGAGATAGTGCGACTACACGGAGTTCCAGTCACTATAGTTTCAGACAGAGGTCCCCAGTTTACGAGTCATTTTTGGGAGCGACTACACAGAGCTTTAGCCACCCAGTTAAGGTTTAGTACAACCTTTCATCCACAGACTGATGGATAGTCAGAAAGGACTATACAGACCTTGGAAGACTTGCTGAGAGCATGCGTTCTCCAGTTTACAAGGAGTTGGGATCTACACCTAAGCTTGATAGAGTTTGCCTATAACAATAGCTATCAACATAGCATTGACATGGCACCTTATGATGCTTTGTATGGTAGACGTTGTAGATCACCCCTATGTTGGTATGAAACCGGTGAATATCAACTGTTAGGTCCTGATCTTGTGCAGCAGACTACAGAAAAGATTAAAGTAATACAACAACAAATTAAGACTGCACAAGATAGGAAAAAATCGTACGTTGATAAACGTCGTAGACCTTTAAAATTCAAGGTTGGAGACAGAGTGTATCTCAAAGTGTCACCTTGGAAAGGAGTCCTTCGATTTGGAAGGAAAGGTAAGTTAGCTCCTAGATTTATGGGGCCTTATGCAATCATTGAACGGATTGGAAAGGTAGCCTATAAGTTAGAGTTACCACCATATCTACAGAGGTTACACCCTGTGTTTCACATTTCTATGCTGAGGAAATGTCACCCTGATACCGAGTCAGTTCTACAACCTATGGAGGTAGAATTAAATGATGATATCTCTTATGAGGAAGGACTAGTGTCAATCCTTGATAACAAAATTAAAAAGCTGAAAACGAAAGACATAAGTCTTGTGAAAGTCCTCTGGAATCATCGTGGTCTTGAAGAAGCCACATGGGAACTAGAGGAAGAGATGAGAAGGAAATACCCTGCTCTTTTCTCTTAATATGTTTTGTTGATTTCGGGGACGAAATCCTTGTAAGGGGTGGATAATTTGTAACATCCCTGACCTGGGTTATGAGCTAACCCTAGGTGTTTTTATTAATTATGTAATTAGATACTTGATATTAACTTTTGGTATGTAATTAAAGCACCTGAGGAACATATATTTCTATTTCTGTCCTTTTTGAACAATGTTGTAGTATTGTTTTGTAATACATGGACCTATGTGCAAATTACCCAGTTAGAGGGGTTAACTTGCAATTTACCCATGATAAGATGTTCCTTTGGTGTGGAGACGTCATAAGAATGAATATGATGAAGTATGATGGATTCTCCAAGCTTGGGCACCAAGATGCAGCTTGTGGAGCAATCCTTGTGCTCTAAACCCTAGTTTTGGTGTAAAGTGCAATTTACCCAAAACATGGGTGCAACATGTAAAATACACCTTCTAGAATATCTTTTATGACTCTTGGCATCAATTAGAGTAGGAATGACGAAGATGGCACTTCATTTGAATAATCAAATAAGAAGGATAATCCGTGAATTTAAATAACCAAGTTGTAAGCAAAACGACCCCTTTTATGTGTGCAACTTAGTAAGAAGTTGGCCTTCTTATCCTTTAGACCTTGGTTTAAGAAATAGTTTTGCTTAAGTATAGAGAAGGAGGGACGTACCCAAAAAGGAGAGAAGGACCTAGTTGAGAAATGAGGAAACAAGTGTCCTTATCTTGAAATCCACCCAAAGTATATATACACCTATCTTTACTTAGCAAGGATCGTTTCCTTCACTATCTCACTTATTCCCTTGCTAGGACCGACTAAAGCAGAGATCTGGAGCATAGGAGAAATATTAAGGAGTTCTAGGTAAGAATTGACCATCATCTTGCTCGGATTCATGGAGGAAGCAAGGTTGCAAGGTTGGTTTTATGAATTTCTTACTTAGTTCTTTCCTTCTAGCTGACTTTTCCTAACCAATTCTTGGAGAAATGACCTTGGCCAACCTGTGGCGGTCAAGACGCCATTAAACGCTTGAAATATTGGAAGATTGTAGCTCTAGGGACGACCTTAATGTGGGTTTTATAACTCTAAACCCTTTTTCTTTGCTATGCATCTCTTTTCTATGTGCTAGTATTTTGTTCTTCTTTCCTCTACCTTCCTTTGCACTCTTGCAAGTAAAACCATGAAGAACAGACCTTAGTCTCAAGGTAGAATATGATGGGCATTAATACCAATGTTGGTCCTTATCTTACTTTACCAAACGACCTTGGACCTTTGGTCTAAAAGGTTTGCAAGACCGTTTGAAACCAAACGGTTTCAAAACTGTTTGATTTCATGCGGTTTGCAAGACCGTTTAGAATCAAACGGTCTCCAAGACCGTTTGGTAGGTTTGACCAAGCGTTGACCATTTAGAGGTCTTCTGGACACATTATGAATTAATCATCTACAATGAATCATAATCTAATTGCAAGTAAATCACAAGTTGAAGGCACTTTAATTACTTAAACCCTAATCGGGTTCGATTGCTGATTTCAAGGACCAATTGGGTTGAAGTTTGGGTTGAGTAGCCCAAACGGTTTCAAAACCATTTGGGGATGACCCAAACCATCTCAAGACCGTTTGGTGATCACCCAAGACCATTTGGAGGTCTAGGGTTAAGCTAATTTGATAAATTGAAGGTCCAATCACAATAGGATGTTGAAATAATCAAAAGTGTTGATTTGTGACTTAATTAGGGTTCAACCCTTAACAAATGGACTTAGATTTTGATGAGACTTTGGGAAAACGGTCTCAAGGCCGTTTGGAGGATGTCCAAACGATCCCAAGACCGTTTGGGGTCAGGTCATGGCCCAATTGGGTGATAGTCATGGGTTCAACTTCAAATTAGACTCATGTTGATGGATGTTGATGGTTGATCGATTATAAACCCTAATTCAATTTATTCCAACCCTAATTGGCTATCAATTGAGGTTCAATTGAGTTTCCAATTGATTAAGGACAACCCTAGTTGGCTCAATTGATAAGTGGTTAACATGTATGAGGTCAATTGAGGGATTCAACCTTGAAAACCCTAATCGATTGCAAGTGTTGATGCACTTTTTAGGTCCATGCGGTTTTGAGATGTTTGGACCAAACAGTCTCAAGACCGTTTGAATCCAAATGGTCTCAAGACCGTTTCGGACCAAACGGTCTCAAGACCATTTGAATCCAAATGGTATTAAGACCGTTTAGGGGCAAACGGTCTCAAGGTTGTTTAGGCTTATGCGGTTTCAAGGTGATTTGTTCAAACGGTTTCAAGGTCAACCATGTCCAAACGGTGAACATGATGAAATAGTTACAAGACCATTTAAGGGAAAATGGTCTTGAGTGTGATCTTGTCCATGCGGTCTTGAGGGTCAAATTTACCAAATGTTCAACTCTTCCAAACGGTTTCAAAACCGTTTGGAGGTTGAAGTGTGAAACCGTTTGGGGACATTTAGAGTTAAGATTGTTTAATGTTTTGAAGGCTTAAATGGTTCAATAGTTGTTTAATCTAAACCGTAATGATACCTAAATACATTAAGGGGTTAAGTAATAGTATATTGACCCATGTTATGATTAGTAGTGAATATTATCAAGGCACTCATGAAGGGTTCAAGTAGACAACACCCATGTATCAAGCAAACCATAATGACCATAATGGTGATGACTTGACCTATTTTAATCAAGTTAAATTAACTTAACCTAATATAGAGTGATGTAAACATCATCTAGTAGTGAGAGGAGAGAGTGGGCTACTAATATGAATGAGTATCAAGTAACATACCTTCAATGTGTAAGTATGTACATAGTTAGGGTATGATCCATCAAGGTGAGATCATGGAAACCCTAATTATGATGATTGATAAATCTTAACCTAATGTGAAGGCATCAATGATGATCATTTTCATACATGATGATACTATGGGTTCAATTCACTATGAACTGAATAGTAAACCCTAATTCTAGGGTAATAACAGGTAATGTGAATAGTAAACCCTAATTTAGGGTGATTTGATGAATGGAGTAATTCTGGGTTATGCCTTTGAATATGAAACCCTAATTATAAGTTGTAACATGAGGAATCTTTATGCTTTGTAAGCTAAGATGTTCAATAACCCTATGTTGAAGTGAATAAATCCAAACCCTAGAAATTAATGATGATATGTTGATCTTAGCACGCCCGTGCTAAGGAGCACGGCCGTGGTAGCTTGCCTTTGCACGACCGTGCAAGGGAGCACGGCCGTGGTGCTCCATGAATAAATTGAAAGGTTTTGGTATTGTGCTATTCTTTTTATATATGCATATCCTCAATTATACTAATCATGTTGGTGGTCAGCAAGAGGTAATCATAACCAGGTAAATGTTATGATATCATATTCATTGAAAGCATGATTATTAGCTTTATGAATAGTGACATACTATGTTTCCTAGTTTAAGTGGCATCATATGAGAGTGATAGGTTGTAAGAGCCATGAGAAACATCAAAGTCATGTTGATTAGATGACTTATGATGAGTTGATTAAGAATTGATATCCATATGATAATTGATGTGAGTTAAGCTTGATACATTTAGTATTCTACTTTCATAGCTGTTGTTCTAATGACTAATGTTTGAGAACATGCTTGATGATAAAAGAATGCTGAAATGTACCTAAATAATCAAGTATAATCATATCATGTAGAGCCATTATCATAGATCCATCATTGTCAGAAGCCAAATGATGGTGAAATAGGTTTTCCTAAGGGAACTCCTGGATCACATACTTTTGAGTATGTGGCGGAATATGGACGTGAATATCCTTACGTTATAGTGTACGAATTGATGTAGATGTATCATAATCTATCAACCCTTCATTATATGTTTATGCCAGGGTGATGTACCACAAATCTCCCGAGGGAAATCTTTAAATACTGCATCAATGAGAGATAAACAAGAGTTCTTTCAATGGAGAAGAGAGTACAGAATGCCACTGTGACTCTAATAGCGAAGTGCCAGAATACCCTTGTAAGCTATCTTAGCAGAGACACGAGATGTCCTGCATGTTGATCCTCACACTGACTGAGGAAGATGAGGTCATAAGAATCTGGGTCTTTTGATGACCTATGTATGATACCGATGTGACTTAGTAGTGATCGGTTGGAGTATGAGTGGTATACCTCATCCCTGTAGGGCGTAATAATGTTTGTAAAATATAATCAACTGCGTAGCATATCTACTTAGGTTGCACTACGAGAAACAATGATTGATGTTACACTGTGTACATTAACGATTTGTTCAAGTATTTAGTATACAAGTTCTTCATATACTTTAATGAAGTGATTATTTAAGTAAATGTTGCTTTATTTATTATCAAACCTACTTTTGAATGATTTAAGTTACTTTGCTTATGATATTTCTTAATTACTATAACAACGCTTCTGGCGGAGAGTTATAACTCTCGCTGGGACAATTGTTCAAATTGTCTCACTCCCGTAGGTTTCAACTTTTTAGGTGGACGTCGAGGACAGAGAAACCAATATGAGGGTCAGCAGTATCAGCAGCAGCAACACCAGGGGCAGAAGTGAATCTCAGGTGGAGATACTAATTGTCAAGTCATGTAGTTAGATTGTCTTATGTCGTCTCTGTACTCTCAGGTCCTAGGAGTCAGTAGGTCTGAGGTTTTTGGCTTTAAGCCTCGAGAATTTGTATTTGGTTGTATATAATCACTCGAGAGGTGATTTTATAATGATGTAAACTGTTTATCTTATTTCTTATAAAGGAGTTTTAAGTTTAAAGATATTTTCTTAAAAAGTTTTAAATTTTCAGTAATTTGCTTCCGCATTAGTTGATCTTGTTTTCCGTGACGGGTCGCCACACTTCTCCTATGCCCACCTCCGCTCCACTTCTCGCCGCCCCTACTGCCTCACGCCTCGCTGCTCCGTACCACCCCACCGACTACTGCTTCATACAACTAGTGCTCATCACCAACTACTCCCTACATATGTCCCTGACTCTCTGACCTTGCTCCCCCTGTGCTCCTCCTATTGTTGTTCCTTCCACCCACCCATTTATGTTGTTGCCTATGGTTGCCACTACTACTTCATCACCCACTAGTCGTTACCTCCTAGCCAGCCAGCAAGTCACCGCTAACACCTGCCTATCACCACCCACAATAGTTGTTGATGCCTCTATCTTATTATGTTGCTTTTATGCTCACAACCCAATTGTGGCTACCGACCGCTAGTCAGGGATTGTATGTAAGGTACTTGATAAGGTCCTTCCCCCTAATTCTCAGGGATTGTATGTTCAAAATCCTCTCCCACACAATTGGCATTCCTACCTTTCATGGATTGTATGTTCAAAATCAACTTCCAAGTATGAAGATGATAATGATAACTTAATTAACCATGGATTTTTGATGATGAAGGCTGTGATAGAATTATCAACTTATTTTATGGTAAAAAAAATTGCAACACTAAAGTTTAAGTTTATTAAATTATAAGGGATAATGTTGTAATCACTCTATAAATTGATTTAGTTTTGTTGTGCAACTTTTTATGTGATTGTGAACTATTTTAGTGTTCACACTAAAAAGGATAAAATCTAAGAATGTGTTTGAAAGTGAGTGAAACATTGATAACTAGGTAGAATTTAGAGCAGAATGATCAAGCACATTCCACAAAACATGAGTATCAGGTTTAAAAACAAACAAGGATCTTTTATTAAATAAAAATTCTACAAAGAAGACTAATTGAATGAGAGATGGTACTACTCATGCATGAGATATAGTACTACTCAGGAATGAGATATGGTACTACCCATGATTAGTAGTTATGTAAATCTTTAGCCTTGTGATCTTCCATATTAGAGACAATGTCTTGCTTGCCTTCATCAAAAACCACATTGTGTGAGAGATGATGTCTTGCTTTATGACTGGGTTGTACACCCAATACACCTTGGTATATGGCTCGTATCCTAGGGGCACGGTCTGACCACTTCAATCTGCTTGGTTTAATAGATGTTACTTTGTTACCTTAACATGGGTGACACACCTGAATGTGGGTAGATGATGCATTTGGCATGCTTTTGGTACTAGGATTCGTATGGTGACCTACCTACTTGGTCGAAACCCAATTTCATAGGTATAGAGCTGTCTTCATTACCTCCCCCCAAAGCACCCCAGGCATACCTTTTCTCTTCATCAAGTTGTGGGACATCCCTATGATGGTCTAGTTAGGACTTTGTAGTACGCCTTTGTGATGTCTGTTGCCAAACATCGATTAAAACAAACACGGAAGCAGACTAATAGCAGCGGAATTACTGAAAATTACTAAAAATTAAAACTTTTTGTAAAGAGATCCACAAACTGTAAATCTCTTCCATAAAGAAACAAGGTAAGTTATTTACAAGCTGATTCATCATTACATCTCTATATTATCTCATCTCGAGAGTCACAAGCATCAACTGCCCTGTTAAACTATACATAAGAAGTATACAAAAATCTCGAGGCATTAAGCCAAAAATCTCAGATCTACATTAAACCATCTACTGACTCCTAGGACCTGAGAGTAAAGAGATGACACATAGGACTCTCTATGTACAAGACCTAACAGACAGTGTCTCCACCTGAAGATCACTGTTGTCCTTGTTGTTGCTGTTGTTGCTGTTGTTGTTGCTGCTCACCCACTGAGGGATTTTTCCTTCCTCGGCGTCTACCTAAAAAGTTGAATTACACGGGGGTGAGACAATTGAAAATTGTCTCAGCGAGAGTTATAACTCTCCGGCAGAAGCATTCTTATTGTAGATATTAAAATAATACAGAGTAGTAGAATTATAATTATTCAACATCATGCAATTTATTGAATAAGCTAAGTAGAGTAGTATTCTCCATGCAATCATTTCAATTATAACTTGATTGAATAGCAAGTCATTTAATCAATAAGGAATATGAAGAACATGTATACTAATTATTCAACTAGGTCATTATAAATAATGTATCATCAATCATTGTTTCTCGTAGTTCAACCTAAGTAAATATGCTACACGGCTGATTACATTTTACAAACATACTTATGCCCTGAAGAGATGAGGTATACCGCTCATACTCCAACCGACCATTGTGAAATTGAAATCGGTACCATACATAGGTCATCATAAGAGCCAGATTCCTATGACCTCATCCTCCTCATTCAGTGTGAGGAACAACATGTAGGACATCTCATGTCTCTACCATAATAGCTTTCCAGGGTATTCTGGCAACTTCGCTATTAGAGTTACAGTGGCATGTTGTACTCTCTTCGCAATCGAGGGATTTCTTGTTTATCTCACATCGATGCAGCATTAACAACATCATCAGGAGATTAGTGATACATCATCCAGGCATATACATATAATGAAGGATTGAGGGATTTACACTACTACAGAAACAACATTCAGTGTCGCTTTTTTGGGCGTCGGTTATTTAGGTAAACCGACGCCTATACTATTCGACGTCGGTTATTTAGGAAATCTGACGTCTATATTCGAAGCCCAGCCAGACACGGGTACCGCTTTGTATTCAGTGTCGGCTGGGTATAACAAATCGACGCCTAAAATCCCCTGCAAAATCCAATTTTCGAGCGAAAAAATTTGCATCACATACAGCGTCAGTTTTTTTAACTATTCACCAACGCCTATTTAAGATGAAAATTTACGCGAAAAGTTCCACTTTCAGTGTCGGTTATCCTCTGATAAATGACGGTGATAATGGTTCCCGCCAAATAATTTACTATCAACCGACACTAAAGAGTAATAGGCGTCGGTTTGGTAGATAATCGATGTTGTTGACCAAATTAATAGACTCGATCACCCGATTCTTCCCCCTTTCATCGTGATAATTTTCCTTTGCTCGTTGCTCTCGCCTAAAATCGTCGACGACCCCCGCTGTTGCTCACCGCCGCTGTTGCTGGTGCACCTCTTCTTGCCACCTCCGCATCCTCTTTTTGCTGCTGCCGTCGGTCGCCGCCACTGCTGCTCTGCTCGTCTCCTGGTGCCACTGCGAGTGCCGCTCTGCTCTTCTCTTTGCCTGCTCACCACCACTGTTGTCGCCTCTCTCCACCGCTCTTCTCCATGCTAGCTCCAGGTAGCCCTAGACATTTTGCTTCCTTCTCCCTAGATCCTTACCAACAGCAAGCAAGGTCGTGGCTGTGTTGGCCTACCACCGCTGTGTTGTCCAGCACGGCCGTGGTAGGCCAACACAGCCACAACCGTTCTTGCTGTTGGTTAGGATATGAACAAATCTTTATGTTATGCTTTATGTAAATCCTAGGATACAAACAAATCTTTTGCTTGCATATATTTGTGCTTCTAATCCTAATGTTTGACCTAATTTAGTAAATTTTGATGTTAGTACATATGTACTTAAGATTTAAACTTGATTTGATTTGATTAAACCTAACTTTAATGAAACCCTAACATCAATTGTGATGAAACCCTAACATTAATTGTGTTGAAACCCTAACATGTACATATCTATTATTGTGTTTGTTGGCCTAGAAACCCGTCCAAGATTTACTCATTAGGAGTAAATCTTGGATAGTCCCCAGTTTGGGACTATTCTTGAACACCTAATCTCACTTAGGATGTAAGTGTATAATGTGTATTGGGTTTTCGAGAAACTTTCAGTAGCATTTCCCCATTTTTTCTCTAATTACATATGTACTTAGAGAACAACGAGGAAATGCTGCCGAAATTTTCTTGAAAACCCAATACACATTATACACTTACGAGTGAGATTAGGGGTTCAAGGATGGGATAGGTGGTACACATTTATTATATATAAGAATGACATCACATGTATTTTTTAACCGTAGACCCTAATCTTGTCCTAATATACACTTGTTTTCTCTTTGATCATAGAATGAATAGATCATGGATGTCCATTAGCAATCGCTACACCCCAGAGTTTAGATGTGGTCTTGATCAGTTTATTAGATTTGCCGAGGAATATAGGAAAGAACATGGAGATAGGTTCTATTGTCCATGTAGGCATTGCGGTAACAACTTGAAAGTCAGCACTGGTGACGAAATCAAAAGTCATGTCATGTGCAACGCGATTGTACAAGGCTATACAGAATGGCACTGGCATGGAGAGATTTCAAACTCGAAACCAGTGGATGTAAATAGCAGTGATTGGGTGGAAGAAGACATTTCCTCCGATGACATAGATGTGAATGAACCTATTCCAGTAGACATCATTGATGCGATGTTGGATAGTTGTAGGATAGAGTACACCGATCCACCTCCTATCTTTAGAAACATTGTGCATGATGCTGAGATATTGTTATACACAGGCTATGATAAGTTTATGAAGCTTAGCACTGTGTTGAGATTGTATAAGTTGATAGCTTATAATAGATGGAGCGACAAAAGCTTCACTCCATTGTTGACTTTGTTGAAAGAAATGCTTCCTGAAGGAAACGAGCTGCCAATCTCAACATACCAGGTAAAGAAATTGTTGTTCCCAATGGGAATGGAGGCCAAGAAGATACACGCATGCCCGAATGATTGTGTATTATTTCAAACGGACTATGTGGATTTGAAAGATTGTCCAAAATGTGGTGCGTCACGATATAAATTGATGACTTCGGGGGGGGGGGGGGGGGGTCCAAAACCGGTTCTCCTGGCAAGGTGATGTGGTATCTACCTATAATATCACAGTTTCAACGCTTGTTTGCAAATCCGAAAGATGCGAAGAAATTGAGGTGGCATGCAGATGTTAAGAAAAATAATGATGGGATCCTACGACATGCGTCTGACTCCCTACAGTGGAAGAAGATTGATCTATTGTACCCCAAATTTGGTGAAGAAGATAGGAATCTAAGACTTCGGCTTTGTACATCTGGGATGAATCTGTACGGGACATTGAGCAGCCAACATAGCACTTGGCCAGTCATGCTTGTTATATACAATCTTCCTCCCCGACTGTATATCAAAAATAAGTACATTATGTTGTCGTTGTTGATATCGGGCCCTAAACAACCTGGAAATGATATCGATGTTTATCTTGAACCTCTTATTGATGACTTAAAGAAACTTTGGGCTGAAGGTGTGATGACCTGTGATGCTTCAGGAAGAGAGACATTTCATTTGCATGCTATATTGTTTTGCACTATTAATGACTTTCCAGCATACGGGAATTTGTCTGGATATAGTGTCAAAGGATCTAAAGTGTGTCCTATATGTGAAGAAAACACTGATTCAATAAAACTAAAACATGGCGGCAAGACTGTATATCTTGGTCATCGAAGGTTTCTTTCAAAGTTCCATCTGTATCGTAGGAAGCACAAAGCATTCAATGGATGGAATGATGAACGGAGTGCACCTAAACCTATACCAGGGGATGTTTTTTATGAAAGAGTAAAAGACATTGTCAATGAATTTGGTAAGAAATCACAATGTAGTATGGCCACACAGAGTGACAATTCTTCATTCAAGTGGGATCTTCCTTATTGGAGTTCTTTGACTGTCAGGCATTGTATCGATGTAATGCACGTTGAGAAAAATGTCTGTGATAGTGTCATTGGTACTCTGTTAAATATACCAAGTAAGACTAAAGATGGGATAAAATCCAGACTGGACCTACGTGAAATGGGAATAAGGTCAGAATTAACAGAATTACATGAAATGGGAAATCGGAGAACATACTTACCTCCCGCTTGTTACACGTTGTCTAGAAAGGAGAAGAAAGCTTTTTGTGAATGCTTGGTAAATGTTAAGGTGCCACAGGGTTACTCATCCAACATTTGTAGATTGGTATCAATGAAAGATCTGAAGTTGATAGGTCTTAAATCTCATGATTGTCACACTCTAATGCAAAAAATATTGCATGTGGCAATTCGATCTATATTAGTGAAGCATGTAAGGATTGCAATCACCAGACTTTGTTTCTTTTTCAACAGTCTATGCAGCAAAGTTATTGACCCTGATACTCTCGATAATTTGCAAAGAGAAGTGGTTGTTACCCTATGTCATCTTGAGATGTATTTCCCTCCTTCATTCTTTGATATCATGGTACATCTTGTTGTCCACTTGACTATGGAAGTGAAAATGTTGGGACCAGTTTTCTTGCATTGGATGTATCCATTTGAACGATACATGAGCATTTTTAAAGGTGATGTTCGAAACCATTATCGACCTAAAGGGAGTATTATTGAAGGTTATGTTGCGAGAGAGGTTATGGATTTTTGCAATGACTTTCTAAGTGGTAATAACACTCCTGTTAATGACAAGAATATTGAGGAGGGCAAAGGAATTTTGGGATCATGGGTGAAAGTAATCAGCCATGAGCAGTTGGAACAAGGTCATTTGTATATTTTACACAACATGGACGAAGTGAGTGTTTATATCGAGGAACATACCAATTTCATCAAGAGACAACATCCTCGAGCAAGTTCAATGTTGCTTGCTAGAGAGCATAACAAGACTTTTACTAAGTGGTTTGAAGATAAAGTCTGACATCAACTATCTCAAATACCAAATGATATTACGAAAAATATCAAATGCCTCGCCTTTAAACCAAAATTGAATGTTATGTCTTATGAAGGGTTTGACATTAATGGGTTCACATATTACAAAAAGCGCCAAGATGATAAGAGTGTCGTCCAAAATAGTGGGGTCACTCTTCAAGCGTCGACTATGTATTTTGCAAGTGCAAAGGAGAAGAGTCCACGTGAAGCTAAAATGTCATATTACGGTGTCATTGAAGACATATGGGAGTTTGACTACATAGATTTCAGAATTCTGCTCTTTAAATGTAATTGGGTTGATAACACCAAAGGAGATATAGTGGATGAATTGGGTTTCACTTTAGTGAACTTTGAAAAGATTAGCGAGAAGGGTGAACCATTCATATTGGCATCACAGGAGAAACAAATATTCTATATCGATGATCCTACAAATGATAAATGGTCGGTTGTTCTTCATGGTAAAAGACAATTCATTGAAGATCCTATAGATGAAGAAGAGTACTATGATAAGTATGACGACTCCAGTCCATTCTTAGTTGGGTTGCCAACTCCACAAAATATTGAAGCTAATGATGACTTATATGTGCGCGGAGATCACAATGAAGGATTATTAATCGATAAAAGATCACAATTTTAGAGGCATGCATGTTTATATTTTTTTATTGAAGCTAAATGTTCCAACTCTAGACATTGATCAGTATTTCACTAACTCTGCACTAATACTTTTTGTTTGTATTCTTTTTGAAAAATAAATATAGGAAGAAGGAAGCCACACAACAATGGAACTACTTGGACCCCAAAGACTGGGAGGAGTTTGTTACCCAAAGAAAAATAGATGAATTCAAGGTATTAAGTGCCACTCCCAATTTAATTAATATACGTTTTTATGTATTCACCTATTCAAGAATAACCTTTAGTGTTACTAACCAATTCAATGTGCTAACTAAGTAGGCTATTAGCGATGCTCAACGAGCAAGCATCCCACACTAAGGTTATATAGATATATAGGCAGCAAGCCATGAAACAGGAAAAGAAGCCACAATGAAGAGAAGCAAGATGCAGATACAATACATAAAGTGCAGCACGCACAAGTGTTTCAGATTCATATAACAACATGACAGACTAACACATATATAGTGCATAACAACAACATCGCCGAATTTACATACAACACTAGCTTAGTACATATATAGTGGGACTAAGGTGACGATCCCACCTGCTAAAATAGGTTACCGACAACTACATGTTACAAGTGGGATGTCATGATTCAGCAACCGTATGCATAGTAGGAGGACAAACAGATTTCACCACGAGTTAACATTGAAGAAGGTATACTAACCTACACTGAGCTAAACAAGTTTATCAGTACTAGCCTAAGGCACAAGTACCGTTCGTCGGGATAATGACGGTCGTGGAATCTTAGTGGCCACCAGCTTAGTGGCCACTACACGTTCAATTGGCCAGTGGCCACTAAGCTTCCACGACCGTCATTGTCCCGATGAACAATACTTGTGCCTTAGGCTAGTACTGATAAACTTGTTTAGCTCAGTGTAGGTTAGTAGACCTCTTCAATGTTAACTCGTGGTGAAATCTATTTGTCCTCCTGCTAATGCATACGGTTGCTGAGTCACGACCTCCCAGTCATAACATGTAGTTGTCGGTAACCTGTTTTAGCAAGCGGGATCGTCACCTTAGTCCCACTATATATGTACTAAGCTAGTGTTGTATGTAAATTTGGCGCTTCTGTTGTTGTTATGCACTATATATGTGTTAGTCTGTCATGTTGTTATATGAATTGGAAGCACTTGTGCGTGCTGCACTTTATGTATTGTATCTGCACGAGCAGAGGAAACAAGGCCCGTTCATCCCATAGGGAACAAGAAGATGTTGAATGATATTTTGTAAATGAATATTTCTGAATGTTTATACATGTCTTAATGTTTATACATGTATTTGAATGTTTCTACATGTGTGAATGTGAGAATTGAATTGATGTCTGAATGTATCTATTTGTGTGAAAAGTATATTTGTTGATTTTACAGGTTTGTGGCCTGTTTGTTGGCTGAAATCAATGGATGTCGTAAACCTACAGTTCAAAACTGAACGACAGGTTCTCATCCTAATGACCAACCACAGCAGGCCTGCAAACTGATAAGAAAACAAAATTTAAAACATAGGTGTCGGTTATTTATAGAAAACTATCATCAAAGGCTTACAACGTCGGTTATTGGATAAAATCCACCGCCTAATGTGACAAACAACCTAACCGTGTAGGAAAGCACGACCGTGGCGGTAAAAGCGTCGGTTATTAGTATAAAATTGATGCGTATAGTACTAAACACGGCAGCTTTTTAGTTGCAAACTGACGCAGAAAGTGTCCTGCATGGTGCCCTTTTTGTGGCGTGAACCCTTTTGGCATCGGCTTACTATACATAACCGAAGTTATACGTGCCCTGCTGGTGCATTTTCTGTGGCGAGAAGCCTTTTGGCGTCGGTTATAAAATTGACGCCGAAGAGTTCGACCTTTAGCGGCGCCCACATAGGCGTCTCTTGAGAACCATCGCTAAAAAGGGTTAAACAACCGACGCCAAATGCGTGTTTTCTTGTAGTGTTAATGTTTATCTCACATCAATTCCTCCATTAGGACGTAAGGATATTCACGTCCATAACCCCCACATACTCAAAAGTATGCTCTCTAGGAGTTCCCTTAGGAAAACCTGTTTCACCATCATCTAGCTTCTGACGATGATGGATCTAGGGTCAGGGCTTTACATGATATCATTATACTTGATTATGTAAGTACATTATGGCATTCTTTTAGCATCAGGCATGTCTTCAAACATAAACCATTAAAACAATTGCTATAAAGAAAGAGTACTATTTGTATCAAGTTCATTTCACATCTTGTTAACATTGGGATATCAATCCCTAACCATTTTATGATTATGATACAAGCATATGGGTGTTCAAACCCTTAAATCATAAAAACACTTGTTACCAAGTAATATATTTCCATAAAGTCATTTAACAGTATACACATGATAGTAGCAATGCAGATATTTCACATGGCTCATACAGCCTATCAATCTCTTTGGTTACCTCTCACTAGGTAACATAGCATATCATTGCTTTCAAAGCTTATAAAGTGCTTTCAATGAATATGACATCATAGCTCTTACCTGGCTATGCTCACTTTTTCATAAAAACATGCATGACTAATACAATTGATAATAGGCACATTATTTCCATATCAGCACAATGTACAATAATGATAACATCATTATTTCAAGGGTTGCACCACTATGCCCTTACTAGGGTTAGGGTTTCCCTTCTGAATTCAAATAGGATTAATCAATCCCTTAGCTCAATTAGGATTAGTGACTCATCATTTCATTATCCAATCTTAGAGCTTCATGCTATAAGAGATAACCCAAAATTAGGGTTTCACACTTTAATTTACCTTATTTGGAATTAGAGTTTACTATTCACATTGCATCACCCTAGGTTAGGGTTTACTATTCACATTGCAACACCATAGGTTAGGTTTTACTATTCACCCCAAGTAGGAGTGATCATCAAAGTACCTTGAATTAAGGTTTACCATGTCATCATTATGAATTAAGATCACATCTTCATCATGTATTAGGGATATTTCCATTATCACCCTCAATTAGGGTTAAGATTCATTAACCATCATAATTAGGGTTTTATGATATCACTATGAAGGATCATACCCTAATTAGATATTCATTCATATTGGAAATCCATTACTTAATTAACATTCATAAAGGGAGTCTTTTCTTTCTCATCCTCTATAGGATGATGTATACTTCAGCCTTGATTAGATTAAGTAACTTTATCATGAAAGAGAATTGACATCATGAGTTAAGTTATTATCATGGTGATCATTAGAGCTTATTTACTTCATGTGTTTCAAGCACACTATCCCATTGAGGTACAAGTACCATGATCACCTTTGATTACATCATGTATTAATTAAATAATCACTTTGTCCTTTAACCACTTTAAGTATCCATGTGGTTTAGGTTAAACATCCACCAAATGATCTTGACCAGTTCAGAGCTCAAACGATCTTGCATACTAAACCTCCAAAAGGATTAAGACCATTTGGGCCTCCATACGGTCTTAGTCTACCCTTGAGACCGTTTGCTAAAGTGGACTTCCAAGACCGTTTGCTAAAGTAGCTTTTGAAAACGCATGGACTCACATGGTTTGGGATCGTTTGGACCCAAACGGTCTTGAGACTGTTTGGTCCCAAATAGTCTTGAGACTGTTTGGACTCAAACGGTCTTGAGACCATTTGGTCCAAACCACCTCAAAATCGCAAGGACCAAGTATGATCTCAACCCATCAAATTGAATTAGGGTTTCCAATGTTGATCCCCTCAACGAATCAATACATGTAATCAATAATCAATTTGACCTATCACCATTATTCAATTGAGTTAATTAAGTCAACCTTCAACTGATTTGACCCTCAATTGACCCTCAATTGGTTATCAATTAGGGCTTGAATCAATTGGATTAGGGTTTGGAATCGATGACCCTTCAACATAAATCAATGTGAGTATAATTGATTTGAACCCGTTGAACCATCATCCAATTTGGTCATGATCTGACCCCAAACGGTCTTGGGATCGTTTGGATGACCTCCAAATGGTCTTGAGACCGTTTTCCCAAGTCAACACCAAAATCCAAGTCAACTAATTAGGAATTGGATCATTGAGTTGATCATCAAATCAGCAATTAATTGTACTTCAACTTAGTACCTTTGGTTCGTCAATTGGTCAACCATGCTTAACCCTAGACCTCCAAATGGTCTTGGGTGATCACCAAACGGTCTTGAGACCGTTTGGGTGACTCAACCCAAGTTGCAACCTTATTCAATTATCAAATCAGCAATTGACCCGATTAGGGTTTAGATGGTTGATGGACCTTAAACTAATGAATCAATTGGAATTAATTGATAATTATTGATAGGTTATTAATCTACATGATTTCCTACAGACCTCCAAATGGTCAACTATTGGTCAACGCCACCAAATGGTCTTAGACCGTTTGCTTCTATGCAGATTAGATGAAACTGTTTGCATTCAAACAGATTGAAACCGTTTGCTTCTAAACGGTTTGGGAAACCGTTTGAGAAACAAAAGAAAACTGTTTGGTAAAGTGATTTTCTTTGGATAATCATAAAAGTAAATGTCATCATCTTCTTCCTATGAGCAACCAAGAACTATTGCTATTCTTCACAGAAGTTATACCAATTAATCAAAAGAATACCAAAGAAGAAAAATAGCCAACGATTATTAAAGAGATGGATGCATTAGCAATGCTTAAGGGTTAGAGTTACAAAACCCGCCTCTAGAACTGATCCAGAGCTCCAAGCTCTGCAGCTTTAATGGTGGATTGAGCTCCAACAGTTGTCCAAGGTTCGTTCTTCAATCTTTGGATGAACAAGATGGCTAGACGGGCCAGGTGAAGAAAACCATGAATCCAACCTTGTTTTATGGTTTTCACCGTGAATTCGAGGTAGATGATGATCAAAACTTACCATGCTAGTTTGGTCTTCCTTCCTCTAGTCCAGAGCTCTTCCTTGGTCGGCCAAAGCAAAGTGAAGAGAGAAAGAAACTAAGGAAACAATCATTGGGTGTTGTTGGAAAAAGGATACATATATATATTTATGGGTTTACAAGGAAAATGAAAAAAGAGGATTATTTCCTTTTATCTCTCAAATACATCCACCAAGTCCTCCTCCACTTCTTGGATACGTGGGAACCTTCTACTATCTTGCAAAACTTCTCCATTATCCAAGGTTTTAAAGGAAAAGGGACTAAACATCTTAAAGAGATGTATATTAATATCCACCCTTTTATTGGATATTGCTTTATATAATAAATTAATGTGAATAGCTTCCACTTCAACCAAGATCTTTTTGGTGCCCAAGCATGGCACAAGATCTTCCAAACTATTACAAACATATCCTTCAACTTTTGGTTGAAGGGCTTCATAATTAATATATTTCCTTTTTGCATTAAGTTATATTGAAAGATCCATTTGTTCTTAAATCTTGATTATTTCAATATCAAGATTCTCTCTCTTCTATGGTAATTCACATGATGCACCCTTCTCATTTTATTTTCTCTACTTGATGCCAAGAAACATGAAAGACCGCCTATAGGTGATATTTTGCAGGTTGAACCCTAGGTTTTGGGTAATTTGCACATTACACCAAAACTAGGTTTTAATGCACAAGCATTTCTCTACAAGCTTTATCTTGATGCCCAAGCTTGTGGAATCCATACCACCACATAATATACATTCTTATGATGTCTCAACATCAGAGGAACATCTTAACACGTACAATTTGCAAGTTAACCCCTCTACTTGGGTAATTTTCACTTTAGTCCAAGGTTAACAAAACAATGTTCCAACATTATTTAAAAAGGATTGAAAATGAAATATAAGTTCCTCAAAAGCCTTAATTACTTTTCAAGAAATATAAGCAAGCATCTAATCACTTAATTAGGCAAAACACCTAGGGTTAGTTTATAACCAAGGTCAGGGATGTTACAAATTATCCACCCCTTACAAGGATTTCGTCCCTGAAATCATTTACAAAACATATTAAGAGAAAAGAGCAGGGTATTTCCTCGTCATCTCTTCCTCTAGTTCCCACGTAGATTCTTCAACGCCGCGGTGATTCCATAGAACTTTTACAAGACTTATGTCTTTCTTTTTTAGCTTTTTAAATCTTCTGTCCAGGATCGACATAGGTCCTCTAACATAAGATATATCATCGTTAAATTCTACTTCCATAGGTTGCAGAAGTGATTTTGTGTCAGGATGACATTTCCTAAGCATGCAAATGTGGAACACGGGGTGTAACTTTTGTAACTCAGGTGGTAACTCTAGCTTATAAGCTACCTTTCCAATCCATTCAATGATTGGATAAGGCTCCATAAACCTAGGAGCTAACATTCCTTTCCTTCCAAATCTTAGAACTACCTTCCAATGTGAGACCTTGAGGTACACTCTGTCTCCAACCTAGAATTCTAAAGGTCTATGACGCTTATCAGCGTAAGATTTCTATCTATCATGTGCAGTCTTTAACTATTGTTTTATTAATTTAATCTTCTCGGTGGTATGCTACACAAGATCAGGGCCTAAAAGTTGATATTCACCAGTTCCATACCAACATAAGGGAGATCTACAACGTCTACCATACAAAGCTTCGTAAGGTTCCATGTCAATGCTATGTTGATAGCTATTGTTGTAGGCAAACTCTATCAAACTTAGGTCCATATCCCAACTTCCTGTAAATTGATGAACACATGCTCTTAGCAAGTCCTCCAAAGTCTGTATAGTCCTTTCTGGCTGTCCATCATTCTGAGGATGAAAGGTTGTACTAAAACTTAATTGTGTGCCTAAAGCTTTATGAAGTTGTTCCCAAAAATGACTCGTAAACTGGGGACCTCTGTCAGAAACAATGGTAACCGAGACCCCATGTAGTCATACTATCTCATCTACATATAACTATGCCAGCTTTTCTGCAGAATAGGTTGTTTTGATAGGTAAGAAATGTGTTGTCTTTGTCAACCTATCCACTATTACCCAAATGAAATCATGACCTTTGGCTGTTCTGGGTAAACCAACCACCCCACTTCCACTGTGGTATGGGTAAAAGTTGCATTGTTCCTGCATGCTTCTGGTGTTCAGCTTTAACTTGCTGACACACAGGACACCGCATAACAAACTCAGCAACGTCCTTCTTCAATCTAGGCCACCAATACATATCTTTCAAGCTACGATACATCTTGGTGCTTCCTGGATGCATAGCATACATAGAAGAATGAGCTTCTTCCAGGACTACCTTCCTCAAGTTATCCACATCCGGTACTATCATTCTATCATGATAACAAGCCACTTGATCATCTGAATCACAAAAACCTTCTCATTTCTCATTACCATACTCTGACCTAATCTATTGAGCTGCAACATCAACTTGTTGTGCCTCCTTAATCTGTTGTCTCAAAGTAGGTTCTATGTGCATCTCAGCTAACAACCCAGATAACAACGATACCTTTAACTGTATATTGTCTTGTCTTAAAGAGATAATCATATCCCTCCTAGAGCACACCAAGGAATTTAGTTGTTCTCTTTCTAAGGCTAGTGTTGTTGATTTCCTACTCAAAGAATAAGCAACTACATTGGCCTTCCCTGGATGGTAATCAATTGTACAATCATAGTCCTTGATTAACTCCATCCAGTGGCATTTCCTCATGTTTAGCTCATGCTGAGAAAAGATATACTTAAGGTTTTTATGGTCTGTGAAAATATGGAATGTCTCTCCATAAAGATAATGTCTCCAGATCTTCAAAGCATGAACTACAATAGCTATCTCTAAGTCATGTATCGGATAATTTTCCTCGTGTTTCTTAAGCTTTCGAGAAGCAAAAGAAATCACTTTTTAATCCTGCATCAACACACATCCTAGTCCATTCTTAGAGGCATCACAGAACACTATATACCCTTTCCCTTGCTCATGTAACACAAGCACAGGTGCACTTTTCAGCCTTTCCTTCAACAACTGAAACGATTGTTGACACTTGTCACTCCAGGCAAAAGGAACATCCTTCCTGGTCAACTTGGTCAAGGGTAAATCTATGGAACTAAAGTTCTTAATGAACCTCTGGTAATAGCCTGCCAACCCTAAGAAACTTTGAATCTCTGTCGGTGTCTTTGGCTGCTCCCATTGCAGGATAGATTCTACCTTTTTAGGGTCAACATGAATACCTCAAGCAGATATTATGTGTCCAAGAAAAGATACTTCTGGTAACCAGAACTCACACTTGATAAACATAACATATAACTTATGCTCTCTTAGCAAAGTTAAAGCCTAACGAAGATGTTGTTCATGCTGTTGAGCATCTCTACTGTAGATCAAGATGTCATCTATGAAGACAACAACACACTGATCCAGAAAAGGTCGAAAGATTCTATTCATGAGTTGCATAAATGCAGTTGGTGCATTAGTTAGTCCAAATGACATATTGTGAACTCATAGTGACCATACCTTGTCCTAAAAGCATACTTAGGTATGTCACCTTCCTTAATATACAGTTCGTGATATCCCGACCTCAAATCTATCTTTGAGAAGATAGTTGCACCACACAACTGATCAAAGAGATCATCAATCCTAGACAAAGGATACTTATTCTTTATTGTTACTTTATTTAATTGTATGTAATCAATGCACAACCGCATTGATCCATCCTTCTTTTTAACAAAGAGGACCGGAGCACCCCAAGGTGAAGTACTTGGTTGGATAAAACCCTTCTCAAGCAACTCTTGCAGCTGTTTCTTGAGTTCTTCCATCTCAGAAGACGCCATCCTATATGGTGTGTGTGATATTGGATGTGTGTCTGGGATTAGATTAATCTCAAAATCAATCTCTCGGGGCGGTGGTACACTTGGAAGTTCTTCAGGAAATACATCTTCAAATTCCCTGACTATCGGAACTTCAGCAGGGTTACGACTTCCCATGGTAGTATCTACCACATGGTCCAAGAATGCATAACATCCTTGCCTCATCAGCTTCTCCACAACCATAACCGACACAAGACATGTTGGTAGAATCTTTCTATCTCCTTGAAAGATCCATGTGTTACTATTATTAGTGAACATAGCTTGCTTGGACTCACAATCCAAGACAACCTTATACCTTCTAAGGTATCCATCCCAAGGATTACATTGAATCCGTGTATCTCAAGTGGTATAAGATCCACTTGAATGTGATGTTCAGAAAAGAAGAGAATACAGGGAGAACAAATCTCCCGCAACACAGCAGATCCCATCAAAGGAGTTTATAATAACAAACTATCTGCTCTATGACTTGTAGTCATGTCACAGTCAAGAATCACTCTTCGAGTGATAAAGGAGTGTGTAGCACCCAAATCGATTAAAACAGATACAAAACAAGATGTGGACATATCAGAATTAAACAACTCCATCTGACCTACCACAACCCGAGGGTTGATCACTGCATCAGGTGGATTCATCACGTAGAATCTCGCCATTTCCTGTGGTTGATTCGGTGCTCGATGACTAGATGTTGATGATCCATCTTGGGACGCTTGTCCACGTCCTCTAGCACTTCCTAGAAACTGTCGCCTTTGGGATCCTTGTTGACTCTGCCTTTGAGGTTGAGTCACACTTGCCTCTCTGGCTCTGCAGTCCTTCATAAGATGCCCCATCTTTCCACATATGTAATAACTTTTGATCCCTTGTTGTGGTCTGGTTGGTCCTGTAACCGACATTGATGCTGAGCTACGAGCTCCTTCTAGAGGTAAACTTCATCCTCTACCCCTATTTGAAGTCCACTGTGTCTGGGTACTGAATCTAGGTGGTGGTGTAGGCACAGAAAACCTTGGTTTCTTAAAACCTTTGGATGAGGATCCTTGGAACTAGGAATACATCTTCTTGTTCTTGGTCTGTCTCTTCTCTAACACAGACCTCTCTACCCTTCTGACAGACTCCACAAAGGTAGAAAAAATTTCCCTATTCTCCAGAGTAGACACAGCGGTGGTCAAATCAGCATTTAACCCCTTCTCAAAATGCCTAATCCTTTCTTCATCTGTGGTTTCCATGTGCAGACAAAACTGTAAAATCTCAATGAACTTAGCCGCATACTCGCTAATGTTCATTGGTCCTTATCTTAACTTCTCGAACTAAGAGATTTTCTCATCCAGGAACGTCTTAGGGAGGTATCTGTTGATAAATTCCTGTCGGAAAACTTCCCATTCGATCTCCACACCTGGCCTTTTCCCTTCCTCCATGGTCCACCAGTGACCAGCACTCCCCTTGAGAAGATACACAGCATGTCTAACCTTCTCATCTTCTGGGATGTTTAGGATTCTAAAGGCCTTCTCTAGTTCAGTTAGCCACAAGTCAGCATCTATTGGGTCAGCTGTTCCAGCATATTCTATGGCTCCAACTCGGCAAAGTCATTCAAACATCTTGTCGATTCCTTGTCCTTCTAGATGGGTAGGTGCCCTAGGTACTGGTATAGGCATCCTATCAGTCATATGTGTCATGGCAGTCATGAACTGCCCAAACATGGTTTGGAAGGCTGGGTTCCCCATGTCAGCTGGATTGAACTGGGGTGGTTCAGGTATAGGTTCCTCCCTTTCTTGGTTTCTTGCACCTCCTCCGGGTGCAGCGACACTACTCTCCGCAACATGTTCCTCGTGTGATCCAGACATCTTTAGTTTCTCTTCTCCTCCTATATGAGTAGAAGACACTATCAGATATACTGGAAGACACTGGAATAGACTCAACAACCCTAGTCCTATGTCTCTATAGACTCAGTGAACCTAGAGCTCTGATACCACTAAATGTGATGTATGTTGCCAAACATCGATTAAAACAAACGCGGAAGCGGACTAATAGCAGCAGAATTACTGAAAATTACTAAAAATTAAAACTTTTTGCAAAGAGATCCACAAACTGTAAAGCTCTTCCATAAAGAAACAAGGTAAGTTATTTATAAGTTGATTCATCAATACATCTCTATATTATCTCATCTCGAGAGTCACAAGCATCAACTGCCCTATTAAACTATACATAAGCAGTATACAAAAATCTTGAGGCATTAAGCCAAAATTCTCAGATCTACATTAAACCATGTACTGACTCCTAGGACCTGAGAGTACAGAGACGACACATAGGACTCTCTATGTACAAGACCTAACAGACAATGTCTCCACCTGAAGATCATTGTTGTCCTTATTGTTGCTACTGTTGTTGCTGCTCACCCACTGAGGGGTTTCTCCTTCCTTGGCGTCTACCGAAAAAGTTGAATTACACGGGGGTGAGACAATTGAAAATTGTCTCAGCGAGAATTATAACTCTCCACCAGAAGCATTATTATTACAGATATTAAAATAACACTAAGCAGTAGAATTATAATTATTCAATAGCAGGAAATTTCTTGAATAAGCTAAGTAGAGTAGTATTCTCTATGCAATCATTTCAATTATAACTGGATTGAATAGCAAGTCATTTAATAAATAAGGAATATGAAGAACATGTATACTAATTATCTAACTAGGTCATTATAAACAATGTATTATCAATCATTGTTTCTCGTAGTTCAACCTAAGTAAATATGCTACACAGCTGATTACATTTTACAAACATACTTATGCCCTGAGGAGATGAGGTATACCGCTCATACTCCAACCGACCATTGTGAAATCGAAATTAGTACCATACATAGGTCATCAGAAAAGCCAGATTCCTATGATCTCATCCTCCTCAGTCAGTGTGAGGAACAACATGCAGGACATCTCTAGTCTCTTCCATAATAGATTTCCAGGGTATTCTGGCAACTTCTCTATTAGAGTTACAGTGGCATGTTGTATTGTCTTTGCAATCGAGGGATTTCTTATTTATCTCACATCTATTTGGCATTAACAACATCATCGGGAGATTAGTGATACATCATCCTGTATATACATATAATGAAGGATTGAGGGATTTAATGTTTATCTCACATCAATTCCTCCATTAGGACATAAGGATATTCACGTCTATAACCCCCACATACTCAAAAGTATGCTCTCCAGGAGTTCCCTTAGGAAAACCTGTTTCACCATAATCTAGCTTCTGACGATGATGGATCTATGGTCAGGGCTCTACATAATATCATTATACTTGATTATTTAAGTACATTATGGCATTCTTTTAGCATCAGGCATGTCTTCAAACATAAACCATTAAAACAATTGCTATAAAGAAAGAGTAATATTTGTATCAAGTTCATTTCACATCTTGTTAACATTGGGATCTCAATCCCTAACCATTTTATGATTATGATTCAAGAATATGGGTGTTCAAACCCTTAAATCATCAAAACACTTGTTACCAAGTAATATAGTGCCATCAAGTCAGTTAACAATATACACATGATAGTAGCAATGCAGATATTTCACATGGCTCATACAGCCTATCAATCTCTTTGGTTACCTCTCACTAGGTAACATAGCATATCATTGCTTTCAAAGCTTATAAAGTGCTTTCAATGAATATGACATCATATCTCTTACCTGGCTATGCTCACTTTTTCATAAAAACATGCATGACTAATACAATTGATAATAGGCACATTATTTCCATATGAACACAATGTACAATAATGATAGCATCATTATTTCAAGGGTTGCACCACTATGCCCTTACTAGGGTTAGGGTTTCCCTTCTGAATTCAAATATAATTAATCAATCCCTTAGCTCAATTAGGATTAGTGACTCATCATTTCATTATCCAATCTTAGAGCTTCATGCTATAAGAGATAACCCAGAATTAGGGTTTCACACTTTAATTTACCTTATTTGGAATTAGAGTTTACTATTCACATTACATCACCCTAGGTTAGGGTTTACTATTCACATTCCATCACCCTATGTTAGGGTTTACTATTCACCCCAAGTAGGAGTGATCATCAAAGTACCTTGAATTAAGGTTTACCATGTCATCATCATGAATTATGATCATATCTTCATCATGTATTAGGGATATTTGCATTACTACCCTCAATTAGGGTTAAGATTCATTAACCATCATAATTAGGGTTTTATGATCTCACTATGAAGGATCATACCCTAATTAGATATTCATTCGTATAGGAAATCCATTACTTAATTAACATTCATAAAAGGAGTCTTTTCTTTCTCATCCTCTATAGGATGATATATACTTCATCCTTGATTAGGTTAAGTAACTTTATCATGAAAGATAATTGACATCATTAGTTAAGTTATTATCATGGTGATCATTAGAGCTTAATTACTTCATGGGTTTCAATCACACTATCCCATTAAGGTACAAGTACAATGATCACCTTTGATTACATCATGTATTAATTAAATAATCACTTTGTCCTTTAACCACATTAAGTATCCATGCGATTTAGGTTAAACATCCACCAAATGATCTTGACCAGTTCAGACCTCAAACAATCTTGCATACTAAACCTCCAAATGGTTTAAGACCGTTTGGGCCTCCATGCGGTCTTGGTCTACCCTTGAGAACGTTTGCTAAAGTGGACCTCCAAGACCGTTTGCTAAAGTAGCTTTTGAAAACGCATGGAATCAAATGGTTTGGGATCGTTTGGTTGAAAACGGTCATGACCGTTTGGACTCAAACGGTCTTGAGACCGTTTGGTCCAAACCACCTCAAAACTGCAAGGACCAAGTATGATCTCAACCCATCAAATTGAATTAAGGTTTCCAATGTTGATCACCTCAGCGATTAAATACATGTAATCAATCATCAATTGGACCTATCACCATCATTCAATTGAGTTAATTAAGTCAACCTTCAACTGATTTGACCCTCAATTGACCCTCAATTGGTCATCAATTAGGGTTTGAATCAATTGGATTAGGGTTTGGAATCGATGACCCTTCAACATCAATCAATGTGAGTATAATTGATTTGAACCCATTGAACCATCATCCAATTTCGTCATGATCTGACCCCAAACGGTCTTGGGATCGTTTGGATGACCTCCAAATGGTCTTAAGACCATTGTCGCAAGTCAACACCAAAAAACAAGTCAACCAATTAGGAATTGTATCATTGAGTTGATCATCAAATCAACAATTAATTGTACTTCAACTTAGTACCTTTGGGTCTTCAATTGGTCAACCATGCTTAACCCTAGACCTCCAAATGGTCTTGGGTGATCACCAAACGGTCTTGAGACCGTTTGGGTGATCCCCAAACGTTTTTGAAACCATTTGGGTCACTCAACCCAAGTTTCAACCTTATTCAATTATCAAATCAGCAATTGACCCGATTAGGGTTTAGATGGTTGATGGACCTTCAACTAGTGAATCAATTGGAATTAATTGATAATTATTCATAGGTTATTAGTCTACATGATTTCCAACAGACCTCCAAACGGTCAATGCTTGGTCAGTGCCACCAAACATTCTTGGACCGTTTGCTTCTATGCGGATTAGATGAAACTATTTGCATTCAAATGGATTGAAACTGTTTGCTTCTAAATGGTTTGGGAAACCGTTTGAGCAACAAAAACAAACTGTTTGGTAAAGTGATTTTCTTTGGATAATCGTCAAAGTTAATGTCATCAACTTCTTCCTACGAGAAACCAAGAACTGTTGTTGTTCTTCACGGATGTTATAGCAATTAACCAAAAGAATACCAAAGAAGAAAAATAGCCAACGATTATTAAAGAGATGGATGCATTAGCAATGCTTATGGGTTAGAGTTATAAAACCTGCCTCTAGAACTGATCCAGAGCTCAAAGCTCCTCAACTTTAATGGTGGATTGAGCTCCAGAAGTAGTCCAAGGTTCATTCTTCAATCTTTGGATGAACAAGATGGCTAGAAGGGAAAACCAAGTGAAGAAAACCATGAATCTAACATTGTTTTATGGTTTTCACCATGAATTCGAGGTAGATGATGATCAAAACATACCAAGATAGTTTGGTCGTCCTTCCTCTGTTCCAGAGCTCTTCCTTGGTCAGCCAAAGCAAAGTGAAGAGAGAAAGAAACTAAGGAAACGATCTTTGGGTGTTGTTGGAAAAAGGATACATATATATATTTATGGGTTTTCAAGGAAAATGGAAAAAGAGGATATTTTCATTTTATCTCAAAAATATATCCACCAAGTCCTCCTCCACTTCTTGTCTATGTGGCCACCTTCTACTATATTGCAAAAATTCTCCATTATCCAAGGTTTTAAAGGAAAAGGAACTAAACATCTTAAAGAGATGTATATTAATATCCACCCTTTTATTGGATATTGCTTTATATAATAAATTAATGTGAATAGCTTCCACTTAAACCAAGATCATTTTGGTTCCCAAGCATGGAACAAGCTCGTATAAACTATTAAAAACATATACTTCAACTTTTGGTTGAAGGGCTTCATAATTAATATATTTCCTTTTTGCATTAAGTTATATTTAAAGAGCCGTTTGTGCTTAAATCTTGATTATTTCAATATCAAGATTCTCTCTCTTCTATGGTAATTCACATGATGCTCCCTTCTCATTTTCTTTGATCTAATTGATGCCAAGAAACATGAGAGACAATCTAGAGGTGATATTTTGCATGTTGAACCCTAGGTTTTGGGTAATTTGCACATTACACCAAAACTAGGTTTTAATGCACACAGATTGCTTTACAAGTTTTATCTTGATACCCAAGCTTGTGGAATCCATACCACCACATCATATACATTCTTATGATGTATCAACATCAGAGGAACATCTTAACATGTGCAATTTGCAAGTTAACCCCTCTACTTGGGAAATTTGCACTTTAGTCCAAGGTTAACAAAACAATGTTCCAACATTATTTAAAAAGGACTAAAAATGAAATATAAGTTCCTCAAAAGACTTAATTACTTTTCAAGAAATACAAGCAAGCATCTAATTACTTAATTAGGCAAAACACCTAGGGTTAGTTTATAACCCAGGTCAGGGATGTTACAACCTTCCTATTGAGGTGAGTACGGTGCTACAAATGGTGCTTGATGTCGTGTTAATCATAGTATGTCATGAATCCCTTTAAGATGAATGTCATACTTTTAGTCAGTGTATAATATTCACATGCTATTGTTACGTTTTATTAAGTTTTTCACTCATAATTTGACCAAACGACAATAGCATAATGTGGAAAGAAATATACATAGTATATACACCACATACTAATAAGAATAAATTAAGAAAAAATAACAAGATACCTAGAAACCAAAAGAATACATAGCATAAGTTTATTTTTTCACTATGTTTTCATATGTGATTACAAAATTATGAGGTGAGAATGACTAATTCAATTTTAATACAGCTAATATTATTTATTGAATTTAAAGAGTGGATATTCTATGTTCACTCAAGCTAATGGTGTTGTATGTTAAGAGAGGCTATTACATGTTCAATAAATCCAATGTTGTTCTATTTCAGATAAGGTGATTCTGTAACCCTTTGAAACTTTTGAAATAAGGCATTGTACTCACTATATCTTGAGGAATGAAAATATGATGCCATATTGTCTTGGCTTGCTATTCTATGATTCAAAACCTATATTTGCATTCTAAAATCATTTCTGATTTGAATCTTGACTCCCCATCCTCAAATTTTAAAATTTTAGCTCAAACATGTTGACCTATAAATGGACCATCCATTTTTGTAATCTTTGACTCAAAATCTTGGGATCTTAACTAGTTTGTATTTTTGAAGATTATGATATTGAAAATATCTATAGGGTTAATTTCCTAAAATGACCCTAGGTCTGGATCATTCACCAACCTAGAATATACTTGATAAGGAAATTGATATTGAAATCTTCAAAATGTTGCTAGATTGTTGATATGGGTGAATGACCGCAATGGTGGTCTGGATAGGAATTTCAAACCCTAGCCTTGCATATTTGGAACCCAAAATATGAATATTTGAATCTTGACTCTTGAATAACAAACTTTTTAGTGCATGACCCTTTTTGGTCCAAGACACTTAATCTCGACTATCGATCTCAATTTTCTATCAGTATGGAGACATGAATTGAGAATGAACTCAATTGGTGAACTTTGATCTTTGACCTCTATATTGATCAATGCAAGTTTCTAAGAGACTTTTGATTAGGTGATAATGTTGATTTTATAGTTGAGGATACTCCAATGTTTGAGGATAGGACCTGGATTTTGATGACCCTAATCTTGAGGTTGTTTTGAATTTTGGGGACAAATTTTCTTTTTAAAGGAAGGAAGGATGTGACAAAGTGGATTTTAGCATAATTATGAATTAATTCCAAATTTTCCATCTTTATGTTCACTCATGGCCGCAATTTATTTTTCTAAACTACATAATTGATTTTGAGACTCAAATTCAAAATATGGTGATCAATGTGAATTTCATATACTTTGTGACACCACATATTTGATTTATTTGTCACTTTGTCCAATGAAGAAAAATTGTCCATCAAACTTCATCTTTTCATTCACAAACTTTTTCTAAATATTCTTCACATATTTCTAAAGCTATGATACAAATTCCATGTCAGGAGAATATTCCTACGATTTTTTATGAATTATTAAAGTTTGTGTATAGAAAACCCTTTTATTTTCCTTTTAGTTACTCTTTTTCTTGGCTTTGTCATGTCATATGTTACGACCCCACCTCCGGATAACCCCCAATTAAGGGAGACCTAGAGGTTGAAGCCGCACCCATTAATCCCGGATCAAAGGTACGACATATAACCAATAATAATTATTAAATTCTAACAGGCTATACGGAAAATGGTAATAAAAAATTTTCTTTATCATACCTTTGAAAAGTTGGAAGTACTGAACTTCTAACCACAGATGAACTACTCTAACTAATTCCTCCTTGTTCTTTAATTCTTGAATTTACAATATGTCACTTTACTGTTTTGTGCTTTGGAGTTTGTACCTAAAACGCCGACAAACAAAACAACGGTCAGTCGGTATGTGGAGGAAACAATAATCACACAATTATGCTAACAATGTAATCAAGCAATTAATATTTTTAACAATCAAGATTACATTTTAATATAACATCCGCGATCCACAAGTTCCATAACCTCTGAGCTGTCCCTACAGACCTGTATACCATACTACAACCCCTCATGATCCACCAAAATGGTAAACCAGTTTCTAGGATTGAGTCACATGGTAAACCGAAGAGTCTCATGAACCACACAAGGCAATCCAGTTTCTAACTCTCGGTATGCTGAAGAGTCTCATGAACCGCACAACGCAATCCAGTTTCTAACTCTCGGCAATCCTAGACCTTTCTCTAGGAATTACCCCTTTTTCAGCCTTTTTAAAGCAACAGAGGTGAACAAGGATCTAGCCAGTTATATGCATACTTATGGTGATAATCATAGTCACTTTATAGTTGCATGAAATAAATAGACATTCAACAGTTATTTCAAGCAACCGATAAATCATTCGGAAATCGCCGGGCAACTAAAGCGATTATTCATAAGCGTAACCACATACCTTTAATTGCACTTTTCAAGATAATAACCCAATCAACCAGCAATGAGGAAGAGAAATCCTGAAATAAAAGTATCAATTCCTTTTATTAATACTTATCCAATTTCCTTACTCAAATTAGGATTTCAATTCCATAATTAGGGTTTCTTATAGAAATTAGAGTTTTACTTATTCTTTCATCATTAACATCCTTAATTTATCAATCCTCATAAAACTCTTAATTTCTCATTGAATTTTCTTTATTAAACAACTGTTTTCCTTATTTCATAAAAATATGGTTTTTATCTCTCTTTAGCCCAAATTAGGGTTTTCTTGTAAATTAACCCTCTTTTAAACACTATAATTCCAATTAAGAATTTTTGCAATCAAATAGCAAATTAAACTACCAATAACCTTCTCAGAGTCAAACTTAATGATTTGACTTGTTAAATTACCTAATTACCCTCTCAACATGCAATTAGGGTTTCTCATCAAATTTTAATAAACTTTATTAGCCAAATAAAGTACTTTTGCAAAACGAAGTGGAATTAGGTTCTGGAATTATTTTTATCGTTTTAATTGCATTTTTCTATGCAACTTTCATATATTAAGTTTTCTCATACGAGTTTCCTAGCAAAATCTATTAATTTCGCAAGATAAATTAGTTTTTCTGAATATTCGTTAGAGAGGGAATATTACCGAAAATTCCTGATCGTTCGATCAGTGCGCCGCTAGTCCGCTTGATGATCTAACACTCTGCAGCAACCGGCTCCACTAACCGAGTCCCGCGCCCAGCCGCTCTCTGTCAACCGTTGGATTTCAAGGGATCACGGTGATCCAAGATCCTAGCGTTGTCGCCAACATTTGACCCGGCTGTTCGATCTAGATCAGACGAGCGTGACTTAACGTCGCTTATCTTGGCCGATCTCTACCCTCTCACCGCCGGATCAAAATCCTGCGCTGCCTGTACGTCGTCTTCCCGTCCACTCTTACTTCCTCGACGCGGCAGTGCCGCGGTGGTTTCCTTCGTCGGAGCCAACCCAATCCAGTGCACGAGAGAGTGCTGGATCCCAATAACTAGTCGTCCAAGATCGGGATGGGTAGGAGGCTTGTGTGGTACCCTATTTATAGGGCATCGAGCATCCCAGTGTAGAATCCCAATCCCACTGAAACTGTGCGGCTAGCCCAATTCGGCGTTTCTGGGATTCACGATGAAACCCAAGCAAACCAGGGCCAAACCTCAAGCTCTCCCTCTCCCGAACTTGATGGGTCTGATTTCAAGGATGCACATGCGTCGTATCAAGTAGGAAGACACGGGGAAGATTCCCCAGGGACGCGCTACAGTCCGAGTCTCTCTGGGACTCACGACGATGACCGTGCATCGTTGGATTAAGATCCAACGATCTAGGTTAATCGCTTTCAGACAGAAATAGGAAATCATTTCCTAAATCACCAATTAAAGCCAATTTCAAGGGGAAACTTAGAAATTTAATATCTCCCAATTGGATTAGTATTTTCTTCTCAAATTTTTAGGGAAACTTGAATTCAACATTATCCCTCATCCCTCCAAATTTGGTGTCATAATAATACTAATTCGATTCCTTTTCTTGTAATGCAAGTTATCATTATATTAATCATTTTTCCCTCTTTTCCTTAATCCTATTATTATTATTTCTTGGTTTTGAGTTCCTTGAACTCCAAGGTATCCATTATCTAGAATTCTTATTTTTAGGGAAATATTCCACATCCTTTTTCTTATTTTATGGAATTATTTATGTATTCTTCAATCATATCAATTGGGGCTTCAAATAAAACAAGGCCCATTAAGTAACACACAAATAATCATCCATGGAATCCATTTCAATCCAAATCACATCAATCATGAAAATTCATTTATCTTTAAATGATATTTACAAAGCTCATTATATAATTTGGAAAATTGAAGTTATAACATCATACATCTGTGAAAGGGATCAGGGGAAAACCCCAGCCCTAGGATCTTCCTCTCACAGATCCTGGCTCAATCCATTGGCCATGAGGTCATCATCAACCTCTAGCAACCAGTGGGGAGGTGTCTTTATGACCGAGACTTGCAATATCCTACTCATGACCTCAGTTCAAAAATCTAAGCGAACAGAAATTGTTCTCTTGCAAATTCAAACTCATGAAGCCCTATTTTAACCACCATGCATGCTCTATCCAACCACTAAAACACATTCCCCACCTCCCCTTCTCAGTCCTGAGGACATGGCTACCACCAAAGAGTTATCTAGCCCTAAACCTAGCCCCAACCCTATATAAACACCCCATCGAGATCAAGATCTCCAATCGAAACAAAAATCCCTTGCTCCCATAATCTCTAGTGGCATCGAGAACCCATATTTCTTGATGTTCCTCCTCATATTCGTACGACACCACCACCTAGCCTATTTTAGGTAATCTTCCTTCACAGCCTCTCACCCCCAATAAGCACCTGCTATCGCTCCGTGGAGTCATGAAGAACTCCGGCGGCAACTCAGCGACTGACATCAGATCTCCCTCCTCCCGATCCCTTTATACACCGACGAGCCCTCTCCGTCGTATTTTGTGGCTCTTACAGGAGCCTGCATGAGAGGGGAAAAGGCCCAAACTAGTTGGTCCATAGAGAAAGCATGTCCGATCAATTGAACCAGTAAGCCATGGTCGAACTGATCAACCAATTTGTGAACCAACAATTTGAAGCAACTGAACCGGACCCCTATGAAAGTGAACCGCCTCATCCATGTCGTGTGATCCTGTCTGTTCAATCACCATCAGACGATCGGGGGTTTACCCCTTTCTAGTAATTTCTCCTCCTCTCTACTTGAAAATCAAATAAATGGATAAATCTTGCAAAAATTGTATCTAATGCATCCTAGCTCCAAAAATTACAAGTAAATAATCAATCATGATCAATAAAACCCAATGAATTTATTAAAAATATTTGTGGATCCTAATTCCTAATGGATTTCATTGATATCCCTAGATATTAATTCTTTTTAAGGGGTAAGTCAGGAGGTGTTCTTATTCATCCTGTCCTCCTCGTACGAGCAAATTAACAAAATTATTGCTACAAATAAGGTCTTGAACAGAATTAAACTTGGCACGACTACTGCCATTACAATCTCTAATTAACCTGTCATACAAGCATTCAGGAGCGTAGGTGTAATACCTTCCTCCAAGGTTTTGTTTTTTATGATAGCTAGCTAACACATCAGCCAGTTGGTTATGATCTCTCCTCACATGAACAAGCATTCAATTCGACCTCATCATCCTCCTGCATTCTGCCTGAGCTTCTGCGAAGCGTGGGGCTTCATCTTGTACACCTTGAAGCAACTGGACAGCAGTCTTGCAGTCCGATTCCACGATCACCTTATCCCACCCTAACTTCTCTGCCTCCTCCATCGTAATGATGATGGATTTCACTTCCACTTTTAGGGCATCCCTAGCAGCTACTTTGGTCCCCTTTCCCATCAACCACCTCCCTCTACAATCTCTCACGACAAAGGCACAACTGCTTCCTCTCTTCCGGCAAGCTGCATCTACATTCATTTTGACCCATCCTTCCTTCGGAGTCTCCCATTGCTCCTGATGAGCTTCAGATTGTTCGTCCTCCTCTCTATGCCATGCATACTTATTCAGACGGAGCTCAAGATTTACCTTCCTGGTTGTATGCTCTTGATTGGGCTTCCTGTTCTCCATAACCTGTCTGTTCCTGTTCTTCCAAATATTCCAGCAGCCGAACATGAAGCTATCTTGAATCGGCATGTTACTCAGGTTCCCTCATATCTAGGCTTGGAGGTTTGGTTTAGTAAAGAAATTCTGAGGCATCCCATTCCCCATAATATTCTTCCAGCATTCTGTAGCATGATGACAATCTCACACAGCGTGGAGACTGTCTTCCTCCTGTGCTTTACAAATGTTGCACCTGCTGTCCTCCGTCAACATCTTCTCCTTTCTCCTTTTATTCGTCAGGATCGCATTATGAGATAAGGTCCACATGAATATCTTCACCCAAGCTGGGATATGGGCATTCCAAATAGTCCTCCATTCTCCCTGAACCACAAGATCAACATCCTGTCGACAAGCTTTGTAAGCTGAGCTAGTCGTAAACTTGCCCGTGGCAGTGTGATTCCAGACTATATTGTATGTCCCAACCTACTTCATAGGTGGTTGAATGCGCAAGATGTCTTTAACACAACTCATAGGAAGCCACTCCTTCAGAAAATGCACATCCCATCCATTATTGTCGAGCACTACACTCCACACTTGCAGGTCCTGGAGTTCATCCGGAATGACCTTAGTGGCTGTGTTTCGAAGCTTCCCTTGGTTCTTCACCCAAACATCATCCCAAAAGTTTGTGTCCCTCCCCGTCACCAGCTTTATATACGAATTTTGGGTGATGAAGTCTTTACCTTCCAAAGTAGCCTTCGCTAGTCTAGATAGGTTCAGCTAATCTCCCTCCTTATAGGCTTCATATCTATATCTCATCAGCTGACACCAAATCGTAGGTCTTCTCCTCACCACATCCCAGGTGTTCTTCGCCAGTAAAGCCTTGTTCCATTCTCGCATGGTCTTGACTCCTAATCCTCCATTAGCTCTGCAACTGACAACCTTCCTCCAGGCTACTAACGACAGGGGGTGTTCCTTCCTTCCTCCCCCCCAGATGAATTTTCAGATGGTGCTGTCAATCCGATCACATATGCCTGTCGACACTGCAGCCGTTTGCATCAAGTAAGTAGGCATCGCCGTGAGCGTCTTCTTCGCAAGACAAACTCTCCCCGCCAAAGATAGGCATCAGGACGACCAAGAGGCAATCTTGTTGTTCACATTAGTGAGAACTTCCATGTAGGTTTCCTTGTCCACCCGCTTATGTAACAGAGGCACCCCGACATATTTCCCTAGATCGGAGGTCTCAATGAAACAACTATATCTACAGATAGCTCGACGCACTCTTTGCTTCACTTCTGTGGGGAAATATATTCTCATTTTCTCAACCTAGATATTGATTCTTTGCTTATACTTTGGTCTAAATGACACTATTTGTGGTTCATTTTGACTAAGCACTGAAGACCCTATTTTTTGGCTCTGATATCTCTATTGAGACTCTAAAATCATACTTGCATTAGTGATCTAGAACCATATTTGTAGACTTTATTCAATCTTGAATATGATGATGACAACTTAATATTACGTTTGTCCTAAATCTTGTGGAATATTATGATCTATTGACCTAAAACTTTATCTCTTGTTTACTTATTATACTAATCAGAATTTGATCTAATTTTGAACACCAATGATGTTAGAACATGATGATGATCTAAATACTTGACTATGACTTGAATATTGATCATGAAAATTAGGGTTAACACATATGATCTTAGAAAACCTAGGTAGGTCATTCACACTCAAAATTATGCTTGGAACTTGAATAAAGTTGGACATTTGGAAATATTGTTGATTATAAGTGGATGGCCTAACCTTAAGGTTGACATAGGAAACTGTAACCCTAATCTCAAATATTGAAACATTATTTTCAAATATCATGATCTTGACCCTTGATCCATATATTGTTGATTTAGGATCTGACTCAAAGGGTTGACCTATTCCTCGTTGAGATTTTGTACTCTAAATCTTCAGTGAAAGGTACGCTATTATATATCCTCCTTGGTTGTATTGAAGATACTTTTTATGTATCTCTTGATTGTATACTTGGCTATATACTTGTTTGAGCTAGTATTCCCTACTGATTAGTCTTCTATTTTTCCTATTATATTTTGAGAAAAAAATATGAGAACCTAAATGATATTGCCCATTATGACTTCCAATATATTGATAATGATGATGATGTTGTTTATGTTGATAATGTTTATATTGAGTGCAAGAAGCCTCCTCATTCAAAGGTGGGACTTGTACATTGGCCTCCTACCTCATATGGAGCTAAGGAGCCTAGTGATTCTCCCCCATCGCGTTGAGGCGACTGAATCACACAAAATATATAAGCATGCTTCTTGATTACAACATAATGGGAACTTGTAATAAAAATTGGATTGTTTGAAATAAACATCTTGTCGAATAAATATTAGATTTTGGAAATGTTCTTGTTGTACTTTTTTAATATAAGTCCTGCCAAGTATACTCTTTTTCTATAAACTATTTTACTTGATTTTGATAGCGTATTGTGCAATTGCATGATTGTATCATGATTTTCTTGATTTTAGTCAAGACAAATAGAATGCTACTAAGATGGCTTCTCCATATACTTTGATGACAAGGATAAATCAGCTATATCTCCTATATTGGGTTAGTTTGTTCTTTAAATATCCAGTTTTTGAGTTATTATTTCTTATTGTATATGCCAGTGTGTTAGATCCTATCGGGCCACTCAGGAATGGGTGCTTCAATCCTTTTACTACTATTTAGGCAGTAGAATTGGGATCGGGTTAAGAATGATTCTGTGACAAGATTCGACCACATGGGTCACCATCACGATAGAGGTCGAAACAAACATCAAGGTACCTTGTCTCGACCAAAACAAACAACCACCAAGCAAACAAGATCGAAACACACCACCGGAAGGCCAATCATCTTGAACAAACCACACCAAGACCTCCACGGTCAAAACAAAACATATCCAAAGAAGGTTTTTTTGGTTGATACACACTCAAGAGACACCATGATGGTCAAAACACAGGTCCCAATACCCAACCAAGCTCAACATGGTCAACACTAAGCAAAACCCAAGAACCATCGTAAGATGCAACCTCATCAACCAAGATCCAACAAGGCACCCCATGGAATAATTATCCTCTCATGATGCCAAATCACTAAGGGCACACTTAACATGTGACAAATTGCAAGATAACCCCTCAACATGGGTAAATTGCAACTTGCTCCAAAATAGGGATACATAGCTGAAACATCATCAGAATAAGACCAAATTGAAAAATCAAGCTCGCCACATGTGAAAAACGCATCTCAAAGGATTAGATTAAATTTTTGAGCATCTTATTAAGCAAAGCAAGCATACTCAAGTACTAAGCTAGGTCAGGGGCCTTATATATGTATCTATTCCTTTAGATGACCAGTTCAAGAATTTATCATCTGGTTAGTCTCCACAATCTGGAGAGGATGAAAATTACATGTCTCGTGTTTCATATTCTGGTGAAGTTGGTAGCATCATGCATGCCATGAATTGTACCTGTCAAGATACTACTCAGACTGTTAGCGTGGTGAGAAGATACATGTCCAATCCAAGAAAGCTTCATTGGCAGAAAGTATAATGCATTCTTAGGTACCTAAAGGGTACATATTCTATATTAGATTTGACAAGAACACGGAGACACTTGTTGGGTACATTGAGTTTGACTTTACAAACGAATGTGATAAAAATCATTCTCTTACAAGTTACTTGTTTACTATTGTTGGTTGTGTTTGTAAGTTGGAAAGCTACACTACAACCCACTATTTCTTTGTCCACCACTGAGGCTGAGTACATGGCTTCGATAGAGGTCATCAAAGAAGCTACATGGATTAGAGGATTGTGTATGGCATAATGTATTTTTTAAAGGACAATGACCATCCATTGTGATAGTGAAAGTGTAATTTACCTCATAAAAGACCAGATGTTTCATGAGAGAAAAAAGCACATTGATATCCAGTATCACTATACCAAAGAATTGAAAGCGCGGGGATAATTATAGTGAAGAAGATTGCCAGTAAAGAAAATCTTGTTGATATGATGATTAAGTCATTACCAATTTTCTAGTTTAGACACTTTCTATACTTGGTTAGTCTACGCAGTCTGCATTCATCCCTCTGGGGCTAGAGGAGGAGAAATGATCTACTATTCTTCTTTTTCAGATAGCTACAAATTTCAAGTCAAGGTGGAGATTGTTGTGTGCCTCAAAGAACTATGTTGATTCGATTATATATCCAGTTACAAATGGATGTTCTCCGACCCAATTAGGGGGAAAAGGGCCTCGCGGTATGGTACGATCTATTTTCTAGATCTGAATAAGGATTGCATTATGGTTCTACACCTATATGTATATGCATCCTGGTTAGAGTTGTGTACCATCCTGTATTTTGTATTGAGACGGCCACCGTCGTACTACAGGGTATTTTTTGCCTCCTTCTAGTTCTTTGACTATACCCTTTTCTATGATATAGTAAACATCTTGCCCCTCCCGTTGAGTTGGTCATCCTGACCGAACCACGTAAATCATGTATTCTCTAATTGTGTGATTGTTCTTTTCTTCTCTTCTATGTTTATTATGTAAGAACTAGCTCATTTGAAACCTTATCATGACTCTTCCATTTGATGCAAATAAAAGGGATCGTACCTACATGCTCCTGATGCCTCTTTGATACAACTTCTGATGCAACAACACTAAACATGTGATTTCCTAAGTTTAGAATTTCGCGTGTGGAACCCTAGCAGTCAGTAGAGGTGATGTTGCATATACGGGAGGGTTGCTCAATTCTTCTCACATCAGAAAGTTGTAACAGTTATATGAAAACCCTAAAATGGTGAAACTCTTTCTTGATACAAAAAAAAAGAATTAGTGTGTAATATGAAAAAGTGCTATTAAAATTACATTACTAATCCAAAACAAACTATATTACATACTATAGAGATATAATTGTTGTGCATAATGGCGGCTGGCACCATCAGGGATCTTTCTCGAGAATAGACCAGCATCAATGATGGAGATATCGAATCTGCGATAATCCTTTGCATTTGGCCCTAAAATAGACGGTGGATGTCGGGCATACACCATGCATGATCTCTGATACAAAGATCGCATCATTGCACAGATAAGTGCCGAGAGTGGTTCTTGCAACCCCTCAATTGTATACATCACCTCCATGTGAGCTTCTTCTCACCGTTCATATACTTCCCAGAGAAAAGCGGGATGTTCCTTGTTTTCCTGTAGGTGTTCAAGAAAATAGAATAGAGGAGTTGTGGGAGATCGGAAGGCGAACATTTAGTTACTGAGAACTACTAGAAGATTATCTAGGAATTTGAAGGACAAGGATGGAGAGGGTAGCAGTCATGGGTGTATCATCTTTCTATTGGTGGTTGGCGTCAAGATGTACCAGGTATCGCTAGCTTCGTAATGGACTTCGGTTCTTATGTATTTCCATCAAACCCTTCTGCTTCGAGCCTTCGACCTTAAACATGCATTACATCTGCAGCTCTTTGAGCCTTCGACCTTAAACATGCATTACATCTACAACTTTTCAAGCCTTTGACCTTAAACAAGATTTACATGGTAATGAGTGAGTGATGCAATATACCATCTTTTACCATACCAATATTTTGTAGATTGTGTGGCCTCTAGGGCTAAGATGAACCATCAGGGATGCAAGAGGTTCCGAATAGCCAAACCAGTCGAGCTCGCCATATGTAGAATTATTTTAATCATATAAAAAGTTTATAAAAAATGATCTAATGACGATATGAATTGTTTCTCATACAATGCCAATGTACTTTTGGATATCCTACTTCTTTTTCTCTCTGATGTCATACGTCTTGTAATTTACATATTTGTTCTTATTTGTTCTCATACAGTACTAATATGTACTTTCTTTTCTATATCCTACTTCTTTGTACTTTCTTTTCTATGTCTTACTTCTTTTCCTCTCTCATACCATACATCTTGTACTTTCATATTATACGCACATAAGTAAGCACGTATAGAGAAAAGAAAAATATGAGATATATGTATACATCTCTTATCTTTCATATTATATGCACATATTGTACCTCTAGTACTATACATATTTATTTCTGGTATAACACTAATGTGTACTTCTCTCCTCTCCATGTCCTACTTTTTTCCCCTCTCGTATTGTACATCTCATAAAAATATATGTATTCGCCTCCCGTACAATACTAATGTGTATTTTTGTTTTCTCTATGTTTTACTTCCTTTCCTTTCTCATACTATACCTCACGTATTTTGGAGAAAAATAATATGATAATACATTACAAGATTAATATTGACATACTTTAGAGAAAGAGAACTATTGTTGTCTCGTACAATACTAATGTGTACTTTCTAAAAAGATTCATGATGGCATACTTGAAAAAAAAAAATTTATATATATATATATATATAGAGAGAGAGAGAGAGAGAGAAAGAGAGAGAGTCAGGCTAGAATACACTCGAGTATACATATCACGTTGTACACCCCAATGGTGTTTGCCTATCAAGACCATATTTTTCTAAAATCTAATCCATTCATCTTTATGTTTACAACAATAATAGGCCACATGAAAAATTTGAGCTCATTTGGATGAGTGTCCGTCACTCAACCAATGACAACAAAATCAACGCACAAAACTAATTTGAAACGCATGATTTTTACCTCCTTTAGATGCACAACCTATAAGTGTTTGAATGAGATGAAATTTTTTTTTTGATTTGTGAGAGAACCACCCCCGTGGGAGCGCCACTTAGTGACCCCCCCGGTTAGGCGTAAACTCTCGGGGACCCCTGCTACCCATATTGGGGCCCCAACACAGTCGCATCGTTGGCCGGCCGACGCGTGGGCTAATGCACTTCCAAGACCACAACTAGGAGTCGAACTCGTGACCTCTCGCAGAGGTCTTGTGAGCCGCACCGCCTGAGCTAAGTCTCGCCGGCTAATGATGAAATTTATTATATAGTATGTTCTTAAAATATTTAATAAGTTTAATGGTTTAGATTTTTTTAAAATTTACCGATTTTTTAAAAATGACTGAGGTGTACGGTGCCTCCGGTACACTCGAGTATACACTAGCCTGACCCTCTCTCTCTCTCTCTCTCTCTCTATATATATATATATATATATATATATATATATATATATATATATATATGCATCTCTCATCTTTCGTACTATACCCACGCAATGCACGTCTTGTATTAATGTGCACTTCTCTCTAGTCTATATCTTACTTTTTTCTTCTCTGTATTGTAAATCTTGTACTACATGCATTTATTTTGTATCATAGTGATGTTTATTTTTCTTTAATCACTGTCTTTTTTTTCTCTCTCTCACATTGTATGTCTCGTACTATATGTGTTTGTTTCTCATACAATACTAATGTATACTTCTCTCCTCTTAAATATAAATTTTTATTCCAAAGTTTATTAACATTAATCATATTTGAAAATATTTATATTACAAATCTTATACTTTTTATTTTATTTAAAAAGCAATTAAGAAGTGGAAGTTATGAGAAAAATAATTTTCTCTTACTTCAAATTTAATGAGTTGTATTTTTTAGTAGAGATAATAAGAGGGGATCATCCACGTTTCTACAACAATATACATAAGAACGTTACATTTCCTTTTTTTCCTCCCTTATTTCTTCATTTTTATCTCTCCTTTTAACTATTTCCATTACTTCCGGAGATATTGGGCTGTTGTTTGGGAAATTTTTTACATCACACACGGTCCACCAATATCCACACCCCAACCTCGGGAAGGCGCGCTCCAACTTTTTTTGCACTGTGCGACACGGGTTACTAGAACATGAAGATGATAATGCACCTACTCTCCATGCATATTTTTGTGAATCTACTTGACCAATTAGTCTTTATAGTCTTCATGCAACACATTACATGCATGAGTAATAAATCACTCTTTGTATTAAAGCATTCACAACCTAAATATTTACAATTATTAATCCTCTTACAAATTCATTTTTTTTTAACAAATTCGTTCCATTTCTTAGCATGAGATAATATTGATCTGACCACTTGCATGCTTATACATATTTCACGGTTCAGTTCAGAATCAATACTAGAATGTATTCAACTAGGGATGTTAGTGGGGAGGATATAGGGAGGGTAAGGGCATACCCTTACCCTTACCCACCAAGTGTGGTGGGTAAGAGTATGGGTAATTCCCCACTCCACCAATTTCCTTACCCTCCCCTTACCCATACCATCTTCCCCATAGGGTAAATGGGGAGTTAAGGGTGAAGCGGGGAATTTTTATAAAAGTTTGTCTTATATTACCAATAACGGTATACCTATATTTATATATTTTACGGAAATATCAAGTGGCTCAATGTTTACTATTAATTTTTCAACATGTTTCTGTTATCAAGGCTACATGTGTTGTATAAACAAAAAGCAATACTTCTAATATTGATGTATGAAAAAATAAGTCACCCTGAAAAAGAAAGATGTTACACTTAAATAATATCTAATGAAATATAAAAGTCATTGTTGCAAACATAAATATCTTATACTCTCTAGAATGTTCTTTTATACAAAAAATAAGCACAAGTGAAGTAGATAATACCAACAAAAATATGTATCATATGGTACATTAATGATGACATTTTTTATTATGTACATGTATGTATTACAAATTAAGGTTTAGTAAAATACTCGATCATTCACAACACAAAAAAAATACAAAATGATGAATAAAATATAAAAATTCATTATTTCACACATGTGTTACACCTCCAAAAGGGTGTTGTATACATGAACCAGTTAGATACATGAGAAATAGATAAGAATATCATGTAATATACTAAATGCACCACATAAAATTGAATAATACATAGACTTAAACAATACAATGACTGTATATTTAATATATTTGATGTATATATTGGTGGGTAGTAGGTTATAGGGTATGTGTAATGGCTTACCCTTACCCTTACCCACTAAGGCAGCGGGTTAGAGGGTAGCGGGTAGGCGGGTAAAGGGTAAGAGAATCCTTTACCCTTACCCTTCCCCTACGGGGTATGGGTAAAGGGTAAACATGTTAAGCCTTATCCATTGACAACCCTATATTCAACATAGTATCAAAAGTCATTAGTAAATGTATTAGATATAAACCAGAACACTGCGTACAATCAGATGTTCACTTGATTAGTGAATAAAATACCAGATCAGTGTATATCATATTTAATTATTTTTTATTCATTATACATACGTGTAGATTATTATTTTATTTTATTTAAGAATAAATATTTGCAACAAAATAATGTAAAAAATTAGTTACATTATTAACAAAACACAATATGTATATGTAAGTTTTTTATTCATTGTACATGTGTTGAAATCATTAAATCATTTTATTTGAGAATAAAAATTAAAAAAAGAACAAAAATAATACCTAATTATGTCCAAGATAATATTAAAATTCATCAACAAACAGACTTGAAATAAACTAGTAGAATACATCCTATTGAGGAAGAAATTAATAAAATGATTTTCATCCATTTTATGATTGTATAAAATATCTGATTGAGCAAAGTAATGTTTCAGCGCATTTTGATGATAAGTTAGAAATAAGTATTTAAATGTATTCAAAACAGTACTAAGAATTTTACAACACACAACCAATAGGTCTATACAATAATGTAACACAAATTTCTAGGACATAAGTTTGTTAGTTCGGTTGCATGGCTGTTGCATGTCAATGCTATCACAAATCAATGTTGCCGCCTACCCACCCAACACCAACCACCAACTAACAAATTATATTTCATTCTCGCCCTCAAACAACTAACAAATCATTTGAAATTCAATTTTTTTCATTTTCCCTCCAATTTTTTTCAACTACCCATAGTCATATTTCTATATGTTTTACGTTTGTGTCTGAAGTTTATACTTAAATATGTTCAAAAAAATGCCAAATTTTTTTTCAAATCAGACCTAATATAAACCACTACAATGCTTGCAGTCAGAGAACCTGATCAAAGAATATAATACAAAGTACAACTATTTATTATTTAAAAAAATACATTATTTATGCATAACTCTGTGTTATTGCATACGACTCATAAATACTCTCATTTTTTATTTAAAACAAAATCAAAACTCAATTCCATATTACATAATATCATTTTTTGTATATTACAATACCAAGCCTAGGCGGCTGACCACCAACTGAAAATTAATAAAAACACCAATATCAATAAGTGATCTATATGGTTGGCATCACTTGCAGGTGTTGAAGGTTGACGACAGAGGAGGCAGGGTGTCTGGGTGGGACAATGACTTGGTTTGTTTCCACAGTGACAGTCGATGGTGGAGGAGGCACGACGGGAGAGGTGGTTGGTCACAATAACAACCTTGTCATGGTAGTGGACTGGTACGACATCAACCTGGATTTGATGACGTCCCAATCATGATGGCGGGATGTTCAAGATGACGGTCAGATAGGTGCCATGACAGGATGTAGGTGACCTTGTCTTGGTCATGACGACAGGCATGGCGCAACAGCGGGCTAGACGATGGCCAGCGGAATGGCACGACTAGCGGGACGACGAGAGATGGATGTGATGGAGGAGAGGAGGAGGAAGCCAACGAGCGGCATGACGACGTGCTAGACGACGATGTCATTTGGGCGGGGCAACGACGAACTGGACATGACGTGGAGGAGGCAACTGACGAGCGACGTTTGCACAAATGGGAGTAAGAGGAGGCCTCATTAAAAATAGAGAGATAATGGGGGTAGGGAAAATTTTATAGTCTCGGTCTGTATGTTCAACTACGGAATTGTGCTTATTTATATTAAGCATGTGTGCGGACGTGGCTCCTCGATACACACAGATGACTATATTTAATGACAACACTTTGTCTGAAGGCCGGGGTGTGGGTATTGGTGTAGGTTATGTGGTGTATATCACCTGTCATACACCAAGTTGGACAAGGGAAATAACTCCCACGGGTTGCTTCCTATACCCTGATGTTGGTGCTTTTTTTCTACTTGTCATCACTACTGACTGCCATCTTGCCACTGCAACTATTTCCTGGACATTGTCAATCATCCTGTTGCTGCCAACTTGTGCTTCCCCTATGCCCGCCTTCGCTCCACTTCCCGCCGCCCCTACTGCCTCACGCCTCGCTGCTCCGTACCAACCCACCGACTACTGCTCCATACAACTAGTGCTCATCACCAACTGCTCCCTGCATATGATCCTGGCTCACCGACATTGCTCCCCCTATGCTCCTCCTATTGTTGTTCCTTCCACCCAACCATTTATGTTGTTGCCTATGGTTGCCACTACTACTTCATCACCCACTATCCATTACCTCCTATCCAGCCAGTAAGTCGCCGCTAACACCTTCCTATCGCCACCCACAATAGTTTTTGATGCCTCTATCTTATTATGTCGCTGCTATGCTCACCACCCAATTGTGGATACCCACCGCTAGTCAGGGATTGTATGTAAGGTACTTGATAAGGTCCTTCCCCCTAATTATCAGGGATTTTATGTTCAAAATCCTCTCCCACACAATTGGCATTCCTACCTTCCATGGATTGTATGTTCAAAATCAACTTCTAAGTATGAAGATGATAATGATAACTTAATTAACCATATATTTTTGATGATGAAGGTTATGACAGGGTTATCAACTTATTTTATGGTAAAAATTTGCAACACTAAAGTTTAAATTTATTAAATTACAAGGGATAATGTTGTAATCACTCAATAAATTGATTTAGTTTTGTTTGTGCAACTTTTTATGTGATTGTGAACTATTTTAGTATTCACACTAAAAAGGATAAAATATAAGAATGTGTTTGAAAGTGAATGAAACATTGATAACTAGGTAGAATGTAGAGCACAATGATCAAGCACATTCCACCAAACATGAGTATCAGGTTTAAAAACAAACAAAGATATTTTATTAAATAAAAACTCTACAAAGAAGACTCATTGAATGAGAGATAGTATTACTCATGAATGAGATATGGTACTACTCAGGAATGAGATATGGTACTACCCATGAGTATTTATGTAAATCTTTAGCCTTGTGATCTTATGTGTTAGAGACAATGTCTTGCTTGCCTTCATCAAACACTACATTGTGTGAGAGATGATGTCTTGCTTTGTGACTGGGTTGTACACCCAATACACCTTGGTATATGGCTCGTATCCTAGTGGCACGGTCTGACCACTTCAATCTCCTAGCTTTAATAGATGTTGCTTTGTTACCATAACATGGGTGACACACCTGAATGTGGGTAGATGATGCATATGTGATGCTTTTGGTACTAGGCTTCGTATGGTGACCTACCTACTTGGTCGAAACCCAATTTCATAGGTATAGATCAGTCTTCATTACCTCCCCCCAAAGCACCCCAGGCATACCTTTGCTTTTCATCAAGTTGTGGGACATCCCTATGATGGTCTGGTTAGGACTTTGTAGTACGCCTTCCTATTGAGGTGAGTACAGTGCTACCAAAAAGTGCTTGATGTTGTGTTCATCATAGTATGTCATGAATCCCTTTAAGATGAATGTCATACTTTTAGTCAGTGTATAATATTCACATGCTATTGTTACATTTTATTAAGTTTATGACTCATAATTTGACCAAACGACAATAGCATAATGTGGAAAGAAATATACATAGTATATACATCACATACTAATAAGAATAAATAAATAAAAATAACAAGATACCTAGAAATCAAAATAATACATAGTATAAGTTTATTTTTTCACTATGTTTTCATATGTGATTACAAAATTATGAGGTGAGAATGACTAATACAATTTTTATATATATAATATTATTTATTGAATTTAAAGAGTGGATATTCTATGTTCACTCCATCCAATGGTGTTGTATGTTAAGAGAGGCTATTACATGTTCACTCAAGCCAATGTTGTTCTATTTTAGATAAGGTGATTATGTAACCCTTTGAAACTTTTGAAATAAGGCCTTGTACTCACTATATCTTGAGGAATGGAAATATGATGCCATATTGTTTTGTCTTGCTATTCCATGATTCAAAACCTGCATTTGCATTTTAAAATTCATTTCTGATTTGAATCTTGACTCCCCATCCTGCAATTTTGAAATTTTAGCTCGAACATGTTGACCTATAAATGGACCATCCATTGTTGTAATCTTTGACTCAAAATCTTGAGATCTTAACTAGTTTGTATTTTTAAAGATTGTGATATAGAAAATATGTATAGGGTTAATGTCCTAAAATGACCCTAGGTCTGGATCATTCACCCCCATAGAATATACTTGATAAGGAAATTGATATTGAAATCTTCAAAATGTTACTAGATTGTTGATATGGGTGAATGACCACAATGGTGGTCTGGATAGGAATTTAAAATCGTTGAGTAACGTGAGAGATTGAAGGATCGCAATCAAGGCGCTGGAAAATAGATCCTGGTTCGTGTGAAAAACACAGGTAGAAGAAGATATATGCGCCACTGGATCTTGATCCAATGATCGATGTGCATGTGCGTGAGAGATGTAACACGTGACAATAAATAAAACTGAAACATAGGGAAAATCAATGCAATCAATGAAATAGAATTCAAATCATGGTCATACTATACTTAAAACCTCTCTCAAATTGATTAGAGGGTCAAACCTGGCCATAATGGGTTCAAATTTGAACCATATGTGTATTAGAGGGTCTAGAATATTCATGTGGGGCTAGATCTTATGCTTGTACACGTTTTAGGCCTAAAGTGGTAAAACCATTATGTGTACTTAAATGGCTATGATTAGTGCATATAAAGCTATTAATTTCTCAAATAAGAATTACAATACATGAAAATGTGCACTAAATATTATTTATTTTCAATTAACAAGATGGAGGCAATTAAGCAAGAAATTAAACATGTAATTCACTAATTTTCATATGAGAGAGAAAATTTGTCGTACAACCATTTATTCTCATTTTCTTAAACAAAAGAACATAGATATAAATGAAAACATTTTCTTTAAATGAAACAAGGATAATAGAGAAATTGGACATAAATTGAATTTGCAAAATTAACATGGGAAATTTGCATTTAAGTCCTCAACAATTATCTTATTAGAAAAAGAGCATACAAAGAATAAAATATTTTGAAAGTGTGCATAAAAGAGTGGGATGTTACAATACTACCCACCTTAAATAAATTTTGTCCTCGAAATTTCCTAGAGTTTCTACCCACCTTAAGAGTTTCACATATACTTGCAAATTTTCCATACAAATATTTATTATGAAAGAAGCATACATAAACAAAGTATTATGATACAACATAAATCACTTACCTACCCTTCCTAAGTCTCATACTTACTCCTTATCATTACACCTAACTCATTACACTTAGGGAATATATCTTTCACTTACCATGACAACATCTTCATAGTTATCAATCCTTAGGTCATATATCCTTCATCTCTTTATATGTGGTGATCAAGCAAATATTTAGAAATGTTGGATCTTTTCATGCTGCATCTCACCAGCTTATTTGCACATGTGTCCCATACCACACATACAATTAAGAAGGTAAGACACATGAAAAGTCACATTAAATGACATTTTCCTCAAATCCCAATTGGGTGGCCCTAACCATTGAGACAAGGAGAAACATGACCTCATCTAGGGTTTGGTTTCAACTACATAAGCATGCTAACATGTACTTATCTAATGAGGTGAGGGCTCTAGTCATCTTTAGGGTTCTCTAGACATACTAGAATACATAATCATGTTTTCTATTTCTATTTCTTCATCCTAGGGTGTCTCACATGAATCTTTATTGTTTCCTTAGTGGCCATCTATTCCTTGCTCTGATACCATTAATGTAACACCCCTCCCTAGGGTTTCATACGTAACCAGCGGAAGCACAGCCTAATCCCCAACATTATCCATAATGTGGGGTACTTGGCATATCAGGGAGGGATTGTCACATGCATGATCTCATATCAAGAAATAAACAACACTTGGCATTCATAGAAACATAGATTCATACATGAGTTCTTGGAAAAAAAGCTACATCATGCTTCTAAAGGTACGCTAAACATAAACTAGATAATCAAGAAAAAGATAGGATCTCCAAAGATGGACGTCCCACCAGGCAACAACTCCTAAGATCTTGGATCCTAGGAATCTTCTCAAGAGGTCTCCTTCCCTTTACCTACAACTGTTGCGGACATCTTATCCCCAGCCATGCAAAGGAAAACAAACATGGTAAGTAAGCGGCATTGGCATATTATAAAGCATAAAAATAAACTATAAAGGTGACTTGACATAAACATGGACATACATTTAACATTAGTCATTTCTTGACATCTTTTACATAAGTAACTTGACTAGAACTATATGCTCCTCTCTTAATGCCCCATAAGGAGCCCATAATGCTCGGAAAGCCCATAATTGCTCGGAAAGCCCATAATGCTCAGAAAGCCCATAACAAGGTGCATATAAATCTAAATCAATTTCCATTAACCATGATCTTTCTTAGACTTTACTTATCTTCTTAATATCCTAAACTTGATCATAATTGGGATTTCTCCCTCTTGAACATAATGGGATTTCTCCCCATGAAACATAATGGGATTTCTCCCCATGAAACATAATGGGATTTCTCCCTCTTAAGCATGGATGGAAATCTCTTCCCTCTTAATCTTGGTTTCATGTATCTAAATCATAATTCATAATATTAATGTGATTTCTATTCTTAGACTAAGATTATAACAATCAACATCCAATAATCATATACATTGAAGAAAAACATACATTTATCATGACTTGAGTATAAAGTGCATAAACATATCATAATCATTCAATAAATCAAGTTTACTATGCCAAGGGCATGGCCCGCTTACCTTGAGCTAAAACACCTAAGTCAAACCTGGTTTGACTAGTTAGATCCTTTTAATCACCTAAAATTAACATAATTATCCTCCATCATATATCACTAAACCCTAATTTGTCCATATAAATATTGAGATGTGAAAACAGAAGAATCATTCGATAAAAACCACAAAATCGGATTCCACATCGAAAATCCTTTCCAAAACATATTTTTACATATTTTTCTGATAAACATGCGATTTATTATGAATTTCCAAAGTATCGACCAATCAGTAATTTGAGAAAAAGCCACGTATATATATGTATATCCAAATCCAGAAAATAGTGGGCCAGCATCTGACTTGGCCCAATTGGGCTTGGCCAACTAGGCCGCGAGGCTTGCTCTAGCAATCAAAGGAAATAGGGTGTGATATTCCTCAACTTCCCTTGCGGTTTAAAGCATTGGTAAAAGAAAAACGCGGGGCTCAGGGGTCATTGGACACCCTAGTTTCTTCCCCTTTAACCGCGCGTGAGAGAGAAGCGCTTCAGGAATCTCAGGCTAGAGTAATAATTGTCCCTTGTAGATGATCAACTGGGGCAAACAACCCCATTATCTTCGTCAAACTCCGGCGATCAAAATGGTCGTGAGATGCGGGTAAAATTATGGCGAACTCACCCAAAGCCATGGTGTGGACCGAAGAACATAGGAAGAGGGATCATAGGCCAAAACCACGATTTTAAGGAAGCTGGCATCAACTGAGATCGGAGAAGTGATCTAGGAAGTCGGGTGACTTCATTCGATGCCTCATGAGGGCTGGGTAGCCACTGGATCACTGTGACGATGGGCACCGGCATGGTCCAGGCAACGGAGTGTAGGTCCTGATGACATGGGCGATTGCAGGGAAAACCAGAAGAGTCAAAACAAAGTCGAGGCTCCGAGGATGCTCACCGTAAGGGCAATTAAGCCGAGGTGATAGGAGAAGGCCGGGTGGACTCAAGGCCGCTGGAAACTAAAGCCGAGTAGGTCGGGGCTTCCCGAGGCACGAACAAAGAAATTGAAGAAGGTGGAGTTGAGGGTGAGGGTCGACGGAGCTTCTGGGATGGTTAGGAGGGCATGTGGTGCACTGAGGTAGCGACTATGATATGGTGATCGAGAAGCAGTGGGAGCCCTAGTTTGGGCATTTTATCTATCGTGAAAGAGAGAAGATGAGTGAAGGCTCGTTGGGTTAGGGGGAGCGAGATGAATACGTTGGAGAAGGAATGAGAAGAAATCATCGCGTAATGTGAGAAATTGAAGGATCGCAATCAAGGCGCTGGAAAACGGCTCCTGGTTCGTGTGAATAACGAAGGTAGAAGAAGATAACCGCACTATTGGATCTTGATCCAATGATCGATGTGCATGCGCGCGAGAGATGTAATGTGTGACAGTAAATAAAACTAGAACATAGGGAAAATCAATGCAATCAATGAAATAGAATTCAAATCATGGTCATACTATACTTAAAACCTCTCTCAAATTAATTGGAGGGTCAAACCTGGCCATAATGGGTTCAAATTTGAACCATAGGTGTATTAGAGGGTCTAGAATATTCATGTGGGGTTATATCTTATGCTTGTACATGTTTTAGGCCTAAAGTGTTAAAAACCATTATGTGTACTTAAATGGCTATGATTAGTGCATATAAAGCTATTAATTTCTAAAATAAGAATTACAATACATGAAAACGTGCACTAAATATTATTTATTTTCAATTAACAAGATTGAGGTAATTAAGCAAGAAATTAAATATGTAATTCACTAATTTTCATATGAGAGAGAAAATTTTTCATAAAAGCATTTATTCTCATTTTCTTAAACAGAAGAGCATAGATATAAATGAAAACCTTTTCTTTAAATGAAACAGGGATAATAGAGAAATTGGACATAAATTGAATTTTCAAAACTAACATGGGCAATTTGCATTTAAGTCCTCAACAATTATCTTATTAGAAAAAGAGCATACAGAGAATAAAATAATTTGAACATTTTCATAAAAGAGTGGGATGTTACAATACTACCCACCTTAAATAAATTGTCCTCGAAATTTTCTAGAGTTTCTACCCACCTTAAGGGTTTCACATATACTTGCAAATTTTTCATACAAATTTTTATTATGAAAGAAGCATACATAAAAAAAGCATTACGATTCAACATAAATCACTTAGCTACCCTTCGTAAGTCTCATACTTACTCCTTATCATTACACCTAACCCATTACACTTAGGGAATATATCTTTCACTTACCATGACTACATCTTCATAGCTGTCAATCCTTAGGTCATATATCCTTCATATCTTTATATGTGGTGATCAAGCACATATTTAGAAATGTTGGATCTTTTCATGTTGCATCTCACCAGCTTATTTGCACATGTGTCACATACCACACATACAATTAAGAAGGTACGACACATGAAAATTCACATTAAATGACATTTTCCTCAAATCCCAATTGGGTGGCCCTTACCATTGAGACAAGGAGAAACATGTCATCATCTAGGGTTTGGTTTCAACTACATAAACATGCTAACATGTACTTCTCTAATGAGGTGAGGGCTCTAGTCATCTTTAGGGTTCTCTAGACATACTAGAATACATAATCGTGTTTTCTACTTCTATTTCTTCATCCTAGGGTGTCTCACATGAATCTTTATTGTTGTCTTAGTGGCAATCTATTCCTTGCTCTGATACCATTAATGTAACACCCCTCCCTAGGGTTTCATACATAACCAGCGGAAGCACAGCCTAATCCCCAACATTATCCTTTATGTGGGGTACTTCACATATCAGGGAGGGATTGACGCATGCATGATCTCATATCAAGAAATAAACAACACTTGGAATTCATAGAAACATAGATTCATACATGAGTTCTTGGAAAGCTACATCATGCTTCTAAAGGTACGCTAAACATAAATTGGATAATCAAGAAAAAGATAGGATCTCCATAGATGGACGTCCCACCAGGAAACAACTCCTAAGATCTTGGATCCTTGGAATCTTCCCAAGATGTCTCCTTCCCTTTAGCTCCAACTTCTGCGGACATCTCGTCCCCAGCCATGCAAAGGAAAACAAACATGGTAAGTAAGCGGCATTGGCATATTATAAATAAAAAAATAAACTATAAAGGTGACTTGACATAAACATGGACATACATTGAACATTAATCATTTCTTGACATCTTTTACATAAGGAACTTGACTAGAAGTATATGCTCCTCTCTTAATGCCCCATAAGGAGCCCATAATGCTCGAAAAGCCCATAATTGCTCAGAAAGCCCATAATGCTTGGAAAGCCCATAACAAGGTGCATATCAATCTAAATCAATTTCCATTAACCATGATCTTTCTTAGACTTTACTTATCTTATTAATATCCTAAACTTGATCTTAATTGGGATTTCTCCCTCTTGAACATAATGGGATTTCTCCCCATGAAACATAATGGGATTTCTCCCTCTTAAGCATTGATGGGAAATTCTTCCCTCTTAATCTTGGTTTCATGTATCTAAATCATAATTCATAATATTAATTTGATTTCTATTCTTAGACTTAGATTATAACAATCAACATCCAATAATCATATACATTGAAGAAAAACATACATTTATCATGACTTGAGTATAAAGTGCATAAACATATCATAATCATTCAATAAATCAAGTTTACTATGCCAAAGGGCATGGCCTGCTTACCTTGAGCTAAAACACCTAAATTAAACCTAGTTTGACTGGTTAGATCCTTTTAATCACCTGAAATTAACATAATTATCCTCCATCATATATCATTATTTTTTTTTTGAGAAAGGGCGGGATACCCTATGATGGGGGTTCCCCGCAAAAACAATTACATTGCTAACACAAGTTTTACAAGTTTCGAACTACTAGAAGGAAAGGGCTGAAATAAAAGAATTATATCAACTTGTCCACGACGGACATGGTTGGCAACTGTATGAGCTGCCCTATTGTCTAAGCGATTAATGTAACTAACGCTACAAAAGGAAAACAGAAGTTTTAACTCAAGAATGTCTTCCACTATAGAACCAAGATAGTCCCTCCATGATGTGGTAGTATTGCACGCTTGGACGATCATCATGGAGTCAGATTCCACTTCCACCTGTGTAATGCCTTCTTTGTTCACCCATTCCAAAGCCGCCCGCACAGCCAAAGCCTCTACCATAGCTACCTCCTTTCCCGTAGTGACCTTCTCCCCAAGCATCCCCTTAAGGGTCCCAGCTGCGTCTCTCATAACTACTCCAATGCCAGAAACTCCGTCTTCTCCGCAAGACCCATCCACGTTCAGTTTCTTATGGCCTACATCAGGCGCGCGCCAGCCCATTCTTTCCTTGACATGCCCATCGTTTGCCCCATGCATGGGAAGACATGAATGTTCATGCATCCCTCTAGCCGTCGTCAGCGCACAGCTGTAGAGGAAGCTGCTATTTACGTTGCCGTCATTGAAGACACGAGTGCAACGCCCTCGCCACATCGCCCACATGGTAGCGACAATAGACGTAGCTTCACATCTTGTCGGCCTTGTCAGTGCTTCCTCCATGGTTGCAACCACCTCCCCATCTTTAACATCATCCACCCAGTTTTGGACCTCCCTAGGTAGAAGTTCCCACACCTCTATGGCACAAGGACACCGGAATAGCATATGCAATATTGTCTCCTTTTCCGCCATGCACAGCATGCATGTACCATCCGGTATGCAATGTCTATCGAAGAGCCTTTCCCTAGTAGCTAGTCCTCCCATGCATATCCTCCATAAGAAGTGGGTTGTCTTTGGGCTCCATCCATCCTTCCAGATCTTTTTCCACAGGTTGTCACCGTGTGTCGCTTTATACCATATGGCCTCCTCTTTCCCCATCAACCCCAACCAGTAAGCTGAACAGACTGTGAATTCCTCGTTGTTTGATGGCCACCACATCAAAGAATCAGAGGGTCTTCATTTGCTAAGTTGGATGGCACAAATCTTCCTAGTATAGCTCTCTGGGAAGCAATCTCGTACTCGTGTTCTATCCCATCCTGTCCCATCATCTGTCATAAGATCACTGACTCGGCTGTACTCCACATTTCTTTCATTCTAGAGACGTGTGAGTGTTTCCTCCTCCTCGGGTAGCCAGTAGTCCTCCCAAATATTGATATCAGCCCCGTTCCCCACTCTCCACTATGTTCCTTCCATCAGTAAAGCTTTGGCTCCCCACAAGCTCCTCCACGTGTAGCTTGGGTCATGACCCCGTCTAGCTTCCCATATTGATGTCCTTGGAAAGTATCTGGCTTTGAGAATTTTGGTCACCAGCGCCTCCGGGTTGTTTGCTAACCGCCACAATTGTCTTGATAGGAGGGCTTGATTGAAGACATGGAGATTTGTGAAGCCCATTCCTCCTTGTCGTTTGGGCCTGCATAAATTGTTCCAGCTCATCCACGACATTTTTCTCTCTTTGTCCTTTGCGCCCCACCAGAATCTAGCTATGATTCTTTGAATCTCATCAATGGTTCCTGCTGGTAACTGGAAGATGCTCATTATGTATGTTAGTATAGCTTGTGCCACCGCTTTTATAAGCACCTCCCTCCCTGGTTTAGATAGAAGTTTTTCCGACCACCCTTGAAATTTCCTCCATATCCTGTCTTTTATAAAGCTGAACACATGTTTTTTAGATCTCCCTATGGCTGTCGATAACCCAAGATACTTGGCATGAAGATCCACCTCCCTCACTCCCAACGTGTTCTTCAGACAATCCCGCTATCCTCTTTGTACTCCCTTGCTGAAAACCACCTCTGTCTTTGAGAAGCTTATTTTTTGTCCGGATGCCTGTTCATATTGGTTGATAATTTCAGCTAACTTCAGGCATTCTGTAGTGGTGGCTCTAGCAAAAAGAATATTGTCGTCTGTGAAAAAAAGATGTGAGATATGGGGTTCTCCCCTACACGTTTGAATTCTGTGTAAGAGATTATCTTGTGTAGCCACAATAAGTGAGGTAGAAAAAGCTTCCGCGCATAAAAGAAAAAGATAAGGGGAAAGAGGGTCACCCTGGCGAAGTCCTCATGTTGGGGTTGTGCTTTGGGTTCGGTCTCCATTGATGGCGAAAGCATGTTGGACAGTAGTAATGTAGTCTCGAATTTTATCTATCCACTTCACACCAAAACCCATCCTTTCCATCACAAAAATCAGGAAATCCCACTCCACTCGGTCATAAGCCTTAGACATGTCTAACTTCAAAGCAAGGCTTCCCTTCTTATTTCCTTTGTCCCTCTTCATAGTATGGAAAAGCTCATAAGCAATCAGTGCGTTATCCGAAATCAACCTTCCCGGGACAAAAGCACTTTGATTTTCTGATATCACGCTATTCATGAAATACACAACCCATCCATAAAACCGCAGCCTCTTTTGAACTCCTCCATCTTTGTTTCCTCTATCATAGTTTCCGCCACGAAAACTATGTTTGGGCGCTCTCTCTAAACCCAAACCCGGAGAGCTTTACACGCGTCAGGGTCGCCCAATCCCTGACAATTCCAGCTAAATATTTTCATTGTCCTTCGCGGGATTGGTCACCGCCAATCACCGCTACTTTAGTCATGTCGACCCCATATCTACCTACTGTGTTCGCATCATCTCTTTTGGATCTTTTTTCCCCCGGTTCTTATTCAGGCATTTCATCAACGTCCATATCACAGAAGTCTGCCTCTCAGTTTCTTTTGCCAGTTGATTGATCCCATACAACTTCATCTTTAGGAATGCCTAAGCGTGCCCCCTGCTCATTTTGTAGACCCATGGATGGTGCTTCTTCTTCCCTCGGTTTTGTTTGTGACCTTGTTTTTGCTTTAGCCCTGATTCTTTCTTCCACTATGCCTGGGTAATGGCTCTTCTCTCACTGCTTTCCTTCACGTTAGCTTCTAAGTGTTGGTGGTTGCTTCCCTGGTCTTCCATGGCGCCGACATTATAACCCTCCACTATGGTTCCTGCCTTCGTGTTGACGTTTTGCTCCCTGTGTTTTTCCTGACCCTGTTTACCTTTCTGTCATCTGCTGTGGATCTCCTGTTGCTCATTGCTTGCCTCTGTCGAAGACATGTTCACCGGCCATTGGTGTCATTCATCTGATCCTTCCACGTCATCTGTTTCTGGTGCAAGCTCGTTGACCCGGTGATACCCTCGTATCATATGCAACTCCACCGATGAGTATCTCGTGATCCTCCTCACCCCCACTGCTTCTCTTCCCAATGTATCATACTCCCCTTACTTCCCCTTTCCCGTCCCCTTCCCCTCCGTCATCCCATCTTTCCTACCGTCACCCTCATTGCCCCCATCAGGCCTGTCCCTGTGGCCCATCATCGTTGCACTAACCAGATCTTCACTTTCCTCCTCGTGCGCAGCCCTCCCGCTATTCCCCCACCTCCCAGTTCCCATCCCGTCTCGTTCCCCCACCTCGTACGCCCCAGTCCCCGCCGTGCTACCACTTTCGAATCCCCCCTTCTTCAGCATTGCTCCCTCACCGCCATGATGTTGGTATATTAGTTTCCTCCTCACTGTCCTTGCCCCTCCTTCCTTCTTGTCTGTCGCCCGTCTTTGCTTCTAAGGGGATGCCCGCATCCAGTTCCCCCATCGCGGCTGATGATCCCCCCCGTCGTCGACTTGCACACAATCACGGTCGACGTGGCCTAGCCTGCCGCACGAGAATCAAAAACTTGCAAGTCTCTCGTACTTCACCTCTATGTCTGCCGTTGCGCCCCCTTTCATCCTAATTTTTTGGATACGTTTGAACGGTTTGGAGACATCCAGATCGACTCAGACTCAGATAGAAGAGTCCCATCCCAGATCGTCAGTGTTGGTTCCAATCACTTCCCTAATCCTTCCCGCAATCTCGTGGATAGTAGCCTCCGATCTATATCCCAAGGGAATGTCGTAGAGGCGTACCCAGAAAGGACACATGTTGATGACAATGTTCCCCAGTTGCTCCTCCTTGCATACCTCCTTAAGGAGCAGAATCTTTCCATCGAAATTCCATGGAGCTCTGTCGGTTACTCACTGCTTATCCCTCTAGTGGGTGAATTGGACGATGAACACTTCTCCCTCGAGTTGCTTGAAGTCGGCCTTCTCCTTCAGGCTCCACGCTTGGGACAACGTTCTCTCCAATGATTTAAAGTTATAGGTCCGGTCAGTGAGTAATCATCCCACCAGCACAAGTTTGGTGTGATCATCTTCTTCATCGCCGCTTCCTACCAGTTGCACGTCGATTGGTTCTTCTTCGTATTCAGATAGGTTGAGCCCTGCGTACCTATCCGCAAGTTTCGCGGCCATCGTGAGACCAGAACCCCAAACACTGCCACGCACTTGAACCTACAAGAGAGTGAACCCTAGTTCAGGGTGGAAGGACGTCCACTGCCTTGTGCCCTAATCGCCAGAGCGATAAGAGACGGGGGGACGGGAGTTCTTACTCTACTAGATTGCTTTAGACCTAAACTTACTACCCATCATATATCATTAAACCCTAATTTGTCCATATAAATATTGAGATGTGAAAACATAAGAATCAGTTGATAAAAACCACAAAATTGGATTCCTCATCGAAAATCCTTTCCAAAACATATTTTTGCAAATTTTTCTGATAGACAGGAGATTTATTATGAATTTCCAAAGTATCAACCAATCAGTAATTCGAGAAAAAGCCACGTATATATATGTATATCCAAATCCAGAAAATAGTGGGCCAGCATCTGACTTTGCCCAATCGGGCTTGGTCAACTAGGCCACGAGGCTTGCCCCAGCGATCAAAGGAAATAGGGCGTGAAATTCCTCAACTGCCCCTACAGTTTAAAGCATTGGTAAAAGAAAAATGCGGGGCTTGGGGGTCATTGGACACCCTGATTTCTTCCCCTTTCACCGCGCGTGAGAGAGAAGTGCTTCAGGGATCTCAGGCGAGAGTAATAATTGCGCCTTTTAAATGATCAACTGGGGGAAACAACCCCATTATCTTCGTCAAACTCCGGTGATCAAAATGGTCCTGAGATGCGGGTAAAACGGTGGTGAAATCACCCAAAGCCATGGTGTGGACCGGAGAACAGAGGAAGAGGGCTCAGAGGCCAAAACCACGATTTTAAGGAAGCTGGAATCAACTGAGACTGGAGAAGCAATCTAGGAGGTCGGGTGACTTCATTTGATGCCTCATGAGGGCTGGGTAGCCACTGGATCACTATGACGATGGGCATTGGCATTGTCCAGGCAACGTAGTGTAGATCCCGATGACATGGACGATCGCAGGGAAAACCAGAAGAGCCAAAACAAAGGTGAGGCTCCGAGGATGCTCACCGTAAGGGCAATTAAGACGAGCTGATAGGAGAAGGCCAGGTGGACTCAAGGCCTCCAGAAATTGAAGTCGAGTAGGTCGGGGCTTCCCGAGGCACGAACAAAGAAATTGAAGAAGGTGGAGTTGAGGGTGAGGGTCGATGGAGCTTCTGGGATGGTTAGGAGGGCATGGGGTTCGCTGAGGTAGCGGCTATGATATGGTGATCGAGAAGCAGCGGGAGCCCTAGTTTGGGTGTTTTATCTATAGCGTGAGAGAGAAGGTGAGTGAAGGATCGCTGGGTTTGGGGGAGCGAGACGAATATTTTGGAGAAGGAATGAGAAGAAATCGTCGAGTAACATGAGAGATTGAAGGATTGCAATCAAGGTGTTGGAAAACAACTCCTGGTTCGTGTGAATAACGGAGGTAGAAGAAGATATCCGCACCGTTGGATCTTGATCCAATGATGGATGTGCATGCACGTGAGAGATGTAACGCATGACAGTAAATAAAACCGGAACATAGGGAAAATCAATGCAATCAATGGAATATAATTCAAATCATGGTTATACTATACTTAAAACCTCTCTCAAATTAATTGGAGGGTCAAACCTGGCCATAATGGGTTCAAATTTGAACCATAGGTGTATGAGAGGGTCTAGAATATTCTTGTGGGGTTAGATCTTATGCTTGTGCACATTTTAGGCTTAAAGTGGTAAAAACCATTATGTGTACTTAAATGGCTATGATTAGTGCATATAAAACTATTAATTTCTCAAATAAGAATTACAATACATGAAAATGTGCACTAAATATTATTTATTTTCAATTAACAAGATGGAGGCAATTAAGCAAGAAATTAAACAAGTAATTCACTAATTTTCATATGAGAGAGAAAATTTGTCATAAAAGCATTTATTCTCATTTTTTAAACAAAAGAGCATAGATATAAATGAAAACATTTTCTTTAAATGGAACAAGGATAATAGAGAAATTGGACATAAATTGAATTTGTAAAACTAACATGGGAAATTTGCATTTAAGTCCTCAACAATTATCTTATTAGAAAAAGAGCATACGGAGAATAAAGTATTTTGAAATTAAATTTGCATAAAAGAGAGGGATGTTACAATACTACCCACCTTACATAAATTTCATCCTCGAAATTTCCTAGAGTTTCTACCCACCTTAAGGGTTTCACATATACTTGCAAATTTTCCATACAAATTTTTATTATGAAAGAAGCATACATAAACAAATCATTATGATTCAACATAAATCACTTAGCTACCCTTCCTATGTCTCATACTTACTCCTTATCATTACACCTAACTCATTACATTTAGGGAATATATCTTTCACTTACCATGAATACATCTTCATAGTTGTCAATCCTTAGGTCATATATCCTTCATCTCTTTATATGTGGTGATCAAGCACATATTTAGAAATGTTGGATCTTTCCATGCTGCATCTCACCAGCTTATTTGCACATGTGTCCCATACCACACATACAATTAAGAAGGTAAGACACACGAAAAGTCACATTAAATGACATTTTCCTGAAATCCCAATTGGGTGGCCCTTACCATTGAGACAAGGAGAAACATGTCATCATATAGGGTTTGGTTTCAACTAAATAAGCATGCTAACATGTACTTCTCTAATGAGGTGAGGAATCTAGTCATCTTTAGGGTTCTCTAGACATACTAGAATACATAATCATGTTTTCTACTTCTATTTCTTCATCCTAGGGTGTCTCACATGAATCTTTATTGTTGTTTTAGTGGCCATCTATTCCTTGCTCTGATACCATTAATGTAACACCCTTCCCTAGGGTTTCATACATAACCAGCGGAAGCACAGCCTAATCCCCAACATTATCCATCATGTGGGGTACTTGGCATATCAGGGAGGGATTGTCACATGCATGATCTCATATCAAGAAGTGAACAACACTTGGCATTCATAGAAACAAAGATTCATACATGAGTTCTTGGAAAGAAAGTTACATCATGCTTCTAAAGGTACGCTAATCATAAACTAGATAATCAAGAAAAAGATAGGATCTCCATAGATGGACGTCCCACTAGGAAACAACTCCTAAGATCTTGGAACCCTGAAATCTTCTCAAGAGGTCTCCTTCCCTTTAGCTCCAAATTCTGCGGACATCTCATCCCCAGCCATGCAAAGGAAAACAAAAATGGTAAGTAAGCGGCATTGGCATATTATAAAGCATAAAAATAAACTATAAAGGTGACTTGACATAAACATGGACATACATTTAACATTAATCATTTCTTGACATCTTTTACATAAGGAACTTCACTAGAAGTATATGATCCTCTCTTAATGCCCCATAAGGAGCCCATAATGCTCGGAAAGCCCATAATTGCTCGGAAAGCCCATAATGCTCGGAAAGCCCATAACAAGGTGCATATAAATCTAAATCAATTTCCAGTAACCATGATCTTTATTGGACTTTACTTATCTTATTAATATCCTAAACTTGATCTTAATTGGTATTTCTCCCTCTTGAACATAATGGGATTTCTCCCCATGAAACATAATGGAATTTCTCCCTATAAAGCATTGATGGGAATCTCTTCCCTCTTAATCTCTGTTTCATGTATCTAAATCATAATTCATAATATTAATGTGATTTCTATTCTTAGACTTAGATTATAACAATCAACATCCAATAATCATATACATTCAAGAAAAACATACATTTATCATGACTTGAGTATACAGTGCATAAACATATCATAATCATTCAATAAATCAAGTTTACTATGCCAAGGGCTTGGCCCGCTTACCTTGAGCTAAAACACCTAAGTCAAACCTCGTTTGACTGGTTAGATCCTTTTAATCACCTGAAATTAACATAAGTATCCTCCATCATATACCATTAAACCCTAAGTTGTCGTTATAAATATTGAGATGTGAAAACAGAAGAATCAGTCGATAAAAACCACAATATCAGATTCCTCAATGAAAACCTTTCCAAAACATATTTTTCCAGATTTTTCTGATAAACATGAGATTTATTATGAATTTCCAAAGTATCGACCAATCAGTAATTTGAGAAAAAGCAACGTATATATATATATATATATATATATATATATATATATATATATATATATATATATATATATATATATATATATATATATATATATATATATATATATATACTTTGAGGGAAGGACGGGAAGCCCTATGATTGGGGCTCCCCGTCATATATTAACCTACTAAGTCACGGGTTACAAAACTCAAAATGTTCAAAGGAACAGACTGTGCAAAAAAGAAACTATCTACTTGGCCCCTATGGGAATAGTTGGCCACCTCATGGGCGGCCAAGTTACTCCTACGACTCACATGACTCAAACTACAGAAAAAAAGAACTGCTTCAAATAAAGAATGTCTTCAGCGATCACTCCAAGATAGTCCCTTCTCGGATGCCAATTGTTGCATGCTTGGATGACTTCCATAGAGTCCGTCTCCACCTCCACATATTCGTGTCTCGCACCCCTTGCCCATGCTAGTGCAGCCTGCACGCCTAGAGCTTCAGTCATTGCGACATCAACCCCCGACGATACCTTCTCACCCCTCACTCCCAGTAGTGTCCCACTTTGATCCCTCACCACCATGCCCACAACCTCCCCTCCATCCTCCCCACAAGAACCATCGACATTCAGCTTCACCCTGCCTGCCGTCGGCGCCCTCCAGCCTGTGCTCCTACTAGTCCCCCTAGTCTCGGCGTCTCTCCTTGCATGGCGCTGCTGTGCGCTGCATGGGTAGGCGTCCCCACTGAACCCAATGCCACCTTCTGCTTGCCCCGCCTTTACCATGGCAATGGCGCCACGGTAGAGGAAACCACTATTAACCTCACCACTTTGAAACACCCTCATACCCCTCCCTCTCCAAATCGCCCACATAGCAGCCACTATGGTCTCAGCCTCATCCATGTTAGTCTTCTCTAGAGCAGCCCTCATAAATGAGTGAACATCAACATCCTTGTTTTCTGCCACCCAGTCTTGGACATCCTTCCCCATCTGATCCCACACTTCCGTGGCATTTGGACACCGGAGCAACATATGAGGAATAGATTCTTTTTCCATCGTGCATAGCGTGCACGTACCATCCTCAACACAGTGTTTATCAAACAAACGGCCCCTGGTGGCTAAGCCCCCCGTGCATATTCACCATAAGAAATGAGCAATTTTGGGGCTCCATCCTGCATGCCATATCCTCCTCCATAAATCCTCTCCTTGTTGGGCATTGTAGCGTCTGGCCTCCTCCTTTCCAATCATCCCCAACCAATAAGCTGACCGGACCGAATATTCCCCATTCTTTGTAGGCCACCACATCCATGTATCCCTGGTCTTCCTGATTCTGAGCTGTATGGTACAAATCCTCCTTGCATAGCTGTCCGAGAGACACTCTCGCACTCTATCCTCATCCCAACTCGTTCCCTCTTCTATCATATATATGTATATCCAAATCTAGAAAATAGTGGGCCAGCATCTGACTTGGCCCAATCGGGCTTGGTCAACTAGGCCGTGAGGTTTGCCCCAGCGATCAAAGGAAATAGGGCGTGAAATTCCTCAACTTCCCTTGTGGTTTAAAGCATTGGTAAAAGTAAAACGCGGGGCTCAGGGGACATTGGACACCCTGGTTTCTTCCCCTTTCACCGCGCACGAGAGAGAAGCGCTTCAGGGATCTCAGGCGAGAGTAATAATCGTGCCTTGTAGATGATCAACTGGGGGAAACAACCCCATTATCTTTGTCGAACTCTGGTGATCAAAATGGTCCTGAGATGCGGGTAAAACGGTGGTGAACTCAGCCAAAGCCATAGTGTGGACCGGAGAACAGAAGAAGAGGGCTCAGAGGCCAAAACCATGATTTTAAGGAAGTTGGCATCAACTGAGACCGGAGAATCAATTTGGGAGGTCGGGCGATTTCATTTGATGCCTCATGAGGGTTGGGTAGCCACTGGATCACAGTGACGATGGGCACCGACATGGTCCAGGAAACAGAGTGTAGGTCCTGATGACATGGGCGATCGCAGGGCAAACCAGAAGAGTCAAAACAAAGGCGAGGCTCCGAGGATGCTCACCGTAAGGGCAATTAAGCTGAGGTGACAGGAGAAGGTCGGGTGGACTCAAGGCCACCGGAAACTGAAGATGAGTAGGTTGGGGCTTCCTGAGGAACGAATGAAGAAATTGAAGAAGGTGGAGTTGAGGGTGAGGGTCGACGGAGCTTCTGGGGTGGTTAGGAGGGCATGGGGTGCACTGAGGTAGTGCTATGATATCGTGATCGAGAAGTAGTGGGATCCCTAGTTTGGGAATTTTGTCTATAGCACGAGAGAGAAGGTGAGTGAAGGCTCGGTGGGTTCAGGGGAGCGAGACGAAAACATTGGAGAAGGAATGAGAACAAATAATCGAGTAACGTGAGAGATTGAATGATCACAATCAAGGCGTTGGAAAATGGCTCCTGGTTCATGTGAATAACGGAGGTAAAAGAAGATATCCACGTCATTGATGTGCATGCGCACGAGAGATGTAATGCGTGACAGTAAAAAAAACTGGAACATAGGGAAAATCAATGCAATCAATGAAATAGAATTCAAATCACGGTCATACTATACTCAAAACCTCTCTCAAATTAATTGGAGGGTCAAACCTGGCCATAATGGGTTCAAATTTGAAGCATTGGTGTATTAGAGGGTCTAGAATATTCCTGTGGGGTTAGATCTTATGCTTGTACACGTTTTTGGCCTAAAGTGGTAAAAACCATTATGTGTACTTAAATGGCTATGATTAGTGCATATAAAGCTATTAATTTCTCAAATAAGAATTACAATACATGAAAACATGCACTAATTATTATTTATTTTCAATTAACAAGATGGAGGTAATTAAGCAAGAAATTAAACATGTAATTCACTAATTTTCATATGAGAGAGAAAATTTGTCAGAAAAGCATTTATTCTCATTTTCTTAAACCAAAGGGCATGGATATAAATGAAAATATTTTCTTTAAATGAAACAAGGATAATAGAAAAATTGGACATAAATTGAATTTGCAAAACTAACATGGGTAATTTGCATTTAAGTCCTCAACAATTATCTTATTAGAAAAAGAGCATACAGAGAATAAAATAATTTGAAAATTTGCCTAAAAGAGTGGGATGTTACAATTTCACTGATATCCCTTGGTATTGATCCTTTGCTTATACTTTGGTCTAAATGACTCTATTTGTGGTTCATTTTGACTAAGCACTGAAGACCCTAATTTTCTGGCTCTGATATCTCTATTGAGACTCTAAAAGCATACTTGACCCATTAGTGATTTACAACCATATTTGTTGACTTTATTCAATCTTGAATATGATGATGACAGCTTAATATTACGTTTGGACCGAATCTTTTGGAATATTATGATCTATTGACCTAAAACTTGATCTCTTATTTACTTATTATACTAATCAGAATTTGATCTAATTTTGAACACCTATGATGTTAGAACATGATGATGATCTAAAGACTTGACTATGACTTGAATATTGATCATTAAAATTAGGGTTAACACATATGATCCTAGAAAACCTAGGTAGGTCATTCACACTCAAAATGATGCTTGACACTTGAATAAAGGTGGACATTTGGAAATATTGTTGATTATAAGTGGATGACCTAACCTTAAGGTTGACATAAGAAACTGTAACCCTAATATCAAATATTGAAACATTATTTTCAAATATCATGATCTTCACCCTTGATCCATATATTGTTGATTTAGGACCTGTCTCAAAGGGTTGACCTATTCCTCGTTGAGATTTTGTACTCTAAATATTCGGTGAAAGGTACACTATTATATCTCCTCCTTGGTTGTATTGAAGATACTTTTTATGTATATCTTGATTATATACTTGGCTATATACTTGTTTGAGCTAGTATTCCCTACTAATTAGTCTTCTATTTTTCCTATTATATTTGAGAAAAATATGAGAACATAAATGATATTGCCCATTATGAGTACCAGTATATTGATAATGATCATGATGTTGTTAATGTTGATAATGTTTATATTGAGTGCAAGCAACCTCCTTATTCAGAGGTGGGACTAGTACATTGGTCTCCTACCTCATATGGGGCTAAGGAGCTTGGTGATTCTCTCCCATCACGTTGGGGCGACAGATTCACACAAAATATATAAACATGCTTCTCGATTATAACATAATTGGAACTTGTAATAAAAATTGGATTGTTTGAAATAAACATCTTGTTGAATAAATATTATATTTTGGAAATTTTCTTGTTGTATTTTTTTAATATAAGTCATGCCAAGTATACGCTTTTGTTATAAACTATTTTAGTTGATTTTGATATCGTATTGTGCAATCACATGATTGTATCATGATTTTCGTTTTTTAGTCAAGACAAATAGAACGCTACTAAGATGGCTTCTGCACTCCATATACTTTGATGACAAGGATAAATCGGCTATATCTCCTATATTGGGTTAGTTTGTTCTTTAAATATCCATTTTTTTAGTTATTATTTCTTATTGTATATGCTAGTGTGTTAGATCCTATCGGGCCACTCAGGAATGGGTGCTTCAATACTTTTACTACTATTTAGGCAGTAGGATTGGGATCGGGTTAAGAACGATTCCGTGACAGGCTTCGACCACATGGGTCACCATCACCATAGAGGTCGAAACAAACATCAAGGTACCTTGTCTCAACCACAACAAAAAACCACCAAGAAAACAAGATCAAAACACATCACCGAGAGGCCAACCATCTTGACCAAACCACACCAAGACCTCCACGGTAAAAACAAAACCTATCCAAAGAAGGTTTTTTGGTTGATACACACTCAAGACACACCATGACGGTCGAAACATAGGTCCCAATACCCAACCAAGGTCAACATGGTCAACACTAAGCAAAACCCAAGCACCACCATGAGATGCAACCTCATCAACCAAGATCCAACAAGGCACCCCATGGTATCATTATCCTATCATGATGCCAAATCACTAAGGGCACACTCAACATGTGGCAAATTGCAAGATAACCCCTCAACATGGGTAAATTGCAACTTGCTCCAAAATAGGGATACATAGCTAAAACAACATCAGAACAAGACCAAATTGTAAAATCAAGTTCGTCACATGTTAAAAAAGCATCTCAAAGGATTAGATTAAGTTTTTAAAAATCTTATTAAGCAAAGCAAGAATACTCAAGTACAAAGCTAGGTCATGGGCCTTATATCTGTATCTATTCCTTGAGATGACCAGTTCAAGAATCTCTCATCTGGTTAGTTTCCACAATCTGGAGAGGATGAAAATTACGTGTCTCGTGTTCCATATTTTAGTGTAGTTGGTAGCATCATGCTTGCCATGATTTGTACCTGTCAAGATACTACTCATACTGTTAGCGTGATGAGAAGATACATGTCCAATCCAAGAAAGCTTCATTGGCAGACAGTATAGTGCATTCTTAGGTACCTAAAGGGTACATATTCTATATTAGATTTGATAAGAACACGAAGACACTTGTTGTGTACATTGAGTTTGACTTTACAAATGACTGTGATAAAAATCATTCTCTTACAAGTTACTTGTTTACTGTTGTTGGTTGTGTTTGTAAGTTGGAAAGCTACACTACAACCCACTCTTTTTTTGTCCACCATTGAGGCTGAGTATATGGCTTCGACAGAGGTCATCAAAGAAGCTAAATGGATTAGAGGATTGTGTATGGAATAATGTATTTTTTAAAGGACAACAACCATCTATTGTGATAGTTAAAGTGCACTTTACCTCATAAAAGGCCAGATGTTTCATGAGAGAACAAAGCACATTGATATCAAGTATCACTATACCAGAGAATTGAAAGCGTGGGGTTAATTATAGTGAAGAAGATTGCCAGTAAAGAAAATCTTGTTGATATGTTGACTAAGTCATTACCAATTTCCAAGTTTAGACAGTTTTTGTACTTGGTTAGTCTACACAGTCTGCATTCATCCCTCTGGGGCTAGAGGAGGAGAGATGATCTACTATTCTTATTTTTCAGATAGCTACAAATTTTAAGCCATGGTGGAGATTGTTGTGTGCCTCAAAGAACTATGTTGATTCGATTGTATATCAAGTCACAAATGGATGTTCTCTGACCCGATAGGGGGAAAGGGCCTCGTGGTATGGTACAATCTATTTTCTAGATTCAAATAAGGATCGCATTATGGCTCTACACCTATATGTATATGCATCCTGGTTAGAGTTTTGTACCATCCTGTATTTTGTATTGAGACGACCACAGTCATACTGCAGGGTAGATTCTGCCTCCTTCCAGTGCATTGACTATACCCTTTTGTATGATATAGTAAACATCTCTCCCCTCCCGTTGAGTCGGTCATCCTGACCGAACCACATAAATCATGTATTCTCTAATTGTGTGATTGTTTGTTTCTTTTCTTCTATGTTGATTATGTAAGAACTAGCTCGTTTGAAACCTTATCATGACTCTTTCATTGGATGCAAATAAAAGGGATCGTACCTAAATGCTCCTGATGCCTCTTTGATTCAAATTCTGATGCAACAACACTACACCCATGATCTCCTCAGTTTAGACTTCCGCGTATGGAACCCTAGCAGTCAGTAGAGGTGGTGATGCATATACAGGAGGGTTGCTCGATTCTTCTCACATCAGAACGTTATAACAGTTATATGAAACCCCTAAAATGGTGAAACTCTTTCTTGATACAAACAAAAAAGAATTAGTGTGTAATATGAAAAAGTGCTATTAAAAATTACATTACTAATCCAAAACGAACTATATTACATACTATAGAGATATAATTGTTGTGCATAATGGTGGTTGGCGCCATCATGGATCTTTCTTAAGAATAGACCAGCATCGATGATGAAGATATCAAATCTGTGATAATCCTTTGCATTTGGTCCTAAAATAGTCAGTGGATGTCGGGCATACACAATGCATTACATCTGTAGCACTTTGAGCCTTCGACCTTAAATATGCATTACATTTGCAGCTTTTCGAGCCTTCGACCTTAAACAAGCATTACATGGCAATGAGTGAGTGATACAATATACCATCTTTTACCATACCAATATTTTGCTGATGGCATGGCCTCTAGGGCTAAGATGAACCATCAGTGATGCAAGAGGTTTCGAACAGCCAAAAAGGTCGAGCTCGCCGTACGTAGCATTATTTTAAGCATATAACAAATTTCTAAAAAAAATGATCTAATGATGATATGACTTGTTTCTAATACAATACTAATGTACTTCTCGATATCCTACTTCTTTTTCTCTCTGGTGTCATACGTCTCGTAATTTACATATTTGTTCTTATTTGTTCTCATACAGTACTAATATGTACTTTCTTTTCTATATCCTACTTCTATGTACTTTATTTTCTATGTCTTACTTCTTTTCCTCTTTGGTACCGTACGTGTCGTACTTTACTATTATACACACATAAGAATGCACGTATAAAGAAAAGAAAAATATGAGATATATGTATACATCTCTTATCTTTCATATTATATGCACGTATTGTACCTCTAGTACTGTACATATTTGTTTCTAGTATAAAACTAATGTGTACTTCTCTCCTCTCCATGTCCTACTTTTTCCCCTCTCATTTTGTACACCTCATAAAAATATACATATTCACCTCCTGTACAATACTAATGTGTATTTTTGTTTTCTCTATGTTTTACTTCTTTCCCTTTCCCATACTATACCTCACGTTCTCTGGAGAAAAATAATACGATATATATATATATATATATATATATATATATATATATATATATATATATATATATATATATATATATATATATATATATATATATATATATATATATATATATATATTACAAGATTAATATTGGAATACTTTCGAGAAAGAGAATTATTGTTATCTCATACAATACTAATGTGGACTTTCTAAAAAGATTCATGATGGCATACTTCAAAAAAAATGATATATATATATATATATATATATATATATATATATATATATATTTATATATATATATATATATATATATTTATATATATATATATAGAGAGAGAGAGAGAGTCAGGCTAGAATACACTCAAGTGTACGGATCATGTTGTACACCCCAATAGTGTTTGCCTATCTAGACCATATTTTTTTAAAATCTAATCCATTCATCTTCATGGTTACAACAACAATAGGCCACATATAAAATTTGTGCTCATTTGGATGAGTGTAAGTCACTCTATGACGCATCGATCGAACAAAATGTCATTAACTAAGCAAAATTGATCATTAACAGTGGATTACTGAAAATCACTAAAAAATAAAATGTACAAGGAGATCCATTTCTAGGAAACTCTTATAACAAGAACCAAAATATTATATACACATACATTCTGATTCACAAAGTGCATACCATGTACCTTTTCTTCTCGAGGATTACATACAATAGTTGTTCTGTTAAGTCTACACATAAGCAACATAAAACCTCGAGTAATTCAATGCCAAAATCCCATATCGATCATAAAAGCACTAACTACTAACTACTAGGACCAGAGAGTACAAAGACGACTCATATGACTCATATCTACAAGACACGATAGTCAATATCTCCACCTGAGATGTTATTGTTGTCCCTGTTGTTGTTGTCCTTCCCCTATTGTAGGGTTTCTACCTTCTCGTCCTCGTCCACCTAAAAAATGTTGGATCCCACGAGGGTTAGACAATTGAAATTGCCCCAGTGAGAGATATAACTCTCCGCCAAAAATATTATTATTGAAGAATAACAGAAACAAACTGGGCAGAGGAAACTTTATTTAACAGTAGGATTTAATCATTATTAAGTAGGATAAAGCAATATCATCCTCTAAAGCATTACTGTTATAAATGATAAATTAGTAGATAATCTATTCATTTTAGTAAGGAATATGAAGAACATGTATAATATTTATCCGTTTTAGGATACAATAAGCAATGTAACATCAACCAATTATTTTTGTAATTCGTCCTTAAGAAAATATGCTACACGGTTGTATTACATTTTAAAAATCATTCTTATTCCCTGAGGAAGTGAGTCGTACCGCTCAAATCCAACCTTCGGTTGTGAAACCCAAAGCCGGTGCCATACAAGATCAAAGGAAGAGTCAGACTCCTTGATCTCATCTGTCTCGGTTAGTGTGAAACCATAAGCAGGACCGCAGTCTCTTGCTTAAGTGACATCAGTCATAGGGTTAGCTCTCTTGGCTACCCATCCTCTAGCCCGCCTTGGTATAGGTCTCGGCGCTAGTAAATCTGAGCCATGGGCTAGTTCACCGTGCTTTTTGAGCCATGAACGCATTCATGCTCCATCACACTGAGCCATGGGCCTGTTCACCATGCTCTAAAACATATCTTGAGTCTACAACTGAAGTTGCACTCTAATTCTCCTATTTTCAGCTAGGAGCACCCCACATATTCAACATTATATGCTTCGGATTAACCAGCGGGAAAACCCGTTTCACCTTCACCAACTACTGACGATGGATCTATGGCCAGGGCTCTACATGATAATATTCCACTTGATTATTTAAGTACATTACCATATTCTTTTAGCATCAATCAAGTTTTCAAATAAGAATTATTATGACAAATGCTACAAAGAAACAATACCCTTATCAAGTACTTTTTAAAACTTTATGAAGCATTGGGATCTCAATCCCTTGTCCTATTGTTGGGAATTCACATCCCTCAACATCAGCATCAACATGTTTGCTGGATCTGGGTATTCAATCCTTTAGTTCAACACTGAACCTAGTTACCACTTATCAGGTAACTATTACATCCAGGTCATCTGACCAAGGTATTCAGGATACTTGTTACACAAGCATTTCACATAGTTCACCAGGTATATTCAACTTCTTGTCACCTGTCACTAAGCAACAAATAAAGTAATGGCTCACATGGCCCATTACCATCATAATTCATACTTGGTTATGCTCATCATTTCATGATACCTGCATGGTTACTATACTTGATAACAACTATATTAATTTCATAGCAACATCATGAAATACAAAGATAACATCACTATTCCCTCATTAGGGTTAGAATTTCCCATCTTTATCTATTAGGGTTTCACATCACATCACCCTTTATTAGGGTTTCACATAACATCACCCTTTATTAGGTTTTCACATAAAATCACCCTATATTAGGGTTTCACATAACATCATCCTGTGTTAGGGTTTCACATAACATCACCATGTATTAGGGTTTCACATAACATCATCTTGTGTTAGGGTTTCACATATCATCACCCTGTATTAGGGTTTTCTCAACCCATAGCCCAAAATTAGGGTTAGGGTTCTCATCCTTATCGATTAGGGTTACCATTCTCCATTAATTAGGGTTTTATGATTATCTCATTAATCCAAACCCTAAGTCAGTGCTTCCACATATCTTGGAGCACATAGCATTATTTAAGTATTAATTCATACTTGTCATTGTTTCATGTACTTAAGAACACACAATATCATCATCATACCTTATTAGGTTGACTTAATCTCTCACTAAGTACATACATCTATACTTATCATAGTGTATTGAATTTAATACTTTCATAGGCATCAAGTGATAATCACTTTAATTATACTAATTACCTAAGCACTTTAGAGGTGCTTCCATTTGAAATCATCCTTGAGATACTCTTTAACCACTTATAGGGTTATTAGTACTTACATGGTTAAAGTCAATTAAACCTTCAAATGGTCTTGGACCAATTGACCCTTCAAATGGTCTGGAACCAATTGACCCTTCAAACGGGCTTGAGGTGCTTGACCTCCATACGGTCTTAATCCAATTTTAACTTCCAAACGGTCTTGAATCAAAACCTCCAAAATGGTCTTAAGACCGATTGGACCTTCATACGGTCTTGGACCAGACCTCTAAACTGTCTTGAAGACTGTTAGACCATCAAACGGTCTTGGTTTCAAAATCCCTAAATGGTTTGAAGATCGTTTGACCTTAAACGGTCTTGATCCAATTCTTCAATCGGTTTTGAAACGGTTTGATCAAATCAATTTTGAAAAGGTTTTAACCCTAAACGGTTTGAGACCGTTTGAATTATATATTATTAAATCCTAAATGGTTTCATACCATTTGAATTAAATATTATTAAATCCTAAACAGTTTGAGACCATTTAGTCCTCAAATGATTTGAAGACAGTTTGGTCAATTCAGCAATGAAACCAATTGAACTTAAATTAGGGTTTCAACTTCAATCGATCTAGGGTTTGTAATCAAGGAACCATCAAATGTTGAAACCTTTGGGACTAGATCAATTGTAACCATTGGATCACAATCCAACCATGACACCACTTGACCTCGAACGGTCTTGACACCATTTGGTCTCAATCGGTCTTGAGACCGTTTGACCTCAAACGGTCTTGAGACCGTTTGGTCACCAAACGGTATGAAGACCGTTTGGTCACCAAAAAGTGAAACTGTTTTCTCATGATTTTTATTGAAGTGTGTGCTAACATTACATCATTATCTTCAAGCTTCAAACCTTCAAAAGTTTATGTAATCGTTGTGGTGATTTCAACAATTAATCAAAAGAAAATTTGAGAAAGAAAAAAGAAATCAACATATGATGAAGAAATGAAATCAATAATGATATTTAAGGGTTTGACTTTTATAACCCGCCTTCAAAGTTGAATCCAAGCTTCAAGGTTGTATTTAATGGTGAATGAATCTTTCTCAACTTCCCAAGGTCCGTCCTCAAGTTTTTGAGTGAAAAGAATGGCTAAGGTTGAAGATTGAATGGAGAAAAGAAGAAAATAAGCATTGAATTTCGATTTCCACCATGAAATCAAGGTTGAAGATGATTAAGGAGATCACCTACAGGTTGGGGTACATCCTCCTGTTTCTCCAAATCTCCTTGGTCGTCGGCCAAAGCAAAGGGAGAAAGTGGTTTGCAAAATGACCTTTCAAGTAGGGAGAAAATTGAATATATGTAATTGATTTTCTAGGAGAGAGAATGTAGGGGAAAATCCATCCATTTTTCCTTGCCACATGCCCCCTCCCTTCCTTGCATCCGAAGCCAACTCCCTTCATCCTCAATATCCTCTCTTTTATCCTTGAACTAAAAGCAATCACTTAAGCACCTCAATTAATATAATACTATTATCCATTTTTAGTTGACAATTCTTTTTAATTAACAAATGCAAGTGGATTTCTTCACCTACTTAGGATACATTCGGTGCAACTCAAGGCATTTGGACGTCCTTGCATTATAGTATTTCAACCAAAGACTTTTTAGTTGATGGGCACTTCAATTAATATATTTGTTTTTGCTACAAAATAAATTAGGGTTTCAATTATGCTTAAATCTTGATTATTTTAATATCAAGATTCTCTCTCCTCCAAAGAGATTTCAAATTATACGCCCCTCTAATTTTATTATCTCAAATTGATACCAAGAAACATTAGGGACTCTATAGAAGTGGTATTTTGCATATTGAACCCTAGATTTTGGGTAAATTACAAATTACACTAAAACTAGCATTCAATGCACAAACATTATTCAAACAAGCTCATTTTTGGAACTTAGGATTCTGGAAGCCATACTTCAGAATCATTCTCAGTTTTATGATGCTATAACACTTGAGGAACATTTATCATGTAACATTTGCAAAGTAACCCTTCAAATTGGGTAAATTGCACTTTAGTCTAAAATAGGTAAAACATTGTTTCAACAATGTTCAAATAGGACCAAAATTGAAACATAAGTTCCTCTTGAGCCTTAAATACTTTTCAAAAGATAAAAGAAAGCATATAATTATCTTCCTTAAACATAACATCTAGGATTAAAACATAACCCAGGTCAGGGATGTTACACACTCATCCAATGACAACAAAATCAATTCACAAAACTAATTTGAAATGCATGATTTTTACCTCCTTTAGATGCACGACCTATAAGTGTCTGAATGAGATGAAATTTATTATATAGTATGTTCTTAAAATATTTAAGAAGATCAATGGTTTAGATTTTTTTTAAATTTAACGCTTTCTTAAAAACGACTGAGGTGTACGGTGCCTACGGTACACTCGAGTATACACTAGCCTGACTCTCTCTCTCTCTCTATATATATATATATATATATATATATATGCCTCTCTCATCTTTCGTACTATATCCACGTAATACACATCTTGTATTAATTTGCACTTCTCTCTTGTCTATATCTTACTTTTTTCTTCACTGTATTCTAAATCTTGTACTGCATGCATTTATTTTGTATCATAGTGATGTTTATTTTTCTTTAATCGTTGTCTTGTTTTTTTTCTCTCTCATATTGTATGTCTCTACTATATTTGTTTTTTTCTCGTACAATACTAATGTATACTTCTCTCCTCTTAATTATATATTTTTATTCCAAAGTTTATTAACATTAATCTTATTTGAAAGAATTTATATTAGAAATCTAATACTTTTTATTTTTTTTAAAAAGCAATTGAGAAGTGGAAGTTATGACAATAATAATTTTCTCTTACTTCAAATTTAATGAGTTGTATTTTTCAGTAGAGATAATAAGAGGGGATCATCCACATTTCTATAGCAATATACACAAGAACGTTACGTTTCCTTTTTTCCTCCCCTTTTTCTTCCTTTTTCTCTCTCCTTTTAACTATTTCCATTACTTTAGGAGATATTGGGATGTTGTTTGGGAAATTTTTTACATCACACGCGTTCCACCAATATCCACACCCCAGCCTCGGGAAGGCGCGCTCCAACTTTTTTTGCACTGTGCGACACAGGTTACTAGAACATGAAGATGATAACGCACCTACTCTCCATGCATATTTTTTGTGAATCCACTTGACCAATTAGTCTTTATAGTCTTTATGCAACACTTAACATGCATGAGAAATAAAGCACTCGATGTATTAAAGCATTCACAACCTAACTATTTACAATTATTACCACTCTTACAAATTCAATTTCTTTTATCAAATTCATTCCACTTCTTAGCATGATATAATATTGAACTGACCACTTGCATGCTTATACATATTTCATAGTTAAGTTCAGAATCAATACTCAAATGTATTCAACTAGGCATGTCAATGGGGAGGATATAGGGAGGGTAAGGACATACCCTTACCCTTACCCACCAAGTGTGGTGGGTAAGAGTATGGGTAATTCCCCACTCCAACAATATCCTAACCCTCCCCTTACCCTTACCCTCTTCCCCATAGGGTAAACGGGGAGAGTAAGGGTAAAGTGGGGAATTTTTATAAAAGTTTGTCTTATATTACCAATAATGGTATACCTATATTTATATATTTTACGGAAATATAAAGTTTCTCCATGATGCCTATTAATTTTTCAACATGTTTCTATTACCAAAGCTACATGTGTTGTATAAATAAAAAGCAATACTTCTAATATTGATGTATGAAAAAATAAGTCATCCTGAAAAAGAAAGATTCTACACTTAAATAATATCTAATGAAATATAAAAGTCATTGTTACAGACATAAATATCTTATACTCTCTAGAATGTTCTTTTATACAAAAAATAAGCACAAGTGAAGTAGATATTACCCAAAAAATATGTATCATATGGTACATTTAGCGATCACAATTTTTATTATGTACATGTATGTCTTACAAATTAAGGTTTAGTAAAATACTCGATCATTCACAACACAAAAAAAATTTTATAAAATGATGAATAAAGTATAAAATCCCATTATTTCACACATTTCTTACACCTCCAAAATGGTGTTGTATAAATGAACCAGTTAGATACATGAGAAATAGATAAGAATATCATGTAATATACTAAATGCACCACATAATATTGAATAATACATAGACTTAAACAATACAATGACTATATATTTAATATATTTCACATATATATTGGTGGGTAGCGGGTTACAGGGTATGGGTAATGGCTTACCCTTACCCTTACCCACTAAGCAGTGGGTTAGAGGGTAGCGGGTAGGCGGGTAAAGGCTAAGAAAATAGTTTACCCTTACCCTTCCCCTACAGGGTATGGGTAAAGGGTAAACGGGTTAAGCCTTACCCACTCACAACCCTGTATTCAACATAGTATCAAAAGTCATTAGTAAATGTATTAGATATAAACTAGAACAATGTGTATAGTCAGATGTTCACTTGATTAGTGAATAAAATACCAGATGAGTTGTAGATCGTATTTAATTATTTTTTATATTCATTATACATATGTGTAGATTATTATTTTATTTTATTTAAGAATAAATATTAGCAACAAAATAATGTAAAAAATCAGTTACATTATTAAAAAAACACAATATGTATATGTAAGTTTTTTATTCATTGTACATGTGTTGAAATCATTATATCATTTTATTCAAGAATAAAAAAAACTAATTATGTCCAAGATAGTATTAAAATTCATCAACAAACAGACTGGAAATAAACTAGCAGAATACATCCTATTGAGGAAGAAATGAATAAAATGCTTTTCATCCATTTTATGACTGTATAAAATATATGATTGAGAAAAATTATGTTTCTACACATTTTGACAATAATTTAGAAATAAGTATTTAAATGTATTCAAAACAGTACTAAGAATTTTACGACACACAACCAATAGGTCTATAGAATAATGTAACACAAATTTCTAGGACATAAGTGTATTAGTTTGGTTGCTTGGCTGTTGCATATCAATGCTATCACAAATCAATATTGCCGCCTACCCACCCAACACCAACCACCAACCAACAAATTACATTTAATTCTTGCCCACAAACAACTAACAACTCATTTGAAATTCATTTTTTTTCATTTCCCCTCTAATTTTTTTCAACTACCCATAGTCATATTTGTATATGTTTTACGTTTGTGTCAGAAGTTTATACTTAAATATGTTCAAAAAAATGCCAAAAATTATTTCAAATCTGACCTAATATAAACCACTACAATGCTTGTAGTCAGAGAACCTGACCAGAGAATATAATACAAAGTACAACAATTTATTATTTTAAAAAAACATTATTTATTTATAACTCTGCGTTTTTGCATATGACTTATAAATACTCACATTTTTATTTAAAACAAAATCAAAACTCAATTCCATATTTCATAATATCATTTTTTGTATATTACAATACCAAGCCTAGGCGGCTGACCACCAACTAAACATTAATAAAAATGCCAATATCAATAAGTGATCTAGATGGTTGGCATCACTTGCAGGTGTTGAAGGTTGACGATGGAGGAGGCGGGGTGTCTGGGTGGGACGATGATGTGGTTTGTTGCCACGGTGACGGTCGATGGTGGAGGAGGCACAACGGGAGAGGTGGTTAGTCATAATAACAACCTGGGCGTGGTAGAGGACTGGAGAGACATCAACTTGTACGTCATGACGTCTCAGCCACAATGGCAGGATGGGCAAGATGACGGCCGGATAGGTGCCATGATGGGTTGTAGGTGACCTTGTCTTGGTCATGACGACAGGCTGGGCGCAACGGTGGGCTAGACAATGGCCAGCGGAATGGTATGACTAGTGGGATGATGACAGATGGATGTGATGGACGAGAGGAGGAGGAAGCCAACGAGCGGTGTGACGACGTGCTAGATGACAGTAACATCTGGGTGGGATGACGTCGAACTGGAAGCGATGTGGAGAAGGCAGCCGATGAGTGATGTTTGCACAAGAGGGAGCAAGAGGAGGCCTTGTTAAAAATAGAGAGATAATGGGGGTAGGGAAAATTTTATAGTCTCGGTATGTATGTTTGAATACGACATTATGCTTATTTATATTAAGCACGTATGCGAACGTGGCTCCTCGATACATGTGACGGCTGTATTTAATGACAGCTCTTTGTCTGAAGGCCGGGGTGTGGGTATTGGTGTAGGTGATGTGGTGTATATCACCCGTCATACACCATGTTGGACAAGGGAAATAACTCCCACGGGTTGCTTCCTGTACCCTGATGTTGGTGCTTTTTTTTCTACTCGTCGTCACTACTGCCCGCCATCTTGCCACTGCAACTATTGCATGGACATCATCAATAATCCTACTGTTGCCAACATGCACTTCCCCTATGCCCGCCTCCGCTCCACTTCCCACCACCCCTACTGCCTCACGCCTCGCTACTCCATACCACCCCACCGACTACTGCTCCATACAATTAGTTCTCATCGCCAACTGCTCCCTGCATATGTTCCTACCTCACCGACCTTGCTCCCCCTGTGCTCCTCCTGTTGTTGTTCCATCCACCTACCCATTTATGTTGTTGCCTATTGTTGCCACTACTACTTCATCACCCACTAGCTATTACCTCCTAGCCAGCCAACAAGTCACCGCTAACACCTGCCTATTGCCACCAACAATAGTTGTTGATGCCTCTATCTTATTATGTCAATGCTATGCTCACCACCCAATTGCGGCTACCCACCGCTAGTCAGGGATTGTATGTAAGGTACTTGATAAGGTCCTTCCCCCTAATTATCAGGGATTGTATGTTCAAAATCCTCTCCCACTCAATTGGCATTCCTACCTTCTATGGATTGTATGTTCAAAATCATCTTCCAAGTATGAAGATGATAATGATAACTTAATTAACCATGGATTTCTGATGATGAAGATTGTGACAGGGTTATCAACTTATTTTATGGTAAAAAAATTGCAACGCTAAAGTTTAAATTTATTTAATTACAAAGGATAATGTTGTAATCACTCAATAAATTGATTTAGTTTTGTTTGTGCAAATTTTTATGTGATTGTGAACTATTTCAGTATTCACACTAAAAAGGATAAAATCTAAGAATGAGTTTTAAAGTGAATGAAACATTGATAACTAGGTAGAATGTAGAGCAGAATGATCAAGAACATTCCACCAAACATGAGTATCATGTTTAAAAACAAACAAAGATCTTTTATTAAATAAAAATTCTACAAAGAAGACTCATTGAATGAGAGGTGGTACTACTCATGAATGATATATGGTACTACTCAGGAATGAGATATGGTACTATCCATGAGTAGTTATGTAAATCTTTAGCCTTGCGATCTTCCGTATTAGAGACAATGTCTTGCTTTCCTTCATCAAACACCACATTGTGTGAGAGATGATTTCTTGCTTTGTGATTGGGTTGTACACCCAATACACCTTGGTATATGGCTCATATCCTAGCGGCACGGTCAGACCACTTCAATCTGCTAGCTTTAATAGATGTTGCTTTGTTACTTTAACATGGGTGACACACCTGAATGTGGGTAGATGATGCATATGGGATGCTTTTGGTACTAGGCTTTGTATGGTGACCTACCTACTTGGTCGAAACCCAATTTCATAGGTATAGAGTTTTCATCATTACCTCCCCCCAAAGCACCCCAGGCATACCTTTGCTCTTCATCAAGTTGTGGGACATCCCTATGATGGTATGGTTAGGACTTTGTAGTACACCTTCCTATTGAGGTGAGTATGGTGCTACCAAATGGTTCTTAATGTCATGTTCATCATAGTATTTCATGAATCCCTTTAAGATGAATGTCATACTTTTAGTCAGTGTATAATATTCACATGCTATTGTTACGTTTATTAAGTTTATCACTCATAATTTGACCAAATGACAATAGCATAATGTGGAAAGAAATATACATAGTATATACACCACATACTAATAAGAATAAATTAAAGAAATAACAAGATACCTAGAAACCAAAAGAATACATAGTATACGTTTATTTTTTCACTAGGTTTTCATATGTGATTACAAAATTATGAGGTGAGAATGACTAATACAATTTTTATACAGCTAATATTATTTATTGAATTGAAAGAGTGGATATACTATGTTCACTCAAGTCAATGGTGTTGTATGTTAAGAGAGGCTATTACATGTTCACTCAAGCCAATGTTGTTCTATTTTAGATATTAAGCTCCTCTGACTAATGCTTGATGGGAGGCTTCACTACTACAGAAATGACTTATAACGTCACTTTCAAAGGCGTCAGTTGTATAAATACATCGACACCTAACACATAAAGCTTCGTTTTAAAAAAAACTGACATCTATCTGTGAAGGGTGACCAGACACGGGTATCACTTTTATTCAGTGTCAGTTCTTTATTAAAAAACTGACACCTAAAATTAACCGTCAAATCTAAAATTTCCAGCGAAAAAATTACCTCCAAAATTTAACATATGACGTCGGTTATTAATTCTTAAACCGACGACGAAAGGTTTTTCGCGAGACAGAAATTGGGCCCATTCTATCGTCGGTTTGCTTGCAGTAACCGACATCGATATATTTTCGCGCGCTGTCCCCGTGAAAATTTTCACCCCCCTTTGGCATCAGTTTGCTACGAAAATCGACGCCTATGGTCATAATGCGAGAACATTTTGTTTTTGTCGGCATATGTAGATAGACGTCAGTTTTTCTAGTAAAAACTGACGACTATCATTGATCATAGATGTCAGTTTTTGTGTTGTAACCAACACCTATATGTTTATGTATCGGTTTGTTTGAATAACCGACGCCTATTATTAACTTAATAGCACATGTGCGACCTAGCCAGGCTCTTCCTTCTCTATTTCATTCCTGCGATTGAGAGGTTTAGTCTGGCGATTCTGCTACTCTGCCGCTGCTCACTGCCACTACCTCCACGCACTACTACAGAAACATCGTTCAACGTCGCTTTTAGAGGCCTCGGTTTTTTAGTAAAACTGACGATGTTAACATTAAACGTTGGTTAATAAGGACATTCGACGTCTATATTTGAAGACCAGCCAGACATGGATATCACTTTTGATTCAGCGTCAGTTGAAGAAAAGAAACTGACGCCTAAAGTAGCCCACGAAATCCAATTTTTTCGAGCAAAAAAAAATTGTGCCAAAGTATCAGCAACAACGTCGGTGTTTTACCTAATAACTGACGCTGAATGAAGATAAAATTTACGCCAAAAGTTCCAATATGGGCGTCAGTTGTCTTAGCATAACTGACGTTATAAGGGTGTGTGTGCGTCGTCCCCGCCAAAAAAAATAGGGTAAAGGAATGTCCAATTGGACGTCAGTTTGTTACTATCAACCGACACTTAAGGTTTTAAGTGTCAGTTTTGTAGATAACCGACGCCATTTATAAACTTAATAGACCTGCGATCATTCGAGTCTTCCCCTTTCTTCTGTTTCATTGTGAGAATTTAAAACATGTTGCTCTCCTAAATTCACCGACGACGCCCCCGCCCTGGTGTCTGCTGCTAGTGCGTCTGCTGCTCACCGCAGACACCTCTGCTACAGCTTCTCTCCTCGTTGATGTCGCTGCAGCTCACCTCGCCAGCAGTCTCCTACTCCTCCTGGTCCTCCTGCTCCTCCTGGTCCTCCTGGTCCTCCTCCTCCGGCTGCCGGTTGCCCTGCTCTCCTCGCCGGTTGCCCGAAGGTACCTACTCCCGCTCTTCTTCCTCCGCCCTCAACTAGGTACCCTGCTCCGCGTGGGATTTCACCTCTTCTTCTTCCTCCTGCTCCCTCTCATATGGTTGTTGGATTAAAGCAAGGCCACGACCATGTGGGCTGGCCACGGCCGTGGTAGGCCAACACAGCCACGGTCGTGGCCAGCCCACACGGTCGTGGCCTTGTTTTAATCCAACAGCCATATGAGAGGGAGCAGGAGGAAGAAGAAGATATATTTGCAATTGAATGCGAATGCTTGACCTAATTCTATACATTTTGATGCATGATGAATTAAGATATTAAAACCCTAATACACATTTCACCATAATCTTGAACTAACTATATTGCTGAAATCTAGTGATCAATCTATGTAAGATATTAAAACCCTAATGTTAAATCTCTAATTTTGTAGTGATGTGTCACCCTAACATCTACATGAATCCCTACTGTATGATTTAGATTGATGATAATGCATGATCTAGTTTGAAATTTTTAAATCAATTATGAATATCTCCATCCCTAGGTCATACTAATTTATGTGTAATGCTTATCTTGATGATGAACATACATGGACACTCGAAATGTTGAAATCAATGTTATAGAATGACAACACATGTATTTGTTGGCCTAGAAACCCGTCCAAGATTTACTCATTAGGAGTAAATATTGGATATTCCCCAGTTTGGGTTTGTTCTTGAACACCTAATCTCACTTAGGATGTAAGTGTATAATGTGTATTTGGTTTTCAAGAAAATTCCGGTAGCATTTCCCCATTTGTTCTCTAAGTAAATCTGTACTTGAAGAACAACGGGGAAATGCTGCCGAAATTTTCTTAAAAACCCAATACACATTATACACTTACTAATGAGATTAGGTGTTCAAGAATGGGATAGGTGGTACACATTTATTATATATAAGAATGACAACACATGCAATTGTTGGCCTAGAAACCCATCAAAGATTTACTCATTAGGAGTAAATCTTGGATAGTCCCCAGTTTGGGACTGTTCTTGAACACCTAATCTCACTTAGGATGTAAGTGTATAATGTGTATTGGGTTTTCAAGAAAATTTCGGCAACTTTTCCCCAATTGCTCTCTAAGTTCATATGTACTTGGAGAATAGTGGGGAAATGCTTCTGAAATTTTCTTGAAAACCCAATACACATTATACACTTACTAGTGAGATTAGGTGTTTAAGAATTGGATAGGTGGCACACATTTATTATATATAAGAATGACAACACATGTATTTGTTTGCCAAAAGTTTTAACCATGCAAAAACTCTAATCTGTTAACCCTAGACCATAATCTTGTTGTAATATATACTTGTTTTCTCTTTGATCATAGAATGGATAGATCATGGATGTCCATTCGCAATCGCTGCACCCTAATCTTGTTGTAATATATACTTTTTTTTCAAAATGTGAACTTTTTTTTAGTTTAAGTCAGGAGGTCATCTATTCATCTCACCCTCCTCGTGTGAGCATAAAAGGAAACCAAATACAGCTCCTACTGATAAAACGCAGGTCAAACCCCCACAAGAACCCCAACAACACAACTCCACAACACATCTCCTCAACACAGACCCCAACCACATACAGAAAAACACATCAAGGCAGACCCCAAGCAACACACCAACCAAAAACCATTAAGGATGCTTAAACTTAAAAACCACGTAAGGAGTGTGGTTCTTCTCAAGAATAGCATACCGCGAACTCTAGCCGGCAATCTGCTAGGATCAGAGATCACGGTCGGTTCCTGACTGAGAACACCCCACTTTCCAATCTCTCTGGGAATGGAATTGATAGTCCTATGCATAAGCGATCCTACAATGCCTTCTTCCTCCATGTAGCTCTTCAACTCTCTGGCGACACGAGATAACCTCCAAGGTATACAAGCAATGCCCCATAACATGTGATAGGTATTGACATCGTCTATCTCCACTACTGCGATCCGCAGAGATTGATTCTCCCCCAGCTTCAACCCTACAGCACAAGCTTGAAGGAACGCAGAGGTATGATCTTTCGTAGTTAACCATGCTCTAGCAATCTGACAAACTGCAGCTCGATGATTCCTGATGATACTAGCCATCCACCACCTGTTATGTCCAAAAGAATCTTTTCTTCTACCTATCGTGACATTCATCTTCAAGGAATTGATGTCAGGGGTCATCCATTTCATGAGGTTAACTTCTCTAAGAGCATAGTTTGGGTCTTCAATACCATAATGGTTAAGACGTCTATGATCATCCAGCTGCGCAAGGACACGGAACCACCGCTTCTTCAACATGAAGTTGAGATCCGCGGTTAAGCAGTTCAAATCTCTGACGATAGGGGCCTTACAGCCGTCGTATCTAGCACGACATCTCCATCTCCAAATATAGAAAGGGGTAAGAGCATCAAGGCAAGCAGCTATCCAGTCCATAACAATGGACGATCTCCCATGCAAACAGAAAGCCAACAGTTCGGTTGTGTTATTTGGACGGGCTCTAGAAGTAAGGAGAGTAAATCTATTCCAGAAGCTAACAGCAATATCACCATGAAAGAAAAGATGGTCCATATCTTCAGTATTAGGTTCATCGCAGCACTCGCACCTAGATGGCATAGCAATATGGCACCTAGTAATGTTGTCATCAATCGGAAGAGCTCGATGGATGAGCTTCCAAATGAGCGTGCAGGCCTTGGGCGCATCAAGGTACCAAATCTTCTGAGCGGCAGTACGAACGTCACTGTGGTCCATAGTCAAAATCTTCTTCACCGATTTGATTGTAAACTGGCCCGTCAACTCCGGACACCAAACAAGCTTATCATCATCATCATTTATCTGTTGGTCCGCCTTCTTGATCAGATTAATACCCTCCACATCAAGGAGCTGCCTCAAGGACATCCAGTCCCATCCTTCGTTGTGGATCCAAAAGTCACAAAAAAGGAATTGATGATTACGGTCGCTGGTGTGCAAAGCATGATCAAAGAGCCTCTCGTCACACCATAAGGAGTCCCAGAAAAAAATATGCCCCTTCCCAATACGCCATCTGCAGTAAGGAAGAATCAAATGGAACAGATTCCAAATATGTTTCCAGTAAGGAGACGCTGATTCTCTGTATCTGACATTGTGCGGGTAAAACATTGATCTACTAAGCGCCCTGCTTGAATATTTTGCTCTACAGAATCTAGCCCATACCGTGTCCTTTGCTAAAATTTCCCAACAGGCTTTAGCCATGAAAGCTCTATCAACTATTCTCGTATTATAAAGGCCCAAACCACCAAACTCCACAGGCTTTGCAACCTTGTTCCAGCAGACCCACGCCTTACGATAGTGGTTTTCTCTATCTACCCAAAGAAAACGAGCAAGGATAGCATCAATGCGATCAGAAACTCCACATGGGATACCAATGGCAGTTGCAGTGTGGACTGTCATCGATGAGAGAACGTGGGCTATAAGCAGCCTCCGACCAGCAAAGGAAAGGAGCCTAGATTTCCAGGATGCCATCTTCTGTTTGATCTTCTGAAATAGGACCTCAAAATCATTAAGTGCATATCTACCCATTCTGATGGTAACGCCCAGATAAGGAAATGAATCAGCAGTGGTGTCAATCTCAAGAGTATGCGCAATGTTGGAGATGATCACGTCACTCTTACTGCCCATCGTACATATGGACTTGGCACGATTGATCTTCTGCGCTGATGTTGCTTCATAAGCCTTCATAATCTATTGTACTCGTTGCAATGTGTCTGGTTGGGCATTAAGGAACATCACAACATCATCAGCATAAAGAAGGAAGAGAGGGGAAAAACCGTTGCCTCGAGTACGGAATCTGTCCAGCTTGTGAATATGGTCAATGTGGTGGATGTATCTACTGAGAATCTCCTCAAAGATAATAAACAAGAAAGGGGAAATCACATTTCCTTGTTTGAGGCCCCTGAACATGGGAAAGAAACCATCATACTCACCCCCGATAGAGATCGTAGCCCAAGCATTCGAGAAGAAACTAAGGCACAACATGCAGAAATCTTCCGAGAAACCAAACCGCATCATGATCTTCTTGAGAATGGGCCATTCAATCCTATCAAAAGCCTTCGACATATCTAACTTGATCATCACATTTGGCTACTCTCCACCCTGGTGAATATCGTGTATTAACTCTTTGGTCATCTTGATGTGGTGAGTGATCTCCCTACCATGTATGAATGTCGCCTGTTCCTCAGAAATAATGGAAGGCATCAACTGCGCCATTCTGTTGCTAACAACTCTGGCTAGAATTCTCAGGGAAACATTTTCAATGGAAATAGGACGGAAGTATTTCTCAATCTTTTTAGGATTCTCGACCTTCGGAATGAGAAGGATTCTGTAGCAGAATAAGCTCCAGTGACAGACAAGGCCTTTAAAGAACATCTCAGTCATCTTTCATGAAGTCCTTCTTAATCGTATCCCACATAGCAATGTAAAAGGGAACAGTGAAGCCATCTGGTATTGGGGCGGTGTGCATATCCATCTGCATCAGAGCAACACAGACCTCATCCTCCATAGGAATAGCTGTGAGGGAGTTGTTATCATCCATAGAAACCTTCTCAGGAATAGACTGCAACATCTCATCAAGGGCATCTTCATCATATGTGGAACAGTCTTTATAGAAACCATTGTAGTGCTCAGCTGCAAGCTTAGCGATCTCACAGGGGTCCTCCAAACTCGAACCATCTTCAAGCAGCAAACATCAAACACTGTTGTGTTTCCTCTTGGCCTTGACAATAGCATGATAGAATATATTGTTCCTTTCTCCATCATTGAGCCAGCTTATTCGAGATTTCTCTCTCCAGATGCATTCTTCTGTATCCAGGACCTCCTGAAGCTCATACTCCACTTTTCTGAGATTTGTTTCATTTTCTATCGAAGGATTATCATCGAAAGCTATCTGGGTAGTGTATACAATATCTTCCAGATCTTTTTTCCTCTGATCAATGTCACCAAAAGTCTACTTGTTCCAAGTCTTAAGGGCCTTTCTAACCATCTTAAGATTGAAGTAGAAAGACTCGGACGGGTTCCCCCACGAAACCATATCCCAGGTATCATTGATAAGGTTGCGACAGCCCTCATGGTTTAACCACATCTGCATAAAAGAGAAGTTTCTTCTGCCACTGAAGTTCCTCTTGGTCCCAGGCTGGTAAAGAATAGGACAGTGGTCCGAAACCCTATATCAGGTAAGATGAGAAGACTTCACATAAGGATTCTTTGTACACCAGGCATCATTAAGTAGGATTCTGTCCAATCTTTCCCATATGGTAGGGGTACCGTACTGCTTGTTAACCCAGGTGAATTTACTACCTTCAAAGGGGACCTCTCTCATATTCACATCATGAATGAACGAGTTGAACTCCATAAGTTCTTGAAAACTTCTGTCAAGACCCCCTCTTTTTTCCACATTGTCTCGAATGATGTTAAAGTCTCTAGTAATTTGCCAACATGCATCCCCAATCATGGTAGATAGGTCAATGATATCCTCCCAGAGATTTCTTCTATTCACCTGATTACAGCTTGCGTAAATCATAGTAACAAAGAACTCAGAATTAGGTTCCACTCTAAGCTTTAACGTTAAGTGTTGTCTATGCGTTCGGACCACAATAGGGTTAAGCTCCTTGTCCACGTAAAGCCATAGCTTACCTCCTTCCACCTCATTGCTGGCCGTCCAGTCTAATCTAGCAATGTCAAACAACTCCTCCGCAACTAAGGCGTGGAGGAAAGGTTCAGCAACACAAACAATCTTCGGAGAGTGTCTTCTACAAAGCCTGCCCAGGACTTTTCTAGTTTTATTGTTCTCCGCTCCTCTGATGTTCCAGAAAAGGATTTTAGAGTCCATATAATTGGATCTAAGATCACAAAACTGCTAGCAGCTGATTCAGCAACCTTCCCTTTCTCTATCCTCCCAATCATCATCCGAGAAAGGAGCCTCACCTTCAGAAAGTCTTCTTCTGTGTCCATGCGTACGATGTCCTTCTGTCCGGCTATCAAACTGAGAAGAAGATCCCTCCTCACAAGGGGGTCTTGGTCGACGTCTGCTACCTCTATAGCTTGGTCTATAACTCCCATCTCCTAAGTGAATGAAATCTTTGACACTGTTCAGTTGTAGACGGACCTTATTGCGTTCACCATCAATCACGATTCTTCTGGGTTGTTTTGCACTCTGCGGCTGTCTGTCTTCTTCTCTTACATGCTCATCCTCAACAACAAGAAAAGGCTGCTCATCCTTCTTCTCATACTCTGTTATCACTGCTGCCTCCACAGGAGTATCCGGCTGTATTGATGCATTGACATATGCAGTTCTATGGATAGATAGCGCTTCCATTGGGATGCCTAACTCCTCCCCAATTTCGGTTCTCGAGAAAAGACTCGATCTAGGACTCCCTCTTGTGACCATCTACAACATCACGTCCAATCTACGATCCCCATAAGTAAGGGCAACATATTGAGGCACGTCCTCGCTAAAGGCTTCAACGAGGACCAAGATACCGGAGATGTCATCTTGGTTTCTCATCCAGTCTGATACAAGGACTAATCTCCCAAAGCTGTTGACAATACTGTCTATGGCATCGTCATCTCGGCATACTATAGGAAGATTTGCAATCCAGAACCATAGGGCTTCCTTCTTAGAACAAAGCTCACCGTCCTCCAGAGATTTGAGGGTTATCTTGTTGCCACGAAACTGAAACCATCCATCCTTGCAAGCATCCATCGCTGCCTCATTAGACTCAAAAAAGGCCACCGCCTTACCACGAGCATGGCGATAGATGTTCGTCGCATGCGGCTACCTCTTCTGCAACACAGAGCTAAGGTCCTCCCAAGAAATATGGGTCTGCCAAGCTATCTCCACTGCACGACCAAGAGCCATCGCTCTATTCTTTCTCTCTTCTGTATCGGGTCCTAGATTAACCGCGACCCTCTTAGGAACATGTTGAGGTCCACCACGAGCCGGTATACCTGTCCTCATCGCCGGGAATTCTTCCATGGAAAAGATGTTGGGAGGTTGAGGACGAGGAATGAAGGAGCATCTTCTAGCAACATGGCCCGGTCTTCTGCATTTGTAGCAAACAATGGCATTGTGACATTGGGACTGCCAATGTCCTCTTCCCAAACATCTGTAACAAGTGTCCTTTGGCACTCCAATCTCCCATTGGACACGAGATGAGTTTCTAGGATCACTGTCCTTGGCTGCTGGATTAGGGTTCAGTCTCTGCACGTCTTCTCTGCTTTGGATAATCTTTGGCTCAGCCCTTGGACTCTGTCCTCCTTCTTCTTCCAAACGAAAATTCTAAACTTGCACCTGATTAGGGTTTCCCGCTGGCGGGTCCGTCGTCTCTCTTGCCCCTGCTAAGGACTCAGCGCCTTCTAAAGCTCTCCCTGTCCCAACGTGGATGTATGAATCCATCAGCACGGTCGTCGTAACCCTCGTCATGACTCCATCAGCCGGAGGGTTAACAGCAGCAACCGGTCTGTCTTCATCATGAACCTCAACAATAGCCCCGACATCACGGCTATCTACGGGCTCCTTCTGGCCGATCCCCGGACTGGGCGATCAAAGGACATTTCTGATGTCCTTCATAACAGTATCAGAAGGTATAGAGAGAGTTGTGAATCCTTCTCTTCTCTCATGCACGGCCTACCACGCCTTCATGGCCTGGACGCTCTGTCTAGTAACTCTTCTCGAAAATGGGGAGGGCAACATCATAAACCTCCACCAATCCCGACACCCAAAACCCAAGGAGGTGGATCTCGGTAGGCGGAGTGCCTAACCGAGATAGGGTGGCGGCGCCGCCGCCGAAGGAGCACCCAAAGCAGATCTAGCTCGCCGCCGCCGCTAGGTCACGCCAACCCATACATTCTCCTTAGAGCCTCGTCGTTCCTCTCATTGATGTTGTCTAGTGTAGGGTTCCTGGGTGGAGGGTTGGTGGGTGGGTTTGGTGGGGTGGGGTGAATGGGGTGGTCTGGCTAGAGGTGGCATCCGTGGCTTCCGATCCTTCTCACAATCACCCTGGCAATCACTAGAGAAACCCTAGGATGAATTACTTTACAATGTGAATGTGAACATTACAATGTGAGCTTTACAATGTGAATTACTTTACAATGTTAATTACTTTACAATGTGAATTTTACAATGTGAATTACTTTACAATGTGAGCTTTACAATATGAATTACTTTACAATGTGAACTTTACAATGTAAATGTGAACTTTCATATGGCTGAGCATTCTCCTGATGACCATGCTGATGATTACTGTGAGGGTGAGGACATCAATGCGCCAACTCACAATGTAAGTTTTAAATATATATATATATATATATATATATATATATATATATATATATCATATATTTATATCTATATGCCCATTTCTAGTTATATCATGTAAGTGTGTTTATTTTGTCAAATTTTAGGTTGATGATGCAAGTGTACCCTCTGAAGCACATGAGGTACTTGATGAGAAGCACCAAAAAGTAGACAAGAGATGAGGCATCACTATGATGAATAAGTTAATAGCGTAAAGGGGCAATGGACCCAAACTTGTTGTGGATTTTGATAATGCAGGAAATGCAATTAGAGTGAATCGCAATTTGTTTGTTTCATATCTTGGGCATGTTACTCGTAGCCATTGCGGTTGTAAGATAGATTCTTGTCATAAAGTTCCTAAGGGGAAGAAAGACGTAATATGGAATGATTTATGCGTGAGTCATTATTACTTTGCAATTCTATTTGTTAGATTACTAATTTTTTGGATACTAGTTAATAGCAATTCTATTTTGTAGAGTATATTTGAATTGGATGAAAAGCTGCATCGTAAATGTGTGATGCAACGCTATGGGAGAATCCTAAGGAACTATAGGACAAATCTCACCCAAGAATACATAAAAGAAGGTCACAAGAGGAAGAAGACAACCACAGAACAGTGGAACTTCCTGGACTAAGAAGAATGGGACGCATTTGTTGCTTCAAGACAAACTGATGAATTCAAGGTATTAGGCGTCACCCCCAATTTAATTAATATATGTTGTATTCACCTATTCAAGATTCACATTTAGTGTTACTAACCAAATCATTAATGTGCATACTAACTAGGCCCTCAGTGAGGCACAAAAAGCAAGGTGTGCACTGAATGTGCATGACCACACAATGGGTCCAAAGGGGTATGCAGGCATTCGCCAAAGACTACAGTCTGAGGCTACTGCTCAGTCTGTTGCTACTCAAGAGTCATCTAATATAGGTAGCACACCTCTGCCTCGCCATGATGTCTCAATAGGTGGGAGGAAAAATAAGAAGGGAGAAATAAGGAAGCCTGCAACTGCTGAGGCGGCTGCAAAAATGGTAAAATATAACTCTTACAGTAATCATTCAGCTATTGATTATTTATGGTGTTTACGTAATTACAAATTTTTGTTTTGGCGATTAGCAGGAGCTGCACGAGCTAAGGAAAAAAGAAAAGTTCATCCCTGAGGGCACAAGGGATGAATTAACAGTTGCTCTGGGTAACCAGAGCATCCTAGACGTGTTAGAGCTGCAGGCGTTGGTGTGGGCATCAAAGCGTTCTTTGGGCCATCCCAGTGCAAACATGTCCCAAAAGCGGGACTTTCACAAGAAGAGGTAACCTATTCTTTCTTTATAATGTTAATGTAAAAGAGAATTCAATAATTAGAAGCTAACATTTCTTTTATCCATGTATAGGTAGATAAGCTAGTTGATAGGAAACTCGAAGAAGCACTGAGCAAGTGGCAGGCATCTCAGACTGCTACTCAACAGACAGTACGTATGGCGTCCCGCTCTACTACTACTGCAGAGGTTGGGAGTAATACTGTAGACCCACCACCTAGCACATCCAATGTAAGTATTTTTATGACATAATAACTAGTCTTTTCAAGATGATATGTTTTCAAGATGATGTGTATATATGTATATAACATTCTTTACACAAAAATTTTAAGGGGTTGACATGCCGTCTAAAAATTGAAGAATTTGTCATTGCAGAGGCGTCGACTTACCCATCCCTACCAGGGGAAATGTTTCATGGGTCTCCATCGCCATCTGGTTGGGTTCGTGTGAGCCCGCTACATATATTCCCCAACTAGATGGATCTTCCATTGCCATATGCCCACCCAGATTGTGAAACGCTTGGTGAGGCAGAAGGCGGAGTGATATTGTGGCCAAAAGTAAATGTCCTCTATATTGATATTGTATGGTAAATTTACATTACGTTAAATTGTTAGTGTGTGTATATGATGTCAGTTGATCTGAAATTATATATATATATACATATTAAAAAGAAGACACTCACAACATCTAGGCCTCCACCTCCACCTCCTACATTACCAAGTTGGGTTCCACAGGGCATACATGTCCCGTTAGGTCCTAACTATAGGGGTATGGCAATATGGTTAGGCGAACATGATATAAATTGCCCTATAACTGTTTCTATAGATGCAGATGCTGCAGGTCAATCATACCAAAGCAACCTATTTCTACAAGATATTTTGGAGTTGTTTCGATATGATTGGATGAATACATCTGTGATAGAGCTATGGATAAGGTGAGATCTTCTTTATACATCCATATACCTTGTGTAGGATCTGGTGATCTGGATTCTTATTTATTAATTCATACATAATACATGTTTTGTAGCTACTTAGACAAGATATGTGCAGATTTTTCATTCAAACATGTAGGATTTTTTATTCTATCTTTGATTAGTCTAGTAGCTAAAGACCCTCCGTCAGTTCAACAATATTGTTGTGATGCTTTTAAAACTTTTGCTCAAAATAAGAAGACGGTGATAATAGCTCCATTCAATGTGGAGAAAGTTTACTTTACTTATAATTTAGACTTAAGAAAATTACATTTTTATTGTGGATTTTGAGTTATTAATTTTTAACTTTTTTACCTCTAGTGGTACGCATTGGGAGTTACTAGTTATTGTCCCCGAGTTCACTGTCTATTATCTAAATACTAAGGGGACTAAATTGAATTCAAAATTTGGACACAAAATGAAAATGGCATTATTCCTGTGAGAAATATTTCATTTTCATATCCGTTAACATATGTTATTACAGTACTATTAATTATGAAACTGTGTTACGTTAACATGTAGGGGTTTAGATGAGTTCAGAAAGGCTGGAGGAAAGGTCCCCAGGAAAAAGAACCAGCAAATAATTTGGACAAACATGGAAGTAAGTTCCCAACTGCAATGTGTATATTATTTATGCGAACAGTGCTTAATTAGTTGTATTTTTTAATATTTTGTATGTTTCAATTTATAGTTTTCTACACAAGGCAACGGATGGGCATGCGCACACTATGTGATGTGATTTATGCACATGATTATCAAATATGCCGCAGTGGACATCGATACCATTCCTGAGGTATTATATATAGTCTCATTAGATAATATGAAATATATCACTCTTATTTATATATTATTAATTATATATATACATCATTCTCTTTGTAGGTGTTTAAAACTGACCACAATACAGGAAAGGCCTTACCAGATGCACATGCTCCCTATATGATGGAAGAATTAAATGATGTAAGAGAAGAATGGGCAATAGCCATACAAGTAGTGGGGGTTTTAACATATAATTGGGATGTTGACAGCGAATAATAACTAAAGAATGATATTTTGTAAATGAATTTCTGAATTATAATATGTGTGAATGTTTCTACATGTCTGAATGTTTCAACATGTGTCTGAGTGAAAATGAATGAAACTGTTGGTTGCTATATGAATGTTTCTACAGGTGTGAATGTGAAAATGAATGGAACTATAGATTGCTACATGAATGTTTCTACATGTGTGAAAATTGAATGGAACGGTAGGTTGCTAAATGTGTGAACATTTATGTTGTTAATTTTGCAGGTTTGTGGCATGTTGTTGGCTGATATCAATGGATTTTGTAAAACATGTAGTTCATAACTAAACTACAGGTTTCTCATCCTGCGACCAGCCACAGCAGGTCTGCAGACTAACAGAAAAAAAAACATAAAATAGGCGTCGGTTATTTGTATAAAATCAACTACATATGGTTACAGTGTCGGTTTCCCTACTAGTAACCGATGTCGATTTCCCTAATGAGGCAGACACCATGGCCATGCTGGCCAGTACGGTCGTGGCAGCGGGCCAGACACTACAACTGTGTTGGCCAGCACGGCCGTGGCAGTGGACCAGACACCACGACCGTGCTATCCAGCACGACCGTGACAGCGGGTGAGATGGCATCGGTTATCACTAATAAACCGACACCGATAGTGCCCCATATGGTGCCCTTTTTGTGGTGCGAAGGTATAAGGCGTCGATTTCAAAGCTAATAATCGATGCACATACCCCCTGCTGACACGTTTTCGGTGGCACACGAAGGGTTTTTGCATCGGTTTGTGAACCGACGCATAACGGTTGGGATTTTAGCAGCTCCCACATAGGTGTGGCTAAAAAATGACACTAAAGGCCTTAAATAACCAACACTAACGGCTGGTTATGTACTAGTGACGCCTGCTGACGTCACCGCTCAGGCTGCCGCCTTCGCTGCCGCCACACTGTCGCCTCTGCTGGACACATGTTGCTCGCCGTCACCACACGATACCCACCGATATCTCTCACTTCTCGATGCCGCTCAACACCTGCTTGCCGTCACCACTGCTCGATAAAGGAGGTACCCTCTTCGCTTTCTCCCTCTCTTTTTCTTGCTCAACACCTGCTCACCCCGCCATTCTACCCTTAGATTTCTACTGCCTGATCCTCTACCTGGAAGCAACATGAGGAGGTCACTACCGTGTGGGCCTCCACCTCTTCTTCTTCCTCCACCTCTTCTTCTTCCTGCTCCCTCTCCTTACCAAATGGATTAAAGTAAGGCTGCAACCGTGTGGGATGGCCACAGCTATGGTTGTGTTGGCCGACCACGACCATGCTGGCCAGCACAGCCGTGGTAGGCCAACACAACCACAGTCGTGGCCAGCCCACACGGTCGTGGCCTTGCTTTAATCCAACAACCATTAGAGAGGGAGTAGGAGGAAGAAGAAGATACATTTGTAATTGAATACTAATGCTTGACCTAATTCTATAAATTTTGATGCATGTTGAATTAAGATAATAAAACCCTAATACACATTTCACCATAATCTTGAATTAATAATATTGCTGAAATTTTGTGATCAATCTATGTAATATATTAAAACCCTAATGTTAAATCTCTGATTTTGTAGTGACGTGTCACCCTAACATCTACATGAATCCCTACTGTATGATGTAGATTGATTATAATGAATGAGCTAGTTTGAAATTTTGAAATCAATTATGAATCTCTCCATCCCTAGGTCATACTAATTTATGTGTAATTTTTATCTTGATGATGAACATGCATGGACACTCGAAATGTTGAAATCAATGTTATAGAATGACAGCACATGTATTTGTTGGCCTAGAAACCTGTCCAAGATTTACTCATTAGGAGTAAATCTTGGATAGTCCCCAGTTTGGTACTGTCCTTGAACACCTAATCTCACTTAGGATGTAAGTGTATAATTTGTATTTGGTTTTCAAGAAAATTCTAGTAGCATTTCCCCATTTGTTGTCTAAGTACATTTGTAGTTGGAGAACAACGGGGAAATGCTGCCGAAATTTTCTTGAAAACTCAATACACATTATACACTTACTAGTGAGATTAGATGTTCAAGAATGGGATAGGTGGTACACATTTATTATATATAAGAATGACAACACACGTATTTGTTGGCCTAGAAACCCGTCAAAGATTTACTCATTAGGAGTAAATCTTGGATAGTCCCCACTTTGGGACTGTTCTTGAACACCTAATCTCACTTAGGATGTAAGTGTATAATGCGCATTGGGTTTTCAAGAAAATTTCGGCAGCATTTCCCCAATTGTTCTCTAAGTACATATGTACTTCGAGAACAGTGGGGAAATGCTGCCAAAATTTTCTTGAAAACCCAATACACATTATACACTTACTAGTGAGATTAGGTGTTCAAGAATGGGATAGGTGGTACACATTTATTATATATAACAATGACAACACATGTATTTGTTGGCCTAAAGTTTTAACCATGCAAAAACTCTAATTTGTTAACCCTATATCCTAATCTTGTTGTAATATATACTTGTTTTCTCTTTGATCATAGAATGGATAGATCATGGATGTCCATTCACAATCACTGCACCCTAATCTTGTTGTAATATATACTTGTTTTTTTCTAAAGGTGAATTTTACAATGTGAATGTGGACTTTACAATGTGAATTTTACAATTTGAATTACTTTACAGTGTGAATGTGAACTTTACAATGTGAGCTTTACAATGTGAATTACTTTACAATGTTAATTACTTTACAATGTGAATGTGAACTTTACAATGTGAATTTTATAATGTGAATGTGAACTTTACAATGTGAGCTTTACAATATGAATTACTTTACAACGTGAATGTGAACTTTCAGATGGCTGAGCATTCTCTTGATGACCATTTTGATGATTACCTGAGGGTTAGGACATCAATGTGCCACCTCACAATGTAAGTTTTCAAAATATATATCATATATTTATATCTATATGTCCATTTCAAGTTATATCATGTAAGTGTGTTTATTTTGTCAAATTTTAGGTTGATGATGCAAATGTACCCTCTGAAGCACTTGAGGTACTTGATGAGAAGCACCAAAAAGTTGACAAGAGACGAGGCATCACTATGATGAATAAGTTAATAGTGCAAAGGGGCAATGGACCCAAACTTGTTGTGGATTTTGATAATGTAGGAAATGCAATTGGAGTGAATCGTAATTCGTTTGTTTCATATCTTGGGTATGTTACTCGTAGCCATTGCGGTTGTAAGATAGATTCTTGTCATAAAGTTCCTAAGGGGAAGAAAGACGTAATATGGAAGGATTTATGCATGAGTCATTATTAATTTGCAATTATATTTGTTAGATTACTAATTTTTTGGATACTAGTTAATAGCAATTCTATTTTGCAGAGTATATTTGAATTGGATGAAAAGTTGCATAGTAAATGTGTAATGCAACGCTGTGGGAGAGTCCTAAGGAACTATAGGACAAATCTCACCCGAGAATACATAAAAGAAGGTGACAAGAGGAAGAAGACAGCCACAGAATAGTGGAACTTCCTAGACCAAGAAGAATGGGATGCATTTGTTGCTTCAAAACAAACTGATGAATTCAAGGTATTAGGCATCACCCCCAATTTAATTAATATATGTTTTATTCACCTATTCAAGATTAACATTTAGTGTTACTAACCAGATCATTAATGTGCATACTAACTAGGCCGTCTGTGAGGCGCAAAAAGCAAGATGTGCACTGAATGTGCATGACCACACAATGGGTCCAAAGGGGTATGCAGGCATTCGCCAAAAACTATAGTCTGAGGCTAATGCTCAGTCTGCTTCTACTCAAGAGTCCTCTACTATAGGTAACACACCTCTGCCTCGCCATGATGTCTCAATAGCTGGGAGGCAAAATAAGATGGGAGAAATAAGGAAGCCCGCAACTGTTGTGGCGGCTGTAAAAATGGTAAAATACAACTCTTACAGCAATCATTCGAATATTGATTATTTGTGGTGTTTACTTAATTACAAATTTTTGTTTTGACGATTATCAGGAGTTGCATGAGCTGAGGAAACAAGAAACGTTCATCCCTGAGGGCACAAGGGATGAATTGATAGTTGTTCTGGGTAACCAGAGCATCATGGACGTGTTAGGGCTGCAGGCGCTGGTGTGGGCATCAAAGCATTCTTTGGGCCATCCCAGCACAAACATGTCCCAAAAGCGGGACTTTCACAAGAAGAGGTAACCTATTCTTTCTTTATAATAATAGTGTAAAAGAGAATTCAATAATCAGAAGCTAACGTTTCTTTTATCCATGTATAGGTAGATAACCTAGTTGATAGGAAACTCGAAGAAGCACTGAGCAAGTGGCAGGCATCTCAGACTGCCACTCAGCAGACAGTACGTATGGTGTCCCGCTCTACTCCTATTGTAGAGGTTGGAGTAATCCTATAGACCCACCACCTAGCACATCCAATGTAAGTACTTTTATGACATAATAACTAGTCTTTTCAAGATGATATGTATATATGTATATAACATTCTTTACACAAAAATTTGTAGGGGTTGAAGCCATGTCGTCTAAAAATTAAAGAATTTGTCATTGCAGAGGCGTCGTCTTACCCATCCCTACCAGGGGAAATGTTTCATGGGTTCGTGTGAGCCCGCTACATATATTCCCCAACTAGATGGATCTTCCATTGCCATATGCCCACCCAGATTGTGAAACGCTTGGTAAGGCAGAAGGCGGAGTGATATGGTGGCCAAACGTGAATGTCCTCTATACTGATATTGTATGGTAAATTTATATTAAGTTAAATTGTTAGTGTGTGTATATGATGTCAGTTGATCTGAAATTATATATATACAGGTTAAAAAGAAGACACCCACAACATCTAGGCCTCCACCTCCACCTCCTACATTACCAAGTTGGGTTCCACATGACCTATCTGTCCCGTTAGGTCCTAACTGTAGGGGTATGGCAATATGCTTAGGCGAACATGATATAAATTGCCCTATAACTGTTTCTATAGATGCGGATGCTGCAGGTCAATCATACCAAAGCAACCTATTTCTATAAGATATTTTGGAGTTGTTTCGATATGATTGGGTGAATACATTTGTGATAGAGCTATGAATAAGGTGAGATCTTCTTTATACATCCATATACCTTATGTAGGATCTGGTGATCTGGTTTCTTATTTATTAATGCATACGTAATACATGTTTTGCAGCTACTTAGACAAGATATGTGTAGATTTTTCATTCGATCATGTAGGATTTTTTATTCCATCTTTGATTAGTCTAGTAGCTAAATACCCTCCGTCAGTTCAACAATACTGTTGTGATGCTTTTACAACTTTTGCTCAAAATAAGAAGACGGTGATAATAGCTCCATCTAATGTGGAGTAAGTTTACTTTGCTTATAATTTGGACTTAAGAAAATTACATTTTTATTGTGGATTTTGAGTTATTCATTTTAACTTTTTTACCTCTAATGGTATGCATTGGGAGTTACTAGTTATTGTCCCCGAGACGTCACTGTCTATTATCTAGATCCTAAGGGGACGAAATTGAATTCAAAATTTTGTCACAAAATAAAAATGGCATTATTCCAGTGAGAAATATTTCATTTTCATATCCGTTAACATATGTTATTACATTACTATTTAATTATGCAACTGTGTTGCGTTAACATGTAGGGGTTTAGATGAGTTCAAAAAGGCTGGAGGAAAGGTCCCCAGGAAAAAGAACCAGCAAAGAATTTGGACAAACGTGGAAGTAAGTTCCCAACTGCAATGTATATATTATTTATGCGAATAGTGCTTAATTAGTTGTATTTTGTAATATTTTGTATGTTTCAATTTATAGTGTGCCACACAAGACAACGGATGGGCATGTGCATACTATGTGATGCGATTTATGCACATGATTATCAAATATTCCGCAGTGGACATCAATACCATTCCTGAGGTATTATATATAGTCTCATTAGATAATATGAAATATATCACTCTTATTTATATATTATTAATTATATATATACATCATTCTCTTTGCAGGTGTTTAAAACATATCACAATATAGGAAAGGCCTTACCAGATATACATGCTCCCTATACGACGGAAGAATTAAATGATGTAAGAGAAGAATGGGCAATATCCATACAAGTAGTGGGGGTTCAAACATATAATTGGGATGTTGATAGCGAATAATGACTAAAGTATGATATTTTGTAAATGAATTTTTGAATTATAATATGTGTGAATGTTTCTACATGTCTGAATGTTTCTACATGTCTCTGAGTGAAAATGAATGAAACTGTTGGTTGTTATATGAATATTTCTACATGTGTGAATGTGAAAATGAATGGAAATATAGATTTCTACATGAATGTTTCTACATGTGTGAAAATTGAATGGAACGACAGGTTGCTAAATGTGTGAACATTTATGTTGTTATTTTTGCAGGTTTGTGGCCTGTTGTTGGCTGATATCAATGGATGTTGTAAAACCTGCAGTTCATAACTGAACTGTAGGTTTCTCATCCTGTGACCATCCACAGCAGGTCTGTAGACTGACAGAAAAAAAACATAAAATAGGCGTCGGTTATTTGTATAAAATTGACGACATATGGTTACAGTTTCGGTTTCCCTACTAGTAACCGATGTCGATTTCCCTAATGAGGCCAGACACCATGGCCGTGCTGGCCAGCACGATCGTGGCAGCGGGCCAGACACCATGTCTGTGTTGGCCGGCACGGTTGTGGCAGTGGACCAGACACCACGGCCGTGCTGGCCAGCATGGCCGCGACAGCGGGTGAGATGGCGTCGGTTATCACTAATAAACTGACACCGATAGTGCCCCATATGGCTCCCTTTTTGTTGTGCGAAGGTATATGGCGTCGGTTTCAAAGCTAATAATCGATGCATATACCCCCTGTTGGCGCGTTTTCGGTGGCGCACGAAGTGTTGTGGCATCGGTTTGAGAACTGACACGTAACGGTTGGGCTTTTAGCGGCGTCCACATAGGTGTCACTTAAAAAGTGACACTAAAGGCCTTAAATAACTGACACTAAAGGTTGGTTATGTACTAGTGACGCCTTCTGCCATCACTGCTCACGGTGCCGCCTCCGCTGCCGCCACGCTGCCGGCTCTGCTGGACACCTGTTGCTTGCCATCACCGTGTGATACCCACCGATCACCCTCACTTCTCGCCGCCGCTCAACGCCTGCTTTCCACCACCGCCGCTCGAAAAAGGAGGTAGCCTCTTTGCTTTCTCCCTCTCTTTTTCTTGCTCAACACTTGCTTGCCCCGCCGTTCTACCCTTGGATTTTTGTTTCCCGATCATCTGCCTGGAAGCAACATGAGGAGGTCACGACCGTGTGGGCCTCCACCTCTTCTTCTTCCTCCACCTCTTCTTCTTCCTGCTCCCTCTCCTTACCAAATGGATTAAAGCAAGGCCACGACCGTGTGGGCTGGCCACATCCATGGCTGTGTTGGATGACCATGACCGTGTTGGCCAGCACGGCCATGGTAGGCCAACACAGCCACGGTCGTGGCCTTGATTTTATCCATTTGGTAAGGAGGGAGCAGAAAGAAGAAGATACATTTGCAATTGAATACTAATGCTTGACCTAATTCTGTAAATTTTGATGCATGTTGAATTAAGACATTAAAACCCTAATACACATTTCACCATAATCTTGAATTAAGTATATTGTTGAAATCTTGTGATCAATCTATGTAAGATATTAAAACCCTATTGTTAAATCTTTGATTTTGTAGTGATGTGTCACCCTAACATCTACATGAATCCCTATTGTATGATGTAGATTGATGATAATGCATGAGCTAGTTTAAAATTTTGAAATCAATTATGAATCTCTCCATCCCTAGGTCATACTAATTTATGTGTAATCTTAATCTTGATGATGAACATGCATGGAGACTCGAAATTTTGAAATCAATGTTATAGAATTACAACACATATATTTGTTGGCCTAGAAACCCATCCAAGATTTACTCCTAATGAGTAAATCTTGGATAGTCCCTGGTTTGGGATTGTTCTTGAACACCTAATCTCACTTAGGATGTAAGTGTATAATGTGTATTGGGTTTTAGAGAAAATTTCGGTAGCATTTCCTCATTTTTTCTCTAAGTACATATGTACTTAGAGAACAGCAGGGAAATGCTGCCGAATTTTTTTTTAAAACCTAATACACATTATACACTTACTTGTGAGATTAGGTGTTCAAGGATGGGATAGGTGGTACACACTTATTATATATAAGAATGACATCACATGTATTTGTTGGCCTAGAAACCTGTCCAAGATTTACTCATTAGGAGTAAATCTTGGATAGTCCCAAGTTTGAGACAGTTCTTGAACACCTAATCTCACTTAGGATGTAAGTGTATAATGTGTATTGGATTTTTGAGAAAATTTTGACATCATTTCCCCATTTGTTCTCTAAGCACATATGTACTTAGAGAACAGCGGGGAAATGTTTTCGAAATTTTCTCAAAAACCCAATACACATTATACACTTACTAGTGAGATTAGGTGTTTAAGGATGGGATAGGTGGTACACATTTATTATATATAAGAATGACATACCATGTATTTGTTAACCCTAGACCCTAATCTTGTTGTAATATATACTTGTTTTCTCTTTGATCATAGAATGGATAGATCATGGATGTCCATTCGCAATCGCTGCACCCCAGAGTTTATATCTGGTCTTGACCAGTTTATTAGATTTGTCGAGGAACATAGGAAACAACCTGGAGATAGGTTCTACTGTCCATGTAGGCATTGCGGTAATAACTTGAAAGTCAGCACTGGTGACGAAATCAAAAGGCATGTCATGTGCAACGGGATTATACAAGGCTATATAGAATGGCACTGGCATGGAGAGATTTCAAACTCAAAACCAGTGGATGTCAATAGTAGTGCTTGTGTGGAAGAAGAAATTGCCTCCGATGACGTAGATGTGAATGAACCAGTTCCAGTAGACACCGTTGATGTGATGCTGGATAGTTTTGGGGTAGAGCACACTGATCTGCCTCTCATTTTTAGAAACATTGTGCATGATGCTGAGATATCGTTATACATAGGTTGTACTAAGTTTACGAAGCTTAACGTTGTGTTGAGATTGTATAAGATGAAAGCTAACAATGAATGGAGCGATAAAAGCTTCACATCATTGTTGTCTTTGTTGAAAGAAATGCTTCCTGAAGGAAATGAGTTGCCAATCTCAACATACCAGGTAAAGAAATTATTGTGCCCAATGGGAATGGATGCCAAGAAGATACATGCATGTCCGAATGATTGTGTATTTTTTCAAAAGGACTACGTGGATTTGAAATATTGTCCAAAATGTGGTGCGTCACGGTATAAATTGACGACTTCGGGGGAGTCCAAAACTGGTTCTCCTGCCAAGGTGATGTGGTATCTACCTATAATATCACGGTTTCAACGCTTGTTTGCCAATCTGATAGATGTGAAGAATTTGAGGTGGCATGCATATGTTAAGAAAAATAATGATGGGATACTATGACATGCGTCTGATTCCCCATAGTGGAAGAAGATTGATCTATTGTACCCTAAATTTGGTGAAGAAGTCAGGAATCTAAGACTTGGGCTTTGTACAGGTGGGATGAATCCGTACATGACATTGAGCAGCCAACATAGCACTTGGCCAGTCATGCTTGTTATATAAAATCTTCCTCCCTGGCTATGTATGAAAAATAAGTATGTAATGTTTTCGTTGTTGATATCGGGCCCTAAATAACCAGGAAATGATATTGATGTTTATCTTGAACCTCTGATTGATGACTTAAAGAAACTATGGGGTGAAGGTGTGATGACCTATGATTCTTCATGAAGAGAGACATTTCGTTTGCATGCTATGTTGTTTTGCACTATTAATGACTTTCCAGCATATGGGAATTTGTTTAGATATAGTGTCAAAGGAGCTAAAGTGTGTCCTATATGTGAAGAGAATACTGATTCAAATAGACTAAAACATGGTGGTAAGACTGTATATCTCGGTCATCGAAGGTTTCTTACAAAATTCCATCTGTATTGTAGGAAGCGCAAAGCATTCAATGGATTGAATGAGGAACGGAGTGCACCTAAACCTATACTAGGGGAGGTTGTTTATGAAAGAGTAAAAGACTTTGTAAATGAATTTGGTAAGAGATCATAATGTACTATGGCCACACGGAGTGACAAATCTTTATTCAAGAAGAAGTCAATATTTTGGGATCTTCCTTATTGGAGTTCTTTGACAGTCAGGCATTGTATCGATGTCGTGCACGTTGAGAAAAATGTCAGTGATAGTGTCATTGGTACTTTGTTGAATATACCAAGTAAGACTAAAGATGGGATAAAATACATACTGGACCTACATGAAATGGGAATAAGGTCAGAATTAACAGAAATACGTGAAATGGGAAATCAGAGAACATACTTACCTCTCGCTTGTTACACATTGTCTAGAAAGGAGAAGAAAGCTTTTTGTGAATGTTTGGTAAATGTTAAGGTGCCATAGGGTTACTCATCCAACATCCGTAGATTGGTATCAATGAAAGATCTGAAGTTGATAGGTCTTAAATCTCATGATTTTCACACTCTAATGCAACAAATATTGCATGTGGCAATTCGATCTATATTACCGAAGCATGTAAGGTTTGCAATCACCAGACTTTATTTCTTTTTCAACAGTCTGTACAACAAAGTTATCGGCCCTGATACTCTCGATAATTTGCAAAGAGAAGTGGTTGTTACCCTATGTCAGCTTGAGATGTATTTTCCTCCGTCATTCTTTGATATCATGGTACATCTTGTTGTCCACTTGACTAGGGAAGTGAAAATGTTGGGACCAGTTTTCTTACATTGGATGTATACCTTTGAACGATACATGAGCATTTTTAAAAGTAATGTTTGAAACCGTTATCGGCCTGAAGGGAGTATTATTGAGGGTTAGGTGGCAAGAGAGGTTATGGAATTTTGCAATGACTTTCTCAGTGGTAATGACACTCCTGGTAATGAAAAATATTTTGAGGAGAAATTTGGCAAAGGAATTTTGGGATCACGGGTGAAAGTAATCAGTCGTGTGCAGTTGGAATAAGGTCACTTATATATTTTACACAACATGGACGAAGTGAGTGTTTATATCGAGGAACATACCAATTTCATCAAGAGACAATATCCTCAAGCCAATACAATGTGGCTTGCTAGAGAGCATAACAAGACATTTATTAAGTGGTTTGAAGATAAAGTCTTACATCAACTATCTCAAACACCAGATGATATTACTAAAACTATAAAATGCCTCGCCTTTAAACCAAAATTGAATGTTATGTATTATGAAGGGTATGACATTAATGGATTCACATATTACATAAAGTGCCAAGATGATACGAGTGTCATCCAAAATAGTGGGGTCACCCTTCAAGCGTCGACTATGTTTTTTGCAAGTACAAAGGATAAGAGTCCACGTGAAGCTAAAATGTCATATTACGGTGTCATTGAAGACATATGGGAGTTTGACTACATAGATTTCAGAATTCTTCTCTTCAAATGTAATTGGGTTGATAACACCAAAGGAGTTATAGTGGATGAATTGGGTTTCACTTTAGTGAACTTTGAAAAGATTGGCGAGAAGGGTGAACCATTAATATTGGCATCACATGAGAAACAAGTATTTTATATCGATGATCCTGCAAATGATAAATGGTCGATTGTTCTTCATGGTAAAAGATAGTTCATTGAAGATCCTATAGATGAAGAAGAGTACTATGATAAGTATGATGACTCCAGTCCATTCTCAGTTGGGTTGCCAACACCAGCAAATATTGAAGCTAATGATGACTTGTATGTGCGCGGAGATCATAATGAAGGATTGTTAATTGATAAAAATTCACAATATTAGAGGCATGTTTATATTTTTTATATGTTTTATTTTTCTGAATGTGAACTTTACAATGTGAATTACTTTACAATGTGAATGTGAACTTTATAATGTGAATTTTACAATGTGAATTACTTTACAATGTGAACTTTACAATGTGAATTACTTTACAATGTGAATGTGAACTTTACAATGTGAGCTTTACAATGTGAATTACTTTACAATGTGAACTTTACAATGTGAATGTGAACTTTTAGATGGCTGAGCACTCTCCTGATGACTGTGCTGATGATTACCGTGAGTGTGAGGACATGAATGTGCAGCCTCACAGTGTAAGTTTTAAAAATATATCATATATTTATATCTACATGTCCATTTATAGTTATATCCTGTAAGTGTGTTTATTTTGTCAAATTTTAGGTTGATGATGCACATATAACCTATGAAGCACTTGAGGCACTTGATGAGTAGCACCAAAACGTTGACAAGAGAAGGGGCATCCCCATGATGAAGAAGTTAATAGCGCAAAGGGGCAATGGACCCAAACTTGTTGTGGATTTTGATAATGTAGGAAATGCATTTGGAGTGAATCGCAATTCATTTGTTTCATATCTTGGGTATGTTACTCGTAGCCATTGCAGTTGTAAGATAGATTCTTGGCATAAAGTTCCTAAGGGGAAGAAAGACGTAATATGAAAGGATTTATGTGTGAGTTATTAGTAATTTGCAATTCTATTTTGTAGATTACTAATTTTTTGGATATTAGTTAATAGAAATTCTATTTTACAGAGTATATTTGAATTGGATGAAAAGTTGCATCGTAAATGCGTGATGCAACGCTGTGGGAGAGTCCTAAGGAACTATAGGAAAAATCTCACCTGAGAATACATAAAAGAAGGTGACAAGAGGAAAAAGACAACCACTGAACAGTGGAACTTACTGGAACAAGAAGAATGGGATGCGTTTGTTACTTCAAGACAAACTGATGAATTCAAGGTATTAGGCGTCACTCCCAATTTAATTAATATACGTTGTATTCACCTATTCAAGATTAAAATTTAGTGTTACTAACTAAATCATTAATGTGCATACTAACTAGGCCCTCAGTGAGGCACAAAAAGCAAGGTGTGCACTGAATGTGCATGACCACACAATGGGTCCAAAGGGGTATGCAGGCATTCACCAAAGACTATAGGCTGAGTCTACTGCTCAGTCTGCTGCTACTCAGGAGTCCTCTACTATAGGTACCACACCTATGCCTTTCCATGATCTCTGGATAGTTGGGAGGAAAAATAAGAAGGGAGAAATAAGGAAGCCCGCAACTACTGAGGCGGTTGTAGAAATGGTAAAATACAACTCTTAGAGCAATCGTTCAAATATTGATTATTTGTGGTGTTTACTTAATTACAAATTTTTTTTTTGGCAATTAGCGGGAGTTGCACGAGATGAGAAAATAGGGCAAGTTTATCCCTGAGGGCACAAGGGATGAATTGACAGTTGCTCTGGGTAACCCAGAGTATCTTGGACGTGTTAGGGTTGCAGGTGCTGGTGTGGGCATCAAAACGTTCTTTGGGCCATCCCAGCACAAACATGTCCCTAAAGTGGGACTTTCACAAGAAGAGGTAACATGTTCTTTCTTTATAATGTTACTATAAAAAGAGAATTCAATAATAAGAAGATAATGTTTCTTTTATCCATGTATAGGTAGATAATATAGTTGATAGGAAACTTGAAGAAGCAATGAGAAAGTGGCAGGCATCTCTGACTGCCACTCAGCAGACAGTACCTATGGTGTCCCACTCTACTCCTACTGCAGAGGTTGGGAGTAATCTTGTAGACCCACCACCTAGCACATCTGCTGTAAGTATTTTTATGACATAGTAACTAGTCTTTTCAAGATGATATGTTTTCAAGATGATATGTATATATGTATATAAAATTCTTTACATAAAAATTTGTAGGGGTTGAAGTCATGCCATTTAAAAAGTAAAGAATTTGTCGTTGCAGAGGCATCGGCTTACCAATCCCTACCAGGGGAAATGTTTCATGGGTCTCCATTACCAACTGGTTGGGTTCGTGTGAGCCCGATACGTATATTCCCCAATTGGATGGATCTTCCATTGCCATATGACCACCCAGATTGTGAAATGCTTGGTGAGGCAGAAGGCGGAGAGATATTGTGGCCAAAAGCGGATGTCCTCTATATTGAAACTGTATGCAGGTCAATCATACGAAAGCAAACTATTTATACAAGATATTTTGGAGTTGTTTCGATATGATTGGTTGAATATATTTGTGATAGATCTATGGATAAGGTGAGATCTTCTTTATACATCCATATACCTTGTGTAGGATTCGGTGATCTGGTTTCTTATTTATTAATACATACATAATACATATTTTGCAGCTACTTAGACAAGATATGTGCAAATTTTTCATTCGAACATGTAGGATTTTTTATTCCATCTTTGATTAGTCTAGTAGCTAAAGACCCTCTGTCAGTTCAACAATACTGATGTGATGCTTTTACAAATTTTGGTCAAAATAAGTAGACAGTGATAATAGCTCCATTCAATGTGGAGTAAGTTTACTTTACTTATAATTTGGACTTAAGAAAATTACATATTTATTGTGGATTTTGAGTTATTAATTTTAACTTTTTTTCCTCTAGTGGTATGTATTGGGAGTTACTAGTTATTGTCCCTGAGATGTTCACTGTTTATTATCTAGATCCTAAGGGGACTAAATTGAATTCAAAATATGGACACAAATTGAAAATGGCATTATTCTGGTGAGAAATATTTCATTTTTATATTTGTTAACATATGTTATTACATTACTATTTAATTATACAATGTACTGTGTTACATTAACATGTAGGGGTTTAGATGAGTTCAAAAAGGCTGGAGGAAAGGTCCCCAGGAAAAAGAACCAGCCAATAATTTGGACAAAACGTAGAAGTTCCCGACTGCAATGTATATATTATTTATGTGAACAATGCTTAATTAGTTGTATTTTTTAATATTTTATATGTTTCAATTTATAGAGTGCTACACAAGACAACAAATGGGCATGTGCATACTATGTGATGTGATTTATGCACATGATTATCAAATATGCCATAGTAGACATTGATACCATTCCTGAGGTATTATATATAGTCTCATTAGATAATATGAAATATATCAATCTTATTTATATATTATTAATTATATATATACATCATTCTCTTTGCAGGTGTTTAAAACTGACCACACTACAAGAAATGCCTTACCAGATGTACATGCTCCCTATACGACAGAAGAATTAAATGATGTAAAAGAAGAATGGGCAACAACTATACAAGTAGTGGGGGTTTTAACATATAATTGAGATGTTGATAACAAATAATGACTAAAGAATGATCTTTTATAAATGAATTTCTTAATTATAATGTGTGAATGTTTCTACATGTCTGAATGTTTCTACATGTGTCTGAATATTTATACATGTGTGAATGTGAAAATGAATGAAACTGTTGACTGCTATATGAATATTTCTACATGTGTGAATGTGAAAATGAATGAAACTGCAAATTCCTACATAAATGTTTCTACATGTGTGAAAATCGAATGGAACTATAGGTTGCTAAATGTGTGAAAATTAATGTTGTTAATTTTGCAGGTTTGTGGTCTGTTGTTGGATGATATCAATGGATGTCGTAAAACATGTAGTTCATAACTAAACTGCAGGTTTCTCATCTTGCGACCAGCAACAGCAGGCCTGCAGATTGATAAGAAAAAAAACATGAAATAGGCGTCAGTTATTTGTTTAAAAACGACGAAAAATGATTACATCGTCAGATAAATACTTATAACTGACGCCTAATGCATGTGATGTGGCGTCGGTTATCAATAATAAACCGACGCGGATGGTTTTGGCGTCGGTTTCCCTACTAGTAATCGACGTCAATTTCCCTAATGAGGCCAGACACCACGGCCGTATTGGCCAACTCAGTCGTGACAACTGACCAGACACCACGGCCGTGCTGGCCAGCACGGCCGTGGCAGCGGGCCAGACAAACCGGTCGTGCTGGCCAACACGACCGTGGCAGCGGGTGAGATGGCGTCGGTTATCACTAATAAACCGACGTTGATAATCCCCCAAATGGAACCCTTTCTGTGGCGCAAAGGTTTATGGCGCCGGTTTCAAAGCTAATAACCGACGCCTATACCCCCTGTTGGCGCGTTTTCAGTGGCGCGCGAATGATTGTTGCGTCGGTTTGAGAACTGACGCCTAACGGTTGGCCTTTTAGTGGCACCCACATAGGTGTCACATTAAAACTGACACTAAAGGCCTTAAATAACCGACACTAAAGGCCAGTTATGTACTAGTGTTTATTTTTTTTACGTTTGGCGCAAATAGATATAAGAATAAAATACAAGTAGTGTAATGTGAGATGAAGATGTCTAAATTTACAATAACAAAGATAGATGGGAAGCCTTCTTTCTAATAAACAAGAGTTACATGTTCTAAAAACTACATATTGGCAAATAAAAGGGTTGATATACATTTTCATATACGTATATCTTTAATCTATTTATTTGGCAAAACAAAAAAAAAATATTAGATAATTAACACATCATAAGAAAACATAAGTACACCATGTTGGACAGGGGAAATAACTCCCACGGGTGACGGGTTGCTTGAAGCTTAATAAGGAATTTGAAGGATAAGGATGGAAACGGGTATATCCCGCCTAGATAGCAATACGTCAAGGGTGTACCATCTTTGTACATGTGGTTGGTGTCAAGATGCCCAAGGTTGCGGTGTGGGTCGTGGAGGAGGAGGAACCCAAGGTTGGCGATTACTCTGACTGGTGGGTTGTCACCTCCCAATGGACCAATCGACATCCTGTACGTCGACATGAATAGAATTCTCAATCCGTGCTTCCACCAGGATGACCAGGTATCGCTAGCTTAAATAAACGGACTTTGTTCTTATGGATTTACATTAAACCCCTCTGCTTAGAGCCTTGGACCTTAAACATGAATTAAATCTGCAGCTCTTCCCTCCCACAACCGAAGAATAGGTGTCCACGGCCATGTTCCTGCACATCGACTGCATCTTCCGCATCGTCAGACCGAGGAATTAAGTTGGTATACATGGCGATGGGTGAGGGATACAATATACCATCTTTTACCATACCAATTTGTACGTGCTCTCAGCTGTATGCGGATGCCCCAATATATGATGCAGGCGTGGCCCCTAGGGCTAAGATGAACCATCAGCGCTCGTAGAGGTTCCACCTGAAGGGCAAGCCAGTGATGCCAAGGCTCAGACACAACTCGCTGACTCGAGCATAGTCACCCCGGGTACTGCCTTCATGGCCCTGTTGACCCGAGCTCTGGAGTACTACATACGTTCCAGGTTCAAGAGCCACCCCGGTTGGAAGAACTTGAAGGTCACCCTCTCTGACGTGAACGTCCCTAGAAAAGGAGAGCACAAGGCCATGGCCTTCTAAGGCTTCAAAGAAATCTACTGGGTACAATCCCAACACGCGCCACTGCCTCTATGGATCGGTGAGTACAGACATCGTTATGTTCACGTACAGTTCACTCAAGGAGCAGTAGTGATGCATTTGTATATGACAGATTGTGTTCTACTGTACTTGTTCCCTTGCACGATGTTGATCTCATTTTTCTGGCGGCCAAAAAACTTAAATGGCACATTTGTCATATTTTATCCCCTAAATGGCACGTTCTTGAATTTATTGTCCAAAATGGCACATTTGTAGAGTAATACGTCATCTTCTGAGACGTATTGCTCTCCCGTGAGGCAATGAGTCCCGGTTCGAGACGTATTGGCCCCACAGGAAGGCAATGCGTCGCCGTTCGAGACATATTGACCACACAGGAGGGCAATGCGTCCCGAATCAGGACGCATTGCCCTCTTGTGGGGTCAATGTGTCGCTTGCAGAGACGCCCCAACAGCTAAATTTTGCCACGCGGGCAATGCGTCCGGGACGGGGATGCATTGCTCCCACCCAGCACCTGGACTTGCGGGGGACGCATTGCTCCCACCCAGCACATGGACCGGCGCAACCCAACGGCTATTTTGTCGTTGGGCTGAGGCGCGGTGCCACGTGGGAGCAATGCGTCCCCAACGAGGATGCATTGCTCTCCTATAAATATTGGGCGAAATCAGCCCCCCAAACTCACACCATTTTTTATTTCCTTACTCTTGCTCTCTACTCCCATTGCTCAAGAGTTCTTGCTTGGATTTCTACTGCATGGAGGCGATTTTTAGCTTATTTTGGGCGAACTTCGAGCTTCTATCTTCTTCGTTTCTTGTATTGTTTGGAAGCGATTCTACTGCTGGTCTTCTTTCTCTTCTCGTATTCTTTGATTGACAAGGGAGAACTCTCCATTTGAGGTAATTTTTCTACCAAAATTTTAATGTCCAAAACTTGAACTTAACATAAGTATGCAATATTACAACCGAAATAATTGTATTGCTACTCCTTAATTCCACATTAGTGAAATAATGATGTCGAAAGTGACAATTGAAGGTTAATTAATACCTAAAAAATTATTGTTCGGAATTGCAAAATTGTTGTTCTGAAATGTTAATGTTACTGAAAAAATAGCACATTCTCTCAAAATCCTACTATTGAGAATGTTGGTGTTGAGGATGACGAGGGAGATAATGATAGTGATCATGAAGGTGATAATGATAGTGATCATGAAGGTGATAATGATAGTGATCACAAAGGTGATAACAATAGTGATATTGAAGGTGGTAATAATAGTGAACCATCTGAGGAGGAGTCATTGACTGAAACTGATGATGAGCACACACATTCATTACCTGACTCTATTGCAGCATTGAGTTCTATTCCATCCATATTTGACAACCAATGGACCCAACATGAGCACTTAGATTCCAACTATGAAGCTTTTCAAGATGATGACTGGGTGGAAGATTTTCGTCTTGAATTCTGTCTCAATTACAATCCTTCCAGCATTGTTATATATGAGGGTGCTTTATTTGCATCCAAAGTTGTACTAGTTGAGACGCTCCAAAAATGGTCGATATAAAAGAATATCCAGTACCGTACATTACGCTCAAATAATCGTCATCTTAAACTTTTTTGTATTCATGATCAACGATGTCCTTGGAGGTTGACCACTTGCCAGTCCAAAAGAGAAGGTGGCATGTGGAAGATAAAACGTTGTAAAGTAGGCCACAATTGTTAATTAACTGTTATGAATCATGATCATCACCAAGTCACAGCATCTTATATTGCTTGAATGATAATGTCAATCCTAGTATCATGATTGGATATGTTGACACGATAAATTTGTGACAAGGTGAATTTTGAACTAAGGCTCCAGATATCTTACAAGAAGGCATATCTAGAGAGGAGGAAGGTTGTCAGTAAAATATTTGGAGAGTGAGAATCATCATATCATAGTTTGTTGTCGTTCTTAATATCTCTGACACAATATATTCCAAGAACTATATATGCACACCTTATTTATGATTATACCCTTCAAACTGAAGGAACTCATAGATTCAAGCGGGTGTTTGGGAATTTGGTCTAGCTGTGAGGGGTTGGGCCTACTGCAGGCCTATTCTTACTATTGATGGCACATTTTTAACAGGAAAATATACTGGCATACTTCTCAATGCATGTGGCATAGATACTGATAATGGTCTATTTCCACTTGCCTTTCCTGTTGTCGAGAAAGAAAACAAGGACTCCTGGGAGTGGTTCTTTGGTTGTCTACAAACTTGTATTCCAATCATTCCACGATGTACAGACTTGTGTATAATTTCCGATCGAATGAGTGGGATTTTTCCAACACTTGAATCAAAATTTGATTGGGCTCAACATTGTTATTGTCTTCGACATCTTCAGGAGAACTTCCATAAGTAGTTCAAGTCACAAGAGTTGAGGGAGCTTTTATGGAAGGTGGGATCAACAACTGATACACATGAATTTGATCATCATATGACTGTTATAGAAACAATAGAACCAGTAGTGAAGGCATATTTATTAGGCCAAAATTGATTACTTTGGTCTCTCGCATATGAAAGAGGTTGCAGGTATGGGTCATTGACTAGCAATTATGTTGAAGGATGTAATGGAGTCTTAAAAGATGTTAGAGGTTTGCCAATACAGGCATTAATTGTTGCCACATACTTTCGCTCTGTGACAATGTGGCTGGAGAGGCATAATCTTGCAAATAAACGTGCACAAGATGGACTGAAATGGCCCTTGAGGGTTCATGATAAGCTTTATAATGTTCGAGAGGATGCAAAAAAACTGACAATACACATCCATGTAAACAACGATGAATGGCTTGTTGGTGACATGGATGGACATAGATTTCAAGTAATAGTACGTTCAAATGGTGGCAGTCAATGCAGTTGTGGTTTTCCCCAACAATGGCATTATCCATGTTCTCATGTTTGGGTAGCTGCAGACTCTGTCAATTGGGATCTTGATGCACTTGTGAGCACATATTATACAAATGAGGCTTATCTAAACGCATATAGAACTGAATTTCGTGGTATTCCCGACAAGAGGTATTGGCCTCAATTTGATGAAAGTAGAGGTATTTATCCCTTATTACCCCCTAGGAAACGAAGGCAAGTTGGAAGACCAAAGAAAAAGAGAAGGCCTTCAACTATGGATGTTGATCCAAATTTGTATACATATCACTGTCATAAGTGTGGCAGAAGGGGCCATAATAGACGCACTTGTCCTAATGTAATATGATGTTTGTGAGACGATTGAATCACAAAAACAACATCAACGAATGTGGAAGCGATTAGCAGCGGAATTATCAAAAATCACTAAAAACTAAAACCTTTTTGTAAAGAGATCTTCGAATGATAAACATTCTTTCATAATGGAACATGATAGTTGTTTACAAACTGATCCATCATTACATCTCGAGAATTACAAAATTAACTACCTTGTTAACTATACAAGGTAAGATAAAAAATCTCGAGGCATCATGCCAAAATCTCAGATATACTGACTCCTAGGACCTGAGAGTACAGAGACGACACACGACACACTATCTACACAACTTAACAGTCAGTGTCTCCACCTGAGAATCACTGTTGTCCCTGAGTTTGTTGTTGCTGCTGCTCACCCACTGGTGGGTTCCTTCGTCCTCGACGTCTACCTAAAACGTTGAATCCCACAGGAGTGAGACAATTGAATAATTGTCCCAGCAAGAGTTATAACTCTCCGCCAGAAGTTGTGTTATTGCAATAATGGAATATCATAAAGCAGTATAATTATAAACAATCAACAGCAGGTAACATTGTATAAACTATGTGAAGCAGCATCCTTACAAGTAATCATTTCAATTATAAATTAATTGAATGACATGTCATATAACAATAAGGAATATGAAGAACATGTATACTAGTTACTTAACTAGAGCACTATGAACAATGTATCATCAATCATTGTTTCTCGTAGTTCAACCTAAGCAAATATACTACACGGCTGATTACATTTTACAACCATATTCATGCCCTGAGGAGATGAGTTACACCTCTCATACTCCAACCGATCATCATTAGATCGCAATCGGTACCATACGTAGGTCATCAGGAGAGCCGGATTCCTATGACCTCATCACTCCTCAGTCAGTGTGAGGATCAACATGCAGGACATCTCGTGTCTCTGCTATAATATCTTTCCAGGGTATTCTGGCAACTTCTCTATTTAGAGTTACAGTGGAATTATGTACTCTCTTCGCCATCGAGGGATTTCTTGATTATCTCACACCAATGCGTCATTAACAACATCATCGGGAGATTAGAGATACATCTTCCCGGCATAAACATATAATGAAGGATTGAGAGATTAATCATACATCTTCAATCAAATCCAACATTAGGACGTAAGGATATTCGCATCCATAACCCCCACATACTCAAAAGTATGTGCTCCAGGAGTTTCCTTGGGAAAACCAATTTCACCATCATGTATTTTCTGACAATGATGGATCTATTGTCAGGGCTCTACATGATATCATTATACTTAATTAGTTAAGTACCTTATTGTATTCTTTAGCATCCGGCATGTTTTCAAACATAAACCAGTAAAATAAATGCTATAAAGAAAGAGTACTATTTATATCAAGTTCACATCACATACATTTAATATTGGGATATCAATCCCTAACCATCTCATCATTGTGACTCAGGAATGTGGGTATTCAAACCCTTGAGTCATCATAACACTTCTTACCAAGTAACATCTTATCATCTAGTCATTTTATCATTATGACCTTTGATTATAACAATGCATATGTTTCTCATGGCTCATTCAGCCTATCAAGTTCATATGTTACCACTCACCAGATAACATAATATATCATAATACTTGAAGCATGTTGAGTATTGTTAATGCAAATAACATCATAATCCTTACCTAGATATGATCACTTCTTTATGAAAACTTGCAAGGTTAACATTTACTAATAACATGCACATTGTAACTATATCAGCACAACATGAGTTCATTTCAAATATATATATAGGATACCACGGCTGTGCTACCTTGCACGGTTGTGCAAGAGTAAGCTACCACGGTCGTGCTTCATTGCATGGTCGTGCAACAAAGGATTCACCACGACCATGTTATAATACCACGGCTGGTTTCTAGGGTTAGGATTCTCATTCAATCCAATTAGAATTATTCAATCCCTTAGTTGATTAGGAGTATTGATTCCTCATCTCATACTTTAATCATGGAGTTTCATGCTTAAAAGCATAACTCAGAATTAGGGTTCACTTATTCATATCATCACATCACCCTAGATTAGGGTTTACTATTCACATTGCATCACATTACCCTAGATTAGGGTTTACTATTCATATTGTAGTGAATTGAGGTCATTCCATTATCATATATGAAGGTTACTCTCATTCATGTCCTTAATAAGGTTAGGGTACATTAATCATCATGATCAGGGTTTCCATGATCTCATAATGAAGGATCATACCCTAATTATGTGCACTCATATATGTTGGAAGCATATTACTTGATTCTCATTTATATTAAGGATTCTTCTCTCTCCTCTTATTATTAAATGATGTTTATATCTCTTATGATTAGATTATTTCAAACCAACCTTGATAACATAAGTCAGGTCATCACTACTATGGTCATTAGGGCTTGCTTGATCAAGGGGTGTTGACTTCTTAAACCCATCAAGGGTACTTTGGTAATATCCACCATTGACCATAACATGTATCAATCAACTAATTACTTGTTCCCTTAATGTCTTTAGGTATCATTAGGGTTTAGATCAATCAACCATTTAACCATTTAAGCCTTTAAATCATTAAGCATTCTTGACCTTAAAAGACCCCAAACAGTTTTGCACTTTCAACTTCCAAACGGTTTTGAAACCGCATGGAGTTGTTGACCGTTTGGACCCTTTGACTTTCAAGACTGCATGACAAAGTAAACCATCAAAACCATTTTCCCTAGGTAAGGTGAAGACCGTTTGGTCCCGTTGACCGTTTGGCCAATGTTGACTTTGAAACCGCATGACCACTTGATCTTGAAACCGCATGACCACCAAACGGTTTTGGGATCGTTTGGTCTCAAACGGTCTTGAGACCATTTGTCCCCAAACGGTCTTGAGACCGTTTGGACCCAAACGGTCTTGAAACCATTTGGACTCAAATGGTCTTGATACCATTTGGTCCAAACACCTCAAAACTGCATGGACCAAAAAGTGTATCAACTCTTCCAATTGGGTTAGACCCATAGAACCATCACTCAATTGGGTCATGACCTGACCCCAAATGGTCTTGGAATCATTTGGACATCCTCCAAATGGTCTTGAGACCGTTTTCTCAAGTCAACATCAAAAACTAAGTTAACCTATTAAGGTTTGGACCATAGATTGGTTCATTAGGTCACTAATCGTTTATATTTCAACTTATTGCCTTTCAATCTTCAACCACTTAACCATAGTCAACCCTAGACCTCCAAATGGTCTTGGGTGACCTCCAAACGGTTTTGAAACCATTTGGACATCCTCCAAACGGTCTTGATACCGTTTTCCCATGATGTCATCAACAACCAAGTCAATTACTTAAGGGTTGAACCCTATGTTTGGTCACCAAAATCAACACTTAATTATTCAACAACTTGATATGAGTGGACCCTCAATTGGTCAACCCCACTTAACCTAGACCTCCAAACGGTCTTGGGATGTCCCCAAACGGTCTTGAGACCGTTTGAGTGATTCCCAAACTGTTTTGAAACCGTTTGGGCCACTCAACCCAAACTCCAACATGGTTACCTCATTGAAATCAGCAATGGACCCGATTAGGGTTTAGGTGACTAATGTGCCTTCAATTAGTGATTCTTTTGGAATTATATTATGATTCTTGGTGGGTGATTAGTCCATAATATGTACAAAAGCCCTCCAAATGTTTAAATCCTGGTCAACCTATCCAAACGGTCTTGGAGACCGTTTGCTCCAATCGTTCTTGGTTGAGATCGTTTACTCTCAAACGGTTTTGAAACTGTTTGCTTCCAAACGGTTTTGAAACTGTTTGCTTCCAAACGGTTTTGCAAACCGTTTGGGCAAGAGGTGGAGACCGTTTAATAAAGTTGTATTATGATGAAACTTTGGAATTAATGCCACCTTCTTCTACCTCAAGAACCTGGTCTGTTCTTCACAGTTTTGGTTGCAAGAACACTTAGAAGCATGGAAGAATGGAGAACTAGCAACGTTTTTAAGAGAAGAAGATGCAAACACAAAGCATAAGGTTTAGAGTTATAAAACCTGCCTTAGAATCTGATCTAGAGCTCCAATATCTGTAGCTTTAATGGTGGATTGAGCTCCACAGGTCGTCCAAGGTCCTTTCTTCAAGAATTGGATGGAGAAGATGGCTAGAAACCAGAATTGTGTAAGAAACTAGCAAACCAACCTTGTAATGGGATTTCCTCCATGAACTCGAGCTAGATGGCCATTAAACTTACCCAAATCAGTTTGGTCGTCCTCCTATGCTCCTGAGCTCCTCCTTAGTCGGTCCAAAGCAAGAAAATGAAAAGAGGAAATCAAGTGAAACATCCCTTGTTTGTGGAAAGGAGATGTGCTTATATATTTTGGGCATATTTTTAAGATAATAATAATTGTTTCCTTATTTCTCACATGGTTCCTTCTCCATTTCCTTGCCACATTTCTCCCTTATTATCTCATGCAAAACTTATCTCTCAACTATGGTTTAGAGGAAAAGAAGCCAAACACCTTATTAAGTTGCACCTATAAAAAGGGTCATTTTGCATACATCATGATTATTTACTTACAAGGGTTATCCTTCTTATATGATTATACAAATGAGGTGCCCTCCTCGTTTTCTTTACTCTAATTGGTGGCAGGTTGCATGAGAGATACTCTAAAGGGTATATTTTACATGTTTCACCCTATGTTTTGTGTAAATTGCACTTTACACCAAAACTAGGGTTTTAAAGCACAAGGATTGCTCCACAAGCTGCATCTTAGTGCCTAAGCTTGGAGAATCCATATCACTACATGATATTCATTCTTATGATGTCTCAACATCAGAGGAACATCTCAACATGTGCAATTTGCAAGTTAACCCCTTTAATTGGGTAATTTGCACATAGGTCCACTTTTAACAAAACAATATTACAACATTGTTCAAAAGGGACAGAAAAGGAAATATATGTTCCTCAGGAGCTTTAATTACATATCAAAAGATAACCACAAGCATCTAATCACATGTCTTAAGCAAATTACCTAGGGTTAGTTCATAACCCAGGTCAGGGATGTTACAAATTATCCACCCCTTACAAGGATTTCGTCCCCAAAATCAACAAAACATATTAACAAAACATATTAAGAGAAAAGAGCAGGGTATTTCCTTCTCATCTCTTACTCTAGTTCCCATGTGGCTTCTTCAACACCACGATGATTCCAGAGAACTTTCACAAGACTTATGTCTTTCTTTTTCAGCTTTTTAATTCTTTTATCAAGGATTGATACAGGTCCTTCTTCATAAGATATATTATCATTCAATTCTACCTCCATAGGTTGTAGAACTGATTCTGTATCAGGGTGACATTTCCTCAGCATGAAAATGTGAAACACAGGGTGTAACCTCTGTAACTCTGGTGGCACTCTAGTTTATAGGCTACCTTTCCAATCTGTTCAATGATTGGATAAGGCCCCATAAACCTTGGAGCTAACTTCCCTTTCCTTCCAAATAGAAGGACTCCTTTCCAAGGTGAGACTTTGAGATACACTCTGTCTCCAACCTAGAACTCTAAAGGTCTATGATGTTTATCAGCGTAAGATTTCTGCCTATCCTGTGCAACCTTTATTTGTTGTTGTATTCATTTAATCTTTTTTGTGGTTTGCTGCACAAGATCAAGACCTAACAGTTGATATTCACCAGTTTCATACCAACATAAGGGTGATCTACAACATCTACCCTACAAAGCTTCAAAAGGTGCCATGTCACTGCTATGTTGATAGCTATTGTTGTAGGCAAACTCTATCAAGCTTAGGTGCAGATCCCAACTCCTTGTAAACTGAAGAACACATGCTCTAAGCAAGTCTTCCAAGGTCTGTATAGTCCTTTCTGAGTGTCCATCAGTCTGAGGATGAAAGGTTGTACTAAACCTTATCTGTGTGCCTAAGGCTTTGTGAAGTCGCTCCCAAAAACGACTCGTAAACCGGGGACCTCTGTCAGAAACGATGGTAATTGGGACTCCGTGCAGTCGTACTATCTCTTCAACATACAATTGTGCAAGCTTCTCAACAGAATAGGTCATTTTGACAGGTAAGAAATGTGCTGTCTTTGTCAACTTATCAACTATTACCCAAATGGAATCATGTCCTTTGCTTTTCCTGGGTAGGCCAACAACAAAGTCCATGGTTACATGATCCCACTTCCACTGTGGTATGGGTAAAGGTAGCATTGTTCCTGCAGGCTTCTGGTGTTCTTCTTTAATTTGCTGACACACAGGACATCTCATAATGAACTCAGCAACATCCTTCTTCATTCCAGGCCACGATTCAAGTTTTGATACATCTTGGTGCTTCCTGGATGTATAGCATACATCGAAGAATGAGCTTCTTCCAGGACTAACTTTCTCAAGTTATCCACATCTGGCACTATCATCCTACCATGATAATAGGCTACCTAATCATCAGAGTCATAGAAACCATCTCATTTCTCACTACCGTACTCCGATCTAATCTATTGAACTGTAGCATCAACTTGGTGAGCCTTCTTGATCTGCTCTCTCAAAGTAGGTTTTATATGCATCTCAGCTAACAACCTAGCTAACAATGATACTTTCAACTGTACATTGTCTTGTCTTAAGGAGATAAGCATATCTCTCCTTGAGCACACTAAGGAATTCAGTGGTGCTCTATCTTGGGTTGGTGTTGCTGATTTCCTACTCAAAGCATCTTCACCCACATTGGCCTTCCCTGGATGATAATTAATTGTACAATCGTAATCCTTGATTAACTCCATCTAGTGGCGTTGCCTCATATTAAGCTCATGTTGAGAAAAGATGTACTTAAGGTTCTTATGATCAGTGAAAATCTGTAATGTCTCTCCATAGAGGTAGTGTCTCCAGATCTTCAAGGCATGAACCACAACAGCTAGCTCCAAATCGTGTGTCGGATAATTCTCCTCGTGTTTCTTAAGCTGTCGGGAAGCAAAAGAGATCACTTGTTTATCCTGCATCAACACACATCCAAGTCCATTTTTGGAGGCATCACAGAAAACTATATATCCTTTCCCTTTCTCAGGTAACACAAGCACAGCTGCACTTGCCAACCTCTCCTTCAACAGCTGAAAATATTGTTGATACTTGTCACTCCAAACAAAAGGAACATCCTTTCGAGTCAACTTAGTAAAGGGTAAGGCTATGGAACTAAAGTTCTTAATGAACCTTCGGTAATAGCCAGCTAACCCTAAGAAACTACAGATCTCTATCTGTAACGACTCCATCTCCCGGTAACCCCCAATTAAGGGAGATCCGAAGGTCAGAGTCGTTATTCAATTAGTAGGATAAAAGGTTCGACAAATAATCAATAATAATTAAATAAACTTTACTAACTAAAGTTAAAAACTGGTATAAAATAAAACTTTGTTTACTTTTTTAAAAGATGGGATTTCTAAACTTCTATCCATGAAGATGCTACTCTAACTAATCCTCCTGTGCACGTTAATTCTCATTTAATTCCACATATGCCACTTTACTATTTTTTCTTTTCATTTGTACCTAAAACACCGACAAACAAAACGTCGCTCAGTATATCGAAATATACTGGTATGTGGGGACAACCAAAAGTTTGCACTTATGGATAACAATTTAAATATCACAATCAAATTATTTAACACGCCAATTTACACTTTTTAGTATGACATTCTCCACCGCTTTTGCCCTAACCATGGCATACCCACCTTAGGGTGCCCTTTGTGAATGACTTAAGGCCACCTTCTCAATCCCGAGCTTGGTGCCTGGGGTCACCACTCAAGGTGTCCATTGGTCTACCCATCTGGGCCTGACCTTTGGTATCATCCATCAGGGTGGCATGTAGGTGCGAGAATCCATACTTCTATTATTAATGTGATAATCATAGTGACTTTATAATTTGCAAATATGAACATCCAAACTGATAATTTGCAGTCAATGCGATCAATCATCTGGCAACCACGCGGGAAACTAATGCGGTTATTCATAAGCGTAACCACATACCTGATCTAGAGCAACTTGTTGTCCAAGCAATAATGATAAAGAACAAGCAACAAGCAATCAACAAGTATCCTGAAATTAATGCATGACATCTAAGTGTTATAATTTATCCAGAACATTCTAAAGCTGGACTTGGATTCCATCTTAGGCTTTCTAGACCACATTAGGGTTTTATTAGGCTTTTTTCTTTCATGACGCTAATATCATATTAACTGCTCTCTTAATTCATAAACCCTAATTTCAACATCATAAGCCCAATTAAAGTCGATCATTTCTTTTTGATACCAAAATTACCTTCTTTAACCCTTTAAGTTATTTCAAGGTCATTAGACTCAATTATCACCTTTAGTTCCTTTCGGATTAACAACTCATAATTTGTTATGGTCTAATTCCATATGAACTCTATTTAGTATTAATTCTACCTTGATTCAATCAGAAACCCTAATTTCTATATTAAGGTTATCTTTCCACAATTTAGTGACTTTAATGCTCAAAATATAATATTCCAACCTTAATCATGAAATTAGTCAATTACAGCCATTAAGAGTTGAATTCACCAACATTAGGGTTTCAAGGCCCATTAAAGCTTATTTATGCTCATGAACTCTCAATTAAGCTACTTACATGCAAAACTCATCCTTTTTATTCTTAATGTTCCTTTTTATCATTAACAGCTAAATCTCAACATTAATCATCAATTAAACCCTACTAATCACATTAATTTTATCCAAATAGGGTTTCTTAATCATCATTACACTAAAGTTAATAACTTACCCTACTTTTCAAATTGCAACAGGAAATAGTCTCTAAACATATTTTTATTACATTCCTCTCATTTTTCTGAGCAATTTCCATATTTTATGCGTACCAAACCGAGCTACGAATAGAGAGATACGAATTTTGCAAGGTTTTACTTACTTGAACCAATCGGAACATGCCACGTCACCAGGTTCCTATGCAAGGCACCCGCAGAAGATGGAAACATAATCAAAAGACCATTTTGCCCTTGATTAGTTCGTTGGTTCTTCAGCCCGCTGAGGGGCACATTGGTCCAAACGTCCGGACCTTCATCTTCCTCGCGAGAACCCTGGTGCTGCCGACCTGTAGCGGCGCGGGAGGTGCTTCCTCCTCCAACCTGGGATCTAGGGACCGCCGCGGAGGGCTGCCCAAACTCCTACACCTCCGACGCACCTAGGGCGTTGCCCAGGTCACGCCATAACTGGACAAGGAGAACGTTCTTGACCTGTCAAGAACGGCCACCATTGCTGCCAACCTGCAGCACTTCGTGGGTTGCATCTTCCTTCCCCGACCATGGTTCTTTCCAGAAATCATTGCCCTAACTCCGTTGTACCCTCATGCATGTGGGGCGCTTCTGACCTTGCGTCCAGCACGGTCATCTTGAGTTGGCCAAGAGCACGACTGAAAACTAGAGTGCTGACCTTACGCAGGCCCTACTTGATAGTTGCAGCTATAGAGACGATGGTCGACCATCTCGAACCATCGTGGAGGCTTCATGCCTTCAACGAGACTTCCTCCCCGCTCTTTGGTGCCTTTGGGATAGGTCTAAACTCTCATTAGGGTTTTGATCATGTAGGAGCAAGAAGAAGGTGAATAAGAGGGTTGGAGACGCGCCACCTCGCTTGAACTTGAACCAGAGGGGCTAATCTTTATATACAGGTGAGGAAAGAAGCCTTAGGTCGGATATACATGAATCAAGAAGTTCCTTTCCAAGTAGGAAAACAATTCCTTAATGAAAAGTAAATTCTCTCTCTCCTCTCTATCCTTGGGATATTCCCTTTTCTTGTGATAATAGGATTTCGAAAATCCTTTCCTTTATCTTCTTATTACTTGCCTCTTAATTATCCATCACGAAATTATATTTTCCTCAAATAGGAAATATTCTTTTTGTCAAAATTACATAATTGATGGATCATGTATTCCCATTATCTCTTTATTATTATAATTATGGTATTTTCTCTTTCTTCTCCTTTATTGGGGTCCCTTGGATCCCAAGGAACTAAAAGATCTCGAAATTCCTCATTAAGGATACTCATTATCCTTCTAGATGCATCTAAATGCATTATTCTCATTATCTTGTTTTATTTCTTATTAAAATATTTCCTTTTTGTGGATTTCTCTTTATTTCTCTCTTATTTTCCTCATTAGTGTTCCTTTTATTATTAGGAATCCTTGGGATACAAAATCCCACTAAGAATTATCCAATTATACCTCTTTTCACATATTTTCCCAATTTCATCAATTTTTTCAATTTCTTTATTAACAAGGAAATACTTAATTGTTGTTTTATTTTCTTATTGCCTTTTCTTTGCAACTTTGGGCTCCTTGGAACCCAAGGAATCTAAGAGGCACGAAATCCTCTTTAGATTTGCCTTCTAGAGGTTTCCACACCTTTCTTATCTCAAATTCTCAGTTATTCATTAATTAATTGAATATTCTTGTTATTGGGCCCAATGGCCAATAAAGCCCACAAATCAAACAACAAGGCTATGAAATCCATTTATTCCAAAATAGATTATTTCATTTATTCATTCAAAAATCTTTAATATGAGAAATTATATTTCTCATCAAATGAACCCAAAATTGGGGTTGTAACATCCTTCCCCTCTTATAAGAATTTTGTCCTCAAAATTCCATCAAGCAAGCAAACAAACAAGATAATCCATTCATATGTCCATCAGGGCTACCATGTGGCTTTACCCTATCCATGGTACTTTCCAAGAACCTTCATCATCTCATATTCTTCCATCTGAGTTCTTTCTTACCTTGGTATATCGTACCCTCATAGGTGACTTAGGACATCTCAGCCTCTCAGAAGCTGAATAGGTTCAAGGCTCAACACATGGCTTCGGTACCTCACATAGTGCTCTAGATCGGACTTACATTACACATCATGTTATCCTGAGGGGTAAGGTTAAACACAACCATCTCCACCAATCCATCTCAAATGGACCCATATATCGGGGATTCAGCTCTCTCAGCTGTACCTTAGAGGGGTCGGATTTTCACATTATATTCCTCCATAGTGAACTGCATGTCAGTCTGCTTTGCATCAGCTCGTGACTCATGTCACCACTGGGCTCTCTCTCAGCCATTGCACGATCAAAGCGACTTCATCTGCACACACCTGGGGTTCTTTTCTGACCTTTGTGAGGCCTCCTTCACCAACATCATCATAATGAAGTGGTGACCGACACAACCTCCCTATAAACTTCTTGCATCCCGATAAAGGCTATGGTGGTTAACATTACATCTTAAGAACGGTCTCTATGTATCACCCTAAATGAGCACACATGCACTCATCAGTCCCTCTAGTCTGGATCATATTGTCCATTAGTATGGGATGATAAACTGTACAAACATTGAGCTCTTCATGTATCTACTTCCACCTCATGGAAGTGAACCTTTGGGTCACCTCAAAAACTTTTGAATTCGCATCATGGTGTAGTTGAACCATCTCTTTTCATAGGTAGTTCAACCAGATCTGTCCCTTGACAGAACTCTTCCTTTCTCATGTCATCTTGGTAAGGCGATCTACCATAACCCATATTGTATCTTGACCTTCTTGGTCTAGTAGATACTCACAACATCCATAATGATGAACTCTCATTCCTTCTTGGGAACTCTTTATACTTTACATCCATGCACTGGGTTAATGGTGTTTGTCCTTCACCTCCTGGCTTGCATGGCCACATGCTACATGAAACTTTGTTTTAAGCATCCAGAATGCTACCATCACTTTACTATCTTTGTAGTATCAAGGTGTATCATGATCTTAAAACCATGATCTTCTGTAAGTCATGATTCCTCGAGATCGATACCTCAGAAACCCTAAACTATTTTCATCAGGGTTTTATTACCTCCCTATCCAAAGAAGTGTATCTAAGGTCTTATTACCATCCTTTTACTACATCAAGGACTAATCTGGCTAACCAAACGACCATTAACTTGTTCAATCATATCAAAACACATCTTCTTTCCAACTTAGGGTTAGCCAAACAACCTCCACTTCTCTAGTTTCTAGCTAAACTAGGCAGCTATACTTCAACCAGAGTATTTATTACCACCTCTCATCCTTAAGTGTTAGGTAACATACACCTTCATGCATTATACTTGTCATCTCATCTTAAACTCTACGTCTATTTTTATTAAGAAGCTCTGAGCTCATACTCACTGTGATCGAACTCGACCTTGATTAATCTGCAAATTCCACATAGTTCCTGATAAAACATTCCCATAAGCTGACTACACTACCTCTCTTAGTGTTCGTGAACCATCCATGTATAGACCACTTCACACTTTTATGTTATCATCTCTTTCATCATTCCTCATAGCAACATTCCAACTCGCAACATCTTTTATTCTTGGTGTAAGGCATGCATATTGTCCTATCTCTCACTCCCATAACAAAAGGAAATAAGCATTTGGTTGCAGTCCAAATACAGAGTTCTTCCTATTCCAAGAGTAGAGATGGTACATCCCACCTTGCCAGTACACCTTCAAATCTAAGTTGAAACGTGCCACATATCCTCCTGATATCAGAATTACATCCATGGAAAACTGATCCAAAACCTACTTGGGCCACCACACAATCCTTGGTCATCTCCTCTAGATCTATAGGGTGCCGGCACTTTTGGGGTCATCCCTCTTCCCTTATGCATCCGGAGAGTGCCCTACTCATCTGCCCTTTGGGTCCCATGAGTTCATGAAGGTGATCAATCTCCTAACCCATGGCCCTCGGACAATGATAGTTGTTACCTCCTGACCCTATGGTCATGTGCAACTAGGGAATTAGGCAAATCCGTCTTTCATCGGTCTTATCCCTACCTGACCCTAGGATAGACTTGGGATTCTCTTATAGTACATGTCTGACTTAGAACCTTACCCAAGCCTTCATCATCTCTTTCTGCATTCATGACTGAATTTCATCACTTCACAGGGGTCATGGCAACCTGCCTACCTTGGTCAGGCCCCATACCATTTACTCCCATGGTAACACGTCCATGCACTTAGAGATGGTTATCTATGGGCCTATAGGTTCATTTTCATACCATGTACTCTTCACTTAGCTTCTCAAGATCCTATGAGACCTCTTTAGGTCACCTCAAAACCGACAGAACTGGTACACACCCTACCAAAGGGTCCTCTCCCAGGATGGGAGGAAACTACAACCCGTGACAGTAAGGTCACAACCATCCTTAGGGTTTACATCCATATGAGCATGCTTAAACCAACAACTACTAAGGCACAAGCGTACCTACAAAACCATGCTAGGTCACACTTGTTCTCTTTCCTCATCATCATATCAACTTATTCATGAGGGTTTCATCAAACATACCCTTACCTGAAGGGGTTTTCCTTTACCTCTACACATTAAGAGTACCATGCTCGAAACTATAGAGACTCAAATCTCAACATGAGCATTGGGTACACCGCTTCCCCTCTTAGGCCTAGGAACCCTAGGTTCACCTCCGGGTGTCCAACTGCATGCTCATTCTCTTAACCAGGAATCCAACATGTCCAAGATATGTCATGTACTCCCATGATCTTTCTACTTAAGCAACAAGTCAGAGTTGATTCCTCTTCCTAGACAACTACTAGGTATAACACCTCACAACTGGTGCCCTAACCTCCTCATGGTCTAAAGCACTCTCTATCTCATCTAGTAGGTAATCACTTATACCATAGGTACCAGAAGCATCATCCTCCCTCTAGGGTCAAGCTAACCAAGACATCATCAACCTCCAGGGATCATGCATGAGGCAACCATTATCATCCACTTAGGTCGCATCATTCTTGACTCCCACTGTTTCTCAAGTTTCGGGGTTTTAGGCTTCCCACTTTCTTGGCCGAGGTCTGCTCCCTCTCTCTAGAGCTAATCCTACAACCAACCTCTATATAAGAGGTCCTGTCTTAATGAAGGATCAAGCTCATAAGCATGCCCCTACCTTAGTGAAGCCTATACTCGAGCTTATGTTTACTCAAGGTCATCCATAACCCCTTATGCTTATCTCACCATGATCCCTTGACTAGGGTTTTGTCAAGCTATACCCTACCTGCCTATGCCTATAGGGTAACTATAGGTTCTCCTCTAACCTCATTGATGAAGGAGCTATCCTTCACTCTAACATGCACGACCCTCTCCAGGGGTGGGTCGCTAAAGGTACTAGATTATCCAACCTCTCATGGCTCGTATGACGATCCCAAAGCATGTCCAACCAAACACCCAGTCTAACTCATCATGTCATCTCTATCTCTACCCTTCACTTAGGGTTAGGGTTAAGATCATCCTCAAAGGATGTGCCAGGTATCTACTTTTAATGGAGGTATCTACCTCCAAGACTAACTCTCTCTACTCATCCTCCTGCCAAGGAGGTCTATCCTCAAGTCTCTCCTGAGGGCAATGACAACTCGTGTCATACGACCTAAGCATGTATCTATTCCTCCATGCTTACTCTATTAAGATTATGTCCATGACATCTTATTTACATGCTTTTTATTAATTTGGTGGAGGATTCCTTAATCCTTATCAATCTTGCCCATACCTCAAGAGGGTGAGGAAAAGAGAGAAAACCCTAATCCTTAAGGTCCTTAACAGAATTTGAGTTGAGAAAGGATGAATGAGATGAGAGAGTCCTAAAAGGTATCTTATTTAGATTCATACCCTAAGACTTTGGCTAGGCAGTCACATGGATCCGGGAGTCCTCGTATTCCGACTAGCGGTGCGGAGGAAAATCTTGCCAGCCCCCGGTCGTGATCCTTTTCTAGACACCTCTGTCTTTCGGATAATCCTATAATAACTCCCTCGGTTTCTACAGAATTTGTAAAATTTAATAATTATTAAAGATTAAATGAGGAACCTATGCTCTGATACCAATTGTAACGACTCCATCTCCCGGTAACCCCCAATTAAGGGAGACCCGAAGTTCAGAGCCGTTATTCAATTAACAGGATCAAAGGTTCGACAAATAATCAATAATAATTAAATAAACTTTACTAACTAAAAGTTAAAAATTGGTATAAAATAAAACTTTGTTTACCTTTTTAAAAGATGGGATTTCTAAACTTTTATCCATGAAGATGCTACTCTAACTAATCCTCCTGTGCACGTTAATTCTCATTTAATTCCACATATGCCACTTTACTGTTTGTTCTTTTCATTTGTACCTAAAACACCGACAAACAAAATGTCGGTCAGTATATCGAAATATACTGGTATGTTGGGACAACCAAAAGTTTGCACATATGGATAACAATTTAAATATCATAATCAAATTATTTAACAAGCCAATTTACACTTTTCAGTATGACATTCTCCACCGCTTTTGCCCTAACCCTGGCATACCCACCTTAGGGTGCCCTTTGCCAATGACTTAAGGCCACCTTCTCAATCCCGAGCTTGGTGCCTGGGGTCACCACTCAAGGTGTCCATTGGTCTACCCATCTGGGCCTGACCTTTGGTATCATCCATCAGGGTGGCATGTAGGTGCGAGAATCCATACTTCTATTATTAATGTGATAATCATAGTGACTTTATAATTTGCAAATATGAACATCCAAACTGATAATTTGCAGTCAATGCGATTAATCATCCGGCAACCACGCGGGAAACTAATGCGGTTATTCATAAGCGTAACCACATACCTGATCCAGAGCAACTTGTTGTCCAAGCAATAATGATAAAGAACAAGCAACATGCAATCAACAAGTATCCTGAAATTAATGCATGACATCCAAGTGTTATAATTTATCCAGAACATTCTAAAGCTAGACTTGGATTCCATCTTAGGCTTTCTAGACCACATTAGGGTTTTATTAGGGTTTTTGCTTTCATGACGCTTTTATCATATTAACTGCTCTCTTAATTCATAAACCCTAATTTCAACATCATAAGCCCAATAAAAGTCGATCATTTCTTTTTGATACCAAAATTACCTTCTTTAACCCTTTAAGTTATTTCAAGGTCATTAGACTCAATTATCACCTTTAGTTCCTTTCGAATTAACAACTCATAATTTGTTATGGTCTAATTCCATATGAACTCTATTTAGTATTAATTCTACCTTGATTCAATCAGAAACCCTAATTTCTATATTAAGGTTATCTTTCCACAATTTAGTGACTTTAATGCTCAAAATATAATATTCCAACCTTAATCATGAAATTAGTCAATTACAGCCATTAAGAGTCGAATTCACCAACATTAGGGTTTCAAGGCCCATTAAAGCTTATTTATGCTCATGAACTCTCAATTAAGCTACTTACGTGCAAAACTCATCCTTTTTATTCTTAATGTTCCTTTTTATCATTAACAGGATAATCTCAACATTAATCATCAATTAAACCCTACTAATCACATTAATTTTATCCAAATAGGGTTTCTTAATCATCATTACACTAAAGTTAATAACTATCCCTACTTTTCAAATTGCAATAGGAAATAGTCTCTAAACATATTTTTATTACATTCCTCTCATTTTTCTGAGCAATTTCCATATTTTATGCGTACCAAACCGAGCTACGAATAGAGAGATACGAATTTTGCAAGGTTTTACTTACTTGAACCAATCGGAACATGCCACGTCACCAGGTTCCTATGCAAGGCACCCGCGCAAGATGGAAACATAATCAAAAGACCAGTTTGCCCTTGATTAGTTCGTTGGTTCTTCAGCCCGCCGAGGGGCACATTGGTCCAAACGTCCGGACCTTCATCTTCCTCGCAAGAACCCTGGTGCTGCCGACCTGTAGCGGCGCGGGGGGGGTGCTTCCTCCTCCAACCTGGGATCTAGGGACCGCCGCGGAGGGCCGCCCAAACTCCTACTCCTCCGACGCACCTAGGGCGTCGCCCAGGTCACGCCATAACTGGCCAAGGAGAATGTTCTTGACCTGTCAAGAATGGCCGCCATTGCTGCCAACCTGCAGCACTTCGTGGGTTGCATCTTCCTTCCCCGACCATGGTTCTTGCCAGAAATCATTGCCCTAACTCTGTTGTACCCTCATGCATGTGGGGCGCTTCTGACCTTGCGTCCAGCACGGTAATCTTGAGTTGGCCAAGAGCACGACCGAAAACCAGAGTGCTGACCTTACGCATGCCCTGCTTGACAGCTGCAGCTATAGAGACGATGGTCGACCATCTCGAACCATTGTGGAGGCTTCATGCCTTCAACGAGACTTCCTCTCCGCTCTTTGGTGCCTTTGGGATAGGTCTAAACTCTCATTAGGGTTTTGATCATGTAGGAGCAAGAAGAAGGTGAATAAGAGGGTTGGAGACGCGCCATCTCTCTGGAACTTGAACCAGAGGGGCTAATCTTTATATATAGGTGAGGAAAGAAGCCTTAGGTCGGATATACATGAATCAAGAAGTTCCTTTCCAAGTAGGAAAACAATTCCTTAATGAAAAGTAAATTCTCTCTCTCCTCTCTATCCTTGGGATATTCCCTTTTCTTGTGATAATAGGATTTCGAAAATCCTTTCCTTTATCTTCTTATTACTTGCCTCTTAATTATCCATCACAAAATTATATTTTCCTCAAATAGGAAATACTCTTTTTATCAAAATTACATAATTGATGGATCATGTATTCCCATTATCTCTTTAATTTATAATTATGGTATTTTCTCTTTCTTCTCCTTTATTGGGTTCCCTTGGATCCCAAGGAACTAAAAGATCTCGAAATTCCTCATTAAGGATACTCATTATCCTTCTAGATGCATCTAAATGCATTATTCTCATTATCGTGTTTTATTTCTTATTAAAATATTTCCTTTTTGTGGATTTCTCTTTATTTCTCTCTTATTTTCCTCATTAGTGTTCCTTTTATTATTAGGAATCCTTGGGATACAAAATCCCACTAAGAATTATCCAATTATACCTCTTTTCACATATTTTCCCTATTTCATCATTTTTTTCAATTTCTTTATTAACAAGGAAATACTTAATTGTTGTTTTCTTTTCTTATTGCCTTTTCTTTGCAACTTTGGGCTCCTTGGATCCCAAGGAATCTAAGAGGCACGAAATCCTTTTTAGATTTGCCTTCTAGAGGTTTCCACACCTTTCTTATCTCAAATTCTCAGTTATTCATTAATTAATTGAATGTTCTTGTTATTGGGCCCAATGGCCAATAAAGCCCACAAATCAAACAAGGCTATGAAATCCATTTATTCCAAAATAGATTATTTCATTTATTCATTCAAAAATCTTTAATATGAGAAATTATATTTCTCAGCAAATGAACCCAAAATTGGGGTTGTAACACTATCTGTGTCTTTAGTTGTTCCCATTGTAGAACGGAATCTACCTTTTTAGGGTCAACACGAATACCCAAGGCATATATTACATGTCCAAGGAAAGATACTTCCGGTAACCAGAACTCACACTTGCTAAACTTAGCATATAGCTTGTGTTCTCTTAGCAAAGTTAGAGCCTGAAGAAGATGTTGTTCATGTTGTTGAGCATCTCTACTATAGATCAGGATGTCATCTATGAAGACAACAACACCCTGATCGAGAAAAGGTCGGAAGATTCTATTCATGAGTTCCATGAATGCAGTTGGTGCATTAGTTAGTCCAAACGACATAACTGTGAACTCATAGTGACCATACCTCATACTAAAGGCAGACTTTGGTATTTCACTATCCTTAATACGGAGTTGGTGATATTCTGACCTCAAATCTATCTTAGAAAAGACAGTCGCACCACGTAACTGGTCGAAGAGATCATCAATCCTCGGCAGAGGATACTTGTTCTTTATTGTAACTATATTTAGCTGTCTATAATCAATGCACAACCACATTGACCCGTCTTTCTTATTAACAAAGAGCACCGGAGCACCCCAAGGTGAAGTACTCAGTGGGATGAAACCCTTCTCAAGCAACTCCTATAGCTGTTTCTTGAGTTCTGCCATCTCAGCAGGCGCCATCCTATATGGTGTTTGTGCTATAGGTTGTGTGTCTGGGATCAAATTGATCTCAAAATCAATTTCCCGAGGTGATGGTACACCTGGAAGTTCTTCAAGAAATACATCTACAAATTCCCTGACTATAGGAACTTCAACAGGGTTAGGACTATCCATTGTAGTATCTACCACATGGGCCAAGAATGCATAACATCCTTGCCTCATCAGCTTCTCAACAACCATAGCTGACACAAGACAGGTGGGTAGAATCTTTCTCTCTCCTTGAAAGATCCATGTGTCACTATCATCAGCGAACACATCTTGCTTGGATTCACAATCCAATACAACCTTATACCTTTCTAAGGTATCCATCCCAAGGATTATATCAAATCCATGCATCTCAAGTGGTATAAGATCCACTTGAATGTGATGTTCAGAAAAGAAGAGAATACAAGAAGAACATATCTCCTGCAACACAGCAGACCCCATCAACGGAGTTTCTAACAACAAACTATCTGTCCTATGACTTATGGTCAAATTGCAGTCAAGAATCACTCTTCGAGTGATAAAGGAGTGTGTAGCACCTGGATCAATCAAAACAGATACAACACATGATATATACATATTAGAATATAACAACTCCATCTGACCTGCCACAACCCGAGGGTTGATAACTGCATCAGGTGGATTCGTCGCATAGAATCTTGCTGTCGCCTGTGGTTGATTCGGTGCTTGATGACTAGATGTTGATGACCCAGCTTGTGACGCTTGTCCACATCCTCTAGCTCCTCCTAGAAACTGTCACCTTTGTGATCCTTGTTGATTCTATCTCTAAGGTTGAGTCACACTCACCTCTCTGGCTCTGTAGTCCTTCATCAGATGTCCCATCTTTCCACATATATAACAACTTCTGTTCAGTTGTTGTGGTATGGGTGGTCCTGTAACCAACATAGATACTGAACTGCGAGCCCCTCCTGGTTGTAGGCTTCGTCCTCTACCCCTGTTTGGCATCCACTGTGTCTGGGTATTGGATCTAGGTGGCGGCATAGGTGCAGAAAACCTAGGTTTCTTGAAACCTTTTGATGAAGATCCTTATAACTGGGGATACATTCTCTTGTTCTGGGTCTGTCTCTTCTCTGCTACAGACCTCTCTACCCTTATGACAGACTCCACAAAGGTAGAAAACTTTTCCCTATTTTCCAGAGCAGACACAGGGGTAGTCAACTCGACATTTAACGCTTTCTCAAAACACCTTATCCTTTCTGCATTTGTGGTCGCCATATGCGGACAGAACCATAAAAGCTCCATAAACTTAGCCTCACACTCGCTAATGTTCATTGGACCTTGTCTTATCCTCTCGAACTAAGAGATCTTGTCATCCAGAAATGTCTTAGGGAAATATCTATTGATAAATTCCCATCGGAGCACTTCCTATGCAACCTCCACACCAGGCCTCTTTTGTTCTTCCATGGTCCACCAATGACCAGCACTCCCCTTGAGAAGGTACACAGCATGTCTAACCTTCTCATCTTTTGGGATGTTCAAGATTCTAAAGGCCTTCTCTAGTTCAGTTAACCATAAGTCGACATCTGCGGGATCAACTGTTCCAAAATACTTTGTAGCTCCAACTCGGCGAAGTCGTTCAAACGTCTTGCCGATTCCTTGTCCTTCAGGCTGAGTAGGTGCCCTAGGTGCAGGCATAGGTATCCTATCTATTATATGTGTCATGGCAGTCATAAACTGCCCAAACATGGTCTGGACGGTTGGGTTCCCCATGTCAGCTGGATTGAACTGGGGTGGTTCAAGCACAGGTTGCTCTATCTCTGGGTTTCTTGCACCTTCTCTGGGTGCAGCAACACTACTCTCTGCGACATATTCCCCGTGTGGTCCAGACATCCTTAGTCGTGTCTTCTTCTCCTGAGGAGCAGAAGACACTATCAGACATACTGGAAAGCACTAAAACAGACTCAACATCCTAAGTCCTATGTCTCTGTAAACTCAGCGAACCTAGAGCTCTGATACCACTAAATTGGGAAGATCGAATCACGATAACAAGATCAACGAATGTGGAAGTGATTAGCAGCGGAATTATCAAAATTCACTAAAAATTAAAACCTTTTTGTAAAGATATCTTTGAATGATAAACACTCTTTCATAAAGGAACATGATAGTTGTTTACAAACTGATCCATCATTACATCTCGAGAATTACAAAATTAACTACCTTGTTAACTGTACAAGCTAAGATACAAAATCTCAAGGCATCATGCCAAAATCTCAGATATACTGACTCCTAGGACCTGAGAGTACAGAGACGACACAGGGCACACTATCTACACAACTTGACAATCAGTGTCTCCACCTGAGAATCACTTTTGTCCCTGAGTTTGTTGCTATTGCTGCTCACCCACTGGTGGGTTCCTTCATCCTCGGCGTCTACCTAAAAAGTCGAATCCCACGGGAGTGAGACAATTGAATAATTGTCCCAGTGAGAGTTATAACTCTCTGCCAGAAGCTTTGTTATTGCAATAATGGAATATCATAAAGCAGTAGAATTATAAACAATCAACAACAGGTAACATTGTATAAACTATGTGAAGCAGCATCCTTACAAGTAATCATTTCAATTATAAATTAATTGAATGACAAGTCATATAAAAATAAGGAATATGAAGAACATGTATACTAGTTACTTAACTAGATCACTATGAACAATGTATCATCAATCATTGTTTCTCGTAGTTCAACCTAAGCAAATATACTACACGGTTGATTACATTTTACAACCATATTCATGCCCTGAGGAGATGAGTTACACCTCTCATACTCCAACTGATCATCATTAGATCGCAATCGGTACCATACGTAGGTCATCAGGAGAGTTGGATTCCTATGACCTCATCACTCCTCAGTTAGTGTGAGGATCAACATGCAGGACATCTCGTGTCTCTGCTATAATAGCTTTCCAGGGTATTCTGGAAACTTCTCTATTTAGAGTTACAGTGGAATTCTGTACTCTCTTCACCATCGAGGGATTTCTTGATTATCTCACACCGATGTGGAATTAAGAACATCATCGGGATATTAGAGATACATCTTCCCGGCATAAACATATAATGAAGGATTGAGAGATTAATGATACATCTTCAATCAAATCCAACATTAGGACGTAAGGATATTCGCGTCCATAACCCCCACATACTCAAAAGTATGTGCTCCAGGAGTTTCCTTGGAAAAACATGTTTCGCCATCATGTATTTTCTGAAAATCATGGATCATTGGTCAGGGATCTACATGATATCATTATACTTGATTAGTTAAGTACCTTATTGTATTCTTTAGCATCAGGCATGTTTTCAAACATAAACCAGTAAAATAAATGCTATAAAGAAAGAGTATTATTTGTATCAAGTTCACATCACATACATTTAATATTGGGATGTCAATCCCTAACCATCTCATCATTGTGATTTAGGAATGTGGGTATTCAAACCCTTGAGTCATCATAACACTTGTTACCAAGTAACATCTTATCATATAGTCATTTTATCATTATGACCTTTGATTATAACAATGCATATGTTTCTCATGGCTCATTCAGCCTATCAAGCTCATATGTTACCACACACCAGATAACATAGTATATCATAATACTTGAAGCATGTTGAGTATTTTTAATGCATATAACATCATAATCCTTACCTGGATATGATCACTTCTTTATGAAAACCTACATGGTTAACATTTACTAATAACATGCACATTGTAACTATATCAGCACAACATTTCTTTTCAAATATATATATAGGATACCACGACAGTGCTACCTTGAACGGTCGTGCAAGAGTAAGCCACCACGGTCGTGCTTCATTGCACGGTCATGCAACAAAGGATTCACCACGACCATGTTATAATACCACGGCTGGTTTCTAGGGTTAGGATTCTCATTCAATCCAATTAGAATTATTCAACCCCTTAGTTGATTAGGAGTATTGATTCCTCATCTCATACTTTAATCATGGAGTTTCATGCTTAAAAGCATAACTCATAATTAGGGTTCACTTATGCATATCATCACATCACCCTAGATTAGGGTTTACTATTCACATTGCATCACGTTACCCTAGATTAGGGTTTACTATTCATATTGTAGTGAATTGAGGTCATTCCATTATCATATATGAAGGTTACTCTCATTCATGTCCTTAATAAGGTTAAGATTCATTAATCATCATGATCAGGGTTTCCATGATCTCATAATGAAGGATCATACCCTAATTATGTGCATTCATATATGTTGGAAGCATATTACTTGATTCTCATTTATATTAAGGAGTCTTCTCTCTCCTCTTATCATTAAATGATGTTTACATCTCTTATGATAGATTAGGTCCAACCAACCTTGATAAAATATGTCAGGTCATCACTACTATGGTCATTAGGGTTTGCTTGATCAAGGGGTGTTGACTTCTTAAACCCATCAAGGGTACTTTGGTAATATCCACCATTGACCATAACATGTATCAATCAAGTAATTACTTGATCCCTTAATGTCTTTAGGTATCATTAGGGTTTATATCAATTAACCAATTAACCATTTAAGCCTTTAAATCATTAAGCATTCTTGACCTTAAAAGACCCCAAACGGTTTTTCACTTTCAACCTCCAAACGGTTTTGAAACCGCATGGAGTTGTTGACCGTTTGGACCCATTGACTTTCAAGACCACATGACAAAGTACACCATCAAAACCGTTTTCCCTAGGTAAGGTGAAGACCGCTTGGTCCCGTTGACCGTTTGGGCAATGTTGACTTTGAAACTGCATGACCAATTGATCTTGAAACTGCATGACAACCAAACGGTTTTGGGATGGTTTGGTCTCAAACGGTCTTGAGACCGTTTGGCCCCAAACGGTCTTGAGACCATTTTGTCCAAACACCTCAAAACCGCATGGACCAAAAAGTGTATCAACTCTTTCAATTGGGTTAGGGTTTCCATTATTGAACCCTTCAATTGACCATGTACTTGTTAATCACTTATCAATTGAGTTAATTAGGTCAACCCCCTACTGATTTAACACTCAAATGACCTTTAATTGATTACCCATTAGGGCCTGGATCAATTGAATTAGGATCTAGAATCGATCACCCTTCAACATGCATCATCATGAGTCTAATTGATGTTGAACCCATAGAACCATCACTCATTTGGGTCATGACCTGACTCCAAACGGTCTTGGGATCGTTTGGACATCCTCCAAATGGACTTGAGACCGTTTTCTCAAGTCAACATTAAAAACTAAGTTAACCTATTAAGGTTTGGACCATAGATTGGTTCATTAGGTCACTAATCGTTTATATTTCAACTTATTGCAAATCCCATTACAAGGTTGGTTTGCTAGTTTCTCTTACACAATTCTTGTTTCTAGCCATCTTCTCCATCCAATTCTTGAAGAAAGGACCCTAGACGACTTGTGGAGCTCAAGCCACCTTTAAATCTACAGAACTTCGAGCTCTAGATCAGATTCTAAGGCGGGTTTTATAACTCTAAACCTTATGCTTTGTGTTTGCATCTTCTTCTCTTCAAAATGTTGCTAGTTCTCCTTTCTTCCATGCTTCTAAGTGTTCTTGCAACCAAAACCGTGAAGAACAGACCAAGTTCTTGAAGTATAAGAAGGTGGCATTAATTCCAAAGTTTCATCATAATCCAACTTTATTAAACAGTCTCCACCTCTTTCCCAAACGGTTTGCAAAACCATTTGGAAGCAAACGGTTTCAAAACCGTTTGAGAGTAAACGATCTCAACCAAGAACGATTGGACAAAAAGGTCTCTAAGACCATTTTGATAGGTTGACCAGGCATTGACCATTTGGAGGGCTGTTGTACATATTATGGACTAATCACCCACCAAGAATCATAATCTAATTCCAAGAGAATCACTAATTGAAGGCACATTTGTCACCTAAACCCTAATCGGGTCCATTGCTGATTTCAATCAGGTAACCATGTTGAAGTTTGGGTTGAGTGGCCCAAACGGTTTCAAAACCGTTTGGGAATCACTCAAACAATCTCAAGACCATTTGGGGACATCCCAAGACTGTTTGGATGTCTAGGGTTAAGTGGGGTTGACCAATTGAGGGTGCAATCATATCAAGTTGTTGAATAATCAAGTGCTGATTTTGGTGACCAAACCTAGGGTTCAACCCTTAAGTAATTGACTTGATTGTTGATGACATCATGGGAAAACGGTCTCAAGACCGTTTGGAGGATGTCCAAACGGTTTCAAAACCATTTGCAGGTCACCAAGACCGTTTGGAGGTCTAGGGTTGACTATGGTTAAGTGGTTGAAGATTGAAAGGCAATAAGTTGAAATATAAACGATTAGTGACCTAATGAACCAATCTATGGTCCAAACCTTAATAGGTTCACTTAGTTTTTGATGTTGACTTGATAAAACGGTCTCAAGACCATTTGGAGGATGTCCAAACGATCCCAAGACCGCTTGGGGTCAGGTCATGACCCAATTGAGTGATGGTTCTATGGGTTCAACATCAATTAGACTGATGATGATGCATGTTGAAGGGTGATCGATTCTAGATCCTAATTTATTTAATCCATGCCCTAATTGGTAATCAGTTAAAGGTCATTTGAGTGTCAAATCAGTAGGAGGTTGACCTAATTAACTCAATTGATAAGTGATTAACAAGTACATGATCAATTGAAGGGTTCAACAATGGAAACCCTAACCCAATTGGAAGAGTTGATACACTTTTTGGTCCATGCGGTTTTGAGGTGTTTGGACCAAATGGTCTCAAGACCGTTTGGGACAAACGGTCTCAAGACTGTTTGATACCAAACGATCGCAAAACCGTTTGGTGGTCATGCGGTTTCAAGATCAAGTGGTCATGCGGTTTTAAAGTCAACATTGGCCAAACGGTCAACGGGACCAAACGGTCTTCACCTTACCTAGGGAAAACGGTTTTGATGGTGTACTTTGTCATGTGGTCTTGAAATTCAAAGGGTCCAAATGGTCAACAACTCCATGCGGTTTCAAAACCGTTTGGAGGTTGAAAGTGCAAAACCGTTTGGGGTCTTTTAAAGTCAAGAATGCTTAATGATTTAAAGGCTTAAATGGTTAAATGGTTGATTGATCTAAACCCTAATGATACCTAAAGACATTAAGGGAACAAGTAATTAGTTGATTGATACATGTTATGGTCAATGGTGGATATTACCAAAGTACCCTTGATGGGTTTAAGAAGTCAACACCCCTTGTTTGTGGAAAGGAGATGTGCTTATATATTTTGGGCATATTTTTAAGATAATAATAATTGTTTCCTTATTTCTCACATGGGTCCTTCTCCATTTCTTTGCCACGTTTCTCCCTTCTTATCTCATGCAAAAATTATCTCTCAACTATGGTTTAGAGGAAAAGAAGCCAAACACCTTATTAAGTTGCACCTATAAAAAGGGTCATTTTGCATACATCTTGATTATTTACTTACAAGGGTTATCCTTCTTATATGATTATACAAATGAGGCGCCCTACTCATTTTCTTTACTCTACTTGGTGCCAAGTTGCATGAGAGATACTCTAGAGGGTATATTTTACATGTTGCACCCTATGTTTTGGATAAATTGCACTTTACACCAAAACTAGGGTTTTAAAGCATAAGGATTGCTCCACAAGCTGCATCTTAGTGCCCAAGCTTGGAGAATCCATATCACTACATGATATTTATTCTTATGATGTCTCAACATCAGAGGAACATCTCAACATGTGAAATTTTCATGTTAACCCCTTTAATTGGGTAATTTGCACATAGGTCCACTTTTAACAAAACAATATTACAACATTGTTCAAAAGGGACAGAAAAGGAAATATATGTTCCTCAGGAGCTTTAATTACATATCAAAAGATAACCACAAGCATATAATCACATGTCTTAAGCAAATTACCTAGGGTTAGTTCATAACCCAGGTTAGGGATGTTACAGTTTGGTCATGTAATGTTTGTTATTTCAATTTACTCAAGGCATGTAATGTTTGCAATTTTATTTTGTTCAAGTCATGTAATGTTTGTAATTTCAATTTAATCACGTAATGTAATGTTTGTGATTTTAATTTACTCTAGTCATGTAAGGTTTAAAATTTAATCACGTCATGTAATGTTTGCAATTTCACTAAAAGAATGAATTTATAATGGGTTTTGTTTTATAGATGGCTCATCGAAGGACATGGACATTTCACATGTCGGTACAGTTAATCCAAATAATATCTACAAAGTGTCTACAGGGAAAAATGGCTCATCAAACTCTATTGGATGATGACTGGAATGACGTACCAGATTTGTTGTACAACAAGTTAGGATTTATAGTGACAAAAGAACAAGCAAAATTTCATTGGCAATTTTTAAAGTAAATATTTTACATGTATGAAGAACTTCTTGATCTACCTAGTTGGTATTGGGATCACACTAAACAGAAAGCAATGCCAATAAATGAACAAGTTAAAAACCATTTAGTTGTATCACATCCAGAGATACATTGAGTTGTACATCAAATGTGGCCATTTTATGAACCTCTAGATGAGATATTGAATCAAATGCAATAACTAATTATTGTAATATTTCTCTTTTAGTAGTTTATGTTGTATTTTAATATTGTTTGCTAGATCATGTATTTGAATTAATTTCAACTTATGTAATGAAGAATCTTGACAAACTTATATGTTGTACAATATTTGCACTTTTTATTTAATGTAATATTTGTATCTTTCATAGATTTGGCTCCTAGACAAGCAACCTTCTGACTCTCCCAGCACCACATCATGTTGGCACAATGGCCAATTACTCACCCAGATGTTTTAGAAAATATTTCCATGGCTGGTTTTGGGCTTGTTCATAGGCTACCCTCTATCCACCTTGACCCCACTTTAATCATTGTATTAGTTAACCAGTGGGACAATACTAGCAATACTTTTAGATTTCCCCCGTTTGAGATGACTGTAACACTTCAGGATGTTACAGTGCTTCTAGGTCTTAGGATTGATGGCCCACCTATTTTAGCTTCTTATCCTATATGTGTAAATGAGGGGAAATTTTCTTCTTGGTCTCACATTTGTGAGAATTTCTTAGGAGATGCACCAGATGGGATGTCTAAGGGGCATATCTCCTTGATTTGGCTGCGTGAGAACTTCATGGATATGGATCTGACCGTGGGTGATGAAGAGCAACAACTAGAACTGAGGACAAGGTACACCAGGGCATATTTCCTATACGTCTTAGGTAGTTACCTTATCCCAGATAGTATCGAGGATAGAGTGCATGTTAGATACCTCCCTCTTGTGTCTGATTTTGCAAGTTGTGGCACTCTATCTTGGGGTGATGCAACTCTAGCTTACTTATATAGGGAGTTGTATAAGGCTACCACCCGGTCCAGGAGAACTTCCCATCTGTCAGGTTGTGTCTATCCATTGCAGCTGTGGTGTTGGGAGAGGTTCGGAATTGGACGCCCAGATTCAATTGTTATGCAATGGGGGAGTGGCCAGAAGATGTTCGCTTGGGTTATAGGTAAAGATCTACATGATTAATTTTTATATTTATCCAAACATTATGTAGTGTTTATCTAAATATAGTTTGTCAATATAATAGGTTGTCTACCTTTGTCCAAAGGAGTAAAACTATCAGGGGAACAGTCCCATTTTACGATTCATCATTTGACCAGATTTTGCCCTAACAGGTATAACTTACTTACCTCTACTAACATGTTGTATGGTATAAGTTTTATTTATTTGCAATTTACTCCATTTTATATGATACATGTTGTCTATATGAATAACAGATAAATTTGACTCCTTACATTGTTGATGTTCTTGAGAGATTGACTGCCATTTGTAGAGAGGGTAGTGATGTTTGGTTGGCACGAGTGCCTTTGCTGTGCTATACAATAGTGGAGTGGCACTTCCCCGACCGAGTACTTGGATAGTTCGGCTTTGTTCAAGTACAACCTACTCTTGAGTTGTCGCGGCTTAGCTGGATTGATGGGAGGGGTCATGCGGCTGAGGATTGGCTGCTTCATTATAGGCGGGAGGTTTAGCTATGGAATAATAGATGTGAGAGCTTAGTTTCAGCTCCACCAACTGTTACAGTCTTCAGTCCCCAGGTTCACTACGCATGGTATCATCCCCAGTACATTGTGCCCCCTCCAGCTATGCCTCCGGCCACATACTACCCGCAAAGTTATTGCCAGCAAGAATTTGTGAGTATCATTATTATTTCTTTTACAAACTGTTATTTTTATCATTGTTATTTGTAATATATGTAATTGGTCTTTATTATGTGTACAAACTTTGTTTTATATGTGCAAATACAGGTGGCGATCCGAGCGGCTTTAGAGCAGGCCCCTACACAGATCAGAGATGATATCTATAGCATCCAGGGGGCTTTCTTTGAGAGTCTTCCTGACTATTCTCGGTTGTGGGATCCCATACCCACTCATACCACAGCCCCTGAGCCCACTCCTACTCCTACTCGTACTCCTAATACTAATCCTACTCCTACTCCTGTACTTACTGCTCCCGAGCTCACTCCCACTTCTCAGTTCATGGGATGGGGACATACAAGCCCATACTTTGGAGGAGTTGGTTCTTATTCTTCATTCATCACCCCACCTCAACCAACATCCTACCATGGAGCAAGTTCTTCTTCTGTTCCATGCACTCCATTCCCACCACTAGTTATTCCTAAGAGTCGACCACCACCTTATGTCACATATTCACCTACTCTGTTTGATTTTTCAGGATGCACCCCACCTGATGCATCATATCCTAGTTTTTAGATACCCCTCACCCCACCTCCACCTTTACATTTCTACCATGATGCTCGCCAGCATCCTCCTACGCAGTTGTCCCCAGTTCAGGCGTCTCCAGCACACATCGGTACAGAGGAGCCAGATGTAGAGGGAGCTGGGCGAGGACGTCGTGGGCGAGGAGTACATGCTTAGTTTTTTATATATTATATTGTTTTGTATGTATGCCTTTGTGAAGACATCTATTGTATGTGTATCTATCATATTATGATATCACATTGGTTCATTTTGGATCTATCATATTGTTCTGTTGTGTGTTGTGTATTATTTTCTCGGCATGTTGGTTCATATTTTAACCTTGTTTTTAATTGCTATCTCATTTTTTTGGGATTAAGTTCTTATTATATAATCAATTAGGAACCAACTGATGTTGGTTTCAATACCACTTATATATTCCATATGCATGTTACGAGCTATTGAAATTGACAAATTTATAATAATTGGGTATATTATAGACATCCAAATACAAGTGAACGATTTGTAAATGTAAAAATATAATCAATATTGTTAATATACATATCAATAACCATGAAAGAATATCAGTGACTACAAAAATATTTGAAAAAAAGAATGTGTCCTGCATGGGGATGTATTGGTGCAATGCGTCCTCGACTAGGACTCATTGATGCAATGTGTCCCAACAGCAGACGCATTGGTCCCACAAGAGGACAATGCGTCCCAAACCAGGATGCATTGCCTTCTTGTGGGACCAATGTGTCTGCTGTTGGGACGCATTGGCTCGCGAGAAAGCAATGCGTCTCAAAAAGGGATGCATTGCTCCGCAAATGTGTCATTTTGGGCAATAAGTTCCAAAATGTGCCATTTAGGGAATAAAATATGGCAAATGTGCCATTTAGGTTTTTTGGCCTTTTCTGGCATTGGCTACGCACGAGCTACATATATCGATACTCATATATCCATAATTGTGTATAAATTGTGCATGTATTCATAAATAGTGTTCATCACTATCTCATTTGCACTTCTAAGTTACATAGCAGGCTCCTGGGTTGTGTTGGTAAGTCTACCCCCCAGATTATCTGTTACAACCTCAAATTTTGGGTTCATTGGCGAGAAATGTGATTTCTCATAATGATATAATTTGGTTCAAACAAATGGATTTCGTTTACAATAGCCTTGATGATTGCGTTGTGGGCTTTATTGGCTATTGGGCCCAAATTACAAGGAAATTCAATTAGTAAATGGATAACTGAATTTTTAAGAAAAGAAATATGTAGAAACCTCTAGAAGGAAAATCCAAAGATGATTTCATGCCTCTTGGGTTCCTTGGGTACCAAGGAGTCCAAGGTTGCTAAAAGAAAGCAATAAGAAAAGAAAAGATTAATTAAGTATTTCTTTATTAAGAAATAAATTGAAAATAAGTGAAAAGAGGTTATCCTTTGTGGAATTTTGTATCCCAAGGATTCCTAATGATAAAAGGAATACCAGTGAGGAAAAATAAAAGAGAAAATACCAATAATATCGAATAAGAAGATAATGGGAATACATTATTAATGAATTGTGAGGTATTGTTAAAAAGATATATCATAATAAAGAAAATGAAAGAATAGGAGAAAGAAAATATGCTTTAGTAATAGATAGCCCTTGAGTTGGAGTTCCAAATTTGACACATAATAAGTTTAAGCCATTATGGACTTTCTCTTAAAGTTTGGAATTAAAAGGATAAAAGAAGAAAGGAATATGTGACTTTTAATTAAAAGTTTACATATAAGTCCTTCAGAATCAAACTAGGAAGAAAGGGAATTTCATACATAAGATTAATGATCAAGATAATTCTGGATTAGAGATAATTCCAATTTAAGATCGTGGGAGAAAATTTAGATGTTTCCAAGATACCTTATGGCTTAAGTAATTTATTTAATAAATGTTTAAGTTTTATTTTGGAAATTGAGAATCATAAAGATATGGGGGTAATCCGAGTTAACTTTTGTTACAATAAAGGGAAACACCATAATTCGACCTCTCCAATTTCTTTTGGTATGAAAAGGAGCTTTGAGGAAAACATATATTTATTTTCCTGTTATGGGGTTTTATCAAATAATAGAAGAAGGAAACTATCCTTCTTGTTTCCTAAATTGGAAACCTGTTCGTATGGGAGGAGTGTGGGTCTCTTGTTCGTATGGGAGAAGTATGGGGAGAAAGTCGAGCGCCCCGACTATAAAAAGAAGGGTTGCGTTGCCCAACTTGCTCCCATAACCAATGCAGATACCACCCTAGCAGACCTCGGCGCCCTCCTCCTTCTTCAGACGTTTCCGATGGCATGGAGGACGGGTTTGATGACTGAAGTCACCGGAGGACGTAGCCAGGAGGTGCACAATCTCTAGACAACCCCGTTCGACTACCCATGCTCCAGTAGTGCCGCCGGAGCCTTGCCCTAGAGCTTTGGACTTGCTGCAACCATCGAGACAGCAGAGGCTGTCTCACCCGTCGCCGGTTGAGGTACCCCTCCGCTGAGGGTCAAGCTAGCTCCGGAAAGGGTCCACGGAGGTGCAGTTACCCTCCCCCAAGCTTGCCTTGCGTCGCCGGCATCGGAGGAAGACAGACTGCGCGCGCGTTGGACGCCGCTGCGGCAGAAGCGGGTCGTGAGGAAGAAGAAGGGGGAAAGAGTCAAATGACCTTTCTACCCCTATTCCGATGTACATGACCCAAGGGCGGCCAAGTCCTTTTCCCCGTTTCTACGCCAAGTTGGGTAAGTTAATAATGCTGACGTGTCAGTTCTCAATTGGTCAATTAAGTGATTAACTTGCAAAAATCTTAGAAATTGCTAGAAAGCTCCGATGGATAAACTTAATATATAAATATTGACCAGAAAAATATGAGGAACCTGATAAAAATAGTTTTAGAACCTGATTTTGTTCAGAATTGCAAAAGTATATTAATTTGATAGAAAAAGTGTATTAAAAAGTAATTAGAAACCCTAATGGTGTATAAAGGATGCATCTTTGTAATTTAATGAGTTAATTAGAAAGGTAATAACCTGTTGATGCTTATGATGAAGTTTTTACCCATTTTTTAATACAAAATTGGTTACTTTAGGGTTCCATATGATTTAGTGAACGTTGAACCCTAATTGTGGTAATTATGACCCTTAATGATTTTAATCAGTCAAATTCATATACATAACTAAGATACGATGGTTCTAATCTATTTAGAGTACAAAAGACCTTTGTTCGGGATAAATACCTTAAATGTAGTAATTAGGGTTTTCACATGAATAAAAGATGGAATTAATAGCAAATCGAATTCATATGTGAATTAGATCATAATGAACCTTGAATTGATGATGGATGAGCATAATAATCTTGGCATGGATTAAAAAGGGTAAAAATAGTAGCTTTAATGTAAAAGAAACTTAATGAAATTAATTGATGGTTAATGGTGCCTTTAAATCCGAGAATAGGGTTATATGTTGTTAAGATAACCTTAATGTTGAAGAATAGATAAGATAATAAGGGTTTATGAGTGATGATATAAGATTAGGGTTTATTATGATAATAGATAAAGGCAAAACCCTAATCTCCAAGGAAACCCTAAAATTGGAATAGAAACCCTAAGGGATATGCTGAAATTGGACAAATATTAATAAAAGTAAACTTGTACTTTTATTTCAGGGATTCTGTGCAATTTGCTTGATTGATTAGATTTTCTCTCTCTACAAATTAATTCTGTATCTGAATCTGCAATACAGGTATGTGGTTACGCTTATGACTATACCGAATAGTTTCATGAGGATTTTATCGACGTTTCCCTCAATGCATGAATTAACTGTTGAATGTCTATTTATTTCATGCAACTATAAAGTGACTATGATTATCACCATAAGTATGCATATAACTGGCTAGATCCGTGTTCACCTCTGTTGCTTTAAAAAGGCTGAAAAAGGGGTAATCCTAGAGTAAGGTCTAGGTTACCGAGAGTTAGAAATTGGGCTGCCATGGGTGGTTCATGAGACTCTTCAGCATACCATGAGTTAAGGAGTGGTCTGCCTACAGGTAGTTCCATGTGACTCAACCCTAGAAACTGGTACACCGGTTAGGTGGATCATGAGGGGTTTAATGGGGATCTACCATAAGGAAGGTAGTATCCAAGTCCAATGCAGGGACAGCTCAGAGGTTAGGGAACTTGCGGATCGCGGAGTTATATTTAAAATGTAATCTTGATTGATTAATGATTAATTGAATGATTACATGGTTATCTTAGTTGCAAGTTTATTGTTTCCCCCACATACCAGCCTCGGCTGACCGACGTTTTGTTTGTCGGCGTTTTAGGTACAAGCCAAAATGACAAACAGTAAATCGTCACATTGTGAAATACATGAAGAAAAATACAAGGAGGATTAGTTAGCGTAGAATCATTAAGTGGATAGAAGTTAGAGATCCAAAATTTTAAAAGGTATGCAAAGTTTATTTTCTTACAGCTTTTTAGTTTAGTATGTTAAAATTTGATAATTATTCTTGGTTAATTGTCGAACCTTTGATCCGGAAGTCATGGGTGCGGCTTCGACCTCTCGGTCTCCCTTAATTGGGGGTTATCGAGAGGTGGGGTCGTAACATTTGGTATCAGAGTGTAGGTTCCTCAGTTAACCATTAGTAATTATTAAATTTTACGAACTCCATAGAACCCAAGGGAGTTATTAGAGGATTATCTGAAAGACGGAGGTGTCTAGAAAAAGATCACGACCGGGGGCTGGCAATATTTTCCTCCGCACCGCTAGTCGGAATACGAGGACTCCCGGATCCGTGTGACTGCCTGGCCAAAGTCTTAGGGTATGAATCGAAATAAGATACCTTTAGGACTTTCTCATCTTATTCGTCCTTTCTCATCACAAAATTCTGTTAAGGACCTGAAGGATTAGGGTTTTCTTTCCTCTCCTCACCCTCTTGAGGTATGGGTAAGGTTAATAAGGTTTAAGGAATCCTCCATCAAATTAATGAAAAGCATGTAAATAAGATGTCATGGACATAAGCTTAATAGATTAAGCACAAATTAAAGAATATATACATGCTTAGTTCATATGACATAAGTTGTCATGTCCTCAGAATAGACCTGAGAGTAGACCTTCTTGTCAGGAGGACAAGTTAGTATTGGAGATAGAGATCTCCATTGCAAGTAGAGACTTGGCACATCCTCTGAGGATGATGCTAACCCTAACCCTAAGTGAAGGTTAGAGAGAGATGAGTTGGACCAGGTGTTGGAAAGGACATGCCTTTGGGATGCCATAGGATCCATGGGTGACCTAACACCTTTGGCAACCCAACCCTGGGAAGGGTCGTGCATGTTAGGGTAAAGGATAGCTCCTTAGATGGTGAGGTTGGATGTAGGGTTAGCCCTAGAGAGAGCAGAAAACCCAGCAAGAAGGTTGGAAGCCTAAAACCCTGAACAATGGATGATAGTGGTTGCTTCATGATCGATCCCTGAAAGTTGATGATATCTTGGTTGCATGTAGAGGGACCAAACCCTAGAGATAGAAGATGAAGCATCTGGTGCCTATGTGCCTACGGTATATGTGTTTACCTTCGGAGGTAGGAAGAAGATGTTCTGTTTACCCTGAAGAGGTTTAGTAGCAGGTTATGAGGCCTTGTACCTTGTTAGTTGTCCTTAAGGAGGACCCAACCCTAAGTGTTTCTTGAGTTGAAGGATGACCAGAAGTGCATGCCATGCCTTTTGCATGCTTGGTTCTTAGCTAAGAGATAGAGCATGCAGTTGGACACCTACAAGTGAACTTAGGGTTCCTAGGCCTAAGAGGGGAAGTGGTGTACCTAAGGCTCATAATGAGAAGTTGAGTTCCTATAGAAGCGAGCATGGTACTCCTCATGTATAGAGGGAAAAGGGGAAGCCCCTTAAGTTTAAGGTTGATGTGTTCCTATAGAAGTTGAGGTCCTTAGAACCCCTCACAACTAGGTTGATGATAAAGGGAAAGTTTGATCTTGATCCAACATCGAGGAAAGAAGGATAAGTATGACCTAGCATGGTACAATAAGTGATCTGCTTATCCCTTAATGGCTTGCCAGGGTTAAGTAGGCTCGTGGGGATGTAAACCCTAGACCTAAGAGCTTTTGTGACCTTAGAGGTAGTCTTCCTCCCATCCTGGGAGAGAGACACCTTTGGTAGGGTGTATATCAGTTTTGGTTAGTTTAAGGTAACCTAAAGAGGTCTCATAGGATCTTAAGAAGCTAAGTGAAAGGTACATGGTATGAGAATGAATCTACAGACCCATAGATATTCATCTCTATTGCATGTGAATGTGTTACCATGAAGGTAACCAGTATGGGGCTTGACCAAGGTAGGCAGGTTGCCATGATGCATATGAAAGGATGGGAGCCAGCCCATGAATGCAGAAAGAGAGATGATGAAGACTTGGGTAAGGTTCTAAGTGAACATGTACTATAATGGAGAATCCTAAGTCTATCCTAGGGTCAGGTAGGGATAAGACCGATGAAGGTAGGAGTTGCCTAATTCCCCAGTTGCACATGACCATAGGGTCGGGAGGTAACAGCTATCATTGTCTGAGGGCCATGGGTTAGGAGATTTATCACCTTCATGAACTCATGGGAACCAAAGGGCATATGAGTAGGGCACTCTCTTGATGCATGAGGGAAGAGGGATGACTCCAAAAGAGTCGGTACCCTATAAACCTAGAGGAGATGACCAAGGATATAAACGTCAGTAGGTTCAGGACTAGTTTGTTGTCCGTGATGAGGAGACATATATGGCATGTTGCAACTTAGATGTAAAGGTGTATTGGCAAGGTGGGATGTATCATCTCTACTCGTGGAACAGGAAGAACTCTGTATTTGGGCTGCAGCCAAATGCTTATTTCCTCTTGTTATGGAAGTGAGAGATAGGACATTACGCATGCCATACATCAAGGATAAGAGATGATGTAGGTTGGAACGTTGCCACGAGAAATGGGGATAGAGAAGATAACCTACCCTGGTAAAGTGAAAGATACATGGATGGTTTGCAAACACTAAGAGGGATGAGGTGGTCCCCTTATGAGGATGTTTTTATTATGAACTATGTAGAAACCAGAATTGAGTTTGAGGTAAGATGATGAGTTAAATACATGGAAGTGTATGTCTTCAATGTTACCTAATACCTAAGGATGTGAAGTGGTAATGGATGCTCTGTTTGAGATACATCTGACTTGTTTGGCTAGAAGAGGTTGTTTGGCTAACCCTAAGTTTGAGCAGGAGTGGTGTTTGGATAACACTCAAGTGTAGCAAGATTCGTTGAAAAGTTAAGGGTTGTTTGGTTAGCCATTCTAGTCTTTGATGAAATGAAAGGATGGTGGTAGAGCCTCGGATACACTTTCTTTGGAAAAGAAGGTGATGAAACCCCGATTGGAGTGGTTTAGGGTTTCGGAGGAATCGACCTTGGAGAATCATGACATACAGGAAATCATGAAGGAAGATCACCATACATCGAGGTGCTTAAGATGGAGTTGCATGTGGTTTATGGCCATGCAAGCCAAGAGGTAAAGGACGAACCCCAGTAACCCAGTGTATCGATATAGAGGACAAAAGAGTCCCTGAGAGGGAATGAGAGTTCATCACTATGGATGTTGTGATAGGTCTCCCCTAGACCAAGGAAGGTCGAGATGCAATGTGGGTTATGGTAGGTCGCCTTACCTAGACGACATGAGAAAGAAAGAGTTCTGTTAAGGGACAAATTTAGTTGAACTACCCATGAGAGAGACGGTTCAAATACACCATGAAGCGAGTTCAAAGGTTCGTGAGTTTGACCTAAAGGTTTCCTTCGAAAAGATGGAAGTAGGTGCATGAAGCACTCAATGTTAGTACAGTTTATCACCCATAACTAATGGTTAGTCTAATCCAGACTAAAAGGTCTGATGAGAGCATATGTGCTCGTTCAGGGTGATAGCTAGAGACCGTTCTTGTCCAATCAATGATGTGATGATAACCCCCATAGCCAGCATCGGGATTTAATGAAGCTCTGTAAGGGAGGTTGTGTCGGTCACCACTTTAGTAAGGTGATGTTGGTGAAAGGACCACATGATGATTATGAAAGGACCACAGTGTGTATGATAACGGAAGTCACTTTAATCATGCAATGGCTGAAAGGAGCCTAGAGACGACGTGAGTCATGAGCAGATGCAAGGTAGACTGACATACAAGTTACTATGGAAGAATATGTGAAAATCTGACCCCTCTAAGTTATAGCTAAGAGAGATGAGTCCCTGATGCATGGGTTCTTTTGATATGGTTTGGTGGAGAAGGTTAAGTTTGACCTTACCCCTCGAGATAAAGTAATGTGTGATGAGTTCCATGTGTCCGATTTAGAGCACTATGTGAGGTACCCTGACCATGTGCTGAGCAATGAACCTAGTGAGCCCCAAGGGAGGCTGAAATGGCCTGAGTCACCTGTGTAGTTTATAGATGCCAGGATGAAAGAACTCAGAGAAAAGAATATGTGATGCTAAAGGTTCTTTGGATGCGCCATGAGTACGGTAAAGCCACATAGGGGCCAATGATGGACATGGAAAAGTCTTATCCTGAATTGTTTGTTTGCTTGTTTGAATTTTGAGGACAAAATTCCTATAAGAGGGGAAGGATGTTACAACCTCAAATTTTGGGTTCATTGGTGAGAAATGTGATTTCTCATAATGATATAATTTGGTTCAAACAAATGGATTTCGTTTACAATAGCCTTGATGATTGCGTTGTGGGCTTTATTGGCTATTGGGCCCAAATTACAAGGAAATTCAATTAGTAAATGGATAATTGAATTTTTAAGAAAAGAAATATGTAGAAACCTCTAGAAGGCAAATACAAAGAGGATTTCGTGCCTCTTGGGTTCCTTGGGTACCAAGGAGTCCAAGGTTGCTAAAAGAAAGCAATAAGAAAAGAAAAGATTAATTAAGTATTTCTTTATTAAGAAATAAATTGAAAATAAGTGAAAAGAGGTTATCCTTTGTGGAATTTTGTATCCCAAGGATTCCTAATGATAAAAGGAATACCAGTGAGGAAAAATAAAAGAGAAAATACCAATAATATCGAATAAGAAGATAATGGGAATACATTATTAATGAATTGTGAGGTATTGTTAAAAAGATATATCATAATAAAGAAAATGAAAGAATAGGAGAAAGAAAATATGCTTTAGTAATAGATAGCCCTTGAGTTGGAGTTCCAAATTTGACACATAATAAGTTTAAGCCATTATGGACTTTCTCTTAAAGTTTGGAATTAAAAGGATAAAAGAAGAAACGAATATGTGACTTTTAATTAAAAGTTTACATATAAGTCCTTGAGAATCAAACTAGGAAGAAAGGGAATTTCGTACATAAGATTAATGATCAAGATAATTCTGGATTAGAGATAATTCTAATTTAAGATCGTGGGAGAAAATTTAGATGTTTCCAAGATACCTTATGGCTTAAGTAATTTATTTAATAAATGTTTAAGTTTTATTTTGGAAATTGAGAATCATAAAGATATGGGGGTAATCCGAGTTAACTTTTGTTACAATAAAGGGAAACACCATAATTCGATCTCTCCAATTTCTTTTGGTATGAAAAGGATCTTTGAGGAAAATATATATTTATTTTCCTGTTATGGGATTTTATCAAATAATAGAAGAAGGAAACTATCCTTCTTGTTTCCTAAATTGGAAACTTGTTCGTATGGGAGGAGTGTGGGTCTCTTGTTCGTATGGGAGAAGTATGGGGAGAAAGTCGAGCGCCCCGACTATAAAAAGAAGGGTTGCGTTGCCCAACTTGCTCCCATAACCAATGCAGATACCACCCTAGCAGACCTCGGCGCCCTCCTCCTTCTTCAGACGTTTCCTATGGCACGGAGGACGGGTTTGATGACTGAAGTCACCGGAGGACGTAGCCAGGAGGTGCACAATCTCTAGACAACCCCGTTCGACTACCCATGCTCCAGTAGTGCCGCCGGAGCCTTGCCCTAGAGCTTTGGACTTGCTGCAACCATCGAGACAGCAGAGGCTGTCTCACCCGTTGCCGGTTGAGGTACCCCTCCGCTGAGGGTCAAGCTAGCTCCGGCAAGGGTCCGTGGAGGTGTAGTTACCCTCCCCCAAGCTTGCCTTGCGTCGCCGGCATCGGAGGAAGACAGACTGCGCGCGCGTTGGACGCCGCTGCGGCAGAAGCGGGTCGTGAGGAAGAAGAAGGGGGAAAGAGTCAAATGACCTTTCTACCCCTATTCCGATGTACATGACCCAAGGGCGGCCAAGTCCTGTTCCCCGTTTCTACGCCAAGTTGGGTAAGTTAATAATGCTGACGTGTCAGTTCTCAATTGGTCAATTAAGTGATTAACTTGCAAAAATCTTAGAAATTGCTAGGAAGCTCCGATGGATAAACTTAATATATGAATATTGACCAGAAAAATATGAGGAACCTGATAAAAATAGTTTAGAACCTGATTTTGTTCAAAATTGCAAAAGTATATTAATTTGATAGAAAAAGTGTATTAAAAAGTAATTAGTAACCCTAATGGTGTATAAAGGATGCATCTTTGTAATTTAATGAGTTAATTAGAAAGGTAATAACCTTTTTTTTAGGGCATGAAAGGTAATAACCTGTTGATGCTTATGATGAAGTTTTTACCCATTTTTTAATACAAAATTGGTTACTTTAGGGTTCCATATGATTTAGTGAACCTTGAACCCTAATTGTGGTAATTATGACCCTTAATGATTTTAATCAGTCAAATTCATATACATAACTAAGATACGATGGTTCTAATCTGTTTAGAGTACAAAAGACCTTTGTTCGGGATAAATACCTTAAATGTAGTAATTAGGGGTTTCACATGAATAAAAGGTGGAATTAATAGCAAATCGAATTCATATGTGAATTAGATCATAATGAACCTTGAATTGATGATGGATGAGCATAATAATCTTGGCATGGATTAAAAAGGGTAAAAATAGTAGCTTTAATGTAGAAGAAACTTAATGAAATTAATTGATGGTTAATGGTGCCTTTAAATCCAAGAATAGGGTTATATGTTGTTAAGATAACCTTAATGTTGAAGAATAGATAAGATAATAAAGGTTTATGAGTGATGATATAAGATTAGGGTTTATTATGATAATAGATAAAGGCAAAACCCTAATCTCCAAGGAAACCCTAAAATTGGAATAAAAACCCTAAGGGATATGCTGAAATTGGACAAATATTAATAAAAGTAAACTTGTACTTTTATTTCAGGGTTTCTGTGCAATTTGCTTGATTGATTAGATTTTCTCTCTCTACAAATTAATTCTGTATCTGAATCTGCAATACAGGTATGTGGTTACGCTTATGACTATACCGAATAGTTTCATGAGGATTTTATCGACGTTTCCCTCAATGCATGAATTAACTGTTGAATGTCTATTTATTTCATGCAACTATAAAGTGACTATGATTATCACCATAAGTATGCATATAACTGGCTAGATCCGTGTTCACCTCTGTTGCTTTGAAAAGGCTGAAAAAGGGGTAATCCTAGAGTAAGGTCTAGGTTACCGAGAGTTAGAAATTGGGCTACCATGGGTGGTTCATGAGACTCTTCAGCATACCATGAGTTAAGGAGTGGTCTGCCTACGGGTAGTTGCATGTGACTCAACCCTAGAAACTGGTACACCGGTTAGGTGGATCATGAGGGGTTTAATGGGGATCTACCATAAGGAAGGTAGTATCCAAGTCCAATGCAGGGACAGCTCAGAGGTTAGGGAACTTGCGGATCGCGGAGTTATATTTAAAATGTAATCTTGATTGATTAATGATTAATTGAATGATTACATGGTTATCTTAGTTGCAAGTTTATTGCTTCCCCCACATACCAGCCTCGGCTGACCGACGTTTTGTTTGTCGGCGTTTTAGGTACAAGCCAAAATGACAAACTGTAAATCGTCACATTGTGAAATACATGAAGAAAAATACAAGGAGGATTAGTTAGCGTAGAATCATTAAGTGGATAGAAGTTAGAGATCCAAAATTTTAAAAGGTATGCAAAGTTTATTTTCTTACAGCTTTTTAGTTTAGTATGTTAAAATTTGATAATTATTCTTGATTAATTGTCGAACCTTTGATCCGGAAGTCATGGGTGCGGCTTCGACCTCTCGGTCTCCCTAATTGGGGGTTATCGGGAGGTGGGGTCGTAACATTATCAATCCTGGTCTGCATATACCATTGCAACTTTATGATTACAAAGTAGGTTCTTTAATAAACCATGAAGGTGACTGGGTTGAATAGTTCATCAAACACTAATTTTCACTACGAAGTATTTACCCCAAGGTCGTTAAGCGAGCATCTGGAAGTTACATGTCCAACACAAGCTTAAAATGTTTTTGTGGACGCCTATGCATAATGGTCTCATGACTGATAGCAATAGAGAATGATGAGGTTTCACTGGTGATCCCCTATGTCCTGGTTGTGGCAACGAGGTGGAGACCTTTCTTCATGCGGTTCGGGATTGCAAGCATATCAAAGGTGTCTGGAGTCTGCTTAAGGGGGAGACCAGACATGAGCATTGGACTCTTCTTCTCAATGGATTTTGTCAAATATTCAAAAAAGAAGGATGTGTGAACACTGATAAACCTAGTTTGTTTATTGTGTCTGGAAGAACAATGCGAGTTTGTGTTTCAGTACAAAAAATTGAACACAACCAACATGTTTTGTTTCATCAAATCGGACGTTGATGTATGCCTTCAGGCGTTTAGGGATAGAAATGGCTCTACTATGAGCAATCAGGAGAAATACAAGTCGTCTCCTCCTCCTGGTAAGGTCCTCTTGAATGTTGAGGCATTTGTTTCCACAAAGAAGAAATATGCTGCAATGAGATTTGTGGTTAGGCCTGCGATTGGAAATTGGATCTTGGGGGGCATTTAAATCTGGATGTGCTGGCCATGGCATTAGATAATACATGAAGGTTAAGGGGTTTGTGTTAGAGGGACATACCAGTATTCTGAGAAGCCTCCATGAAGATTGGTCTAGATTTTTCCTGTTGTGCAGAATCAACGGTCACGTCCAAATAACAGAGAAGGCAAGGAGCGTTTCCACATAAGCGAGCGTCCCCAAGCGGAAGCGTACGTAAAGAGGAACAAGGTTTCTCTCGCCTGATGGATTCTCTGATGGGTGGAGGCAGTTACCAGATCGTGTCCCATGGAGAGAGGACCATCCTTTATATAATAAATCATAAAGCCTCTTTATCCACCATGAAGAGGCTTGTCATTTGTGGGAAACCATCCCATCTCCAATAGATGCATCCTTTTATGGAAATATTTTATCTAATATTATATTTATTTTGGGCCACACTAAAGGGTATTTAAAATTTTCCCACTTGGCCCAAAATGTCATGGCAATAAAAGTTAATAATTTTCCATTGATGCCCTATAAATACTTCCATATAAAAGGATTAAATATGAATCATAGTGGTTGATACTCAATAAATGAGTATTGCCATCTATGTACTACAATATATAATCATCTCATATGTAGTGACATAAGCTTTATGAATAGATTGACCTCAAATCTATTCTCTGGTCCTCGTTTTTGTCAAAAACTGATGATCTGTTATAACTAGTATTGAAACAGAGGTAGTGAGTCAAATATGTGATCATATAATAAATATTACATTGTGAGATTACACATCAAATGACGTTCTCAGACCCATATTCTTTATATGATATGAATACAATCCTGGAGCTAGCCCTTTTGTAAGAGGATATGAAATCATATATTGTGTACCAATATGATCAATCATTATCATCTTGTTGTCAACTCGCTCATTAATAACATAGAGCTTTATGTCTAGATGTCTGCATGTTGTTGTGCTTTTATCATTGTTAGCAAAAGTGACTACGGCTTCATTATCACAATATATCTGTATTGGCTTATGAATTGAGTCAACAACTTTAAGATCTTGTATCATATTCTTAAGCCATATCGCATGTGATGATGTTTCATGGTAAGCTATAAGTTCAGCTTCCATGGTAGATGAAGCTGTAGTCTTTTGTTTAATATTTATCCATGATACCGCACCATCAGCCAATAGGAAGACATAGCCTATTGTAGACTTCCTACTATCTAGACATCCTGCAAAATTTGCATCTGAATATCCCGTAACCTCAAGGTGGTTTGTCCTTCTATATGTAAGCATGTAATCCTTTGTTCCTTGCAGATAGCACATCACCTTCTCTCCAATGGTCCATGCTCGGGTTACTTTGGTAATAGCCAAGCATCCCAGTAGAAAAAGTAATGTCTGGTCGGGTGCATATCTGAAGATATTGTAGACTCCCAACTGCAGATGCGTATGGTATTTTCCTCATTTCATTCCTTTCTATATCACTACTAGGACATTGCTTTGAGTTAAACTTATCTCCTTTAACTATAGGTGCAGGTCCAGGTGAACAATTTTTCATTCCATATTTATCTAATACTTGAGATACATAAGCTTTCTGGGATATACCGAGTATGCCCTTAGCTCGATCCCGATGTATCTCAATACCAAGTACATATGAAGCTTCTCCCATATCTTTCATCTCAAAGTTATAGGAAATAAATTCTTTAGTTTCATTTAATATAGCAAGGTTATTACTTGCTAGTAGAATGTCATCCACATAAAGAATTAATATTATGAACTTATTCCCACTGACCTTGAGGTATGTACACCGATCAACAATATTTGGTTTGAACCCAAAGGTTGATATAATGGTGTTAAACTTTACATACCATTGTCGGGATGCTTGTTTAAGTCCATAAATTGATTTCTGTACTTTGCAAACCATAAGACTTCTACTATTATCAATGAAACCTTCTGGTTGGTTCATATAGACTTCTTCAGATAAATCCCCATTCAAAAATGTTGTTTTCACATCCATTTGTGGCTCTAGATCAAAATGAGCCACTAAGGCCATAATTACCATAAAAGAGTCCTTTGATGAGACTGGAGAAAAGGTCTCCTTATAATCAATGCCTTCCTTTTGTGTGAAACCTTTAGCAACTAATCTGGCCTTGTACTTTTCTATTTCACCATTTGAGTTCCTTTTGGTCTTAAAGACCCATTTGCCACCAATAGGTTTAACATTCTCTGGCGAAGGTACAAGGTCCCATACTTGATTTTTATCCATGGATATTAGTTCCTCCTTCATGGCATCAAGCCACTTAGAGGAATTTTCACAATTTATTGCTTGTGAAAAAGATAAGGGATTAATATCTTCAAAGTCTAAATTTGGTTATTGAAGGTATACAACATAATCGGATGAAATGGTAGACCTCCTTGATCGTGTGGATCTTCTTAATTCATCATTGGATCCTACATTTTCTATAGGCTCTTCAGGTTGCCCTTCATCATGAATATGATCAACTTTATCATTTACAACCTGACTAGGAGTGTGATCTACTTCCATTGGCTCATCCACTTGACCATTGTTCATGGGAACAAATATTGGATAGCTTATACAATTTTGACTGGGTGCAGGTGTGACTGGATTTTCCTGTACTTCATCAAATTAATAATTTTCAAGTAGATCATTCCCACTGATTAGACGATCCTCCAAGAATTTAGCCTTACCACTTTCAATTATCTTTCTTGGGTGAGATGGACAATAAAATCTATATCCCTTTGACCTTTTTGGATAACCAATAAAGAAACTGCTAGTGGTTCTTGGGTCAAATGCCTTCTCATGTGGATTGTAAATTCTAACTTCTGCGTGACATCCCTATATTTGCATGTAGTTCAAAGATGGTTTCCTTCCTGTCAATAATTCATATGGGGTTTTCTGGACAAACTTGCTAGGAACCTTATTTAATACATGCATTGCCGTCTTTAAAGCCTCACTCCATATGGTGGAAGGAAGGGACGAATTACAAAGCATTGCACGAACCATTTCCTTTAATGTTCAATTCCTTCTTTCAGCTACACCATTTTGACTTGGTGTTCCTGGCATTGTATATTGAGGTACAATACCCTCTTCCTGAAGGAAATGTGCAAATGGTCCCTTTCTTTGTCCCATCTCAGTGAACCTTCCATAATATTTGCCTCCTCTATCTGATCTGACTATCTTAATCACTTTACTTAATTGTTTCTCTACTTCGACTTTGAAGTCCTTAAAGGCTTGAAAAACCTCACTTTTGTCATTTAATAAGTAGAGATACATATATCGTGAATAGTCATCAATAAAAGTTGCAAAATACTTTTCCCCTGTAAAACAAGAGAAAAAGGTCCACTAATATCTGTGTGAATTATTTCTAATGTTCCACTACTCCTCTTGGCTCCCTTCTTAGAAGTGTTGGTTTGCTTAGCTTTTATGCATTCAACACATGACCCAAAATCAATAAAGTCTAAAGTCTCTAAAATGCCCTCCTTCACTAATCTTTGGATCCTTTCTCTGGAAATGTGTCCCAACCTTCTATGCCAAAGAAGTGATGATTTCTAATCTAACAATGTGCGTTTATTGCCAATAATATTATGTTGGACTGTAAAAGATTGCTCAAAATTAGGGCTTAGTTGAACTTTATAAAGATCATTTATTAAAACACAAGTACCAATCAAATTGGAGTTTTTATACAATGACAATTTTCCACTTTGAAGAAGGAAACCATAGTTTAATTTGTCTAGTCTGGAAACAAATATTAAATTTATATTATAGTTTGGTACATAAAAAGTATTTTCTAAGTCCAACAACATTCCATTGTCAAGGATTAATCTGCAAGTACCAACAACCTTTATGCGAGAGCCCAATTTATTTCCTGAATAAAGGATTTTTTCACACTCCGTTGGTTTCCTTTGATTCAGAAATCCCTGCAATGTATTGGAAATGTGCACGGTGGCACCAGAGTCAAGCCACCAACTATATAATGGAACATTTGAAAGATGACATTCATATGAAACAAGAGAAATTATACCATTCTTCTCTAACCATTTCTTGTACTCGAAGCACTCCTTCTTAGCATGTCCTTTCTTACGGCAGAAGAAGCATTTCATATTAGCCTTGCTTCCCTCGGCCTTTCCATCTGGCTTGGACACTCCACCTGAGATAGGAGCAGTTTCCTTCATTTTTCCTTTACCCTAGCGATCACGTTTGTCATGGGTACTTAAATACGCAACAGGGACCCCTTCATTCTTAAGTCTCTCTTCTTCTTGAACACACATGGCCAATAAATCATTAATTGACCATTTTTCCTTTTGTGTGTTGTAAGAAACCTTGAATGATCCATACTGACTAGGCAAGGAAGTTAAAATGAAACGAACAAGAAATGCATCAGAGATGGATAACTCCATCTCATTGAGTTGTGCGGCAATATCTCTCATCTCCATGATGTGTTCACGGATCCCACAAGAACCATTGTACTTCATAGAGCACATCTTAGCCATTAAGGTGCTAGCCCTAGACTTACTAGAAGAATCATATTGTTCCTCCACTACTTTTAGAAAATCTTTTGCCAATCCAGAAGTAGGAATGGACCGTCTAATATGCTTTCCAACATGTGCTTGCATAAGAAGAAAACTAAACCTATTAGATCATTCCCACTTATCATAATTGACCTTTTCTGTAGCAGTACTTTCCTCAGTAAGTGGTTGTGGTTTTTCCACTCGGAAAGCTAAGTCTAAGTCCATACACCCTAATGTAAACATGACCTTTTCTTTACATTCATTAAAGTTTGAACCATTGAGATTTGTAATGTTGTTATCACCACACAATGATGAGGAAATAACTACAATAATATAATTAAAAAAAATAACTTACATTAAACCACAAAGTAATTACAAAGTAAAAATTTGAGGTCTACTTTATTTTACTTTGATGATATTGATCACAATTAGTCATTATAAATTATCTTTGGATAAATTTTGTAACACTGGGCCGGATCAGTTACTAAATATAAGTCACACTCACTTAACAAGACTAACTCCATATGAACTTTATACTAATAAAATAATTTCACCTTTGGGCAATATATTTTATGTATCTAAAGTTCATATTGAACTTATTTCATGTGACTTACATCCACAAATGATGCACCTTTGGGTAATATCATTGTTACTTTAATTATATACAATATGGTGTTACTTGATTTTTGTTTGTGAAAGATATTATTCACAAAAATGGTTTCGTTCTGTAGTATAATACACAACTTCAAGATTAAATCATCCATCAGGAAGTCAGTAATTTTATGTACATAAGAAGTTCCAGCAACGGAACCAGAAGTATGTAAACAACACGGTCAACCGAAACCAGTAGATACATGATCTATCATTCCTAATTTCTAATCAAATCGGCAAAAATATTCATGAGTATCATCTTCACGTTGATTTGTAAAAGTACTTCCATCGAGGTTTTAAATAAAGAAAGTTAAAAGAAAGTGAACTTTGACAATGTTGAAGTATAGATGATACTCATACTAGAACAACACAGATGAGTGACTCGTTCCCATCTCGCAGATGTGTGATTGGTCCTTCTCAAACAGACCCGCGACTAGTCCTTCTCACGGCCGCCACAACGATGAGCCACATTATGATCAATCGGTAAATTATTACAAGCTATTCGTAATTGATATGCAACCTGTACATATCGAAAAACGAACAATACCTGTCTTTATTACTCATCTTCGACTGATCCACATTTTCGATGATGGAACGAACGTTATTAACAGACCTAATATATGTACATGAGTCCGTGCCAAAACTACGAAAAAAAATTGTCTGTCAAATGCTTTGACACACAACGCAAAGAACACCATAAGTACTTTGACAGTGTTAATTTTCTGTCACCACTGTCGCACCGGTGTAATAATTGAGTTTTGTGAAAATAAGAATATCACCGGATATAACCTGGCGTGGAGAATCGAACAATCGCTCTGATACATGATATCAGATCAGTGAAGGATCGCAACACATTGTCCGCAGTAGTGATCACAACACATCGTCTGCAGTCAACCCATGTGTGATCGGCATTGGATCCGACTGATCGGCATTGAATCACGGTAGATAGATGATACAAAGGTTGCCGCATCACCGAATCAAATAGCGCCGAAACATATAGGATTCATGTACCAGAAACAAAACTGTCAACTACACAACATCGCGACCGTCGCCGGTATAATATGTTCCGAGTTCAGTAAAACCCAATGCACGCTATTAACAAGATGTCCTTTCCGGTACTGCAGTAGATTAAGGTGTGAATTTACAGCGATGAGTAAAGAACCATGAATATCACTGCAAAAGCAATCCAACCTGCTTTGATACCATTGTTAGAGGGACATACCAGTATTCTAAGAAGCCTCCATGAAGATTGGTCTAGATTTTTTCTGTTGTGCAGAAACAACGGTCACGTCCAAATAACAGAGAAGGCAAGGAGCGTTTCCACATAAGCGAGCGTTCCCAAGCGGAAGCATACGTAAAAAGGAACAAGGTTTCTCTCTCCTGATGGATTATCCGAAGGGTTGAGTCGGTTACCAGGTCGCGTCCCATGGATAGAGGACCATCATTTATATAATAAATCATAAAGCCTCTTTATCCACCATGAAGAGGCTTGTCGGTAATGGGAAACCATCACATCTCCAATAGATGCATCCTTTTATGGAAATATTTTATCTAATATTATATTTATTTTGGGCCACACTAAAAGGTATTTAACAGTTTGTGGATACTCCTGCTAATTACACGGCAGACTGCACTATGATCAAGAACCTTAGCTCTCAGCTAGCGAAGTACCTTGTCATCTGTAATACAAAGTGTGATAGAGTGGCAGACTGCATGTGCTGCGAAGTGCCAAGTGGGCTGGTAATCAGGTTTTCTTTAAGTAGTTCTAGACTCAATGCCCGGATTTCCTCTCTAACATTGTTCGGGATGAAGCCACATTGGTTTAACCTGGATGTAACAACAATCCTTTTGTTTTGCCTTCATCGGGAGCGCCGGATGAATAAACAGTGTCCTAGGGTTCTGTAAGAGAAAATACATGCGGAATGAACACAAAGTTACAATATTCTCCCAATCTAAGCTTCCTTAGCACGGGAATAAATGTATGAAGATAGTCTCAAGTGAACAGAGTGGTAAGCAACTGTGCGAGATGCTCATCAGCTGGGGTAGATGATCCAGCCTCAATGACAGTCCGCCTTGAAAACCATCGAGCGTATTCTATGCGTTTGTAATCAGGTGCACGAGTCCGACACCATTGCACATTCTTTCTATTGTGGCTGCTTCAACAACTCGAATATTCCTTTGCACTCTTGGATCTCAAGTGTTTTGCAGTTTGCATGTCTTGTGAATGGTGTAAAAATACAAAATTGTGATTTTCGTAGTTCCAGGAATATCTTCCAAGATTAGAGCCTCTAACATCGTAGAAACACTGTATAATTATATATATACCTATACAAACAGTCATATATATGTGTAACTGCATAACAGGACCATGACAATTAACTGATGTGTACGTTAATGTTTGTATACATATCCATAACAAACACGGCATTATGTATGGATATTAAGGTCAAAACAGTCATATCTAGTATTTCTAACAAACCATCTCTGACTAATCGATTTAGCTATAGAATCCTTGAACTCATAATAGTTGTATGTTGTAGTACTGATAGAAACACGTATTAGCTGTAATTCAATGGCTATTGATTACAAACATATATAGACCCATCGTTATATACATAGTTATTATTTTCATTTAGTTACTTTTGAATATATGAATTATAAGTGGCACTGTAACCTACAACTTGATAGTCAAAATTCTTCTTAGCATATGTTGTCATTCCGTTTGCTAGTTAAAATTACGAGGAGAAGGGGCATCACTCTTTGCAGTGTGCGCGGCAGAGAAGGGCATCTCTGGTCATAGCGAGGTGCGCTGCGGAGAAGGTGTATCCCTAAAGGCAATGTTGGCGTTTCAGTCTCTGGAATTAACCCTGTTGGATTTTGGTTCCTTTAGTTTCAGTATCTGGAATTAACCCCGTCGATTTAACTACTAAAGGCAGGCTGACCCTTTGGTTTTGGTCGCACTAGTCTGCAGTATTGGGTTTTGGGTTCCCTGCTGGTATTGGTGGTGTTCATCCAAAAAATTCACTAGAAAAATCGAAGCAATGCCAGTCAACTTACAGGCAACACCAATGTGGCGTAGAAAATTCTGCATTAAAAATTCCATGAGCTATTTCCTATTAACTCAACAGTAAGGACCACCATTCCTAATTCACCGACAATTGCTTAGTTCCTTTTGCTATCAGATACCCAGCCAGTGTTTACATTGAACCACAGAGGCAGGGGAAGGGACCTTCAGGCTTCAGGGTAGGTGCACTAGCACAAAAGATAGCATATCGAAAAGATAGTTGTGAACTAGTTTTGAACATTCCACCATGCAACTTCATGCAAGACATGATCGTTGTCAAGATGCATCGGTCACTAAAGTTACACCACTGTCTTTCCAGCACATGCACCGGCTTTAGATGACAAATGTTTGTGGCACACTGAAGTTGTATTATAACTTTCCACCATGCCTGCCATGATCGTTGTCGAGATGCATCAGTCGCTACACCTAGCGCTGCTGTCTTTTTAGGTCAAAAAACCTAAATAGTACTTTTGGACATTTTAATTATTAAAATGGTACGATTCAGAACTTAGTTCCCAAAAGGGCACATTTTTGAGGGAATACGTCCCCTCGTAAGACACATTTCTACTTTAAAAAGCAATACGTCCCCAATGAGGACAGATTGCCTCCAGCAAAGCAATGTATCTCTAAAGAGGACGTATTGCTTTTCTTTATTTTTTTATTTTTTTAATTATGATACCATGTACGTTATATAAATACATATATATATATATATTAAATTGCTAAATGAACATAATCTACATTAACTTAGATACAATTAATCATATATTTTAAATAATAAATGAACATAATAAAATAATAACAGAATATTATATTTCATTAATACATAATATTTATAAATGTAGATAGAAGTATTTAAAATTAATGGATAAAATACTAAAATTATATATAATTTTAAATATGTTACATTTAAAATATATAATTTTAAATACTTCTAGTAACATATTTAAAATTATATATAAGTATTTAAATGTGATGTATTTAAAATTATATATACGTTACTAGAAGTATTTAAAATTATATAGTAACATATTCAAAATTGTATATTATTATACGTTACTGTATATTAAAATTATTGGAAACAATACTAAAATTATATATATGTAGTATTGTATCCATTAATTTTAAATTAATGGATAGAATACTAAAATTATTTACATTAATTTTAAAATATATAATTTTAAATATGTTACATTTAAAATATATAATTTAAAATTATCTACATTAATTGTGTTATATATAATTTTAAATACGTTACATTTAAAATATATAATTTTAAATACTTCTAGTAATGTATTTTAAAAATATAAGTATTTAAAATTAATGGATACAATACTAAAATGTAGATAGAAGTATTTAAAATATATAATTTAAATATATATAATTTTAGTATTGTATCCAATTATTTTGATATACAGTAACATATTTAAAATTAATGGATACAATACTAAAATTATATATTTATACATATATACGTATACATATTATATATATGGATACAATACTAAAATTATAAATAGATAGAAGTATTTAAAATTAATGGATACAATACTAAAATTAATATTTATACATATTATATATATTTATATATATAGTGCATATCATCATGTGCTATATGTTGCTATATTAGTTTTCTTTTTCTTTTTTCTAAGTTTACAAATAAATATATACATGTATACGTATATATGTATATATTTGTTTTATTTCTATAGTTTTAAACGTTACTATACAATTTTAGTATTGTATCCATTAATTTTAAATACTTCTATCTACATTTATAAATATTATGTATTAATGAATATAATATTCTGTTATTTTTTTATTATGTTCATTCATTATTTAAAATATATAGTTAATTGTATATAAGTTAATGTAGATTATGTTCATTTAGAAATTTAACATATATATGTATTTATATAAAGTACATGGTATCATAATTAAAAAAAGAAAAAAAGAAAATAAAAAATAATACGTCCTCTTTGGGGACGCATTGCTTTGCTGGAGGCAATGTGTCCCCATTGGGGACGTATTGCTTTTTAAAATAATAATGTGTCTCCTGAGGAGACGCATTGGTCTCACCAGGAGCAATGCGTCCTCTTTGGGGACGTATTGCCCCAGAAATGTGCCATTTTGAGAATTACGTTCTGAATCGTGTCATTTTGGTAATTAAAATATCGAAACGTACTATTTAGGTTTTTTGGCTGTCTTTCTAACACGCATCGGCTTTAGATGACAAATGTTTGCGGTGTGTTGTACATTCCGTAATGCCATAGCGTCGTTTCAGCAAAGTAAGGATCTTGTAGATATGGCCGTTGGGTATTCTGTAGTAAACAACGAATTTCAATTCTGTACGCCTCGGAATTTTATCTTCTACTATGTACATGTTGCCTCAAAATAGTGTTTTATGTGTATAACCAGTTAAACTACATCAACTCCATACCATTTATGTAGACTGGTTCAGAACTAAACAAGAATTCCATACTGGATTGCTTACTGCAGATTCTTTATGCAACCAACTGATTTAGAGTTGGATATTATAGCTTCATAGATATGTGCGATGTCACTGAAATGTTTGTTTACACTATTAAAATAATGCTCCAATGCTAACGTTGCTTAAACAATGCTTCTTTGCTGACTCTATTACCTCATTCTTCACTGAAATTATAAATGATTCAAGAGACCAAGCCATATGATGCACACTTCATATCTCCTCGTATGATTCAAATTAAGAAAAGAAAACAGCAGAATGCCTTTGGTTTGACATGTTATCTGCTTTAGGATCACAAAAGTGGCTGGTAGTGTTGCTCTGGACTGCAAAAGTAAGGGAGGGAGGGGAGGACGATGCCCATTGTAGTAGGCATATCAGAAGTTACATGACATAAACAGAAGTCAGCTGGTGAACGAAGAAAGGCATAGTAAGCAAAGTACTGAGAGGAAACTAAACTTATCTCATGACTTGTTCAGCTTTTGGTTTATATAGTTTCAAAATTACTTAGTTTCAACGGGTACTCAAATAATCGTTATTTCGGAAACATGACATGATGTTTTTATCTCAAAGTTAGTTCGATGGGACTATTGTACTATATTATTTATCTTTGTGGGGAAATGGGAATTCAATTTGACGTGTTCACTTCATTGGTGGTATTTGTATTTACATGTAACATATATGCTAATTTATGAGTTGCTTGTTTACGCTTGATATTTCTGTTGCGAAAGAAATATTTGGCTGTGTCGTTCGACTCCATGTAAGATTCTTCTTCTAAATAAATGAACTGAAAGAGTGGCTCATCGATATATTATTACTTGAAGAGTTGAATAAATTAGACTTTCCTTTGTTTGGTTGTCTTTGACATATGCGAAGTAGTCGACATGTTTAACTATTCAACAAAATTTATATGGATATTTTACGGGTTATTAAATCCCATGCTTACATTATATACAAGTGGAGTAAAACCTTTTGTTGTATTAGTCATAAATAATTAAATTGAAATAAATTAGGCATGTAAATGGATGTCTATGATTGAGACACTCGATCTGTATTTGCCTTTTGAAAATTAAAAAAAACGTATACAAATGAAACCAACTAGTCAACAAGGATCAAACTTTGAATTTTGATCTAAAATTTCCATTTAAATTTCAAAAAAGAAATTCAATATCAATACAGCTCAATCATTAAATTTTAGATCCAAAAATTTTGAATGTTGGGTCCAAAAACATAAAGGTTGAGATCCAAAAATTAGGTTTGAAATTATAAATATAGTGTGACCCATGTAATGGTTCACATAGCTCGACCAGTACCGACTCCTCAACTTACATGGGTGAGTCAACACATTTTTTGACTGGAATTCTTTTATAGATCGGGCTTAATGAAGGCAAATTGTCTATTTTACAAACGAATGTTAATTGTTTTTAGAATACAAAAAAAGTGTCTATTTACATACAAGCATCTCTATTTTTATTTTATTGATATTAAATTTGGTTGGACTTATCAAAATCTATGCATCTGAATATACACATGGACAAAATTGTAAGTTTTTGTCATGTTATGCAGGTTGGCGTAGATTTGTTAAACATGTTTGGTACATGTTGGATTTCTTTTAAAATTATCTATTCTTTGACTCGACCCACAACTCGTTTAACGATCAAAGTATGAATTCAAGCCTACCTAAAATATGCATACCTACATGTAATTCAGAAAGATAAATCCTTCAACTAATCCAACCAATAAAACATAAACTTATAGAGTAAATGTTCTATTAAAACCAGTAAATAGAGCATAAAATCAGTCTAGGATTCCTAAAAGCTCAAGAGTCTATCGATCCTATAATATCCAATCTGTAAATTATTATAAATGTAGGCAAATCGAGACAACCAAACATGCTTGTAGAGTTTGTGGAAGGATGCTTACTACTTCCGACTTTGCTAATGCTCAATAACATAATTTTGTTGGAAAAAGATTGTTCCAGCCCATGTCCTAATTGGATTTGGGTTTTTGAGTAGGAGTTGGCTTGTGTTGCCAAACCTAGTAGGAGTTAAATCTAATAGGAGAGAAGATGGCTCTCTATTTGCAACATTCGAACTGGATTAGGAATTGGACTATGAATTGGAGTAGAATTCCTAATTGCTACTACGTGCCATGGAGGCCTATAAATAGAGGCCTTGGGGGGAGGCCATTGATATCATCTCAATAGTTGTTTGTTGATGGTGCCTTCTGTGGTAGAAGAGCCTAGAAAACAAGAATAAATGGTGGTTCTCTCTAGTGGTAAGAGAGGTTCAGTGACTTTGCCTTGAAGTGAAATAGTGGCTGATAGTCAGTGGCATATTGGTGGTGCATTGACATCGACGACATATACGATCAGCACAGGAAGCACATCAGTTGGTGGCACTTTGTTGGTGTTGCGGTAGCGACTACGACAGTAGTCCATCCATTCAGTGAGGACACACATCTTCTGTCTTAGGCGGAGAGAGCTTACGGTTGGCGGTGAGGTAGGTGACCTCATCATGAGTAGAGGCAACCCGGTCAGCAGTCGCATCGGCAACAAGCAAGGAGACAACCATGTGTCTAATCCCCTACAACAATAGAGGTGTCATGAGGAAAAAAGATAAGTGAGATATTTTGTACACATTGGGTGTAATTTTGTTCTTTTTATCTTTGTTCTCATGTGAGGGGAGCTATCCAGATTTAGGGGTAATTAAATCTGGATGGTGCGAGTTGTAATCTTGATTACATAATGCATTTTGGTCGGTATTGTCTCGTGGTTTTTCTCTTATCGTCTTGGGGAGAGTTTTCCACATTAAATCTTACGCTTTCAGTTTTGTAGAACACGTCACTTTCCCACTACAATTCCTAAGAAGTGGTATCAGAACGAGGTTGAAAGGTTGAAGTAGAAGCGACAATGGCGTATAAAGATGGAAAAGTGCACATAGACAAGTTTGATGGCAAGGATTTTGGCTTCTAGATGATGAAGATTGAAGATTATCTGTACCAAAAGAAATTACATCAACCTCTGAAGGGGACTAAGCTTGAAGATATGAAATAGGAGAATTGGGATCTCCTTGATCGTCAGACACTTGGGGTGATCAGGTTGACATTGACACGGAATGTTGCATTCAACATTGCTAATGAGAAGATGAAGGCGGGACTTTTGAAGACATTAACAAATATGTACGAGAAGCCAACTACTACAAATAAGGTATATTTGATCATATTAATGAGTTCAACATCATAATTACTCAACTAAAATCATTGGAGATAGTGTTTGATGATGAAGTGAAAGCCCTTATCTTACTTTCCTCTTTGCTCAAGAGTTGGTCTTCTATAGTGACAGTAGTCAACAATTCGTCAGGAAGCATGAAGCTGAAGCTTGATGATATTTGGGATTTAATTTTGAGCAAAGACATCCACATAAGGGAATGTGGAAAATATCATTCTTCAGGTTTAGCTCTGTACCTTGAAGGTAGAGGAAGAAATCAAAGCCACAATTACGGTTCTAATCGCGGAATGTCAAAGACAAAGAGTAAAGAATGTTACTGTTGCGAAAAAGTTGGACACTTCAAGAAAGATTGTAAGATTTGGAAGGTGTCGCAAGAACTTGCCAAAGAACATGAGGATGATGACTTGAACAATATAGTTGTCATTGCAGAAGATCTAATATCAACAGTCCATGAGCAAGGATTGAACACAGAGGATGGTTTTGAGTGGACTATAGACACAAGACTGATGTGCCATGCTGCAACTCACAGGAAGTTCTTCACAAAATATAGAAGAGAGAACTTTGGTAATGTGAGGATGGGGAATGCTAGCTACTCAAAGATCATCGGGATTTGTGACGTCTACGTCAAAATAGATTTTAGGTGTACTATCATGCTCAAAGATGTTCGTCATGTTCCTTACTTGGGGCTTAGTGTAATTTTTGGTTCCTAGTTGGATAGGAGGGAATATCATCTTAGGTTTGGTGGTGGAATGTGCAAGGTAACAAATGATTGTTTGGTGATTGCTCGAGGCAGACTATGCTACAATTTATATAAAACCACATTGAGCTTGAGTGCTCAAAGTGAAGGTTCAGGAAGTCAAGAAGCCAACACCAGTTCAAAGGAGACGAGGAGGACTTGGAAGTACTCCTATAGATAGCCTCAAGTCTAAGCTATGGGATTCTCTCAATAATGTCAGCAAAGGTAGAAAGGTAAGTTTCTACAAGCATCAGGACGGCTCCCAATTAGAGAAGGTCGCTTCAAAGACTTCTTGTAGACAATGTGCACATGAGGAATAAGGACAATGCAATGGACATGTAGTTGATGCATGTAGAATGGAGGATCTGGCTCTTGAAGTGGGGTTACATCAATAAGGGGACATCAAAGGAAGGTTTCTGAGTCTTACAGAAAAAGTTTAGAAACAAAATTTTTATCTAGGATGGCTCGACACACAGGTCAAGGGGAGAAAAGAAATTTCCAAGTGTGGGCATGGAGAAAGAAGCAGCACTATGAGGATACTTCTTCTCAGTTTCTTGGGAACAAAGTGAATTCAGGGTGGTACTTCAAGAAAAGGGATGAAAATGACAAGATGGTGACATGCTTGAGGAGAATGACCACATATCTGAATCCATCACATGTGATAATGGAATCCAGAAGTTACTCTAAAATATTGTTGAATACGACGTATTCCTTATGGACCAGAGGGGGAGATCATTGGAAAAAGATTATTCCCATCCATGTCCTAATTTGATTTGGGCTTGAGTAGGAGTTGGCTTGTGTTGCCAGTCTTAGTTGGAGTTAAATTTAATAGGAGAGAAGATGGCTCTCTATTTGCAATATTGGAATTGGATTAGGAATTTAACTATGAATTAGAGTGGAATTCCTAATACCTAATACATGCCATGGAGGCCTATAAATAGAGGCCCTGGGGGAGGCCATTGAGATCATCCCATCAATTGTTTGTTGTTAGTGCCATCTATGGTAGAAGAGTTAGAAAATAAGAATAATTGGTGGTGCTCTCTTGTGGTAAGAGAGGGTCAATGAATTTTACATGAAGCAAAGTAGCAGCTGATAGTCAGCAACACATTGGTGGTACATCAACAACGACGGTGTATTCGATCAGCAGAGGACACACGTCAGTTGGTGGCACTACACTGGTATTGTGGCAATGACTATGACAGTAGTCCGTCTCTTAATCGTAGGATGCACATCTTCTCTCTCAGGCAGAGAGAGTTTATGGTTGGTGGCAAGGTAGGTGACCTCGTCAGGAGAAGAGGTGATCCAGTAAGCATTCGCAGTGGCAACATACAAGGGCACAACCATATGTTTGATCCCCTACAATGACAAAGGTGTCGTGAGGAGAAAAAGATAAGTGGGATATTTGGTACACGTTAGGTGGAATTATGTTCTTCCTATCATTATTATCGTGTGGGGGAGAGCTATCCGGATTTAGGGGTAATTAAATCTAGATAGTGTGAGTTGCAACCTTGATTACATAGTGCTTGTTGGTTGGTATTTCCCTGTGATTTTTCTCTTCTCATCTTGGGGAGAGTTTTTCACGTTAAATCTTGCACTTCCAGTTTTGCAGAACACGTCACTTTCCCATTACAATTCCCTTCAAATTCAAGGGTTATGGTGAAAATATGGTTATTGTAGACAAATAAATTGTTGCTTGCACGGAATTTTATTCACATCAAATTTAAAATATCGTATTAAGTTATACATGGAAAGGGCAAATGATAAGATCTACAACTTCTTGTTTGTTAGAATTTATACTTCTATGAAATATGTTGACAACACTGTGTTGGAACCTATAAGCACCTTGTTTGCCCAAGGAAATTGATTTTTGTTTTACCTTTTATGAATCATGGTATGTTATGGGTTTTCAAGTTAATATCTAAATGAGAATCAGCTTGATTTTGAGATTTAAAGTTAATATCCAAATTAAAAATGTGCTAGTTCTAAATTTATATTATGTTAATTCTAATGATTGACGTATTAATAGGGGTGTGAATGGGTAAATATATTTGATATTTATGATATTTATATTATATAATATAATAATATAAATATTCTTTATTTTTTGTTTATCTAATGTAATGTCCTAGATTTTGAGTTTGGTTCCGGGTTAGAGATTATAGATTGAGTATGTTTTGGGTGTATGACTTTGTATAGAAAATTAGCCTAGATGCATATTCAAACAAAATTTGCACAAAAAGATATTTCTTACACTCTAAATACATATATAACTTATATATTTCACATCTACAGTAACCTTAAGGGTAGTTTTAGTCTATTGCATATGTCCTTTAACAAATTCTAACTACTCAAACATCAAATTTTAGAATATTTGTTTTACTAAATACAACAAACCAAATAGTTTAATAGAGTATTAATTTTGCAAAATCCAACAAACCAAAAACAAACTTTTAGATTATTGATTTTTTAGACCCTACAAGCCAAATTGAAAAATTCATATTGGAAGATACTTCAAATTCCGTCTATCAATTATGTGTTAATGGAATTCCAATATTTTCAAATATTGGGATAATCTAAGGAGACAACATGCCCATAGTAGTTGTCCATGTGAGTTTTTAACAAGAAGATTATCATTATGGAGAAGCAAGGCAACAACTACTTTGATAGTCGAGCCAACCACCACTTCAATAAGACTCCTATAGATATTGACTTTGTGGATACAATAATCGAGTGACAATACTTCACCCCTGATGATTTTTTCTCATTGAATGCCTTGATCATCTCTTGGTTAATGATCAATGGATAGTATTAAGATTATAGTGGCACTATCCTTCCTAGAGTTGGACCATAATCCAACCCTTCTCATCCTTTCCATGGCGCATCAAATGTAGGCTTGTCACTTTGAAATGTGAGCAAGCTGGAACCTGATCTTAGAATTCAAGAACCACCTCCATCAACACTGGAACATGCACATGTCTTTCACTAAAGCACTAAAAGATTGGAACTTGCTACCTTAAACATGGATGGTGATAGACTCAAGAAGTGGTACAAGGAGAAAAGTCTTTTACTCCATCAAATTAACACAACTTAGGTACCTCTATCAACATATATAAATCCTTCTACCGAATTTCATATCATAAACCTAGAAGAGAAATATAATTCCATCCTTCTCTAAAATCGCACATCGCCTGGCTGGACGAAGTTGATGGTAGTACATGATTTGTTTACTCCTTCTTGAAGGCCCGTTGTAAACAAAACATGATAACATAATAAAAGAATTTCATAGGGCATTGGGTCATGGAGGAGAACTGACTACAAAGTATGGTTTGTGAGTACTTGCACTGTTTGGGAAATCGGTCCGCACGATCGCATATACTCCCACATATACCTATTCAGTCACCCTACCGCACCCCATATTACTAATCAATCCACTAAGTGGCCATGGGTCGCATATACTCCCTCTTGGCCGATTAAACTCCACTTTTCGAAAAGCCCACAACTAATGGTCATGTATTTCATACATACGTGCATATATATACACACATTTCATTATATATATAAATTGAGATATATAGTCATTGAATTATATGTATACATTATAATACATATAAAAAATTTCCACACGCATTTGTACATTTATTTGAATACCTTTTGATATATTAACATGTATAGATACATATACAATATACCTAAATATACAAACACATATTTGTGCATGTATATATACATTTTGATTTATTCACATTTATACACACTATACATATATTTGTACATTGATTTACATACATTTTAGTATTTGTACACATATTACAAACACATTCTATATATAGAAATATATACATATATAAGAATATCATACATCATACATGCATATTAATATGTTTATAAGTATATAGATGTACGTTCCTACTCTATATATTTTAATTTATGATCTTGCTATGTTATTTTATATATAATTAGTTTATTGAAATAAAAAAAAAATACAAAACTGCATATACTCCCATATATACTCTCGCATACCGCATATACTCTATGCAGTACCCTCTCCGCCCGTACACCGCATACCGCTTTCCTAAACCATGAGTACTTGCATGATCTTCTGACCCCATTCGGTAATCTGTAACCTAATATGATACATACATATAAGGGAAGCTTCAATGACATATCCCCGATTCTCATGACTCAAATTAAGAAAATTCTTAACCAGAATGAAATATATGATCTTGCCTTCATGATGGCCTTAGGCAAGGCCTCACGACCAGACGGAGTCATTACTGAATTTCTTTAGACTATTTAGGATTGTATTCAAGACTCAATTATCATATAAGTCAAACATCCTTTATTATCAAATAAATTGATACCAATATTGAATGCTTGTATTGTATTTATCACCAAAATCTAGGTATCCATTCCCTGTAGCGGTATCAGGACCAAATCCCCAAAAAGTATGATTTTAAGCTATTCTCTAGGATTGTAGATTAACACATCAAACCTCTTGTTGGTGGATAGATTTGCCCAAATCAATCTAGCTTTATCCTAGACAACAAAACCACTGATAACATTTGTATCATCCAAGAAGTGATAAACTCAATGAGATTTAAAAAAGGCAATTTTTTTCAAATGCACACTTTGTGGAGGGTACATTTTTTATCACTCATTTTCCAATGAATTTAATTAAGATAATTATGCAAATTATCACCTATGGTGAAACCTCAATCCTATTGGAAGGAAAACCTCTCCCTTCATTTAAGGTAGGCAAAGTGGTAAGGAAAGGTGATTCCATAAGTCCATATATCTTTGTCCTCTTCCTTGAAAGACGGAGTCAATCCACAACAAACTCAGTTAATGAGGGAAGCTGGAAGCCTATTACTTTACCAAGAAATGGTATTCCCCTCTCTTAGATTTTCTTTGGTGATCTCCTATTCCTCATGGTCAAAGTATCATACAACAAGGTAGAATCATCAAGAAAGTTATGCAAGACTTTTCCTTGGTCTCTCCACTATCTATTTCTAAAGACAAGTCAAGACTTTATTTCCTAAACAACACAATAGGAAGTGATAAAATAAGGATAACCATTGCACTTGGAATCCAACATACAAACAACTTCATTTGCTATCTGGGAGTACCTATATTCCACCATGGAGTGAATAAAATGACCCATAAAACTATTTCTAAATCAAAAAAAGTAAGAATGAACTCCATGAGATAGACACTATCTCTACTATATGGTAAAAATTACTCTAGTAAAATCAATCTTGCAAGACAGACCAACATATGGAATGCAAACAATGAGCCTATCACCCCTCCTTGTGTAACGGCATAACCATATTTTTTGGTACAATTCATTTGGTCAGGCAAATCCAAAGACAACAAGATGTCTTTGATCCCTTGAACGAAGGTAACCTAAAAAAAAAGATATAGGAGGTATGGGCATAAGAGATGCACATGATCAGACAATTTCACTTATGCTCAAGAGTTTTTGGGATTTTATAAACAACAAAGACATTATCTGGATGAAGATAATGAATGAAAAATATGTCAGAGATGGTGCTTCCATCTGCACCCCTCTTCTATAGCCTGGTCTTTCATCTAAAAATATATATCTAAATTAAAAGAGACTAGTCATATTACCATATGCAACGGTTTCAACACAAACGTTTGGTCAAGTCGTTGGTTGTTTGGTGAATCTAATCTACAATTTCTACCAAATCAGCACATATGTGAAGAGATTACTGGTCTTCAAGTAGGATATATGGTTAATTCAAGAGTATATTGAGACCGGAATTTCATTAACTCCTACCTTCCACAACAAACATGGGAAACCACAGCTCATATCCCACCACCTGATATCCTATTAGGTAATGATCTATGGATATGGCCAAGCATCATCCAAGGATGCCTCACCGCATGTTCATCATATAGATGGTGTTGTCTCTATAAAGATAAAATCATTGAGGGTAAGTGGAAGGAGAATTGGACTTCTAAACTACATGAACTTATCAAAGCCTTTCTATGGATCATGCAATTCAAACACTTCTAACTAATCATGAAAAACACAGGAGAAATGTCCTTCATTGTTTCCAGTCCCCAAACTTTTTGAGGATACCCTTATCCATTGCCTACGAGACTACACAATGAGCAAACTAGTTTTGGAGTTCTTCAGGACATGTGAAACTATTAGACATATGGACATCTAGTTGTCTATAATACTTAATTGGCTCAACACATAAAATGAAACTTGAAGAAATAATACCAATCCTCATCAAGTTGGCACCTTTGTCCAGTCTGTAATGACTTCATTCATACAAAGAGGTAGAGCTCAAGACATTCTATTTGTCACTTCCTAATATTGTGTAATAAATCCATTCTCAACACAGCCTCCTCTTGACTTAATGAATAGCACGTGAAAACCAATTTGGGAGTTCTTCAGGCCATGTGAAACTATTAAACATATGAACTTCTAGTTGGCTATCAAATTTAATTGTCTCAACACATAAAATGAAACTTTAAGAAAAAATTTCAATCCTCATCTGGTTGCACCTTTATTTAGAAGCCACAACAACAACTATTGGCATACACATCATTGACCATAAAGGAAAATGCATCCTTGGAATGAGCTCTAAGACAACTATCACATCTTCCTTGGAAGTTGAAATTTAGGTGATCCTTGTTGTTGTTGTTCTCTGTAATAGTAGGGGCTAGTTTAATTAAACAATCCTCTCATATTGCAAACAAGCAGTCTCAGTGCCAACCATGGAGTAAAATCCTATGGACACCTTATTCTATCTATCAGACATTACAAAAACCTCTCCTTACCCCCGTCCACCCTTAAGCTAACTTTCATACCTAGAAATCTAAATGTAGTTATAGATTCCTTAGCTAAACTAGATCCAAGCTCCGGTACTTCTATCCTTTTAAATCTGGTTAAACCTGTTTGGTTTCCTCACAATATGAATTTGAGTATGAACACATTCTAAATTGCACCAGAGAGCTAGATAACTAACTCAAAACTGCTACTTTTGTCCAAATAAGTGCCCATAGTAGGAATCATTAAAAGTGGTTTCTTACTACATAAACATGTTAGATTGAGCCCATAACCATGGCAAAGGTAGTGTGAACAAAATTGGGAACAATCAAGTCAAATGGCTGTGGTTCTATCAACTATTGAAAATATGTAGTGGTCTTGATGTTTTATGAAATACAACTATAGCCTAGAAGCTTACATAACTTGTTGCATTTTGCATCTGACACTCTCTCTACATACATAAACATAAATCCCTTTGAGCATCTACAAATCTAGGGCATGCTTTTGAAATTCCAAACACATGGATTGAAAGATTACTATTGGATTTACCCTTACAACAAAAACACTAAGGTCAAACATTGTTTGCTTTATCATCTAGCATTTTACATATTTTTCAATGAATGATCATCCCAAAACACAATAAAGACCATTGACTTTTGATTGCTTTGAAAAATATTTAAGATTAACAAGTATGAAAATTTTAGGTAGGTATATGCAATGGTAAATTTTATATCCATATGTTTGACTTTGGAAATGAAATTTTTTTAAAGAGTTTTACAAATGTATCGCATTCTCTCACCATCACATGACCCTTTCATTATCATATCTTGCAAGCAAACACACATATGCATATATTAGCTCATTGGAAGACCCACCGATGTTAGCATCATAAAGTTTATGAATCAAATGTAACCTAATAAGTATAAAAATAATATATATAGTTGTATTATCAACTAAAAATCTGTAAATATATTAATACAAAATGGTTATATATGCACCCAAGTAAAAAAAAATGTGTAAATATGCACATGTGAATGCCTATGTGAGTTAGTAGGTAGTTATATTCAATGGCAATTTCCAATTGTCATATTGATCTTAAAAAGTAGGCCACTCCATCATGTTATTTAAATGTATTTCATGTTCTCACCATGATAACTCAATTGATCATCTCTCTATGTCTGTCTCACACGTATGCACACATTCTCTCATTGGATGATCCACAAATGTATGTCAACACAATTATTAGGGCATATGTAATCTAAATAGTATAGAAATGATCTATATAATATTATTATTGGAGTAGAATGGTTTAAACATGTAGATACAAAATAGGTATATATACACTTAGGTACACAATTCTGTATATTTGTGTGCATCATCTCTCATTAGATGAGCCACAAATGACAAATTCGAACATTTTTTAATAATACATAATCAAAAAGTATACCAAAATCAATACAATTAGATTTAAGTATTGTAAACATGCAAAATAAAGTCTGCTATAAATAAATTAATGTACTTGGCACATACACAAACCTCTACAAGGGATAATGTATTAACTTGTTTACATGACTATATTTAACTAAATAATCTATATAAAGTAAAATATTTGTTTAAACTATTGACACCCTATTTTTAGTCATTTCAAAATTGAGATTTTATACGCAATGTGGATCAGAATTAAAGCATATCGGTCCATTTCCAAAATTAATAATCATAAACTAAGTGTCCATGAATCAAATCATGTTATTTGCACATGCTCAAATCAAATAGATGTAATTGTGAACTATCTATTTTACCTTTATTACCTAAATCTATATGTAAGGCAATATGGTTAGTATTAACTTAGGACAGAGCACTAAGAAATTATATAGTCTATGAATTAGAACTTGTAAAGTATGCATTTTATACCCTAATACACTACATGGCATAATGGGACATTAGTAATTGTTAATAGATTCAAAAGACCACAAGACTTAAGGTGAATATAAAACTAGACACTAGAAATGATTTCAAAATCACAATGGTTGATATTAATCCATTGACTTCGCCAAAGAAAAATCCTAACAGATCAAAATGACCAAGGCACATCTGCAAACACATAAAAATTCCCACAATAGGAAACAATTTTCCCAAAAAAACACTTACCTAATGGATATTCCATCACATAATACCTCGGTTGGTTGTCACTGTCGAAGAATGTGACTATAACTCATAGACCCAAACACAATCCCACTAGACTATGTTCAAATCAAACAAACAATTAATCCCAACCATGCTCCAAACCAAGATCCAATCCAAAGCGTGCCTCAAAACATGCAACTACCCCTTCATTTACACCTGCCATGCTAATTTTGATTTTTTTCTACAAGATTGAGGCCAAAGTGGGCATCCCCTTGGGACATTTATGGATTTGGAGTTTACAGACTCCATTGGAAGTGCTTGCAGCTATCATGCATTTTTGAAGAGATTATCTACAATGTATTTCAAAAAATCTCATGATAACAACTTCGGCCGATTCTCATATCATTTATTTGAAATTCTCAATGCATAGATGATGTCCTCACAAATTGTGCCTAGGTATTTTTTTCTTATTTTGAAAATAAAGAAACAAACAATATCAAACTAGTTGCAACCCATTTTTGCTCATTCAATATCAAACGATAAATGTTATTTTTCTATCTAATGGCTAAGTTCATTATGTTTTTTAAATTTTCCTCATGTATACACATTTTCCCACATATTCCACATTTTCCCACATTTTTATACATTTCCTATATTTTCAACATTTTCTCATTTTCCCACTCTTTTCAATATTTTATTATATTTTCTACTTATTTTACCTATCTACCACTCAGTAATATTTTGGGAAAAAAATCTTTTATCTAGACTTAAATGCAATTAGCACCATCACTTCCTCTCTTTTATAAGCCTTCCTCATAATTTTCCCAGTTGAATTGTCCTAAAAATTGTTTCCTTTTCCCCATGGATAATTCAATTGCCTTAGCCTGTATAGAAATGCATATCTTTTTTGGATCATAATAAAAGATAATCCTAAATTAATGCCTTTCTCTCACCTTTATTATTTTATTAGCTTTTTGTTCAAAATTTGTGTTATCTTTGATATTCTCCAGATCATTCATGAAGCATCCATAAAATTAGAAAATTGACATACCCAGCCCGAGCCACCAGGTTGATGGGAGCAATCCATCGGTGCCACGTAGTTGATCTTTAGGTAAATCCTTGTGACGCACACATTAATGCAATCCTCCAGCTCTTCCAGAACCTTCCAGTTGGAAACCCAGAATCCAAATTCTATCCCACAAACAGACCATCGTACCACCATATTCCAGACCCTTTACGTCTCTCCTGAAGCCACACAATGAACTATCTCCCCCTTATTTTTTCCATTACATGTGATCAGAAGATCCTTCTTCTGACACCAACCACTCCTATTAATGTCGATAAATTACTCAATAACTACTTCTTTCTCATAATTGATGCTCGATAACTACTTCTTTATCATAAATTTTGGCATTTGCACACTATTTTCAAAGATCTAAGATCTCATCTACCCAATCTCTCACCACTCTCTCTCTCTCTCCCTAAGCATCGATTCCAACTTCCAGTGATGTATCTCCATCGTGAAAGGTCATGAGGTGATTGGGACCACAAAACACACAAATACTTGCACCTTTAGGGATATGATGGGAAAGTCATGACCATCTCCAATGTCAAAGGTCCACCAAAATAAAAAACCCTTTTTATCATCTTTTATGTTGTTTTCGTTAACCATAACTCGATCACCTCCATTTTTATCTGAGATGACTAATAAAAGATTCAATATCGTTCATTGGACAAGATGAGGGTGCTAACACATTCTAGACTCATAACAAGATCACAAAGTCCAATCTCTAAATTAACACATACCTTTCAGATATGTCCAAGAGTGGAGTTAAAATTGGTTTTTTAGTATTTTCCTACTGAAATAAACACTCACTCTCATTTTTCCTTATTTTACAAATAATCTGGGTGGCAAATCAGAAAGGCTTATAAATTATAATTTTCCTTTTATTTTTCATTATTTTCATGATAGTAGGATCCATGTGATAGTTTCAAGTCGGATACAATAGTTTGGTAACTCTATTGGAATAGCTGACCATCTGAGTTGCATTTTCTTTGTTGTCATCTTACCTTTTACTGATCAATTGAGACTTTTATTTTTTTGTCTGCTTTTTTTTGCTTCCATTTTTGTCAAATCCATAATTCTTCCAAAATTCTTTTCAAGGCGAATTTTATCATTTTCTTATGTTTTTCTTTCATAAAAAAACTTCACAAGGAATACTCTGATCTTCCATAGATTCTTTTCATTGCCTCTTTTATTTTCCTAGAACTTCATTAAGTCTACAAGACCCTATTGTCTTGCCAGTGAAAGAGATGAGTTTTCTTGTCACTCGATTTATCCCATTATTTTGTCACATTACAACAACTGCCACATTTAGTAATAATCACCTCTTTTTGGGTTAGCCTCCACTTGCCTTCTAGAATTTGCTTCTGCTTCCCTTTTAGGGTTTGCCCCCATAGTCCTCCTTTTCTATTTTCTTTTTATTTTATTATTTATTAAAAAATAGAAAAAATAAAAGAAGAGAGAAAAGAATGAGAGATGTTTTCATGATGGACAAGATCTTGTCTTGTCTAATAACTACATGATTGTTCCCTTATATTCTTATCATTTATCATTAATATTTTATTATTGTGGCAGTTCTTCAGAAGATATTAAAAGGTTACACCTAAAGAATGCACACCTACAAACCCATGTCATGGAAATGATTCCAACATGCACATTGGATCCCTAAAAATGGTGTGGTTTTTTTAGTAAAGGTACTGACACAACATTAAGATGGACGTCCAAAGTCCTTGTAGATATCCTCTTGTGTAGCACTCTCGACTGATTACATCCACTGTAGTCACGAGGTACATTGGGAGCAGTACCCATACTGTTGAACCTGGGTTACTCCCATTATTAATGTCATCACTCCATAGAGAAGATAACGATCAACCCCTCCTATGTTGATCATTATTGAGTGAGGATGTAAATAACATCTAAACACATGGGTTAAAATTGGGAAATTTATCTTCTATACAAGCATCTTATGCTTGTTTGTTCTACGAAGATCTTGATTGTTGTATGATTTTCCACTCCTAATATTTTTAAAGGATTATTCTTTAAATTTTAATAATTCTTCACAGATTATTTGTCTGTTTCTAAAATCCTAATATTCAAAACATTCTTATCAAGGCAATAATCTCAAATAAACAATTTTAACAAAGTAACGATCTCAATATTCTCACATAATATCAAATAATCTCAAATCAACAATCTTATAATACAAATGATATCACATGACCTCAGAGGAACCTAAATCATTGCAAATGATCTCCAACATTAACAATATTTTATCTATAATCTTTTTCAAACTTGAAAATCTTTGGAAGATCTCTAACCATCTCAAATGATCTCTCTCGCACAACAAGTTTATTCAATAATATTAAGTGAACACACTTTACAAATAAAAAAATAAAGTAAATTAAAAATAAAAATATACTCAACACAAAAAGAAAAGTTCTTTATGAAAGAAAAATATCTTTCGAAAAACAAAAAATGGAAATTTCTTTTTGAAATGAAAAAAAAGAAAAAACTATTTGAAGACAAAAAAGAAAACCAATACAAAACAAATAAGAATATTCTTTTTTAAAAATTATGTTTATTTTAAAAAATAAAATTTCTCTCCAGAACAAAAAAAAATCTAAATAAAAAAGAAAAATCTTATTAAATCAAAAAACTATTTTCAAAACAAAACATATTACCCCTTTCAAAAAAGAGAATAATCATTTTTTCAAAAAGGAAAAACAACATACTTTTTTTGAATACTTTAAAAAATAGATAGTTAAAAAAATCCTAACAAAACCTTCTCAAAAAAATTGGAAAAAGAAGTTCAAAATTCTTTAAAAAATTTTGAAAAAAGGAAGAATCTTTTTGGAAAAGAAACATTATTTTAAAAAAGATCACCAAATGTTGAACCATGTTTTAAAACTCAACAAATTTGAAAAATCTTAACAAAAAAAAACAAAGTTGGAAAGTGTTTTCAGAACTCAACAAAAATAAGAAAAACAATTACAAACTTGGACAACCTTGGCAAAGGTCTTCAAAATTGATTCACATCGAAAGGCTTCCCGATTGTTGTCTCTTCTTATAAACAACTACTCATACCCAAACTCTTTGATATCCACTAAAAGGTTACCAAAATGCTATTAAAATACTTTGAGAGCTTTTGAATCTTCATCTTCGATCGCACATGAGCTAAATAGCCGTCCTTTTTATAAAACTTTGCCAAAATACCTTAACCTTCCAAGGACTACAACTCCAAGCATGTAGCCTTACGGAGAGAGGATGCCTGATTTAGCAAGACTGAGAAATGCATGGCCATGCTTATGTGAGTCAATATGTGATATTGAGCTTACATGTATCTCAGACAATCTTCTCTAGTTAGAGAAACATGGATTAAATGATTGAAGAGGATGATGATCCATGCCTTAAGTTCAATTTGGATATTAGAGACAAAGGAACTATACAAATGTTGTAACACCAATCACATATTGTGGGATGAAGTTGTTCTTCAACTCTCCATTTACATGGCTAGCAATGATGTTTTACTAGATACCGCTCTTTGCTTGTGATGTCATAAACTAGTTATGGACATTCATTTCAAATGAAATTTTGAATCTATAGGTTCACGCACATAGGATATACTTGGAATATGAGTTTAATCATGAACGATAATTGAATTGAAAATGAAAGTGTTTAGGTATTCAATTTAAATGACAATTGACTGACTGAACTCTAAACCGAATGGTTCAAGTGTTGAATCGATAGGTTGGAGTGTCAAGTTGATTGGAAAGTAAATTGACTCAATTCTGGATGAACCAGAGCATGAACCAATCGGTTCACTGAGTGAATCGTTCATCTCAAGGTCGTCAAACAAACAGTCCATGTGATGAACCGCCTGGTTAATGTATCAATTGTATTGCATCAATGATTAGTGTTGATGTCATGTTTTGCATTAATTGGACTACAATTGACAATACCATTGTGATTGGGAAACATGTTTAAGAGACGGTTCACTGGGTGATCCAATGGGCTCAACAGATAGGTTCACCTAAGACCCACTCATCTTTCCACTCGGAGGAGTCAAAATTTTATGAAATTTCAGTCTTTTCCAACCCCCCACAGACTCATAACGCTGACCCTAACCCTCCTATAAATATAGGGATACTGGGGGCATCCTAGATACAACATCAAATGCTCTAACAATTGTTTTCTTCTCTAGTTGTGGCAACTGAGAGAACTCTAGCAATTCCTACCCAATAAAGGGAGGATAGCAAGGGAGAACAATTGTGGGATAGCAAGTTGGTGCTAGTATTGGTATGGTATGTCAAAAGAGTCAATCATGTGATGATTGACATGACATAAACAATAAAGCATTTGATTAATACTCATAAAGGTAAGCTTCCAATTCATTCCATTTCATTCAGTTATGAGATATTGAGGAAACATTATGAATTTCTGAAGAATGACAATACCCAATAACGCATGTCTTAAAGTATTATCCTTTGAGGATAAAATCATATGAATTTTAAGAGTGTGTACATTCTTATTATGTCGCTAGTCATTTGTTACTGTGGAAGGTAGATATAAACCAGTAACACATAAGACTAGAGTGTGGGTTGGTTGATGACAAAATCTCATTAGTCATGATATGGCAATATTTCACATTGGCAGTGAAAGTCCATAACACCTATGACTTCACAAGAAAAGAGCGGTGCCTAGTCGCACATCAGTGCTACCCAAGTGAAATTGAAAGTTGGAGAACAACTTTCAATCCTACAATCCGTGAATGGTGTTATAGTGAATGTATAATTCCTTTATCTCTGATATCTCGAATGAACTCAAAGCATGGAACAGTCATCCTGTCAAATTTCATTTACTTTCTTGATCTTAGAGTAGACTGGAGGAGATATGTATGACATCAATATCACATATTGATTCACACATGTGTGTGCACACCTATCTCAATCCTACTCATCAAGTGGCCATGGATATCAAACTCCCTCAAGAGGGACAAATCACATATCTATCACTCACCCCTCAAAAGCCCCATGTGTCAAAGCCACCCAATCATCACCTTTATAACAACCCATGTTTTAAGACTGCATTTGATGATGTCAAAGTGTACCCAACGACATGTGTTGAGTGTAGTGATTTCAGGTCAAAGAATCACACTCACCACCATCACTGTGAGATGTAATTGTGACTACCATGTCATGGTTCTGTGTGTCAAACTCACGGTGGGTCTGTCCGGTACACTTGTTCTCTAACAAGTACCTATGTGTTTGCTTTGATATCTCCATATCATGACTAACGAGATTCTGTCATCAACGAACACCACAATCTAGTCTTGTGTGTCATTGCTGTCTATCTACCTTCCATAATGACATCTGACTAGGGACATAATAAGAATGTACAAACACTTAGCATCTGTATGATCTCTTCATTTAGGTCCTCAACCTGAAAGCATATGTCATTGAGTACTATCATTCTCTAGACATTCAATATGTTCTATCATTATCTCATATGACTAAACCAGAAAGAATTGAAAGCTTGCCATTTATGTTTATCAAATCAATCTTAATGTATCCCACCAGTCATCCCATGAGGCTAATGCTCGCTCCCAAGTCGTCCAACCCTTTTCTTTCTATGTTATATCCAACACAAAAGGGTATATTGAATGCCCCTAGATCCTTCTTCTTTGTTGGTAGCTCATCTTGAATAAAGCTGCTCAAAATTTTGGCCAAATGCATTGTTTTAATGTGGTCCCCTCTCCTTCTTTTTGTGATTAAGTCCTTGAAGAATGTAGCATATGTAGGCATTTCTTCTATTGCATCTAGAAATGGGATATCTAGATGTAACTTCTTTACCGCCTTCATAAACTTATCATATCTCTTCTTTAGGTGGGATTTAATAAATTTGTAGGGAAATGGGACCTCCGAGCATAGAGATTTATTTTTGTAAAGTCTTCTTCTAAAGGATTTGGGTTCTTGACCTTTGTACCCCTCTTCTTTTTGCCTTTTTCTCCTTTGTTGTCCTAACAGTGGGCTCTTCTCTTTTAGATTTCTCTTGCACAATTACTTCTTTAGGTTGTGGTTCAATACAGTCTCTTTCCTCTGTGGTGTTCTTGGTACCAGAATCTTCCAGTGTCCTTCTAGATCAAAGGGTGGCCATCTTGGCAGTCTCTGTGTTTGACAGGATTTTCCTGGAATGATTCTTCACAAGCTTTGCCAACTAGGCTAGTTGTTGATCAATTTGTCTTTGATGTGTTTGCATGCCCACCATCTAAGTTTGCATTGTGGTTACCACTCCCGAGTTTGTGATGGCGCTTTGGGTGAATTGGTAATTTATCAAAGATTGCCTCTTTGCAAAATCAAACAATTCAACGATCATGCCAGGCTGGTTGTTATCCTTGGTCTGATTTTGATATCAATTTTGTCCTTGATTCATGACTAACATTTTTGTTTTGATTTTGATAATTGTTCTTATTTGAATGATAGCTAATAGTTTTGCTTATTGATTTGGTCCACCTTTCTTCTCAAATCTTGGAGGCGTTTAGACAAACTACTCAATTAATGAGAGTTCTCAACAACATCTTTGTTTCTGTAATTGAATCTTGGATGGTCTGGTCATTTAAAGTTTATATAAGAGACATTTTTTGTCTCTTCTTCACTTTCACTTTCTTCACTTTCTTCTGGCCATGTGTAGATACAATTATCTACTCCATGGCCTCCTTTACCACATGTAACACACTTCATGACTTTCTCAATGAGTTTCTTACCCTTGCCTCTAGTGTCTTTTAATTGTTTGTCGTCTGTGTCAATCTCGGGCGGCAATTCAGTGACTGACAAAGGATCTCCCTCCTCTCGATCCCTTTGTACACTGGCAAGCCCTCTCTCTCATGTTCTGGGGCTCTTGCAGGATCCTGCGTGAGAGAGGAAAAGGCCCAAACTAGTCGGTCTAGAGAGAAAGCCCATCAGATCAATTGAACTAGTAAGCCACAGTCGAACTGATCAACCAAGTTGTGAACCAACAATTTGAAGTAACTGAACCAGATCCCTATGCAAGTAAACTGCCTCATCCATGTCACGTGATCCAGTACGTTCAATCACCATCAGACGATTGGGGGTTTACCCCTTTCTGGTAATTTCTCCTCCTCTCTACTTGAAAATCAAATAAATGGACGAATCTTGCAAAAATTGTATCTAATGAATCCTAGCTCCAAAAATTACAAGTAAATATTCAATCATGATCAATAAAACCCAATGAATTTATTAAAAATATTTGTGGAGCCTAATTCCTAATGGATTTCACTGATATCCCAAGATATTGATCCTTTGCTTATACTTTGGTCTAAATGACTCTATTTGTGGTTCATTTTGACTAAGCACTGAAGACCCTAATTTTTTGGCTCTGATATCTCTATTGAGACTCTAAAAGCATACTTGACCCATTAGTGATCTAGAACCATATTTGTAGACTTTATTCAATCTTGAATATGATGATGACAACTTAATATTACGTTTGGCCTGAATCTTGTGGAATATTATGATCTATTGACCTAAAACTTGATCTCTTATCTACTTATTATACTAATCAGAATTTGATCTAATTTTGAACACCAATGATGTTAGAACATGATGATGATCTAAATACTTGATTATGACTTGAATATTGATCATGAAAATTCGGGTTAACACATATGATCCTAGAAAACCTAGGTAGGTCATTCACACTCAAAATTATGCTTGACACTTGAATAAAGTTGGACATTTGGAAATATTGTTGATTATAAGTGGATGACCTAACCTTAAGGATGACATAGGAAATTGTAACCCTAATCTCAAATATTGAAACATTATTTTCAAATATAATGATCTTGACCCTTGATCCATATATTGTTGATTTAGGATCTGACTCAAAGGGTTGACCTATTCCTCGTTGAGATTTTGTACTCTAAATCTTTGGTGAAAGGTAAGCTATTATATTTCCTCCTTGGTTGTATTGAAGATACTTTTTATGTATCTCTTGATTGTATACTTGTCTATATACTTGTTTGAGCTAGTATTTCCTACTAATTAGTCTTCTATTTTTCCTATTATATTTTGAGAAAAATATGAGAACATAAATGATATTGCCCATTATGAATGCAAGTAGCCTCCAACTCTCATATTGAAGGTGGTGATTGTGATTCTTAGAACTGAAATCACTACACTCGTCACATGTTGTTGGGTATGCTTTGATATCATTAAACACAGTCTTGAAACATGGGTTGTTATAAAGGTGATGATTGGGTGACTTTGACACATGGAGATAAATTGTGAGTGATAGATATGGGATTTATCCCTCCTACTGGAGATTGTTATCTTGGCCACTTGATAAGCAAGTTTTAGAAATGCATGTGCATGTACATGTGAATATTATATGATATTGAGGTCACATTATCTTAGATAGTATGTTGTTGGTTCAAGGAACATGGATTGAACGTTGAGATGATGATGATTCCATGCCTCAAGTTCATCCTGGATATTAGTGATAAAGGGATTATACAATTACTAGAACACCTTACACAAATTGTAGGTTGAAGTTGTTCTCCAACTTTCTATTCACTTGGGTAGCACTGATGTGTGACTAAGCACCTCTCCTTGCTTTTGATGTCATAAGTTAGTTATGGACATTCACTACCAACTTGATATGGGACCTATAAGGTCACATACATAGGAACCCATATAGAAGAGGATTTTATCTTGAATGATGATTGGATCGATTATTAAAATGTTTAAGTATTTAATTCATGCAATAGATTGATAGATTGGCTGACTGAACTACCAAAAAATAGGGTGACATGCTCGTTTGGGCAGCCATATGAGTGTTTCAAGTGTTGAGACAACCATTTGGGTTATCATGATAATCAGAGTTTGAATTGGTTAAGTTATGCATAAATTGAGGAGTGAACCGATCGATTCAATATGTTGAACCGACCGACTTAGCTTAGGTAAGCTAGACATACGTCTGGGTGAATGAGACAAGCTTCTTGCATGGATGAGATGGCTCAGTTGGGGCCAAACCAAGGGTCTGGATGTTTCCCAAACTTGTTTTCATAGCACATTACTAGTGATGTAATGAACTAATATGCGATGTTAATTGGAATTGGAATTACCAAATTCATATGCGATGGTGAAACTGCCAAACGGGCATTTGGCAATGCAAGATGACCGTCTCGAGTGAACAGACGACCGTATCGTGGCTTGCAAGTTGTGAAAATTCAAGATTTTCCACTCCCACACAATCTTGTACCGACTCAAAACCCTGGCCCTAGCCCCACCTATAAATAGAGGGGTACTGGGGGGCTTCCCAGAAAACAACAACATCAATTGAGAATCATTTTCTCTGACAATTAGTGTCCTCTTTGGTTGTCGTAATCGAGAGAGACCAAAAAAGTCCTACCCGACAAGGGAGGGATATCTTTAAGAGAGAACAACTGAGAGTGGTAGTTGTGAGAGAGCACGTTGGTGACTAGTACGTCAATGGGAGGGCCAACTCCTTCATGTTTATTCTATTTGAACAACAAGAGTTCTTGTTGGTCCATGTGGACTACTCTAGAGACAAGAGTCTTTTGGCTTCTTCTTGGGGAGAAAAGTTAGCCTATAGTCTGTGGTGAGATCATAGGAGTCGCTACATAAATTTTCGTGTTTGTTGTTCGTGGTGAAGACCAAGAGCTTCACAACCACTGTCTATTTGCAACTAGTTCACATTGAAGCGAGTTTTTTCACTGGACTTGCACTAGGACCAATATAACTCCTTAAACCATCATTCCTATTTCATAGTAGTTGATGCGATTTGTCTGTTATGGGACTACAGATAGATAGAATTTTTGTTTTCCCTGCTATACTATGTGCCCATATTTCCCAACAATGGTATCAGAGCCACACCAATTCACAATGGTTTAGATAATTTCTATGTTCGAATTTTAGGTTTAATCATTTATTTATTGCATTTGATGTGTATATTTAAACTGTCTCGTATGTGTATCCAATCAAATACCACATAATTCCAAACTAATATATATATATACATATATATGCATATACATATATATATATACATATACATATATATACATATACATATACATATACATATATATACATATACATATATATATACATATATATATGCAATTTACACACATTGTACTAAAAGAGGTTTTGATGGTGGATGTGTAGCGTGGTTATGGGAAATACTCTATTTCTATGTGTGGTTGGATGGTATGTTTTTATTCTTGTTAATCTCAGTCTACGTACCAAACCTCTACCTCCCTCTTCTCAATGGAAAGTTAATTCTTTCCTACACTTGCTCCCCTCAAACATAACTCTAGGTTTCTCTTTACAGTGTAATAAAGTAGCAATATGATAGTTTCTTTTATTCCAAAAACAAGTAATATGATCATCGTCGGATGAGACGACCAGTTCATGAGATGAGCCACTGTTTGGAGGACCATGAAGGATAGAAAAATGGAACAAAACAACTGCCTGGTGGGCCCAACCAAACATGTGGAAGGAGTATAGACATTGATTGGACTGGACGCTACACAAACGTCCATGCTAACAACCAACTGACCAAGAGGTGAGACGACCGGTTCAAGGGTTGAACCCATCTACCCAGTTTGGCAAGCACAGGTCTACACCAATAGCAGGTTCATACATGTGATGTAATGATTGACCTACGAGGTAGTAAATCCTTGTGGCTAAGGAATTATAAGTAGACATGGCCATAACCATTGATGTTTGTTTTATATTGCATGTTTATGCTGTGGGATACAACATGTATATGATACGTACTATATATGTGGTGATTGGTTACAATATATGTATATGGTATTTATAAAATCCCTCAAATCAAATATATTAAGTCTAAGATGCTTTCCAGTAGAAATACACATGAAAAGATTATTTGACTAAGCATAGGTTACTCTAAAGCATGGTTTGTCATCTACCTCATTGAAGTGTGATGGTAGTAATGTAGGTTCGGCTAAAGGGGGTGCATTGTTATCGTCTTGGCTATTGGGTCTGGCATATTGGTGATTCTTAGAGAGTCTAAGACCAGAAGCATGTAGATGATTATGGAAAAGAGTTGCGCATATCATCTATCCAAGAATTGCATATGATGCAATTGGAAAGCATTACCTACCTTAATGGTTGATTATGGATGCTGGTGTAGGCCGGGTAATAATTGAATCATTTTGGATCTTGACTCATTAAAAAATTGATTCGCTACAAATTTTATATTTATGCTTGAGGGTTATCAATTATATACAAATAATGAGAATGATAATGATAATGACTTAAAGACCTAATTATTATGCAAATTTCAATCAAATCAAATCAAAAATTATTTTTTGACCAAAATTGCAAATTATTTTGTAATCAAATGGAAACAAACAACAATCACTTTTCTCTATGATCGGTCCTTAATAAGGACAAATTAACTGGGAAAAATTTCCATGAATGGTTCAGGACATTGAGAATTGTTCTTACACAGGAGCACAAGCTCTATGTCCTGGAGACACCAGAACCAGAGGAACCACCTCAAAATGCACGAAGGGTTGACAACAACGCTTATTAGAAGCATATTGAAGATGTTGTGGATGTCAAGTGTTTGATATTATGCTCCATGAAGTATTGGTTGCAGAGGCAGCATGAGAACATGGATGTCATTGAGATGGTAACACATCTCAAGAACATATTCCAAGATCACGCAAGACAAAAGATATATGATGTCTCCAAGGCATTGTTTAAGTGCAACATGGAAGGAGACCCAGTAGGTCCGCATGTACTCAAGCTCATTGGGTATGTGGAGAATAGGAGGGGAAAATGAAGAATGACAAGACCAAGTTTGCGATGATGATTAACAAGACAAAGGGGAAGTCTAAAGACATAGGAAAAGATAAGAAGAGTTCTAAATCTAACCATAAGGCCAAGTCTTAAGATCTCAAGGAAAAGAGAGGTGTGAAGAAAATAAGAGGTGATTGTCACCATTGTCACCAGTATGGACATTGGAAAAGAAATTGCCCACACTAGTTAGAGGAATTAAAGTAGAAGAAGGAAGGAACTGAGGCATCCACTTCAGGTATAAACATGATAAGATAAATTTTATTACTTCTTCATTTGGTATGTGATACCAAATAGAGATCTGACAAACTGATGTACATGATCTGATAAGAAGTAAAGGCCTTCATGGAAGGACAAAGATGGAAAAGGCAGAGTAAAAGTTTTAGAAGCTTTAGTCTACATTTAAATCTATCATAGCCGAATGGGAATGTAATAGAGTTAGTTGAACTTCTATTTCATTATTCCATAAGTAAACTTTCTTTTATGCATCTTGTATGACAAGAATGATAGATCAATAAAAGGTTGCTAATGTTTCAAAACATATGATCTTGCATGGAAACGTCTAAACATATAATAATCTTTGTACAAAAGAGATTGAGATGAATGTTTGTAATGATGATACCAAAGGATTGTAATTGATACACTCAAGATTATCGTTAGCAAATAGTCACCTTGGACATACATAAAAGTGATGCATGTCTAGAATACATATTGATGTTATTCTATATTCCCTTGGTTAGAGAACTAAGGAAACATGCAAAGCCTTACTTAAGCACAAAATGACATGTCATCCTTCACTAGACAAAGTGGGAAGATAAGCCTTCCATTAGACCTCATACCTATGATGCATGAAAATCTTAATGGAATTAATGCTTACTTATACTTCATCTTATTTTACTAGTAATATGATTATATGTAATCAATAAAATAGAAATATAAATCTCTTGAAGTGTTCAAGGAAATTTTAAATGAAGTATGACCTTGATGAAAGTATTTAGAAACTTTTATGAGATCAAATGTTGAAATGCATTACATCAATACCTTGAGAACCTTCAAGAAGAAATGTGATAATGTATCACAAGTCAATCTGAGCATGATGATGTGTCACAATGAAGGAACATACCATGATGAGTAATGATATAATTATTAATTCATATAATCTTCTTATATCCTCATAAATATAAAACTGTAACTAAAAGATGTATCGTATGAATGTTTTATAAGACCTCATATATGATATGATTTATGAATGTCCCAACATGCAAAGAGAATTGAAACCCACATTGAGAAAGTAGTTTCTTGAAAAGGTTTATCCACAAACCATAATTGTTGAATGCTAATACTAATTCCAATCCAATAACAAAATGTTTGTTTATAAGATAACTCTGTTCTTGAAGAATCAGTGACAGTAAAAGTAGAACTCGAAATGTTTCATGTCAATGAAGATGTACAATGAGAACTAAGAGATCCACAAGTTGTTATGGAATCTCAATTTTTTCATATAACATAGAATAAAATAGATCTAGTAGAACACATCTAATATTGGAGGATTGGGAATCCAATAATTCTTATGGGTCGGTCATAACAGGATGAACCAACTAGTCAACTAGAAGCTATTGAGGACCATAATCTGAGTAATGGCTTAAAGCCATTATGGGATCAATGTAAGCTAACAAGGTAGGACCTTGATAGTGCCACCTAAAGGGGTAATACCTAAAGGGTGCAATAAGGCCTAGTGGAAAAGACCTACATGGAAAACATAAAAGGAAAAATTGGTTGAATAAGTTTTTCAAATCAGTTCAAGTGTTGTACATGATAGAAATTCCTTTACCAATTGTCATGTTTTTTTTAGTTAAAATAAACTAAAATTTTTGGCATGTAAAGATAAAACAAGATTCCTTAAATGGAATATATCAGAGGATGTGTACATAACACAACCTAAAGGTTTTATAACTTCAAGAATGCAAGTAAAGTCCATAAACTAGAAAGTTCAATCTGGGATTGAAACAAGCATACCAGAGGAGGATCTTTTAATTTGATAACATTGGAAAATAGTTTGACTTGAATCTGGATAAATGATGAAATATGTGTTTACAAAATATTTTGTCAAAGCATATATGAATATTTCACATATGATGAGGAAAAGCATCTCAATATTGTGAATATTGAGGACTGGCATGAAAACCCCTTCAGAAAATAAGGATCAAATGAAACATCTTATGAGATAAGGACTCAAGATGTATAGAGACAGTTCTTGAATGTTTCACAATGGAAGTTTGAGAAAATACAATAGCAATGTGTTGAAAGAATTCAATACTGAAGGATTCAATGAGAGTGAATTTGGATTGGTCTCTCATGAACCATAAGTTCCATTTCTTGTGAATAATGGAAATAACATGATTAAAATGTCATGGTTTGTAGCAATGGATCTATCATGAATCTTATAGGTGTATTTATCCCATATAATCTTGTACATATTTGACTTGACAAGATGATGGTAAATTTTAACAAGGGTAATTGGAAAGTAATTAAATATATCCATTAGTACTTGTGAAGTACTTAACAATAAATTTCTAGACAATAAGGATAGCAATAAGAGGAAGGTTGGATGTAAATAATTACATCGATGCAAGCTTCCAATTATGACAAAAAAGATCACAATAAAATATGTCTCATTTAAAAGAGAAAATGTTGTTAGTTGGAAGGTATCTGAACTAATATACATTAATACTATTCTACAATAGCAGTCGAGTATACTTGTATTATGAACACAATGTGATACTATATGGATCTAGAAGTTCATATGATGAACTTGTTGATGTTCCAACCATTGATGACTCAATAGTGATACTATGACAACAATGGAGCCACTTGTTAGGCAAGGAATATTAGATATCATATTATGGTGGTTTCATCTCAAAGAGAAAAAGATAAGAAACATGCAATATATCGACTAATAGCAAAATATTTCTAAACCAATGGATTAAGCACTTGTGTAGTAGAAACATGGTAGACTTGTTTCGATCACTAAGAATGAGATTCGTGGGTGATTGGCTTTGAGTACAAGTGGGAGTCCGTTGATAAGGTATGCCCAGAAAGCCAATCATGTGATGATTAACATGACATCAACCGTAAAGGATTTGATTAATACTCATAAAGGCAAGCTTCCAATTCATTCTATTTCACTTACTTATTAGACAGTGAGGAAACATTTTGAATGTCTAAAGAATGACAATACTCAATGACGTATGTCTTCAAGTTTTAGCCTTGGAGGATGAAATCATATGAATGTTAAGAGTATGTACATTCTTATTATGTCCCTAGTCAGTTGTTATTGGGGAAGGTAGATAGACACCAGAATCACATAAGACTAGAGTGTGGGTTGGTTGATGATAGAATCTCAATAGTAATGATATGATAATACCAAACCAAGAACATAGATACATGTTAGGGAAAAAAATTTCAGACACACCCACCTTGAGAGTTGGACATGAAAACCATCTTTGGTGGTCATAGTCATCTCTCATAGTGAAGGTGGTGATTGCCATTCTTAGACCTAAAATAACAACACTCTTCACATGTAGTTGGTTACACTTTGACATCATCAAATGCAAACCTGAAACATGGGTTGTTATAAAGGTGATGATTGAGTGAATTTGACACATGAGGATATAATGTGAGTGATAGATATGGGATTTTCCCCTCCTACTAGAGATTGATATCGTGGCCACTTGATAAGTGATACTGAGAAATGCATGTGCATGCACATGTGAATAAATATATGATATTGAGGTCACATTATCTCAGATAGTTTGATCTTAGTTCAAAGACATGGATTGAATGTTGAGAGGATGATGATTCCATGCCTTGAGTTCATCTTGAATATTAGTTACACATGAATTATACAATTATTTTAACACCTTACACAGTTTGTAGGTTGAATTTGTTCTCCAACTTTATATTCATTTGGGTAGGACTGATGTGTGACTGGGCACTACTCCTTGATTGTGATGTCATAAGTTAGTTATGGACATTCACTATCAACATGACATGGGACCTATAGGGTCATACAAATAATAACTCATCTAGAATAGGAGTTTATCTTGAATGATATTTGGATTGATTACTAAATCATTTATGTAGTTAATTCATGCAATAGATTGATAGATTCGTGGACTGAACTGTCAAAAGACCATCTCATAGGATGAGATGAATGTTTGGGCAGCCACACAAGCATGTCAAGTTTTAAGATAGCAATTTGGGCTGTCAGACTAATCATAGATTGAATTGGCTAGGTTCTACCTAAATTGAGAAGTGAACCAATCGGTTCAATCTATTAAACAGATCAGCTAAACTCATGTTCACCAGCCAACCTTATGGGTGATTGAGACAAGTGTCTCACATGGGTGATACGGCTCAGTTGGGGCCAAACAAAGGTTCTGGATATTTCTCAAACTTGTTTTGATTGCACATTACTTGTGGTGCAAGGAATTAATATGTGATAATAATTGGAATCAATATTGCCAAATTCATAGGTGATTGGGAAACTACCAACCGACTATTAGGCAGTGCAAGATGACCATCTTGTATGACCAGACGACCATTTAGGTCATCGGACAGTTGTCTTGTGGCTCACATGTTGTAAAAATTCATGATCTTATGGTCCCTTCCACTCTCATACAATCTGTTACTGACTGAGAACCCTAGCCCAAACCCCATCTATAAATCGAGGGGTATTGGGGGCCTCCCGAAAAAAAAAACATCAACTGAGAATCAATGTCTCTGAAATTTTCTGTCCTCTTTGGTTGTGGTAACTGAGAGAGCCCAAGAAAACCCTAACCAACAAGGGAGGGATATTTAAGGGTCCGAAAAACTGGGAGTTGTAGTTGTGGGAGAGCACGTTGGTGACTAGAACACCAGAAGGAGGGACAACTCTTTCAAGTATTTTCTAGTTGAATAATAGAAGTTCTAGTTGGTCCATGAGAACTACTCTAGAGGTAGGAGTCCTTTGGATACTACTCAGAAAGTATAATCAGCTTGCAGTCCATGGTGAGATCATAGGAGTCTCTATAGAAGTTTTCATGCTTATTGTTCATGGTGAAGACCAGGAGCTGCACAACCACCATCTGAAGGCAACTAGTTCACAGTTGCATTGAAGCAATTTTTGTCATTGAACTTGTTGCAGGACCAGGTATAACTCTTTAAACCATCCTTCCTATTTCATAGTAGTTGATATGATCTTGCTATTATGGGAATACATATAGATAAAATTCAATTTCCTCTATTATACTTTGTCCTCATATTTCCCAACAACTAGTACACCAACGTGAAGGGGAAATTGTTTCCTATCTATTCTTGTAGAATGACAAGAGTTCCTTTTGGCCTGTGTGGACTACAATAGAGGTGAGGAGGATGTTGACTGTTGCTCAGAGGACAAACTCAATTGTTATTTGTGGTGATCAACCATGAGGACAAAGGAGAAATGGTCCAGGTGAAAATTGAAGAAGGAACACACTTTAACAAGGGATTGTCGCTGGACTTTCTCTAGGACTAGGTATGGCCTTGCTAAACCATCATTTTTGTTACATAGTTAATAGTACGATCTACTATTTTAGGAAATATGGTAGTTATATTTTTTTTTGCTTGCTCTGTAGCTATATTTCCCTACAGTGGTATCAGTTCCAGTCAATCTACTATGTTGTGGGATAATCAATATGATCAGATTTTTAGTTTTCATTGTTTATTTACTGCATACAATGTGAATACCTAAACTGATTAATGTGTATATCTAGTTAAAGACCTCTAAAAATCCCAAATATATATATACATACATATATATACATATATATGTGTGTGTATGTATATGTATATATATATATATATATATCGATATATATATATATATATATATATATATATATTGATATATATATATATATGTGTGTGTGTGTGTATGTATGTATATATGCAATTTTCACATGTTGGCCAATAACCCAGACCCAGATATGTGTGCATGATGTTCGTGTGGATGTTTAATCTTGTTTTTATTATAGAACCTCATATTCTATTCCAATTATAAAAGTATTATTCTCTCATACCTATGCTCCCCTCAAGTGTAACTCGAGGCTTCTCTATTACCATTTAATAAGTAAAAGAATTAGTATAGTTTTATATCTTGTTACAACGAAGTAGATGATGTTCAACACCTGACGAGCCAACCATTTCACAAAATAAGTTGATGAGATAGAGGATTGAGGTGGACCGACAATAGGAGGATCCGAACTGATCTCCTGGAGGGCCTAACTGATCAATTGGAGAACCCAAAAGATGGTGTATTAGACACCAGATGACTGGGGAGATGACAAATTGATCGGCCAAGTGGCCAACCGATCCGTTGAAGGGTTGAAATGATCAACCCATATTGGTTCAAGCACCTATCTCCATCAACAACAAGTTTTTTCATGTGATGTAGACCTTAGGTGATGGTAATTGTGTGTGGCTCCAAGGGATTACAATAGAATGGCCATAGCCATCACCTTTGTTTATTGCATAATTTAATTGTGGGATATATCCTGTATATGATATGTACTATATGTATTTGGTGATTGGATATTTTATATGTATTCATAAATCCAAATCCCTCAATATAATATTATTTCTAAGATGCTTTCCATAAGAAGCACACATGAAAAGCTTAATCGACCAAGCATAGGCATGCCCTAGCATGGTGCCCTGTATATCTCGTGGAAGAGTGATGGTAGATATGTGGGTCTTCCCTAGCAGGGTCCATATTCTATCTTGTTGGATTATGGGTCAGGGTTAACTAGGTGACCTTAACATGATTAAGTTCCTAGAAGCACAGAGATGGACAATGGCAAGGAGTTGTGCATGTCATCCATCTGAGAATTGCATGATATGCAATTGGAAAATGTTAGCTACATTAATAATTGGTCATGAGTGCCATCATTGTTTGGGTATTGACTTAATTATTTTGGACCCTGACTCATTAGAAAATTGTACATTGCAATGTTCTAAATTGGTAGTGATGGATATCATTTTGAACAAAATAGTGGAATCAATAATTAATTAAAGCCCTGACTAAATATCTTCAAATTCTATCGACAAATGAAAAATTGTGTAGAATCAAATGGAAAACACCCGATCATTGGAATCGGTCCTTGAGAAGGACAAACTAAATGAGGTATTCTTCCATAACTAGTACAATAGTTCGAGAAGTGTTCTCTATGTCCCTAAAACACCACTAATACTGAAATCCACTCCATAATCGCCTAAGGCCGAAATGGATGCTTACATGAAGCATGAAAAATTATGTTGTAGAATCAAGAACCTTATGCTAGGCTATACAAACTATGAGTTGCATAAACAACATGATAGGCAAGAAAGACACAATATGTCTAAGGCTCTACTTGAGTGCAAGCTGATACATGGAGATCCAGTATAGCCCCATGTTTTCAATATGATTGGGCATGTGGGGTATCTAGAGAGACTCGGTGTAACATCCCAGGATTTGAGACCTCGGATAACATGATCTTAAAAGGAATGATTGGACTACCCATATCACCAAGGTGCACCTCCTTTTCTGGGAGCCTGTCACTAAAGAACTCTATAGTTAAGTGTGCTTAGCTTGGAGTAGTACTAGGATGGGTGACCATTCGAGATGTTGATCCTAGCTTGTGCGTTAGTGAGGACAAAGTGTGTAGTTAAGGCTAGTGGTGGTATGTGGGGCCAGTCATCATTCTTGAAACTCTACTAGAGCCTAGGGCAGTGGGCCCATGTGTTACAAATGGTATCAGAGCCATAACCCCTCCAGTAGGTGGGACCCACATGGGCATGTGACATGCCAGTCTTTGTGGTCCAGGCATGTAGGAAAGGGATGTCCATGGCTGATGTAGCCACCCTTGCGCTGGTATTCCGTGATCGGGAGCTGGGTGTCCATGGGCCATTGTGGGTCTGCACTAAAATGGGGTCAGATAATGAGGCCATATAGTTGAGCCTTGATGAGGATGTCAAGAGTCTAAGTGGGGGAGTGTAACATCCTCATTTTAACACTCTATATAATTTCTTAAATATATATTATTCATGGTCATCATTATATATAAATGGGTCATTATCCATAATTAGACAATTAGAATGCACTAATAATTTCTCCTTTTAGAGATAACGTTGGAAAATTACGCCACAAATTTCCAAGGCCTAACTATACCTGGATAATTAGTTACTTAATACTAAAGATATATCTTGTTTTAAATATAGTCACCTTTCTGGTCACCTTTATGCAAAACAAACCCCACTAAAATATACTACACATAAAATAGGACAAGTGATTGAAATTTGGAGATTTATAAATTTATTTAAATTTTTATTGGATGCTTTGTTGTTTTTTTATTTACCCCTTTCACATGAGGCAATTGTGAGTAATTACTTAAGTAAAATAAATGCATCAGTTTGGGGTTAATTACTAAAGAAAATGTTATATGGAAATGTTGGTACTTTTGTCAAAATATTGATATGTTTAAATAAGCAATTTAAGAGATATAATTTACAAGATGGTAACAAAATATGGAATTACTTGAAGTTTTGTTTGGACAAGATAATTAGATAATAGATTAATATATGAAATATAAACGTGCAACATACTGGAATAGAATTGGTTCAGAGAGACATCAAAATAACCATGGATATATGATAATATAGCGTAGTTTGTGGGAGTAAGTCTGGGTTTAGTAAAAAGATTAGCGCCATTTTTTTTTTTGAATCAAAGTCTACTAATTTATATGTTGATTACATTGACACTCCTTGCTACTCTGTCTAGTTCTTGTTTGTATAGACATGCAACTTCCCTGGGTGGCCTTTGGTAGAATCGGCAGTGATCCTTATTCTTTATCTGTAACTTTGCTAGTTTATCAGCTAGCACGTTACTAGTTCTTCGTCTGAACCGGATGTCAACATTCATCCGGTTTCTCTTCCTGATCTTCTCGAGCCATAGAGCAAACTTAGGCCATGTTCCATCACCTTCTTCAATCATCCTCACTGCCATGCTGCAGTCTGACTCAATTATATCATCCGCCCAGCTATTCAACTCTGCCTGTTCCAGTGCCAACAGAATTTCGGCGAGCTCAGCTTCAGTAACAATGGACGTCTCCACCGGCATGCCCCATGCCCCAATCCATTCACCTTTGTGATTCCTAGCAACGGCAGCTGCAGCTGCTCCCCGCTTTGTAACTGCTGCATCCACATTTACTTTAATGGTTCCTCTAGGTGGTGGGATCCAGTCTTCGTTTATAGTATCAGTGCTTTCAGTCGGTGTGGCCGCCCATGCTAACCCATGTAAGCGGATATCCCTCCTTATGCCTGCCCGAATGTTTTCCTTGCTTAACTGGTTTCCTTCCATGACATCGCTATTCCGAGCTTGCCACAGTCCATGGCATATTATCCAGAAGATTTCTTCGAGGAGTCCAGTTTCCTTGACAGTGAACTTGCACCATGTCTCGAGATTACTTGTTGTAAAGAAAGAATGTTGCTGGGATAGGGGTATGTGGTCTTGCCACACGAATATGGTCATACTGCAGTCTCTTAACGCATGTATAAGCGATTCTTCTTCTTCCTCACACCTAGGGCAGGTGCTCACCTCAGTCATGTGCCTTAACTTTCTTCTAACATTTGTAAGGAGAGCATCTTGTCTAGCAAGCCAAGCAAAGGTTTTAATTCTGCCTGCCATGCGCAATTTCCATGGTGACTCCCATCTTCCTGGCGTCACGACTTCTTTCTGCCTTCTTAACAACTCGTAAGCTGAGCTTGTGGAGAAAACTCCATTGCCGGTATGGCTCCAGAAGCTGCGGTCTGCCATGTCTTCTGCTAGAGGTGTATGGACATGAAGGATTTGTTGTACAATATCTTCCTCGAACCAGTCTTGAAGAAAAGCAATATCCCATCGCCCCTCCTCGATGACTAGAGAGTTCACTGTCAGATCTGTGATATCCTCCGGAATAGGCCTCTTTGCTACCTCCCTGAGCCTCAGATGGTCATTCACCCAAATGTCGTTCCACACATTCACTGATTTGCCGCTCAAAGGAATCCTCCGAATGTTGTCCTTCATGAACTGGCGCATGGATGCACAAGCTCTCCCTAATCTCGAAAGAGCGCCTTCTCCCCCTACAGTGCATATGTTGAACCGGTGTCGCATTGCTTTGCACCAGGTAGTCTCCCTGCCTGCAAGAAGGTCCCAAGCGTGCTTAGCCAGCAACGCTTGATTCCAGTCCCGCATTGTTTTAACCCCTAGGCCGCCTTTGTTTTTTGAGCTCGTTACCTTGTCCCAAGAGACCAAGGATATAGACCTGCTTCTGCTTCCTCCCCAGATGAACTTTCATATGATGCTATCCAAACGATCACAAAGTGTAAGGGGTAGAACCGCTGTCTGCATCGCGTACGTAGGGACTGCTGTTAACGTGGAATTGGCAAGACATAACCTTCCTTCCATAGACAAGCTCCTCGCAGCCCAGGCGCTAACTTTACCTTCAACCTTCTCAACAACATCTGCATACGTTCGCTTCGTCACTCTTGAGTGAATAACTGGTACTTCGAGATAACACCCCAGGTCGCTTGTGACTTGAAACTGACAGCAGCGCTGAATCTGTCGACGGACCGAGATTGGAACGCTCGCAGAGAAGAAGACTCGAGACTTTGAAGCTGAAATGGATTGTACTGACGCCTGCTCAAAGGTCTTGAAGCACTGCAAAATGCACCGCATTTGTTCCTTGGTCGCCTGAGCAAAAAGAATTAGATCGTCCACGAAACACACGTGAGCAACCGAAATGCCCGATCTACCCAGCTTAACAGGCCTCCATGTTCCTCTTCGAGTCCTTTCCTGGATCATCTGGCTAAGACGTTCAATGCAAAGGACAAATAGGTACGGGGAGAGTGGATCTCCCTGACGTAGCCCTCGACTTTTTTTGAAAGGGCGAGATGATTTTTCGTTCCATATCAGTGAGGTCTCTCCACCAGAGATCGAGTTGGTAATATAAGCTTTAATGGAATCTGGGATTCCCACCCGATTCAAAGTATCCTTGATAAACAGCCATGACATTTGATCATACGCCTTTGTTAAATCTATCTTGATGGCCATGGTTTTTGCTCCCTTCGGATTCTTCATGGTATGTATAAGTTCCTGGACCAACGCGATGTTGTCAGTAATCCGTCGTCCTGGGACAAAGCTACTCTGCTCCTCCGAGATCCAGCTAGGGATATGCTTCTTTAGCCTCTCCACCACGATTTTAGATGCTAACTTCAGCATTATATTGTTCAGGGTGATAGGGCGCAGCTGCTCACACTTCTCAGGATTTGGACACTTGGGAATTAGGATGATGGTGGCGTTACAGACCTCGTCTGGAATGGGTTTTCCTTGCAGCATGTCCTGGATCGATTTGGTGATTGAGGGACCAACAGTATCCCAATTATATTTCAAGAATTCCGCATTGACTCCATCAGGCCCGGCAGCTCTGTAGGCCTGCATCTTGTTCAGCACCTGTTGAATCTCTGTAGACATAGGTGTTGCAGCAAGACGGGCTACTTCCTTCCCACCTAGTTGCTTAAAACAACCTGGTATACTTGCTTCTAGTCTCTGTCTCCTTGAGTGGCAATATTCAGTTGGTGCGGTCAGAACTTTTTCAAAATGGGAGGTAACCAAGCACATGATCTCCTGTTCATCAGTGATCCAGTGACCATGTTGGTTTTTAATAGACAGAATGGTATTGGTGCGCTTCCGCTGCTTTACCCAGGCTTGATAGAAGCGAGTGTTATTGTCTCCATTGCGGAGCCAATTAATATGCGCTTTTTGCTTCCAGTCCTCCTCTTCCTCGTTGATAATCACCTGCAACTTAGTTTGCATATTAGTGCATAAAGAGTCAGTTATGGGATCATACCGATCAGCTAGCATTCTTTGGAGGGTATCGATGTTGTGATACAAGAGGTTTCTTTCCTTAGTTTGCTTTTTCTTCTTTTCCTTCTCCCAATTAAGGATATGCTGTTTAACCGAATTGAGAGAGGAATAGAACTCCGCAGTGCCTTCCCATTTCAATCTTAACATGTTTTTGAAATCCTCCTCCTTGTTCCAACTCACTTTGGTCAGGAAACGGTGAGTGCGCCTTTCATTCTTCTTCATTCTCAGTAGAAGTGGGCAGTGATCGGATGATACTCTGGCTAAGTGAACCAAGTTAACATTAGGATAGGAGTTGATGAACTCCACATTAGCAGCAGCCCTGTCCAAACACTCTTGAAGCGTTCTGTGTTTGTAAGTAAATTTCACTCCTGAAAAACCCAAATCAGATAGGCCGGCCTCCATCAAAGTTTCTTTGAACACCCTGCCTTTACCTATATGTTTATTTAAAACAAAATCTGATTGATTTGTAAACGCGATAAATAGAGTTAGTTGTGTAGAAAACGTAGGGGATAAAGGTTAGATGTGACACCACTTAATCTTTCCGTTTGAATCAATCCCATAGCATATTCCTCTCATTTCGATGGTTGCATCTACATGGAAAGATGAGAACGTATTACAATATTTTAATAGATATTCGAGAATCTTCCATAACGAGATAATGAAACATATATTAGGAGAAACCCTTGGCTACCAATTCTCATTGTGACTTCAACCCATAGCAAACCATATCAGCCTCTGCAGTTCAGAGTCATGCCGCCGACACAGATGATGTAAGGTACGAAAACCACCACGAGGATTGGAGTTAGATATGTTTCCTCAAAAGGCGTGGGTTTTTTTCCGGCCAAATAGCTCCAACCTAACAGAATGAAGGGAGACTGTGACCTCGATCTGATGATATGTCATATGTTTCCACTGCCACTAAAGGTCTGCATCAGGTTCGCACGAGGATGCAATGCTCCTGGATGCCTCATGCCAGAAAAGAAGGCCCGACGATGAGGTCTTCAAAAGACTATGTTTAGGATCGACGCACATGAGAAATCGCCCATCCTGTGATCTTGCACTACATCGACTATTCTTTTGACGGAAACAAAGGAAGCAAAGATAGGAGTAGATCAGTATAGATTGTCTCTATTATGTTGGGGCTACTGCCAGATGAACCAGCCTGTGACCAGGTTGACCAAGGAAGGTCAGACTTAGACTGCGACCCTCAAAGGTGCTCGAAGCAGCCAAGGTAGGGGCTTGGTTCGTCTTCAGGAACCTGCGAGACCAAAGCCCCAGAATATGGATAGCAATGTATGCACACCAATTAGCTCCTCCACACAAATCAAGATTTATCGAGTATTCGAGGTAAGTGGTTCATGCCCATGAGTATTTACGTTTATCAAATCAAGTACATTTACATGCTTCTTAGATAAGACCTTCATGTCCTACATTCTGAGTTAAATATGTAAGAAATATTTTATGTGCTTATGATTGTAGAAATTCATATGCTCAATACCTTAAGTAGTGATGTGTCATGGAATGATTCTAGATCATGAAGTTAAGTTCATAAGAAGGATAAGAAAATATAGTTCAATCATATCTCTTAAATATAGATGTAACCATGTATTGAGATTTCAAATAGGAACATGTCATCAAGGTTTCTTATATATGTAGTGATCTAAGAAATTAAGAAGTAAAATAGAATCTTTAATAAGGTTGATGTTTAAAAGTTAAGTATTATGTGAGAATATGGTTGTTGCACATGGTAGACCATGGCCCAATTTCTAGGATAAATGTACTAGTGGCATTAAAGATGTTGTAACATGAGTTTGTGATGATATTATCAAATTATGAAATATTAAGTCATGATTGAGTTGCACGATGAGAATCTATATGATTTCTACCTTAAGGTTTAAGATTTAAGTTCATGCAAATGTTTTGAGATCAGACTTAATGAGATTAAATTGAGTATGATTAAGATGCAAGTTAAGATTTTCTAAGGTTTCTATTCTATGATTTATGATTTTAAGACTTAAGTCCATTAAGATCAGCTTTGGATGAGGTTTTAACAGAGAATGAATTATCTTGCCAAGAATCAGATATCATACTTTAGCTATACACATTACTTAAGTTACTTTTGTATATTTAGTATTTCTATTCTCATTTCAGATCTCGTCTCATAAGACATTAGACTCATGTGTGATATAATTGGTACAATGAAGTAATCTTAGCAAATTAGAGTTTTAGAATAAAGTTTACCTAGATAATGAGATACATGATTAAATCCAATAACAGATTCAGTTTAGAACTCAAGAATAAGAGATTTAGATTCAGACTTAGACTACTCACTGTGTGAGTAGCCATATTTTGAATAAAAGGTACATGATATGCGTTATAGACCCAATCTCAAATATGTTGTAATTTGAGATACATATCCAAATTCTATAATAGATTATGTTCAGATTTTAAAGAGCAGAGATTCAGATTCAGATTTCAGATTCAGAATTTAGTACATGTTTAGTACTCAATTTCAGATAAGTTCAGATTCAGTATTTAGTAAAGATAGACGTAAGATAATTAATTTGAAACATTTAGATAATGCATTATATAATAAGTCCTCACCAGAGAGTCCCGGGACGATTCAGAGGGCGCGTTGCGCCAGACACTGCGGGTGTCACAGAGGGCATATTATGCCAACAGAGGGTGTGTTGCACCATAGAGGACACTTCGGTGTCAACAGAGGGCACGTTGTGCCAACAGAGGGTGTGTTGCACCATAGAGGACACTTCGGTGTCACAGAGGAGGACTTATTGTATAATGGTGGCCACAAATAGATAAAAATCGTAAGTAAAAGATACTTTGGATTAGAGCATGTATGTAATCTCATCCATGAGTGTGATGATAGAAATTCATATGAGATATGTATGACCTATACACTTTGGTGTAGGTCATGAGACCCATGATATAGGTCTCCAAAAAAGATAGAGTAGAAAGATAAGAGTTAAAGAAGTCAAGAGATATTATGTTTTCAGATTTTAATCAGCTTTTGCTATCAGTTTTATAATGTCCAATAATATTTTGTAACCTTGTTAGCTCTTCAGTAATGTACATTTTAGAATACTCATGCCACTTACTCTAACGACTGTTTTTTCCAATGCATGGCTGGGGACGCGATGTCCGCAGGGTTTGGAGCAGCGGAAGATTTAAAGAATAAGAAAAGGTGTAGCAGTTTTTCAAGCTTGCCTAGTGGGGTGCCATCTACCGAGACGATCCAGAGTTTAGATATCTTCTTTTATGCATGGTCTTGTTATCACAGTATATTAGATGACTTGTTTCCTTTGTCAAAACTATGTATGAATCAATTTTCTTAAATGCAAAGTGTTTCATTTGCTTTAATTGCAATGACTATCATGTTTGTGACACTCCTAGATGAAAAAAAATTTACTGCTTCCGCTCATGTGTTATGAAAATATGGGTGTTACAGGGAGATTGTAACATCCCAGGATTTGAGACCTCGAATAACATGATCTTAAAAGGAATGATTGGACTACCCATATCACCAAGGTGCACCTCCTTTTCTGGGATCTCATCACTAAAGAACTCCATAGTTAAGCGTGCTCAGCTTGGAGTAGTTCTAGGATGGGTGACCAGTCAGGAAGTTGATCCTAGCTTGTGCGTCAGTGAGGATAAAGTACATAGTTAAGGCTAGTGGTAGTCTGTGGGGCCAGTCGTCATTCTTGAAACTCTACTAGAGCCTAGGGAAGTGGGCCCAGGTGTTACACTCGGATTTCCTTTAGGATAAGAGTTGGCCACGAATATGATTTTATAATCATTGCCTAAATCATATAGCCAGTTTATGAAATGTGATCATTTGAGTAACATGGATAAACTATTGTCTGAGTTGCTTGACATTTTGATAAATGCTGAAGCACAAATGAATAAGGATAATCATGTGATGGTAACCAGTGGAATAGAGTCCAAGGAAAAAGGAAAGGCCAAGAAGTATTATGAGGCTACACTGAAGTCTAAGTCTTTTGCATTCAAAATATGGAGAGGGATAAGTAAAACAAGGAAGATAAAACAAGGGATAGAGATCTCTATTTTTGGTATATATGTGATTGAGGTTAACTTCACTACTTTTTCATCTTGGGTACTTGATATAGAATGTGGATCACACATTTTCTCAAATGTGAAGGATCTAAAAGATGTAGACATTTGAAGAAAGGTGATGTTTTTTTTGGAAATTTTAGGTAAATATATTTCCAACCCTACAATAGGGACAAAGTTACAAGCTATAGCTTATAGCTTACATGATATTGCGAAAAAAGGAATTGGTTATAGTTCCCAATTCTTAATTACAATAGGAGAGATATTGACTAATTTATCTTTATGCATATTGTAGAGAAATTTAATTTCTCTTACAATATTATTGAAGAGCAATAGATAGTCTTTTCTTTGAGACCCATGCATCCTATTGTTCCTTTCTTGCCAAATGATTTGGACACATCCATTGATCATCCATAAGAGCATAGTTTCCATAGCTCTTCCTCTTGAGTTTGCAACCTTAAGGAAATCATATAGATTATAGGGCACTCTGACATTGAGCTTGAGTTGAGCACGTCCCTAAATGTATCTCTAATAAGAGCAGCTACCAAAGAGATGATCAGAACTTTCATTCGACGATAGGCATAGGCAGCACATGTCATTGACATTAAGATGCCAAGCTTTAATACGATCCATGGTAGGCAGTAGGTTTTTAATAGATCTGAAAAAGGTTAAGCTCCACCTTGGCCGATGAGACTTGAACCAAAGATTCTTGAAAGCATTATCAATGTGATTCTTTTGACGACAAATCTCCCAAATGAGCTCATCTTCAACATTGGTGAACTGTGTCCATAACTTATCCATTCTTCTCCAAGTAGTGGAATAACCCCATGTTTGAGAAGGATTAACATCAAGGTTGGACCTGTATCTACTCCTCATCTAGATGCTCCAGACTGAGTCACTATGCAACCGTTTTTTTATTCTCCTGAGTGTGTGGAAATCAACCAGTTCATTTAGGTTCTTGAGATTGAGACCACCCTCATTCCTTGGAAAAGAGATCTTGGACCATGAAGCAACATGGACCGGATTGCACCAAATAAAATCATTCGTCACGATCTCCATTCTATGTAGAGATACAAAAGAGACCTCACCTTGACGAAGCCAGTAGTTAATTAACCCCATAGCACAATGGTTGATGAGGACTAATCTTCCTGCCATAGATATCTTTGAACCTGTCCATCTAGCAATCATATCCCTTAGTTTGTCTAGGAAACCATGGAAGTGTCTTCGTCTTAGATTTCCACCACCTAAGGGGAATCTGAGATACTTGGTGGGCCACTCACCCTTCTGAATACCAAGGATGGATATTAAACTCTCTTTATATCTACAAGATTTCAATAGGTATAAGTGTGTCTTGTTTAGATTATACTTCATGCCTGAGGTCTTTCCAAAGTCCAGAAGGAGTTGCTTCAGGATATGAGCACAACCTTGAGTGAAGATTAGAACATCATCGAGAACTAGTAGGTGGCTCATGACTCTGGTGCGTCTGCCAGTAAATGATTTGACTAATCCTAGTTTATGTGCATTGTCTATCCTTCTACTTAGCCCTCCCATAGCAATAGCAAATAGCAAGGGGGATAATGGATCTCCTTGGTGAATTCCATTGGAGTTTCTGAATAGGCCAACCAAACTTCCATTTAGTAATAGAGAAAACAATGGTGTTTGGACACATTGCTGGATCATGGAAATCCATTTTTCATTGAAGCCCAAACCTTAAAGAGCATCCCATAGACAAGACCATCGAAGGAATTCGTCAATGAAACATGGTCCAAGCAGGTTGATGGTAATCCTCTTTTCATATTTGCCCAGAAACTTAAACTTTTCAAAATTGAACTCAAGAGATGGTCAAAGGAATTCATCAATCTGAAGAACCTAATGACCCTTTCTAGAAGATCGGGTACGTCGTGACCCGTTGACTCTTGCATTTTTGTCCACCTTCTTCCTTGGTGTCTTGTATATTTCACCATCTTCTTTGTCGTAGCTTACATGAGGACTGTAAACCCCCTCATCAGTTTGATCATCTGTTACTATAGCATCATCAGTTTGATTGTATGTTACTATAGTTGTAGAGACCACAACAACAATCATTGAGACAACGACAATAGGTTCAACCGTAGAGACTTCAGTAGGATTCATGACGTCAGGTATCGCTGATACGACAAAATGTGTTTCATTGACTACAGTAGGATGCATGTCGTTGGCTACAACAGGTGTTTCTTCTATATCCAAATTTGCAAACCTATTTCAACTGGGACCACATGTGTCTCTGAGGTTTTTTTAATCACTACCTCATGAGTATTGTTCTTCCTGCTTCTGACTACCTTCCATACTCTTGTATCTTTGGCAGGCACATGTGGAATGACTTTGGGCTTCAACGGGCAATGATCTGCATTGTGACCAAAGACTTTGCAGTATGGGCATCGTTTTAGTAGGTGTTCGTAAGTAATGGCAATAGCCATTGGCTCACGCCGAGGCATATTAACCCAGAATTCCTCAAGGGGAGGTACATCAGCTTCTACCTCAACCATTGCACGAGTTTCACCTAAGGATTCATGGCCAATGGATCGGTAGTCAATTCTGAGTACTTTCCTTACTACATTGGACACTATGCCAACAACATGAGGGGACCAGTTCTTGCCCATACTAGGGATGTTGATCCACACCAGAATATTACTAAATTGATCCTTGATTAAATCATCACCGGTCTTATAGTCTTTGATGATCATTAGTTGTCCATCGAACCAATGGGGGCCGCTTTCTATCATATTCTTCTAATCCTCCGCAGTGTTGAAATACAAAAGAAAGAATTGATCTGGTTTAGAGTACAGATCGAATCCTCCCTTAGGTTTCCATATCCTATTGATCCAGGCAAGAAGATGATGACAATATGGTCATTTTCCCATCATACAGAGGATGACAGTGTGTTCCCACGACTTCTCCATCACCTCATAGGTTTCTTCATCAATGGTGACAAACCTCTTACCTTCCTTCTTCTCCGATGGGGGGTAGTCATGTGCTTGGAAAGATTTTGAGCCTTTGAGTACCTAGGCCCAAGCAAGTCTTTTATCCATGGAAGAGGAACCATGAGCCTCCTTAGTGGTAGCCATAGGTATAGGGTGAACGGGAGGGTAGGAGGGTGTAAGGGGAGGGGGAGGGATCCCCCTCTCCGAGAACCTTGGAGTCGCCTTCTAGATTGCCAGAGCGATCAGAGAAAACCCTAGGAGGCACTTGTTTAAGAAAGGTAATGTTTAAATGTGCATTGCTGATGGAGCAAGAGTTGCTACCAGTATTTGGAACCTATGAGCTATCTTTGCTAATTGGGCTTGTAATAGAGTTAGATAACTAGTATTACGTTTGTACAATTAATAGGAACACCATATCTGTTTCCTGTTTGGATAGAATGAATTCAAATTTCTCATTAAGAACTGAAGATTTTCTAATAGTAAAGATGGGATCTTTTATGGTGGTGCTCTAATGTCTTATAGTCTATACTTGATAGATACGGAGACAAGCATATATAATGTAAATATCAAAAGACAAAAACTTGATAACTCAAACCAAACATACCTTTGACATTGTCGTCTAGGGCACATAAATGAGAAACACATCTCCAGACCCTAGAATGATGGTTATCTAGACTCTTTTGATTTCAAATCAATAGAGACATGTGACTCTTGTTTGTTTGGAAAAAATCCTTTACTGGAAATAGTGAAAGGGCTAGTGATCTATTATGACTCATACATACTGATATATGTGACCCTTTTAGAACAAATGCTAGTTGTGGGTATCAATACTTCATTACCTTTATTGATGACAAAAGTAGGTATGGTTATGTTTACCTGATCAAACATAAGTCAGAAACCCTTGAAAAGTTCAAGGATTTCATGAATGAGGTACAAAACCAACTTGGAAAAAGTATTAAGGCACTCCGTTCTGATTGGGGTGGAGAATACTTAAGCCAAGAGTTTGAGGACCTTCTACGAGCCATTGGTATTGTATCACAATGGACTCCACCTGGAACACCACAACACAATGGCATATCAGAAAGAGGGAATCACACATTATTGAATATGGTGATATCAATGATGAGTTGTATTCATCTTCCTATTTCCTTATGGGGTCATGCTCTACAAAATGCAATGTTTACACTTAACAACATACCATCTAAACCGGTTCATAAGATGCCATATGAGATATGGTATGGTAAACGTCCCAATTTGTCTTTTTATGAATATTTGGGGATGTATAGCTTATGTAAAGTAAATATTTCCAGAAAACCTTGGACCCAAATCAGACAAATGTTACTTTGTTGGATATCCCAAAGAAATAAGAGGATACTACTTTTATAATCCATCTAACAACAAATTTTTTGTTCCCAAGACTGGTGTATTCTTTGAAAGGAATTTATTTCCAAAGGAAGTAGTGGGAGGAAAGAATAACTCGAAGAGTTTCAAGACTAACAAGAAAATTTTGAACCAACTAAGGTATAGGAGGAACAAGGGTTCTCAAAAATTGTTATGGAATCTCAATGTATTCATGTGACACTAGAACCTCATAGATCTAGTAGGATACACCTTGATCCTAAAAGATTTGGTTATCATGTGACTCAAGAAGTTGGTGAGTTGGTCATAGATGATGAGCCAACAACCTATCTAGAAGCTACTATGGGACCACACTATGAGAAATGGCTTGAGGGCATGAGATCTGATACGGAATCTATGTACACCAATAAGGTATGGACCTTGGTGGATCCACCTGAAGGGTTAAAACCCTTAGGGTGCAAGTGGATCTTCAATAAGAAGACCGAAATGGATGGTAATGTACAAAAAAATAAGGGCAAATTGGTTGAAAAAGGTTTCAAACAAGCTCAAGGTGTTGACTATGATGAAAAATTTTCACCAGTTACCATGGTTAAGTCCATCGGGATGATGCTTTTCATTGAAGCTTATCATGACTGTGATATTTGGCATATGGATTTTAAAACCACATTCCTTAATAGTAATCTTCTCAAGGATATGTACATGACACTTCGTAAGGGTTTATAAATTCAAAGGATGTAATTCATGTCTATAAGCTATAAAGGTCAATATATGGATTAAAGCAAGCATCTAGAATCTTCATTTTGATGAAATCGTCAAAGAGTTTGGCTTTACTCAAAATAAATATGAACCTTGTCTGTACAAGGAGGTTAGCAGGATCATAATTATATTCCTCTTTTTGTATGTAGATGACATACTGTTGATGGGGAATTCCATTCCTTCTTTACAAATGGTAAATAACTTGTTGGGAGGTACATTCTCTATGAAGGACTTTGGGGAAGCATCATATATCTTAGGAATAAATATATATAGAGATAGATATAGAAGGCTTCTTGTACTAAGTCAAAGTATATACCTTGAGAAAGGGTTGAAGAGGTTAAACATGGAGAGCTCAAAAGGAGGAAACGTGTGCATGTCAGATGGAGTTACTATCTCGAAAGCTCAATATACCAATTCTTATGAAGAAAGTGAGTGCATGAGTAAGATTCCATATGTATCTGTAATTTGATCTATCATGTGAGCAATGTTATGTACTCATGCAGATGTCTCGTATGCCTTCAACATGACGAGAAGATATCAGTCAGATCTAGGTGATGCTCACTGGGCAGCCGTGAAGAACATACTTAAGTACTTGAGAAGAGCTAAGAATTAGTTCATGATCTATTTGGAGAGGAAGAGTTGGTGGTAAAGGGTTACACTGATTCAAGCTTCAAAAATGACAAACATGGTCATAGATCACAATCTAAATTTGTGTTTTTCCTCAATAATAGAGTTGTGAGTTTGAAGAGTTCCAAGAAAGAGGCAATTGCCGATTATACAATTAAGGCCTAATATATTTGTGCATCAAATGAAGAAAAGGATTCTGTTTGGATCAAGAGGTTCATCTCTAAACTTGGGGTGGTTCCAAACATCATCGATGTAATTGAGGTATATTGTGACAACAATGGAGCTAATACACACACTAAGGAACCCAAATAGAATCAACATTCCAAGCATATACAAAGTCAATTCCATCTCATATGAGAGACTATAAAATGAGGATATGTGAAGATGTGCAGAGTACCAACTAGGAACAATATGTTGGCCCCTTAACAATAGAACTATCACAACGGAAGCATGATGGTCATGTTAGATCACTTGGAATAAAATTTGTGGTGATTATCTCTAAATGCAAGTGGGAGTCTATTGGTATGTATGCCCAGAGAGTTAATCCTAGGCATATCTTGTAAATAATTTGATTAATAATAAATACAATCTTCCAATTTATTCTTTTGATAATGATGTAACATAATCAACATCTATGGATTGATATTACTCAATGACATATGTCTTTAGGTTAATGACCTTAACAATGAGATCATACAGATGTTAAATATATATATATATACATTCTTGATATGTCCCTAGTTGGTTGTTATTGTGGAAGGCTAATAGACAATAATATCATATAAGAATAGAATGTGTGTTGGTTGATGATAGAATCTCATTTGTCATGATATGTGATATCAAACCAAACACATAGATACTTGTTAGAGAACATTTTATCTGGAAGACCCACCATAAGAGTGATACATGGAAACCATAATTGGTACTTAGTTTCATCTCTTATATTGTTGTTGGTGTTTGTGGTTCTTAAACCTGAAGTCCCTACATTTATCATATGTCATTCGTTGTACTTTGACATCATCCATCATGACCTTGAATAAGGGTTGGCATAAAGATGATGCTCAAGTGCACTATGACAATGGGGATGACTGCGAGTGATATAGATGGGATTGATAACCTCCTACAAGAGTATGATATCATGGGCACTTGATACGTGAGTATGAGAAATGCATTGCCATGCTGACGTGAGTCAATATGTGATATTGATCTTACAGTATGCTCTAGTTCAAGGAACATGGATTGAATATTGGAAGAGGAAGACAATCCATGCCTTGAGTTCAATATGGATATCAAAGACAAAGGAACTATACCAACTCTATAACACCATTCACAAATTGTAGGTTGAAGCTGTTCTCGGACTTTTCAATTACTTGGGTAGAAATGATATGTTACTATATACCACTCTTTTCTTGTGATGTCATAAACTAGTTATGGACATTCACTGCCAACATAATTTGGAACTTATAGGGTCACACACATAGTATACACTTGGAATAGGATTTTAATCATGCACTATAATTAAATTAATTACTAAAGTGTTTAGGTATTCAATGTAAATGACAATTGACTGACTGAACATGAAACTGACATGTTCAAGTGTTGAACCAACCAGTTGGAGTCTCAGGTTGATTGAAAATTGCAGGGGCTGAATTTTAGATGAACCAGGGCATGAACTGGTTGGTTCACTAGTGAACCAATCAGCTCAAGGTCATCAAACGACCAATTCATGTGATGAACCACCCAGTTCATGGATCAATTTGATTGCATCAAGAATTAGTGTTGACATCATGTTGTGTATTAATTGAATCACAATGGCCATAAAATTGCGATTGGGAAACATGATGAAACAACTGGTTCACTGGGTCAACTGATCAGCTCACATGCCAGCCAATCAGTTCACCTATGAACTGATCACTTCACCACTTGCAGGATGCGAAAATTCTTACAATTCTAGTCCTTTCCACTCCTGCATAGACTGGGAACTCTAACACAGACCCTCCTATAAATAGAGGGGTACTAGGGTCCTCCCAGATACCACATGTGTTGCTCTGATAATTTTTATCTTCTCTAGTTGTGGTAATTGAGAGAACATGAGCAAGTCCTACCCAATAAAGGGAGGGATATCAAGAGAGAATAGTTGTGGGAAAGCTAGTTGGTGCTAGTACACCAATGTGAAGGGGAAACTCATTTGTATCTATTCCTCTAGAATGACATGCGTTTTTGGTGGTCTGTGTGGACTACTATAGAGGTAAGCATGTCGTTTCCTGCCACTCAGAGGAAAAAGTCAATTGTTGTCCATGGTGATCAACCAGGAGGCTCAAGCAGACGATGTCAATATGTAACTTGAATAAGGAGAACACTTGAGCATGGGATTATAATTGGACTTGCTCCAGGTCCAGGTATAATCTTACTATACCATCCTTTCCATTACATAGTTGTTAGCACAATCTACTATTTAAGGGGAATATGATAATTAAATTTTACTTGCACTACCTACTCTACAACCATATTTCCCTATAGTAGGTTCATAATTACAAATGAGATTTCTCATTATGAAGGTTGTAACGAAGCCTGAATGCACAAGGAGAAATACCTCCTTGACAATGATCTGAGCAAACTAGTGCCACTAAGGAACTCACTATTTATAACATTTTGGAAGGGGGCGGCAAAAAATAGTCACTGCAGATGGGAATAGTCTTAAAAATAATATCATTGTCTATTTTTTGTGCCCCAAGGCTTTTAAAAAAGGTGCCCTCTTACTTTGGAAAGTCATTAACTCTTCATCAGCTTTTATCAGTGTAGATTATGTCAGCATAATTGGTCTACAGAGTTGGGCTACACATCTTTGGTGTTACCCCTCACTCTATACTTTTAAGACACCATTATCATCCCACACTATGATGTATTCCTCCTCGGAGATCATTACGGTTGTAATGAGCTTCTTATTAAATAGAATCCACTACTATTATCAAAAAAGAAATATTAGTCCTATCCCAAATAGGAGCTAAGGATTTCCAAAGAATTGTTGGCATCGTTAGTTGTTGCAACATGTAGCTCATCGATCTCACACTTTGGAGGGAGGAATGCAAGGTCTGAGATGGCATTCTACAACTCCTTATTATCATACTATGATGTGTTTGCATCCCTTAGAACACTAGGGTGCTCAGAAGTAGCAGAAGATTGGTAGTCTTTCCATCGTCAAGACCCACAAATCTAAAGGGTTGCGACACTAGAGAAAAAAAGAGGAGGATGCATTTTGGCTCTTCCCACCACTCGACACCATATTGAGCGGCCTACAAGTCTTTGGTCTTAGTATCAAATCTTTGGACAACTTTAGTTTGTCTATACAAGGCCCGAAGGTTAGAGAGTTCACTCACCAGACTTCTAGATCACAATGACACTCTGATCCACTATAGTAGATAGAAAACTAGATTGAATGACAAGCTAGTAGATCCCTTTTCTTGCTGATTCCAGTGAGGACCCTTTCAGTCTTTAGAATAGATCAAAAGAGAAAAATACTTTTAAATTATAGAAAATAATTGGATCTTGCAAATCTATTTGAAATTACATATGATGTCCACATGAGCAACACAAAATATGCAAGTGGGGATATAAAATAAGATCTACATCATGGAAATATAATATCATTCAATTGTTGTTCATAGACCTAATAATTAAGTGGTTCTTTGGATCCTTATATGTTTATAAATGGATATATGGATGCTTGAAATCAATGAAAATTATAGTACACCTCTTTTATATTAGTTAACCTGATAAGTTGTGCATTTTGTAGTTAATAAAAACATTGAATTATTAGTGAGAAAACCCAACAATTATTTCCCTAAACCTTCGATGACTATAGAAAGTTATACATGGATCATGAAATTGTAAACTATAAGCACTTATATATATATATATATATATATATATATATGTGTGTGTGTGTGTGTGTGTGTATGTATATATGACTTGTTTATGAACTCTAGACACTCGTATTTATGTTCAATCTTAAGAATACATGCTAATGGCCCATGAGATAAATCTAGACCCTAATATATTCATGAGAACCTAACTTGATGTTTATATGTTGGTTTATATAAGTTTTAAAAAGTGGAATAATGAATTTATTTTAGTATCTTGAACCTATATATTCATGATTCTCACATAATCATGATAACATGTTGATGATACTTAAAGAGATTGAAACCCAATTTTGAGTAATGTATATAATTTTAGGCTAACATTTGCACATAATAATATTGGAATTTGACAAGAAGTTAATGAACCTTGATATGGAACTCAACAATAATACATATATTCCAAGTGAATAAGACAAGTTATAATGAAGATATCGAGTGATCTAAGGTAATCCCTAACTAGGAAATATTTATAGTGCATTGGAATCTAGTGCATGGTACATGTATGTCTTATTCAACCAAAAGTTGATCGTATTACAGTTGAATAAAGATGTTGATTATAATTACTATGAATCATGTATGAGGTTTAAAGTATGGTTAATTATATTTATTTTATTGAATTATTAATGAACTTTGCATTTATGTTAAACAAACTGCATATTTTGGCACTCATTCTTTTGATGTACGTTCATTTTAATTTTTCCTATGATTACTACCAGTAATATAAATTTAGATATCCTCCTAGCACACTTGGGAGCTTTTCATCAATAAACTAAATATGTCCATAAAATTAAAATACCCTTGATTTATCTTTAGGGGGCTATGTATACCTTGTGAGACATGGTGGACTAAACGAACACATTGGACTCTGTGACTCTATGAAACATTATGGACTCTAGAAAGAAAGGGACTCTATGACTCTATGATATATGTGATAGTCCTCCCAAATTATTTAAGACAAAATATTTAAATGATTTCCTATTATGACAAAATAAATTTATTTATGAACTTTATATGTAATAATTATTTATACCACTTTTTATCCATGATAGTTTGCTATTTTTTCTACTTTACTAAACACATTAAATGCATTTCTCTTTCTATATATTTATATTTTTGAGCTCGAAGATGGAATGGTTTTGGATAAGATATGAGACACATTATAGGTGCAAATACATTATATATCCTCATAATTATGTAGATGTACCTCTAAAATATTCACTATAAACATGTTATTAAATTTTACAACAAACTACATAAACCTTAATACATGGGCATTGATATGTTTTCATTAAAGTTGTATTTGTTCATGTGCATACTTAGTCTTCCTTTGTATGTGATGTTTAATATTAATATATAATTAATGCACTTAAACTAGAAATAAAATATGTAATTGTGATAAAGTGGATTTTAGCAAAATAATGAGATAATTACTCTTTTTGCCCTCATTATACTCACTCATGGTCCCAAATTATTTTTCTTGTCTTCATAATCATTATTCAGACTCAAATCCAAGATATGGTGAACAATGTGGATTTTGTACAGATTATAACACTTCAAATTGGATTCATTCATCACTTTGTCCAAAGAATAAAATTGGTCAATCAAACTTTGTATTTTGATTATCAAACATTTTCTAGATATCCTCCACATTATTTTGAATCTTTGATCCAAATTTGAGGTCATTTGGACATTCCTACGATTTTCCATGAAATTTGGAAGTTCTATGCTAAAAATCCCTTTGTTTGCCTTTTTAATTACTCTTTTTCCATGTCAGCGATCCACCTGCAATGGGAGGGGCGAACCACAGGCCTCAGATCTGAGACCTTAGAATCAAGGCCCTGATCTAACAGCCATGAGTCTATCTTCAACCTCCCGCTGATTGCGGGGAGGTGTTAATGCAACCCGATCAACCAAACTCGCGCCCTTGACCATGATTCAAGTTTCTAAGCGAGCCAAAATCTTTGCATCGCAATTTTTGAACTGGAATAACCTTATTTTTACCGATTTTCGAGAATTGTTGTGCCACCAACGAACCCCCTCTTGCTTTCTCCTCTCTGTCTGGTGGCCATGGCTAAGGGAAAAGCCTCGTTCAACCCTAAAACCTACCCCTAGTACTATAAAAAGGGTCCCTTAGATTCGCCATCACCTCACCATGCTCAAAGCAACACCCCTGCTCACTCCCTCAGGCGTGAATGCCCTATTTTTCTCCTCACTCTTCATGATGTTGGTGCAGCGCCACCGGCCATCCCATTTGGGCATCCTTCCTCCACACCTCTTCCCCTCTTCCTTTGGCTCCCATCAGGTCTGCGAGGCCAAGGCAAGCCCGGCTGGGCCTGCTCACGCTCTGTCTCACCCCCTCCTGCTCCCAAAACACATCCACTCCGGCGAGCCCCTCCACCCATTTTTGGGCTCGTGAGGGTGTTCTGAACGAGAAAGAAGGTTTGTGAACCGCCGGTTCAACTAGTTGCAGCCAGCCCAAAACAAACCGATCAATTGAGTGTTGAACCAGCTTATTAGAGGAGTGAACTGGCCAAATCAAAGGCTTGAACCATACCCTGGACTAGAGAGCCTCGTGGAATGATCTAAGACATCCAATAAGCATTTAACGATCAAACTTTTCATGAAATAAGGTATTTATCTCGCTCTCTGGAAAATATTCAATTAAATGTCCAGAACTTGCAAAAATTGTATCTAATGCATCCAAACTCCAAAAATGATGAACAAGTAGTCAATTTTGATCAGAAAAATCCAATGGATCGTTTAAAATACTTTCGAAACCTGATTCCAAAATATTCTCATTGATATATCTTAATCTTGATCTATTGCTTATATAATTGGTCTAAATGACTCTATTTGTAGTTAATCTTGACTAAACACTGAAAACCCTAATTCCTGACTCTAATGTTCATATTGAGACTCTAAAATCATAATTGACCCATTAATGATCTAGATTTATTTTTTTTGACTTGAGTTAATCTTGAATATGATGATGACATCTTAACAATATGATTGATCTAAATCTTGTGGCATATCTTGACCTATTGACCTAAAAGTTAATCTCTGATTTACTCATAATACTAATCAGAACTAGATCTAATGTCGAATCCCAATGATGTTAGAACTTGATAATGATCTAAGGACTTGATTTTTGACTTGCATATTGACCAGGATAATTAGGGTTAACACATGTACCTAAAAACCCTGGGTAGGTCATTCACACTCGAAAATACTTGATACTTGAAATAATGTTGGACATATCCAAATAGTAGTTGATTATAAGTGAATGACCCAACCCTAAGGTTGACATAGGAAAAGTGTAACCCTAATCTCGAATATTGAAACATGATATCCAAATATCTTGATCTTGACCCTTGATCCAAACATTGTGTTTTAGGATCTAACTCAAAGGGTCGACCAATTACTAGTGGATCTGTAATCGAAATCGTGGTGAGAGGTACGCTATTATATAACTCTTCCTTGATTGTATTGTAGATACTTTTATGTATCTCTTGACCGTATGCTTGGATATGTACTTGGATGAGCTATTGTTCGCTATGACTAGTCTTCTATTTTTCTATACTATATTTTGAAAAACATGAAAACATAAATTACATGCCCATTATGACTGCCTATATATTGATAATGATGATGATATTGATAATGTTGATAATGTTGATATTGAGTACAACAACCCCCTCATTTGGAGGTGGGACTTGTACATTGGCTTCCTATGTTCCCATGGTGAGAAGGGGCCTAGTGACATTCCCCATCGCGTTGGGGTAATAGAGTCACACAAAATATATAAGCATGCTTCTCGAATTACAGCATAATGGGAACTTGTAATAAAAGTTGAATTGCTTGAAAAACTTGTTAAATAAATGTTGGATTTGCAAATTGCTTATTATTCTTTGAAATATAAGTCCTGCCAAGTATACTTATTTTCTTATAAGTTTTTTTGCTTGATTTTGATAACGTACCGTGCAATCGCATGATTGTGTCTTGATTTTCTTTATTTTAGGCAATACAAATGGAATATTGAATAAGATCGCTTCCGCACTCATACACTCTGAACACAAAGATAAATCGGATATATCTCCATATTGGGTTAGTTTGTTTCTCAATTATCCAGTTTTTGAGTTATTTATTTCTTATTGTATATGCCAGTGTGATTGATCTTATGGGGTCACTCAGGGACGGACGCTTCAATCCTTTTCTACTGTCTAAGCAGTAGGATTGAGATTGGGGTAAGAATAGTTCTGTGACAGTTGGTATCAGAGATTTCACACTCCCATATACTTTAAGTAAATAATTTCTCAAGTCTCTTACACCCAAGAAACCCTAAAGTCCATAATGGTGAAAATTGAGGTGTCTAGGTTCGGGGTTCTGGCATAATTTCTCCTATTCATCTTCACGGTGGCTGAGATTCCCTGCTCTACCTGGCCTTAATTGATCCAGAACTGGGCCTAAAGGTTCTCTTGTGAAACCCTAGAGAGTCTTCTAGCATCTCATCTCTTCTTTAAGGACTATCCTAAGCCACCCATGTAGATGAAGATTAGGTAGTCTTCTCATCTCATCATATGGTCCTTCTCATGACCTTTCACCACATGATGTCTCGATTATGGGTAGCTTATGCATGGGAATAATGAATATCGTTAAATCTTGAAAATCGATACCATGATATGACCTAAATTTGAAAACTTGATTTTGATCAATTAATTTTGAATCCAAATACTCATGTATGATCCCTAATATCATGAACACTCAATTTTGACTATGTTTGAGGTTATGATATGGTGAAATAAGGATAACTTATACCTTATACCTTATTGTTGATAAGGTCCCTATTTGATTAAGCCCATGTTGCCCTATTGTTGATTAAAACTCAAACATAGTTAATAAAACTCGTATCCTATTTTATACACACCTTGACCATGCTATCAAATGACTAAGTCTAATACTCACAAAATCACGATGTAAGACCTATGATGCCTTTTGCAATCTCAATTTTGATATGATGATGGGCCTAGATTTTGCACTATCATGCTCTAATTCCTTAAATGCCAACTTCAAATCCTCGATTTTCAAATTATATCACTACCTTCATCATGAATGGAAAGGAACACAAATATAACCTTGACTTTGTAAAAACTTGACATTATTTCCCCATTATCTTGAATTATGATCTCATGACCTTATGGAATATGATTTATTCATGGATACTCTCCCTATTTGAATAAGCTTGATGGATAATGACTAATGTTGGTAATGTGATAGATTAGGGTGGTAGTTGACTCATGACTCCCCTAACCTAGGTCACATCCCTATTTTGACTACCTCTAAATTTTCATATTGTTGATTATTTAGAGCTTGGAAAGGTATTCCCTTCCACCCTATTTGGATTGGTTGACCTAAACCTAATTGGTTATACCATGGTTGATACTCGATCTTGAATATTGATTTGATAATGACCTTGACATATGGCAATATTGACTATAGCTTGAGGTTGACTTCCTAGATAGACCAAGGTCCAGATCATTCATCAACCTTGGAAACCATGATAATGAAATTTTAACATGTTGATCAAATATTGCTTGAATAATGTTGCTCGAAATTGGATATAGATGAGTGATCTCCCCTAAGGTCTAAATAGGAATATAAACCTAGCTTTAGAATATGATGAAATTTTGGATCTATGACTTTTGGTGTCTAAAATCTTGGCTCTTGATATTGATTAATGGATTTGTGATTCATGATTATAAATCTCAATAATAAAAATCCTATGATCACACTATTTGGACCTTGATATATATGATTAGTGACTTCAAAATCCCAAATTTTGAAATTTTGAAATGATGACTATTTTTTACTCTCTTGATTTATCAATTAGGGTTTAGCTCTCAATAGGACTAGGGTGGGAGATTCCCATTGATTTTGAGCTCAAAGTAATGATATTTAAAGTATGATGTTGTCTCAAAATATTGAAATATGAAATCTCAAATCATGGATGTATAACCCCACCTAGGCCAATGGAGAAGCTAGGACCCTAAGATATTGGGATTGAAAGTCACCTTGTACACTTGAACTCTATTTGTTTGACCTAAAATATGATCTCTTCAAATTTGTGAACAATAGGATGCTTTCCATATTTGTGACTCATATAATGACTCTAAAATATATATGCATTGACCTTGATACTCAGTTGCTCGATTATGAAATGGTGTTAGTACCAAGTTGATTATGATATGAAACATGGAATCCTAATTATGAATATTGTATTATTTAAATTTGAGGACATGATTGTGATTATATAATTGAGGATACTCTAGTATTTGAGGATATGACTTAGGTTGAATGATCTCAATTTTGAGGTTGCTTTGAATTTTGGGGACAAAATACCTTATTTTTTTAAAGAAAGTTAGGATGTGCTATTATTTATCATGCCCTCCTCTTGCAGGGATATTCATAAAACTTAATACATTGGACGAAAAATAGATTTTAGTAGATATATTGCCTATGCAAATACAAGAATGGGGAAAGGGTTGACCCACAGGGTCGAGGGGGGATCTAAGTAGAATAGATCCTCCTTGTGGTGTTTCAGGGGGACAAAATTCCTTATTAAGGAGGGAAGGATGTGATAAAGTGGATTTTAGCAAAATAATGAGATAATTACTCTTTTTGCCCTCATTATACTCACTCATGGTCCCAAATTATTTTTCTTGTCTTCATAATCATTATTGAGACTCAAATACAAGATATGGTGAACAATGTGGATTTTGTACACATTATAACACTTCAAATTGGATTCATTCATCACTTTCTCCAAAGAATCAAATTGGTCAATCAAACTTTGTCTTTTGATTCTCAAACATTTTCTAGATATCCTCCACATTATTTTGAAGCTTTGATACAAATTTGAGGTCATTTGGACATTCCTACGATTTTCTATGAAATTTTGAAGTTCTATGCTAAAACTTCCTTTGTTTGCCTTTTTAATTACTCTTTTTCCATGTCAGCGATCCACCTGCAATGGGAGGGGTGAACCCCAGGCCTCAGATCTGAGACCTGCGGATCAAGGCCCCGATTCGATGGCCATGAGTCTGTCTTCAACCTCCCGTTGATTGAAGGGAGGTGTTAATGCAACCTGATCAACCAAACTCACGCCCTTGACCATGATTCAAGTTTCTAAGCGAGCCAAAATCTTTGTGTCGCAATTTTGAACTGGAATAACCCTATTTTTACCGGGTTTCGAGCATTGTTGCACCACCAACAAACCCCCTCTTGCTTTCTCCTCTCTGTCCGGCGGCCATGGCTAAGGGCAAAGCCTCGTTCAGCCCTAAAACCTACCCCTAGTACTATAAAAAGGGTCCCTTAGATTCGCCATCACCTCACCATGCTCAAAGCAACACCCCTGCTCACTCCCTCAAGTGTGAATGCCCTATTTTGCTCCTCTATCTTCATTATGTTGGTGTAGTGCCACCGACCAGCCCATTTGGGCATCCTTCCACCACGCCTCTTCCCCTCTCCCTTTGGCTCCCATCAGGTCCGCGAGGCCAAGGCAAGCCCGGCCGGCCTGCTCACGCTCTGTCTCACCCCCTCCTGCTCCCAGAACACATCCACTCTGGCGAGCCCTCCACCCAGTTTTTGGGCTCGCGAGGGTGTTATGAACGAGAAAGAAGGTATGTGAACCACCGGTTCAACTAGTTGCAGCCAGCCCAAAACAAATTGATCAATTGAGTGTTGAACCAGCTTATTAGAGGAGTGAACCGGCCAAATCAAAGGCATGAACCAGACCCTAGACCAGAGAGCCTTGTGGCATGATGTAAGACATCAAATAAGCATCCAATGATCAAACTTTTCATGAAATAAGGTATTTATCTCGCTCTCTGGAAAATATTCAATTAAATGTCCAGATCTTGCAAAAATTGTATCTAATGCATCCGAACTCCAAAAATGATGAAAAAGTAGTCAATTTTGATCAGAAAAATCCAATGGATCGTTTAAAAATACTTTGGAAACCTGATTCCAAACTATTCTCACTTATATATATTAATATTGATCTATTGCTTATATAATTGGTCTAAATGACTCTATTTGTAGTTAATCTTGACTAAACACTGAAAACCCTAATTCCTGACTCTAATGTTCATATTGGGACTCTAAAATCATAATTGACCCATTAATGATCTAGATTTATTTTTGTTGACTTGAGTTAATCTTGAATATGATGATGACATCTTAACAATATGATTGATCTAAATCTTGTGGCATATGTTGACCTATTTACCTAAAAGTTAATCTCTGATTTACTCATAATACTAATCAGAACTGGATCTAATGTTGAATCCCAATGATGTTAGAACTTGATAATAATATAAAGACTTGATTTTTGACTTGCATATTGACTAGGATAATTACGGTTAACACATGTACCTAGAAAACCTGGGTAGGTCATTCACACACGAAAATACTTAACACTTGAAATAATGTTGGACATATCCAAATAGTAGTTGATTATAAGTGAATGACCCAACCTAAGGTTGACATAGGAAAAGTGTAACCCTAATCTCAAATATTGAAACATGATATCCAAATATCTTGATGTTGACCCTTGATCCAAACATTGTGTTTTAGGATCTAACTCAAAGGGTTGACCTATTACTAGTGGATCTGTAATCGAAATCTTGGTGAGAGGTACGCTATTATATAACTCTTCCTTGATTGTATTGAAGATACTTTTATGTATCTCTTGACCGTATGCTTGGCTATGTACTTGGATGAGCTACTGTTCCCTATGACTAGTCTTTTATTTTTCTATACTATATTTTGAAAAACATGAAAACATAAATTGCATGCCCATTATGAATGCCCGCATATTGATGATGATGATGATATTGATAATGTTGATAATGTTGATATTGAGTACAACAACCCCCTCATATGGAGGTGGTACTTGTACATTGTCTTCCTATGTTCCTATGGTGAGAAGGGGCCTAGTGACCTTCCCCATCGCGTTGGGGTAATAGAGTCACACAAAATATATAATCATGCTTCTCGAATTACAGCATAATGGGAACTCGTAATAAAAGTTGAATTGCTTGAAAAACTTGTCGAATAAATGTTGGATTTGCAAATTTCTTATTATTCTTTGAAATATAAGTCCTGCCAAGTATACTTATTTTCTTATAAGCTGTTTTGCTTGATTTTGATAGCATATTGTGCAATTGCATGATTGTGCCTTGATTTTCTTGATTTTAGGCAATACAAATGGAATATTGAATAAGATTGCTTCCGCACTCATACACTCTGATGACAAAGATAAATCGGATATATCTCCATATTGGGTTAGTTTGTTTTTCAATTATCTAGTTTTTGAGTTATTTATTTCTTATTGTATATGCCAGTGTGATTGATCTTATGGGGCCACTCAGGGACGGACGCTTCAATCCTTTTTCTACTGTCTAAGCATTATGATTGAAATTGGGGTAAGAACAGTTTTGTGACAGTAACCCTAATTAGCACATGCTTGTAACACAATCTACAAGTGCATGAGCTCAGCATGTAGTACATAAGAGGCAAGTAGGGGTTAAATCCATAGGGGAGCAAAGAAGGCACTAGAGCTAGTTGTGTTTCTTTATGTTAATTAGAGAAGAGAGCTAGGGTTTTAGTTGTTTAATGGTTAAATTTGTTTCGTTAACACTATAAGATTAAGAAATTAAGAAAGGGAACATTTAAATCTTGATAAACCCTAGCAATTAGGCCTACTGAACTAAATAAGAGAGAAATTAACCCTATAGCAAGAAATTGAACAATACTACAGCAAAAAAGACAAGAAATGCATCTAAACTAGCAAAATAATCTTGTAAATCAACTAAGAGGGAAAAGTAAGACTAAGCTAAAAAATTAACCAAGAAACTATATTACGTAACCAAAATTAATACTAAGAAACCCTAATAAGAGAGATATACCATTCAATAGTCAATTAAACTCTAAGAAAGAAAATGAGAGAGGCCAAGCTATATAACACTATGCAACTAGGGTTGTAGCAATTGATGGTAAAAGTGATATGTATGTAACAATCAACCAATTATGGTATCAATTTCAAGAAATAAATCCAACAATTGTGCTATAGAACCAAACAACAACTGGAGATGAAGACTAGGACTTGCAGCCTACTAGTGGTATAGGATGTATTTATCAAAAATAGTCCATACATCACTCCCTATCGTACCTTAGATGGTTCAATTGACTAGGGTATAGTTTGTCCCAAATCAAGATCTCCCTAGTCTAGGTTTCTAAGCATGACTCAACTAACTTACTTGGTGGCAGGGGCAATATGGAGTATAGGAGAATGGTGTTTCACCTTTTATCACCCCATCCAACTGATTATCATTTTCTTTTCCAATTGTAAAAGGAGAAGAAAACCTAGTTAATTAAGATTCCTACCTAGGGCTGGCAGAACATAAGGAGAAATGGGGAAGAAAGGAAAACTAACTAAAATCCCTCTAGGGGACTTGAGAGTTTTACCTACAAAGGCCCAAAAATCTATCTTTTCACTATACCTTAGGTTGATTGATAGATTTAAATCAAAAGATAGAGGTAGGGAGAGATCAAAAGCATGAGCATAGCATATACCAATGAAATCAAGTGTTACACATGAATATTTTACCAACATGGTACGAAGTTACATTTTATTCCCTCAAACAACCTACAATAGGGGTCTATCAACTCATAGTACAAGGAAATGAAAATGAAGTGGGAGAAGAAGAGATAAAATGCATGGATATTGAATTAAAGGCTTCTATTCTCAGCTCTAGCTATAGAAAAGACATGCTACTTCTCCTTCAAGGTGAAATGGCATGACATTTAGGGTGAAAGGTAGCCAAAACACTAGGAAAGTTAGGGTTTCAGGTGAAGTGAAGGTGTAAATGAAGTGGAAGGGAGTAGGTGGTGGTTAGGAGGTAAAGAAAATGAGCTAACAATAGTCATCCTTGAACCCTGGGCAATAATGATTCTCGTACAGGGGTCTAGGTTGTTTAGGGTTCATGGGGGTTTTGTTAGGTATATCAATGTAGAAACGGGTTAAGGTTTTAGGATAGAATGACCATTCACCCCCCTCACGATCATTCTATAGAAGATATGGAATGCATGTGATGATTTAATATGGTCATGGTGAAAGTGGTGTCCAAGTTATAGTGTGGGGTGAAGACATGTGTAGATAGAACAATTGTTCTAAGTAGAGTGGTCATGTTGGTATGGAGGTGTGATTATCATTTTGGGTAGAAAGAGTGTGGTTTTTGTAGGTAGAATGACAATTTAGGGTAGATGAGCTATTATAGAACATGGGTGGCATAACTGTGGTAGTGTGGAACGGTCATGGTGTAAGGGGTGGTTTTATAGGGAAGTTGGCAGAAATGGGAGCTATCCAATACTATAATGGTGGATGGAATGACCATTCCTCACCACAATATTTTATCTTATGGAGTGGAATTTCTTGGGGATTTCATATTCCTTGATGTGATGTATGATTTGTCATGTAGTAACACAACCATTCACTTGTACCATTGTCCTTCTAAGGGTTTTATCTCCACACTTCATTCTTCTATTGATCATCAACATAATCTTTTGCCTTATATCAATTGTTTAGGATATTAGCGTAGGTTAGGGGTGAGTTTGAGTGGTCCATAAGTTCCTCAAAAGTTGGTGAAGTCTTTGAATCAACCACCACCATCTCCATCCATCAATAAATCCCAAGTACCTAGTAAAATGTCTGAATAAACACCATAAGTTCATCAGATATGAAATATAAATTATTGGGAAATAGCCGATATACAAATTTAACAAAAATACACAAGATGAAGACCCAATATAGGTCTCCATCACAAGCCCAAGAATAAAATAGAATTTTCCTCAAGTTTTCTCCAACTAAATCTCTTTTTTTCAGTTTGAATCAATAAGAGATGCCAAATTCATGCAAGTAGATGTATATTTACTAGATAAGTTCAAAAATGACTTTATGCATATAATCAACCTTTCTCCTCTCCTCTTTCATAAAACTATTTTACTCAAGTCACAACAACCAAGAACTTCTCATATAGGACACCAGAACTCATGAAAGTGATATTTTGTTCACAAAACTCTTGGTAAAACTATTTCAAACTTATGAATCATTTTACTTGCAAACATCGAGTCTTATGCACCCATCGACTTTACATGATCGAGTGGTCTATGCATGGGGGGCATGAGGATCTAGGGAACTTGTATGTAGATAGAAGAAGGAGGTCGTGGAAGGAATTTGGTTTTCTATTACATAGGAGCACTCATAAATCTTTTCTTTATTCCGATGTGTTACATAGGAGCACATGTATTATCTTTTTGCTTCATTTTTTATCCCTTTGTGTAACTAGGTCTATAAGGTGGTAGAAAGATTAAGGTAGGAAGGATTGGCCACCTCAATCTTTTGGAGGGTGGTCAAGGCTTACTATTTTTATGATTTTTAACATCTTTGCTGGAGGCAGAGAGGTAAGAAATGGTAGAAAAAAGTGTGTGAAGAGGGGGTTAAATAGTGTAAGTCTTAGAAAAAGGTTTCATTGATGAATGCATATTCATCAGAATTTCAATTACCATCCTGGGATAAATTCAACTCAATACATCCAATTTCACATGTTAAATATTACAATGTATCATAAAGTGAAAAATTACTTAATTGATTCGATTATTAAGGTTTTTAACTGAGTTCATGTTGATTTTATGCAGAACATTATCAGGTTCAACCATCAAATGTCACCCACCTCCTTTCAACCCTAATCCATAAGAATCACCACCATTCGATCTTCATCAACCATCATCCAAATCAAACCCCTTTGAGTGGGACCCACCTTTCTCACCCTTGGTTTCACCATTCAGTCTCGACCAATCAGTTTCATCCATTTGGTCTCAAGACCGAATGGACAGTTCCACCTAAAAACCATTTGTATTTAACACACCTTCGAGACCATTTGAACGTCGCACGGCCTCAGACCATTTGGATGCAAAGGTCACCAAGACCGATAGAGTGATCGATCGCAGACCGTTTGGAAAGATCACAGTTACAAACCATTTGGAGGTTGGTGTGAGACCGTTTGGAGGTTGGTGTGAGATCGTTTGGAGGTGAGACACTCGAGATAGGATAATGTCAATACCGTTTGCAGCACTCGACTCCGCCTTCATCTTCCTCTTCCGTCATCTTCTACCTCTAGAAACCCTAACAACACCTGCACCCTCATCCCCCGCCGTCGTAGTTGCATCCTAACTCGACCTAAAACAAACCCAATCGTGCCACCACCTCCTCACACTAGCAACGATCTCATCGATCTCGTGTGGCTCTCCTTCACCCTCTAACCTCGACGCCACCATCTCCCTGTGCCTCTTTTTCTACCTTCCTCGCCGCCGGACGGACCTGTAACACAGACGTCCTCAAGATAGTTGCAGCAAATGGTCTCAGACTGTTTGTACACCAAAGTCGCAAGACTGTTTTCCGCACAACATAGCAGACTGATCGCTGCTGAAGACTGATCACAGCCAGTGTGAGACCGTTTGGAGGATGCACATCCAAGGACCATTTGGGAAATCAGACGCGAAGATCGTATGGTCACAATACTCTCAGATTGTTTGGAGATCTACCTGAGATCGATTGGATAAGCTACTAGCAAACCATTTGGAGCCCAGGGTTGCAAGACCGTTTAAGGAAGGACACTGAAGATCGTTTGATGCCGCTAGCATACCAAACAGTTTAGAGCCTTGGATGTCAAGACCGTTTTCACATGCATAACGCAAACCGTTTCGAAATAATACTATCAATACTGTTTGGTTATTTACACTCAAAGACTGAATGAAACCAAAGCTATGCAGAGCATTTGGGTCATTTTCACAAGACCGGTTGCCTATTTGAAGTACAAGACCATTTAATAAAGTGGATAGTGAAGACCGTTTGATAAAGTAAGTGCATGAGACCGTTTAAGAATGCAACCAATACCAAGACTATTTGGTCTATGTATAGAAAAATTGTTTGATCTATGCAAAGCAAGACCGTTTGGGCACTTACAGTACCAAGACCGTTTGGTCAATTATAACCAAATTGTTTGGAAGGTCACAACAAAAATGTGATCATCCCATCCGAGCCTATAAATAGGACCCCGAGGGTCATCATTTTGGCATCGTTCCAGGGACACCGACAGGCTACCCAAGTGCAAGGTTCGATCAAGCTTCATCCTACACACCACCCTCCACCATCTTCAGCCACTATCAAATCACTTGTTGTTCCTACTGCAACTCAAGGAGACTGAGAAGAGAAGGAAGGAGGAGTGAGAAAGACTGCTCGGTCTATCTTGGCGTCCCTCGTTCTTCGTCCAGATCTGCTCCGACACAAAGTAGGAGACTGCATCATCTTCATCGAGCTGTGACCACCTTCACCGACAGGCTTCCCATGCAACCATGTCTTTTCATTTAACATTCCAAGGCAATGTATATAACTTTTCATTTCATTGTTAATTGATATGCTTGTAGTTGATTACCTACTTTCTTTCATCTTGTTCTTCTCTTTGTATTATAGAATGTCGATTAATGAGATAGACTCCTTGACGAGAAATATGATAGGGTTCCTTGAGGTCGTAAGAGTATGATCCACTAGGGGACGAGCCATCTAGCCTACGGTGAAGCTTCGATGGTCTAAACATCCCTTAGAGAGGACCACAACCTTAGTTGGATGTTGTATCTTCTTGTTAATTGTCGATGTTTTCTTGCAGATTAATTGCCTACATGTATGTTGATTAGCACGGTTGACTCCCAGACTAGAAATAGAATGGGGTTCCTTGAGGTCATAAGTGTATGATCTGTGAGGGGACGAGCCATCTAGCCTGCGGTGACACTTATGTGGTCTAAACATCCCTTAGGAAGGCCCACAACCTTAGTTGGATGTTGTATCTTTGGAATCGTAAGTGCATGATCCGGATAGCGACAAGAAATCGGATGCCTAAGGGGATGCTTATGCAGGCCTAAACATCCCTCCGGGAGGGTTCACAACAGTTCCATTTGGATAGTTAGATGCTTGCCTGGATGTTATGTGTTTGGATGTGTTCGCATGTGCAGTGGTAGTGAAACCCGATACCATCCCAGCGATTCCATATCATTAATCTAGAACAAACTTTAATTCTTATCTTTTACTTTCCTACAATTAGTTTAATTAACCTCAACCAAATCAATCGTTCTAAATATTAGTCTCACTTGAGCTAGATTTGACTGAAAAAGATTATTAAAAATGTTGTCCTTTGGGATTCGATCCTTAACTATACTGTGATAAGACCCGTCCTCTTACGGGTGGTATTATTGCACGAGGTTTTGGTAAAAGCTCAGGGATTTCAGCCCTGAGTGAATTTGTTAGTGCGATATATGCTACGTCAAATTCTAGCATTGTTGTCGGGGACAACGAAATCAGATAGTCAAATCTAGTTCTTTTAAGGCTAATCTAGGATTTTTCTTTTTCTTTTTGAAACCATTGATCATCTATTTGAATTTCACTTTAATCCATCAATCTTACTTCAAATCTTTTTATTTCAGGTACTTCAAGAAGGACTAGTGCATGCACCGTTTGAACAGTCCCAGACTCATTGCCAGCTTTGATCCTGAGATAGACAGAACCTTTCATCATCAAAACAGAGAAAACCAAGCAAGAATGGCTCAAGAGGAGGAAATAGCCAGAAGGGTAGCTCAAGCCCTTAATGCATAGAGAGAAAGATTCATTGAAGAAGCTAGAGTTGCGGTTCAAGAAGAAATTCAAGCAACACAAGCAGCATCACAAGCATCAAAACTACAAAAGGATCTTAGAGAGTTCTCAATCCCCAAAGCTGCTAATGTTCGTCATGCAGTACAACCTCCTCCCATCAATGCTAACAATTTTGAGATTAGGGCACATTGGATCACATTGCTTCAAAATAGCTCGTTCTATGGCAAACAAGGAGAGGATAGTCAGGAACATCTTTTGAGGTTTACCGATCTATGTGCCATGACAAAGAAAAATGGAGTATCTGATGATGCCATTCAACTCCATATCTTCAAGTATTCCCTTACTGATAGAGCTATAAGTTGGTACATTTCATTGCAAAGTGAAATACCCATCACCACCTAGAAACAACTCCAAAATGTTTTTCTGGAAAAGTTCAATCCTCCGTCCCTGACCTATGAAATTAGAGGCCGGTTAACAAATTTCACTCAAGTCCCTAGAGAAGCTCTTCTAGAAGCATGGGATAGATATAAAGATATTCTATGAAAGTGTCCACACCATGGGATTCCTAATAATCAACTCATCAAGATCTTCTATAGAGGTGTAGGTGACGATATTAAGAGATTTTTAGACTCCTCATCTGGAGGAAACTCCATGCGACAAAGTTATGACAGCGCATGGAGAGTTGTCACCCTAGGAGCTGAAAATCAAGCTAATTGGGGTAGATCTGTAGGAAAAGGAGTGTTGAAAGTAGCTATGGCTGAAGCTACTCCCGAGTACAAGTCTATCGTTGAAACCCTAAAACTCTTAGTTGCCAAGCAAGACCATATTAAATCATCTCTTGCTGCAATTGGAAGAGGACGTTCGCCCACTCAACAACAAGAACATATCAAGTCTACTTCTATGTTCTATGAAGCATGTAAAGGAACTGATCATTCCACTTTAGCATGTAATGTTCTTTACGATGTTGTTCTAAGCAACATATGTGGACAAGGAGATAATGGCCAAATGGAAAATCTTAATTCTATTAATACCATCCCTGGTCAAGGTTATTACAATCTGAATCAAAATAGAAACCATCCAGGGTTTCAATATGGAAACCCCTCTGGAGCAGTAAACTCGCATCAATTTGGTTTGAACAATCAATCATGAGTCCCACCATGATTCTAGTATAATCAACTACAGAATTTTGGAAATCAAGGAAATTTCAAGGGAAGCTTTCAGAATAGGAACTTCAATGATTATCAAAACAATTCTCATTTCAAGAATCTTAATCAACCTCGAGGACAACAAGCCGGTCCCATCTCACCTAATGACAAACTGTCATCCATTGAAAAGATGTTGCAAACTCAGCAAACTATGATAGCTAACCAACAAGCTCAACATAAGGCTATTGAATCCAACTAGCTCAACTTGCAGCTAGCATTAAGCCACCAGCTGGGGTTTTTGCTGGCCAACCGGAAAACAATCCTAAGCACCCAGAACAACTGAAGGCGGTCACCACCAGGTCAGGAAAGGACTATTCTAATCCTCCTATCAGGCCACCTATAATTATTACAGATGAGGATGAACACGCAATTATACAAGACTCCACAACTCTGGCGTCTCAACTAAAAGAACCAATAACTGCTGATAAGACAGATAAGGAAAGTCTTGAGAAACCTATTAACGAAGAAAGTGAAACACCAGAACCTGATATTTCTGTATACAAGCCTCGTATATTGTTCCCTGCTAATCTAAGGCAAACTAAGCTTGATACTCAGTTCAATAAGTTTAAAGAATCTATGAAGAAACTTCATGTTGATATACCCTTTTTGGATGCGCTGACTGAAATACCAGCATGGAAAAAGTACTTAAAGTCTCTCCTCACCAGGAAATATATAACTGAAGAATATGAGATAGTCAAGTTAGCTAAAACTACTTCAGATATCATCTAGAGTAAGATGCCAAAGAAGAAGAAAGATCCAGGATCTTTTGGGATTTCCTGCCATATTGGTGACTCTTCATGCAAGAAGGGACTGGCAGACCTTGGTGCTAGCATCTCCATCATGCCACTCAGCCTTTGTAAAAGGCTAGGGTTTACTGAACTTGTCCCAACTGGCATGACCATACAACTCACAGACAATTCAATAAAACACATGTTAGGAATTATTGAGGATGTACTGTCAAGGTAGGAAAAGATTCCTATGTTCCGTGTGACTTCATCATCATGGACATAAAAGAAGACCCCAGATATCCTCTCACCTTTGGATGTCCATTCCTCACCACTGCAAGAGTTCTAATTGATGTTGAAGCAGGAACATTGTTGCTCAGACTTGGTAAAGAAACTCTCAATTTCAAAGTTTTTGAAAGTATGCAAAGACCAAGCATGCAGGAGGAAGTCTATCTGATTGACTGCATTGAGCAAATGTCACTTCTCACACAAGAGGAATATGAACAAGATGATCATGTAGAATGACTCTAAAAAACCCATTTGCTGATAATTCCACCAGTGAACAAGTTAAAGAGTGTGTTCTTGACCTTGACACTGCCAAAGAAGATCCCGAAGCCAAAATGGAAGAACTCAAGGTTGTGGAAGCTACTGAAGAAACATATGAAAAACCAAAAGCCCCTGAGATGAAGCCCCTGCCCGAGGGACTGAAGTATGTGTTTCTGGACAATCTTAAGGTTTGTCCAGTTATTATAAATTCTGATCTAACAACCGAACAAGAAGATAAACTCCTAAAATAACTAAGCCATCAGTTACAAAATGAGTGACCTTACTGGGGTTAGTAAAGCGATGTGCATGCACAAGATCCCTATGATGGAAGATCACAAGCCAACTATTGAACATCAATGGAAATTGAATCCAAATATGAAGGAAGTAGTTTGTTGCGAGGTCATTAAACTGCTCACTGCTAGAATAATCTATCCAATATCAGACACGCCATGGGTGAGTCCAATCCATGTAGTCCCAAAGAAAGGTGGAAAAAATTTAATACAAAATGAAAACAATGAACTCATCCCCACTCAAACAGTCACAGGGTGGAGGATGTGCATTGATTATAGGAAGTTAAACAAGGCAACTCGAAAAGATCATTTTTCAATGCCCTTTCTTGATCAGGTATTAGAGCAGCTGGCTCATCAAGAATACTTTTGTTACCTCGATGGTTACTCTGGATTCTATCAAATACCCATACATCTAGACAACCAAGAGAAAACTACTTTCACCTACCCATTCAGAACATATTCGTTTAGAAGAATGATGTTTGGCCTCTGTAATGCACCTGCAACTTTCCAGTGTTGCATGGTTTCCATATTCGTAGGTCTCACTGAAACAATTATGGAAGTTTTTATGGATGATTTTTCTGTGTACGGAGACTCATTTGATTCATGCCTAAAACACCTCTCCCTTGTTCTCAAATAGTGTGAAGAAGCACATCTTGTGCTAAATTGGGAGAAGTGTCACTTTATGGTAAAGGAAGGCATTGTCCTTGGCCATAGGGTCAATAATTGAGGAATAGAAGTAGATAAGGCCAAGATCGAAGTGATTTTCAAGCTCTCTATCCCTATCAATATAAAGGAAGTTTGAGCATTCCTTGGTCATGCAGGCTTGTACAGACGATTTATAAAAGACTTCTCAAAGATAACCAAGCCGATGACGAACTTGTTACTAAAGGATGCTGAATTTAATTTTGATAAGGAATGCATTAAAAGTTTCAAAAAACTAAAGCATGCCCTTACAACCACACCCATCATTAGATCTCCCGATTGGGACCGTCCTTTTGAAATAATGTGTGATGCAAGCGATTATTTTGTGGGTGCTATCTTGGGACAATGTATAGAAAAGAAACATTATGTGATCTATTATGCATCAAAGACCCTCGATGAAGCTCAGAGGAATTATGCTACTATTGAGAAAGAACTTATGGAAGTCATATATGCCTTTGACAAGTTCAGATCCTACTTAATTGGTTCAAAGGTCATTGTCTATACAGATCACGCTGTCATTTGTTACCTTTTGGCAAAGAAAGATGCAAAATCTAGGCTAATAAGATGGATTCTTCTCTTACAATAATTTGATCTAGAGATAAGAGATAAAAAGGGTACAGAGAATGTGGTAGCAGACCACCTTAGTCGCATCCACACTCTAGACATCGAGAAGATTCTGATTAATGACTCCCTTCCAGATGACCAATTAATGAAGGCCTCAGAAGCTGCACCATGGTACTTAGATTTTGTGAACTACCTTGTTGTTGGGGTTATTCATCCTCAATGCACCGGAAATGCACGGAAGAAATTTATACATTATGTAAAACAGTACTACTGGAATGAGATGTACCTTTTCAAACTATGTGCTGATGGTCTATACAAACAGTGTATTGATGAGGAAGAAGCTCGACTTATCTTGGAGCAATGTCACTCAGGACCAGTTGGAGGACATATGAGATCTAAAAAGACTGCCTTGAAGGTTTGCAATGTGGATTCTTCTGGCCAACCATATCCAAATATTCCCATGACTCTGTCCTATCATGTGACAAATGTCAAAGATCTGGAAATATAACAAAGAGAGATAAGATGCCACTGAATCTGTGGCAAGAAGTAGAGATATTCGATGTTTGGGAAGTGGACTACATGGGTACATTCCCATCTTCTCATGGATTTTCATACATCCTAGTGGTAGTGGACTACATCTCAAAATAGGTTGAAGCCATACCAACAGTCACTAATGATTCCAAACCCATCATCAAATTATTCAAATATATTATTTCCCCCATTTTGGAGTGCCATGAACAGTGATATATGACGGAGGGTCTCATTTCCTTGAAAGAAGCTTTGAAGCTTTACTGAGAAAGTATGGCGTAACACACAAGGTAGCCTCACCCTACCATCCACAAATGAGTGGATAGGTAGAGGTTTCTAATTGTCAACTCAAGGCTATCCTGGAAAAGACTGTAGGCCGCAGTCGAAAGGATTGGTCGGTAAAAATCAATGACGCATTGTGGGCCTACCATACTTCTTTCAAAACTCCCCTCGGAACTACATTATTAAGATTAATATATGGAAAGGCTTGCCACCTGCCTGTTGAACTTGAGCACAGAGCATGGTGGGCAATTAAACGACTTAATTTTGATATGAAGGAAGCAGGCCAAGCCAGGATTCTACAACTCCAGGAGCTGGAAGAACTCTGAATGACAGCTTACGAGAATGCACGAATCTATAAAGAACGTACGAAACTTTAGCATGACGGCCATCTAAAAAGAAAGGATATACAAGTGGGAGACCAAGTTCTTCTATTCAATTCTAGATTGAGGTTATTCCCAGGAAAACTCTAACTCGCTGGTCAGGACCTTACATTGTCAAGAGCATCTACCCACATGGTGCTTTCTCTTTATGGAGTGAAAATTCAGGTGAAATTGTGGCAAATGGTCAACGATTGAAGAGATATTTCACCTCTGCTGATACAGGCCCTGAAATGATGTTGGATCTCACCAATCCAACATGTCCACCATAGAAGTGGAAGGAATCAAGTCGAGCCATCGACGTAAAATAAAGGCGCTTGTCGGGAGGAAACCCGATAAATAAAATTCGTATTTAGTTTTTATTTTGTATTAGGATTTTCTTTACTTTTTTGTTTACCTTTTAGAAAATTTTACACTAAATAAAATTGCATCACAAGATGCTATTTTGAGTTCTGATTAGTTTTCATTTTTGAGATTTTCAGATGGAGGATGCAAGCTTATTGGAACGCAACCACATTTGGTGGTCCAAACGGCATGCAAAGTCCCCTCCATCTCAGATTTAGAGTTTGCTCAGGATGAGAAAATTTCTAAGTTCAGGGTGGAGGGTGGGTGGTACGTACCTTACTTTCAACCTTCACCCATCCAAATCAGACTTATGATTTCATTGTCACATTTTTGACCTAAATTTTCAATTTTTTCAAATAAAATTTTCAAAATTTTAAAAGTTTTCAAAAGAAATTTGAACAGATATCGGATGAAGTTTTGACACTTATCATTTCAATCATATGCATTTTGAATCACTATACCTTCCTTATTCGAAGTAGATCCTCAAAAAGATCTTCTGAAAACTAGCCTTTTGATTGAAATCATCTTGTGAAGCTTATGAATCCTAACATCATGATACTCATGCAAAAATGACAAGTGTCTGTCGAACTGAAAAGGATCAAACACATCATGCTTCCTAACTGATGAGTGGAACAGCAACATGGAACCCCCATCAGATCCTCATCAAGTCATTATTATAGCAGAGTATGATAAAGAGAACAACCCAATGCACGGAATTGTAAATCAAGTTGCATTCTGATATGAACCCTCTTCTACACTTCTTCTATCATCTTCGTACCCCTCCATCCATCAAAAAGAAACAAAATTAGCCAAAGTAGTGACAAACCCTAAGTTTAGGGTGGCACGCCATTTCCATCTATATCATCTTCTTCCATACCCCTCGCAAATAAATAGGGGCGTACCACCAAGAAAAGATGCCAAAGTGCACACAAAATGAAATGCAATCTCAATTCGAATAGAGGAGAGATTCGCACAAAAAATGCAATAAATGAAATTGCAAATCATAAAATAATAAAAATCTCAAGTCAAATAGAGGAGAGATTTATTTCTTCCTTCCATACCACCTTTCACTCCCTTTTCTACCTAACGGCATAATTAATGCCTACACTATCCTGAAGAACACCAGTGTCAGATCGAATGCACACTTTTTGTTTTGTGGGTATCTCTGGACTCTTACAAAACTCTTTGACATGCTTGTTGTTGAAAAAAATGAGGAGGAAGTGATATTGGAAAGCGAACTCAAGAACGAAGATATGGTAAGATGTGTTTAGTGGTCTCAGGAAGTTGAGATACTGAGTCATAATGAGATGAAAGAAAACAATCGTGATGTGAAGATGAGGCAATCACACGAATTGAAAGTATTCATTTGGCAACCGTTTCAAATTTTTTGTTACTCAAGGATGAGTAACGTTTAAGTTCGGGGTATTTTGATGAATGCATATTCATCAGAATTTCAATTACCATCCTGGGATAAATTCAAATTAATACATCCAATTTCACCCGTTAAATATCACAATGTATCATAAAGTGCAAAATTACTTAATTGATTCCATTATTAAGGTTTTTAACTGAGTTCATGTTGATTTTATGCAGAACATTATCAGGTTCAACCAGCAGATGTAACCCACCTCCTTTCAACCATAATCCATAAGAATTACCACCATTCTATCTTCATCAACCATCATCCAAATCAAACCCCTTTGAGTGGGACCCACCTTTCTCACCCTTGGTTTCACCATTCAGTCTCGACCAATCGGTTTCATCCATTCGGTCTCAAGACCAAATGGATAGTTCCACCTCAAAACCGTTTGGATTTGACACACCTTCGAGACTGTTTGAATGTCACACGGTCTCAGACCGTTTGGACGCAAAGGTCATTGAGACCGATAGAGCGATCGATCGCAGACCGTTTGGAAAGGTCATAGTCACATACCGTTTGGAGGCTGGTGTGAGACTATTTGGAGGCTGGTGCAAGATCGTTTGGAGGTTAGACACTCGAGACATGTTACCGTCAAGACCATTTGCAGCACTCGACTCTTCCTTCATCTTCCTCCTCCATCATCTTCTACCTCTAGAAACCCTAACAGCACATGCACCCTCTTCCACCGCCATCATAGCTACATCCTAACTCAACCTACAACAAACCTGATCGTGCCACCACCTCCTCACACTAGCAATGATCCCATCGATCTCACATGTCTCTCCTTCACCCTCTAGCCTTGATACCACCATCGTCGCGCACCTCTTTTGCTACCTTCCTCGCCGCCGGACAGACCTACAGTGCGGGCATCCTCAAGACAGTGGCAGCAAATGGTCTTAGATCGTTTGGACGCCAAGGTTGCAAGACCGTTTGCCATGCAGCATAGCAGGCCGATCATTGTTATTGAATGTTGAGAGGATGATGATTCCATGCCTAGAGTACAATACAAATATCAGAGACAAAGGAACTATATGATCAAGGTAACACTAATCACAGATTATAGGTTGAATTTCTTCTATAATTTTTCAAATTACTTGGGTAGAAATTATGTGTGACTAGGCACCACTCTTTACTTTTTATGTCATAATTATTGGCATTTATGCCCAGATAGCCAATCATGTGATGATTTAAATGGCATAAATTGTAAATGATTTGAATATTAATAAAAGAAAAGCTTCCAATTTATTATGTTTTGAACAATTATGAGATAATGATGGAACACTATAAATGTCTAGAAAACAATATTACTCAATGATGTATGTCTTCAAGTATTAGACTTGTTGAAGTGAGATCGTACAGATGTTAAGAATAGATATACATATTATCATTATGCCCCTAATTTGTTGTTATTTTCGAAGGTAGATTGTCAACAATAACACATAAGATCATAGTGTGAGTTGGTTGATGACTACATCTCATTATTCATGATATGGAAATATCAAACTAATCACACAGATACATGTTAGGGAATTGTGTATTGGACAGACCCACCGTGAGACTGACATATCGAAGCCATCATCATGGAAGTCATAGTCAGCTCTCACAGTGATGGTGGTGGCTGTGGTTCTTAAACCTAAAATCATTGCACTCTTCACATTTCTTTGGGTACACTTTGACATCATCAAATGTAGTCCTGAAACATGGGTTGTTATAACGGTGATGATTGGGTGACTTAGACACATGGGGACTAATTGTGAGTGATAGAGATGGGATTTGTCCCTCCTACAAGAGTATGACATCCTAGGCCTCTTGATTAGAGAGTCTGAAAAAAGTATGGCCATATGTATGTGAGTCAATATGTGATATTGAGCTTACATATATCTCATGCAGTCTGCTCTAGTTCAAGGAATAAGATTGAATAATAATGAGGATGACTACTCCATGCCTCTTGTTCAATCTGTATATCAGTGACAAAAGAACTATACAAACACTGTAACACCATACACAGATTGTAGGTTGAAGTTTCTCCCCAACTTTCCATTCACATGGGTAGAAAAGATGTGCAACTAGGCACCGCTCATTGCTTGTGATGTGTGACTAAGCACAACTACTACACAAATAATTGAGAATCAGTTGCTCTGACAATTATTTTTCTCTCTGATTGTGGTAACCATGAGAGCCTAGGCAAGTCCTACCCAACTAGGGAGGGATAGCTAAGAGAAAGAAACAACTCAGGATTAGTATTTTGGGAGAGCATGTTGGTGACTAGTACACCAATAGGAGGGACAACTCATTCCTGTCTATTTTAGTAGGATGAGAGGAGTTCTAGTTCTCCATGTAGACTACTCTAGAGACAGGATTCCTTTGTCTGTAGTTAGGATGGAAACATCAAATCGCAGTCTGTAGTGAGATCTGAGGACACGATGTAGTAGTAGTCCAAGTCTACTATCTTTGGAGCAGCATTCATTCGAATCCCAGTACAACTAGGAGCTATACAAACACCATCCAATACATAGTGCACATCTGCATCAACAAGGATTGTCGATGTACTAGTTCCAGGACTAGGTATATCTTTGTGAAAGCATCCTTCTCACTACATAGTTATTAACGTGGTTTGCTGGTTAATGGGAAATATGTCAGTAAAAGTTTTGATTATGCTGCCTATCTGATGTTGTATTTCCCTATAGTGGTACCAGAGACATCAATTAATTGTGTTTTGGGATCATCAAAATGATCAGATTTTTTTTATCGAGTTTATTTATTACTTACGATGTGAATATTTAAAATGCTTGATGTGCACATCCATCTATATCGCCACATAAAGAACCCAGATGAATGTATATATTCATATATATATATATATATATATATATATATATATATATATATATTGCAATTTATATGTGCCACCATAAAATCAGTTTTAATGGTGTATGTGAAGCATGGTTATGGCCAAAACCCCATATTTGTGTGCATGGTTGCGGTTATTTATTGCTATTTTAATTGGTCTGTGTACTGCATCTCTCTCCTTTCCAAATATAAATTAATGCTCTTCTTCCTGTTTCCTCTCAAATATAACTCAAGATTTTCCCCATATACCATGTAGTAAGAAATAGGATAGTTTTAATTTATCTTTCAATGTGATATAATGATCTGCACAAAGATGAGATGAATGGCTCGAGGGACCACCTGATCGACTAGAGGAACGAGGAGGCAACATGATAGGAGGATGAACCGATCGAATGGTGGCCCAACTGAACATATGGAGATGTCCAGACGCTGCTTAGACCTGAGAACCAGACAACTATTTCAAGAGCCCAACTGAGCAACCAAGAGGCAAGTCGATCAATTCAAGAGTTGAACCAATCAACTCGGATTGGTTTGAGCATAGATCTTCACCAACATCAGGTTTCATGTGATGTGGACCATAGGTGGTAGTAATTCCTTGTGGCTCCAAGGAATTACATTAGTATGGACATAACCATCACTTGTGTGTTTTATTTATTGCAGGTTCTCATTTATGGTCATAGCATGTATATGATATGTACTATATATGTGGTGATTCAATTAAGTATATGTTCTTATATACACAAACTCCCTCAATAATAATATCAAGTCTTAGATTCTTTCCAAAAGCCGCACACAATAAAAGCTTGATCGACCAAGTGTAGGTTCTTCCTCCATGGAGTGTGCCATCTGTCTCATGGAAATGTGATAGTTACAATGTAGTTTCTGCCTCCGCATGATGTATTATTATTGTGTAAGATTTTGGGTCAGACTTGACTAGTGCTTCTCAGTGTCTGGGCCTAGAAGCATGTATTGGATCCTAAATGGGTGATTGGATACTCTAGAAGGGGGTGAATATAGCTAAATGCACTTAACAAAATTCATTAGGCCTTCAAGATATATCACAAGATAAGGTTGCTAAATAGGAAGTTTTAGTGCAACTAAAACAGGCATAGAAAGAGAGAGAGAGAGATTGAACATACACAAATTGACAAGCTATTTAGAGTGGTTCCACACTTCAAACTAGAAGCAAGTTAGTCCACTACCTAGAGAGGTAAACCTTTAGGATTTCTTAATCATTGCATGCTTATATTCATTCATAAGACTTAAAATGCATGACCACCAAAGGACTTACCCATCCAAGAACCAAGAGTATTCTACCTTACCAAGGACTTACCCACTTTGTCAAGAGTCTTAAGCCTTCTCCAAGGTCTTACCCACTCTAGCACAAGTCTTCTTTCTTCAAGGACTTTTCTACTCTTCTTGGATCTTCAACCTTTTCTTTCGCCTTCACTCGAACAAGCTTCCACCAAGGTCTTACCCACTTGAGCAAGGAGTCCTCTTCCTTCACCAAGGTCTTACCCACTCTTGCTCCAAGTATTCAGCCTTGATCTTCACCAAAGGACTCCTTCACTTGTTCTTCTTCACCTCTCTTAGACAAGAGAGAGAACCTTTAGCTTCATGGTTGAAATGAAAGATAGGGAGGTGGTGGAAGTGAGAGCCTCACAAGATATAAATGTAGGACTATATCTCTTATTGATCTCCTACTCACTCTAACAAATGTACCAAGTGATTAAGCTTAGAGAGAGAAAAGAGGCTATAGGATACACTCAACTACATAATAGGAACCTCAAATAGAGTTTTGCATTCAATGCTCAACCTTAGAATGAAGCCCAAGGGGTCCTATTTATAGATGGGGATGCCCCTTAGACTTTAGCATCACTTAAGAATGAAAACTAGCCATTTTGTGGCTTGCAACAGATAAATTTTCAATTGTTGCAACTCCACAATGGCTAGAAACACTTTTCCGTACTTTTTCATACAATGCAATCGGTCGAGTTTCTATAAAGGTAACTCGACCGATCCTACTAAAAGATAAGACTAATTTAGGCTATCGGTCGAGTTTATTCTAGGGTAACTCGACCGATTTGCTTAAATCAGTTTTGGTCTGCAGAGGGATTGGTCGAGTTCTATGAAATGTAAACTCGACTGATCAAAAGTCATTTTCAAGATCCAATCAGGATCAGTTGAGTTTGCAACTCGACCGATGAACATCCTGATGTGAATTTTGGAAAATGGCTTTTGAGTGCTTAAATATTTGATCGAAGTGCTTCTGATTTTTCTAAAGCTTAATTACAAGTCATACTATCATTACAATTGATTTACAACATGATTCTAATGGATTTACATCATACTCCAAAAACATACACTTGTATTGACTTAGACTTGTCTTTTCTCCAAGTTGAGATGTGCAAGTTAGGTAATTTGGAGGGTTTCTATGCATAATCTAAAATCACTCAAGTAGAGACATTAGACACAATTAATTGGAATGGTTTAGTCATCATCAAAATAAGGGTTTAGTCAATTTAGACCTTAAGTCAACATTCTCCCCCTTTTTGATGATGACAAACCATTCCATAAATGTATTTAAAGCATTTAAGTAAAGTCATACCTTTGGAGAAACCTAGGGGTTTCAATAGAATTGAGTTCATATGCTCCCCCTCAATTGATGCTAGTGGAGTTCTCATACTCCCCCTCAATTGATGTTATTTCTCCTACATGGTTAGCTTTCATAATATTTATAGAATATTATGTCTTCTACTCATATATATTCTACACATATATGTCTTCTCCCATTTACCTTCTCCCCTTTAAATGAACATGCTTCTCCTCTTCATGTAAGACGTACCTACTCCCTGTTTTGTCAAAAGAAGACATACCTTTCTCCCCCTTTGTCATTTCAAAAAGTGGGGGGTATGAAGAAATAAGAAGCACCACTTGTTAAAGAAAAGTAGATAACAAAAAGTTATAAAAGGAGAGTATAATAGCACAACTACGGGCTTATACAAGCAGAGAAAGAAAACCAATTTAAAGAATGCACTTGAAAACCCCATAATGCAAGATAAAATGTTGCAGAAAAGCAATAAATTGCAATTATGACCATCAAGATGACTGAATTCGCCCAAAAAGTGTCAGGGCTCAAGGCAAAGCGATGAGTCTTGCTCAGAAGGTTGTTTCTGCATAAACAACACTAGTCTTGTACCAAAAACTGAAACTGGATAAAAATCTACATGAAATCCAAAAATGCTCCAATTTCTACATACAATGTAGCTTTGTGTATCCCGCATCACAATGTTATGCAAGCAACTCAGGATAGTAGATATGCAATTCAAGGAACAAGCTTGAGCATGTATGAGACAAGATACAACCATAGCATATAGTGAAATACCACTTGATGAACAAGGCTAGAACTACATGTATATGAACTACTAGTAGATGATATTGCAAGTTAGGACTACTAGTAGGATCTAGATAATAGCAAAAGATGCCCAAGTTAAAGAGCAATCTATGATTGTAGAGATATATCCAAACAAAGAGATATGTAATTTTAGAAGCATGAAAGGATATAACTCACATACAAGTATGCATCATTACCAAAGATGATTACCACGAACCTCAAGGTTGTATCCAAACAAGATATATCACTAGATAGATGTAGCAAGTTAGAGCACAACGGAAGCAATTTTAGACAAAACCAAGAGATCCAAAGAGATCATTATCAAAACCTAAAAAATAACTCAAAGCGAGTAATTGTAAGATATATACATATACTAATTTAGATCAATTATAGAGATAGAGTTTTATGCAAGATAGGCAATTTAGAACATGGCAATATGCATATATAAACGTACCAAAAGAATAAGGCTATTGGTTGAGAAAATCTAGTTGAGAGGGAAATTCTCATTCAATAAGCCAAATGTATATTTTGTGCATAGTGTTGTCATTCAAGTGCTATGTATTGATAACTCGATCGATGACAGTTGTTGGCAACACCCATTGGTTCCTATCAGTCAAGTTTCAAACAAGACAAACTCGACCAACAAAGTTGCTGTCAAAAAGCACATATATTTCATAAAAACATATTTAGAGACATGATAAAGATATAAGCCATATCTAAACATGTGTAAGCAAGTTAGTAATGCACTATGAAAGCATTAGAAATAGTTTTTGAGCAAGAGTGTGAAGAGAACAAAATACCACTTTTTACTCAAAAACCACATGTATAGTGCGCACTAAATTGACAAGAACAAGTTAGAAATGGTTATAAGAAAGAAAAATTTTACCTTTGTTCTTATCATTCCTTTTTCCACTAGTTGTCACCCTCTACACATCTCATCTTTCTTATTTCATGTGGATCGAAAAGTTGAAATTCCATAGCTCAAGTCAATTCATTTGCAAGTACCTATAAGAAGAAAGATGAAATGGTCCCCAATAATGTTTTTGGGTCCGGAGGGGTTAGCTTAGCAACCCAAGTCCTATTTCTCTTGGGTTCTTTCCTAAAAGGACAAAAAGTAGAATAATGGCCAATATCATTACAATAGTTGCATGTGCACATAGTCTTGGAACTAGAGTATTCTCCATTGAAGATTGGAGGTCCTTTACCTTTTTTGTTCCTTTGACTACTATCATACCCCAAACCATGTCTACCAATTTGTTTATTAGTATGGTGTAGGATATCATTTAGATTCCTTTTACCAACTAAGAATCTTTGTAAAGAAGGTCTCAAACTATCATTATCATGCATATGAGAAGAAATGATTGTAGATAAATGATTGATACTATCTCTAGCATTGAAAAGATCATTTTCTAAGCAAAGAGCTTTAGTTAAATAAGAATCTCTATCAGTATGAAGAGAAACAACATTATTCTCTCTACTAGTAGAACTAGAATGAGATTCAAGCACATTGATTTTACCAAGCAAGGAGGCATTTTCTATTTTCAGCAAGAAATCTTAGAAAGATAAACACCATTTCTAGATTATAATCCTTGCAAAACAAAATCTTTGTCCTTGTTTTTAGATTTAAGAACATCAATATCATGCATGAGAGAATCAACAATTAAAATATGCTCTTCATTAGAACTAGGCATAAGAGGTTGAGCTTCTAGAAATCTAATCTTGTTAACCAAACTAGTATTTTCAAGTTTAAGAGAGTCTACTTGGCTAATACAAGCATTTTTATCATCAATTAAGCAAGTATTAGCATGTTGAAGTTCATCTAGTTCTACATGCATATTATCAACAATTCTAGCAAGCTTTTTTCTTTTCTTTTTAGAAGACTTAAAAGAGGCACGAGTAGCATTAATGATGGCAATTAAGTGTTCTTTATCTAAAGAGTTTACATTTACCTCATTTGAGACTTTTCTTGTAGAATTCATTAGAGAAAAATGGCATTCTCCTTCATCACTAGAGCTTGATCTAGATCCTCCACTTGAATCTTCACTTGACCTTGAGTTGGAGGAGTCACTTGAGTTTGAGTGCCATTTTTCCTTCTTCTTGTACTTCTCTTCTCTTTCCTTGTGATGATGGGTCTTCTTGCCTTGTAAACAATCTATCTTGAAATTACCCTTCTTTCCACACTTGAGGCACCGGATGGAGGAAGAATTCTTGCCTTTCTAGAATCTTCCCTTGGAGTACATGGCATCTTCTTCAACATGAGAGGATGGATAGGTTTGTCCCATAATATCTTTAATTTGACCCTTAATTTCAACCTTCTTCATTCTCTTTATCTCTCTCCTCCTGTCTTTCAACTTCTTCTCTTTTGTCAAGTGTGGCTCCATGGGCTTGTAGATTACCAATGAGCTCTTCAATGGGGATATCATCAAGAGATCTTACTTCTTCGATGGAAGTCACCTTGGGTTCCCATCTCTTGGGGAGTGTTCTAAGGATCATTGAGTTGATCTCTCCTCTACTCATATGATGTTCTAGAACAAAAAGACCATTAACAATGGTGTTGAGCCTTGAGTACATGTTGTCTATCTTCTCCTCCTTTCCCATATTGAAGTTCTCAAGTAGCCCATTAAGCATGTAGACTTTGTTTTCCTTCACTTGTTGAGTCCCCTAATAAGTGATGCATAGCTTTCTCCATACCTCATAGGTCATCTCACAAGAAGAAATTTGGTTGAACTCGGTGGAGGTCATGGTGGCATAGAGGATGTTGATTTCACTTGCATTCAAGGTGGCTCTTTTCATGGTAGCTTCATCCCATTCTTATAACTTTGTCACCAGTAGCTTGTATGAATGGTACACCATGTTCCATAGTTCAAGACATTATCCTTGGATGTAGAATTATAGTCTTCTTATCTAATAGAGGAAGTTTCTCCCATAAAATATTGGAAGGTTGATGAAGTATATCCCACCTTTCTAGTCACCCATCTTCTCCTACTTGTTGAAGAATGGTTGAAGAAACCCACTCTGATACCAATTGTTGGATCCTAGATGGGTGATTGGATGCTCTAGAGGGGGTGAATAGTGTTGAATACACTTCAACAAAATTCATTAGACCTTCAAGATATATCACAAGATAAGCTTGATAAATAGGAAGTTTTAGTTAACTAAAACATGCATAGCAAGGGAGAGAGAGATTGAACATACACCAATTGACAAGCTATTTAAATTGGTTCCACACTCCAAACTATAAGTGAGTCAGTGCACTACCTAGAGAGGTCAACCTCTAGGATTTCTTAACCAATGCACTCTTATATTCATTCATAAGACTTACAATACATGACCACCAAAGGACTTACCCATCCGAGAACCAAGAGTATTCCACCTTACCAAGGACTTACCCACTTTGCTAAGAGTCCTCAGTCTTCTCCAAGGTCTTACCCACTCTAGCAAAAGTCTTCCGCCTTCAAGGGCTTTCTATTCTTCTTGGATCTTCAACCTTTGCCTACACCTTCACGCGAAGAATCTTCCACTAAGGTCTTACCCACTTAAGCAAGGAGTCTTCTTCCTTCACCAAGGTCTTACCCACTCTTGCTCCAAGTCTTCAGCCTTGATCTTCACTAAGGGACTCTTTCACTTGTTCTTCTTCACCTCTCTTACCAAGAGAGAGAACCTTCATCTTCATGGTTGAAATGAGAGATAGGGAGGTGGTGGAAGTGAGACCCTCAAAAGATATATATGTAGGACTAGCTATATTACTGATCTCCTACTCACTCTAACGACTGTAGCAAGTGATTAAGCTTAGAGAGAGAGAGGAGGTTGTCAGATACACTCAACTACAGAATAGGAACCTCACATAGAGTTTTGCATTGAATGCTCAACCTTGGAATGAAGCCCAAGGGGTCTTATTTATAGATGGGGATGTCCCTTAGCATTTGGGAACACTTAAGAATGAAAACTAGCCGTTTTGTGTCTTGCGATAGATATATTTTCAATTGTTGCAACTCCACAATGGTTACAAACACTTTTTTGCACTTTTCCGTACAGTACAATCGGTCGAGTTTCTATAAAGGTAACTCGACCGAACCAACTAAAAGACATGACCAATTTAGGCCATCAGTCGAGTTTGTTTTGGGGTAACTCGACCGATTCACTTAAATTAGTTTTGGTATGCAGAGAGATCAGTCGAGTTTTGTGAATTGTAAACTCGACCAAGCAAAAGTCATTTTCATGATCTAATCAGGATCATTCGAGTTTGCAACTCGACCGATGAACAACCTGATGTGAATTTTGGAAAATGAATTTTGAGTGCTTAAATATTCGATCTAAGTGCTCTTGATTTTTTCTAAGCTTAATTACAAGTCATACTATCATTATAAGTGATTTACAACATTATTTGAATGGATTTACATCATATTCCAAAAATGTGCACTTGTATTGACTTCGACATGTCTTTTCTCCAAGTTGAGATGCGCAAGTTAGGGCATTTGGAGTGTGTCTATGTATAATCTGAAATCACTCAAGTAGAGGCATTAGACACAATTAATTGGAATGGTTTAGTTATCATCAAAACAAGGGTTTAGTCAATTTAGACCTTGAGTCAACATTCTCCCCCTTTTTGAAGATGACAAACCATTCCATAAATGTATTTAAAGCATTTAAGTAAAGTCATACCTTTGGAGAAACCTAGGGGTTTCAATAGAATTGAGTTCATGTGCTCCCCCTCAATTGATTCTAGTGGAGTTCTCATACTCCCCCTCAATTGATGATATTTCCCCTGCATGGTTAGCTTTCATAACATTTATAGAATATTATGTCTTCTACTCATGTATATTCTAAACATATATGTCTTCTCCAATTTACCTTCTTCCCTTTACATGGACAAACTTCTCCTCTTCATGTAAGACATGCCTTCTCCCTATTTTGTTAAAAGAAGGCATTCCTTTCTCCCCCTTTGTCATTTCAAAAAGTGGGGGTATGAAGAAATAAGAAGCACCACTTGTTAAAGGAAAGGAGATAACAAAACGTTATAAAAGGAGAGTATAATAGCACAGCTAGGGGCTTTTCCAAGCATAGAAAGAAAACCAAGTTAAAGCATGCACTTGAACAACCCATAATGCAAGATAAAGTGTTGCTAAAAAGTAATATATTACAATTTTAACCCTCAAGATGATCAAATTTGCCCAAAAAGTGTCAAGGCTCATGGCAAAGCGATGAGTCTTGCTCAGAAGGTCGTTTCTGCATAAAAAACACTAGTCTTGCACCAAAAACTAAAACATGATAAAAATCTTCATGAAATCCAAAAATGCTCCAATTTCTACATATAATGTAGCTCTATGTATCCCGCATCACAATGTCATGCAAGCAACTCAGGATAGTAGATATGCAATTCAAGGAACAGGCTTGACTATGTATGAGACAAGATACAAGCATAGCATACAGTGAAATATCACTTGATGAACAAAGCTAGAACTACATGTATATGAACTACTAGTAGATGATATTATAAGTTAGGACTACTAGTAGGATCTAGATAATAGCAAAAGATGCATAAGTTAAAGAGCAATCTATGATTAGATGTAGAGATATATCCAAACAAAGAGAGATGTAATTTTAGAAGCATGAAAGAATATAACTCACATACAAGTATGCATCATTACCAAAGATGATTACCACTAAGAACCTCAAGGTTGTATCCAAATAAGATATACCACTAGATAGATGCAGCAAGTTAGCATACAATGGAAGCAATTTTAGACACAACCAAGAGATCCAAAGAGATCATCATCAAAACCTGCAAAACAACACAAAGCAAGTAATTGAAAGATATAGATATACCAATTTAAATCAATTAGAGAGATAGAGTTTTATGCAAGGTAGGCAATTTAGAACATGGCAGTATGCTTATATAAAGGTACCAGATGAGAGTGCCGAAAAATAAGGCTATTGGTTGAGAAAATATAGTTGAGAGGGAAATTCGCATTCGATAAGACAAATGTATATTTTGTGCATAGTTTTGTCATTTGAGTTCTGTGTATTGATAACTCGACTGATGACAGTTGTTGGAAACACCCATTGGTGCCTATCAGTCGAGTTTCAAACAGGACACACTCGACTGACAAAGTTGCTATCAAAAAGCACATATATTTCATAAAAGCATATTTAGAGACATGCTAAAGATATAAGACATATCCAAACATACGTAAGCAATTTATTAATGCACTATGAAAGCATTAGAAACAGTTTTTGAGCAAAATTATGAAGAGAACAGAATACATCTTTTGACTCAAAAACCACATGCATATTGCACACTAACTTGACAAGAACATGTTAGAAATGGTTATAAGAAAGAAAACCTTTACCTTTGTTCTTACCATTCCTTTTATCACTTGTTTTCACCCTCTACACATCTCACCTTTCTTCTTTCATGTGGATTGAAAAGTCAATTTGCAATTCAATAGCTCAAGTCAATCCATTTGTAAGTACCAATAAGAAGGAATATGAAATGGTCCCCAATCATGTTTTTGGGTCCGGAGGTGTTAGCTTAGCAACCTAAGTCTTATTTCTCTTGGGTGCTTTCCTAAAAGTACAACAAGTAGAATAATGACCAATATCGTTATAATAGTTGCATATGCACATAATCTTGGAACTAGAGGATTCTCCATGGAAGATTGGAGGTCCTTTACCTTTGTTGTTACTTTGACTACTATCATACCCCAAACCATGTTTACTAATTTGTTTAGTATTATGGTGTAGGATATCATTAAGATTCCTTTTACCAACTAAGAATCATTGCAAAAAAGATCTCAAACTATCATTATCATGCATAAGAGAAGAAATGGTAGAAGACGAATGATTGATATTATCTCTTGCATAAAAAAGATCATTTTTAAGCAAAGAGATTTATTTAAATAAGAATATCTACCAGTATTAAGAGCAGCAACATTATTCTCTCTACTAGTTGAACTAGAATGAGATTCAAGCACACATTGGTTTTAGCAAGCAAGGAGGAATTTTCTGTTTTAAGCAAAGAAATCTTAGAAAGATAAACACCATTTTTAGATTCTAATCCTTGTAAAACAAAATATTTGTCCTTTTTTTAGATTTAATAACATCAATATCATGCATGAGATAATTAACAATTAAAATATGCTCTTCATTAGAACTAGGCATAAGAGGTTGAACTTCTAGAAATCTAATCTTATCAACCAAACTAGTATTTTCAAATTTAAGAGAGTCTACTTGGATAAGACAAGCATTTTTATCATCAAGCAAGAAAGTATTAGCATTTTCAAGATCATCTAGTTCTACATGCATATTATCAACAATTCTAGCAAGCTTTTTTGTTTTCTTTTTAGAAGACTTAAGAGAGGCACGAGTATCATTAATGATAGCAATTAAGGGTTCTTTATCTAAAGAGTTTAGATTTACCTTGTTTGAGTCTTTCCTTGTATAAGCCATAAGAGCAAAATGACATTCTCCTTCATCACTAGAGCTTGAGCTAGATCCTCCACTCGAATCTTCACTTGACCTTGAGTTGGAGGAGTCACTTGAGCTTTAGTGACATTTTTCCTTCTTCTTGTACTTCTCTTCTCTTTCCTTGTGATGATGGGTCTTCTTGCCTTGTACACAATCTATCTTGAAGTGACCATTCTTTCCACACTTGAGGCACTGGATGGAGGAAGAATTCTTACCTTTATAGAATCTACCCTTAGAGAACATGGCATCTTCTTCAACATGAGAGGATGGAGCGGCTTGTCCCATAATAGCTTCAATTTGAGCCTTCATTTCATCCTTCTTCATTCTCTTTATCTCTTTATCCTCTTATCTTTCAACTTCTTCTCTTTTTTTCAAGTGTGGCTTCATGGGCTTGTAGATTACCAATGAGCTCTTCAATGGAGATATCATCAAGAAACCTTACTTCTTCAATGGAAGTCACCTTACGCTCCCATCTCTTGGGTAGAGTTCTAAGGATCTTTCAGTTGATCTCTCCTCTACTCATAGGATGTCCTAGAACAACAAGACCATTCACAATGGTGTTGCGCCTTGAGTACATGTTGGCTATCTTCTCCTCCTTTCCCATCTTGAAGTTCTCAATAAGTCCATTGGGCATGTAGACTTTGCTTTCTTTCACTTGTTGAGTCCCCTCATAAGTGATGCATAGATTTCTCCATACCGCATAGGTTGTCTCACAAGAAATAATCTGGTTGAACTCGGTGGAGGTCATGGTGGCATAGAGGATGTTGATTTCTCTTGCATTCAAGGTGGCTTTATTCATGGTAGGTTCATCCCATTCTTCTAACTTTGTCATTGGTATCTTGTATGAATGGTCAACCATTTGCCATAGCTCAAGACTTGAGCGTCGGATATAGAATTGTAGTCTTCTTTTTCAATAGAAGAATTTACTCCCATCAAAGATTGGAAGGTTGATGAAGTATCTCACATCTTGGTAGTCACCCATCTTCTCCTACTTGTTAAAGTATGCTTGGAGAAACCCTCTCTGATACCAATTGTTGGATCCTAGATGGGTGATTGGATACTCTAGAGGGGGTGGGGTGAATAGAGTTGAATGCACTGAAACAAAATTCATTAGACCTTCAAGATATATCACAACATAAGGTTGCTAAATAGGAAGTTTGAGTGCAACTAAAATATACATAGAATGCGAGAGAGAGATTGAACATACACCAATTGACAAGCTATTTAGAGTGGTTCCACACTTTAAACTAGAAGTGAGTCAGTCCACTACCTAGAGAGGTCAACCTATAGGAGTTCTTAACCATTGCACTCTTATATTCATTCATAAGACTTACAATACATGACCACCAAAGGACTTAACCATCTAAGAATCAAGAGTATTCCACCTTACCAAGGACTTACCCACTTTTCTAAGAGTCTTCAGCCTTCTCCAAGGTCTTACCCACTCTAGCACAAGTCTTCTGCCTTCAAGGGCTTTCTACTCTTCTTGGATCTTTAACCTTTGCCTTCACCTTCACTCAGAGAAGCTTCCACCAAGGTCTTACCCACTTGAGAAAGGAGTCTTCTGCCTTCACCAACATCTTATCCACTCTTTCTCTAAGTCTTCAGCCTTGATATTCACTAAGGGACTCCTTCGTTTGTACTTCTTCACCTCTCTTAGCCAAGATAGAGCCTTCATCTTCATGGTTGAAATGAGAGATAAGGAGGTGGTGGAAGTGAGATCCTCACAAGATATACATGTAGGACTAGCTCTCTTATAGATCTCCTACTCACTATAGCAAATTTAGCAAGTGATTAAGTTTAGAGAGAGAGAGAGAGAGGAGGTTGTAGGATAAACTCAACTATAGAATAGGAACCTCACATAGAGTTTTTCATTGAATTCTCAACCTTGAAATGAAGCCCAAGGGGTATTATTTATAGTTGGGGATGTCCCTTAGCCTTTGGGAACACTTAAGAATGAAAACTAGCCACTTTGTGGCTTGCAACGGATATATTTGCTATTGTTGCAACTCCACAATGGATACAAACACTTTTTTGTACTTGTTCGTACAGTGCAATCATTTGAGTTTCTATAAAGGTAACTCGACCGATCCCACTAAAAGACAGGACAAATTTAGGCCATCAGTCGAGTTTGTTCTGGGGTAACTCGACCGATTAACTTAAATCAATTTTGGTCTACAGAGGGATCGGTCGAGTTTTGTGAATTGTAAACTCGACTGATCAAAAGTCATTTTCATGATCCAATCAGGATCGGTCAAGTTTGCAACTCGACTCATGAACAACCTGATGTGAATTTCAGAAAATGGCTTTTGAGTGCTTAAATATTCGATCTAAGTGCACTTGATTTTTTCTAAGCTTAATTACAAGTCATTCAATCATCACTACTGATTTACAACATGAGTGTATTGGATTTACATCATATTCCAAAAATGTGCACTTGTATTGACTTCGACTTGTCTTTTCTCCAAGTTGACATGCGCAAGTCAGGGCATTTGGAGTGTGTCTATGCATAATCTTAAATCACTCAAGTAGAGACATTAGACACAATTAATTGGAATGGTTTAGTCATCATCAAAACAAAGGTTTAGTCAATTTAGACCTTGAGTCAACATTATCCCCCTTTTTGAAGATGACAAACCATTCCATAAATATATTGAAAGCATTTAAGTAAAGTCATACCTTTGGATGAACACTAGAAAGACGGTGCTCTGTTAGGGTTTCTCTCTGGGTGATCGTAATGTGTATGCAAGGAGTTCGCGGGGCTGGTCATGGATACTTCAATGCCCCACATATGTGCGCGGGTGAAGGTAGGGAACACCCACTGGAAGCATCCGATAACGTAGGTCCTCTATTCAGGAGTGTTGTGGGAGAATAGGAGGCCGACAATAGTATGAATATGAGTGATTCCAATGTCTACGCATGCCAAGGTCCAGTTTCTTTCCGTGATGTGATCATAGGCAGTCACAATGCTATGATCAAACCGGCCTCACCCGAGGTCTTGAAGGCAGCGGATATTCACGTTGACAAAAGAAATGCCCTCCCAAAGTTCACAGTAAACCCAGATGCCTTACCACCACTTCTGGAATCATGGATATTTGGGGTAGTGGTCAAGGTAGTCGATATCAATGTTGGGTTCACTACCCTTATCAATCGAATCACATCCCTATGGAGGCTCACGGAACAATTTCGTGTCATCGGTCTTGAGATGGGTTATTTCATCATTCAACTTGGCAGCAAGGAGGAATTTGAGCGAGCCATGAATGAGGGCCCTTGGACACTCTTTGGTAACTACATGTCTATCCAATCGTGGTCACTTGAGTTTGGACCAGTTGATCACATACCCATGAAGCTTGTTGTTTAGCTGAGAATTCTAAAACTTCCGGTATACCTATTTAAGAACTAGTTGTTGTCAAGAATTGGTTAAGTCATTGAGAAAACAATCATGGTGGACACAACACCTCTATCCGGCCATCGTGGAAAAGTTGCATGCATGGCAGTAGAAGTGGAAACCCTAAAACCTCTATTACTAGAAATATATCTCAATAGAGAACAATTCATATTGGAGTATGAAAATTTTCCAGTGGTTTGCATGAAATGTTGTAGGCTTGGTCATGAAGACAAAGCTTGCATGTTTGTCACTCTGTTCGCCCCTCCTAAACCCTATTCTTCATCAAATGTAGCCTTATTAAACCATTTCTAGTATACACAACAAATCCATGCAAGAAAGCCAGAGAAGCGGGTATCGGCTACCAAGAAACCAACAAAGGCATGTACTGAGCCAATAGAACAGACTACTGCGCAAGCCGAGCATGAGGCCCTACCTAATGATACCTCAACAACTACTGTAGATGTTCAGGAAGGGGCTGAGGAGGATTGGCAAACGGTTCAATTCAGGAAGAATAAAAAGAAAAACATTCAGGCTAGACAACAACACCCAATGGGTACAGGCAACACTCTGCCCCCAAAGCTTCCACTGAGTACAAACATTGGTGCAACCAATACCACGGTGACACTCCTGAATGATGAGACCTATGAGGGCAGGAAATAGGATGCTAACTCTAACACACCCTTCCAGTTTTTAGCATCAGAGACAGTAGCTAGTGGTCACCCCCATCAATCCTTTCATTGGGGTGATAAGGGTAGCAACGGTGGAGTTCTACTTAGGAGAAGGAAAGTCATATACCAGACTGGAAGTTCTGGTAGAGAAAGGAAAAAAGGGAAGCTAGCTCAATTTGTGGTTAATCTATACCAGGGGTCAGAGGTTAAATGAACCATTGACTTCAACAAGGAGTCGGTTGGGATTTTTGATGATGAGATGACTAGCGAGGATCAATCTGTTAGCCTTTGTACGACCATTGTCTAACTGACCGCACACCGCTCTCCCTTTCTGTGTTAAATGATTAATATCCTTTGTTGGAATATACAGGGTGCATGTTTCAAGAAGAAAATACATCTCCTAAAAGAATACAAATGGCATTATAAACTTCACATTATGGCTATAGTGGAACCTCGTATCAGTGGTTCCAAGGATTAAAATGTCATTTAGAAATTCGGTTTATCATCCTCTCACCGTGTGGAAGCCATTGGTTTCTCTGGAAAAATATGGGTTCTTTGGGATGATGCTCGTTTCTCTGTTAATATCCTATTGAATCGCCGTCAATTTATTCACTATTGCAGTGATAGTTCTTGGTACTTCACCATCATCTACGGTAGTCCTAACCCTTGTCGATGAGAATTCCTTTGGAACTATCTACAAGAGATCTCCTCTTCTCTCCCTGGCGCATGGGCTGTGGTTGGCAATTTGAACATGATGTTGGATGTGTCTAAAAAGCATAATGGGTGATCCTTCGATCACCGTTCTAGTAGAAAATTCAGTATTTTGATCCTTCACATTGGCCTTGTGGACATGAAGGTAGATGGCCCTTTCTTCACCTTCAAGCATCTTCAGTTGCTAGAACATCTGGACTGGGTCATTGCAAATGATTCTTGGATGTCTATGGCCAGCCATACATATATTGTGGTACTCCCTCGTCTTTATAGCGATCACAATCCGATATTGCTCCTTAAGTCATCGAGCCACCAGCGTCGGGCACGACCTTTCTGTACTAAGGAAAGTTGGTCCCTTATACCATCTTTCAAGGACGTCGTCTGCAATAATTGGGACTCGTCAAAAAGCTTTCTGGATTCTCTGCCTGCCTTCTGACATGCTTCTATGGAATGGGATGCAAAGCTACAAACCACCAATAGAAAGAATAAAAATCATATTATGTGATGACTCAACAATATTCAGGTATCCACCCCCACCCAAAGTGATGTTAATATTAGCTAACCTTGGCAAATTTGCAAGATGAGTACAGTAACATCCTTCTCCAAGAAGAGGCAGATTGGCGTCAGTGAGCAAATATTAACTGGTTAATCTTAGGCGATGAAAACACAAAATTCTTTAATACTTATGTCAAATAAAGGCATCTCTATAATCAAATCTCCCGTCTCAAGACTGATGATGGTGATTGGGGAGACAACCCAAAATTAGTGAAGGTTCTTGTATGTGATTTCTTCATTGGTCTTATGATTGCTCTGAGCCAAAGCACTACGACCCGGGCTACCATTGCGCCCTATATTGGTGATTTCCCTCACCGACACAACAACACTCATTGTTCTATTAGTATGATTCATTCAGCAGACAAGGTTAGGAGGACCATGTTTATGATGGCCCCTAACAAAGCTCCTGGACTGATGGTGCCTACAAATCATTTGTCTAAAAGAACTGGCCTATGATAGGCCAATCTATCACCCATACAGTCTAAGAGGCATTTACTACTGGCATCATCGATGATCATCTTGTTGATTCATATATTTTCCTGATTCCAAAGATAAAGCAACTGCAGACATGCAGTGACCTCCGTCCAATTTCCTTGAATAACACATGCTTCAAACTAATATCTAAAATTATTGTGGAATGCATTAAACCTCTTCTACAAGGTTGGATTTTGGAAACCCAATCTAGGTTTCTATCGGGAAGGAGAATCACAGATAACATCATCCTTGTTCAGGAAGGTATACACTCTATGCGTACGAAGCACAATGGGAAGGCTATTGCCTGCATCAAACTAGATCTTGCAAAAGCCTTTGATAAAATGAGTCGGTGCTTCATCTCTGACACACTAAAGAAAATAGGTTTTTCAGATAAGATCATCACCTTGATCATGCAAATTATCACCAAGGGGTGCACTTTGATTCTCTGGGAAGGATGCTCTTTGGACCCATTCAAAAGAACTCAAGGTGTGCGGCAGGGTGATCCTATCATCCCATATATCTTCATCCTTTTAATGGAAAGACTTAGACAAGCTATCTCGCACTCGATTACTATGGGTAACTAGAAGACGATTTGGTTATCACATCATGGGCCTCCTCTTTTGCATGTTTTTTTGCTGACAATATCCTACTCTTGGATGAAGCTAGCATTGGTCAGGCCCAAGTTATTGACAAGCTTCTGAAGGTGTTTGCACGTGTATCTAGTCAGACAGTTTCTAAGGACAAATCACATTGCTTTTTCTCTCCTAATACACCACAACGGATCAGCTCCTCATTTTGTATATGGTTGGGCATCCAAAGTACATTGGATTTAAGCCGTTACCTGGGAGTACCCATCATCCATCATCGAATTAACAGATCTACACACTCAGCCATCATCTCCACATTAAAAGACTGTATGACCAGCTGGTTCGATTGACAATTGTCCCTTGCAGGCTAGATAGCCTTAGACAAGTCGACACTCCAGGCCATACCCAGCTATTCCATGCATTATGTTCATCTTTCTCCCTCATTGTGTGATGACGTCAATAAGCATGTTAAAATTTTCATCTGGTCTGGGGGAAGAATGCACCATAATCTCTCCTTGGTTTCATGGAAGAAGGTTGTTTTGCCCAAAGAAGGAGGAGGACTTGGAATCATGGAGGCTCATTCTCAAAACCAAGCACTTATGCTCAAGAATGTATGGCTATTCCTAAATAATCAAAATGTCCTTTGGGTCTGCGTTATGAGAGCCAAGTATACGCATAATGAAATTCAATCAAGAAACGATGTTCTTTTGTTTGGTCCTTCATTCAGAGAAACATCATGAGCATCATACAGGCCTCGGCGATCATCATAAATTTAGGTACTTCTACTAATGTCTGGTCTAGCAAGTGGCTTCATGGTTTTTCTATCAAGGATCTTGAACCTAACATCACGCCATCTCCTGAGCTAGTTGATCTCAATGTTGCATCCATGGTTCTGGATGATAGAAACTGGGACTGGTCTTTCATCAACAATTATCTTCCCTCATCTACTTGGCAGCATGTTCAACATGTATATGCTCCTGACCCTTCGGTGGGTAGTGACGATTGGCAGTGGATGATGACCTCGACAGACATCCTCTCAGCCAAATGTGCATATCAATTACGCAGGAACTTGTACCCTCCTATGAATGAAATTGGTCCACTGCATGGAAACTACATATCCCTTTAAGATTCTAAACTTTCATCTGGCTCCTATTACACAAGGCTCTACTCACGAATGTGGAGAAAGCTCGACGACATATCCCAATTGATGATCTATGTCACGTCTACTCCAATGAACGAGATACTTTGCTTCACTATTTGAGGGACTATCCTACTAGTAAGGAGGTTTGGCTTGCACTGCATGTTGGTACTCACTTCTTTATGTTATGCTAAGACGACAGGATTGTGCATATCTCTTCAGCCCTGTGTCACAATATGAACTCCCTTCTTCCTGTCATTACATTTTGGGCTATATAACATCACAAGAATAATTTCATCCACAATCAAAAGATCCACTCCATTAGACAAAGGATCTCATTCATTATGGAAAAAGCTAGTGCCATTTTGTCCCTCCCGCACTCAGTCTCCCGCCTCCCAGTGGATGTACCCAGTGAGTGGCCCTCTGGCTCACCCAATGTCATTTTGTTCATCGATGCTTCCTTCACCTTGCCTTCATCCCTTGTTGGGATCGGTATTCATGTAGTCGATGGACAAGGCAATTTTCTCTTGGGTCATGGATCACCCAGTTGCGCCAGCTTGGCATTGGAGGCAGATATTCAAGGCATCATCAGTGCGTTGGAACTCTACAAAATCTCAGGATGGCACTCACTCTTCATCTTGTTAGATGCAACTTTAGTAGTGTGCATCACAACCGAGGTCATCCCTACAACAACCATGCTCGCACCACATAAGAGGCGTCTCTGGAGGCTCTACGAAGATGTCGGCTATCCACATATCTACCATGTCCCTAGAGCATATAATTATGTACTTGATAGCATAGCTCGTTACTCTATTTCTGTTCGTTCTTCTTTCTCTTTCAACTCAGTATCCCACATTGGTTCAATATGAGGCTTAATGTATGGTTTTCTAATATTTGGCCTGCAGTAGAGAGAGGGATGAATAATACCTAATCTCTATGTTTCCCAAAAACAAAGTCATACCTTTGGAGAAACCTAGGGGTTTTAATAGAATTGAGTTCATATGCTCCCCCTCAATTGATGCTAGTGGAGTAATCATACTCCCCCTAAATTGATGTTATTTCTCCTGCATGGTTATCTTTCATTGCATTTATAGAATATTATGTCTTCTACTCATATATATTCTACACATATATGTCTTCTCCCATTTACCTTCTCCCCTTTACATGGACATGCTTCTCCTCTTCATGTAAGACATGTCTTTTCACTGTTTTTACAAAACAAGACATACCTTTCTCCCCCTTTGTTATTTCAAAAGATGGGGGTATGAAGAAATAAGAAGAACCACTTGTTAAAGGAAACGACATAACAAAAAGTTAAAAAAGGAGAGTATAAGAACACAACTAGGGGCTTGTCCAAGCATAGAAAGAAAACCAAGTTAAAGCATGCACTTGAACAACCCATAATGCAAGATATAGTGATGCAGAAAAGCAATAAATCACAATTTTGACCCTCAAGATGACCGAATTTGCCCAAAAAGTGTTAGGGCTCATGACAGGGCAATGAGTCTTGCTCATAAGGCCGTTTCTGCATTAAAAAAACACTAGTCTTGCACCAAAAATGGAAATTGGAGAAAAATATGCATGAAATCCAAAAATGCTCCAATTTCTACATACAATGTAGCTCTGTGTATCCCACTTCATAATGTTTTGCAAGCAACTCAGGATATTAGATATGCAATTCAAGGAACAAGCTTGAGAATGTATGAGACAAGATACAAGCATAGCATACAGTGAAATACCACTTCATGAAAAAAGCTAGAACTACATGTATATTAACTACTAGTAGATGACAGTACAAGTTAGGACTACTTGTAGGATCTAGATCATAGAAAAAGATGCACAAGTTGAAGAGCAAGCTATGAGTAGATTTAGAGATATATCCAAACAAAGAGATATACAATTTTAGAAGCATGAAAGGATATAACTCACATACAAGTATGCATCATTACCAAAGATGATTGATTACCACCAAGAACCTCAAGGTTGTATCCAAACAAGATATATCACTAGACAGATGTAGCAAGTTAGATTACAACGGAAGAAATTTTAGACACAACCAAGAGATCCAAAGAGATCATCATAAAAACCTACAAAACAACTCAAAGCAAGTAATTGCAAGATATAGATATACCAATTTAGATTAATTAGAGAGATAGAGTTGTATGCAAGATAGGAAATTTAGAACATGGCAATATGCATATATAAAGGTACCATATGAGAGTGCCGAAGAATAAGGCTATCGGTTGAGAAAATCTAGTTGAGAGGGAACTTCTCATTCAATAAGCCAAATGTATATTTTGTGCACAAGGTTGTCGGTCGAGTTTGGTGTATTGACAACTCGACTAATGACAGTTGTTGGCAACACCCAGTGGTGCCTATCGGTCGAGTTTCAAATAGGATAAATTCGACCAACAAAGTTGTCAAAACGCACATATATTTCATAAAAACATATTTAGAGACATGCTAAAGATATAGGCCATATCCAAACAGGTGTAAGCAAGTTAGTAATGCACTATAAAAGTATTAGAAACAATTTTTGAGCAAGAGTGTGAAGAGAACAAAATACTACTTTTGACTCAAAAACAACATGCATAGTGCACACTAACTTGACAAAAACAAGTTAGAATGGTTATAAGCAACAAAACCTTTACCATTGTTCTTACTATTCCTTTTTCCACTTGTTGTCACCCTCTACACATCTCACCTTTCTTCTTTCATGTGGATTGAGAAATCAATTTGCAATTCAATAACTCAAGTCAATCCATTTACAAGTACCTACAAGAAGAAAGATGAAATGGTCCCCAATCATGTTTTTGGATCCGGAGTGGTTAGCTTAGCAACCCAAGTCCTTATTTCTCTTGGGTGCTTTCCTAAAAGGACTATAAGTAGAATAATGGACAATATCATTGCAATAGTTGCATGTACCCATTATCTTAGAACTAGAGGATTCTCCATGGAAGATTGGAGGTCCTTTACCTTTGTTGTTCCTTTGACTACTATCATAACCCAAACCATGTCTACCAATTTGTTTGGTAGTATGGTGTAGGATATCATTAAGATTCCTTTTACCAACTAAGAATCTTTGCAAAGAAGATCTCAAACTATCATTACCATGCATAAGAGAAGAAACAGTAGAAGACAAATTATTGATATTATCTCTAGCAAGCAAAATATCATTTTCTAAGCAAAGAGATTTAGTTATATAAGAATATCTATTAATATAAAGAGTAGCAACATTATTCTCTCTACTAGTAGAACTAGAACGAGATTCAAGCACATTGATTTTAGCAAGCAAGGAGGCATTTTCTGTTTTAAGCAAAGCAATCTTAGAAAGATAAACACCATTTTTAGATTTTCATCCTTGCAAAACAAAATCTTTGTCCTTGTTTTCAGATTTAGGAACATTAATATCATGCATGAGAAAATCAAGAATTAAAATATGTTCTTCATTAGAACTAGGAATAAGAGGTTGAGCTTCTTGAAATCTAATCTTGTCAAGAAAACTAGTATTTTCAAGTTTAAGAGAGTTTACTTGGCTAAGACAAGCATTTTTATCATCAAGAAAGAATGTATTAGCATGTTCAAGATCATCTAGTTCTATGTGCATATTATCAACAATTCTAGTAAGCTTTTTTCTTTTCTTTTTAGAAGACTTAAGAGAGGAACAAGTATCATTAATGATAGCAATTAAGGGTTTTTTTGTCTAAAGAGTTTAGATTTACCTTGTTTTATTTTTTTTTAGTAGAAGTCATAAGAGAAAAATGGCATTCTCCTTCATCATTAGAGCTTGAGCTAGATCCTCCACTCGAATCTTTACTTGACCTTGAGTTGGAGGAGTCACTTGAGCTTGAGTTTCATTTTTCCTTCTTCTTATACTTTTCTTTGCTTTCCTTGTGATGATGGGTCTTCTTGCCTTGTATACAATCCATCTTGAAGTGACCCTTCTTTCTACACTAGAGGCACTGGATGGAGGAAGAATTCTTGCCTTTGTAGAATCTACCCTTAGAGTACATGGCATCTTCTTAAACATGAGAGGATGGAGAGGCTTGTCCCATAATAGCTTCAATTTGAGCTTTCATTTCATCCTTCTTCATTCTCTTTATCTCTGTGTCCTCTTGTCTTTCAACTTCTTCTCTTTTGTCAAGTGTGGCTTCATGGGCTTGTAGATTACCAATGAGCTCTTCAATGGGCATATCATCAAGAGACCTTACTTCTTTAATGGAAGTCACCTTGGGTTCCCATCACTTGGGGATAGTTCTAAAGATCTTTGAGTTGATCTCTCCTCTACTCATAGGATGTCCTGGAATAGCAAGACCATTCACAATGGTGTTGAGCCTTAAGTACATGTTGGCTATCTTCTCCTCCTTTGTTGCCTTCTTTTCCAATAGAGGAAGTTACTCCCATCAAATATTGGAAGGTTGATGAAGTATCTCCCACATTGTAGTCACCCATCTTCTCCTACTTGTTGAAGTATGCTTGGAGAAACACGCTCTGATACTAATTGTTGGATCCTAGATGGGTGATTGGATGCTCTAGAGGGGGATTAATAGAGTTGAATGCACTTAAATAGAATTTATTAGACCTTAAATATGTATCACAAGATAAGGTTGCTAAATAGGAAGTTTGAGTGAAATTAAAATATGCATAGCAAGTGAGAGACAGATTGAACATACACTAATTGACAAGCTATTTAGAGTGGTTCCACACTTAAAACTAGAAGTGAGTTGGTCCACTACCTAGAGAGGTCAGCCTCTAGGATTTCTTAACCATTGCACTCTTATATTCATCATAAGAATTACAATACATGACCACCTAAGGACTTACCCATCCAAGAACCAATAGTATTCCACCATACTAAGGACTTACCCACTTTTTCAAGAGTCTTCAGCCTTCTCCAAGGTCTTACCAATCTAGTACAAGTCTTCCACCTTCAAGGACTTTTTTATGCTTCTTGGATCTTCAGCCTTTGCCTTTACCTTCACCTTCACTCGGAGAAGATTCTACTAAGGTCTTACCCAGTTGAGCAAGGAGTCTTCTACCTTCACCAATGTCTTACCCACTCTTTCTCTAAGTCTTCGGCTTTGATCTTCACCAAGGGACTCCTCTTCTTGTTCTTCTTCACCTCTCTTAGCCAAGAGAGAGAACCTTCATCTTCATGGTTGAAACGAGAGATAGGGAGGTGGTGGAAGTGAGAGCCTCACCAGATATACATGTAGGACTATCTCTCTTACAGATCTCCTACTCACTCTAATTAATGTAGCAAGTGATTAAGCTTAGAGAGAGAGGAGGAGGTTGTAGGATACACTCAACTATAGAATAGGAACCTCACATGTAGTTTCACATTGAATGCTCAATGTTGGAATAAAGCCCAAGGGGTCCTATTTATAGATGGGGATGCCCCTTAGCCTTTGGGAACACTTAAGAATGAAAACTATCCATTTTATAGCTTACAATGGATATATTTTCGATTGTTACAACTCCACAATAGCTAGAAATATTTTTCTACACTTTTTCGTACAATGCAATCAGTCGAGTTTCTATAAAGATAACTCGACTGGTCTCACTAAAAGATAAGACCAATTTAGGCCATCAATCGAGTTTGTTCTGGGGTAACTCGACTGATTCACTTAAATCAGTTTTGGTGTAACAAATCAGATCTTGGACCCTACCCTAGAACTTTGATCTTTTGGGTTTGACCAAACATGGTTTGAGGTTAGACTTATAAAAGGTTTACAATGACCATTGTGTGCTAATGCATGTAAAATCACCCTAATAAACCTAATTGAATGAGTAATTAAGATAACGGGCCATATGATATATCTCATAAAAAGAAACACCAAAAGTGAAATCTAAGTTTAAAATCGTGTTCTTTGGGTCCAATTTCCTTGGGAGTCAAGTTTCACTTTATTTTCATAATAATAATTCATTTAATTCAAATTGGAAAAGAAGATGTGTGTTTTTCCTAAAATATCAAATAAAATAATAAATGACTCCAAAAGAGGAAAATAACATGGGATTCGTAATCTACATAATAATCATAGGCTTTGGGTGAATTTTCATCTAATTTGGAGAAAGTTTGCTTAAAGGTGAAATAAGGAGAGAGAAAGTGTGTAGAACCTTCAAAATATTAAATAAATGCTCAAACAACTCCAAAATATAAATTTCATGAAAAATTCATATCCAACACATTAAATGTGACTTGTGGGTCAAGTTTCATCAAATTTAGATAATCCTAATGCCATTGATGAAGGAGGAAAGAGAAAATGAGGTTTGATTTATTTAACACACTAAATGTTCTCAAAAGGAAAATCTAATTTCATATTCGGAATCTACATGCTTTAATTAGTCTCTATACAAAATTAAAATTAATTTTGGATTGGTTTGCACCCTCAAAATAGGAGAGATAAAATTGAAATGATTTTAATGTGCCACTTTATTCAAATTCTATTCCGACTATGGTTTCTGATTTAATAGTTGTCACATGTGCAATATGATTTATTAAGCTATCTAAGACTTTGATTCACAATCAAACGGTTCATATTGCATCTCCTACCTCGTGTAGGAGCACCTCCGTGCGTGTACAGTACCGACACAAAGGGTATTCTTGCGGTCCCTTTTTCTCAATCGTTTCTCGATCATTTTCCCTGATTTTTCTTGCATTGGTTTTGGGAGAGATTTCCACACACTCCGAGATATTATACAACTCCACTCATATCCTATTCTGGAAACACCCAAATCTCCTTCTTTCCTTCTCGAACTGTGACTCTCCAAAGTTTCTTGCGGCACACCCTGCCTATATATTTGGGTTCCCTCAGTTCCGTTCGGACTCCACGATTCATCTTCACCCCTCAATTGAACTCGTTATGGAGCTTTGGACCTCTGTTGATCAGGTTTACTCTTTCATCTTGCGGCGGCATGTGCGGGTAGTAAACACCATCGTTCTTCCAATGTTCCTCGGTGGTAAGTTCATTTTGCCTTAGGCTCTGTTTCGGTACCTCCATTTCTTTGAATTATTCCATGTTTTAGTTTTGCCCAAAATTGCACCTTGTAGCAGTCGTGTTACCTGCGACCATGTCATGCAGTGTGATGGGGAAGATGACCCCAAAGGAATGTACCTACCTGCCCCTCATTTCTCTGTTATTTCTTTTTTTTCACCAAGGGTAATTTAGTCTTTTTCCTTCATTTTATTTGCATGGGAGAGTCAAGACCGAGGGTTGACGCGGTGACTTTTTATTTGCTAATTGGGCCAATTCATGTGGGCCCATCCTGCTCTTCCCTTTCTTTTAGTGGATTCTCTTCGCCTATGTGGCTTTATCGGATTTCTTGATTGGTCGGTTTTGTAAAACTGATAACTAATTATTGGTTTAGCCAAAAATTACAAATAAATACTCGTTGGATTCATAAAAAGAAGGGCTTTCTAATGGCATAAGTATTGATGACTAAATCTAATGTTTAATAATTGGTGTTTTTAATGGATCTACTTTTTTAGAGCATTTTAATGGATATACTTAATAATGAATTAACTTGTAAAAATCATAACTAATTATCTATGTCATAAAAATACAATAAAATATATTTTGGACTCCTAATGACATATACTAAAATATGGCATGGTTTTGATAACCTAATTCACTTGTAATGAAAAAAGGTGTTTTTAGGGTTTGGATAATGTACATGAAATTGATACAAAATCTACATATGTGCTTAATAGGTTCTTTGGATGCCTAGGCTTTGACCTAGATGTGACTTTGGATCAGCTTGACTCTATTTTGAGGTATGATTGCATATCGTATTATTTCTATATTGAGAAATTTCCCTCTCTTATGTATGTTTGCAGACCCGATTATTCTTCTTGAGCAATAATCTTATTTTATTCTTTCTCTTGGTCATTTGGACAATAGCCTACACATATGTCTTTTCTTTTGGAAATATTGATTCATGTGAACTACTTTGATTTGTTATTGATCTTGTTATTATGGATATTCTCTTGACCCTATTTCTTATGCCTTGGTGCAAGTTGGACTTTTGATGATATATACCCACTTTGATGTGGATTTTTACTTGTTGATATATGCCCACTATAATGTGGATGTTTATATGTTTGTGTTGTCCATATGTGATGGCAACCTTTGTATCATCTTCTAACTATACTTTTCTACTTGCCTATACATTAAACACGCTATGTGATTCAGTAGCACTAGAATAGTGTAATTAGATTGGTTTTGGGGCAGTAATCCCCTATTGTTTATTTGGAGGGTGGCAGTATACCATTCCTCTATAATTGAGTGTGGCATTAATCCATACTCAACTTTATATATTGGGAGATTGGTAGTATTCCTTTCTCTATTAAGTTTCAACTTTATGAGGGTTGGTTGCCAATTGTGTTTATATTGTTCTAGTGTTATGCTTATCTCACATGCATGCACGTTATTGATGATTATTGTGGGGTGCGTGCCCTACTTGTGCTTTGTTTCCCACTATGTAGTGGATGTATTTTTGGCACAATCCTTTTTATATTGTTTTATGGCAAGTATCCCTTTTGTTATGATTTGTTTCTCTTGATACCTTCCTGGGTGGTACTTATATTTTCTATGGAAATCCTTTTAGATTTGTTGTCCTTTATTTATTTATGTTTCTCAATTTCCTATTTAGTATGCACTTACCAACTTTTGCTGATGTATCCTATTGTTTCTCTTTTGTTGGGGTATGCTTCCAACCCTAGGTGGAGGACTTGGATGACATGACATGTTGACCTGGACATAGATCGTGAAGTTAAAGCTTGGGGACAATTTTGAGGTGGTTTAGATTTCCTCTACATAAGTTGAAGATGTTCCCTTGTTTTATATTTGAATATAGTCATGTTTTTATTTCACTGCTATACTTTGGTATTTTGTTACCATTATATAAAGATTTGAAAATTTTACACCCACTCCATCATACCTTCAGAGTGTGTTTGGACTAGAGGTTTTATTGTTCAAATTTTTAGTAAGGAAGTGGTTTTGCTTCTTTACATCACAGTATCAGATCCCATGATAGTCGGAATCTGACTATTTCAATTTTGTCTCCCTTTAGAATCCTTGACTTTGCTAGATAGCTCTATGTGAGATGTTGACCCTTTGATCAATGATGATCTTTTGTGCAACAAGGTTTGTTTTGAGGATGAGAATATGTTAGGAGATCTTGTTATGGAAATATTGTGACTTGGTTTGTTGCTTTGATTTTGGGCCCTAAATTTCAGTTTTCAATCGCAAAGGTTTTTCACAACAAATTATTTTCCATATAATACTATACGTACAAAACAAAATGTTTTCTATGGATTTTCTGAAGTTTTCTTGAGCTAAGTCAAAATGAAGAGAAACTCTAGTTTGAGTAGAATCTAACCCTAGTTTTGAATTTGGAGTTGTGACTAGATTTGATATAAAGGTGTAGTTGACATTCCCTATGACTTGTGGATGCTCATGTAGGGTTGATAGGTTAGAGACACAAGGACCTAAAACTCAACCCTAAGTTGGTTCTGATTTTTAGATGGATACATGGATAACATAACTCTCTAAAACTTTCACAACTAAGAGATGTGGGTAGCTCTAAAATGTTTTTTAGTTTGACTTGTTAGGTTGAACCCTTTAAGGGGTGGAGAGTAGTTGGTTTTTGATGTTTGGATCAATATTTTTCGAGGACTAAATCCTTTTAAGAGGTGGAGTGTTATAACATACCAGATCTTGGACCTACCCTCACTAGTACAGAACTGACCTTTAGTGTCGGTTATTTAAGGTCTTTAGAATCGGTTTCACAGCGACACCTATGTGGGCGCCGCTAAAAGGCAAACTCTTAGGCGTCAATTTTCAAACTGACGCCATAACCCTTCGCACCACCGAAAATGTGCCAGTAGGGGACTATAGGCGTCGGTTATTATTAGGGAAATTGACGCTAGATTCCTTCACGCCACAGAAAGGGTGCCATCTAGGACACCATCGGCGTCGGTTTCTTAGTGATAACTGACGCCAGAAGGGGACTATAGGCGTCGGTTATTAGTAGGAAAACTGATGCCAGAACCCTTTGCGCCATCAAAAGGGCGCCATCTAGGACAACATCAGCGGTGGTTTCTTAGTAATAACGGATGCCAAATCATACCATCGACATCAGTTTCTTAGTAATAACTGGCGCCATATCACCTGCTGCCACAGCCATATTGGCCATCACGGACGTAGTGTCTGGCCTCATTAGGCGTCGGTTTTTGCTATTATCTGACATTGTAAGCCTTTGTCATCGGTTGTATACCAATAACCGACGCCTATTTTTTGTTTTTTTTCTTATCAGTCTATAGGCTTGTTGTGGCTGGTCAGTAGGATGTAAAAACCTATAGTTCAGTTATGAACTACAGGTTTATGACATCCATTGATATCAGCCAACAACAGGCCACAAACCTACAAAATTAACAACATTCATTTTCACACTTTTAGCAACCTACAGTTCCATTCAATTTTCACACATGTAGAAACATTCATGTAGCAACCTGCAGTTCCATTCAATTTCACATTCACACATGTAGAAACATTCATGTAGCAATTAGAAGTTCCATTCATTTTCACATTCACACATGTATAAACATTCAGACACATGTAGAAACATTCAGACATGTAGAAACATTCACACATATGACAATTCAGAAAAATTCATTTACAAAATATCATTTTTTAGTCATTATTTGCTATCAACATCCCAATTATATTTTAAAACCCCCACTACTTATATGGCATTTTCCCATTCTTCTCTTACATCATTTAATTATTCTGTCATATAGGGAGCATGTACATCTAATAAGGCCTTTCCTGTAGTGGGGTCAGTTTTAAACACCTGCAAAGAGAATGATGTATATATATAATTAATAATATATAAATAAGATTGATATATTTCATATTATCTAATGAGACTATATATAATACCTCATGTATGGTATTGATGTCCACTGTGGCATATTTGATAATCATGTGTATAAATTGCATCACATAGTATGCACATGCCCAACTGTTGTCTTGTATAGCACACTATAAATTGAAACATACAAAATATTAAAAAATACAACTAAGCACAGTTCACATAAATAATATATGCATTGGAGTCGGGAACTTACTTCCACATTCTCCCAAAGTATTGGCTAGTTCTTTTTCCTGGGGACCTTTCCTCCAGCCTTTTTGATCTCATGTAAACCCCTACATGTTAATGTAACACAGTAATTTGCATAATTAAATAGTAATGTAATAATAGATGTTAATGGATATTAAAATGAAATATTTCTCACCGGAATAATGCCATTTTCATTGTGTGTCCATATATTGGATTCAATTTAGTCTCCTAAGGATCTAGATAATAGACAGTGAATGTCCCGGAGACAATAACTAGTAACTCCCAATGCGTACCCCTAGAGGTAAAAAAGTTAAAAATTAATAACTCGAAATCCACAATATAAATGTAATTTTCTTAAGTCCAAATTATAAGCAAAGTAAATTTACTCCACATTGAATGGAGCTATTATCACCGTCTTCTTATTTTGACTAAAATTTGTAAAAGCATCACAGAAGTATTGTTGAACTGACGAAGGGTCTTTAGCTACTAGACTAATCAAAGATGGAACCAAAAATCATATATGTTCAAATGAAAAATCTGCACATATCTTGTCTAAGTAGCTACAAAACATGTATTATGTATACATTAATATATAAGAAACCAGATCACCGGATCCTACACAAGGTATATGGATGTATAAATAAGATCTCACCTTATCCATAGCTCTATCACAGATGTATTCAGCCAATCATAGCCAAACAACTCCAAAATATCTTGTATAAATAACTTGTTTTCGTATGATTGACCTGCAGCATCCGCATCTATAGAAACATTTATAGGGCAATTTATATCATGTTCGCCTAACCATACCACCATACCCCTACAATTAGGACCTAACGGGGTAGGTAGGTCATGTGGAACCCAACTTGGTAATGTAGGAGGTGGAGGTGGAGGTGGAGGCCTAGATGCTCTGGGTGTCTTCTTTTTAACCTGTATATATAATTTCCAATCAATTGACCTCATATATACACACTAACAATCTAACGTAATATAAATTTACCATACAATTTTAGTATAGACGACATCCACCTTGGCCCACAATATCACTCCACCTTCTGCCTCACCAAGCATTTCACAATCTGGGTTGGCATATGGTAGTGGAAGATCCATCCAACTGGGGAATATATGTATCGGGCTCACACGAACCCAACCATCTGGTAATGGAGACCCATGAAACATTTCCCCTGGAAGGGGTGGGTAAGCCGACGCCTCTGCAATGACATATTCTTTACTTTTTATATGGCATGGCCTCAACCCCTACAAATTTACATAAAGAATGTTATATACATATATACATCTCATCTTGAAAAACATCATCTTGAAAAGACTAGCTATTATGTCAAAAAATACTTACAGCGGATGTGCTAGGTGGTGGGTCTATAGGATTACTCCCAACCTCTGTAGTAGGAGTAGAGCGAGATGCCATGGGTACTATCTGAGTGGCAGTCAGAGATGCCTGCCACTTGCTCATTGCTTCATGGAGTGTCTTATCAACTGCTTCCTTGATTCTCTTATCAACTACTTCATCGACTCTCCTATCAACTATCTCATCTACTGATGAATCCTCCAGATCCACCTTCAGTCACCAATTCAAAGGTTTTTTTAACGTTTTTGCCCTAATTTTGTATTGTCTCATTTTCCCTTTTCTCTTTTCTCGTGAAAATTCTGACACTCACATGCAGATGAGGTAATTACGAGACGAACGAGCTTTTTGCCGACTATCTTAAGTTTTTCTCCGTTCCTCGGGACGAGTAACGCTCAAGTTCGGTGTGGTGATGAACCCTCCAGATTCATCTGCACAGTCGCCAATTCTAGGGATTTTGTTCCTCATATTGACTGATTTACCCTCGCTTTGGTTTACTTTGAGTGTTTCACTAATTCCTTGCAAATATTGCCTAAATAGTTCTAATTACTAGTATATTCGATGATATTATCTCTTACACATTCTCCTTCCCCTTTGCAGATCACTCGCAACCATCCGATCGAGATCCAACAGTTCCTTTTCATCTAACCACTAAGGAAAATCAAGAAACTCCATGCATATGGTCTCAAGAACGTTTGGATCCTCGCGGTCCCGAGACCGTTTGGATCCTCGCGGTCCCGAGACCGTTTGGATCCTCGCGGTCTCAAGACCGTTTGAAGCTATTTATTTTATTTTACTTATTTTATTGAAGGCTAAAGTGAAGATTTTTAGGATGTGTCCCCGGCAACGGCGCCATTTTTTGATGAAGCTAGAACTTACACCAAAAGATTACTCTTCCAATGGAAGTCCTAATATGCACCAAAAACCCTAGGGAGTTGATGTTCTCTCTAGGTTTACCTACAACTGGTGCTAGATAAATGCTCCAACCCCACAAGAGTGTGGAAGCCTTATCATAGTACAGGTTTAGGATCGAACCCAAAGGACAACGTTAAGAATCTGAGTGTCCTTTTCTTGTTTCGTATCAATCTAAGCTAATCATCTAAGACCAGAAGTTTGATTTGAGTTATTTAACCTAAAGCATGCAAAAGTAAAGGTAAGAGAACAAACTAGTTTAAGGATTAAAAACTAAGATTAGCAGATGATGATGGATCACTGGGGTGATGCAGGTGTTCGCCACCACTACACATGAATTGTACTTGTACCAAACATAGCAAGACTTGTAAGCAAGATACATGGATGTTGTACAAAACCGATGTCTTATAGGACAAGAGCGGTGCACACATCCTTCACGGGTTGAGTAACTCTCATTCGGTACGTATCTACGTGTCAATGAAGATATGTAGTCTCCGAAGAGAAAATCTTACTCGACTTTGTGAAACGTGCATCGGAAAACTTAACAAGCGAGCGATAATTACCAAATCGATTAGTATCCTTATAGACTATCCCTCTTTCTAGGATATAGCTACGAGAAACGTGAGAGTGTTGCAACGTCAGCCATTCTCGAACGAATGGTAAAGTACTTTGCACCACTCTCTCCTCAGAGTGTGTTCCTCGACCTGTCAAGATCGCACTTTTGTACGTCAACTGATTCCATTTCATAGTACAAAAGTACAACGATGGAGGTGAGTTTACTCCACTCCTTAGAAAGCGTTCCTAGATACCGAAACGGGTGCGCGGTGGGTACACGCACCAGAAACCAAAACTAAATCGGTATTCGAGTCTCAAGAGCGGTCGTAGACAAACCACAACGAAAGACAATAGATGCATACAAGAACGCGGCCAACATTCAAGCATGTATGAAACGATTTAGTATTGAAACGGAATGATAACATCTTATTAGTACAAGATACAAAACACGGGCAGCGGGGCTAGTCCCCGCACCCCAGTGGATGGAACTACTCGCTCCTCATAGAGGGAGCAACAAAGAAAGAGAAGAGAGAGAAAGAAAGCATCGTCGGAGCAGAAGAGTAGATCTGTGACAGCCCGGTGTAGATCGTCGCAGTCTCCGGGACTGCTCCGTCGTGGTCGATGTCGTCTGTTTCTCCGCCTCGATCTTCGGGTCAACCTCCGGAATAGCAAAAGTAGGATGAGGTGGAGCTATGGTGTGAGCAATGGTGAGATGGTGATGGAACAGCCTACTAGACCTGCGCCCGGACTGGCTGCTCACCGGATCTGGACTCAGGATGGGATTCTGAGGCTGTGGGTGAAGTTTGGTCGGAAACGGTGCTCGGGCAATCTGGCGGCGTTCCGGCACTGGTCCCAGTCCGGCAGCTTTTGGCCGTAGTAAGATGGGATGCCTAATGGGGACCCTTGGGATCCTATTTATAGGCACTGGACTGGCTCTCACATTTTTTGTGTGATTCCAGACCGAAAATATCTTTGACATTCGGTTTGCTTTTGTATGCAAATCCATACGATCTACGTGAATATTCCTCACGGTCTTAATCACTTAGCCTTCGCGGTCTACACTTTAGTCCTCGCGGTCTTCTCTCCTTGCCCTCGCGGTCTTCTCTCCTTGGCCTCGCGGTCTGCACTTCTTCAGCCTCGCGGTCTAATCTCCTTGGCCTCGCGGTCAGCGCTTCTTCAGCCTCGCGGTCCGTACTTCTTCAGCCTCGCGGTCTGTACTTCTTCAGCCTCGCGGTCTGCATTGCATGCGTGGGGTCACGCGGCCCTTTTCTTCTCACGGTCTTGGCTTTGACAAAGTGCTGCGTGCACTTCGCGGTCTCGGCTGCATGCATAGTCATGCGTTCCCTCGTTGGTTATTCACGTGAATTGCAAAACCGGCTCATTGATCTTCACTCCTTGCTATCATGCACGTGGGAATAGCAAATGTTTTAATCATGCATTCCTTGCGATCATGTTTGATCTTCACGTGGATTTAAAAGCTGCTGGAAGTTTCTTCACGTGATGAGGCCATCCGGTCTACATCCCTTTACTCATTGGTTTTAATCATGCATGTACCCCAATGATTTTATGAAAAGCAACAAACAGTTTCCAGAAGGTCCACGTGATTGCACTTTCTAATTGGTTTGACTTTACCAATTAGCTCATACGGTTTGCTGATTTGATAATGATTTTGCATGCATGCTTTCTTGCATGCACGTAGCTGAATTTGGATTCATTTGCTTTATGCATTTGGTTGGTATGATTTGGTCTTTACGTGAATTATTCAATGGATTCTTCTCCATTCGATCTTTGCATAAGTGAGACAAATGGTTTTTCTCAGTTCTTCACGTGGCAAGCAATTGGCCTTCGCTCCAGCAATCAGCAAACGGTTTTGCTTGGATCGGTCTTGGGACCGCGAGGATCCAAACGGTCTTGGGACCGCGAGGATCCAAACGGTCTCGAGACCGCGAGGATCCAAACGGTCTTGAGACCGCGAGGATCCAAACGGTCTTGAGACCGCGAGGATCCAAACGGTCTGGAGACCGCGAGGATCCAAACGGTCTTGAGACCGCGAGGATCCAAACGGTCTTGAGACCGCGAGGATTCAAACGGTCTTGAGACCGCGAGGATCCAAACGGTCTGGAGACCGCGAGGATCCAAACGGTCTTGAGACCGCGAGGATCCAAACGGTCTCGGGACCGCGAGGATCCAAACGGTCTCGGGACCGCGAGGATCCAAACGTTCTTGAGACCATATGCATGGAGTTTCTTGATTTTCCTTAGTGGTTAGATGAAAAGGAACTGTTGGATCTCGATCGGATGGTTGCGAGTGATCTGCAAAGGGGAAGGAGAATGTGTAAGAGATAATATCATCGAATATACTAGTAATTAGAACTATTTAGGCAATATTTGCAAGGAATTAGTGAAACACTCAAAGTAAACCAAAGCGAGGGTAAATCAGTCAATATGAGGAACAAAATCCCTAGAATTGGCGACTGTGCAGATGAATCTGGAGGGTTCATCACCACACCGAACTTGAGCGTTACTCGTCCCGAGGAACGGAGAAAAACTTAAGATAGTCGGCAAAAAGCTCGTTCGTCTCGTAATTACCTCATCTGCATGTGAGTGTCAGAATTTTCACGAGAAAAGAGAAAAGGGAAAATGAGACAAAACAAAATTAGGGCAAAAACGTTAAAAAAACCTTTGAATTGGTGACTGAAGGTGGATCTGGAGGATTCATCACCACACCGAACTTAAGCGTTACTCGTCCCGAGGAACGAAAAACTTAAAACAGTCACCAATGAAATTGTTCATCTCGTGTTTGCCTCATCCTTATGTCATATGATAGATTTGTTCGTTGCTCAGATTGATACATCATCAAGGCTTCCTTAGATCACGAAATACATCTTATAATATCCTTGTTTCTGATCTCACTTTGCTGAAGTACTTCCTTCTCATTCTCTGTTGCATCGGTCATGTTTAAAGAGTTTTATGAGATTTTGGACAGACCCATAAAATCAACAAAATGCATATGATCTGTCACTGGTGTTGAAAGAGGAGAGAATGGGGGTGTGATCAAAAGATAAAAGTCTCTCCTCTGATTGAATTAAGACTCTTAAAATTAAATGACTCATCGAGATACTTTGAATGATTTATGCACAACTCTGGTTGGCTTAGCCTTACACTCGATTATTTTCTTTTTCTAAAGGTAACTCAGAAGTGTGTATAGGTTGGCTTAAGGCTTTTGGCTCTTTTACCTCTTTGAGGGGAGGTAAGGGGTTATTTTTGGATCCTTAGGATCTCACTACCGGTCACGACACATCTGCCTTCATGAGGGCAGCTAATGTACCGGCCGGGCAAGACCTTTATCGGTTATCCTTATTCAGGGCACAACTCTCATGTTTTTATTCACACTCTGGCTTTTATTCATTCTCACCTGGCTTAGGTCAAAGGGTATTTTTGGATTTTTTTCATATTTGGGCTGCCAGGCCTCTTTTTGGAATCGGGGTAGATTTTTCACCGACCTCGGTATGTGCACAAACATCATTATATACTCTTTGAGAAGGTGGTACACCCCCGTTATGTATTGAGGGGTATGGAAGAAGCGGTAGTGGAAAGAGGGGTGTGGTGTACCACACCGAACTTAGAGTTTTGCCTAGGTGTGGTTTACCACACCGAACTTAAAGTTCGACAATGTTCTAGTTTTCACTAGAAAGGAGTGTGGCGTGCCACACCGAACTTAAGACTTTGGCATGGTTAGTGAACAGAGGGGTATGAAAATGAAAGAAGAAGTGTAGAAGAGAGTTTGGATCATGATGCAGTTTGCTTAGCGATTCCATGCGACGAGTCTCTATTCTCCATCACACTCTGCTCCAAAAGAGACATGATGAAACATCAAATGAGAAATCCATACAACAGATCCATTAATCAGATAAAGGCGTGATGTATTTGATCTATCTCAGCCTTATTGAAGTGTATCATCTTTTCCTGTATGAGATATAACATTAGGATTCATAGACAAATCAAAATGAAAAACATGCATTGGCTAGTTTTAAGTATTCTTTTCCAGGAAATTTGCAACGCAAAAGAGGTGATGATCACAGATTCATAAAGCAAAAGCCGACTAGGTAAAGGCTTTATATTTAGAAAACTAACAAAGAGGCGGAAAGAATTACAAAAAAGAAACTAGAATGGAAAAGCAGGAAACAAGAAAGATAGAGGGTGGAGTGAAAGTCATACCACCCGCCCTCCACCTCGAACTTACGAATTTACCCATTTCTGAGAAAATACTAGGTTCAAGATGGAGGGGAAGGGTTGAGCAATGTTAACCAGGAGGTCCTCTTAGTTGGAAGAAGGTCCGGTTAAGATGCCTTGCGATAGCTGGTGCCGAAAATAAGGAAGTGGTCTGAACAACTTGTTGGTTGGGAAGTTGTGGCAACTTGAACGAATCTTCTAGATGACTTGGATGCACCTCACTTTGACCTCGTTGTCCTTCCAGTAGAATCCAGAGACCTTCCCCCATCAGCGAGGGAGGTGGAACATAAGCAGTCGAAACTAGAGGTCTATGCGAGAAATCAAGGTTATGCCCACTTGTGCCTTCCAGTTGTGGCGCACCCTCGAAGTTCAAAGTAAAACTACTTTCTTCAAAATCTAGGGCAGATGATTGAGGGTCGGATACTTGAACTTCCTCCTGTCTAGGATCAGGTGGTGGGTCCGGTTCCGGCTTCATTTCATCACCTGGGTTTTCTTGTGTAGGATATGGTGGCCAGGGTGATGTTTCTTCTTCAAAGGAATTATTTTGAGAAGTATCATCATCTTTATCAATATTGAATTTGGTAAGAGCATCGTTCCTCTTTTCAAGGTTTTGTTCGGAGTTTTCTTCGTAGAACATCCTTAATTCATCCAAGTAACTAGAAGAAGATTTGACTGGTAGAATGAACTCTTGCTCGGGTGAGGAAGTCATGGGATCCTGAGATAGGAGTTCCAGTGATGTCTCTTCATGAGAGGGATTAGTCCCTGACATATCATTTTGAGGGCTAAAATCCCTTGATGAACCCATTTCTTCAATATTGGGACTGATATATTGTTGTTCCAGTTCTTCTTCATAACACTCCTCCAGTTCAATTGAGTGCTTGGGAAGAGTTTCTATGAGAGGAATGGAAACTAGCTCAGGTAATGGATAAATCTTAGTTTCATGAATGTTAGGGGGGGCTTCTTCATAGGGATGCGTGGCTATAAAGGGATAGGTTTGTGGCTTGATGTCATCCCTGGGGTCCTTTTTGTTATTACAAAAGTTTATGATAATATCATAATCCGTCCCAAAGTCAAGAGATGGTCCATGTTTTTCTTCATGGTGCACTTTCAAATCGTTCAAGTGACTAGAAGGAGATTCAATAGAAAAATCATGTTCTTGTTCGAGGACTGGCTCCGTCAGAACTCCTTGTGGTGGTGTCATCTCATGGGAAGGACCCGTCATAGGATTGTCATCTTGAGACCCCTCATCCTCCCTTGATTCTGTTTCATCATCAGTGAGAGTGGTATGGTCCGTCTCCGGATCAGGATCTTGGTCAGTCCCGTCCTCGAAGTTTGTTTCTAGATCAGCTGAATGATCAGAAATGTCTCCATAAGGACAAATCAAATCCTTTTCCAGTAATGGAATCATTTGAGTCTCTTGCATAAAAGACGTCTCCTCATTTGAATCAGTCTCATATTCATCTATATCTGACTGAGAAGGAGTGTAGAGTTCGTGTGACGTAGACCCTTCTTCATTGGAATTCAACGACAAGACGGTTGAAGTTGAAGAACATTTGTCATATAGGGAGTCAATCATTGATGATTGTCCCTCAATATGTATGGTCAGATCTGAGTCTATGAGGGGAGAAGATGGATAAACATTAAAATGTGTTCCCAATTTATCACCCAATTGAAGAAAATCTTCATATTGGTTGCTCATTCTTTCATCTAAGAGCATAGTGCAAGAGTCATTATCCGGGTCAGACTTCGGCTCGAAGAATGATTCTTTTTCTTGTGGTGGGGTTAAGGTATCATCCTTGAGTTCAGTCATTGGTTCTGAGGATGATTCCCCACCCTGTACTGGCACTTGAAAATTATTGGGAGGCACATTCCACATGATTTCGTAGTCATCATCATAATTTATTGCAACATGTGGACTAGAGATGTGCTGAGTTAAATTTTGTGGCTGTCCTGCATGTTGCTCAGGAGCGTTGACAAGTTGCGTAAGTTGATTAAGGTCGGCTATCAACTTCTTGGTCGCGGCTGTCTGATCAGCTAGTTGTTGAGCCACCGATGTTTGTAAGGCACGTAGTTCCTCCATCAATATGTGTTGATTTTCATGAAAAGGCTCTTCATGGCACCCATTTGATTGATGTTGATAATAGTTTCCCTCATCATAATATTGATTCGAGTTGCTTTCCAATTGCCCTCCTGTATTGCAGTCTACGCCTTGAAATCCGCCATAGTTAGGTTTCTCGTAGTAGCCTCTGGGGTGATATGGAATATAACATGCGTTATATCCATAGTTGTATGGAATGGCTGCTCTGAGTTTCCCGACTATACAATTCATGATTACTTGACGCAAGGCCATCACGTAGAGAGGGTGAACGTTGAAACAGTTGATCGATGCATGAGAATAGTCGTCACAGAATTGACAACTATTGGTTGGTGGCACTGACTGCTTCATTTTGAAGAGAATTGGTACCTGAGATCAAAGAAAGAGTTTATTAAGTTTGACCAACCACTTCAAATCCAAGATGATATGCAAGATTAAGTCCTTTACTTTTTAGGTTTTTGAAAAGAAAAAGAAAACCCTAGAGAAACCTAAATCGACACAAAATTTGAAAAAGACGATTCTTATACCGTTGTCCCCGGCAACGGCGCCAATTTTTGATGGAGTTTTGCAACACCACTAAAAATCCTAAGGTGATGAATCCTTAGGTTTAGCCTTGCTAGTACTATGGTAAGAACTCCACCCACGTGTGTTAAGACACGCGGAAGTCTTATCGTAGTATAGTTAAGGGTCGAATCCTCGGGACAACGGTCTTGACGAAGTCAAGATGAAAAACGTTTTAGTTCTACTTAACTACTCAACAGTTGATATTTAGATCGAAAGTTTGATGTTGGTTCTAAAGCTAGATGCGAGGAAAGCAAAGCAAGAAGGTAAAGATTAAAGTTGTAAACAAATGATAAAAACCACTAGGATGTTATCAGGTTTCACACCACTACACATGGATCAAGTCATGCAACATAATAAAACAACCTGCAAAAAGGGTCAAATCAGTTAGTACCTTGTAGTCCTAGCTTCCTTTCGGATAACTAGCCACGAGAAGTGTGGAGTATTGCAATGCCGGCCATCCCATAACGAATGGTCACATGCCTTGCATTACTCCTTCATGAAATGTGTTCCTCGACCTTACCAAGGTTGCACTTCCATACGTCAACTGATTCCATTTCATAGTATGGAAGTGCAACGATGGGGGTGAGTTTACTCCACTCCTGAAAACACTTCTAGACACCGAAACAGACGTATGGTGACTACATACATCCATAACCAACATTCAATCGACATTTAGATCTAAGGGTATAAACGTAGACAATTCATACCAAAAGACAATATGTAACACAAGTTGATGATCAAGCAACTAGTATTCATTAGGCGATTGAAGTCAAACTGAAAGGAAGAGTATCTTTATTACAAGTTGTTGAATTACATCGCATGAAATGAAAACATGGGTAGCGGGGCTACTCCCCGCACCCTAGTGAAAGAAACTACTCGCTCATGGCAAAGGAGGTGAGAAGAGAGAGAAAGAACGTCATCTCCACGGAGGAGGGAAGGTTGAACTCTTGGTGAAGAGAGCAACGATCTTCGCACTTCGTGGTTGCTTTGATGAAGGATATTCTCTTCCCACCTTCTTTGTTGAAGAGATGGAAAGAAGAGAGAGAGAAGGAAGCTTGATGATGAGCACGGATCCCAAAACTAGCAGCCTTGGGGCAGTGACGGAAGATCAGAATGCTCTGGGTCTGGAGAGGCAGCCTTTGGGCGTCTTGGAATTCGATCCCCCTGAAGTGACCTTTGAGGTCCTATTTATAGGCTTCAAGTGGCTTCTCGCGGTCTTGGGACCGTGAGGCTTCTCGCGGTCTTGGGACCGTGAGGCTTCTCGCGGTCTTGGGACCGTGAGGCTTCTCGCGGTCTTGGGATCGTGAGGCTTCTCGCGGTCTTGGGACCGTGAGGCTTCTCGCGGTCTTGGGACCGTGAGGCTTCTCGCGGTCTTGGGACCGTGAGGCTTCTCGCGGTCTTGGGACCGTGAGGCTTGTCGCGGTCTTGGGTCCGTGAGGCTTCTCGCGGTCTTGGGACCGTGAGGCTTCTCGCGGTCTTGGGACCGTGAGGCTTCTCGCGGTCTTGGGACCGTGAGGCTTGTCGCGGTCTTGGGTCCGTGAGGCTTCTCGCGGTCTTGGGACCGTGAGGCTTCTCGCGGTCTTGGGACCGTGAGGCTTCTCGCGGTCTTGGGACCGTGAGGCTTGTCGCGGTCTTGGGTCCGTGAGGCTTCTCGCGGTCTTGGGACCGTGAGGCTTCTCGCGGTCTTGGGACCGTGAGGCTTCTCGCGGTCTTGGGACCGTGAGGAGTCTTTGAGAATTTTTTGTGTTTTCTGTAATGAAAAAAAAGGAAAAGTTATTTACTGATGTATCTGCAATAAAGTAAGGAGGTTTAATGATTCTATTTAGTTTATCTAAGAAAAAGTATGGAAAACTAAAGAAAAAGGCTAAGATAAACTACTAAAATAGGAGGTTATCATCTACCTATACATGGATAAAAGAAACGTTAGCTTTTGATTATTGAATTCCCTTTTACAGTAAAATTCTAAAAAAAGAATAGGTTACCTCTTCTTGTGAAATTTCCACTTTTGGGACACGTTTGCGCTGGGATGGCTCAAAGAACGCTTTGATGCCCACACTAACGCTTGCACCCCTAACACGTCCAGGATGCTCTGGGTTACCCAGAGCAACTGTCAATTCATCCCTTGTTCCCGTAGGGATGAACCTATCTTTTTTCCTGAGCTCATGCAGCTCCCGCTAATCGCCATCAAAACAAATTGGTAAGTAAACACCACAAATAATCAATATTTGAGTGATTGCTCTAAGAGTTATAGTTTACCATTTTTGCAGCCGCCGATGTAGTTGCGGGCTTCTTTATTTCTCCCTTCTTGTTTTGCCCCCCGGCTATCCAGACATCATGGCAAGGCAGAGGTGTGGTACCTATGGTAGAGGACTCCTGAGTAGAATCAGACTGGGCAGTAGACTCATCATGTAGTCTTTGGTGAACGTCTGCATAGCCCTTTGGACCCATTGTGTGGTCATGCACATTCAGTGCACGCCTTGCTCTTTGCACCTTACTGAGGGCCTAGTTAGTATGCACATTGATTTGGTTAGTAACACTAAATGTTAATCTTGAATAGGTGAATACAACATATATTAATTAAATTGGGAGTGATGCCTAATACCTTGAATTCATCAGTTTTTCTTGAAGCAACAAACGCGTCCCATTCTTTTGGGTCCAGGAAGTTCCACTATTTAGTGGTTGTCTTCTTCCTCTTGTCACCTTCTTTTATGTATTCTCAGGTGAGATTTGTCCTATAGTTCCTTAGGACCCTCCCACAGTGTTGCATCACGTATTTACGATGCAGCTTTTCATTCAATGCAAATATACTCTGCAAAATAGAATTTCTATTAACTAGTATCCAAAAAATTACTAATCTAAAAAATAGAATTACAAATAATAATAACTCACGGATAAATCCTTCCATATTAAGTCTTTCTTCCCCTTAGGAACTTTATGCCAAGAATCTATCTTACAACCACAATGGCTACGAGTAACATACCTACGATATGAAACAAACGAATTGCGGTTCACTCCAATTGCATTTCCTGCATTATCAAAATCCACAACCAGTTTAGGTCTATTGCCCCTTAGATCTGTTAACTTCTTCGTCATAGTGATGCCCCTTCTCTTGTCAATTTTTTGGTATTGCTCATCAAGTGCCTCAAGTGCTTCAGAGAGTACATGTGCATCGTCAATCTAAAATTTGACAAAATAAACACACTTATAGGATATTACTATAAATGGATATATAGATAGAAATATATGATATATTTTTAAAACTTACATTGTGAGGTGGCGCATTTATGTCCTCACCATCACGGTAATCATCAGCACAGTCATCAGGAGAATGCTCAGCCATCTGAAAGTTCACATTCACATTGTAAATTTCACTTTGTAAAGTAATTCACATTGTAAACCTCACATTGTAAAGTTCACATTCACATTGTAAAGTAGTTCACATTGTAAAGTTCACATTGTAAAGTTCACATTCACATTGTAAAGTAATTCACATTGTAAAGTTCACATTCAGAAAAAAAAACATATAAAAAATATAAACATGCCTCTAAAATTGCGATTTTTTGTCAATTAACAATCCTTCATTGTGATCTCCACGCACATACAACTAACCATTAGCTTCAATATTTGGTGGTGTTGGAAACCCAACTGAGAATGGACTGGAGTCATCATACTTATCATAGTACTCTTCTTCATCTATAGGATCTTCAATGAACTGTCTTTTACCATGAAGAACAACCGATCATTTATCATTTGCAGGATCATCGATATAAAATACTTATTTTGCCTGTGATGCCAATATGAATGGTTCATCCTTCTCGCCAATCTTTTCAAAGTTCACTAAAGTGAAACCCAATTCATCCACTATAACTCCTTTGGTGTTACCAACCCAATTACATTTGAAGAGTGGAATTCTGAATTCTATGTAGTAAAACTCACAAATGTCTTCAATGATACCGTAATATGACATTTTAGCTTCACGTAGAGTCTTATCCTTTGCACTTGCAAAAAACATAGTCGACGCTTGAAGGGTGACCCCACTATTTTGGACGACACTCTTATCATCTTGGCACTTTGTGTAATATGTGAATCCATTAGTCATACCCTTCATAAGACATAACATTCAATTTTGGTTTAAAGGCAAGGCATTTTATAGTTTTAGTAATATCATCTGGTGTGTAAGATAGTTTATGTAAGACTTTATCTTCAAACCACTTAATAAATGTCTTGTTATGCTCTCTAGCAAGCCACATTGAATTGGCTCGAGGATATTGTCTCTTGATAAAATTGGTATGTTCCTCGATATAAACACTCACTTCATCCATGATGTGTAAAATATACAAGTGACCTTGTTCCAACTTCTCACGGCTGATTACTTTCACCCGTGATCCCAAAATTCCTTTGCCAAATTGGTCCTCAATATTCTTGTCATTACCAGGAGTGTCATTACCACTAAGAAAGTCATTGCGAAAATCCATAACCTCTCTCGCCACATAACCCTCAATAATACTCCCTTTAGGACAATAACGGTTTTGAAAATCACTTTTAAAAATGCTCATGTATCATTCAAAGGGATACATCCAATGCAAGAAAACTGGTCCCAACATTTTCACTTCCCTAGTCAAGTGGACAACAAGATGTACCATGATATCAAAGAACGAAGGAGGGAAATACATATCAAGCTGACATAGGGTAACAACCACTTCTCTTTGCAAATTATCGAGAGTATCAGGGTCAATAACTTTGCTGCACAAACTGTTGAAAAAGAAATAAAGTCTGGTGATTGCAAACCTTACATTCTTCGGAAATATAGATCGAATTGCCATGGGCAATATTTGTTGCATTAGAGTGTGACTATCATGAGATTTAAGACCTATCAACTTCAGATCTTTCATTGATACCAATCTATGGATGTTGGATGAGTAACCATGTGGCACCTTAACATTTACCAAGCATTCACAAAAAGCTTTCTTCTCCTTTGTAGACAACGTGTAACAAGCGGGAGGTAAGTATGTTCTCTGATTTCCCATTTCACGTAATTCTATTAAATATGACCTTATTCCCATTTCACGTAGGTCCAGACTGGATTTTATCCCATCTTTAGTCTTACCTGGTATATTCAACAAAGTACTAATGACACTATCATAGACATTTTTCTCAATGTGTATGACATCGATACAATGCCTGACTGTCAAAGAACTCCAATAAGGAAGATCCCAAAATATTGACTTCTTCTTGAATAAAGATTTGTCACTCTGTGTGGCCATATTACATTGTGATCTCTTACCAAATTCATTGACAAAGTCTTTTACTCTTTCATAAACAACCTCCCCTGGTATAGGTTTAGGTGCACTCCGTTCCTCATTCCATCCATTGAATGCTTTGTGCTTCCTACGATATGGATGGAATTTTGGAAGAAACCTTCGATGACCAAGATATATAGTCTTTCCGCCATGTTTTAGTCTTGTTGAATCAGTATTCTCTTCACATATAGGACACGCTTTAGCTCCTTTGACACTATATCCAGACAAATTCCCATATGTTGTAAAGTCATTAATAGTGCAAAACAACATAGCATGCAAACGAAATGTCTCTCTTCATGAAGCATCATAGGTCATCACACATTTACCCCAGAGTTTCTTTAAGTCATCAATCAGAGGTTCAAGATAAACATCGATATTATTTCCAGGTTGTTTAGGGCCCGATATCAACAACGATAGTATAACGTGCTTATTTTTCATACACATCCAGGGAGAAAGATTGTATATAACAAGCATGACTGACCAAGTGCTATGTTGGCTGCTCAATGTCCCGTACAGATTCATCCCATCTGTATACAGCCCAAGTCTTAGATTCCTGACTTTTTCACCAAATTTTGGGTACAATAGATCAATCTTCTTCCACTATGGGGAATCATATACATGTCGTAGGATCCCATCATTATTTTTCTTAACATCTGCATGCCACCTAAAATTCTTCACATCTATCGGATTGGCAAACAAGTATTGAAACTGTGATATAATAGGTAGATACCACATCACTTTGGTAGGAGAACCAGTTTTGGACTCCCCCGAAGTCATCAATTTATACCGTGACGCACCACATTTTGTACAATCTTTCAAATCCACATAGTCCTTTTGAAATAATACACAATCATTTGGGCATGCGTGTATCTACTTGGCCTCCATTCCCATTGGGCACAACAATTTCTTTACCTGGTATGTTGAGATTGGAAGCTCGTTTCCTTCAGGAAGAATGTCTTTCAATAAAGACAACAATGACGTGAAGCTTTTTTTCGCTCCATCTATTGTTAGCTTTCAGCTTATAAAATCTCAACACAGCGCTAAGCTTCGTAAACTTAGTACAACCTATGTATAACGGAATCTCAACATCATGCACAATGTTTCTAAACATAGGAGGTGGATCGGTGTGCTCTAACCCACAACTATCCAGCATCACATCAACGATGTCTATTGGAATTGGTTTGTACACATCTATGTCATCAGAGGCAATTTCTTCTTCCACACAAGCACTGCTATCAACATCCACTAGTTTTGGGTTTGAAATCTCTCCATGCCAGTGTCGTTCTGTATAGCCTTGTACAATCCCGTTGCACATGACATGACTTTTGATTTTGTCACCAGTGTTGACTTTCAAGTTGTTACCGCAATTCCTACATGGATAGTAGAACCTATCTCCAAGTTGTTTCCTATGTTCCTCAGCAAATCTAATAAACTGATCAAGACCATAAATAAACTCTGGAGTGTAGCGATTGCGAATGGACATCCATGATCTATCCATTCTATGATCAAAGAGAAAACAAGTATATATTACAACAAGATTAGGGTCTAGGGTTAACAGAATAGAGTTTATGGTTAAAACTTTAGGGTTTAAGGTCTTATATATAATTAATGGTTAAAACATCCTAAGTGAGATTAGGTGTTCACAGTCCCAAACTGGGGACTATCCAAGATTTACTCCTAGTGAGTAAATCTTGGATGGGTTTCTAGGCCAACAAATACATGTGTTTCCATTCTTATATATAATAAATGTGTACCACCTATACCATTCTTAAACACCTAATCTCACTAGTAAGTGTATAATGCGTATTGGGTTTTCAAGAAAATTTCGGTAGCATTTCCCCGTTGTTCTCCAAGTACATTTGTACTTAGACAACAAACAGGGAAATGTTGTAGAAATTTTCTTCAAAACCCAATACACATTATACACTTACATCCTAAGTGAGATTAGGTGTTCAAGAACAGTCCCAAACTGGGGACTATCCAAGATTTACTCCTAATGAGTAAATCTTGGACGGGTTTCTATGCCAATAAATACATGTGTTGTCATTCTTATATATAATATATGTGTACCACCTATCCCATTCTTGAACACCTAATCTCACTAGTAAGTGTATAATGCGTATTGGGTTTTCAAGAAAATTTCAGCAGCATTTCCCCACTATTCTCCAAGTACATATGTACTTAGAGAACAAATGGGGAAATGCTGCCAAAATTTTCTTAAAAACCCAATACACATTATACACTTACATTCTAAGTGAGATTAGGTGTTCAAGAGCAGTCCCAAACTGGGGACTATCCAAGATTTACTCCTAATGAGTATATCTTGGATGGGTTTCTAGGCCAACAAATTAAATACACGTATGTTGTCATTCTTATACCTACAATCCTAGTTTAATCATTCATATCCTAAGTTTTGTGTAACATCATTTAATCATGCTTGTCAGTAAATACTAAATAGTAAATAAACCATGATTCCATATATCAAAGATTTGAATCAGGGGTCAATCTTGAATTTTTAGCTAGAGCTTCATATATCAACATACATACTAGGTCATATTTCAAGTCAAGATTTAGGCATGTAATCACCTTAGGGAGCATACATAATTCACAAGGTATTTGGATACACAAAGAATAATATATGTTACTGATTTATGAGTTCACATAATCATTTTAGAAATAGAAGACCCACATGTGAGTTAAGTTTGAGATTCAACTTCAATGTATCTTTAACATGCATGTTTCAAGGTTCAAAGCACGTAATCAAATCAAATTAGGATGCTAGAATGGACAAGTTTGAATATTATTTCAACATGCATCAAATTTTACTAAATTAGGTCAAGCATGAGGATTAGAAGCACAAATATAAGCAAGCACAATACTTGTTCATATCCTAGGTTGATTTACAATAGCAACATATTGTAGTCTTAATCATACCCCAGTCTAGGTATCGTATTCCATAACATTGATTTCAACATCTCCAATGTACATGTATGTTAATCATCAAGATATTCATTACACACAAATGTAGGTATCCTATCATTCATAATTTACCAATATAGTTAATATAATATTAGGGTGAAATGTTTACAAAATTAGGTCACAAGATAATCACTACTAAATCAACGAACAAACATATGAACAAACCTGGTGGGGTTGGTTGTTGGTGGCTGGTAGCTGGAGGAAAAGAAGGAGAAAGAGGACCGACAGTGGAGGAGGTAGATAGAGCGTGGAGGTCAACGAGCAGGCAGAGCGGTACCGGCTGCCAACTGAGCAGTAGCTGGAGCTAGGCAGTAGTAGCGGCTCTGCAATATTCCCAAGCTTTGATGTTGCCTCTCCAGCGAGCAAAGGGAGCAACGACGATGGGGGAAATGGTGGTGGGGGAGCAACGGCGGTGGGGGAGAAATGACGGCGGGGGAGCAACGGCAGCATGGGAGCAACGACGAGCGGAAATAATCTCCAGACCTAGCGGGTGAAATCGCAATAAAAAAGAGAAAATGGGGAAGAGTCTCTGTTTCACGCGGCTATTAAGTTTACCATCGTCGTCGGTTGTTTCAGAAACTGACACCTAAGTAACAAAAGCGTCGGTCTCCACAAAAAACTGAAGCCAAGGGGGGGATTTTCACGGGGACAGCGCGCGAAAATACAACGGCGTCGGTTATTGCAAGACAATCGACGACAAAACTAGGCCAAATTTTTGTCTCGCAAAAAACCTTTAGTCGTCAGTTTTTTTGTTCACAACCGATGTTGTATGTTAAATATTACAGGTATTTTTTTCACTAGAAATTTTGGATTTGGCGGTCAATTTTAGGCGACGGTTTTTAATTAAGGAACCGACGCTAAATAAAAAGTGATACATGTGTCTATCGCACTTCACAGATAGATGTCGGTTTTTTTATTTAACTGACGCTTTATGGTTTAGGCGTCGATTGTTTTATACAACCAACGCCTGTAAAAGTGACATTATAAGCCATTTCTGTAGTAGTGCCTAGAAGTTTGATCTTTTCGGTTCGACCAAACATGGTTTGAGGTTAGACTTATAAAAGATTTAGAATGACCATTGTGAGCTAATGCATGTAAAATCACCCTAATAAACCTAATTGAATGAGTAATTAAGATAATGGGCCATATGATATATCTCATTAAAAAAATCCCAAAAGTGAAATATATGTTTAAAATCATGTTCCTTTGGTCCCAATTGCCTTGGGAGTCAAGTTTCACTTTATTTACATAATAATAATTCATTTAATTCAAATTGGAAAAGAAGATGTGTGTTTTCCCTAAAATATTAAATAAAATAATAAATGACTCCAAAAGAGGAAAATAATCTTAGATTTGTAATCTACATAATAATTAAAGCCTTTGGGTGAATTTTCATCCAATTTGGAGAAAGTTTGCTTAAAAGGTGAAATAAGGAGAGAGAAAGTGAGTAGAACCTTCAAAATATTAAATAAATGCTCAAACAACTCCAAAATGTAAAATTGATGGAAAATTTGTATCCAACACATTAAATATGACTTGTGGGTCAATTTTCATCTAATTTGGATAATCCTAATGCCATTAATGAAGGTGTAAAGAGAAAATGAGTTTGATTTATTTAACATACTAAAAGTTCTCAAAAGACAAATGTAATTTCATATTTGGAATCTACATGATATAATTAGCCTGAAAATTTACAATTAATTTCGGATTCGTTTGCACCCTCAAAAGAGGAGAGAGAAATTTTGAAATGGTTTTAATGTGCCAGTTTATTCGAATTCTATTCCGACTATGGTTTCTGATTTAATAGCTATCACTTGCACAATATGATTTATTAAGATATCTAAGCCTTTGATTCATAATCAAATGGTTCGGATTGCATCTCCTACCTCGAGTAGGAGCACCTCCGTGCGTGTACAGTGTCGACACAAAGGGTGTTGTTGTGGTCCCTTTTTTTCGATCATTTCTTGATTGTTTTCCCTGATTTTTCTTGCGTTGATTTCGGGAGAGATTTCTGCACACTCCTCTCATACCCTATTCTGGAAACATCCAAATCTCCTTCTTTCCTTCTCAAATTGTGGCTCTCCAAAGTTTCTTGAGGCACACCCTGCCTATATATTTGGGTTCCCTCGGCTCCGTCCAGACTCCATGATTCATCCTCACCCCTTAATTGAACTTGTTATAGAGATTTGGACCTACACTGATTAGGTTTACTCTTTCATCTTGTGGTGGCATGTGCAGGTAGTAGACACCATCATTCTTCCAATGTTCCTTGGTGGTAAGTTCGTTTTGCCTTAGGGTCTATTTTGGTACCTTTGTTTCTTTGAATCGTGCCATGTTTCGATTTTTCCCAAAATTGCACCTTGTTGTAGTCGTAATACTTGTGGCCATGTCACTAGTGCGATGGGGAAGATGACCCCTAAGGAATGTACCTACATGCCCCTCATTTCTTTGTTATTTCTTTTTTTTGCCAAGGGTAATTTAGAGGTCATTTGGACGCGGTAATTAGATGAGGGATTGTAATTGTATTATGTATTCTAAATGCCAGTCACTTCATATCTGTCATTTGGATGTTGGACTAGATATTTGGTGATTACCAATATTTGCATGGTTGTATTTAGCATGTGTTAAAATGATTTTCTAAAATCATGCCAATATAGGCATGATTTCAAATACCACTCCAACTCTCTGATTCTCCAGATCTGCTGGCCCACTCATTATCTGTTTCATTCTCTCTCTCCTCACGTCGAGCACCCAGTTTTTCCATCTCCTTGCCGTCTCTACTTCCATTTTCTTTGTTCCCTACCATGTCGACTACCTTCTCTTCTCCGCTACTGCTGGCTCCTCATCTCCGTTGTCGTCGCCTCCTATTCTCTACTGCCACCGATCACCTCTGCCACTTCTGGTCACCTCTTCTTCACAGCAGCCGCCAGCAACCTCCTCTTTGTTGTAGCCACTGACCACCTTCTCTTCCCCACTGTCGCACCTCCTCTTCCCCTCTCTCCCGTCGCCTACTCTCTTTCCTCCGTCGCCCCTTTGTTGGCCCTTCCTCCACTACGTCTTTCCTTCCCCGTCTCCCTCTTTCATAACATGTCTTCGGTCGTCCATTTTTGTTCTTCAGGGACTACCTTAATCTGGACATGTTAGCCAAACAATTTTTATCTAAATAGAAGCATTTGTATAGGTCACAATTAGAATCCCGAAAATGACAAATACACATGTATTTTTAAGAGTTGCGCCCAAACGGGGCCTAGTCTTTTCCTGCGTTTGATTTGCTTGGGTGAGTCAAGGCTGCAGGTTGACATGGTGACTTGTCCGGCCCATATTGGGCCAAGTCATGTGGGCCCAGCCTGCTCCTCCCTTTCTTTTAGTGGATTTTCTTCGCCTATGTGGCTTTATCGGATTTCTTTATGGGTCAGTTTTGTAAAATTGATAACTAGTTATCGGTTTGGACAAAAATTACAAATAAATACTCGTTGGATTCAAAAAAAGAAGGGATTCTAATGGAATAAGTTTTTATGACTAAATCTAATGTTTAATAATAGGTATTTTTAATGGATCTAATTAATAATGAATTAACTTGTAAAAATCATAACTAATTATCAAAAAGTCAGAAAAATACAATAAAATATGTTTTGGACTCCTGATGACATATAATAAAATATGGCACGTTTTGATAACCTAATTCTCATATAATGAAAATTGTGTTTTTAGGGTTTGGGTAATTTATATGAAATTGATACAAAATATACATATGTGCTTAATAGGTTCTTTGTATGCCTCGGCTTGGACCTAGATGTGACTTTAGATCAGCTTGACTCTATTTTAAGGTATGATTGCATCCCATATTATTTCTATATTGAGAAATTTTCCTCTCTTATGTATGTTTGCAGACCCGATTATTCTTCTTGAGCAATTATCCTATTTTATTCTTTCTCTTGGTCATTTGGACAATAGCATGCACATATATCTTTTCTTTTGGAAATATTGGTTCATGTGAACTACTTTGATTTGTTATTGATCTTGTGATCATGGATATTCTCTTGACCCTATTTCGTATGCCTTGGTGCAAGTTGGACTTTTGATGATATATACCCACTGTGATGTGGATGTTTACTTGTTGATATATGCCCACTATGATGTGGATGTTTATATGTTTGTGTTGTCCATTGTGTGATGGTAACCTTTGTATCATCTTCTGATTATACTTTTCTACTTGCCTCTACATTAAACATGTTATGTGATTCAGTACCACTAGAGTAGTGTAATTACATTAGTTTTGGAGCAGTAATCCCCTATTGTTTGTTTGGAGGGTGGAAATATACCATTCCTAATCCATACTCAACTTTATATATGAGGAGATTGGCATTATTCCTTTCTCTATCAGGTTTCAACTTTATGAGGGTTGGCCACCAACTGTGTTTATATTGTTCTAGTGTTATGCTTATCTGACATGCAAGTAGGTTATTCATGATGATTGTGGGGTGTGTGCCCTACTTTTCTTTGTTTCCCACTATGTAGTGGATGTATTTATGGTATAATCCTTTTTATGTTGTTTTATGGCAAGATTCCCTTTTGTAATGATTCGTTTCTCTTGATACCTACTTGGGTGGTACTTATCTTTTCTATAAGAAGCCTTTTAGATTTGTTGTCTTTTATTTCTTTATGTTGCTCAATTTCCTAATTAGTATGCACTTAACAGCTTTTGATGATGTATCCTATTGTTTCTATTTTGTTGGGGTATGCTTCCAACCCTATGTGGAGGACTTGGATGACATGACATGTTGACCTGGACATAGATCGTGAAGTTAAAGCTTGGAGACAATTTTGAGGTGATTTAGATTTCCTCTACATAAGTTTAAGATGTTCCCTTATTTTATATTTGAATATAGACATGTTTTTATTCTACTTCTATACTTTGGTCTTTTGTTACCATTGTATAAATATTTGAAAATTTTACACCCACTCCATCATACCTTAAGAGTGTGTTTGGACTAGATGTTTTATTGTTCAAATTTTTAGTAAGGAAGTGGTTTTGCTTCTTTACATTTGGCATGCGGAGAGACCAGACAAGTTTTGTGAAATGTAAACTCGACCGATCAAAAGTCATTTTCAAGATCCAATCAAGATCGGTCGAGCTTGCAACTCGACCGATGAAAACCCTGATGTGAATTTTGGAAAATAACTTTTGAGTGCTTAAATATTCGATCTAAGTGATCTTGATTTTTTCTAAGCTTGATTTCAAGTCATACAATCATTACAAGTGATTTACAACATGATTCTAATGGATTTACATCATATTCCAAAAATGTGCACTTATATAATTCAACTTGTCTTTTCTCCAAGTTGAGATGTGCAAGTTAGGGCATTTGGATTATATCTATGCATAATCTGAAATCACGCAAGTAGAGACATTAGACACAATTAATAGGAATGGTTAAGTCATCATCAAGATAATGGTTTAGTCAATTTAGACCTTGAGTCAACATTCTCCCCTTTTTTGAAGATGACAAACCATTCCATAAATGTATTGAAAGCATTCAAGTAAAGTCATACCTTTTTAGAAACCTAGGGGTTTCAATAGAATTGAGTTTATATGATCCCCCTCAATTGATTCTAGTGGAGTTCTCATACTCCCCCTCAATTGATGCTATTTCTCCTGTATAGTTAGCTTTCATAATATTTATAGAATACTATGTCTTCTACTCATATATATTCTGCACATATATGTCTTCTCCCATTTACATTCTCCCCTTTACATGAACATGCTTCTCATCTTCGTGTAAGACATGCCTTCTCCCTATTTTGTCAAAAGAAGACATACCTTTATCCCCCTTTGTCATTTCAAAAAGTGGGGGTATAAAGAAATAAGAAGCACCACTTGTTAAAGGAAAGGAGATAACAAAAAGTTATAAAAAGAGAGTATTAGAGCATGGCTAGGGGCTTGTCCAAGCATAGAAAGAAAACCAAGTTAAAGCATGCACTTGAACAACCCCGTAATACAAGATAAAGTGTTGCAGAAAAGTAATAAATTACAATTTTAACCCTCAAGATGACCGAATTCTCCCAAAACATGTCAGGGCTCATGGCAAAGTGATGAGTCTTACTTCGAAAGTCGTTTCTGCATAAAAAACACTAGTCTTGCACCAAAACCTGAAACTGGAGCAAAATCTACATGAAATCAAAAAATGCTCCAATTTCTACTTACAATGTTGCTCTGTGTATCCCGCATCACAATATTATGCAAGCAACTCAGGATAGTAGATATGCAATTCAAGGAACAATCTTGAGCATGTATCTGACAAGATAAAAGCATAGCATACAGTGAAATACCACTTGATGAACAAAGTTAGAACTACATGTATATGAACTACTAGTAGATGATATTATAAGTTAGGACTACTAGTAAGATCTAGATCATAGAAAAACATGCACAAGTTAAAGAGCAAGCTATGAGTAGATGTAGACATATATCCAAACAAAGAGATATGCAATTTTAGAAGTTGTATGCATCATTACCAAAGATGATTATCACTAATAACCTCAAGGTTGTATCCAAACAAGATATATCACTAGATAGATGCAGCAAGTTAGAGTACAACGGAAGCAATTTTAGACACAACAAAGAGATCCAAAGAGATCATCATCAAAACCTGCAAAATAACTCAAAGCAAGTAATTGCAAGATAAAGATATACCAATTTAGATCAATTAGAGAGATAGAGTTGTATGCACGATAGGGGATTCAAAACATGGCAATATGCATATATGAAGGTACCAGATGAGTGTGCCGATTAATAAGGCTATTGGTTGAGAAAATATAGTTGAGAGGAAAATTCTCATTCAATAAGTCAAATGTATATTTTATGCACAGTGTTGTCATTCGAGTTCTGTGTATTGATAACTCGACCGATGACACATGTTGGAAACACCCATTGGTTCCTATCGGTCGAGTTTCAAACAGGACAAACTCGACCAACAAAGCTACTATCGAAAAGCACATATATTTCATAAAAATATATTTAGAGACATGCTAAATATATAAGCCATATCCAAACATGTGTAAGGAAGTTATAATGCACTATGAAAGCATTAGAAATAGTTTTTGAGCAAGAGTGTGAAGAAAACAAAATACCACTTTTGACTCAAAAACCACATGCATAGTGCACACTAACTTGAAAAAATTAATTTAGAAATGGTTATAAGCAAGAAAACATTTACTTTTGTTCTTACCATTCCTTTTTCCACTTGTTGTCACCCCCTACACATCTCACCTTTCTTCTTTCATGTGGATTGAGAAGTCAATTTGCAATTCAATAGCTCAATCCAATCCATTTGCAAGTACCTACAAGAAGAAAGATGAAATGGTCCCCAATCATATTTTTTGGGTCTGGAGGGGTTAGCATAGCAAACCAAGTCCTATTTCTCTTGGGTGCTTTCCTAAAAGGACAACAAGTACAATAATGGTCAAAATCATTGCAATAGTTGCATGTGCCCATAGTCTTGAAACTAGAGGATTCTCCACGCAAGATTGGAGGTCATTTACCTTTGTTGTTCCTTTAACTACTATCACACCCCAAACCATGTCTACCAATTTGTTTAGTAGTATGGTGTAGGATATCATTAAGATTCCTTTTACCAACTAAAAATCTTTGAAAAGAGATCTCAAAGTATCATTATCATGCATAAGAGAAGAAATAGTAGAAGAAAAATGATTGATATTATCTCTAGCATGCAAAAGATCATTTTCTAAACAAAGAGCTTTAGTTAAATAAGAATCTCTATCAATATGAAGAGCTGCAACATTATTCTCTCGACTAGTAGAACTAGGACGCGATTCAAGCACATTGATTTTAGCAAGCAAGGAAGCATTTTCTATTTTAAGCAAAGCAATCTTATAAAAATAAACACCATTTTCATATTCTAATCCTTGCAAAACAAAATCTTTGTCCTTGTTTTCAGATTTAAGAATGTCAATATCATGCATGAGAGAATCAACAATTAAAATATACTCTTCATTAGAACTAGGCATAAGAGGTTGAGCTTCTAGAAATTTAATCTTGTCAAGAAAACCAATATTTTCAAGTTTAAGAGAGTCTACTTGGCTAATACAAACATTTTTAATATAAGCAAGCAAGTATTACCATGTTCAGGATCATCTAGTTCTACATGCATATTAACAACAATTCTTGCAAACTTTTTTCTTTTCTTTTTAGAAGACTTATGAGAGGCATGAGTAGAATTAATGATAGAAATTAATGTCTGTTTATCTAAAAAGTTTAGATTTACCTCATTTGAGTCTTTTCTTGTAGAAGCCATAAGAGCAAAAAGGAATTCTCCTTCATCTCTTGGGGAGAGTTCTAAGGATCTTTGAGTTGATCTCTCCTCTACTCATAGGATGTCCTAGAATAGTAAGACCATTCACAATGGTGTTGATCCTTCAGTACATGTTGGCTATCTTCTCCTCCTTTCCCATCTTGAAGTTCTCAAACAGCCCATTGAGCATGTAGACTTTTCTTTCCTTCACTTGTTGAGTCCATTCATAAGTGATGCATAGCTTTCTCCATACCTCATAGGCTGTCTCACAAGAAGAAATTTGGTTGAACTCAGTGGAGGTCATAGTGGCCTAGAGGATGTTGATTTCTCTTGCATTCAAGATGGCTTTCTTCATGGTAGCTTCATCCCATTCTTCTAACTTTGTTACCAGTAGCTTGTATGAATGGTCCATTATTTGCCATAGCTCAAGACTTGATCTTTGGATGTAGAATTGTAGCCTTCTTTTCCAATAGAGGAATTTACCCCCATCAATGATTGCAAGGTTGATGAAGTATCCCTCTCCTTAGTAGTCACCCATCTTCTCCTACTAGTTGAATTATGCTTGGAGAAACTCGCTTTGATATCAATTATTGGATCCTAGATGGGTGATTGGAATAGAGTTGAATGCACTTAAACAAAATTCATTATACCTTCAAGATATATCACAAGATAAGGTTGCTAAATAGGAAGTTTGAGTGCTACTAAAACATGCATAGAAAGGGAGAGAAAAATTGAACATACACCAATTGACAAGCTATGTAGAGTGGTTCCACACTTCAAACAAGAAGTGAGTCAGTCCACTACCTAGAGAGGTCAACCTCTAGGATTTCTTAACCATTGCACTCTTATATTCATTCATAAGACTTAAAATACATGACCAACAAAGGACTTACCCATCCAAGCACCAAGAATATTCCACCTTACCAAGGACTTACCCACTTTGCCAAGAGTCTTCAGCCTTCTCCAAGGTCTTACCCACTCTAGCACAAGTCTTCTGCCTTCAAGGACTTTTCTACTCTTCTTAGATCTTCAGCCTTTGCTTTCACCTTCACTCGGAGAAGCTTCCACCAAAGTCTTACTCTCTTGAACAAGGAGTCTTCTACCTTCACCAAGGTCTTATCCACTCTTGCTCCAAGTATTCAGCCTTGATCTTCACCAAGGGACTCCTTCGCTTGTTCTTCTTCACCTCTCTTAGCCAAGAGAGAGAACCTTCATCTTCATGGTTGAAATGAGAGATAGGGAGGTGGTGGAAGTGAGAGTCTCAGAAGATATACATGTAGAACTAGCTCTCTTATAGATCTCCTACTCACTCAACGAATGTAGCAAGTTATTAAGCTTAGAAAGAGATGGGAGGTTGTAGGATACACTCAACTATAGAATAGGAACCTCACATAGACTTTTACATTGAATGCTCAACCTTGAAATGAAGCCTAAGGGGTCCTATTTATAGATGGGGATGGCCCTTAGTCTTTGGGAACACTTAAGAATGAAAACTAGCCATTTTGTGGCTTACAACGGATATATTTTCAATTGTTGCAACTCCACAATGGCTAGAAACACTTTTCTACATTTTTTGTACAGTGCAATCAGTCGAGTTTCTATAAAGGTAACTCGACCGATCCCACTAAAAGACAAGACCAATTTAGGCCATCAGTCAAGTTTGTTCTGGGGTAACTCGACTGATTCCCTTAAATCAATTTTGGTCTGCAGAGGGATCGGTCAAGTTCTGTGAAATATAAACTCGACCGATCAAAAGTCATTTTCAAGATCCAATCAGGGTCGATCGAGTTTGCAACTCGACCGATGAACAACCTGATATCAATTTTGGAAAATGGCTTTTGAGTTCTTAAATATTTGATCTAAGTGTTATTGAATTTTTTCTAAGCTTAATTACAAGTCATACAATCATTACAAGTGATTTACAACATGATTCTACTATATTTACATCATATTCCAAAAACATACACTTGTATTGACTTTGACTTGTATTTTCTACAAGTTGAGATGCGTAAGTTAGGGCATTTAGAGTGTGTCTGTGCATAATCTAAAATCACTCAAGTAGAGACATTAGACACAATTAATTGGAATAGTTTATTCATCATCAAAATAAAGGTTTAGTCAATTTAGCCCTTGAGTAAACATTCTCCCTTTTTTTGAAGATGACAAACCATTTCACAAATGTATTAAAATCATTTAAGTAATGTCATACCTTTGGAGAAACCTAGAAGTTTTAATAGAATTGAGTTCATATGCTCCCCCTCAATTGATGCTAGTGGAGTTCTCATACTCCCCCTCAATTGATGCTATTTCTCCTGCATGGTTAGCTTTCATAACATTTATAGAATACTATGTCTTCTACTCATATATATACTACACATATATGTCTTCTCCCATTTACCTTCTCCCCTTTACATAGACATGATTCTCCTCTTCATGTAAGACATGCCTTCTCCCTATTTTGTCAAAAGAAGACATACCTTTATGGCCTTTGTCATTTCAAAAATTGGGGGTATGAAGAAATAAGAAGCACCACTTTTTATAGGAAAGGAGATAACAAAAAGTTATAAAAGGAGAGTATAATAGTACAGCTAGTGGCATGCACCTGAATAACCCATAATGCAAGATAAAGTGCTACAGAAAAGCCATAAATCACATTTTTACCATCTAGATGATAGAATTCTCATAAAAAGTGTCAGGGCTCATGGCAGAGTGATGAGTCATTCTCAGAAGGTCGTTTCTACATAAAAAAACACTAGTCTTGCACCAAAATTTGAAACTAGAGAAAAATCTATATGAAATCCAAAAATGCTCCAATTTCTACTTACAATATAGTTCTGTGTATTCCGCATCAAAATGTTATGCAAGAAACTCAGGATAGTAGATATGCAATTCAAAGAACAAGCTTGTGCATGTATGAGACAAGATACAAGCATAGCATACAGTGAAATACCACTTGATGAACAAAGCTAGAACTACATGTATATGAACTACTAGTAGATGATATTACAAGTTAGGACCACTAGTAGGATCTATATCATAGAAAAAGATGCACAAGTTAAAGAGCAAACTATGAGTAGATGTAGAGATATATCCAAACAAAGAGATATGTAATTTTAGACGCATGAAAGGATATAACTCACATACAAGTATGCATCATTACCAAAGATGATTCCCACTAAGAACCTCAATGTTGTATCTAAACAAGATATATCACTAGATAGATGTAGCAAGTTAGAGTACAACGGAAGCAATTTCAGACACAACTAAGAGATCTAAAGAGACCATCATTAAAACCTACAAAATAACTCAAAGCAAGTAATTGCAAGATATAGATATGTCATTTTAGATCAATTAGAGAGATAGAGTTTTATGCAAGATATGGGATTTAGAACATAGAAATATGTCTATATAAAGATACCAGATGAGAGTGCCAAAGAATAAGGCTATTGGTTGAGAAAATCTAGTTGAGAGGGAAGCTCTCATTCAATAAACCAAATGTATATTCTGGGCGCAGTGTTGTCGGTCGAGTTCTGTGTATTGAAAACTTCACTGATGATAGCTATTGGAAACACCCATTGGTACCTATCGGTCGAGTTTTAAATAGGACAAACTCGAGTGACAAAGCTACTGTCAAAAAGTACATATATTTCTTTAAAACATATTTAGAGACATGCTAAAGATATAAACCATATCCAAACATGTGTAAGCAAGTTAGTAATGCACTATGAAAGCATTAGAAACTATTTTTGAGCAAGAGTGTGAAGAGAACAAAATACCACTTTTGACTCAAAAACCACATGCATAGTGCACACTAACTTAACAAAAATAAGTTAGAAATGGTTATAAGCAAGAAAACCTTTACTTTTGTTCTTACCATTCCTTTTTCAACTTGTTGTCACCCTCTACACATCTCACCTTTCTTCTTTCATGTGGATTGAGAAGTCAATTTGCAAATCAATAGCTCAAGTCAATCCATTTGCAAGTACCTACAAGAAGAAAGATGAAATGGTCCCCAATCATGGTTTTGGGTCTAGAGGGATTAGCTTAGCAACCCAAGTCCAATTTCTCTTGGGTGCTTTCCTAAAAGGACAATAAGTAGAATAATGGCCAATATCATTGCAATAGTTCATGTGCCCATAGTCTTGGAACTAGAGGATTCTCCATAGATGATTGGAGGTCCTTTACCTTTGTTGGTCCTTTGACTACTATCATACCCCAAACCATGTCTACCAATTTGTTTAGTAGTATGGTAAAGGATATCATTAATATTCCTTTATCAACTAAGAATCTTTGTAAATAAGATCTCAAACTATCATTGTCATGCATAAGAGAAGAAACAGTAGAAGTAAATTATTGATATTATCTCTAGCATGCAAAAGATCATTTTCTAAGCAAAGAGCTTTAGTTAAATAAGAATATATATCAAAATGAAGAGAAGCAACATTATTCTCTCTACTAGTAGAACTAGAATGAGATTCAACCACATTGATTTTAGAAAGCAATGAGGCATTTTTTGTTTTAAGAAAAGCAATCTTATAAAGATAAACACCATTTTCATATTCTAATCCTTTCAAAACAAAATCTTTATCCTTGTTTTTAGATTTAAGATTATGATCTTTATTAGAACTAGACATAAGATGTTGAGCTTCTACAAATCTAATCTTGTCAAGCAAATTAGTATTTTTAGGTTTAAGAGAGTCTACTTGGCTAAGACAAGCATTTTTATTATCAAGCAAGTAAGTATTTACATGTTCAATATAATCTAGTTCTACATGCATATTATCAACAATTCTAGTAAGATTTTTTCTTTTCTTTTTAGAAGACTTAAGAGGGGAACAAATAGCATTAATGATATAAATTAAGGGTTCTTTATCTAAAATTTTTAGATTTACCTCGTTTGAGCCTTTTCTTGTAGAAGCCATAAGAGCAAAATGGCATTCTCCTTCATCTCTTGGGGAAAGTTCTAAGGATCTTTGAATTAATCTCTCCTCTACTCATAGGATGTCCTAGAACAGTAAGACCATTCACAATGGTGTTGAGCCTAGAGTACATGTTGACTATCTTCTCCTCCTTTCCGATCTTAAAGTTTTCAAGCAGCCCATTGAGTATGTAGACTTTGCTTTCCTTCACTTGTTGAGTCCCCTCATAAGTGATGCATAGCTTTCTCCATACCCCATAGGCCGTCTCACAAGAAGAAATTCGATTGAACTCAGTGGAGGTCATGGTGGCATAATGGAAGTTGATTTCTCTTACATTCAAGGTGGCTTTCTTCATGGTAGCTTCATCTTATTCTTCTAACTTTGTCACCAGCAACTTGTATGAATGGTCCACCATTTGCCATAGCTCAAGACTTGATCTTTGGATGTAGAATTATAGCCTTCTTTACCAATAGAGGAATTTACTCCAATCAAAGATTGAAAGGTTCATGAAGTGTCTCCCACCTTGGTAGTCAACCAACTTCTCCTACTTGTTGAAGTATTCTTGGAGAAACCCGCTCTGATAACAATTATTAGACCTAGATGGGTGATTAGATGCTCTAGAGGGGTGTGAATAGAGTTGAATGCACTTAAACAAAATTCATTAGACCTTCAAGATATATCACAAGATAAGGTTGCTAAATAGGAAGTTTGAGTGCTACTAAAACATGCATAGAAAGGGAGAGAGTGGTTGAATATACACCAATTGACAAGCAATTTAGAGTGGTCCCACACTTCAAACTAGAAGTGAGTCAGTCCACTACCTAGAGAGGTCTACCTATAGGATTTCTTAACCATTGCACTCTTATATTTATTTATAAGACTTACAATACATGACCACCAAAGGACTAACGCATCTAAGAACGAAGAGTATTCCACCTTACCAAGGACTTACCCACTTTGCCAAGAGTTTTCAACCTTCTCCAATGTCTTACCCACTCTAGCACAAGTCTTCCGCCTTCAAGGATTTCTCTACTCTTCTTGGATCTTCAGCCTTTGCCTTCACCTTCACTCAGAGAAGCTTCCATCAAGGTCTTACCCACTTGAGCAAGGAGTCTTCTGCCATCACCAAGGTCTTACCCACTCTTACTCCAAGTCTTCATCCTTGATTTTCACCTAGGGACTCCTACGCTTGTTCTTATTCACCTCTCTTAGCCAATAGAGAGAACCTTCATCTCCATGGTTGAAATGAAAAATAGGCAAGTGGTGGAAGTGAGAGCCTCTCAAGATATACATGTAGGACTAGATCTCTTATAGATCTCCTAATCACTCTGACGAATGTAGTAAGTGATTAAGCTTAGAGAGAGAGAAAGGATGTTGTAGGATGCACTCAACTATAGAATTGGAACCTCACATAGAGTTTTACATTGAATTCTCAACCTTAAAATAAAGCCCAAGGGGTCCTATTTATAGCTAGGGATGCCCCTTAGCCTTTGGGAAAACTTAAGAATGAAAACTAGCTATTTTTTGGCTTGCAACGGATATATTTTTAATTGTTGCAACTCAACAACATATAGAAACATTTTTCTACACTTTTTCATACAATGCAATCAATCAAATTTCTATAAAGCTAATTCGATCGATCTAGCTAAAAGACAAGACCAATTTAGGTCATTAGTAGAGTTTGATCTGGGGTAACTTGATAATTCACTTAAATCAGTTTTGGTCTACTGAGGGATCGATCAAGTTTTGTGAAATATAAACTCGATCAATCAAAAATCATTTTCAAGATCCAATCAGGATCGGTCGAGTTTGCAACTCGACCGATAAACAACCTGATGTGAATTTTGGAAAATGGATTTTGAGTTCTTAAATATTCGATCTAAGTGCTTCTGATTTTTTCTAAGCTTAATTACAAGTCATACAATGATTACAAGTGCTTTACAACATGATTCTAATGTATTTACATCATATTCTAAAAACATGCACTTGTATTGACTTCGACTTGTCTTTTCTCCAAGTTGAGATGTGCAAGTTAGGGCATTTGGAGTGTGTCTATGTATAATCTAAAATCACTCAAGTAGATACATTAGACCTAATTAATTGGAATGTTTTAGTCATCATCAAAACAATAGTTTAGTCAATTTAGACCTTGAGTCAACATTCTCCCACTTTTGAAGATGACAAACCATTTCATAAATGTATTAAAAGCATTTAAGTAAGGCCATACCTTTGGAGAAACCTAGGGGTTTCAATAGAATTTAGTTCATATGCTCCCTCTCAATTGATGCTCATGGAGTTCTCATACTCCCCCTCAATTGATGATATTTCTCCTGCACGGTTAGCATTCATAACATTTATAGAATACAATGTCTTCTACTCATATATATTCTACACATATATGTCTTCTCCCATTTACCTTCTCCCCTTTTACATGGGCATGCTTCTCCTCTTCATGTAAGACATGTCTTCTCCCTATTTTGTCAAAAGAAGACATACCTCTATCCCCCTTTGTCGTTTCAAAAAGTGGGGGTATGAAGAAATAAGAAGCACCACTTGTTAAAGGAAAGGAGATAATAAAAGTTAAAAAAGGAGAGTATAAGAGAACAGCTATGGGCTTGTCCAAGCATAGAAAGAAAACCAAGTTAAAGAATGTACTTGAACAACCCATAATGAAAGATAAAGTGTTGCATAAAAATCACAATTTTGACCCTCAAGATGACCGAATTCTCCCAAAAAGTGTCAGGGCTCATGGCAGAGCGATGAATCTTGCTTAGAAAACCGTTTCTGCATAAAAAAACACTAGTTTTACACCAAAAACTGAAAATGGGGCAAAATCTGCATGAAATCCAAAAATGCTCCAATTTCTACTTACTATGTAGCTCTGTATATCCCGCATCACAATGTTATGCAAGCAGCTCAGGATAGTAGATATGCAATTTAAGGAATAAGCGTGAGCATGTATGAGATAAGATACAAGCATAGCATATAGTAAAATACCACTTGATGAACAAAGCTAGAACTACATGTATATGAACTACTAGTAGATGATATTATAAGTTAGGACTACTGGTAGGATCTAGATCATAGTAAAAGATGCACAAGTTAAAGAGAAAGCTATGAGTAGATGTAGAGATATATCCAAACAAAGAGATATGCAATTTTAGAAGCACGAAAAGATATAACTCACATGCAAGTATGCATCATTACCAAAAATGATTACCACTAAGAACCTCAAGGTTGTATCCAAACAAGATATATCACTAGATAGACGTATCAAGTTAGAGTACAATGGAAGAAATTTTAAACACAACCAAGAGATCCAAAGATATCATCATCAAAACTTGCAAAACAACTCAAAGCAAGTAATTGCAAGATATAGATATACCAATTTAGATCAATTAGAGAGATAGAGTTGTATGCAAGATTGGAATTTAGAACATGGCAATATGTATATATAAAGGTACCATATGAGAGTGTCGAGAATAAGTAGGGAATTTAGAACATGGAAATATGCATATATAAAGGTACCATATGAGAGTATCGAGAATAAGGCTATTGGTAGAGAAAATCTAGTTGAGAGGGAAATTCTCATTCATTAAGCCAAATTTATATTTTGTGCATAGTGTTGTCGGTTGAGCTATGTGTATTGACAACTCGAACGATGATCGTTATTGGAAATACTTATTGGTGCCTATCGGTCAAGTTTCAAAGAGGACAAACTCGACCGAAAAAGCTATTGTCAAAAAGCACATATATTTCATAAAAACATATTTAGAGACATGCTAAATATATAAGCCATATCCAAACATGTGTAAGAAAGTTAGTAATACACTATGAAAGTATTAGAAATAGTTTTTGAGAAAGAGTGTGAAGAGAACAAAATACCACTTTTTACTCAAAAACCACATGCATATTGCACACTAACTTGACAAAAACAAGTTAGAAATGGTTATAAGTAAGAAAACCTTTACCTCTGTTCTTACCATTCCTGTTTCCACTTGTTGTCACCCTCTACACATCTCACCTTTCTTCTTTCATGTGAATTGAGAAGTCAGTTTGTAATTCAATAGCTCAAGTCAATCCATTTGCAAGTACCTACAAGAAGAAAGATGAAATGGTCCCCAACTATATTTTTGGGTCCAGAGGGGTTAGCTTAGCAACCCAAGTTCTATTTCTCTTCGGTGCTTTTCTAAAAGGACAACAAGTAGAATAATGGTCAATATCATTGCAATAGTTGCATGTGCCATGGTCTTGGAACTAGAGGATTCTCCATGGAAGATTGGAGGTCCTTTACCTTTGTTGTTCCTTTGACTATTATCATACCCCAAACCATGTCTACCAATTTTTTTAGTAGTATGATGTAGGATATCATTAAGATTCATTTTACCAACTAAGAATCTTTGCAAAGAAGATCTCAAACTATCATTATCTTGCATAAGAGAAGAAATAGTAGAAGACAAATAATTGATATTATCTCTAGCACGCAAAAGATCATTTTCTAAGCAAAGAGCTTTAGTTAAATAAAAATCTCTATCAATATGAAGAGAAGAAACATTATTCTCTCTACTAGTAGAACTAGAATGAGATTCAAGCACATTGATTTTAGCAAGCAAGGAGGCATTTTCTATTTAAAGCAAAGAAATCTTAGAAAGATAAATACCATTTTTAGATGCTAATCCTTGCAAAACAAAATCTTTGTCCTTATTTTCATATTTAAGAACATCAATATCATGCATGAGAGAATTAACAATTAAAATATGCTCTTCGTTAGAACTAGGCATAAGAGGTTGAGCATCTAGAAATCTAATCTTGTCAAGCAAACTAGTATTTTCAAGTTTAGGAGAGTCTACTTGGCTAAGAAAAGCATTTTTATCATCAAGCAAGCAAGTATTAGCATGTTTAAGATCATCTAGTTCAACATTCATATATTATCAACAATTCTAACAAACTTTTTTCTTTTCTTTTTAAAAGACTTAAGAGAGGCACAAGTAGCATTAATGATAGAAATTAAGGGTTCTTTATGATTTACCTCGTTTGTGTGTTTTCTTGTAGAAGTCATAAGAGCAAAATGGCATTCTCCTTCATCACTAGATCTTGAGCTAGATCCTCCAATTGAATCTTCACTTAACCTTGAGTTGGAGGAGTCACTTGAGTGTCATTTTTCCTTCTTGTACTTCTCTTCTCTTTCCTTGTGATTATGGGTCTTCTTGCCTTGTAGAAAATCTATCTTGAAGTGGCCCTTCTTTCCACACTTGAGGCACCGGATGGAGGAAGAATTCTTGTCTTTGTAGAATCTACCCTTGGAGTACATGGCATCTTCTTCAACATGAGAGGATGGAGAGGTTTATCCCATAATAGCTTCAATTTGAGCCTTCATTTCAGCCTTCTTCATTCTCTTTAGCTCTTTCTCCTCTTTTCGATCAACTTCTTCTCTTTTTTCAAGTGTGGCTTCATGGGATTGTAGATTACCAATGAGATATTCAATGGGGATATCATCAAGAGACCTTACTTCTTCAATGGAAATTACCTTGGGTTCCCATCTCTTGGGGAGAGTTCTAAGGATCTTTTGGTTGATCTCTCCTCTACTCATAGGATGTTTGTCACATACCAGATCTCAAACCCTACCTTATAAGTTTGACCTTTTGGACTTAGCCAAATAAGGTTGAGGTTAGGATGACCCTAATAATCAAATGCATGAATAATGTAATCTAATATGTCACATAATTCATTTGGATGGTAATAAGAAGATAAAGGACTTAATTGGTTAAGTAATGTAGCCAATAGGCCATTAGTGGGCCATAGGGCATATCTCATAAAATATCCCAAAAGTGAAATCTAAGTTTAAAATCATGTTCCTTGGGTCCCAATTGCCTTGGGAGTCAAGTTTCACATTATTCACATAAAAATAATTCATTTAACTCAAATTGGAAAAGAAGATGTGTGTTTTCTCCAAAATATCAAATAAAATAATGAAGGACTCCAAAAGCTAAAAATAATCTTGGATTCATAATCTACATATAAAAGTAAGACTATATGTCAATTTTCGCCTAATTTGGACAACCTTGATATAATAAGGTAAGTTTAAGAGAGAGAAAGTTGATAAAAGGCATTAATGCTCAATAATGTGAAATATAATTCTAAAAGATGGAAATAATGCTATATTTGTATTCAACACACTTAAGTTAACTTATGGATCAAGTTTTATAATATTTGGATAATCCTAATGTCATTAATGAAGGAGGAAAGAGAAAATAAGATTTGATTTATTTAACCCATTAAAAGTTTCAAAAGGCAAAACTAAATGCATAATCGGAATCTACATGCCTCAATTGGCCTCTGTGCAAAATTTTACTTAATTTGGATAATATTTGAACCCCTGATTGGAATAGGAATGAAAGGAGATAATTACATAGTTACACTTTAGCCTAATTCATTTTGGATTAAGATTTTTGATTTATGTGTCACACTACTTTCCTTTACAAACTCAGAGTCGATGTAGGCCGTTATATTTTTTTTTGGACAGATCAGATTTTCTCTTCCTCCACTTCTTTTTTTCTCTCACAGCAGGTTTGCTCTTTCCCCTGATTCTTTCTCTGTGATTTCTCCCTCTCCTTTTCAGATTTCCGCTTGGTTTCTTTTCCTTCGGTTTTCTTGTCAGATTTCAATCTATTTGCACCTATATATTGTGTGGTTTCATCATCCCTACCCTTCGGTCTACAAGAGGGACTCGCTGCCCGTTGTCTTCCTCTTTGTTTCTCTTCTTTTTCCTTCCCTTCTCTCCTCTGGGCTATCTGGCCTCTCTGAATCCTTTCGATGACCTTCGAGGAACCCCAGAGTGCCTTCTGGTGGTTTTGCCTCGGCCCTCTCCAGGCCTGAGCATGCGTCCCCTACTTTGCCTTGTAACCTCAGCCTTTGACTAGTCGGCCCAGCACATTAGGTCGTTGTGATCGTCAAAAAGGTTCTGTTCTTGTTGATGGTGACCTCGTGATGATTTTCAACCAACCACTTGACCGCTAAGGCGAGTAACTCAGGTTCCTTCTTTTTTTCCTTGCTTTGCTTTCTTCCATGGCGGGAAGCTTCTCGGAAGTTCCTGGCTTCCTTGCCGAGTATGGTTTAGGTCTCCAAGTCTGTGAGGGCCTGGAGAGCTTATTGTTGTTAGCTAAAAGGAGTTTTGGTCTCAGGTGATGGGTTTTTCATCCCTGATTTTGAGTTTCGAAAGCTCCCATCTTGACACTGGTTTCATTGGTCGTTGATCATGGAAGGGGGTGAATAGGAGCTAAAGTTTGAGTTTGCCTTTTTTTCATTTCATGTTTTTGTTTTTCTGACAGAGGGCAATCCAGTCTTTTCTAGGAGACCCATCTTGTGCCCAGCCCTGTGCGGGCCCAGTCCAGTTGGCCACCGTGGATAGGGCCATCTAGACTTGCTTTTTCCCTGACGTGGATTTTCCTTACTGGTTGATTTTCAAATTTTCATAACTATTTCTCTAATTTTTATAAAATTATAATAAAATATGTTTTGAAATCAAAAAATACAAGCTTTTTAATGGTATTGGTTTTGATGCCAAAATTTAATGTCTGAAATATGTGATATTTAATGGATCTTCTTAATTGATTATAACTTGTAAAATTCATAACTAAATATTTATAAGTCATAAAAATATAATAAAATAAGTTTTACACTCAGCAAAATATAACCTGAAATATGGTGTGGTTTTTATAACCTAATTCACCAATAATAAAAAGGCAATTTTTAGGGTTTTGATTAATTAATGGAAACCTAACCCTAATTCCACATATATGCATCATAGGTTCTTTGAAGGCCTAGACTTGGACCTAGACTTGGGTTTGGACAGAGTAGACTCTCAAGTTGAGGTATGTTTACATCCCCTATTTTTCTATGTTGAGCAATTCATCTATATTTATTCTTTCTCTTGTTCCTATGGACAATAGCCTATACACATTGCTCTTATCTTTTGATATCATGGTTCTTGTGGACTATATTGTTTGTGGTAATCTTGGATATTCTCTTGAATCTTATCTTGTGCCTTGGTGCATTTTGGACTTTTGATGATAACTGCCCACTATGATGTGGATGTATGAGTTGTCCATTGTGTGATGGCAACATTGTATATTCTGACTATACTTTCTACTTGCCTATACATTAAACATGCTATGTGATTCAGTAGCACTAGAGTAGTGTAATCGCATTGGTTTTTGTTTATGGCATATGTCTTATTTCCCGCCAAGAAGATGTGTTATTTCCTACTCTTTTGGGACGGAAAGGAACCTCGTGCCCAGGTTTTTCAACTTTATGAGGGTTGGCCCATCTTATATATATATTTGGGAGATTGGCAGTATTCCTTTCTCTATCAGGTTTCAAGTTTATGAGACTTGGCCGCCATTGTTATTTATATTGTTCTAGGGCTATGCTTATCTCACATGCATGCAGGTTGAAGATGTTTATGATGGGTTATGTTCCCAAAAATCTTGATGGGTTATGTGCCCAAATCTTGAGATGTGCTTATGTGGCACAAGTTTATTTTTCTATTAATGGCAAGTATTCTTTTGTTATCATATGATTGCAATTCCTTTTCTCTTGATACCCATTTGGGTAGTCCTAATCTCTTACGTAGGAAGCCTTTTATTTTGAGGTCCCTTATTCTTTATAAATTTTTCAATTTCCTTTTTAGTATACACATACTAGCCTTTGTTGATGTCATCAATTTTACTCTTCTTGCAGGGTTATGCTTCCAACCCTAGGTGGAGGACTTGGGTGACAAGACATGTTGACTTGGACTTAGATTGAGAAGTTAAAGCTTGGAGACAATTATTGAGGTGGTTTAGATTTCCCTCTAAATGGATCCTTATGATGTAAGTTTAAGATGTTCCCTTGTTTTATAATTGAATATATTCATGTTTTTATTCCGCTGCTATACTTTTGTTGTTTTGTATACCATTAATAAAGATTTGAAAATTTTACACCCACTCCAAGATACCTTAGGGGTGTGTTTGTACTGGAGGTTTTATTCTTCAAATTTTTAATAGAGAGGTGGTTTCACTTATTTACAACATGGTATGAGAACCCACGGTAGTCGAAATCTGACTATTTCAATTTTGTCTCCCTAGTTAGACCCTTCACTTAGACAGTTACCTCTAGGTGAGATGTTCATCCTAGTTTGATCAATGATGATCTCTATATGCAATAAGATTAGGTTATGAGGAAGTAATAGCATAAAGAGAGCTTTCTATGGATAAATTGTGACTTGGTTTATCGCATTGATTTTGGTACCATCTTTGTTTTATCTCCAATGTTTCTTATTGACAAAAAATATTTTCATTATACTACTATATGTACAAAAAAATTCTCTAGTTTGTCAATGTTTTCTTAAACTAAGTCACAATGAAGAGGAACCCTAGAATTAGTTGATTAGAATCTAACCCTAATTTTTTGACTAGGTTTGATATAAAGGTGTAGTTGACCTACCCTATGACTTAAGGATGCTCATGTAGGGTTGATAGGTTAGAGACACAAGGACCTAAAACTCAATCCTAGAAGGTATGACTTTTAGTTGGATACATGAATAACATAAATCTCTAAAACTTTCACAACTAAGAGCTATGTGGATAGCCCTAAATGTTTCTTAGTTTGACTTGTTAGGTTGAACCTTTTTAATGGGTGGAGAGTAATTGGTTGTTTGCAGTTTAGATGGTTAGATTTCGAGGACAAAATCCTTGGGGTGGAGCGTTATAACATACCAGATTTCTAACCCTACCCTAGAAGTTTGTCTGTTTGGACTTAGAAAAATAAGTTTGAGGTTAGGATGACCCTAATAATAAAATGGATGAATAATGTAATCCAATATGTCACATAATTCATTTAGATGGTAATAAGAAGATAAAGGACTTAATTGGTTAAGTAATGTAGCTAATGGGCCATTAGTGGGCCATAAGGCATATCTCATAAAAAGAAATCACAAAAGTGAAATCTAAGTTTAAAATCATGTTCCTTGGGTCCCAATTGCCTTGTGAGTCAATTTTCACATTATTCACATAAAAATAATTCATCTAATTCAAATTGGAAAAGAAGATGTGTGTTTCCCCCAAAATATCAAATAAAGTAATAAATGACTCCAAAAGATGAAAATAATATTGGATTCATTATATACATATAAAAGTAATCCTACATGCCAATTTTCACCTAATTTAGACAACCTTGATATAATAAGGTAAGTTTAGGAGAGAGAAAGTTGATAAAAGGCATTAATGCTCAATAATATGAAATGTAATTCTAAAAGATGGAAACAATGCCATATTTGTATTCAACACACTTAAGTTAACTTATGGATCAAGATTTATAAAATTTGGATAATCCTAATGTCATTAATGAAGGAGGAAGAGAAAATAAGATTTGATTTATTTAACCCATTAAAAGTTTCAAAAATGAAAAACTAAGTGCATAATCATAATCTACATGCCTTAATTGGCCTCTGTGCAAAATTTTACTTAATTTGGATAATGTTTGAACCCCTAATTGGAATAGTAATGTAAGGAGATAATTGCATAGTTACACTTTATCCTAATTCATTTTGGATTGAGATTTTCGGTTTATGTGTCACGCTTCTTACCTTTACAAACCCAGAGTCGACGTAGGATGTTATATTTTTTTGGACGGATCATATTTTCTCTTCCTCCTCCACTACTTCCTTTCTCTCACAGCAGGTGTCTTCTTTTCCCCTGGTTCTTTCTCTGTGATTTCTCCCTCTCCTTTTTAGATTTCCTCTTGGCTTCTTTCCCTTGGGTTTCCTCGTCAGATTTCAATCTATTTACACTATATATTGTGCGGTTTCATCATCCCTACCCTTCGATCTACAAGAGGGACTCACTGCCCGTTGTCTTCCTCTTTGTTTCTCTTCTTTTTCCTTCCTCTCTAGCCTCTGGGCCATCGGGCCTCTCTGAATCCCCTCGATGACCTTCGGGGAACCGCAGAGTGCCTTCCGGTGGTTTTGCCTCGGCCCTCTCTAGGCCCAAGCATGCTTCCTCTACTTTGCCTTGTAACCTCATCCTTCGACTAGTCGGCCCAGCACCTTAACTCTTTGTGATCGTCGAAAAGGTTTTGTTCTTGTTGATGGTGACCTCATGATGCTTTTCAACCAACCACTTGGCCGCTGAGGCGAGTAACGTGGGTTCCTTCTTTTTTTCCTTGCTTTGCTTTCTTCCATGGTGGGAGGCTTCCCTGAAGTTCTTGGCTTCCTTGACGGGTATGGTTTGGTCTCCAAGTACGCGGGGGCCTGGCAAGCTTATTGTTGTTAGCTACAAGGAGTTTTGGTCTCAATTGATGGGTTTTTTATCTCTGATTTGGAATTTCTAAAGCTCCCAACATGACACTGGTTTCATTGGTCGTTGATCATGGAAGGGGATGAATAGGAGCTAAAGTTTGCATTTGCCCTTTTTCATTTCATGTTTTTGTTTTTCTAACAAAGGGCAATCTAGTCTTTTCTAGGAGACCTGTCTTGTGCCCAGCCCTATGCGGGCCCAGTCCAGTTGGCCGACGTGGATAGGGCCATCTAGAGTTGCTTTTTCCCTGACGTGGATTTTCCTTACTGTTTGATTTTCCAATTTTCATAACTATTTCTCTGATTGTCAGAAAATTATAATAAAATGTGTTTTGAAATTAAAAAATACAAGCTTTCTAATTGTATTGATTTTGATGTCAAAATCTAATGTCTAAAATATGTGATATTTAATGGATCTTCTTAATTGATTATAACTTGTAAAATTCATAATTAAATATTTTTAAGTCGGAAAAATATAATAAAATAATTTTTGAATTCAAAAAAATATAACCTGAAATATGGTGTGGTTTTTATAACCTAATTCACTAATAATAAAAAGGCACTTTTTAGGGTTTTGATTAATCAATGGAAATCTAACCCTAATTCCATATATATACATCATAGGGTTTTTGAAGGCCTAGACTTGGACCTAGTTTTGGTTTTGGACAGAGTAGACTATGAAGTTGAGGTATGTTTGCATCCCTATTTTTCTATGTTGAGAAATTCACCTATATTTATTTTTTCTCTTAGTCCTATGGACAATAGCCTATACACATTGCTCTTATCTTTTGATATCATGGTTCTTGTGGACTATCGTGTTTGTGGTAATCTTATATATTCTCTTGACTCTTATCTTGTGCCTTGGTGCCTTTTGAACTTTTGATGATAAGTGCCCACTATGATGTGGATGTATAAGTTATCCATTGTGTGATGGCAACATTGTATATTCTAACTATACTTTCTACTTGCCTCTACATTAAACATGTTATGTGATTCAGTAGCAGTAGAGTAGTGTAATCACATTAGTTTTTAATTATGGAAGATGTGTTATTTCCCGGCAAGAAGATGTGATATTTCCTTCTCTTTTGGGATAGAAACGAACCTCATACCTAGGGTTTTCAACTTTATGGGGCTTGTCCCATCTTATATATACATTTGGGAGATTGGCAGTATTCCTTTCTCTATCAGGTTTCAAGTTTATGAGACTTGGCCGCCATTGTTATTTATATTGTTCTAGGGCTATGCTTATCTCACATGCATGCAGGTTGAAGATGTTTATGATGGTTTATGTGCCCAAAAATCTTGATGGGTTATGTGCCCAAATCTTGAGATGTGCTTATGTGGCACGAGTTTATTGTACTATTAATGGAAAGTATTCTTTTGTTATCATATGATTGCAATTCCTTTTCTCTTGATACCCATTTGGGTAGTCCTTATCTCTTTCATAGGAAGCCTTTTATTTTGATGTCCCTTATTCCTTATAAATTGCACAATTTCCTTTTTAGTATGCACATACCAGCCTTTATTGATGTCATCTATTTTACTCTTCTTGTTGGGCTATGCTTCCAACCCTAGGCGGAGGACTTGGGTGACAAGGCAATTTGACTTGGACTTCGATTGAGAAGTTAAAGCTTGGAGACAATTCTTGAGGTAGTTTATATTTCCCTCTACATGGATCCTTATGATGTAAGTTTAAGATGTTCCCTTATTTTATAATTGAATATAGTCATATTTTTATTCCGCTTCTATACTTTAGTTGTTTTGTATACCATTAATAAAGATTTGAAAAATTTACACCCACTCCAAGGAACCTTAGAGGTGTGTTTGGACTGGAGGTTTTATTCTTTAAATTTTTAGTAGAGATGTGGTTTCACTTCTTTACAACATGGTATTAGAGCTCATGGTAGTCAGAATCTGACTATTTCAATTTTTTCTCCCTAGTTAGACCCTTCACTTAGACAAGTACCTCTAGGTGAGATGTTCATCCTAGTTTGATCAATGATGATCTTTATACGCAATAAGATTAGGTAATGAGGAAGTAGTAGGATAAAGATACTTTGCTATGGATAAATTGTGACTTGCTTTATCGCATAGATTTTTGTACCATATTTGTTTTATCTCCAATGTTTCTTATCAACAAAAATTATTTTCATTATACTACTATATGTACAAAAAAATTCTCTAGTTTGTCAATGTTTTCTTAAACTAAGTAAAAATGAAGAGAAACCCAAGAATTAGTTGATTAGAATCTAACCCTAATTTTTTTGACTAGGTTTTATATAAAGGTGTAGTTGGCCTACCCTATGACTTATGGATGCTCAAGTATGATTGATAGGTTAGAGACAGAAGGACCCAAAACTCAATCCTAGAAGGTATGACTTTTAGTTGGATACATAAATGATATAAATCTCTAAATCTTTCACAACTAAGAGCTAAGTGGATAGCCCTAAATGTTTCTGAGCTTGACTTGTTTGGTTGAACCTTTAAGGGGTGGAGAGTAGTTGGTTGTTTGCAGTTTGGATGGTTAGATTTTGAGGACAAAATTCCTTTAAGAGGTGGAGTGTTGTAACATACCGGATCTCGAACCCTACCCTAGAAGTTTGACCTTTTGGACTTAGCCAAATAAGGTTGAGGCCAGGATGACCCTAATAATCAAATGCATGAATAATGTAATTCAATATGTCACATAATTCATTTGGATGGTAATAAGAAGATAAAGGACTTAATTGGTTAAATAATGTAACTAATGGGCCATTAGTGGGCCATAAGGCATATATCATAAAAACAAATCCCAAAAGTGAAATCTAAGTTTAAAATCATGTTCTTTGGGTCCCAATTGCCTTGGGAGTCAAGTTTCGCATTATTCACATAAAAATAATTCATTTAATTCAAATTAAAAAAGAAGATGTGTGTTTTCCCCAAATTATCAAATAAAGTAATAAATGACTCCAAAATATCAAAATAATCTTGGATTCATAATCTTCATATAAAAGTAAGCCTACATGTCAATTTTCACCTAATTTGGACAACCTTGATATAATAAGGTAAGTTTAGGAGAGAGAAAGTTGATAAAAGGTATTAATGCTCAATAATGTGAAATATAATTCTAAAAGATGGAAATAATTCCATATTTGTATTCAACACACTTAATTTAACTTATGGATCAAGTTTTATAAAATTTGGATAATCCTAATGTCATTAATGATGGAGAAAAGAGAAAATAAGATTTGATTTAGTTAACCCATTAAAAGTTTCCAAAAGGCAAAACTAAGTGCATAATCAGAATCTACATGCCTTAATTGGCCTCTGTGCAAAATTTTACTTAATTTAGATAATATTTGAACCCCTAATTGGAATAGGAATGAAAGGAGATAATTACATAGTTACACTTTAGCCTAATTCATTTTGGATTAAGATTTCTAATTTATGTGTCACGCTACTTTCCTTTACAAACTCAGAGTCGACGTAGGCCGTTAGATTTTTTTTGGACGGATTAGATTTTCTCTTCCTCCTCATCTTCTTTCTTTCTCTCGCAGTAGGTGTCTACTCTTTCCCCCGATTCTTTCTCTGTGATTTCTCCCTCTCCTTTTTGGATTTCCACTTGGTTTCTTTTCCTTGGGTTTCCTCGTTAGATTTGAATCTATTTGCACCTATATATTATGTGGTTTCATCATCCCTACCCTCTGGTCTACAAGAAGGACTCGCTGCTCGTTGTCTTCCTCTTTGTTTCTCTTCTTTTTCCTTCCCCTCTCGCCTCTGGGCCATCGGGCCTCTCTGAATCCTTTTGATGACCTTCGAGGAACCCAGAGTGCCTTCCAGTGGTTTTGCCTCATCCCTCTCCAGGCCCGAGCATGCTTCCCCTACTCCACCTTGTAACCTTAGCCTTCGGCTAGTCGGCCCAGCACCTTAGGTCTTTGTGATCGTCGGAAAGGTTTGTATGCTTTTCAACCAACCACTTGGCCGCTGAGGTGAGTAACTCGGGTTCCTTATTTTTTTTGCCTTGCTTTACTTTCTGCCATGGCGGGAGGCTTCCCTGAAATTCTTGGCTTCCTTGTTGGGTATGATTTAGGTCTCCAAGTCTGTGGGGGCCTAGCGAGCTTATTGTTGTTAGCTATAAGGAGTTTTGGTCTCAGGTGATGGGTTTTTTATCCCTGATTTGGAGTTTCGAAATCTCCCAGCTTTACGATGGTTTCATTGGTTGTTGATTGTGGAAGGGGATGAATAGGAGCTAAAGTTTGTGTTTGCCCTTTTTCGTTTCATGTTTTTTTTCTGACAGAGGGCAATCCAGTTTTTTCTAGGAGACCCATCTTGTGCTCAGCCCTGTGCGGGCCCAGTCTAGTTGGTCGTCGTTGATAGGGCCATCTAGACTTCCTTTTACCCTGACGTGGATTTTCCTTACTGGTTGGTTTTCACATTTTCATATCTATTTCTCTAATTATCTAGAAAATTATAATAAAATGTGTTTTGAAATTAAAAAAAATACAAGCTTTCTAATGGTATTGGTTTTGATGCCAAAATCTAATGTCTAAAATATGTGATATTTAATGGATCTTCTTAATTGATTATAACTTATAAAATTCATAACTAAATATTTATATGTCAGAAAAATATACTAAAATAAATTTTGAACCCAGAAAATATAACCTAAAATATGGTGTGGTTTTTATAACCTAATTCACCAATAATAAAAAGGCAAGTTTTAGGGTTTTGAATAATTAATGGAAACATAACTCTAATTCCACTAATATGCATCATAGGTTCTTTAAAGGCCTAGACTTGGACCTAGAATTGGCTTTGGATAAAGTAGATCTCAAGTTTAGGTATGTTTGCATCCCCTAGTTTTCTATGTTGAGAAATTCACCTATATTTATTCTTTCTCTTGGTCTTATGGACAATAGCCTATACACATTGCTCTTATCTTTTGATATCATGGTTCTTGTGGACTATCTTGTTTGTGGTAATCTTGGATATTCTCTTGACTCTTATCTTGTACCTTGGTACATTTTGGACTTTTGATGATAAGTTCCCATGATGATGTGGATGTATGAGTTGTCAATTGTGTGATGGCAACATTATATATTCTGACTATACTTTCTACTTGCCTCTACATTAAACATGCTATGTAATTCAGTAGCACTAGAGTAGTGTAATCGCATTGGTTTTTGTTTATGGCAGATGTGTTATTTCCTGCCAAGAAGATGTGATATTTCCTTCTCTTTTGGGACGGAAAGGAACCTCATACACAGGGTATTCAACTTTATGAGGGTTGGCCCATCTTATATATACATTTGGGATATTGACAGTATTCCTTTCTCTATCAGGTTTCAAGTTTATGAGAGTTGGTTTTCATTGTTATTTATATTGTTCTAGGGATATGTTTATCTCACATGCGTGCAGGTTGAAGATGTTTATGATGGGTTATGTTCTCAAAAATCTTGATGGATTATGTGCCCAAATCTTGAGATGTGCTTATGTGGAACAAGTTTATTGTTCTATTAATGGCAAGTATTCTTTTTTATCATATGATTGCAATTCCTTTTCTCTTGATACCCATTTGGGTAGTCCTTATCTCTTACATAGGAAGCCTTTTATTTTGATGTCCCTTATTCTTTATAAACTACTCAATTTCCTTTTTAGTATGCACATACCATCCTTTGTTGATGTCATCTATTTTACTCTTCTTTCTGGGGTATGCTTCCAACCCTAGGTGGAGGACTTGGGTGACAAGGCATGTTGACTTGGACTTAGATTGAGAAGTTAAAGCTTGGAGACAATTCTTGAGGTGGTTTAGATTTCCCTCTACATGTATCCTTATGATGTAAGTTTAAGATGTTCCCTTATTTTATAATTGAATATAGTCATGTTTTATTCTGTTGATATACTTTGGTTGTTTTGTATACCATTAATAAAGATTTGAAAATTTTACACCCACTCCAAGATACATTAGGGGTGTGTTTGGAGTGGAGGTTTTATTCTTCAAATTTTTAGTAGAGAGGTGGTTTCACTTCTTTACAACATGGTATCAAAGCCCATGGTAGTCAGAATCTGACTATTTCAATTTTGCCTCCCTAGTTAGACCCTTCACTTAGATAGTTACCTCTAGGTGAGATGTTCATCCTAGTTTAATCAATGATGATCTTTATACACAATAAGATTAGATTATGAGGAAGTAGTAGGATAAAGAGGCCTTGCTATGGATAAATTGTAACTTACTTTATCGCATTGATTTTGGTACCATCTTTGTTTTATCTCCAATGTTTCTTATCGACAAAAATTAATTTCATTATACTATTATATGTACAAAAAAATTCTCTAGTTTGTCAATGTTTTCTTAAACTAAGTCACAATGAAGAGAACCCCTAGAATTAGTTGATTAGAATCTAACCCTAATTTTGTGACTAGGTTTGATATAAAGGTGTAGTTGACCTACCCTATGACTTATGGATGCTCATGTAGGGTTGATAGGTTAGAGACATAAGGACCTAAAACTCAATCCTAGAAGGTATAACTTTTAGTTGAATACATAAATAACATAAATCTCTAAAACTTTCACAACTAAGAGCTATGTGGATAGCCCTAAATGTTTCTTAGTTTGACTTATTAGGTTGAACCTTTTTAAGGGGTGGAGAGTAGTTGGTTGTTTGTGGTTTGTATGGTTATATTTCAAGGGTGAAATCCTTTTAAAGGGTGGAGTGTTGTAACATACCGGATCTCAAACCCTAGCCTAGAAGTTTGACCTTTTGGACTTATCCAAATAAGGATGAGGTTTAGATGACCCTAATAATCAAATGCATGAATAATGTAATCCAATATGTCACATAATTCATTTGGATGGTAATAAGAAGATCAAGGACTTAATTGGTTAAGTAATGTAGCTAATGGGCCATAAGGCATATCTCATAAAAATAAATCCCAAAAGTGAAATCTAAGTTTAAAATCATGTTCCTTGACTCCCAATTGACTTGGGAGTCAAGTTTCACATTATTCACATAAAAGAATTCATTTAATTCAAATTGGAAAATAAGATGTGTGTTTTCCCCAAAATATCAAATAAAATAATAAATGACTCCAAAAGATGAAAATAATATTGGATTCATAATTTACATATAAAAGTAAGCATCATGTCAATTTTCACCTAATTTGGACAACCTTGATATAATAAGGTAAGTTTAGGAGAGATAAATTTGATAAAAGGCATTAATGCTCAATAATGTGAAATGTAATTCTAAAAGATGGAAATAATTCCATATTTGTATTCAACACACTTAATTTAACTTATGGATCAAGTTTTATAAAGTTTGGATAATCCTAATGTCATTAATGAAGGAGGAAAGAGAAAATAATATTTGATTTATTTAACCCATTAAAAGTTTCCCATTTTGAAGTTCTCAAACAGCCCATTGAGCATGTACACTTTGCTTTCCTTCACTTGTTGATTCCCCTCATAAGTGATGCATATCTTTCTCCATACCTCATAGGTCGTGTCACACGAAGAAATTTGATTGAACTCGGTGGAGGTCACAGTGGCATAGAGGATGTTGATTGCTCTTGCATTCAAGGTGGTTTTCTTCATGGTAGTTTCATCTCATTCTTCTAACTTTGTCAGTGGTAGATTGTATGAATGGTCCACCATTTTCCTTAGCTCAATACTTGATCCCTAGATGTAGAATTGTATCCTTCTTTTCCAATAGAGGAAGTTACCCCCGTCAAAGATTGGAAGGTTGATGAAGTATCTCCCACCTTGGTAGTCACTCATCTTCTCCTACTTGTTGAAGTATGCTTGGAGAAACCCATTCTGATACTAATTGTTGGATCCTAGATGGGTGATTGGATGCTCTAGAGGGGGGTGAATAGAGCTGAATATACTTCAACAAAATTCATTAGACCTTCAAGATATATCACAAGATAAGGTTTCTAAATAGGAAGTTTGAGTACAACTAAAACATGCATAGAAATGGAGAGAGAGATTGAACATACACCAATTAACAAGCTATTTAGAGTAGTTTCACACTTCAAACTACAAGTGAGTCAGTCCACTACCTAGATAGGTCAACCTCTAGGATTTCTAAACCATTGCACTCTTATATTCATTCATAAGACTTACAATACATGACCACCAAAGGAGTTACCCATCCAAGCACCAAGAGTATTCCACCTTACCAAGGACTTACCCACTTTATCAAGAGTCTTCAGCCTTCTCCAAGGTCTTACCCACTCTAGCACAAGTCCTCCGCCTTCAAGGACTTTTCTACTCTTCTTATATATTCATCCTTTGCCTTCACCTTCACTCAGAGAAGCTTTCACCAAGGTCTTACCCACTTGATCAAGGAGTCTTCTACCTTCATTAAGGTCTTACCCACTCTTACTCCAAGTCTTCATCCTTGATCTTCACCAAGGGCCACATTTTCTTGTTCTTCTTCACCTCTCTTAGACAAGAGAGAGCACCTTCATATTCATGATTGAAATGAGAGATAAGGAGGTTTTGGAAGTGAGAACCTCATAAGATATACATGTAGGACTAGCTCTCTTACATATCTCATACTCACTCTAACGAATGTAGCAAGTGATTAAGTTTAGAGAGAGAGAGGAGGTTGTAGGATACACTCAACTATAGAATAGGAACCACACATAGAGTTTTGCATTGAATGGTCAACCTTGGAATAAAACCCAAGGGGTCCTATTTATAGCTAGGGATGCCCCTTAGTCTTTGGAACACTTAAGAATGAAAACTAGCCATTTTGTGGCTTGCCGCGGATATATTTTTGATCTACGATGGCTAGAAATACTTTTTTGTACTTTTCCATACAGTGGAATCGGTCGAGTTTCTATAAAGGTAACTCCACCGATCCCACTAACTGACAAGACCAATTTAAGCCATCGGTCGAGTTTGTTCTAGGGTAACTCGACTGATTCACTTAAATCATTTTGGTCTGCAGAGGGATCGATCGAGTTCTTTGAAATATAAACTCGACAGATCAAAAGTGATTTTCAAGATCCAATCAGGATCGGCTGAGTTTGCAACTCGACCGATGAACAGTCTGATGTGAATTTTGAAAATGGCTTTTGAGTGCTTAAATATTCAATCTAAATGCTCCTTATTTTTTCTAAACTTAATAACAAGTCATAAAATCATTACAAGTAATTTACAACATGATTCTAATGAATTAACATCATATTCCAAAAATGTGCACTTGTATTGACTTAGACTTGTCTTTTCTCCAAGTTGAGATGCGAAAATTAGGGCATTTGGAGTGTGTCTATGCATAATCTGAAATCACTCAAGTAGAGACATTAGACACAATTAATTGGAATGGTTTAGTCATCATCAAAACAAGGTTTTAGTCAATTTAGACCTTGAGTCAACAACATGTAGATGATTATGTCAAGGGGTTGTATCCATAATTGCATATGATGCAATTGACAAGAATTGCCTACCTTGATAGTTAACTGTGTTTGCGGTGTTGATCAGGTGATAGTTGTATTATCTTGGATCTGGTCCACTACAATATTGTATGCTGCAATATTTTGGATTGATATTGAGGGCTATCAATTTGGATAAGATAATGGGAGTGATAAAAATTAAATACCTAATTAATATTGTCAATTTTATAAGATCAATCCAAATCAAAAAATGTTTTGAAAAGTTACAACATTTCTTTTTAGAATCAAATGTCAAACAGAAACACGTTCAAATTGTGATCAGTCCTCAAGAAGGACAAAATCGGATAAAGTTCCACAATTGTTTAAGGACTTTGAGATGTTCTCATCAATGAGAGAAAGCTCTATGTCCTTGATAGACCAATTCCAAATTCTCCTAAGGATAAATGGATGCTTATTGGATGCATGCCAATAATGCAATAGACTTTTGAATACCTAATGCTCTGTTGTATGAACTGTGAGTTGCATGAAAAACATGAAAACATAGACATTCTCAATATGGTAACGCATCTTAAGAATTGTGTAAAGCAAAGAAGGTATAACAAAGTGCTAATTGAGTGCAAACTTACAAAGGGAGGTCCAGTAGAGCTTCATGTGCTCAATATTATTGGACATGTAGAATGACAGGGATTTCTCTTAGGTCAAGAGTTGACCATAAATATGATTATACAAGCATTGCATGAATCATATAGTCACTTTATTAAATACTTGGCATATTGATGCCAAAACAAGGAAGAAGGAAAAATGTGTAATAATGATCAACGGAAGTGAGTCCTAGGACAAAGGAAATGTGAAGAAGTCTTTTGAGGCTAATCTTAAGTCCAAGTCTTCTACACTCAAATTATGTAGAAGGGTAAGTGTAAAAGGAATATGTCCTTTTTACTTCACTGGATAAACAAAATAAAATGCCACCATTGTCACTTGTCTAGACATTGGAAAGAACTATTCTCCTTATAGAGGATCTCATGAAGAAGATGTAGATAGAGATTTGTAATTTAGGAACTGAGAAGAATTTAGCTAGAACTATGTGGAGAAAGGGTTGCTTCCTTTACAGTTGGGAGTTGTCATTCATGGTCACATAATAGAATTTGTAAATTTCTATTATGCACTTGCCATTGATGAAAATATTAAATGGTTTGTATGACAAGAACATTATGTTTCATTTTAAAGATATGATCCTTTATGGAAAATACTCTCTGTCTCACAAACTATACTTGATAGTTGTAAAGACAAATGTGTATGACACGTATACTAAATGACTTGATGACTCAAATTATTGAATACCTATAACACTGTCATCTAGAGCTCATAAACGAGAAATGCATTTCTAGAATCCATATGATGGTTATCTAGACTCTTTTTTATTATTGAACCAATAGAGATATGGATATCTTATTTGTTGTGCAATATGACAAAAGCATATTCACTAAATGTAGTGGGAGATTGACTATTCCATTAGGACTAGTACATACTAATGTATATAGACCTTTTAGAATGAATGTTAAAGGTAGTTACAAGTATCTTATTATATTTACTGATATGATCAGTAGATATTGACATTTCTATTTAATGAAATACAGGTTTGGATATCTTGAAGTAGTCAAGGAGATCATAAATGAAGTACATAACTAAATTGATAAAAGTATTAAGATACATTGATGTGATTAATGTTGAAATTTTTTAAACCAAGAGTTTGAGGACCTTCTAGAGAGATTGTGATAGTGTATCACAATGAACTCCACCTGAAACACAATGATAAGAGAGTATCTGTAAGAAGGAATCACATTGTGTTAAGTCATGGTGAGATTATAAATATTTTTAGCTATTCTTATAATTTTCTTTTGGGTACATATTTTACACAAGCAATATACTGTCTGAAATTGGGTCAAAAGACACCAAATGAGATAGGGCATGGGAAGTGCCCCGATATGTCTTTTATAATGATTAGGATTGAAAACTTATATAAGAAAATAGTTTCTTAAAAGCCTTTATCCAAAATCACATGAGTGTTATCTTGTTGAATACTACTTATATTCCAACCTAAAAACAAAGTGTTTGTTGCTAGGATGGTTGAATTCCTAAATGAAAATTAGTTCCAAAGGAATTAGTGAGAGTAAAAGTAGAACTCAAAATGTTCAAGACAAATAAGAAAACATAGAACCTAAAGAGGTATGTAGGAACAAGGAAAATCAAAATTTTTTGTGGAATCTCAAGTTCCTTATGTAACACACAGAACTCGTAGTTCTAGTAGAACATGCCATGAGTTTGAAAATTTACAACTCAAGAAGGTAGTAAGTTTATCATATTGATGAGTCAACAACCTTCCTAGAAGATATTGAGGGACCATAATTTAAGAAATGGCTTGAGGACATGGGATCAAAGATGGAATCCATGTAAACCAACAAGGTATGACCTTGCTGGATCCACCTGAAGGGGTAAAACCCATAAGGTTCATTTGAGTTTTGTAAGAAGACCAACATGGAAAGCTAAATTGGTTGCAAAGAGTTTCATACTACTTCAAAGTGTTGAACATGATGAAGCGTTTTCACCAGTTGCCATAGTCAAATCCATCTGGATCATGCTTGCTATTGCAGCTTAGTATGACTGTGAGATTTGGCATATGGTTGTTAAAACTGCATTTCTTAATTGAATTGATTAAGAGAATGTGTATGTGACACAACCTAATGGTTTTATTAATATATTAATGCAAATAAAATCTAGAAGCTAAAAAGGCCAATATGTGGATTGAAGCAAATATCTCAGAGATAGAATCTTCCATTTGACAAGACAGTCAAAGGGTTTGACTTGAGTCAGAATGAAGATTGAATATGTGATTAAAAAAGATTTCATGGGATCATATTAATATTCCACATAATGATGTGGAATAATGTCCTTATCCTACAAAGGTTAAAACATGGCAAAGAAAGTACCTTCTATATGAAGGGTTTAGGCGAAGCATCCTATGTGATAGGGATCGAAGTCTATAGAGATAGATCTAGAAAGCTTCTTGACCTAAGAAAGAGCACATACATTGACAAGATGTTGAAGGGTTCAACATGTAAGACTCAATGAGAGAAAACATGTCCATGATCAATGGAGCTAGTCTCTCATGCACATGGCATCTCAATTCTTATGAAGAATAGGAACACATGGATAGATGTCATATGCATTCGCAATTGAATCTGTCTTGAATGTAATATTATGTACTTGTCTCGTTAACTCGTATGTATTAGACATGATGAGAAGAAATCCAACAATCTTGTATGTATTGGACAAGACAAGAGGATACCAGTCATATAATATGCATTTGTCATGATGAGAAGATATATATATATATATATATATATATATATATATATATATATATATATATGCCTAGCAATTTTGTATGTATTGGACATGACGAGAGTATATATGTCAGATACCAGTGAGAGTCATTGGACTACTATAAAGAACATCCTTACGTTCTTGTGAAGCATTTAAAGGATTGGTTCATTAGTTATAAGGAAGAGTTGGATGTAAAGGATTATACCCATACAAGCTTCCAAACTGACAAAATAATCAAAATCTAAATTTGACATTTATGAGAACTGTAATCTAGAAAGAGTTTCGAGCTAATGATAATTGTTCAAATCCATAAGAGAAAGTGAGTATCTCTATGTTATGATAACAACAGAGAATATTGTATGGAACAATAAGTTCATATGGGTGAGGTTCTAACCGTTAATGACACAATAGAAATACTGTTGACAACAATGAAGCCGGTATTAAGGCTAGAAATCTCGGATAGCATATTGTGGCACTTCCATCTTATACAAGTAGTCATACAGCAAAGAGATGAGAAAATTGTAAAATACCAACTTAAAGCAAATATTGTTAAACTCGCTATAAAAGGACTTGCGCAGTAGAAGCATGATGGTCATGTTAGGTCACTCAGGATAAGATTCATGGGTGATTGACTCTAAGTTCAAGTGAAAGTCTGTTGACATGTATGCCCAGAAAGCCAATCATGTGATGATTGATATGGCATAAAATTTAAATGATTTGATTATTAATAAAAGGTATGCTTCCAATTTATTATGTTTTGTTCAGTTCTGAGATAATGATGGAACACTATAAATGTCTAGAGAATAATATTACTCAATGACGTATGTCTTCAAATATTAGCCTTGTTGAAGTGAGATCATACGGATGTTAAGAGTACATATACATATTCTCATTATGTACCCGATCAGTTGTTATTGTGGAAGGTTGATTGACAACAATAACACATAAGATTAGAGTGTGAGTTGTTTGATGACTACATCTCATTAGTCATGATATGGAAATATAAAACCAATCACACAGATACATTTTAGAGAACATGATATCGTACAGACCCACCGTGAGACTGACATATGGAAGCCATCATTATGGAAGTAATAGTCATTTCCCACAGTGATGGTGGTGGTGGTTGTTGTGGTTCTTAGACCTAAAATCATTGCACTCATCACATGTCATAGGGTACACTTTGACATCATCAAACGCATTCCTAAAACATGAGTTGTTATAATGGTGATGATTGAGAGACTTTGACATATAGGGATTAACTGTGAGTGATAGAGATGAGATTTATCCCTCCTATATGAGTATGATATCCTAGGCCTCTTGATTAGTAAGACTGAGAAAAGTATGGCCATATGCATGTGAGTCAATATGTGATATTGAGCTTACATATATCTCATGTAGTCTGCTCTGGTTCAAGGAACAAGTTTGAATAATAATGAGGATGACTACTATATACCTATAGTTCAATCTAGATATCAGTGATAAAAGAACTATACAAACATTGTAACACCATATGCATATTGTAGGTTAAAGTTGCTCCCCAACTTTCTATTCACTTGGGTAGCAATGATGTGAGACTAGACACCGCTCAGTGCTTATGATGTCATAAGCTAGTTATGGACCCTCATTGCCAACGTGATATGGGACCTATAGGGTCACACACATAGTAACTCATCTAAAAGAGGAGTTTGATGTTGAATGATGATTCAATTTATTACTAAAGTATTTAGGTATTTCAATTCACACAACATATCAGCTGACTAGACTGCCAAATGATCATTTCAAGTGTTGAGACTATTGTTTGGAGTGTTGGGCTAATTGTATTGTACATTAATTGGAATTATGTCTAACATGGATTGCGATACGCTCGTCTTGCTTGTGAGAAATGGTCATCTGGCCTAGTGTGAGACACATGTCTGGCTTGGCCAAACGACCATCTCAGGTGATGTGAGATGCATGTCTCACATGCACCAAACAGATGTCTCTGGGGTGCAATTTGGTTACACAAAGTATTGGTGATGACGTCATGCTGAGTACTAATTAGAATTTAATTAGCAATATATGTGCAAAATTAGAAAACACCATACAACCATTTCTCTTAGCAGAACATCCGTCTCGTGTGCGAGACAACCGTTTTGGCGCACACATGTTGTCAAACTTCCAGAATTGTTACGAAAATTCAAGATCTTCCAGTCATTTCCACTCCCGCTTTAGTTCTACATTGGCTAGGGACTGAGAACCCTGACACTAACCCCTCCTATATATAGAGGGGTATTGTGGGGCTTCTCATAGCACAACTACTATACAGACAATTGAGAATTCGTTGCTCTAATAATTGTTTCCCTCTCTAATTGTGATAACCACAAGAGCCCATGCAAGTCCTACCCAATTAGGGAGGGATAGCTAAGGGAGAGAAACAACTGAGAATCATTGTTGTGAGAGAGCATGTTGATGACTAGTACACCAATAGGAGGGACAACTCCTTCATGTCTATTCTGATAAGACGACAAGAGTTATGTTTGATCTGTATAGACTACTCTAGATGTAGGAGTCCTTTGGCTGCTGCTAGGAGGGAAACATCAACTCATAGTCTGTGGTGAGATCTAGGGTGTCATTTTAGCAATTGTCTGAGCCTACTGTCTGTGGAGGAGCAGCCAGACGTGTCCCAATGCAACCAGGAGTTGCACAACTACTGTAACATCCCTAACCTGGGTTATGCTTTAACCCTAGGTGTTTTGTTTAAGAAAGACAATTATATGCTTGTTCTTATCTTTTGAAAAGTAATTAAGGTTTAAGAGGAACTTATATTTCAATTATAGTCCTTTTTTAACAATGTTGAAATAATGTTTTGCATGTTTTGGACTAAAGTGCAAATTATCCAAGTTGAGGGGTTAAATTTAAAATGTTACATGATAAGATGTTCCTCAAGTGTTTAATCATCATAAGGATGAAAATGATGCATTAGTATGTCTTGTTGTGGCCTGAGTACCAAGCAAGAGTTGATAAAGCAATGCTTGTGCATTAAAACCTAGTTTTGGTGTAATGTGCAATTTACCCAAAGCTTAGGGTTCAATATGCAAAATATCACTCTTAGAGGGTCCCTAATTATTCTTGGAATCATGTAGAGGCAAGAAAATGAGATGGGTGCCTCAGTTGAATCACTTTGGAGGAGAGAGAATCTTGATATTAAAATAATCAAGATTTAAGCATAGTTGGAACTTTATTTCAATTTAATGCAAAAATAAATATATTAATTGAAGAGACCTTCAACCAAAAGGTGAGGGATGATTTTTCAAAATAATGGATGACCATGTTCCTTGCAAATTCACGAAAATATCCAAAGGAAGTGGATAACTCACTCACATTATTAAAAGAAAAAGAAATATCCACTCACTTATGGATATTATTATAATATGATTTAAGGTGCTTAATTTTCTTTTCTTTAAATCATGGATAATTGATAGGAATAAGAGGCAAGGAATATAGCCTCTTATCTAAGGAAGAGAAGGGGGAAAATGGCAAGGATATGGAGGAGTTATCCCCTACTTTCTCTCTCTTGAAATGAATTTAATAAAAATGCATATAAGCTCATTTATCCATAGCTTGAAAGGGGAATTTCCGACCCACTTTCATTCTTTGCTTTCAAAAATACCAAGGGTGATAAGGAGCAATATAAGGACGAGTTCCAACCTGTAGGTAAGCTTCTTGATCACTTTCAACCATGATTTCATGGTGGAAATCGAAAATAAATGATGGATTTCTTCTTTTCTCCATTCAATCTTCAACCCTAGCCTTTCTTTTCACTCAAAGACTTGAGGACGAGCTTGGGGATAGTTGAAGGAGTTTCATCCACCACTAAATACGTCGATATTGAAGCTTTGAAGCTCCTTTGGAGGAGGGTTTTATAACTTGAACCCATAATATTGTTATTGCATTCAATTCCTTATTAATTGTTGACCCTTTCTTCATTCTCAAAATTTTATTTGGTTGATTGATGTAATCGCCATGAAAATCACAGAAAGTTTTGTGGGTTTACGGCTTGATGATGATGACATCATCATAAGCACACACCTCTCCAAATATATATTATAAACGGTTTCAACAATATGGTCCAATCAGTTTCATCAAACCGTTTGGTGACCAAACGATTTGCAAACTGTTTGGAGGTTTGGATCCCAAACCGTTTAGAAGGGTTGACCATTTGGATGGGTTGACCGATTGAGGTCATGACCCTAGTACATGATATCTAATGATCTAATGGATTCAATTATTGATTCAATGTATGGACAATCTTCCAATTAGAAACCCTAATCGGGTTAAGTGCTAAAATTTCAATTAGTTGATTTAAAATTTTGGGTTGATTAACCCAAACGGTCTCAAGACCGTTTGGAGGTCAACCAAGACCATTTGGAGGATTAGGTTTGAGTATGGTTGAGTAATTGAAGGACCAGAGATGGTAAATGGAAATGCAATCAATTGTTCAATTGGTGATTAATCTAATGATTTAAACCCTAATTGAATCTCACAAAATTTCAATGATGGATGGGGAAAATGGTCTCAATACTGTTTGAGGTCAGGTCATATCATAATTTGATGATGATTCATTGATTTCAATTGAATCAGTTTCACAATGTAAATCATTGAAGGTTCCTCGATTTCAAAACCCTAAGTGATGGTTTCTTGATTATAAATCCTAGTTCAATTGGGTTCAAAACCCTAATTGATGGTCTAATTGAAGGGTGATTCAATAGTTCAAATGATGAATGAATCAAAGACTCAAATGATAGTCGGTTTATTGATTGAAACCTTGAATTGATTAAATATTAAAAGACCTTTTTGGTCCATTTGGTTTTGAGAGGGTTTGGACCAAACGGTCTCAAGATCATTTGGTTTCAAACGATCTCAAACCGTTTGGAGACCCAAGTCCATTCGGTTTCAAACCGTTTGGAGCATCAACGGTCAAGAACGTTTGGATGTTTCAATGTGGTTAAGTCAATTGGAAACCCAAGGTAATGAAAGATAAAATGACCCTATGGTTGTCACTGATTTATCACAAAGATCATCACTAGGGTTTACCTTTAAGGTACCAAGTGATTGGTAACCCTAGATGAGTTAATCCTTGAAGCTTAAATAAGCAATATTTCAATACACTATGTCAACCCTAATTGAATGTATTTAATTAAAGGGTTGGTTGACCTAATTTATCCAAGTTTGACATAGTCAACATCCTAGAGAGGATGAGAGAGAGAGGAATCCATACATGTAGGATAATCATGTAATGGATAGGCCTCAAACACCTTCAATATGATTAAACTAAGATTTTAGGGTATGATCTTTGATGAAGTGATCATGAAACCATAATTAATATTGATGAACATTAACCCTAATCTAGGGCAATGCTAGGTGTAACCCTAATCTAGGGTAAGGATGTAATCCTAATTGAGGGTGATGTCGTGTGAAACCCTAATTGAGGGTGATGCCATGTGAAACCCTAATTGAGGGTGATTCCATAAGAAACCCTAATTGAAGGTGATTCTATGAGAAACTCTAATTGAGGGTGATGCCATGAGAAACCCTAGTTGGGATGAATAGTAAATCCTAATTATGCGCAATGTGATATGAAACCCTAATGAAGGGAGATGCTATGTGCAAACCTAACCCTAATGTAGGGTGATGTTATATGCAATCCTAACCCTAAGGAAGGACGATAGTATGCGAAACCCTAAACCCTAATAAAGGTTGATGGTATGGGAGACCCTAATCCTAATAATGGAATGGTGACTATTATACTGATAAGGAAAATACCTAAAGGGGTTGATTATAGGTAACCTTATAGCAAGCAATGCCTTAATCTGAGATAAGTCCCTATCATTGAAGATAGTTGGACAATCCTTATGTGTGTTTTATGACCTATGCACTTCACAATAAAGGTGATAGGTTAGTATATGGAAGTATTAAGATGGGAAATACCTTAATACAATATAAATTGATAAACTCATGTAAGTTTAAAGTGTTGAGGGAAGTGATATATCAGAACATCATAGACATCACATCCATCTCTTTAAGAATGATATCCCTTGATGTATCTCAAATCCAACATACTTGGATGAGTAACATATAAAGAATTATATCCTAATCATTACATCAAGATGTTAAATTTGCTTTATGAGCCATGAGATTAGTTGTTACCTAGTGAGAGGTAACAAGATATTTTGATAGGCCTTGTGAACCACATGAGTAAGTTAATACCTAGTGAAAGGTACCAAGATGATTATAAAAGTTTATTGTAAGAAATAATAATGTTTAAATAAACTTAATAAAAGGAACAATTGTATTCAATAAAGAATGTGAAAAGTGGTGCGTCCCCGCTAGTGGTGCTTTTACACCCCACGAGGTCGGAGTGCACAGGATATGGGATCTTATGCTTTCAAAATTTATTTTATCCCTAACCGAGTCGATCACTAAGACTAAAACAGGTCGCCCGCAAGCATACGGGGTACTATTGTAGTATAGGTGATTGGCAAGATAAGGGGTCGAACCACAGAGATAGAGGGGGCACAAGAGTTAGGTAGTGTATGCTTCGTTCCTTTTGCGGAGCTTAGGGTTTTAGGGTTTTAAAAGTTTTGGTTGTTGATTAAGCTAATTGAACAAGTAAGAAATGCAAGATGGAAACTAAGTTATGGAAGAGCAAGCAAATTAGTAAACTAAGTTAACAAACTAACTAAGCAAGAGCAAGAAGAGCTACACTACTCTAGCAAGGAAAGAAGCAATTAAGAACTAAACTAACTACTAGCAAGAGCAAGATCCTAAGTTGACACTAAAGAAAAAACTAAGCAATTAACTAGATTAAGCAAAAGTGACTAAACGAGACTAGCATTAACAAGCAAACTAAGCAATTAGGGTTTTAAGCAAGGTGATTAAGGTGGGTGGGCTATTTGGGGAATGTAACTTTGATATTAATTGGGGAGAGATCATTAAACATGCATGGTTCTCATTTCATATCTAGATTACCAAACCAAACAATAAGGTTAATGCCATTAGAACATACCCTATACTACTAGTAGAAGACTAGGGTTAGGTGTAATTCTAATGAGATTAACCAAATCTAGGTTTCTAGGGTAAGTGATAGTGAGTAATTGAGGGTTGGGGGTAGAGATGGGAGTAGAGATGAAGGTATTTAACCTCATGCCACTAGCCACTCTAGCCTTTAGAAGGCCCTAGACAATTACATCAATCTCACTTACACTAGCTACTTAGATCTCACACTCATTTGTAGGAGGAGGGATGTGTATGTAGGAATAAAGGGGGCTAGCTAGGGATCCACTAATTGGACCTAGGAGCCATTCCTAAGATTGCCACATACACCCCAATTCCTCCTAGAAACTAAGTGTCATCGAAAACCTCAAAACAAGCAATTCATACAAGAAGCACAAACCACATGCAAAAAGATAGGAAAAGAGATAGAAGCAAGAAGTAATCATCATAGATATGAATTAAGTTCATTACAAGAAATTATCCCCCAACATGGTATCAAAGTCACATTTAAATCCCAAACAGCCCACCACAAGGGGCTTAGCTAGACATGATCAAGAAAACAAGAAAAGAAAGGGGTAGAAGAAGTAGGGACTCCATGAAACTTGAAGTGGAAGCCTCCTTCTTCACCTCCAAGCTTGTTGTAGACGTCCTCCCTCCTCCAAGGATGCAGTGGTGCATGAAATGGTAGGGGATTATGGATGAAAACCTAGGGAACTAGGTTTCCATGGTGGAATAAGGGTGGAAATGGTGGATGATGAACCCAAAATGCAAGGGGATTGCACAAAGAGCTCAAGGGTGGAGAGTGGAGGCTAAGAACAGCTAGGGGCGTCTAACCTTCGTGCCCTAGCCGCCACCTATGTATATATAGGTGGTGGGGAGGCACTAGGATAAGTGGGGGTAGTTTAGGAAAATCAGTGTAAAGTAGGGTAGGGTTGGTGGATCACCACGGTCGTGGTGAGGGTAGTAGGGAACGGTCGTGGGGTGGTAGAACGGTCGTGGGGTGGTAGAACAGTCGTGGTATGGATGGGAGTGGTGAAAAGCCAAGTATGGTGGTGGCCACGGCCGTGGCGGAGTGCCACGGTCGTGGTGGGTGAGATACACCACGGCCGTGTTGGGTAACACGGTCGTTTTGGAGGAGGGAGTGGTGATCGTGGAGCAGCACCACGGGCGTTTTGTACATCATCGGCCACGGTCATGGCAGTGAGCCACGGTCGTGGTGCCTTGGGTAAAAACCCTGTTGAAATATGGGCCTTTGGTCATTAATTCCCACGACCGTGGGGAAGGCCCACGGCCATTTTCTCTTCTTCTGACCACGACCGTGCTGATGGCCACGGTCGTGACAGGAGGCCACGTCCGTGGGATTCTTTGGGGAAACCCTGTTGAAGAGTGCACTTCTTTGCTAAAAAATGCATGACCGTGGTGTTGAGGCCACGACCGTGGTGAGGCTTGCATTACTTGATTTCACTTCAAACTTCATTATTCTTGGATGTCTTTGCTTGGGGACGACTCTTGGCCATTGAAGGTAGGTTGAGGGAGACTTTGGGGCCTTCTTTGGGTCCGTCCATGAGTGGGGGAACTCTAGAACTCCTTCTTTATCACTCGTCCATCTGAGCATGGTCCAAGTACCTAAAAACAGTACAAAGAACATCCATAAGCGTATTTGCAATGATAAGCACATTAGGGGCAAAAATCTTGTAATCTACATGTTTAGATGTGATTTAAGTACAAAATAGCACAGGATGGAGCCCTAAAATAGGGATACATCAAAAATCTATGAAGGCTAACCTCAGGGTTCAGAGCCTAGAAAAGGATGAGATGATCAATGATGAGTCAAAGGGATTTATATTCCATGATCTGTGTAAACAGGATTGGCATAGTCCAATACCTAGTATAGATGCACCAGAATGGCATAGTTCAATACTTGGAATAGATGCACACGATTGGCATAGTTCAATACCTGGAATAGATGCATAGGATTGGCATAGTTCAATACCCAGAATAATGTCACAGGATCGGTACAATCCAATACCTGGAATAATGTCACCGGATTGGTACAATCCAATACTTAGAATAATGTCACAGGATTGGTACAATCCAATACCTGGAATAATGTCACATGATTGGTCATAACCCAATACCTGGAATAATTGTACAGGATTGGTAACAACCCAATACCTGGAATAATGTCACAGGTTTAGTACAGTCTAATATCTGGAATAACTACACAGGATTGGTAACAACCCAATACCTGGAATAATGTCACAGGATTGGTAACAACCCAATACCTGGAATAATATCACAGGATTGGTAACAACCCAATACCTGGAATAATGTCACAGGATTGGTAACAACCCAATACCTGGAATAGTTGCACAAGATTGGCATAGTCTAATACTTGGAATAGTTGCACATGATTGGCATAGTCTAATACCTGGAATAGTTGCACAGGATTGGCATAGTCCAATACCTAGAATGGATGCACAGGTTTAGTATAGACTAGTACATGGAATGGATACACAAGAATAATATAAGTCTAATACTTATACTAGTTGTACAGGATTGGTATAGACCAATTCCTGAACAAGACATGATGATGTACACTCTCATGTCCAGTATAAACCCAAATCTGTTTAGCAGACTGGCTAAGGTCAGCCGATAGAAACAAGAAAGACTCATGGTTGACATATCAGAGTAATGAGTATCATGAGAAAAGTATGGGATGTTGAGTTAATATATCAGATATATGATATACATGTTCTTCCTATTCCTTATAAAGAGAATAGATGATTTAATGCTCTATCATAGATAGTTGCGATGTTTAAAGATGAGAATGATTTAAACTGCCTATCCTCTGCTCAGATTTATATTATAAACTACAATAATAATATTTTTGACATAGAGTTATATCTCTCGCTGGGGCAATTTTTAATTGTCTCACCCCCGTGGGATCTAATATTTTTTTAGGTGGACAAGCATGGAGGAGACTGAGAACATCTTGCAGAGGAAGTACATCAGCAATAGCAGGGACAGCAGTGACAGCTCAGGTGGAGTGTACTATCTGTCGTGTCTTAAAGATAGAATTCCTATGTGTCATCTTTGTACTCTCAGGTCCTCATAGTTAATAGTTAGTGCTTTTAATGAATCGTTTTGAGATTTTGGCTTGATTCCTCGAGGTTCTTATGATGTCTGTGTTTAGCTTTTAACAAGACAGTTTATGTTGTAAACCTCGAGAAGAGATGGTACAAGATATGTACTTATGAACCAGGATGTAAATGTAATACATTGGTTCTCGTTGAAATAGTTTTCCTATGATTGGATCTCTTTGAAAAAGGTTTTAATTTTTAGTGATTTTCAGTCATCCGCTGCAAATGATAGCTTCCGCTTAAGTAAATCTTGTTTTTGTGAGTTGTTCGCCACAACTACCATCCAAGACAGAGTGCACATCTACATCGATAAGGATTGTCGTTGGACTTGCTCCAGGACTAAGTATATCTTTGTAAAACCTTCCTTCCCATCTCATTGTTATTGACACGATCTACTGGCTAATGGGAAATACTTCAGTAAAAAATATATTTCCGCTGTCTATCTTATGTCATATTTTTCTACAATAATTGGTTGTGGACATTCCCTACCAACGTAATTTTGGGCCTATAGGGTCACGCATAGGATATACTTGAAATAAAGGAGTTTATTCATAAATAATATTTATATTGATTACTAAAGGTGTTTAGGTATTCAATTAAATAACAAATATTCAAAATTGACTGATTGGACCCTGAACCCGACCAATTCAAGCGTTGAACTGATTGGTTGGAGTGTTTGGTCAATTGGAATCAATATTGGTTGAACTTTGCTTGAACGTTACAAGTGAAACGACCATTTCACTTGTGAAACGTCTATCTCACAATGTGAAATGACTGTTTCACTATGTGAGATGATCAGTTCAGTCACCCCAAAGATTTATTATAATGCCATGTTTAGCATTAATTGGACATTGAATACTAATGTGATTCAAAATAGGAAACTGCGCGAATAGACATGTTCACTTAGTTAACCGACTAGCTCATGCACCAACTGACCGGTTGCGTGTGTGAACCGACTGGTTCATTGTTCACAGGTTCCAAAAAAATCATTATTCCGAACCCTTCTACTCCCACACAGACTGAGAACCTTGACCCTAGCCTCTACAATAGAGGGGTATTGAGGGCTTTCCAACACACAATTGAGAATCACTTGCTCTGACAACTATCGTTCTCTCTGGTTGTAGTAACTGATAAAGAGACCGAGCAAATCCTGTCCATTAAAGGAAGGGATAACAACGGAGAGAGCAATTAAAAACAATTGTGAAACAACATGTGAGTGACTAATACACCAACAGAAGGATACAACTCCTTCCAATTGGCTCTGGTAACGCAATGTGGAGTTCCTGTGATCCACGTGGATACTATATAAGCAGGAGATGTCACTAGGAGTGTTGTTTGTCACTAGGACATCGTCAACCATTGTCTATGGTGTTGCATCAAGAAATCGGTGAAAACATTTGTTTCAGTTATTTTGTTACTGAAGAAACGTGTTGCTGCTGCCTGAAGAAGAAGAAATATGATGCTACTGCAAGGGTACTCCCTGGACTTGCTCGAGGACCAAGTACAACCTTACAAACCTTTCTTTCTGGATGCAGTGTTGTTAACACGGGTTTGCTATTTTCAAATATAGACGTTAACTTTTTTGTTTTCGCTATTTATATCTGTATCTGATTTCCCTATACACAATACATGACGGTATGTAGCTGCTATTGAACTTCTGAAGAAATTGACAGCATGCGAGAAGAACATCTAATGACTATAGGATTATGTATGTTGTCAATGTTGTGGGTAATAAACATTCTTTTTTATTATTAAAATATACATGGAAAAATCGTGTACTTCTTCCGCCTCCCTTGAGCCACCTACGTTTGGATCTCTGCATCCATAGAGTTTCTTCCAAGTCCAAAAGAAATCTAATGCCATCCTTCAAGGTATGATATGCACCATCATCATGCGCATCATGTGAAAGGGCAATGAATTGATCCTCTTTACATTTGATGGCTGCTTGTAGGTTCCTGAAGGTTCTTTTTTCCAAAACTGCATAATTTTTCTCAATAATTTAATTTTGGTGTGCATATTGTATCCACAATTACTGTACACTTGTGTATGGGACCAATGTTCCAAAATAAGAGTGAGGAACGTATGGTTTTTGGTCCAAAAACATTTGAAACGAAAGGGTTTGTAACCCCATGTGTTTAGGGTGGTCTGCATAAAGATAAGTGACGAGAAACTACATGCGCTAATCAAAGCACATGCTAGCAAGCAGTGCTTGTTCCATAGGTCTGTGTAAATGAAGCGGCCAAGTTTAGCCTTGTGTGCGCCGCGGTGCGGAAAATTAACACACACATTAAAGAACGACAAGAAAATTTGCAGTAGATATCGCGGAGGTATAACGTAGCGACAGAGATCGAAGAAGGCCAACACAAAAGTTGTCCAGCACTACCAAACAGTTTGTACAAGACCCAACCTACAGGAATGACAGCTACGCAACAACATCAAAACTAGATATAGTCTTAGCTGTTCAAGCGCCCATAAATAGTGATGATTCGTTAGTTCCTCCCAAAAAGTGGCGCGGAAAAATTTCTTGTAAGCCACACCTGTAGTCATGAAACGCAGGACATCAAACCCACAATTACCATCTGCTACTGCTGCCAGCCCTGCCAGAGCCCCGATTCCAGTTTGCACTCCCCCAACTCGCTCTGCCAGCAGAGGCAGATCGAGAAGACGACACACTGGTCGTATAGGGGTACCACCCTCTCACCTTGCTATAACCAGCAGTGCCAGCAACTGTTCTTTGATCTTCATGACCTGCTCCTTTTCGTACGAACGGCGCCCGAGGGTTATAGCCGTGGTACTCGTGCCATAGTGGCCGCTGTGTCATGTCCAAAGCCGTGATCGTCTACGCACAGAGGTGTTAGATCTATAAGACAGCGCCAAAACAAAGCAGCAAGTGGAAAGGAACACTCGCAAATTGGGGAAAAGCCATGGTATTACCTTATCCGGAATCTCGACTCCGTGCAGAAGCATAGGAACGTGGTCGTGAGAATCGGGGTTCATATAAACAGCACATCTGCGATTTGGAAGATGGCATTTAACTTGTTCGATAATGTTTAAGTTTCAGTTTACATGAGATGAATATTTTTTAAACTAACACAGCGCAAGTGGCAACTTACGCGGACTCATCCCCTTGGATATCTTCCATTCCCACTACTGGAGATGGGAAGTCACGTCTCTGCGACAGGGCACCATCAACTATATCCACGGGTGAGCAGAGGTAACCATTCATTTCATCCATGCAGAATTTAACCCTTGATACGTAGCAGAGATCCCATTTATATTAAAAGAACATTCTGGAACACAAGTCGCAGCAGCATATCGACCATATCGTTCGCAGGCCTTTTTTCATACCTGGATTCATCGGATAAGCTGCTGATAATTTGGGATGCTAAATTGTGGGACTTTGACATAAAGATTCTATCATTCCCGAAGCTGTTCCTGGCAATCTCCTCATCCTGTACAAGTCCATATTTTATCTTTATACAGTGGAAGGGAAAGTTGACACAAAAAAGCTTACAAACCTCGAGTTCTTTTTCAAGCTTTCGAGCCTCAGCAACGAGAAGACTTTCATCAATGAAGGGCAGCTTAACAATACCCTGCAGCGATTAACATTCACACGCATCAATCTCAGTGATGTCAACCTTTTCCATTAGGAAAATATACAAACAAGTGAGACTTACCAACAAGTGTATAACAACGTACCGTCCTACAATTCTCAACTAATCAGTCATAACTAGGGTGCTACATATCTCAACTAACGAGTTAAGAGACCGTGTGACAAAGGAATTGGTAAACTAACCAGAAACCAGTGTTATATATCTAGACAAACTTATTATATCTAGAAATAAGGACTCAAACTGAGTCTAGTGAACAAGGGGGAGAGAGAGGAAATGGATGGGGGGCTCAATCTAGGCTTATGCATAAGCAGCCTAAAAATTGCAAAAGTGATTTTGTTACCTGCCCTAGAAATCTCTTGCCATGTAGGTCAACTTCGAAATCTGAATTATCAGCCAATATTAGTTTGATACTTGGGAGGCACAATATAAGATGAAAGTTGGACGTACCATCTGGATAATATATAGCCAAAGTTGATTCCTTTGTGGTCATCAGGCGGCCGTATGCTTTTGGCAATATAAGGGCACTGCAATATTCGATTGAAGAAATTGTTATTAGTATGCTAACGGACATACTGATATAACAGAGAATCGAGATGTTTCACCTTCTTGGAGGAAGGACGGATAGGAGCTGTTCGAAAGGCTTAATCGGTGCCCCAATATTAAAAGATGCCGAGGACCAGGGCATTCCCTTTAAGTCCGAGGCAAACGGAGCACAGTGAAAGGGGTAAAACCTAGCAAAGGTTCATTTTAGGGCTACTCATACTACATAACTCAACTCTTAAATTAAATTTAAGCTGAAAATTTTCCAGTTTAAAATACCATTGCCACGATGCGACTCCTGAATAGTAATATGCAAGAATCCAGCACAGACCTTCTGTATATTTTTGTACCTGCAAATTCCATTTTGCTTAACATTTGACTATGCAGGGAAGATTACTAGCAATAAATCACTTAAACCATCAAAATATTGTTACTAATAGAATTCAACTCACGACTTCTTTTTCCGCAGCCGAATCTCTGACAAAGTTGTCAAGGAAAGTTTTTGTCTGTAATATCGATCCTCATAACCTGGATGACCCAGCATTATCTGATAGAGGAACATCAAAATTAGAAAGATTCGCTTAATTCAATAGTAAAAATGTTGTATTTTTAGAAGAAGTAATATTTAAAAAAGTTAAATACAACATCTAGTGAAAACAGACATGCTAGTCTACCTCGTCACTGTGAGGGGTCTCATGCTTAAAAATATCTTCTCTTGCCTGGCGGAGTTTTTTTAATGCCAGTTTTAGTTCTTTGGTGTTCGCAAGAACAAACTGTACAGAAGAAAGAAGAATGTATCAAGATAATACTACGATAATACAAAAAAAAAATTGGTAGAGATAGCAAGCCTTACTTCTGCTCTCTGTTCCTCTGAACTGTTTTCTTTGATGCTACATTTTTCTAGCATTAACGAGGTGAATTTCGCAGCCTGTGAAATGGACCCTGCTATAGCATGTGCTTCATCTTCTGAAATCAACAACTCCTACAATATTGGGTATATTTAATAATCTTCTTATCACACTTGAATCATCGAGGACCAAGTTCAATCTTCAAATACAAAAAAAATGAGGGGAAAAGGGAACAATTATGATGAACTTACCCTGCGACATGCTTCATAGTCACTTTCTTCCATCCTCTGCCTCGTTATCCTTTTTAAATTTGCCTAATAAAATAACAAAACGTGCAAGTTTGCCAGTGTAATATTTTAAAACAGAAATAAAACTTTATGAAGGTTAAATAACACACAGATTAGATGGTCAATAATAGTCATGACTGTTATAATAAGAATTTGACATATGAGATGCAAGCAGAATGTTAGTGAAGAAAAACCTGCATGAGGTTGTATCTTTTCATAAATATCTTAGTCTCGTAATGAGCAACTGCCTGAATAAATATCTCTACCCTTTCAACTTTCACAAACGCAGCCTTCTTCTCCATAAGCTGATCCACCAAATGACATACGTATTTAACACCATCAACAACTAAAGCAGACAATGTTCCAATAAAGTCGAAGATGCAAACTGACATTAATCTTACCCTTGTTATGTCAATAAGATATCCACCCATGTTTTTGAACTCTGCTTTATACACATGTACTAATAAATCGATTGCATTCTGGGAGACGGTGACAGACATTTAATAACTATGGTATAAAAATATTTAAATATAAAAAATCCAATGACCTCATTTATCTGTAGGGAAGGGAGATGGGGAAGGAAGTCATTGCCGGTAAAGAAAGACATGAAAACAAAATCATCAACAATCCGCTCAATGTCCATCTTGATTGCAACTTCTGGGATTGTAAATTCTTGTTCCAGATATTCCCTAAATGTCCAAATGTTGAGGAACTGCCAAATACAATAAAAATCAGTAAGACACTTGATCTAGCTAGATAGATGAAGAATGCACAACAGTACTGCACGCTCAGAAACTTCAACACAATACAATGACCTACAGCACTAGTGGAAATACAGGGGCATAACCTTAGTGATCAATGAAATAGGACAAATAAAATGTAACTTGTCGTCAGACTGTTAAAATCAAACAGAAACGACAATACTGAAAACCTAACATTTGCAGAAGTTATTTACTACCTAAACAAATAGCAAAATACAGAAACGCATGATATGGAGCATTATACATACATACATAATAACCTATTCAAGTCTACAAGCAATGGATATTAAAAATACAAAACACACTTTTTGTTACTGAAGAGTCCTGGCGTTATGAGTAGCTTGCAGGTCTAATTGTAAATATAATTTAGTAGAAATTGGGACAGTTTATGCCAAAGATATAATCAGTAGATGATATTGTGGAGATGAATTTGAATATGCATGCTTGATATGTTACTATGATCAAATGATAACATTCGTGTGAAAGTTTTGTGTATTTTCAAATAATTGTTTTACATTTCTTATTTAAGTGCCAACCATGAATTGAACCTAACTTAATATCATATCCAGTTATAAAAGAAAGAAAATTCATAACCATGTACAAATGTCTAGACAAATGACAAGTTCAACTTCATTCATTTCATGTCTGGTGAACTGATGTACGTAAAATCATTTATGCCCCCTCCCCCACAATAAGATGGAATGCTTTTTAGCATGAAGCTCTCTTGTAAATAAATTAGTTTTGTTATATTAAAAAGGAATTTTTTATAATATAAATGTATATAATGGCTATCTGTAGCATGTGTGTGTATAAGTGTGCATTTTGTTGTTAATCCTAAATCTAAGCCAAGGAACATTCCAAGAGAAACATACACATACATAGACCAATGCTAATATGAAAAATCAACTAAACCACATACGACCTTAAAAACAGAATGGAGCTTCTAGCATGGAATTGTCTTTAGCATGAAGCTCTCTTGTAAATAAATTAGTTTTGTTATATTAAAAAGGAATTTTTTATAATATAAATGTATATAATGGCTATCTGTAGCATGTGTGTGTATAAGTGTGCATTTTGTTGTTAATCCTAAATCTAAGCCAAGGAACATTCCAAGAGAAACATACACATACATAGACCAATGCTAATATGAAAAATCAACTAAACCACATACGACCTTAAAAACAGAATGGAGCTTCTAGCATGGAATTGTCTTTAGTTAGAATATTGTGAACTTGGAAAGTAATATAATATATACTAGTACAACCTTTTGAGTTTTGGACATCATTTTATGTTTATCCACATGCACATCCATGTAAATTCCACTTCATATGACGGGATCAATTCACATGTGAATTCTATGTCCATAGTGTAGTATTATCTAGGAAGCACGGATACGGATACGTATCCAATACGGGTACGGAGATACGGCAATTTTTTAAAATATAGGAAACAGGTACGTCATGGATACATCAATTTTTTAATATTTTTGAAAATAACCAATATATTTATTTAAAAATAGACGAAGACAATGAAATTTCATTCAAAAATCACAATATTTCTAAAGAAAATGGAAACCAATACCATAATATCAAACAATGATTTAAAAAGGGGTCTTTCATTCATATTAATGTGAGACAAGTTACAAAAAGACATGATAATATCATATTCTAAACCATTCACATTTCATGTATCATGTAACGTTGTGTTGTAAAGTAAGTTGTCATCTGTGATACCAAACTATCTTCTCTCATGTATAGCCAGCTACTGTGAAGCACGGATAAAGATACGGATATGGGTGTGGTACAGGGATACAACACTTTTCGAAAATATAAGATACGGGTACAACATGGATACAACAATTTTTTTAATATTTATTTTAAATATTAACAGAAAATACCAATTTCATTCTTAAATCACAATACAATAGGGATAGTTTAGAGTTGGAAGTCACATGGTTTTGGGATTTTGAGGGATCACACGAGTGATGCTCTCTTGTCTGCTAAATGGGTTGGTTGTATCTTGGCTGCATTGAGGTCATGTCCTTCTATTAAAAAAAAGAATACGACTTCAAGTAGTATTTGGTATGTATTAGAGAGTATCTAGGGAGTATTAGTATCAAATATGTATTAAGTACTGGTAGGACACCTATTTTGGAGTATCGGTGCTTCATAGGGGTGTACATAAGGATGGGGATGCAATGATTATCTTCAAAGGAGATGAAATAGATATTGTCTAGATAGAAATCCAGAATAAATCACAATGGATTTAGTCACCAAAACAAGAGGCATGTTAACCCAACAATACTAAATTGAAGCCTTTCATAGAATATGGAGGACATCAACGTGCATAAAACTTGCACCTTGACAGGGAAAGCATCCGGAAGTACCATGTAAAGGTGAATGAATTGGTTTGCAATAAAGAACAAACAAAAATCTAGATTACATATTGAAGTTCTTTAAAACGTGAAATCCCAAAAAACAAAGGGGATACAAAGAATAAAGAGAAGAAGGAAGATTGGCATTTAGCAAGAGCAATGGTGACAAACCTTGAACTACTTCAAGGAAGCAACTATGACAGCTTTGTTATAAGCTACTACTAAACAAAGAGAGTTGAGACATTAGCTGGTGTCAAATGCTAATCAAGCAATGTCATGTCCAGATTTTTTTTCTAGTTTTTACCGACTGGATATGGCAGGATACGGTTTAGGAGTATCCGATACGTATCTAGGAGTATCCATGGAGTATTGGTATCCAATACGTACCGGATATGGGTATGAAACCTGTTTTGGAGTATCTGTGCTTCATAGAGTATTATATGCTAGTAAACCAAAACCATGTATATTTTTTACAATTAAAGTTTCAAATCTAATGTATTCATGTAGACACTAAATCTATCACTAAAATACACCTAGAAGGACCAAAAATCAATCACCCAAATATGTGATATAGATTTGCAAATGCAAAAAACTTTTCGAAAACACCAAACAAAACAATAGTTTTTTGGTCGTAAGAAATATATCCTAGTTTCTTTTTTTTGAAGTGGGGAATTTCACCCCTATTCAAAGTAGCAGGAGAGAGAGAACACCATCAGCTACACCGAGGGTTATAATCCCTTCCTGTAGTGCCCCAACGAGTTCGTTGATATTCGAACCCGCAACCTGCACTTCACAAGCTGCAGGCTTGACCAACTGAGCTAGTTGGCAAGTGCATATAAGGGTTAAATTGAGGTTTTGTACTATTCAAATTTTCCTACTAATTAATATTGACAAAAATTGGTAATCATTTTCCTTTATTTCCCTATAATAAGTGGAATAAAATTAGAAACATGAATAGGGTTCCTTTTTTACAATACTAAGAAATTTTCATATGGCATGAAAAATGGGGGTATTTTCAATAATAGTTAGCAATGTAGATGTTTCAAGTGAAAACTCAAAAGGTGAAAAGAACATTCATCATGCTATAGTTAAAAGTTTCAACATGTCTTAGATTTTGAGAAAATACAGTAGGAGTCTATGCACTATTTTCAATGTTGCAAAATATTACTTTTTTGATGTGTCCTAATGTTAAAATACATTTGTAGAAAAGACAAACATTCTTTGAGAATGACCAATGTTAATCTCAAGATTTGAACATATCGATTTAACATCCTCATATGCAATTGACCTGACATACACTTAACTTTATATTTTTTTAAATACATGCAACTCCACCTAATATATTTCTAGCTTTATATATCCACACAAAAGGATGACATGAATGGGTAGGTAGATAAGTAAAAATGACACCATGGTGCAAGAACTCAATTGACAAGGAAAGTCCATTATGTTACAATCCAACATGCTTGAACCATCAAGCTAGCACCATATTAGAGTACCATTGCACCCCAAGCATGGAGAATCCATGCAAAATTATAAAATGTGAAAAAAACTAACATTGTGCACTTTGACAGAGAAAGTATTAAGGGTATAGCACGCTGACAAAAATATTTCTCAACATAGACAATTTTTTAAAACACAACACTTAAGATCTAACTAAGTGTGAAAATGCCAATATGTTTGGCACTTTTAATTGAAAACGAAATAACATAAGTGGGAGAGTGCCAGAGCGAGTGTTTCTTTTAACCTTCACATATGGGAGAAAGTGATGTTTATTTAGGTGAATTCCCTCTTTTTTCCATTTTTCTATTAATAGAGTCAAACGAAATGGCATTTTAACATAAAATTGGAGTATATGATGAACCCAACAATTTTTCTATGGGATGATTTATAAGAATGCACCATATATAAACAAAAATAAGAAGAGAGTAATTGTTATTTTGTTCTATAAAAAAGATCCAATGGCTCCTAATAATAGGACCCATGCTACAGAAAAGGTGTCACTCAACACCAACCCCTTTGACATGAAAACACACGTGATGTTTTCTCAAGAAAGTGGGCTACTTTTGGAATTACTTTTTTGTACGCTTTACCCATTTTTTTACTCAAACTGCTCTTTTTGTTTTTTTCTCTTATAATAATATGAGGTAACATATCATGGTTTTTGAGATTCAAGTCAATTATGTTAACATAGCTAGCATTATATTCAGTGTATCCCAATATGACAATTTATACTATTAATATGTAGTCATCTAGAAAAAGGGTCATCCTAATTCATAATCTAAATTAATTTTATAACCAAATTGGGTTGGTAACCTTTGATTATGTGCGATTTGGCTTTTAGGAATTGAAATTCCTGAAAAAGATGACGCCATTGGTTTGAAGGCATGAACAATCCAAGATTTTATGTTTATTTTTCCTTCAATTTAGTAATCTAGATCATGTGATGTTTTCATTCATTTATTCCAAAACATACAAAAAAAGATGTCTCCAACAAAAAATGACACATCCATTTAGAGTTTCCAATGTCTAACTTTTTGTGCATTTTCAAATGTAAAAAGTATGTAAATTGTTTCACAAACTTTATTTACAAAATCATAGTCAGTTGTATCAGTGTGTCCCTGACGTCAAGGATGTGGCAGCCATTTGGTGAATTGTTGACGTTCGACTGAGAGGTCACATGATCGAAACCCTCACGGGTTGAATGAATCACTATTTTTTCTAAACAAAAGAACGTGCCCCGGATGTGTTGCGTGATAGATGCAACCCATGATGCTAGGACAGTCTCACCATTTAATGAATATTCCATTCCAAATATGCTATTTCTTATAGCCTCCACAACTATAAGTGACAAGTCTGTTAATAAAATTTGATAACCCGTTATATGAAGATGTTTACTGACACGACTATTACGATTATAGAATCACACATGACAAGCTTCACAATCTACATTCTATCACTCAAAGAAATAGTCATTAGTGTTAAGCTTTTCGCAAGTACATAAAACACATGTAGTTTCTAATTAATTAAGAGTTAACTAGAGATCGATATCATATCATTGTACTATTGTTTGATACCTGTAATGGCTTCATCCCACCCTTTTGGGCTATCGCCTTCTGCACAGACGGGTTTGATTTCAATCTTTCCAGGATCCGAGCTGAGAGGCTCTCCTTACTAGCTAATGACAGCTCTTGAGTACCTTTAGCGGAATCATCCAGCTATGTAAAATAGAGGTGCAAATGAGATATTACGACGAACAAAATTCACGAATAAAGGCAGTTTCTACACAATTTGGGATATATGAGGAAGGTCGACCATCCCATGCATGTACTGACCTCTCTGAGTATGGAGATATGCAGCTCATGCGTAGCTAATGCGAGAAAAATGAGATCAGCATCCTGCAAGGGAACAGGTACAGCCGAAGAGAATTTGTTATATGCCAACGCAGTAGTGCTGCTTGAGTCAACATAAACACGCATGTATATACTCACCGACCCATACAGGCAGTGGCGCGTGTTGGGGTCGTACCCAGGTAGATTTCTTTGAAGCCTTATGAAGGCCATGGCCTTGTGCTCTCCTTCGCCAGGGACGTTCATGTCGGACAGGATGACCTTCAAGTTCTTCCAGCCGGGGTGGCTGTTCAACCTGGACCGTATGTAGTACTCCAGAGCTCGGGTCAGCCGGGCCATGAAGGCAGTACCCGGGGTGACTATGTTTGAGTCAGCGAGTTGTGTCTTTGCCTTGGGCAGCACTGGCTTGCCCTTCAGGTGGAACTCCCGCCGGAGCCTCTCCTCCTCAGCCTCCTGTGTGTGAACAAGTTCCAACCATGATTAGATCAGTTCTTTTAACAAACTTGTTACTGCGCAAAATAATACTGCGTACGGCAAGCTCGGCCTCTTTCGCAGCCCGGAACCTCTTGCAGCGCTGATGGTTCATCTTAGCCCTAGGGGTCACGCCGTCTGCATAAAATTGGGGGATCCGCATACAGCTGAGAGTACGTCCAGATTGGCATGATAAAAGCAACCACAGACATTATATCGCTCACCCATTGCCATGTAGAGCAGCTTCCTTGGTCTGACAACGCGGAAGATGCGATCGATGTGCAGGAACATGGCCGTGAACACCTCCTCTTCGGTTGTGGGAGGGAAGAGCTGCAGATGTAAGCATGTTTATGGTTGAAGCAGAGGGGTTTGATGTAAATCCAAAAGGACGAAGCCCGTTGATAAGCTCGCGATACCTGATCATCCTGGTGGAAGCACGGATTGATGATCCTGTTCATGTCGAGGTACAGGTTGTCAAATGGTCCATTGGGAGGCGTAGAGGAAGTTGCATCCCACCAGTCGGAGTCGTCGCCGACGCTGGGTTCCTCCTCCTCCACGGCCCGCACCACCGCCTTGGGGTATCTTGACACCAACCACCTGTAGAAAGACGGCACGCCCATGGCTGCTACCTATGTGGGGATATACGATCTCCTCTCCCTTGTCCTTTAACCAGTAGTGGTAAGTAACTAAACGCCTTCCAATCTCCTCAAACTCCTCTATTCTCTTGAACCCTACGGGAAAACGCTGAGCGTCCCGCCTTTCTCTGAGCCGTATATGAACGGCGAGAGGGAGCTCAAAGGGCGGTGATGTATACAATCGAGGAGTTGCAGGAATCACTCTCGGCAAGCTCTTATTGGAGGGAAAAAAGACTCTTGGTGATGTGACTCCAGCATCCACCCCTGTATCTTCGTCATCGATGCTGACTATTCTCGAGAAATATCCATAATGGCCACAGCCGCTACTATGAAACAATGATATTTATATATTTAGATTTAAGGAAAAATATTCATGCATTCAAAGTTGCACTTATATTACGGGAACACTCCCACCAAGATCATTTTAGCACACTACATGACGCTTCTATACTATATAGGAAAGTGCGTGGAGGGTCTTCGTTGCAATTTTTGCCAGCATTTTTGTAAATTACAATCTGGTCCTTAGCCTACAACGGTTCTTACGTCTTCGCCCACCGACTTCAGTTCTTTGCAACTCTCACAATGACTCTTCTGTCTTCGTCCACCGACTTGGCAAGACAAGGCTGCCTGGTGGTGCTTCGTTGCTTCTGCAGTACGTAGCAGCTTTCCTACGATTGAGAAGATGCCATCACAACAACCGAGCAGGTGAGTATCCACAATTTATTTCCGATGTTGTTGCCGCTACCACCATTGGTACCGGGCTTGATGGCGGGATGTTGGGTCTCCTCCATTTTTGGTGGTTTCTTCTTCGTCGGTCCTCTCTTCTTCCCTATGCCGGTTGGTCTCTCTCTGTATTTATCGGCGAGGGAAGGCAACTCAGAAGGATGAAAAGGATGATAGGTTATTAACCTTTTTCCTTTCCTCAGTTTTCCTTTTCTCGCTTATCCCTTCCCCCTTTTCACCCGATAGAATGAAGAAAGGTGGCGCCCAGACCAAGCTGAGCGGCCGCAGCAGAGGAGGAGCCAGAGGGTGATTTTTGGGCTCCTGCTTCGATCCAGCGGCCGACTTGCTTCCTTCTTCTCTTCCTTTCTTTCTCGCTCCAGTCCGCAGCCCCGACCAGCCCTTGCGGCGCCGGCCAGCAGCAGCTGCCCTAGCTGCTTGGACGGACGGCCAGTAGCTACAGCTACGCAAGGCAGCAGCTGGAAGCCTTTAGGGCGCATCCAACAATCCGGTCCATCACCTTGGAGGCCGACCTTGAGGTTCTAACAGGAACCCGCAGCTTCTAGCTGTCCTCCATCCACTTTCCACTTTCCTGTCCTCGCAAGCACACAGGTGCTCCCTCTTATCTTCCACTGGTGAAGGGGACCAAAGTTTTCTTCGGAATTTCTGATAGCAGAAAGAGGAATTTTACGGAGCAGTGTTTCAGCCACGATCCACACTATCTCTACTCCTTGTCTGTGACTTCTGCATGATCTGGCACCATCGTTCTCATCACCAGCCTCCCTTTAAGGCTTGGCTTTCTTAGCAATGACATAATCATCATGATTTCTTTTTCAAGAAAGATTTTTGGGGTCTCGATAGACCCAAGTTACTACTGTAATAAACAAAATAGGAGCAGATTCTTTCTCATAAATTTACAGTGTGTGTGTTTTCCTATATTTCTTCATGTCACTGCTATCTCTGTACTTCTTCTCCTTTCTCTTCCTCTTCATTACTATTGTAACCAGCTCCTCAGGTTCTGCCTTGGATTCTCTGGTATCAGCCATGTCATCTGTACAATCTTTGGAATATCTCTGATCTATTCTGATCTCATAAGAAGGCGCATGGTCCAGATACTAACCATTGGCAACAGAAGGTATCATGTAATCTGAGGTTTCTTGTGCAATTTTCACCATCATTTTTTGAAAATATAAATTGGTCCTTAGCTTTGATATCCTTAGTGTGTGAGTACCCATTGGGAGATTTTTTCAAAGCATACAATCCCTACTTGGGAGATTTTTTCTGTGAGCATCCACTGAGAATTAAACAACTGTAATATGGAATTGCTGACAGAGGTATTCAGATGCAAGTAAAAGTATCACATACATAAATACCATCCGCTTAAAAATCCTGCTTAGAAGTTAATAACCTTTTATGTAGGAATATACTCGTGTTATTCCTATGCAAAAATTTATTTTAATTTGCTACTATGGGCCACTCTCTCTAACCTTCTTAGTTATTTTATTCCTTCTTTTGAAGGAAAGGAAAAGACTTGAGTCAATTAAAGTGTATCAAGAATGCATATGTCAGAGTGTTGCTATGAAACTGGTTTTGATGTATACACTCATGAGCCATACCTACAATTATATAATTGTGACTGCATTAGTTTCAATCAATTAAATGTGTTTTTATTGAGTCTATTGTAACCTTCAGGCTTACTTACGAGCAGTATTATGTATTGGTACTAAATGGAATCACTTATTGATTATGAAATAAAATTTCTGATTAAATATTGGTACAAATTTACTTATGCTTTCTCCTGTTTCAAACCTTAAGAGTGAAAATGATGATCATTTCTTCTGCTCTAACTTTGGTATTTTCAATCATCTATGATGAGCAACTAATCAACATACATATTTAAATATAATCCAATTTTTAATCAGCAATTGAGTAGCTAATATAGCTTTGTATATAGATAATACGATGACTGCAATTTTCTATATTGAGATTCTTATTGCTATTTATTCAGTAATTATTTTAATGAAGTTCCTTGTTTGTATTTTGATTTCAGTTGGAGAAAACTGCTATACTATTCAGACCAAAGTTGAGTGTAGCTGGAATTAGTGGTTACACTGGTCTCTATGACTATACATGCATTTGCAAGGTAATGTCATTTGACAATTTTCTTGACACAGTATTCTTTGTTTAATTTTCTTTCTTTGCAATCTGATTTTGATTTATATCTATAATAATTGCCAAGTCTATAAAAATCACAAAGCTATCTTAGTTAGTATGACAAATATCAATGGTCTGGTTACTGATGGTATTATTTGATCCCCTTCTAACTATGCATTTAAGACCAAGATACATTCAACGTTTGAAATTTATTATGTTTAATATATTTTCCTTATGTGAGTTTGTTTTTCGTGCTATTCTTACATCTATTTTCTTTAACTTAGATCTTAATATGTGGATTTCTGAACTAAACCCTCCTGACAATTGATCACAGTCAGTTTCATATTTACTTTAAAGTAGCTAACAAACATTTCAGTTTTGGACTAAAACGTAGTAACATTATTATAAATGCTTGCACCAACCTATACGAAAACGTAGTAACATTATTATAAATGCTTGCACCAACCCATAAACCTGATAGGTCGCTTATGTTTTAATAGAAAAAGGGTTGTTGTTGGCTAAAGTTGATCACTGACCTGGCTATATGAATACATGTGTTCTACGATGTTGTTACAAATTTTTGATCCTAGATTTCTTATTACAAAAAAAATTGCAGGATAATGATGAACAAAAACTTTGTCTGCTATGAAATTGGTTTTGATGTATACAAAAACCACAAAGCTATCTTAGTTAGTATGACAAATATCAATGGTCTGGTTACTGATGGTATTATTTCATCCCCTTCTAACTATGTATTTAAGACCAAGATACATTCAACGTTTGCAATCTATTATGTTTAATATATTTTCCTTATGTGAGTTTGTTTTTTGTGCTATTCTTACATCTATTTTCTTTAACTTAGATCTTAATATGCGGATTTCTAAACTAAACCCTCCTGACAATTGATCACGGTCAGTTTCATATTTACTTTAAAGTAGCTAACAAACATTTCAGTTTTGGACTAAAACGTAGTAACATTACTATAAATGCTTGCACCAACCTATACCAAAACGTAGTAACATTATTATAAATGCTTGCACCAACCCATAAACCTGATAGGTCGCTTATGTTTTAATAGAAAAAAGGGTTGTTGTTGGCTAAAGTTGATCACTGACCTGGCTATATGAATACATGTGTTCTACGCTGCTGTTACAAATTTTTTATCCTAGATTTCTTATTACAACAAAAATTGCAGGATAATGATGAACAAAAACTTTGTCTGCTATGAAATTGGTTTTGATGTATACACTCATGAGCCATACCTATAATTATATAATTGTGGCTGCATTAGTTTCAATCAATTAAATGTGTTTTTATTGAGTCTATTGTAACCTTCAGGCTTACTTACGAGTAGTATTATGTATTGGTACTAAATGGAATCATTTATTGATTATGAAATAAAATTTCTGATTAAATATTGGTACAAATGTACTTATGCTTTCTCCTGTTTCAAACCGTAAGAGTGAAAATGACGATCATTTCTTCTCCTCTAACTTTGGTATTTTCAATCATCTATGATGAGCAAATAATCAACATACATATTTAAATATAATCCAATTTTTAATCACCAATTGAGTAGCTAATATAGCTTTGTATATAGATAATACGATGACTGCAGTTTTCTATATTGAGATTCTTATTGCTATTTAGTCAGTAATTATTTTACTCAAGTTCCTTGTTTGTATTTTGATTTCAGTTGGAGAAAAGTGCTATACTATTCAGACCAAAGTTTAGTGTAGCTGGAATTAGTCGTTACACTGGTCTCTATGACTATACATGCATTTGCAAGGTGATGCCATTTGACAATTTTCTTGACACAATATTCTTTATTTAATTTTCTTTCTTTGCAATCTGATTTTGATTTATATCTATAACAATTGTCAAGTCTGTAAAAATTACAAAGCTATCTTAGTTAGTATGACAAATATTAATGGTCTGGTTAGTGCTGGTATTATTTCATCCCCTTCTAACTTTGCATTTAAGACCAAGATAAATTCAACATTTGCAATTTATTATGTTTAATATATTTTCCTTATGTGAGTTTGTTTTTCGTGCTATTCTTACATCTATTTTCTTTAACTTAGATCTTAATATGTGGATTTCTGCACGATCAGTTTCATATTTACTTTAAAGTAGCTAACAAACATTTCAGTTTTGGACTAAAACATAGTAACATTATTATAAATGCTTGCACCAACCCATACCAAAACATAGTAACATTATTATAAATGCTTGCACCAACCCATAAACCTGATAGGTCGCTTATGTTTTCATAGAAAAAGGGTTGTTGTTGGCTAAAGTTGATCATGACCTGGCTATATGAATACATGTGTTCTACGCTGTTGTTACAAATTTTTGATCCTAGATTTCTTATTACAAAAAAAAATGCAGGATAACGATGAACATGCCTTCAGGAGGGTAACTGCTACTATGACCGTTGGGATGCACATTTCATCGTTGTTCACTAATAGGATGTAATTGAATTTTTCATGGAAGTCATTTTCTTTAACTGTAATTGCTTTCTTGGAAAATGAATTCCTGGCTATTCGTTTGAAACAACTTTTTGGAAAATAGATAGGTTAATTTGGATCGTTGACAAGAGATTGGGGAGAGAGTTTATTTGTTTGGGGATGAGTTGCCACAGCCATCGCATTGGGTGAGGAAACATCTGTTTAATGAAAAGGATACATCAGAAGGATTAGTCCTGCAGCTTCAGTTTTCTGCGGATTTGAAACTTCGGAACGGAGATCAAAATCTTAAATATGAAGCTTTTTCACATTAAGTGTGGTCGGCTGTACTTGGAACAGAAACAGTAAAGTGGACATGTTAATATAATGTATATACATAAATAACTATCAGTACAACTGAATTATCTACTTTGTTTTTGGTTCGTTTTAGTTTTTGATGCTACATCTGTGTATGAAACTATTGTCGATTGGATCTGGTCTCCATTTCTATTTTACTGGTTCCTTTTGGTGGCTTTGAATAATTAATCAATTTTGGCCGAATGATGGGTTCTTCAGAATTTTGATGATTAGCATCGATCTGACAGAAGTCTTGCTTCTCACTTTGCAGTCAAAATAATTTGTAAGATAATTGATTGTTCTCACATCCGTGCGTAGCACGGGTTTTAGTCTAGTTATATCAATTTGTAGCGTCTTCATGAGTCACATGTATGCAATTGCTCTAATACTTATTATATACCACAAAATCAAATCCATATGCCCAATCGCCAGCTTTTATTTCCTCTCCCACTAATTCGTTTGCTTAATTTTTAATTCGAGTTTGTTATTTTCTGCCTATTATGGAGTAGATATCTATACTATACTAGTAAATGACACGTGCTAAGCGAGTGTATTACAATTAAGTTTATTAAATACATGACTAAATCACATAAGATAGTGTATTTTTTCATCTATTTTTTTCTATATACGTGTATCTTTAATTTTATCTTTAATGATACACCAACACACTATTAAGAATATGATAGTTATCAAAAAAACATACCATCGACTTATTTTGATGTGGCAAACTTTTTAAAATAAAAATTGGTCTACGTCAACAATATTAAAATATGAAATTTAACTATGATTAAGACTCAAAATAATTTACATATAATTCTAAGAGAGAATAATTCAATTAAAAATCACTTGACCACCTCCATTATGGAGTGTGTCATTCCAAAAAATTACCTATGTTTCACGTCTTTGCGTGGAATACTATAAAAACAACAAATAAACAATATAAAATGTAATGTGATCAACAACAGAAGGACTAAGTATATAAGTGAGTTGTGAGTTGACGGTCAACCAGGTCAATAAAATTTAAACTCAAAATCATTGGGTTCATATTAGTACTTGTAGTCATTGCATACAACTCTTTAAAAGAGAACAATTAACTTCCAACTGACATTCATATTGTACTGTGTCACTAACCAAAATATATTTGAATCTTACCTTTAACGACTAGAAAATTAACTCAAATATTGAAAACATTTTGTCAAATATTATGGTTTCAAAGAAGTTGGAATTCACTCAAGTTTAATTTGTATTTACAATACTTTACATAAAAACCCTCTAAAAAGTGGACATAACTACTAACAACCAATTAACTCCTTCCAACCAATAGTGTGTCATTATTTAAATTATACCTACTCCCCCTCAATGGAATGTGCATGTTCACTGCTAAAAAGAAAAAATAACATGAAATACAACACAATCAAAAGCACATATTAAGTAAGTCGATGAACATATTAGCAATCCAGACCAAAAAAAATTATAGCTATAGTGTTTCATTTGCACAATTATCTATGTACGGCCCGCACCACCGCCTTGGGGTATCTTGACACCAACCACCTGTCGAAAGACGGCACGCCCATGGCTGCTACCTAGGTGGGGATATACGATCCCCTCTCCTTGTCCTTTAACCAGTAGTGGTAAGTAACTAAACGCCTTCCAATCTCCTCAAACTCCTCTATTCTCTTGAACTGTTAGGATTGAGTCGAGCACTTCTCGTGATGGAGGAGCTGTGAGGGTGCCGGCGGCGAGACCCTATGGTGGCGGCTACAGAATGGGGATGAGGAGACGAGAAAGCAGAGAGATGAGAATAATTCAAGAAGCAAAAGCAAGATGCCGCTCTTGTGTACGAGTCCTTCCAGCTGGCCCAACGACCTTCTACACAACATTCTTAACCATATCACAAGTACTATGATTGGACATATGATGTATATGAATGTAATATGATGTATGTCAATGATATATCAAAGTGGTTTTTGAAGATATGACAATTTTTGCATAAAATCATGGTGCTCTGGCCATGCGTTTACAATGTAAACACTACAATTGAATATTGAATAAATATTACCATGTGTTACACTTTGTATTTTGTCATATGATGATACCATTGTTGTTGTATTAATGTTGTATGTTTAAAAATATGGGTGGCCAAATGGAAATGACATTCAATTCTGCTAGCTACAAATGGTTCGTTGATACAAGGTATAGATCGGTCTTACATAATTTTTTATTCTATTGGTGAAGGATTGTGCTAGTATTGGTAAGGGATAAGGCCTCACCAACCATTATTGCTCACCAAGATTTTGCCGAAGGTACGCTGGTCAAGGATTGACCATGACCACCAACATATTGGTCAAGAATTTGCATGTATTGGTCAGGGATTTGGTCCTAGACTTTGACAAGTTTTGTAATAGTGACCATCCTTCTAGCTAGGATTTTAGTCGGGAACCGGGAAGCCATTGCCCAATCCCAGTTTTTTTTTGGGGGGGGGGGGAGGGGCAGTGCTCTTGTCGGCAGCTCTCCATGGAAAGGCTTCAGTGGTGAGCAGTGGATTATAGGGTGTACCTTGACGTGTACGGGTAGCTCCAGATGGTAAGCCACTGCCCCAATTCTTGCTCCCACCTTGAAAGGCCCAAAGTAGCGTGCTGCAAACTTCCGATAAGCCCTGCATAACACGGTTTGTTGGCGATATGGTTGTAGTTTTAGCCAGACCCAGTCTCCCACTACGTACTCCCTTTCCTTTTGTCTCTTGTCAGCTTGTTTCTTCATCCTTTCCTTAGCCCTTTCCAGATTCACCTTTAGGCGACGCAGAATCCATTCTCGAGCCTTGAGCAATTCTTCCACAGTCGGGGATGCTACGGAACCCACCTCGTGTGAAATGATGGTTGGGGGAGCTTGGACATATACTACTTCAAACGGAGTAAATCCATGGGCTGAGTGTTGGGTGTGTTGTACCAGAATTCCGCCCATGGTAGCCAACGAAGCCAATCTCGAGGTTGTTGATTGTAGAAGCATCGCAAGTAAGTTGCGAGGCAGTAGTTGAGGACCTCAGTTTGACCGTCTGACTGAGAGTGGTACGCGGAGCTGCGACACAGCTCTGTCCCACTCTGGCGAAATAGCTCATTCCAAAATTTGCTAGTGAAGATCGGGTCACGATCTGATATTATGCTCGTCAGAATGTCGTGGAGCTGAACTATCTCAGAGATGAATGCCTCTGCTACTGTCACTGTCGTGTAGGGGTGTCTGATGGTGACGAAGTGGCCATACTTGGACAACATGTCCACCACGACGAAGATTGTGGATTTCCCTTTAACGCTTGGCAATCCGTCGATGAAGTCCATCGATATTCCTTCCCAAATTGATTCTAGAGGTGGTATTAGCTGTAACAGTCAAGCAGGAGATTTGGCTTCATATTTGTTCTGTTGGCAAATGACACATTCTTTTACCATCTCTTTGACCTTCTTCTTCAGCCCTGTCATAAGAAATCTCATTTGATTCTACGTAAAGTCTTGGTAAAGCCAGAGTGCCCCCCAACTTTCGAGGTGTGACTTTCTTCAAAAATATTTACAATTAGTGCAGATTGTGAACTCAAGTACAACCTCCCCTTGTAGTAGAGAAGGTACTCCCTCCTAAAATATTGGTTTGGGTCGAATTTTCCTTCCTCCCAATCTTGAATCATCCTTTTCAGCTCGTCCAGGGTTTGATATTCCTTACGAGCTAGCTCCAACCAGTCTGAAACTACTGTCGAGATTCCCCACATCTCTGGTTCTTCCTCACAGCGTGATAAGGCATCTTCTGCCAAGTTGGTGTTTCCATTCTGGTATTCAACTACGAATGAATACCCAGTAGTTTGTGGAGCCATTTCTCATGTGTGGGGGTGTGTATCTTCTGCTCCAGTAAGCATTTGAGGCTTTTGTGGTCTGTCTTGATCATGAACTCCACGCCCAACAAGTAGGCCCTCCATTTCTTGATACACTCCACTATGGCGAGGAATTCCTTCTCGTATGTGGATAGCCCCAGTTGTTTTCCCTTAAGGACCCGACTGTAGTATGCTTTGGGGTGACGGTGTTGGGAAAGAACCCCACTAATGCTCTGTCCGAAGGCGTCGCTCTCCATCACAAATGGCTTGGGAAAATCCGGTAGGGCCAGGACTGGTGCGGTGGTCAAGGCCTCCTTCAGCTGTGTGAAAGCCTTCTCCTCTTACTCACTCCATCAGAAGGTGTCCTTCTTGAGCAGGCTCGTTAGAGGTTCCTGCGATGATGGGGAAATGGCGGATAAACTTTCGGTAGTAGCCGACGAGTCCCAAGAATCCCCTTAGGTGCTTCAGTGTTTTCGGGATTGGCCACTTCAACACATCCTGGACCTTCTCTTGCTCCATGGCTACTCCTTTTTCTGAGACGACATGCCCCAGGTAGTGTACCTCTTATACTGCGAAGCAACACTTCCCTTGTTTTGCGAACAACTTATTCTTCTTCAACAGTGTTTGAACCTCGTGGAGATGCACCAAGTTTTCCTCCAATGGCCTGCTATAAATGAGTATGTCGTCAAAAAACACCAGAACGTACCTCCTTAACATTGGGCGGAACAGTTCGTTCATCAGATGTTGGAATGTTGCCAGAGCATTTGTTAATCCAAAGGGCATCACAATGAATTCGTAGTGACCTTCATGCGTCCGGAAGGCCGTCTTTGGAATGTCTGACTCAAACACCCAGATCTGGTGGTACCCTAATCGCAGGTCCATCTTGGAGAACCATTTGGCTCCCGTCAATTCGTCGAGCAGCTCATTGATAATGGATTTTGGGTGCTTATCTTTGATGGTGTGCTGGTTGAGGGCTCGACAGTCAACACAGAAACACCAGGAGCCGTCATGCTTCTTTACCAGCAAGACCGGTGAGGAAAAGGGGCTGTTATTGGGGCGAATGAGGCCCTGGTCTCTCATGTCTTTCACTTGCCTCTCAATTTCATTTTTCTGGGTGTGAGTGTAGCGATATGGCGGAATGGCTATGGCCCTCGCCTCATCTTTAAGGGGGATCTGGTGATCCACTGTGCAGAGTGGGGGAAGCTCCTGGGGTATCCCGAACACTGCTTGGAATTTTGAGAGTAAGTCTCTTACGATTCTGTGCCCTTCTTCCTCCGGTGGTTCCTACTTGGCTAACAGGTCGTGGAGGTACAACATCATTACGCAGGAGGCTCCCTGTAGCTCATGTGGAAGCTCCTCAAAGTCTATCTCCTTGATCTCATGTGGGCTAGTTCCTTGTATTTTGTATTCCTCTCCCCCTTCTCCGAAAGGGATCACCTTGGTCTGATAGTTTTGTGTTACTACTCCTAGATTCTCGAGTCAGGCGATGCCCAAAATTAGTTGTCTACATCCCAGGGGAAGAACATACGCCTGTACATTAGTGTGGTACCCTTGGATGGCTACTCGGCAGCTGGGCAGATACCCTTTGGTGCGTAGGATACCTCCTCCTCCCACCTCTATTGTCATCCCATTGGAGCTCTGGACATCCATCCCCCATTCATGGACCAGGCTATAGTCGATGAAATTATGGGTGTCTCCCGAGTCCACAAAAATGAGGCTCTGGTTGCCCTCTACTAGCCCCCATACTTTAAATTGTTTGGTCATCACCTCGCCCGTCACTTATTGGAGGGAGATAATGCTTAATTTGGGCTCCTCTTCTTCCTCCTCTTCCCCCTCCCCCTCGCTACCTCCCCCTGCACTGACAATATCTCCCATCCACCTTCATCGTCATTGCAAACTAGACACAACAGCTTACCCTTGCAGTGGTGGCCTGGTAGGAACTTCTGGTGGCAGTGAAAGCAAAGGCCCTTGTCCCGTCTTTCTTCCTTCGTTAATTGCTTCACCAGTGGTGGTCCGGATCCACCTATTGTTTCCACTGTCTGCAGCTTTGTGGACTCCGTCCTAGTCCTCCCACTACCCAATAGATCTCTCCTCATGAGGTAGCACTTCTTCTCCGTCGTCGTCGCCTTGTCGAAGAGGTCGAGGAGGTTCTCATATCCTAAACACTTTAGTTCTTCCTTGATTTTGACCTTGAGTCCCCCTTTGTAGATGGGACAAAGGAACTCTTTCGGCATCAGTGGGAAACGATTCATCCACTTCTCAAAGTCGTGTTGGTAATCCCACACGGTTCCAGTTTGCGTGAGGTGTGTCATGGGGCCGATGGGGCCGTCCTCTGGCTCCGTCCCAAAGTGCTTCTATAATGTGACTTGCAACTCTGCCCACGAACTTAGCTTCCCCGCTACCTCATACCAATCGAACCAGTTTAATGCCTCCCCTCGTAGGTATGAAGCCACCGTTCAAAGTGCGGATTTGTCTAATGCTGGTGGGTTTTCATCAAAATACCTCCGTGCGCAGCGAATCCAGTCGGTGGGATCTTCCATTCTACCATATGTCAGTAGATGAACGTGATTACACCACTGGACTATCATGGACCCCTCCGGACTGGTCCCCTTGCAAGCTGAGGTGTTTTCCAACTTCTCCATCTAGGACTCCATTGTCTTCTTCCAGTCGGCTAGCTGTTCGATCTAGGACATCATTTGTGTCATCAAGGCTTTTAGCTTTTCCGGTGGTGTTTCTCCTTCGATGGCTCTTTTCGTGGCATCATCCACTGAGTCTGCCATCTCATTTTTAGAAGATGAAGTGGAGTCGTCTATGTATAGACTACCACGGATGATGGGGGGTGAATTAGGCAGCGGTAGAAGGGGTGGGTGCTCTGATACCAAAATGTTAGGATTGAGCCGAGCACTTCTCCTAATGGAGGAGTTGTGAGGGTGCCGACGGCGAGACCCTATGGTGGCGGCTAGGGAATGGGGATGAGGAGATAAGAAAGTAGAGAGATGAGAATAATTCAAGAAGTAAAAGCAAGATGTCGCTCTTGTGTACGAGTCCTTCTATTAATAGCCATCCTGACAGCCAATTGGCCCAACGACCTTTGTAACATCCCTGACTGGGTTATGCTTTAACCCTAGATGTTTTGCTTAATAAATTTAATTATATGCTTGCTCTTATCTCTTGAAAAGTAACTAATGCCCAAGAGGAACTTATGTTTCAATATTATTCCTTTTTGAATAATGTTGAAAATAATGTTTTGCCCATTTTGGACTAAAGTGCAAATTACCCAAGTTGAAAGGTTAACTTGCAAATGTTACATGATAAATGTTCCTCAAGTGTTGAAGCATCATAAGAATGAGAATGATGCAGAGGTATGGCTTGTGAAAGCATGAGCACCAAGAAAGAGCTTATAAAGCAATGTTTGCGCATTAAAACCTAGTTTTAGTGTAATGTGCAATTTACCCAAAACCTAGCGTTCAATATGCAAAATATCACTTGTAGAGAGTCCCTAATGTTTCTTGATATCAATTAGAGACAAGAAAATTAGAAGGGCATCTCATTTGAATCTCTTTGGAGGAGAAAGAATCTTGATATTAAAATAATCAAGATTTAGGCATAATTGAAACCCTAATTCAATTTAATGCAAAAATAAATATATTAATTGAATTTCCCTTCAACCGAAAATGTGATGGTTGAATTTTCATAAGTGTGAACGTACTTGTTCCTTGCAAAGGCAATGAAATATCTAAAGTAAGTGGAAAGCCCACTCACATTAGTTAAAGAAAAAGTAATATCCACTCAATTTTGGATATTATTATTATAATGGTTAAGGTGCTTAATTTGTTTTCTTTTAATTCATGGATAATGAAGAGGAATTACAAGGTGGGGGCGATGGCTTCGTATGGAAGGGATTGAGGGGAGTATGTGGCACTAATTTTGGGAGTTGAAGGAATTATTTATTACTTTCTCTCTCATTGAAATTCCCTTATATACATCCCATTTTCAACCCACATGAAAGGCGTTTTCGACCCTTCTTTCTTTCCTTGCTTTGGACGTGCACAAGGGAGATTAGGAGAAACAAGAGGACGTGCCCCAACCTATAGGTAAGGTCCATAGTCATCTTCAACCTTGATTTCATGGTGGAAATCGAAATTCAATGCTTAATTTCTTCTTTTCTTCATTCAATCTTCAGCTCTAGCCATTCATTTCACTCAAAGACTTGAGGACGAGCCTTTGGAAGTTGAGGAAGCTTCATTCACCATTTAGAATGTGAAGCTTGAAGCTTAGATTCAATTTTAAAGGTGGGTTATATAACTTGAACCCTTAAATGTCATTATTGCTTGCAATTTATTCATCATGTGTTGAACTTTCTTCTTTCTCGATTTCCTTTTGATTAGTTGTTGAAATCGCCATAAGAATCATAAATGATTTCGAAGGTTTGAGGCTTGAAGATGATGATGTCATCTTAAACACACACCTCAACAAAGGAATGGGCAAACAATTTTCAAAACTGATTGAGTTGATTTGGTTTCAAAACCGATTGAGTTGATTCAGTTTTATGACCGAATGGATAATTGAGTCCAAGACAGAATGGGTAATTGAACCCAAGACCGAATGGGTAATTTACTTCAAGACTGAATGGGTAATTTACCTGAAAACTGAATGGATAATTGATTTCAAGACCGAATGGATAATTGACTTCAAGATCGAATGGGTAATTAAGTTCAAAACTGAATGGTAATGGATCTCAAGACCGTTTGAGGTCAAACAACCTCAAGACCGTTGATAAATGTATATTTATCTCTTTTATTTATATATTTTTGATATTTGTTTAGGATTATTTTGTTATTTATTCTCTTAGTTTAATAAATAATTGTTTTATTTTATATTTTTCTCTTTAAATGGAGTTTTAATTCTATTTTCTTGGGTTTTGTAGGAAAATTACACAATTTGCAGAAGTCCTGAAATTCATATATATCCTCCACCAAAAGTGACATAACTCTTGCATTCGAACTCCAAATTAAGTGCACAAGTATTCATTGGAAAGGGAATTTAATTTCCTAAAATAAAATCCTTATTTGGACCACTTTTATGCTTCTAACGGGAGATAAATACGTTCGATATCACTGCTGTGAGAATATGCATTAAAGGGAGTTACATGGTCAAGATAATTAAAGACAACCAATTTTTGATTTGACCAGATCCAAAAAATTCAAAAATTGATCTCCCTCTATTTTTCCTCCCTCTTTTGAGGTAAGCCTACCCCCTTCCCCTCCTATAAAAGTAGGAACTCTTCACTTGTAAAAGCATTCCATTCTTCATTCTATTTTATCCAATTTTTAGTTATAGACCACATCTTGTATAATGTTGGATCTCATTTTAGTTTGCAATTCTTTTAGTCTTGTTATGTCTGAGTAAATCTCTCGGGGGAATGGAAGTAGCCCCTTATCCCGGTTCTATTCAATATAATCAATTATATTTCTCCATCGAACAAATGTCTTCTCTCTGTTTATGCGTGGTTATTTGGATGATCTGATATATTCTTATGGAGTGACATGACCGTGGATCTCTGTAAGAATGAAGCAATAGTCCCTTAATTGCGATTATCATCTTTTCGTCTATTTAATCTTATTCTTGTTATAATCCTTGGTGACACGACCACCTGAGCCTTGGATTTGAACGCCAGTTTAAATTCACATGCTTTTTGATATGACTGTGGATAATGGCATGTTGGACGGTTGGGCAATGATCCGTGAACGTCGGGACCAACGGGTTCATGGGAAGTCTGACCCTTGTGAGTTTGTCCGTAAGGACATGTAAACACAAGGTCCTGATTTGATCCTTAGAGTTTAGAATTTGATTAGTTGAATAGGAACGTGGTTTTGATGGTGATCTTCCGGACCCCAGTTCTTTATTTTTTGATTAGTTAAACGTTATTTCAGCACTTTTATTTTTTTGTTCTTAGTTTTAACAACTCTCTCAAATCGGAATTTAATTCTTGTACTTGCAATCGGATTTGGATTTCCACTTTTTTCTTCCGTCGTCCCTTGGATCGATACCTATCTATACTAAGTTGACTTGTTGTTCACAACAAGTTGACAACATGATTAGAAGGTTAAACTCTAGGACTTTTCCTAGTGATTGTTGCGTGTACAACGACGCACATCAATTTGGCACTGTTTCCGGGGACGACACAATTATTTTTCAGATCTTGTTGCATGTATATCTTGTATAATCCTTGTTCATATTCTCTAACTTTCATAACTTAGTCTTTTTTTATAATTTCTTTTAGATTTTTGTAATTTCTTTTTGCCTTACGAGTACAATTCCGGAAATGTATCTCCTCTTTCTGCTGAGTTTCCATTCCAGCAGTACTACTTTCTAGTTATTTTTTTGTAATTTTAGTTTATTTTATAATTTTTTTTAGATTTATAATTTTTACTTCTCTTTGTAATTTTGACTAACTTTTTATCTCGCAATCTTTCTTCTCTCATTCGTTGATTGACTTATCTTTTAGGAACTTTTGTTTTCAAATTGAGTGGACATCCCAATATCCCCCACAATGTTATTGTTGTGGTTTTTACCACCATGCATCTCTTTCCTGTCCGACGCTACCCCATGATTATAATAGCACCCCTTTTTGCGAGCCCTTTCATCCTGGTGGATACAATGTGAATCCACATTTTTCTCAGAACCATTATGGGGAACCTTGCTATCCATATTCTAATGGGGGATATGATCAACAAAATTTTGTGGGGTGTAACCAACAAAACCTTGGGGTTTTGAACATGTTTATGAAACCCAATGTAATCCTTAACAAGAAGAGAAACTTAAGTCCCTAGAGAATATGGCAGCAAAACTCCTAACTAGCCAAACCTTATTGGCCACCTTACTAGAAGCCCAAATCCAAAATATAGATTGTTCAAGTATGCTTCCTCATGAATTGGTGACACCTTATAATATTGAATCTTCCTACCAAGATGGACGCAATGGAAATTACAATCCACCATCTTCTGGAGATTATTATGAGGAGCAATGCCACCCAAAACAATATGAGGAGTACTATGGCCAAGGACACTATGGGGCGTGTGGCGAGGATGACCAAAATTTTGGGGTGTATAAATCCTATGGTGAAATGCAAATTGATCTTGAACTGGAAGAGAGACTTAAGGCCCTAGAAAAGAGGGTAGCAGAATCACAAGCAAAACTTGAATCCAATCAATCCATGTTAGCTACCTTTCTAGAGGATCAATCACAAACTCCCCCTATAGAGCGTGAGCAACCCAAGATGGTTCTTCCTGACGATGACGATGATGATCCTTATTTTGTGTCATATATGTCAGATATTGAAGAAATAGAACAAATAATGGAGCCATATTTCGTGTGTGATGAGGACGTTAGTATCCCTATCTTTCCTTTAGAGACTCTTTTACTTGAATATGAAATGTCAAAGAAGGAGAGTCATTATGAAGATCCTACAACTCCTCCCATCCTCAACATAAATCTGAATGATACCATATACCAATACCCTTCTTTTGAGTCTATTTTGGATAATGAAAATCTAACCCCCTTTATGATTCTTCCCAAGCCGTCACAACCAATTTCCATCCCACACTTGGCTGATCTAGAAGGGGAGATACCACCATTGGAAGAAGCCCACACACCCCCTTCTATTGTTTGCAAGGAAAACATCATCATCCCTCCTAAATATTTGGGGAACCCTTGTACAAAAAAATTAGAGACATATGTTACATCAACAATGAAACTTACCAAACCCAATGTTGATGGCATTAATTTTAAGGAGAAACAAAACACTTTTGTAAATGATTTTAATTTTTTTGTATTAGCATCAATTCTCCCATATGCAGGTCATCATGATGGTGGAAAACCTGAACCAAATCCTCCACCCGACTCAGTTCATCATGCTCTACTGGCATTACTAGTCGGGTACCCGTCAACCTCCCCTTATCCACATCTATCTTCAACACTTCCCTTGCTATCGAAGGAAGATATATGGATATTATTAGAGGGAATGCAAGGTGAAAGAAAATATGAGCACCCCACTGAGCTTCTACAATTACCCTATCATAGGGTACATTATGAAGCTCCTCAGATAAAGGTCACAACCCTCATACACATCCCCTTCACCTGGACTTTTTTTGAGCTACCTGGGCCACCTGGAAATCCTCGCTCTTCTCTTCCCTCCATCCCGGGTTTTGATATTGCTCGAGACGAGAAACAATCTAAGTCCGGGGTGGAGGTGGGTGGTATGTTTCTATTCCACCCCCTTATCTTTTTTATTCTTGCATTATTTCTACCTTTTTTTGTTTTGCATATAGTTACTTTGTTCATAGCCATTATCTAGTCGGCCATGTTTTTGTTTCTTTTGTTGCAAAATGGCCTTTATCTAGTCGGCCAATATGAATAAATGTGTATCCTTGTACCCCTTTAAATTTAGTAAATCTTTTGCAAAAATTGTTACAAATTTCCATGTCTGAAACCACCATGTCACCTAGGATCCCAAAATAGCATCACTCCTTGGAAAAGTTGGCAAGCCGTATGGAATCTATCAAAACCAAACACAAATTTTCTCTATTTTTAAACTATTGATTGACTTGATATAAATCTTATATAATGTGATTGACATGAATGTTCTTTCTGATGTAATGACACTTTCAAAAAAAATAACTGAAGTTATAAGCACAAGGACACCTTTTGTTTCCCCCTAATTTTCTTTCTTAAAAAAAAGAGAAGCAAAGAATCACCACCAGACAAAAATCAAGTCTGGGGTGGCATGCTTCCCATATAAAAAATTCCATACCCCACAAAGGGGCGTACCATCAAAAGATGTCAAAAGTGCACATAAAAAAATTGTGACCAATGTAGCCACAACTCCACAAATTTAAATCCCAAGTCGAATAGAGGAGGGATAAAAAAAAATCATCACTTCCTTCTTTGTTTTCACACCACCTAATTTCATCTTGTTCTTGTGCAACAACTCAAAAAAAACATTTATAAAAATGAGAGTGTCAAAGCAAAAGTAAGATGAAGCATGTTTTTCTACAAAATCTTGATTTTGAACCAAGATATGATATTTGTTTTTAATAGGGAATATAGAATTTTGTGTTTTGTGGTTTTAGGAGATTGGGTTTCTTGGACAAATTTGGAGGTAAGGAATAAAGTGATGTTACAAGGGTGATGATAGACATGTTGTTAGTATAAATTGGAATAATGTGTGATTTTATTTGTTTGAGGACAAACAAAGATTCAAGTCCAGGGTATTTTGATAAATGTATATTATCCTTTTTTATATATTTTTGATATTTGTTTAGGAATATTTTGTTATTTATTCTCTTCGTTTAATAATTAATTGTTTTATTTTAGATTTTTTTTCTTTAAATGGAGTTTTAATTCTTTTTCTTGGGTTTTGTAGGAAAATTACACAATTTACAGCAGTCCTGAAATTCATATATACCCTCCACCAAAAGTGACATAACTCTTGTATTCGAACTCCAAATTGAGTGCACAAGTATTCATTGAAAAGTAAATTTAATTTCCTAAAATAAAATCCTATTATTTGGACCACTTTTGTGCTTCTAACAGTAGAGAAATACGTTCGAAATCACTGCTGTGAGAATATGCATTAAAGGGAGTTACATGGTTAAGATAATTAAAGACAACCAACTTTTGATTTGACCAGATCTAGAAAATTCAAAAATTGGTCTCCCTCTATTTTTCCCTCTCTTTTGAGGGAATTATACGCCCTCCCCTTCCTATAAAAGGAGGGACTCTTCACTTGTAAAAGCATTCCATTCTTCATTCTATTTCATCCAATTTTTAGTTGTAGACCACATCTTGTATAATGTTGGATCTCATTTTAGTTTGCAATTCTTCTGGTCTTGTTATGTCTGAGTAAATCTCTCTGGGGAATGGAAGTAGCCCCTTATCCCGGTTCTGTTCAATATAATAAATTATATTCCTCCATCGAACAAATGTCTTCTCTCTGTTTATGCGTGGTTATTTGGATGATCTGATATATTCTTATGGAGTGACATGACCGTAGATCTCTGTAAGAATGAAACAATAGTCCCTTAATTGTGATTAGCATCTTTTTGTCTATTTAATCTTATTCTTATTATAATCCTTGGTGACACGACCACCTGAGCCTTGGGTTTGAACGCCAGTTTGAATTCACATGCTTTTTGATATACTGTGGATAATGGCATGTTGGACGGTTGGGCAATGATCCGTGAACGCCGGGACTAACGGGTTCATGGGAAGTCTGACCCTTGTGAGTTTGTCCATAAGGACATGTAAACACAAGGTCCTGATTTGATCCTTAGAGTTTAGGATTTGATTAGTTGAATAGGAACGTGGTTTTGGTGGTGATCTTCCGGACCCCAGTTCTTTATTTTTTGATTAGTCAAACATTATTTCAGCACTTTTATTTTTTTGTTCTTAGTTTTAACAACTCTCTCAAATCAGAATTTAATTCTTGTACTTACAATCAGATTTGGATTTCGACTTTTCTTTTTCGCCGTCCCTTGGATCGATACCTATCTATACTAAGTTGACTTGTTGTTCACAACAAGTTGACAACTGGGTTAGAAGGTTAAACTCTAGGACTTTTCCTAGTGATTGTTGCGTGTACAACGACGCGCATCGACCGTTTGAGGTCAGGTGATGCCATAAGTTGGATGATGTTCCAATGGTCTCAATTTGATCTAATTCCAATGGTTTCAGTGTTGGAGGGTCCATTGATTGCAAACCCTAAACCCAATAAATTGATTCAGTTTCAAATCAATGGTTGATGATTCAGTTTCAAGACTGAATGTATGGATTCAGTTTCAAGACCGAATGGATGGATTCAGTTTCAAGACCGAATGGATGGATTCGGTTTTAAAATTGAATAGATTGATTCAGCTTCAAGACCGAATGGGTTGATTCAGTTTCATAATCAATTGATGATGATTCAGTTTCAAAACCGAATGGGTTGATTCGATTTACAATTGGTCAAGACCGTTTGAAAGGTTGATCAAGACCGTTTGGAGGTCTAAATGGTCTCAGACCATTTGAAGGTCCAAATGTTCTCAAACCGTTTGGAGGTGTGGACCCAAACCGTTTGAAGGTTTATTAGTCAAAACTATTGAAGGTTCAATTGATCTCAAAACTAAATGAGTACTATTAAAGTAACTCAAGATTGATTATAATGGAAGTACCTCTAAAGCACATATGTGAATGAGTACACTTAGAGTGATCGTCATTTGATGCCTATGAATATGATGAATTTAATACACCATAATAATCATAGGTGTAGGTATCTTAGTGGAAGGTTGAGCCAACTAAAAGAAGTATGGATTAATCGACATCCTAGAGAGGATTATAGAGAGGGAAACTCATACTTGAATAATCAATATGCAATGTGCAACATTGACACCTTTAATAGGTGTAGGGTATTAATTAGGGTATGATCCATGATGATGAGATCATGAAACCCTAATCGAGAATGTTAATGAACCCTAAACCCTAATTCAGGGTAATTTAATTAAAAATCCTAATTTAAAAGGATGCTTCAGGAAAAGCTATAAGAATCCCTAATTTTTTGGGAAATGTTATAAGAAACCTTAATTCAAGGTAATGATGTGATGAGAAACCCTAATACTAGGGGATGTGACGTGAAATCATAATCCAGGGTGATGCTATGTAATACTATGTGAAACACTAATTTGAAAACATAACCCTAATATAGGGTGAAGGTATGTGAAACCCTAATTTTGGGCTATAATATGTGAAACCCTAATCTTGGGCAATGAGATGTCTTGGCTTATGTTAGTCAATGGAGACTTAACTCAACCTGATCTAGAGTGGTGTTATCACCATCTACTAGTGAGAGGAGAGAGAAAGTATCTTAAGAGAGAGAAAGTATCCTAGAGAGAGAAAGTACCCTTTTTAAGGTGGAAACTCAAGTGAGATACTTCAATTACACATGAGTGTGCATGATTAGGGGATGATTCACTTATGTGAGATCAAGGAAACCCTAATTATGATATACATTGAATCTTAATCTTAATTAAGAGCCTTAATGATGATGTTTCTCTTACATGATGATGTAATGAGTACAATTCACCATAGAGTGAATAGTAAACCCTAATTTTTGGGTAATGACATGAAAGATGAATAGTAAACCCTAATTGTTGAATTATTTACTATTATCAGCTGATTTAACCATGTAGGTTGTCATGAGATGATGATCATATCCAGGTATGGAATACCATATTATATTCATTGAAAGCATGCCTTAAGCTTTATGAATAGTGAACTATCTTGATGCACTGCTAAGTGACATCTATTGTGATTTATGGACTGTAAGAGCCATAAATACCATCAGGGTCATGCTTGACAGATGACTTATGATGATATGACTGAGATTGATGATGAAAAGAGTTAGGCCTGTTACATTCTAGTATTCTCATTTATAGCTGTTGTGCTAATGTTATTGTTTGAAGTACAATGTTCACAGAATACTAAATGTACCTAACTAATCAAGTGAAATGTAGAGCCCTGATCATAGATCCATCATTGTCAGAGTCTAAATGATGGTGAAACATGTTTTCCCCAGGGAACTCCTGGATCACATGCTTTTGAGTATGTGGGGTACATGGATGTGTAGAACCTTACATCCTAGTGTAGGTATTTGATGTAGATTCTTGTAGTCCGTCATACCTTCACTAAAAGAGAATAGGTGAGAGGATTTGATGTAGATTCTTGTAGTCCATCAATCCCCACCATACAGTCCAAAAGGTGAGATGTATTACTACACTCCCTTAAAGACACAAACACCGCATCGATGAAAGATAAACAAGAAATCTTCCGATGGCGAAGAGGGTACAGAATGCCACTGTAACTCTAAAAATAGCGAAGGTCCAGTTTACCCTGGAGAGCTATTATTAAAGGACATCCCGCCAGATGACTATCAAATAATCCTCTAACTGACTGAGGAAGATGAGGTCATAAGAATCCGGCTCTTTTAATGACCTATGTATGATACTGATGTGACTTCTTAGCGATCAGTTGGAGTATGAGTGGTATGCCTCATCTCCACAGGGCATAATAATAATGTTTGAAAAACATAATCAACAACGTAGTATATCTGTTAGAGTTATCTACGAGTTATTTGGTTGATGTTACCTTGAATAGTGTAGATGTTCTCATATGTCATAAATGATTGAACTCTTGCTTATCATCAACTGCTAGTGAATACCTTGAAGGCTTTTATTGCTTTAGTTATTCCTTGCTTTGTTTATAAAGCTTCTAGTGGAGAGTTATAACTCTCGCTGGGGAAATTATGTATAATTGTCTCACCCCGTAGACTTCTACTTTTTAGGTGGTCATCAAAGACAGAGGAACAAGAATACAGGTGACAAATCCCAGCAACAACATCATCAGGAGCAGTAAATCTCAGGTGGAGATTCAGCCTGCTTTATGGTGTAGTTAGAGTCAGTCCTATATGTCCTCTGTACTCTCAGGTCTTGGAGTGTTTTGAGTATGAATTCTTGAGGGATTTTGTATCATGATGTATATAATTACTCAAGAAGTAATTTGACAGTGATGTATATAGTTAAATCCTTTTTCTATGGAAAAGGTTTGTGGTTTCAAGTTCTTGTCTCGAAAAGTTTTAATTTCCCGTGATTTTTTGTCTTCCGCTGTTTATCGATTGCTTCCGCACATGTTTAAATCGAGATTAATTCGTGGCTTGGAGATCGGAGCCCACAATTAAGTGGTATCAGAGCTCTAGGTTCGCCGAGTCTACAGAGGCATAGGACTTAGGAAGTCGAGTCTATCTTTAGTATTCCTTCCTTATCTAATAGAATCTTCTACTCCTCAGGAGAAGAAGATACATAAGAATGTCAGAACCACATGATGAGAATATGATAGAAAGTAGTGCTAGTGCACCTCAAGGCGGTATAAGAGTACCAGAGAGAGAACAGCCTTGTAACACCCCTGACTTGGGTTATGAGCTAACCCTAGAAGTTTTGCCTAAAAATGTAATTATATACTTGTGAAAACTCCCTGGCATGTAATTAAGTTCCCCAGGAACATATAATTTTCAATTTTGCTCCTTTTTGAATAAAGTTGTAGCATTGTGTTGTATGCAGGGACCTATGTGCAAATTACCCAGTTTAAGGATTGAACTTACAAAAGTCACAAGATAAGATGTATCTCTGATGATGAGACATCATGAGGATGTCTATGATGAAGTTTGAGGGATTTCCCAGACTTGAGCACCAAGGTGCAGCTGTGGAAGCAACCCCCATGCTTAGAAACCCTAATTTGGGGTAAAATGCAATTTACCCAAATTGAGGGGTCCAACTTGTAAGTCTTAATATCTAGAACATCTTTTAATATTCTTGTCATCAGTTAGAATAAAAATGATGAAATAGACACATTAATGAATAATCTGGTAAAAAGAATGATCTTTGTGGTGAAAGTCACCCAATTTGGGCATGGAGACTTTTCATCTATGTACCCTAGTTGGAGGTTGGCTTTCTTACCCCTAGATCTTAAGTTTTCATGAGTTTTGCATAAGATTAGATGGGCTTGGACGTGCCTTGAGCAAAAGAGGGACCTAGATGTGAATTTTGATCTTGAGAGGTCCTTGTAGTGGAAAATGGGCTAAAGTATAAAAGCCTTTTTCCTTACAATCAAGTGAACGATCTTTCCCTGTTTCATTCACTTCTCTTCTTTCTCAAATGACCAAGACCTTGCTCTGGAGATCAGAGGGCGATCAGATTGCTCTAGGTAAGGAAACTCCATCCCTAGCTCGAATTCATGGAGGATTTCACTTTCTAAGGTTGGTGTTGTGGATAACTTATCCCATCTTCTTGTTCTAGCCAACCCAATCCTCGGTTCCTTGGAGATTTCACCTCTGACCAAGTTGTGGAAGCTCAAGGACGCCATTAAAGCTTGGACTTCGAAGTCTTGGAGCTCTAGGAACAACTTGAGGCGGGTTTTATAACTCTAAACTTGTGCTTTATATGTATGCTTTGATTCTTACTAAATTCTTTGGTAAATTCTCCTTCTACCTCCCTTCTTCCTTGCACGTTTGCAAGCAAATCAGTGGAGAAACCAACCTTGCTAGAGGTTGAAGATGAGGGGCGTGATTCCCTATGTTACTTTTTCAAACGACCTTGGACCATTTTGGTCCAAACGGTTGCAAACCGTTTGGGTTCAAACGGTTTCAAACCGTTTGCTCTCAAACGGTCTTGCAAGACCGTTTGGATTGAAACGGTCCCAAGACCGTTTGAAAGAGTTGACCAAGGGACGACCGTTTGAGGGTCTGTTCCTAACATATTGAATTTCATCTCTGTAAAGAATCAAAGTCTAATTCTTAACCAATTGAGAGTTGAAGGCACTTCAACATGAAACCCTAATCGGGTGAAAAAGTGCTGATTTAACATATAAATCTTGTTGAGTTTTGGTTTGAAGGACCCAAACGGTCTCAAGACCGTTTGGGGATTCCTCCAAACGGTCCTAAGACCGTTTGGGCACAACCCAAAACCGTTTTAAGGTCTAGGGTTGAGTTAATCTAATGGTTTGAAGGTCAAATTGTAGGAAATTGATGAATTGATGAAAATTGCTGATTTTGACCTAATTGGACTTCAACCTTAGTCAAAACGACTTGGATCTTGGTCAAACTTTGGGCAAACGGTCTCAAGACCGTTTGGATGATGTCCAAACGACCTCAAGACCGTTTGGGCCAAGTTTGAGCCCAATTGGAGGTCAATTGATAGGTTCAACCTTGAATTGATTCACATTGTTGAACATTGATGACCAATCAACTTGAAACCCTAATTGAGAACGATTGGACCCTAATTGGCTTGAAATTGAGGGTCAATTTGATGTCTAAGTGGCTAAGGCTAACCCTAATTGACTCAATTTATAAGTGGTTAGCATAGCTTTGATCAATTGAGGGCTTCAACACACATGTCCATGAACATTGGTGACCTTTGAACCCCTTTGGAGGTCCAAACGGTTTGAGCCCATTTGGACCAAACAGTCTCAAGACCGTTTGAGGCCAAACGGTCTCAAGACCGTTTGAGGCCAAACGGTCTCAAGACCGTTTGGGGCCAAATGGTCTCAAGACCATTTGGGCTCAAACAACCTCAAGACTGTTTGGGCTCAAACGACCTCAAGGTCGTTTGGTCCAAACGACCTCAAACCGATTGAAGCTCCAAACGGTTTGGAAGTCAACTCTTCCAAACGGTCTTCACCTCCGAACGATCTCAAGACCGTTTGGATCCAAACGGTCTCAAGACCGTTTGGGGTCAAACGGTCTCAAGACCGTTTGGGTGGTTGAAACCGTTTGAAGGTTGAAACCGTTTGGAGATTGGTGATGGTTTGTACTTAACCATTTGATGATGTAATTAGTTCAATGGTGATCCAATTTAAACCCTAATGGTAACCTAGGTCATTAAGGGACTATGTGATTAGTGAGTTAACCCATGATGGTGATCATGTGGCAAATTACCAAAATACCCTTGAAGGGTCTAAAGGGAGTAAAACCTTGTTCTAATCAAACCCTAATCACATGATGTTGATGTTTTGGCTTATGTTAGTCAATGGAGACTTATCTCAACCTGATCTAGAGTGGTGTTGCCACCATCTACTAGTGAGAGGAGAGAGAAAGTATTCCTAGAGAGAGAAAGTATCCTAAAGAAGGGAAATGGTATGAGAAACCCTAATCCCTAATGAAAGAATAGAATTTTATACATGAATATGATTCATGTGGTGGTTAAGAGTTATGATCCTTAAGTAAAGAGATCATGAGACCCTAAACATGAACTCAAACCCTAGTTGAGGGTAATTCCATGTAAAACCCTAGTTGAGGGTGTATCCATGTGAAACCCTAACTGGGGGTGTATCTATGTAAAATTCCTAATTGAGGATGATTTCATGAGAAACCCTAATTTGGAATGACTAGCAAACCTTGAATATGGGAAATGTGATATGAAACCCTAATGAACAGTGATGCTATATGTGATCATTATTGTGGGAACTCAAGTGAGATACTTCAATTACACATGAATGTGCATGATTAGGGAATGACCCACCTATGTGAGGTCATGGAAACCCTAATTATGATATCTAATGGATCTTAATCTTAATTAAGAGCCTTAATGATGATGTTTCTCTTACATGATGATGTAATGAGTACAATTCACCATGGAGTGAATAGTAAACCCTAATTTTAGGGTGATGACATGAAAGATGAATAGTAAACCCTAATTGTTGAATTGTTTACTATTATCTGTTGAATTAACCATGCAGGTTGTTATGAGATGATAGTCATATCCAGGTATGGAACACCAGGTTATATTAATTGAAACATGTCTTAAGCTTTATGAATAGTGAACCATGGTGATACACTGTGAGTGACATCTTTTGTGATTTATGGGCTGTAAAAGCCATAAACACCATCAAGGTCATGATTGACATATGACTTGTGATGAGATAACTGAGAACTGATGATTGTGATAAGTTAGGCCTGCTACATTTTGGTATTCTCATATATAGCTGTGTTATTGTATGATGATAAGAATACTGAATGTACCTAACTAATCAAGTGAAATGTAGAGCCCTGATCATAGATCCATCATTGTCAGAGTCTAAATGATGGTGAAACAGGTTTTCCTAAGGGAACTCCTGGATCACATACTTTTGAGTATGTGGGGTACATGGATGTGTAGAACCTTACATCCTAGTGTAGGTATATGATGTAGATTCTTGTAGTCCATCATACCTTCACTAAAAGAGAACGGGTGAGAGGATGATGTAGATTCTAGTAGTCCATCAGGCCCCACCATATAGTCCAAGAGGTGAGATGTAATACTACACTCCCTTAAAGACACAAACACCGCATCGATAAAAGATAAACAAGAAATCTTCCGATGACGAAGAGAGTACAGAACGCCACTGTAACTCTAAAATAGCGAAGGTCCAGTTTACCCTGGAGAGCTATAATAAAAGATATCCCGCCAGATATCTAACAATCAATCCTCTAACTGACTGAGGAAGATGAGGTCATGAGAATCCGGCTCTTTTAATGACCTATGTATCATACTGATGTGGCTTCTTAGCGATCAGTTGGAGTATGAGTGGTATGCCTCATCTCCACAGGGCATAATAATGTTTGAAAAACATAATCAACAGCGTAATATATCTGTTAGAGTTATCTATGAGTTATTTGATTGATGTTACCTCGAATAGCATAGATGTTCTCATATTTTAATATTGATTGAACTCTTGCTTATCATCAGAACTGCTAGTGAATATCTTGAAGGCTTTTATTGCTTTAGTTATTCCCTGCTTTGCTTATAAAGCTTCTAGTGGAGAGTTATAACTCTCGCTGGGGCAATTATGTATAATTGTCTCACCCCGTAGACTTCTACTTTTTAGGTGGTCGTCGAAGACAGAGGAATAAGAACTCAGGTGAACAATCCCAGCAACAGCAGCATCAGGAGCAGTAAATATCTCAGGTGGAGATCTAGCCTGCTTCATGGTGAAGTATAGAGTCAAGTCCTATGTGTCCTCTGTACTCTCAGGTCCTGGAGTGTTTTTGAGTATGAACTCTTGAGAAGTTTTGTATCATGTTGTATATAATTACTCAAGAAGTAATTGTCGGTGATGTAAACAGTTAAATCCTTCTTCTATGGAAAAGGTTTGAGGTTTCAAGCTATTGTCTCGAAAAGTTTTAATTTCCCGTGATTTTTGGTCTTCCGCTGTTTACTGAATGCTTCCACACATGTTTAAATCGGGATTAATTCGTGGTTTGGAGATCGGAGCCCACAAGCCTGTACCTGAGCAAACCCAGAGAGTCACCCCAGTTCGACCCAGCTGACATGGGTAACCCAGCAGTCCAGACAATGTTTGGGCAGTTCATGACTGCCATGACACACATAACCAACAGGATGCCTATGCCTGTACCCAGGGCACCTGTCCAACCAGAAGGACAAGGTATCGGGAAGACGTTCGAGCGACTACGTCGTTTCGGAGCTACCGAGTACCTCGGGATTGCTGACCCCGCAGATGCTGATCTGTGGTTAACAGAACTGGAGAAGGCTTTCAGGATACTCAATATCCCTGAAGCTGAGAAGGTTAGACATGCTGTCTACCTCCTTAAAGGAAGTGCTGGTCACTGGTGGACAATGGAAGAGCAGAAGAGACCTGGAATAGAGATCTTGTGGGAAGACTTTCGGTGGGAAATTGTACAAAGATACTTCCCAAAGACCTTCCTAGACGAGAAGATCTCTCAGTTTGAGAGACTGAGACAGGGCATGATGAACATTAGCGAGTATGAAGCTAAGTTCATGGAGTTGTTGCGGTTTTGTCCGCACATGGCTGCCACAGAAGAAGAAAGAATCAGGAGGTTTGAGAGGGGTTTGAATGCTGACATGTCTACCCTTGTGTCTGCCTTAGAAAACCGAGAAAGATTCTCTACCTTCGTTGAGTCAGTCTGAAGGATAGAGAGATCTGTGGTTGAGAAGAGGCAAACCCAGAAGAGATATCCACAGTTCCAAGGCTCTTCATCTATGGACTTTAAGAAGTCTAGATCCTCTGCACCCAACCATCCACCATCTAGATCTAGTTCTCAGACTGAGTGGTCTCCAAGTAGAGGTAGAGGACAAGGACAACCACCTCAGGAGACTCACAGCTCTGCATCAATGTCCGTTACTGGACCACCAAGACCACAAGAAAGAAGCTGCTACAACTGTGGTAAGGTGGGACATTTGATGAAGGACTGCTGGTCTAAGCCTGTCAGTGTGACACAGCCTCCGAGACAAGTGTCTCAAGCTGGATCATCAGCACCACCTCAACAACAAGCTACAACAAGGTTTTATGCTATGAACCCACCAGAGGCAGTGATAGATCCACAAGTGGTGACAGGTCAGATGGAACTTTTATATTCTGATATGTCTAAATCTTGTGTAGTATCTATTCTGATTGGTCTGGATATAGAATTCAGTAAAGTTAATATTTATGTTTGTAAGAATGATAAAAGAGAAGGAACATGGTAAAATATAAGTACATATTTTCTTACCTCAGTAATCATATACCCTGGCCAGGTATACAATTACTAATGATAAGGTAAATATGGAAACTCTTAAATATTATCTTTTGATTACTCTAATCAAGTAGTCAATCTGATACAACTCGAAGAGATATACATACTTGATAACACAAGTAATTAATACCTAGGTGAGAATGTTAAGAACATCCCTGGTTAGGGGTTTATGTTCTTAAATAAAGATAGGATTTTAAGAACATCCCTTGTTAGGGGTTTATGTTCTTAAAATAAACATATCTTTTCTAGAATATCTGATAAGGTAGTTAATGCATATAATAAAGGAAACTAGTATGCTGATTATCAGATAAGATGATAAGACTCAGGGTGAGAGAGCCCTTATATGGTCTTGAATAAATATCAGGGCTTGAGTTTGATCCTAAAGAATGTTGATCAAAATTCTATAACATCTCCCTGAAAGATGGTATGTTACCTAAGAATGTAACCATGTGTATGTTGAAACAATATCTACTTTCCCTTTTCTTCCTGAAATTTCGGGGACGAAATCCTTGTTAGGGGTTTATGATTTGTAACACCCCTGACCTGGGTTATGAGCTAACCCTAGAAGTTTTGCCTAAATATGTAATTATATACTTGTGAACATTCCCTGGCATGTAATTAAGTTCCTCAGGAACATTTACTTTCAATTTTGCTCATTTTTGTATAAAGTTGTAGCATTGTGTTGTATGCAGGGACCTATGTGCAAATTACCCAGTTTAAGGGTTCAACTTGCAATATCCACAAGTTAAGATGTATCGCTGATTTTGAAACATCATGAGGATGTCTATGATGAAGTTTGAGGGATTTCCCAAGCTTGAGCACCAAGGTGCAGCTGTGGAAGCAATCCCCATGCTTAGAAACCCTAATTTGGAGTAAAATGCAATTTACCCAAATTTAGGGGTGCAACTTGTAATTTTCAATATCTAGAACATCTTTTATGACTCTTATCATCATTTAGAGTAGAAATGATGAAAGGGGCACATCAAAGACTGATCAGATAAGAAAAGATGATCTTTGTGGTGAAAGACACATAATTTGGGTATGGAAATCTTTCATGGATGTACCCTAGTTGTAGGTTGACTTCCTTTACCCTTAGATCTTGAGATTTCATGAGATTTGCATAGGGATAGATAGGTTTGGACGTGCCCTTGAGCAAGGAGGGACCTAGATGTGATTTCTAATCTTGTGAGGTCCTTAGGGTGTAAAAGGGGCTAAAGTATATAAGCCACTTCTTTACAAGATAAGTGAACGATCTTTCCTTCTCTTCACTTCACTTCTCTTCTTGCTCAAACGACCAAGGATAGCTCTGGAGCTTAGGGGGACGACCAACCTGTTCTAGGTAAGAGAACACCACCTTCTAGCTCGAATTCATGGAGGAATTCACCCTTTTAGGTTGATTTTGTGGTTAGCTTACTTAGTCTTCTTGTTCTAGCCAATCAAACCTACGTTTCCTTGGAGAATTCACCTCTGACCAAGTTGTGGAAGCTCAAGGACGCCATTAAATCTTGGAGCTCTAGGATCAACCTTTAGGCGGGTTTTATAACTCTAAACTCTTGCTTTATATGTATGCTTAATTCTTGCAAATTTACTTGGTAAATTCTTCTTCTACCTCCCTTCTTCCTTGCACGTTTGCAAGCAAAACAGTGGGGAAACCGACCTTGCTAGAGGTTGAAGATGATGGGCGTGATTCCCTATGTTACTTTATCAAACGACCTTGGACCCTTTTGGTCCAAACGGTTGCAAACCGTTTGGGGTCAAACGGTTTCAAACCGTTTGCCCTCAAACGGTCTTGCAAGACCGTTTGGATTGAAACAGTCTCAAGATCGTTTGATAAAGTTGACCAAGGGACGACCGTTTGAGGGTCTGTTCCTAATATATTGAATTTAATTTCTGCAAAGAATCAAATCTAAATTCCTAACCAATTGAGAGTTGAAGGTACTTCAACATGAAACCCTAATCGGGTCAAAAAGTGCTGATTTGACACATAGATCTTGTTGAGTTTTGGGTTGAAGGACCCAAACGGTCTCAGGACCATTTGGGGATTCCTCCAAACGGTCCCAAGACCGTTTGGGCACAACCCAAGACCGTTTTAAGGTCTAGGGTTGAGTTAATCTAATGGTTTGAGGGTCCAATTACAAGAAGTTGATGAATTGATGAAAATTGCTGATTTTGACCTAATTGGACTTCAACCCTAGTCAAAACGACTTAGTTTTTGGTCAAACCTTGGGAAAACGGTCTCAAGACCGTTTGGATGATGTCCAAACGACCTCAAGACCGTTTGGGTCAAGTTTGAGCCCAATTGGAGGTCAATTGATAGGTTCAACCTTGAGTTGATTCACATTGTTGAACATTGATGACCATCCGATTTGAAACCCTAATTGTGAACGATTGGACCCTAATTGGATATCAATTGAGGGTCAATTTGATGTCTAATTGACTCAATTTGTAAGGGGTTAACATAGCTTTGATCAACTGAGGGCTTCAACCAACACTTTCATGAACATCGGTAACCTTTGAACCACTTTGGAGGTCCAAACGGTTTGAGCCCATTTGGACCAAACGGTCTCAAGACCGGTTGGATCCAAACGGTCTCATGACCATTTGAGGCCAAACGGTCTCAAGACCGTTTGTGCTCAAACGACCTCAGGACCGTTTGGTCCAATCGATCTCAAGCTAGATTGATCAAACGGTTTCAAACTGATTGAAGCTCCAAACGGTTTGGAAAGTCAACCCTTCCAAACGGTCTTCACCTCCAAACGGTCTCAAGACCGTTTGGATCCAAAGGGTCTCAAGACCGTTTGGGGCCAAACGGTATCAAGACCGTTTGGGTGGTTGAAACCGTTTGAAGGTTGAAACCGTTTGGAGATGTTGGTGATAGTTTGTACAGTTTGTACTTAACCATTTGATGGTGTAACTAGTTCAATGGTGATCTAATCTAAACCCTAATGGTAACCTAGGTCTTTAAGGGACTAAGTGATTAGTGAGTTAACCCATGATGGTGATCATGAGGCAAATTACCAAAATACCCTTGAGGGGTCTAAAGGGGTAAAACCTTGTTCTAACCAAACCCTAATCACATGATGATGATGTCTTGGCTTATGTCAGTCAATGGAGACTTAACTCAACCTGATCTAGAGTGGTGTTATCACCATCTACTAGTGAGAGGAGAGAGAAAGTATCTTAAGAGAGAGAAAGTATCCTAGAGAGAGAAAGTACCCTTTTTAAGGTGGAAACTCAAGTGAGATACTTCAATTACACATGAGTGTGCATGATTAGGGGATGATTCACTTATGTGAGATCAAGGAAACCCTAATTATGATATACAATGAATCTTAATCTTAATTAAGAGCCTTAATGATGATGTTTCTCTTACATGATGATGTAATGAGTACAATTCACCATAGAGTGAATAGTAAACCCTAATTTTTGGGTAATGACATGAAAGATGAATAGTAAACCCTAATTGTTGAATTGTTTACTATTATCAACTGATTTAACCATGTAGGTTGTCATGAGATGATGATCATATCTAGGTATGGAATACCATATTATATTCATTGAAAGCATGCCTTAAGCTTTATGAATAGTGAACTATCTTGATGCACTGCTAAGTGACATCTATTGTGATTTATGGGCTGTAAGAGCCATAAATACCATCAGGGTCATGCTTGACAGATGACTTATGATGAGATGAATGAGATTGATGATGAAAAGAGTTAGGCCTGTTACATTCTAGTATTCTCATTTATAGCTGTTGTGCTAATGTTATTGTTTGAAGTACAATGTTCACAGAATACTAAATGTACCTAACTAATCAAGTGAAATGTAGAGCCCTGATCATAGATCCATCATTGTCAGAGTCTAAATGATGGTGAAACAGGTTTTCCCCAGGGAACTCCTGGATCACATACTTTTGAGTATGTGGGGTACATGGATGTGTAGAACCTTACATCCTAGTGTAGGTATTTGATGTAGATTCTTGTAGTCCGTCATACCTTCACTAAAAGAGAATAGGTGAGAGGATTTGATGTAGATTCTTGTAGTCCATCAATCCCCACCATACAGTCCAAAAGGTGAGATGTATTACTACACTCCCTTAACGACACAAACACCGCATCGATGAAAGATAAACAAGAAATCTTCCGATGGCGAAGAGGGTACAAAATGCCACTGTAACTCTAAAAATAGCGAAGGTCCAGTTTACCCTGGAGAGCTATTATTAAAGGACATCCCGCCAGATGACTATCAAATAATCCTCTAACTGACTGAGGAAGATGAGGTCATAAGAATCCGACTCTTTTAATGACCTATGTATGATACTGATGTGACTTCTTAGCGATCAGTTGGAGTATGAGTGGTATGCCTCATCTCCACAGGGCATAATAATAATGTTTGAAAAACATAATCAACAACGTAGTATATATGTTAGAGTTATCTACGAGTTATTTGGTTGATGTTACCTTGAATAGTGTAGATGTTCTCATATTTCATAAATGATTGAACTCTTGCTTATCATCAACTGCTAGTGAATACCTTGAAGGCTTTTATTGCTTTAGTTATTCCTTGCTTTGTTTATAAAGCTTCTAGTGGAGAGTTATAACTCTCGCTGGGGCAATTATGTATAATTGTCTCACCCCGTAGACTTCTACTTTTTAGGTGGTTGTCAAAGATGGAGGAATAAGAATACAGGTGACCAATCCCAGCAACAGTAGCATCAGGAGCAGTAAATCTCAGGTGGAGATTCAGCCTGCTTTATGGTGTAGTTAGAGTCAGTCCTATATGTCCTCTGTACTCTCAGGTCTTGGAGTGTTTTGAGTATGAATTCTTGAGGGATTTTGTATCATGATGTATATAATTACTCAAGAAGTAATTTGACAGTGATGTATATAGTTAAATCCTTTTTCTATGGAAAAGGTTTGTGGTTTCAAGTTCTTGTCTCGAAAAGTTTTAATTTCCCGTGATTTTTTGTCTTCCGCTGTTTATCGATTGCTTCCGCACATGTTTAAATCGGGATTAATTCGTGGTTTGGAGATCGGAGCCCACAATTAAGTGGTATCAGAGCTCTAGGTTCTCCGAGTCTACAGAGGCATAGGACTTAGGAAGTCGAGTCTATCTTTAGTATTCCTTCCTTATCTAATAGAATCTTCTACTCCTCAGGAGAAGAAGATACATAAGAATGTCAGAACCACATGATGAGAATATGATAGGAAGTAGTGCTAGTGCACCTCAAGGCGGTACAAGAGTACCAAAGAGAGAACAGCCTGTACCTGAGCAACCCAGAGAGCCACCCCAGTTCGACCCAGCTGACATGGGTAACCCAGCAGTCCAGACAATGTTTGGGCAGTTCATGACTGCCATGACACACATAACTGACAGGATGCCTATGCCTGTACCCAGGGCACCTGTCCAACCAGAAGGACAAGGTATCGGGAAGACGTTCGAGCGACTACATCGTGTCGGAGCTACCGAGTACCTCGGGATTGCTGACCCCGCAGATGCTGATCTGTGGTTAACAGAACTGGAGAAGGCTTTCAGGATACTCAATATCCCTGAAGCTGAGAAGGTTAGACATGTTGTCTACCTCCTTAAAGGAAGTGCTGGTCACTGGTGGACAATGGAAGAGCAGAAGAGACCTGGAATAGAGATCTCGTGGGAAGACTTTCGGTGGGAATTTGTACAAAGATACTTCCCAAAGACCTTCCTAGATGAGAAGATCTCTCAGTTTGAGAGACTGAGACAGGGCATGATGAACATTAGCGAGTATGAAGCTAAGTTCATGGAGTTGTTGCAGTTTTGTCCGCACATGGCTGCCACAGAAGAAGAAAGAATCAGGAGGTTTGAGAGGGGTTTGAATGCTGACATGTCTACCCCTGTGTCTGCCTTAGAAAACCGAGAAAGATTCTCTACCTTCGTTGAGTCAGTCCGAAGGATAGAGAGATCTGTGGTTTAGAAGAGGCAAACCCAGAAGATATATCCACAGTTCCAAGGCTCTTCATCTATGGACTTTAAGAAGTCTAGATCCTCTGCACCCAACCCTCCACCTTCTAGATCTAGTTCTCAGACTGAGTGGTCTCCAAGTAGAGGTAGAGGACAAGGACAACCACCTCAGGAGACTCACAACTCTGCATCAATGTCCGTTACTGGACCACCAAGACCACAAGAAAGAAGCTGCTACAACTGTGGTAAGGTGGGACATTTGATGAAGGACTGCTGGTCTAAGCCTGTCAGTGTGACACAGCCTCCGAGACAAGTGTCTCAAGCTGGATCATCAGCACCACCTCAACAACAAGCTACAACAAGGTTTTATGCTATGAACCCACCAGAGGCAGTGATAGATCCACAAGTGGTGACAGGTCAGATGGAACTTTTATATTCTGATATGTCTAAATCTTGTGTAGTATCTATTCTGATTGGTCTGGATATAGAATTCAGTAAAGTTAATATTTATGTTTGTAAGAATGAGAAAAGAGAAGGAACATGGTAAAATATAAGTACATATTTTCTTACCTCAGTAATCATATACCCTGACCAGGTATACAATTACTAATGATAAGGTAAATATGGAAACTCTTAAATATTATCTTTTGATTACTCTAATCAAGTAGTCAATCTGATACAACTCGAAGAGATATACATACTTGATAACACAAGTAATTAATACCTAGGTGAGAATGTTAAGAACATCCCTTGTTAGGGGTTTATGTTCTTAAATAAAGATAGGATTTTAAGAACATCCCTTGTTAGGGGTTTATGTTCTTAAAATAAACATATCTTTTCTAGAATATCTGATAAGGTAGTTAATGCATATAATAAAGGAAACTAGTATGCTGATTATCAGATAAGATGATAAGACTCAGGGTGAGAGAGCCCTTATATGGTCTTGAATAAATATCAGGGCTTGAGTTTGATCCTAAAGAATGTTGATCAAAATTCTATAACATCTCCCTGAAAGATGGTATGTTACCTAAGAATGTAACCATGTGTATGTTGAAACAATATATGCTTTCCCTTTTCTTCCTGAAATTTCGGGGACGAAATCCTTGTTAGGGGTTTATGATTTGTAACACCCCTGACCTGGGTTATGAGCTAACCCTAGAAGTTTTGCCTAAATATGTAATTATATACTTGTGAACATTCCCTGTCATGTAATTAAGTTCCACAGGAACATTTACTTTCAATTTTGCTCGTTTTTGTATAAAGTTGTAGCATTGTGTTGTATGCAGGGACCTATGTGCAAATTACCCAGTTTAAGGGTTCAACTTGCAATATCCACAAGTTAAGATGTATCTATGATGTTAAAACATCATGAGGATGTCTATGATGAAGTTTGAGGGATTTCCCAAGCTTGAGCACCAAGGTACAGCTGTGGAAGCAATCCCCATGCTTAGAAACCCTAATTTGGAGTAAAATGCAATTTACCCAAATTTAGGGGTGCAACTTGTAATTTTCAATATCTAGAACATCTTTTATGACTCTTATCATCATTTAGAGTAGAAATGATGAAAGGGGAACATCAAAGACTGATCAGATAAGAAAAGATGATCTTTGTGGTGAAAGACACCTAATTTGGGTATGGAAATCTTTCATGGATGTACCCTAGTTGTAGGTTGACTTCCTTTACCCTTAGATCTTGAGATTTCATGAGATTTGCATAGGGATAGATAGGTTTGGACGTGCCCTTGAGCAAGGAGGGACCTAGATGTGATTTCTAATCTTGTGAGGTCCTTAGGGTGTAAAAGGGGCTAAAGTATATAAGCCACTTCTTTACAAGATAAGTGAACGATCTTTCCTTCTCTTCACTTCACTTCTCTTCTTGCTCAAACGACAAAGGATAGCTCTGGAGCTCAGGGGGACGACCAACCTATTCTAGGTAAGAGAACACCACCTTCTAGCTCGAATTCATGGAGGAATTCACCCTTTTAGGTTGATTTTGTGGTTAGCTTACTTAGTCTTCTTGTTCTAGCCAATCAAACCTACGTTTCCTTGGAGAATTCACCTCTGATCAAGTTGTGGAAGCTCAAGGACACCATTAAAGCTTGGAGCTCTAGGATCAACCTTTAGGCGGGTTTTATAACTCTAAACTCTTGCTTTATATGTATGCTTAATTCTTGCAAATTTACTTGGTAAATTCTTCTTCTACCTCCCTTCTTCCTTGCACATTTGCAAGCAAAACAGTGGGGAAACCGACCTTGCTAGAGGTTGAAGATGAGGGGCGTGATTCCCTATGTTACTTTATCAAACGACCTTGGACCCTTTTTGTAACACCCCTGACCTGGGTTATGAACTAACCCTAGAAGTTTTGCCTAAAATGTAATTATATACTTGTGAAAACTCCCTGGCATGTAATTAAGTTCCTCTGGAACATTTACTTTCAATATTGTTCCTTTTTGTATAAAGTTGTAGCATTGTGTCGTATGCAGGGACCTATGTGTAAATTACCCAGTTTAAGGGTTGAACTTGCAAAATTCACAATATATGATGTATCTCTGATGTTGAAACATCATGAGGATACCTATGATGAAGTTTGAGGGATTTCCCAAGCTTGAGCACCAAGGTGCAGCTGTGGAAGCAATCCCCATGCTTGGAAACCCTAATTTGGGGTAAAGTGCAATTTACCCAAATTAAGGGATACAACTTGTAATTTTCACCATCTAGAATACCCTTTTATGACCCTTGTCATCATTTAGAGTAGAAATGATGAAAGGGATACATCATTTAATAAAAAGATGAGAAAAATGATCTTTGTAATAGAAATCACCTAAAAATGGGTATGGAATCCTTTCATGTATGTACCCTAGTTGAAGGTTGGATTTCTTTACCCTTAGATCTAGAGTTTTCATGAGACTTGCACAAGGATAGATGAGTGGGACGTGCCTTTGAGCAAGGAGGGACCCAGATGTGATTTCCAATCTTGTGAGGTCCTTAGGGTGTAAAAGAGGCTAAAGTATAAAAGCCTTTTTCCCTTGCAATTGAGTGAACGATCCTTCCTTTCCTTCATTCTCTTCTTCTCTTGCTCAAACGACCAAGGACAGCTCTGGATCTCAGGGGGACGACCTACTTGTTCTAGGTAAGGGAACTCCACCATCTAGCTCGAATTCATGGAGGAATTCACTTTCTAAGGTTGGTTTTGTGGTTAGCTTACCTAGTCTTCTTGTTCTAGCCAACCAAAGCAACGTTTTCTTGGAGTTTTCACCCCTGATCAAGTTGTGGAAGCTCAAGGACGCCATAAAAGCTTGGAGCTTGAAGGCTTGGAGCTCTAAGATCAACCTTTAGGCGGGTTTTATAACTCTAAACTTTATGCTTGCTTATACATCCTTTTCTATGCATATAGTTGCTAGTTCTTCTTCTTCCCTATCTTTCCTTGCATCCTTGCAAGCAAAATCGTGAAGAACTGCTACTTTTCTCAAGGTAGAAGATAAGGGCGTTAATTCCTATGCTTATCCACGGATTTTCACTTTATCAAACGACCTCTACCTATTGCTCAAAACGGTTTCAAACCGTTTGGTGGGCAAACGGTTTCAGGGTCGTTTGAGGGAAAACGGTCTTCAAGACCATTTGGTCCCGTTGACCAAGCAAAGACCGTTTGGGAATCTTGTTCATAATTATGTAGGTTAATCACCCACAAAATTTGAGAGGTTAACTCCGAAGGAATCGTGAGTTATGAGCAAATCAATTAGCAAAACCAACTGAATTAAGTTCTGATTTTCAATCTGTTTAATTTGCCCTTTTTGGGCAAACGGTCTCAAGACCATTTAATATGGTTGACTAAACGTTTACCGTTTGGGATTACTGTTCATAATGATGTTAGTTAACGACTCACCAAATTTTATGGATTAATTCCAAACGAGTCATGAGTTGAAGGATGATTAATAGGGAAAACCCTAATTGAAATTAGTGCTGAATCTCCAATGAGTTAAGTTGAGATTTTGGGTTGCTTAGCCCAAACGGTTTCAAGACCGTTTGGGAATCACCCAAACGGTCTCAAGACCGTTTGGGGGTCACCCCAAGACCGTTTGGAGGTCTGGGGTCAAGTATAGTTGATCAATTAAAGGTCCAAAGGCACCAAATCATATTGCAATTAAGTATTGATGTGATGATCAACTCAATAGATCAAACCTTGATGAATTTTCACTAGAGTCCAAAGGATGGATGGGAAAACGGTCTCAAGACCGTTTGGAACTCATCCAAACGGTCTCAAGACCGTTTGGTGTCAACCCAAGACCGTTTGGAGGTCTAGGGTTAAGGTAATTGACCAATTGAGGGCCCAATTACAGTGGGTTAGTGAAACAATCAAATTGCTGTTTTCTAAGTATAGATCTTGTTGAGTTTTGGGTTGAAGGACCCAAACGGTCTCAAGACCATTTGGGGATTCCTCCAAACGGTCCTAATACCGTTTGGGCACAACCCAAGACCGTTTGAAGGTCTAGGGATGAGTTAATCTAATGGTTTGAAGGTCCAATTGTAGGAAATTGATGAATTGATGAAAATTGCTGATTTTGACCTAATTGGACTTCAACCTTAGTCAAAACGACTTGGATCTTGGTCAAACTTTGGGCAAACGGTCTCAAGACCGTTTGGATGATGTCCAAACGACCACAAGACCGTTTGGGCCAAGTTTGAGCCCAATTGGAGGTCAATTGATAGGTTCAACCTTGAATTGATTCACATTGTTGAACATTGATGACCAATCAACTTGAAACCCTAATTGAGAACGCTTGAACCCTAATTGGCTTGCAATTGAGGGTCAATTTGATGTCTAAGTGGCTAAGGCTAACCCTAATTGACTCAATTTATAAGTGGTTAACATAGCTTTGATCAATTGAGGGCTTCAATACACATATCCATGAACATTGGTGACCTTTGAACCCCTTTGGAGGTCCAAACGGTTTGAGCCCATTTGGACCAAACGGTCTCAAGACCGTTTGGGCTCAAACGACCTCAAGACCGTTTGGGCTCAAACGACCTCAAGGTCGATTGGTCCAAACGACCTCAAACCGTTTGAAGCTCCAAACGGTTTGGAAGTCAACCCTTCCAAACGGTCTTCACCTCCAAACGGTCTCAAGACCGTTTGGATCCAAATGGTCTCAAGACCGTTTGGGGTCAAACGGTCTCAAGACCGTTTGGGTGGTTGAAACTGTTTGAAGGTTGAAACCGTTTGGAGATTGGTGATGGTTTGTACTTAACTATTTGATGATGTAATCAGTTCAATGGTGATCCAATCTAAACCCTAATGGTAACCTAGGTCATTAAGGGACTATGTGATTAGTGAGTTAACCCATGATGGTGATCATGTGGCAAATTACCAAAATACCCTTGAGGGGTCTAAAGGGATAAAACCTTGTTCTAATCAAACCCTAATCACATGATGTTGATGTTTTGACTTATGTTAGTCAATGGAGACTTATCTCAACCTGATCTAGAGTGGTGTTACCACCATCTACTAGTAAGAGGAGAGAGAAAGTATTTCTAGAGAGAGAAAGTATCCTAGAGAGAGAAAGTATTCTAAAGAAGGGAAATGGTATGTGAAACCCTAATCCCTAATGAAAGAATAGAATTTATACATGAATATGATTCATGTGGTGGTTAAGAGTTATGATCCTTAAGTAAAGAGATCACGAAACCCTAAACATGAACATAAACCCTAATTGACAGGGTTATTGAACTCAAACCTCAGTTGAGGGTGTATCCATGTGAAACCCTAGTTGAGAGTGTATCCATGTGAAACCCTAACTGAGGGTGCATCCAGGTATGGAATGCCATGTTATATTCATGAACCATGTAGGTTGTTATGAGATGATGGTTATATCCAGGAATGGAATACCATGTTATATTCATTGAAAGCATGACTTAAGCTTTATGAATAGTAATCCTTATTGATGCACTATGAGTGACATCTTTTGTGGTTTATGGGCTGTAAGAGCCATAAACACCGTCAAGGTCATGCTTAACAGATGACTTGTGATGAGATAGCTGAGAACTAATGATTGAATTGAGTTAGGCCTGCTACATTTTAGTATTCTCATATATAGCTGTGATGCTAATGTTTTGTATGATGTTATGAATACTGAATGTACCTAACTAATCAAGTGAAATGTAGAGCCCTGATCATAGATCCATCATTGTCAGAGTTTAAATGATGGTGAAGCAGGTTTTCCCCAGGGAACTCCTGGATCATATACTATTGAGTATATGAGGTACATGGATGTGTAGAACCTTACATCCTAGTGTAGGTATTTGATGTAGATTCTTGTAGTCCGTCATACCTTCACTAAAAGAGAAAAGGTGAGAGGATTTGATGTATATTCATGTAGTCCATCATTCCCCACCACACAGTCCAAAAGGTGAGATGCATCCCTGCACTCCCTTAAAAACATAATCAACAACGTAGTATATCTGTTAGAGTTATTTCTGAGTTATTTGATTGATGTCACCATGAATAGTATAGATGTTCTCACATTTTATTATTGGTTGAACTCTTGCTTATCATCAAACTGCTAGTGAATACCTTGAAGGTTTTTATTGCTTTAGTTATTCCCTGCTTTGCTTATAAAGCTTCTAGTGGAGAGTTATAACTCTCGTTGGGGCAATTATGTATAATTGTCTCACCCCGTAGACTTCTACTTTTTAGGTGGTCGTCGAAGACGGAGGGACAAGAACTCAGGTGACCAATCCCAGCAGCATCAGGAGCAGTAGTTATCTCAGGTGGAGATCCAGCCTGCTTCATGATGTAGTATAGAGTTTGTCCTATGTGTCCTCTGTACTCTCATGTCCTGGAATGTTTTGGAGTATGAACTCTTGAGAATTTTGTGTTGTATATAATTACTCGAGAAGTAATTTTGTCAAGTGATGTAAACAGTTAAATCCTTTTTCTATGGAAAAGATTAAGTGGTTTCAAGCTCTTATCTCAAAAAGTTTTAATTTCCCGTGATTTTTGTCTTCCGCTGTTTACCGATTGCTTCCGCACATGATTAAATCGAGATTAATTCGTGGTTTGGAGATCGGAGCCCACACTTTTGGTCCAAACGGTTGCAAACCGCTTGGGGTCAAACGGTTTCAAACCGTTTGCCCTCAAACGGTCTTAAGACCGTTTGATAAAGTTGACCAAGGGACAACCGTTTGAGGGTATGTTCCTGATATATTGAATTTAATCTCTGCAAAGAATCAAAGCTAAATTCCTAACCAATTGAGAGTTGAAGGTACTTCAACATGAAACCCTAATCGGGTCAAAAAGTGCTGATTTGACACATAGATCTTGTTGAGTTTTGGGTTGAAGGACCCAAACGGTCTCAAGACCTTTTGGGGATTCCTCCAAACGGTCCCAAGACCGTTTGGGCACAACCCGAGACCGTTTGAAGGTCTAGGGTTGAGTTAATCTAATGGTTTGAGGGTCCAATTACAAGAAGTTGATGAATTGATGAAAATTGTTGATTTTGACCTAATTGGACTTCAACCCTAGTCAAAACGACTTAGTTTTTGGTCAAACCTTGGGCAAACGGTCTCAAGACCGTTTGGATGATGTCCAAACGACCTCAATACCGTTTGGGTCAAGTTTGAGCCCAATTGGAGGTCAATTGATAGGTTCAACCTTGAGTTGATTCACATTGTTGAACATTGATGACCATCCGATTTGAAACCCTAATTGTGAACGATTGAACCCTAATTGGCTATCAATTGAGGGTCAATTTGATGTCTAATTGACTAAGTCTAACCCTAATTGACTCAATTTGTAAGGGGTTAACATAGCTTTGATCAACTAAGGGCTTCAACCAACACTTTCATGAACATTGGTAACCTTTGAACCACTTTGGAGGTCCAAACGGTTTGAGCCCATTTGGACCAAACGGTCTCAAGACCGTTTGTGCTCAAACGACCTCAGGACCGTTTGGTCCAATCGATCTCAAGCTAGATTGATCAAACGGTTTCAAACTGATTGAAGCTCCAAACGGTTTGGAAAGTCAACCCTTCCAAACGGTCTTCACCTCCAAACGGTCTCAAGACCGTTTGGGTGGTTGAAACCGTTTGAAGTTTGAAACCGTTTGGAGATGTTGGTGATAGTTTGTACAGTTTGTACTTAACCATTTGATGGTGTAACTAGTTCAATGGTGATCTAATCTAAACCCTAATGGTAACCTAGGTCTTTAAGGGACTAAGTGATTAGTGAGTTAACCCATGATGGTGATCATGAGGCAAATTACCAAAATACCCTTGAGGGGTCTAAAGGGGTAAAACCTTGTTCTAACCAAACCCTAATCACATGATGATGATGTCTTGGCTTATGTTAGTCAATGGAGACTTAACTCAACCTGATATAGAGTGGTGTTATCACCATCTACTAGTGAGAGGAGAGAGAAAGTATCTTAAGAGAGAGAAAGTATCCTAGAGAGAGAAAGTACCCTTTTTAAGGTGGAAACTCAAGTGAGATACTTCAATTACACATGAGTGTGCATGATTAGGGGATGATTCACTTATGTGAGATCAAGGAAACCATAATTATGATATCCAATGAATCTTAATCTTAATTAAGAGCCTTAATGATGATGTTTCTCTTACATGATGATGTAATGAGTACAATTCACCATAGAGTGAATAGTAAACCCTAATTTTTGGGTAATGACATGAAAGATGAATAGTAAACCCTAATTGTTGAATTGTTTAATATTATCAGCTGATTTAACCATGCAGGTTGTCATGAGATGATGATCATATCCAGGTATGGAATACCATATTATATTCATTGAAAGCATGCCTTAAGCTTTATGAATAGTGAACTATCTTGATGCACTGCTAAGTGACATCTATTGTTATTTATGGGATGTAAGAGCCATAAATACCATCAGGGTCATGCTTGACAGATGACTTATGATGAGATGACTGAGATTGATGATGAAAAGATTTAGGCCTGTTACATTCTAGTATTCTCATTTATAGTTGTTGTGCTAATGTTATTGTTTGAAGTACAATGTTCACAGAATACTGAATGTACCTAACTAATCAAGTGAAATGTAGAGCCCTAATCATAGATCCATCATTGTCAGAGTCTAAATGATGGTGAAATAGGTTTTCCCCAGGGAACTCCTGGATCACATACTTTTGAGTATGTGGGGTACATGGATGTGTAGAACCTTACATCCTAGTGTAGGTATTTGATGTAGATTCTTGTAGTCCGTCATACCTTCACTAAAAGAGAATAGGTGAGAGGATTTGATGTAGATTCTTGTAGTCCATCAATCCCCACCATACAGTCCAAAAGGTGAGATGTATTACTACACTCCCTTAAAGACACAAACACCGCATCGATGAAAGATAAACAAGAAATCTTCCGATGGCGAAGAGGGTACGGAATGCCACTGTAACTCTAAAAATAGCGAAGGTCCAGTTTACCCTGGAGAGCTATTATTAAAGGACATCCTGCCAGATGTCTATGAAATAATCCTCTAACTGACTGAGGAAGATGAGGTCATAAGAATCCGGCTCTTTTAATGACCTATGTATGATACTGATGTGACTTCTTAGCGATCAGTTGGAGTATGAGTGGTATGCCTCATCTCCACAGGGCATAATAATAATGTTTGAAAAACATAATCAACAACGTAGTATATCTGTCACAGTTATCTACGAGTTATTTGGTTGATGTTACCTTGAATAGTGTAGATGTTCTCATATTTCATAAATGATTGAACTCTTGCTTATCATCAACTGCTAGTGAATACCTTGAAGGCTTTTATTGCTTTAGTTATTCCTTGCTTTGTTTATAAAGCTTCTAGTGGAGAGTTATAACTCTCGCTGGGGTAATTATGTATAATTGTCTCACCCCGTAGACTTCTACTTTTTAGGTGGTCGTCGAAGACGGAGGAACAAGAATACAGGTGACCAATCCCAGCAACAGCAACATCAGGAGCAGTAAATCTCAGGTGGAGATTCATCCTGCTTTATGGTGTAGTTAGAGTCAGTCCTATATGTCCTCTGTACTCTCAGGTCTTGGAGTGTTTTGAGTATGAATTCTTGAGGGATTTTGTATCATGATGTATATAATTACTCAAGAAGTAATTTGACAGTGATGTATACAGTTAAATCCTCTTTCTATGAAAAAGGTTTGTGGTTTCAAGTTCTTGTCTCGAAAAGTTTTAATTTCCCGTGATTTTTTGTCTTCTGCTGTTTATCGATTGCTTCCGCACATGTTTAAATCGGGATTAATTCATGGTTTGGAGATCGGAGCCCACAATAGGAATGGTTGCAGGCTATGTCCTATGTATGGGATTGGTTACGGAACATACCCCAATTTGAGTATGGCTACGGGCCATGACTCCATGATATGATACCAGGCATTGGCTATGGGCCATAACCCTGAAGTGAGTATATGTTGCGGGCTATGACTCTATAGCGAAGATGCCACTATACCCTTGCAAGCTAATTGCACTTTGACACGTGATGTCTCTGCCATATAATCTCGTACTGATCGAGAAGGTTGAAGTCTAGGAGTCTGGCTCCTCCATTGACCTTGTGTGGTACCGATGCTTTACGTAATCGTGGTCGGTTGGAGCATGAACAGTATACTTCATCTCTTTAGGGCATTAAATATGATTGTAAAATATAATCAGTCGTGTAGCGTATTTGCTTAAGGTTGAAATATGAGAATCACCGGTTGATGTTATTTTCTTAGTATATTGGATAAATGTTATACATGTTCTTCATATTCCTTATTGGATAAGTGACATGCTGCTTTATAGCTGAAATGCTTTGAATAAGGATATTGCTCTAATCTTCTTAGACAATGAATTACATTCTGTTAAATATTTAATTATATGATTCCTCTGCTCAGTTTTATTCTATTAAACTGTAATAATAATGTTTTTGGTGGAGAGTTATATCTCTCACTGGGACTGGGTCTTACTCCGTTGGTCACCAATACTTTTTAGGTGGACGCGGAAGAAGAGGCAAAAACCCTATAGCAAGGGAAGAGTAGTAGCAACAACAACAAGGACAATAGTGATATTCTAGGTGGAGGCACTGTATGTCATGTTTTGTATAGAGAGTCCTATGTGTCATCTATGTACTCTCAGGTTCTCAGAGTTAGTAGTTAGTACTCTTAATGAATCGATCGGAGATTTTGGCTGGATGCCTCGAGGTTCTTATACGGCCTTTCTATAGTTTTAACAGAGTAGTTAATGCTTGTAACCCTCAAGAAAGGATGGTACATGATATGTACTTATGAATCGGGATGTATATAAAATACATTGGTTCTTGATAAAAGAGTTTTCCTGTGTTTGGATCTCTTTAAATGGTTTTAATTTTTAGTGATTTTCAGTAATCCACTATTTATGTTCAGCTTCCACTTAATCAGTAACAATTTTGCCGACGGATCGCCACATTTTAGTTGGTATCAGTGCTCTAGGTTCGTTGAGTCTACAAAGACATAGGATTAAGGGTGTTGAGTCTGTTCTAGTATCTTCCAGTTATCTGATAGTGAATTCTGCTCATATAGGAGGAGAAGAAGAACTTGAAGATGTCTGGATCACACGAAGAACATGTTGTTGAGAGCAGCATTGCTGCACCAGGAGGAGGTGCAAGGGACCAGGATAGGGAGGAACTAACACCTGAATATCCCCAGTTTGAACCAGCCATGATAGAAAACCCAACTTTCCATGTTGTGTTTGGGCAGTTCATGGCAACCATGGCACATGGATCTTACAGGTTGACATAAGATTCTTCCAACATGTCTTGTGTCAGCTATGGTAGTTGAGAAGCTGATGAGACAAGGATGCTTTGCATTCTTGGTACATGTGGTAGACACCACAGTGGAGAGTCTTAATCTTTCTGAAGTTTCGATAGTTAGGGAGTTTGAAGATGTGTTTCCTAAGGAACTTCCATGTGTTCCTCTACCCCGAGAGATTGATTTTGAGATTAATCTAATCTCGGGCATGCAACCAATAACACAAACACCGTATAGAATGGCACATGTTGAGATGGCAGAGCTCAAGAAACAACTGCAGGAGTTTCTTGAGAAAGGTTTTATCCAGTCGAGTACTTCACCATGGGGTGCTCCGGTTCTCTATGTTAAGAAGAAGGATGGATCTATGTGGTTATGCATTGATTATAGACAGTTAAATAAAGTCACCATAAAGAACAAGTATCCTCTGCCAAGGATCGATGAACTGTTTGATCAGTTGCGTGTTGCAACTATCTTCTTTAAGATAGATCTTAGGTAGGGATATCATTAGTTGTGTATCAAGGAGAGTGACATACCTAAGTCTGCCTTTAGGACAAGGTATGATCACTATGAGTTCATAGTTATGTTGTTTGGACTAACTAATGCACCAGCTACATTCATGGAACTCATGAATTGAATCTTTCAACCTTTTCTTGATCAGTTTATAGTATTCTTCATAGATGACATCTTTATATATAGTATAGATGCTCAACAACATGAACAACATCTTCGTCAGGCTTTAACTTTGCTAAGAGAGCATAAGTTGTGTGCTAAGTTTAGCAAATGCGAGTTCTGGTTACGAGAAGTTTTTTTTCTAGGACACATAATATCTACCTCAGGTATCCGTGTTGATCCTAAGAAGGTGGAATATGTCCTGCAATGGGAACAACCAAAGATACTGACGGAGATATGTAGTTTCTTAGGATTGGCGGGATATTACAGGATGTTCATTATGAACTTCAGTTCTATAGCTTTACACCTAACCAAGTTGACCAGGATGGAGGTTCTGTTTGTCTGGAATGACAACACTAGTACATAACTGGCCTTTAGTTTCAGTTATTTAAGGCATTTAGCGTCGGTTTTAATACGACACCTATGTAGGCGCCGCTAAAAGGCAAACCGTTAGACATCAGTTTTCAAACTGACGCCACTACCCTTCGCGTGCCACAAAAAATGCGCCAGCATGGGGGTATAGGCGTCGATTATTAGTTTTGAAACTGACGCCATAAACCTTCGTGCCATAGAAAGGGCACCATCTGGGGCACTATCAACATTAGTTTAATAGTGATAATCGACTCCATCTCACCTGCTACCACGGTCGTGCTAGCCAGCACGGCTGTATTGTCTGACCCGCTGCCACAACCCTACTGGCTAGCACGACCGTGGTGTCTAGTCTGTTGCCACGACTGTGCTGGACAACACGACCGTGGTGTCTGGCCCAATGCCACGACTGTGCTGGCCATCACGACCGTGGTGTCTGGCCTCATTAGGGAAATCAACGTCGGTTACTAGTAGGGCAACCGATGCCAGAACCATCAACACCGATTTATTATTGATAACTGATGCCACATCACATGCATTAGGCGTCGTTTATAATTATTTATCCGACGTTGTAATCATTTGTCGTCGATTTTAAACAAATAACCGACGCCTATTGCATGTTTTTTTTCTTATCAGTATGCAGGCCTGCTGTGGCTGGTCGCAGGATGAGAAACATACGTTCAGTTATGAACTGTAGGTTTTACAACATCCATTTATATCGACCAACAACATTCATATAGTAATTTGCAGTTCCATTCATTTTCACATTCACACATGTAGAAACATTCATATAGCAACCAACAGTTTCATTCATTTTCACATTCACACATGTATAAACATTCAGACACATGTAGAAACATTCAAACATGTAGAAACATTCACATATATTTCAATTCAGAAATTCATTTACAAAATATCATTCTTTAGTCATAATTTGCTATCAACATCCCAATTATATTTTAAAACCCCACTACTTGTATGGCTTTTGCCCATTCTTTTCTTACATCATTTAATTCTTCCGTCGTATAGGGAGCTTGTACATCTAGTAAGGCCTTTCCTGTAGTGTGGTTAGTTTTAAACACCTGTAAAGAGAATGTTGTATATATATAATTATTAATATACAAATAAGATTGATATATTTCATATTATCTAATGAGACTATATATAATACCTCAAGAATGGTATCGATGTCCACTTCGACATATTTGATAATCATGTGCATAAATCCCATCACATAGTATGTACATGCCCATCCGTTATCTTGTGTAGCACACTATAAATTGAAACATACAAAAGATTAAAAAATACAACTAATCAAGTATTGTTCATATAAATAATATATACATTGTAGTCGGGAACTTACTTCCATGTTCTTCCAAATTATTAGTTGGTTCTTTTTTCTGGGGACCTTTCCTCCAGCCTTTTTGAACTCATCTAAACCCCTATATGTTAATGTAACACAATACATTGTATAATTAAATAGTAATGTAATAACATATGTTAACAGATGTGAAAATGAAATATTTCTCACCAGAATAATGCCATTTTCATTGTGTGTCCATATTTTGAATTCAATTTAGTCCCCTTAAGATCTAGATAATAGACAGTGAACGTCTCGGGGACAATAACTAGTAACTCCCAATGACCCTAGAGGTAAAAAAGTTAAAAATTAATAACTCAAAATCCACAATAAAAATGTAATTTTCTTAAGTCCAAATTATAAGCAAAGTAAACTTACTGATCGATATTGAATGGAGTTATCACTGTCTTGTTCTTTTGAGCAAAACGTGTAAAAGCATCACAACAGTATTGTTGAACTGTCGAAGGGTCTTTAGCTACTAGACTAATCAAAGATGGAATCAAAAATCTTACATGTTCGAATGAAAAATCTGCACATATCTTGTCTAAGTAGCTGCAAAACATGTATTACATATGCATTAATATATAAGAAACCAGATTACCAGATCCTACACAAGGTATATGGATGTATAAAGAAGATCTCACCTTATCCATAGCTCTATCACAGATGTATTCAACCAATCATATCAAAACAACTCCAAAATATCTTGTATAAATAGTTTGCTTTCGTATGATTGATCTGCAGCATCCGCATCTATAGAAACAGTTATTAGGGCAATTTATATCATGTTCACCTAACCATATTGTCATACCCCTACAATTAGGACCTAACGAGACAGGTAGGTCCTATGGAACCCAACTTTTTTATGTAGGAGGTGGAGGTTGTTGGGTTTTAGGGGAGGCAGAGAAGGCAGCGGAAACAAAACTTTTCTCCTCCCAAACCCAAAACAAGGAAACACGTCAATGTCTATACAACAGGAAAGGATGGTTTGTGGAATCATACCTTGTCCCGAGGCTTGCTCGGCAACAATACCTCACGGCTTGCGCGGTCTTCACCTCCGATCTTGGACGATGTCTGTGCAGCTCCTGGTCGCACCGGGACTGACGACTCATGGTCTCACCGGGACTGTCGGGATTGAAAGCTGTCCTCCGAGTGGTAGAAATCTCCCGCCTCTGAAGTAGTCCACACGGACAACCTGGAACTCCAATCTCCTTGTCCCACAAGGAATTGGAAGGAGTCACACCATCCTGTCAGCGTACTAGTCACTGACACACTCTCCTGCCACCAATCGCTTTCTGCACTTATCTTTCCCTTGCTGTGCATCCCTTATCGGGTAGCACTTGCTCGAGCTCTCTCGGTTACCAAAACCAAAGAGAACGACAACTTTACAGAGCAACTGGTTGCACTGAGTTGTTCTTTGAGAAGCCCACAATACCCCTATATATAGGAGGGTCATGGGACGGGTTTCTCCATCCCGGGTAATGCGGGACTAAAAGCAGGAGTAGAAGGGTTTGAGATTTTCCAAAAAAATAACCAACTCGCAACATGAACCGATCATTTCAGAATTGAAACGGTCGGTTGACACCTCAACCGATCGGTTGGGACCCATGAACCGGTCGGTTCACTTTTGAACCGGTCGGTTCGTTGTCATGATCAGTTCCCGATTGACTCTCCTTCTTTTGTTTCTAATTGGTATCAAATACCAATCCTTGTTCCAATCAAATTGGGCAAGTGAAACGTAAGGAAAATTCTCACCAATCTTACTTTCCCAACTTGCTCGGTTGCACCAGTTGAATCGATCATTTCAACACTTGAAGCAATCGTTTCATCTTGTCCATGAGCCGATCGAATCACAACCTGAGCCGATCGGTTCACCAAGCTGAGCCGATCAGTTCATCACATGAGCCGATCGGTTGGGAGTGCAGAATGTGCAAAATCAATCAATTGCGGTTTCAATCAATCCGATACTCCAATCAATGTGTCCAACACCTTGAACACTATGACATTGATCTATCAATTGATTGAGTCTTTAATTGAACTACTAAACTCCTTTAGTAATCTATCTAAACATTGTTTGTGGACAAAAATCCTCTTCCAGGTTAAATCCTATGTGTGTGACCCTGCAGGTCCATTTCACGTTGGCAGTAAAAGTCTATAACACTTATGAATTCACAAGCAAAGAGTGGTGCCTAGTCACACATCAGTGCTACTCAAGTGAAATAGAAAGTTGGAGAACAACTTTCAATCCTACAATCCGTGAATGGTGTTACAGTGAATGTATAATTCCTTTGTCACTGATATCCCAAATGAACTCGAGGCATGGAACAATCATCCTGTCAATGTTCATTCAATTTCTTGATCTTAGAGTAGATTGGAAGAGATATGTATGACATCAATATCACATACTGATTCACACATGCATGCACACCTTTCTCAATCCTACTCATCAAGTGGCCATGGATATCAAACTCCCTCAGGAGGGACAAATCCCATATCTATCACTCACCCCTCTAATCCCCATGTGTCAAAGCCACCCAATCATCACCTTTATAACAACCCATGTTTCAGGACTGTGTTTGATGATGTCAAAGTGTGCCCAACGACATGTGTTAAGTGTAGTGATTTCAGGTCAAAGAATCGCACTCACCACCATCACTGTGAGTACTGACTGTGACTACCATGTCATGGTTCCATGTGTCAAACTCACGGTGGGTCTGTCTGGTACACTTGTTCTCTAACAAGTACCTATGTGTTTGGTTTGATATCTCTATATCATGACTAATGAGATTCTGTCATCAATCTAGTCTTGTGTGTCATTGCTGTCTATCTACCCTCCACAATGACATCCGACTAGGGACATAACAAGAATGTACAAACTCTTAGCATCCGTATGATCTCATCGTTCAGGTCCTCAACCTGAAAGCATACGTCATTGAGTACTGTCATTCTCTAGACATTCAATATGTTCTATCACTATCTCATATGACTGAATAAAAAAGAACTGGAAGCTTGCCTTTGATGTTAATCAAATCAATCTTAATGTATCCCACCAATCATCCCATGATTGGCTCTCAGGGCATACATACCAACAAACTCCCACTTGCACTGCGAGCTAATCACCCTCGAATCATATTCATAGTGTTCTTCAAACATGTCCCACATGTTACTATGCTCTATGCCAACATAGTGAGTAATGACAACACCTTGCCAAAGTCAGTATAAATTGCATGTCTCACATATCTTCGATGTACGTCACACGTATGAGATGGAGTTATTGTAATATGCGTTCTAGTATTCCTTTGCTAACCGTTAGCCACATTGCATGATCAAGGATTCCATACTTGTCATCAATGAGTGGAATATCTATAAGTTCATCTCATGAACTTCCAGATCCATATAGTATCCACTGATGTTCTCTAACACATAGATACTCGGCATTTCCTTTTAGATGATTTTATTGGAACACTTCTAATTATCAACAAACTTTCACTTTTATATATCCTATATATATTTTGCAATTAATGTTCTGTCTTTCAGAAGTTCACATCAATGTAACTCTTTACATTGAACTCTTCCATATCTCCATAGAACTAGTACTTCTCAAGTACTTATCAAGTTCTCATGGTATTCCAGTAACCCTTACTAGAAGTAGACAGATATCCACTCGTCATGTCTCACATACGAGTTATCAGGATGAGCATATCATATTGCCATGTCCTACATACAAGATGATGAATGCATTTTGTTTTTGCCATGTCGATACATGCAAGATAATGGGATTACATACATGATAGATCCATATCTATTCTTAGTGTTCCTATTCTTCATCAAAATTGGACACTTGGCCTTGGGATACTAACTCCATGTAACATAGACAAGTTTTCTCCCACTGAATCTGTGCATATCGAACCCTTCAGTACATATTGCCAATGTATGCTTTCTCTTTTTAGATCAAGAGGTTTTCGAGAACTATCTTTATAGATCTCTATTCCTATCACATAGGAAACATCTCTAGATAATTTCCACATTTTGGATTTCCATTCTAGAACATTTCCATTTCACATAAACATGTGGAATGTGAACACACTCCCACTAAATCACAAATCCCTTCTTTATCTTTGACATATCAATCCAACCCTTTGACTATATCATCAAAATAAAGATCCAATTCTGAGTTGCTTGCACTCAATCAATCACATTGATTAGTCCATTGTAACTTATAGACTTCATTTGCATTAGTGGATTCATAAACCTTATAGGTTGTGTCACGTACACATCCTTGTTTTATTCCTCATAGGAATGCAATTTTAGTATCCATATGCCAAATTTCTTAGTCATTAAGTTGCAATCAACAAGCATCATCCTTCTCAAAATGTTATCCATGTGTCTTAACGCTTAAGACTTATTTGCACTTATGGATTTCATCCAATAGGTGCTACCATCAAGGTCATACCTTATTGTTCATATGGAAGTCATTTAGGATGTAATGGTCATAAGCCATAACACAAAATTCGGTTCCTCATATTCATCTAGATAGTTGACTCATCACATGAACAACACATCATATGATAAACGAGGTGTATCTGTCAAGGATATAAGAACTCACAACTCCTTGTGATTGTTAATGTCCTTTATTTGTGTGGGGTATTCTTTTATTAAGAAGAATCCAGTTATTTGATAATCATTCTCTAACTCCTTAGAGTATGATTGCTTCTTGATTTAGACATCACAATTCCTTAATCATGAGTTCACTATGATATATTATCACAATCACTCATAAGGATCTCAAACATTTGGTCCAAGTATTTCATTCATTGATCTCATCAAGAATTAACACTTTACCAAATTTGCACTTCATCTATGATAATCTTGAACACTTCAAGATATTCATATTGGTATTTCTCTAAACACCATTTGAAGTATTAGCATTTGTTCCAATAGGTATGTAAATACATCACATGTATCATACCTAATAGGATAATCATTCTCCCACTACCTTTAGTGAAGATTGATTAATCATGTCCAAGATATTCATTTCTCTTACTGGTTCTCTAACCAAAAGAGTCTAGATTTATCCATCACATGGAAACTAAAAATGAATTTCTTTTGATTGATGCTAATTTCATTGTTTGAGTTATCTATAAATTTTAGGTATCATTTTATCTTATGCATATCAAATAGCACAAGATAAACAAGGCATTGCCACAAAGATCATGTCTTTAGAAATTGAAACATCTCTTTATTGATTGCCATCATTGTCATACAATATGCAAAAATAAAGTGTTTCTATCTATTGGCAAATATGAAATAGTAGTTCATAACTGTATTACATGCCTTTTAGGCTGAAAATAAACTAAAGTACTCCTGTCTATGGCAGCAACACTTGCCCCAATTATTGAGTGCTTTACACTTTACATTTTGGTATCGTATACCTCAAAAGTGTTACAAGTTTACTTTCATTACACCTTTAAGTAGAGACATCATTTGTCTCCTTCTTCTTTTGTTCTTCCAGATAAAGAGGACAAATCCTTTTCCAATGTCATGGCTTTTGACAATGGTGGCAATTGCCTTTCTTGGTCACGCCTCCCTTGGCCTTGAGAGCTGAAGATGACTTGGGCTCCTGGCTAGCATCAGAACCTTTCTTAGCTTTGCCCTTGTCCTTCCACTTGGACTTGCCTTTCTTGCTTGTGATCACCATCACAGACTTAGACTTGTCCTTCTTCATCTGTATCTCGGCTGTCCTCAACATGCCCAACAACTCTGACAGTGGCCTATCAAAGTTGTTCATGTTGCAGTTCATCACAAACTGACTGTAAGATTCTGGCAACGATTGCAGTATCACGTCAATAGGCAACTCTTAGCTCAGTGGAAATCCCAGTCTTGTCAGGTTCTCCACATACCCAATCATCTGGAGTGTGTGAGGACCAACTGGATCTCCTTCTGTCATGACACACTTGAACAATGCCCTTGAGACATTGTATCTCTCTTGTCGTGCCTGATCTTCATACATGTTCCTGAGATGCTGAATCATCTCAATGAAACCCATGTTCTCATGTTGTCTCTGCAACTTGTGGTTCATAGAGCACAACATCAAGCACTTTGCATCATTGGCATCATCAGAATGCTTCTTGTAAGCATCCCTTTCTGTCTTTGATGCATTAGGAGCAGGTTCCTCTAGAATTGGAGTATCCAGGACATAGAGCTTTCACTCTTGAGTGAGAACAATTCTCAATGTCCTATACTAGTCGTGGAAGTTTGTCCCATTTAGCTTGTCCTTTTCAAGGACCGATCGCAAAGAAAAGTGATTGTTGTTTGTTGCCATTTGTACTACAAAAGGAAAATATGAAATTTTAGTCCAAAAACTCATTTTTGACTTATTTGATTGATTTGAAATGTTGACGATATAATTAGGCCTTTAATTAATTATCGCTCCCACTATTTTACTTCAAATTGATAGCCCTCACCATCAATTCAGAAGATTGCGGCGTACAACCTTCTAGTGGGCAAGATCCTGAAATCCTCTAAGTCATGGACCAGCTAGGGCTGTCACCCACAACTTAGATCTCTCAGGTAGGAAACTCTTTCCAATTGCATCATATGCAACTCTTGATAAGATGTCATATGCAACTCCTTGCCATGATCATCTCCATGCCTCAAGGTACTAGATCCCATCTAGATCAACTTGTTATGTCCGACCCAAAGCAAACACGATGAATGTGCACCCTGCTAGGGAAAACCCACACATTCATCCTTCACACTTCCATGAGATAGACGGTGCACCACACTAGGGCTTGGTCTATCAAGCTTTTCACGTGTGTCGCATTTGGAAGGCATATAAAACTTTATATTTAATGAGGGATTTGGTTTTTATATACATATACATATCCAATCACCACAATACATAGTACATATCATATACATGCTATATCCCACAGAAAACACGCAAAACGATAAAAGCGATGATTATGGCCATCCTAATGTGATTCCTCGAGCCAAGAGGAATCACGCTCATCTAGGTCTACATCACATGCAACATGTACAAGATGAACTCTGTGCTTTGCCTTATGAGTAGATCAACTCATCACATGAAGGATCGACTCGCCATCAGGCCGGTCGGTTGGGTGCCACCAGCCGATCGGTTGGCTCCTCCAACTGATTGGTTCGCCTGGTCGTCATGCATCTCATCATGGCGACCACCCGCTCATCTCGCTTCTCGAACCGGTCATCAACCGATCACCTCACTCCTTGAACCGATTGTCTAGAACATCAACCGATCAGTTCACGCCTTGAACCGATCGTTTCATCTGTCGTCAGGATGTCCTCCGTTCTTTGACATAATAGGAAATAAAATTCTATCCTATTTTACATTGTAAAAAGGGAAACCTCGAGTTACATTCGAGGGGAAGGTAGGAAAGAAATCTTGAATTGTTTCGAGTTACATCAGGAATAGGAGAAGGAAGATCAGTGCGCAGACCGAGATGCAAGCAACCACATACAACCATACACAGATAGGGTTTATTAGCCATAACCACACTATACATCCACCATACAACTTGTTGAAGGGTGACGCGTATCGAGTGCATTAATAATACATATCATATATGTAAATTGGGATTTGTGGATTTAGGATTGGACATGCATAAAGCCAATTTTATTCGCATCGTATGCAATAAATAAAGGCAACAAACCAAAATCAATCATATCGATAATCCTAAAGCATAGAGCAATTGACGTGGCTCTGATACCACTGTTGGGTTTTAGGGGAGGCAGAGAAGGCAACAGAAATAAAAATTTTCTCCTCCCAAACCCAGAACAAGGAAACGCGCCAATGTCTATACAATAGGAAAGGATGGTTTGTGGAATGATACCTTGTCCCGAGGCTTGCTCGGAGACAATACCTCACAGCTTACGTGGTCTTCACCTCCGGTCTTGGACGGTGTCTGTGCAGCTCCTGGTCGCACCGAGAATGATGACTCCTGGTCTCACCGGGACTGTCGAGATAGACAGCTGTCCTCCGAGCGGCAGAAATCTCCCGCCTCTGAAGTAGTCCACACAGACCACCTAAAACTCCAATCTCCTTGTCCCACAAGGAATTGGAAGGAGTCACACCCTCCTATTAGCGTAATAGTCACTGGCACACTCTCCTGCCACCAGTCACTTTCTGCAGTTGACTTTCCCTAGCTGTGCCTCCCTTATCGGGTAGCACTTGCTCGGGCTCTCTCAGTTACCAAAATGAGAGAGAGCAACAACTTTACAGAGCAACTGGTTGCACTAAGTTGTTCTTTGAGAAGCCCCCAATACCCCTATATATGTAGGAGGGTCATGGGACACGGTTCTCTATCCCGAGAAATGCAGGACTAAAAGTAGGAGTAGAAGGGTTCGAAATTTTCCACAAAAACAACCAACTCGCAACCTGAACCGATTGTTTCACAACTGATAAAAGAAACATTAGCTTATGATATTTGAATTCTCTTTTAGAGTAACATTCTAAAGAAAGAATAGGTTACCTCTTCTTGTAAAATTCCCACTTTTGGGACATGTTTGCGCTGGGATGGACCAAAGAACGCTTTGATGCCCACACCAGCGCCTGCAACCCTAACACGTCCAGGATGCTCTGGGTTATCCAGAGCAACTGTCAATTCATCCCTTGTGCCCTCAGGGATGAACTTGCCTTGTTTCCTCATCTCGTTCAGCTCCCGCTAATCACCAAAACAAAAATTTGTAATGAAGTAAACACCACAAATAATCAATATTCGAACGATTTCTCTAAGAGTTGTATTTTACCATTTTTGCAGCCGCCTCAGTAGTTGCGGGCTTCCTTATTTATTCCTTCTTATTTTGCCTCCCAGCTATCCAGACATCATGGTGAGGCAGAGGTGTGGTACCTATAGTAGAGAACTCCTGAGTAGCAGCAGACTGAGCAATAGACTCAGCCTGTAGTCTTTGGCGAATGCCTGCATACCCCTTTGGACCCATTGTGTGGTCATGCACATTCAGTGCACGCCTTGCTCTTTGCGCCTCACTGAGGGCCTAGTTAGTATGCACATTAATGATTTCGTTAGTAACACTAAATGTTAATCTTGAATAGGTGAATACAACATATATTAATTAAATTGGGAGTGACACCTAATACCTTGAATTCATCAATTATTCTTGAAGCAACAAACGCGTCCCATTCTTCTTGGTCCAAGAAGTTCCACTGTTCAGTGGCTGTCTTCTTCCTCTTGTCACCTTCTTTTATGTATTCTCGGGTGAGATTTGTCCTGTAGTTCCTTAGGACTCTCCCACAGTGTTTCATCACGCATTTATGATGTAGAGTTTCATCCAATGCAAATATATTCTACAAAATAGAATTGCTATTAACTAGTATCCAAAAAATCAGTAATCTACAAAATAGAATTGCAAATTAATAATAACTCACGCATAAATCCTTCCATATTACGTCTTTATTCCCCTTAGGAACTTTATGCCAAGAATCTGTCTTACAACCGCAATGGCTACGAGTAACATACCCAAGATATGAAACAAATGACTTGCGATTCACTCCAACTGCATTTCCTGCATTATCAAAATCCACAACAAGTTTGGGTCCATTGCCCCTTTGTGCTATTAACTTCTTCATCATAGTGATGCCCCTTCTCTTGTTAACTTTTTGGTGCTTCTCATCAAGTGCCTCAAGTGCTTCAGAGGGTACATTACATCATCAACCTAAAATTTGACAAATAAACACACTTACAGGATATAAATATAAATGAACATATAGATATAAATATATGATATATTTTTAAAACTTACATTGTGAGGTGGCACATTGATGTCCTCACCTTCACGGTAATCATCAACACACCCATCAGGAGAATGCTCAACCATTTGAAAGTTCACATTCATATTGTAAAGTTCACATTGTAAAGTAATTCACATTGTAAAGCTCACATTGTAAAGTTCACATTCACATTGTAAAGTAATTCACATTGTAAAGTTCACATTGTAAAGTAATTCACATTGTAAAATTCACATTGTAAAGTTCACATTCACATTGTAAAGTAATTCACATTGTATAGTTCACATTTATAAAAATAAAACATATAAAAATATAAACATGCCTCTAATATTGTGATTTTTTATCAATTAACAATCCTTCATTGTGATCTCTGTGCACATACAATTCATCATAGCTTCAATATTTTCTAGTGTTGGCAACGCAATTGAGAATGGACTGGAGTCATCATACTTATGATAGTACTCTTCTTCATCTATAAGATCTTCAATGAACTGTCTTTTACCATGAAGAACAACCGACCATTTATCATTTGCAGGATCATCGATATAAAATACTTGTTTCTCCTGTGATGCCAATATGAATGGTTCACCCTTCTCATCAATCTTTTCAAAGTTCACTAAAGTGAAACCCAATTCATCCACTATAACTCCTTTGGTGTTATCAACCCAATTACATTTGAAAATAGGAATTCTGAAATCTATGTAGTCAAACTCCCATATGTCTTCAATGACATCGTAATATGACATTTTAGCTTCACATGGACTCTTATCCTTTGCACTTGCAAAAAACATAGTCGACGCTTGAAGGGTGACACCAATGTTTTGGATGACACTCTTATCATCTTAGCACTTTGTGTAATATGTGAATCCATTAATGTCATACCCTTCATAAGACATAGCATTCAATTTTGGTTTAAAGGTGAGGCATTTGATAGTTTCAGTAATATCATCTGGTGTTTGAGATAGTTGATGTAAGACTTTATCTTCAAACCACTTAATAAATGTCTTGTTATGCTCTCTAGCAAGCCACATTGTATTGGCTCGAGGATATTGTCTCTTGATGAAATTGGTATGTTCCTTGATATAAACACTCACTTCGTCCATGTTGTGTAAAATATACAAGTGACCTTGTTCCAACTTCTCAGGGCTGATTACTTTCACCCGTGATCCCAAAATTCCTTTGCCAAATTGCTCCTCAATATTCTTGTCATTACCAGGAGTGTCATTACCACTGAGAAAGTCATTGCAAAAATCCATAACCTCTCTAGCCACATAACCCTCAATAATACTCCCTTCAGGCCGATAACAGTTTCGAACATCACTTTTAAAAACGCTCATGTATCGTTCAAAAGGATACATCCAATGTAAGAAAATTGGTCCCAACATTTTCACTTCTCTAGCCAAGTGGACAACAAGATGTACCATGATATCAAAGAACAAAGTAGGGAAATACATCTCAAGCTGACACAGGGTAACAACCACTTCTCTTTTCAAATAATCGAGAGTATCAAGGTCAATAACTTTGCTGCACAGACTGTTGAAAAAGAAACAAAGTCTGGTGATTGCAAACCTTACATGCTTCGGTAATATAGATCAAATTGCCACATGTAATATTTGTTTCATTAGAGTGTGACAATCATGAGATTTAATACCTATCAACTTCAGATCTTTCATTTATACCAATCTACGGATGTTGGATCAGTAACCATGTGGCACCTTAACATTTACCAAATATTCACAAAAATCTTTCTTCTCCTTTCTAGACAATGTGTAACAAGCGAGAGGTAAGTATGTTCTCTGATTTCCCATTTCACATAATTCTGTTAATTTTGATCTTATTCCCATTTCACATAGGTCTAGTCTGGATTTTATCCCATCTTTAGTCTTACCTGGTATATTCAACAAAGTATCAATGACACTATCACAAACATTTTTCTCAACGTGCATGACATCGATACAATGTCTGACTGTCAACGAACTCCAATAAGGAAGATCCTAAAATATTGACTTCTTATTGAATAAAGATTTGTCACTCTGTTTGGCCATAGTACATTGTGATCTCTTACCAAATTCATTGACAAAGTCTTTTACTCTTTCATAAACAACCTCCCCTAGTATAGGTTTAGGTGCACTCTGTTCCCCATTCAATCCATTGAATGCTTTGCACTTCCTACGATACGGATGGAATTTTGTAAGAAACCTTTGATGAACGAGATATACAGTCTTACCGCCATGTTATAGTCTTGTTGAATCAGTGTTCACTTCACATATAGGACACACTTTACCTCCTTTGACACTATATCCAGACAAATTCCCATATGCTAGAAAGTAATTAATAGTGCAAAACAACATAGCATGCAAACAAAATGTCTCTCTTCATGAAGCATCATAGGTCATCACACCTTCACCCCAGAGTTTCTTTAAGTCATTAATCAGAGGTTCAGGATAAACATCAATATCATTTCCAGGTTGTTTAGGGCCCGATATCAACAACGACAACATTACGTACTTATTTTTCATACACAACTAGGGAGGAAGATTGTATATAACAAGCACGACTGGCCAAGTGCTATGTTGGCTACTCAATATCCTGTATGGATTCATCCCATCTATACAAAGCCCAAGCCTTAGATTCCTGACTTCTTCACCAAATTCAGGGTACAATAGATCAATCTTCTTCCACTGTGGGGAATCAGACGCATGTCGTAGGATCCCATCATTATTTTTCTTAACATTTGCATGGCACCTCAAATTCTTCGCATCTATCGGATTGGCAAACAAGTGTTGAAACCGTGATATTATAGGTAGATACCACATCACCTTGGTAGGAGAACCAGTTTTGGACTCCCCCAAAGTCGTCAATTTATACCGTGACGCACCACATTTTGGACAATCTTTTAAATCCACATAGTCCTTTTGAAATAATACATAATCATTCAGGCATGCATGTATCTTCTTAGCCTCCATTCCCATTGGGCACAACAATTTCTTTACCTGGTATGTTGAGATTGGCATCTCGTTTCCTTCAGGAAACATTTCTTTCAACAAAGACAACAATGACATGAAGCTTTTACCGCTCCATCTATTGTTAGCTTTCAGCTTATACAATCTCAACACAACGCTAAGCTTCATAAACTTAGTACAACCTGTGTATAACAGTATATCAAAATCATGCACAATTTTTCTAAAAATGGGAGGTGGATCGGTGTGCTCTACCCCAAAACTATCCAGCATTGCATCAACGATGTCTACTGGAACTAGTTCGTTCATATCTACGTCATCAAAGGCAATTTCTTCTTCCACACAAGTATTACTATTGACATCCACTGGTTTTAGGTTTGAAATCTCTCCATGCCAGTGCCATTCTGTATAGCCTTGTATAATCCCATTTCACATGACATGACTTTTGATTTTGTCACAAGTGCTAACTTTCAAGTTGTTACCGCAATGCCTACATGGACAGTAGAACCTATCTCCAGGTTGTTTCCTATCTTCCTCGACAAATCTAATAAACTGGTCAAGACCAGATATAAACTCTGGGGTGCAACGATTGCGAATGGACATCCATGATCTATCCATTCTATGATCGAAGAGAAAACAATTATATATTACAACAAGATTAGGGTCTAGGGTTAACAGATTAGAGTTTTTGCATGGTTAAAACTTGAGGCCAACAAATACATGTGTTGTCATTCTTATATATAATAAATGTGTACCACCTATCCCATTCTTGAACACCTAATCTCACTAGTAAGTGTATAATGTGTATTGGGTTTTCAAAAAAATTTCGGCAGCATTTCCCCATTGTTCTCTAAGTACATATGTACTTAGAGAACAAACGGGGAAATGCTTCTTAAATTTTCTTGAAAACCCAATACACATTATACACTTACATCCTAAGTGAGATTAGGTGTTCAAGAACAGTCCTGAACCGATGACTATCTAAGATTTACTCCTAATGAGGAAATCTTGGACGGGTTTCTAGGCCAACAAATACATGTGTTGTCATTCTTATACCTATAATCCTAGTTTCATCATTCATATCCTAGGTTTTATGTAACATCATTTAATCATGCTGGTTAGTAAATAATAAATAGTAAATAAACCATGAAATATATGCAAATCAACAGTAAGTCAACAACACCTACAACAACACAAATGCACACAAATATAGATGCATGTTCATCATCAAGATAATCATTACACACAAATGTAGGTATCTGATCATAATTGAGCAATATAGCACAAAATCATCCACAACGGCCGTGCTACCAACACTGTAATGACCCAGACCTAGGTTATGAGGTAACCCTATTTGTTTTGTCTAATAAAGTTTCTTATAACTTTAATATAATCCTCTAAGGTGTTTTGTTATCATGTGACACATTTATGTTTCAAGTTTGGTCCCGATTGAATGTTGTTTGAGCAATTTTCCTTAATTTGGGACTAAAGTGCAATTTTACCAAATTGAGGGGCTATAATGCAAAATGTCACATGTTGAACATGACTTATATGTTTTAGAATCATAAGAAAGAGAATGATTCAAGGTGGTGGCTTGTGGAAAGCCTAAATTCCAAGTTTTAACTTGTTTGAACAATGTTGGTGCATTGTGCACCAATTTTGGTACAAAGTGTAATTTACCCAAAATGTAGGGTTGATATGCAAATTACCACATCTACAGTGTTCCTACTCCATCCTAGCATAATGGTGTGGCTAATACTTTGATAGGTGAAACACCTAGAGTGGTTGATAATGGACAACCTTATATCAACAATGCCTCAACCAGAGATGAGTCCATATCAATTGATGATGGTTGGACAATTCAAATGTATGACTCATGATCAATACACTACAGAATAAATGTGATGGGCTAGTGCATAAAGTATTAGGATGGGGAATACCCTAATACAAGATAAGCTGAGGAACTTAAGTAAGTTAAAAGTAATGAGGGAAGTGATACACCAAGGCATGGTAAATATCACATCTAACACTTTAAGGTTGTTACACCTTGATACACCTTAAATCCAATATACTTGGATGAGTAACCCATGATGTGTGTCTTGTCAATTGTTACATTGAGATAGAATGCACTTTGATAAATGTAGGCTATCATACCTTAAGAAAGGGTTAAGCCAAGTTAATAATGTATGATGTAATCATACCCTGATAAGGATGAGAGAGGAACTCATACCTTGTGTTGATGATTCATTTAATGATAAATGATGAGAATAAATAAGTATGATTGAATACTTATGATATTAATGTATGCTCCTAGATGTGTGGAACAATGAATTAGGGTTTATATTGATAATATGAACTTGAAACCCTATTCGGCTATAAAGGGAAACCCTAACCCTAATAGTTGTTGCCTCGTGAGAGGTGACAAGATGTTTATTGGCCTTATGAGCCATGTGGATAGTTGTTGCCTAGTGAGAGGTGACAAGATGTTTAATGACCTTGTGAGCCATGTGGATAGTTGTTGCCTAGTGAGAGGTGACAAGATGATTAATGGGCCTGGTGAGCCATGTGAATAATTGTTGCCTAATGAGAGGTGACAAGATGCTTATAAAAGTCTAATGTAAGGAATGGTAATGTGCAAAATAAACTAAGGGAAATGGAAACCAGTAACTTCATAATAATAATAAATGGTTATAATAATAATGAAATCTTGATCATACATGCTTTATGCTTATAGTCAAATAAGGGATATAGTGTTTTGATTATGCTTAAAGGAGATAAGAGGAACACTTGTAGTACATAAAGAATGTGAACTAATATGATGGCTTGCCCCAGGGTATAATGCCTAGTAAAAGGATGTGATAACCAATGATGAATTTAAGGGATTGATATCCCATAACGAATGTGTAATCAGGATTGGTTACGGACCAATGCCTGTCGGTGTAATCAGGATTGGTTAAAGTCCAATACCTGGCAGAGGCTTAATGCCTGTAATCATGAGTGGTTAGAGTCCACTACCTAGCAGCGGCGTGAAGCCTGTAATCAATATTGGTTAAAGTCCAATACCTGGAAGAGGCGTGAAGCCTGTAATCAGGAGTGGTTAGAGTCCACTGCCTAACAGAGTCGTGAAGCCTGCAATCAGGAGTGGTTAGAGTCCACTGCCTGGTAGAGGCGTGAAGACTGTAATCAGGATTGGTTAAAGTCCAATACCTGGCAGAGGCGTGAAGCCTGTAATCAGGAGTGGTTAGAGTCCACTGCCTGGCAGAGGCGTGAAGCCTGTAATCAGGATTGGTTTTTTCCAATACATGGCAGAGGCGTGAAGCCTGTAATTAGGATTGGTTAAAATCCAATACCTGGTAGAGGCGTGAAGCTTGTAATCAAGAGTGGTTAGAGTCCACTGCCTTGCAGAGGTGTGAAGCCTGTAATCAGGATTGGTTAAAATCCAATACCTTGCAGAGGCGTGAAGCCTGTAATAAAGAGTGGTTAGAGTCCACTGCCTCGCAGAGGCGTGAAGCCTGTAATCAGGATTAGTTAAAGTGCAATACCTGGAAGAGGCATGAAGCCTGTAATCAGGAGTGGTTAGAGTCCACTGCCTGGCAGAGGCGTGAAGCCTATAATCAGGATTGGTAAAAGTCCAATACCTGGCAGAGGCGTGAAGCCTATAATCAGGAGTGGTTAGAGTCCACTGCCTGGTTGTGTAATCAAGATTGGTTAAAGTCCAATACCTGGAAAAGGCGTGAAGTATGTAATCAGGATTGGTTAAAGTCCAATACCTGGCAGAGGCTTAATGTCTAGAATAATAACACAGAATTGGTTAAATCCCAATGCCTGGAATAATACCATAGGATTGGTTAAATCCCAATGCCTGGAATGATACCACATGATTAGTTAAATCTCAATGCCTGGAATAATGCATATGATTGGCATAGTCCAATGCTTGGACAGGATATGATGATGTATACTCACATGACTGGTACAATTCAATATTTGGTTAGCACATTGGCTGAGCCCAACGGATAGAAATGAGAATGATTCATGGATGACATACCATGATAATGAGCATCATAGGATAAGCTTGAGATAGTATGATGGGTAAATGATATATGTGTTCTCCATATTCCTTATAAAGTGAATAGATGAATTACTGCTCTATCATAGACAACTGCCATGCTTTAAAATATGAGAATGTTCTAAACTGCTTATCCTCTGTTCAGTTTAATATTATTTAATTATGATAATAACATTGTTGGCGGAGAGTTATATCTCTCGCTGGGGCAATTTTCAATTGTCTCACCTCCTTGGGATCCAAATTTTTAGGTGGACGTGCACGAGGAAGTGAAGACCTTTATGCAGAAAAGGAACAACAACAGCAGTGACAGCTCAGGTCGAGTGTACTATTTGTTATGTCTTGTAGATAGAAGTACTATGTGTCGTCTCTGTACTCTCAAGTCCTTGGAGTTGGTTCGTTATGGTTTCATGAATGATCTGAGGTTTTTGTCTTGTAAGCCTCAAGGTTTTATGTTGCTTCAATATATGTTTTGACAAAGCAACTGTTATATGTTATCCTCGAGAAGAGATGGTACAGTATATGTACAATGTGAACAATGATGTATATAAATTTTGGTTCTGCCTTAAAGAGTTTTCATAGAAATGGATCTCTTTGCAAAATGGTTTTAATTTTAAGTGATTTTTGTTAATCCGTTGTTTATGTTGAAATTCTACTTAATTAGTAATGATTTGTTTGTCGGTTTGGCGACTATCGTTACAAGTTTGGTATCAGAGCTTAAGGTTCACTGAGTCTACCGAGACATAGGACTAAGGTGTTGAGTTTGTGTTAGTGTCCTCCAGTATACCCTATAGTAACTTCTGCTTATGCAGAAGAAAGGGTAAAGTTTATAAATGACTGGAGAACATGAGGAACACATTGCTGAGAGCAATGTTGTTGCACAAGGAGAGGGTGCAAGGGACCAGGCAAGAGAAGAACGAGTGCCTAAGAATTCCCATCTTGACCCCATCAGGATAGAGAATCCTACTTTTTATGCTCTTGTGAGGCAAGTTAGGACAACAATGATGAATATAATAGACTAGATACTAGCATTACAACCTAGGTTACCAGTCCTTAATACAGAAACTTTGGGCTTTGAAAGGATTCCTAAATGACATAGTCATGTTGGAACAATGGAAAATGTGAGAAGGATTAACATATGGTGAGAAAGTAGACTCTGCCATAAGTTTAGACAGATAGTACATCTGTGATGGTAATGTCTAAGAAGAGGCAATAAGCTGAGAATTTAGGTAAAGTCTCTATAATTTTAGAGACATTTTCTTAATTGTTCTAAAAAGCCAAAGTTTTTGGTGCCACCAGTGCAATAAATGCCTAGTGTTCCAGGGAAAGAGCAACTATGTAAATACAGAAGTCCTAACTTTCCACCTGTAAGAACCCATGGCTTAGCTTATACATCGGTAATGAGTCCGATAAGACTATGGTATGAGGATAAGACATGGACATGTTAAGCATACTAAACCCTTTTATTAAAAAAAGAAGGGAGTAAATGACCCAACAACCGAGGTAGACTCGACAAGGCTTACGAAAGTTACAACCTAATAGTGTAAAAAGGCAAAAGAAACAACATGAAACAACTAGACTCTATGTTTGAGTCAACCAGATGTGGTGGATGACTACGAGGGATGACTGTCAGATAGAGCTTTCTCATTCTGATATGTCTTCTCTAGATTTTATCTGATAATTATAAGAAGGTAGTTGATGTTGAGCTTCCTTTAATTAGTCCTATGAGGACATGAGGAAGAGATCAGAAGGATGAGAACCTATATTTGGATTAATATTCTCTTATATGTTTTGAAATTTCTCTCTTCATGTAGAAAAGGAAGAGATGTAAAAGAAACACCCAGAGAAAATCTGAGATACTAAGTAGTAAAATTTAAAGAGATGTTAAAAGTATGAAACACAATATAAAATGAATACATACTACCTAATTTCAGTTCTTGAATACCCTGGCCAGGTATTCATTTATTGAAGGCAAGGTAAGTATGACATATTTATATTGTTATCTTTTTTATTACTCTGATCAAGTAGTCATTCTGAAACAATCTCAAGAGTTTAAAGAAGGAGATGTGGCATGGATATTTCTACCACATTCTAATCGATAGATGAAGGAATTTGATTTACTCATAAGTCAACTTATAAAAAAAATGAGGATGTGATGTGTTATTAACACATGTGTTAGATACCAAGGTAAGGAATTCTGGTATCTGAGAAACAACAGACTATCTTATGATAGTTACATGGAATGGTTAACTATGGAATCAGTCCAGTTACCTAATGTAGTATGGACATCATATGCTAGGGATTTATGTTTTGAATAAACATAAACATTGATGAGAATGATCTACTTGAAGGAATAATTGTAAAAATATTACAATAAAATTTTGTCAAATGAGATTAACAAACAACCTCTATCTGAGTGAGAAAAGTGTTACCTGACCCAGAATTAATTAAACAGTCGATAATGAAAAGACAGTGAAGCATGTATCCTATGTGTTTGACTCCATGGGATTTTTGTGTAAAAGAACTTGGTATTGATCAAAATTCTATGGTGTCTCCAAAACAATGAGATGTTATGTGGAGACTTGTTGATATAACGAATGAATAATATCTGTCTCCTTTTATCTGAGATTTCAGGGACGAAATCCTTGTTAGGGGTTTATAACTTGTAACGACCCTGACCTGGGTTATGAGGTAACCCTATTTTGTTTGGCTAATAAAGTTGCTTAGAACTTTTATATAATCCTCTAAGGTGTTTTGTTATCATGTGACACATTTATGTTTCAAGTTTGGTCCCGATTGAATGTCGTTTGAGCAATTTTCCTTAATTTTGGACAAAAGTGCAATTTTCCCAAATTGAGGGGCTATAATGCAAAATGTCACATGTTGAACATGCCTTATATGTTTTAGAAACATAAGAGAGAGAATGATGCAAGGTGGTGTCTTGTGGAAAGCCTAAATTCCAAGTTTGAACTTGTTTGAACAATGTTGGTGCATTGTGCACCAATTTTGGTACAAAGTGCAATTTACCCAAAATGTAGGGTTGATATGAAAATTACCACCTATAGAGTGTTCCTACTCCCTCATATCATAATGTAGAGGAGAGAGAAATGAGGATACACCATTTTTGATTCCATTATGAATGATGGTAATCTTGGTGAAGAAATGACCAAGAAAAGGGTTGAATTTGAAAGCTTAACTTGAGTTGTATCAAGTTGAAAAGCTTATATATGAAAGCCTATCAGCCAAGGAGCCATAGGAGGAGCCTCATATCATTTTGTGGACTCTTTTCAAAGTTCATATCGTGCAAAGCACATCAAGGAGGTGAGGTGTGTTGGGTTACAACTTCCTTAGTAAAGTTGCGACGAGTTGTGCATAAAGTGATGAATTAATTAATATATCTTATTCAAAAGGATATGTAATGGCCGAATCTTTATCTCAAGATGATCCTCAATCGTTTATCAAGACAAACGAAATGATGATGCATGCATGGACACATGTCACCCATGCATGACACGTGGCACCTACTAGCTCAAAAAGTTGACACCTCATTTTTGCCTTCCTTCATGAACAACAAGTATAGATACCCCTAGTTTCACCCGTTGGTGCAATTTTACGACCCTTACCACCCTACTACCCTGAGGTATCGTGCATAGAGCTCCCATATCGTGACGGGATGTTGTGGTATCGTGCATAGGCCTTGGGATATTGCCCATGGCAAGAGCATACCGCCCAAGTAGGTAATATTTGTCATATAGGGTGATATCGGCCATAGAGTGAAGTTTTGACTCCAAGTGAGTGTTATATCGTGCAAGTGAGTGCCATATCGTGCAAGATGGGTGGCATATCGTGCAAGGACACTAGTGTATCGTTTAAAGGTGTTAAGGAGCAATAAGAAGCTCATACTTAACCCTAAGGTGAGGATGAGATCATCTTCAAGCTTGGATTGAAGCATGAATTTTGGGTTTTGATCTTCCTTTCTTTTCTTCTTCACCAATTGCTTATCCATGGTGATTCTTTGCATATAGATGAGTTTTGAATTCCATATTAAACCTTAGGAACGTGGATCTTTGGAGCTTGGAGCTTTGAAGTCATTCTTAAGGCGGGTTGTATAACTTGAACTCAACCATGCTATTATTCTTCAACTAAATTGCTATAACCAGTGAAATACTTTTAATTCCGAAATTTCCTGAACTAGTCGATGAGATTATGAGTTCTAGTAGTTTCTTAGACCTGTTTACATGAACTATAACAGTTATAACTAAGGTCTAGAGCTTGAAGATGGTGGTATCACTTTATAAAAGTGATATCGGGTGCAAGCACACAAGAAAGTACCTTTAACCCGATATGATGTTGCACCTACTTCACTTGAATGATATGGATATGAATGAATACATTGTTGCACGATATGGGGGTGTAGTATACACCTATTGTACGATAGGGAGTCAAGTATAGACTCCATACACGATACAAGGTTGAATGAATACTTATAAGTTGACATGAAACCCTAAATTGTGTAACCTGATATGTGTAAAGAATAGCAAATGCTATTGCACGATATGGTAGCTCGATACACAACCCTAGTTGATGCTTAGCCCGACATGGTGATGGATTAATACCTCATGCACGACATGGGTAACACATATAACACCTCTAGCACGATATGAATGGTGTGTATATACTTTTAGCCCGATATGGTGAGTGCTCATATACTTACAACCTGATATGGCTAACATATGCACATTTCTAACCCAAGATACCTTGTAAAGGTGAGGGCAAGAATCTCGTAGGAGTGATGAGTGTAACACCAAGTAATGGTGTGGCTAATACTTTGATAGGTGAAACACCTAGAGTGGTTGATAATGGACAACCTTATATCAACAATGTCTCAACCAGAGATGAGTCCATATCAATTGATGATGGTTGGACAATTCAAATGTATGACTCATGATCAATACACTACAGAATAAATGTTATGGGCTAGTGCATAAAGTATTAGGATGTGGAATACCCTAATACAAGATAAGTTGAGGAACTTAAGTAAGTTAAAAGTAATGAGGGAAGTGATACACCAAGGTATGGTAAATATCACATCCAACACTTTAAGGTTGTTACACCTTGATGCACCTTAAATCCAATATACTTGGATGAGTAACCCATGATGTGTGTCATGTCAATTGTTACATTGAGATGGAATGCACTTTGATAAGTGTAGGCTATCATACCTTGAGAAAGGGTTAAGCCAAGTTAATAATGTATGATGTAATCATACCCTGATAAGGATGAGAGAGGAACGGATACCTTGTGTTGATGATTCATTTAATGATAAATGATGAGAATAAATAAGTATGATTGAATACTTATGATATTAATGTATGCTCCTTGATGTGTGGAACAATGAATTAGGGTTTAGATTGATAATATGAAATTAAAACCCTATTCGGCTATAAAGGGAAACCCTAACCCTAATAGTTGTTGCCTGGTGAGAGGTGACAAGATGTTTAATGGCCTTATGAGCCATGTGGATAGTTGTTTCATAGTGAGAGGTGACAAGATGTTTAATGGCCTTGTGAGCCATGTGGATAGTTGTTGCCTAGTGAGAGGTGACAATATGATTAATGGGCATGGTGAGCCATGTGAATAATTGTTTCCTAATGAGAGGTGACAAGATGCTTATAAAAGTCTAATGTAAGGAATGGTAATGTGCAAAATAAACTAAGGGAAATGGAAACCAGTAACTTCATAATAATAATAAATGGTTATAATAATAATGAAATCTTGATCATACATGCTTTATGCTTATAGTCAAATAAGGGCTATAGTGTTTTGAATATGCTTAAGGGAAATGGCAGAAGCGTGAAGCCTATAATCAGGATTGGTTTTTTCCAATACATGGTAGAGGCGTGAAGCCTGTAATCACGATTGGTTAAAATCCAATACCTGGTAGAGGCGTGAAGCCTGTAATCAAGAGTGGTTAGAGTCCACTGCCTCGCAGAGGCGTGAAGCCTGTAATCAGGATTGGTTAAAATCCAATACCTGGTAGAGGCGTGAAGCCTGTAATCAAGAGTGGTTAGAGTCCACTGCCTCGCAGAGGCGTGAAGCCTGTAATCAGGATTAGTTAAAGTGCAATACCTGGAAGAGGCGTGAAGCCTGTAATCAAGAGTGGTTAGAGTCCACTGCCTGGCAGAGGCGTGAAGCCTATAATCAGGATTGGTTAAAGTCCAATACCTGGCAGAGGTGTGAAGCCTATAATCAGGAGTGGTTAGAGTCCACTGCCTGGCTGTGTAATCAAGATTGGTTAAAGTCCAAAACCTGGAAGAGGTGTGGAGCATGTAATCAGGATTGGTTAAAGTCCAATACCTGGCAGAGGCTTAATGCCTGGAATAATAACACAGGATTGGTTAAATCCCAATGCCTGGAATAATAACACAAGATTGTTTAAATCCCAATGCTTGGAATAATAACACATGATTGGTTAAATCTCAATGCCTGGAATAATGCATATGATTGGCATAGTCCAATGCTTGGACATGATATGATGATGTATACTCACATGACTGGTACAATTCAATATTTGGTTAGCAGATTGGCTGAGGCCAATAGATAGAAATGAGTATGATTCATGGATGACATACCATGATAATGAGCATCACATGATAATCTTGAGATAGTATGATGGGTAAATGATATACGTGTTCTCCAGATTCCTTATAAAGTGAATAGATGAATTACTACTCTATCATAGACAGGTGCCATGCTTTAAAATATGAGAATGTTCTAAACTACTTATCCTCTTCTTAGTTTAATATTATTTAATTGTGATAATAACATTGTTGGCGGAGAGTTATATCTCTCGCTGGGGCAATTTTCAATTGTCTCACCCCCGTGGGATCCAAATTTTTAGGTGGATGTGCGCGAGGAGGTGAAGACCTTTATGCAGAAAAAGAACAACAGCAGCAGTGACAACTCAGGTTGAGTGTACTGTCTATCATGTCTTGTAGATAGAAGTCCTATGTGTCGTCTCTGTACTCTCAGGTCCTTGGAGTTGGTTCGTTATGGTTTCATGAACGATCTGAGGTTTTTGGCTTGTAAGCCTCAAGGTTTTATGTTGCTTCAGTATATGTTTTGACAAAGCAACTGTTATATGTTATCCTCGAGAAGAGATGGTACAGTGTATGTACAATGTGAACAATGATGTATATAAAGTTTTGGTTCTTCCTTAAAGAGTTTTCCTAGAAATGGATCTCTTAGCAAAATGGTTTTAATTTTAAGTGATTTTTGTTAATCCATTGTTTATGTTGAAATTCCACTTAATTAGTAACAATTTGTTTGTCGGTTTGGTGACTGTTGTTACAAACATGGTCGTGCTGCCTAGCACAGCCGTACCAACCTATGATTTCACAACATGTCCATCATCAGTCGCGGAGAATGGCACCTGCTTGAGGACGGAGGAAGAAGAGCAGGAGCAGGTACCTTCAGAAAACCAGTGAGGAGAGCAGGGCAACCAACAGCGGTGTGGGGGAGCGAAGACCAGTGAAGAGACCAGGAGCAGAGTAGGAGACTGGCGTCGACGTCGGTGAGGAGAGCAGCAACAGCGAGTGGAAACGACATCAGCGAGGAGTGTAGCAGCAGCGAGCGACGGCGGTGCGGGGGAGCAATGGATGCAGGATCACCAGACCTAACTGATCTACCAATGAAACAGAGATATAGTGGGGAAGAGTCTTTTGCGTGGGGGCTATTAACTGCACTATCACGTCGGTTTTTTAAAAAATCAACACCTAAGAACGAATGGCGTCGGTTACCAAAAAAACCCGACACCTATGCTCAATGAAAGTTTTGCCGGGAACAACGTGGGAAAACCCATAGGCGTCGGTTATTGTAGTAACATCGACGAATAAAATGTGCCCAATTTCTATCTCGCAAAAAACCTTTGGTTGTCCGTTTAAGAGTTAATAACCGACGCCATATGTTAACTTTTGGAGGTAATTTTTTTCACTGGAAATTTTGGATTTGACGGTTAATTTTAGGCGTCAGTTTCTTATTAAGGAACCAACAATGAATAAAAGTGATACCCGTGTCTGGTCGCCCTTCACAGATAGATGTTAGTTTTTTATTTGAACTGACACTTTATGTTGTAAGTGTCGGTTTATATATACAACTGACGCCTTTAAAAGTGACGTTATAAGTCATTTCTATAGTAGTGCAAGTGTCAATGTTCATTCCAGCTGTTGAAGGAAAGGTTAATAAGTGCACATGTGCTGGTGTTACCTGACCAAGGGAAGGGGTATATAGTTTTCTATGATGCATCTATGAATGGTCTAGGATGTGTGTTGATGCAGGATAATCAAGTGATTTCTTTTGCCTCTCGACAGCTTAAGAAACATGAGGAGAATTATCCGACACATGATCTAGAGCTAGCTGCTGTGGTCCATGCCTTGAAGATATGGAGACATTATCTCTATGGAGAAATATTCCAGATTTTCATAGAACATAAGAATCTAAAATATATCTTCTCACAACATGAGACAATGCCGTTGGATGGAGTTAATCAAGGACTACGATTATACAATTGACTATCATCCAGGGAAGGCTAATGTAGTGGTTGATGCACTAAGTAGGAAATCATCATCTCCAGCCTTAGACAAAGCACAGTTGAACTCCTTAGTGTTCTTTAAAAGAGATATTCTTATCTTGTTGAGGCAAAACAATATACATCTCAAGGTATCATTGTTAGCTGGGTTGTTAGCTGAGATGCAAGTGAAACCTACTCTGAGACAGCAGATTAAAGAAGCACAACAACCTGATACTATGGTTCAGCAGATCAGGTCAGAGTATGGTAGTGAGAAATGAGATGGCTTTCATGAGTCAAAGGATCAGGTAGTCTGTTACCATGGTAGAATGGTAGTACCTGATGTCAATGACTTAAGGAAGATAGTCTTGGAGGAAGCTCACTCTTCGATGTATGCAATGCATCCAGGGAGCACCAAAATGTATCGTAATTTGAAGGATATATATTGGTGGCCAAGATTGAAGAAAGATGTAGCTGAGTTTGTTATGTGGTGTCATGTGTGTCAGTCGGTTAAAGCTGAACATCAGAAGCATGCAGGAACAATGCAACCTTTGCCTATACCACAATGGAAATGGGATCATGTCACCATGGACTTTGTGGTTGGGTTGCCTAGAACAACCAAAGGTCATGATTCCATATGGGTGATAGTTGATAGGTTGACTAAGACAACACATTTCCTTCCTGTCAAAATAACCTACACTACTGAGAAGCTTGCATATATATATATATACATATATATATATATATATATATATATATATATATATATATATATATATATATATATATATATATATATATAGATGGGATAGTGCGGTTGCATGAGGTTCCAGCTACTATTGTTTTTGATAAAGGTCCCTAGTTCACGAGTCATTTTTGAGAGAAAATCCATAAAGATTTGGGTACGCAGTTATGGTTTAGTATTGCGTTCCACCCACATATATATGGACAATCTGAGAGGATCATACAAACCTTGGAGGATTTGCTTAGGGCATGTGTCCTTCAGTTTGTAGGAAGTTGGGATCTACACCTCAGCTTGATAGAATTTGCTTACAATAATAGATATCAGCACAGTATTGATATGGCACCATATGAAGCATTATATGGTAGACGTTGTAGATCTCGTTTATGTTGGTATGAAATAGGAGAATATCAACTTTTGGGTCATGAGCTTGTGCAGTAGACAACTGAGAAGATTAAAGTAATACAATAACAATTAAAAACTGCTCAGGATAGACAGAAGCCATACACTGACTAATGACGAAGACCTTTAGAATTTCAAGTTGGAGACAAAGTATACCTCAAGGTCTCACCTTGGAAAGGTGTCCTTAGATTTGGAAAGAAAGGAAAGTTAGCTCCTAGATTTATGGGGCCTTATCCAATCATTGAACGGATTGGAAAGGTAGCCTATAAGCTAGAATTGCCACCTGAGCTGCATAAGTTGCATCCAGTGTTCCATATCTCCATGCTGAGAAAATGTCATCCTGACACAGAGTTAGTCTTGCAACCAATAGAAGTAGAACTAAATGATGATATATCATATGTTGAAGGACCTGTGATGATCCTTGATAAAATAATTAAAAAGTTGAAAAAGAAAGACATATGTGTTGTGAAAGTTCTATGGAATCATCATGGCGTTGAAGAAGCTATGTGGGAGCCAAAGGAAGAGATGAGGAGGAAGTATCCTTCTCTTTTCCCTTGATGATTTCGGGGACGAAATCCCTGTTAGGGGTGGATAATTTGTAACATCACTGACCTGGGTTATACTTTAACCCTAGATGTTTTATGTAATAAAGTTAATTATATGCTTGGTCTTATCTCTTGAAAAGTAATTAAGGCCCAAGAGGAACTTATGTTTTAATATTAGTCCTTTTTGAATATTGTTGAAAATAATGTTTTGCCCGTTTTGGACTAAATTGCAAATTACCCAAGTTGAGGGGTTAACTTGCAAATGTTACATGATAAAATGTTCTTAAAGTGTTGAAGCATCATAATAATGAGAATGATACAGAGGTATGGATTGTGAAAGCCTGAGCACTAAGAAAGAGCTTATAAAGCAATGTTTGTGCATTAAAACCTAGTTTTGGTGTAATGTGCAATTTACCCAAAACCTAGGGTTAAATATGCAAAATACCACTTCTAGAGAGTCCCTAATGTTTCTTGGTATCAATTAGAGACAAGAAAATCAGAAGTGCGTCTCATTTGAATCTCTTTGGAAGAGAGAGAATCTTGATATTAAAATAATCAAGATTTAAGCATTGAAACCCTAATTCAATTTAATACAAAAATAAATATATTAGTTGAATTGCCCTTCAACCAAAAATGTGATGGTTGAATTTTCATAAGTGTGAACGTCCTTTTGTCTTGCAAAGGAAATGAAATATCGAAAGTAAGTGGAGAGCCCACTCACATTAGTTAAAGAAAAAGTAATATCCACTCAATTTTAGATATTATTATTATAATGGTTAAGGTGCTTAATTTGTTTTCTTTTAATTCATGGACAATGAAGAGGCATTACAAGGTGGGGGCAATGGCTTCGTATGCAAGGGATTGAGGGGAGTATGTGGCACCAATTTTTGGAGTTGAAGGAATTATTTATCACTTTCTCTTCCCTTATATACATCCCATTTTCAACCCACATGAAAGGGCTTTTTGACCCTTCTTTCTTTCCTTCCTTTGTCCTTGGAAAAGGGAGCTTAGGAGAAAAAGGAGGACGTGCCCCAACCTATAGGTAAGCTCTATAGTCATCTTCAACATTGATTTCATGGTGGAAATCGAAATTCAATGCTTAATTTCTTCTTTTCTTCATTCAATCTTCAACTCTAGCCATTCATTTCACTCAAAGACTTGAGGATGTCCTTTCGAAGTTGAGGAAGCTTCATTCACCATTGATAATGTGAAGCTTGAAGCTTGGATTCAATTTTGAAGGCGGGTTATATAACTTGAACCCTTAAATGTCATTATTGCTTGTGATTTATTCATCATGTGTTGAACCTTTCTTCTTTCTCGATTTCGTTTTGATTAGTTGTTGAAATCACCATAAGAATCATAACTGATTTCGAAGGTTTGAAGCTTGAATATGATGATGTCATCTTAAGCACACACCTCAACAAAGGAATGGGCAAACAGTTTTCAAAACTGATTGAGTTGATTCGGTTTCAAAACTGATTGAGTTGATTTGGTTTCAAGACCAAATGAATAATTGAGTCCAAGACTGAATGGGTAATTGAACCCAAGACCGAATGGGTAATTTACTTCAAGAATGAATGGGTAATTTACCTCAAAACTGAATGGATAATTGAGTTCAAGACCAAATGGGTAATTGACTTCAAGATCGAATGGGTAATTAAGTTCAAAACCGAATGGGTAATGGATCTCAAGACTGTTTGAGGTCAAATGACCTCAAGACCATTTGAGGTCAGGTGATGTCATAAGTTGGATGATGATCCAATGGTATCATTTTTATCTAATTCCAATGGTTTCAATTTTGGAGGGTCCATTGATTGCAAACCCCAAACCCAATACATTGATTCAGTTTCAAATCAATGGTTGATGATTCGGTTTCAAGACCAAATGGATGGATTCGGTTTCAAGACTAAATGGATGGATTCAGTTTCAAGACCGAATGGATGGATTCAGTTTCAAAATTGAATAGATTCATTTTGGTTTCAAGACCGAATGGGTTGATTCAGTTTCATAATCGATTAATGATGATTCAGTTTCAAAATCGAATGGGTTGATTCGATTTACAATTGGTCAAGACCGTTTGAAAGGTTGATCAAGACTGTTTGGAGGTCTAAACGGTCTCAGACCATTTGAAGGTCCGAACATTCTCAAACCATTTGGAGGTGTGGACCCAAACCGTTTGAAGGTTTATTATTCAAAACTGTTGAAGGTTCAATTGATCTCAGAACTAAATGAGTACTATTAAAGTAACTCAAGATTGATGATAATGGAAGTACCTCTAAAGCACTTAGGTGAATGAGTAGACTTAGAGTGATTGTCGTTTGATGCCTATGAATATGATTAATTTAATACACCATAATAATCATAGGTGTAGGTATCTTAGGAGCCAACTAAAAGAAGTAGGGATTAATCGACATCCTAGAGAGGATGAGAGAGAGAGAAACTCATACTTGAATAATCAATATGCAATGTGCAACATTGACTCCTTTAATAGGTGTAGGGTATGAATTAGGGTATGATCCATGATGATGAGATCATGAAACCCTAATCGAGAATGTTGATGAACCCTAAACCCTAATTCAGGGTAATTTAATGAAAAATCCTAATTTAAAAGGATGCTTCATGAAAACCCTAATTTCAGGAAAAGCTATAAGAATCCCTAATTTTTGGGGAAATGTTATAAGAAACCTTAATTCAAGGTAATGATGTGATGAGAAACCCTAATACAGGGGGATGTGATGTGAAATCCTGATCCAAGGTGATTCTATGTAATACTATGTGAAACACTAATTTGAAAACCTAACCCTAATATAGGGTAAAGGTATGTGAAACCCTAATTTTGGGTTATAAAATGTGAAACCCTAATTTTGGGCAATGAGATGATTAACCATAGCCCAAATTTGGGTAATGGTTGAGTAATCCTTGATTGACATGAAATGGTAAATCTTAACCCTAATGGGGGATTAGTGGTGTTACCCTTGTATATCATGATGTTGATATGTAATTGGTATAACTGTTATCATGTGTATTAACCATGCATGTATCATGAGATGATGAGCATAGCCAGGTATGAGCTATGATGTTTTATTTATTGAAAATGTTAATGGGCCTTGTGAGCCATAGCATGTTTGTTGCCTAGTCAGAGGCAACAAGAGATGAAATGGGCCTTGTGAGCCATGTGAGATGCTTGTGTAACAAGTATCATGTTTACCTAGGTCAGATGACCTGAAGGTGTTTAGTTACCTGATAAGTGGTAACAAGTGTTCTATGATGAACTAAGGGTATGAATACACGTATTCCCTAATCTTGATGATGAGTTTGATGAGGAATGAGAATGCCCTTGATGAGAATTGAGATCCCAATGGTTTATTAAAGATTTGAACAATACTTGATGGAAGATACATTCTTTGTAGCAATTGTTATAATAATTGATGCTTGGAAACTTGTTTAATGCTAAAAGAATATGGTAATACACTTAATTAATCAAGTGACATTATATAATGTAGTTTCCCTGACCACAGTTCCATCAGTGTCAGAATTTGCTAAATAGTGAAATGAGTTAAACTCGGAGTGCATATTTTTGAATATGTGGGGGTAATTGGGCAAACATATCCTTATGCCCCGTAGGATGGCTGCAGGCTATGTCCTATGTATGGGATTGGTTACGACCATACCCTAGTTTGAGTATGGCTATGGGCCATGACTCCATGATATGATACCAGGCATTGGCTACAGGCCATAACCCTAAAGAGAGTATATGTTGTGGGCTATAACTCTATAGCAAAGATGCCACTATACCCTGGCAAGCTAATTGCAGTTTGACACGTGATGTCTCTACCATATAATCTCATACTGACTGAGAAGGTTGAGGTCTTGGAGTCTGGCTCTTCCATCGACCTTGTGTGGTACTGATGCTTTACGTAATCATGGTCGGTTGGAGCATGAATGGTATACTTCATCTCTTCAGGGCATTAAGTATATTGTAAAATATAATGAGTTGTGTAGTATATTTGCTTAAGGTTAAAATACAAGAATCATGGGTTGATGTTCTTTTTCTTAGTATATCAGATAAATGTTATACATGTTCTTCATATTCCTTATTGGATAAGTGACATGCGACTTTATAGCTGAATTTCTTTGAATACGGATATTGTTGTAATCTGCTTAGACAATGAATTACCTAATCTTAAATATTTATATGATTCCTCTGCTCAATTTTATTCTATTAAACTGCAATAATAATGTTTTTGGCAAAGAGTTATATCTCTCATTGGGACTGGATCTCATTCCGTTGGTCACCAACACTTTTTAGGTGGACGTGGAAGAAGAGGCAGAAACCCTATAGCAAGGGAAGAGCAGCAACAACAACAACAGGGATAGTAGTGATATTCCAAGTGGAGGAACTGGCTGTCATGTTTTGTATAGAGAGTCCTATGTGTAGTCTCTATACTCTTAGGTCCTCCGAGTTAGTAGTTAGTACTCTTAATGAATCGATCTGAGATTTTGGCTTGATGCCTCGAGGTTCTTATACTGCATGTATATAGTTTTAATAGAGCAGTTGATGCTTGTAATCCTCGAGAAGGGATGGTACAGGATATGTACTTATGAACTAGGATGTAAATAAAATACATTAGTTCTTGATAAAAGAGTTTTCCTGTGTTTGGATCTCTTTAAATGGTTTTAATTTTTAGTGATTTTCAGTAATCCGCTATTTATATTCAGCTTCCACTTATCAATAATAGTTTTTTCGACAGATCACCCCAGCCTTCTACACCTTACTCTGTCACACAGAGCACTGACGTGACAATCAATCGTGGGAACATAACAGACTCATAGGACCACTACCGCTAATCTTGTCTATTCCCTACCCCTTTTCCTGTATTGGCAATTACTAGAAAAAGATAAAGAGCCTCATGGGACCTGGGAATTGTATCATGAACCCTACGGGAAAATGCTGAGTGTCCCACCTTTCTCTGAGCTGTATATGAACAAAGAGAGGGAGCGCAAAGGGCGGTGATGTATACAATCGAGGACTTATAGGAATCACTCTCGGTAAGCTCTTATTGGAAGACAAAAAACTCCTATGGGTGATGTGACTCTTTCTAGCGGATATCATCCATTCTGCCGATATCCTCCATGTTGCCTCCATTCCAGCATCCACCGCTATATCTTCATCATCGATGCTGAATATTCTTGAGAAATATCCATAATGGCGCCAATCGCCACTATGAAGCAATTATATTTATATATAGATTTAAGGAAAAATATTCATGCATTCAAAGCTGCACTTATATTACGGGAACACTCCCACCAAGACCATTTTAGCATAGTACATGACACTTTATATCAATTTGTAGCATCTTCATGAGTCACATGTATGCAATCGCTCTAATACTTATTATATACCACAAAATAAAACCCATCTGCCCAATCGCTAGCTTTTATTTCCTGTCCCACTAGTTTGTCTGCTTAATTTTTAATTCGAGTTTGATATTTTCTGCCTGTTATGGAGTAGATATCTATACTATACTAGTAAATGACACGTGCTAAGCATGTGTATTACAATTAAGTTTATTAAATACATGACGAAATCACATAAGATAGTGTATTTTTCATCTATTTTTTCTATATGTGTGTATCTTTAATTTTATCTTTAATGATACACTAACACACTATTAATAATATGATAGCTATCAAAAAAACATACCTTCGACTCATTTTGATGTGGCAAACTTTTTAAAATAAAAATTGGTCTAGGTCAACAATATTAAAATCTGAAATTTAACTATGATCAAGACTCAAAATAATTTACATATAATTCTAAGAGAGAATAATTCAATTAAAAATCAGTTGACCACCTCCATTTTGTGGTGTGTCATTCCAAAAAATTACCTTTGTTTCACGTCTTTGCATGGAATACTATAAAAACAACAAATAAACAACATAAAATGTAATGTGATCAACAAAAGAAGGACTAAGTATATACGTGAGTTGACTGTCAACCAGGTCAATAAATTTAAACTTAAATCATTGGGTTCATATTAGTACTTGTAATCATTGCATACAACTCTTTAAAAGAGGACAATTAACTTCCAACTGACATTCATATTGTACTGTGTCATTAGTCAAATTATATTTGAATCTTACCTTTAATGACCAAAAAATTAACTCAAATATTGAAAACATTTTGTCAAAATATTGTGGTTTCAAAGAAGTTGGAATTCACTCAAGTTTGATTCGTATTTACAATACTTTACATAAAAACCCTCTAAAAAGTGGACATCACTACTAACAACCAATTAACTCCTTCCAACCAATAGTGTGTCATTATTTAAATTATACCTACTCCCCCTAAATGGAATGTGCATGTTCACTGGTAAAACGATAAATTAACATGAAATACAACACGATCAAAAGCACATAATAAGTAAGCCGATGAACATATTAGCAATCCAGACCAAATTTTTATTATAGCTATAGTGTTTCATTTGCACAATTATCTATGTTCTCAATTTTCAACATGTGCATGTTGATTGCTAAAAAATCAATACACAAAGTAGTAGCAAATGATATACAATCAGGTTGATCAACTTACAATCAATAAAATCTAAACCCAAACATCATTTTTTCTAAGTTCATAACCAGTACTCGTAATGATTTATATACAATGTGCTAAAAGATAACAACTAGATTAAATGTCAATTTAGTCTCTCCAACCTATAACATGTCATTAACACAAATTAATTAGATTGATTAATCCCGATGATACAAAGTTTTGTTGTATGGGAATGCATAAGGAGAACATTAGGTGTCATTTTAAATATAATGGTTTCTAGCTTTTTGTAGATTGTATCACTATAGAAGTATACCCACAAATGGGTCTTGGCAATGAGCTCACAGACACATTGTTAATCCACAAAGATAGACTAGACTAATGAGCTAAAAGTCTAAACAAAAGTAGGCATATAAGCAAGTGAAGCAGTCAATCATACTATAGAATGAGTAGGCGAACAAGCTATTCAATCACTCTTGTTCAGAAAAGAAATAAGTAGATCCAATAAAAGTTCAAAAATAGTCAGTACCAATCAGGTAATTAAAAGTTATTGATACGACTTGGAATGGGACTTTGACAATCATATCACATTGTACTATCTGTGGGAATAATTTCTGTAATTTAGAAATAAAAATAAAAAAATCACAAATCTATACTATATAGGAAAGCCCGTTTGGGGTTTTCCATGCAATGTTTTCCAAGAAATTTTCAAATTCCAAAATCGTCCTTTACTATACAGTAAATGCCGTCTGAGGGTTTTCAAGCAATTTTTTCCATCAAATTTTCAAATTACGAACTCATCCTGTGTTATATGTAGAAATAGATATGAGGGGTTTTCTATAATCACTACTCCATTTGAGCGCGACTGTCGGTCTCCACACTACATTGCCGAACTTTCTAGGCAGGGTTCCGTATGTTGAGGTTCTACTTGGAAATGAAAAAAGGAGTTGTGCAGAACCTGCTTACCTGAGGAGTTGAATCAGAAGTATCAACTATGGTATTGGGAGTCTGCAGGTACGACATCGTCACTTTTGCTTCTTTGCATATGTAATCTCCCCCACTCTCTATATTAATCTTTAATTGCTTAGTATGCGACTACAAACCCTGAATTATCTGTTTGATCTAAGTTATTGTAAAATGATATGAAATGGAATCCTCCTCTATTTGAATGAATTTGAGATGATAAAATCATATTATAAATGTATACAATACATTCTAATGAGAATTCCCTAAGTTTGCAGAGGTTATTAGAGTAAACTGAAATATAGGGAATTTGTCTATGATTGAAATTGTTGTATAATTAAATAGATAAATTTGTTTATCTGGATCCACTTAGTTATGAATGATTTTTTATTTGAATTCATGGTACATATATGTCAAATACTATCTTGGATTTCATTTAATGTGAATAGTATTTGTTTAATATCTTAGTAAAAAGGGTGAAACCCTAGATGCAAGGAAAGTTGGATATTTACAAATGGATATCGTGAAATCCATTTGAAGGGATGTTCTTGACATGATAGACTTTATTTATTCAATTTTATTCTTGATGCATGATATCTCAGTGAATGGCATACCTATATTTAGCTCAATTCCAAGGATTGATTGTATATGATTTATGCAATCTTTATTTAGTGAATGTTTATGTCGTATGAAATCCTTATGAGAGTCATGTGATAAGTGAATGAGGTAAATGAAACCCTATGGATAGGGTGTTCAATGAATCAAGTATTGTGATATCAATGTTCTCAGTATGAGATGTGGTGATGCTTAACAATCCAATTGCATGATCATAGTGTATAAAGTTCCAAGTTGACATGTATTCTATTTATTTAAGAATTTTAGTCTTCCTGTATGTATAGTATGATGATTACTCAGAATATTACAGTGTTTTGAATATACTGCTCTGTCAAGTTTAGAATGATATACATGTTGTATTATAAGCTTCAAATAAATAGACGTGGTGCCAAAGAGAAACCAGAGTCAAGTATAAGTAAGGAAAATATATAATATAGTAAGAGTTTTCCAAGAATAATAAAATAATAGACTTAGGGGCCCTAAACACCATAGAACCCCTATGAGAGGTCTGCGCCATAGGGGTGAAATGACCTAACCCTGATAGTGTCTAGTATATGGGGGTCGAAACGTACTACCATGTGGTACGGGGGATGAATCCCTAGTGGAAGTCTCCTAAAAATACAGTGTGTAGTATCCAACATCAACTAGAGTCCTAGTGGCACTAGAGTACACAAAAGCCAATAGGTGGCTTGACTATCTGCCTGTGTGCTCAGAGTAGAGGAGGAGTCTAGTTTTATGGCATAATAGGCGTGCTGAGGCCAGAGAGCCATTTTCCTGTTGCAGACTAGAGAGTAGTCAGACTTAGCTATCAAGGGGTGTCGGCTAAGTCTTATACGGTGTGATCGTAGTGTACTATGAGTCTCATATGTATAGTACACTGCATATGATCAGGGCATAAGCTAAAATATGATCATATAGGTTTAAAGAGTTTCTTCAAATAAAAAGAGTTAAGAAATATTTGAGTACAGTTTCATAGTAGTTGTTCTTTAAATGCAATATTTACATTCTCTATTATTTTAACTGTATTGTTTTAGATCTGCTCAGTGTAGTAATTACTATTATTATAATTGATATCAGTTGCTCAAAGGTATATCTGTAATTTTATCAGTTCTTTAGACTGTTTCTTTCAAGTACTCATTCACTGAGCGAGTAGGCTCACCCCTGTACTCAAAATTTTTAGGGAAACTACATGGACTTGAAGAAGGTCAAAGAATCAAATTAGATCTACCTCATGAGTTAAGTATGAGATTAGTTAAGTTTAGTCAGTCCCTGTCACTCTAGGTCCTTATATAGATGTGAGAAAGTTATAAATGATGTTTTTTTATCTTTGTTTCTGTGATAAGAGAGAATGTATCTGATTGTCATATCATATGTACATGGACGTGTGAGAAACATAATGAATATATGGATGTGTATCATTAAGGTTGAGATCATATTAGAGTAATAAAAGTTTAATTCTCTTGTAAAGTTTGTTTATGTGATTGAATGCGAGAAAACAAAGTGTTTGAAATAAAAAGGAAAAGTCGGGAGTGAACTTTATATTAAATGTAATCCTCATAGTCATGCCCTAATCTCATGATTAGTGGAAATTGTGGGATGTGGGTGTGACAGCTTGGTATCGTAGATTAGGATGAGTCGTCTGGGACCATTAGGACAAAAAGTTAGAGTTATAAGTGGTGAACATAGGAGGTGATGTGTCTATAGCTCTGGGAAGTCAGGGTATTTGGATACCCTGTCCCGGTATCTGAATATTTAGATTGACCAATATCAAGCTACTCCATCTATTCTTTCCTGGATGCCCTGGCCAGGTATGCAAAAGAAGGGTGGGCTAGAGAAAAACCCTAGAATCTTAGGGTTAGGAGACCGAAAAGTAATGAAGGAGTAAAATATTAAACGTAGAATGTGATACAACTCTTGCTTTATATTGCTTCTTTGATTGGAGATCAATAGAAATGCTCTTATATGTATGAATCTAGATTATCAATTTGTAGAATATATATGGTTCTTTTATATTATTGTGTATCATGAAGTGATTCATTTATTTTTATATTCTTTGTATCAAGTAGACCAAAAGTTATGTTTATATGAGTTTTCCCTAAGTGGATATTCTTTCCACATGTTTGAGATTAATAGGAGTTGGTTAATCTTGAGTAGCTCTTGGCTTCAGGACTACAGGTTCAGCCTGGTTCGGCTGGCAGGATGCGTTACTAGGATCTAATGACTCCTATTAACAGTATAATAAGAGTAGACTCTGGATTAGACCCACATCATAGTGAGAATGTACATACACTAAGATGTTGAAACATATGGGAAAGATTAGAATAGATAAGAAATAGTTGGAACTGATATATGAGATCCAACTTTGGGGCCTCATATGAGAAACCCTTAATTGGGAATAAAGGAACACGACATAAGGTTCAGATTAAGTTTAATGATTAGTATTATATGAACTTTAAATATGAAATATGGAAAAGATATGAGAAAAGTATGTAAGGGCCAGGATAGTAAGAATCAATCATGAGAAATGGATCATATAATTGAGTATAATGCTTTTATGTACTCCAAAGCAAAGGGGAAATAGAAAAAAAGAGTTAAGTAGATAATAAGTAAATATAGGTGAAGAGTCTTAACAAGAGTTAAAGTAAAGAGAATTAGATGAACATGTAAATCATAAGACTAGGATAAACAAAGTTAAAACAAAGATAAATGTTGGAAATGATGAGCTTGATTAAGGAATGAGGGTTATGATATAATTGAGAGCATGGAATGTATACCTTTATTGTGAAGTTAATACATTCATCCTTAATACCTTTGGATTCCAAGTCTCTATAGAAGAACAATCTAGTTTCTAAAAGAAGAACAAAAGTGTATATTAACCAATGAATAAGTCACACAAAGATAGACTATACTCAAGAGGGAAAGACTTGATTGAAAGAGATACTAACTTTGACCCATGCATGAGCCATTTGATTTAAAATGAAGGATATGTAATGTATTAAACACGAGTTGAAACTAGTACAGAGATTATTGATTTAGAATTTCAACTTCACATTAGTAGAAGGATAAAAAGAAATATATGCAACATGGTATACATGATCATACACATAAAATAAGCAACAGGATCATAAGAGAAAACTAGAAGTTAAAGATGACAAGTGGAAGAGTAGTATATGGTAAGAGGATTACGGAAAGTAAGGAATGGTTTGAAACATGATGGAGTAATATCAATTATAAAAGAAATAGGTTAGGAGATTCAATCAAGTGCTAGTTAGTCAAGTATCCTTGTTGATAAAAAATTAAACCTACATATGAGAAATGTATTAAGGGAATGTTTGAGGATAAGAATTCTAAGTCTCAGAATCATCTTATCTTTCATATCTTTCTTAATTAGAGCAATGTGGGAATCAAGTGATAAGAAAATGAATCATATATGATGCATAACCACCATGGTAGAGACATCTAGTGAATGTAATAATGACACACAATATGATGATGAAACCCTAGCAGGATAAATTGAGAATGTAATCTATATGAATGGCCAAGTAAGAGAAAGGAAATTCAATTGATAAGATAAGGAAGACTTTAGTAAAACTTGTGAGATCCAAAGTTTGAATTTCAAATTAAGGGATCAAAGTCACATCATAATAACATCATGCTACTGATAAAGACCAAACCCTAGAATGTTTAGAGTTGTAGTTGTTCAAGGGATATCACTAGTGATTTGACCTTGAATACTAGCATCTCTATAAAACACGATTATGAGATTTGCCCTATGAGAAGTTAACTAGCACTGATAGTAATCCATGGTTTACAGGAAGCTAATCTAAAAGGTAGATAAACAATATGGAAATGATTCAGAGCAAAGAATAAGATATAAATTTAAAATGTGACAAGTGTGTTTTGAAAAAAAAGAGAAATACAATATGAGTGAAGTGCGATATGAAATAAATTCTTGCAGTGATAGCAAGAATGATGAATAATCTATTCGTACCTTGTATGTTTCAATTTTAGGGATTTTTAATCTACATGATTAAAATGAGAAGGATAGTAGCAAAAAGTAAGTATTAATTAATGAGGAGAGAGATAAGAGAAAACAATGGCTTTTAGTAATATGTGAATTTGTTTTTAGAAGTATAATTTGTTGAAGGTATACTAAGCGATGTAAATTTGTTTTACATATGTTTTCAGTTGTACATGTGCAAGCAATATGTTAATTAAAGGTGTCTGATAGTTGTAGTCATTCATACCAGTGATCCATCTTAGTATTGTACAATTGTGGTATGGTGATATGGGTTGAATGATGATGGAACAAATAGAGAGTTACCCTGAATAAGGTAGTCATACCTATTCACTCATAGGAATAGAAAAGATGATAACCATATTGTATTGATATGTAACCCTAATGAGGTATAGCTTGTTATACCTAGTTTTAATATAACTAAGTGATGGTAATTGGGTATGAATAGTTCTGGAATGACTAATACAATCAAGGAGTACTCTGTTACTATTGTTGAAACTCTAGTATGCTATAACCTGATGGTTAGTACACCTTGAATTATGTGTGGGTTCATACTTGAGAATAGTATGGAATGTGATGGTAATGCTTCACGTTATGCATTCATGATACAATGGGGATGCCGTGGGTAGTATTGTACAATTGTTGTTGAATCTAGTCTTCCAACTCAAGATGGTTTTGCTATTTGATTATCACAATAGTAAAATTCAAAACAACTTGGTGAACTCTCTTTTGTGTCTTAGAGGTAATACAGAACAATAGTACATATTGAGTCGTATGAATTGAGATAGTTAGATCAGATTATCAATGTTGAGAAAATGCCTCAAGAGTATGAAAATATTGAAATGGTTGTTTATCTCTCTATCCTATGATTGACTGTGGCATAGAGAATTTGTTTGATATTATTGAGAACTATTTCAAACATGTTGTGATTTAGTAAAGAATTAAAGGACTTGATGTTGAAAACTACATTCAAGTATAAAATACAAGAATATAATGACATGTAAAATTACATAAGCTTAAAATAAACCTTGAATGTACTTTTCTTGCACGTTTATCGGGGACAAAACATTTTAAGGGGGGAAGAATTGTTATGACCCTATATGTACTTAATTGGTAAGTTAGGGTTTATGTGGATGATTACATGCTTTACTAGCTTGATAATTACTTAAGCATGTTTAATTATGATATCTCAATTAGGATGTGTTAATATTAATGAGAACTTCTAGTAATGTTATCGCTTTGTATAATTAGGGTTTGAGAAATATAACCCCAGTCGGCTGAAATTAGGGTTTTTACCCAATAAGCCAATGTTGGAGGGGAATGAGAGATGTAAGCAAAGGAAAATGAACATGGTATCTAGTCTTGGATAGCACGGTTGTTATGGGTAGCACGGCCATGCTAGGTCATTGGTGGAACGAGCATGCTAGGCCACACAGTCGTTTTGAAAGAATTGAACTATTAATCAACTTTTATACTCAAATCTGCTAAAATCAATGCACCACGGCCGTGGTAGGCAGCACAACCGTGGTAGTCAACACAGCCGTGTTGTGCCCATCTTGGCACGACCGTGGCAGCTAGCATGGCTGTTCTGGGGCATTTTTGCTTCAACTGACGTTTCTACAGAATTCTAGATAGCAGTGCGCTATTTGATTTTTAATTATTTATTGGTAACTCCAAATGATCTAAAATTTTATTGGAGATATGAAATTCAATCATAAACAACACATAACATTTTCTTAATTTTTGGAGGATCTGTTACTATTCAGTAACGAATTACAGTTACATTTGTATGATAGAAAATTTAGCTGAAATAAGAGAAAGTATAGTGAGGGGTCAATGTGCAATTGACCCAAGCAACTCAATTTCTCTATATGGTCAACCTAACACACTAGAAGCTCTCATAATTCGTGATTCATTCTAGAGAAACGAAATCCTAGAGAGAGAGGGGGAGAGTTAGGGTTTGAGAGGAGAAGGTGGTGGAATTGCTGATTTAGGGTTTGTCTATCCGAGATATGATGAAATCAAGTACGTTTAGCTTCTTTGCATAGCCTTTCATGGTGACTCTTCTCTCACATGTCAAGATTCTGTCCCTCCCCTGATTTGATCCAAAATGGTATCAAAACTTCCCCTTTTCTCACTCTTTCTTCATAATCCCTCATTTTTAGGGTTTCCAAGTTGAAAGGAAGAAGAATTGGGTGAATTGCTAGGGATTTGATATGAGATCGAGATTTTCAAAAATGAGTTGCATTTTTAAGGTGTTTTCACACCTTAGGGTGAGTGGAAACTTCCTTTAAGTAGTATATTGCACAAAAATTGGTTAAATCATCCATAATATTTAATTGCTTAGTATGTGACTACAAACCCTGAATTGTCTGTTTGATCTAAGTTATTAGAAATGTATACAATACATCCTAATGAGAATTCCCTAAGTATTTTTTGCAGAGGTTATAAGAGTAAACTGAAATATAGGGAATTTGTCTATGACTAAAATTGTTGTATAATTAAATAGAGAAATTTGTTTATCTGGATCCCCTTGGTTATGAATGATTGTTTATCTAAATTCATGATACATATATATTAGATACTATCTTGGATTCATTTAAGGTGAATAGTGTTTGTTTGATATCTCAGTAAAGTGGGTGAAACCCTATATGCGAGGAAAGTTGGATATTTACGAATGGATATCGTGAAATCCATTTGAAGGGATTTTCTTAACATTATAAACTTTAATTATTCAATTTTATTCTTGATGCATGATACCTTAGTGAATGGCATGAAAACCTAAATTCAACTCAGATCCAATGTTTCATACATATAATGATTGTATATGATTTTAGCAATCTTTATTCAATGAATGCTTATGTCGTATGAAATCCTTATGAGAGCCATGTGATAAGTAAATGAGGTAAATGAAAATCTTAGGATAGGGTGTTCAATGAATCAAGTATTGTGATATCAATGTTCTCCATATGAGATGTGGTGATATTTAACAGTCCAATTGCATGATCCTAGTGTATAAAGTGCCAAGTTGACATGTATTCTATTTATTTAAGAATTTTAGTCTGCCTGTATGTATAGTATGATGATTACTCAGAATATTACAGTGTTTTGAATATACTGCTCTGTCAAGTTTAGAATGATATACATGTTGTATTATAAGCTTCAAATAAATAGACGTGGTACCAAAGAGAAACCAGAGTCAAGTATAAGTAAGGAAAATATATAATATAGTAAGAGCTTTCCAAGAATAATAAAATAATAGACTTAGGGGCCCTAAACACCATAGAACCCCTATGAGAGGTCTGCGCCATAGGGGTGAAATGACCTAACCCTGATAGTGTCTAGTATATGGGGGTCGAAATGTACTACCATGTGGTACGTGGGATGAAGCCCTAGTGGAAGTCTCCTAAAAATACAGTGTGTAGTATCCAAAATCAACTACAGATCCTAGTGGCACTAGAGTACAAAAAAGCCAATAGGTGGCTTGACTCTCTGCCTGTGTGCTCAGAGTAGAGGAGGAGTCTAGTTCTATGGCATAATAGGTGTACTGAGGCTAGAGAGCCATTTTCCTATTGCAGACTAGAGAGTAGTCAGACTTAGCTATCAAGGGGTGTCAGATAAGTCTTGTACGGTGTGATCGTAGTGTACTACGAGTCTCATATGTATAGTACACTGCATATGATCAGGGCATAAGCTAAAATATGATCATATAGGTTTAAAGAGTTTCTTCAAATAAAAAGAGTTAAGAAAGATTTGAGTACAATTCCATAGTAATTGTTCTTTAAATGCAATATTTACATTCTCTGTTATTTTAACTGTATTGTTTTAGATCTGCTCAGTGTAGTAATTACTATTTTTATAATTGATATCAGTTGCTCAAAGGTATATGTGTAATTTTATCAGTTCTTTAGACTGTTTCTTTGAAGTACTCATTCACTGAGTGAGTAGGCTCACCCCTGTACTCAAAATTTTTAGGGAAACTGCATGGACTTGAAGAAGGTCAAAGAATCAAAGTAGATCTACCTCATGAGTTAAGTATGAGATTAGTTAAGTTTAGTCAGTCCCTATCACTCTAGGTCCTTATATAGATGTGAGAAAGTTATAAATGATGTTTTTTTATCTTTGTTTCCATGATAAGAGAGAATGTATCTGATTATCATATCATATGTACATGGAAGTGTGAGAAACAGAATGAATATATGGATGTGTATCATTAATGTTGAGATCATATTAGAGTAATAAAAGTTTAATTCTCTTGTAAAGTTTGTTTATGTGATTGAATGCGAGAAAACAAAGAGTTTGAAATAAAAAGAAAATGTCGAGAGTGAACTTTGTATTAAGTGTAATCCTCATAGTCATGCCCTAATCTCATGATTAGTGGAAATCATGCAATGTGAGTGTGACAATAGTCATCTTCTAATCCTTCATTTCTAGTATTTCTTTCTTCCTCTCCTTGACAAACCTTTGCCTTGCACCTCATCTTGTTTATCCTTCTTTTTCTAATTCTTTCTACTAAGTTGCAGATCGTGTTCTATTATTTGCAATCTGCCTTCTCTTCTAGGTCTCTTCCATTCACATTTTTTTCCTGCCAATTGTTTTCTTTTCTTCCCCCCTCCGCCTCATCTTTTCCTTTGTTAGATAAAAAATAAATTATTTGTACGTGATGTTATATTTTTACAAGTGTTTTAAAAATGTGTATCAGTCACATTCAAGCAGATTGCATGTTGTAATTAGATACATTTATAAAACTATATTCCATGTATGGTATATTATATTTATTTTGGAGTAGCAATAGATCTGGATGGTGCCTTTCCATACCCACACCTAGCGACAAGAGAACATTTTTTATAGATAAAGCTTTCATTACAGTCGATATATGTAGACATTTAAGGTATAATACATGGATCTTTAAAATAAGGGCATGTGTACATTGATAAATTTATTTATAACTCGTGTTATACTTCTATACATTTGTATGAAAAAGTAAATAAGAAAAATCTAACACTACGTCAGAATGCAGGATGTTGAAATCACCTCATAAAGTGTAAGGATTGATGCACGTGTTAATAAAATTTTCACGGTGCAAGGAGCAGAATTAATATAATAGAAAATGCATGAAGCAACAGGGTTCGATGGCCACAAAGAATGTTATTATCAATTCAAAACAGCTATTGAAAAATATAATGTTTCATATCATAAGTATGAATGCTATGTTAATATGACTTGAGATGGTATGATTATCTTTTTAGGGGAACATTGTACTTCAATCATGTATTTGATGTAGACATTATGTCTAAAAATTAAAGAAATGTTTTAATGTATTGGACTCAAATTGTTGTCATTTGATGGAAAATAGATATCTTCACATTCATAATTATATATATAATATTAATATTAATATTTACAACAAAATACACTGTTGGTTAGGGATATGCCTTGGTCATAATGTATTGACTAGGGATACAACCTTATTTTATTTTCGATGGCTGCTCAAGGATCCTACCTCTATTGGTCAGGGATAGGATCTGACCAACCACTATTGGTCACCAATGCCGAAGGTACGTTGCTCAAGGATTGACCCTGACCACCATCCATTAGTCAGGGATTCGTAAGTATTGGCCAAGGATTTAGCCTTCGACTTTAACAAGTTTTATAGTAGTGACTGGAAAGCTGCGTCGGTGACAAAAATAAGGAACAGGAGGAAGAGTAGTAACCATGGCAGTGGCATTCAAATCAGTAAGATGAAAATACTCCCCATATTTCTAATATGTTCCTCTTATTCTATCACATCTTACAATACATCACGGACCAGTTGATCTTTTTTGTAATGACCGTCTGGTGAAATGGAGACGTGACAACGTCAGACTTCCCAGGTTCAAGTTGAATGGATTAGAATTCTAGAATCTCTAATCAGAATCCCATTTTTCATTTGTTAATCTTGGTGTTCCATGTTTTACCTTCGTCTTGGTGGATCTTTCTCCTTTGATTATTGGGTGTATTAAATTCATATTTTTTTGAGATGCAATAGTCTTCCCATCTTGGATCCATTTATCGATACTGCGGCAAGCTCACTCTTTCACACATGTTGTAGTTCTGAAAGAATAGGATGCAATGTATGCCTATATGCATCTATTTTTAACATGCTTCTTCAAAACTCGGCACGATAAGTTTTAATTGTAAGTTACATTAGTGATAAAACTGCCCTCTTTCATCTATTGTATGCTTTTGTCACGATAAGTTTTAATTGTAAGTTACATTAGTGATAAAACTGCCCTCTTTCATCTATTGTATGCTTGTATGTATTGGTCGGTCCAGACAATAACGTTTGGGAGGGGTCACTACCACTGTTACATGTAGGTGTACGTCCACTAAAGTCAAACATTACCCAGATTTTTATAAAAATCAAAGAGCCTGGATCAAACTGAATAGCCCATTGAGTGAACATGATGTTGTCCCCTTATCCCTATCATGACCTGTAATATCGATGGCATAACGTTGTCTATTAGAGGTGCAAATGAAATAATAGGTTGGCATAAATGATTGCTCTGGAATGTTCGTTTGTGCTTCCAGATATACATTCTTTGTTGTGGACGGCAGTTGCAACTCTTAGCCGTTGAATTCTAACACAGAAATTACATCCAGAATTACCTTGCATTTGAATTATGCATATAGATTCCAGTTTCGATAGTAGGGGGGTCATGGTTGATCACTTCCTTTCAACGTAAGCTGATTTTATAAAAGAATTATCTCAAATATAAAAACGCACAAATAGTCATTCACAGTTAACTTTCCATCTAAATTTCTATGACTTTGATAGGTTAAAGTGTGAACTACCTTTACTTGGCTCCAAAGGATTAGCGTACTTCAGACCTTTCAGACTTTTTCCAACTAAGATACTCCAATGGCGAGCAACACTATCAACATCCATTCTCTGTTATGCGAGAAATAGGTAGCATTATGAGTCATAAGTAAGCAAGTGTATTGTTCATTTTCCAATGCTCTTTGTTGCTTAAACTCTCTCCACAAATCCCCAGAAGACAACGACAACACTCTCCAATTTTTTTTTGTCATTTTATTTTTTCCTAAACTTACTATATTCCCATAAAGATCAGCCATTTGTACAATAAAGTTCTTAGTTGAAATAAACTAGGCGAAATCACAAATCCAGCCATCTAATAATGTTAAGCATGTGCATCCGCACGGGTTCACGCCTAGTAACATTGTATAGGTAAGATGTGCAAACAAAAGAAGCTGCACACGTTATAAAAGAAAGAATAAGATAAAGTAATGTGTCGAACAAACGGCTGGCACTTCCGTTTGGATTACTTTTGCACATAAAAGGTGTCTGTTGCCATGTGTCACTGCGTGAAGATGATCATCACTTATTAGCCAAATAATTAATTTAGAAGTAACTGGAGTGGCACCCAAACACGTAAGACAATAAAGCACCCATGGCAACAATACATGGTGCGGTGTATTTTTTTAACTGGATTGCAGAAACCGCTTTAGACAGACAGGCTGACAGCTGCACAAGAATAGCAAGCATATCACCTTCTCTTATTCATAGGGTATACGATATAAGACAAGAATGGCAGTTTCAGGATTTCTTCTCTAGTTTTTTACATATATTTTTCGGAATTACGAATGGCATCCTTTTATTTGAAAAATAGCATGTATATTTGTTTTGCAATATTCACGGTCAGTAGGAGGGATCGATTGGTCGACTCTTGCGTCTGGGGTTTCCTATGAAATTCTCAGCCACTTTTTTCTTAATTACGGGGCGGTCCTTTGAATCGTTCCCTTATATATGTTTCTTAATATGAAAAATTATGATTCTTCCCAATGCGTGAAGAATGTGCCCGAGCATTGTATGCTCCCATAACAGTCTTCTAAGTTTGGGGCATGTTACTCTATGAAGTAATTATTTGCATAGTAAAAAACACATGCCACACATATATTTCCTTTACACACACATATATACATATATATATATATATATATATATATATATATATATATATATATATATATATATATATATTGTAATCTCATCCCAAATATTTAACTAAGAGTTTATAATTATTACTTAATGAGTTCCATATCCAGGTGCTATTCCCGTCTCATTTCAGTGTTGAAGTACATACCACACAAGACACGAGGTTGAAATAACAACTAAAGTCAATGTATGTATGTGGAATGGAATGTGAAATCTCTTCTTTGTTCGGAACTGGATAATATAACCTCATCTATATACATACTTCTCATTATGCGAACAATACTCATTGTTATGGTTACAACATTTATGTTCCTCATATTCTTCCATTAACCTGCAATCTATAGATTCCCCAATAAGCATATTTAAAAATTGGAAGCAGCTCATATTCAATAACACTACTACTACTTGTACATTATAATTTTTCATGCACTACATTTTCTTAGTGGCTTCTCTACATTGATAAAAATTGTCCCCTTCGTAATATTTCTTTATCTCATCTCATCACTTATATCTGAGTCATACATAGAACAAATCTCAAATTAAGGGATACTAATGAAGTATTTTGTTGGACATGGAGCTATTTTATTAGGTAATACTAGAGGGTCGTATACTAAAGTAGTTGTTTAACCTCAACTTAACTTAGTTAATAATTCACAAATAGTGAAGTCTCAACTTCAGTTTAGCAACTTTAATCCGATTTATCGCACCCAATTTCCACTCCTTTGCTTTCCCATACGATCTTTGTATCAGCTGCATCCGTACACCAGGAAAATATGATGTCGGTAATCAGTCTAAGATCAACATGATCGAATTTATTATAAGTTATCATCTATCTAAGATGATGGATCCCCCCAAGTCTTCTGATTATTTGACAAAACCACCTCAATATAATTTGAAAATTCCCTCTATTTTAATTTGTTTTACACACACACATATACATACATGTGTGTATGTATATATATGTATATATATACATATTTATATGTATGTATGTATATATATATGTATATACATATGTATATATATATATATATATATATATATATATATATATATATATATATAGTCAGGCTAGAATACACTCAAGTAGTTTTTCATGATGCAATATTTTTTTCAAAAATATAATCTGTTGATTTTCTTAAACATCTTGTGAATAACTAATATAAAAAAATTGAGCACATTTGGACATTTATAGGCCATGTTATTAAGACCACACAAATTATGCATTTCAAATTAGTTTCACACGTTGATTTTGTTGCCCTTGGATGAATGACTTCCACATCCAAATGGGCTCAAAATATGTATGTAGCCTAGTTATAGTATGACAGTGAAGATCAATGGTTTACATTTTACAAAAAATAGTCTTGATATGAAAACACACTTAAGTGTATTCGTGTGATCTGTACACTTGAGTGTATTCGAGCCTGACTCTCTCTCTCTCTCTCTCTCTATATATATATATATAGATAGAGAGAGAGAGAGATAGAGAGAGAGAGTCAGGCTAGAATACACTCGAGTGTACAGATCATGTCATACACCCCAATGGTATTTGCCTATCTAGACCATGTTTTTCTAAAATCTAATCTATTGATCTTCATGGCTACAATAATAATAGGTCACATACAAAATTTGAACTCATTTGGATGAGTGTAAGTCACTCATCCAAGGACAAAAAAATTGACGCACAAAACTAATTTAAAATACATGATTTTTTCCTCCTTTAGATGCATGACATATAAGTGTCCAAATGAGATAAAATTTATTATATAGTATGTTCTTATGATAATTAAGAAGATCAACGGTTTAGATTTTTCAAAAATTTAATACATCTTAAAAAATGACTGAGGTATACGGTGCCTCCACTACACTCAAGTGTATACTAGCCTGACTATATATATATATATATATATATATATATATATATATATATATATATATATATATATATATATATATATGTATATGTATATGTATGTGTGTGTGTCTATATATATACACTGAAGATATTTTTTGGCTGACTTCATGACTGGTTTTACCTTAAAAATCACAATTGTATAACGAGTTCTTTCGTTCTTTATGTTTCTAGATATTATAGCTTTCATTTTTTTCAAGGTATTAAGAAAGTTTGAAGCATGTACCCCTCCTTGCAGTCTTCTATGTTTGGTTAGATGGTGTTCTAGTACCATTTGAATTAATCCGTTTGCATAATTTTATTTTTTAATTAATGCATTCCACATGAATGTTTTCTTTATATAAGTTCTTTTGTACATTGCAATTTTGATTTTGTGTCAAACTTAATCATCTAAGGGTTAATTATTAGGTGTTTAGTTCCATATAAAAGTAATATTTCTATCTTATTTTAGCATGGGTGTGAATACCACACAATATTGGAGTTAGTCTCCTATCCTAGACACATGGTTAACAACAAAAGTCAAACTAGATAATGTAAAGTGACATGGTTGATCATGTACATTGTAGACAATTCTCTTATCCACAAATCCAATGCACATGGCTCATTATCGGGAAGGGAAAGAACAAAATGGAGTTGTGTTGTTCGTTGCCTTGACATCGGCTCCGTTCCACACGAATAGAGAAATGAGTGTGGAGCCCCAGCCCAACCTATGGTATCAGATATGTAATTAGATGCATACAATTTAGAAATGGGATGAGATAAATGAAGTAAAGTAAAATTGAAATGCTACACACACAATCATTAATTGTTGTTGTAGTTAATTATATTTTCTATTTTTTATGCATGACATGTAACCTTATTATGCCACCATGTATTGCATCAAACCCAATGCGACTAGCATGATACTGCATGTATCATACCCCATCTAATCCATCATCAACCCTACCCACCCTAGTCTTTTCCATTGAACGGGTCTAAATATTATGTACCCAACCTTTGTGTCCACCTTTGTACCCACAACATCTCATCCATAGATTTGTGGGTCCCATAGAGGAGTGTGAGACTCGGATATGCTGGGCACATTGTCCCAGGCACAAATTTTTTTAACCCCCATTCAACAACCCTTGAACCAGTCAACAATCCACCCCCATTTTTTTCCCATTTAACAACCCTGGAGACACTCTCACACATGTATGCTCGCAAAATAAGGATGCAACCTATAATGAGTCATTAAGGGAAGCTTAGTGATGTTTACTTAACCAATACAACCAAGTCAATTTAGGTGTAAAAAGAAAAACATATCAAGCACATAATAATAACAAAAAGGAAATTTATCGAGAGAGAAGAAGACATTACAAATGTTTTTCAAGTAGAGATGGAATGTGATAAATTCAAAAAATTGAAATGCCAGACACTGATTCATTAGTTGTTTTTTTAGTTACTTGAACTTTTATCAATCTAAATGTGTTACTTAATTCACAATTGTGGCAACTCACCGTGCTAAATGAGATTACTCAAAATGAAAAACAAATATTTACACTAATTAACCCTGTTACTGAATTTGTACAAAAACTAAACTGAATATTCTCAAAAATCCCAAGAAATATTTACACAAAGTTCTAACTTCACACACACTGATGCACACACATACACTAAATGGAGTTGTGTGTGTATTCCAAGTAACTTCAATTGAGTTTATTGGCTCAGCCACAACCTCTATAAAAAAATTGTGTTGCCCAAATAACTATAATATTTACATTGTGAATGATATAAAACTAAAAACTTGAGTCGATATTCATGATATACAAAACTCCCATGCCTCGATTATAGAGTATAGGGACAACTCCATGATTCTATACAATCCAACCAACCTTTTTTGTCTCTACATATATTCAAGTTGTACCTTCCAACACCCTGCGTTTGGCGGCGATGTTGATCACCTAAAAAGGATGTGGAAATCCATGAGGTGAGATCCATGTCCCAAGATATGATATAACCTTTGCTAACATTTATTGCCTACAAGCAGGTTACGTACTTTAAGCAATTAAAGTAAATAATATTATAGAGTTAAAATGCTATGCAACTTATAAAAAAGATCAGGAATAATTAGTCACAAGTATAGTTGATTTCTCTTACTGAGATATGGATCACGTCTACTACTAATACGAAACATAGCAAAGATCATAATCCAATGTGATTCACCAAGTAACCCTAAAAGTTATACTATATGACTGGATTACATATTTTATTAAGTCTTGGGTAGTTTGAGGTGTACCACTCAAACTACTAGTTGACCATTATAAAATCAAAATCATTCCCATATAAGAACTGAGATGACTGAAATCGTAAAGATCTCTTCTCCTCGATCAGTGCGAGTAACAACCGTAGTGCCACGACGTCCAACTACCAAAACAACCTAATCTGTCCTGGGTACATAGGCCACGATACTAGAAACTAGGATATAAACTCTCAAACTTGAGTTACGACTGCAGTCGATCTCAATAAAATCCACATCCAACATACAACCTCAACCTCTTTCCAAAACCTTAATATTAGGATAACACAGATATAGCCTCCCTAACCGACATATACTCAATATTATAAAACTCTGAGCTCCCTTTGGATTTTCATTTCACTATCCAACAAGTTATAATATTGGGGTAGTTCTATAGTCATAGGGCACCACATGATTAAGGTTACACTTGATTACTTAATTTAGTTAAACATTTTTTACTGCATCAATCAGGTTAAATACAAACATCCTAAAGGTTTGTAGAAATTAATTGGGGTTTGCAAGCTCAGAAGATATAAAACGTATAAAACAACTTCATGTCTGTAATGACCTCATTTTTTCGTGTCCACCAATTAAGAAAGGACATTAAAGTCGAGAGTCATTACCTAAATTCTTAAGGATCTCTATACAAAAAATAACAAATAATAGCAAATAATTTCCATTATTTCACAAATATTGTTTACAAGATGTATAACAATGCTCTTTTAAGGAGTTGCATGAACTTTACATGACAAAATAATACATATGAGAAGAAGCATCAAGAAAATTATCCTTTAATGTCTTCGTTTGATTTCATCTGATGAAAATTCATCACATCTTGATATCTTCATATATAACATTTATCCAAAATGTTGACAATCAAAACACAGATCAATATATTGATATACTGCATACATGGGTGCATACAGAAGTGTGCAAGTAAGTTAACAACATATAATTAAACAATGACTTGCAAATAAGTGTTGACATTTTCATTACATATGCTAATCATACTTGATATTCTATCTTGAGCTTAATCATTGTCCCTCCCACACCTCCTAAGCATCACCCCTTGATACATGTCATCCTAGGGTTTAGAATTCAATATTGTTGGATAAATGGACATCTGTAAATCCCTTTGTTTTGATAATGACAAACATTTCATTCTTGTTGATCTAACGAGCTACTTGAGTGTTGCAGGAATAAGGTGGATGACAAAGCTCTAAGGAATCTATATGCTTGAATGATTGTAAACATCATGAAATGTAATCAATTGTAAACTTGTACAAATATACAATGTACAAGTACTTAGATTTCATGTAAATCAAGCGTTAGATCTTCCCTAGTTAAACACCACACTTAGATAGGTCATCCCCCCAATAGTGTCACCCTTGCACACTCATACACATACTTAATGACTTAAATTGAAACATTGAAACATGGTCAATCTCGGTCGACAAACTCCTCGACCGAGATACGCTCGGTCGACAAACCTCTCGACCGAGAATGACCCGGGTAGCCGTTAGACACAGCTGACAAGGTAGTTGGCAGTTGAAGATGAACTTTGTAAATACTTGATCCAGAGAGCCTATCGGTCGACAAAACTTCGATCGAGTAGGCATCTCGGTCGACAAGTTCTCGACCGAGATGGACTCTGATAGCAACTGAAGAATTAATTAATTAGCCGTTGTTAAAGCAACAAACTTGTACCTAACAGCTAGTTAAGCACATAGAACCCCCTAGAAAGTGTCTAGAACGTCTTTAAGCATCCATAGGCCATTCCTATAAATAGGACAAGCCATAGGACACCCAAATACACCCATTAACACTTGAGTACTCTTTGAGCAAGGACTTGCATTTACAATCTGTTTTTATGCAATTGAGCAATTCCAACTTTGGCCATTCATTTCCATTGCTTCAACTTCGTGTCCTATAGGCTAGTATCTCCTATCCACTGCAATCAAACTTCCATACTCTTTGGTTAGGAGATCTACACGCTTGATATAGGAAATCAAGCAATTGTGCTACCAAAAGGATAAGTTGTAATTTCCATTTTCCTTTCTTGTTCACTTGTATTGTTTTTACTCTCCTTGCTACTCTTAGGTTGGAGGCTGTGGATTGGAGAGGTTGGAAATCTTCTTGGTGAAGAAGGGGACCTTGAGCTACTTCAAGAAGGCTGGTGCAACGGGAGGTTACTTCTAGAGAGGAAGGCTACTTCAAGGGGGAGCTTGGAGTTACTTCAAGAAGGCTACCTCGGGTTGGTGCATCTACTTCAAGTGAAGGTTGTTCAAGGGGTGTAAGAAAGTATTGTATTTTGTGTAATTCCTTGTGAAGGTAATAAAATTAATACTTTCAAAATCCCGGTTGGGTAAGCAACCGGGTAGTGGACTGACTACCTTAGTATTTTCTAAGGTTAGGAACCACTATAAACCCTTGTCTCCTTCTTCCTTTTTCAATTGTGGTTGGTTGAGTTAAATAATTGTTAAAATCTCTTTAAAACTCTATTCACCCCCCCTCTAGTGTTTTTCAATTGGTATCAGAGCAGGCTTCAAGGAACCCTAACAAGGTCTTGAAGAATGGGTGACGGGGTGCTCAACAACCTTAACCTTGAAGGGACACTTGTTGCTAGGCCTCCAGTGTTTGATGGAACAAACTACACATATTGGAAGAGAAGGATGCAGTTCTACTTCCAAGGCATCAGTTGGGACTTATGGAGGATGGTGTCAACCCCATACGAGCTTCCTCAAACGCAATATGCAGAGTGGGATGTAAATACGATAAATTCGGCTCAAATGAATGCCAAAGCTGTAAGCATTTTATATTGTTCAATTTTAGTAGGAGAATTTAATAGGATATCAAACTGTGACACAGCCTATGACATTTGGCATAGACTTTCCATGACTTATGAAGGTACGGTTCAAGTTAAGAATTCTAAGATTAGTATGCTTAAACAAAAGTTTGAACACTTTCGTATGGATCCAAATGAATCCATTAGTGAAATGTTTATGAAATTCTCTTCTATTGTTAATGGGTTGAATGCCTTAGGAAAAACTGTTCTTGAAGAAGATCAGGTATCAAAGGTCCTTCGATCACTTCCTCCTAAATACAAGCCCAAAGTGATAGCCATTGAAGAAGCTAATGATCTCACTCAACTGAAAATGGAGCAACTAATTGGCAATCTAGAAGCTCATGAAGCAACCCTAGAAGAGGAAGAAAGAAGAGAATGTGAACTTCAACAAGGAAAGAAGAAGGATGTGGCTCTTAAAGCTTCAAAGGTCACTACACCGGAAAGTGAGGAGTCAAGTGAAGAAGATGGAGAAGAAGCCCTAATCATAAATGGTAAGAAATATAAAAGATTTTGAACTAACAAAATTTATAGTTCTTCTTCTTCTCCTCCTAGGTGTTTTGAGTGTGGAAAGAAAGGACATATCAAAAATGAATGTCCAAAAGCAAAGAAAGGAAAGAAAAGCTCACATAAGAAGAAGGGAGAAAAAGCCTATAAAGCTGCATGGGATGAATCAAGTGAAAGTGAAAGCGGAGAATAAAAAGTGGAGTGTCCAATGGCAAGGGAAGATGAAGACTCCCAAGAGGTAAGCCTTTTTGATCTTTCTAAGGAAGAGTTAATTGCTAGCTTACAAGAAACTCATGATAAATATGTTGATTGCAAAAAGAAACTAAAGAAGGTTACAAAATTCAATAATGAGTTAAATGTCAGATTAAATGATCTTTCTTCTACAAAGGACAACATTGATCTTGAGAACTTGACTTTAAAAACGTCCTAAAATGACTGCACTAGCAAATCACTTACTCTAGAGACAAATGTTGCACTTCTTTCTCAAGAAAAGATTGACTTGCTAGCTAAACTAAATGATTTTCAAACACAACCAATTTTGTGCAATCATGAAAATGTTGTAAAAGAAAAAGACTTCCTTTTAGAACAAGTAAAGAAAGACTTACACAAGAAAATGGAGCATATTGCCAAACTACAAAAAAACCAAAATGAATTAAGAGGTAGATACATCCTCAACAATATTCTGCGAATAACTTCTAGTTTCAATGGAATAAGAGGATTAGGATATACTCCAAAGAAAAGTCAACCCAAAAGAACAAGAGCTCAGACTATGTTCGTGCCCAAGAACACAATCCCTAGGAAAAGAAACGAAGTTGATTCTATTACTTGTCATTTTTGTCGTCGTCTTGGACATCATGCATTTTCATGCCCTTATAAGACCAAGGATTCCGACTTAGTTTGGGTTCCAAAACCTCAAACTTAGTAGAATTGATTGAACTTCAGTTGAGATATGACTACATGATTATTTGTGCAAATTATATTGTCTTATCTCAACTTAATAAGAGGTTTTATGCATAATGGTAATTTTCTGAATTAATGTTCTGAAATAGAAACTTATTCGGTTGAAGTTTTGTCGACTGAAATTCCAATCTGTCGAACTTTTGTCAACCGACCAGATGTATGTAAACAAATTAAATCTACAGCAACTTCCTCGATCGATGATTGGTCGACCGAGAGAGATGTCGGTCGAACTTTTGTCGACCGACTGGAGTTCTGGATCAGAATTTTATTTCAGTCTAAAATTAAATGCTTCAAACCATACCGGACCATCACATGGGTACCAAAACCTACATTTTCTTGCAGGATTGGGTGGTTGATAGTGGATGTTCCAAATATATGACCGGAAATAAGGATACCTTTCAAACTTTTGAAGAAAAGAAGAGTGCAACAGTCACATTTGGAGATAATGGTAAAGGTAAAATCGTTAGAATAGGTAACATTGGTACAAACCTTGAAATTAAAATTGTTTTACTTGTTGATGGTTTGCACCATAACTTAATAAGTGATAGTAAATTATGTGATAGTGGATATGATGTTTTATTTAACAAAAATTGCTGCAAGTTATTAATAGAAAACACTACAAATGTTGTCTATGAAGGAAAAAGAGTTGGAAATCTTTATATTCTTAGACCTAATTCTATGAAAGCTGTAGTAGGAAAATGTTTACTTGCAAATGAAAACTCCTTACAACTATGGCATAAAAAGCTAGGACATGCTAGTCCACATGTTATTAAAAAGTTAGTTATGATCTTGTTTGTGGATTGCCTAATTGATCATTTGATCATATTGAAAATTGTGAACCATGTACCTTAGGAAAACAAACAAAAACATCTTTTAAACCTAAACATGATCTTAGCACCTGTAGATCATTAGAATTGATTCATATGGACTTATTTGGACCTATGAGAACACAATCTATTGGTGGCAAAAGATATTGTTTTGTTATTGTTGATGACTATAGTAGATATACATGGGTACATTTCCTTGCAAACAAAGATGATACTATTCATGTCTTTATAAAATTTTGTTCCAAAATTGAAAATCTATTACAAAACAAAATCTGTACCATTAGAAGTGATCATGGTGGAGAATTTGAAAATAACTTATTTGAAGATTTTTGCATTTCTCAAGGATATACTCACAATTTTTTTGCCCCACACACTCCACAACAAAATGGTATAGTAGAAAGGAAAAATCGATCCCTACATGAAATGGCTAGGACTATGATGCTTGAACACGACACACCAAAAATATTTTGGGCTGAAGCAGTGAACACCGCATGCTATGTATTAAATAGAATAACTGTGGATTCGTATTTAAAGAAAACACCATATGAAATAATACATACCAAGAAACCTAGAGTTGATTATTTTCATACTTTTGGATCCACATCCTATATCTTAAATACCAAAGAGGATAGAGATAAGTTTGATTCTAAATCACATAAAGCATTCTTTTTGGGATATTCTACCTCTAGCAAAGAATTTAGAGTCTACAACACTATTTCTAGAAAAGTTGAAGAATCTATTCATGTCTCTTTTCATGAAAAATAAAAATCAGAAAATCTTGAAATAGTTGATCTAACTCATCAATTTGAAAACTTAAACATACCAAATGATAGTGAGAAAGATACTACAAACAATAACCAAGCTGAAACACAATCTATACCTAGACTTATTAAGGATCATCCTCAAGAATTAATTATTGGAAATCCAAATGATAAAGTCAAAACTCGGTCTTCTTTTAAGGATGTTGCAAACATGGCCTTCGTTTCTATCATTGAACCCAAGTAGGTATCTAAAGCCCTTAAAGATGATTATTGGATAATAGCAATGCAAGAAGAACTAAATCAATTCACTAAAAATGATGTATGGGATTTAGTTCCTAAACCACAAGATAAAACAATCATTGGAACTAAATGAGTCTTTTGGAACAAGCTCAATGAGGCAGGGGAAGTAATAAGGAATAAAGCTAGGTTAGTAGCACAAGGATATAATCAACAAGAGGGAATAGATTTTGATGAAACATATGCACCAGTAGCTAGACTTGAAGCTATTAGAATGTTACTAGACATTGCTGCACATAAAAACATCAAACTCTACAAAATGGATGTAAAAAGTGCTTTTCTAAATGGAATCATTCAAGAAGAAGTGTATGTTGCCCAACCTCCTGGTTTTGAAATACCGGAAACAGGTGACTTGTTTATAAACTTAAGAAAGCACTTTATGGTTTAAAACAAGCATCTAGGAACTGGTATGAAAGGCTCAAGACATATCTTTTTGATAATGTTTTTTCTATTGGAAATTCATATTCTACTCTATTTTTCAAAACATATACATCTGATTTTCTAGTTGTTCAAATAAATGTTGATGACATTATTTTTGGAGCTTCTAATGAATCATTGTGCACACAATTCAGTGACATTATGCAAAAAGAATTTGAAATGAGCCTCATGGGTGAACTAACCTTATTTCTTGGTTTCCAAATTAAACAAACACCTGCCGGGATTTTTATAAGCCAAGAAAAGTATACTAAAGAACTCTTAAAACGTTTTGGGATGGATCAGTGCAAACATGCTACTACTCCTATGGCTACCTCTATTAAAATTGATAAGGATGAAAATGGGGAACCTATTGATGATTCCTTATATAGAGCCATGATTGGTAGTTTGCTTTACTTAACTGCTTCTAGACCAGACATCATGTTTTCCGTTGGTTTTTGTGCTCGATTTCAATCACAACCCATGCACTCTCATTTTCAAGCAGTTAAATGAATTCTTCGATACTTAGCCGGCACTACATGTTTTGGTTTATGGTATCCAAAAGAACAATCCTTGGATTTGAAAGCTTATACTGATGCCGATTATGCTGGTTTCCGAATTGATCGCAAGAGCACTAGTGGTGGCTATTTCTTGTTAGGGAGAGCTTTAGTATCTTGGTTTAGCAAGAAACAAAATACGGTTGCCCTCTCTACAACTGAAGCTGAATATATGGCAACCGGATCTTGTTGTGCTTAAGTGCTTTATATGCAACAAGTATTAAAAGATTATGGTTTTACTTTTTCATCTATGCCTATCTTTTGTGACAACACAAGCGCTATAAACTTAGCACACAATCCTATTTTACACAGCCGAGCTAAACATATTGAAATCCGTCATCACTTTTTAAGGGATCATATCTCTAAGAATCATGTTTCCCTTCATCATGTTGATACTGAAGATCAATTGGCTGATATTTTTACAAAACCGCTTCCACTAGACCAATTCAACAAAATAAGTAAGCAACTGCTTATCACTCCTTTAGAAGATGTTTTCTTTGATATTTGTGCTTCTTAACAATGTTTTTATTTGCATCATTTTGGCTTTCAATGGACATATTTTCCATTGGATTAGATGGGACATCTAATTAGGGGGGAGTTTTCTTATTTTTAATGGATATCTTTTTGAAATGACAAAGGGGGAGAAATAAACATAAATCTTAAAACGTGTAAAACTCAATCAATGAGTTTCATAAACTCTTGGCTTTACATTGAAAGTTGCTATATTCCCTAAAGAATTGGATTTCATATTCCATATTTCATGGGGAACAAGCACACATTTTATAAACAAGAGAAGAAACTTACAAAGGCAATCTTCAGGTATGAAACTCACATGTTTTAGTTTTTTTATATTTAGGAAATGTTTGTCATCTTCAAAAAGGGGGAGATTGTTGGATAAATGGACATCTGTAAATCCCTTTGTTTTGATAATGACAAACATTTCATTCTTGTTGATCTAACGAGCTACTTGAGTGTTGCAGGAATAAGGTGGATGACAAAGCTCTAAGGAATCTATATGCTTGAATGATTGTAAATATCATGAAATGTAATCAATTGTAAACTTGTACAAATATACAATGTACAAGTACTTAGATTTCATGTAAATCAAGCGTTAGATCTTCCCTAGTTAAACACCACACTTAGATAGGTCATCCCCCCAATAGTGTCACCCTTGCACACTCATACACATACTTAATGACTTAAATTGAAACATGGTCAATCTCGGTCGACAAACTCCTCGACCGAGATACACTCGGTCGACAAACCTCTCGACTGAGAATGACCCGGGTAGCCGTTAGACACAACTGACAAGGTAGTTGGCAGTTGAAGATGAACGTTATAAACACTTGATCCAGAGAGCCCGTCGGTCGACAAAACTTCGACCGAGTAGGCATCTCGGTCGACAATTTCTCGACCGAGATGGACTCTGACAGCAACTGAAGAATTAATTAATTAGCCGTTGTTAAAGCAACAAACTTGTACCTAACGGCTAGTTAAGCACATAGAACCCCCTAGAAAGTGTCTAGAACGTCCTTAAGCATTCATAGGCCATTCCTATTAATAGGACAAGCCATAGGACACCCAAATACACCCATTAACACTTGAGTACTCTGTGAGCAAGGACTTGCATTTACAATCTATTTTTAAGCAATTGAGCAATTCCAACTTTGGCCATTCATTTCCATTGCTTCAACTTCGTGTCCTATAGGCTAGTATCTCCTATCCACTGCAATCAAACTTCCATACTCTTTGGTTAGGAGATCTACACGCTTGATATAGGCAATCAAGCCATTGTGCTACCAAAAGGATAAGTTGTAATTTCCATTTTCCTTTCTTGTTCACTTGTATTGTTTGTACTCTCCTTGCTACTCCTAGGTTGGAGGCTGCGGATTGGAGAAGTTGGAAATCTTATTGGTGAAGAAGGGGACCTTGAGCTACTTCAAGAAGGCTGGTGCAACGGGAGGTTACTTCTAGAGAGGAAGGCTACTTCAAGGGGGAGCTTGGAGTTACTTCAAGAAGGCTACCTCGGGTTGGTGCATCTACTTCAAGTGAAGGCTGTTCAAGGGGTGTAAGAAAGTATTGTATTTTGTGTAATTCCTTGTGAAGGTAATAAAATTAATACTTTCAAAATCCCGGTTGGGTAAGCAACCGGGTAGTGGACTGACTACCTTAGTATTTTCTAAGGTTAGGAACCACTCTAAACCCTTGTCTCCTTCTTCCTTTTTCAATTGTGGTTGGTTGAGTTAAATAATTGTTAAAATATCTTTAAAACTCTATTCACCCCCCTCTAGTGTTTTTCAAATATATTACTTAATGTGATACTTATAGTGTCATTATAGTTAAAAATAATGTAAATAAACATCTAACAGTTTATTTCATCATTCCTCTAGAAACCATCGATAATCTCCAAAAGCTGACATATGTGAGTATTCAAAATCGTAACCAAATAGCTAATTTCCATGAAGAAACTATGCAACATGTACCTCAAGCATATATTCAAACATCCAAGTATTTAAATTAATCAACCAACATTATATGCATGTATGTATGTCGTAAAGTGTCACCAATAATATTCAAGACATACTAATCTAACGTGTGTCCTAAACTAGGGTTTAGGGTTGTCTCGTGTTTGGTTAAGGAATAAGGGTACCAAACACTATTTCCATTACACCATAACTCATTAGAGTTATAAACCCATATTTCATATTAGGTAAAAACATGATCATCAAATCTATCATATTATTACATTATGAATCACTAGATTATATTATCAACACTTATATTATAGCAAGTTATGATGTTTGCTTTCAAAACCCTAATTCATCACACACACACACACACACACACACACACACACACACACATATATATATATATATTGTGGGCTCCGATCTCGCGGAAACATTCGATTAGTTGCGGAAAACGAAAAATTACTGGAAATTAAAACTTTTTGAGACAAGATTTGGAAATTATAAAAACTCCTTATTATAAGGAACCAAGTAAACAGTTTACATATCTGTTAAACCACTTCTTGAGTAGTTATATACAACATGATTCAAAAATCTCAAGAGACAACACCAAAATCTCAAACCACTATCTCCTAGGACCCGAGAGTACAGAGACGACATAGGACTATCTAACTACATAACTCAGCAGCCAATATCTCCACCTGAGATTCACTGCTGCCCCTGGTATTGTTGTTGTTGTTGTTGCTCATCCTTAAACGGAATCCTTCGTCTTCGACGACCACCTAAAAAGAGTTGAAATCTACGGAGTGAGACAATGTACAAATTATCCCAGCGAGAGTTATAACTCTCAACTAGAAGCTTTATTATAACATATCAAGTTAAACAACATAGGCAAAGTAACTTAAATCATGCAATAGCAGATTTAATAACGAATGAAGTAACTTCTATTTAAGCAGTCATTCCTTTAAAGCATATAAAGAACATGTGTACAAAATATCTGAACAGATCATTAGTGTAAGCAATGTAACACTAAACATTGTTTCTCGTGGTTCAACCTAAGTAGATATGCTACGCGGTTGATTATGTTTTACAAACATTATTATGCCCTTTGGAGATGAGGTATACCGCTCATACTCTAACCGATCACTAGTAAGTTGCATCAGTATCATACATAGGTCATTAAAAGAGCCGTATTCTTAAGACCTCATCTTCCTCAGTCAGTTAGAGGATTGCTTGCAGGACACTTTGTGTCTCCACTGTTATAGCTTACCAGGGTAATCTGGTCCTTCGCTATTTTAGAGTTACAGTGGCATTCTGTACTCTCTTCCTCATCGAGAGATTTCTTGTTTACCTCTGATCGATGCGGTATTTGTGTCTTCTTTGGGAGATTTGTGGTACATCTCACCATTTGGGTTTTGTAGTGAAGGATTGACGGACTATGATAAATCTACATCAATTCCTACACTAGGATATAAGGATTTACGCATCCATCTCCCCCACATACTCAAGAGTATGTGATCAAGGAGTTCCCTTGGGAAAACCTGTTTCACCATCATTTGGTCTCTGACAATGATGGATCTATGATAAGGGCTCTACATGATATGGATATACTTGATTAGTTAGGTACATTTCAGTATTCTTTTGACATCATACATGTTCTCAAACATTAATCATTAGCATGGCAGCTATGAAGATAGAATACTAAATTTAACAAGTCTAACTCACATCAATTATCATTTCTCAATCATCTCATCACAAGTCATCTGTTAAGCATGACTTTGATGATATTTATAGATTTCACATCCCATCAGTCTCATAGGACGCCACTTACTAGGTAACAGGGTATTTTATTATTCATAAAGTTAATAACATACTTTCAATGAATATGAAATCATCATCATTACCTGAATATGATCATCCTCATATAAGAACATGTTTGGTAAATTTAACTGATAACAGTAAACAATTCATTTCAAAGAAGTTGTACCTTCCTACTCTTATAAGAGTTAGGTTCCCCGAATCTCATCGATTAGGGTAATTCATTTCCTTTACTTATGATTAGGAATATTGATTCCTCATCTCATACTTCAATCATGAGGATTCATGCTTAAAAGCATAACTGGAAATAGGGTTTCACTCTATTCAAAATAAGGTTATTGAAATCCCTTTGTTTTGTAATATGTTCATAGAGTTTCATGCTTTCAAGCATAACACAGGACTATGGTTAACATACCCCATTCTTCATTGTTAATATTTCCTTTTTAGATTATTAGTCCAATTCTAGTATGCAACTCTGCCATCCTTGGAAGCATACCAGGGTATGGTGAGTATTTGCCTTTAAATACAACATTTATTGAACATCATAATGATTATCAATTCAAGGTATGAATTCACTTCTCAATCTTATCATGGTGTGAACACATCATACTCATTGATTTGACTATACTTTATTTAAAGGCATTACCTTATAAACATCTCCAGGAATTCATAATTGCTAGGTCATATACTAGGCTCACTATTCATCCCACTAGGATTTCCATATTTTCATTTCTAATTTAGGGATTCTCATTCATATTACATCTCCTCTGGATTAGATTTATTAAACATCTTATCTCACATGGCATAAAGATTCCTCATATAACAACTTGTATTTTAGGGTTTCATACTCAAAGGCATAACCCTGAATTACTACATTTATCAGATCACCATAAATTAGGGTTTACTATTCACATCACATGTCATCACCCTAGAATCAGGGTTTACTATTCACTTCAAGGTGAATAGAACTCATTACATCATCATGTATGAGAAACATTATTATTAAAGTCCTCAGATAAGATTAAGATTCATCAATTATTATGATTAGGGTTTCCATGATCTCACATAGGTGGATCATACCCTAATCATGCACATTCGTGTGTATTGAAGGTATTTTACTTGAGTTTCCACCATAAAAGGGTACTTTCTCTCTCCTATGATACATTCTCTCTCCTCTTACTAGTAGATGGTGATTACACCACTCTAGATCAGGATGGGTTAAGTCCCCATTGACTAACATAAGTCAAATCATCACTATCATGTGATTAGGGTTTGATTAGGACAAGGTATTACTCAATTAAACCCCTCAAGGGTATTTTGGTAAATTACCTCATGATCACCATCATGGATCAATTCATTAGTCACTTAGTCCCTTAATGTTCTAAGTTACCATTAGGGTTTAGATTAGTTCACCATTGAACCAATTAGACATTCAAGTGATTAAGTATTAATAACCTTGAAAACCTTCAAACGGTTTCAACCTTCTACCACCAAACAGTTTGAAACCGTTTGGGTGCGTTGACCGTATGCTAGGTTTGACTCCAAGACCTATGACCTCAAGGTCGTATGCCCAAACCGTTTGGGTGCATTGACCGTTTGGAAAGGTTGACTTTCCAAACCGTTTGAGCTTATATGGTTTGAAACCGTTTGATCAACTTGTCTTGAGATCGATTGGTCCAAACGATCTTGAGATCGTTTGGGCCTAAACGGTCTTGAGACTGTTTGTCCCCAAACGGTCTTGAGACTGTTTGGCCTCAAACGGTCTTGAGACCATTTGGATCCAAATGGTCTTGAGACCGTTTGGTCCAAATGGGCTCAAACCGTTTGGACCTCCAAAGTGGTTCAAAAGTTGCAATTGGTCATGGATATGTATGTTGAAGCTCTCAATTGACAAAATCCATGATAACCACTTATAAATGGAGTCAATTAGGTTTAGCCTTAATCAGTTGAACATCAAATTGACCCTCAATTGAAAGCCAATTAGGGTTAATTCTAACTCAATTAGGGTTTCCAATCGGATAATCATCAATGTTCAACAAGGTGAATCAAATCAAGGTTGAACCTATCAATTGACCTCCAATTGGGCTCAAACTTGGCCCAAACGGTCTTGAGATCGTTTGGACATCATCCAAACGGTCTTGAGACCGTTTGCCCAAAGTTTGACCAAAAATCAAGTCGGTTGGATTAGGGTTGAACTCCAATTAGGTTTAAAATCAGCATTTTTATCAATTCATCAACTTATTGCAATTGGACCCTCAACCTATCAAATTATCTCAACCTTAGACCTTCAAACGGTCTTGGGTTGTTTCCAAACGGTCTTGAGACTGTTTGGAGGAACACCCAAACGGTCTTGAGACCGTTTGGGTTCTTCAACCCAAAACTCAACAAGATCTATACTTAAAAACAGCAATTCAACCCGATTAGGGTTAGGATGTTGAAGTACCTTCAACTCTCAACTCGTTTGGAATTAATCCATCAAATTTGGTGAATCGTTAACTAACATCATTATGAACAGTAATCCCAAACGTTCAACGTTTGGTCAACCATCATAAACGGTCTTGAGACCGTTTTCCCAAAAAGGGCAAATTAAACAGATTGAAAATCAGAACTTAATTCAATTGGTTTTGCTAATTGATTTGCTTATATATCACGATTACTTTGGAGTTAATCCCTCAAATTTTGTGGGTGATTAACCTACATAATTATAAACAAGATTCCCATACGGTCGTCGCTTGGTCAACGTGACCAAACGGTCTTGAAGACCGTTTGCCTTCATACGACCCTGAAACCGTTTGCCCACCAAACAGTTGTGTAAACCGTATGGGCAATTAGTGGAGGTCGTTTGGTAAAGGGGAAAACCTTGGATAAGCATAGGAATTAACGCCCTTATCTTCTACCTTAAGAACAGTAGCAGTTCTTCATGATTTTGCTTGCAAGGATGCAAGGGAAGATAGGGAAGAAGAAGAACTAGAAACTATATGCATAGAAAAAGATGTATAATCAAAGCATAAGGTTTAGAGTTATAAAACCCACCTAAAGGTTGTTCCTTGAGCTCCAAGATCCCAAGCTCAAAGCTTTAATGGCGTCTTTGAGCTCCACAGGTCGGCCAAGGTGAATTCTCCAAGGAAAAGTTGGAAAGGAATGGCTAGAAAGATAGAGCTAGGTGAGCTAGCCATGAATTCAACCTTGAAAACGAGTTTCCTCCATGAATTCAAGAAAAAGGGATGATCCAAACTTACCTAGGACCCTTGGTCGTCCTTCTCTGCTCCAGAGCTTAGCCTTGGTCGGTTTTGAGAAAGGGGAAAAGAAATGAAAAGAAGAGGATCGTTCCCTTGCTAAGTGAGAAAAGTAGTATATATACTTAGGTGAAATTTCAACATAAGAACATATGCTTTCCTCATTTCTCATCTAAGTCCTTCCTTTCTTCCTTGCACGTCCCCACATCTTATTTCTAAGGACAAACTCCTTATAAGGACAAGAATTGAAGGCAAAGAGGATCAACCCATCACTAAAGTATACACATAAAAGGGCTATTATACATACACCTTGATTATTCAATCACAAAGGTGTTCTTTATTATATGTTTATTCACATGAAGTGACCTTTTCATCATTTCTCTTCTAAATGATGCCAAGAGTCATAAAAGATATTTTAGATGATGTATTTTACAAGTTTCACCCCTCAAATTTGGTAAATTGCATTTTACACCAATTTAGGGTTTTTAAGCACAAGGATCATTCCTCAAGCTGCATCTTGATGCCCAAGCTTGGAAAATCCTTTATACAACATCCTATTCATTCTTATGTTGTATCAACATTAAAGGAACATATAAACATATGTAATTTTCAAGTTTACCCCTCTGACTGGGTAAATTGCACATAGGTCCCTGTATGCAAAACAATACTACAACATTGTTCATAGGGGACAGAAATGGAAACATATGTTCCATAGGAGCTTTAATTACATGCCAAAGGATAATTACAAACTTTAATTTCATATTTAGGCAAAACACCTAGGGTTAGCTTATAACCCAGGTCAGGGGTGTTACATATATATATATGATTATTCACCTTAGAGACCCTAATTATTCATCATCATTAGAGCCGTATTCTTGTATCTCATTATATTCAACTATATCATATTATAACTCAAAATAAAGGGATTTGATATATTTGACATGTTGATCACCAATCTTAGGGTTTTCATGTATAAATCATTAATTAATAATATATCCCCCATACTTTTTGTATCATGATAAGAACCAGTCCTTTGAATCCATTTTATTCATATTCTTCTCATTTTCTTGATTAATTTTCATATATAGCTTGTCTTAACCAAACCATCCTATCGATTTCTACAATAATTACTAAATAAACATTACTAGGCCACTCATTGATCCTCACCTAGAAATTATTTTCCCATCCCTATCATATTCTAGTGGTCTAGGCCTACCAACTGGCTTACACAATGTCAACTTAGTCTCCAATGTGGGTCAGCTCTGCTGGAATAGGAAGATGCCCCTTTTTGCCCTTTATGTAGTGACCATGACCGATCATGCGAGTAGGGTCACATGTGTATTTTCTCCCAGGGGATTAATCATTCCTCTTGTTGGCTCAATCATCGCTTTATCCAGCCATGGTGAGGACGACTCGATATGTGGCTCTAGTGTTCGAGGCATGGCGGAAACTACCTAGGAACGTCCATACTCAAAAGGTCTTTGATAACTTAAGAGAGCCTCTGAGTTGCACTGGAGAGTGAAAGAGAGCTCAATCTTGAGGTTGGGTTCTCACTATGTTCAGAGGGATACCAGAGAGAAACACAAAGTACTTTTTACCTTATGGGTTACCGTCTTGAAGATTGGGATACATCCCCTATTCATACGCAAGTCCCTTGATGACTTTCATGTAGTCTCGGTTGGTTAATGTATCCAACCGCCATACCTTCATTTGATCAGAACTTGCTGGGATAGAGAAGGAATCAGAGATAGTCTTCTGGTATGGTGTGGATGTTTCGGAGAGATTCATGGGCTCGTAGGGTCTCATAGGGGGCATGCTAGACTCCTTCTTATAGGTGTGTGATGCCAAGACCCCTAATGGTTTCGAGCATTGTAGAACATCTAATATCTGATTTGGGCATTAATGAATTCTTCCATGATAATGTTGTTTTTGTGGCTATTGCGTTCCTCTCCCTCTCCCAAAATTAAATAGATAGGTAATAGGGACTTTCATGAAAGGGAGAGTGAGAACAAAAAGTCATGGGTTGAGTGTGAATAACATTGTTACTTTCCCAACCGGGCTTGACGTAGAAGATAAAAGGAGCATTGTAGATCATCTATCCAACGGTCATGCCCTACATGACACATTAAGGTAGTGTGGGCCATTCATCGCATAAGTCAGGATATTTAACCGGTTTCCGAAATTACAAAATATGTATTTATTGCAATTAAGTCCCTCTTTCTTTACAATTTTCTATAGGCCACTAGAAGCATCATTTTGCTATGAAATTTGGAGGAAAACTCCTTAATACCTATCCTAAACTATATCTAATTTTAAGATTTATTGAATAACTTTCATATATGAAACTTTCACTTTAAGGATTTCTTTAAAATAATAACCCATACCACATGGGAAGTCCTTTTTGTTTAAAATTCTAGAATTATTTGTAAAGAAGTGAAATCACCTCCTTACTAAAAGTTTGAAGAACAAAACATCCAACCCAAACATACTCAAAAGGTATGCTTAAATGGGTGTAAAAATTTCAAATCTTTATTAATGGTATACAAAACAACAAAAGTGTTGCAGCAGAATTAAAGCATGACTTTATTCAATTTTTAAAACAAGGTAACATCATAAACTTACATGTAGGGTACATTATAAGGATCCATGTAGAGGGATATATAAACCACCTCAAGATTGTCTCCAAGCTTTAACTTCTCAATCTAAGTCCAAGTCAACATGCCTTGTAATTCAAGTCCTCTACCTAGGGTTGGAAGCATACCCTAGCAAGAAGAGAAAATGGAAAAATATCAGCAATGGCTGGTATGTGCATACTAAAAAGTAAATTAAACAATTTATAAAGAATAAGGGACATCAAAATAAAAGGCTTCCCATGTAAGAGATAAGGACTACCCAATCAGGCATAAATAAAAGAATCATCATCATCATGAAAGAAGATACTTGCCATAATCAAAACAATAAAGTAGTGCCACATAAGCACATATCAAGATTTGGGCACATAACTCGTCAAGATTTTTGGGTACATAATCCATCATCAATTTGGGCACATAATCCATCATAAACATAATCAACTTGCATGCATGTGAGATAAGCATAGCCCTAAACTATATAAAGACAAAGTTGGCCAAGTCTCACAAACTTGAAGCCTGATAGAGATTGATGTACTTCCAAACTCCTAATATACAATATAGGCCAAACCTCACAAATTTGAAACCCGGGTATGGGGCCATCTCTATCCAAAAGAGCATACTACTCGAGCATGAAATTACACATCTGCCCATGAACAAAACCGATGCAATTACACTACCCTAGTGCTACTGAATAACATAGCATGTTAAATGTAGAGGCAAGTATAAAGTATAGAAAGATTTTACAATGTTTCCATCATACTAATGGACAACATAAACATATGAACATCCACCTCAAAGTGGGCACATATCATCAAATAAGTCCAACATGCACTGAGCATATGAAAGGAGTCCAAAAGAATATCCATGATCACAAGATCACTGACAAGTAGGGTACTTCACATGAAGCATAATTTTTAAAAGAAAAGATATTGTGTAGAGGCTAATGTCCATAGGACCAAGAGAAAGAAGAAACATAGGCTAATTTCTCAAAAGAATAATTGGAGATGCAAACATACCTCAACTTTAGAGTCAAATGATCCAAAGTCACTTCTAGGTCCAAGCCTAGGCTTCCAAAGAACCTATGATGCATATATTTGGAATTAGGGTTACGTTTCCATTAATTATTCAAAACCCTAGAAATTTACTTTTTATTATTGATTAATTAGGTTATCAAATCCATGCCATATATTAGGTTATATTTTTCTGAGTTTAAAACATATTTTATTATATTTTTTGACTTATAAATGTTTAGTTATGAATTATACAAGTTAATTCATCATTAATTAGATCCATTGAAAACACCTATTTTTTTGGTGAACCAACTCATTGTATTGCTTTTTTTATTTTTCAAAAATACAAGAGTGTAATAGTATAACACTCAATATGGAACAACCTCCATATGAATGCTGTCAAAGAAAGGTATAAAACTATACACAATCAGAATTGAGAATGAAGAAAACCAATAGGAAATTGCACAACCAAAAGAATCATCTTTTGAAAAAAACTTTGACATCACTAAGGATGAAAAACCATAACATTTGCTCATCTTTCTCAAGAATTTTGTGAAACCTATCATTTCTTTCTTTCCACAACCAGTATAGGACTAAAATACTGGCTAGTCTGCTCTTTTTGTCATAAAGACTACATAAATCTGTAGTCGAGCTCGGAACAGAACAACCATAATAGGAACATAAGTAACTCCACACTGCTTTAGAGTAACTGCAATCAAAGAATAGGTGGACAATATCCTCTTCCTCCCTTTTACACAAAGAACATCTCAACATCAGACTAATTCCAATGCGTTTCACATAGTAGGAGGTCAAAACTCTATCATGCCCAACCTTCCAGCCAAGTAGAAGAAAACTTTTAGGTCATTTAGATTCCCAAATCCATTGGAAGAAAGGAGAAATATCAAATTTTGTTCTTATGATATCAAGAATATGTCCGAACTTCAAATCTAGCTATCCTTTGAAGAGAAATTCATCAACTCCTCTATTTGGAACTGGCAGATCCTTCAAAATGTTATTCATATTAGAATGCAGCCTTGTTTTTTCATAAAACAAAGACTTGTTCCTAATGAAATAATTGACCTTAGCATCACTGGCAATCCCAAGCTGGATGAAGCACTGCAGACCAAGAGTATCATCCAGGAAGTTGGCACTAGGGAGCCAAGGGTCATTCCAAATAGAAAGGGAAGACACATCACCAATTTTAACTTCAATATGCTTCATAATATCATCCCTTGACAGCAATAATTTCTTAAAAAACCAAGAGAAGGAATCATTGATGTGTAAAGACCAAAAGGAAGACTTAGCTGAATATTTTTCATGGTCCCTCTTTATCCAGATGCTATCTTTTTTCTTTGCTAGGTTCCATCCATTAAGCATAATAGATGCTTTGATGACCTCTCTAATATTTCTTATGCCCAGACCACCTTCATTCCTATTCTTGATGATATTGCTCCATTTAACCAGATGGACATCCCTTTTGGTCTCATATTTACCACATACAAAGTCTCTACAAAGCTTGTCAATGTCATCACACACAGCAAAAGGAAGAGGGAAAGTAGAAGTCCAGTAGACATAAATAGTTGATACAGTGGATTGCACAAGTTCAATTCTACCTTCCATAGACAACTGGCTTGCTTTCTAGCCCCCCAATCTCCTTTTATTTTTATTTAGAAGAGGAAAATAGTGAGTCTTTAATAGTTTACCTATAAATATAGGGACACCTAGGTACCTCATAGGTAAGCTTCCTTTAGAAATCCCAAGAATTTCCCCAATCAAACTCTTATCAGCTCCAGAACTAAATATGACCGCACTTTTCTCAAGATTAATCTTAAGGCCAGTAGCTTTGTACAATTTGTCAGTGACCCTTTTCATGGCATATGCACTTTGAACATTAGCTTTTCAAAAAAAACTAATAAGTCATCTGCAAAGATTAAATGAGAGATAGTGCAAGAGGAAGATGCTTTCAAAGGCATAAGATTGCCCATTTTAACTTCATTATCCAAAAGAAGAGTGACCACCTACATAACGATAACAAAGATGTATGGAGCTAAAGGATCACCCTAACAAACTCCATTTCTGGGTTAATAAGATTCAAAAACTACTCCATTGATCAAGATCTCATAGGTCATAGTATCAAAGATCTCTTTCAACCATATAATCCAACAATGTGAGAAATTTATCATACGAAGGGTGCAAAAGATAGAGTCCCAGGAAACAGTGTCGTAGGCTTTAGAAATATCAAAATTTAAACACATTTTAGAAATTCCATCACTCCTATTGAAGTCATGAATCAACTCATTAGAAAGGAGAACAACATATTTGATGCTCCTGCCAGGAACAAAAGCACACTGATTCCAATTGATGAGGGAAGGTAAATCAAACCTCAACCTATTAGTAAGAAGTTTTGAAATGATCTTAAAAAAGATGTTACATAGAGTAATAGGTCTAAGATTCTTAAGATCATTGGAGTCTTTCACTTGGGAATGAGAGTAATGAAGGTACGATTAGCTTCTTTGAGAAGATGGCCAGGATTAAAGAAACCATGGATAGCTTCCACCACATCAGTGCAAATGATACTCCAGGTTGTTTTGTAGAATTTACCATTCAAACCATCATGACTAGGGCACTTGTATGAATTTAAATTGTTGACGACTTCAATGATCTCCTTGGTAGAGAAACAGCTATCCAGCCACATCTTATCAACTTCATTCAGACTTGGAAAATTGAGCTTGCTCAAGATGCTTAAATTAGTAACAAACCCACTATTGAAAAGGATACGATAATAATTCTAAATATGATCTTTAATAATAACCTCATCAATAGAAACAACCCCATCGATCATAAGAGATTTTATATGATTAAGATTACGCCTCACTGATAATCGTCGTTTTGCAATATCAATCACTAAGATGGTTAATCCTAGAGTTTAAACCTTTTTTTTACTTCCGGTTTTAAGGGCAGTATAGAAGGGTTGATCCCACAGGACAACTATTAGAGATTGTTCTTAGAACCCAAAGATTTGAAGAACTTATTATTTATTTTTCGTATTTTTCTTTTTATTAGAGCAGAAAGTAAAGTCCAGTTTGAGGGTTTGAATGATTACACTAATGCAAGAAAAGAAACACTTAACAAGAATTAACATGCACAAGGAAAAGGGAATAATAAAAAGATTGTTAACAAAAGCAAACTATATGAATGGAAAACTAAGAATCAAAGCAAACGAAGGATGCGGTGATTGAATCAAGAGAAAGAAATCGAGGCTCGTAGGGGTTTTCACCACCTTAGCCTAGGTGATAACAACTTAAATATTAAATGACGATTCGATGAAGGATTGCGAATTTAAAACTCACAAAATAGAAACTCCACATGAGCCCATTGGTCATGGTACTCATGCTTCTTAGTTTATCATCCTAAGAGACAAAAATCCACGGTCATATCAAAACGTCTATGTAATCGATTTTATTGTTCTAAATCTAGTTTTCCATGGTCATATCCATCCAGATTAACATGCGATCCGAAGATCAATCAATTAAAATTGATTACCATCTAGTCGTTCAAGATTAAGTTGCTAAAACCATCGCTAAGGGGTTATTCCCCTTTGCCCCGATAAGAGACTACTCACACATGGAGAATTGGGAGACGGAGGAAGAAAGAGATGAAGCCATAGTCTAGCCCAGAGATCAGGAAATTAATCTTTATGCTAGAGACGATGAAATGGCTTAACTCTTTGTTCCTTGCTCCAGAATTGAAGAACGGAAGGAAGAGAATTAAAACTAGAGCGGAGATAGAAGACCAGAACAAGAATGAAAGAAAGTGATTGAACCAAAGTCTACTTTATTGCATAATAAGAGGACGATTACAAGATTAAAAGTTGCAGAATTCAAAAAATACAAGAAAATCCAAGATGGTCTAAGAGGAGGAAGTGCCCCTCCTTTTATAGTAGAAGAAGGGGGGGGGGAGTACATTTAGGTTTAGGGTTCATTGGGTGCTGACGGCTGGGAATTTCTGCAGTCTGCGCACCGCCAACCGACCGGTTCGGCAACCAGCCGATCGGTTGGAAGGTTCTGAGAACTTCCACAGTCAGCCACACGATCGACTGCCTACCCTAATTAGGGTGGCAGCGTAAGAGAACAACTGCTGCTTGGTAGTGGGCATTAGCCGAGCGGCTGTAGCTGGAGTCGGGCGATCCCAGTCGTCGCTTGGTGAGATCAACGATCGATGCTTTTGGAGCAAAATGAGCGTTTCATGCAGTCAGACGATCGGTTTGATTCATTGAAATGATCGGTTGAGTTACCAATCGATCGGCTCATGTCCTGAAACTGCAATAAGATGCACATGAATGTCAAATTTGTGATAGAATGAGAAAATATCAATTTGTGCAATTTTCAAGAGATAAATGGAGAAATTCTAAGTGACAAGTTTAATAATTTGCAGAAAAAGATGTGCTCAAAAGCACACATCAAAATACCACGGACTTAAAGTTGTGCTTGTCCTCAAGCAATTGAAAAATCAAAAAGATTCCAAGAAATTTGGAATAACAAGTTCATCCTCCCTAGATTAGCAATCTTTCTATCCTTTTCATGGCCAAGCGACTCATCTCCTAGAACCACAAATTGCAAGCACCATGTTTCTCAAGAAAACATTTTTCATAACTTAATTTTTTTAGACTTATACTTTGTAAAGACAGCCTCGATCTAACTTGCGCTTCGACATTCATCAAAATTTTTTATTTTTTTTTAATTTTTTAATTTTTTATTTTTTTGACTGAATGTTGTTGCATAAGACAGAAGAGACATGTAGCTACATTATATACGAGAAAAAAACAATTAAGTTAATCTAATGCTAAAATTAAGAAAATCTACATTTGATTCTATTTGATACTCTAAGGCTTGCCATCGTTTCCGAAAATTGCTATCATGATCATAGGGAACTTGATATTGCAAAGTTTATTGAAATGAAAATGATAATGCAATTGATTTTTGAAGATGAAAAGCAACAATTGGCCGGCTAGATAAAGGCCTTATGTTTGAAAGTAAACAAAGCAAAACAAATAAAATTACAGAAAATAAAATGTTTGAAAAGGGAATATAAAGGGTGGATCACATACCACCCACCCCCACCCCGAACATAGAATTTTGCTCGGCCCGAGCAAACTCTAAGAGAGAGATGGAGGGAAGATTTACTACGGTGGAGGGTGCTGCTGGTGGAAGGAGTAGTAGTTTGCCCAATAAGAAGAATCAGGGCCTCGATAACTCTAGTATGCTCCATACTTGTCATAAGTAGGTCGACTAGGGGCATAGTGACCGCAATCCACATGCCAAGACTCCTGCGAACGCTGCATCAGGTACATGTGATTGAGCTGGTGGCCCTGTCTCTGCTGCTCCTGCTGTATCTCATCCAGCTGAGTCTGGATCTCGTAGAAGCCATAAGGACCGAAATCATCATCTGGTCGCCGCCTGGTGCGTCGTCTGGAAGGTGGCGGTGGTGGTCTAGTGACGTCGTCATGTGCCTATAAAGAGAGGCTCCTCCTGTGAGGCTGAGGCTCGGGGAAGGTGTCTGGATCTGGATGCTCCAGGCAGAATCTCTAGATGTGGCTTGATAAATCGGTCAAATCGTAAACATAGTTTGCTGCTGCAAACCGCGAATACAACGGGAGCTGGAGGACCACCTGAGTGTCCTTGAACAAAAGGTAATAAATGCCTTCGGTGCCGAAACGGATAAACCTACTATTTTTCAAATAGTGGATGTTGATGAGGTGATTTTTGAGCTCAAGTGGAAGGAAGGCGATGTGGGTGTAACCCAAAAAGATGGCGAGTTGGGTAACATAATGGCCAATGCGGAAAGAAGAGGAAGTGGCTCAGCTAGCTTGGGTACCAAAATGCTCAATGATAGCATTGCCCCAGTTAAAAGGTTCCTCATGAATAAGACACCAAAGAGCATAGAGTTCTACCTGAGTAATTGCACCCTAAGTACCTTCCCGACTGAAAATGGTGCAAGCCGGAATACGGTGAAGATAACGGAACACCAAGTTGTGAATCTGCGAGGCCTTGGGCCCACTAGGAAGACGGGGAAGAAGCCCAGTGATCTCTGCCCAGAACTTGTCTCTGTCGTAACTGTTGGGGTAGGAGTCGTGAGACCGCGCCATACACTGGTCTAGCCAATAGTCATCCCTGCCGTCAAGGATGAACGAAGTGAGTTGCCTGGCAGAGGACTCCAGATTTTCCCCAAAAATCCGGTATTTGCAGCTCGAGTTTCCAAAAGAATCGTGTAATTGGCGGAAAGTGCTCATAAACTCGAGGGTGAGATCACAGTAGATCGAAGTGACGCAGTAGGGGAAAACAAGCATGTGGTTTCTGCGGAGGATGTCGTCGACGACGTCACGAATGCCCAAAGCATCAAGGGTGGTGCCGCACGCCCAACGAGGAAGAGAGACCCCAATCACGAACATCTCCTCATAAAGCTGGAGGTGGTCAGCGCTGGTGAACTGGTCATAGCTACCCGGAATAGGTGCTATCTGAGGTAAACAAGGAGTGGTTGTGTCTGGATCATTTGCTGCCTTCTGAGTGCCCTCCATCTCGCGGAGAAGCTCATCTGCCTTGTCAATGTCCCGAAGCATCTCCTCGGCTAGCTCGGGAGAAGACTCGCCCATAGGAGAGGGTGTGCGGAATCGGATTTCGGGCTGCGAACTTGACCGACGAGGAGGATCTGTAGAAGAAGATGCAGGGGCCTTGCCCTTGCCCTTGCAGAAACGACTGAACATCACTACTGGTGATGCCAAATGGTCGTTTGAACTGCCAAACGCTCGTCTGGACAGCTGAGCCGATCGGCTCGGACGCTGAGACGGGCGGCTGAATAAATAGGTGCAAACAGGTAATCGGGCAATCGACTGAACAAATGGGTGCCAACCGCTCGGCTGGAAAGCTGAGCCGATCGGCTGAAACTGGCAATCGGGCAGCTAGCTCGAGGAAGAAGCCGAGGAGGTGCAAACAGGGCCCGAGGAACAATGACGTCAGTCGGCGAGACGAACGACTCCCGTCCCAGTCAGACGACTGTAAAGCGGGGCGGTCGGTTGGCTGATGCGAGATCAAGCGGGCGATTGGCTGAGCGAGGCCGGTCGTTGGCTGAAGCGGCGAGCAGAGATCCAGACGTCTGGCTGACCGGTGAGGTCGTTCGGTCAGAGGGCCAGGTGGGCGGTCGGCTGAGCGAGGCCGATCGTTAGCTGAGGCGGCGGGCAGAGATCCAGACGGCCGGCTGACTGGTGAGGTCGACCGGTCGGAGGGTCAGGCGGGCGGCTCGCTCGGCGAGGACGGGCGGCTGGCTCAGGCAAGGAGCAAAAGAACCAACACTCGATCGAGAGAAAGCAAAAATGGGGGTGGCGCGGCTAGGGTTTACGAGAGGGAAGAAAAACCCGTGCATCTGTTGCGTTAAATAGAGAAAATGACTATTAACCCGATCGGTCGGGTTGCCGAACTGATCGGCTGGGCTGCCTGGGCCACAAAAAGGACAGAGACTGAGCTAGAACGAGCCGAGTGTCTGGGATCCCCGAAACGATTGGCTTGTGCACAAAATGGTCGTCTGGATCTCTGAGCCGATCGGCTCGACAGAAGAAACCAAAAAAAAAAGAAGGAACAATAAACAAAGAAGCAAACAAGAAGGGAAGATAGTGTTTGGCTGCCTCCAAACTAGCGCCTTATTTTACGTCGTGGCTCGACCAACCAGATTAATTGGAATCCGGGGAAGCTGAAGGCTCAGTGAGGTTCAGATCCTACAAAGGTGGAAACTTAGTTGAGTCAGAAGTGAGAACATCTTCGGTAGTGATATATCTTTTGAGACGATGCCCATTGACTTTAAACTCGCCCAGAACTTTATCCCAAAGAAGAAAAGCACCATGTGGATAAGCACACTTGACAATGTAAGGGCCGTACCATCGCGACTTGAGTTTCCCAGGGAAACGTCGTAATCTAGAATTAAAAACTAGGACTTGATCCCCTTCTCTAATGGCTTTGCGCTTGATATGGCCATCATGCCACATTTTAGTCCGGTCTTTGTAGATTCTTGCGTTTTCATAGGCAGTCATTCTAAGTTCATCAAGCTCATTCATTTGGAGAAAACGTTTCTCTCCAGCCATGGAAAGATCAAAATTCAAATTTTTGATGACCCAACTTGCTTTGTGCTCTAGTTCTATTGGTAAGTGACATGACTTATCGTAGATCAGTCTGAAAGGGGTGGTGCCAATGGGTGTTTTGTAGGCAGTACGATATGCCCACAGGGCGTCATTGATTTTTAACGCCCAATCCTTCCTAGTGCGACCAACCGTTTTTTTCTAAAATTGATTTTATTTGTCTGTTGGATACTTCTACCTGCCCACTGGTCTGAGGGTGGTAAGGAGTGGCAACCTTGTGATAAACCCCATATTTTTTCAAAAGAGCCTCAAAACTTTTCTCAAAAAAATGGGATCCCCCGTCAGAAATGACGGTGCAAGGCACTCCAAATCTAGGAAAAATGACATCTTTAAAAAGTTTCTTAACGGGTTTAGAGTCAAAAGTTTTAGTAGGTATTGCTTCAACCCACTTTGACACATAATCGACCGCGACTAAAATGTAAGTAAACCCATAAGAAGAAGGAAATGGGCCAATATAGTGATCCCCCAAACACAAAAAATCTCCAATTCTTGCCAAGAGGTGAGAGGCATTTGGTCACGTTTGGAAATATTACTTGTCCTTTGACATTGGTCACATGAAAGCACATAATCATATGACTCTTTGAAGATGGTGGGCCCAAAGAATCCGCATTGTAGGACTTTCCTAGCCATTTTTTGGGAACTCATGTGACCACCATAGGGGCCAGAGTGACATTGTTCCAAAATGGCAATGCTTTCTTCATGGGACACACAACGACGATATAAACCATCAGCGCAGAGTCGAAACAAATAAGGTTCATCCCAATAATAATTTTTGAAATCATGTAAAAATTTAGCTTTGGAATGTCCCGTATACTCATGATGCAATACACCTGCATCTAAATAGTGTACAAAATCGACAAACCAAGGAAATTGGGAGTCAAGCTTGAGCAATTGGTCATCGGGTAAGGATTCATTTATTGGAGTTTCATCAATGGGGCTATAGCTAAGTCTACTCAGGTGGTCAGCCACAACATTTTCAGATCCCTTTTTGTCTAGGATCTCAAGATCGAATTCCTGCAACAACAAAATCCATCTTATGAGTCTAGGCTTGGCATCTTTTTTGGTCATGAGGTAACGAATATATGCATGATCAGTGTAAACAACAACCTTTTAACCAACAAGATATGAGCGAAATTTATCGAATGCATAGACAATGGCTAGCATTTCTTTTTCAGTTACTGTGTAATTTCGCTGAGCCTCATTTAAGGTCTTGGATGCATAATAAATGACATGGTGTTTTTGTCAATTCTTTGTCCTAAAATGGCACCTACATCAAAGTCACTAGCATCATACATGACTTCAAAGGGTAAGGACCAGTTAGGAGCACGGATGATAGGAGTGGTGGTGAGAGCTTTTTTCAAACATAAGAAGCTCTCCATGCATGTCGTATCAAAATGGAAAGGCACCTCCTTTTGAAGAAGATTGGTGAGAGGTTTTGTAATTTTGGAAAAGTCACAGATGAATCGCCGATAAAAACCGGCATGTCCTAAGAAGGCTCGAATGTCTTTGACTGAGGTGGGAGGGGGGAGCTTGGTGATGACCTCAATCTTGGCTTGGTCAACTTCAATGCCCTGGTTGCTCACCTTATGGCCTAGAACAATACCCTCTTTGACCATAAAGTGACACTTTTCCCAATTAAGGACTAAATGTGACTCGATGCATCTGTCAAGAACAAGGGAGAGGTTCCCAAGGCAAGAAGTGAAACTATCTCCATAGATAGAGAAATCGTCCATGAACACTTCCATGACAGTCTCAGTTAACCCTGAAAAAATGGCAGACATACATCTTTAAAAAGTGGCCGGTGCATTGCACAGGCCAAAGGGCATTCGTCTAAAAGCATATGTACCAAAAGGGCATATGAAGGTGGTCTTCTCTTGGTCTTCAGGATGAATGGGGATCTGATAAAAACCTGAGTAGCCATCTAAATAACAATAGTATTGTTGACGAGCTAAACATTCAAGAACTTGATCGAGGAAGGGAAGAGGGAAGTGGTCTTTCCTAGTTTCTTTGTTGAGTTTCCTGTAGTCAATGCACATCCTCCACCCTGTGACTGTACGGTTGGGGATAAGCTCATTCTTCTCATTCCTAACGACTGTGGTCCCACCCTTTTTGGGGACGACCTGTACCGGGCTGACCCAAGGAGAGTCAGAAATAGGGTAGATGATTCCTGCAGTCAAAAGTTTAATCACTTCAAGACGGACAACTTTCTTCATGTTGGGCTTGAGTTTCCTTTGTGGGTCTCGGGAAGGTTTACTGTTTTCAATCATTGGGATTTTGTGAATGCAAATGGATTGATCTATCCCAACCAAGTCCGTCATTTTGTACCCTAAGGCTGTTCTCCTTTTCTTAAGTTCTCTCATAAGCATGGTTTCCTGTTCAATGGTAAGGTCAGAATTGATAATAACAGGGCATAATTGTTGTTCATCCAGAAGCACATATTTCAGACCTATGGGAAGAGCCTTCATTTCTGGGGCCTTAGGTGGTTCAGGTTGTTCTTCTATGGTGGAGATCATCTTAAGGTCTTCAATCTCAGGACTTGGGATTTCCTCAAAGTTGTCCAAGTGAATCTTAAGTTGATTTGATGGTTCATTGTCAAAATCACATTCAGCGGGGATGGTGAGAGCAGTGCATAGGGTGTCATCAACTAATTACCATTCTTGCCTTAATTGGTTTAATTCATCAATGCAATCAAGGAGGTAGACTTCTTCCTCAAGGCTAGGTCCCTTCATACTTTCAAACACCCTAAACTCTAGGTTTTGCTTCCCTAGTCTTAACACAATGGTACCAGCCTCAACATCAATTAAGGCACGAGCAATGGCTAAGAAGGGACGTCCGAAAATGAGGGGATAGAGTAAATCTTCCTTGATATCCATGATCATAAAATCACAAGGAACGTAAGCATCATTTCCAACTTTAACCAGAATGTCTTCTATGATTCCAATGGGCTTGGTTGTGGATGAGTCTGCCAGTTGGATGGTCATGGCTGTGGGTAACATATCATTGAATCCCAACCTTTTGCAAAGACTATATGGCATGATGGATATACTATCTCCTAAATCTGCTAGGCCTTTCCTACAAGCATTATCACCTACGTAACAACCTATTCCAAAAGAACCTGGATCCTTATGTTTTTTAGGCATCTTACTTAGGATAATGTCAGAGGTAGTCCTTGAAAGTTTAACAGTCTCGTATTCTTTTGTAACATACTTCCTAGTAAAGAGGGATTTCATGTACTTGGACCAGGCGGGCATGTCTGCCAAGGCATCAAGGAAGGGAATTTCGACATGTATTTTTTTCATAGCTTCCCTAAACTTCATGAAGCGGGCATCAAGTCTTGTTTGTTTTAGGCGGTCTTGATAGGGAGGTCGGGGTTTGTAAATTGGTTCTTCATCTTCCACTTGAGGGATTTTAGGGATGGATGGTTTGGGTGTGACTTCGGGTTCGACAACTACCATGTCCTCATCCTCAAATTCTAGAGGTGGGTCTGAAGATTCTTCTGAAGGAGAAGGGGTGTGCACTTTTCTTGAATGAGTAGAGACTACCTTGAGTTGTTCAGGATGTTTGGGGTTGTTTTTAGGCTGTCCTGCAAAGGTCCCAGCAGGAGGTTTTTGTTGGGCAAACAAATGGGCTAACTGTGCATCAGTACCTTTTGATGGGCTTGAATGGCCACAAGGGTTTGTTCTATGCTTGCCCAGTTGGGATGACTAGGGGAAGGAGGAGGAGGGATGACATTTTGAGGTGGTTGGGGAGGTTGAGGTTGGTTTGGATTTTGGGATGGAAGGTTTAGGTTTTGGAATTGTTGGTAGGGTTGTCGATTTTGGTGATTTCCAAAGTTTCTTTGATTGTTGTATGGGAATCCAGGTGGTGGTCGGTTGTGACTTTGATGGTAGGGAGGCCTTTGTTGAAGTTGGGTAGAGTTCTCGGCGCCTGAAGGGTTCCCATACTGAGAACCAGGGTGATTTCTAGGTTGGTTGGGATTGTAGTAACCTTGGCCTGGTATTGTATGAATTGAATTAAGGTCTTCTGGTTGTTGACCTACTTCAGGTTGCGTGGGCATATTGTAGAGGTATTGACAGTGGAGGGTGGTATGGTCGTATCCTTGGCAAATACCACAAAGGGAATTCATGGCTTTTAGTTGTTGGGGTGACTCCCTAAGGGTGACTAAGGATGACTCTAACCGATCTTGTTTTAAGGCAATTAATTTTAGGCTTTCCGCTATGCTTTGGATATCATTATTAACTTCTGCCTTGGCTACCAAAAGGATTCCTCCAATCCCTCTTCTAGCCCTTGTTTCGGAAGCCCGTTTAACTACCTCCCATGCGCTAGTTAAACTTTGATGCATGAAATTTCCTCCAGATGAGGATTTGGTATCATCATCAACACCACGATAGAAAATCTCTATGAGTTGGGCTTGAGAGATGTCATGGTGGGGACACTTCCTAAGTAAATCCTTGAATCTTTTCCAGGATTCACCTAAAGACTCTCCTGGGGACATAGAAAAGTGAGTTATTTGACCCCTAAGTTCATAGGTGAGAGACGGGGGGTAGAATTTTTCAAGGAACTTGTTTTGTAGAACCTCCCAAGTTGTGACATGTTCCTCACTCTCCATGGTGTTGTACCAACTACTGGCTTGTCCAGAGAGGGAATACTTAAACAACCTAAGGCAGATGGCATCTTCAGAGACACCAAGGATTTTGTTCAAAGAGCAAAGGTCAATGAACTTTTGAAGGTGATCTTGACAACTTTCCCCATTGTTACCAGAGAAGGGGTGGGTTTGCAGCATGGTGATCCAGTGTGTTCGGATTTCGAATTGTGGAGCCATGATATCAGGGGGTATAACAGGATGTTGTGCATAGGCCATTTTGGGAACAGAAAAGTCTTTTAATTATTTTTGCCTTTCAGTTTCCCTCCTATAAGCTTCTATGGTTTCTTGCTCAGCCCTAAAGGCTGCTCGCAAAGTGGCTTCTCTTTCCGCTTGTTCGGCTTGGATGAGCTCTCTTTGAGCTGCGAGAGCTTGGTCGATTCTACAGGCGACCTCGTCTTTGTTCATTGTTGCTAGATTTTGATGGTTTCGACGATGAAAAGTTCTTTCTATTTCCGGATTGAAAGGTTGAAAATCGTCGGTCGAGCGTCGCATGCAAAAATAAAGCAGTTAATTCGTGTGCAGAAAAAAACATACTTCCGGAATGGAAACTCGACAGAAAGAGGAGTACACTTCCGAAATGTTACTCGGAAGGCATGAAAAAAAAGGAAAAAAGTTTTTCAAAAATTTTTGGGGGTTCGAGAAAACAATCCGTTGTCCCTGGTGACGGCGCCAAATTGATAATCGTCGTTTTGCAATATCAATCACTAAGATGGTTAATCCTAGAGTTTAAACCTTTTTTTTACTTCCGGTTTTAAGGGCAGTATAGAAGGGTCGATCCCACATGACAACTATTAGAGATTGTTCTTAGATCCCAAAGATTTGAAGAACTTATTATTTATTTTTAGTATTTTTCTTTTTATTAGAGCATAAAGTAAAGTCCAGTTTGAGGGTTTGAATGATTACACTAATGCAAGAAAAGAAACACTTAACAAGAATTAACATGCATAAGGAAATAATAAAAAGATTGTTAACAAAAGCAAACTATATGAATAAAAAACTAAGAATCAAAGCAAACGAAGGATGCGGTGATTGAATCAAGAGAAAGAAATCGAGGCTCGTAGGGGTTTTCACCACCTTAGCCTAGGTGATAACAACTTAAATCTTAAACGACGATTCGATGAAGGCTTGCGAATTTAAAACTCACAAAAGAGAAACTCCACATGAGCCCATTGGTCTTGGTGCTCATGCTTCTTAGTTTATCATCCTAAGAAACGAAAATCCACGGTCATATCAAAATGTCTATGTAATCAATTTTATTGTTCTAAATCCGGATTTCCATGGTCATATCCATCCGGATTAACATGCGATCCGAAGATCAATCAATTAAAATCGATTACCATCTAGTCATTCATGATTAAGTCGCTAAAACCATCGCTAAGGGGTTATTCCCCTTTGCCCTGATAAGAGACTTCTCACACATGGAGAATTGGGAGACGGAGGAAGAAAGAGATGAAGCCATAGTCTAGCCTAGAGATCAGGAAATTAATCCTTATGCTAGAGGCGATGAAATGGCTTAACTCTTTGTTCCTTGCTCCAGAATTGAAGAACGGAAGGAAGAGAATTAAAACTAGAGCGGAGATAGAAGACCAGAACAAGAATGAAAGAAAGTGCTTGAACCAAAGTCTACTTTATTGCATAATAAGAGGACGATTAGAAGATTAAAAGCTGCAGAATTCCAAAAATACAAGAAAATCCAAGATGGTCTAAGAGGAGGAAGTGCCCCTCCTTTTATAGTAGAAGGAGGGGGGAGTACATTTAGGTTTAGGGTTCATTGGGTGCTGACGGCTGGGAATTTTCGCAGTCTGCGCGCCGCCAACTGACCGGTTCGGCAACCAGCCAATCGGTTGGAAGGTTCTGGAACTTCCACAGTCAGCCACACGATCGGATGCCTACCCTAATTAGGGTGGCGGCATAAGAGAACAACTGCTGCTTGGTAGTGGGCATTAGCCGAGCGGCTGTAGCTAGAGTCGGGCGATCCCAATCGTCGCTTGGTGAGATCAACGATCGATGCTTTTGGAGCAAAATGAGCGTTTCATGCAGTCAGACGATCAGTTTGATTCATTAAAATGATCAGTTGAGTTACCAATCGATCGGCTCATGTCCTGAAACTGCAATAAGATGCACATGAATGTCAAATTTGTGATAGAATGAGAAAATATCAATTTGTGCAATTTTCAAGAGATAAATGGAGAAATTCTAAGTGACAAGTTTAATAATTTGTAGAAAAAGATGTGCTCAAAAGCACGCATCACTCACCTTCATAGAAGAGTAAAAGAACTTAGAGTTGGTATCACCTTCTCTAAGCCAATTAATTCTTGAGTTCTGTCTCCATAAAGAATCCTCATGTGACGTAGCAATAGAAGCTTCTTTTCTTTTCCCAATAGAATCAATTTGAAGTAATACATTCTAGGGATCATGATCAAGTTTAAGTTGAGCCTCAATAGCAAGAGAGTCCAATCATTTAGCTACCTCAGAGAAATTCCCAATAGAATCCTTATTCCACACAGACAGACCATGCCTTAGCTTTCTAAATTTATAATAAAGCTTGAAGATAGGGAACTGAGAGACATCACTGCTCCAATTACTTTGACAACATTCAAAAATTCAGTTTTCTCAGCCCATGCGTTAATAAATCTAAAGGGAGTAACAACCTTAGATCTTTCACCAATGTCCAACGTCAAAATCTTGTGATCACTTATATTATTCACTGCTACAGAACATGCCTTTGGCGTCAGTTGTTTAACCCCTTTTAGTGACGCTTCTCAAGCGACACCTATGTGGGCGCCGCTAAAGGTCAAAATCTTCGGCGTCGGTTTTATAACCGACGCCAAAAGGCTTCACGCCACCGAAATGTGCCAGCAGGGCAACTATAGGCGTCGGTTAGGTATAGTAAGCTGATGCCAAAAGGGTTCGCTCCACAAAAAGGGCGGCATCTACGACACTTTCTGCGTCAGTTTTCCAATCAAAACCGACGCCATATTCTCAGACGCCACAACCGTGCTTCCCTATATGGCCGTGTTTAGTACTATCAACTTCAGTTTTGTACAAATAACCGACGCCATTTTCTACTACGACCGTGCTTTCCTGCACGGTCAGGTTGTTTGTCACATTAGGTGGCCGTTTTTATCCAATACCAGACGTTGTAAGCCTTTGACGATGGTTTTCTATAAATAACCGACGCCTATGTTTTAATTTTTTTTCTTATCAGTTTGCAGGCCTGTTGTGGCTGGTCCGTAGGATGAGAACCTGCAGTTCAATTTTTTGAACTGCAAGTTTATGACGTCCATTGATATCATCCAACAAACATGCCACAAACCTGCAAAATAAAAAAAGTATACTTTTTCACACAAGTAGATACATTGATACATTCAGACATCAATTCAATTCTCACGTTCATACATTTAGAAACATTCAAATACATCTATAAACATTCAGACATGTATAAACATTCAGAAATATTCATTTACAAAATACATAAAGTGTAGCATGCACAAGTGTTTTAGATTCATATAACAACATGACAACACATATATAGTGCATAACAACAATAGTGCCGAATTTACATACAACACTAGCTTAGTACATATATAGTGGGACTAAGGTGACGATCCCACATGCTGAAACATGTTACCGACAACTACATGTTACAACTGAGAGGTCGTGATTCAGCAACCGTATGCATTAGCAGGAGTACAAACAGATTTCACCACAAATAGACCTTCTTCAATGTTAACTCGTGGTGAAATTTGTTTGTCCTCATGCTAATGTATATGGTTGCTGAAGCACGACCTCCTAGTCATAACATGTAGTTGTTGGTAACCTGTTTTAGCAGGTGGAATCGTCACCTTAGTCCCACTATATATGTACTAAGATAGTGTTGTATGTAAATTCGGCGTTGCTGTTGTTATGCACTATATATGTGTTAGTATGTGATGTTGTTATATGAATCTGAAACACTTGTGTGTGCTGTACTTTATGTATTGTATCTGTATCCTGCTTCTCTTCATTGTGGCTTCTTTTGCTGTTTCATGGCTTGCTGCCTATATATCTATATAACCTTTGGAGAATGCCTGCTTATCCTGCATAGCTATGTCATGGCCGTCCTGCATAGCCTGTAGTCTTTGGCAAATGCCTGCATATCCTCTGGGACCCATTGTGTGGTCGTGCACATTCAGTGCACGCTTTGCTCGTTGAGCATTGCTGATAGCCTAGTTAGTTAGCACATTGATTTGGTTAGTAACACTTAAGGTTAATCTTGAATAGGTGAATACATAAAAATGTATATTAATTAAATTGGAAGTGGCACTTAATACCTTGAATTCATCTGTTTTTCTTTGGGTAACAAACTCCTCCCAGTCTTTGGGGTCCAAGTAGTTCCATTGCTGTGTGGCTTCCTTCTTCCTATATTTATTTTTCAAAGAGAATACAAAAAAAAGTATTAGTGTAGAGTTAGTGAAATACTGATAAATGTCTAGAATTGGAACCAATCAAGAACCTATTCTCAGCATCGCTTATGTAATCTCGGGTGAGATTGGTCGTATAGTTCCTTAGGACCCTCCCACAACATTTAGCATTTGTATTAACTAGAAGATAATGAAACATCAAATAAGAAAATGACTCCTATCTTCTTCACCAAATTTGGGGTACAATAGATTAATCTTCTTCCACTGTGGGGAATCATACGCATGTCATAGGATCCCATCATTATTTTTCTTAACATCTGCATGCCACCTCAAATTCTTTGCATCTTTCAGATTTGCAAACAAGCGTTGAAACTGTGATATTATAGGTAGATACCACATCACCTTGGCAGCAGAACCAGTTTTGGACTCCCCCAAAGTTGTCAATTTATACCGTGACGCACCACATTTTGGACAATCTTTCAAATCCACATAGTCCTTTTGATATAATACACAATCATTCGAGCATGCGTGTATCTTCTTAGCCTCCATTCCATTGGGAACAACAATTTCTTTACCGGGTATGTTGAGATTGACACCTCGTTTCCATCAGGAAGCATTTCTTTCAACAAAGTCAACAATGAAGTAAAGCTTTTGTCACCTTATCTATTGTTAGCTTTCAACTTATACAATATCAACACAGCACTAAGCTTCGTAAACTTAGCACAACCTGTGTATAACGGTATCTCAGCATCATGCACAATGTTTGTAAAGATAGGAGGTGGATCGGTGTGCTCTACCCTACAACTATCCAACATCACATCAACGATGTCTACTGGAACTGGTTCATTCACATCTACATCATCGGAGGCAATATCTTCTTCCACCCAAGCACTGCTATCGACATCCACTGATTTTGAGTTTGAAATCTCTCCATGCCAGTGCCATTATGTATAGCCTTGTACAATCCCGTTGCACATGACATGACTTTTGATTTCGTCACTAGTGCTGACTTTCAAGTTGTTACCGCAATGCTTACATGGATAGTACAACCTATCTCCAGGTTCTTTCCTATGTTCCTCAGCAAATCTAATAAACTGATCAAGACCAGATATAAACTCTGGGGTGCAGCGATTGTGAATGGACATCCATGATCTATCCATTCTATGATCAAAGAGAAAACAAGTATATATTAGGACAAGATTAGGGTCTACGGTTAACAAATACATGTGATGTCATTCTTATATATAATAAATGTGTACCACCTATCCCATCCTTGAACACCTAATCTAACTAGTAAGTGTATAATGTGTATTGAGTTCTTGAGAAAATTTCTGTAGTATTTCCCTGTTGTTCTCTAAGTACATATGTACTTAGAGAACAAACAAGGAAATGCTACTGAAATTTTCTTGAAAACCCAATACACATTGTACACTTACATCCTAATTGAGATTAGGTGTTCAAGAATAGTCCCAAACTGGGGCCTATCCAAGATTTACTTCTAATGAGTAAATCTTGGACGGATTTCTAGGCCAACAAAATCATATCATTAAGAGCATGGTTTCATGTTAGGTCATCATAGGTCATAATAATCCACTAGAATGAGCATAAGAGTATTAGATCTTGATTCTAGAGTGTATAAGACATAATAGTGACTACTGATTTTTTGGGGTGATATCATATCATAGGATTTATATATTCAAATTTAACAAGTGTACAAGTTGCATCATTTTAATACTCTAAAGGTGACTAGTGGGCCATAACACATAAAAGATGGCATTACAAGGAAAGTAAGAAAGCTAGATCAATTAACACTCATCTCAAGGGAACATTAGTTACTGAGGGGACCAGAAAAGAGTGCTTTTAATCACTAGGATCATTCAAGTAGAAATGTAGATTAAGTCTATGTGATTAAAGATCAAGCAGTGTAATAAAACATGGTTTTGGGGGATGTTTACCTCTGTTTGAGCCCAGTCGGGCGTCAGCAGGGAGAGAGGATGAGACGGAGGGTAGGCGAGTAGGCAGGCAAGCAGGCAGGTGAGCAAGTGATGGGCATGGAGACGGCGGGTAGCAGTAGATGATCAATTAATTCTGGAAATAGTACATAAATAAATACAAACAATAGATAAATAAATACAGATCAATTGATAAATAAAGTAATATACAGAAGTAGCCCATAGATGATATATATACACCAGTGGTACATACTACATAGATGATATGTACATTATACCGTTATATGTATTGCAAACTACAAAGTACATCTACATAGATAATACATTAGTTGAACGCATAACAATATAAGAAAAACTAAGGTATGAATGTATGTATATGTACAAGTATAATGTATTAGTAAATATTAGTGGTTGAGTTCGTAGTAGAGCAGCAATGTATGTACAAATGATAAATATGTAATGTAGGTGCAACAGTTCATATATAAAGCAGTTCATACATAAAGATGTAAATGGGTGCAGCAGTACATACATATAGAGCTTATATGAAGTAGGAACGATTTTGATGCATGTACAACTCAATTAAAAATGAGAAGAGGAGGAAGAAGCAAGAAGAGGGGTAGGGGGCTAGGAGTAGGAACAAGGAGTGAGCTGAAGAAACCCTATTGTCTAAGCAGTAAGAGGAAGAAGAAGGGTACCAGGTGAGCGGGCAACCAGGAGCAGAGCACCGACAAGGAGAGAGCAGCGACGGTGAGGAGAGGATCGTCGACGGTGAGCGGCCGGGCGACCAGGAGGTAGTGTCGGCGGCGAGCAAGTAGTCAGCCGATGTTGACAGCCCGATGTTACAGTAGGAGTGCCAGGTGGTGGCGCACAAGCAGGGGGAAGGAGAGGCGGAGAGCAAGGAGAACGACTGAATAGCGACGGCGGCGGCGGGTGCTTGCTCACCAGAATCGCCAGACCTAAAATCGACGTTCGATTGTAGTGAAACAGAGGAAGGGGAAGAGTCTGCTTCGCGCGGGTGCTAATAAGTCAACAATCAACATCAGTCATTATACAAAACTGACGCCAAAGCAAACCGTGTCGGGTGTTCGGTAGATAACCGACACCTATTAATCTTCAGCATCGGTTAATAGTAAAAAACTGACGTCCAATTAGACAATCTTTGCCCTAAATTATTTGGCGGGAACCATTATCAACGTCGGTTATCGAAGGATTAACCAACGCCGAAAGTGGAACTTTTCGCAGAAATATCCTTCTTAAATAGGCGTCGGCGAATATTTAACAAACCGACGATGTATGTGACACAAATTTTTTTCGCTCGAATTTTGGATTTCGTGGGCGATTTTAGGCGTCGATTTGCTATATCCAGCCGATGCTGAATACCAAGCGGTACCCGTGTCTGGCTGGTCTTCGACTATAGACATCGGTTTCCTAAACCGACATTGACTAATATAGGCATCAATTTACCTTAATAACCGACGCCTAGAAAAGCGACACTGAATGCTATTTCTATAGTAGTGATTGGAATGTAAAATACCTTTGAACTTAGAGAAATCATTTGTAAATCTATCATTATAAAGGATTCTATCTATATAGGAAGTAACGAACCCATCTCCACTTTGATGATTGTCCCAGGAGAACAAGGGACCCTTGAGGCTTAGCTCTAATAACCCAGAAGACAACATACAATTATTGAATTCCTCCATGGATTTGGAAGAGGGGGGATCCTTCCCCATCTTTCATCCACCTTTCTAACAACATTAAAATCTCCTGGAATCACCCAGGGACCCTCCATGGTGGTATTAATACTTTCAATTTCATTCCAAAGATGAACTCTGTCAACATCAAGATTGTGCCCATACACAAAAGTAACATGGAAATTCTTGTTAGCACAAGAGAACTCCATATGAATAGACTGATCAGTCTCTTGAATCTTTCTCACATAGCATTCATTATCCTTCCATAGAACAACCACTTTACCTAATACATGGGAGTCTTGGTTAGAAATCCAACTGTAACCAGGGAAATATTTCTTGATAGGTTTATCCATTTTCTTTGCTCGGACTTTCGTTTCGTTCAACATAACCAAATGAGGCTTCACGTCTCTTATTTTATTACGGACTACAGAAGCCTTGAGGTTAATACCTCTAACATTCCATGAAAGCAGGTTGATGTAGCTATCCATCTAAACCTTTTGAAACTAGTACTTCACTGGTGTGTAGCTTAGTCCTCTCCTCACCACTAATTATTAACTTATCAAACTTGTTGGACAACGAAGTTTGAGCAGTCTGGTTTATGTCTTTACTATTGATCGAACCTTTCCTTCCTTTTCCTCTTCCTTTTTTCTTCTTATTGTCCTTATGCATTTCATAATTGTATGCCCGGGTTCACTGCCCAAGGCTCTACTAGAGTTTTAGGAATGATGACTATAGACCACCACTAACCATAACTACGTTCTTTAATGTAACATCCCTGACCTGGGTTATGAAGTAACCCTAGGTGTTTTGCATAATGAGAGTAATTATATGCATGCTTTTGTCTTTGAAAAGTAATTATGGCTTAATAGGAATTTATATTACAATTTTAGTCCTTTTTGAGTATTGTTGAAATCAATATTTTGTCTGTTTTGGACTAAAGTGCAAATTAGTTGAGGGGTCTATTTGCAAATTGTGCATGATAATATGTTCCTCATGTGTTGAAGCATCATGAGAGTGTATATGATGCAGATGTATGGCTTATGGTAGCCTGAATTCTAAGAAAAAGCTAATAAAGCAATGTTTATGCATGAAAACCTAATTTTATTGTAATGTACAATTTACCCAAAACTTAGGGTGCAATATGTAAATTACCACTTCAACAAGATCCCTATTATTTTTTGGCATCATGTGAATCAAATAAAATGAGTGGGGTGCCTTATTTGAATTAAGTTGAAGGAGAGAGAATCTTGATATTAAAATAATCAAGATTTAAGCATAATGGATATATTAATGCAAATATAAATAAAATAATTCGAGGGACTTCAACAAAAATTAATTTGGTGGAGTTCCGATGTGTGTGGACGTCCTTGAGATTTGCAAGTGCCGAAAATATCTTAAGGAGGTGAAATTCCACTCACCTTATTATAAGGAAAAGAATTCCCACTCAAAAATATATATTAGTATTATAAGGGATTAAGGTGCTTATTTTCTTTTCCCTTAATCCATGGATAATGAAGGGGAGTTTGGTGGGTTTGAGTTGCCTTCGAATGCAAGAAAACCAAGGAGAAAGAGGTGGTACTATTTTTGGAATTAATTGAATTTTAATTAAACATTTTCTCTTTCATCAATTTCTTATAAAAGAGCCTTTTGCCAACCCACCTCAGGGTCTTTTTCGATTCCTTTTCTTCCCCATGCTTGAAAATCTGACCACGAAGGATAAGGACAACAGGGAGAACGTCCCCAACCTGTTGGTAAGCCTTTGATCTTCGTTCTTCTTGATTTCATGGTGAAAATCATAAAATAATGCATGATTTCTTCATTTCTTCACTCCATCTTCAACCCTAGCCGATCCTTTCACTCCAAAAGCTTGAGAAACTACCTTGGGAGGTTGCTAGAGCTTCAACCACTATTGGAGCCGCGAAGCTTGGAGCTTGGGATCAGATTTGAAGGTGGGTTATATAACTTTAACCCTTAATCTTTGTCATTGAATTCGATTTCTACTTACAATTGATTTAATTGTCATTACTGCAATAACCTTGCTTGATTGATGGAGTTTCCATGGAAATGACAGTAGATTCCATGAGTTTAAAGGTTGAAGATCATAACATGTTCATAAGCACACACCTTAATCAAAGAACAATAGAAAACGGTCTTGGACTTTTGGTCCAAACTGTTTTGCAAACCGTTTGGTAAAGTTGATCTCCAAACCGCATGGAATGATTGACCATTTGGTATAGTTGAACGTTTGGACTCCAAAATGCATGGCTTGGTTGACCGTTTGATATGATTGACCATTTGGGGTCTGAACTTGATCATAGGTTGGATGATGATCCAATGGACTCAATTGATTGATCCAATGTGTGCACGACCCTTTAAGTAATAACCCTAATCAAGTTGATTGATGAAATCCTTGATTGGTCCTAATGATTTCAAGACTTTTTGGGGCAAACTATGGCAACAAAATCCACTATCACACAGACAGTGAGGTGTTACGCGAAAACATGCGAAAATCACCATAACCACAGATTATCGAAAACACGGGTTAATTAAAACCGATTGCGGAAAACTGATAAGCTAAGAAACATATTACATTCCAGGCCATATCTTGTAAGAAAAATGATACATACATATACACAAGCCTGATACATGTTCACAGCTTAGAACAACACCTGTCTTGTCATCACATGAGTTCATCACCTGTTCATACATATAGAGGCCCACATCCGGCCAATAGAAAGATATACAAAAACATCTACAACAGTACATTGTGAAACAACGTCAAAACACCGCCAAGGACCTGAGAGTACAGGGATGACTCTAGACTCTATCACAAAACATCAAAACAACACCATATCCATCGCTTGCCTTCTACTGTTCTTCTTGCTGCTCGGAGACAACTCCGCGACCACCACCACGTCCAGCTCGACCACCTAAAAAGGGTGTAAACCAATGGGGTGAGACAATTGAACATTGTCCCAGCAGGAAACATAACTCCCCGTCCAAACTACAAAACCTCAGATGAACATATACATAAGCAGTTAACTGATGAGAAGTATAGCAAGAACAATCTTATGAAATAAAGCTATCTAAGCTTACCAGATGTAATCAAGTAAAACATGAGTAACAAGACAAGATATTCAAGTTCTACTACATATAAAGAACATATAAGTAACTACAAGATATAAAGAGAGTAACTACACAAACAAGGCCTCAACCAATGTTTCTTGTTTTTCTTAAGCAACAAGGACTAACAGCTGGATTACGTTTTATTATTCCCTGAGGAAGTGAACCGTACCATTCAAATCCAACCTTCAGCTGCGAAGCCCATAGCCGGTGCCATACAAGGTCAATGGAAGAGCCTAAAAATCCATAACCTCACCCTTCATGGTCAGTGCACGAAAACTAGAGCAGGACTGTAGTGTCATGCTTAAGTGGCCTTAGCCACATGGGCAGCTCCATAGGCTACCCTTTCTAGCCCGCCTTGGAATAGGTCTCGACGCTAGTATATTTGAGCTATGAACAAGCGTGTTCATGCTCCAACATATTGAGCCATGGGCTTACTCACCATGCTCTTCACACACACACACACACACACACACACACACACACATATATATATATATATATATATATATATATATATATATATATATATATATATATATATATATATATATATATATATATATATATATATATATATATATATATATATATATATGGGTATTCATTCGCTACCCGCGCGGGTAACTAAGATTCACTACCCGTGCATCAGTTTTGTAATGGGAAGGTATGCATTTGTAATGAGACAATCCGAAAATGTAATGAGACGGCCGAAATTGTAATACAAAGACTCGTTTTGTATTACAGCACTGTTACAGTAATAAATATATATTTATTACTGTAACAGTGCTGTAATACAAAACGAGTTTTTGTATTACAATTTCGGTCGTCTCATTACAAATTTGGTTGTCTCATTACATATATGTGTCATCCCATTACAAATTTGATGCACGAGTAGCGAAACCTTAGTTACCCGCACGGGTAGCGAAGATATACCCTATATATATATATATCCGAGTCTGCAACCGTAGCTTCACTTGTTTACTTCTCTATTTAAGGCTAGGAGTAACCTACACATATTCAACAATATGCGCTTCCAGGTTAACCCGTAGGAGAACCTGTTTCACCATCACCAAATCCTGACAATGATGGATCTAAGGGCAGCTACATGATAAATTTCACTGTGATTAATTAGTATCTTTTAGATGGATTTCAAGATTCAACCAAGTTGTATAACATACAAGCTATAATAGGAAATAAATAGCATAAACTCAACATTAAGCTTTTACTACAATTCACATGATATTGGTCCATCACAAGGATCCCACATCACATGTTATCACTTGGCCTCTTGCCAATCATCCAGATCCATCTCAAGGATCATCACATACCATGGGATCTCAATCCCTCATCACATAGTGCCACTGCCTCTCAAGGCTTATGTCATCATCACGGAACATCATTCATAATGTACCTATCATCTCATTGTTCACATATAATCATTCCTCATAGCCTATCATTTGGCTATGCATTACCTACATGGTTAGCATCATTCAATAATCAACATGAATCCAGAATGATCCATTATTCATCATTATCAAGGATTTTCTTATTAGACATGACAATATCAGATATTAACACAATATAAGCGAATATTCTTAATTAAGCATCAGTTCATAGGAATCTAGGTCTTTTCTTTATATTAGACACACCAAATCATTATTGCATATACTTTTGGAACAAGAAGCTTAACTAGACTCTGATTATATTTTATTTGGATTACCCTCGTTTTTCTAAGCAACTTTCATATATTATATGTCTAATTCCGATCATCCTAGCAATTACTATGATATTTGCAAAATAAGTCTAAATTGAACAATCGATATAAGCCATGTCAGCCCAGCAACCAAGGGCCCACACCCACCTCAGCCTTGCATTTTACAACTTAAAATATAATTAAAATACAATTTTACACTTACCTGAGTGGACACACTCCCATAGTGCATGGGGGGTACTTGGGTCTTTTGGGCATTGGCCATCTTCAACCTCACGCGAGGTCTCTTCCACGCGACGCCGCTGCGGGAAAGATTCACCACCGTTCACCCAACCTCACCCCCTTCTTCTCCGCAGCGATCCTCTCTCAACTCCGGCCATTTCTCTACTGCCAGGATGTAACATGGCGAGGAGAAGGACCACGCATGATCCTCTTGTGCTGCTAGCGACACCTCTTCCAGTTGTGCAACAGCAGGCGTGCTTGCACTATCTCCGATGTTGCCTGCGTCATCTCCGATGCTACAAACACAACCACCTCCGGCACCGATCTCTCAGCCACATGGGCGTCGACCTACTTCGCTTCCGTACTGCCCCCCTTCGGCTGACCTGACTTCAGTTCCATGGGCGCAACTCATCCGTTGCAGCCTCTCCTCACGGGGATGGACTCCCAGGCTAGTGGTACGGATCCTATATATATCCATTAGTTCTGACTTCCAGGGTTTAGAGAAGAATGACGAAGGGAGAGATATGATCGTGGTTTTAGGGTTTGTTTCCTCCCTTATATAAGCAGCCTAATGGGATGGCGTGGTGGGGAAAGGTTTAAGTAGGTTAATAAACTGTTGCCCATCCAAAATCTGATATCTACTTATGGTAGATAATTCTAATGACTTTCCATATTTAATCACTTATTTTCTTGGTTATAACTCCCCCCCCAAAAGCATACTACAAATTGCTAAAAGCTATTATGGGAGTATATAAACACGAGACACACCATTTGGATAGCTAATCATCAATGTATTTGAGAAATTTTTCTAGATTATTCTCTATTTCTCTCTCTCCTTGGAATAATATTTTAATCTCAAATTTTAGGGAAAGTCTTAAATTGGTATGATCTACTCGAGTATTTGAAATCCAAATTCTAAAGGAAAAAGGTGTTTCCTTCATATGCAAGTTATTCATTAATAAAACCAAATTAATTGATATTTCCTCTTTCTTCTTATTTATTGGGACTCCTTGGATCCCAAGACACTCCATTATTTCGAAATTCTTTTTATTAGATACTTATTATCCTTCTACATGCATCTTTATGCATTATTTCACATTATCTTGTTTATTTTTCATTAAAAATATCTCTTTTTGAGGATTTCTCTTTATTTCTCTTTTATTTTCCTCATTGGAATTCCTTTTATCATTAGAAATCCTTGGGATACGAAATTTTACTGAGGATAACTCAATTATACCTCTTTTCACTGATTTTCCACATTTTCTCATTGTTTTCAATTTCTTTCTTAATAAAGAAATACTTAATTAATCTTTTCTTTTCTTATTGCTTTATTTTTGCGACTTTGGACTCCTTGGAACCCAAGAGGCACGAAATCCTCTTTGGATTTGTCTTCTAGAGGTTTCTACATATTTATTTTCTCGAAAATTCAATTATCCATTTACTATTTGAATTTCCTTGTTGTTGGGCCCAATAACCAATAAAGCGCACAAATCAACCAATCAAGGCTATTGTGAAAGGAATCCATTTATTCAAAACAAATCATATCATTATTTGTTCAATTATCTTTAATATGAGAAATTACATTTCTCACTAATTGAACCCATAAATTGGGGTTGTAACAACTTTTCTTTAAATCATGGATAACTGAGAGGGATAAAAGGCAAAAAAGATAGCCTCGTCCCTAAGGAAGATAAGGGGGAAGAGGCGGCCAAATTTTTGGGACTAAATGTATTTTTATAAGGCACTTTCTCTCTCCTTGAATTTCTTATAAAAAGACCCTTTACAAGCCAAATGGAAGGCTTTTCGACCCTACTTCTTCTCCTTGCTTGGGAAACGACCAAGGGAGCTTGGGAGGATCAGAAGGATGACCCCCAACCTTTTGGTAAGGTTCTTGATCCATTTCACCTTGATTCCAGGGTGGAAATTGAAAATAAATTATGGATTTCTTCCAAATTCGATCTCCTCTTCAATTCTAACCATTCCTTTTCACTCAAACCTTGAGGGCGAGCCTTGGAATGGTGAAAGGAGTTGCATCCACCATTGTTTTCGTGAGCATGGATCCTTGGAGCTCAAATGGAGGCAGGTTTTATAACTTGAACCCTTTTTCATTGTTATTCAGCCATTAATCTTGCAATTTCAATGATTCCTTCATTATCATGTTGAATTGCTGGTTGAAATGGTTATTTCATGAAATCATAAGTTGCTAGAACTTCATGGGTGAAGGTAGATGATGTTGGGTTTTAGGGGAGGCAGAGAAGGCAGCGGAAACAAAAATTTTCTCCCCTAACCGATACCGAGGAAACGCGTCAACGTCTATATAATAAGAAAAGATGGTTTGTGGAATCATACCTTGTCCCGAGGCTTGCTCGGCGACAATACCTCGCGCCTTGCGCGGTCTTCAACTCCGCTCTGTGCAGCTCCTGGTCGCACCAGGACTGGCGACTCCTCCTCCTACCGGACTGTTGGATGACAGTTGTCCTCCTGAGCGGCAGTGTCCTCCCGCCTCTGTAGTAGTCCACACGGACCACCTGGAACTCCACACTCCTTGTCCCACAAGGAAGTGGAAGGAGTCACACCCTCCTGTTGACGTACTAGTCGCCAACACACTCTCCTACTGCCAGTTGCAACTGCAGTTGTCCTTCCCTTGCTGCACCTCCCTTTTGCGGGAAGCACTTGCTCGGGATCTCTCACGGTTACCAAAACCAGAGAGAACGACAACTTCGCAAAGAAACCGGCTTGCATTGAGTTGTACTCTGAGAAGCCCCCAATACCCCTATATATAGCCGGGTCATGGGACAAGGTTCTCTGTGCCCGACAATATGGGACTAAAGCAGGAGTAGAAGGGTTCGAGATTTTCCACAAAAAGCAACCAACTCGCAACCTGAACCGATCGGTTCACAAGTGAACCGGTCGGTTGGGGACCTGAACCGGTCAGTTGGAGCACCAACCGATCGATTGGGACCCATGAGCCGATCGGTTCACTTCTGAACCGGTCGGTTCGTGGTCCTGGTCGGTTCCCGATTGACTTTCCTTCTTTCGTTTCTAATTGGTATCGAATACCAATCCTTGTTCCAATCAAATTGGGCAAGTAAAACGCAAGGAAAATTCTCACCGACCTGACTTTCCCAACTTGCTCAGTTGCACCAGTTGAACCGATCGGTTCAACTCTTGAACCGGTAGTTTCAATATGGCTTGATCCGATCGGTTGGACACCCCAGACGACCAGTTCAGCAACCTCAGCGGACCGGTTCAACACTTGAACTGATCGGTTGGGAGTACAGGCTGTGCAGAATCAGTCAAATGCGTTTTCAATCAATCCGATACTCCAATCAATGCGTCTAACACCTTGAACCATATGATATTGAACTATCAACTGATTGAGTGTTTAATTGAACTACTAAACTCCTTTAGTAATCAATCTAAACATTGCTTTGTGGACAAAACTCCTCTTCCAGGTTAAATCCTATGTGTGTGACCCTGCAGGTCCATTTCACATTGGCAGTGAAAGTTCATAACACTTATGACTTCACAAGCAAAGAGCGGTGCCTAGTCACACATCAATGCTACCCAAGTGAAATTAGAAAGTTGGAGAACAACTTTCATCCTACAATCCGTGAATGGTGTTACAGTGAGTGTATAATTCCTTTGTCACTGATATCTCGAATGAACTCGAGGCATGGAACAGTCATCCTGTCAACATTCATTCACTTTCTTGATCTCAGAGCAGATTGAACGAGATATGTATGACATCAATATCACATACTGATTCACACATGCGTGCACACGCCTATCTCAATTCTACTCATCAAGTGGCCTTGGATATCAAACTCCCTCAGGAGGGACAAATCCCATATCTATCACTCACCCCTCAAAAGCCCCATGTGTCAAAGCCACCCAATCATCACCTTTATAACAACCCATGTTTCAGGACTGCGTTTGATGATGTCAAAGTGTGCCCAACGACATGTGTTGAGTGCAGTGATTTCAGGTCTAAGAATCACACTCACCACCATCACTGTGAGTACTGACTTTGACTACCATCTCATGGTTCCATGTGTCAAACTCACGGTGGGTCTGTCCGGTACACTTGTTCTCTAACAAGTACCTATGTGTTTGGTTTGATACCTCTATATCATGACTAATGAGATTCTGTCATCAACCAACACCACAATCTAGTCTTGTGTGTCATGTTGTCTATCTACCTTCCACAATGACATCCGACTAGGGACATTACAAGAATGTACAAACTCTTAACATCCGTATGATCTCATCGTTCAGGTCCTTAACCTGAAAGCATATGTCATTGAGTACTGTCATTCTCTATACATTCAATCTGTTCTATCACTATCTCATATGACTGAACCAGAAAGAATTGGAAGCTTGCCTTTAATGTTTATCAAATCAATCTTAATGTATCCCACCAATCATCCCATGATTGGCTCTCAGGGCATACATACCAACAGACTCCCACTTGCACTGCGAGCCAATCACTCTTGAATCATATTCATAGTGATTTTCAAACATGTCCCACATGTTACTGTGATCTAGTGCCAAAATAGTGAGTAATGGCAACACCTTGCCAAAGTCAGTATAAATTGCATGTCTCTCATCTCTTCGCTGTACGTCACACGTATGAGATGGAGCTGCCGTAATATGCGATCTAGTATTCCATTGCTAACTTTTAGCCACATTGCATGATCAAGGATTCCAGACATGTCATCAATGAGTGGAATATAAGTTCATCTCATGAACTTTTAGATCCATATAGTATCCACTGTTGTTCACTAACACACAGATACTCAGCATTTCCTTTTAAATGGTTTTATTGGAACACTTCCAATTATCAACAAATTTTCACTTTTATACATCCTATGTATATTTTGCGATTAATTTTCTATCCTTTCAGAAGTTCGCATCAATGTAACTCTTTACATCGAACTCTTCCTTATATCCATAGAACTAGTACTTATCAAGTTCTTATGGTATTCCAGTAACCCTTACTGGAAGTAGACAAAGATCCACTCGTCATGTCCTACATACGAGTTATCAGGATGAGCACATCATATTGCTATGTCCCACATACAAGATGATGAATGCATTTTATTCTTGCCATGTCATACATGCAAGACAATGGGATGATTACATACATGATAGATCCAGATCTATTCTTAGTGTTCCCATTCTTCATAAGAATTGGACACTTGGCCTTGGGATACTAACTCCATGTAACATGGACAAGTTTTCTCCCACTGAATCTGTGTATACTGAACCCTTCAGTACAGATTGCCAATGTATGCTTTCTCTTTTCAGGTCAAGTGGTTTTCGAGAACTATCTCTATAGATCTCTATTCCTATCACATAGGAAACAACTCTATCTTCCTTAAAGATAACTTCCACTTTTGGATTTCCATTTTAGAACATTTCCATTTCACATCAACACGTGGAATGTAAATACGCTCCCACTAAATCACAGATCCCTTCCTTATCTTTGACATATCAGTTAAACCCTTTGACTATATCATCAAAGTAAAGATCCAATTTTGAGTTGCTTGTACTCAATCAATCATATTGATTAGTCCATTGTAACTTATAGACTTCATATGCATTAGTGGATTCATAAACCTTATAGGTTGTGTCACGTACACATCCTTGTTTTATTCCTCATAGGAATGCGATTTAGTATCCATATGCCAAATGTCTTAGTCATCAAGTTGCAATCAACAAGCATCATCCTTCTCAAAATGTTATCCATGTGTCTTAACATTTAAGACTCAATTGCACTTATGGATTTCGTCCAATGAGTGCTACCATCAAGGTCATACCTTATGGTTCACATGGAAGTCATTTAGGATGTAATGGTCATATACTATAACTCAAAATCTGGTTCCTCACATTCATCTAGATAGTTGACTCATCACATGAACAACTTATCACATAGATAATTGAGGTGTATCTGTCAAGGATTTAAGAACTCACAACCCTTGTGATTCTTAATTCCTTTATTAGTGTGGGGTATTCATTTATTAAGAAGAATTCAGTTATTCGATAATCATTCTCTAACTCCTTAGAGTATGATTCCTTCTTGATTTAGACATCACTATGCCTTAATCATGATTTCACTATGATACACTATCATAATCACTCGTAAGGATCGCAAACATTTGGTTCAAGTATTTCATTCATTGGTCTCATCAAGAATTAACACTTTACCAAATTTGTACTTCATCTATGATAATCTTGAACACTTCAAGATATTCATATTGGTATTTCTCTAAACACTGTTTGAAGTATTTAGCATTTGTTCCAATAGGTATATAAATACATCACATGTATTATACCTAATAGGACAATCATTCTCCCACTACCATTAGTGAAGATTGATTAATCATGTACAAGAGATTCATGTCTCTTACTGGTTCTCTAACCAAAAGAGTCTAGATTTATCCATCATATGGAAACTAGAAATGAATTTCTCATGATTGATGCTAATTTGATTGTTTGAGTTATCAATAACTTTAGGTATCATTTTATCTTATGCATACCATGTATCACAAGATAAACAAGGCACTGCCACAAAGATCATATCTTTAAGATTGAAACATAAACTTTATTAATTGCCATCATTGTCATACAATATGGAAAAATAAAGTGTTTCTATCTATTGGAAATATATGAAATAGCAGTTCTCAACTCTATTTTGTGCCCTTTTAAGCTGAAATAAACTGAAAGATACTCCTATCTATGGCAGCAACACTTGCTCCAATCATAGGTACTTCTATCTTGGTCCTTTCACAAAGGCCATCACTTCTTTGCGGATATTGCATATCATATATGACATATCCATATCTTGGTATCATATACCTCAGATAAAGAAGCGGTTCATTTCATGATACCTTAGGTTGAGATCTCCATCCCCTCCTTCATCTTCTTTTGTTCTTCCAGATATAGAGGGCAATTCCCTCATACACCCTTTCCCCATGTGCCTTGAGGCTGAAGATGGCTTGGATTGCTGGCTAGCATCAGAACACTTCTTTGCTTTGCCCTTATCCTTGCCCTTAAGAATTACTTTTCTCTTTGATCACATCAAAGATTATGGTTTGTCTTTCTTCATCTTTGCCTTTACTATCCTCAACATGTCCAACAACTCTGTCAACGCTTGTCAAAGTTGTTCATGTTGTAGCTTATCATGAACTGTATGATCCTCACAACATTTGCAGTATAATACCAATAGACAACTCTTGGCTCAGAGGGAATCCTTCTTAGTCAGGTTTTTCCACATACCCAATCACATTGAGTGTGTGAATACCTTACTGGATCTCCTTCTGTCATGACATACTAGGACAGTGTCTTGGAGACATCATATGTCTCATGTTGTCTCTGCAACTCATAGTTCATAGAACACAACATCAAGCACTCCTCGTCAATGTCTTTCTCAGTATGCTTCCATAAGTATACTTTCAGCCATTCATGTGGTGGGATCGAGTTCATCTGGTTCTGGTATAACTAGGACTTGGAGCTTTTGCTCTTTGAGAACACTTCTCACCATCCTAACCAGTCGTGGAATTATTCCCATTTAATATGTTGGTTTCAAAGACCGATCACAAATAAAATGATTTGTTGATTAACCATTTATTTTAACAAAAGGAAATATATGCAATTTCAGTCCAAAACTCTTTTTGACTTGTTTGATTGATTTGAAAAGTTGACGATATAATTAGGCCTTTAATTAATTATCGCTCCCACTATTTTACTTCAAATTGATAGCCCTCACCATCAATTCGGAAGATTGCAGCGTACAACCTTCTAGTGGGCAAGATCCTGAAATCCTCTAAGTCATGAGTCAGCTAGGGCTGATCGCCCACAACTTAGATCTCTCAGGTAGGCAACTTTTGCCAATTTCATCATATGCAACTCTTGATAAGATGTCATATACAACTCCTTGCAATGATCATCTCCATGCCTCAAGGAGCTAGATCCTATCTAGGTCACCTTGTTAAGTCCGACCCAAAGCAAACACGGTGAAATATGCACCCTGCTTGGGCAGACCCACACATTCATCCTTCACGCTTCCACGAGATAGACGGTGCACCACGCTTGGGCGTGCCCACACTTGGTCGATCAAGCTTTTCATGTGTGTCGCATTTGGAAGGCATCTAAAACTTAATATTTTAATGAGGGATTTGGTTTTTATATACATATACATATCCAATCACCACAATACATAGTACGTATCATATACATGCTATATCCCACAGAAAACATGCACAAACGATAAAAAGCGATGATTATGGCCATCCTAATGTGATTCCTCGAGCCAGGAGGAATCACGGTCATCTAGGTCTACATCACATGCAACCTGTACAAGATGAAATCTGTGCCTTTGCCTTCCGAGTTGATCAACTCATCTCATGAATGATCTGCACTCTCCAGCCGGTCGTCTGGGTGCCACCAGCCGATCGGTTGGCTCCTCCATCCGATCGGTTCACCTGGTCGTCGTGCATCTCGTCATGTCCGCCACCCGCTCATCTCACTCCTCGAACCGGTCATCAACTGATCGGTTCACTCCTTGAACCGACCGTCTGGAACGTCAACCGATCAGTTCACGCCTTGAACTGATCGTTTCAGCTGTCATCTTGATGTTCGCCGGTCTTCGACATAATAGGAAATAAAATCTATCGTATTTATTACATTGCTTTTTTAAAAAGGAAACCCCGAGTTACATTTGGGGGAGCAAAGGTAGGAAAGAATCTCGAATTATTTCAAGTTACATCAGGAATAAGAGAGGGAAGATCGGTGCGCAGACCGAGATGCAAGCAACCACACACAACCAATCACAGATAGGTGTTTTATAGGCCATAATCATGCTACACACATCCGCCACAAAACTCGTTTAAGGGCGACACGTATCGAGTGCATTAATAATACATATCATATATGTAATTTGGGATTTGTGGATTTAGGATTGGACATGCATAAAGACAATATTACTCGCATCGCATGCAATAAATAAAGGCGACAAACCAAAATCGATCATATCGATATTCCTAAAATATAGAGCAGTTGACCTGGATCTGATACCATTGTTGGGTTTTAGGGGAGGCAGAGAAGGCAGCGGAAACAAAAATTTTCTCCCCAAACCCATACCGAGGAAACGCGTCAACGTCTATATAATAAGAAAAGATGGTTTGTGGAATCATACCTTGTCCCGAGGCTTGCTCGGCGACAATACCTCGCGCCTTGTGCGGTCTTCAACTCCGGTCTTGGATGGCATCTGTGCAGCTCCTGGTCGCACCGGGACTGACGACTCCTCCTCCTACCGGACTGTCGGATGACAGTTGTCCTCCTGAGCGGCAGTGTCCTCCCACCTCTGTAGTAGTCCACACGGACCACCTGGAACTCCACACTCCTTGTCCCACAAGGAAGTGGAAGGAGTCGCACCCTCCTGTTGATGTACTAGTCACCAACACACTCTCCTACTGCCAGTTGCAACTGCATTTGTCCTTCCCTTGCTGCACCTCCCTTTTGTGGGAAGCGCTTGCTCGAGATCTCTCACGGTTACCAAAACCAGAGAGAACGACAACTTCGCAAAGAAACCGGCTTGCATTGAGTTGTACTCTGAGAAGCCCCCAATACCCCTATATATATAGGCGGGTCATGGGACAGGGTTCTCTGTGCCCGACAATATGGGACTAAAGCAGGAGTAGAAGGGTTCGAGATTTTCCACAAAAAGCAACCAACTCGCAACCTGAACCGATCGGTTCACAAGTGAACCGGTCGGTTGGGGACCTGAACTGGTCGGTTGGAGCACCAACCGATCGATTGGGACCCATGATCCGATCGGTTCACTTCTGAACCGGTCGGTTCGTGGTCCTGGTTGGTTCTCGATTGACTTTCCTTCTTTCGTTTCTAATTGGTATCGAATACCAATCCTTGTTCCAATCAAATTGGGCAAGTGAAATGCAAGGAAAATTCTCACCGACCTGACTTTCCCAACTTGCTCAGTTGCACCAGTTGAGCCGATCGGTTCAACTCTTGAACCAGTCATTTCAACCTGGCTTGAGCCGATCGGTTGGACACCCCAGACGACCAGTTCAGCAACCTCAGCGGACCGGTTCAACACTTGAACCGATCGGTTGGGAGTACAGGTTGTGCAGAATCAGTCAAATGCGATTTCAATCAATCCGATACTCCAATCAATGTGTCCAACACCTTGAACCATATGATATTGAGCTATCAACTGATTGAGTGTTTAATTGAACTACTAAACTCCTTTAGTAATCAATCTAAACATTGCTTTGTGGACAAAACTCCTCTTCCAGGTTAAATCCTATGTGTGTGACCCTACAGGTCCATTTCACATTGGTAGTGAAAGTTCATAACACTTATGACTTCACAAGCAAAGAGCGGTGCCTAGTCACACATCAGTGCTACCCAAGTGAAAGTAGAAAGTTGGAGAACAACTTTCATCCTACAATCCGTGAATGGTGTTACAGTGAGTGTATAATTCCTTTGTCACTGATATCCTGAATGAACTCGAGGCATAGAACAGTCATCCTGTCAACATTCATTCACTTTCTTGATCTCAGAGCAGATTGAACGAGATATGTATGACATCAATATCACATACTGATTCACACATGCGTGCGCATGCCTATCTCAATTCTACTCATCAAGTGGCCTTGGATATCAAACTCCCTCAGGAGGGACAAATCCCATATCTATCACTCACCCCTCAAAAGCCCCATGTGTCAAAGCCACCCAATCATCACCTTTATAACAACCCATGTTTCAGGACTGCGTTTGATGATGTCAAAGTGTGCCCAACGACATGTATTGAGTGCAGTGATTTCAGGTCTAAGAATCACACTCACCACCATCACTGTGAGTACTGACTGTGACTACCATCTCATGGTTCCATGTGTCAAACTCACAGTGGGTCTGTCCAGTACATTTGTTCTCTAACAAGTACCTATGTGTTTGGTTTGATATCTCTATATCATGACTAATGAGATTTTGTCATCAACCAACACCACAATCTAGTCTTGTGTGTCATTGTTGTCTATCTACCTTCCACAATGACATCCGACTAGGGACATTACAAGAATGTACAAACTCTTAGCATCCGTATGATCTCATCGTTCAGGTCCTTAACCTGAAAGCATACGTCATTGAGTACTGTCATTCTTTAGACATTCAATCTGTTCTATCACTATCTCATATGACTGAACTAGAAAGAATTGGAAGCTTGCCGTTAATGTTTATCAAATCAATCTTAATGTATCCCACCAATCATCCCATGATTGGCTCTCAGGGCATACACACCAACAGATGATGATGACGTTATCTTGGATACTTTTTCCAAAGAAATCATGGTTCATGCGGTTTTGAGTCAATTGCTCATGCGGTTTCACCAAACCGTTTGAGAGCAAACAATTTGAAACCATTTGGGAGCAAACGATTTCAAAATCATTTGAATGAGTTGAACAAGGGTTGACCGTTTGACATTACCGTTCCTTATTATGTTGGTTAATGAATCACCAAACTTGATGGGTTAACTCCCAAGGAATTGTGAGTTGAAGGCTAATGAATTAGGCAAACCTAATTGGATTAAGTGCTGATTTTTCAGCTTGATTAATTTGATTTTTTGGGCAAATGGTTTCAAAACCGTTTGAGAGGGTTGACCAAGGGTTAACGTTTGAGATTCCTGTTCCTAATGATGTTGGTTAAAAATCTCCAAATTTTATGGATTAACTCCAAAGGAATCATGAGTTGAAGGCTAATCAATTAGGCAAACCCTAATTGGATTAAGTGCTGATTTTCAACTTGATTGATTTGACTTTTTGGGTTATTTAACCCAAACGGTTTCAAAACCGTTTGAGGATTACCCAAACGGTCTCAAGACCGTTTGGGGGTCACCCAAAACCGTTTGGAGGTCTAGGTTTGGATATGGTAAGTGTTTGAAGGACAAAATATATGGTGTTAACCCTAATCGGCTAAGTGCTGATTTTGCATTGGAATGAGTTGATGTTTTGGGTTGATTGACCCAAACGGTTTCAAAACCGTTTGGGAATCACCCAAACGGTCTCAAGACCGTTTGGGGATCACCCAAGACCGTTTGCAGGTCTAGGGTTAAGCATGGTTGACCAATTGAAGGTCTAAAGGTACCAAATCACTTTGCAGTTAAGTGCTGATTTGATGATCAACTCAATATCTCAAACCCTAATGATTTTTTCACTAGAATCCAAGGGTTGGATGAGACAAACGGTCTCAAGACATTTGGAGCTCATCCAAATGGTCTCAAGACCGTTTGGAGATCACCCAATATTGTTTGGAGGTATAGGGGTGAGTATGGTTAAGCAATTGATGATACAATGATACTAAGTTAAAGTGTAATCAATTGCTGATTTGGTGATCAATCCAGTGATCCAAACCCTAATTGGTTGACTTGGATTTTGATGATGTGATGGACAAATGGTGTTCATCTACTTGTCCAAATGGTCTTCACCTACTTGGCCAAACGGTCTTCACCTACTTGGGCAAACGATCTTCACCTACTTGGGAAAATGGTCTTCACCTACCTTCGGCAAACAGTCTCAAGCACCACCTTCACCCAATGGTTTCAAACCGTCTGGGGGTCAAGCAGTCAAAGTTGATTGTAGATTCAATTGATCAATTCAATTGGATACCTTATGTAATGGAGGTCCAAGGTGATTGAATCTCTCAAGAATAGAGATGATGAATGACTCATTGATCCAATGATGATTAGTAATGATAATAAATGAAGGTAAAAAGATTGAAACCCTATTAGTACCTAAGTGATTAGTGCCAATTAAGGAATGAACCTAATTGCTTATAGGATCAATGATTTGGTACACTATGTCATTCATAGCTGTATGTACTTGATTGAAGGGATGATATGACCTTATCAAGTTGAGAAGACGTTAGCATAAATTCATAACATGAATATGATTCATGTGGTGATTAAGGGTATGATCCTTAAGTAAAGAGATCATGAAACCCTAATCATGAACATAAACCCTAATTGACAGTGTTATTGAATTCTAACCCTAATTGAGGGCAATTCCAAATGAAACCCTAATCCAGGGTAAGGATGTAGCCCTAATCTAGGGTAATCATAAGTGAAACTCTAATTTAGGGAAAAGAGATGTAAATCCCTAATTGGGATGAATAGTGAATCTCCAATTATGTATAATTGAATGAAATCCTAATAGAGATGAATATTAGACCCAAAAAAAGGGAAACTATGGTGGAAACCCTAGTTGAGGGTGATTCCATGAGAAACCTTAACTAAGTATTAACACCACATGACGTACTAATGTTATGTTGTCATAAGAGGCCCTAAGAAGGGTGAAGGCATGTGAGACTCTAATGAGGAGTCGTAATACATAAAGCCCTAATCTTGGATAATGTGACAATGAATCATAATTCTAATCTTAAGTAAGGGTATAAAGAAACCCTAATGATGAGATAGAAGGAATGGCCTTATAAAGGTGAAACATTTCATGTGGTTGAATATATGCAACCTAATTCTAAGCAATGTCTTTACCATTAGACAAGTCCATATCATTAAAGATAGTTGGACAACTTTAATGTGTGGCCTATGCATTATATGCTATAGGTAAGTGATTAGTGATGGAATGTTTTAAGAAGGGAAATACCTTAATAAAAGATAAGATGGCTAATTCCAAAGAGTCTGAAGTGATGAGAAAGTGATACATAAAAATATGATAGTTATCACATTCAACATTTCATGGTTTATATGCCTTGATGTACTGAAAATCCAATATAATTGGGTAGGAAACATATGAAGTGTGTTATGCAACTATTACAATGAAATGTAATGAGTTGTTGTGCTTGATGAGTGTTAATTAATGTACCTTGAGAATGAGGTTAAGCCCAAATGATGTGTATGATGTAATCATACCATGATGAGGATGAGAAATGAACTCATACCTTAAATTGATGATTCATTTAATGAAAAATGATGAGAATAAATAAGTATGATTGAATACTTATGATATCAATCTTTGCTCCTAGATGTGTGGAGCAATGAATTAGGGTTTGATCATTGATAATATGACCTTGAAAACCTAAATGGTTAATAATGGAAAACCTTTACCCTAATGATGGGAAGGTTGTATTTATTTTATTGCATAAGCCTTGTAAGGCATATTAAATACTTGTATAACAACTAAAATGACCAATGACCTTGTAAGCCATGTGAATAAGTTGTTGCCTAGTGAGAGGTGACAAGATGTGTAATGGCCTTGTGAGCCATGTGAATACGTTGTTGCCTAGTGAGAGGTGACAAGATGTGTAATGGCCTTGTGAGCCATGTGAATAAGTTGTTGCCTAGTGAGAAGTGACAAGATGTGTAATGGCCCGGTAAGCCTTGTGAATACTTGCACACAAGTAAAATGAATACCTTGGTCTGAGGACCTAGAGGTAATGATTATCTATTACAGAGATAACAATGTTATGATCTAAGGGTTTAACTACCCAAATCCAATAATCATGATAATGATGATGATAATGTGAAGGGATGATAATTCCCGGTAATGTGATAAAGGACTGAGATCCCAAGTATTATGTGTTTTAAAGATTTGAAAAGTATGTGATAGATGCATTATATCTTTCTTTGTAGCATCTGTTATAATAATTCTTGTTTGAAACATGGATGATGCTAAAAGATATGGTAATGCACTTAATTAATCAAGTGGAATTTCATCATGTAGTGCCCTGGACATAGATCCATCATCGTCAGTAGCTGGTGATGGTGAAACGGGTTTTCCTGCGGGTTAATCCGGAACGTATATTGTTGAATATGTGGGGTTTATCCTAGCCGAAAATAGGAGGATTAGAGTGCAACTTCGGTTGTAGACTCAAGATGTGTATAAGAGCATGGTGAACAGGCCCATGGCTTAGTGTGAAAGAGCATGAATGCATTCATGGCTTAGGGAGCACGGTAAACTGGCCCGTGGCTCGGATATACTAGCGCCGAGACCTGTACCAAGGCTGGCTAGAGAAAGGGTAGCCTACGGGAGCTAACCCTATGACTGAGGTCACTTAAGAAAGTGACTGCGGTCCTGCTTGTGGTCTCGCACTGACCGAGATGTGGGAGGTCATGGAGTCCGGCTCTTCCAAGGACCTTGTATGGCATCGGCTTTGGGTTTCGCAACCGAAGGTTGGATTTGAGTGGTACGACTCACCCCCTCAGGGCATAACTGTGATTGTAAAATGTAATCAGCCATATAGCATGTTTGTTTTAGGATTGAATACAGAGATTCATTGAATGATGTTGCATTTTCTTTGTGCATTCCTTAGTGGATAAATGTTAATTATGTTTCTTTATATTCTCTGCAAGGTAGAAATATCAATTACTTATCTACCATGGGTAGCTGCAATGACCTCCTTGAGAATGGATATCATCTTATTCTATTCTATGATGAATAATTATGCCTTATAATGTAAAAGTAACCCCTGCTCAGTTTTAATTTAATAAACTGCAATAACAATGTTTTTGGGGGAGAGTTATATCTCTCGCTGGGGTAATTTTCAATTGTCTCACCCTCGTGGGAAACATTTTTAGGTATGCATGGGAGGCAGAGCAAAAATCCTAGAACAAGGAAAGAGCAGCAACAACAGTAACAACGGGGACAACAATAAGATCTCAGGTGGAGATATTGTCTATTTGGTCATACAAATAGTAGTCCTATGTGTCATCTCTGTACTCTTAGGTCCTTGGAGTTTTTAGTTAGTGTCTTATGAATCAATCTAAGGTTTTGGCTTGATGCCTCGAGATTCATATACTGTCTGTATATAATTTTTATAAGACATTTGATGTTGTAATCTTTGAGAAGGAATGGTACAGGTTGTGTACTTGTGAACCAGGATAAATTTGAAATACTTTCGTTCTTGGTTAAAGAGTTTTCCTGTGAATGGATCTCTTTGAAAAAGTTTTAATTTTCAGTGATTTTCTAAGAACTCCTCTTTTGTTGAATTCTGTTTAGATTTAGGTTTCAAGATATCATATCTTTCACTTATAGTTACCAATCATTCAAGTTTTGATAAATTACTATGTAATTCTTATCTTCTTTAGGTTAAGATTGAGGTTTTAGCACCATGATTTCGGATTTATTATTCTCTTTAGATTATTTCAAAATGACTACTTGATTATACTAATCAGAAAGAAATCAATCTGAGTTTCATACATACCTTTTCTTAAACGTTGGAATACATGGTCAGGGCATCCAAGTACGGAGATCAGGAAGTATGCACCATGTTTTCATGTCATGTTCCTTACTTAGACATCATCCTAGTCCTAAGTCCTAGTGTCCCTATAGACTCAGCGAACCTAATGATCTGAAAGCAACTTGTGAGAACCCGTCTCACTAAACGAGGTTACTCATAACATAAAATACAACCAATCACTAACTAATCAAAAACCCTAAAAAGAGGGTAAATTAAAACTAATTTTAACATCACCACATGCTTAGAAACATTTACATTGAATCCCAACATCTTGCTTGTATTCATATGATGATAAGAAGCTGATACAATTTTTTTCATGGCCTTAACCACACAATATATACATGGGAGAACATAATTCATGCTTGCCACACAAGCCATCATTACCATGCTAACAAAATCTCAATTCATTTGAAACATCACATTAAAACTTTCCTTCATGGACCTGAGAGTACAAGGATGACTTCTAAGACACACTAGACATCTAAACAAACTTCTCTAATGTCCATGGTCATAGTTTCTTCCTGATGCCACGAGAAAGTTGTTGTTGCTGCCCAACACCTAAAAAGATTTGGTGACCCACAGGTGAGACCCATGCCCTAGTAAGAGATATAACTCTCAACACCTCTTATTTATTACATCGGGTTAAGCAGTTATACGGTTTAAGAAAATGACATAGATTAATCAGATAGGAATAACTGCAAGCATGATCAAGATACATAAAGGAACATATAATAACTATCATCATTAGCCCGATTATTAATATGTACCTTGCTAAGAGTGTAAGTAGTTCACAATCATGTGCATATCTAACACACAAGCAAGTCTAGTAGCATGACATCTCTATTATGATGAATAAGTCTAGCAACATAGGCAAATATAACAACATTAGCATGCCTAACAAGTTGAAAAAAAATACATCTTAAGTAGAGCTAACAACATAAGCACAACTATCTGCATAAGCATGATTAGTAGTGTAGGCATCTCTAATTATAGAGGGATGGCTAGCATCACAAACATAGCTAACAACATGAGATAACTAGCATCACAATTATAACTAGTAGTAACAGTATATCTATCAACATAAGAATTTCTACTACCTATTAATGCACTAAATAACATCTCTTTGTAAAGAGAACAAACAAGGGTTATCAAACAATGTGAAACATTGCATATAACACTAAGCATATATGCAACACGGTTGTATTACATCTTTTATTTTGATGTGAGGATTTGAGTCGTACCACCTAAATCCAACTGACCATTACTAAGTCAAAATCAGTTCCATACAAGATCTATGGAAGAGCTGGAATCCATCATCTCACCAAAAAAATCTCAGTCCGTACGAGAGACAAAGTAGTGACATACATTCAAACTGCAAAATAGTGACAAATAATCCTATAACTAGCCCACCTTGGTGCATGTCACAGTGCTAGAGAATAGCTCAAGTATGGTTGTCCTATAAGAGGCATCCTACAGTTATATTGTTGCCTCTCACACATCACAATATCACAATATTTAAGGTATGATCGGAACCATCATCCACAACATGCAATTGTGGATGCAAGGAGGTACACGACTTGCGCCCCCACATATTCAACAATATGCACTCTGAGTTTCCCACACGAATTTCTCTTTTTGCATTGCAAAAAGTTATGACACTGGAATGGATCTATGGCACTGGTCAACTATATGATTAGAGTTTCACTTGATTAGTTATGCCAATTGGGTGAATTAGGGCTACATCAAACAAGTGGACATACAAACCTGAATTCATTTCTACTAAGCATTGATATATAATGAATTCAAAAAATATAAAACATATGAAATTTATTGTTCCTCATCTCATCATCATATGGTACAATTCAAATCCATTTATGAGTCTACACTTGTCATCATACTATTGCTGGATATAAATCCTTAACACATCATCACAGAGTATTAACCCTTTTCAACTTAAGAGTATTACACCTCATTCAAGGCTCAACCATGCCCAAATGTCTAAATCCATTGAAAACACCTGTTATTAATATTTAGAATCAGTTATCAAAACTTATACTATTAGTTATATCTTATTTTTCTGATTCCAATGAATATTATTCTGATCATCTATTAGTTAGTTATTGATTTTTAAACATCGGTCAATCAGAAAATTACAAATCGGAAAATCGGTTGAAATAAAGGAGAGAGGGAAAGGGTCACAACTCCAAGTTGGCCCAGCCAACTCGATCGGCCACTCATCCACATCAGCCGGACCAAGCGCAAAGGAAGAAAATGGGGAACATGTAAAATTACAAAAATACCCCTGGTTAAAAAACACAACTAAAGCAATAAAGTGGGAGGGTAAAGTCAGGAAACCATGAGAGGAATTCTCCTCCCTCAAACACAGGAACCATGGACAATGAGATGTAGAGCTTCGATTCGTGAAACCAAAGAAGGCAGGTCAGAAACATGTACGTGAAGGCTGGGAAAAGCGTGGATCAACCTCACACATTCTCCTTGAATGTGCAAGAACATACTCTACACAAAACCATGGTCATGAGAGTACTTGCGGGTCATCTACCTCACTGACTCTAGGGGTAACTTGAACAAGGAGCTTCGTGCCCCCACTTGACCCAAGTGCAGATCAAAACCTTTGCGAAGGCCCAAGGGTGCCTTAACCGTGGTGGATTAGAATAATGCCATAGTTATAGGCGCGCTCAACACATGAAACACTTGGGGGAAAACGGAGTAGGTTTCAGGGTACGAATAAGTTTTGGAGCCATTTGGGAGTGGAGAAGGAATACCTAAGGTGCCGCGGAGGTTTCGGGGTCCATGTATGCAGGAGGAAGGCGCCAGGAGGAGCTTTGCAACTTGGAAGTTTGGTGGTTGGAGCAGATGAATTTTTGGCTTTCTTATATAGGGCACAAGAGGAGCAATGCAAAGGCTTGGTGTATGTGTATTTCTATTTGAAACATGATGGCAAAATAATTGCAAATATTTGTGAAGAAACGAGGGAGAATCGAGAGAAATACAAAACTTGTGGAAGTACTGTTCACGCGGAGCAAGTCTCCTACTCAAGGTAGGAGACATAATCTCCACCATCCATGTAAGATCAGATGGTCCACGTGGATTGTGAAATTAGGAAATAATGTGACCGTGTGACAACTACAAAACTTATAATGTGACCGTGTGAATATGACTTATTATTTCCTTTTTCTCTTTCTGCATTTAAGGGTTCAAACATTATCCAAATTAAGTGAAATTTTGACCAGAGACTAATTAAAGTATTTAGATTCCGATTATGCACTTAGTTTTGCCTTTTAGAAACTTTAATGTGTTAAATAAATCAAATCTCATTTTCTATTTCCTCCTTCATTAATGGCTTTAGGATTATCCAAATTTGATGAAACTTGACCCACAAGTCATATTTAATGTGTTGGATACTAGTTTTTCATCTATTTTACATATTGGAGTTGTTTTTATATTTATTTAATATTTTTAAGGTTCTACACACTTTCTCTCTCTCCTGATTTCACCTTTTAAGCAAACTTTCTCCAAATTGGATGAAAATTCACCCAAAGGCTATATTTATTATGAAGATTATGAATCTAAGATTACTTTCCTCTTTTGGAGTCATTTATTATTTTATTTGATATTTTGGGGAAACACACATCTTTTCCAATTTGAATTGAATGAATTATTATTATGTGAATAATGTGAAACTTGACTCCCAAAGAAATTGGGACCCAAGGAACACAATTTTAAACTTACATTTAATTTTGGGATTTCTTTTTATGATATATGTTATATGGCCCATTAGTGGCCTGTTAGTTACATTACTTAACCAATTAAGTCCTTTATCTTCTTATTACCATCCAAATGAATTACCCGACATATTAGATTACATTATTCATTCATTAAATTATTAGGGTCATTCTAACCTCAACCTTCTTTGGTCAAACTCAAAATGTCAAAGTTCCAGGGTAGGGTCCAAGATGTGGTATGTTACATTATCTTAGTATTCTCATTATTTTTAAGTATTCCAAAATTTAGATTGATATATCCTTATTTGATTCCTCAAACCTTGTGTTGCAAGTCTTGGTTAGATAATTACTCCACTAAATATCTAAATCACAACATATTTGAGAGTACTTTGGAAGCTTGTTCATTATTCCACATTTCTATTATATAACAACTTATAAAACCATTATTATTTATTTATGAGTGAATTCTTTTTCTTTATCAAATGTGTGCCAAGAGGACGTATATGCAAAGCAAATAGTCTCACAGGCCTCCCTTGGTCCATGGTTTGAACCCATGCCACAAAGTGTATATCTTTATTATTCCATCAATTATGAAAATATAGAATTTTCTTATTAACTCAGGCTTCAAGTTCATGGAATTCAAATTTACAAAAATTGAGGATCTTTAATTCACCTCCCTTAAAAGAAATTTTGTCCCAAATTGTTAGTATGGTTAAGTTGAATGATAATTCAACTTAGATTTAAACCTTAGGGTTAAAAACCTTTCTGGGATATCTCTAACAACACTTATTGATATGCAAAACTCCCATATTACTAGGTTGGAACGCAAATTCAATTTTAGGGTATTTCCGCATCCTTATCCCTTATATGATATTATAACTTGGTGATTAAATTTTCACTTGTGACTTAAATTTCATTTTTTCACCTAAGCTTCCAAACTATTATTTATTTCTTTTCATATAAGGGTGAGATAACACCACAAAATCCTAGATTATATCAATAAATCGACTTAGAATATTTACTCTCATATGTCAAACTTTAAGAATAGCATGTGTCTTCCCAATCTCATTAACTCATAACTATATGAACTAAGCATTTGATTGTAGTCCAAATAAAAATTTCATCCGATTCCAAGAGAAGAGATGGTTTATCCACACATTCTGTTCTAATTTTGCTTCTAATTTCAATTGTTAGGTTGAACCACTCTCAACATTGATTCCATACCATAATTACTTCTAACACACAATTGTATTTAAATTGCATTCTCTCATAGGGAAGGCATTTTTCTCATAGTTCTTGAACTTATGTGCAACTCCTTTTAAAATTCGATTCAAACATCATCAAATGAATTCTTGTATTCTTTACATTTACTTGTCATGTCTTGTTAGCCTTAGTCATTTACTTAAGGTTTCTATGGGTACATGTACCTTTGGAGTGATCTCCTTGACCTCGTGTGCCTTATGTACATATGGAGTGTCTCTCACATCTACACCTGGGCCTTCATAAACTCATGAAGGTATCCAATTTCCTAAACCCATGGGCCTTGGGAAAACATAAATGGATATCTCCTGAACCCATGGTCTTATTCACTTAGGGAATGTTCACCTCCTAACCTTATAAGCCTTATGTACCTTTAATCATCCCTACTTTGACTTAGGATTGAATTAGGGATATACCCTACCTAAGGTTTACTGACAGTTTATAAAATTATTACACATTTTTCTTGAGTTTTTTTCATAATTGTCAAGCGTATTATTTTCTTGTATAATTCTTTAGCCAGATTTCCTCCATCTCTTAGGGTGCACATTATTCATGTTATGTCCCGACATTGGGTTCATGGAAATCTTCTGTCTTGGGCTTGGTCTTCATGGCAGCCTTCCCTTATGGGCTTGGCCTCTTAGTGACCTTCCCTTACAGGCTTGGTCTTTATGGTGGCCTTCCCTTCCAAGCTTGGTCTTCACGGAGGCCTTCCCTCGAGCTTGGCATCTTAGTGACCTTCCTTCCCAAGCTTGGTAGTTAGCCACTTCTCCAATGAATTTTCCTTAGTGACTTTTCTATGTTTCCCTCAGAGATGACATATTTGGGTTCAAAGAATGGATGTGATTTCATATAATGTATACCTAATCCTTCACACTTTAGGTGACATTCAAGGTTACCTAAATTCTTAAGTTGATTCGTGAACTTGCCCTTGTAGGGAAGGTTCTAACCTAAGGTTCCTTCTTGACTCACATGAAGAGGTTAGGCCTTCTAGCCACAACCTGACCTACGGGTTTAGGGGTTTTCCTTCCCCAGAGGTCCATTTCCCATTCTTGGGTTAGCACACTCTCGGTTGGGACACCATCCCTAAAAGTGGGTTAAGGGTATTCTGTTCATTCTTATATAACTATTTGATTTCCTATGTTTCATATGTATAGTCAAGACCCTTAACTTACGTCATGCGTGCATTACTCCATGTACTTGCAAGCATAGGGTTTTAGGTCACCCAACTCATCTGTATTTTCTCTTTACTCTTTCCATTGCTCAAGATTTATTTGGGAAGGGTGATTATTTTACCCAAACTTCCCATTACCCAAGATTAGGGCTTAGTGTGACACCCTTTGTCACAAAAACATGAGCTACAAGATCAAAACAAAACTTTACAGTAGATTACCGAAAAACACTAAAAAATAAAACCAATTTCAACAAGAACAAACATCAAGAAACTTATTACATCAGGGTCCAAAAGCTATCATCTGAATTATATACCATCAAGCATCCTTATTTACAACATGCACAGAAAAGACTACATGTCACATGTGATATATGTTTCACTTATATATACATGTACATCTTCCCACTATATACAATAAAAGGACACATAATTCAAAAATGTGTATCATTAGCACAACCACAAAACACACTAATTATCCCCAAAACTTGAGTGTACAAGGATGACTCTAGGACTCTAACACCAAAAGATCAACAACCAACACACTCAACCTTGTCAGCTACTAGTCTTGTTGCTGCTCCTATTCAACTCCATGATCTTCATCTCCTTGTGCACAATCACCTAAAAGATGTGGAATCCCACAGGGTGAGACCAAACATCCTAGTGAGATATATAACTCTCCGCCAAAGCTATTAAAGTGTGGGTAAAGTAACTAAAGATTAGAAGTAAAACTACACCTAGTATAAGAAAAACAACTAGTGATATCAACAATGCAGTTATTATCATCTTAACATTTCAAAAGGAATATGAATAACATGCATATTATCTACCAACTAACATGTACAAAAACAAGGTGCGGCTAAAACTAATGTTCTCATATTTGATCCTGATCAAGTACACTACACAGTTGATTACATAATTTATTATGCCCCGAGGATTTGAGTCGTACCACCCAAATCCAAATGACCACTACTAAATTGATATTGATGCCATACAAGGTCAATGGAAGAGTCAGAATCCATGACCTCTCTCACACCTATCGGTTAGTAGGAGAGTAACACCATAGAGACATGTTAGTCAACTGCAAAAGTGATTTATAGTCAATAGAAGGATCAACTCATGCATGGCCATCCACATATAACAACACCTAGCCCACCTTGGTACATGTAATGACACTTTAAGAACATGCTCATACATGGCCACTCTAACAAGAATGAGTGGCTCACACATGGCCATCCATATCACAATGGGATCATCTCACGCATAGCCATCATACATCATGTAATTAGGAATACAAGGTGACACCCGACCTGTACCCCCTGCATATTCAAAATATATGATCTGATTAAAACTCGTTTCACTAATCTAACAATTAAGGTTGACACTAGAAACGAGCTATGGCACACGACAAACTACATGGATTATGTTTCACTTGTTTAGTTATGCCAATTAAGTATCTTCAAGCATAAATCAAGTGATAACGTACAAAACCATAAGAAGCATTACAAAGATAAGGGAATTGTAAAACTTTTAAAGATATGAAGAGTATAATGTGTGAACTCGTCACACTATGACCAAATACCACCTATAATATTGCCACTCACAATACCAACATCACTGTTACATAACCACTCAAGGCTGTCACTAATGTCACATCACTATGGGATATCAATCCCTTAATCATAGCACCAGAGGGTATCACTTCACAATAGGCATCAAGCTATCACCAGGTCATAGGACCCATTCATATCATTAATGTATCACAAGTGTTTCTACATCCCTTATTAAGGTTCATTCAACTGGGGTCACATCATACTTGTAACATCCCTAACCTGGGTTATGCCTTAACCCTAGAAGTTTTGTTTAAGTAAGTCATTTAGATTCTAGTCTTTATCTTTTGAAAAGTAATTAAGACTAAAGGAGAGCTTATGCTTCAATTTTGGTCCTATTTGAATAATGTTGAAACAATATTTAACCTGTTTTGGACTAAAGAGCAATTTACCCAATTTAAGGGGTTGCCTTGCAAATGACATGATAAATGTTCCTCAAGTATTATAGTATCATAAGACTGAGAATGATGCTGATGTATGGCTTGTAGAAGCCTAAGTTCCAAGAAGGAGTTTGTTTGAGTAATGTTTGTGTATTGAATGATAATTTTGGTGTAATTTGCAAATTACCCAAAATCTAGGGTTGAATATGTAAATATCACTTCAAGAGTGTCCCTACTATTTCTTGGAATCATTTAGAGAAAATAAAAAGAAAGGGGTGTCTTGTTTGAACTATTTTTGAGGAGAGATAATCTTGATAATAAAATAATCAAGATTTTAAGCATAATTGAAACCCAAATTTATTTTTTAGCAAAAATAAATATATTATTTGATGTGCCCATCAACTAAAAATGTTATGGGAGAAATCCTATAGTGGGAGGACGTCCAAATTCTTAGCACCGAAATATCCTAAGTAGGTGAAGAAATCCACTCACATTTGTTAATTAAAAAGTAGTGTCCACTAAGAATGGATAATAGTATTATAATGATTAAGGTGCTTAAGTGGTTTATTTTGATTCAAGGATAATTGAGAGGATATTAAGGGCGATGAATATGGATTCGAAATCAAGGAAGGGAGGGGGCATGCATCAAGAAAGTGGATGAATTTTCTTCTATTTTCTCTCTCCTAGAAAATCAATTATGATGACTCGGTTTTCTCCTTACTTGAAAGGCTATTTTTGCAAACCACTTTCTTCCCTTGCTTTGGCCGACAACCAAGGAGCTTAGGAGCAGGAGGAAAATGTTCCGCAAGCTAAAGGCAAGATCCATGATCATCTTCAACCTAGGATTAATGGTTGAAATCGGATTTGAACATTTATTTTCGTCTCTCTTCCATCCAATGCTCAACCTTGGCTATCTTTTGCATCCAAAGAGTTGGAAACGAACCTTGGATAGTTGAAGGAGATTCTTACACCATTAGAGATGAGAAGCTTGAAGATTTGAAGCTACTTTTAAGGCGGGTTATATAACTTGAACCCATCAATGTTATTATTGATTTCAACTTCTCACCATATGTTGATCGTTTATTTTCTTCTTGAATAAATTGCTAAACTTATCATATATATGACAATAGAATTTGAAGGTATGAAGCTTGATGATGATGACATCATATTAGCACACATTTCTAAAAATAGCAATATCAAACGGTTTCCAAAATAGTTGACCAAACAATTTCAAACCGTTTAATGATCAAACTGTTTTCAAACCATTTATGGGTTGAACGGTTTCAATAATTGACTGACCAAACGATTTCAAAGGAATCTACAAGACCGTTTGATGGTCTAATAGTCTCAAACCATTTAAGGATATAGAGACCAATACCATTTGATGGTCTAACGGTTTCAAACCATTTGAAGGATTGGACCAAGACTGTTTGAAGATCAAAACGGTCCCAAACCATTTGAACGTTTAGTGCAAGACCGTTTGAAGCTCTAAACGGTCTAAAACCATTTAAAGGATTGGACCAAGACCATTTGACTGTCTAAACGGTCCCAAACCATTTGAAGGTTTAGGGCAAGACTATTTGAAGGTCTAAACGGTCTCAAACCGTTTGAAGGATTAGACCAAGACCATTTGAAGGTCTATACGGTCTCCAACCATTTGAAGGTTTAGGGCAAGATTGTTTGAAGGTCTAAATGGTCTCAAACCATTTAAATGATTGGACCAAGACCATTTGAAGGTCTAAATGGTCCCAAACCATTTGAAGGTCTAAATGGTCCCAAACCATTTGAAGATTTAGGGAAAGACCGTTTGAAGGTCTAAACGGTCCCAAACCGTTTGAAGGTTTAGGGCAAGACTATTTGAAGGTCTAAACGGTCCCAAACCATTTGAAGGTTTAGGGCAAGACCGTTTGAAGGTCTAAACGGTCCCAAACCGTTTGAAGGTTTAGGCCAAGACTGTTTGAAGGTCTAAACGGTCCTAAACCATTTGAAGGTCCAATTGATTCAAACCATGTAAGTATTAATAACCCCATAAGTGGTTGAAGAATATATAAAGGTTGATTTCAATGGAAGTACCTCTAAAGTACACAGGTGATTAGTGTAGTTAGAGTGATTATCACTTGATTCCTATGAAAGTAATAAATTCATTACACTATGTTAAACATAGGTGTATGTACTTAGTGAAAGGTTAAGTCAACTAAATAAGGTATGATGGTGATGTGTGTTCCTAGTACATGTAACAATGATAGGTATGATTTAATACTTAGACAATGTTATGTGCTATAAGATATGTGTAAGCAATGACTTAGGGTTTGGATTAATGAGGTAATCATAAAACCCTAATCAATGGAGAATGTGAAACCCTAATTGATAAATATGAGAAACCCTAACCCTAATTTTGAGTTTGGGTTGAGAAACCCTAATATAGGGTGATGTTATGTGAAAACCGAATTGATAAAGATGGGGAAACCCTAAACCTAATGAGGGAATAGTGATGTTATCTTTGTATTGCATAATGTTGATATGTAATTGATATGGTTGTTATCAAGCATACTAACCATGCAGGTATCATGAGATGATGAGCATAACCAGGTATGAGATATGATACTAATGGGCCTTGTAAGCCAATATTTTATTTGTTGCCTAGTTACAGGTGACAACAAGTTGAATATGCCTGGTGAGATATGTGAGATGCTTTTATCATGAATACCTTGGTCAGATGACCTAGAGGTAATAGTTACCTGATACTGGTAACCATGTTTAGTGATGAACTAAGGGTTTGAATAACCAGATCCAATAAACATGATGATATTGTTGAGGGATGTGAATTCCCAATAATAAGATAAGGGAATGAGATCCCAATGTTTTATAAAGTTTTGAAAAGTAATTGATAGAAGTACTACATGTTTCTTGTAGGATTTTGTTATAATAATTTTGTTTGAAAACTTGGTTGATGCTACAAGAATATGGTAATGCACTTAATTAATCAAGTGAAATCATATCATGTAGAGCCCTGGACATAGATCCATCATCGTCAGTAGTTGGTGATGGTGAAATAGGTTTTCCTATGGGAACTCTTGAAATGCATATATTTTAATATGTGGGGGTAATGGGCGAATATATCCTTACGCCTCATGGGAATGACTACGGGCCATATCCTAAGCACAAGAATGGTTATGGACCATATCCCAATAAGAATATAGATACAGACCATGACTCCACAATACCAGGCATTGTCTACGGGCCATATCCTAAAGAGAATATATGCTATGGGCTATAACTTTATAGTGAAGTTGCCAATATACCCTGGAAAGATATTTTAGCAAGAGACACGAGATGTCCTGCATGTGGTCTCGCACTGATCGAGACAGACGGGGTGATGGAGTCTAGCTCTTCCATTGACCATGTTTGGTACTGATGCTTACGTAATCATGGTCGTTTGGAGCATGAACGATATACTTCATCTCCTCAGGGCATAAGTGTGATTGGAAAATGTAATCAGCCGTATAACATATATGTTTAAGGATGAAATACATATATCATTGGTTGATGTTACATTGCTTACTATATCCTAAACGAATAAATGTTATACATGTTCTTCATGTTCCTTATTAAAAGGGAGAGATGATTTACTGCTTTATCATTTATAACTGTAATTAAAAGATGATGTTGCTCAATTCTGCTTAATATTGATTAAATCCTGGTTTTTAGTAGAGAATCCTCTACTCAGTTTATCACTATTTAAGTGCAATAATAATGTTTCTGGTGGAGAGTTATATCTCTCACTGGGACAATTTCAATTGTCTCACCCCGTGGGATCCAACCTTTTTAGGTGACGCGGACGAGGAGGCAGGAATCATACACCAGGGGAAGGACAGTAGCACCACAGGCAACAATGATATCTCAGGTGGAGATACTGACTGTCATGTCTTGTAAAATAAGAGTCCTATGTGTCGTCTCTATACTCTCAGGTCCTTGGATTTAGTAGTTAGTGCTTTTGTGAACGATCTGAGATTTTGGCATTGAATGCCTTGAGGTTTTATGTTGCTTAGGTGTAGATTTAACAGAGCAACTGTTGTATGTAATCCTAGAGAAGAGAAGGTACTTGGTATGTACTTTGTGGACCAGAATGTATATATAATATTTTGGTTCTTGTTATAAGAGTTTCCTGGAAATGGATCTCTTTGCAAAAGGTTTTAATTTTTAGTGATTTTGGTCATTCTGTTGATTATGTTTAATTCCGCTTAGTTGTTGGTGATAGGTCGTGTCAAGTTTAGTGGTATCAGAGCTTAAGGTTCGCTGAGTCTACAGAGACTTAGGTTTAAGGTCGTTGAGTATGTTCTAGTGTCATCCAATTTATCTGATAGTGACTTCTCCTCTTAGGAGAAGAAGTAAAGCTTGAAGATGGATGGATCACACGAAGAGCATGCTGCTGAAAGTAGTGTTGCTGCACTAGGAGGAGGTGCAAGGGATCAAGATAGAGAAGGATAGGTACTTGAATATCCCCAGCTTGACCATGCTACACTAGAAAACCCAGCTTTCCATGCTTTGTTTGGACAGTTCATGGTGACAATGACACATATGGCAGATAGGATGCCACCACCTGTACCTAGGGAACCAGTCCCCGATGAGAGACATGGAGTTGGCAAGACCTTTAAATGACTTTGACGGGTAGGAGCTACTGATTATGCTGGTACAACTAACCCAGTAGACGTAGATTTGTGACCGACTGAGCTGGAGAAGGCCTTCAGAATTCTTAATATCCCAGAAGCTGAGAAGGTTAGACATGTGGTGTACCTGTTGAAGGGGAGTGCTGGCCATAGGTGGGCCATAGAAGAAGGCAATAGGCCAGGTATTAAAGTCGGATGGGAAGAATTTTGACGAGATTTTCTTATTTTCCTAAGACTTACCTAGATGAGAAAATCTCTCAATTTGAGCAGATAAGGCAAGGACCAATGAACATTAGTGAGTATGAAGCTAAGTTTATGGAACTTCTACGGTTCTGTTCGCACATGGCCCCTACAGATGAGGAGAGGATTCAACATTTTGGAGAAGGGTTTGAACGCTGATTTGACCACACCACTATCTGCTCTAGAGAATAGAGAGAGGTTTGCCACCTTTGTGGAGTCTGTTAGGCAGATAGAAAGGTCCGTGACTGAGAAATGTCAAGCCAACAATAAGAAAGTATATACCTAGTTCCAAGGATAGAGGTCTGAGAGTTTTACGAAACCAATGTTTTCTGCACTAACAACACCACTGAGGTTCAATACCCAGATGCAGCGGATGTCAAGTAAGGGTAGGGGTCGTAGTTTTCCTCCAAATAGAGCCCCCAATGTAGCATCAACGTCAGTGACTGGACCTTTTAGACCATATCGAGAGAATAGAATCTGTCACCAATGTAGACATGTAGGACATCTAGCAAGGGATTGTCCAGTTGGAAACACAATGGTAACCCAACCACCAAAGCAGATTCAACAAGGTCATCAGAGGAAATAGTTTTCTAGTGGCACTCGAGGACGTGGACAGACATCCCAGGCATGATCAACTGCATCAAATAACAAAGTACAAAGTCCACATCAGGCAACAACAAGATTCTATGCAATGAATCAGCCTGAGGCAGTGGTCAAACCACGAGTTGTGACAGGTCAGATGGAATTATTTCATTCTGATATGTCTTCATCCTGCTTTGTATCTATTTTGATTGATCCAGGTTCTACACATTCCTTTATCACTGGAGATGTGATTCATGACTACAATATGAATGTCAGTCATAGAGCAGATAACTTGTTATTAGAAACTCCGTTAGTTGGATCTGTAGTGTTGCGGGAGGTATGTTCTCCATGTGTTCTTTCTTTTTCAGAACATAGCATTCAGGTGGATCTTATAACACTTGAGATTCATGGGTTCAACATAATTCTTGGGATGGACACCCTAGAAAATTATAAGGTTGTCTTAGATTGCGATTCCAAGCAAGATATGTTCACTGACAATGGGGATATATGGGTTTTTTAGGGGGACAGAAAGATTCTTCCAACCTATCTAGTGTCGGCTATGGTAGCTAAGAAGTTGATGAGACAAGGATGCTTCACATTCTTGGCACATGTGGTAGATACTAGGGTAGAGAGTCCTAGTCTTTCTGAAGTTCCGATTGTTAGGGAGTTTGAGGATGTGTTTCCTAAGGAACTTCCAGGTGTTCCTCCACCCCAAGAGATTGATTTCGATATTAATCTAATCCCATGTAAACAACTAATAGCTCAAACACCTTATAGAATGGCACATGTTGAGATGGTAGAACTCAAGAAACAATTACAGGAGTTGCTTGAAAAGGGTTTTATTCGACTGAGTACTTCACCATGGGGTGCTCCGATTCTCTTTGTGAAAAAGAAGGATGGGTCTATGCAATTATGCATTGACTAGAGACAGCTAAACAAAGTAACCATCAAGAACAAATATCCTCTTCCAAGGATAGATGACCTGTTTGACCAGTTGCGTGGTGCAACTATATTCTCTAAAATAGATCTAAGGTCAGGATACCATCAATTACGCATCAAGGAGAGTGACATACCTAAATCAGCCTTTAGAATAAGGTATAGTCACTATGAGTTCATAGTTATGTCGTTTGGACTAACTAATGCACATTCACAGAACTCATGAACAAAATCTTATGGCCATTTCTTGATCAATTCATAGTAGTCTTTATAGATGACATCCCGATTTACAGTAGAGATGCTCAACAACATGAGCAGTACCTCCATCAAGCCCTGACTTTACTGAGAGAGCATAAACTATATGCCAAATTCAGTAAGTGTGAATTCTAGTTATCATAAGTGTCTTTCCTAGGACGCATAATATCTGCCTCAGGTATCTGTGTTGATCCTAAAAAGGTAGAATCTGTCTTGGAGTGGGAATAGCCAAAGACACCCATGGAGATACACAGTTTTCTAGGATTGGCATGATACCATAGGAGGTTCATTAAGAACTTTAGTTAGTAGCATTACCCCTAACTAGGTTGACCAGAAAGGAGGTTCCTTTTGTCTGGAATGACAAGTGTCAGCATTCTTTCCAGTCGTTGAAAGAAAGGTTGACCAGTGCTCCTGTGTTAGTGTTACCTGAGCAGGGAAAGGGGTATATTGTTTTCTATGATGCTTCTAAGAATGGTCTAGGATGTGTGTTGATATAGGATAACCAAGTGATTTCTTTTTCTTCTCGACAACTTAAGAAACATGAGGAAAATTATCCAACACATGATCTAGAATTAGCTGTAGTGGTTCATGTGTTGAAGATCTGGAGACATTATCTCTATGGAGAGACATTCCAGATTTTTACGGACCATAAGAACCTAAAATACATCTTTTCACAGCATGAGTTGAACATGAGACAACGCCGCTGGATGGGGTTAATCAAGGACTATGATTGTACAATTGATTATCATCCAGTAAAGGCTAATGTAGTGGCTGATGCACTAAGTAGAAAATCATCATTGCCTGTCATAGACAAAGCAAAATTGAACTCTTTAGTGTGCTTTAAACGAGACATGTTTGTATCTTTGAGGCAAAACAATGTACAACTTAAAGTACCCTTGTTAACTGGATTGTTAGCTAAGATGCACATAAAACCTACTATGAAACAACAAATCAAAGAGGCACAACAGGCTGACACTGTGATTCAACAGATTAGATCAGAGTATGGTAGTGAGAAACGGGATGGGTTTCATGAGTCAGATGATGAGGTAGTCTGTTACCATTGTAGGATGGTAGTACCTGATGCCAATGACTTAAGAAAGTTAGTCTTGGAAGAAGCTCATTCATCTATGTATGTAATGCATCTAGGGAGCACCAAAATGTATCATAACTTGAAAGATATGTATTGGTGACCTGGATTGAAGAAAGATGTAGTTGAGTTTGTTATGCGGTGTCCAGTATGTCAGAAGGCTAAAGCTGAACATCAGAAGCCCGCAGGAACAATGCACCTTTACCTATACCAAAGTAGAAATGGGATCACGTGACCATGGACTTTGTGGTTGGTCTACCAAGAATAGCCAAAAGTCATGATTACATTTGGGTGATAGTTGATAGGTTGACTAAGTCAACACATTTTCTTCTTTTCAAAACAACCTTTACTGCTGAGAAACTTGCACAGATCTATATAGATGAGATAGTGCGGTTACACGGAGTTCCAACCACAATTGTTTCTGATAGAGGTCCCCAGTTCACTAGTCATTTTTGGGAACGACTACATAAAGCTTTGGGTACACAGTTAAGGTTTTGTACCACCTTTCACCCACAGATAGATGGAAAATATGAGAGGAATATACAAACTTTGGAGGATTTGCTTAGGGCATGTGTCCTTCAGTTTGTAGGAAGTTGGGATATACACTTGAGCTTAATTGAATTCGCTTACAACAATAGTTATCAGCACAGTATTGATATGGCACCATATGAAGTATTATATGGTAGACATTGTAGATCTCCATTGTGCTGGTATGAAACAGGATCATACCAACTTTTGGGTCCTGAATTAGTGCAACAGACAACTGAAAAGATTAAAGTAATGCAACAATAGTTAAAAGTTGCACATGATAGACAAAAGTCATAGGCTGATAAACGGTGAAGACCTTTAGAATTCCAAGTTGGAGACATAGTATATCTCAAAGTCTCACCTTGGAAAGGTGTTCCTAGATTTGAGGAAAAGGGTAAGTTAGCTCCTAGATTTATGGGGCCTTATCCAATGACTGAATGGATTGGAAAGGTAGCCTATAAGTTGGAGTTGCCACCTGAACTACACAGATTGCATCTAGTATTCCATATATCCATGCTGAGAAAGTGTCACCCTGATACGGAGTTAGTTTTGCAACCTGTGGAGGTAGAGTTAAATGAAGATATATCCTATGTAGAGGGACCAATGTTGATTCTTGACAGGAGAATCAAAAAGTTGAAAAAGAAAGACATAGTTCTTGTGAAAGTTCTTTGGCATCATCGTGGCATTGAAGAGGCTACGTGGGAGCTGAAGGAAGAGATGAGGAGGAAGTACCCTTCTCTTTTCTCTTGATGATTTCAGGGACGAAATCCCTGTTAGCGGTGGATAATTGTAACATCCCTGACCTGGGTTATGCCTTAACCCTAGAAGTTTTGTTTGAGTAAGTCATTTAGATTCTTGTCCTTATCTTTCAAAAAGTAATTAAGACTATAGGAGAGCATATGTTTCAATTTTGGTCCTATTTGAATAATGTTGAAACAATATTTTACCTATTTTGGACTAAAGTGCAATTTACCCAATTTTGAGGGGTTGCCTTGAAAATGTTACATGATAAATGTTCCTCAAGTGTTATAGCATCATAAGACTGAGAATGATGTTGATGTATGGCTTTTGGAAGCCTAAGTTCCAAGAAGGAGTTTGTTTGAGTAATGCTTGTGTATTGAATGCTAGTTTTGGTGTAATTTGCAAATTACCCAAAATCTTGGGTTGAATATGTATAATACCACTTCAAGAGTGTCCCTACTTTTTTATGGTATCATTTAGAGAAAATAAAAATAAAGGGGCATCTTGTTTGAACTACTTTTGAGGAGAGATAATCTTGATAATAAAATAATCAAGATTTAAGCATAATTGAAACCCTAATTTATTTTGTAGCAAAAACAAATATATTAATTGATGTTCCCATCAACTAAAAATGTGATGGGAGAAATCCTATAGTGGGAGTACTTCCAAATGCTTTGAGTAGTACTGAAATATCCTAAGTAGGTGAAGAAATCCACTCACATTTGTTAATTAAAAGTAATGTCCACTAAAAATGGATAAGAGTATTATAATGATTAAGGTGCTTAAGTGGTTGCTTTTAATTAAAGGATAATCGAGAGGATATTAAGGGAGATGAAGATGGATTCGAAGGCAAGGAAGGGAGGGGGCATGTGGCAAGAAAATGGATGAATTTTCTTCTACTTCTCTCTCCTAGAAAATCAATTATATGTACTCGATTTTCTCCTTACTTGAAAGGATATTTTTGCAAACCACTTTCTTCCCTTGCTTTGTCCGACAAACAAGGAGCTTAAGAGAAGGATTAAAACGTTCCCCAAGCTGAAGGTAAGCTCAATGATCATCTTCAACCTAGGATAAATGGTTGAAATCATATTTCAACATTTATTTTCTTCTCTCTTCCATCCAATGCTCAACCTTGGCTATTTTTTACATCTAAAGAGTTGGAAATGAACCTTAGATAGTTGAAGGAGATTCTTTCACCATTAGAGACGAGAAGCTTGAAGCTTTGAAGATACTTTAAAGGCAGGTTATATAACTTGAACCCATCAATGTTATTATTGATTTCAACTTCTCATCATATGTTGATCTTTTATTTTCTTCTTGAATAAATTATTGAATACATCATATATATGACAATAGAATTCAGAGTTCTGAAGCTTGATGATGATGACATCATCTTAGCACACATTCTAAAAAACAACAATATCAAACTGTTTCCAAAATAGTTGACCAAACAGTTTCAAATTGTTTAATGATCAAACGGTTTTCAAATCGTTTAAGAGTTGAATGATTTCAACTCAATTGACTGACCAAACAATTTCAGAGGAATCTCCAAGACCGTTTGATGGTATAACGGTCTCAAACCGTTTAAGGATATAGAGACCAAGACCGTTTGATGGTCTAACGGTCTCAAACTGTTTGAAGGATTGGACCAAGACCGTTTGAAGGTCTAAACGGTCCCAAACTGTTTGAAGGTTTAGGGCAAGACCGCTTGAAGGTCTAAACGGTATCAAACCATTTGAAGGATTGGACCAAGACCATTTGAAGGTCTAAACGGTCCCAAACCATTTGAAGGTTTAGGGCAAAACCTTTTGAAAGTCTAAATGGTCTCAAACCATTTGAAGGATTAGACCAAGACCGATGAAGGTCTAAACGGTCCCAAACTATTTGAAGGTTTAGGGCAAGACCGTTTGAAGGTCTAAATGGTCTCAAACCATTTGAAGGATTGGACCAAGACCGTTTGAAGGTCTAAATGGTCCCAAACTATTTGAAGGTTTAGGACAAGACCGTTTGAAGGTCTAAATGGTCCCAAACCGTTTGAAGGTTTAGGGCAAGACTATTTGAAGGTCTAAACGGTCCCAAACCATTTGAAGGTTAAGGGAAAGACCGTTTGAAGGTCTAAACGGTCCCAAACCATTTGAAGGTTTAGGGAAAGACCGTTTCAAGGTATAAATGGTCCTAAACTATTTGAAGGTCCAATTGATTCAAACCATGTAAGTACTAATAACCCCATAAGTGGTTGACGAATATTTCAAGGTTGATTTCAATGGAAGTACCTCTAAAGTACTTAGGTGATTAGTGTAGTTAGAGTGATTATTACTTGATGCCTATGAAAGTAATAAATTCATTACACTATGTTAAACATAGGTGTATGTACTTAGTGAAAGGTTAAGTCAACTAAATAAGGTATGCTGGTGATATGTTCCTAGTACATGGAACAATGATAGGTATGATTTAATGCTTATATAATGTTATACGCTCCAAGATATGTGGAAGCACTGACTTAGGGTTTGGATTATTGAGGTAATCATAAAACCCTAATCAATGGAGAATGTGAAACCCTAATTGATAAAGATGAGAAACCCTAACCCTAATTTTGAGTTTGTGTTGAGAAACCCTAATATAGGGTGATGTTATGTGAAACCCTAATATAGGGTGATGTTATGTGAAACCCTAATTGATAAATATGGGGAAACCCTAACCCTAATGAGGGAATAGTGATGTAATCTTTGTATTGCATAATGTTGATATGTAATTGATATGGTTGTTATCAAGCATACGAACCATGTTTAGTGATGAACTAATGGGCCTTGTGAGCCAATCTTTTATTTGTTGCCTAATGAAAGGTGACAAGAAGTTGAATATGCCTGGTAAGTTATGTGAGATGCTTGTATCATGAATACCTTGGTCAGATGACCTCGAGGTAATAGTTACCTGATAGTGGTAACCATGTTTAGTGATGAACTAAGGGTTTGAATAACCAGATCCAGTAAACATGATGATATTGTTGAGGGATGTGAATTTCCAGTAATGAGATAAGGGATTGGGATCCCAATGTTTTATAAAGTTTTGAAAAGTACTTCATAGAAGTATTACATGTTTCTTGTAGCATATGTTATAATAATTCTTGTTTGAAAACTTGGCTGATGCTAAAAGAATATGGTAATGCACTTAATTAATCAAGTGAAATCTTATCATGTAGATCCCGGGTCATAGATCCATCACCATCAGTAGTTGGTGATGGTGAAACAAGTTTTCCTATGGGAACTCTTGGAATGCATATTTTGAATATGTGGGGGTAATGGGTGAATATATCCTTACGCCTCATAGGAATGACTGCGGGCCATATCCTATGCACAAGAATTGTAACACCCCTGACCTGGGTTATACTTTAAACCTAGGTGTTTTGATTAAGAAAGATGATTAAATGCTTAATCTCATCTTGTGAAAGGTAATTAGGGCTCGAGAGGAACTTTTATTGCAATTCTAGTCCTTTTTGAACATTGTTGAAATCAATGTTTTGATTGTTTTGGACTAATGTGCAAAATACCCAAGTTGAGGAGTTTAAGTGCAAATTGTGCATGATAATATGTTACTCATGTGTTGAAGCATCATGAGAGTAAAGATGATGCTGAAGTGTGGCTTATGGAAGCCTGAATACCAAGAAAGAGCTGATAAAGCAATGTTTGTGCATTAAAACCTAGTTTTGGTGTAAAGTGCAATTTACCCAAAACCTAGGGTTCAATATGAAAATTACCACTTCAATAAGGTCCTGAATGCTTCTTGGCATCATGTAGAGCAAACAAAATGAGAGGGGCGCCTCATTTGAATTAAGTTGGAGGAGAGAGAATCTTGATATTAAAATAATCAAGATTTAATCCTAATTGAAACCCTAATTCGATTTAGGGCAAAAATAAATGTATTAATTAAAGGGACTTCAACCAAAATTAAAATGGTTGAATTTATATGTATGTGTGACGTCCTTGAGCTTTGCAAGGACCACGAAAATATCCAAGGGAGTGGATAACTCACACACAATTTTATAAGAAAAAGAAATATCCACTCACATATGGATATTAATATAATATGATTTAAGGTGCTTCATTTTCTTTTCTTTAAATCATGGATAATTGAGAGGTATAACAGTCAACAAGATATCCACGTCTCTAAGGAAGATAAGGGGGAAGAGGTGGCCACATTTTTGGGAATAAATGAATTTTTATAAGGCACTTTCTCTCTCCTTGAATTTCTTATAAAAAGACCCTTTACAAGCCAAATGGAAGGGTTTTTCGACCCCACTTCTTCTCCTTGCTTGGGAAACGACCAAGGGAGCTTGGGAGGATCAGGAGGACGACCCCCAACCTGTTGGTAAGGTTCTTGATCCATTTCACCTTGATTCCATGGTGGGAATCGAAAATAAATTATGGATTTCTTCCTAATTCGATCTCCTCTTCAATTCTAACCATTCCTTTTCACTCAAACCTTGAGGACGAGCCTTGGAATGGTGAAAGGAGTTGAATCCACCATTATTGCCGTGAGCATGGAGCTTTGGAGCTCAATTGGAGGCGGGTTTTATAACTTGAACCCTTTTTCATTGTTATTCAACCATTAATCTTGCAATTTCAATAATTCCTTCATTATCTTGTTTAATTGCTGGTTAGAAATGGTTATTTCATGAAATCAGAAGTTGTTAGAACTTCAGGGACGAAGGTAGATGATAATGACATCATCTTGGATACTTTTTCCAAAGAAATCATGGTCCATACGGTTTTGAGTCAATTGCTCATGCGGTTTCACCAAACCATTTGAGAGCAAACGGTTTGAAACCATTTGGGAGAAAACAATTTCAAAACCGTTTGAGAGGGTTGAATGACGTGGCTTTTGAATGCACTAACAAATTTACTCGGAGTTTATATCCCCGAGCTTTTACCAAAACCAAGTGCAACAATACCACCCGCAAGCGGACGGGTCTTATCGCAGTATAGTTGAGGATCGAACCCAAAGGACAACGTTTTTAAGAATCCTTGTCAGTTGAATCTAGCTCAAGTAAAACTAATATTTAGAACAATAGTTTGATTTGGGTTGTTTAAACTAAATGTAGGAAAGTAAAAGCTGAATTAAAAGAAGGGTTTGGATCAATGATATGGAATCGCTGGGATGGTACCGGGTTTGACCACCGCTACACACACAAACACACTCCTCTGCAAACATTCCAGGCAAGATACAACACTTCAAGTAGAGCTGCTGCAGAACCCCCCATACGGGCGTCAGGTCCGCGTAAGCATCACCATAGGCAGCCGATTTCTCATCGCCATCTGGATCACATGTCTTACGGCTCTGAAGATACAACATCCAACTAAGGTTGTGAACCCCCCATACGGGCGTCAGGCGCACAGAAGCATCACCGAAGGTTAGATGGCTCGTCCCCTCGCGGATCACACACTTACGACCTCAAGGAATCCCATCGGAAGTTCTCGTCAAGGAGTCAACCGCGTCAACCGTTAAGCAAATAAGCGATTATAGTACGTGTAAACATTGACGAAAAGCATGAAGATTCAAAATCCAACTAAGGCTGTGAACCCCCCATACGGGCGTCAGGCGCACAGAAGCGTCACCGAAGGCTAGATGGCTCGTCCCCTCATGGATCATACACCTACGACCTCAAGGAATCCCATCGGAAGTACTCGTCAAGGAGTCTAACATGCTAAACGACATTCATACCCATGCATTGAAGTTCTCGCAACATAGGGAGCACAAAGATGGAAACACGCACATAACCAACCTACAAGCTTAACGATAAACGACAAAATGAAGAGTTATATACATTGCCATGGAAAGTTTAACAAAAGAATAGGGTTTGCATGGGCAGCGGGGCTAGTCCCCACACCCCAGTGAAAGAGGACTACTCGCTCATGATGCGAGATACAAGAAGGATGAGAGAGAAAGATAGATTCGCCATGAGCTCAATGCAGAGGGTGGATGCAGCCCGGTGAAGAAGATGCGCTCCTTGCTCTGTCTTCTTTCTCTTCTTGGCCTCCTTGGATGCAACACCAGCAGTAGGTGGAGTGGAACTTGATCGGGGTGGTGCTCTGGCAGCCTATCAGCATCTGGATCCGATGCCTCCAAATGGGGACCCTGGGGGTCTATTTATAGATTCATATCTGACCCCAAACGATTTGGAGACCGTTTGGGCACCAAACAGTTTGGAGACCGTTTGGGCACCAAACAGTTTGGAGACCGTTTGGGTGCCAAACGATCTTGAGACCGTTTGGGTACCAAACAGTTTGCTTCGATCGGTCCTGACCTTGGCGTGGTCATGCGGCTTTAGTTCTTCAATCGATCCTTGTGCTTGCGTCGATCGATCTTGGGACCGCACAGGACCAAATGGTCTTGAGACCGCATGGGACCAAACAGTCTTGGGACCGTATGGAACCAAACGGTCTTGGGACCGTATGGGACCAAACGGTCTTGGGACCGTATGGGACCAAACGGTCTTGGGACCGCATGGGACCAAACGGTCTTGGGACCGTATGGGACCAAACGGACTTGAGACCGCATGGGACCAAACGGTCTTGGGACCGCATGGGACCAAACGGACTTGAGACCACATGGCTTTCTTTGGCAACCAGTTTTGTCATTTGTTCTTTGTGTATTCCGCCAAACGGTCTTGGGACCGCATGGACCCAAATGGTCTTGAGACCGCAAGGATCCAAACGGTCTTGAGATCGTATGCATGGAGTTTCTTGATTTTCCTGCATTAAATGAAAGATATTTAGTTAAAATCTTGATTATTGAATCAACTAAGTAGTTTTGTGCATTATGATTCATATTAGGGTGAAAAGATGTGGAATAGAGATGAAATTGTTCCAAAAAGGTAATTGAATAACATGATGAGTATGCACTCATCAAAACACCCCGAACTTAAATCTTTGCTCGTCGTCGAGTAACATAAAGTTTGAAACTGTTGCCTAATGGAATACTTTCGATCCGTGTGATTTCTTCATCTTCACATCACAAATGTTTTCTTTCTGCTAAGTATGAATGAGTATCTTAACTTCCTGGGACCACTAAACACGTCTTTCCATAGCTTCGTTCCTGAGTTCATTTCCCAACAACGCTTCCTCCCCACTTTCCAACACCAAGCATGTCGAAGAGTTTTATAGGAGTTCTGAGATACCCGCAGAATCAACAAGTATGCATTCGATCTGACACTGGTGTAGTTCAGGATGGTGGGGCATGTATTGCGCCCTTAGGTAGAAAAAGGGGTGAAAGGTGGTATGGAAAGAAGAAGTAAATCTCTCCTCTATTCGACTCGAGATTTTTAATTGTTTTGCAATTTCATTTATTGCATATTTTTTGTGTGCACTATGACATCTTTTATTGCAGATCTCTCCTCTATTCGACTCGAGATTGCATTTCTTTTTGTGTGCACTTTGGCATCTTTTATTGCAGATCTCTCCTCTATTCGACTCGAGATTGCATTTTTGGTGGTACACCCCTATTTATTGGAAGGGGTATGGAAGAAGTGGATACGGGGGAAGTGGCGTGCCACCCCAAACTTAGGGTTTGGAACAAGTTTGGCTATTTTGGTGGTATTGATGGATGGAGGGATACGAAGATGATAGAAGAAGTGTAGAAGGAATTCAGATCGAAATGCAACTTGATTTACAATTCAAAACCGGGTTATTCTCTTTGTCATACTCTGCTCAAATAATGACTTGATGCGGATCCGGTGGGGATTCTGAGCCATTATTCCACTAGTCATTTAGGAAGCACGATGTGTTTGATCCCTATCAGTTTGACAGATACTTATCATTTTGTAAAAAGTATTATGATGTTAGGAATCATAAGCTTCACATGATGGTTTCAGGCAAAAGGCAAGTTTCAAAAGTCAGTCCTCTTGAGGATTCACTTTGAATAAGGAGGATGTTATGATAGAAGATGCATAGCAAAAAAAAGTAGTTACATTTTTATCGACAAGAGTCAAAATTTCATCAGGTATCTGTTCAAAAATTTGAAAATTTTTTATCATAAAGACAACTTATATGAAAGAGGGTGTTTATGGAAGTGAAGTACGTACCACCCACCCTCCACCCCAAATTTAGAGATTTGCTTGTCCTCGAGCAAACCCTAAATTCAAGATGGAGGGGAAAGGAAACACCAGGTATGACTGCCGAGAATGATTTCGTTCTGATCAGCGCCACTCCGATCTCGTGTTTTGAAAGAAAACTATCTCATAAGGCAAATTTTATTTAAGGAAAATTTAACTATAAGGTAAAAACAAAATTTGGAAAGGAAAAGTAAACAGATTTATTGATCGGGTTCCCTCCCGACGAGCGCCTTTGTTTTATGTCGTTGGCTCGACAGAGTCTTTTAGCTTCATGGTGGGTCTTTTGGATTTGCCAGTTCTATCATTGTGTCAGTGCCAATGTCAATTGAGGTAAAATATCTCTTCAAGTGGTGGCCGTTTGTTATGAATTCCCACGTCGCTTCACTCCATAGAGAGAAAACACCGTGTGGCGAGATGTTTTTGACGATGAAGGGTCCGGACCAGCGGGAACAGAGTTTTCCTGGGAATAGCCGTAATCTTGAGTTGAAAACCAGAACTTGATCTCCCACTTGTATGTCTTTTCTTTTCAGATGTCCATCGTTCCAGAGTTTCGTACGTTCTTTGTAGATTCGTGCATTCTCATAAGTTGTCATTCTAAGTTCGTCTAACTCGTTGAGTTGCAGAATCCTGGCTTGCCCTGCTTCTTTCATATCGAAATTCAATTGTTTAATTGCCCACCATGCCTTATGTTCTAATTCGACTGGAAGGTGACAAGCTTTTCCATATATCAATCGAAAAGGAGTAGTCCCAAGGGGAGTTTTATAAGCTGTACGATAAGCCCATAAGGCGTCGTTGATTTTTATCGACCAATCTTTTCGATTACGTCCAATGGTTTTCTTAAGGATAGCCTTTAGTTGTCGGTTAGAGACCTCTACCTATCCACTGGTTTGTGGATGGTAAGGTGAAGCGACCTTGTGCGAGACACCATATTTTCTTAATAAAGCTTCAAAGCTTCTTTCAATGAAATGGGAGCCTCCATCAGAAATTACGGTTCGCGGTACTCCAAACTGTGGGAAGATGATATCTTTGAATAATTTGATGATGGGTTTTGAATTACTAGTGACAGTTGGGATAACTTCGACCCATTTTGAAACGTAGTCCACTGCCACTAAGATATACGAGAATCCTTTGAAAGATGGGAATGGACCCATATAATCCACTCCCCAAACATCCTATATCTCGACTTCTTGCCATAGATTGAGTGGCATTTCATCTATCTTGGTTATATTGCCGGCCCTTTGACATTTATCACAGTATTGGACAAAATCGTAGGAATCTTTGGATAAAGTTGGCCATAAGAAACCACATTGCAAAACTTTTAAAGCTGTCTTCTTTGAGCTCATGTGGCCGCCTACAGGTCCTGAGTGACATTGTTCTAAAATAGAATGGGCTTCTTCTTCGGCGACGCAACGTCTATACAATCCATCTGCGCAGAGTTCAAAAAGATATGGTTCATCCCAATAGTAATGCTTCACATCATGCATAAATTTCTTCAAAGCGTTCCCGGTGTATTGGGGATGGATGGCTCCAGCGGCAAGGTAGTTTATGAATTCAGAATACCATGGTTCGAATCTTGAGACCCTCATAAGCTGATCATCTTGTAGGGAGTCGTTTATCGGAATCCCTTAAACATCCAGAGTGTGGATGCGACTGAGGTGATCTGCCACGACATTCTCCGTCCCTTTTTTATCTCTTATTTCTAGGTCAAATTCTTGTAGAAGGAGTATCAATCTGATCAGCCTTGGCTTAGCATCCTTCTTTGCCATAGATAACGGATAGCAGCATGGTCAGTGTAAACGATGACCTTCGAACCAGTAAGGTAGGATCTGAATTTATCGAAGGCATAAATGACTGCCAAAAGTTCCTTTTCAGTAGTAGCATAATTCCTTTGAGCTTCGTCGAGGGTTTTCGATGCATAATAGATCACATAATGTTTCTTTTCTATGCATTGTCCTAAGACCGCACCCGCCGCGTAATCACTGGCATCACACATAATTTGAAAGGGGTGGTCCCAATCGGGAGCTCTAATGATGGAAGTAGTTGTAAGGGCTTTCTTCAGCGTATCAAAACTTTTGACGCATTCTTCATTGAAATTGAAATCAGCATCTTTTAAAGGTAGATTGGTCATCGGCTTTGTTATCTTGGAAAAATCACGTATAAACCTTCTATAGAATCCAGCGTGATCAAGGAAAGCGCGAACTTCTTTTACATTTGTGGGGATTGCCAATTTAGATATGACTTCTATCTTAGCTTTATCAACTTCAATTCCTTTGTTGCTAACCCTGTGGCCCAAGACAATGCCTTCCTTTACCATAAAGTGGCATTTCTCCCAATTGAGCACCAGATGTGCTTCTTCAAAATGTTTGAGGACCATGGAGAGATGCTTAAGACAAGAATCAAAGGAGTCCCCGTATACAGAAAAATCATCCATGAAGACCTCCATAACAGTTTCAGTAAGCCCTACAAAAATGGCAGTCATGCAACGTTGAAAAGTTGCGGGGGCATTACACAGACCAAATGGCATCCTTTTAAAAGCATATGTCCCGAAGGGACAGGTGAAAGTCATTTTTTCTTGATCATCTGGATGTATGGGAATCTGATAGAATCCGGAGTAACCGTCCAGGTAACAGAAATATTCTTGATGGGCCAATCTTTCTAAAACTTGATCGAGGAAGGGCATAGGCAAATGATCCTTTCGAGTGGCCTTGTTTAATTTTCTATAATCAATACACATCCGCCACCCAGTGACTGTTCGAGTGGGGATGAGCTCATTGTTTTCATTTCTTATAACGGTAGTCCCTCCTTTCTTGGGTACCACATGAACTAGGCTCACCCATGGTGAGTCCGATATCGGGTATATTATTCCAGCTGTAAGAAGTTTGATGATCTCGTGACGGACCACTTCCTTCATATTCGGGTTCAACTTTCATTGATGCTCGACGGTTGGCTTATGGTCTTCCATCATGGGGATTCTGTGCATGCACAAGGCTTGGCTGACCCTTGTGAGGTCACTCATCTTATAGCCTATGGCTTTCTTGCTCTCCCTTAATACCTCCAGAAGTTTCTCTTCTTGTTTGGTCGTTAGACCAGAGTTTATGATAACTGGACAAACTTTGAGATCGTCTAAAAACATATACTTCAGCCCTTCAGGTAGGGGCTTCATTTCAGGAGGTTCTGGTTTTTCACTGATTTCTTCTGGAGTTCCGGTAGTCTTTAATTCTTCGTAAGTAGCTTCAGCATTTTCTTTAGCAGAGTTGGGAGATTCGATGGAATCCTTAGCTTGTTGCTCAATAGGTTCGTCATTAAAAAGGTCGTGTAGAGAAGTTTCTAAGGGATCACATGACTCGTGACATTCTTGAGTTAGTTGTGACATTTGCTCAATACAATCTATCAGATAGACTTCCTCCTGTATACTTGGTCTTCTCATACTTTCAAAAACTTTAAATTCGAGAGTCTCTTTTCCTAACCTTAGCAGTAAGGTTCCTGCTTCGACATCAATAAGGACTCTTGCAGTTGCGAGGAACGGATGACCGAAGATAAGAGGGTATCTGGTGTCTTCTTTTATGTCCATGATGACAAAATCACATGGAACATATGCGTCCTTGCCTACCTTGACCGGGATGTCTTCGAGAAATCCTAGCGGTCTTTTGATCGAATTGTCCGCAAGTTGAATGGTCATAGCTGTTGGAAGCAATTCTGCGAACCCTAATCTCTTGCATAAACTGAATGGCATAATAGAAATACTTGCACCAAGATCTTCCAGTCCTTTCTTGCATGATGAGTCACCAATGTGACATGAGATTCCAAAGGATCCTGGGTCTTTCTGTTTCTTTGGCATCTTGCTTAGTATGATATCTGATGTGGTTGTAGCCAGTTTTACAGTTTCATACTCTTCAGTGATGTACTTCTTAGTGAGAAGCGACTTTAGATACTTGGTCCAGGCTGGTATCTCATTAACAGCGTCTAAGAAGGGAATATCGACATGGAGCTTCTTCATAGCCTCTTTAAACTTGATGAATCTCGTATCAAGCTTGGTTTGCCTTAGGCGGGATGGGAAGGGTATACGAGGCTTATACACAGGAATATCCGTTTCTGGTATTTCATTTTCTTTGTCAACAGATTTTTCAGGCGCTTCTTTGTCAGCCTTATCTTTCATTGGTTGCGATTTTGGTGTTGTCGAGTTCTGGACTGTCTCAGGTTCTTGTTCGTTAGTAATAACTACAGGTGTCCTTACTGGGGGATTCGAATAATCTTTCCTTGATCTAGTGGTGACAACCTTCAGCTGCTCAAGATGTTTTGGATTGTTCTCGGGTTGTCCGGCAAAGACTCCAGCTTGTGGCTTTATGCTAGCAGCAAGTTGAGCTAGTTGCGTTTCAATAGCCTTCTGTTGGGCTTGTTGATTAGCGATCATCGTTTGCTGTGTTTGCAGCAACTTTTCAATGGTTGATAGCTTATCATCAGAAGGGATGGGTCCTGTCTGACTTTGCTGTTGATTCAGGTTCTGATACTGAGAGTTGTTCTGATAATTATTGTAGTTCCTATTCTGAAAGTTTCCTTGATTCCCAAAGTTCTGTTGTTGGTTAAACTGGTAACCAGATGGGCCCCTGGGTTGATTGTTTGGACCAAATTGATGTGAGTTCATAGCTCCTGAAGGGTTCCCGTATTGGAAGCCTGGGTGATTCCTATTTTGATTTGGATTGTAATAGTTCTGCCCAGGGATGGTGTTAATAGCATTAAGATTTTCCATCTGGAAATTATCTACTTGTCCACATGCATTACTTAGAACAACATCGTAGAGAACATTACATGACAATGTGGAATGATCTGTGCCTTTGCATGCTTCACAAAACAAAGAAGTGGACTTGACTTGCTCTGGTTGCCTAGTGGGAGAATGTCCTCTTCCAATCGCAGCAAGGGATGATTCTACGTGATCTTGCTTTGCAACTAAGACCTTCAAAGTTTCAGCTATAGATTTGTATTCTGGGATAGCTTCAGCCATGGCTACCTTTAAGACTCTTTTACCAACAGATCTGCCCCAATTGGCTTGATTTTCTACTCCCAGGGTGACTACTCTCCATGCGCTATCGTAACTTTGCCGCATGAAGTTCCCTCCAGACGAGGAGTCAAGGAACATCTTTACATCATCCTCCACACCCCTGTAGAATATCTCTATCAGCTGGTTCTTAGGAATTCCATGGTGTGGGCATTTGCATAGGAGCTCCTTGTACCTATCCCAAGCTTCGACAAGGGTTTCTCTTGGGACTTGAGTGAAATTTGTGATTCGTCCCCTGATTTCATATGTAAGAGATGGGGGGTAGAACTTTTCCAGAAAAGCGTTTTGGAGCTGCTCCCAGGTGGTGATGGGTACTTCACTCTGTAGTGAATTGTACCAACTAATGGCTCTATCAGCAAGAGAGTACTTGAAAAGACGGAGTCGAATGGCATCATCAGAGACTCCATTTTGCTTCGTCATAGCACATAGGTCGATGAATCTGAGAAGATGACCTTGGCTGTCTTCAGCTTGTTTACCGTAGAAGGGGTTGTTTTGAAGCAAAATTATCCAATGTGCTCTAATCTCAAAGTTGGCAGCTTCGATGGGAGGAGGCTGCACCGGATGATAGACATTTGCAGCCTTGGGATAGAGAACTCTCTAAGATCTTTCTGAAGTTCTGCCGCTTGCGCTGCTGCCTGTGCTGCTAAGATCTCCTGTTGAACCGCAACTCTAGATTATTGCATGAGCCTCTCTCTCTGTGCATTGATGGCTTGAGCCACTCTGCAGGCTACTTCTTCTTCTTGAGCCATTCTTGCTTGATTTTCCCTGATCTGACGATGGAAGGTTCTATCTATTTTAGGATCGAAGCTCGCTGTGAGTCTGGGACTGTCTGATCGGTGCATGCACTAAGCGTTGGAGGGCACCTGAAAATTAGGAGGATTTGAAAATGAGATCCACAAGGTAGAATAAAGATCAAGTAGATAAGCGATAGTTTCATAAAAAGAAAACAAAATCCTAGATTAGTCTTAAAAGAACTAGATTTGACTGACTGATTCCGTTGTCCCCGGCAACGACGCCAGAATTTGATGTGGCTATTGAATGCACTAACAAATTCACTCGGAGTTTATATCCCCGAGCTTTTACCAAAACCAAGTGCAACAATACCACCCGCAAGCGGACGAGTCTTATCGCAGTATAGTTGAGGATCGAACCCAAAGGACAACATTTTTAAGAATCCTTGTCAGTTGAATCTAGCTCAAGTAAAACTAATATTTAGAACAATAGTTAGATTTGGGTTGTTTAAACTAAATGCAGGAAAGTAAAAGTTGAATTAAAAGATGGGTTTGGATCAATGATATGGATCGCTGGGATGGTACCGGGTTTGACCACCGCTACACACACAAACACACTCCTCTACAAACATTCCAGGCAAGATACAATACTTCAAGTAGAGCTGCTGCAGAACCCCCCATACGAGCGTCAGGTCTGTGTAAGCATCACCATAGGCAACCGATTTCTCATCACCATCCGGATCACATGTCTTACGGCTCTGAAGATACAACATCCAACTAAGGCTGTGAACCCCCATACGGGCGTCAGGCGCATAGAAGCATCACCGAAGGCTAGATGGCTCGTCCCCTCGCAGATCATACACTTACGACCTCAAGGAATCCCATCGGAAGTTCTCGTCAAGGAGTCAACCGCGTCAACCGTTAAGCAAATAAGCGATTATAGTACGTGTAAACATCGACGAAAAGCATGAAGATACAAAAATCCAACTAAGGCTGTGAACCCCCCATTCGGGCGTCAGACGCACAGAAGCGACACCGAAGGCTAGATGGCTCGTCCCCTCACGGATCATACACCTACGACCTCAAGGAATCCCATCAGAAGTTCTCATCAAGGAGTCTAACATGCTAAACGACATTCATACCCATGCATTGAAGTTCTCGCAACATAGGGAGAACAAAGATGGAAACACGCACATAACCAACCTACAAGCTTAACGATAAACGACAAAATGAAGAGTTATATACATTGCCATGGAAAGTTTAACAAAAGAACATGATTTGCATGGGCAGCGGGGCTAGTCCCCGCACCCCAGCAAAAGAGGACTACTCGCTCATGATGCGAGATACAAGAAGGATGAGAGAGAAAGATAGATCCGCCATGAGCTCAGTGCAGAGGGTGGACGCAGCCCGGTGAAGAAGATGCGATCCTGGCTCCATCTTCTTTCTCTTCTTGGCCTCCTTGGATGCAACACCAGCAGTAGGTGGAGTGGAACTTGATCGGGGTGGTGCTCTGGCAGCCTATCGGTGTCCGGATCCAATGCCTCCAAATGGGGACCCTGGGGGTCTATTTATAGATTCAGATCTGACCCCAAACGGTTTGGAGACTGTTTGGGTGCCAAATGGTTTGGAGACCGTTTGGGTGCCAAACGGTCTTGAGACCGTTTGGGCACCAAACGATTTGGAGACCGTTTGGGCACCAAACAGTTTGCTTCGATCGGTCCTGGCCTTGGCGTGGTCGTGCGGCTTTAGTTCTTCAATCGATCCTTGCGCTTGCGTCGATCGGTCTTGGGACCGCACGGGACCAAATGGTCTTGAGACCGCATGGGACCAAACGGTCTTGGGACCGTATGGGACCAAACGGTCTTGGGACCGTATGGGACCAAACGGTCTTGAGACGGCATGGGACCAAACGGTCTTGAGACCGCATGGGACCAAACGGTCTTGGGATCGCATGGGACCAAACGGTCTTGGGACCACATGGGACCAAATGGTCTTGGGACCGTATGGGACCAAACGGTCTTGAGACTGCATGGGACCAAACGGTCTTGGGACCGCATGGGACCAAACGGTCTTGAGACCGCATGGCTTTTTTTGGCAACCGGTTTCGTCATTCGTTCTTTGTGTATTCCGCCAAACGGTCTTGGGACCGCGTGGACCCAAACGATCTTGAGACTGCAAGGATCCAAACGGTCTTGAGACCGTATGCATGGAGTTACTTGATTTTCCTGCATTAAATGAAAGATATTTAGTTAAAATCTTGATTATTGAATCAACTAAGTAGTTTTGTGCATTATGATTCATATTAGGGTGAAAAGATGTGGAATAGAGATGAAATTGTTCCAAAAAGGTAATTGAATAACATGATGAGTATGCACTCATCATTGACCAAGGGTTGAACATTTGAGATTCCTGTTCCTAATGATGTTGGTTAAAAACTCACCAATTTTAATGGATTAATTCTAAAGGAATCTTGAGTTGAAGGTTAATCAATTAGGCAAACCCTAATTGGATTAAGTGCTGATTTTCAACTTGATTGATTTGACTTTTTGGGTTATTTAACCCAAACGTTTCAAAACCGTTTGTCGATTACCCAAACAGTCTCAAGACCGTTTGGTGTCACCCAAGACTGTTTGGAGGTTTAGTGTTGGATATGGTTAAGAGTTTGATGGACAAAATATATGGTGTTAACCCTAATCGGCTAAGTGCTGATTTTACATTGGAATGAGTTGATGTTTTAGGTTGATTGACCCAAACGGTTTCAAAACCATTTGGGAATCACCCAAACGGTCTCAAGACCGTTTGGGAATCACCCAAGACTGTTTGGAGGTCTAGGGTTAAGTATGGTTGACCAATTGAAGGTCTAAAGGTACCAAATCACTTTGCAATTAAGTGCTGATTTCATGATCAACTCAATAGCTCAAACCCTAATGATTTTTCACTAGAATCCAAGGGTTGAATGAGACAAACGGTCTCAAGACCATGTGGAGCTCATCCAAACGGTCTCAAGACCATTTGGAGGTCACCCAAGACCGTTTGGAGGTCTAGGGGTGATATGGTTAAGCAATTGATGATCCAATGATACTAAGTTAAAGTGTCATCAATTGCTGATTTGATGATCAATCCAATGATCCAAACCCTAATTGGTTGACTTAGAATTTGATGATGTGATGGACAAACGGTCTTCACCTACTTGGCCAAACGATCTTCACCTACTTGGGAAAACGGTCTTCACCTACTTGGGCAAACGGTCTTCACCTAGTTGGCCAAACGGTCTTCACCTACTTTGCCAAACGATCTTCACCTACATGGCCAAACGGTCTTCACCTACTTGGCCAAAAGGTCTTCACCTACTTGGCCATACGGTCTTCACCTACTTGGCAAACGGTCTTCACCTACTTGGGCAAACGGTCTTCACCTACTTGGGCAAACAGTCTCAAGCACCACCTTTACCAAACGGTTTCAAACCGTTTGGGGGTCAAGTAGTCAAAGTTGATTGTAGATTCAATTGATCAATTCAATTGGATACCTTCTGTAATAGAGGTCCAAGGTGATTGAATCTCTCGAGAATAGAGATGATGAATGACTCATTGATCCAATGATGATTAGTAATGATAATCAATGAAGGTACAAAGATTGAAACCCTATTAGTACCTAAGTGATTAGTGCCAATTAAGGGATGAACCTAATTGCTTATAGGATCAATGACTTGGTACACTATGTCATTCATAGTTGTATGTACTTTATTGAAGGGATGATATGACCTTATCAAGTTGAGATGATGTTAGAATGAATTCATAACATGAGTATGATTCATGTGGTGATAATGGGTATGATCCTTAAGTAAAGAGATCATGAAACCCTAATCATGAACATAAACCCTAATTGACAGGGTTATTGAATTCTAACCCTAATTGAGGGCAATTCTAAATGAAACCCTAATCCAGGGTAAGGATGTGGCCCTAATATAGGGTAATCATAAGTGAAACTCTAATTTAGGGAAAAGAGATGTAAATCCCTAATTCGGATGAATAGTGAATATCCAATTATGGATAATTGAATGAAATCCTAATAGAGATGAATAGTAGACCCAAAAAGAAGGGAAACTATGGTGGAAACCCTAGTTGAGGGTGATTCCATGAGAAACCTTAACTAAGTATTAACACCACATGACGTACTAATGTTATGTTGTGATAAGAGGCCCTAAGAAGGGTGAAGGCATGTGGTACTCTAATGAGAGTCATAATACATAAAGCCCTAATCTCGGATAATATGACAATGAATCATAATTCTAATCTTAAGTAAGGGTATAAAGAAACCCTAATGATGAGATAGAAGGAATGTCCTTATAAATGTGAAACATTTCATGTGATTGAATATATGCAACCTAATTGTAAGCAATGTCTTTACCATTAGACAAGTTCATATCATTAAAGATAGTTGGACAACTCTAATGTGTGGCCTATGCATTATATGCTATAGGTAAGTGATTAGTGATGGAATGTATTAAGAAGGGAGATACCTTGATACAAGATAAGATGAATAATTCAGGAGAGTCTGAAGTGATGAGTAAGTGATACATCAAAATATGATAGTTATCACATTCAACATTTCAGGGTTTATATGCCTTGATGTACTGCAAATCGAATATAATTGGGTAAGAAACATATGAAGTGTGTTATGCAACTATTACAATGAAATGTAATGAGTTGTTGCACCTTGATGAGTGTTAATTAATGTACCTTGAGAATGGGTTTAAGCCTAAATGATGTGTATGATGTAATCATACCATGATGAGGATGAGAAATGAACTCATACCTTTAATTGATGATTCATTTAATGAAAAATGATGAGAATAAATAAGTATGATTGAATACTTATGATATCAATCTTTGCTCCTAGATGTGTGGAGCAATGAATTAGGGTTTGATCATTGATAATATGACCTTGAAAACCTAAATGGTTAATAATGGAAAACCTTAACCCTAATGATGGGAAGGTTGTATTTCTTTTATTGCATAAGCCTAGTAAGGCATATTAAATACTTGTATAACAAGTATAATGACCAATGATCTTGTAAGCCACATGAATAAGTTGTTTCCTAGTGAGAGGTGACAAGATGTGTAATGGCCTTGTGAGCCATGTGAATAAGTTTTTGCCTAGTGAGAGGTGACAAGATGTGTAATGGCCTGGTGAGCCATGTGAATACTTGCACACAAGTAACATGAATACCTTGGTCTGAGGACCTAGAGGTAATGGTTATCTATTACAGAGATAACAATGTTATGATCTAAGGGTTTAACTACCCAGATCCAATAATCATGATGATGATAATGTGAAGGGATGAGAATTCCCAGTAATGTGATAAAGGACTGAGATCCCAAGTATTATGTGTTTTAAAGATTTGAAAAGTATGTGATAGATGTATTGTATCTTTCTTTGCAACATCTGTTACAATAATTCTTGTTTGAAACATAGATGATACTAAAAGATATGGTAATGCACTTAATTAATCAAGTGGAATTTCATCATGTAGTACCCTGGCCATAGATCCATCATCATCAGTAGCTGGTGATGGTGAAACAGGTTTTCCCGTGGGTTAATCCGGAGCGCATATTGTTGAATATGCGGGGTTTCTCCTAGCCGAAAATAGGAGGATTAGAGTGCAGCTTCGGTTGTAGACTCAAGATGTGTATAAGAGTATGGTGAACAGGCCCATGGCTCAGTGTGAAAGAGCATGAATGCGTTCATGGCTCAGGGAGCACGGTGAACTAGCTCGTGGGTCAGATATACTAGCATCAAGACCTGTACCAAGGTGGGCTAGAGAAAGGGTAGCCTATAGGAGCTAACCCTGTGACTGAGGTCACTTAAGCAAGAGACTGCGGTCCTGCTTGTGGTCTCACACTGAACGAGATGTGGGAGGTCATGGAGTCTGACTCTTCCATGGACCTTGTATGGCACCGACTTTGTGTTTCACAACCGAAGGTTGGATTTGAGCGGTATAGATCACCTCCTCAGGGCATAAGTGTGATTGAAAAATGTAATTAGCCGTATAGCATGCTTGCTTAAGGATTGAATACAGAGATTCATTGGCTGATGTTGCATTTTCTTTGTGCATTCCTTAGTGGATAAATGTTAATTATGTTTCTTTATATTCTCTGCAAGGTAGACAGATGAATTACTTATCTACCATGGGTAGATGCAATGAACTCCTTGAGAATGGAGATTATCTTATTATGTGCTATGATGAATAATTATGCTTGATAATGTAAAAGTAACCCCTGCTCAATTTTAATTTAATAAACTGCTATAACAATGTTTTTGGTGGAGAGTTATATCTCTCGCTGGGGCATTTTCATTTGTCTCACCCCCATGGGAAACATTTTTAGGTATGTATGGGAGGCAAAGCAGAAATCCTAGAACAAGGAAAGAGCAATAATAACAACAACAATAGAGACAACAATAAGATCTCAGGTGGACATATTGTCTATCTAATCATATAGATAGTAGTCCTATGTGTCGTCTCTGTACTCTCAGGTCCTCGGAGTTTTTAGTCAGTGTCTAATGAATCAATCTGAGGTTTTGGCTTGATGCCTTGAGATTTGTATACTGTCTGTATATAATGTTTATAAGACAATTGATATTGTAATCTTTGAGAAGGAATGGTACATGTTTTGTACTTGTAAACTAGTATGAATGTGAAATACTTTGGTTCTTGGTTAAAGAGTTTTCCTGTGAATGGATCTCTTGAAAAAGTTTTAATTTTTAGTGATTTTCAGTAATCCGCTGCAAATAATTCGCTTCCACATTATTTAATCATGTTTTCACAAGACGGTCGCCACAATTAGTGGTATCAGAGCTCTAGGTTCGTTTAGTCTACAGAGAAATCAGACTAAGGTAGTAGAGTCTATTCTGGTGTCATCTAGTGTATCTGATAGTGTCATCTACTCATATAAGAGAAGAAGATCTTAAAGATGACTAGATCACGTGAGGAGATTGCTGCTGAGAGCAGCAATGTTGCACCAAGAAGAGGTGCATGGGAACAGTCAAGAGAGAGACAATTTTATGAGAATCCCCTAGCTGATCCAACTATAATAAGAAAATCCTTCTTTAAGTATTACTGTTGGAGAACTTAGGGCAATAGTAATGTATATAGTGGATCAAGTTTTGGAAGTGTATCCTAGATTACCAGTCCCAATGATGATGTTATAGATATCAATAGGATTTGTAATTGGCATCAGCTGGTTGAAGCAAGAGGAAATGATGAATTTATGGACTTAAATTGAGTCTGTGCTTAACCATAACCTGTTGAATCAACCTTTGAGGCAGAGTTAGCCTGAGGTAGTGAATAATTCATGTATTATGACAAGTTAGACAAGATAATGTCATGCAAATATGTTAATTTTTGAATTCATAGATTAACTGAGAAAGGAAATGATTGAAATTTCCTTGATTAGTCTTATGAGGACTTATGTTTTGCATAGTAAAACATTACAAATGTTTTATGTTGTTCTTACCTCCTTGAGAAATGATGAGGTATAGAAGAGATGCCTGAATGAAATTCAGGGATGATAAGTCTTATGCTTGTGATAATATGAAAAGGAGGAATATGATAGTATACAAAGTGCATACCACTTAATCTCAGTATTTATATACCCTGGCCAGGTATACAACTATTGATGATAAAGTGGGTTTGGAAACTCTTAGATTGTTGTCTTTTCGATTGCTCTGACCAAGTAGTCATTCTAAGACAATCTAATGAGTATCATGAAATCAGAAATCTAGAATGAAGAAATGTGTCATATTCCATGCATAAGAAGTATAAGTCTGAGATAATCTCAGATAAGCATGATTGTATGAGGAACAAAAATGTACTCCTCATAAGATAAGAATAAGAATAAGGGAGATGAACCCTGTTCAATAATGCTGCCCGCATAATACAGATCTTTCCCATAATGAGGAAATGGGAGATGTGATGAGATCATGAAATGATCATAAACATGCTAGATAATAATAAAGAAAGGGATAATGACATACAATCATCCTTACAAATTCCAATGCTAAAGGCAAGGAACCTAGGATGAGATAAAGAGTAAATGGTTCAAGAATAGTTGAAAATACATGAATTAATAAGAGGAATATGAATCCTTGTTTTCTTTCCTTTCAGGGACATGGCAATCAAGTGGGTCTTAGGACACTTGATGTGCATATGATAAAGGTGTTCATGTGATGGATACTTAGAGAAGTATTAGTTATATTGGACTTTGGTCCCAAGATGAGAACATATGAAACAATTAATGTTCCAAGATGAAAGGAAGATATATATATGATGTGTTTCCAACACATGTGATAGATACCAAGGTGAAAGATTCTGGTATCCGAGAGTTATCAGATGGGTTAGGTTGGCTACCTGGGGTGGTTAACTGTGAAATTAGTCTGGATGTATAAAACAATATGAACATCATATGTTAGGGGTTTATGCTCTGCATAAACATGATATTAATAAAGAATGTATGATGTTTCTATGAACAAGAGAAGTGTTGTTTGACACAAAGTTGACTTTATAGTCAATGATGAGGAACAATGGAGCATGTGCCTAGTGTGTTGATTCTATGAGAATCATGTATGGAAACACTTTGTGCTGATCAAAGTTTTATGGTGCCTCCATAATAAGGAGATGTTATATGAAGACTAGATAGTATGATGAATGAAATACATCTGTCTTCCTTTATCTGGGGATTTTGTGGACGAAATCCTTGTTAGGGGTTTATAATTTGTAACACCCCTGACCTGGGTTATACTTTAACCCTAGGTGTTTTGATTAAGAAAGATGATTAAATGCTTAATCTCATCTTTGGAAAGGTAACTGGGGCCTGAGAGGAACTTATATTGCAATTCTAGTCCTTTTTGAACATTGTTGAAATCAATGTTTTGTTTGTTTTGGACTAATGTGCAAAATACCCAAGTTGAGGGGTTTAAGTGCAAATTGTGCATGATAATATGTTCCTCATGTGTTGAAGAATCATGAGAGTAAATATGATGCTTAGGTGTAGCTTATGGAAGCCTGAATACCAAGAAAGAGCTGATAAAGCAATGTTTGTGCATTAAAACCTAGTTTTGGTGTAAAGTGCAATTTACCCAAAACCTAGGGTTCAATATGCAAATTACCACTTCAATAAGGTCCTGAATGCTTCTTGGCATCATGTAGAGCAAATAAAATGAGAGGGGCGCCTCATTTGAATTAAGTTGGATGAGAGAGAATCTTGATATTAAAATAATCAAGATTTAATCCTAATTGAAACCCCAATTCGATTTAGGGCAAAAATAAATGTATTAATTAAAGAGACTTCAACCAAAATTAAAATGGTTGAATTTATATGTATGTCTGACGTCCTTGAGCTTTGAAAGGACCACGAAAATATCCAAGGGAGTGGATAACTCACACACAATTTTATAAGAAAAAGAAATATCCACTCACATATGGATATTAATATAATATGATTTAAGGTGCTTGATTTGCTTTTCTTTAAATCATGGATAATTGAGATGGATAAGAGTAAAAAAATATATCCTCGTCCCTAAGGAAGATAAGGGGGAAGAGGCGGCCACATTTTTGGGATTAAATGAATTTTTATAAGGCACTTTCTCTCTCCTTGAATTTCTTATAAAAAGACCCTTTACAAGCCAAATGGAAGGCTTTTTCGACCCCACTTATTCTCCTTGCTTGGGAAACGACCAAGGGATCTTGGTAGGATCAGGATGACGAACCCCAACCTGTTGGTAAGGTTCTTGATCCATTTCACCTTGATTCCATGGTGGAAATAAAAAATAAATTATGGATTTCTTCCTAATTCGATCTCCTCTTCAATTCTAACCATTCCTTTTCACTCAAACCTTGAGGACGAGACTTGGGATGGTAAAAGGAGTTGCATCCACAATTGTTTCCATGAGCATTGATCTTTGGAGCTCAATTGGAGGCGGGTTTTATAACTTGAACCCTTTTTCATTGTTATTCAACCACTAATCTTGCAATTTCAATGATTCCTTCATTATCTTGTTTAATTGCTGGTTGAAAATGATAATTTCATGAAATCAGAAGTTGTTAGAACTTCAGGGACGAAGGTAGAAGATGATGACATCATCTTGGATACTTTTTCCAAAGAAATCATGGTCCATACGGTTTTGTGTCAATTGCTCATGCGGTTTCACCAAACCGTTTGAGAGCAAACGGTTTGAAACCATTTGGGAGAAAACGGTTTCAAACCGTTTTAGTGAGTTGACCAAGGGTTGAACTCTTGAGATTACTGTTACTAATTATGTTGGTTAATGACTCACCAAATTTTATGGGTTAAGTCCCAAAGAATCGTGAGTTGAAGGCTAATCAATTAGGAAAACCTAATTGGATTAAGTGCTGATTTTTCAGCTTGATTAATTTGATTTTTTGGGCAAACGGTTTCAAAACCTCTTGAGAGGGTTCACCAAGGGTTGAAAGTTTGAGATTCCTGTTCCTAATGATGTTGGTTAAAAACTAACCAAATTTCATGGATTAATTCCAAATGAATCATGAGTTTAAGGCTAATCAATTAGGCAAACCCTAATTGGATTAAGTGCTGATTTTCAACTTGATTGATTTGACGTTTTGGGTTATTTAACCCAAACGGTTTGAAAACCATTTGGGGATTACCCAAACATTCTCAAGACCGTTTGGGGGTCACCCAATACCGTTTGGAGGTCTAGGGTTGGATATGGTTAAGAGTTTGAAGGACAAAAGATATGGTGTTAACCCTAATCGACTAAGTGCTGATTTTACGTTGGAATGAGTTGATGTTTTAGGTGGATTGACCCAAACGGTTTCAAAACCATTTAGGAATCACCCAAACTGTCTCAAGACCGTTTGGGGATCACCCAAGACCGTTTGGAGGTCTAGGGTTAAGTATGGTTGACCAATTGAAGGTCTAAAGGTACCAAATCACTTTGCAATTAAGTGCTGATTTGATGATCAACTCAATAGCTCAAACCCTAATGTTTTTTTCACTAGAATCCAAGGGTTGGATGAGACATGGGTCTCAAGACCGTTTAGCTCATCCAAACGGTCTCAAGACCATTTGGAGGTCACCCAAGACCGTTTGGAGGTCTAGGGGTAATATGGTTAAGCAATTGATGATCCAATGATACTAAGTTAAAGTGTAATCGATTGCTGATTTGGTGATCAATCCAATGATCCAAACCCTAATTGGTTGACTTGGATTTTGATGACGTGATGGCCAAACAGTCTTCACCTACTTGGCCAAACGGTCTTCACCTACTTGGCCAAACGGTCTTCACCTACTTGGCCAAACGGACTTCACCTACTTGGGCAAACAGTCTTCACCTACTTGGCCAAACGGTCTTCACCTACTTGGCCAAACGGTCTTTACCTACTTGGGAAAAGGATCTTCACCTACTTGGGCAAACGTTCTCAAGCACAACCTTTATCAAACGGTTTCAAACCGTTTGGGGGTCAAGTAGTCAAAGTTGATTGTAGATTCAATTGATCAATTCAATCAGATACCTTATGTAATGGAGGTCCAAGGTGATTGAATCTCTCGAGAATAGAGATGATGAATGACTCATTGATCCAATGATGATTAGTAATGATAATCAATGAAGGTACAAAGATTGAAACCCTATTAGTACCTAAGAGATTAGTGCCAATTAAGGGATGAACCTAATTGCTTATAGGATCAATGACTTGGTACACTATGTCATTCATAGTTGTATGTACTTGATTGAAGGGATGATATGACCTTATCAAGTTGAGATGATGTTAGCATGAATTCATAACATGAATATGGTTCATGTGGTGATTAAGGGTATGATCCTTAAGTAAAGAGATCATGAAACCCTAATCATGAACATAAACCCTAATTGACAGGGTTATTGAATTCTAACCCTAATTGAGGGCAATTCTAAATGAAACCCTAATCTAGGGTAAGGATGTAGCCCTAATCTAGGGTAATCATAAGTGAAACTCTAATTTAGGGAAAAGAGATGTAAATCCCTAATTGGGATAACTAGTGAATCTCCAATTATGGATAATTGAATGAAATCCTAATAGAGATGAATAGTAGACCCAAAAAGAAGGGAAACTATGGTGGAAACCCTAGTTGAGGGTGATTCCATGAGAAACCTTAACTAAGTATTAACACCACATGACGTAATAATGTTATGTTGTGATAAGAGGCCCTAAGAAGGGTGAAGGCATGTGAGACTCTAATGAGAGTCATAATACATAAAGCCCTAATCTTGGATAATATGACAATGAATCATAATTCTAATCTTAAGTAAGGGTATAAATAAACCCTAATGATGAGATAGAAGGAATGACCTTATAAAGGTGAAACATTTCATGTGGTTGAATATATGCAACCTAATTGTAAGCAATGTCTTTACCATTAGATAAGTTCATATCATTACAGATATTTGGACATCTCTAATGTGTGGCCTATGCATTATATGCTATAGGAAAGTGATTAGTGATGGAATGTATTAAGAAGGGAGATAACTTAATAGAAGATAAGATGGATAATTCAGGAGAGTCTGAAGTGATGAGAAAATGATACATCAAAATATGATAGTTATCACATTCAACATTTTAGGGTTTATATGCCTTGATGTACTGCAAATCCAATATAATTGGGTAAGAAACATATGAAGTGTGTTATGCAACTATTACAATGAAATGTAATGAGTTGTTGCACCTTGATAAGTGTTAATTAATGTACCTTGAGAATGGGGTTAAGCCTAAATGATGTGTATGATGTAATCATACCATGATGAGGATGAGAAATGAACTCATACCTTTAATTGATGATTCATTTAATGAAAAATGATGAAAATAAATAAGTATGATTGAATACTTATGATATCAATCTTTGCTCCTAGATGTGTGGAGCAATGAATTAGGGTTTGATCATTGATAATATGACCTTGAAAACCTAAATGGTTAATAATGGAAAACCTTAACCCTAATGATGGGAAGGTTGTATTTCTTTTATTGCATAAGCCTTGTAAGGCATATTAAATACTTGTATAACAAGTATAATGACCAATGGCCTTGTAAGCCATGTGAATAAGTTGTTGCCTAGTGAGAGGTGACAAGTTGTGTAATGGACTTGTGAGCCATGTGAATAAGTTGTTGCCTAGTGAGATGTGTCAAGATGTGTAATGGCCTGGTGAGCCATGTGAATACTTGCACACAAGTAACATGAATACCTTGGTCTGAGGACCTAGAGGTAATGGTTATCTATTACAGAGATAATAATGTTATGATCTAAGGGTTTAACTACCCAGATCCCGTAATCATGATGATGATAATGTGAAGGGATGAGAATTCCCGATAATGTGATAAAGGACTCAGATCCCAAGTATTATGTGTTTTAAAGATTTGAAAAGTATGTGATAGATGTATTGTATCTTTCTTTGTAGCATCTGTTACAATAATTCTTGTGTGAAACATGGATGATGCTAAAAGATATGGTAATGTACTTAATTAATCAAGTGGAATTTCATCATGTAGTGCCCTGGCCATAGATCCATCATCGTCAGTAGCTGGTGACCATGAAACGGGTTTTCCTGCAGGTTAATCTAGAGTGTATATTGTTGAATATGCGGGGTTTCTCCTAGCCAAAAATAGGAGGATTAGAGTGCAACTTCGGTTGTAGACTCAAGATGTGTATAAGAGCATGGTGAACAGGCCCATGGCTCAGTGTGAAAGAGCATGAATGCGTTCATGGCTTAGGGAGCACGGTGAACTGGCCCGTGGCTCAGATATACTAGCACCGAGACCTGTACCAAGGTAGGCTAGAGAAAGGGTAGCCTACGGGAGCTAACCCTGTGACTGAGGTCACTTAAGCAAGAGACTGCGGTCCTGCTTGTGGTCTCGCACTGACCGAGACGTGGGAGGTCATGGAGTTCGGCTCTTCCATGGACCTTGTATGGCACCGACTTTGGGTTTCGCAACCGAAGGTTAGATTGAGTGGTACGACTCACCTCCTCAGGGCATAAGTGTGATTGAAAAATGTAATCACCCGTATAGCATGTTTCCTTAAGGATTGAATACGAAGATTCATTGGCTGATGTTGCATTTTCTTTATGCATTCCTTAGTGGATAAATGTTAATTATGTTTCTTTATATTCTCTGTAAGGTAGACAGATGAATTACTTATCTACCATGGGTAGATACAATGACCTCCTTGAGAATGGAGATTATCTTATTCTGTTCTATGATGAATAATTATTCCTGATAATGTGAAAGTAACCCCTGCTCAGTTTTAATTTAATAAACTGCTATAACAATGTTTTTGGTGGAGAGTTATATATCTCGCTGGGGCAATTTTCAATTGTCTCACCCCCGTGGGAAATATTTTTAAGTATGCATGGGAGGTAAAGCAGAAATCCTAGAACAAGGAAAGAGAAACAACAACAACAACAACAGAGACAATAATAAGATCTCAGGTGGAGATATTGTCTGTCTAGTCATACAAATGGTAGTCCTATGTGTCATCTCTGTACTCTCAGGTCCTCGGAGATTTTAGTCAGTGTCTAATGAATCAATCTGAGGTTTTGGCTTGATGCCTCGAGATTTGTATACTGTTTGTATATAATTTTTATAAGACAATTGATGTTGTAATCTTTGAGAAGGAATGGTACAGGTTGTGTACTTGTAAACCAGGATGAATTTGAAATACTTTAGTTCTTGGTTAAAGAGTTTTCCTATGAATGGATCTCCTTAAAAAGTTTTAATTTTTAGTCATTTTCAGTAATCCGCTGTAAATAATTCGCTTCCCCATTAGTTAACCATGTTTTTACAAGACGGTCACCACAGGAATGGTTATGGACCATATACCAATAAGAGTATGGCTACAGGCCATGACTCCACAATACCAAACATTGGCTACGAGCCATATCCTGAAGAGAGTATATGCTATGAGATATAACTCTATAGCAAAGTTGTGAGTATATCCTGGAAAGCTATTTTAGCAAGAGACACGAGATGTCCTACATGTGGTCTCACACTGACCGAGACAGATGAGGTGATGGAGTCCGTCTCTTCTATTGACCTTGTGTGGTACCGATGCTTACGTAATCATGGTCAGTTGGTGCATGAACAATATACTTCATCTCCTTAGGGAATAAGTGTGATTATAAAATGTAATCAACTGTATAGCATATTTGTTTAAGGATGAAATATAGAAATAATTGCTTGATGTTAAATTGCTTACTATATCCTAAATGAATAGATGTTATACATGTTCTTCATATTCCTTATTAAAATGGAGAGATGATTTATTGCTTTATCATTTATAACTGTAATACTTTAAAAGATGATGTTCCTCAATTCTTCTTAATATTGATTAAACCCTACTTTTCAATGGAGAATCCTCTGCTCAGTTTATCACTATTTATTTGCAATAATAATGTTTCTAGTGGAGAGTTATATCTCTCGTTGGGACAATTTCAATTGTCTCACCCCCATGGGATCCAACCTTTTTAGGTGGACGCGGATGAGGAGGCAGGAACCATACACCAGGGGAAGGACCGTAGCATTAGGGACAGTAGTGATATCTCAGGTGGAGGTAGTGAATGTCGTATCTTGTAAAATAAGAGTCCTATGTGTCGTCTCTTTACATCTCAAGTCCTTGGAGTCAGTAGTTAGTGCTTTTATGAACGATCTGAGATTTTGGCATTGAATGCCTCGAGGTTTTATATTGCTTATGTGTAGATTTAACATCACAATTGTTGTATGTAATCCTCGAGAAGAGAAGGTACATAGTATGTACTTTGTGGACCAAAATGTATATATAATATTTTGGTTCTTGTTATAAGAGTTTCCTGGAAATGGATCTCTTTACAAAAGGTTTTAATTTTTAGTGATTTTGGTCATTCTATTGATTATGTTTAATTCTGCTTAATTGTAACGATTTGTTTATCGATTTGATGATGGGTCGTGTCAATAATTATCATAGCATGCACTATCTATGATATTGATGCTCATATCACCTGCTTGGTTGAAAAAATTGATAAATGAGAAAGAGGAAACATCCTAAATCCATGTGTCACATCATTATCTCCACATGCCTCAATTATTAATAACCATCACCATATCATACCAAGCAATGGCATGCATTCAACCTGTAAGGTTAGGGGTTCAAAGACAAGAGAGATAATATCATACAATAATATTTGTTCGAAGAAAGAGAAGCAAACATGTCACATTACTCGTCATTATGATTAGGGTGTTCCACTCCATAGTGGATTTTGGTTTACAAGACTATGTTCATCCATTAACCCTAGAACCATCATCCTCCATCATATTGGAGTGTATAACGATTAGGAAACATTAGTATAGTTGATTAGACAACATTTTAAATAACATAATATATGGCTTATGTGTCATTCATATATGAATATCATTAGATGTTCACATGTGCTTCTCATCCACCTTACATCACCCTATGTTGACCACCTAACCACATAGGTCGAGACCACTTATAAGGTCCACGTCTAGACTGCGATACTCACGTGTCTCAACCATCCACCAACAAGTCACGACCTCCAACCTCTTAAGAAAAATGGTCACCAAGAACCCTAGTTCATGCATCATAGATCCATAATGAAAGGATCTCATGCCAACCTAACCTCCTCATAACATCTAGATACTCAAACATCACACATATGAGAAACACCAAGGTAAAAAGGATAGAGGAGGATCATCATAACACCACAATCACAAAAATCGGGTATATGTAATTAAGGTTATTTCATCCAAACCAAGAAAGATAATCACTACCAAACAAGTTTTATATATTATCATCATCTATTAGCATGTTAGGGAAACATTTTAGAGAGAACATAGTAGCTTGCATGTATGAAAGAGTTCAAGTAATAGAGAGGGAAAAAAGTTATATAACACACCTTAAGACAATCACCATCAAAAGTTCCAAACACCAAGATCAAGAACTCCAAGCACACAATCCAAGGGTTGAAGAAGATTCACCAAAAGCTCCACACTTGGCCACAAGAGAACATAAAGAAGAAGAAGAAGATGTAACATACTAAATCTTGGATTCAATTACAATTTTACCCCTTTTAAATCCCTTCATTTCCTTCTTATCCTTTTGAACTTTTCCCTAAAATTTCCACACTTTTTCTATCCTCTTTGGCCTCAATGTTGAATTTGAGCTATAGTTGATGGCTTGAACTACATTTACCCACATTCATGACAATGGATGGGTGTTTGCACAAATATCTCAAATAATGTGTTAATTAGAGTCTAATAATGCAAATTGGACAATCATGAGAGATAATGAGTACATTATGTTAATTTAGACTATTTTGGCTTTTTGGGATAAGAAATGAGAATTAATGTGTAATTAAGTTAGTTAATGTGATAATAATCCATTTTCTCTTTCTTCCAAAATGTTATTAAAAGCAATAAAAAGGAGAATATCAAGTAAGACATGACTCTCGAATGAATTTATAATATCCATCTAGATTTTATTAACGGAATTGCTAAGAAAATACCTTTGTATTAATTCACTCTTTTAAATTACATTAATCAACACATCAAAGACCAATATGGTGGTTAATAGACAAAAGGTGAATAAAAATGAGAATTAAAGGTATAGGAATATTCTAGACTTTATGGTGGTCCTATGGTTCAAATTTGGGATCAAGATAAATGTTGGAAATGATGAGCTTGATTAAGGAATGAGGGTTATGATATAATTGAGACATGGAATATATACCTTTATTGTGAAGTTAATACATTCATCCTTACTGCCTTTGGATTCTAAGTCTCTATAGAACAACAAACTAGTTTCTAAAAGAAGAACAAAAGTGTAGCTTAACCAATGAATAAGTCATACAAAGGTAGACTATATTCAGGAGGGAAAAACTTGATTGAAGAGATACTAAGTATGACCCATGCATGAGCCATTTGATTTAAAATGAAGGATGTGTAATGTATTAAACATGAGTTGAAACTAGTAGAGAGATTATTGATTTAGAATTTCAACTTCACATTAGTAAAAGGATGAAAAGAAATATATGCAACATGGTATACATGATCATACACATAAAAGAAGCAACATGATCATAAGAGAAAATTAGAAGTTAAAAATGACAAGTGGAAGAGTAGTATATGGTAAGAGGATTATGGAAAGTAAGGAAGGGTTTGAAACATGATGGAGTAATATAGATTATAAAAGAAAGAGGTTAGGAGATTCAAGGAAGTGCTAATTAGTCAAGTATCCTTGTTGATGACTAATTATACCTACATATGAGAAATGTACTAAGGGAATGTTTGAAGATAAGAATTCAAAGTAATCATCTTCTCTTTCATATTGTACTTAATGAGAGCAATGTGGAATGAAGTGATAAGTAAATGAATCATATATGATGCATAACCACCAAGGTAGAGACATCTAGTTAATGTAATAATGACACACAATATGATGAGGAAACCATTAAAGCTAAATTGAGAATGTCATCTATCTGAATGGCCATGTAGGAGAAAGGAATTTCAAGTGATGAGATAAGGAAGACTTTAGTAAAATTTGTGAGATCCAAAGTTGGATTTCAAATTAAGGGAGTAAAGTCATATCATAATAACATCATGTTACTGATGAGGACCGAACCCTAGAATGTTTAAAGTTGTAGTAGTTCAAGGGATATCACTAGTGATTTGACCTTGAATACTAGAATCTCTATAAAAAAAGATCATGAGATCTGCACTATGAGAAGTAAACTAGCACTGATTTTAATCCAAGGTTTACATGTAGCTAATCTGAAAGGTAGATAAACTATATGGAAATGATTCAGAGTAAAGCATAAGTAATAGATTTGAAATATAAGAGGTGTATTTTGAATAAAAGGAGAAATACAATATGAGTGAAGTGTGATATGAAATAAATTATTGCAGTGATATCAAGAATGATGAATAATCTATTTGTACCTTGTATATTTCAATTTTAAGGATGTTTAATCTACATGATTAAAATGAGAAGGATAAGTAGCAAAAAGTAAGTAGTAATGAATGAGGAGAGAGATAAGAGAAAACAATGGCTTTTAGTAATATGTGAATTTGTTTTTAGAAGTATAATTTGTTGAAGGTATATTAAGGGATGTAAATTGGTTCTATGCATGATTTCAGTGTACATGTGCAAGAAATATGTTAATTAAAGGTGTCTGATAGTTGTAGTCATTCATACCAGTAATCCATCTTAGTATTGTACAGTTGTGGTATGGTGATATGGGTTGAATGATGATGGAACAAATGTAGGGTTACCCTTAGTAAGGTAGTCTTACCTATTCACTCATATGAATAGAAGGGAAGATAACCATATTGTATTGATATGTAACACTAATGAGGTATAACTTGTTATACCTAGCTTTAATATAACTAAGTGATGGTAATTGGGTATGAATAGTCCTTGAATGACTAATACAATTATGGAATACTCTATTACTATTCTTGAAATCCTAGTATGCTATAACTTGATAGTTACACCTTAAATTATGTGTGGGTTCGTACTTGAGAATAGTATGGAATGTGATTGTAATGCTTCACCATATGCATCCATGATCCAATGGGGATGCCATGAGTAGTATTGTACAATTGTTGTTGAATCTAGTACTCTTCCAACTCAAGACTATTTTTCTATTTGAGTAGCACAATAGTAAAATTCAAAACAACTCCGTGAACTCTCTTTTGTGGCTTAGAGGTAATACAGAACAATAGTTCATATTGAGCCATATGAATTGAGATAGTTGGTTCAAATTATCAATGTGGAGGTCACACCTCAAGAGTATGAAAATATTGAAATGGTTGTTTATCTATCTATCCTATGATTGACTGTGGCATAGAGAATATGTTTGTTATTATTGAGAACTATTTCAAACATGTTGTGATTTAGTAAAGAATTAAAGGACTTAATGTTGAAAACTGCATTCAAGTATGAAATATAAGAATATAATGACATGTAAGATATCAAAAGCTTAAAGTAAACCTTGAAAGTACTTTGCCTGTATATTTATGTTTAGGGGCAAAACCTTTTAGGGGGGAGAATTGTTATGACCCTATCTGAGCTTAATTATTAAGCTAGGGTTTATGTGGATGATTACATGCTTTACTAGATTGATAATAACTTAAACATGATTAATGATGATATCTCAATTATGATATGTTAAACCTAATGAGAACCCCAAGTATGCTATCTCTTTGTATACATAGGGTTTGAGATATATAAACCCTAGTCGGATGAAATTAGGGTTTTCACCAAATAGGCTCATGTTGGGGAGGAATGAGAGAGGTATGCAAAGGAGAATGAAAATGGTAGTTGAAGTCTAGGATAGCACATCCATGGTGGGTAGCACGGTCGTGGTGGGTCGTTGGTGGCACATGCATTCTAGGCCACACGGCCGTTTTGAAAGAATTGAACTATTGACCAACTTTTATATTCAAATATGTTGAAACCAATGCACCACATCCGTGGTAGGAAGAACTGCCGTGCTGCATCCATCTTAGCACAGTTGTGGCAGCTAGCACGACCGTTCTGGGGCATTTTTGCTTAAATTGACATTTCTGTAGACATCTGGATAGCAGTACACTATTTGATTTTTACTTATTTATTGGTAACTCCAAATGATCTGAAATTTTTACTAGAGATCTGAACTCAATCATAAACAATATACAAAATTTCCACAATTTTTGGAGGATTTTTTAGCTATTCAGTAGATGAATTACAGTAACATTTGTATGACAGAAAATTAAGCTGAAATAAGAGAAAGTATAACGACGGGTCAATGTGCAATTGACCCAAGCAGCTCAATTTCTCTATATGGTCAACCTAACACACTGGAAGCTCTCATAATACTTCATTCATTCCAAAGAAATGAAATCCTAAAGAGAGAGGGAGAGTTAGGGTTTGAGAGGACAAAGTGATGGAATTGTTGATTTAGGGTTTCTCTGTCTGAGATATGATAAAATCAAGTAGGTTTAGCTTCTTTGCATAACCTTTCTTGGTGAAAATAATATAACATGTCAAGATTCAGTCCCTCCTCTGATTTGATTAGAAATGGTATCAAAACTTCCCCTTTTCTCACTTTTTTTCATAATCTCTCATTTTTAGGGTTTCCGAGTTGAAAGGAAGAAGAATCATGTGAATTGCTAGGGATTTTATATGAAATCAAGATTTTCAGGGATGAGTTGTGTTTTTAAGGTGTTTTCACACCTTAGGGTGATTGGGAACTTCCTTTAAACAATATATTGCACGAAAATTAGTTAAATCATCCACAATCTTCAATTGCTTAGCATGCGACTACAAACCCTGAATTGTCTGTTTGGTCTAAGTTGTTGTAAAATGATATGAAATGGATTCTTACACTATTTGGATGAATTTTAGATGATAAAATCACATTATAAATGTATACAATATATCCTAATGAGAATTCCCTAAGTATTCACAAAGGTTATAATAGTAAAGTGAAATATAGGGAATTTCTCTATGGCTGAAATTATTGTATAAATAAATAGATAAATTTGTTTATCTGGATCCCCTTGGATATGAATGATTGTTTATCTGAATTCATAGTACATATATGTCAGATACTATCTTGCATTTCATTTAAGGAGAATAGTGTTTGTTTGATATCTCAGTAAAGAGGGTGAAACCCTAGATGTGAGGAAAGTTAGATATTTATGAATAGATAGCGTGAAATCCATTTGAAGGGATTTACTTGACATGATAGACTTTATTTATTCATTTTTATTCTTGATACATGATATCTCAATGAATGGCATGGAATCCTAAATTCAGCTTAGTTCCAAGGTTTCATACATATATCGATTGGATATGATGTAAGCGATCTTTATTCAGTGAATATTTATGTCGTATGAAATCCTTATGAGGTCCACGTGATAAGTGAATGAGGTAAATGAAACCCTAAGGATTGGGTGTTGAATGAATCAAGTATTGTGATATCAAAGTTCTCAGTATGAGATGTGGTGATGCTTAACAGTTCAATTGCATGATTCTAGTGTATAAAGTGCCAAGTTGACATGTATTCTATTTATTTAAGAATTTTAGTCTCCCTGTAAGTATATTATGATGATTACTCAGAATATTATAGTGTTTTGAATATACTTCTCTACCAAGTTTAGAATGATATACATGTTGTATTATAAACTTCAAATAAATAGGCGCGGTACCATAGAGACACCAGAGTCAAGTATAAGTAAGGAGAAGATACAATATAGTAAGAGCTTTCTAATAATAATAAAATAATAGACCTTGGGGCCCTAAACTCCGTAGAACCCCTATGAGAGGTTTGCGCCTTTGGGGTGAAATGACCTGACCCTGACAGAGTCCAATATATGGGGGTCGGAACGTACTACCCAATGGTATGGGGGATGAAGCCCTAGTGGAAGTCTCCTTAAATATAGTATGTAGTGTCCAACATCAACCATAGATTCTAGTGGAAGTAGAGTATAGAAATCCAATAGGTGGCTTGACTCTTTGCCTGTGTGCTTAGGTTAGAGGAGGAGTCTAGTTTTACAGCCCACAGGTGTGCCGAGGAAGAGTGCCATTTTTTCTGTTACAGACCAGAGAGTAGTCAGACTTAGCTATCCCGGGGTGTCAACTAAGTCTTGTATGGTGTGATCAGAGTGCACTATGAGTCTTCATATGTAGAGTACACTGCATATGATCAAGACATAAGCTAAAATATGATCATATAGGTTTAAAGTGTTTCTTATAAATAAAAGAAAGAGTTAAGAAAGATTTGAGTACAATTTCATAGTAATTATTCTTTAAATGCAATATTTACATTCTTTGTAATTTTAATTGTATTGTTTTAGATCTTCTCAGTGTAGTAATTAATGTTGTTATAATTGATATTAGTTGCTCAAAGGTATATCTATAATTATATCAATGCTATAGACTGTTTACTTGAAGTACTCATTCACTGAGCGAGTAGGCTCACCCCACTACTTAAAAAGTTTTAGGGAAACCTCATAGACTTGAAGAAGGTCAAAGCATTAGAGTAGATCTACCAAATGAGTTAAGTATGATATTAGTTAAGTTCATTTGGTCCCTGTCACTCTAGGTTCTTGTATAGATGTGAGAGAGTGATAAATGATGTTTTGTATCTTTGTTTCCTTAATAAGAGAGAATGTATCTAATTAACATGCTGTATGTACATGGAAGTGTGAGAAACAAAATGAATGGATGGATGTGTATCATTAATGTTGAGATCATATGATAGTAATAAAAGTTTAATTCTCTTATAAAGTTTGTTTATGTGATTGAATGCGAGAAAAAAATGAGTTTGAAATAAAAAGGAAAATTCGGGAGTGAACTTTGTATTAAGTGTAATCCACATAGTCATGCCCCAATCTCATGATTAGTGGTAATCGTGGGATGTGGGTGTGACAATTAATCATTGTTTAAGTAGGACAAAGCAATATCATCTTTTAGAGCATTACAATTATCTAAGATAAATCATTATATGCCCATATATATGAGTATGGCAGAATAATGCCATATATATCTATGATCAAGAATGGATCATGTAATACTTCAAATGGAATGTAAAGAACATGTATAACATTTATCATCTATGTGATACAAAAGAATTACCACTTTATCCAATGTTTCCGTAATCGGTCCTTAAGAAAATATGCTACACGACTAATTAGATATTCGCAATCACACTTATGCCATTAGGAGATGAGGTATACCGCTCATGCTCCAACTGACCACAACTACGTAAAGCATGAGTAACATTCAAGATCAATGGAAGAGCTGGCTTCCAAGACCTCACCTATCTTGGTGAGTACGAGACCACTGGCAGTGACATCATGTCAAACTGAAACTATCTTGTCGGGGTATAGTGGCATCTTCACTATAGAGCTACAACCAAAACATGCACTCTCTTTGAAGAGATCACACATCAATCCCCAATACATTTTCATCAGGGCGATCACAAAACAACCCTGGTATTCATCGGGGAGATCACACTCTCTATCTGGACGTAAGGATATATTCGTTTGTCACCCCCACTTATACAAAAATATGCATTCTGAGTTAAACTCATTTCACCATTAAGAAAATCCTGACACCAAATAGATCTATGTCCAGCATGATAAGGTTCCACTTGATTAATTAGGTGTATTACAATATCTTTTAGCCTCAACCAAGTTACAAGCATTAATTGTAACAGATGCTACATAGAAAGGTGTAATACATTTATTTTATTCTTTCATAATCTTTGGAACATATTTTGAATTTATACAACTTGGGATCTCAATCCCTTCATCATATCACTAGGAATTCTCATCCCTTAATTATGATCATCATCATAATTACATGATGTAGGTATTCAAACCTTTAGTTCATCACTGAACACTATTAGATCTTATCAGGTAACCATTACCTCTAGGTCCTTTGACCTAGGTGGTCCTTATACTTGTTGCACAAGTATTTCACATGGATCACAAGGCTGATATAAATTTCTTATCACATCTAACTAGGCAACAACTATCTTTTAGGTCATCATACTTTATAAACATTATACTTTTTGTACAAGTATTAATCATGGTTCACAAGGCCATTTAATCTTTATCATATGAAACATCATAGCTCATACCTGGCTATGCTCATCATTTCCTGATACCTGCATGGTTAGCACTTCATGATAAAAAAATATCAAGTACATATCATCACCATGCAATAAAAGAGAAATACAACCTTTCCATTATTAGGGTTAGGGTTTCCCTTTATAGTCGATTACAGTTTCACGTTCATATTATTATTCCACACCCTAAATCATTGTTCCACACATCTAAGAGTATCAATGTATGTTCATTAAATGATTATCACACAAGTGTGAGTTTCTCTCTCATCCTAACTAGGTTAGTGATTACATCATACTATATTAATTTGGCTTAACCCTTTCTCAAGGTACATTAGTCTACACTTGTCAAAGTGTATTAAGCTCATTACTTCTTATTGTGTCAATTGCCATGACCCAATTCATGTGTTACTCATCCAATTGTATAAAATTTGAGGTGCATGAAGGTGTATCGACCTTGAAGTGCTAGATGCGATATCGACCAAGCATCATTCCTTGGTGTAACACTTTCCTTATCATTTTCAACTTACTTGAGTTCATCAACTTATCTTGTATTAGGGTATTGGCTATCCTACTACTTTATGTACTAACTCACCACATTTGTCTTGTAGTGTATTGGCCATAACTCATCACACTTGTCTTGTAGTGTATCGGCCATAGGTCACCACACTTGTCTTGTAGTGTATCGGCCACAAGTCACCACACTTGTCTTGTAGTGTATCGGCCTAGCATCAATTATTGAGTTGCCCAACTATCATCAAGTGATATTGACGCATCTCAGATTTGAGCATTGTTGATATAGGGTTGACCATCATCAATCACATTAGGTGTTTCACCTATCAAGGTATTATCCACACCATTACTTGGTGTTTTAGCCATCACTTCGAAGAGTGTGTTGCCCTCACCTTTACAAGGTGTGTCGGGTTGAGTCATGTATGTCAATTTGAACACATGTATTGGGTTAGGGGTATATCAAGCTAGGCATCATTATATCTCATAATCTCACCCATAAAGGTATCAACCTTACCTACCTTATGGTGTATCACCTTCACCATACTTGGGTTTAACAACTTCCACTACAACAAAACTGCCCATTAGTGGCCTTTATTTAAGTGGCATTTATAAAAAAAGCCACTATCTTTCTAATATACAGGAATTTTTAATTAAAATGCCGCTGAACCACCTATTATAGGATTCCTATAACATTAAAGGAATTTTTATTTATAATTAGTGGCAATCTTAAATTGCCATAGAAAATTAGGAAATATTTTGATTTCCCGCTCCAAATTAAATTTTCCCTTCGCGCTGCACTCTCCGCTCATTCAACCCGATGTTTCCGATCTCCCCCTCTCTCCCTATGCGACTTCCTCACTCCCTGACCCATCGTGCCCTAGGTCCATTGGTGGCTCGCGATCATATGCAAACTGGGAGAGACTGGTGGCACCTGTTATTCGCTAGTTACCGTCTGTGGTGCCAATAGTTGTTGGCTATAGAGTGCCAAGTTGTCGGTGCCACAATGACACCTTGCCTGTGATCACGAGTGTTAGTTCTTCCTCCTCCGCCTATTTGAACCGAGCCCAACCAAAGCATACTCATGCACCGTTCGTTCTTCCTCATCCGCCTTGGCGGGCCGAGCCCAACCGAAGCACCGCCGCAAACTCAATCTGCCCCTCCGGTGTCGACGAGCTTGAGTGAGGGACTCCAATCAATCCTCTTCAGGAAACCATCACCACACCCTATTCTGTTAACTAAGATGTAGCTTACATACCTCCTTCAAGGTCTCTTTCGTGACCGGTGGCTTATAGGCATGTAAAGTGTCGAAAATTCTCATGCTTGGATGAAAATTCTGTATGTATCGAATGCCATGACACTTGGAATTTGTTGTTCATCTGGAGGTTATCCTAAATCATCAATAACTATTAATGGGAAACCTTGTAGAAGAATAAAAAAACATATTCTGACTAATAACTTGTTTACCAATAGTAGTCCACTCTTGTTTCCAGCCATTTCAATTGACAATAATTAAAAACGTATTTGCCTTGGATCCGACTTCTGTTCTACATACATTATTAGTACTTTTTATCTGTAGCGTTATAATTTTGTTGAAAGAAAAGAATGAAGAAACTATAGAACTTCAAAGATGTTAACAGAATATGACTTATAGAGTTCATGTAAACATCACATGTAATTAATCAGTTCCCTATTAAGATGGTGAATTGATATTTTCTATTCGATGTTTACATGGTCTTCCCACAAAATAGTTTGAGAAACCAGGTGATGTGAAATGCAGCGATCAGTATAATTGAAAAGAATAATGTAGACATAATAATTCATAAGTGATCTCCTTAAAATACACATAATAATTCATAATGTAGACTACGATAATTATTGGTATAATGACACTCATCTTACTTTCCATCTAAGTCTGATTTGTATTTCTCAAGTTGTTTCTGAAAATATGTAACATCGTTATATATACTTATTGATAATATATAACATCATTATATATACTTACAATTGTTAGTACTAATATTTTGCAGTCTCTTTCCACCCACAACAATCACTATGGCCTGGGCCTCGACCCCCCTGTCCTTTTTCCTGAAACAGAACAGCTGGACATCACCCTAGACCATCGTACACTAGCAAAACTCATCATTACTAGACAGTGGTGTCATTTGAACGGAAGACGCAGCATGGCTGGTCAAGTGACTTTAAAGTCTGGAACCTCGACAAATGTAATCGACGTTCAGTATGATGGCGAATGCACTTTAAGGTATCCACAACCAGTTGCCTTGTGTGGATTCAGAACATGCTAATTGGCCGAGAGGACCAGGTCTGGCTTCCGAACATGCTAATTGGATACGTCTACGAGGGACTCCCTCCGCGACACAACATCATCAACAAAACGGCCAAGTCACCAGTCAAACATGTGTCTCAATTCTTGATGACATTTTGTTACTTTTAAATAAGGAAATCACCAATAAATGTATTTTTTACTATTTTTGTAAAATGAAATTTTGTTACTTTTAAATAAGGAAATCACCAATAAATGTATTTTTTACAGTATTTGTCACAATTCACCAGTCAAACAGGTGTCACAATTCTTGATATTATATTTTTACTATTTTTGTAGAATGGATAAGTCTTGGATAGCAGATGATGACCGCATGAGTAGTAAATACCTATGTGGAGTATCCAACTTTTTGGATTTAATTTTTCAACATTCAGTGATTGGAGACAAGATTGTATGCCCTTGTAGAAAGTGCACTAATGTATACCAGGTTACCAGACAAACTACATTGAGCCATCTATTATGGAATGACTTCTTACAAAGCTATATTTCTTGGGCTTTTCATGGAGAAGATGCCGATGTTGAAATGGATGCTCTAACTGATCTGGGTGATTGTCTAGATGATGAAAATTTACAAGATATGTTGCATGATGTTTTTCCAAGTTTCAGTGAAGAAGAAAATATGGAAGGAGTATATTTGGATACTGATCAACATTTAAATGCTGAAAATTTTTATATCTTGTTAAAGGATTCTGAGACAGAATTATATCCAGGGTGTAGGAAACTTACCAAACTTGCTTACATCCTATAATTCTATCACATGGTTTGTCTTAATGCCTTGAGTAAGAAAGCATCATCTATGTTTCTTAAGTTCTTTAAAAAATGCTACCAGAAGGAGAACAATTACCTAATTCCTTTTATGAGCTGAAGAAGACAATAAAGGAGTTGGGGTTACATTATGTGAAGATTCATGTTTGTCGAAATGGTTGCATGCTGTTTTGGAAGGAGTCTGCTGATAAAGATATCTGTGCTACATGTGGAGAATCAAGATGGCTAAGACTTTTTTACTTTAAATTCCATATTGAGGGTGAATTTGTTGTTGGATAATGGGATATTACCCGAGTTATAAGTGGGGGAGATGTAATTTTTGCTGTGATTTAGCCCACAAGAGGGGTGTGGGATGAATAAAAGCGACCCCTGGCTTAACCAAAAAAAAAAGATGGCTAAGACTTCAACACCAGATGATGATGAGAAGCTAGTAAACAAACCCAAAAGAACACCTGCCAAAGTGCTCAAACACTTTCCACTTATACCACGGCTGAGGAGGTTGTTCATGTCATCAAAAACCTCTTCCTTAATGAATTAGCATCAGAAGAATATGAAAAAGATGACAAGTTAAGACACCCAGTAGATTCACTGCATGGAAAACATTTGATGTTATGCATCCAGAATTTGCTACAGATGCTAGAAATATTCGATTGGGACTTGCCACTGACGGATTTAATCCTTTTGGGACAATGAGTAATTCTCATAGTACATGGCTTGTTGTAATTATTCCATATAATTTACCTCCTTGGTTGTACATGAAGCAAAAATATTTTATGTTGTCCCTACTAATTTCTGGACCATCTTCGCCACAAAATATAGATGTTTACTTGCATCCATTGATTGATGAGATGAAAGAACTATAAAGTACTGGTGTACAAACATATGATGCTAGAGCGAAGGAATTCTTTCAGATGTGTGCTTCTTTATTACGGACTATTAGTGATTTTCCAGGTTATGCACATCTATCTAGTTGGAGTACTAAAGGCTGCAAAGCATATCCTTATTGTAATAAAGATACTGTCTCACATTGGTTGCCACATAGCCGTAAAGTTTGTTACAGAGGACACTGTAGGTTTTTGTCAGATGGCCACAGATTCCGGAAAGAAGCTAGGGCATTTGATGGTGAGAAAAAATCTAGGAGTCCACCTAAACCTCCTTCTGGAGCTAAAATCTGGTCACAATTGGATGGCGCAAGCACTGTAATTGGTAAGAAAAGGCCGAGAGGTAAAGATTCAACAAACAATTGGGATAGGAAAAACATATTCTTCGAGCTACCATATTGGAAATCTAACATTGTAAGGCACAATTTGGATGTCATGCACATTGAGAAGAATATATATGAGAGTATTTTTGGACCATTGCTAGGTCTGAAGGACAAAAGTAAGGACAACTTGAATGCAAGGAAGGATTTGGAGGATATGGGAATTAGATTTCCGCTTCATCCACAAACTATTAGCACACATTCCATACTACCTTCAGCTTGCTATACGATGAGAAAGAAGAAAAAATATCATTTTGCAACCTCCTAAAATCTGTCAAAGTTCCAGATGGGTATGCATCTAATATATCTAGATGTGCACGACCGACGGATCAGAAGATGATACCAATGAAAAGTCACGATTATCATGTATTGATGCAACAACTTCTGCCACTAGATGTCACTGTGTCTTTGCCCAGTAAGAATGCTAAGTCATGTATTATTAAGCTTTGTCGCTATTTTCAAAGGTTGTGCACTAAAGTCATAGATCCAAATGATTTTGCTGCATTGGAAAATTTAATAGTTGTGACACTTTGTGAGATGGAGAAGATTTTCCCTCCATGTTTCTTTGACATAATGGTGCATCTATCAGTCCATCTCATTTTTGAAGCTAAGATAGCCGGCCCTGTTCAGTATCGTTGGATGTATCCATATGAAAGGTAACTTTTCATACTTCGTGATGACTTCACCTATTGGAATTTAATTTGTCATAATATTTTCACCAACTTTGTTGTCAGCTATCTACAGACCCTAAAAGGATATGTTTGTAATAAAAGATATCCACAAGGATCAATAGCAGATGGATATATAGATGAAGAGTGTCTTACTTTTTGTTCAAGATACTTGGATGGAGTTGAAACAAAATTAAATCAGCCAAATAGAAATGATACTGGAAAAATAAATTTGGAAAATGAGCCAACACATGACAGTGATGATTGGTCGATTTTCTCGAAAGTAGGTCATGGTGTTGGTAAAATGATAGCATGTGTCTTGGACGAACATACATTGTAACAAGCTTGAAAAACCAGTAGAGGGGGAGTGAATAGGGTTTTGGAATTATTTTAAAGTATTTTAACTCAAACAACCACAATTGAAATAATTAGAAGGAGACAAGGTGTTTAGAGTGGTTCCAACCTTAGCAAATACTAAGGCAGTCAATCCACTACCCAGTTTCTTACCCAATCGGGATTTTGAAAGTATTAAATTTTATTACATCTCAAGGATTTTACATAAAATCACAATACTTTCTACACCCTTTGGACATCCTTCACCTTGAAGTAGTTGCACCAACCTTGAAGAAGCCTTCTTGAAGTAACTCCAAGCTCCCCCTTGAAGTAGCCTTCCTCTTGAAGTAGCTTCCCGTTGCAACAACCTTCACAAGTAGTCCAAAGATCTTCTTCTTCACCAAGAAGATCAAACCCTCTCCAATCCGCAACCTCCAACCCTAGGAGTAGCAAGGAGAGTACAAGCAATAAGAAAGAACAAGAAAGGAAATGGAAATTACAATTACCACTTTTAAGCACAAGGCTTGATTTTCCTATATCAAGCGTATTGATCTCCTAGCCAATGAGTATTGAAGTGTAGGTTTAGTGGATAGGAGATGCTAGCCTATAGGAAACGAATTTGGAGCAAGGAAAAGAATAGCCAATGCTAGTGTTTCTCAATTGCTCAAAACAGATTGCCAATTGCAAGTATGTATGCTCAAGTATAGCACAAGTGTGAGTTGGGGTGTCCTATTTATAGGAATGACCTAAAAGTGCTTAAGAACGTTCTAGATACTTTCTAGGGGGTTCTAAGTGCTTAACTAGCCGTTAGGGCTAGTTAATTAACTCTGAAAATTACAAACAGAACACATCTTGGTCGAAGAATTATCGACCGAGGGTCCTTCTCGGTCGAGGACTTATCGACCGAGGGACTGTCTGGAGCAAGTGTATATAACGTTTATCTCCAACTGCCAACTACCCTGTCTGCTGTGTCTAACGGCTACCTGGGTCTTTCTCGGTCAAAGTGTTTGTCGACTGAGAGTGTCTCGGTCGAGAATTTTGTCGACTGAGATTGACCCTGCTTCAATGTTTTAAACTAAGTAATAAGTGCGTGTATAAGTGTGCAATTGTGACACTATTGTAGGGGATGACCTATCTAAATGTTGTAAATGGCTAGGGAAGATCTAACACTTGATTTACATGATGTCTAAGTACTTGTACATTATATACTTATACAAGTTTTACAATTGATTACATTCATGAAATTAAGTCATTTTTGAAGCATATAGATCTTCCAAGTATTTGTTATCCACCTTATTCCTGCAACACTCAAGTAGCACGTTAGATCGACAAGAATGAAATGTTTGTCATTATCAAAACAAAGGGATTTAAATGATGTCCATTTAGCCAACAATCTTCCCCTTTTTGAAGATGACAAACATTTCCAAAATATAAATCAACTAGTCTTTAAAATGAGTTGAGTTTCATACCTGAGATTTACTTTGTGAATTTCTTCTCTTGTTTATGAAATGTGTGCTTATTCTTCCCAAAGAAGTATGGAACATAAAATCCAATTATTTAGGGAATATAGCAACTTTTAATGTAGAGCCAAGATATTATGAAACTCATTGATTGAGTTTTTCAAAGTTACCATTTACCATTTTAAGATTTATTAAGATTTACATTTTTTTCTCCCCATTTGTCATTTCAAAAATATATCCATTAAAAATATAAGAACTCCCCCTTAATTTGATATCCCCCATAAAAAGATAGCCATCAAATCTTTCAAAAAAGATGTCCATATGAAAGCCAACAAGAACACGATTAAAACTGTTTTTAAGAGGCACAAATATAAAAGAAAGCATCTTCTAAGGGAGTGCTGAGTAGTTTCTTCCTTATTTTGTTAAATTGGTCTAGTGGAAGCGGTTTTGTGAAAATATCAGCCAATTGATCTTCCGTATCAACATGATTAAGGGATACATGATTCATAGAGATATAATCCCGTAAAAAGTGATGACAAATTTCAATATGTTTAGCTCAACTGTGTAGAATGGGATTATGTGCTAAGTTTATAGTGCTTGTGTTGTCACAAAAGATAGGCGTGGATGAAAAAGTAAAGCCATAATCTTTTAACACTTATTGCATATAGAGCACTTGAGCACAACAAGATCCAGCTTCCATATATTCAGCTTCAGTTGTAGAGAGGGCAACCGTATTTTGTTTCTTACTAAACCAAGATACTAAGGCTCTTCCTTACAAGAAATAACTACCACTAGTACTCTTGCGATCAAGTCAACAACCAGCGTAGTCAGCATCAGTATAAGCTTTAAAATCCAAGGTTTATCCTTTAGGATACCATAAACCATAACTTGTGGTGCCGGCTAAATCCGTTTGACAGCTTGAAAGTGAAAATGCATAGGCTGTGATTGAAATCGAGCACAAAGACCAACTGAAAACATGATGTCCGGTCTAGAAGTGGTTAAGTAAAGCAGACTACCAATCATGGCTCTATATAAGGAATCATCAATAGGTTCCCCATTTTCATCCTTATCAATTTTAGTAGAGGTAGCCATTATAGTGGTAGCATGTTTGCATTGGTCCATCCCAAAATGTTTTAAGAGTTCATTGGTGTACTTTTATTGTCTTATAAAAATCCCGGCAGACGTTTGTTTAATTTGAAAACCAAGAAAGAAAGTTAGTTCACCCATGAGGCTCATTTCAAATTCTTGTTGCATAATATCACTGAATTGTTTGCATAATGATTCATTTGAAGCACCAAAGATAATGTCATCAACATATATTTGAACAACTAGAAAATCAGATGCATATGTTTTGTAAAATAAAGTAGAATCTAAATTTCCAAAAGAAAAATCGTTATCAAATAAATAGTTCTTGCGCCTTTCATACCAATTTCTAGGTGCTTGTTTTAAACAATAAAGTTCCTTCTTAAGTTTATATACATAATCACCTTTTTCCGGCATTTCAAAACCAGGTGGTTGGGCAACATATACTTCTTCTTGGATTATCCCATTGAGAAATGCACTTTTTACATCCCTTTGAAAAAGTTTGATATTTTTGTGTGCAGCTATAGCTAGTAACATTCTAATTGCTTCAAGTCTTTCTACTGGTGCATATGTTTCATCAAAGTCTATTCCTTCTTGTTGATTATATCCTTGTGCTACTAGCCTAGCTTTATTTCTTACCACTTCCCCTGCTTCATTTAACTTATTTCTAAAAACCCATTTAGTTCCACTAATAGTTTTATCTTGTGGTTTAGGAACTAAGTCCCATACGTCATTTTTAGTGAATGGTTTAATTCTTCTTGCATTGCCATTATCCAATAGTCATCTTTGAGAGCTTTACTCACCTTTTTAGGTTCAATTATAGAGACAAATGCCATATTTGCATCACTTTAAAAGAAGAACGAGTTTGGACTTTATCATTTGGATTTCCAATGATTAATTCTTGATGATGATCCTTAATGAGTCTAGGAACATGTTGGGTTTCAACTTGGTGATCACTAGTAGTGTTTTTGTCGTTATCATTAGGTATTGATAAGTTTTCTAATTGATGAGTAATATGAATTACTTCAATGTTTTCAGATTGTGGCTCTTCATGAAAAGAGATGTGAATTGATTCCTCAACTTTTCTAGAAATAGTGTTGTAAACTCTCAATACTTTGCTAGAGGTAGAATATCGCAAGGAAAAGACTTTATGTGATTTAGAGTCAAACTTGTCTCTGTCCTCTTTTGTGTTTAGAATGTAGCATGTTGATCCAAAAGTATGAAAATAGTCAACCCTAGGTTTCTTATTATATATGATTTCATATGGTGTTTTGTTCAAATAGGAATGAACAGTAACTCTATTTAACACATAGCAAGCTGTGTTTACCGCTTCAGCCCAAAATGTTTTAGGTGTATTATGTTCAAGCATCATAGTCCTAGCCATTTCTTGTAGTGATCGATTTTTCCTTTCAACTACACCATTTTGTTGTGGAGTGTTTGGAGCAGAAAAATTGTGAGTGTAGCCTTGAGATGTGCAAAATTCTTCAAATAAATGGTTCTCAAATTCTCCACCATGATCACTCCTAATTGTACATATTTTGTTTTGTAATAGATTTTCAATCTTCGAACAAAATTTAATAAAAACTTGTATAATGTCATCTTTGTTTGCAAGAAAGTGTACCCATATATATCTACTATAATGATCAACAATAACAAAACAATATCTTTTGCCATCAATAGATTGTGTCCGCATAGGTCCAAACAAATCCATATGAATGAGTTCTAAGGATCTACAAGTGCTAAGTGCATTTTTGGGTTTAAAAGAGGTTTTAACTTGTTTACCCAAAGTACATGGTTCACAATTTTCAGTTTGATTAAAGGATAAATTAGGCAAGCCACAAACAAGATCATATTTAACTAGCTTTTTGATAACATATGAACTAGCAAGACCTAATTTTTTATGCCATAGTTGTAAAGAATTTTCATTTGTAAGTAAGCATTTTCCAACTACAGATTGCATAGAGTTAGGTCTGAGAATATAAAGATTTCCAACTCTTTTTCCTTCATAAAACATTTGTAGTATTTTCTATTAGTAACTTGCAACAATTTTTGTTGAATAAAACATCATACCCACTATCACATAATTGACTAACACTTATTAAATTATGGTGCAAGCCATCAACGAGTAAAACATTCTTTATTTCAAGATTTGTACCAATGTTACCTATTCTAACAATTTTACCTTTACCATTGTCTCCAAAAGTGACTGTTCCACTCTTCTTTTCTTCAAAAGTTTGAATTGCATCCTTATTTACGGTCATGTGTTTGGAACATCCAATGTCGACCACCCAATCCTGCATTAAAATGTAGGTTTTGGTACCCATGTGATGGTCCGTTATGGTTAGGTACATTGAACATGTTTTAGCAAAGAAAGCTGATCAGAACTTCATTCGGTCAACAAAAGTTCGACCGACATGTGTTTTGGTCGACCAATTTGTCGATCGAGAAAGTAGATGTTTTATAGATTAAAACTGAATAGAAGCAGAAGTCTGTTCGGTCGACCATTTTTCGATCAATTTTTGCTCCGATTGATCATTTCTCGACTGGAATGATTATTGTTTCACTAAGATTTTTGTTGTAGATTTTAATTTGTCACATGCATTTTCTCGGTCGAAGTGTTGCTCGACCAAGAGTATCTCAGTCGAACTATTTGTCGACCGAATATGTTTCTGTTTCAGTAATTTATTTATATCAGTTCTGAAATTAAGACAATACATGAAGCTATTTGTTTAGTTGAGATAGAGCATTATGATTTTCAAGAATAAGCATTAGATCATATCTCAGCTAAATTACATTCAATTTAAGTTTGAGTTTTGGGTACCCAAACTAACTCAGAATCCTTCTTAATATAAGGGCATGAAAAAGAGTAATGTCCAAGACGTAGACAAAAATGACAAGTAATAAAGTCAATTTCATTTCTCTTTCTAGGAATTGTGTTCTTAGGTAAAAACATAATCTTAGTCTTGGATGCTTTATCTCTTTTGGGTTGATTTGTTTTTGGATCATATCCTAATCCCCTTCTTTCATTGTAACTAGAGGAAATTTTCAGAATATTATCAAGGATGTCATTTCCCCTTAAGCCATTTATTTCTCTTTGTAGCTCAGTAATCTCATCCATCTTCTTGTTTATATCTTTCCTTGCTTGATCTAAATCCGATAGAGAGTTTCTTTCTTTAACAATATTATCATAATCTAGATGATTACATAGAATAGGTTGGGTCTAAAAATTGTTTAATTTAGCAAGTAAATCCACCTTTTCTTTAGAAAGAAGATCATAATTCGTTTCTAAATTAAGTAACTTGACATTGCAATCATTTAAAGATGATGTTAAAGACAAATTTTCAGAAGCAAGATTGTTCTTTTCAGAAGAGAGATCATTTAATCTAACATATATTTCCTCATTAGTTTTGGTGACCTTCTTTAGTTTCTTTTTGCAGTCAACATACTTGTCATGAGTTTCTTGTAAACTAGCAATTAAATCTTCTTTTGGAAAATCAAGAAGGCTTACCTCTTGGGAATCTTTGTCATCTTCTTTTGCCATGAGACATTCCACCTTCTCTTCTCCGCTTTCACTTTCACTTGATTCTTCCCACACAGCTTTATAAGCTTTTTCTCCCTTCTTTTTGTGTGATATTTTCTTTCCTTTCTTAGCTTTAGGACATTCATTTTTGAGACGTCTCTTTCCACATTCAAAACACCTAGGAGGGGAAGAAGAAGAACTAGAAATTTTGTTAGATCTAAATCGTCTATATTTCTTACCATTGACAATTAGGGCTTCTTCTCCTTCTTCTTCACTTGTTTCATCACTTTCTGGCGTGATGATCTTTGAAGCTTTTAGAGCCACATCTTTCTTTCTTCCTTGTTGCAGTTCACGTTCTCATCGTTCCTCTTCCTCCAAGGTTGCCTCATGTGCTTCTAGATTGCCAAGAGTTGCTCCATCCTTAAATGGGTGAGGTCATTTCCTTCTTCAATGGCCGTCACTTTGGGCTTGTACTTGGGAGGGAGAGATCTAAGAATATTTGACACCTGGTCTTCCTCACTAATTACTTTACCTAAAGCATTCAAACCATTTACAATTGAAGAGAATTTTGCATACATTTCACTAATAGATTCATTTTGATCCATACGAAACTGTTCAAATTTCTATTTAAGTATTCCAATTTAGAGTTCTTAACTTGAACAGTTCCTTCATATGTTATAGAAAGTCTATGCCATATTTCATAAGCCATTTCACAATTTGATATTCTATTAAATTCACCAACGGAAATTGAACAATAAAGTATACTTACAGCCTTTGCATTCATTTGGGCAGACTTTACCATATTAGTATCCCAAACTGCATACTCCGTTTGAGGGAGTTCATATGGAGTTGATACCATTCTCCATAAGTACCAACTAATCCCTTGGAAGTAAAATTGCACCCTCCTCTTCCAGTAGGTGTAGTTAGTACCATTAAAAGCTGGAGGCCTAGCCACAAGCGTTCCTTTCTAGTTGAGGTTGTTGAGCAACCCGTCACCCATTCTTCAAGACTCGATTAGAGCTCCTTGAAGCCTGCTCTGATACCAATTGAAAAACCACTAGAGGGGGGTGAATAGGGTTTTAGAATTATTTTAAAGTATTTTAACTCAAACAACCACAATTGAAATAATAAGAAGGAGACAAGGTGTTTAGAGTGGTTCCAACCTTACCAAATACTAAGGCAGTTAATCCACTACCCGGTTGCTTACCCAATTGGGATTTTGAAAGTATTAAATTTTATTACCTCTCAAGGATTTTACATAAAATTACAATACTTTATACACCCTTTGGACAACCTTCACCTTGAAGTAGTTGCACCAACCTTGAAGCAGCCTTCTTGAAGTAACTCCAAGATCCCCCTTGAAGTAGCCTTCTTTTTGAAGTAGCTTCCCATTGCAACAACCTTCTAGAAGTAGTCCAAAGATCTCCTTCTTCACCAAGAAGATCAAACCCTCTCCAATCCGCAACCTCCAACCCTAGGAGTAGCAAGGAGAGTACAAGCAATAAGAAAGAACAAGAAACACTACTACAGAACCTACCTTTAGTGTCGGTTATTTAAAGCCTGTATTGTCAGTTTATAAGCGACACCTATGTGGGCGACACTAAAAGTCCAACCATTGGTCGTCGGTTCCATAACCGACACCCAAACTCTTTGCGTGCCACTGAAAACGCGCCATCATGGGACTATATGTGTCGGTTACTAGGTAAGCACCCGACAACCAAACCCTTCGCGCCACAGTAAGGGCGCCATCCTTGTCGGTTATCTACAAATAACTGACAACCAAGCCCTTCGCGCCACACAAAATAGATGCCGGTTATTTGTAAAAAACCGACACTATAACATTATGTGTCGGTTAGTTACAAATAACCGACGACTATTGGTTTTTTTTTTTTGCTGTCAGTCTGCAGACCTGCTGTGGCTGGTCGCAGGATGAGAAACCTATTCAGTTCACTTATGAACTGCAGGTTTTACGACATCCATTGATATCAGCCGACAACAGGCCGCAAACCTGCAAAATTAACAATAATAAAATAGCACATGCATATAGCAATGCAACCTGCAGTTCCATTTTATTTTCACACATTTATAAACATTCACACATGCTATAAATCTGTAGTTCCATTGATTCACATTCACACATGTAGACTTCATATATCAACCGACACTTTCATTCATTTTCATTCAAACACATGTAGAAACATCCAGACATGTAGAAACATTCACACATATATTATAATTCAGAAATTCATTTACAAAGTATCATTGTTTAGTCATTATTCACTATCAGGATCCCAATTATATTTTAAAACCCCCACTAATTGTATGGTTGTTGCCCATTCTTCTACTACTTCATTTAATTCTCCCATCGTATAGGGAGTATGTACATTTGGTAAGTCCTTTCCTGTATTGGGGTCCATTTTAAACACCTGTAAAGAGAATGATGTATATATATAATTAATGAGCTATAAATAAGATTGATATATTTCATATTATCTCTTGTCAGCTATATAATACCTCAACAATACAACCGATGTCCATTGCGGCATTTTTGACAAGTATGTGCATATATCGCATGACATAGTATCCACATGCCCATCCGTTGTCTTGTGTAGCACACTATAAATTCAAACATACAAAATATTAAAAAATACAACTAATTAAGCATTGTTCACATAAATAATATATACATATATTGCAGTAGGGAACTTACTTTCACGTTCTTCCAAATTATTGGATGGTTCTTTTTCGTGGGGATGTTTCCTCCAACCTTTTTGTACTCCTCCAAACCCCTACATGTTAATGTAACACAGAACATTGCAATTAAATAGTAATGTAATAACATATGTTAACGGATATGAAAAATGAAATATTTCTCACCGAAATATTGCCATTTTCATTTTGTGTCCAAATCTTGTATTCAATTTACACCCCTTAGGATCTAGATAATACACAGTGAACGTCTCGGGGGCAATAACCAATAACTCCCAATGCTTACCACTAGAGGAAAAAAAGTTATAAATTAATAACTCAAAATTTACAATAAAATGTAATTTTCTTCAGTCCAAATTATAATAAGCAAAGTAAACTTACTCTACATTGAATGGAGACATTATCACCGTCTTCTTTTTTTCAGCAAAAATTGAAAAAGCCTCACAGCAGTATTGTTGAACTGATGTAGGGTCTTTAGCTACTAGACTAATCAAGGATGGAATAAAAAACCCTACATGTTCGAATCCAAAATCTGCACATATGTTGTCTAAGTAGCTGCAAAATATGTATTAATTACGCATGCATTAAGAAATAAGAAACCAGATCACCAGATCATACACAAGGTATATGGATGTATAAAGAATATCTCACCTTATCCATAGCTCTATCACAGATGTATTTAGCCAATCATTTCGAAACATCTCCAAAATATCTTGTATAAATATTTTTGTTTCGTATGACTGACCTGTAGAATCTGAATCAGAAGAAACAATTATAGGGGAGTATATATCATGTTCCCCTAACCATACTGCCATACCCCTACAGTTAGGACCTAACGGGACAGGTAGGTCCTGTGGAACCCAACTAGGTAATGCAGGAGGTGGAAGTGGAGGCCTAGATGTTGTGGGTGTCTTCTTTTTAACCTGTATATATATATAATAATTTCAGATCAACTGTCAGCATATACAAACACTAACAATTGAACGTAATGTAAATTTACCACACCTTTTCAGTAAATAAGACATACGCTTTTTCCCACAATATCACTCCGCCTACTGCCTCACCAAGCGTTTCACAATCTGGGTGGGCATATGGCAGTTGAATTTCCTCAAATTGGGGGAATACATGTACCGGGCTCACCCGAATACAACTAGCTGGTACTGGAGACCCGTGACACGTTTCCCCTGGTAGGGATGGGTAAGCCGACGCCTCTGCCACGACATATTCTTTACTTTTTAGACGGCATGACTTCAACCCCTACAAATTTTTGTGTAAAGAATGTTATATACATATATACATATCATCTTTTTTGAAACGACTACACTGTCATATATACGTATCATCTTGAATTAAAAAACTAGTTACTATGTCATAAAAATACTTACAGTGGATGTGCTAGGTGGTGGGTCTACAGGATTACTCCCAACCTCTACAGTAGGAGTAGGAGTAGAGGCTACAGTAGGTATTGTCTGGTAAGTGGCAGTCTGAGATGCCTGCCACTTTTGCATTGCTTCTTCGAGTTTCCTGTCAAATAGCTTATCCACCTATACATGGATAAAAGAAACGTCAAATTCTAATTTTTGAATTCTCTTTTACAATAACATCTACAAGGGAAAAATATGTTACCTCTTCTTGTGAAAGTCCCGCTTTTGGGACATGTTTGCGTTGGGATGGCCCAAAATAAGCTTTGATGCCCACACCAGCGCCTGCAGCCCTAACACGTCCAGGATGCTCTGGGTTACCCAGAGAAACTGTCAATTCATCCCTTGTGCCCTCAGGGATGAACTTTCCTTGTTTCCTCAGCTCGTGCAGCTCCCGCTAATCGCCAAAACAAAAATTTGTACTTAAGTAAACAACACAAATAATCAATATTCGAATGATTGTTGTAAGAGTTGTATTTTACCATTTTTTCAGCCGCCTCAACAGTTGCGGCCTTAGTTAATTCTCCCTTCTTATTTTGCCTCCCATCTATCCATATATCATGGCGAGGCAGAGGTGTGCTACCTATGGTAGAGGACTCTTGAGTATCAGAAGACTGAGCAGCAGCAGCCTCAGCCTGTAGTCTTTGGCGAACGCCTGCATATCCTCTTGGACCCATTGTGTGGTCGTGCACATTCATTGCACGCCTTGATCTTTGTGCATCACTGAGGGCCTAGTTAGAATGCACATTAATTATTTGGTTAGTAACACTAAATGTTAATCTTGAATAAGTGAATACAACATATATCAATTAGTGAGATTGAGACTGACGCCTAATACCTTGAATTCATCAGTTTATCTTGAAGCGACAAACGCGTCCCATTCTTCTTTGTCCAGGAAGTTCCACTGTTCAGTGGCTGTCTTCTTCCTCTTCTCGGCTTAGTTTATGTATTCTCTGGTGAGATTTGTCCTATAGTTCCTTAGGACTCTCCCACAGCGTTGCATCACGCCTTTACGATGCAACTTTTCATCCAATGCAAATATACTCTGCAAAATAGAATTGCTATTAACTAGTATCCAAAAATTTAGTAATCTACAAAATAGAATTGCAAATTAATAATAAATCACGCATAAATCCCTCCATATTGTGTCTTTCTTCTCCTTAGAAACGTTATGCCAAGAATCTAAGCGACAACCATAATGGCTACGAGTAACATATCCAAGATATGAAATAAATGAATTGCGATTCACACCACATGCATTTCCTGCATTATCAAAATCCACAACAAGTTTGGGTCCATTGCCCTTTTGCGCAATTAACTTCTTCATCATAGTGATGCCCCTTCTCTTGTCAACTTTTTGTTGTTGTTGATCAAGTGCCTCAAGTGCTGCAGATGGTACCTGTGCATCATCAACCTAAAATTTGACAAAATAATTCACATTTAGAAGATATAACTATAAATGGACATATAGATATAAATATATGATATATTTTTAAAACCTACATTGTGAGGCGGCGCATTGATGTCCTCACCCTCACGGTAGTCATCAAGACGGTCATCAGGAGAATGGTCAGCCATCTTCAAATTCACATTGTAAAGTAATTCACATTATAAATTAAGCTCACATTATAAATAAAGAAAATTTCGGCAGCATTTGGACGGGTTTTTAGGCCAACAAATAATGTGTTGTCATTCTTATACTTTAATCATCTACTTATTTAACTTTAGTTATCAACTGTTTAACTTTAATTATCAACTGATTTGATTATATTATATTTATTCATCTACTATTTGTATTCATTTATGTACTGATTTGTATTCATTTATGTACTGATTTATTCATCTACTTATTTGTTTTTATTTATTACTGTTTTAGGAATTATGTAATCATCTACTGATTTATATTAGTTTACCAATTGATTTGTATTTAATGTATTTATTAATCTACTATTTGTATTCATTTATGTACTGGTTTGAGAATTGATTAATCATCACTGATTTATAATTTTATATTAGTTAATCAACTGATTTGTATTTATTCATCTACTTATTTGCATTTATTCATGTACTGTTTTTTATTTAGCTATTTACTCATTTGAATTTATTTATACTGCTTCTGAAATTATGTAAGAATCTACTGATGTAACTTTATTTATCAACTGATTCATATTTACTTTTCCACTTATGTATTTATTCATCTACTTATTTGTTTTTATTTATTACTGTTTTTATTTAGTTATCTATTGATTTGTGTTTATTTAAGTAATAATTTTGATATCTATTGATCGGGGAGTAGCCCGGTTTTGCATTGTAATTTACAGTTATGAATTAATATTGACATTTCTCTTAATTTTGGACTTGTCTCTATGATTACTTCATGAATTATATGTGCATGATCACCATAGGTGATTTCTTAGACCTTAATTTGCTTGAGAGAGGGATTATGTGTTGGATAGGTTGTAGAGATACATAACTTAGACCGCACTTCCAGAGAAGGCCTATGATTGTGAAGGGAATAACCTAGAGAATTCATTAAAGCACCTAAATAATAATTAAATTTCTATGAGAGTTGGGTTTATCTTAAATTAGGTAGTGAATGATGTTGCGAGAGTGGGTAATTCTTGCTACAAGTCTCTTAGTCCAGGGTTGGGAGAGGTAAATATTAATGAAATGATGTTAATTGTAAATTGAACTGGGGTGAAACCATAATTCTAAGGAAGCCATTCCAATTGCGATCACAATCAATAATTTCAATTTTACCTCCTGCAATTTAGTCACTTAATCAACCAATCACTCGTTTTCTCAGGCTTATCTAAGAGATCACAAGCTAAAAGATCACAAGCTATAACTATCTATTACATGACTGAAGTGCATATTACAAGTTCATTTTCGTCATTTGCAATGAATAATGCAAACATGCAGTATTAATCTAGGGGATGAGGAAGAAGGAAGAAGCCGGCGTACCTTGAGGTGAAGCTTACAGTGCCGGAGCAAGGAGAGCAGCTGGAGGTGACGGCAGCGAGAAGAGGAGGACCAGCAAAGGTTGGAACCGGCGGTGACAGCGGCGAGAAGAGGAGGACCAGCAAGGATGGAACCGGCGGCGACGGCGACGACGGCGAGCGGCGGCGAGAGCGTCGACGACGACGACGGCGAGCGGTGTGCGGCAGACGAACGGCAGCACGGGGAGGAACCGGCAACGACGGGGGAAATCGCCAGACCTAGCGCGCACGGAAATGAAACAGAGACGATGGGGAAACATTCTATTCACACGGCTATTAAGTTGACAATATGTGTCGGTTATTTAAAAAAATCGACAACTAAACTAACAGTGTCGGCTCTTTGAAGAAAACCGACAACTATACTACATAATATTCGTCGGTTCATAAATAAAAGACAACCGACAACTATTCCTGTCTCGCGCATACCCTTTAGTAGTCGGTTATTTATTAAAGAACCGACAACATATGTCAAATTTTGGAGACAATTTTTTCGCTGGAATTTTGGGTTTGGCGGTTGAGTTTATGTGTCGGTTGTTTATTAAATAACTGACAATTATTGAAAGCGGTACCCGTGTCTGGTCGACCTTCACATATTGGATGTCGGTTTCTGTTAAAAACCGACATATTAGGGTTTATGTGTCGGTTTTTGTATACAACCGACACCTTGAAAACCGGCTTTATAAGCCATTTCTGTAGCAGTGAAAGGAAATGGAAATTACAATTACCACTTTTAAGCACAAGGCTTGATTTGCCTATATCAAGCGTATGATCTCCCAGCCAATGAGTATTGAAGTGTAGGTTTAGTGGATAGGAGATGCTAGCCTATAGGACACAAATTTGGAGCAAGGAAAAGAATAGCCAATGCTAGTATTGCTCAATTTCTCAAAACAGATTGCCAATTGCAAGTGTGTAAGCTCAAGTATGGCACAAGTGTGTGTTGGAGTGTCCTAAGGCTTGTCCTATATATAGGAATGACCTACAAGTGCTTAAGGACGTTCTAGACACTTTCTAGGAGGTTCTAAGTGCTTAATAAGGCATTAGGTACACTTTAGTTGCTTTAGCAATGACTAGTTAATTAACTTTGAAAATTGCAGACAGAACACATCTCGGTCGAAGAATTGTCGACCGAGGGTCCTTCTCGGTCGAGGACTTGTCGACCGAGGGACTGTCTGGAGCAAGTGTATATAATGTTCATCTCCAACTGCCAACTACCCTGTCTGCTGTGTCTAATGGCTACCTGGGTCTTTCTCGGTCGAAGAGTTTGTTGACCTAGAGTGTCTCGGTCGAGAATTTTGTCGACCAAGATTGACCCTGTTTCAATGTTTTAAACTAAGTAATAAGTGCGTGTATGAGTGTGCAATTGTGACACTATTGTAGGGGATGACCTATCTAAATGTTGTAAATGGCTAGGGAAGATATTACACTTGATTTACATGATGTCTAAGTACTTGTACATTATATACTTGTACAAGTTTTATAATTGATTATATTCATGAAATTAAGGCATTTTTGAAGCATATAGATCTTCCAAGTATTTGTTATCCACCTTATTCCTGCAACACTCAAGTAGCACGTTAGATCGACAAGAATGAAATGTTTGTCATTATCAAAACAAAGGGATTTAAATGATGTCCATTTAGCCAACAAAGCCAATAAGCATATACTATTCAATTGTGACGCAGTTGAACCCAACATTAAGTTAGTGACAATTGTCTTGTATTATTAAAATATTATTACATATTCCAGTTACATATTGCACATATTTTGTTTTCAGGAAGCACTATGATATCATTAGGCTAAAACATCCTCATAAGACCTTAAAGGAGGTACAAAGAATACACAATGACTCATTTGATGGATGGTTTAAGGAACATGTAAGTTAATTTGTCATAATTAAATTTTTTATGATTCATTATTAAATACTAAAAAACTTTTCTTGTGTTAGATTGAGACACTCCTAAGAGCAGAGATGATGTATGATAGAATCAAGTTTCTTTCTCAAGGTCCACATCAAATGGCCATTAAGCACAAGGGATACATTGTCAATGGTCACAGATTCCATACCCAAGCAAAAGATCGACATCTAACAACACAAAATAATGGATCTTTCTGGTAGCTAAGACTGAATGTTATGCTAAAACCACTGATCGCAATCCAATTACTAGAGATGTTACCTACTATGGTGTTTTGAAGGATGTTATTGTGTTCAATTATTATGAACACACTACTACAGAAATAGCATTCAGTGTCGCTTTTCTGGGTGTCGGTTATTAAGGAACACAGATGCCTTATATTAAAGGCGTCGGTTATTTAGAAGAACCGACGTCTATATTCAAAGACCAGCCAAACACGGGTACCGCTTTGTATACAGCGTCGGTTGTTTATAAAAAACCGACGCATCATGTCATCCAATTTTCGAGCGAAAAAATAATGTCACTTTCGGCGTCGAGTCTGTAGTTAAAACACCGACGCTTATGTGCGATGGAAATTTGCGCGAAAAGTGTCCTTTTCCGCGTCGGTCCTCCTTTAATAATCGACGCTGAAGGTGGTTCCCGCCAAACATTTTCACGAAAATATCGTCCAAATGGACGTCGGATGTTGCGAACGACCGACGATAAAGATGTTTAGGCGTCGGTTTTTGTAAACAACCGACGCTATTTGGGAACTTCATAACCTTCGATCGCCCGACTCTTCCCCTTTCTTATGTTTCATTGCTACCCTATTTCCCTATTGCGGCGATTTCTCCGGCGATTTCTCTGCTGCTGCTACTAGTTTTTCTCCGACGCTTCTCTCCGGCGCTTCTCTCCGGTGCCCCATCTCCGGCGTCCCCTCTCCGGCGCACCTCTCCGACGCGTTTCTTCTCTAGCACCCCTGCTGCCTGCCCTGCTGCTCCAACCTCCTGCGCCGCCGCCACGCCTGACAACCGGCGCCGCCGCAACGCCTGGTGCCCACCTGCCTGCCACGCCTGAGAACCGGCGCCGCCGTACCCCCTTCTCCTTCTCCTCCCCCTGGCCGCTGCCTGCCTGCCGCCGCCTGGCCGCCTGCCTGCCTGCTGCGGCTGACGCTCCTGCTCGTCGGAGTCACTGCCGCTGGTTCTGGAGCTCGTCGGCCGCCACCCACGTACTCAACCAGCTCGACCTCACCCTACTCTTCTTGCCCAGGTACCTGCAGACCTACCCAGGCGCGAAATTGGTTCTTTATGTGCTGACCTAATCTGCTTGCACGAAATTGGCTCCCTACTCTGCTTGCTTAATGTGCCTAATCTGCTTTAAGTGGTCCTAATATCATAACATGATAGTTTTATAATCATGGCTAAACATAATATGAACTAGATCTTTTTATGTCATTAAATCAATGAACTTAGGAATTGGGGGTTCAAGAATAACCCTAATGATAATAGGATAATAAGTAAACCTAAACTCTAGATTAGGACTTGAGTATATACATGCAAATTATATAAGTGATAGATGTTGGATGTTTGTCAAGGTTTCTTGAAGATTGAATAAGTGATAGATGCTGGATGTTTATTTATTTCATTAAAATTATAAAGTCCTTATGATTATCACATTAAGTAAATCATGATATTCTGAACCCTAGGTTACATAGATTGAAAGGTAACACACTTTGTCCTAAGTTGCTAATTTTTATTCTAATATGAACTCTAGTCTCATCTATCCATGTTGCCTATAGTTTATAACATTGCATTGTGAATTATTGCATGTTTGAAACTATGAAATTCTTGATTTATTAGATGATATTCAAGAAAACCCTAGTTTGATGAGCATGTTGTTAATCATGTTAATTATGATTCTTCTATATATTCTGATGTCATTATATAATTATGTGATCCCAACATATTAAATTGAATTAGAATGATTTCATGAATTATAGGGTTTATATAAGAATGACAACACATGTATTTGTTGGCCTAGAAACCCGTCCAAGATTTACTCAGTAGGAGTAAATCTTGGATAGTCCCCAGTTTGGGACTGTTCTTGAACACCTAATCTCACTTAGGATGTAAGTGTATAATGTGTATTGGGTTTTCGAGAAAATTTCGGTAGCATTTCCCCGTTTGTTCTCTAATTACATATGTACTTAGAGAACAATGGGGAAATGCTGCCGAAATTTTCTTGAAAACCAAATACACATTATACACTTACTAGTGAGATTAGGTGTTCAAGGATGGGATAGGTGGTACACATTTATTATATATAAGATTGACATCAAATGTGTTTGTTGGCCTAGAAACTCGTCCAAGATTGACTAATATATACTTGTTTAAAACGTTAACTGATGTTATACAACTTTTTCTGAAAATATATAACATCGTTATATGTACTTACACTTTGTTAATACTAATATTGTGCAGTCTCTGTCTTCCCATAACAATGACTATGAATTGGGCCTTTATGTCAATGTTAACGTTCCCTATTGAAGAACAATTGGACATCATCCTAGATGATCGTTCCTTAAACCAATTGGTCATACCCAAACATTGGCATTTTCTAAAAGGAAGACACTACATGCCTGGTAAAGTGACCCTAACTTTTGGAAATTATTCACATGTAATCGAGGTTGAGTATGATATGGCGGGAAATCTTGTATCAAAATCCGGTTGGCGTGATTGGATTGGAGAGATGTATCTGGTCCGTTGGAATAGGCTTTTTCTCCGTCCAGTTGGCGATAATTCCATCAAAGTTTGGATAACCAACAACAACTGCGAGACCCCCGATCATCTTCTGTGGTATGAGTGCACGGCGTCGGATATCATCTATGAGGAATCTGAATCTGAGGCGTGATTGGATTGGAGAGCTTCGTGACACAGCTTCATCATCAAAAAGAAGTTACTGATGCATGCGGGACCATGTTGGTGTAGTATTTAGTTGTCTATCTATCTAGACTTGTCTGTATTAATAGTTTTTTTAATTATGCGCATGTTTAGGGGTACACCAACCCCTTTGTTTAGTTATTGTTATAACTAAAGTGTGTGTTCCCATGAATGGAACTGTAAGTTGCTACATGAATGCTTATAACTGAAGTGTGTGTTCCCATGAATGTTCCCATTTACATGATTACACTACTATTTTCTCATATTGTCTTGCCTCAAAAAAAAATTCTTTTATTGTTTAGTCTATTTTAATACGACATACTTGCTTATATCTTTCTTAATGATGAATTGTAATACGACATACTTGCTTATATACTTGTTTCCTAATATATACTTGCTTTCCTAATATATACTTGCTTTCTCTGATCATAGAATGGATAGATCATGGATGTCCATTCGTAATTGTTGCACCCCAGAGTTTATATCTGGTCTTGATCAGTTTATTAGATTTGCCGAGGAACATAGGAAAAAACCTACAGATAGGTTCTACTATCCATGTAGGCATTGCGGTAACAACTTGAAAGTCAACACTGGTGAGGAAATCAAAAGTCATGTCATGTGCAACGGGATTGTACAAGGCTATACAGAATGGCACTGGAATGGAGAGATTTCAAAATCGAAACCAGTAGATGTCAATAGCAGTGCTTGGGTGGAAGAAGAAATTGCCTCCGATGACGTAAATGTGAACGAACCAGTTGCAGCAGACATTGTTGATGCGATGCTGGATAGTTGTAGGGTAGAGCACACCGATCCACCTCCTATCTTTACAAACATTGTGCATGATGCTGAGATACCGTTATACACAGGTTGTGCTAAGTTTACGAAGCTTAGCGCTGTGCTGAGATTGTATAAGTTGAAAGCTAACAATAGATGGAGCGACAAAAGCTTCACTGAATTGTTGACTTTGTTAAAAGAAATTCTTCCTGAAGGAAACGAGCTGCCAATCTCAACATACCAGGTAAAAAAAATGTTGTGCCCAATGGGAATGGAGGCCAAAAAGATACACGCATGCCCGAATGATTGTGAATTATTTCAAAAGGACTATGTAGATTTGAAAGATTGTCCAAAATGTGGTGCGTCACGATATAAATTGATGACTTCGGGGGAGTCCAAAACTGGTTCTCCTGCCAAGGTGTTGTGGTATCTACCTATAACATCACGGTTTCAACACTTGTTTGCAAATCCGAAAGATGCGAAGAATTTGAGGTGGCATGCATATGTTAAGAAAAATAATGATGGGATCCTACGACATGTGTCTGATTCCCCACAGTGGAAGAAGATTGATGTATTGTTCCCTGAATTTGGTGAAGAAGTCAGGAATCTAAGACTTGGGCTTTGTACAGACGGGATGAATCCGTACGGGACATTGAGCAGCCAACATAGCACTTGGCCAGTCATGCTTGTTATATACAATCTTCCTCCCTGGCTGTGTATGAAAAATAAGTACGTTATGTTGTCATTGTTGATATCGGGCCCTAAACAACCCGGAAATGATATCGATGTTTATCTTGAACCTTTGATTGATGACTTAAAGAAACTTTGGGCTGAAGGTGTGATGACCTATGATGCTTCAGCAAGAGAGACATTTCGTTTGCATGCTATGTTGTTTTGCACTATTAATGACTTTCCGGCATATGGGAATTTGTCTGGATATAGTGTCAAAGGAGCTAAAGCGTGTCCTATATGTGAAGAAAACACTGATTCAATAAGACTAAAATATGGCGGCAAGACTGTATATCTTGGTCATCGAAGGTTTCTTTCAAAATTCCATCCGTATCGTAGGAAGCGCAAAGCATTCAATGGATGGAATGATGAACGGAGTGCACCTAAACCTATACCAGGGGATGTTGTTTATGAAAGAGTAAAAGACATTGTCAATGAATTTGGTAAGAAATCACAATGCAGTATGGCCACACGGAGTGACAATTCTTCATTAAAAAAGAAGTCAATATTTTGGGATCTTCCTTATTGGAGTTCTTTGTCAGTCAGGCATTGTATCGATGTAATGCACGTTGAGAAAAATGTCTGTGATAGCGTCATTGGTACTCTATTAAATATACCAGGTAAGACTAAAGATGGGATAAAATCCAGACTGGACCAACGTGAAATGGGAATAAGGTCAGAATTAACAGAATTACGTGAAATGGGTAATAAAAGAACATACTTACCTCCCGCTTGTTACACGTTGTCTAGAAAGGAGAAGAAAACTTTTTGTGAATGCTTGGTAAATGTTAAGGTGCCACATGGTTACTCATCCAACATCCGTAGATTGGTATCAATGAAAGATCTGAAGTTGATAGGTCTTAAATCTCATGATTGTCACACTCTAATGCAACAAATATTGCCCGTGGCAATTCGATCTATATTGCCGAAGCATGTAAGGTTTGCAATTACCAGACTTTGTTTCTTTTTCAACAGTCTATGCAGCAAAGTTATTGACCCTGATACTCTCGATAATTTGCAAAGAGAAGTGGTTGTTACCCTATGTCAGCTTGAGATGTATTTCCCTCCTTCGTTCTTTGATATCATGGTACATCTTGTTGTCCACTTGACTAGGGAAGTGAAAATCTTGGGACCGGTTTTCTTGCATTGGATGTATCCCTTTGAACGATACATGAGCGTTTTTAAAGGTGATGTTCGAAACCGTTATCGTCCTGAAGGGAGTATTATTGAAGGTTATGTGGCGAGAGAGGTTATGGATTTCTGCAATGACTTTCTCAGTGGTAATGACACTCCTAATAATGACAAGAATATTGAGGAGGGCAAAGGAATTTTGGGATCACGGGTGAAAGTAATCAGCCGTGAGCAGTTGGAACAAGCTCACTTGTATATTTTACATAATATGGACGAAGTGAGTGTTTATATCGAGGAACATACCAATTTCATAAAGAGACAACATCCTCGAGCAAGTTCAATGTGGCTTGCTAGAGAGCATAATAAGACTTTTACTAAGTGGTTTGAAGATAAAGTATTACATCAACTATCTCAAACACCAAATGATATTACAGAAACTATCAAATGTCTCGCCTTTAAACCAAAACTGAATGTTATGTCTTATGAAGGGTTTGACATTAATGGATTCACATATTACACAAAGCGCCAAGATGATAAGAGTGTCGTCCAAAATAGTGGGGTCACTCTTCAAGCGTCAACTATGTACTTTGCAAGTGCAAAGGATAAGAGTCCACGTGAAGCTAAAATGTCATATTACGGTGTCATTGAAGACATTTGGGAGTTTGACTACATAGATTTCAATATTCCGCTCTTTAAATGTCATTGGGTTGATAACACCAAAGGAGTTATAGTGGATGAATTGGGTTTCACTTTGGTGAACTTTGAAATGATTGGCGAGAAGGCTGAACCATTCATATTGGCATCACAGGCAAAACAAATATTCTATATCGATGATCCTGCAAATGATAAATGGTCAGTTGTTCTTCATGGTAAAAGACAGTTCATTGAAGATCCTATAGATGAAGAAGAGTACTATGATAAGTATGATGACTCCAGTCCATTCTCAGTTGGGTTGCCAACTCCACAAAATATTGAAGCTAATGATGACTTATATATGCGCAGAGATCACAATGAAGGATTGTTAATTGATAAAAGATCACAATTTTAGAGACATGTATGTTTATAGAAATGGTAAATGTTTTCCTTTTTCTAATTTATACAAATGCTAAATGTTTTCCTTTTTCTAGTTGATACAAATGCTAAATGTTTGCCTTTTTAATGACATTTTCAGATGGCTGACCATGATGAGAATGATGTTCATGATGAGCATGAAGTCCATGATGAGCATGTTGTCCATGACGAGCATGGCGAGGATACCAATGTAAGTTCTAAAAACATATCCTGTATTTCTATAAAATTCATTATCTACTAGTTATGTCATATATCCTATATTTCTATATTGGCCTAATTCAGTGTGTTTATTTTTGTCAAATTTTAGGTTGATGATGCACAGGTACCCACTGAAGCAATTGAGCAACTTGATGCGTGGAGGCGGCTGCAAAAATGGTAAAATACAACTCTTAGAGCAATAGTTTGAATATTGATTATTTGTGGTGTTAACTTACCAATTTCTATTTATCGTGATTAGCGGGAGCTGCACGAGCAGAGGAAACAAGGCACGTTCATCCCTCAGGGCACAAGGGATGAATTTTTGCGGCATTGCGGTAACAACTTGAAGCTAAATGTTTGCTTTTTTAATACAAATGCTAATTTAGTGTGTTTATTTTTGTCAAATTTTAGGTTGATGATGCACATGTACCCACTGAAGCACCGGAGCAACTTGATGCACGGAGAGGACATTCCAACTCGAGATATCGTCTACCGTTTCCTCCTCCTCCGTAGTAATATCCTCATCTCTAAATGTTTCTCGTAGGATTCTGAACCCCTCCCTTCCCTCTACTACATCGAAGCCATGCCGCAGTTGAACCCTTTCGCCGAGCCCTACCCGGCCAAGCAGGCGTCGCCTGAAGCACCACCGTCGTCGTCGTCTCCACCTCCATCGCAACTTGCTGTGCTAGTCCTGACAGTTTATCACCCCACATGCCTTCCTCCCAGTTCCTGCCGCTAGACGACCACACAATGCATCCAAGAGGATTGCAGGCGTTCGCCAAAGACTATAGGCTAAGTTAACTCAATAGTTAACTCAGCCTATAGTCTTTGGCGAACACCTGCATATCCTCTTGGATCCATTGTGTGGTTGTCTAGCGGCAGGAACTGGGGATGAAGGCATGTGGGGTCATAAACTGTAAGATATAATTGGGATGTTGATAGTGATGATGAATTTTGTAAATCTGAATGTTAAAACATGTATTTGAATGATTCTATATGTGTGAACGTGACAATTGAATTGATGTCTGAATGTATCTACTTGTGTGAATCTTTTTATGTTAATTTTGCAGGTTTGTGGCCTGTTTGTAGGCTGATATCAATGGATGTCGTAAACCTGCAGTTCAGAAAACTGAACTGCAGGTTCTCATCCTGCTGACCAGCCACAGCAAGCCTGCAAACAGATTTATATAAGGCGTCGGTTATTTACAGATAACCGTCAGAATAGACTTACAGCGTCGGTTTTTGTTGAACACCGACGCCAAAAGTGTTCGCGCTACAGGAAATGGGAGTCATCTAGGACACTTTTCTGCGTCGGTTTTTTAGTATATAACCGACGCAGAAAGCGTCCTAGATGACGCCGTTTTCTGTGGCGCGAACCCTTTTGGAGTCAGTGTTTTATAATACACCGACGCCTGGATGTTAAATAGGCGTCGGTGTTTTAACCGACGCTGAAGTGTCCAACCTTTTAGCGGCGCCCACATAGGCGTCGTTCAGAAACCGACGCCAAAGGGGGTTAAACAGCCGACACTAAAAGGAACTTCTGTAGTAGTGACACTTTAAGGTGACATTATTTAAGTGTGATTGGGTGGACATCTACTCCAAGAGGACAATCAAGCATGATGAACATGAGTTGACTCTTGTTAATTTGAGATGACTTCAATCAACTAGAGAACTATATGTAGTGGCATCTAAAGTTGGACAATTATTTTATGTAGAACATGTCACTCCAAAAGGGTGGCATTTTGCTGTAAAGATTCCCCCCCGAGATACGTTCAAGATGGAAGATCCATCTTGTAGTGAGATCGTCAAAGCTTATGTGCAAGGTGAACCTAGAGATGGGCCATCAATGACAACAGAGGATGAAAATGCAGACTGTGACATAGTTAGATTGGATATGGAAGGAATTAAGATAGTTCAACAATTGAGAAAGACCAATCCCAAATTCAGCAGGATGATGAAAGTGCATATTAATGTGATGAGGATGACAATTTTGAATGAGAAAATTACAAAGTAGCAACCAATGTTTATTTTAGTTTGTCGTTATTATTTGACTTATATATACATGTTTTGTTGGCATGAAGTTTCCTATGTCTGAAATGTATCTGACATCACATGCTTCTATGTGTGTTGGATTATCTCACATACTCTCGAGAGAGAAGGTTATATGATCAGCTCCTTCGATGTATTGCAACCTAGCCAAAGTGGTATCCAAAAGTAATATCTAAACTAGTATGTTCTGCTTAAATTCTGATGTCAAACTTACTAACAATGATGATCACCTTTTGCCTTGCCTTAATGTAGGTATATACAATCAGAGTTTCATTTTTATGCAATCCTCTTCACTAACACTTCTGCTAGCTCTGTTGTTACTGATATGTTGACAATCCTCTTCACTAGCACTCCTCTTCACAAATACTACACTTTTGTTTCACAGAGGAAGTGTATAACTAACAAGACAAGCAGAAAATTTCAAAAGGTTAGCCACACAACAGGATCCAATTCATTTTCTTGTCTGAAACATGATGTAAGTTAGTCAATATTGTGATCCAATTGGACAATTTGGAGACATCCACTTAAATGATGTTAGCAATAACCTTGTTTGAATGATACAATTGGATAAGGAAACAAGCGGGGAAGTTGATCCCATTGAGTTTTTTGGGAAAACTCATTGTAAAAAATATGGGAGCGTAGTTGATATTGAATCCACCAAAATTTTAGTACAAGGATTCCTATCCTATAGTATTATGTTACATTTACTACATGGAAACATTTATATGTTTGGTATGAAATTAATCTCCTATGTTCTGTTGTGTGTAGGAAAAAAATTCTGTTGTAGGTGATGAGCTGTGAAGAAACCAACCTCATGTTACTTTAGCTGAAATTTATAGGCAGGTTATGGGAGAAGAGAGACCAGGATATGTTCGTGGTTATGGACTTGGACCATCACCTTATGATATCTGGGGCAAGAATCGTAAATCCTGAGAAGGTTAAAGCTATAGTTGTGTTTCTTTGGTCCACTTTTTTATTAGTACATAACGATCCAGATACTATTGTTTCATGTCCATTGTCGTAGACAATGTTGACAAATGACAATCCTATTTTGCTTTTAGCTATGAGCAGTGTCTTACCTTCTTGTGTGTGACATTTACACAACATATTTTGTTTTGACCTGCTGAATGTGAATGTCTTTTTTTGCTTCCTAAGTATTTCTCACATGTTGCATGATAGCTTACTAAGTCAATATTTCTCTGAAGAATTGTGCATTTTGTGCCTTCCACAACAAACACCATGTCACTATGTAAAAGGCCAATTTTTAGAGATCAGAGGCCATTCTTGAGAGCTAAGATTGTCAGCTCATCTCTTGTGAAAGGCTTCTGCTCAGCTCTTGTGAATGGCCTTTAATCTCCAAGAACAGAGTTGTTGTTAGGACTCAAAGATGGGATCCCTCTCCCTGGAACTGGTCTTACATGCAATCCAACAAAATGGTGCATGCTTACATGTTCTTAATGTATTGCAGCCTAGCCAACATTGGTTTCCAGTTTTGCTTTGGGTTGGTTTAAGGATTCCTGGATAAGGTATATTTCACTACTTCACTTTGCTTTTTTTTTTTTCAGTTGAAGGGGATAGTGAATCTGTTATGGAAACTCTTCTTTCTTATCAGGGGATAGTGAATCTATTCTTGGTGGCCATGTTAGTATAGATTTGAAGACTTGAAGCCTCCTTCTGATCTACATAGTCAACTTGCATGTTTTGCTGTTAGTTGTTTATTACATGTGGTGGTTGCCATGACAGGTGATGGTGTCAATGATGCATCTTCTCTAAAAATGGCAGACATTGGTATTGCCATGGGAATTGTTGGAACTGAGGTAAGTATATTTGCTATATGTCAATTTGTATATCTATCTTCTTGTCTTTTAGTAATTATTATCGATAATGATTGTTTCTTCTCTTTTTACGTGTCAGTCCATATTACCAAGGAGGCTTCAGACATGGTTCTTGCTGATGATAACTTCAATACAATAGTTATTACAGTTGGTGAAGGGATATCTATCTATAATAACATGAAGGCCTTCACCAAGTTCTACTCTTATTAATCATTATATGCTTTCTTACCTTACTAAAAATCATTCAACTTATTATGTATAGACTATAGCTTTATGAGAACCCTGGACGACATGAGTTTGATAACCATCTTTTGCTTTTTACATAATTATCAAGATTGTCAACTTTGCACCCTTTCTATCATGTGCTTAGTTGTGTGCTTAGCTGAATGTCTACATCTTTGCTGCATGGCAAACTCTATTCAGCTGACATAATGTGAATGGTACAATTGAAATTATCACCATTGTCAAACTTATTACGAAAGGTGAGATAGTGGGTTCTTCTGAGGCTTCCCTTCTTGCCAAGATCGACATAAAGCCCTTCTCATATGGACTGGTTGTGCTGTCAGTTTATGACGGTGGATCTGTATTCAGCCCTGAGGTCCTTCACGTTACTAAAGATGACCTTATTGATAAATTTGGAAAATGGTGCTATCTTCCATGATACTATCTTAACAACATGCTAGTGATGTAAGTGTTTTTGCCTTACATCTGCATGTAAGTGATCAACATTTTTTCACTTCATTGCAGAATCCTAGCAAGTTTGCAGTTACTGCTGCTCCTACTGCTACTTCAGGCTATGCAGCTGAACCTGCTGCTTCTGCTGCCAGGGTGGAAGAGAAGAAGGAAGAACCTGCTGAGGAATCTGATGACCATATGGCCATAATGCTATCACTGCAGCTGAGAAGAAGGATGAACCTTCATTGCAGTGTGGCTGATCTACTCCTATAGAAGCTCACAACTACTTGGAATGCTAGAATCGATTTGTATGTTTTTGTAAGAAAATGAGTTTGTATTCTTTTAGGGGGTCTCCAGGTGCAAAATGAGTTGTTATCCAGTTAGTGTTCATGTATATAATATGTACCATATAGTCATATGTGATGTTGTTGTATTCAATACAATGGGCAAGGTAAAATATCCTCCCCATGTAATTGTCATTTTATTATAAATAAAAAGGTTCAATACTTCTGGAATCTGTTCGGCTTCAATTGGCATTCAATTAGAAAACTTGATCATGAACTACAAATTGAATGACTAAAATCCATAAAAAATTAGTAATGTAGAACTAGTATGTCATTAATGGCTTTTTTCATAAGACACTACATTCAATCAAAACCGTTTTATACAACAACATTATATAAAATAGTGGCAATTGTATAAAAGCTAAATGATGGATAGTGGCTTTTCTATAAATGCCAAATGATGATTTAGTGGCCTTTATGTGGCATTTATTCGAAGCCACTAAAGACAAACCTTTAGTGGATTTTACAACTTAAGCCACTATCTTCCTAGTGGCATTGTCGCTAGAGGTATTTTTTTAGATGTCAACAAATGCCGCTAAACTTGTTTACTGGCTTTTTTTTAGTGGTATTTCTGAAAGGCCACTAGTGAGTATGTTTGTTGTAGTGTTCACCTCACTTGGGTGTATAGTCCTTACCTCACTTGAGGATATTGACCACACAATACTTCAGTGTATTGGCCATCACATGTTCTAGGGTATCAACCACCTTACCACTTTTTTCCTCTAATGTATTGGGTTACAATCACTATATTGTTCTAGAGGTGTGTGCTGACCATATTGGGCAAGCGGTGTGTTCTTCCACCATATCGGGCAAGAGGTGTGTGCTTACACCATATCAATCAATAGGTGTGTGCTTTCGCCATATCGGGCAAAAGGTGTGTGCTTCCGCCATATCGGGCAAGAGGTGTTTCAACCCAACATCGGTTTGTTCCATGATGATGTCATCATCAAGCTCTAAAATTTCATCCCTTACTATTCTAGTTCATGGAAAATAGTCCTATGCAACTATTAGAACTCATAGATCCATCAATCATTCAAGGAAAATTGAAATTGAAAGTAGATCAACTAGTATAGCAAGATTGAAGGTGAATAATAACATAATTTAGTTCAAGTTATATAACCTGCCTCAAGAACAAGTTCAAAGATCCAAGCTCAAAAGCTTCATGTTCCCAATGTTGAAGATGACTTATCAAGAGTCCAAGAATCGTTCACAACTCCTCCATATGCAAAGAATCACCGTAGTTAAAAACTTGGTGAAGAAGAAAAAAAGGAATAATGATAACCCAAGAATCATGCTTAAACCAAGGTTGCAGATGACCATGGATTCACCTTAAGCTTGAATCTTGAGCTCTTCCTTGCTCCTTAACTTCTATGGCCAATATCCAAGAGAAAAAGAGTTGTAAAATTTGAAAAGTTTTACTAGTAGGTGAAAGGAGAGGAATATATAGTTGAGCTTCATGAGAGAGAGTGTATAAGAGGTGTCATCACCTTATACTACTAGGTGACAAAAAGAGCAACAACTGATAAGGTTGGATGTGCTGTGAGTCTTTTGGTGATAGAGTCCTAGAGTCTTACCTGTACACTCAAATATTTGGGGTTGTTCTCGATGTGTTTTGTGGGTATGATATCGATATGTAGTTTTTGGCTTGTATGTCATTATTGTATAGCCATGGTAGATGTACATGTATGTATTTGTGAAACAAGTTCCTTATGTAACAAGTTGATGATAGGAATGTTTGAGAACATTGATGTAAGCACCTTGTCATATATGCTATGTGATACATGTGTCATGTTATGTAAAAGTTTTCAACTTATGGGGCTTTGTGCATTCAGTTTTAATTTTATGTGTTTTCTGGTAATCTACATGTTTAATGTTGTTTCTGCACTTGGGTTTGAGTAATCTCATCTTTGTGTGGTGTGAGGCGTCACATAAATAGAATTATAGAGAGGTTGAATATTGAAATGCGCTCTATATGGATAATTCTAATCAAGAAAGGAGATATAATTTAGTGAAATATGATATCATCATAATGTGTTGGTCATTCCTGTTGGTATGTATGCCCTGAGAGCCAATCATGGGATGATTGGTGGGATACATTAAGATTGATTTGATAAACATAAAAGGCAAGCTTCCAATTCTTTCTAGTTTAGTCATATGAGATAGTGATAGAACAGATTGAATGCCTAGAGAATGACAATACTCAATGACGTATGCTTTCAGGTTCAGGACCTGAATGATGAGATCATATGGATGCTAAGAGTTTGTACATTCTTGTTATGTCCCTAGTTAGATGTCATTATGGAAGGTAAATAGACAACAATGACACACAAGACTAGATTGTGGTGTTGGTTGATGATAGAATGTCATTAGTCATGATATAGAGCTATCAAACCAAACACATAGGTACTTGTTAGAGAACAAGTGTATCGGACAGACCCACCGTAAGTTTGACACATGGAACCATGACATGGTTGTCACAGTCAGTACTCACAATGATGGTGGTGAGTGTGATTCTTTGACCTACAATCACTACACTCAACACATGTCGTTGGGCACACTTTGACATCATCAAACGCAGTCCTGAAACATGCGTTGTTATAAAGGTGATGATTGGGTGGCTTTGATACATGGGGCTTTTGAGGGGTGAGTGACAGATATGGGATTTTTCCCTCCTGAGGGAGAATGATATCCATGGCCACTTGATGAGTAGGATTGAGAAAGGTGTGCATGCATGTGTGAATCAGTATGTGATATTGATGTCATACATATATCTTCCAATCTACTCTGAGACTAAGAAAATGAATGAACATTGACAAGATGACTGTTCCATGCCTCGAGTTCATTCGGGATATCAGTGACAAAGGAATTATACATTCACTGTAACACCATTCACGAATTGTAGGATTGAAAGTTGTTCTCTAACTTTCTATTTCACTTGGGTAGCACTGATGTGTGACTAGGCACCGCTCTTTTCTTGTGAAGTCATAAGTGTTATGGACTTTCACTGTCGACGTGAAATGGACCTGCAGTGTCAAACACATAGGATTTAACCTGGAAGAGGAGGTTTGTCCACAGACGATGCTTAGATTGATTACTAAAGGAGTTTAGCAGTTGAATTAAACACTCAATCAATTGAAAGATCAATATCATAATGTTCAAGGTGTTGGACTGATTGATTAGAGTACCAGATTGATTGAAACTGCAATTGACTGATTCTACACAATCTACACTCCCAACCGATCGGCTCATGTGATGAACCAATCGGCTCAGCTTGGTGAACTGGTCGGCTCAGGTGGTGAGTCGATCGGCTCATGGATAGGGGGAAATGATTTCTTCAAGTGTTCAAACGACCAGTTCAACTGGTGCAACCGAGCAAGTTGGGAAAGTCAGGTTGGTGAGAAATTTGTTTTCGTTTCACTTGCCCAATTTGATTGGAGCAAGGATTGGTATTTGATACCAATTAGAAATAAAAGATGGAAAGTCAATCAGGAACTGACCAGGACCACGAACCGACCGGTTCAGAAGTGAACCAACCGGTTGAGGTGTCCCAACCAGTTGAGGTGTCCCAACCGATCAGTTGAGGTGTCAACCGACCAGCTCAGGTCCCCAACATACTATTTCAGAAATGAAACGATCGGTTCAGGTTGCACATTTGGTTGTTTTTTTGGAAAATCTCAAACCCTTCTACTCCTGCTTTAGTCCCACATTGCCCGGGAGAGAGAACCCTGTCCCATGACCCTCCTATATATAGGGGTATTGGGGGCTTCTCAAAGTAAAACTCAGTGCAACCAGTTGCTCTGTAAAGTTGTCGTTCTCTCTGGTTTTGGTAACCGAGAGATCCCGAGCAAGTGCTACCCGATAAGGGAGGCACAACAAGGGAAAGACAACTGCAGAAAGTGACTGGTGGCAGGAGAGTGTGTCAGTGACTAGTACGATGACAGGAGGGTGCAACTCCTTCCAATTCCTTGTGGGACAAGGAGATTGGAGTACCAGGTGGTCCGTGTGGACTACTTCAGAGGCGGGAGAATTCTGTTGCTCGGAGGATAGATGTCAATCCCGACAGTCTCGATGAGACCAAGAGTCGTCAGTCCCGATGCGACTAGGAGCTACACAGACACCGTCCAAGACCGGAGGTGAAGACCACGAAAGCCGCGAGGTATTGTCGCCGAGCAAGCCTCGGGAGAAGGTATGATTCTACAAACCATCCTTTCCTATTGTATAGACGTTGACGCGTTTCCTTGTTCTGGGTTTAGGGAGGAGAAAATTTTTGTTTTCTCTGCCTTCTCTGCCTCCCCTGAAACCCAACAGTGGTATCAGAGCCACGTCAACTGCTCTATACTTTAGGATTATCGATATGATCGATTTTGGTTTGTTGCCTTTATTTATTGCATACGATGCGAATAAAATTGGCTTTATGCATGTCCAATCCTAAATCCACAAATCCCAAATTACATATATGATATGTATTATTAATGCACTCGATATGTGTCTCCCTTAAACGAGTTTTGTGGTGGATGTATAGTGTGGTTATGGCCAATAAACCCTATCCGTGTATGGTTGTATGTGGTTGCTTGCATCTCGGTCTGCGCACCAATTTCCTTTCTCCCATTCCTGATGTAACTCGAAATAATTCAAGATTTCTTTCCTACCTTTGCTCCTCTCAAATGTAACTCGAAGTTTCTCTTTTTACAATGTAAAATAGGATAGAATTTTATTTCCTATTATGTCAATGAACGGAGGACATTCTAACGATAGTTGAGAGGATCGGTTCAAGGCGTGAACCGATCCGTTGACGTTCCAGACGATCGGTTCAAGGAGTGAGCCGATCAGTTGATGACTGGTTCAAGGAGCGAGACGAGTGGGTGGCGGCCATGATGAGATGCACGACGACTAGGCAAACCAATCAGTTGGAGGAGCCAAGCGATCAGCTGGTGGCACCCAGCCGACCGGCCTGATGGCGAGCCGATCAGTCATGTGATGAGTTGATCAAACCCAGAAAGGAAAAGCACAAAGTTCATCTTGTACAGGTTGCATGTGATGTAGACCTAGATGACCGTGATTCCTCTTGGCTCGAGGAATCACATTAGGATGTCCATAATCATCTCTTTTATCGTTTCACATGTTTTCTGTGGTATATAGCATGTATATGATACATACTATGTATTGTGGTGATTGGATATGTATATGTATATAAAAACGAAACCCCTCATTAAATATTAAGTTTTAGATGCCTTCCAAAAGCGACACACGTGAAAAGCTTGATCGACCAAGTGTGGGCACGCCCTATCGTGGTGCACCGTCTATCTCGTGGAAGCGTGAAGGATGGATATGTGGGTCTGCCCTAGCAGGGTGCATATTCATCATGTCTGCTTTGGATCGGACTTAACAAGGTGACCTAGATAGGATCTATCACCTTGAGGCATGGAGATGATCATGGCAAGGAGTTGAATATGACATCTTATCAAGAGTTGCATATGATGCAATTGGCAAAAGTTGCCTACCTGAGAGATCTAAGTTGTGGGTGGCAACCCTAGCTGGTCCATGACTTAGAGGATTTCAAGATCTTGCCTACTAGAAGGTTGTACGCTATAATCTTCCGAATTGATGGTGAGGGCTATCAATTTGAACTAAAATAGTGGGAGTGATAATTAATTAAAGGCCTAATTATATCGTCAACTTTTCAAATCAATCAAATAAGTCAAAAATGAGTTTTTGGAATAAAATTGCATATTTCCTTTTGTAGTACAAATGACAACAAACAACAATCACTTTTCTTTGTGATCGGTCCTTGAAAAATGACAAGCTGAATGGGACCAACTTCCACGACTGGTATAGGACATTGAGAATTGTTCTCACTCAAGAGTGTAAGCTCTATGTCCTAGATACTCCAATTCCAGAGGAACCTGCTCCTAATACACTAAGGACAGAAAGGGATGCTTAGAAGAAGCATTCTGATGATGCCATTGATGCAAATTGCTTGATATTGTGCTCTATGAACCACGAGTTGCAGAGGCAACATGAGAACATGGGTGTCATTGAGATGATTCAACATCTCAGGAACATGTATGAAGATCACGCACGATAAGAGAGATATAATGTCTCAAGGGCACTGTTCAAGTGCGTAATGACAGAAGGAGATCCAGTTGGTCCTCACACACTCAAGATGATTGGGTATGTGGAGAAACTGACAAGACTGGGATTTCCACTGAGCCAAGAGTTAGAAACTGATGTGATACTGCAATCGTTGCCAGAATCCTATAGTCAGTTTGTGACAATCTACAACATGAACAACTTTGATAGGCCACTGTCAGAGTTGTTGGGCATGTTGAGGACAGCCGAGATACAGATGAAGAAGGACAAGCTTAAGTCTGCGATGGTGATCACGAGCAAGAAAGGCAAGTCCAAGTGCAAGGGCAAGGGAAAAGCTAAGAAATGTTCTGATGCTAGCCATGAGTCCAAGTCGTCTTCATCTCTCAAGGCCAAGGGAGGCGTGACCAAGAATAGAAATTGCCACCATTGTCAAAAGCCAGGACATTGGAAAAGGAATTGTCCTCTCTATCTGGAAGAACAAAAGAAGAAGGAGGCGACAAACGTCTCTACTTAAAGGTGTCATGAAAGTAAACTTATAACACTTTTTGAGGTATATGATACCAAGATGTAAAGTGTAAAGTACTCAATAAATGGGGCAAGTGTTGCCGCCATAGATAGGAGTACTTCAGTTTATTTTCATCCTAAAAGGCATGTAATACAGTTATGAACTGCTATTTCATATTTGCCAATAGATAGAAACACTTTGTTTTTGCATATTGTATGACAATGATGGAAATTAATAAAGAGATGTTTCAATTTCTAAAGATATGATCTTTGTGGCAATGCCTTGTTTATCTTGTGGTATTTGATATGCATAAGATAAAATGATACCTAAAAGTTATAGATGACTCAAACAATCAAATTAGCATCAATCATGAGAAATTCATTTCTAGTTTCCATGTGATGGATAAATCTAGACTCTTTTGGTTGGAGAACCAGTAAGAGACATGAATATCTTGAACATGATTAATTAATCTTCACTAAAGGTAGTGAGAGAATGATTATCCTATTAGGTATGATACATGTGATGTATTTACATACCTATTGGAGAAAAGGCTAATACTTCAAATGGTGTTTATAGAAATACCAATATATCTTGAAGTGTTCAAGATTATCATAGATGAAGTGCAAATTTGGTATAGTGTTAATTCTGATGAGATCAATGAATGAAATACTTGGACCAAATGTTTGAGATCCTTATGAGTGATTATGATAGTGTATCATAGTGAACTCATGATTAAGGCATGGTGATATCTAAATCAAGAAGGAATCATACTCTAAGGAGTTAGAGAATGATTATCAAATAATTGAATTCTTCTTAATAAAATAATACCCCACACTAATAAAGGACATTAAGAATCACAAGGAGTTGTAAGTTCTTATATCCTTGACGGATACAACTCGTTTATCTATGTGATGAGTTGTTCATGTGATGAGTCAACTATCTAGATGAATATGAGGAACTGAATTTTGAGTTATGGCTTATGACCATTACATCCTAAATGACATCCATGTGAACCATAAGGTATGACCTTGATGGTAGCACCCATTGGATGAAATCCATAAGTGCAAATGAATCTTAAGTGTTAAGACACATGGATAACATTTTGAGAAGGATGATGCTTGTTGATTGCAACTTAATGACTAAGGCATTTGGCATATGGATACTAAAACCGCATTCCTATGTAGAATAAAACAAGGATGTGTATGTGACACAACCTATAAGGTTTATGAATCCACTAATGCAAATGAAGTCTATAAGTTACAATGGACTAATCAGTGTGATTGATTGAGTACAAGCAACTAAGATTTGGATCTTTACTTTGATGATGTAGTCAAAGGGTTTGACTGATATGTCAAAGATAAAAAAAGGGATCTGTGATTTAGTGGGAGCGTGTTCACATTCCACATGTTGATGTGAAATGGAAATATTCTAGAATGGAAATCCAAAAGTGGAAATTTTCTTTAAGGAAGATAGAGATGTTTCTTATGTGATAGGAATAGAGATCTATAGATATAGTTCTCGAAAACCTCTTGACCTAAAAAGAGAAAGCATACATTGGCAATCTCTACTTAAGGGTTTAGTATGCACAAATTCAGTGGGAGAAAACTTGTCCATGTTACATGGAGTCAGTATCCCAAGGCCAAGTGTCCAATTCTTATGAAGAATGGGAATACTAAGAATAGATATGGATCTATCATGTATGTAATCATCCCATTATCTTCCATGTATCGACATGGCAAGAACAAAATGCATTCATCATCTTGTATGTAGGACATGGTCATATGATGTGCTCATCCTGATAACTCGTATGTAAGGCATGACGAGTGGATGTCTGTCTACTTCCAATAAGAGATACTGGAATACCATGAGAACTTGATAAGTACTTGAGAAGTACTAGTTCTATGGAGATAAGGAAGAGTTCAATGTAAAGAGTTACATTGATGCAAACTTCCGAAAGGACATAAAATTAATCGCAATATATATATATATATATATATATATATATATATATATATATATATATATATAGGATATATAAAAGTGAAAGTTTGTTGATAATTGGAAGTGTTCCAATAAAACCATTTAAAAAGAAATGCCGAGTATCTATGCGTTAGAGAACATCAGTGGATACTATATGGATCTGGAAGTTCATGAGATGAACTTATAGATATTCCGCTTATTGATGACAAGTATGGAATCCTTGATCATGAAATGTGGCTAAAGGTTAGCAAAGGAATACTAGATCACATATTACGACAACTCCATCTCATACGTGTGACGTAAAGTGAAGAGATGAGAGACATGCAATTTAAACTGACTTTGGAAAGGTGTTGCCATTACTCACTATGTTCGCACTAGAGCACACTAACATGTGGGACATGTTTAAAGATCACTATGAATATGATTTAAGGGTGATTGGCTCGCAGTACAAGAGGGAGTCTGTTGGTATGTATGCCCTGAGAGCCAATCATGGGATGATTGGCGGGATACATTAAGATTGATTTGATAAACATCAAAGGCAAGCTTCCAATTCTTTCTGGTTCAGTCATATGAGATAATGATAGAATAGATTGAATGTCTAGAGAATGACAATACTCAATGACGTATGCTTTCAGGTTGAGGACCTGAACGATGAGATCATACGGATGCTAAGAGTTTGTACATTCTTTTTGTGTCCCTAGTCGGATGTCATTATGGAAGGTAAATAGACAACAATGACACAAAAGACTAGATTGTGGTGTTGGTTGATGATAGAATCTCATTAGTCATGATATAGAGATATCAAACCAAACACATAGGTACTTGTTAGAGAACAAGTGTACCGGACAGACCCACCGTGAGTTTGACACATGAAACCATGACATGGTAGAACAGTCAGTACTCACAATGATGGTGGTGAGTGTGATTCATTGACCTGAAATCACAACACTCAACACATGTCGTTGGACACACTTTGACATCATCAAACACAGTCCTGAAACATGGGTTGTTATAAAGGTGATGATTGGGTGGCTTTGACACATGGGGCTTTTGAGGGGTGAGTGATAGATATGGGATTTGTCCCTCCTGATGGAGTATGATATACATGGCCACTTGATGAGTAGGATTGAGAAAGGCGTGCACATATGTGTGAATCAGTATGTGATATTGATGTCATACATATCTCTTCCAATCTACTCTGAGATCAAGAAAGTGAATGAACGTTGACAGGATGACTGTTCCATGCCTCGAGTTCATTCGGGATATCAGTGAAAAAGGAATTATACATTTACTGTAACACCATTCACGGATTGTAGGATTGAAAGTTGTTCTCCAACTTTCTATTTCACTTGGGTAGCACTAATGTGTGACTAGGCACCACTCTTTGCTTGTGAAAACATAAGTGTTATGGACTTTCACTACCAACGTGAAATGGACCTCCAGGGTCACACACATAGGATTTAACCTGGAAGAGGAGTTTTGCTCACAAATGATGTTTAGATTGATTACTAAATGAGTTTAGTAGTTCAATTAAACACTCAATCAATTGATAGCTCAGTATCATAATGTTCAAGGTGTTGGACTGATTGATTAGAGTATCAGATTGATTGAAACTATAATTGACTGATTCTGCACAATCTGCACTCCCAACCGATCGGCTCAGCTTGGTGAACTGGTTGGCTCAGGTGATGAGTCGATCGACTCATGGACAGGGTGAAATGATTGCTTCAAGTGTTGAAACAATCGGTTTAACTGGTGCAACCAAGCAAGTTGGGATATTCAGGTTGGTGAGAAATTTGGTTTCGTTTCACTTGACCAATTTGATTGGAACAAGGATTGGTATTTGATACCAATTCGAAACAAAAGATGGAAAGTCAATCGAGAATTGACCAGGACCACGAACCGACCAGTTCAGAAGTGAACCGACCGATTGAGGTGTCCCAACCGATTAATTGAGGTGTCAACTGACCGGCTCATGTCCCCAACAGACCGTTTTAGAAATGAAACGATCGGTTCAGGTTGCGTAGTTGGTTGTTTTTGTGGAAAATATCGAATCCTTATACTCCTGCTTTAGTCCCGCATTGCTCGAGATAGAGAACCCTGTCCCATGACCCTCCTATATACATGGGTATTTGGGGATTCTCAAAGTACAACTCAGTGAAACCAGTTGCTCTGTAAAGTTGTCGTTCTCTCTGTTTTTGGTAACCGAGAGAGCCCGAGCAAGTGCTACCCGATAAGGGAGGCACATTAAAAGAAAGACAAATGCAGAAAGAGACCGGTGGCAGGAGAGTGTGTCAGTGACTAGTACGCTGATAGGAGGGTGCGACTCCTTCCAATTCCTTGTGGGACAAGGAGATTGGAGTTCCAGGTGGTCTGTGTGGACTACTTCAGAGGCGGCAGATTTCTGCCGCTCGGAGGACAGCTGTCAATCCTGATAGTCCCGGTGAGACCAGGAGTCGTCAGTCCCGGTGCGACCAGGAGCTGCACAGACACCGTCCAAGATCGGAGGTGAAGACCGCGCAAGCCGCGAGGTATTGTCACCGAGCAAGCCTCGGGACAAGGTATGATTCCACAAACCATCCTTTCCTATTATATAGACGTTGACGCGTTTCCTTGTTTTGGGTTTTGGGAGGAGAAAATTTCTGTTTCCGCTGCCTTCTCTACCTCCCCTAAAACCCAACAATTCCTACGCATTGGTATTTGGGAGTTTAATGCATGCTTCAACATGTGTTTGACTTAATCAAAGCTTAGTTGTTGGAATGTTAGGATGATATCAAAGTAATCTTAGACTAATTTACAAGAAGGCTGCAAATAATATACTTAAATACTTACAAGGAACTAGGGATTACATGATCACATATCAAAGATCATAATGTTGCAAAATTATTGACTATTTAGATTTAGATTGTGCTAAATGCATGAACAAAATAAAAACTACATTTGCATATACATTCATTCTATGTGAGGAGCAATTTTATAGAGTGAATAAAAACCTATATCTCTAATTCTATCATGGAGGCAGAATTTGTGACATGCTTTAAGTATGCTATTTACTCACTATGGCTGAAATTTTTTATCTTAGTGTTTCTGAAAAGATACCCAAGTTGTTGAGAATTTATTATAATAATTATGCACCTAACTTTTATGAAAGAATGACAAATACTCAAATGGTGCAACACACAACATTGAATTATATATTTGTCAAAGAAGAAGTAAAAATCATAAAGTGTCGATTGTGCATATAGGAACTGATTCGATGATACTATATCTATTAGATAAAGAACCACCCCAAAACATTTGTTGTTCATGTTGGAAGAATGACATAATAGATAAGTCTGTGTGAGCATAATAAAATGGGATCTACATGTTGGGTTTTGTGGGATAGAACATGTAGTAGAAACAAAATTTTTATCTAACAACAAAACCATAACCAACAGATCACATCAAACACTATGTAATAGGAAAGATAGTTTAGCGAGATATACCTAGTCCTAAGGCTTGCTCAATGACAATACATCATAGCTAGTTCGGTCTTCAACCACCTAGTCTTTGAAGGTGTCTGTGCAGCTCCTGGTGTAGACCCAGACTGCGGTTGATGGTTGTCGTCCTGAGCGGTAGAAATCTCCCGCCTCTATAGATAGTCCACATGACCACCGAGAACTCTATTTGTCCTGAGATGGACAGACTAGAAGGAGTGGTCCCCTTCTGCCAGTGTACTAGTCACCGACACACTCCCACAACTAGTTGCTTTTCTGCAGTTGTCATTCCCTCGTTGTTCCTCCCTGGATGGGTAGAACTTACTTGGGCTCTCTCGGTTACCACAACCAAAGAGGACAATAACTTTGTAGAGAAAATGATGTTCTAAGTTGTGTGTTCTGAGAAGCCCCCTATACCCCTATATTTATGGTAGAGGACAGGGTCAGGGTTTCCAGTCTGCGCGGGAGTAGAAGGGTCTATATTTTCCATAAACTGATTATACTGCAATAGGTGAATCAGTCTATTCACAACTCAACTGGTCGTTAGGGCAGGTGAGCCGGTCGGTTCACTTTTGGACTGGTTAGTTGGGAGTGTGAACCGATCGGTTCACTTAGTGAGCCAATCATTTCACTTCCCAAACTTTCCCACAATTGACTTTCCTTATTCATTTCTAATTCATACAAATATTAATTCTTGTCCCAATCAAATTGAATAAGTGAAACGAAAAAAGTTCTCACAAATCGGGAAACCCAACACCTACTCAGTTGGTCCATGTGAACCAATCAGTTCACCAGTGTTAACCGGTCATCTCACTGACCATGAGCCGATCGGTTCACCCTATGAACCGGTCGGTTGGTTGTCCAGGTTGTACAGAACTCAGTCAATGTAGTTCTCAATCAATCTGACACTCTAGTCAATTTGTTCAACACTTGAACTTGATCATTCTGAGTCAAGTCTATTGATTGAATATTTAATCGAGTACCTAAACACTTTAGTAATCAATCCAAACATAATTCATAGATAAACTCCTCTTCCAGGTTAATCCTATGTGTGTGACTCTATAAGTTCCATTTCACATTGGCAGTGAATCTCCACAACTAACTTATGACATCACAAGCAAAGAGTGGTGCCTAGTCACACATCAGTGCCACCTAAGTGAAGAGGAAAGTTGGAGAACAACTTTCAACCTACAATCTGTTATTGAGGTTACAGTGAATGTATAGTTCATGTCTCACTAATATCCGGATAGAATTCAAAACATGGACTTGTCATCCTCTATAAATGTTCAATCCATGTTTCTTGACTCAAAGTATACTATCTGAGATATATGTAAGCTCAATATCATATATTGACCTATACATGCATGGCCATGCATTTCTCAGTCTCACTCATCAAGTGGCCAGGATATTACACTCCCTTAGGAGGGACAAATTCCATATCTATCACTCACATTCAAGTCCCCATGTGTCAAAGTCACCCAATCATCACCGATATAACAACCCATGTTATAACAACCCATGTTTTAGGTCTACATGTGATGAGTGTAGTGAGTTCACGTCTAAGAACCACATTCACCACCAATACTATAAGAGATGATTCTGACTAACCAAGTGTGGTTTCCATGCATCACTCTCATGGTGGGTTTGTCTGATACACTGTTCTCTAACATGTATTTGGGTGCTTGGTTTGATATCCCATATCATGACTAATGATACTTTGTCATCAACCGACACACACTCTAGTCTTTTATGTTATTGATGTCTATGGTTATTTCCACAATACCAACTAACTAGGGACATGACAACAATGTATACTCTTAACATCCATATGATCTCATTGTTTAGGTTCTCAACCCAAAGATATATGTCATTGAGTAATACAATTATTTAGACATCTAACATGTTATATCACTATCTCAAAACAGATTAAACATATAGATGGAAATTGCCTTTATTATTATTCTAATCATTTACAAAACATGCCATTACAATCATCATATGACTGGCTCTGTGGGCATACATACCAACACTACATATATGCATATATAATTTTTAATTTCATTATTGACACTTATGAATTTAATAAAAAAAATATGTTTCTATTATTAGCGTGACAATAAATGATTTTTCTAAAAATTGAATATGGATGTGTTTCTTCCATAAGGTGACATTGAGTTATATTGACAATGAGATACATAGAAGGAAGTTTGTCACATATGACTTATCACCATCATGATCTAGTCATCTCAATTCAATATAAATAGAAATTTGACATATTCGACATTATGGTGCATGTGTTTTAGTTGAATCACCAAGTCATTACATCAGCCTATTGGGAGATTGTAAGAAAAATATGTATGATTATTTTTCTATGTACTCTGTCTGGAATAAAATTGATACCAATGTCATGATGGTTATAATGTGTGAATTTTGACACAAAGGGGTACACCCACTCTCTTTCTATTTAGTTTTAATACACACCCACTTTTTTCAATAAATGTAATTACTCTCTAACTCTTAAGTGAAGAGACACTTAAAGTGGTTATTCTCCATCCTTAGACAAAGATATACTGAAGGTATTGTTTTCTATCCTTAAGAAAAAAGACACTTAGGGTGGTTACTACTACTATACTAACTACATGGATAGTTAACCTCTAATCTATTTTTATAGAGAAGTTATGAGGTGCTTTTATTCACCATGTCCCCGCCTGTAAGCAAATTAAATGCAAAATACCTGCACTAATAAAGCTAGAAATAATAAACATGGTATTCATGCTACCATTACACGTGCTGAATAATGAGATTAGAAATCTCGTTAGGAGGGGTTGTGTAAGGAGTGCAACTAGTATGATTTTTAAACTAGTAGTTAGCCAACATGTCAAAAATGGTATTCTTTTCTCTTCTATAGAACTCAACTCTCAGTGGGTTTCATTAGGGCACACATTTTGAGCAGAGTCTATGCATAATGTGGAATAATGTCAATGTTGCTCCATATGCTTTTACATCATTAGCACAGTTCAATTCAAAGATGACTTTATCACAATCATTCAAGGCAGCTACTTCCATACCTAGACATATGCCTACAATCTCTGCGTCTGTGACATTTTGAGTATTACATTGAATCATTATGACCCCACATATACTTCCCTTCCTCATCTCTAATCACTCCTATCCATCCTGTAGATTTTTTCTCTAGTGTTGCATCAGAATTGATTTTAATCCATCCGCTCAGTGGCCATGAATAGGAGTCCTCACCATCTAGTTCATTAATGCTTACCATAATTATCTAAATGAAGAGACATCCACTAATCTCATTACTTAGTAGTTAGTCTCTACCACTAAGTAACTAACTCGTCTTTGTCGCACTAACTGCATTAACGCCACTATGGTGCTTATTGCCTATATGATACTTCTAGAAACATTTCCAGAAGGAGAAGACATTGAATGGGTAAAATGTTGTCAAAATTATTTTTCTCTCACAATATAGAGATCAAGAAAGGCAAAGAAAGGAGACATAATGAGAATTCACAACAGAAGGTCTTGTCTATTAAAAGTGATAGAAAACTCAGAAATTACAACAAGAAGAAGGCTTTATCATTATAACTATAGAAGTGCAAACATTAAGAGGGAAACATTCTACTCAACCTTTACATGAAGAGAACGTGATATATCTTATATATAGATTAAGACAAGTGTTTATATTATGTACGTAATATTAAAATTAATGTTTAGATGAATCAAACCAGATTGGAAAAGATCAATTTTAAATTTGATAGTAAAATTCCTAGCGCACAATTGACATGCCTAAGTCACTGCTCCTACTCAGTAGTCTATTCATGAAGCCTATATTCAAGTTTACCAAACCTCACTATGTTGTACCTCACTGGCAACTAGGACAATATCAATACACTAGGTGGATATCACAAACAACATCTAGTTTAGAAATCCCCTAAGGTTCTTATTGGTTTCTCATAACAAGTCCAGAATACTTAAGAATCATTGTTCTTTAAACATTTTTTCATGATTGATATAACATAAGCGCTGGAACTCAAGTTAGGAAACTTCTTGAGAAATATAGACTTATTGATAAAAACAGATCATAAATTCCCACTTACAAAGAGCAGAAAACTAGTTTTGAAGTAAATAACATTTTCTATATAATTATATTCTCCATTCTTTACAAATAACCCATATAAATATTTATGACTAGGGATGTTAGCAATGTAGATGTACTTTATTACCAAGGCAATAACATAATATGACAAAACATTATACACTATAATCATACTATATCAAACATTTCACACTGTAATAACCATTACCAATGCGATTCCTAAAATAAATAAAAATATGAACACAATGAAAAAATAACTAGACCACACCACATGTCAAAATGTGATTTGGTTATCATTTTTTTAGTTTATTGTTTGAACAATATGATATAAAAATTAATAATTCACTATAACAGTGTGCAAACATATACTATACATGCATATTATACATTTCCTTAAAAAATGATAAACTAACATTTATATTTACAAACACATAAAATGTAGAACTAGTATAATGCTTAACATAAATAAAGTGAAATAAAAACATTGTAATGTGATTTATTATTTTAACACTTTTATTAAAATTTTAATTGTACACACTAAAATATTTTTTGAAGTAGCAACATCTATGCTGTGACCACTTGTTGATGCTATTATGATTGAAAAAACCTCATAGATATGTATGGACATGATTCTTTGATCATATATATGCCATCCTTGCCGATTATATTTAAATAATAATAAAAAATATTTTATAACAATTTCTATGTCTAGACTTCCAACAAACCAATCTACGAAAATAAATAGAACTCCAGTTAGAAAAAATGAACTATAGTTCTTAGAGAATGATTTGACTTAACCAATCCAATCGGAGTCTAATGACCAGTTTACTAAAGTGTAATAGGATGACAAAGTCTAAATTTGTTATATATATTCACATTGTGAATATACGCAACTACACCCACCTAAACCTAGCAAACTAGCCCTAAATGCATACAATCATTTCAATAAAACCCAATGCATATATATATATATAATGTATATATATAATGTATATATATACATTATATATATATATATATATATATATATATATATATATATATATATATATATATATATATATATGGTATATGGTATATATGCACTACCCATGCGGGTAACTAACTTTAGTTACTCGTGGATCTATTTTGTAATAGAAAGGTACCTATTTGTGATAAGACAGACGGAAGGTGACCAAATTTGTAATACAAACACTCGTTTTGTATTACATGTCTGATTACAATAAAAATGATATTTATGACAGCAGTTTATGCTGTAACACAAAACGAGTATTTGTATTCCAAATTTGGTCATCTCATAACAAGCATTGTCTGTCTCATTACAAATACGTATCATCCTATTACAAAACTGATGCATGAGTAACTAAGGTTATTTACCCGCACGGGTAGCCAATGAATGGCCATATATATATATACATATATATATATATATTATATATATATATAGTTCGGCTAGGATACACTTAAGTGTATTGGGGCTGTGATACAATCAACTTTTAGGCCCTTAGATTTCCACCGATTTTCATTAGCGGCTGGAAAAAATTCCACCCACTAACGCATATCACAGGCGTTGGGTCCACCCTTTGCCTCTGTCACCCGGTGCTCTCTCTCCCTGCTATCTCTCCCTCTCTCTGCCCTGTCCTTCTGCTTTCCTCCATTCGCCCTTTCTCTCCCTCCTTCCATTTTCCTCCGACCACGTCGATGACGGAGGGCCCGTGCGATCTCGCTCCTTCCCTCATTTCTCTCTCCACTGCAACTCTCGCCTGCTCTGGAACGAACGCCGACCAAAGACGCAGGGACCAGGTCGACGACGGCCGACCGGAGTCCACTGGCTGGAGCCCGATCTGTCTCCAGCAGAGAAGCGACGATCTTGTTGGCATCACTATAACAAGTCCACCCCCGAACCAATAAGCCGCCTGCTCTCTCTCCGGTGACCAGCGACCAGGTAGCTCCGGTGACCAGGCAGCTCCGGTGACCAGACAAGGTGACCGACGACCAGCAGCTCCGGTGACCAGCTGCTCTGCGCAGAGGTGACGGTCAAGGAGGGATCTCCTTGCGACCATGATCTCTGTCGACGCCGATCCACCTCCCTGTGGCAGCCAGAGACATGTTCTTGCGGCGGTCCAGCTACCGGAGAAGAAGATAGAGCTCCATTTAGCGACCTTGCCATCCAAACCCCTCCGTTCAGGTCTCTTCCCGACGACATGCGACCAAATTTTGGCAAATTTGTGAGGTTTGTTTTTCTTTTCACCTCTACTAAGGGCCAATTTGGTTCCGTGCAGTTCTGCTACAACTCCAGAGTTTGAAAATTGGAAACGAAAAACATGAAATTAAATTGTATTGGTTGTGCAATTATTTAGTTATGCGCGTTTCAAGGTCAGAAGTACAACTGCGTCAAACCAAACTTGCGGAATTGCAAACCATTATGTAGTTGTAATTCTCATTTTCCAATTCGGTCCAACCAAATTAGCCCTAATAGATTAAAACAACCGAGTTTTTTTATTCCTCCTTCGACATAGTATTTGCTCCTCCACTTAATATTTTTTTGGCCTTAAAAATCGTATTTAGTTTATCATAATAATCATTTTTTGCCCTTAATAGATATGGACAGTTGCATCCCAATTTGGTTGGATATGGAAGGCACTAGCACCACACAACAATCCGTACATGGTTAGATTTTGTTTTAATTTATCAATATGGTCTCATTTTCCTAAATGCAAACAAGCGGTAATTATGTCTTTTATGTGTAGATATGGATTTTTCTTATGATGTTGATGGTATGGCGGGAATAGATTGGTTAGATGATGACCATGCAGTGGATGCAAATGAAAACTTTGGTGAAGAAAATGAGAGGGTGGAAGTACAATCTAAACTAGAACCTTTCATAGGTTTGCAATTTGATAGTCTTGATAAGGAAGAGGAGTTTTATAATCAATATGCATATCGTATGGGATTTAGCATAAGGAAGGGGAATCATTATGTCTCAGCTAAAACAAAAAAAGTCACAAATAGGGTATTCATGTGTTCCAAGGAAGGGTTATATAGACCAAAAAAGAAGGAAGAAAATGGTGATAAGGGTACCCCAATAAAAGATGTCATTTCTAATCGAACAGGATGTAAGGCTCAAATGCGAGTCAAGCTAGAAGAAGATACAAAGTGGGTGGTTGTGAGCTTTGACAAAGAGAACAACCATGATCTCACCAATAGTCCATCTAAAAAGAGGTTTCACCGGTCTCACCGTCATATGTCTTCTGAGGTTCATGATTTGATTCAGACAATGCATGATCATAATATTTCTAGTGCACAAATAATGTCACTTATTAGTAGCCAACAAGGTGGAGTTCATAATGTCACATTCTTAAGAAAAGATTTAAGAAACAAACTTGTTTCTTTGAGGAGGAGATACAATGGTGTTGATGTAGCCTCCACATTAGAGCATTTCAGAAACCAGCAAGCAACAAACCCTGCATTCTTCTATTCTGTACTATTTGATGATGAGGGTTGTGCACGCAATATCTTTTTGGTAGATGTAAGATCAAGAATGACATATCAAACATTTGGAGATGTGATTACATTTGACTCAACTTACATGACTAATAGATACAATATGCCATTCACACCTTTTATTGGGGTGAATCATCACAAGCAATCTACTTTGAATGATGGAATGGAAGAAGAGATCCACCTCCATCACATTGTAAAGGAAACATGAATCCACAAAGGTTTAAGCTACAAGCCGAGTTAAAGGCAAAAAGACAAAGGACATGCAGTACATGTAACGGAAAAGGGCACAATAGTCGTACATGCAAATCCGGGGTTAGTTGATTTATTTCATTTTTGTTCTACTTGTTTTATCAGATTTTCATTTTCCTGGTCACTCATGCTATGAAAATTTATTCAGGTTGGCAAGGATACATCTGATGCTCATGATCTTCACCAAGTTTACGAGACTGAAGAAGAATAATATGTAGGTTGATGCTCATGATCGATTTTCCTAGGGGTCTTGTAACCATTTATGTGCTACAACTATGTATTCATGTATGCACACTCACTGCAATGTATTCATGTATGCACGTTCAGTGCTGATGTAATAATGTATGCACGCTCAATGCTGAAATGGAAAATTATGTTCTTACTGGATCTTTTCTGTAATGCTTATCCAAAATTCTGAAATGAATGGACTTGTTGCTGGATTTAGTTCAGTTCATGTTTGGCTCGAATGTTGTTGGATTTCTACAATTTTTTAAGATTGTTATCTGCTTCATGATGTGGTGTGTGTATGTAATTGAGTCTTCGGTGAAAACCAGTAAAATAGTCATTATTGGATTGTCATTACAGTACAATCTGTACATAAATAAACTGACCACACCAACTGATGATGCGTTGGAACTGATGTATGCTTTTGGTTTGCAAACAGATCCAAAAGGCAACTGATGTGTTCTCGAACTGATGTATGCTTTTGGTTATAGATCTCAATAATTCTGTTTCTCCAAAGTCCAAAGTAGTCGGTGCCAGTTACTCAATCAGTTAATGTGACATGACTTGTTTCTAAAATATTTGATGTTTGATTTGTAAGCATAATGCAAGGACAAAAATACGCTTTGATTAATAACACAGTTTTCTTCTTTTGAATTCTAGCCGCCTTCCATATGCTTTGACGCCTAATATATAATGTTGAATACGGTCCTTTGTTGGAAGTCCAAAACAGAGATTATAGGTCCTTTTTAAATAATCCGGGTTACAGATAACACATTACAAAAGAGATGTTTAATAACAAGCCATTCACTGCCAAAGTGAATATGATTTGTCACTGCTATCTGAAATCTTATGTTTTCCTACCTTCAGCATGGTTCACAAATCCATGAATTTTATTTTATGCAGAAGGTTTGTTTTGAAAGTCTAGAAATGTTTTAACAAGAGCTCTTGTTATTAGGGAATGCAAAAGAAACTGACCGCACCAACTAATTATGCGTTGGAAATCAACTTCATATAATCTCTGTGTGTGTAAATCCAATTCATACTTTAGTCCTTTTTAGATTAAATCCAACTCACTTTGGTGGTGTATGTAATTTAGTCTTCGGTGAAACCAGTACAATAGTCTTTATTGGATTGTCATTACAGTACAATAATGTGATATGTGGTGTATGTCCAACAAGTACATGATTAATCCATTAATTTTCTTCAAGGTCAGTGCTCCTAGGGTAGCTCATCCCTCCAGCGCAACCTCCTACACCTATGGAGATCTTGCAGGAAAAAGGCTAGGAGTGCTGGAGAAGTGCTCTTCTAGATGGTGGCATGGTTGTTGTGATTCTCTACTAATTGAAGCAATAAAAGACATATGCCAGTGCTCTTTTACGCATGGTTGTTGTGATTCTCTACTAATTGAAGCAATAAAATCTGCTAGTCAATTATCAATATACAAGAATAAAATGGTTGATACTATGCATAGCATGCAATTCAGTTGGTAATATAGAAAGTCAGAATTCAATTGCAAGTAAAGAGAAAAGTAAACAGGAACTATCTGCAGGTAAAGGAACTATCTGCAGGAATTTAATTTAGATTCAAGTGTATTGCAATTGATCTATTAGGAAGACATCAAATTCACCATATGGCCATAGCTTTGTCTAACGATTCCCTCTGTATTCATGATGATGCATCAACTAAGTATCCTAGCAACATTTGTTTGCTTAGTAACTTGCTTAAGACTGCAACTGATCTACTTTTGAGTGGTATTACAACAATTATTGATCAACTTCTTTTTCTAAGCTTCCCACATTGTCTTGGTGTTCAACAATTATTGATCGACTTCTGACATATACTTGTTGGTCAATGCTAATTGGGCAATCTGTTGTGGCTGTAGTTTCACAAGTCTATTCAGCTCATTATACTGAATCACAAGCAGTAGCATTCTGTAGTTGCAATTGATCTATTAGGAAGTCTATTTAGTTCATTATAATGAATCACAAGCAGTGAATTGAGCCACCAATCTATTGCTTACAAGCCACACATATTCAAATATTTGGAACATTCATTCATTCAGAACACAAAGAGTGAAACAAAACTCATTTCATTGAAAGATTCAAGATTACAAAGACATTCACAAGTGGACACAAATTCATTCATTCAGTCATGATACACATTAATTCATTGACAAATAATACAACAAATCATGATACACAATGCTCGTGTGCTTCACTAACATGATTTTGTATACATGACAACAAACACGACCCATGAAGCCACCAATACAACCACACACAACATATACTTGGCCACAACTCTTTCTTCTTTGTTGACAGACTGCTTCACTATGACTTCGATGTGAAGGATCAAGTCGATGTGAAGGATCAAGTCGATGACCCTGCTGCTGTAACCCCATTCATTGTTGTACCAGGACACCAGCTTGACGAAGTTCTTGCTCAATGCAATCCCGACCTTGGCGTCGAAGATGCTAGACCTGGAGATCAACCAGAATTTTATTAGCAGAGCTGACGAGCAGAGAACTGATTAAGACGAGCAATCTATTTTCAAAAGAGAAAACACGGCTCCTTTCTGTACCTGCTGTCGCCAATGAAGTCATCGAACACCACATCTTCGTCCACGTATCCTAGGATTCTTTTCACGTCGCCCTCAGATTCCTCCCTGAAACAACAGATTTGGTATGAGATAAGTCAACCATCACGAGATAAAAGTGAAAGGGTAAGAACGCCAAAGCAAAGGCATGGATATGAGGAAACTCTTGATTCATACTTGATGGCCTCCTTAATCTCATCATAGCTGGCTTCCTTCTCGAGCCTAACAGTAAGATCCACAACGGAGGCGTCGACGGTGGGCACACAGAAAGACATACCGGTGAGCTTTCCATTCAAAGCTCACACCTCGTCCACCTCTCCAGTCCTTGCTGGATGGTCCATCGACGGTCTTCTGGGTGGCTGGAGAAAATACAGGAGGATGAGATTGGGAAAAACGGAGTTCTTGGTCGTTGTAGAGATTGTCGTCGTTGCGGAGATCGTCGTCACACAACCTCGTCTACAGCTCATCTGTCCTGTCCAGAGCTCCTGGCCGTCGTCGATATTGCGGCGGAGAGAACTAGATAGGAGAGATGCACGAGCGGGGCAGGAGAGAGAGACCGGGCCCTACGTCTTCGGTCGGCGTTCGTTCCAGAGCAGGCGGGAGTTGCGGTGGAGAGAGAGTCGGGGGAAGGAGCGAGATCGCACGGGCCCTCCGTCGTCGACCTGGTCGGAGGAAAATGGAAGGAGGGAGAGAAAGGGCGGACGGAGGAAAGCGGAAGGACGGGGCAGAGAGAGGGAGAGATAGCGGGGAGAGAGAGAGAGGACCGGGTGACAGAGGCAGAGGGTGGACCCAGCGCCTGTGATATGCGTTAGTGGGTGGAATTTTTGCCAGCCGCTGATGAAAATCGGTGGAAATCTAAGGGTTAAAAGTTGATTGTATCACAGCCCCAATACACTTAAGTGTATCCTAGCCTAACTTTATATAAGTCAGGATAGAATACACTCGAGTGTATCCGGAGCGGAATACACTCAAGTAGTTTTTCATGATGCAATAATTTTTTTGAAAATCTAATCCGTTGATCTTATTAAACATCTCGTGAACAACTCATACGCAAAATTTGAGCACATTTGGATATGTATAGGAGGAAAATGGAAGGAGGGAGAGAAAGGGCGGACGGAGGAAAGCGGAAGGACGGGGCAGAGAGAGGGAGAGATAGCGGGGAGAGAGAGAGGACCGGGTGACAGAGGCAGAGGGTGGACCCAGCGCCTGTGATATGCGTTAGTGGGTGGAATTTTTGCCAGCCGCTCATGAAAATCGGTAGAAATCTAAGGGCTTAAAAGTTGATTGTATCACAGCCCCAATACACTTAAGTGTATCCTAGCCTAACTATATATATATATATATATATATATATATAGAGAGAGAGAGAGAGAGTCAGGCTAGAATACACTCGAGTGTATCCGGAGCGGAATATACTCAAGTAGTTTTTCATGATGCAACATTTTTTTTGAAAATCTAATCCGTTTATCTTATTAAACATCTCATGAACAACTCATACACAAAATTTGAGCACATTTGGATATGTATAGCTCATGTTATAAAGACCGCAAAAATTATATATTTCAAATTAGTTTCGCGCGTCGATTTTGTTGCCCTTGGATGAGTGAATTACACTCATCCAAATGGGCTCAAAATTTGTATGTAGCCTAGTTATAGTATGACGGTGAAGATCAACGGTTTACATTTTGTAAAAAATAATCTTGATATGCAAACACACTTGAGTGTATCCGTACGATCCGTACACTCGAGTGTATTCTAGCCTGACTCTCTCTCTCTCTCTATATATATATATATATATACTCGAGTGTACGGATTGTACGGATACACTCAAGTGTGTTTGTATATCAAGACTATTTTTTGCAAAATGTAAACCGAGTATATTAAAAAAAAATGTTGCATCATGAAAAACTACTTGAGTATATTCCGTTCCAGATACACTCGAGTGTATTCTAGCCTGACTCTCTCTCTCTCTCTCTTTATATATATATATATATATATATATATATATATATATATATATATATATATATATATATATATATATATATATATATATATATACCATTCATTCTCTACCCGGGTAACTAACCTTAGTTACCCGTGCATCTGTATTGTAATAGGAAGATACATATTTGTAATGAGACAGACATTGTTTGTAATGAGATGATCAAATTTGTAATACAGACACTCATTTTGTATTACATGTCTAGTTATAGTAAAAATGATACTTATAACATCAGTTTATACTGTAATACAAAACGAGTGTTTGTATTACAAATATGACCATCTCATAACAAATTCACTACCCATGTGGGTAACTAATTTTAGTTACCTGTGGATCTAATTTGTAGGAGAAAGGTACCTGTTTGTAATAACACAAACAAAATTTGTTATGAGATGATCATATTTGTAGTCGACGCTGTAATACTATGTCTGAAGCCGTGATCGTCTGCGCACAGAGGTGATAAATCTATGAGACGACGCTAAAACAAAACAAGCGAGTGGAAAGCAAAATTTGCAAATTGGAAACAAATACCTTCTCCGGAATCTCAATGCCTTGCAGAAGCCTGGGAACGTGGTCATGAGGATCAGGTTCCTGTAAACAGCACATCTGCGAGGTATTTAGATTGTTCGGTAGTAGTAACAGTTTACATGAGATGAATGTTTCTAGACCTTAATATATACAGTGCAAGTGTCAACTTAAGCGGTGTCATCCCCTTGGATATCCTCCATTCCCACTACTGGAGATGGGAAGTCACATCTCGTCTCCACGGATATGCAAAGGTACCCATTCATTCCATCCACACAGAACTTGCCCCTTGATAGCAGACATTCCGCTCATTTTAATGAACAATCAGGAATATAAGCTACAACAACCATTTTTAAGCCATTAATTGTCATACCAGGATTCACCACTGCTAGCCTGGGATGCTAAATTGTGGGACTTCAATGTGAAGATTCTGTCATTCTGTAAACTGGTCCTAGCAGTCCCATCGTGCTGAAAAAGTACATATTTGTTCCTTTAATACGATGGAAGAAAAAGTTGACATTACATAAAATGCTACCAAACCTCAAGTTCCTTTTCAAGCGTCCGAGCCTCAGAAACAAGAAGACCTTCATCGATGAAGGGCAACTTAACAACTCCCTGCATTGATTGTCATGCATTAGTCTCAGCGCTACCAAACCTCCAGTTCCTTTATCACCAAAGAAAACTTACAAACGAATAAAGTTACTAGCATGTGTATCATATATAACGTATGGGTCCACAAATCTCAACTAATTAACCAGTGAGGAGACCGCGTGGCATAGGTTTAGGTGGACGAACAAGTAACCAGTAACCAGAAAACATAATTGAGATAAACTTCATTAACTAATACAAAAAGCTCCCATAACACACGATTCCCTAAAAAATCTTTGAATAAACAAAAGATTCACAGTACATTTCCAGAGAGACATTGAAGATCTAAGGAATTTGTTTGTTACCTACGATATTGACTTATTACCATTATTGCCTAAGAAAAGAGAATACTGCCTCAAATTAGGCTTAAGGATGACCAATACCAATTAAAAAATCCCTTGGTAGTTAAAAAAGATACCAATGATGCAAAATTATCATGTTACCTGCCATAGAAATCTCTTGCCATGTATATCAACATAAAAATCTAGAGTAAGCAACAAATTTTAGTGTAGTATACATGCACACACAATTTACGATGGAAGTCTGACGTACCATTTGGATAAAATATAGCCAAAGTAAACTCCTTCGTGGTCATTAGGCGGCCATATGCTTTTGACAATACATGGGCACTACAATTTTTGATCGAAAAAATTGTTACTGGCATTCAGAACAGACGAGTCCTAACAAAACATAAAATAGAGATCTTTCAACTTTGTGGAGGAAGCACAGATCGGAGTTGTTCGAACGGTTTAACTGGTGCCCCAATATTAAAACATAGGAGGACCAGGGCACTCCCTTTAGATCCGAGGCAAATGGAACATAATGGAAGGGATAGAACCTAGCAAACGAAAGGCCCATTTTAGGAAAATCCATACTAGCAAGCTAATTTCTTAAAAAAATAATTTTGTGGAAAGTTTTCCAGTTAACAATACCTCTGTCAAGATGCAACTCCTGAAATAGTAATAAATAAGAGTCCAACACAAATGTTCGGTATATTTTTGTACGTGCTTGATCTTTTTTGCTCAAAATTTGACTAAACAGGGAAGATTACTGAATGAAGACACTACTAGATAACACTTCATCTATTACGTTCAAGTGTGTCACCTTTATCCTAATAGATGACGTGATTGATTGTCATGTATCTAATACATGTCATCTTTTATGTGTAAGCTTTGTGCTATGTAGGCTCTTCTAATGCATGTCATCTAAAGCCAATTACAGGTTTGCTGGAAACTGACAATAGATGACATCAAACACTATCATCGTCGTAAGTAAAAGTAATATCTATTGTTGTCACCTATGTAATAATTGATGATGACACTTGTTGTCACCTAATCGATATAATGTGTGTTGATGATCACATAAATTCTAGTTCAGAGTGGGTGTTTGATGATTAGGAAGATCATGGTGTTGTACGTCCATAACGTATCAATATTTTCATATATTGGTTGTATTTACTAATCATGATAGCATATATAGATTTCATATTCTCACGGTAGAAAGAACTAAAGGAGCCAAAAAGAAAGGACTAAATAAATATATTATTAAAAATCAATGTATACATGACTCATACACATTTAACGTTTGTTCCATGTTTCATGTCTCAAATGTACAACTACAATACCAGTTCTGTCCACACTCCACACAACTTTCGATGACTGCATGATGTGTATTGCTGTTGAATTTAAGCTTGCTTTGACCAGTGTGATACATCCAGCTAGAGACAAAGTTTTGTTTGCCCAACTATTCACCTTTGCTTGGAATCTGATGATGAGATCAAGGTACAGGGCCTTCACATTCCACTTGTGCACGATAGGAACGCCTAGGCATTTTCCTAATTCTAGCACTTGTGGCATACACAGTTTCCTGCTTATTTCTCTTCTACTTGTTGTTGGCGTGTTAGACGTAAAAAATACTGAGGATTTCTCCTGGGATATTTGTAGGCCCGATGCTTTTTCTAGTCGTCTTAGGCAATTCCTCACACACTTTGCTTACAGGAGGGCCTCCTTATAGGAGGGCAGAATGCAGCAGCCTCCATGTCCTCTGCCTCCACTTTGGATCGCTCTGGGCTCACCACCACGGGAAGCCCATTTGTGCTGCCTCAGAAGATCAAAACCTCAAAACTTCCCCTAGAACTATGGTGATTATCAAATGGCAGCTATAGGATATCGTCACTCTTCCACAACACTTACTAATTCGTATTCCACCAAGGATAAATTGTTGTCCTCTTTCACGTCAAAACTAGCAGGTTCCGTCACCTCGATACGCCCCCATTTGTCCACTGCAAGCCTCATCGAACCCTTGAACATATCAATCTTAGCATTGCGTAAAATCACTATTGCGCCAGTGGTCACAAGATCAACTGTAGAGACATCATAAATTTATTATGAACACATTAGAATAATTACCTGACCGTTAAAACACATCACATTAAAAGAAATCGGCAACAACCAAACTCCATTACATGATTTACTCAAAGAATTCACAATTGAGTAGTTGTTGTGAACAAAAAACAAAAAACAAAACACTTAGTACTAAAATTTGAACCCTTCGTTCACAACTGATAACAAGGACATTTTGTTAACATAAATCACAAGCAAATGAATTTGTAACTTTAGGCGTTCCGTAGTAGCAAAAAGAGCAAGATATGTAGACATATCCCCTGCAGCCATGCATAATTAACCCAAAATAAATTAGAACTATAGTGCTTGAACTTACTTGATAGTGGTGGGCTAGTGGGCGCGGCAGATGTGGCGGCCCACCCTCACCGACGACATCGGTCGTCCAGCTTTAGTAGTCCTGAGAGACATCATCTGCTGTGACATGAATGGAAGAGTGTGCCGCCAGGCTGATGAAAAGCTGATCATGGGTTCATTGAACTTGAGCGAAGCAGAGGATTGTATCTATGGCCGTGCATCTAACATAAAGAATAAATACATTTATTAAGATTACTACCTCTGTAATCAGTAGCTCAGGTAGTTAGTACATTTAGTAAGAGGGTGAAACATTTTAGCTGCGAACAATCACTTATTCCTACATAACCAAGCAGCAAGATACGTTGCTTCACTCATGCGGAGTTCATATTCAGCAGCTTCAATTTGCAGCCAACCAATAAGAGTACAGAAGTCACAGTTTGAGTTCTCAGACATAAGAATCAATGACAAATGACTAGAAAAGATCAACATCTTGAACAAATATCACTATAGTAAAAGAAATCTCATGGATAGCACTTATGGATCAGATAATATAGAAAAACTTAATTTCATATAAATTATTAGCTAGACATTAGCCAACATATGAAACATCATTCTTCCATTGAAATAAACCAGACTAGCTTGAATATACTGACTTAGAACATGATTAGCATTTAGGCAAGTTCTGCAGAAGATAAAAAACTTACGGAATTACATAGAGAGATAGAACTTCAAAGAAGTACGAGTTCTTTTAGCATTGTGTTAATTCGATGATGAGAAGATGAAATAACATTAAAAAAGCCAACATGTTGAATACAGATTCCATAACATTGTATTTCATCACTGTCGAGAAGATGAAATAATGTGTAAGCCTATAATGTTCTTTAGTTTTGTTTCATTACTACCTCTGTAATCAGTAGCTCATATTGATCTTTAAGATTACTACCTCTGTAATCAGTAGCTCAGGTAGTTAGTACATTTAGTAAGAGGGTGAGCCATTTTAGCTGCAAACAATCACTTATTCCTACATAACCAAGCAGCAAGATATGTTGCTTCACTCATGAGGAGTTCATATTTAGCAGCTTCAATTTGCAGCCAACCAATAAGAGTACATAAGTCACAGTTTGAGTTCTCACACATAAGTATCAATGACAAATGACTAGAAAAGATCAACATCTTGAACAAATATCACTATAGGAAAATAAATCTCATGGATAGCACTTATGGATCAGATAATATAGAAAAACTTAATTTCATATAAATTATTAGCTAGACATTAGCCAACATATGAAACATCATTCTTCCATTGAAATAAACCAGACTAGCTTGAATATACTGACTTAGAACATGATTAGCATTTAGGCAAGTTCTGCAGAAGATAAAAAACTTACGGAATTACATAGAGAGATAGAACTTCAAAGAAGTACGAGTTCTTTTATCATTGTGTTAATTTGGTGATGAGAAGATGAAATAACATTAAAAAGGCCGTGCATCTAACATAAAGAATAAATACAGCGACTACCTATGTAGGACAAGATGATATTATAATACCAAAAGATCATAGGAGAACATTTTTTTGGAAAATCATAGGAGGACATAAGTTCTAAAAGGAGATGTAAAAAGAAAAATCTTACCAGGAATGTATAAACAATGAGGGCTATGTTTTTATACGACTCTTTCCCCACGAGGGGTGTTAGGAAAGCATAAAAGGCAATAGATAAGAGGAAGTATACTGTTATCACCACAACCTGTCAGGTTGCACGATTCATAGCTTCCAATTGGTTGGCTGCAAATTATAGTACCAACAAGTATTGAAGGGTTCATTCAGTAGCCTAGTCTCTTCTGATTCTTGCCTAGTCGAGATCAAATATTGTTGTAGCAAAGCATTTTTTGGATCCTTCCCCATGTCCACCAACATCCTCAATGCCTTCAACAAACTACATGAAATGAAATATTAAATAGGACATATTACAGTAATGGCAAAAATCTGGAACTAGCATCGATGAATGGAACCACAATGTGATCTTAAAATCATATCAATCTGTTCATGTCAGATGGGTGAGAGTTATTACTACAAAAAGGACCAATTGTGAAGAATATATATATATATATATATATATATATATATATATATATATATATATATTCACGTACTGGGATGGAAACTACCTTCTTCGCTCTCAAATACCAAAAGAAATTCCAAACAAACCATTATAAAAGACTTTATCTGCATTAAGTTTCTTAATTACCTGTACAAAACAAAGTATTTTTTTACGTATGTAAAGAACGTAAGAAATGGCTGGTAAAGAAAGCAAGAAATGCATTTTGATGGATTCAACTTGCCTAAAAAGTAGACGTATATAGGGTACCTCCTAGTAGTCTAGTTAATATTATCATTTCTGAGTCCTGTAATGGTAGTAGTACTACCAATTTTATTTGTGCTGAGAGAAATGTAAGATGTAATGATTCACAAGTTTTTGCTTGTAAGAGAGGGGCGAGATGAATAAAAACCCTCTGAATTCCCTAAAAAAAAGTAGACGTATTCAAGTCAATTGAAGCCAAATCAATCAAAGGATTCGCCATTAATTCCCCCCACCCTAAATGTGGGTCTCCAAACCACATACATAATTAAAATTAAACAAACAAAGACATATAACATGATTAACTTTTGTTCTACATATATGACACATCAAAAAATATAGATATTTTAATTTCATGCAAACTGTACACAAAAGTTCTGGAAATGTAACAAATAAATTAAATGATACCGAGAACAAATTACTAAAATCTATCTAAACATTATCTAAATGAATATGATATGAAAAAGTCTTCCTAAGAAACTAATAACTAAATCTAGAACTCTAATGGGAAGTAGATCATTAATTTCTAATCACTCAGTTGATCCGTGCTTTCTGGTGGAGTGGATGATTGTAGAATGCGTGAAGACCGACCCTGCAAAAGAAAAAAAATAAGCTACAAGTGTCCAATCCCTGTTATATAGTTTAGTCTTGTTTATAACTTAAGTAGAATAAGTAGAATAATCAACTTACCGCATTTCGAAGAACAACCTGTCGGAGAGCATGCCTTCTTCCCACCAAATTATTTTTTCCATTTCTTCTCTCCTAGTAGTACATACAAAATAAATGTTAATAATTTCCTCCTAATGAAAATAAAGTATATGAGGTGTAAATACCATACCAGTACAACTATTCTTAAATTAGCTTCAACAAGTTCTCTGTTACTATCCTCTAGCTCCCTTTTGGTATCTTTCAGTTGTTGTTGAAGTTCTATAACAATGCCATGTAAGACTTCTTTTTCTTTCCGATTTTGTATATCTCGATGAGATACGGTGGCACCAAAACCTCTTTCAAATCCTCCGCGATGTTTTCCAATCACTTCATCCAAAAATGATGAAAACTCTAATGGATCACGTGTCTTGTCTAGCCCCCGACTTATGCATTCATCAATAACTTTTTGCTGATGATCATTAATAAATTTAAAAAGTTAGTGTAATTCAAAAAAAATATACAATAAATAAAATAGTATATTTCACAACTTACAAGAATGTCATTAGTGTCCTTGTTGGGAAAGTTTTGCTTCTTATCTAGATGGCCTGAGACGTAGACCTCCAATGATGGATGCTCCTTTTTCTAAATATTTAGTACAAGATTAGAGAATACAAGATTAGAGAATAGACAATACTTTCTGGATAACATGTAAGATAGAAACATCATTATAAATAAATTAATTATATATTCATACATGTTTAATGTGATGGCTTGCAAAAGAAATAGGTCCATGCATATAGGTAGGCCTTACTATGCTTCAGATGCTCTTATTTTTAGCCGACAGTTCCTGAAACAAGTATAATAGTTATGTCATGTCAGATTTGATGATAAATAGTATAATACAAAGTATTATCACCTTGTTCTTTTTGTTGTTCCAGTATTGCAACAATTCTTTCCATTTCTCAACATCAATTATTTTGTCTCCGCAAGTTGATGCTTGTTCCTCTATAGTCTTATTTTAATCATAATATTTTCTCTTTAGGCTATATCTCCAAGTTCTCAGTTCTTGTTGCATAATTCTTGTACAAGCAGTTACAACACCATCTAGAGGAGCCTGGGTTTCCCCATCTTCCATTACAAATTCAAAATCATCCTACCAAAATTTGAAGTAACAAAATTTCCATGTCATCAATACTTATATTATTCATTTACAAACACATGCACTTATATTTAACTATATTGTTACATACCTTTAATTTCTCCATCACCTTATCAAAACTTCTTTGATGTTTTTGTCCCCAAATTTTAGCTATACGAAATTTCTCTGCGCGTCTAGCATACAACCCCAACTATCCTGATAGTTTCTGACGTTCATCACAAGCAGGTACACCTAATTCTTTATCTACAATGCAAACCCATTTTTTCCATCTTTTGGAGCGACTGCTTTGTAAGTGGTGCATCCTCTTGTATTCTTTTTAGCTTTATATGAAATTATAACCATTAAATATTAACTATAAAATTTGTACTAAAATTTGTATGACATACAATACCTTTTTCGCATATTCGGTCATCTTGAATTTCTTCATTTACTCTCGTTTGGTCTTCTAGGTGCAACTCATCTTCAAGATGATCACCATTTTCTGTCATAATATAGAAATATGATTTGTTGTTAGAGAATAGTACCCAGTAAGGGTGATTATATGTGAATTTTTTAGTGTATTACCCGATAAATAGCCATCTAAAGTTCCATTATCATGTAAGTCATCACCATTATTGCCATCGTCTTCAACAGTAGTATCTACAAATAATTAGTGGGTTATGTAAAATTATCGTAGCAGTATTAATAATGTAACTATATAAATTACCTGGAACACAAATATCTGAAATTCTATGGACGGGCGAGTAATTCTCATCTAAAGTTTCATTGAAGTGGAAATCACCAACATTATCTTTATCACCTTCTACAGTAATATCCAAATAACGAATAGATTATGGATAATTATTATAGCTAGAATAATATAACTAGAATTACCTGTGACAAGGGTATCCAAATTTTCTTGGATGTGAGCGTCATCAAAATCTTAAAAGATTGAATATAATAATGAGATACACTAAGAGAAATTACTAGCATAGTATTATGTATAATAGATGCATAACTCACTTAAAGTTTCATCCTCATCGCTCATGTCAAAATCGACAGGTGATCCACACATTTCTTCATATATTTCAGTATCTTCAGGTGGAATAGATATCCTCTTATTGCATCTCACATTCCCAGTGGGTATAGTAATATTTTATCATTAGGGTGACAAAATATAAAATTAAATATTAAAAATACTTACCTAAAAGTCCAATCCTACGAGATGCATTATGATTTGGTGCACTAGAATCACAATGGACATATGTGCTCTTTAATTTTGGATGGATAGTTTTCTTTGGAGTACTTGATTCACCTTTTCTGCTCATAGAATTGTCTACATGAATTCAATCATTTCAAGGTAGTAAGAGATCAGTCATAAAGTAAAATTATGCAATTAATATAGTAACTAATGTAATTCATACCATGATTTTGAGTTTTTTTAAATGCATCGCCAACTGTAATTTCTTCTTCCAAAATTTCTGAGTTTCTTGGTCTCTTCGTTTCTAATATATTTATGGAAAAAATGATACAAGATTGAGGGGTTGGCGATATATACATAGGCAACTAAATTAACTAAGACTTACTTGATGTTATCTCACTCAAGCGTTCCTTAAGTGGATTGTTATGGATGGGGACATGCTTTCCTTTAGCATTTGTATATGCATTTGTACTCTCTATCACTATGAAAAGTAGAAGGATTCATAATTGATAGTGTTTGCTAATAGAAGGGGAAAAATCACATACACAAATATAACTTGTACCCGTTTCAGATCTATGACGGTGATGTAAATTCTTACTTCCTCCAGTACTTTTGGTCGAGCCTAAATAAAGTGTGTTTGAAATCCATTCTAACATTGTATCTACCTAATTACATTTTAACGTATAAATTAATTGGATATTGAAAATAATACCTCTGAAGTTGGTCCTTTGAAGTGGTGTGCTCCGTTGACTACCATGATTAGACACTACAATAAGATCATTAATATTTTGATAAATTTATCAGAAGTTACTACATAATAAAAAACACTAATGATTGGAAAAAAAAACTAATGGTATGAATTACATTGTTTGCATCTGGGTTCATGTTCAATTTCTTGATATGTTCTCATGTGGTCTTCTAGGTGCATGGCATTTTCAGCAATGGACTTTTTCTTCAAACTTGGCTGCACACTTTTCTAGAAAGTGTATGATTCACCTTTTTCATTTATAGATGCATCTATACAAATGCAATAATTTCACATACCTAAGAGGACATGATGTTGGAAAATACAAAATATGATATTAATGTAGTAAAGAGTATACCACAATTTCTGACTTTTTTGAATACATTTGCAATGGGAATGTTATCATCCAAAAAATCTGAGTTTGTTGGTCTTGTTGTTGATCCATATAACCAAATATATACAATATTAACATAAACACATGAAATTAAATACCTTCAAACTAAATTGAGTTTATCTTACCCATACTTTCCTTAAGGATGGACGCGAATTTTCTTTATGCAGCTGCAATTGAATTCACATTGCTACTCACTTCCTTATTTGGATCCTTAAAGGTGGGTGCACACTTTATGAGTGCTCTCTTCTTACTTCCATGAACCACTTGTAGTTCTGAAATGAACATAAAACAAAAAATATTTGACAAAATTTCTGGCAAAGAAAGTGTATGCAAAAAATTAAAATAAAGTTTCACATACCTGCTTTTCTTCATGCAAGATTGGTGCCCTGATTTTCCATCTCCATGATCTGATTAATGGCCATGAACATAGATTTAGGTGGCATGACTCTGAAAAAAATGATTGTATTAAATCTTAGTTAGATGTCCGAAGTGAAATATCATACAGTCCTACAAAAACCAATCATAAATATTAACAAAAGACTTCTATTGATTATACCTCTACTCTCCTTCTCTTTTTAGGTTGTAAAATTTTACCGATTACACTTTTAGAAACTTTACAAGATGTAGATATATCAGACCTAGTCCATCCGACATTAGGAACATCATTCAACCCAGAACTAATTGAAGGCTCATGATATTTACCTAAGTGATCATCTTTTTGTTCAACAATGAGATCATGATCCACATATACATTATTAGGTTTCAAGTGGCATACGACACTCCAATGTCCATCTACAAGATCTCTTGAGTAAAAGACTTGTTCAGCTTGTTTTGGGTATATAAATGGTTCATCTTCAAAGCGTCGCTTACTAGTGTTAACATGTGCAATGTTAAGATCATCAACTGACAACCCTTCCTCATAGACATTGAACCAGGAGCATTTAAATAGAAAACAAGGATTCATTCCATGGTAGCGAATCTCAAAGATTTCATCTAGAAGTCCATAATATACTTCATCATCAATACCTATTGTGGCGATACCACTATTCTGTGTTACTCGATCTTTATCAACATCTTGACACTCAAATTTGTATCCATTCACAAAGTAACCTTTATAAGAATATATTCCTATCTTAGGTCCTTGAGACAGATATTGGATAGGCTTAAGAAGTTCATCAAATTCTTGTAAGGAAGCAACCTAGTTAGAAAAGAAATATGGATGAAATTAAGAAATAAGATAGGATAAAAACATTATGTTAAATCAAATAGTTGTATTGCCTTACATGATCTTCAAACCAATTTACAAATGATTTGTGGTGGTGTGACTGTAAGGTGAAATCATCCCAACTAGGGTGCTGGAATCTTAAGCATATCCTGATGCTTCCTGTATTTATGTATGTCACGGATAAATTTTGTTAGACAATTTTCAAAAATATTTTATAATTAATAAATTGTTACTTACTTCACATAAGGTTGAACTTCCTCAGTATTGAGCAATATGAAACGTGTAGCTTGATGTAGTTCTTTGACAGATATGCTCACTATAGAACAAGAGCCAAGGGGACCATCGAGATACCTTACAGGTCTATGTAGCTTGGTTTCCACATCATGCAGATACTATCACAGAATATGCTTGCTTCCTCCATTAAATATACTTCAACAATAGAACCTTCTGGTCTAGTCTTATTACGAATGTAATTCTTTAGTGTGTGTAGATATCTCTCAATGGGATACATCCACCTAAATTGAACCGGTCCAGCAAGTTTTGCTTCTGTTGCTAGATGTACAGCTAAACGGACCATGACATCAAAGAATGTAGGAGGAAAAATCTTTTCTAATTTGCACATTATTATAGGAATTTTCTACTCCAACTCTTCCATCTTCTCAATAGTAATGACCCTTGCACTTAGTTCTTTGAAAAAACACAGAATTCCGTTAGAACTTTTCTGACAGGTTTTGTTAATGCCTTTATCACAGCTACTGGAAGGAGATGGTGTAGCAATATGTGGTGATCATGACTCTTGATACCAATTAACTTCCTTTCTTGTAGTTGAACCATACGGGAGAAGTTTGATGAAAATCCTTCAGGGAGTTTAATGTCCTTTAATACAGACAAAAAGTTTTCCTTTTCTTCATTTGTCATACTGTATATTGTATGAGGAAGCTCCCTAATATTATTTGATTTTTAAAGCTTAGGCCACAATGATTTACATATTTGCAAGTGTTGCAAATCCAATCGTGCTTTAATATTGTCCTTATTTTTACCATCCTTTTAAGGTAACCATGCCAAAATATTTTCACTCACATTTTTTTTCTATGTGCATAACATCTAGATTGTGTCGAACCAGCAATGAGCTCCAATAAGGGATCTCAAAAAAATACTTCTCTTTTTCCACCCCTCAGGTAGTTCATGTTGGTCATGTGAATTATTACCTGAAACCTTTCCAAAGACAACATTATCATAATCTTTCCACAAGTCTTCAATTTGTTTCCCATGTACAGGTTGAGGTGCGGGTTCATGTTCTTCAAGTCCATTGAAGCTTTTTTTTATCAACACGCCATGGGTGGTAAAAAACGCCGATGTCTTAGATAGACACATTTTGACTGTATGGAAGGTAAATAGAACCATGATCAGTTTGACAATACAGACAAGCCTTGTAGCCTTTTGTACTCCAACCAGACAACATACTCTATGCAGGAAAGTCACTAATGGTCTATAGAAGCATTGCTCGCATGTTAAATACCTCACCTAGTTTAGCATCACAAGTGTTCACTCCAGCCCACAACATCTTCAATTCATCAATCAATGGTTGGAGATAAACATCAATATAGTTTCCTGGTGATTTTGGGCCATCAATAAGAAGTGACATCATTAAGAAAGATTGATGCATAGTGAGCCAGGGAGGAAGATTATAACAAATTAAGATGACGGGACAAATACTTCTACTACTCCCCATTGCAATATTGAAAGGGCTAAATCCATCTGTAGCTAAGCCAAGTCTGACATTTCATGGCTCAATGCTGAATGAAGGATGATTGGTATCAAAATCTTTCCAAGCCTTAGAATCCCTCGGATGTTCCATTTCACCTACTGCGCCAGCCATACTTGTGGAATGCCAAATTATCCAAGGAGTTGTCTTAACTGAATTGAATAATCTTTTCAATCTAGGAATCAAGGGGAAGTGGCAAAGAACTTTTCGTGCTGTCTTTTTCTTGATGTTTATCCTTCTTCCCCGACTTGTATCAATCCACCTCAAGGTAAAACACTTTGGACATTTGTCTAAATTCAAGTATTCTCCTCTATAAAGTATACTATCATTGGGACATGCATGGATTTTCTGACAATCTAACCCTAGAGAAGACATGAGTTTTCTACATTCATACCATGTTGTTGGCAACTTGTGTCCCATAGGCAACACTTTTGATAGAAATTCCAGATATCCTGACATCACCTTGTTGCTTATTTTATTCAAGCATTTGTGTCTAAATAGATGAACAACAAAGGAGAGCTTTGAGTAGTTATCACAACTTGGATATAATGGTTCACAAGCGTCTTTAAGTAGTTCCTCAAATTTCTTATTAGCATGAATATGATTTTCATTATCACTACCACCATCATCATGAATAGGATATTCACTACCACTATCAGGAAAGTCTGTGTTCATTTCTACTTCCTCATAGCATGCATCATTTATCAACCCCTCCATATCATCAAAAGAGTTAGCCATATGTTGATTGACCATATGATCTTTTTTGTCAATATGACCATGATATTCCCAATTAGTGTAGGTTGATAGAAATCCAGATCTGATAACATGCCATGTAATTGTCTCCCTATTATGAAAGAATTTGTTCTCACAATTCACACATGGACACCTGACCTCAGTACGATTACTAAATGCAAAATCCAAAATTAAGTTAAATCCTTGCATGAATGCATGTTGGCAACGTTCATGTTTAGTTTTTCCTCTACTCATCCAACTCTTATCCATGGCTCCCTGAAAAATGATCATGTAATTTTGTTAAATTTTCAGTTATTTATAAGAACCAATTGTTGTTAATGTAAACTAGGCTTGAATTAGGCCAAATCATGAATGTAGATACTTTATTATTAGCACCTTATCCCATTCCTAACAACCTTATCCAATGCCTAACTATATTGAAGAGGAAATCAATAGAAAGCAGAACCAAATAGAGAATCAATTTCACCAAGAAGAACCGTTGAGGTCTAGTTTAGGTGTTGTTTAGCCTCTTAGATGTTACATTGGGAAGACGCTCATACTTCTGCAGATTCCTTTCAGTTTATGTACAAAGATGGGTGATACATCTATTATGATGCTGTCCTCACTTAGTGGTGGTTTAGAGTCTGTGGGTTTGGCTTGTAAATTTCTGTCTGTATCAATTTGTTCCAGAAATCATAGGTGGAGGCTATATACAATATGATAGTTGTTAGTTTGTCTTTCATTTTAATGTTTTCGAATTACTGAACCTGTATGGTTTTGTTATTGTTGGCTTAAAGCAACAACTACTACTTCAAATATTTAAAGTTGTGATCCCATACGGTTAATAGCTAAATGATAAATCCATTCAGTCCAGGTAAGAGATAATATAACAGTATAATATCATATCAGTGCAAACTTATGTTAGCATAACTGGGGACAAGAAGGCAATAAATTTGGGAAGACATCACACTAACAGAAACAAGACAATTAAATATCTTAACATTGTCATAAGTATATGCTATCCTTAATCAAAGCATAATTGGTATAGAGTAAATTTGGGGAAGTTTGGTATGTTTTGGCCTAAGAAGTTTATGCTATGAGAAAATTCTAGTGAGGAGAGTCTTCCTTCTACTCATAGCAAATGATGAGTTGAAATTAGTCCAACTATTAATATGCATTCCATATCAGGGAATCTATTCCCATAAATTTCATATATGTGGTTGTATAACTTATTGCAGAGCATGCCTACTATGAAAAATCATGATGAGTTAGTAGCAAATGAATTATTTCATTGAGATATTATCAGAATTCATGTTGTGGGTGCAAAAATATCCCATCATGTAGATGCAGCTGATTTAAAAAAATCAGATGCAACAAGAGTACTAGAACCAAGGGAAACATGAGTAAAATGTTGACGTCATGCACAACAGAACTATAAATCATTTCAAGGAATACCAATACATACATAAACAATATGTATCTTTGTTAGTTAAAGGGAAATGTCAAGAACACATAAAACTAATTAAATATAGAAACCAAAACCTAGCTTTACATACTGAAGACATGAAGTTCATGGCAACAGAAATTATATAGGAATAAACTTCTCTAATAGTTTGAATGGGCTAATTTTCTTGTAAGAGACAGTTTCTTAATGGTTTAAATCATAAAACCATTCACTTCTCAAGAACTGAGACAAACCAAATGATCAGTGGTTTATTTTAGTTACATTCCGTAGTTTAGTTCATTTTTGTACCCAAAATCATAGAGGCTGACTTTCACTGCCTTGGTTCCAACCTCCTAGAGCATAACTACAACATTGACTTGACAAAGCCAAGTAATTCACAGGCTAAGGAAATTATGTAGGAATATTACAACATTACTATTTATCAACAAACAGACGTCTTCTAACATGTATTAAGATCAAAATTTATTGTTTCTATTTATTTTCTACTATAGAATTTTTTTCCATTAACTTTTATTTCCAATTGGTGGGCAGCCCAATACAAGTGGGAGTCTATAGATTCATAGTATCTTTGATTTATTTAATATTTATTCCTGACATACAGGGCATCGTACTACTTCTTTAGGAGTTACTTTTGATGATGGATAAATTCAATGGCTGTTAATTTTTTTCTAGATTCAATGTTTCAGTTCATATTTCCTTCTACATCTCTACTGAATAACATATCAAAATTATATTTTACATGAAAACTATAATCAAATTAAGTAAACATCCCATTAACCTGATGTAGTTCGTTTCATTTAGTTTCAAAATATACTAGAACGTAAGGCATAGACAATAGCACAAAACGTATAAGAAAAATAAAATCGATATCTTATGACAAGGGAAATGATTCCAATAAACTAGTTCTTGAAAAGAAGACATGTTGTAACCATGACATCATACAACTTGTAACCATGCCATCCCACTACACCAATGACGTGCCACTAACAAGAGGTTTATAATTTTAATTGTGGTTTGGTTTTACCACAAGGGAAGAGCTGAATTCCTGCATATTTTGACAAATAGTGCACATTAAATGACATCTAGAAAACAAACCACACAATAAGTCCTCTAAATTCCCATCCTACAACAAAATCTTAGTTCTCAAGGGTCTAATCTTGAGAATGAACATGACAAGTATCATCCACAGAGCACCTGTCAGCAACATGGTTATTCCTTTGAGATTGAAACACTATGTCTAACATGGTCATTAGACCCACATCTCTACTGGTTTGTGCATCATCCTAAAAGTGAGAGCCCAATAACATTAAAAAATCAGTAAATTTTTCCAAATGTATGGTAGAGAGATTAAATATTATAACAAAGATAGAGTGAAAGAGGATCTCGTTCTGTAAAAATAACAGTGCTTACCTTCAGATATTTGTGCTTCTATGAAACTTGGGAGTAGTATTTGTCCTTATGTTTGTTGTACCTTTGTTCTCACTTGTTTTGACACAGGAAATTCAGCAGGTTCAAACTATTATCTGTGTGGAAAAGGGTATCCACTCTCGAGCCTTAATAGTCTCTATGCATGGGTTCAACATTTTTAGAAGGACAAACTAGCCCAGATCCCGTACATTCATTTGATGTATGCATTTTTAATAGAAAAGGTGAGTTCCCAAACGTTGATTTGATGATCGTATTGTATTAATTGATGAAACTAATTAATGGAGTGAATCACAAAGAGAACTATATTTAATGCTTTAGAACCTAAACAATTTAAGATTTGTAAAAAAAAGCCTAAAAGTTTAGAAAAAGAAAGTAGATACATTTTATAAGTCATACAGAGATTGAATGAATTAGATATCATGAAAGGTGAGTACTTTCGTAGTTGGTTCACTATCCATATAGAATGTAAAGTTGGGTTCACTATTCATAACTCATAGATAAGGTAAATTACCGGAGAATCTCCCTCACAGGATCCATGTAGTTGACCCCAATATGCCTATAAAGAGATGAAATCACATAAGATGGTTCTCTATTTTGCTTCTCATCTCTTACTCTTCTCAACCTAAACCCCCTTCTTCAGACACCAAATATGGATAGAAGTCTATTCGTAGTGGGGTTCACAGCATGAACTCCTCGTTCACTGGATAGGCTTTTCTAAAAGGGAGGCAGTAGTTGTGAATAGGAGGCAAATCTTTAGAGATAGAAGATTCGTGACAACATGTAAATTACTAGACAAGGCGCAACAATATTGTTATTAATGGAAAGGGTATGCTCACCTCAAATCATGAAAAAGATAACAACCTACCCAAGTGAAAAAGTAAGAGGTCGCTGATGAATAAAGAACCATAGAAAGATCTAGTAGGAATCATAGACCGTCAACCATGAATTCTCAATAAATCCATTTTCATTATCATATACGAGCCACATTGGACTCATCTACTCAAAATAGGATAGAACATTACATCTACAAAATAGGGGTAGATCAGCACAATAATAAAAGCAAACCGGGAGTAGATAATCATTGGCTGACATGAGAAGTGTGTAAACCGGGAGTAGGCATTTTTTCAAATTGTCAGTGTGGATGGAATTCAAACAGAGAGAGGGAATAGAAAAGCAACAAGAAAAAATAGGAGAAATACGTGAAGATCAGGGGCTTACCTGGATGATGATGACAAAGATGCAACCACCTCCACCAACTGATGTTGTCACCACCACGGATGTTGACAGGGAAATGAGAATTAACCCGCTCCAAAGGAGGAGGGCGTTAGTACCTGGTGACTGAGAAAGAGGGGCGACTAAGAAAGAAACAATTGAAGAAGGGAGTAGGAAGAGTAGTAACTAACCGAAAGCAAAGGAGAACAGTGATTGTACAAACTGCGGGGCGCGAGCTTCGCTGCTGCTTGCGGCGGGATGGAAGAATTACAATGGAGTTGTGAGCTCCACTGCTGTGTGCGGACTCACTGTTGCTCGTGGCCAAGATCATCCAGACTCCAGAGGCTACTCGTGATCAATCGAGGCTGGAAGGGAATTTTCACCATCCAGACTCTAAGGGCTCGTCTGGTTGGGAGTACTACCAACCCGCATTGTGAATTGGAAAATAGGAAAATGAACATGACAAAATCGAACTGCATTTCCTTGGTTTGGTTGGACGTAAATCCAATGTATTTATTTGATTTGTTATCCATTTGGTAGTGAGCAGTTTACAGCAGCATGTTCTTCTCCCCGACGTTGCCATGCATTATAGCACGTGAAATAGGACCGGAGTATGGGCAACGCCACTTTGAGCGGTCATGGAAATGAAACCACACCTATTTTGGGTGCAATTACTTTTCCAGTTTTTGTGTGCAATATGGGATAGTTGTGTAGCTGGTTTCCACACTATGGGTTGCATCTACCTGAAACCAAACGTAAGGAATTGGAAGCCACCCTGATTTGCAGCTGCCTGTGTTCATTTATTGCCCAACCAAACGTACCCTAAGACGAAAGCGGAACTGAGATCAATCGCGGCTGGAAGGGTTTTCACCGTCCAGACTCTAAGAGGAAAGCGGAATCAGAACTGACAATGGATGAGGGAGAAAAAAAGAAAGTGATAGGTATGGGTGGGGTAAGCGGTAGGCGTGGGGGGATTCAGTTGGGAGTTTTCGCGCTGACCAGTCTTCCCAGCGCGGGTGTTTAGGAAGTGGCAAGATTAAGTGGTGGGAAAGTTTGTTACATGGATATTTTTCACAGTGAAAGTGAAAAATATAATTGTATTTTAAATATAACCTATGCAACTATGGTTTATTATACTTTTCATTCAGTGATGATTCAGACTTTGATTGTCTAAATTAACAGGACCAATGATTTTGGAACTGAACTGGTGTTGACTAATCGTAGTAGTCGAACTGGTTGGGCCGGGCTGTCAACATTGATGACATTAAAATATTGAATCGGAAGAAAATTTAACCGGTCAACATTGTATAAAGCAAGTTAGGTGTGCTTTAACCATATCACGTGCTGAGACATGGACAACTAGGCACTAGGGACACTCCGAGCGCGTTCTTGCCATGATCCCTTGCCGCTATAGGCGTGGTTGCCGAAAAAAGGGCAGCCACCACTGGTATGGCCAAGTCCAACAAACGTTGATACGTTAAATCAGACTTGAAGTTATCGTCAAACCTTTCTGGTCACCTTCCCTCCGCATTCAGGAAACACTGTGGTAACTCAGATCTAGATACTATGGTGTGGGGGAACAAGATGAGTAGAGAACCCCTACCATCAGTGATACTGGGGTAGGTGCAATAATTAATCAGAGGTTGGTGGGAGCCAAATAGAATCGTCATCGGTGCCCATGTCACATGCAGCGGCTCGGCACCCTTGCATCGCATCATCGTTTAGCGCACGGTGACCAAATAAGTGTTGATATATTCCAACGAAAATACACTCGGGAGGAGCCATGACACATTTCTTCTCATAAAAAGTCTCTTTCAGTGCATTTCTTAGGAACTGGGGCCCATATAGTGACAATGTACACTCGGGAGGAGCCATGACACATTTCTTCTCATATAGTGACAATGTCTTACAATTGGATTGACTAATCTAGGTTTCTAGAGTAAGGGATAGTAGTGTAATTGAGAGCCGAAGGTAGGAATAAGGCATGAGGATGAGGATATTTCACCTCATGGCATTCCCTATCTAGCTATTAGGAAACCCTAGTCAATTTCTCTAATCACTCTTACACTAGCTACTTAGATCTCACTCTTAGGAGTAGAGAGAAGGACTTATGTTTGGGAAGAAGTCTATCTAGGGATCAACTAATTCGACCTAGGAGACAAATCTAAGATAGCCATACAAACTCATTTTTCTTTAGATCGTAAGGGTTTTCAACAAGCTTCTCGTAGTACTTGCCACCTATTATTGCTACTGCTTTTTCTTTTTCCATTGTTTAGAATTTGTGTGTGCTGACCAGGCTAAGTGCCTTACTGGGGGAAGATAAGAAAATAGGGAGGGTATAAATAGTTAGGCAAATATAAAAATATAAATAATGTGTTATTTTAAAAAATCAGGATATACTTATCTAGTGTATTGTATTAATTGTGACATATATAACTTCAATACCCTTAATTAACATGCAACAATTTTCTCTCCAAATTACTCTCAATAACTTCTTTCTTTCTGTTTTAAGATTATATATCAAATAAAATATGATCCTTTATAGATGGTAAAGCGTGGCAAGATTTGTAATATAATATTCCCACAATTCCATATTTTTATACAGGTTACCAAGTAAAAGAAATTGGGGAAACGATTTCTTGATACAATTCTTCTTTTATGTCTCAATTTGAAACCATTTTGACTCATATTTACTCTCTTTCTTCAACCAATTTAAATGCATTAAAGTTAATTACAAGTTATTTCCTTCAACATTATTACTTTCCTAATTTTTATTACAAAATGGTTTAAATAAAATGAAAGAATTTATGTTAAATAAAAGAAGACTTGTAGCAATTTGAAATCATTTTGACTCGTATTCTCTCTTTCTTCAGCCAATTGAAATGCATTAAAGTCAACTACAAGTTATTTCCTTCAACATTTTAGTTTCCTTATTTTTATTACAAAAGGATATAAATATTTTTGATAGTCTACTATAGAAATATTTAATTGGGTTTGATATTATTGTAATTGATCATATGTTGAATAAAATGAAAGAATTTATGGATGGAAAATGTGGCAATATTTATATCATAATATTTAATGATAACAATTATATTATGAGTGCTCTAAAATATTGATGAAACATTTTCTTGCTACAAGTCTTCTTTTATGTCTCAATTTGAAATCATTTTGACTCATATTCTCTCTCTTTCTTCAACCAATTAAAATGCATTAAAGTCAATTACAAGTTATTTCCTTCAACATTTTAGTTTCCTTATTTTTATTTTCAAAAGGATATAAATATTTGTGGTAGTCTACTATATAAATATTTAATTGGGTTTGATATTATTCTAATTTATCATATGTTAAATAAAATGAAAGAATTTATGGATGGCAAAGGTGGCAATATTTATATAATTATATTTAATAATAAAAATTATATATAGGTGCTCTAAAATATTGAGGACACATTTTCTTGATACAAGTCTTCTTTTATATCTCAATTTGAAATCATTTTGACTCATATTCTCTCTCTTTCTTCAACCAATTGAAATGCATTACAGTCAATTACAAGTTATTTCCTTCAACATTTTAGTTTCCTTATTTTTATTACAAAAGGATATAAATATTTGTGGTAGTCTACCATAGAAATATTTAATTGGGTCTGATATTATTCTGATTTATCATATGTTAGATATAATGAAAGAATTTATGGATGGCAAACATGGAAATATTTATATCAAGTCCCACAAAATGTATTAGGAGTTGACATGGCCCATATCATGAAAATTTTCTCTCACATTATGTCCTTGAAAATGAATTTGTAAAGAGTTAAGGCCCTTATCATGACAGTGTCCTCTCACAAGAAGATCCTAAAAATGCATTTTGGAGGATCCACGTCATAGACCATGACAACGTCCTCTCATAGCAAGTCCCTAAAAATATAGTTGGGAGAAGCCACAACCAATATCATGACAATGTCCTCTCATGGCATGTCCCAGGAAATGATTTTATGAGGAGGAGCCACATTCAATATCATGACAACGTCCTCTCATAACAAGTCCACAGAAATATTAAAAATGCTTTGATCAGAGCCATGTATGTATGCATTGTCCTCATAGTTGTTCATAAATGACATGTGTATGAGTTTGGGGATGATTGAAGAACAGTCAGTTGGGTGCTTGCGGAAGCCATCGTCCATTTGTATCAATTGGTGTTGGGGGTGGTGCTCTACACAATATGTTGCCAAGGAGAAATGTGCCTAATAAGAAAAAGACATGTTAGCCTTATAATGATCAGAATAGAGATTTGTATGAGTCTGGTGACAATTTTCATGTCAATATCCCCTCATGAATGACTGTAATTGAATTATAAATCTCTCAACAGAAATTCGACCGACACATGTCCTTTTTAAATAGAAGACATAAAACTCTTCATATAATTGCTCAAAAGATTACATAAAAGCTCTCACAGAAGCGCGAGCAACAAACTGGGTTTCCAATCCTTTTTGGATGGCAAAACCCAAGAACCCAAAAATAAAATCATTACATGTACATGAAGGGATCATAAGATTCCTATTTATTATATGTTGAAGGTATCAAGGAAGAGAAATTGCATCGTCGGCAAGAACCCCAAAGGTATCAAAGGCAAAAGGTAGAAAATGATGTTGATTGGCCTCACATGTTGCTCCATGTTTATGAACTTTTTATATTGCTTCCTCGGACATTGCCTGCCTTGATTTAAAGTTTTTTGAAAGGATACCTGTCAAGGGAGAAACTCCAGTTAGGTCAACACATGCATGTTTTCCATTCATCTAGTGAAATAAAAGAATGCCTGCAGGTCGCAACGAATGAACACCATCAAATTGAGTGCCAAGGAAGGCCAAAGGAGCTTCTATAAAAACCTTTAACCCAGCTCGAGAGACAATGTTGTAGAGATCATCTTGAACAACATCATGACAAAACTTATAACTAGGGCGCGAGCGCCAGTGCACTGCATGATCACCAAAGGCATCAAGATCTGTGATGTTGCAAATTGGACAATGTTCATCACCTGGATATAACAGAATCATAAGTCGATACTGAAGGATAGATCGATACTCAATGGGTAACATAGACAGACCAAGGCCATCAATAGGAACAACCCTCAAGAAATTGTGTGCATGATCATCTTGTAAAGAAGTGAGAATAGACATTGTAAATAACCAAAACATGGGCCGTCACCAACCACAATACGCTCCAAACAATGACGAAGACCGTGATAAAAATATCCAACAAATGTGTGGTAGAAGAATGAGGTGTTTTATGAAGACCAAACAACAGTTTGGGCATCACGACCAACCCACAACACAAGGTCACAACTCACCCTCACAACACAATGCCGCGACCATAACAAACGCAGCGATGTGGCCATACCATACCAAAATGGAGTGTCATGTCTAGAAGAAGAATGGGCCATCACGACTGAAACAAGGCAAACAATCACAACCAAAAATACATTTGGGAGGTGCCATGGCACATATGATGATAATGTTATCTCACAGTTAGTCTTTAAAAATGCTCATATATGCCAACATCCTCTCATGCTACGTCCTTGAAAATACATTTGGGAGGTGCAATGGAGCATATGATCACAATGTCATCTCACGATAAGTCCTTAAAAATACATTTGGGAGGTGTTAGGTCCTATATCACGACAACGTCCTCTCACAACAAGTCTATGAACATGCATTTTGGGGGTGTCAGGGCCCATATCATGACAACATCCTCTCAAAATATGTCCATAAAAATGCATTTGGGAGGTGTCAGGGCCCATTTCATGACAAATGTTATCTCATATCAAGTCCCTAAAAATACATCTGGGAGGTGCCACAACCCATATGATAATAGTGTCCTCACAACAATATCATGTCAGTGTGCTCTCACAACAAGTCCCTAAAAATAAACTTTTGATGAGCCATGACCCATATCATGATGGTGTCCTCTCACATGAAGATCCAAAAAATGCATTTTGGAGGAGCCACATCATATATCATGAGAATGACCTCTCCCAACATGTCATTGTAATTGAATTTGGGAGGATATGTGACCACTATCATGATAGTGTGATCTCACGGTAAGTCCCTAAAAGTATATTTCTGAGGAGCCAGAGCCCATATCATGATGGTGTCATCTCACAACATGTCACTGAATATGTGTTTGGGAGGAACCAGGGCCCATATCATTATGGCATCCTCTCACATAAAGTCTTTGAAAATGCATCTGAGAGGAGCCACCTCTAATATAATGACAATGTCCTCTCCCAACATGTCATTGTAATTGCATTTGGGAGGATATGTGACCAATATCATGATAGTGTGCTCTCACGGTAAGTCCCTAAAAATAAATTTGTGAGGAGCCAGGGCCTATATCATGATGATGTCGTCTCACAACATGTCACAGAATATGTTTTTGGGAGGAACTAGGGCCCATATCATTATGGCATCCACTCACATCATGTCTTTGAAAATGCATTTGAGAGGATCCACATCACATATCATGAGAATGTCCTCTCCCAACATGTCATTGTAATTGCATTTGGGAGGATATGTGACCACTATCATGATAGTGTGCTCTCACACTAAGCCCCTGAAAATAAATTTCTAAGGAGTCAGGACCCATATCATGATGGTGTCATCTCACAACATGTCACTTAATATGTTTCATATAATTGCTCAAAAGATTACATAAAAGCTCTCATAGAAGCGCAAACAACAAACTGGGTTACCAATCCTCGTTGGATGGCAAAACCCAAGGACCCAAAAATAAAATCATTAAATGTACATGAAGGCATCATAAGATTCCTATTTATATATGTTGAAGGCATCGAAGAAGAGAAACTGCATCGTCAGCAGGCACCCCAAAGGTGTCAAAGGCGAAAGGTAGAAAATGATGTTGATCGGTATCATATGTTGTTCCATGTTTATGAACTTGTTGTATTGCTGCCTCTGACGATGCCTGTCCTGCTTTAAAGTTTTTTGAAAGGATACCTGTCAAGGGAGAAACTCCTATTAGGTCAATACAGGCATGTTTTCCATTCATCCAGTGAAATAAAAGAATGTCTGCAGGTCGTAATGAATGAACACCATCATATTGAGTGCCAAGGAAGGCCAAAGGAGATTCTTTCAAAACCTTTAACCCAGATCGAGTGCCAACATCATGACGAAACTTATAACCAGGCCGCGAGTGGCAGTGCACTGCATGATCACCATAGGCATCAAGATCTGTGATGATGCAAATTAGACAACGTTCATCACCTAGATATAAGGGAATCATAAGCCAATACCGAAGGATAGCTCGATACTCAATGGGTAACATAGACAGACCAAATCCATCAATAGGAACAACCATCAAAAAATTTTGTGCATGATCGGCTTGTAAAGAAGTGAGAATATCATGTTGCCGTAAGGATAGGTCACTTGAAGGCATGATTTGCTGGATGATCATTTTGTAGTAAGCGTCTTCTAAAATAGACTAGGTGTTTGGGGTGGTAGAATGCATACTTGTCTACATATACCAACATAAAGATGGTAAGATATTGCATATGCAAGCATGTGCTTGGACAAAGGGGAGCCCTACAGGCACACATGTGACCTCACGCAACATATGGTCTTGGAGATCTTTAGTGTGTATCTGAGAGGCAACAAAAGCAAATTTACTAACATTATGAGTGGACTTGATCCCCAATCCCCCTAGATGCATAGGAAGTGTATCCAAACACCATCGTAAATCATCAAAACATGGGCCGTCACCAACCACAATACGCTCTAGACAACGACGAAGACCGTGATAAAAAATATCCAACACAGGTGTGATAGAAGAAGGAGGTGTTGTATGAAGATCAAACAACAATTTGGGCATCCCAACACAAGACCTAAGAAGAAGAAGCTCACACTGTGGATTCTGGAGTGAGGACATGTGATCCATCATATCAAGGGTCTTCATCACACGTTTCTGGAGAAGTTCCTTCACAAAGGATGCGTCTGTAGAAAATTGGGCCACCAAGAATCTTCACTCCATGCTCTGGATGAGAGATGTCAGTTGGAAATAAGCCCACATTCGAGCCTCATCTAGGGTCATCAGATGGCCAAAAAATCTATCTTCTTAGTATTGAGATGAAGACCATACATCGGGCCTCACTCCTGAATGAGGGATAGAGCCTTTGAAACAACCTCTGTGTCCCCAATGAGGGTACCGTCATCAAGGTAGAAAGAAAGGAGGTCAAGTTGACATGCATCCTTTGCCTGTAAAATAAGAGGGTGGAGTCCCAGGGAAAAAATTAGGGGGCCTAATGGGTCACCTTGTTGTACCCCGACAGAAGAAAAAAGAGGCTCACCATGATCCATATAGAGAGGAGATGGAGAGCTATAGAAAAACTCAACCCAACGTACAATAGAAGGGCAATGAAGACGAACCTCTCGGAATATGGTAGATCTATCAACCATGTTGAAGGCATTGTTGAAGTCAAAAAGAGCCATGGTGACTGTAGTGTGGTGTTGTTGTTCATAGAAAAGTCAAGTGACAACATGTAGAAGGGCCTCAGCACCACTAGAAATACCAACACCATATTGATGATTCATAAGATAAGGGACGACATTAGAACTTACACCCTTTGTCACAACTTTGGATATAAGGCACTGCCAAATAGTACCCGTAGCAATAGGCTGAATGCCATTTTCTGGTTTGAGAAAAGGAGTCAATGGAGAACTAAAAATGTAGGGAGCTAGGGAATCTGGACAACGACCAGTGAGCCAAAGATTCACCACAGTTGAAACTACAGTAAAAAAACCATCTTTCACTGCAGTGGCAACCCCACACATATAATCAATAAGATGTTGTGATCGTAGGCCATCATGTGCGCAACCGGTCCCTTTCTTGAATGATAAAATGGCTTCTTCAATCATACAGAAAGAAGCAACAAATGGAGAGCTAGAAATTTCAGACTGAGGTTGCACCAATGGCAGTGGAGGTTGAGGGTGTTTAGCTTCAAGATAAGAATAATTAGCAGCTTTTATGGGGGTAACACCACTAGAGGATAGAACACATATGGTAGTAGAAAATTGGCTATCTTTGATCTTAGACTTTGTACGTGAAATACAAGATTCAGAAGAATGTTCTCACTCGGTAGGACAACAATGAGCCAAAATCTGAGCCGGGAGTTGTTGAATGCCATCAGGTCCTGAATTCCAAGTCTCCAAAGCCTTAAGGATCATAAGTTGTTGTAGAGAGATGCATTTTCGAGAAGACTGTTCTTGAGCAGACATAGGGGAGAAGAGATACAGAACACATACTGGAAGCAACAAAAGACGAATCTATGTATCAATAGAGCATGGGCAAGAAGCCACCTAGAGTAAGCAAGCACGAAGAGTGTCGGCAAAGGGCAAACAAAAAAGAAGAGGGATGCTCTTTACGGTAGGGACACCCGTGCGGAAGACAAAATCTAGAAGATCTGTGTCAAGCTATAGTCGGTCAACAGGCAGAGGCGGTGGCTCAATACGCTGATGAGCTGATAGGGTGCAAGGAACGGAATCTAGAAATCTAGAATTGATGGGAGTAGGCAAACCATCACATCGAGTGATGTCTCACCAGGCTATTGAGGTAGAGTGGTAGTAATATCAGAGCCATCAGAAGCTTGATGCGGACATGCTTTAGACCATGGCACAATGCCAAGGCATATACCACACATCCAATGCTTGGAAGAATAAAGAGCAAACTCCAAGCCCTCCCAAACATCTGCATACTCCAACGCCTTACGGATTCCATCAACACGACTCAGTGAAGATAAATGAACAACCCGAAGATGATTACCAAAACTATTAACTACTAATGATTTGTCGCGATATGTATGGAGGCTCCTAAAAGGACATGAAACTTATGCAGTAGGTGCAACCATGCAGGATGTAAGTCCCGCGTGGTAAAGAACCACAAGAACAACCTCACAACTTTTCACTTGTGACGGAACAAGACGGTGATAATGTGTCATTGCCAATGTGGGAAAACTGAATTTTGCCATTAAAGAGAGCGAAACTGAGACATGGAGGGAACCCTCTCGTGTTTGGCGGCCAACATGGTAGTCCTTCCTACTGGGTTGACCAGTGCCAAGTCTGCGTAACACATGAATGTAGGGAATCGTGTATGGGCTGCCGCCTCCAGGGATTGATGCTGGACTCTATCGTATCGATCCTCGACGTGTTGAGACCTAGACGGCTAGGCACCAGGGACACTCCGAGTGCGTTCTTGCCATAATTGCTTGCTGCTATGGGTGTGGTTTCCAAAAAAAAGGCAGCCACCACCGGTATGGACAAGTCTAACAAAAGTTGATAAGCTGAATCAGACTTGAAGTTATCGCCTAACCTTTCTGGTCGCCTTCCGTCCGCATTCGGGAGACACTATGGTAAGTCGGATCTGGATACTATGGTGTGGGGGAACAAGATGAGCAGAGAACCCCTGCCATCAGCGACACTGGGGTAGGTGCAATAATTAATCGAGGTAGGTGGGAGCCAAACAGAATCGTCGTCGGTGCCCATGTCACGTGCAGCGGCTCCATGCCCTCACATCGCATCATCGTCCAACGCACGGTGACCAAATAAGTGTTGATATATTCCAACAAAAATACACTCGGGAGGATCCATGACACATTTCTTCTCATAAAAAGTCTCTTTTAATGCATTTCTTAGGAATTGGGGTGCATATAGTGACAATGTCCACTCACAACAATTATCAAAAAATACATATGTGAGGGTTGGGGCCCATATCACGAGAATTTCCTCTAACAGCAGGTCCCCCATAATGCATTTTTGAGAATTCAAGGCCCATATCAAGACAATGTCCTCTCATAGTTATTCTGTAAAATTTCTAAGGTTAAGTGACATGAACTTATGTTATCTATAACTTTGGTGACACACATACATGTCACCTAAATGTTATGTCTCTTTGTATATTACACGTGACTCATATACATGTGTAAACCCCCATTAGAACATAGGTGATTCAAATGTATGTCACCTATAGTGTGTCACCCTTTCAAGTATGATAAAATGTCTGTCACTTATGTTGCACAGATTACACGTGACATACATGTGTGTCACCTAAAGTATGTCACCCTTTCAAATATATAAAAATATATGTCATCTATTTTACGTAGGCCTACACAGATTATAAGTCATGTACAAATATGTCACCTAAAGTGCGTTATTTGTTACATGACTGTCATCTATACTATGTTTTTTGGTAGTGAGGAATCATCAAAACATCAAAATATGGTTGCTAAAAGTAATTCAACTCAAAACTTCTTTCTTTAGCAGCTGAATCTCTGATGAGTTTTCCACAACAAATTTCTGTCTGTAATATCATTCCTCAAAACCTGGATGACTGAGCATCATCTAATAAAAGAACATTAAAATTTAATGGAAACAATGAATTCACTTAAAAGAATGGTGTCTACTATTAGCAAATGCAAACAACTAGTTTGCTTGCTTTTTGAGATGTTTGCGAGATAGGTTATTCGGCTGTTGTGTTGTCCGTGTGCTAGGTTATACCATTAATATCTTTATATAAAAAACAAGTTTGTTGCTCGATGTGCTCCTCCTGTTTGTTGCTCTGATTGCGTTACTTTTTTCCTACATATGATAATATGTTACAGATTTTGTCTTGGCGTGTATAATATAATACATACATATAATTCTTTCCTGTGTTAAAGTTCTACACATCCTTCTGTAGAATACAATATGGATTTACACAGTTGTTTGCTTTCTGGATTTTGTATTTGTAGTGAGTGTTGAGTGTGTGCGCTCCGATTCAGTCAGTTTGTTTGTTCCGACAGTATGCCTACATATTAATCACTCCGCTTTATTTGTGTCCTTTAATGTTTACTAATAATAAGCTTGATAAAACAAATTTAGCAACATATTTGTGTATTCATTGATCAATTATGATTGCGTGTTTGATGATCATGTAGGTATATTAATTGATCTATTTTGTTTGTGTACTTTTGAATTGAAGGGTGAGATGCCCTTTCTCTTAGTAAGTTACATTTTAACTATTTTATTTAATGTAATATTAATCATATATTAACAACAAATAATTTTGGATTCAGAGTATAATAGTTTTAGTAAGTATATAGTGTAGGTTGGAAGAAGTCAGGTAGTTACTAATTGAATACATGTGTGTTCAACAGTTTCGATGTGTTCTTATCTCCAGTCAATGTTCTACTTCTTTGGGGTTTGTATATAAATAATTTTCTACGATGACATATGACTAATCATTAATTCATTTTAGAAAAATTCAATTCTCTATCTACCGTTACTCCAACAAGTTGTGTATTTGTCATTTTCTATTCCACCTGGAAATTTTTGTGATTTGTTATGTATTACTCAATTTAGTTGTATGATATCTTTTATTAAAAATGTGTATTTGTGTAATTCATAAGCTTCTATTGTCTAATTTCTTTATTTGAACTATTCGATTAGGTTTAGTACTCTTACTTTTCAAGTGGTGATAGTTTTTATTCAAATATTTTGCTAATTTGAATGGATTGAAGTGGTTAATATTCTTTTCAACTCCTATCTGAAATTTTTGGTTAGACTTTTTTCAAAAATAATGGTAATTGTTAATCATGGAATTTCTTTGAGTGATTTCGAACTACCTATTTGCATAATTTTAATATACCTTTTATAAATCTATTATTTATATTATATATATTAGATTAATGGATTTGTATAATACATGCTTAGCACGTATTTTTTGCTAGTATTTTTAAAAGGAAGAAACACTACAAAATACTACATCTAGTTAAAACATATATATGCTACTCTACCTTGTTACAGTCAGGAGTCCCATGCTTAAAAAGATCTAACCCATCCTGGAACCTTTTCTTTAATAAAAAATTTAGTTTTTTGGTGTACCTAAAAACAAACTTACGCCAATAAGAAGGACGAGATAAAAAATAATATTATACTATATCAAATGATGTGTTGTTAGAGCTACCATCCCATACTTCTTCTCTTTGTTCCTCAATATTTTTATTTTGGACATGGCTTTTATCTTTCATAAACAAAGTGGATTTCATAACCTCTAAATTTGACCCTGTTACAAAACTCACTGTCTTCTGATAACATAAATGAAGTGTAAAAAAAGAAATAATTGTGATGAACTTATCGACTTACATGCTTCATTGTCACTTTCTTCCATTCTCTGCCTTATTATCCTTTTTAAGTTTGCCAAATAAAATAACAAAACCCTCTTGAGTCTCCCATATTAAAATAGAAATCACAAGTTAAGATTATTGCATAATCAACCATGTTAAATAGAGCATGAACTATATGATAATATTTGACCAGTGTTTCAAAAAAGGCTGCACGACCCGCATATACTTGGCCACTTATAAGGCCGATTAGTCATCGATTGTTAGATGAACATTCGTTATCTCGACTCAAACTAGATTACATATTTATTGATAACATTCTCTTGATGTACTAATTTGTTGTATGTTTTGACATGAATCTCATTCTTATATAGTGTTTGTTATTTTAGATATGAAGGAAAAGCATGCATCTTTTTATATGATTTGGTTAGTCTCTATTGTTATTAACTTGTGTTGAACCATTTCTAGAGTGCTTTATTGGAGTTTATACTTAAATGGGTCTAAAATGCATTCTAAATGGTGTTTTACTTTTCATTGAAACTTTATATTTGAATCTATCTCAAGTTTTAGGGTCCAAATATGTAATTATACAAATTAAATATGAAATTTTGATTAATACATATATATAATATTAATAATAATAATTAAATTATTATAAAAATATAAAACTTCGTATACTTCCGCACGCATATACGCCCACATACTGCATATACTCTATAAGGTGACCTCTCTGCACGCATAACGCGTACCTCTTTTTAAAACATTGTATTTGACTGAGAAATTCATAGTTATAATCATAGTAACAAAAGTCTCCAAATTTTACAAAAAATTGGTGATTTTTTGCGATTTTATAGGCTCCCGAATATTCAACATAATTAATATGCCAGTTGTCATTTTTTCACAACTTTTCATGATTTATCCTGCATTTTTGTGATTTTTTCCAAACCATGTATTCAAAACTCCTCATATACTCTAAACCTCCAACCCCCCACAGTCTATTGTTATTGCTCAACTATTCTTTAATTCTTTTCCTATTTTTTTCACTCAATAAGATTGTATATCTTATGACCTTAGTAGTTACATGTATCTGATACGTATGTATCTATATATAGACATATATATATATATATATATATATATATATATATATATATATGTGTGTGTGTGTGTGTAAATATACAAACGACTTATTCTCGATTATTTCCGAATAGTGGACCGATCTTTTGACAAATTTTCTTGATTTTTTCTGGCTAGCTGAAAAATTGCCAAATCACGATTTTGTTACTATGTTTATGATTTAGTCAGATCCATATTGATTCAAATATTAGTGGAAGTAAAGAAAAACCTACGTGAGATTGTATCTTTTCATAAATATCTTAGTCTCATAACTAGAAATAGCCTGAACAAAAATTTTAACTCGTTCGGAATTAACAAAAGCAACATTTTCCTCCATAAGCTGATCCACCAAAAAGGATACACATTTTTCCAACATTAGCAACCAAAGTGGAACGAAGTTCCAATCAAATAGATTATTGAAGTTAAATTAATTGTACCCTTGTTGTGTCTATAAGATATCCACCCATGCTGATGAACTCTTATTTGTACACACGTACTAGTAAATCAAAACCATTCTAGGGAAGCATGATAAAAGCAATTAGTAACTAGATTATGAGAAAATAAAAAAATACATATGAAAAATCTCATTTATTTGAAGGGAAGGGAGATGTGGGAGGAAGTAACTTCTAGCAAAGAAGGACATGAAAAAAAATCATCAACAATCCGCTCAATGTCCATCTCTATAGCAACCTCTAGGATGATGAATTCATGCTGCAAATATTCCCTAAACGTCCAAATGTTGAGAAATTGCCAAATGATGAATACAGTAAGAATAGGTAAAAGAGTAGATCAAAACAGGTACATGAAGAACATATTTGCATGGTGATCACCTAAATAGAAAACTAAGTTGCGACATGTCTAAAGTTCAAGAGGAAATAAATTGTGAAAAATAAATAATCACAAACTACAATAGTGAAAAACTTACATAAGTATTGTGTCCACATAGTTTCACACAAGCTCCTTACTACCTAAACAAATAGTAAAAGATTATATGGAACACCATATTTTCATTACCTATTTAAGTCTAAAAGTATACATTTTAGTTAAAAAAATTGCAAAATTACACCTTATTCCTAATAGTTTGTAAACTTAGATGACTGGTTGATATATTTGATCAAAAGGTGAATTTTTTAATCAAAAATTTGTTTCATGCTTAAAAACTACATAAATATTAAGAAACAATAAATTAGCACACTTTAGCATAAATAATGCCTCGCGTAGCACCTCTAGGGAAATAATTGCCAGTTTGGGTAGAATGTGCCACCGAACATGGTGTTTTCCAAGTTTCCTTGTTAGTTTTAACTTTGATCTTCATTTCCATCAAAAAGATATAAAAATGTTGAAACATATAAATAATTCCACTTGAAGTGGTGTTTTGACCGTCACATTTGAGGGTGACAATACTACTTCAAGTGTTCCTTATGTCCTCTTTCATTTTTTGTTTTTATTTTTGGCTAGAAAAAGACAATCAAAGTGCCTCATGGTGAATTTATATTCATCCACTTTCAACTAAATTTTTATAATCTTTTCATAGGAGTTTACTTTACTTTTTCTAGCTTACTAGAAATAAATTTCAAGTTTCTCTTTCCTTGACTATTGATAAAAATTCCAATGATTTTCACTCATATTTGGCAGGTTCTACCTTCATTCATATATGGAAACAAGATCATGATTCATATTTCTAGAAATCAAAGATTAGGGGCTTCAAGAACAATATTTTAACCATCTTAGTACATCGGTCGATTAGTTCATGTTGTAGATTAGTCATTTTATCAATGTGGAACATCACCCTCATAGCCCAGACGGCCATTTTACTAATCATCTCCACCTTCCATCCTCTCTATTCAGCAACCAAAACGGGCATCCTAAACTTCCTCAACCGATCGATTCGGTAACCCAACCTAGTGTTTTCAGTCTTCCAAACAACCAACTCAGATTGCTTCATGACCAAGTTGTTGGTATGTATGCCTAGAAAGCCAATCATATGATGATTTAGATGTGGTATTAGATACCTGATTTGGTAATAATAAAGGTAATTCTATCTATTATGGTTGTCTAAGTCATGATATCATATGTAAGTAGATGTCTAAAGAATAATGTTACTCGATTAAGTATGTCTTCAAGTACGTGACTTGAACAATGAGATCATACAGATGCTAAGAGTACATACATTCTTATTATATCCCTAGTCAGATATTATTATGGAATAAAAATAGACAATAATAATACATAATATTAGAGCATGTATTGACTAATGATAGAGACTCATTAGTCATGATATATGATAGCAAGTCACTCACACAGATACATGTTAGAGAACAGTGTGTCAAACAGACCCACCATGAGAGTGATACATGGAGACCATGGAATGATAGTCAAAATCATCTCTCAAAGTGATAGTGGTGATTATGGTTCTTAGACTTGACGTCACTACACTCATCACATGTCATTGGATATTCTTTGACATCAACAACATAATCCTAAAATATGAGTTGCATAACAGTGATGATTGGGTAGCTTTGACACATGGGGATTGAGTGTGAGTGATGTACATGAGATTTGTCCTTCCTACAGGGGTTTGATACACTTGGATGCCAATGTTATGGACATTAACTATCAATGTAGTTCTGGACCTATAAGGTAACAGACATAGGATACACTTGGATTAAAGGAGTATATTCATGAAAGATGTTTAGATTGAATGTTAAAGGTGATTAGTTATTCAATTAAATAATAGTTCAATTGACTAGACTCAGAATCATCAACTTCAAGTGTTTGTCTGACTAATTAGAGTGTCAACTTGATTAGAAATTGAATTGACTGAGTTCTTCCAGAATTGGGACATGAGACAATTGTCTCGCATGAGTGAGATGACCGTTTCATGGTCGCGAGATGACCAATTCACATGAGTGAGACACTTGGTTCATGGATACATGAATTCGTGTTGACGTCATGTTGTACATTAATTAGATTTAAATTTTTAATTTGGTTCAAAATAGGAAACTACACGAGACAACTGTATCTCTATGTGAGATTACCATCTCTCTCACGAGATGACCATATTGTAGTTTGCATGTTCCAGAACATTTATGATTCTAGACCGTTCTACTCCCACAGCAACTGGGAACCCTGACCCTAGCCTCTATGATAAATAGAGGGGTACTAGGGGCTTCCCAAGACACATAATTTATAATTTGTTACTCTAACATTTGTTGTCCTCTAATGTTGTGATAAATAATAGAGAGCCCAAGCAAGTCCTACCTAAGTGAGGGACAATAAGGGAGAGAACAACTGAGATCGTTTGTTGTAGGAGAGCATGTCGACGACTAGTATACTGATAGAAGGGGACAACTCCTTCCCGTTGGTTCTGGTAGCACAACTTAGAGTTCCCGGTGGTCCACATGGACTACTCTAGAGGTAGGAGGTCATTGTCTTCTGTTAGGAGGACATTGTCAGCCGTTGTCCATGTATTCACACCAAGAGGTCGGTAGAGACGATTGTTTGAGTGGTGGTGCTGCTGAAGGAGCATGATTTTGCCTGAAGAAGAAGAATCATTATTCTAATGTAAGAGTAATGTTACTAGACTTGCTCTAGGACCATGTATTACCTTACAAACCTTGCTTCCCAGATACATTGTTATTGGTGTGATCTTGTTGTTCTTTGAAAATGGGAAATTAAATTTTTGTTTCTATTGCGTATATTTGTACTCGATTTCCCTACACAAGTCATGGTCAACCAACACTGCCACCACTTCTCTAAGATTTTGACCGTTTCCCTGGGCCTGCTCTTCGCAAGATGTAAACCAATCAGTTCATATTGTGAGCCAATTGGTTTATAGTGTCTGATCTCACTTCTTCAGTGGAAGACAAAATTCATTTTCCTCTCCCCCCTTTAGGGTTTTCTCCCCCTCCTTCCTTATAAAAGGGGTGAGACTCCACAAGAAAATTGGATACATAGTTTTTCTAATTGTACTTTAGATTTCAACACTTTGTTATTTAATTCTTGCATCTTGTACTCCCATTTCTTTAATAAAATTAGTGTTTCTATCTTTGTTCTTTTTCTTCTTGTAGAGCTTGAATTCAAGAAAGGCGACAATTTCATTGTCACTAGACCAAGATCATTTAGGATTCTTTTCATTTCTAGTATGTGATCTCCTTTCTTCCTTCCTTTGTTAATTCCTTAATCCCGACCAAATCATGAGTAGTTTCTATATTAGGACATGGGGAATATCCCCATAGACATTGTGGATTAGATATATATCTATGTGATATTACTTGTCAGATGGTATTTTATTTGGATGATCACATATTTGAAATGACTTGATCTCTTATTTCATAAAGTGCTAGCCTTGGGTGAGGTGACCACGGACCCCAAGGCTAAGAACAGCCAAAAAGATGCACCATGCCTCGGATGAGATCTTGGAAGGGGCTTTGTTGGGATTATCGGGCAAAGATTTCTAAACAACAGGTTCAATGGGTTTGTAGGAAATTTTTCTTTTATACATGCATTTGTGAATGTTTTCACATGCCTTCATCTAACTTGTTCTATCTCATAGATTCATCAATCGAGTTTCACATAGGCTACGGTGCTACAACCCATAACCCCGATATCATTTATCATTGATTTAATCCCATTTATCAACTGCTTGCTTCCAATCGCTCTTTCCTTTACTTGCAATTTTATGATGATTGTAGATACTCTCTCTTTATCTCTTCTTATCATAATTCTTTCCTTTTTTTCTCTTAGCACAATTTTTTAATTTCTTTGTTCTTAGCATAAGTTTTTACCTTTTTGTTATTAGTGTAACTTTTATTTATTTGTTATATAGTGCAATCTTTTCATTACTTGTTCTAGCGTAATCACCCACCAACCAACAAATCTTTACTAACTTGTTCCAATAAATTATTCAAAGTGTTCCAATTTTAAATGCAATCTTTTAAAAGTTGTCCTTATGGATCGACCTTTTCTGTACAAATAAATTACCTTAATTGGTTGTTTTTCCATTAAAAAGGTTAAACTCTAGTATTGAAACCCCTAATGAATTGTTGTTCTGTCAGGCAACACACATCACCTGGTAACACGAGAACCCCAAAAACACCATTTAAAGTGACAATTTTATCAAAACGTCATATTCCTAAAATTACTTTCATAGAGATTCTTCATATGGAATATTTTTTCTAAAGTGGGCTAGTTTCACAGAGTGGAATTTGTCACCCCCCCATTTATGCATGTCATCACTCATAAAATGTCCAATTGCACTCGATAACCTACCTCATCCTCAATTATATGGTCGAATCACGTGTTACTGAATTGATGAGTTGTCACTGATAAATGGTCAATTTGAACTCAGATATGCATAGTTAAGTGCACTAATTAACTTTGAGAATGAATTTGTATTATTGAGACCTCTCAACATCATTGTCTTGATTCTAAATTTTTTTTGTAAGGAAAGAAAATTTTAACAAGGTAAAAATTTCATCTCAATTAGAGTAATGATATAAATGGAATAAATTTTGTAATTTCATCAAACAACAACCTACATTTTTATATCTTTTTCTATTTGCTTTTCCATATCAACAAGTCAATTTGATCATCTCAGTCAATTAGAGGCCTCAAATCAAGTGGGTGTGGATCCCCCCTTGATTTAATGGTTCTAAAACCTTTTCCCTCAACTACTCCCTAAGGATAGAAATAAGTGATTGGAGCAACTACTCGACAATCCTACATATTACCCCACAACTTCGTGTTAGTCCCATTGGCTTTACAACTTCCTTATCAATTGTTTTTTGCACACAAATTTTCCTTCCTCGGGCTTGTTTCGGACTATTTTGTACCTTTCCTGGTCTACACGAGTGTGGGTGGCATGTTTGTAAGCTTTCAATCCCCCTCCCCCTCTTTGGGTGCCACCACCATGCTATGTGAATTATTTCAACAACAGATAGTGGCAAAGGAGATGATATGGTGATTGTCAAACTGTGACCTGATAGCCCAGATTGTAGTTGGTCCTCCCTCTTGCTCTCCCACTTTCTCATGTGGGTCGGCCCAAACCCCTCATCCCAGGGTCAAGGACTATTTTCCACTGAACTCTCTCGTTGGTGTGGATGTTGGGTGAGGGATGTAAGATTTTCAACATGAACAACAATTGACCACTGATGAGATAGCCGAGAACTATCAATTAATGGTAAATTTTGTCCCCGATGTGTTTTTTGGGTTTTTAAGGCATTTTCATATCTATAAAATGAGGGGAGTGTCAAACATAAGACATCAACCCCTTATCATCTCAGAGTCCTTTTGGGAGAATTGGGAAAGGAAAGGAGAGGACTTGCGTTCTTCCTCATGGAGTCTACCTAAAAAACCATTAGAGGGGGGTGAATCGGATTTTATAAGTATTTTAACAATAATTCAACTCTAGCAACCACAATTAAAACTTGAAGGAGGCAAGGTGTTTAAAGTGGTTCCACCCTTAGAAAAAACTAAGGGAGTCAGTCCACCACCCAATTGTTTTCAATTGGGATTTTGAAAGTATTTAAATTTTATTACCTCGCAAGGATGTTACATAAAATTACAAATGCTTTCATTACCCTTTATACAACCTTCATCTATAAGTAGTCCCACCAACCTCGAAGTAGCCTTCCTCGAACTAACTTCTAGATCCCCCTTGAAGTAGCCTTCCTCTTGAAGTAGCTTCCCATTGAGACAACCTTCCTGAAGTAGTCCAAAGTCCTCCTTCTCAACTGAGAAGATCAAACCCTCTCCAATCCGCAGCCTCCAACCCTAGGAGTAGCAAGGAGAATACAAGAAATAAGAAAGAACAAGAAGGGAAAATGGAAATTACGATTACCGTTGTAGCACAAGGCTTGATTTCCTATATCAAGTGTTTTCATCTCCTAACCAATGTGTATGGAAGTGGAAGTGTAGTGGGTAGGAGATGCTAGCCTATAGGACATGGATTTGGAGCAATGAAAATGAATAACAAATGTTGGAGTTGCTCAATTGCTCACAAGAATGGATTGCCAATTGCAAGTATGTATGCTCAAGTATTGCACAAGTGTATTTTGGGTGTCCTAAGGCATGTCCTATTTATAGGAATGGCCTATGAGTTCTTAAGAACGTTCTAGACACTTTCTAGGGGGTTCTTAGTGCTCAATTAGTTGTTAGTTATCCACTAATTGCTTTAGCAACGACTAGTTTATTAATTCTTAAAAGTACAGACAGAGACAATCTCGAACGAGAAGCTTGTCGACCGAGAGTCTGTCGGTTGAGGTTTTTGTCGACCAAGGGACAGTCTGGATCAAGTGTATATAACATTTGATTCCAACTCCCAACTACCTTGTCTGTTGTGTCTAACATCTATTTGAATCAATTTTTGGTTGATGTGTTTGTCAATCGAGAGTGTCTCGGTTGAGAAGTTTGTCGACCGAGAATGACTCTGTTTAATGCTTTGAACTATGTACTAAGTGTGTGTATCAGTGTGTAGTTGTGACACTATTGTAGGGGATGACCTATCTATGTGTTGTGAATGGCTTGGGAAGATCTAAATGCTTGATTTATATGATATCTAAGTACTTGTACATTATATACTTGTACACATTTTACATTTGTTTACAATCATGAAATTAAAGTATTTTGAAGCATATAGATCTTCCAAAGATTTGGCATCCACCTTGTTCCTGCAACACTCAAGTAACACATTAGATCTACAAGAATGAAATGTTTGTCAACATCAAAACAAAGGGATTATAATAATATCCAATTTACCCAACAATCTCCCCCTTATTGAAGATGACAAACATTTCGAAACTATAAAATAAGGAAATATAAATCATATGAGTTTCATACCTGATGTTTACCTTTTGTAGCCATTCTCTTGTTTGCAAGTGTGTTTTGGCCAAGAGATTATGAGTTTCGTACCTGACGTTTACCTTTCGTAGACATTCTCTTGTTTGCAAGTGTGTGCTGGCCGAGAGATTATGAAACTCATTTTATTTTGTATTTTTTATTTTATATTATTTCTCCCCCTTTGTCATTTCAAAAAGATAAACAAGATAATATTTAAGTATGAATTTTATTACTCCCCCTTAATTTGATAATTTGATACTCAAAGCAAACCACTTATGTCAAATTTAGCCACAGTTTATTTCTCAATCATTTGCAAAGGATGTTAAGCCTTGAAATGACATTAGATCCTTTTAGATTCATGGCATATGTGTTTTTATTTCTCATCCATTTTACAATGGATGTTAATCCTTGAAAATGACGTGAGAATCATTTAAGCTCATGAGTATATTTAATAATTTATCAACCATTTACAAGGGATGTTAAGCCCTAAAATGATATGAGATTCTTTTAAGCTTATAGTAGAATCAATCAATGTATCTCTACCCAAATGTATGGGATTTTAAGTCCTAATTTGTTTAGAGAATTCCATTATATTCATAAATATTGTAGGCTCCAAGATTACTTTAAAGATACTAGCTTCAAATTTTCTTTATGATGTTTACAAAGTTTTGTAAGATCCTTATTAATCTTATATTCAAGATAGTTTTTGTGAGCTCACTCTTAATCTTATAATCCAGATAATTTAAGGATTCTAAGGTCACAATAAACATTAGATCATAATAAGTTAACCTATTATGAGAGCTATGCATTAAAATCTTGTTTTCAATATACTAAGATTAGTGCAAGGAAATGATTTAAATTAAGCATTTTGTCAAGCTTATTTTAGGTCGACCTTGACTTCGACCTGGGCGCCCCTTGGTCAAACTTGATTTCAACCAAGAGGCAATTTCTGTAAATTTTTGATTTAAGCATTTTCAATGATTTACTTAATTGAATATTTGAAACATAGCTTATAAAGTATTATTCATGTATAACAAGAATATCATTAAGCACAAGATAATCATTTAACTAATATGTCAAGATGCATTTGTGCCATTGACATTTATCTTAGTCGCATTTTCAATGATAATATCATCTTTATGTGTGATGAACTGAATCACTTTGATCATTTTGAAAACAATATCCATAATTATAATGACCATTACGGAACAATAGAAGAATATCCATAATTTCATGAAATACAGTGATTATGATCATTTAAAAGCAAATTTCAAGACAAATGTTTTTATATAGATAAACCAATGATTACTTAGGACAAATCATGTAAAATAGTAATTTCCTTGATTAAATCAACATGGTTTATAATTTTCAGTTTTAAGCCAAAACATTTACGAGTTTATAGAAATAAAAAATGAACTTGCAATCTATATATTATATTTGTATTAATTCATTTTGCAAGAAGGCATGTCCGATTTTAGTTTGCAAAAAGTATACATGTTTTTAATCAACATGTTGTGTAACAATCTTAATAAGAATGTTATAATCAAACTATATATAATAAGTTATGATGCAAGTTTATCAATATGTTTAAAGAAATGGCTCCAAGATTCATTCTTGATTTGCAGATTAAATCAATCATTAATAGCAAATTTATAGTAAACTGGATCAATTAAACATGTTCGGCAGAACTTGATTCGGTCGAACTTTTCTTCAATCGAATTTATCTTGGTCAAAGATTTTCTCGACCGAGTATTCTGATGTTTGTACAAGTTTTATTAGATTTTTTCAAGATTAAAAATAGTAACCTTCTCGGTTGACTAATTCTCGACCGAAAGTGTCTCGGTCAAACATTTTCTCAACTAAGAATGTTTCTGTATTGTTTTTTAGTAAAAGGTAATACAATTTTGCAAGAATATAAATATTGAAGATAAGTTTTGTTGAGATAAGACATTTGTATATCAAAGAAACGTTTTAGGTCAAATCTCAACTAATCAAATTCAAATCTCTAAGTTTTAGGAACCCAAACTAAATTATCATTCCTTTTCGTGTATGGGCATGAAATAGAGTAGTGTCCAAGACGCAAGCAATAGTGACAACTAATAAGAAAAATCTCATTTCTCTTTCTCGGAGTTGAGTTGTTTTTGGGTACATACATAATCTTGGCCTTGGGTGCTTGTGTTCTTCTAGGTTTAGGTTGATAGGATTTTCCTTTTGAAACATATCCTAAACCTCTCCTTCCATTATAACTAGAAGAATTATTCAGAATTTTATCAAGAACATCATTATTCTCAAGCTATTAATCTTTCTTTGTAACTTGGTAATCTCATCTATTTTTTTTTCTGATATCTAGCTTTGCTTGATCTGTATTAGATGATAAAGCATCTTTTTCCTTAACAATAGCATCATAATCTATATGATTACATAGGATAGGCTGAGTCTGAAAATTATGCAGTTTTGCAAGAAAATCAACCTTTTCTTGAGAAAGAAGATCATATTTGTTTCTAAAGTAAGAAACTTCATATTGCAATCATTTAAAGATGATTTCAAGGTAAGATTTTCTGAAACAATACTATACTTTTCAAAAGAAAGATTATTTAATTTAGCATACAAATCCTCATTAGTTTTAGTAGATTTCTTTAGTTTCGTTTTGCAACCAACATATTTCTCATGTGTACTTTTAAGACTAGCAATTAGATCTTCTTTTGGCAAATCAAAAAGGATTACCTCTTCTTCTTCTTCTTCATTTGTTGTAGCAATAAGACACTGTACTTCTTTTTCTCTATCTTCACTCTCATCACTTGAATCATCCCATGCAGCTTTATGTACTCTTTCTTTCTTCTTGTGAGATGATTTCTTCCCTTTCTTAAGTTTTGGACAATCACCTTTAAAATGTCCCTTTTTGCAACATTCAAAGCACCTAGAAGAAGAAACACTAGAAGTTTTGTTAGTTTTAAAACTTTTATACTGCTTACCGTTTACAATGAGAGTTTATGCTTCACTATCATCTTCACTTGTTTCATGACTAATCTTGGTTGATGCTTTGAATGCAAAGTCCTTCTTTCTCCCTTGTTGAATTTCACACTCTCGTCTTTCTTCCTCCTCCAAGGTTGCCTCATGTGCTTCTAAGTTGCCAATGAGTTGCTCCATCCTTAGTCGAGTGAGATCATTTGCTTCTTTAATAGTAGTTACCTTGGGCTTGTACTTTGGAGGAAGAGACCTTATATTTTTTTATACTTGATTTTCTTCACTGATTACTTTACCTAAAGCATTTAAACTGTTCACAATAGAAGAAAACTTTGCATACATTTCAATAATAGACTCTTTGATTCATACAAAATTGTTCAAAGTTTTGTTTAAGAATTCCAATTTTAGAATTCTTAACTTGAACATTTCCTTCATAGATTATAGAGAGTCTATGCCAAATCTCATATATTGTTTCATAATTTGATATTCTATTGAATTCACCAACAGAAATTGAACAGTAGAGTATACTTACCACTTTTGCATTCATTTGGGATGATCTTATCGTATTAGTATCCCAAGTTGCATATTATATTTGAAGAAAGTAATATGGATTTGACACCATCCTCCAGAGATCCCAGCTAATTCCCTGGAAGTAGAACTGCATCCTCCTCTTCCAGTAGGTGTAGTTAGTGCCATCAAAAGGTGGAGGTCTAGCCACGACTGTCCCTTCCAAGTTGAGGTTGTTGAGTACACTGTCACCCATTTTTCAAGACTTTGTTAGATTTCCTTGAAGCCTTGATCTGATACCAAATGAAAAACCACTAGGGGGTGAATAGGGTTTTATAAATATTTTAACAATAATTCAACTCAAGCAACCACAATTAAAACTTGAAGAAGGAGGCAAGGTGTTTAAAGTGGTTCCACCCTTAGCAAAAACTAAGGGAGTCAGTCCACTACCCAATTGTTTCCAATTGGGATTTCAAAAGTATTTAAATTTTATTACCTCGCAAGGATGTTACATAAAATTAAAAATACTTTCATCACCCTTTGGACAACCTTCACCTAGAAGTAGTCCCACCAACCTCGAAGCTGCCTTCCTCGAAGTAACTTCAAGCCCCCCTTGATGTAGCCTTCCTCTTGAAGTAGCTTCCCATTGAGACAGCCTTCCTGAAGTAGTCCAAAGTCCTCCTTCTCCACTGAGAAGATCAAACCCTCTCCAATCCACAGCCTCCAACCCTAGGAGTAGTAAGGAGAGTATAATAAATAAGAAAGAATAAGAAGGGAAAATGGAAATTACAATTACCGTTGTAGCACAAGGCTTGATTTTCTATATCAAGCATTTTGATATTCTAACCAATGTGTATGGAAGTGGAAGTGCAGTGGGTAGGATATGCTAGCCTATAGGACACGAATTTGGAGCAATTAAAATGAATAACAAATGTTGGAGTTGCTCAATTGCACACAAGAATAGATTGCCAATTGCAAGTATGTATGCTCAAGTATCGCACAAGTGTATTTTGGGTGTCCTAAGGCATGTTCTATTTATAGGAATGGCCTATGAGTGCTTAAGGATATTCTAGACACTTTCTAGGGGGTTCTTAGTGCTCAACTAGCCGCTAGTTGTCCACTAATTTCTTTAGCAACGACTAGTTTATTAATTCTAAAAAGTGCAGACAGAGACAATCTCGATCGAGAAGTTTGTCGACTGAGAGTCCGTCGATCGAGGTTTTTGTCGACTGAGGGATAGTCTGGAGTAAGTGTATATAATGTTCAATTTTAAATCCCAACTACCTTGTCTGCTGTGTTTAATAGCTATTTGGGTCAATTCTCGGTCAAGGAGTTTGTCGACCGAGAGTGTCTCGGTCGAGAAGTTTGTCGATTGAGAATAACTTTGTTTCAATGCTTTGAACTATGTACTAAGTGTATGTATCAGTGTGCACTATTGTAGGGGATGACCTATCTAAGTGTTGTGAATGTCTAGGGAAGATCTAAATGCTTGATTTACATGATATCCAAGTACTTGTACATTATATACTTGTACAAGTTTCTACATTTGATTACAATCATGAAATTAAAGTATTTTGAAGCATATAGATCTTCCAAATATTTGCCATCCACCTTGTTCCTGCAACACTCAAGTAGCACATTAGATCCACAAGAATGAAATGTTTGTCATCATCAAAACAAATGGATTATAATAATATCTAATTTAGCCAACACTACCGAAGTGCTTCTATCTCCTAGAAAAAATGAAGTCTCCTCTCCCTATTTTTCTTGTTCCTATTTTGAGAAATGAGCATGGGGAGTATCCACATAGCTTGTATCTTGTCTTAGTTAATTTTAATTTTAAGAAATAAATATAAGATATGTCTTCATTTGTTTTTCTACATGATTTATGATTTGACCTATCATTCTTCTTGCTTGTTACAATCCTTGGTGTTGAGATACCATACACTTGGGTCAGAACATTGAATGAGGCTTGCAGAACTCTGGATGAGACATGGGAAGGAGTCATGCTGGATGATTGAACAATGATCCACAAACACTAAGATCATGGGTTTGTGGAATGTTTGATCCTTGTGTGATCTACTTTTTGAAAGGAAGCATATCCACTTGGTCCTAATCTAATATATTTATTTTAAAGGAATTAATTACATAGGCTTTGTCAGTGAACCTTGGACCTCTAGTAACTTATAAATTGAAATTAATCCTTGATTAATTAATTTTACTTCTTCAATCTTTACTTTTTGTTTTTACTAATAATCCTTCTCAATCAAAACCAAAATTAATTATTTATTCATAGTGGTAGGTTTGAGCCACGTTGTTCGTTGGATTTGACCCTTTATATTCTACAATCAATTTGTTCTCTTATGGGCTAGTTCATTGTTGTTATTTAGGGTAAACTCTAGGGCCTTCTTCCCTAGTAAAATTATTCATGCAATTAAACTTGCATCAAATTTTGTCATCATTTCCAGGGACAAGGGAATTGCTTTTGAAACACATTGCTTTCAATAATTAGGAATTTTTCTTTTCAATTGATAATCACTCTTATCTTCTTGAACTTATACTTCCTTAAAACATTAAATGTTGTCTAATCTCTTTTTTAGTATACTAATGGTTTAGGAAGCATTCCCAAAACATTATCTTGATCTGCACATAGCAGATCATTATACTTCAAAGCAATGCTTTCAAAAGCGACAGTTATCTAGATCACCTTTGGCACTTTCAAACTTATGTGGCTTGCACAAGATACTAGGTGTTTCTCAAAATGCAATCAAACTACGGCTATACAAATATCCTATCAGATCAAGCCAACATTTGGTATAATGCCACATAAGGAGGCCTCATCACCACTTGGGAGTGACTCTAGTCCGAGTTCCTGAAAAAATATTATCCCTCGTCTCTATCTATCAGATCAAAGGACAAATTATAGACTTCATCATGGTTTGAGGAGAAACTTTGGCTGAAACTTAGGAAAGATTTAAGGGCCTCCTTTGTCATTACCCACATCACAACATCTCTTAGATCTAGTTGATCAAGACCTTCTACCAGGGTGTTGATTATTACACCAAGATTTTCCTTAACACCTCATCTAGAGGTTCTTTTATATTTTAAATTTTGACAGTGCATAGGAAGTCATCAAAAGAAGTTTTGAAACGTAAACCTAAACCATCAGGAAAAAGGAGGATTCCTCAAGGTAGCCAAGGTAGAAGATAATTCAGATAGTAAGTATATGGCCAAAAGTCTCAAGATTCTCTCTTGAAGTAAGACCCTATGTAGTCATATTTCATGCCTATGAAAGAAGAGGACAGTTGAAACTACCACAATATTTGTAGCATCAAGTAAAATTTGCATATTTCCTCTGGTGAAATATGTCAAGGGTATGACCATTAAACTCAACAATGACAACTCCTCTACAATAGTCCCATGAAACATTAAGATGGGCAGCCATCCACAATATACCCGATCAATCCTACTACAATCAAAATTAGAAAAAGAACCATTTTGGGTTACAATATGTCAATCATGTTAGTGCAGAGAATGCATCTCAACAACAACTTTCCCAAGTGAACAATGAAAGCCATATTCCCACAGGAATCCAATACAACAACCAAAAGAAATTTTGGAACCAAGGCAAGTAGCGAGATAATTTCCAAATCATGGTGGTTATCAATGATAGCACTTTCAAAACTTAAATCAAGAACCACATATGCAGCAAACAACCCCCTCTCTTCTACAAATGATAGAATAGTTGTTCTAGAATGGATACTTCTATCTCAAAAATCCCATCTAAAAAACAACAGAAGCTCAATTGGCCCAACTTATGGCAAATCAAAGCCCGTGATTCCTTTACTAGGAAACTAGAGAATAACCCAAACATCCTAAGAAACTAAAAGTCATCTCCACACATTCTGAGAACATATATGCACCACATCCTACTATAAATAAGCCTCACATCATACCCATAGGTTTTGAAGATGACAATATTTTGGTAATCAAATGGGAGCCAACAAGTGGACAAGGTTTTCTTGTTCGATATTCTTAAAACTTTGATCTTCTTCTTGGTGTTTCTTATTAAATGAGGAAAGTGGAGATTCATATTCTCATTCACATGCTAGTTCCTTCTTCTAACTCATCAAAACTCAGGGACAACATGCTATTTGAACTTTAGAAGATTAAAGCATGATGTAAAGCTTGAGATCAAACTTTTTGAAGGTCATTTTTTATTGATGTAGTGCTGATCTTGTATGCACAACCTTAGATTTGACACTTATCATTAGAGGCATCCTCGAATATTATGGAAATAACTCAATTCCATATAAGAGTTGAATCATTTTTCTTTTCCATGTGAACTTAGAGACAAAGAAGGGTTTTTTTAGCTTGTTAAGATCACAAAAATAAGGCAACATAATTAGATCTCTATTGCTAAGGTCATTTGGATTAATATGTGGTATGTGACCTTTTGTTTTCTAAGGAAAAGATAACATAGGGTCAGTCTAAAATTTTGAGGTGTTGTGATTAGTAGTAAGAAAATATTAGTACAAATACTGATCTTATATGACATGTTTAGATCTTTGTAGCCTAATGTTTTAGTCCAAGAGTGTGATACTTTTCCATTTGAGAAGAATGAGCATAATTTATGATGATATTAGGCATGTCGAGGCATTCTTTTGAGAATACACTTATGATAATACCGACCTGTTAAATTATACTTTAATTTCTCTCTTGTACTATTCGTCGTCTATACAATTCTACACTTAGCCAATTGTAAATAATTTTGTGATATCTTAAAGATGAGACAAGACACATGAAAATAAAGAAAGAATGTAATGAACATATTAGGTACCCTAAACACCATGAGCCATCCTCTACATCTGTATTAGGGTTATGAAATAAGTGTATCTTACAAAGTGTGAAACCTGAATGATGAAGACCCAGAGCACATGTGTAATGACCAAATTTCATCTTAGCTAGCTAATCAAGGTTTACTTGGATGATTACATGCTTTATGGATTGACTAGTTTAATATAAATTAATGATAGGTAGTTTGTTATGATATTTTCAGCGTAATGAGACACCCTACGTGTTCATTGTTTTGGGTGAATAATATTTGAGAAATGAAAACTCTAGTTGACCAAGCTGAGGCTCTTTCATGTATAAGAAAATAAAAATGTGATAAGTCGCAGTATAGTAATTGATTTTCTATATTTATATGTAGTTCATAATACACTGAAATTTGGATATAGTTTGTATAACTCAACTAAAAGATTTATTGAAAAATATTAGAATTTTGGATTTTATGGACCAATTGGTGGTCTGAGTTTCCTTAAGAGAAATTCATATGGCCATGCTATATAGGTTAAAATACAGAAGTATGGTATTTGTTTTTTTTTATAAATTGGTACATCCTAATGACCTGAAATTTTAACTATTATTTTACAACTCTATTCAAGACAACAAATAAATACTTTCTTTTGTCTAACATGTGAGTGATCATAGATTGTTCTTTCAGTCATGTTTCGTGTCAGTAACAACTTGAGCTACAAACCATTCTGAATAAATTTATGAAAACACTGAAATAGATTTTTGACTTGTCTGTGATTTTTCCAAACACCTAAATTGATTGATATAATTAGCCTAACATTATAGTAGATCTTTTACATTCCTATTTGAGATATGAACATTTAGAGAGATAGGAGAATTAAAATTTTGAAGGAGAAAATTGTTAGAAATACTTATTTGGCGTTTTAGCCTTCAACAAGCTTGCAAAATCATGTATGTTAATCAAACATAGATAGTTTTTTATGATGAATATTATCTCTTATGTCTAAATTCTAGAATTTCTTTGATATGACTCAAAAATATATCAAATAACCCTCTTTTCCCTTTCTTTCCCTCTAATTCTCCTTTTCTAGTGTTCCTAATTTGAAAAGGGTGAGAAATGAATTGAATCCTTGGGAGTTGGTTGGATTTCTATAAATTTAGAACATGGGAAACATTTTTAAGGTACTTTGTGCTTGAAGTGAGTGTTCATATCACTCTTAAGATATGTAATCATGTTGAAAGCCTAATTCTATCTTACTAAAATAAAAAATCATTGCTTGTATTTGTATTTGATTGGGTAATCTATCGAGAAGAATTTCAGGAATTGAATGTTATTGAATTCGATTCCTTCTAACTAATTTATAGTTGTCTAGTTCCTGATTCATTGTCCCGAGCTCTACAAAAAATCCTTTGAATGAAGAAATATGTTGTTTTGTACTACGTATGAACTGAGAACTATGTTGTTTTATACCAATACTACACACACACACACACACACCCACACACACATATATATATATATATATATATCAGTCAAATGAATGATATACCTAAACTTTTAGTGGACAAGCATAGTATAAGCACGATTTATCAAATGTGTTATTGAAAATTATTTAAATTTAATTATGGCATGTAATGTGGGTCAATGAGATCATTTGAAATATAGGTATTTAATGTCTAAGGTTAGTGTTGTGGAATAGAATTAATCAAATGAGATGATGAATCAATCCATACTTATAAGTGATGAAGAAATTGTGTAGAAGTGGAAACTAGGGTTTCCAAGTGTTCTGAATAGCCTTAATGACACATATACACCTTATGATCTATTGAACTAAGCCCATAACTTGAATTCCCTCAAAATTTAGTAATAAGGCAAGTGTGATAGATAAAACCTATACTTATATATAATATTTTAAATGTGAAGAAAATTCTCAATGATAGATGTTGTTATTTCAATGAAGGTGTTATGCGTTATTCTATCTAAGTGCAATGCATATATTATAGTATATTTCCTAGATAATGAGTGAACCCCACATGAATGCAAGACATTGATACAAGTCACATAAAAAAGAACTAATAAGATGACTAAGATTAAGGTGTAAAAAGAAGTAACCTTAATCTATTCTTTTTTCCTATAGTGAGTAGTCTTATAAGAAATGGAAGGATTAATTTTTTAATTCCAAAAATGTCATTGGAAGTCAAATGGCATGGTATTCTTATCGAAATGTAAGAAAGCAAATTAAAAAAGGTGAACTAAAATGTGATGATAAGTTATAGATGAAAGTAATGGAATGAGTATGATCAAGTCTATAATCTATTAATATTAGTTACATTTGGGTTGACCTAAATTGAAAGAAATATAAAAAATTTGGACTTGATGGATGTCAATAAGAGAGAAGCACTATATAGTAAATATATTGAGAATGATTGATTTCAATATGTAATGAACATGAAATGATGGAAGTTAAGAGAAAAAAACCTAAAATGGGGAGAACACCAAGTAAGTATCTTGGTAGATATAAGAACCTCACTCTAACCATAATTAAATGAGCTATGTGATAATAATGAATGATGCTATCAAATGAGGTATGCAAATAAGCATAGATTAATTCAATTACGATATGAATTTTAAGGATGTGAATTGTTTCATAAGAATTCAAATTTAGGATTGTAATTGTCTACCAGAATACTTGTATCTTAGAATGGTCTATTATGATAAATTGCATATATGAAAGGTATGTGTTGAATAGTAACCCTAACTAAAGAATGCTATATAGCAAAAGGGGACTAATAAGTGTGATATGCACATTTATGCATTGAGATTTATCATATCTAAAAAAATCATATGAAATAAATATATGTTGTATAATTAACTTGTGTAGAGTGTGTTGGATGATGCAAGGTGTTCATATGCTAACATTGTTTTTTATATTAATAGTTCTTTGAATATTTTACTAAAATGTATGAGATGATGTGAAATGATAATAAATATTCTAGGATTGAAACAAGATGTATTTATTTGCAATTAAGAAACCCAATTTAGGGTAAAAACTTGAGAATGAGATTATATATGAGGTTGATAGCCCACTAATTATGAACCATATGGAATGACGTGAATATGAAAATGGAACATGTATGTTGTAAATCATAGGTTGTTGTGGATCTTTATACCAAACTGTCTGTCTTATTAATGCTAACCTAATTTATGTCATTCTCATTGTGCAATATTACAGACGCATGATAAACGATTAATTGAATTGTAATTAAGAATAAGGAGAAGAATAAAATATCTATTAATAGAGTCAGGTGCTTTTCCTCTTCTTCTTTTGAAGTGTTACTCAATGGTTCACCTTCTAAATCCTTTTTGTGCTTTAATAGGGGTGAGACAAGGTGACCCCCCTCTCTATATTTCTTTTGGTTGCTATTCAAGGTATCACTATCATTTTTGATGCTTTTTTTAAGACAAGACTATTCATATATGATTCTAAAACAAGAGTTTCTTTGTGTCACATATCATTTTTGTAGATGACTTACTATTTTTTGTAAGGTTGATGATGGAAATTTTAAAGGCATTAATAAGCCTTGAGTATCTTTGGCAATATTTCTAACCTAATTTTAAATAATGCTAAAAGTTAGATCTTTCTAATTAGAGAGGTGTAATGGTCCTTTAATACACCATTCGAGCTAAGACACTATTAAGTTTCTCAGGTTCCTTGTGTTTATTAGCCAATTCATAAAAGTTATGTGTGTTCCTATTTTGAATAAAATGTAGCAAAATATTGACACCTACAAAGGAAGCCTACTCTCAGTGGATGGGGGTAGAGTTCTCTATCTAAACCTATCTTCCTACCATATTTTTTGTATTGCAACATTCCATATTACCAGGTTTGTGATTACTGATTTTTTTGTAAGTTGGGATGCTATCTTATTCATCTCATCCTCCACTTGTGAGAAAATTCAACTTCAAAAATCACTGATGAAGTTTGTAAAAGAAAATGAGGTAGTAATATTACCCTTAACAGTTAATTAGCTAAGAGATCATGGATCTCCTCGGGTGGGAGAGTATTTCTATACCCCAATAGTTGTTTTTGTGACACTTTTCCAGTCCATAAACGAAAGTATTACTTTCTCTATGAATAAACCTCACTTGCCAACTTCCTCTCCTTAGTTTTTGAATTTTAATCAAGAACTTATCATATTTGGGGTACTCCAATAGAGATCCATTTGTCATGTTAACAATCATATGTGAGTTAGATCCAATTATAACCAAGACAATATCATTCTGCTCTGTAATATCCACTGCTAAGCAGATACTAGACAGCTCTGCTTCCAACACATTTGATGAATCCATGACTCTCGAAACTCCACCCGCCCATCTTTATAAGATATCTTGTATAGGCACTGCACATCTTACTCAAGACTGTTTTACTGTAACATTGCAATTGAACTTTAGGATCCATGGTTCCAATATCTCTCACCTATGCTTGGCATCCACCTCAAGAGTTAGGTTGTCCCTCTTGAAAGCTTCCATTAGAGCCTCTATTTCCTTCCTGATGAAGTGAACTTGTTGAATAGGATGGACTCTTTCCCTTTAGAACATCTGCTTATTTTTGCACATCCAAATCTGCCAACATTGTGTGAGAAATCTAACTAACCCTTCATTGTTATATTTCAACAGATCATGGATCCAATCTTTTATTTTGATGTTGCTTAAGAAGGAAGCATTGTTACTGCCTTTCAGCAAATCCAACCAGACTTCCATGGCAAATTAGTAATCATGGATCCATTCTTTTATGTTGGTGTTGTTTAAGAAGGAAGCACTATTAATGCCTTGTAGTAGCTCCAATCAGACTTCCTCAGCAAATTTACAATCATGAGTCACATGAAGTGTATACTCATCTTCATCCCTAAATCTAGTGCATATCCTACTAGTATCCATTCCCCTTTCCACTCTCCTCGAATTCATAAGTAATGCCTCGTGCATTAGGATCTAGGTGAAAGTTTTGATGCAGACAAACATCTTCAAGGTTGTGACCCCCTTCCATCTACCTGCTATTAGAATGCCTTGCCCTTCTCTTAGTTGGTGCAACACAAACTTGGTAGAGTAACATCCATTTTTTGTGTGAGCCCATACCATGCTATCTTCCCCATCGCCCTCGGAAGGTATATTGAGCTTCAAAATGTCATCAAAAAATGTTGTGGTAGATTGTGGCAACACATCCCACTATCACACGGACAATGAGGTGTTACGTGAAAACATGCGGAAATCACCATAACCACAGATTACCAAAAATACGGGTTAATTGAAACCGATTGCGAAAAGCAGGAAAATTGAAAAAACTATTACATTTAGGTTCACATCCTACAAGGAAACATGTTACACAAACATTTACAAGCTTGATACGTGTCAACAGCTTAGAGTAACATCTGTCTAACCATCACATGACTTCATCACCTGTTTATATGTACATAAAGGCCCACATCCGGCCAACAACAGGATATACAAAACATCAACAACTATACATCTTGAAACAACATCAAAACGCTCCCATGGACTCGAGAGTACAAGGATGACTCTAGACTCTACTACAAAACAACCAAACAACATCATATCCATTGCTTGCCTTCTACTGCTCATCTTACTGCTTGGAAGCAACACCGCGACCACCACCACGGCTAGCTCGAACACCTAAAAGGTTATAAACCAGCGGGGTGAGACACACAGTCCCAGCGAGAAACATAACTCCCCTCCGAAACTACAAAACCATAGAAAGATAAAACAACAACATCAGATAACTGATAAGAAGTATAACAAGAGTAGTTTATAAAGTAAATTTGTTCATACTATCAAGCTTACCAGAAGTACGGAAGGCATATACCCAAGTATTTCTTTATGGAACATGACTGACAAGATAAGATTTGTGAGGTCTTACCACATATTGTGAGGAACATATAAGCAACTGCAAGATACAATAGGATTAACTACACAAGCAAGGCCTCAACCAATGTTTTGTGTTTTGCTTTAAGCAATAAATACTATACGGCTGGATTACGTATTATTATGCCCTGATGAAGTGAGTCGTACCGTTCAAATCCAACCTTCGATTGTGAAACCCAAGCTAGTGCCATACAAGATCGATGGAAGAGCCAAACTCCGCGACCTCTCTGCCTCGTGGTCAGTGCACGAGTACAACACAAGCAGGACCGCAGTCTCTTGCTTAAGTGGCTTCAGCCATAGGGCCAGGCTACCCTCTACCTAGCTCGCCTTGGTACAGGTCTCGATGCTAGTAAAACTGAGCCACAAGCCTGTTCACTATGATCTGAGCGATGAACGCATTCATGCTCCTATATCACACATCTCGAGCCATGGGCCTGTTCACCATGGTCTTCACATATTGAGCTACGGGCCTGAATCCGCACTCTAGAGTCTACAACCGACGTTGCACTATTTACCTCCTCACTTAGGCTAGGAGAAACCTCGCATATTCAACAATATGAGGTCCGGGTTAACCCGCAGGAGAACCCGTTTCACCATCACCAGCTTCTGACGATGATGGATCTATGGCCAGGGCAACTACATGATATGTTCCACTCTGATTAGTTAGTATATTTTCAGTGGATTGCAAGATTCAACCAAGTTGTATAACATGCAAATTATAACAAGAATAAACAACATGAAACTAAATGTTATGCTTTTATTGTATTCATCATTATCCTGATCCATCATAAGGATCTAACATTACATGTTACCACTTGGCCTCTTGCCAAACATCTAGATCCATCTCAAGGATCATCACATTACCATGGGAACTCAATCCCTTATCACATAATGCCACTGTCTCTCAAGGCATTCTCATCAACTTAGGCACTTTAACTGAACTCATGTCCTCAGACCAAAACACATCATGTATGTCATCTGATCATCAAGAGTGACTATCAAAGCAATGTTACTCATCATTTTTACCTGGCTATGCATCACCTGCATGGTTAGTACAATCATCATGGATTAACAGCAAGATCATCTTATCAATATAGGGCAATATTGATTGATTATATATGATATCATTCATGGTTCAACCTGAAATTATTAGCATAGATCATATTATTAAGCAAGCATCTTACATGCTTATCATTTCTTAGTATAATACAGATGATTCAAGATGATCATAAACACAGGTACTATCAAGGTGTGATACATAGATGTGAACTTACCATAGAAATTACCATCAAGCATCTCAAGCATTACTACCATAATAAAACATGGTTATAGGAACAAGATCCAGCATATAGAAGGAACATAACCCTCATTACAAGTACCCACTACCCTCACCAAAGGGGTATCGGGTAGGGCACCCTCACTAGAAGCGTTCACTTTCCTCACCAAAGGTGGTATCAGGTAGGGTACTGTCCCCTATCGCCCAACTCTAAACGCATAACAGAAAACAGACCACTGCATGTCGGCCAAACTCTAGGGTGTCAGGCTTCCAAGGCATGACGGGCAACATCATATCGTGCAGCTAGGCTCAAGAGCATGTCGGGTCACGCAAATTTACCGTGTGTAGAAATGCAAGTGAACGTGTCGAAGTAATATAGGCCTTTTTTGAGGCCCGAGTCGAACTCAGGGATACGTGAAATTGTCATAGACTCCTACTAACTACTCGCGATCAGCTAAGCATATTAAATAGTTGAGAGTTGTTGTCAAAATTAAAAGAAAATAAAAAGAAAACAAAATAAGCAATCGATTCAATGTTTGGTTTAATCAATTCAAAAGGAGATCTTTAGGATTGCGGTTTCACCGTGGGTTTTACTTGTATTAAATTCTATATAGTCAATCAATTTTATCTCTCTATCTGGGTAGTGGCCTGAAATCAGAATTGCCCACTGTCGTGGTACAATTCACTACCTAGGTCTAGGTCGGTTCCACCGTCGTAGTAACCTTTACCCTAAACTAGGTGCCTTAAAAAAGACCTCTCGGTATCCACCATTAATCTTACACCGCCTTGTTCAAGGGATTTGTCAATTAATGTAAATTTCGTCTCTTTTCAACCATTAATTCTTCTTTTAAAGCAATTAAGGGCATTAGATTATTATTATGGTGATCAAGCATAACAATATATTGGAGAAAATGAAATTATACCATGGATTTAAGAGATAAGATATGAATTACTATTATAAAATCATCATACAATGAATTCCCAGGCTACTTCTGATCCTAAAGACAAAGGGGATTAGCCATGCATGTTCATCTCAGAGTACAATGTGAAGTAGAAAAAGGGAAACATGAAGAAAAACATGATTGAGTGGTGAAACCCCTGAACGGAGAAGATCTAAGGGATCCTTGGCGTGGAATACGCGTTCTCCCGCCTTTCAGTGGTGGAAATCATCTTCTTCAGTGTCCAGATCGGCTGGGGCGTTCTCTCGTGCTTCATTCTTCTCTCCTTACTCTCCGAGATGTGTGCAACAGCTAATGATGTGATATCCCTCTCTTGGGCGTTGTCATTAGGTATATTTCCCGAATTAGGTTGCCAATTAATCACAGACATCAGATTAAGATTAATCTGAAACAAACTCATATCTGACAGTGTCGATACCATCGACGCGGGTCGATGGTATCGAACTAGCGCGATATCTGCACTCCTTTTCTTTTGTCTTTGCGCCTGATGTCATCTCGATACCATCGACGTGGGTTGATGGTATCGACAAACCTGTAGCGACAGTTTTTGTCTTTATGTGTCATTGTAGCTCCTCCCGTCGATACTATCAACATATGAGTCGATAGTATCGACTCACTTCTCGCCAACAACCTGATGGTATCTCGATACCATCGACATCTCTGTCGATAGTATCGACTTTCTTCTGGTCCTTGTGGCTGGCAACCTATGGTCCGGTCGATGGTATCGACCACTGTTGATGGTATCGACAGTAGCAGATACTTGTTTTTCCTGAAATTGATATACAAAACCACATAAGTCCACACAAAATGTACTCTTTTGATAATAAATACTCAAAATGCTGAAATAGGGGAAATTTGACATAAATAAGTAGTATGGACCAAAGTGAATGAATTATGCAACATTAACCATGGAATTGACTAATAAATGCATAAAACACATATCAAACATGTCTATAAATGCGACTCAAAATCATCGCATCAAAATCCCCTAAGCTTGAACATTGCTCACCCTCAAGCAACTAAACCTTAGAATAGAATTTCCAGAATCAACTAAAGAACAAAGCATCACAACAAACATCCCAAATGACTCCCACCGGACATTCGCATACCGACCCTCACTAACCACAGAATGATAATTACCCTGAAGGCGACATTAATCATCCATAAAAGATATTAACCTCGAAACTGATGAACACTATCACATAAGGCAGTTAACATAATAAAATTTCTGGTCCAGACTTAGTGCATCTTGTGATCTCTTATACTACGTTGCTCGCCCTAACTACCATCTATATGGAAGTAGTTCTCCTGATATTCACAAGTGAGGAGAAATTCACGGTGGCCTACCAATCCGAGCAACGGGTGGATGAAATGGGTGGCTAATGGAAGACGTGGAAGCATTATACGATTTCAACATGCATAAAAAAATTCCCTAAATGATGCAAATGCACATGAAAAATGCCCTAATGCCTAAGACTGGGTGGAATGATGCATGCACTAACATCCTATCTCAAAATGAGATGTATATCTAATTAAGCTACATCATGTACTCACTCATCTTAAATTGCAGGTGAGATTGTGTTCCTTTCTCCTTCTTATTCTAGTTGCTTCTAAATAAAATTTTTTCTCATTTTCAAATTTTTTTTTTCAGATTTTTTTCAAACTCATATATCCATAATTGATAATGAATACTTTATTGGGCTCATTTTTTTCCTGCATAACTCGAACATTTTCACTATTTAGAAGGTATGGAACAATTTAATTCACCATTAAAGAAGAATGAGGTACATGACATACTTTATGCATAAAAGTTATGAATGCAACTAAATGACATGCACCTAGGAGTAAAGTGCATGTATACATATTCTAATTTTTTATGCATTTTTTCATTTTCCATGCAAAACATATGAAGAGTTGCAATGCAAGTCCTATCTACATGCCATGCAATCAAAAAGAGTTAAAACCGTACTTTACTTCCGAATCTTGGTGGATTGTGAAGAGCAATGAAGTGGACAGATCACAAGACTACTTGACTGAACCTTTGAAAAATATTATGTGTCCCTCCTTACTAACCTGTGTAGTAGTTAAGTGGTTTTTTTCTCTCTTACTTCAAATTAGAGTCTCATTATCATTTGGTCAATTTAGGCTCAATAACCACTTCCGTCCACTTTCATGAATCCTTAGGGATATACAGTTGTGATTTTCTGTTTTAATGTTGACAAAACTAATCATTTTCTAAGTCAAGGGATCAAGGTTAAACAACACTCAAGCTTGCGAACACTCAAATTTTTTTAGTAATCCCTTAATTCCCATATACATGCAACTGAGATGACTCAAGATTAAAGCCATCCACGATTACACTAGATAGAATGTGGATCCTAAAAACAAACTAAAATTGCACAAAACAAATGACAGAAACAAAAGCAATAAAACTAAAAACAGAGAAATAAAAGATAGAGTTGTTCCAACACACCCCCTAAGCTTGAATTCAACTATAGACTCATAGTCAAAAACAATCTTAAAGGTTGGAACAGAGATACCTCTTTACTCTTCAGGTGGAGGCGGGTACTGCGGAGCCGTAGGGTCCCAAGACGGATACTCCCCCTGGAAGCTCAGATCAAACTGGGACCTAGGTGGAGGTTGTGGATAGCCTCCAAAGTAATTCTGGCTCCAATAGTGGTCGTAAAAGGGTTGTTGTTGCATCTCCATCCTTTGCAATCGGTCATGAATCTGTAGTTGGTTGTGGAGGCGAAGACGCTCGTTCTTGAACATTGCCCTTTGACTGTACCGTAACCGGTTTGTAGTTTCTTGAATACCGGTGTACATCGCCCCGTGATGCTGCTGTGTCTACTGAATCTCCTGCAGCATATCATACATATCCTGCATAGAATATGCATCCTCGCTTGGCTGCGAGGGCGGCGGTGGTGGTGGAGGCTGTGATGATGAAGATGCACCCGGATGTATCCGAGGATGCTTCCGTGGTGCCACTCGTGCCCAAAGAGGTGTGAAAGCCTCCTCTTCCTCTGCATCCTCTTCGTCATTGTTGTCATCGTTGTCGTCGCCGCCATCTTCATCAGAATCAGTGATGGTTTTGATAGGCCATCGGAAGTGTTGTGCCCCTTCAATGTTGAAGACCGGATCAAGAAGTGAACATTCCTAGTAGGCATCGTTGACGTGACAGTGTGCATACGCCAAGGCATCTCGAAGAAGAATGAGGTTAGAGTGGTGCAGATGTTGCAAGTTCACCTTGCTCCTGGTGGAGAGAGGAGTAAGCTATTGGAAATTCAACCCAAGGTAAGAAGCCAGCTTGGTGATAAGCCCGCCAAAGTGGATTGGAGCTTTCCGTGTACTCCTTTTCACCTCCAAAACCCTCTGCAGAAAGAAAGCACCCCAGTTGCATTCTTGGCGCTTCAGGAGTTTGTACAGGAAAAATAGGTTCGTCTCCTGAAATTTGCTGAGAGTCAGATCTCCCCTAGCAAACAATGTAGAGCTGAGCATCTGGTGAAGTATCCGAATGAATGGATGCTTGAAATCAGATACCACAACATTATGGTAGCTTATTGACTTGCCCGACGGCACCGTCACCAGCTCGGCGAAGATGTCATCGTATTCGGTGCGGTTGTCCAGCCGCCTGTAGTCATGCTACGAATGATTCCAGCTGAATATTTCATTGAACTGCTCGAGCGTAAGGGTGTAGTCAATGTTGTACAGCCGGAAAGACACCTGGCCCTTGATCCACTCGCGGTCGGTAGCTATGACGTTGTTGGGTACGACGCAGACATCCCGTGACGCCATGAACTCAGCTACCAGATCCTTATAAGTGGGCCACTCGCTGAAGAACAGTTGCCCATCAGCGTGGTACTCCATCTCATCGTCTAATCTGCCCATGTTGTGTGCCTGCCATTTCAAGACGTAGGCAAGGTTGGCTTCGAACCCCAGGTTGCGGATGATTTCCCGATCAACATATCGGGTCGGCTCAATCTTCCTCTTTAGAATCTCCTTGTATATCTTCTTAACCTCCGCAGATGGATGAATCATTCGCAAGTGTGGGATTGATGCGGTCGGAGGTGGCACGAATTCTGGGATCTCCATCAGATTCGTGCGTGAAGACGATGCACCAACTACATGCACCATGATCACGAAAGAAAGAGGAATAGAAAGGGAGCTCGATGAAGATCGGAGAAGCGAATCTCCGCTCGATGAAGAACTTTGCTCGGTGATGCTCTTCGTCGGGCTTGGACAACTCTGGAACACACTCGGCACAAGTGAAGGAAGATTGCACTGGAGTTGTGATGTCATCTGACGCAAATCCTCCTCATATATAGCCATGGCCGGTGCTACTGTATGCCTGTCGATACCATCGACGCGAGTCGATGGTATCGAAACGGGTAGCACGATCCGTACCATCGCTAGTATCGACGGTCGTCGATGGCTGGATCTGCGGGGCCCGGATTGCTGACGCGTCAATACTATCGATGCGAGTCGATGGTATCGTCCCGTCCCCCGGATCGACTTCTTAGTTTCTGCGATCGCCGTTGATCTTTCCTCGCGGATCGTTGACATGGCGCGTCGATACTATTGATGTGAGTCAATAGTAACGACTCTCTGATTAGGGAAAACCCTCGCGAGGCCCGGCCGCCGCCTTCTTTGCATGAATGTGTCGATACCATCGACACGCCCGTCGATGGTATCGACTTGACTGAGACGATTTATTATGAAAATCTCTAGAGATCTCGATAATATCGACGCCCTTGTCGATACCATCGACCTCTGCTTGCAATCTGCCTGTTGGTATGTCGATACCATCGATGAGGCCGTCGATGGTATCGACGTAGTGCGATTCCTGCAGTCGCCAACCCGTACCATGGTCGATACCATCGACATAAGGGTCGATGGTATCGACTCTGCCTCAGACCTGCACATGTAGCAAACAATCACAATATCTTTTTTACACTAAAAACTAAGTTAAAAAAATCAAACTATGAATGCAAAGGAACTAAACTAAAGTACCAATGGTTGGGTTGCCTCCCAACAAGCACCCTTATTTAACATCTTAGGCTAGACGACTTGAAGCTTTTCATCAACTCGGTACTTTGGAGAAGGTGCTCAAAGGATCGCGTGACATCTTGAACTCCACTCGATCTTGACCAATTCCCAATGTCAGCGTACCTCTCCCAATTGTAGTGACTACATCGGCCATTGCTTGAAACGACCTACCCAATAGCATCTCACAACTTTGAAGCTGTGGCATATCCGTGATGACGAAATCTACCGGAAAAATGAACTTGTCCACCTTGACGAGTACATCTTTGCAAACTCCGTATGGCCTTACAATAGATCCAACCGCCAATTCAATGGTTGCCACTGACTTCTTCATGTCCTTTAACCCAAGCTTTTTAAATGTGGATAGCGGCATGAGATTTATGCTCGCACCCGAATCACACTGAGCTCGTGGAAAGTGTCGATCGCCTATCGAACATGGAATATAAAAACTTCTTGGATCTTTCTTCTTCTGTGGTAACCTCCCATGAATGATTGAGCTCACCATTTCATTCATACGACAAACATCAATGTCCTTAATCCATCTCTTCTTGTTGATAGTCTCTTTGATAAACCTCCAGTAGGCGGGAACATTCTCAATCATTTCCACTAACAGAATATTGATATGAAGTTTCCTGAACATCTCCAAGAATTTTCTTTAATGTCGGTGCTTTTTCCTAGGCCTAGGGTTGTCCGGACTAGACACAACTGCCTCATTCACATGCTTATGAGGTGGCACATATGAACTTTTCGGGGCAAGCTCCCCTAAACTTGCTTCAATGACTCCCTCTGGTGTGGACTTTGTCAGAACATCATCAACATATATAAGTTGTTGTGGTTCCTCTCTCGCAATGGATATATTTGCACCTGGATGAATGGCTTTCAATTGCTCTTCTTGCCTAGGCGGGGGCGCGACCATCATGGGCTCTTAGAAAGATTTCCTGAAAGGAGTGTATCCGCCTGGTAATCCATAATGACTACGAGGATACGGTTTTGCCAGTGTAGCCTCCGTATCAAACATCATTTTGCCTTGGTCCTGGATTTCTGCCACCGGGGGTTCTTCCCCATTGATCACAGACATGTAGTTAACTTGATGATGCTCTTGGACCACATCTGCATTCCCAGCCTGTCTCTGTTGATTGGCATGCTTGATGGCCGCCACTTCATTTGAAATATGGGTCACGGTGGTTTCTAACGCCCGCATTTGTGCTCCATGACTTTGCAGTGTCTGCCCAAATTTAGTTAAGATGTCACCCTGGGACTGCAGTTGTTTACTGAACATACTCATCATCTCCTGATTCTGCTGCACCATTTGACTAAGCAACTCGGTTCTTTTATCTTCATCTCTAGGTTGGGGCTTTGCATCAGGATCTTGTAGGAAGTTGTTAGGATCCTTCCATGAGAACTTCTTGTCCCTTCTCCAAGCATAATCATTGTTTCTATAGCCCTGTTGTTGCATGAATTTGGCTTGGGCTTCCTCATCTGACGACGCATCTTCCTTGGCTAGCAACTTCTTGGCTAGGAGGTCTAGCTTGTCATTCAGCTCCTTTATGGCTTTAGATTCACCTGCCACTCGAACCTGCTCCACGACGCCTCTTTCGCCCCACGATTGCTTTTTGGACATGTTCTTTAAGATTTCCCAACATCTAGTATCCGTGTTATTCAAGAAGAATCCAGAGCCGGTTGAATCCATGTTGCTTCTATCATGCTCGGAGAGAGCAAAATAGAAGATCTTGACCTGTGTCTCCTTATCAAGCCCGTGATGCGGGCACCTCCTGAGCATAATCTGAAACCTTTCCCAAGTCTCACAATAAGTCTCTCCTGCTTGTTGGGTGAAGTTGTGGATCTTTCTGATCATGTCATTGGTCGTCTCGGGCGGAAAGAACCTCTCGAAGAAAACCTCCACCATGTGGTCCCAAGAATCCACATATTCATTGTCCAAGTTGTGTAGCCATTCTCGTGCATTTCCCTCTAATGAACTCGGGAAGAGCTTCAAGTAGAGCACATCTTGTGGAAATCTGTCGATTTTTATCATATCCCAATTCTCCACAAATTGACTTATGTTCATGACAGGGTCTTTATTCTTGAGCCCATGAAAAGCATTCAACTTCACCAAGTTGATTAAAGCTGGAATAATCTTGTATGTCGGAATATTCACCGCTTGCTTCTTGATCGGCCCCTTGGAAGAGGATGAGGAAGAAGCCTTGATCTTCTCCCATATTATTTTTGGCTCGTCCATATTTTCTTGTTCGGGTTCAGAAAGTATATCCTCCCGATGGTCTTGATTATACTCGCCTTCGTCTTCCGGTCCCGACAGAAGAACCTCTGGTACGTGCCTCGTGTAGTCTATACTACGCGTCTGCACCATGCACAGTACCTGCAATAGAAAAATCAAATTTCAGTACAATGCTTGACGATTGCAAATATTTAGAAAATAGATTATATATTTTTTTGGAATGATAAAAAAAAATAAAAATGTGGCCTAGAGTGGCCGCTTGCAGCACTCGAAGTGCCGACAATTTTCCGTATCCCCGGCAACGGCGCCAAAAACTTGACGCAAATTTACCGTGCACAGAAACGCAAGTGAATGCGTCGAAGTAATATAGGCCTTTTGTGAGGCCCAAGTCGAACTCATGGATACGTGAAATTGTCGAAGACTCCTACTAACTACTCGCGATCAGCTAAGCTGATTAAATAGTTGAGAGTTGTTGTCAAAATTAAAATAAAATAAAAAGAAAACAAAACAAGTAATCGATTAACTGTTTGGTTTAATCAATTCAAAAGGAGATCTTTAGGTTTGTGGTTTCACCGCGGGTTTTCATTGTATTAAATTCTATATAGTCACTCAATTTTATCTATCTATCTGGGTAGTGGCCTAAAATCAGAATTGCCCACTGTCGTGGTACAATTCAATACCTAGGTCTAGGTCGGTTCCACTGTCGTAGTAACCTATACCCTAAACTAGGTGCATTAAAAACGACCTCTCGGTATCCACCATTAATCTTATACTTCCTTGTTCAAGGGATTTGTCAATTAATGTAAATTTCGTCTCTTTTCAACCATTAATTCTTCTTTCAAAGCAATAAGGGCATTAGATTATTATTATGGTGATCAATCATAACAATATATTAGAGAAAACAAAATTATACCAGGGATTTAAGAGATAAGATATGAATTACTATTATAAAATCAGCATACAATGAATTCCCGGGCTACTCCCGGTCCTAAAGACAAAGGGGATTAGCCCTGCATGTTCATCTCAGAGTACAATGTGAAGTAGAAAAAGGGAAACATGAAGAAAAACATAATTGAGTGGTGAAACCCCTGAACGGAGAAGATCCAAGCGATCCTTGGCGTGGAATACGCGTTCTCCTGTCTTTCGGTGGTGGAAATCATCTTCTTCAGTGTCTGGATCGGCTGGGGCGTGCTATCGTGCTCCGTTCTTCTCTCCTTCCTCTCCGGGAGGAGTGCAGTGGCTAATGACGTGATCTCCCTCTCTTGGGCGCCGTCATTAGGTATATTTCCCGAATTAGGTCACCAATTAATCACAGTCGTCCGATTAAGATTAATCTGAAACAAACTCATATCTGAAGATGTCGATACCATCGACATGGGTCGATGGTATCGACCTAGCGTGATATCGGCAGTCCTTCTTTTCTTTTGTCTTTGCGCCTGATGTCATTTCGATACCATCGATGAGGGTCGATGGTATCGATGAACCTGTAGTGACGGTTTTTTGTCTTTATGTGTCGCTGTAGCTCCTCCCATCGATACTATCGACATATGAGTCGATAGTATCGACTCACTTCTCGCCAGCAACCTGATGGTATCTCGATACCATCGACATCCCTGTCGATAGTATCGAGTTTCTTCTGGTCCTTGCAGTTGGCAACCTGTGGTCCGGTCGATGGTATCGACCACTGTCGATGGTATCGACAGTAGAAGATACTTGTTTTTCCTGAAATTGATATACGAAACCACATAAGTCCACACAAAATGTATTCTTTTGATAAAAAATACTCAAAATGTTGAAATAGGGGAAATTTTACATAAATAAGTAGTATGGACCAAGGTGAATGAATCATGCAACATTAACCATGAAAATGACTAATAAATGCATAAAACGCATATCAAACAAGTCTATAAATGTGACTCAAAATCATCACATCATCGGGCAACGCAAGGTCATGCAACACAAGGTATCAGGTGCAACGCGGTGTCATGCATTGCTGGTAATGGGCATCCAGGCACATAACTCAGCCAAAGGAGCAGGTCTGGAGATGGTGCATCGTGCAACGATGTGTCATGTATCGTGCGCCCAAGCATATCGGGCAACCTCATGTATCAGACACTAAGATATCGTGCAATGCCCCTCAGGTGTTGTGCTATCGGCAGAAACACACAGGGTAAGGCTAAAGGGTGACGCCCACCACAAACTAACTAGCAACGCTCCACCACAACAAGGCATAATGATACCAAACCATCACCTAGGTTAAGTGTATCGGGTAGGTTACTCATCCAAGTGTGATGTCCGCCACACACACCAAGCAGGGACCAAGGGTGCCGCCCGACACAACCACAACAGGTGTCGTCCAAAGCTTAAGGTCAAGAGGGGTATAGGGCGACACATCCCCCCCCAAGATCATAATAGTCAAGATGCAACTCCACAAGGTCATCACTCATCACAAGCACAAGAGCACCAAACACTAATGGATCAAGAAGATGACTCACCTCTCAACTATTAAGAGAGAGGGGTATTGCCAAGCTTCATATCACCAATCGGGCAACACAAAGGCCAACCCTAACAAGGTTTACAACCACCACAAAGCTCATCTTTCAAGTCCATGGTGAGAGAAGAGTGTTGCTCAAGCAACTAGAACACAAGCTCACCTCTCAACTTAAAGGAGAGAGGGGTATTGCCCATGCTGCTAGAACTCAAGCTCACTCCTCTAGACCAAGGAGAGAAAGGAGTATTGCTCACCAAAAACCCTAGAACATTGGTTCAACCAATAAGGTGCTGAAAAAACCACTAGAGGGGGGTGAATAGGGTTTTAAAATTAATTTAACAATTATTTAACTAAAACAACCAACCACAAAAATATTGGATAAGGGGACAAGGATTTAGAGTGGTTCCAACCTTAGCAAATACTAAGGAAGTCAGTCCACTACCCGGTTGCTTACCCAACCGAGATTTTGAAAGAATTAAATTTTATTACCTCACAAGGACTTTACATAAAATTACAATTGTCTCACCAAACCCTTCGAACAGCCTTCACCTAGAAGTAATTGCACCAACCTTGAAGCAGTCTTCTTGAAGTAACTTCAGGCTCCCTCTTGAAGTAGCCTTCCTCTTGAAGTAGCTTCCCATTACAATAGCCTTCTTGAAGTAGTTCGAAGTCCACCTTCTCCACCGAGAATAACCTTCTCCAATCTGTAGCCTCCAACCCTAGGAGTAGCAAGGAGAATACAAAGGATAAAAGGAACAAGAAGGAAAATGGAAATTACACTTAACCTTTGAAGCATAAGGCTTGATTTGCCTATATCAAGCGTATAGATCTCCTAACCAATGTATATGGAAGTGTGATTGCTGTAGATAGCAGATACTACCCTATAGGACACGAAATTAGAGCAAGGAGAAGAATAGCCAATGCAAGTGTTTCTCAATTTCTTAAAACAGATTGACAATTGCAAGTGTAAGCTCAAGTGTATCACAAGTGTAGCTTAGTGAGTTTAGGTGTCCTAAGGCATGTCCTATTTATAGGAATGACCTACAAGTGCATAAGGACATTCTAGACACTTATCAGGGGGTTCTTAGTGCTTAACTAGCCGTTATGTGTCCACTAATTGCATTTGCAACGACTAGTTAATTGACCCTGAAAAGTGCAGACAGAACTCTTCTCGGTCGAAGATTTGTCGACCGAGAATCCTTCTCGGTTGAAGATTTGTCGACCGAGGGACTTCCTGGAGCAAGTGTTTACAAAGTTCATTTCCAACTCCCAACCACTTTGTCTGCTGAGTCTAACGGCTAGTAGAGTCTATTCTCAATCGAATATTTTGTCGACCAAGAGTTTCTCAGTCAAAGTTTTTGTCGACCGAAATTTTCTCGACCGACGATTTGTCGACCGAGAATATTACTGACTCAATGTATTCATTTACTAAGTGTGTGTATCAATGTGCAATTGTGATACTATCTTGGGGAATGGCCTATCTAAGTGTTGTGAGTGGATAGGGAAGATCTAAACGCTTGATTTACATGATATCTAATTACTTGTACATTATATACTTATACAAGCATTTACATTTGATTACAATCATGAAAATAAAGCGATTTTATCAAATTGTTCTTCCAAGTCTTTGTTATCCACCACCTTATATGCTTGTTCCTGAAATACTCAAATAGCACGTTAAAACTACAAGAATGAAATGTTTTTCATCATCAAAATAAAGGGATTATCATAATGTCCAATTTAGCCAACAATCTCCCCCTTTTTGAAGATGACAAACATTTCCTAAATATAAAATAAGGAAATATAAATCATATGAGTTTCATACCTGAAGTTTACCTTTTGTAACCATTCTTGTTTTTGCAAGTGGGTGCTAGCCGATATATTATGAAACTCATTTTATTTTATGTTTTTGATTTTATATTATTTCTCCCCCTTTGTCATTTCAAAAAGATATCCAAGATAATCATTTAGTATGACTTTTTATTTCTCCCCCTTAATTTTATGCTATGCTCCCCCTTAAAGAGATATTTAATTTAAAATCAAGGGATTAATGCAATCCAATTAATGTTAAATTTAGCCACAATTTATTTCTCAACCATTTGCAAAGGATGTTCAGCCTTGAAATGATATGAGTTCCTTTTAAGTTCATGGCATGTGTGTATTGATTTCTCACCCATTTTACAAGGAATGTTAAGCCCTGAAATGATGTGAGATTCTTTTAAGCTTATAGTAGAAAGTACCTCTAATCAAATGCATGGGATGTTAAGCCCTAATTTGTTTAGAGAATTCCATTAAGAACAATATATGTCATATTCATGAATTTTGTAGATTTCTTTGTTTTCATAAAAATTACTTTTAAGAATACTAAGGTCATAACAAGCTTCAAAGTTTTGTAAGCTTCTTAATCTTATAATCAAATTTGTTTTTGTGAGCTCCCCCTTAATCTTATAATTAAGACAATTTAAGAATTCTAAGGTCACAAATGATTTGTAAGATTTGATTTTGTCCTTTTATTAGAACACATTTTTTGAATCAAGATACTAAGGTTGAGTGCAGTAAAAGGATGTACAAAATAAGCATTTTGTCAAGCTTATTTTAGGTCGACCTTGACTACGACCATAGCGCCCCTTGGTCAAATTTAATTTCAACCAAGAGGCAAAATCTGTAGATTGCACATATAAAATATAATTTCTACAGGTAGCTTGAATAGATAAATATCAATTTGAAACATATTAAGTGATTCCTATGAAGACATTTTTAATTCCTAAGCCCTACTATGTATTCATTTGAATGCTGTCTTCTAAGCTCTGTTATGGGTGCATAAACAATGAATCCTATTTCTTCTTGTACCCTAACTTTCACATTGATCATAAGATTCTTAAAAATATGTATCCTTGAGAGCAAGATTGATATCTCAAGTTCCAATTGAGAGGTTTGTATCAATTTTGTTCTTGATTGCTTTAGAAAAACATGCATTGAAGTTCTTGTTTTAAACAACATAACAAATCATTTTGCTTGCCTATGTATCATCAAGAATCATTCATGTATTACATGGGATGATGTAATCCATGCACATAATGAGCATTATCTATTCGTGCCATAGAGTTTTAATTTTGTGCAACATGGCATTTTCTTTATATGTAATGATGAAATAGTGAAAGCATATCCATGATGTAATGATAGAACAGTAGAAGCATGAAATTTAACACACATGGTTTCTATGTAAATAGATCAAGGAATGCTTAGAATAGACCATAAAAGTAGGAATTTTCCTTGATCATGATTCATAATTTTTAGTTTTAAGAAAAATCATGCAGATAGTCAAACCAAAGTAATCTCATATAAGTTTTCAATTTCAAGGGTATGATTTTTTTTCATGTTAAATCAATAATAAATTTATAGCAAGCTAGGTTAATTGAAAACAAGTTCCGTAGATTTATTTCAGACTTGTCAACAGAAACCTGCTCGGTCGACCATTTCTCGACCGACATTTCTTCTCGGTCGACAGTGTCTTCGACCGAGAAAAGTTCTGTACTATTTCAGAACTATTTTCAGTAATTATTTCCAAGTAACAACAAAGGTCATTTTCTATTCAATTATGCAATTTGAAATTTTATCTTGGTTGAGATAGAGCATATGAATATCAAAGTAATATTTAGATAAAATCTCAACTAATTATATATTAAGTCTTTATGCTTTGAGAACTTTGATTAAGGCAACACTTTGTCTTTGCAAATTAAATGAATTGTATACTTTCAAGTTAGAGGTTTTAGATACATGAATTAATTTTTTAACTCATCCTGTTAAGTTGAGATAGACATAGAAATATGCAACTAGGGTCCTTGGTCATATCTCAACTTATTTTTGCTCATTTAGTTTGGGGATTTTGGAACCCAAACTAACTCAATATACTTTTTCTTGTAAGGACATGAGAAAGAATAGTGTCCAAGGCGTGAACAATAATGACAACATATCGAGTCAACCTCATATCTTTTTCTATGGTTGTGTTCTATGTTGTTCTTGGGTAAAAATGTATTTGTTCCTGTAGGTACATATATAGATTGATGTGTTTGTGTCTTTCTCCAACTAGGTTGTTGATAGGATTTCCCCTTAGGCTTGTAACCTAGTCCTCTTCTCCCAATTTGATGATAGGAATTATCCAATATTTTATCAAGGATGCCATTATTACTTAAACTACTTACTTCTTGTTGTAATTTAGCAATCTCATCCATTCTTTTCTTGATATCTAGTTTTGCTTGATCTAGATTAGATGATAAAGAATTTCTTTCTTTCACGATAGTATCATAATCTAGATGTGTACACAAAATAGGTTGTTTTTGAAGATCATTTACTTGAGTTTGCAAGTTAATCTTTTCTAGAGAGAGAAGATTGCAATCCGCCTCTATTGATTTTATCCTAATATTATGATCTTCAATGATCTTTTTAAGATCTTAATTTTCAGATGTAAAAGCAAGAAGCTTAGCATGTAACTCATCATTTGCTTTATTAGATTTCTTTAATTTCTTCTTGCACTCAATATATTTATTATGTGTCTCTTCAATACTAGAAACGAGCTCTTCTTTAGATAAATCAAAAATACTTACCTCTGCTTCCTCTTCACTTGCTGTAGCAATAAGACAGTCTTTATGCTCATCTTCCTTCTTTGATCTCCGTGGGCAGCTAGATGTTGTGTGGCTTGTTCCTAAGCACCAATTACAACATGTTGTAGATTGGTCCAAGCTGCTCTTTTTATTGCGGTTGTAATCACCATCACCCTCCATTCTTCAAGACCTGGTCAGGGTTCCTTGAAGCCTGCCCTGATACCAATTGAAAAAACCACTAGAGGGGGGGGGTGAATAGGGTTTTAAAATTAATTTAACAATTATTTAACTAAAACAACCAACCACAAAAATATTGGACAAGGGGACAAGGATTTAGAGTGGTTCCAACCTTAGCAAATACTAAGGAAGTCAGACCACTACCCGATTGCTTACCCAACTGGGATTTTGAAAGAATTAAATTTTATTACCTCGCAAGGACTTTACATAAAATTACAATTCTTTCACCAAACCCTTCGAACAGCCTTCACCTAGAAGTAATTGCACCAACCTTGAAGCAGCCTTCTTGAAGTAACTTCAAGCTCCCCCTTGAAGTAGCCTTCCTCTTGAAGTAGCTTCCCGTTGCAATAGCCTTCTTGAAGTAGTTCGAAGTCCACCTTCTCCAACGAGAAGAACCTTCTCCAATCCGCAACCTCCAACCCTTGGAGTTGCAAGGAGAATACAAAGGATAAAAGATACAAGAAGGAAAATGGAAATTACACTTAACCTTTGAAGCACAAGGCTTGATTTGCCTATATCAAGCGTATAGATCTCCTAACCAATGTATATGGAAGTGTGATTGATGTGGATAGGAGATACTAGCCTATAGGACACGAAATTAGAGCAAGGAGAAGAATAGCCAATGCAAGTGTTGCTCAATTTCTCAAAATAGATTGACAATTGCAAGTGTAAGCTCAAGTGTATCACAAGTGTAGCTTAGTGAGTTTAGGTGTCCTAAGGCATGTCCTATTTATAGGAATGACCTACAAGTGCATAAGGACGTACTAGACACTTTCTAGGGGGTTCTTAGTGCTTAACTAGCCGTTATGTGTCCACTAATTGCATTTGCAACGGCTAGTTAATTGACCCTGAAAAGTGCAGACAGAACTCTTCTCGGTCGAAGATTTGTCGACCGAGAATCCTTCTCGGTCGAAGATTTGTCGACCGAGGGACTTCATGGAGCAAGTGTTTACAACGTTCAATTCCAACTCCCAACCACTTTGTCTGCTGAGTCTAACGGCTAGTAGAGTCTATTCTCGATCGAAGATTTTGTTGACCGAGAGTTTCTCGGTCGAAGTTTTTGTCGACCAAAATTTTCTGATCGATGATTTGTCGACCGAGAATATTACTGACTCAATGTATTCATTTACTAAGTGTGTGTATCAATGTGCAATTGTGATACTATCTTGGGGAATGGCCTACCTAAGTGTTGTGAGTGGATAGGGAAAATCTAAACGGTTGATTTACATGATATCTAATTACTTGTACATTATATACTTGTACAAGCATTTACATTTGATTACAATCATGAAAAAAAAGCGATTTTATCAAAATTTTCTTCCAAGTCTTTGTTATCCACCACCTTATATGCTTGTTCCTGAAATACTCAAATAGCATGTTAAAACTACAAGAATGAAATGTTTGTCATCATCAAAATAAAGGGATTATCATAATGTCCAATTTAGCCAACAGGTGCAACTAAGCAAGAAACTATACTAACAACATGTATAGCTGATATGATCATGAGCAACATATAAGAACATAGAATATGGTAATGTAGTTAGGGTGAGGAGTTATGTAACCCGCCTTAAGCAAGCTCCAAGCTCCTAGATCCAAGATCCAAGCACCACCACAAGAAGGAGAGCAAGGCACTCTAGGTTCAGCCACCACTAGAGGAAGAAGAAGACCCCAAGAAGGATTGACCACCAAGCTTGTAAGAGAAGAGAGTGTGTCGAGCACCAAGGAGAGGAAGACTAAGGAACTAAAGGGATCCTTAGAAAGGGGAAGGAAACACATATATAGAAGGGGATGAAGGAGAAACCAAGGTAGAGAAATGCAAGGTGTCGCCCACCTAGGGAAACTTATCCATGGGAAATGCCACCACTCTAACATGCCCTAAACACATGTCCAAGGCCATTGCCACATGCAAGCATCAAGCACCAAGTGTCCACTAGTGGTGACACCAACAAGGTCAAAGAAGCTCAAAGGGTCCATGGGTGACACACCCACACAACATGGCCGACACACCCCCACCATGGCCGGCACAACCCTGGGCGACACACCACCAGGGCGACACACAACCTAGGTGACACACCTAGCCCGACACAAGCATGCTCTTGCCTGACACACGGTCCAAAGAAGCAAAGGCAAGGTACCACAAGGCCCAACAAGATCAACCAAGCCCAAAGGGACTCAAGCAACGAGCCCAACCCTTCTTCTCAACACTAGACGAAGCAAGGAGAAGGAGGAACACCTCATAAGGTGACAAACTTGCCCACAAACCCTAGACTTGGGTTAATTGCAAGTAGCACCTCTATCTCTCAACAAAGCACCAACAAACCCTAATCACCACAGAAGGTGATTAGCAAGCAACAAAGCACTAAGGTTAAGCAAAGCAAACAGGGTAAACCCTAAATGGAGGTCAGGGTCCTTACAAGCTAACCCCCCTACAAAGGGATTTCATCCCCAAAATTTGAAGAGAAAAGCGAGGGATACTTCCTCCTTATCTCTTCCTCAAGCTCCCGCGTGGCTTCCTCAATGCCACGATGATGCCAAAGAACCTTCACAAGAACCATGCCCTTCCTCTTCAGCTTCTTAACTCTTCTGTCAAGGATCATCATAGGACCTTCCTCATAGGTAACATCTTCATCAAGCTCAACTTCTTCTGGCTGTATCACTGTCCCTAAATCTAGATGACTTTTCTTCAGCATACTGACATGGAACACTGGATGTAGCATGTGCAACTCTGGCAGCAACTCTAACTTGTAAGCTACTCTGCCAACACGTGCTATGACCGAGTATGGCCCCATATACCTGGGTGCTAGATTACCTTTCCGGCCAAACCTTAGCACACCTTTCCATGGCAAGACTTTAAGATACACTTTGTCTCCTACATGGAACTCCGAAGGTCGTTGGCGATTGTCTGCATAAGACTTCTGCTTGTCATGTGCTGCTTTCAACTGTTGTTGTATCACCTTGATCTTTTCTATCATCTGTTGTACTAACTCAGGACCCAAAAGCTGATATTCACTAGACTCATACCAACACAAGGGAGATCTGCACTTCCTGCCATATAAGGCCTCCTAAGGAGCCATGTCAATGCTCCACTGATAACTGTTGTTGTAGGCAAACTCTATCAAACTGAGGTGTACGTCCCAAATTCCTAGGAACTGCAAAACACAAGCTCGAAGGAGATCCTCGAGAATCTAAATAGTCCTCTCTGACTGTCCATCTGTCTGTGGGTGAAAGGTGGTATTGAACCTTAACTGCGTTCCCAATGCTTTGTGCAACTGTTCCCAGAAATGACTCATGAACTGGGGACCTCTGTCAGAAACTATCATTGCTGGCACACCATGTAAAAACACTATCTCATCCACATATACTCGAGTGAGCTTCTCGGCTGTATACGTTGTCTTCACCGGTATGAAATGGGCAGACTTTGTCAATCTATCCACTATTACCCAAATGGAATCATGATTCCTAGTTGTCCTTGGTAGACCAACTAAAAAATCCATGGTTATATGATCCCATTTCCACTGTGGTATCGGTAGGGTTTGCAACGTACCTGCCGGCTTTTGATGCTTAGCCTTGACTTGCTGACAAACCGAGCCACTAATACAAGTCCTTCAGACTATGATACATCTTGGTGACTCCTGGATGCATAGCATACAGGGACGTGTGTGCTTCCTCGAGCACTAAATTCCTCAGATCATCATCATTGGGGACCACCATCCTATCACGATAGCAAACTAGTCCATCCTCAGACTCATGGAACCCATCACGCTTTTTGCTGCCAAACTCTGATCTGATCAACTGTACTATATCATCTTCTTGTTGTGCATCCTTGATCTGTTGTCATAGAGTAGGCTTGACTTGCATCTATGCTAAGAGTCCAGCTAATAGGGAGACTTCCATCTGTACATTCATCTGCCGCAAGGAAACAAGCATATCCCGTATATGGCATACTAGGGAACTCAACTGTGCCTTCTTTGAAGGAAGAGAAGAAGACTTTCGGCTAAGCGCACCAACTACCACATTTGCCTTACCAGGATGATACTCGATGATGCAGTCATAATCATTGATTAGCTCCATCCATCGATGCTGTCACATGTTCAACTCATGCTGCGAAAAGATGTACTTCAAATTCTTATGATCCATAAAGATCTGACACACTTCCCCATAAAGATAATGTCTCTAAATCTTTAACGCATGAACCACTACTGCCAACTCCAAATCATGAGTCGGATAGTTCTCCTCGTGTTTCTTAAGCTGTCGCGAAGCAAAAGAAACCACATGATCTTCCTGCATCAACATACAACCTAAACCTTTCTTGAAAGCATCACAGAAAACAACATAGCCCCTCCCAGGCTCTGGCAGCATTAGTACTGGAGCACTAGTCAGCTTTTCCTTCAAACCTTGGAAATCTTACAGGCAGTGATCATCCCACACAAAAGGTGCATCCTTTCTGGTCAACTTCGTCATCTGCAACGCAATCACACTGAAGTCCTTGATAAACCTCCAGTAGTAACCTACTAAACCCAGGAAACTACAAACTTCTGTCGGAGTCTTCGGCTGTTCCCATTCTGCAACGAACTCCACCTTCTTCGAATCCGCCTTGACTCCTTCTACAGATATCACATGACCCAAGAAGGTCACTTCTTACAACCATAACTCACACTTATTGAACTTGGCATAAAACTGGTGTTGGCAAAGAAGAGTCAATGCTCATCGAAGATGTCGCTCATGCTCTTGCATGTATCGACTATAGATCAAGATGCCATCTATAAAGACTACAACAAATTGATCTAGGAACGGATGAAACACTCTGTTCATCAGATCCATGAAAGCAGCAGGTGCATTGGTTATCCCGAACGGCATAACCACAAACTCGAAGTGACCATACCTCATCCTAAAAGCTGAATTTGGTATGTCATCTGCCTTAATCCTCAACTGATGATATTCGGACCGTAGATCAATCTTTGAAAACATGGTATCACCACGCAACTGATCGAACAGATCATCAATCCTCGGCAATGGGTACTTGTTCTTGATCGTGACCTTATTCAACTGTCGGTAATCTATACACAACCGCATCGATCCATCCTTCGTTTTGATGAACAACACTGGAGCACCCCAAGGCGACGTACTTGGTCGGATGAAACCTTTCTCCAACAAATCTTGCAACTGCTTCTTAAGCTCTACCATCTCTACTGGAGCCATCCTATACGGTGTCTGTGCAACTGGATGTATTCCTGGAACCAGATTGATCTCGAAATCAATCTCTCAGGGTGGAGGAACACCAGGGAACTCATCAGGAAACACATCCACAAACTCTTGGACAAATGTCACCTCCTCCAGGCTAGGACCTTTCACCCTTGTATCTACAATGGTATCCACAACATGAGCTAAAAAAACCTCACATCCTTGTCGTAACAACTTATCTTCCACCATAGATGATACTAGACATGTCGGAAGAATCTTCCTATCTCCTTGGAAGATCCACTTCTCTCCATCAACATCAAACACAACTTGCTTGGAACTACAATCCAAAACAACCCTATACTTATCTAAGGTATCCATCCCAAGTATAACATTGAAACAATGCATATCAAGTGGTATAAGATCCACTTGTATGCTATGTCCCGAGAAAGATAAGACACAAGATGGACACTCTTCTCAAAGCATCGAGGAACCATCAAGAGGGGTTTCTAACAACAAGCTATCTTTCTTATAGCTAACAGGTAAACGATAGTTCTCAAGCATACTATAGGCGATAAAAGAGTGTGTAGCACCCTAGTCAACCAGAACAGATATAAACCAAGAAGAAGACATATCAGAATGAAATAACTCCATCTGACCTGTCACCACTCGCGGGTTGACTATCGCCTCCAGCTGACTCATAGCATAGAATCGAGCCTTTGCTTACTGTCCATGTTCTATGCTTCCTTGAGCGGACAATCCCGCTTGCGACGCTTGACCACGTCCTAACCCTATGCTACCACTGGGATGATGTCTATTTGACCCTCATTGATTCTTCCTCGGCTATTGCGTTACTTCAACATCTCTGTTTGGGTAATTCAACCTCCAATGCCTGATCTGACCACACAGATGGCATGACTGGTCTCAATGTTGTGGCCTAGACGGCCCTGTCACTACCACAAAAGCTATAGTATGTGCCTTTGACAGTGAAGAAAATTAAACTCTTCCCTTACTTGGGGACCACTGTGACGGTGCGCTGGAACCTCTCATCACTGACAGTGCTGCAAACCTTGGCTTCTTGAAGCCACCAAACCTCTGTCCCTGGAACTGAGCAGGCCACTTCTTAGACATAGATTCTCTTTTCTCCCTTACTAATCGTTCTATGCTCCGAACAGATTCCACAAACGTAGCAAACCACTCTCTGTTTTCCAATGCAGAAACAGGTGTTGTTAGTTCAGTACTCAGACCTTTCTCGAAACGTCTGATCCGCTCCTCATCTGTCACCGCCATGTGAGGATAAAACCTCAACAGATCCATGAACTTGGCCTCATACTCGGTGATGCTCATCATTCCTTGTTGCAGGCTCTCAAACTGACTGATCTTCTCATCCAGATACGTCTTCGATAAGTATCTAGTGACGAACTTGCGCCGGAAAACCTCCGAACAGATCACCTCACCAGGTCGGTTCTCCTCCTCGATGGTCCACCAGTGATCAACACTACCCTTCAGGATGTAGACAACGTGCTTTACATTGTCTGCTTCCGGGATGTCGAGGATCCGGAAAGCCTTCTCAAGACTTGTAAGCCACAGATCCACATCTGCTGGATCAGCCGTTCCAGCATAATCTGAAGCTCTGACTCGGCGAAGCCTCTCAAAGGTCTTCCCAATACCTGATGTTTCACCATGGGGAGCCTGTGCTCTTGGCGGAGGCACTAGCAATCTCTCTACCATGAGATTCATCGTAGCCATTATCTGCCCCATAAGCTGTTGATAGGCAGGGTGTTCAAGAATGGCTGGGTCAGGTTGGGGGACCTCATGCACCCGATCTTCATGTGCCTGCCTTACAGCTCCATCAACCGATGCAGCATCACTGTGCTCAACAACATGTTCTTCATAGTTTCCAGACATCTTGACTTTTCTTCCGCTGAGGATAGAAGATGATTGTGAGAAAATCTAGAAAACTCACAAGAACATACACGACCTAGTCCTAAATCCTTGTAGACTCGGCGAACCTAGAACTCTGATACCAAAACTTGTGGCAACACATCCCACTATTACACAGACAGCGAGGTGTTACACAAAAGCGTGCGGAAATCACCATAACCACAGATTACCAAAAACACATGTTAATTAAAACCGATTGCGGTAAGCAGGTAAACTGAGAAAACTATTACATATAGGTTCACATCCTGTAAGGAAACAGGTTCTACAAACATTTACAAGCTTGATACGTGTCCACAGCTTAGAGGAACAACCGTCTAACCATCACATGAGTTCATCACCTGTTTATATGTACATAAAGGCCCACATCTGGCCATTAGCAGGATATACAAAACATCAACAACTATACATCCTGAAACAACATCAAAATGCTCCCAAGGACCCGAGAGTAAAGGGATGACTCTAGACTCTACTCCAAAACAAACAAACAACATCATATCCATTGCTTTCCTTCTACTACTCATCTTTCTTCTCGGCCGCAACTCTGCGACCACCACCACGCCTAGCACGAACACCTAAAAGGTTATAAACCAGAGGGGTGAGACACACAGTCCCATCGAGAAACATAAATCCCTGTTGAAACTACAAAACCTTAGAAAGATAAACAACATGATATAACTGATAAGAAGTATAACAAGAGCAGTTTATAAAGTAAAGTTGTTCATACTATCAAGCTTACCAGAAGTACGAAAGGCATATACCCAAGTATTTCTTTATGGAATATGATTGACAAGATAAGATTTATGAGGTCTTACAACATATCATGAGGAACATATAAGTAACTGCAAGATATAACAGGATTAACTACACAGGCAAGGCCTCAACCAATGTTTCATGTTTAGCCTTAAGTAGTAAATACTATACGGGTGGATTATGTATTATTATGCCCTGAGGAAGTGAGCCGTACCGCTCAAATCCCACCTTCGGTTGCGAAACCCAGGCCGGTGCCATACAAGGTCAATGGAAGAGCTGGACTCCGTGACCCCTCTTCCTCGTGGTCAGTGCACGAGTACAACATAAGAAGGACCGTAGTCTCTTGCTTAAGTGGCTTCAGCCACAGGGTCAGGCTACCATCTGCCTAGCCCGCCTTTGTACAGGTCTTGATGCTAGTAAAACTGAGCAACGAGCCTGTTCACCGTGCTCTGAGCCATGAACACATTCATGCTCCTATATCACACATCCTGAGCCATGGGCCTGTTCACCAGGCTCTTCACATACTGAGCTACGGGCCTGAATCCGCACTCTGGAGTCTACAACCAAAGTTGCACTCTTACCTCGACACTTTATGCTAGGAGAAACCTCGCATATTCAACAATATGCGCTCTGGGTTAACCCGCAGGAGAACACATTTCACCATCACCAACTCCTGACGATGATTGATCTATGGCCAGGGCAACTACATGATATGTTCCACTGTGAAAGGCATATGCCCAAGTATTTATTTATGGAACATGATTGACAAGATAAGATTTACGAGGTCTTACCACATATCATGAGGAACATATTAGTTACTGCAACATATAACAGGATTAACTACACAAGCAAGGCCTCAACCAATGTTTCATGTTTTTCCTTAAGCAGTAAATACTATACGAGTGGATTATGTATTATTATGCCCTGAGGAAGTGAGCCGTACATCTCAAATCCAAGCTTTGGTTGCAAAACCCAGGCCGATACCATACAAGGTCAATGGAAGAGCCAGACTCTGTGACCTCTCTGCCTCGTGGTCAGTGTACGAGTACAACATAAGTAGGACCGCAGTCTCTTGCTTAAGTGGCTTCAGCCACAAGGTCAGGCTACCCTCTGCCTAGCCCGCCTTGGTACTGGTCTCAACGCTAGTAAAACTGAGCCACGGGCCTGTTCACCGTGCTCTGAGCCATGAACACATTCATGCTCCTATATCACACATCCTAAGCCATGGGCATGTTCACCATGCTCTTCACATACTGAGCTACGAGCCTGAATCCGCACTCCGGAGTCTACAACCAAAGTTGCACTCTTACCTTGGCACTTTAGGATAGGAGAAACCTCGCATATTCAACAATATGCGCTCCGGGTTAACCCGCAGGAGAACCCATTTCACCATCACCAACTCCTGATGATGATGGATCTATGGCCAGGGCAACTACATGATATGTTCCACTGTGATTAGTTAGTATATTTTAAGTGGATTGTAAGATTCAACCAAGTTGTATAACATGCAAATTATAACAAGAATAAACAACATGAAACTTAATGTTATGCATTTATTGTATTCATCTTTATCCTGATCCATCACAAGGATCCAACATTACATGTTACCACTTGGCCTCTTACCAAACATCTAGATCCATCTCAAGGATCATCACATTACCATGGGATCTCAATCCCTTGTCCAATAATGCCACTGCCTCTCAAGGCATTCTCATCAACTTAGGAACTTTAGCGGAACTCAGGTCCTCAAACCAAAACACATCATGTATGTCATCTCATCATCAAGAGTGACTATTAAAGCAATGTTACTCATCATTTTTACCTGGCTATGCATCACCTTCATGGTTAGTATAATCATCATGGATTAACAGTAAGATCATCTTATCAATATAGGACAATATTGATTGATTACATATGATATCATTCATGCTTCAACCTGAAATTATTAGCATAGATCATATTATTAAGCAAGCATCTTACATGCTTATCATTTCTTAGTATAATATAGATGATTGAAGATGATCATAAACACGTGTACTATCAAGGTGTGATACATAGATGTGAACTTACCATAGCAATTACCAACAAGCATCTCAAGGATTACTACCATAATAAAACATGGTTATAGGAACAAGATCTAGTGTATAGAAGGAACATAACCCTCATTACCAGTACCCACTACCCTCATTAAAGGGGTGTCGGGTAGGGCACCCTCACTAGAAGCGTTCACTTTCCTCACCAAAGGTGGTATCGGGCAGGGTATTGTCCCCTATCGCCCAACTCTAAACGCATAATAGAAAACAGACCAGCGCATGTCAGCCAAACTCTAGGGTGTCAGGCATCCAAGGCATGACGGGAAACATCACATCGTGTAGCTAGGTCAAGAGCATGTCGGGCAACACAATGTCATGCAACACAAGGTATCAGGTGCAATGCGGTGTCGTGCATTGCTGGTAACGGGAATCCACGCGCGCAGCTCAGCCAAAGGAGTAGGTATGGCGATGGCGCGTCGTGCAACGGTGTGTCATGTATCGTGCGCCCAAGCATATCGGGCAACCCCATGTATCGGGCAATAAGATGTCATGCAACACCCATAAGGTGTTGTGCTATCGGCCGACACACATAGGGTAAGGCTAAAGGGTGACGCCCACCACAAACTAACTTTAAACGCTCCACCACAACAAGGAATAATGATACCAAACCATCACCTAGGTTAAGTGTATCGGGCAGGTTACTCATCCAAGTGTGATGTCCACCACACACACCAAGCAGGGACCAAGGGTGCCTCCCGACACAACCACAATAGGTGTCGTCCAAAGCTTAAGATCAAGAGGGTATCGGGACACACCTCCCCCCAAAGATCATAACAGTCAAGATGAAACTCCACAAGGTCATCACTCATCATAAGCACAAGAGCACCAAACACTAATGGATCAAGAAGATGACTCACCTCTCAACTATCAAGAGAGAGGGGTATTGCCAAGCTTCATATCACCAATTGGAAAAACACAAAGGCCAACCCTAACAAGGTTTACAACCATCACAAATCTCATCTTTCAAGTCCATGGTGAGAGGAGGGTGTTTCTCAAGCAACTAGAACACAAGCTCAACTCTCAACTTAAAGGAGAGAGGGGTATTGCCCATGCTGCTAGAACTCAAGCTCACTCCTCTAAACCAAGGAGAGAAAGGAGTATTGCTCACCAAAAACCCTAGAACATAGGTTCGGCCAACAAGGTGCAACTAAGCAAGAAACTAAACTAACAACATGTATAGATGATATGATCATGAGCAACATATAAAAACATAGAAGATGGTAATGTAGTTAGGGTTAGGAGTTATGTAACCTGCCTTAAGCAAGCTCCAAGCTCCTAGCTCCAAGCTCCAAGCACCACCACAAGAAGGAGAGCAAGGCACTCTAGGGTTCGACCACCACTAGAGGAAGAAGAAGACCCCAAGAAGGATCGACCACCAAGCTTGCAAGAGAAGAGAGTATGTCGTGCACCCAGGAGAGGAAGACTAAGGAACTAAAGGGATCCTTAGCAAGGGGAAGGAAACACATATATAGAAGGGGATGAAGGAGAAACCAAGGTAGACAAAAGAAAGGTGTCGCCCACCTAGGGACACTTGTCCATGGGCAATGCCACTACTCTAACATTCCCTAAACACATGTCCAAGGCCATTGCCACATGCAAGCATCAAACACCAAGTGTCCACTAGTGGTGACACAAACAAGGTCAAAGGGTCCATGGGAGACACACCCACACAACATGGCGGACACACCCCCACCATGTCCGACACAACCCTGGGCGACACACCACTAGGGCGAAACACAACCTGGGCGACACACCTAGGCCGACACAAACATGCTCTTGCCCGACACAAGGTCCAAAGAAGCAAAGGCAAGGCACCACAAGGCCCAACAATCTCAATCAAGCCCAAAGGGACTCAAGCATTGATCCCAACCCTTTTTCTCAACACTAGAGGAAGCAAGGAGAGGGAGGAACACCTCACAAGGTGACAAACTTGCCCATAAACCCTAGACTTGGTTTAATTGCAAGTAGCACCTCCAGCTCTCAACAAAGTACCAACAAACCCTAATCACCACAGAAGGTGATTAGCAGGCAACAAAGCACCAAGGTTAAGCAAAGCAAACAGGGTAAACCCTAAACGGAGGTCTGGGTCCTTACATAGATAATCCTTGGGAAACCCATCTTCCCAATCTCTGTGGAGATTAACAAGACAATCTACCTTCAAATATGATAATTATGTAGGTATTGTCTTTAAGATGTGCTCCTTTAGAATTGGACCCTCCTTTCACTATCAATCTCTCCATGAAAATATTGCTCCCAATCATGGGAATCATATAGGAATCAGCCTCAATGAAATCACTCCATGACACTGCTACATTTCATATTCTAGATAGGTTGCAAATGTTTGCCCTCTGTGCATTCTTGTATCCATCATACATCCCAGCACACCAAGGTGATTCATAGTTGTTATTGAGCTCCCAAGCATGCTTGTATAGAAAACCTAAGTTCCAAACTCACATTCTTTTCAAGCCAAAACCTCCTTCATTACTTTCTATCTCCCTTCATCCCAAGTTACAAGGGTCAATTGCTGGGATTTATGTGTGTCGCCCCAAATAAACTGCCTTATGGACCTATCTATCCTATCACAGAGTTGAAAGGGTATCACAACGGTCTACATGATATAAGTTGGTAGGGAAGATAGCATTGATTTTGCAAGGCATATTCTTCCTATGAGTGACACATCTCTAGCTGACCAGGCATTCACCTTGTTGTTAACTCTCTCAAGGACATCATTGTATGTTTCTATGTTCACACAATTATGTAAGATAGGGACCCCTAGGTATCTAACCAGGTCCTTAGTGACACGGTACCTGCACACTCTCATAATCCTTCTTCCCATATCCCTATCCACATATTTTGAGACGAACAACTTTGTCTTTCTTAGTGACCCCGTCTATCCAGAGACCCTCTCAAAATAGTTGAAGCATTCCACTATGGTTTAGATCTTAGAGGTATTTGCTTGAGAAAAGATTATTAGATCATCCGCAAAGCACACGTGAGAAATCCTAGGACCATTTAAACTCATCTTCATTGGCTTCCACTTGTCTCTTGTAACCTCTCGCTCAATAATTTGACTCAATCTCTCAAAGCACAACACATAGAGGTACATCGATAAGAGATCACCTTGCCTGAGGCCTCTGCTAGGACTGAATGGTCTGGACATTTTGCCATTCCAAGAAATAGTTTTCTCACCAGTTGTTAATGAATCCATGATGTACTTCTTTATATTATGTGGTAGCCCAACACAATTAAGTGTATCTCTTATGAAATCCTAGGACATTTGGTTGTACGCTTTCCTCAGATCCACTTTAATATCCATGGATTTAGCTCCATATATGTGTTTCATCGCGTGAATAAATTCTGAAACAAGTGCAATGTTGTTTGTAATGCGACATACTGGCATAAAGTTGCTCTAGACCATTGGAATCCCTTTAGGCATCGTCATCTTCAACCTCTCCACCACCAGTTAGAGGTAACTTTGAGAGCCAAGTTGTTTAGGGAAATGGGTTTTAGATTCTTATATCAATCATGCTTGACTATATTTGGTATGATAACTATAGTCAAATCATAGATAGAGGTATGCAAAACACATGTAGTTAAGGCTTCTTCAACTGTCTTTATCAAACTCGGGCTAGGAACCTTCCAATTCTTCTGGATGAAGTATCTACTGACTCCATCGGGTCCAAGCGCCTTCACTGAATCCCATGTCATGACGAATCTACGTATATCCTCCTCCAATGGGCACACTCCAATAACAGATAGCAGTGCACTGCTCAATGTAATGAAATGTCCTATAATCTCAATAGGATTGGAGTTAGATCTTCCAATTGGTGTTGTGAGGACCTACTCAAAGTGTCAAACCAAAATCACCATCATGGTACCCTACTCAATGACCCAATCACCATTGGAATCTTTTAGTTTGGTGATCGAGTTCCTTCACTTTTGTTGGTTAATGAATTATGGTAGAACCTAGTATTATTGTCTCCATCCTTGAGCCAACTAACACAACTCTGGTGTTTCATATCAATTAACTCCTCAAGGAACCATCTCCATCAAGGCATCCTACTCAATGACCCAATCACCATAGGAATCTTTTAGTTTGGTGATCAAGTTCCTTCGCTTTCATTGGTTAATGAATTATGGTAGAACCTAGTATTATTTTCTCCATCTTTGAGTCAACTAACATGGCTCTAGTGTTTCAGATCAATTAACTCCTCCTTAAGGATTCTATCCAATTCCACCTAAAGTTGTAAACAAAGGGCGTCAGAAATTTCATTATACTGGATTTCCAAGTCAGTTTTTAGATGCCTAAAATTATTGATAAGATGGCCCTTATGTTTTGTCTTCTCTCTTCATTGTTTTCTATCCCATCCACTGATGTCTCTCGTGTGTCCTGCAATGCTTCAGGGAAATCCAAGTGTGGATTCCATGTATTATTGAGCATAGTAGTGAACTCAGAGCTCTCCTGCCACAAAGCTTTATTGATAAATCTAAAGTGCTTACAGTTGATATGATGGAATCTCACCAAAAGTGGGCAATGGTTTGAGCCTAACCTTAGAAGATGTTCAACCTCTGCATTTGGAAAGCCATTAATGAAGGTAGTATTGGCCACAACTATGTCAAACCATTCACTACTACAGAAACCGCCTTTGGCGTCGGTTGTTTAACCCCTTTTGGCGTCGGTGTCCGACCGACGCCTATGTGGGCGCCGCTAAAGGTCGAACACTTCAGCGTCGGTTTTTCACCCGACGCCTATTTAAACTAAAAGCGTCAGGTGTTTATAAACAATCGACGCCAAAAGCGTTCACGCCATAGAAAACGGCGACATCTAGGAAAGCCCTTTGGTGTCAGTTGTCTACTAAAAGATCGACGCCTACATGTATTAGAGACCAAGTACTGCTTTGGTCACATCAGGCATCGTTTCTTTACAAAAAACCCGACGCTGTAGGTCTGTGCTGACGGTTATCTGTAAATAACCGACGCCTATATCTATTTTTTTTCATATCAGTTTGCAGGCCTGCTGTGGCTAGCAGGATGAGAACCTGCAGTTCAGTTTTCTGAACTGCAGGTTTACGACATCCATTGATATCGGCCTACAAACAGGCCACAAACCTGCAAAATTAACAAAAAAAGATTCACACAAGTAGATACATTCAGACATCAATTCAATTCTCACGTTCACACATATAGAATCATTCAAATACATGTTTTAACATTCAAAAACATTCATTTACAAAGTATCATTCAACATCACTATCAACATCCCAATTATATCTTACAATTGCCACTGTTTGTATAGCTATTGCCCATTCTTCTCTTACTTCATTTAATGCTTCCCTCGTATATGGAGCATGTACATTTTTTAAGCGTTTGCCTATAGTGTGGTCAGTTTTAAACACCTGCAAAGAGAATGATGTATATATATAAGTAATAATATAAAAATAAGATTGATATATTTCATACTAACTAATGAGACTATATATAATACCTCATGTATGGTATCGATGTCTTTCTTCGCCTGTGTATGGTATAGAATTCGTAATCTAAAAAATAGAATTGCAAATAATAATAACTCATGCATAAATCTTTCCATATCAAGTCTTTCTTCGCCTGTGTATATTCAGAAACTTACTTGACACAAGGTATATGGATGTATAAACAAGATCTCACCTGTTTCTTCTTGGCTTATGTGGTGTTTTTTTACATTGGCAGGTGTTACTCTCCTCCAAGTATCTCCCTCGGTCCCTCCACATACTGGTGGTGTATCATGTTACTTTAGTATATATGTCCTGGCATGAACTCAGTTGTTCCTCACCTGCCTACTACCATTCCCTCACAGACTCCTGTGCGGAGAGGGACATTCCAACTCGAGATATCGTCTTCCGTTTCCTCCTCCGCAGCAATATCCTTATCTCTGAACGTTTCTCACAGGATTTTGAACCCCTTCCTTCCCTCTACTACATCGAAGCCATGCCGCAGTTGAACCCTTTCGCCGAGCCCTACCCGGCCAAGCAGGCGTCGCCTGAAGTACCACCGTCGTCGTCGTCTCCACCTCCATCGCAACTTGATGTGCTAGTCCTGGCAGTTTATCACCCCACATGCCTTCCTCCCCAGTTCCTGCCACTAGACGACCACACAATGGATCCAAGAGGATATGCAGGCATTCGCCAAAGACTATAGGCTGAGTTAGGCATTCGCCAAAGACTATAGGCTGAGTTAACTAACTCAGCCTATAGTCTTTGGTGAATGCCTGCATATCCTCTTAGATCCATTGTGTGGTCGTCTAGCGGAAGGAAATGGGGAGGAAGGCATGTGGGGTGATAAACTGCTAGGACTAGCACAACAAGTTGCGATGGAGGTGGAGACGAAGACGACGGTGGTGCTTCAGGCGACGCCTGCTTGGTCGGGTAGGGCTCGGCGAAAGGGTTCAACTGCGGCATGGCTTCGATGTAGTAGAGGGAAGGAAGGGGTTCATAATCCTACGAGAAACATTTAGAGATGAGGATATTACTGCGGAGGAGGAGGAAACGGTAGACGATATCTCGAGTTGGAATGTCCTCTCCGCGCATCAAGTTGCTCCAGTGCTTCACTGGGTACATGTGCATCATCAACCTAAAATTTGATAAAAATAAACACACTGAATTAGCATTTGTATTAAAAAGCAAACATTTAGCTTCAAGTTGTTACCGCAATGTCGCAAAAATTCATCCCTTGTGCCCTGAGGGATGAACGTGCCTTGTTTCCTCTGCTCGTGCAGCTCCCGCTAATCACCATAAATAGAAATTGGTAAGTTAACACCACAAATAATCAATATTCAAACGATTGCTCTAAGAGTTGTATTTTACCATTTTTGCAGCCTCCTCCGCGCATCAAGTTGCTCAATTGCTTCAGTGGGTACCTGTGCATCATCAACCTAAAATTTGACAAAAATAAACACACTGAATTAGGCCAATATAGAAATATACGATATATGACATAACTAGAAGATAATGAATTTTATAGAAATACAGGATATGTTTTTAGAACTTACATTGGTATCCTCGCCATGCTCATCATGGACATCATGCTCATCATGGACTTCATGCTCATCATGGACATCATTCTCATCATGGTCAGCCATCTGAAAATGTCATTAAAAAGGCAAACATTTAGCATTTGTATCAACTAGAAAAAGAAAAACATTTAGCATTTGTATAAAATAGAAAAAGGAAAACATTTACCATTTGTATAAACATACATGTCTCTAAAATTGTGATCCTTAATCAATTAACAATCCTTCATTGTGATCTCCGTGCACATATAAGTCATCATTAGCTTCAATATTTTGTGGAGTTGGCAACCCAAATGAGAATGGACTGGAGTCATCATACTTATCATAGTACCCTTCTTCATCTATAGGATCTTCAATGAATTGTCTTTTACCATGAAGAACAACCGACCATTTATCATTTGCAGGATCATCGATATAGAATATTTGTTTTGCCTGTGATGCCAATATGAATGGTTCAGCCTTCTCGCCAATCTTTTCGAAGTTCACCAAAGTGAAACCCAATTCATCCACTATAACTCCTTTGGTGTTATCAACCCAATTACATTTAAAGAGTGGAATTTTGAAATCTATGTAGTCAAACTCCCAAATGTCTTCAATGACACCGTAATATGACATTTTAGCTTCACGTGGACTCTTATCCTTTGCACTTGCAAAGTACATAGTCGACGCTTGAAGAGTGACCCCACTATTTTGGACGAAACTCTTATCATCTTGGCGCTTTGTGTAATATGTGAATCCATTAATGTCAAACCCTTCATAAGACATAACATTCGGTTTTGGTTTAAAGGCGAGGCATTTGATAGTTTCTGTAATATCATTTGGTGTTTGAGATAGTTGATGTAAGACTTTATCTTAAAACCACTTAGTAAAAGTCTTATTATGCTCTCTAGCAAGCCACATTGAACTTTCTCGAGGATGTTGTCTCTTTATGAAATTGGTATGTTCCTCGATATAAACACTCACTTCGTCCATATTCTGTAAAATATACAAGTGAGCTTGTTCCAACTGCTCACGGTTGATTACTTTCACCCGTGATCCCAAAATTCCTTTGCCCTCCTCAATATTCTTGTCATTATCAGGAGTGTCATTACCACTGAGAAAGTCATTTCAGAAATCCATAACCTCTCTCGCCACATAACCTTCAATAATACTCCCTTCAGGACGATAACGGTTTCGAACATCACCTTTAAAAATGCTCATGTATCGTTCAAAGGGATACATCGAATGCAAGAAAACCGGTCCTAGGATTTTCACTTCCCTAGTCAAGTGGACAACAAGATGTACAATGATATCAAAGAACGAAGGAGGGAAATACATCTCAGGCTGACATAGGGTAACAACCACTTCTCTTTGCAAATTATCGAGAGTATCAGGGTCAATAACTTTGCTGCATAGACTGTTGAAAAAGAAACAAAGTCTGGTAATTGCAAACCTTACATGCTTCGGCAATATAGATCAAATTGCCACGGGCAATATTTGTTGCATTAGAGTGTGACAATCATGAGATTTAAGACCTATCAACTTCAGATCTTTCATTGATACCAATCTACAGATGTTGGATGAGTAACCATGTGGCACCTTAACATTTACCAAGCATTCACAAAAAGCTTTCTTCTCCTTTCTAGACAACGTGTAACAAGCGGGAGGTAAGTATGTTCTTTTATTACCCATTTCACGTAATTCTGTTAATTCTGACCTTATTCCCATTTCATGTAGGTCCAGTCTGGATTTTATCCCATCTTTAGTCTTACCTGGTATATTTAACAGAGTACCAATGATGCTATCACAGACATTTTTCTCAACGTGCATTACATCGATACAATGCCTGACTGTCAAAGAACTCCAATAAGGAAGATCCCAAAAGATTGACTTCTTCTTGAATGAAGAATTGTCACTCCGTGTGGCCTTACTACATTGTGATTTCTTACCAAATTCATTGACAATGTCTTTTACTCTTTCATAAACAACATCCCCTGGTATAGGTTTAGGTGCACTCCGTTCATCATTCCATCCATTGAATGTTTTGCGCTTCCTACGATACGGATGGAATTTAGAAAGAAACCTTCGATGACCAAGATATACAGTCTTGCCGCCATGTTTTAGTCTTATTGAATCAGTGTTTTCTTCACATATAGGACACACTTTAGCTCCTTTGACACTATATCCAGACAAATTCCCATATGCCGGAAAGTCATTAATAGTGCAAAACAACATAGCGTGCAAACGAAATGTCTCTCTTGCTGAAGAATCATAGGTCATCACACCTTCATCCCAAAGTTTCTTTAAGTCATCAATCAAAGGTTCAAGATAAACATCAATATCATTTCCGGGTTGTTTAGGGCCCGATGTCAACAATGACAACATAACGTACTTATTTTTCATACACAGCCAGGGAGGAAGATTGTATATAACAAGCATGATTGGCCAAGTGCTATGTTGGCTGCTCAATGTCCCGTATGGATTCATCCCATCTGTACAAAGCCCAAGTCTTAGATTCCTGACTTCTTCATCAAATTCAGGGTACAATACATCAATCTTCTTCCATTGTGGGGAATCAGACGCATGTCGTAGGATCCCATCATTATTTTTCTTAACAGATGCATGCCACCTCAAATTCTTTGCATCTTTCGGATTTGCAAACAAGCGTTGAAGCCGTGATATTATAGGTAGATACCACAACACCTTGGCAGGAGAACCAGTTTTGGACTCCCCCGAAGTCGTCAATTTATATCGTGATGCACCACATTTTGGACAATCTTTCAAATCTACATAGTCCTTTTGAAATAATACACAATCATTCGGGCATGCGTGTATCTTTTTGGCCTCCATTCCCATTGGGCACAACATTTTCTTTACCTGGTATGTTGAGATTGGCAGCTCGTTTCCTTCAGGAAGTATTTCTTTCAACAAAGTCAACAATTCAGTGAAGCTTTTGTCACTCCATCTATTGTTAGCTTTCAACTTATACAATCTCAGCACAACACTAAGCTTGGTAAACTTAGCACAACCTGTGTATAACAGTATCTCATCATCATGCACAATGTTTCTAAAGATAGGAGGTGGATCGGTGTGCTCTACCCTACAACTATCCAGCATCGCATCAACGATGTCAGCTGGAACTGGTTCATTCACATTTACGTCATCGGAGGCAATTTCTTCTTCCACCCAAGCACTGCTATCGACATCTACTGGTTTCGATTTTGAAATCTCTCCATGCCAATGCCATTCTGTATAGCCTTGTACAATCCCGTTGCACATGACATGACTTTTGATTTCCTCACCAGTGTTGACTTTCAAGTTGTTACCGCAATGCCTACATGGACAGTAGAACCTATCTGTAGGTTTTTTCCTATGTTCCTCGGAAAATCTAATAAACTGATCAAGACCAGATATAAACTCTGGGGTGCAACAATTACGAATGGACATCCATGATCTATCCATTCTATGATCAGAGAAAACAAGTGTATATTAGGAAACAAGTATATATTAGGAAAAGATTAGGGTATACACTTACATCCTAAGTGTATAATGTGATGTCATTCTTATATATAATAAATGTGTACCACCTATCCCATCCTTGAACACCTAATCTCACTAGTAAGTGTATAATGTGTATTGGGTTTTCAAAAAATTTCGGCAGCATTTCCCCGCTGTTCTCTAAGTACATATGTACTTAGAGAACAAACGGGGAAATGCTAAAGAAATTTTCTCGAAAACCCAATACACATTATACACTTACATCCTAAGTGAGATTAGGTATTCAAGAACAGTCCCAAATCGGGGACTATCTAAGATTTACTCCTAATGAGTCAATCTTGGACGGGTTTCTAGGCCAAAAAATACATGTGTTGTCATTCTTATATATAATAAATGTCTATAAACTACAGGCAACATGGTTAATCCTAATCAACAGAGCATTATTAAATAATAAATCAAGAAATCAATAGTTTCAAACAAAAGGTCTAGGAATCTTTACTAGACATTATATGTTATAACCATTGGTTTAATAACCCTATTTCCGCATGTACATGTTTATCAACTTTAAAACCCAATAATTCATGAAATCATTCTAATTCAATTTAATATGTTGGGATCACATAATTATATAATGACATCAGAATATATAGAAGAAACATAATTAACACGATTAACAACATGCTCATCAAACTAGGGTTTTCTTGAATATCATCTAATATTTGTGTACTAGACATTAATAAAAAGGTGGATGGCATTGTTTTACTTGATATAGTCATGCATTAATAAAAAGGTGAAACTCTGATTTAAAAACTCTGTTGTTATTTGATAAAAAATAAAACTAGGAATACAGACCTCACCCAACATATGGGGAAAAGGGCATGCCCCAACATTGTATAATGGTTTCTACTAGTTGAAGCTTATTATAGTATAAGGCAAGCGGGAGTGATGAACTCAATAATGGACAAAGAAGAGGGCATACCGGTCTGGAGAGGAGCTGTGGTCTGCAGACGGCGGCACAGAGTGGGCGACAGTGGTGGAGAGGAGCTGTGGTCGAACCGGCGGCGTGGCGGAGAAGCAGCGGCGGAGAAGCAGCTGTGGTCGAACTGGCGGCGGCGCGACGACGGTCGCTGGCGGTGGAGAAGCAGCTTCTGTCGGCCTGGCAGCGGCGGCCGGCGTGGAGGCAGGCGCCAGCGTGGAAGCACCGGAGGAGAAGGCGGCGTGGAGGCACCAGAGGAGAAGGCGGCGCCAGAGAAGGAGGCGCGGCGGCACTATCGTGGATGGGTGCGGCAGAGTGGAGGGTCGGGCGACAGCAGAGGGGTGGTTGCGGCGGGAGCAGAGGGGTTTAGGCGATGAAACAGAAGAAAGGGGAAGAGTCGGGTGATCGCAAGATATTAAGTTCACCTATAGCGTCGGTTGTTTGTCACAACCGATGCCTAAACCACTTAAGCATCGGTTGTTTAAACCAACCGACGCTTAAGTGGATGATATTTTCACGAAATTGTTTGGAGGGAACCACATTCGGCGTCGGTTATAAAATGATAACCGCCGCTGAAAGTGACACTTTTCGCGCAGATTTTCATCGCAAATAGGCGTCAGTTTTTTATCTACATCACTGACGCTGAAAGTGAAACTATTTTTCTTGATCGAAATTTGGATTTCGTGGGCGACTTTAAGCATCTGTTTTGTTATAAACAACCGACACTTAATACAAAGAGGTACCCGTGTCTGGATGGTCTTCTGATATAGACGTCGGATTGCTTAAGCAACCGACGCGGTTATATGATAGGCGTCGGTTTTCCTTAATAACCGATGCCCAGAAAAGGGACACTGAATGCTATTTCTGTAGTAGTGGTTCCTATAGTAAACCATTTCAATATGTGAACTTCATCCCCAAGCATCCTAAATTAGTTAGATCAACCTCCATCAGAGTGTTATGAAATAGTGTTTCTTCGATATGACTGAACGTCTTGCTTCCACTCTTTTCTCTTGGATTAATGATAGTGTCAAAGTCTCCCAATGTGATCCAAGAAGACTTTAAAGTCTTCCCCATCTGATTATGGTGATTCCACATGATTCGTGTGCCACTCTGAGGACTAGCATAGATAAATGTTGTAAAAAATACATTTTTGAACTTTCATGATATAATTAGGAGAAGATTATTAGAAACTATATTTGGGGTGACAATGAAAAGAGAAGGAAACTCCATATATCTCATGGGATTCTGTATGTAGACCTAAAGAGGAAGGAGGGTTTTTAAGGTGGAACCTTAATGAACCGAAGTATGGACAAAGTTTTCTTTCTCAAGGTTCTAAATACTTCAACCTTCTTCTTGGTGTTACTAATTGAACAAGGCGAGTGGAGACACTTCTTGTGAGTCACATGCTAATTCCTTCTTCTAGCTCATCTCAACTCAAGGAAAACTTGCTAGTTGAACTTAGAAGATTAAAGCATGATGTGAAGCTTGAGATCAAATTAGTGGGGTCCTTTTTGCTTTATATAGTGTTAATCTTGTTTGAACAACCTTAGATTTGGCACATATCTTTTTATGATGACCGAGAGAACCCACTCTAAGTGAGCCTGGCATGATAAACTCTTGAGGCATGAAATGGTGTGGTCCGATCACCCCCCCTCCCATACTAAATTAGTGTATATTGTTGTTCACAGAGTGCCTTTAGTGTGGTTCGAACTTGGGTCCTTCATTGGGACTTACTGAGCTCTTACCACCTAGTATGGAGATTTAGCACTTATAATTAGATGCATGATTGAATATGATTAAAACAATTTGAATCCATATAAAGATTGAATCATTTTCTTTTCCATGTGAAGTGAGACACATAAACTTTTTAGATTTTAAGATCATGAAAAGAAGGTGAAGTCATTACACCTCTACTGCTAAGATCATTTGTGTTAATATGTGGCATGTAACATGTTTTATGAAGGAAAGGATAAAATAATGCATGTCCAAAATTTTAAGGTGTTGTGATTATTAGTAGGAAAATATGAGTGCACATATTGATCTTATATGACATGTTTAGATCTCTATAGCCTTATGTTATGGACCGAGAGTGTGCTACTTTGCTATTGTAAGAAAGATGAGCATAATTTATGATGATATTAGGCATGTTGAGGCATTCTTTTGAGAATACTTATGAGAGTAGCTACTTGTTAAATTATATTTACATTTCTCTATTATACTATTCATTGTCTATACAGTTTTGCAATTAACCAATTGTAAATATTGTGATGATACATTAAAGATGAGATAAAACACATGAATAGAAAGAAAGAATGTAATGAATATAGTTAGGTACCCTAAACATCATGAGAAACCCTTTAAATCCATATTGGGATCGTGAAATGGTGTAACTTACATAGGGTGAAACCTAAGTGATGACCAAATTTCATCTTTGCTGACTAAATAGGGTTGAATTGAATGATTACATGCTTTATAGATTGATCCTAGTTTAATATTAGTTAATGATAGGTAGGTTTTTATGAAATTTTAAGCTTGGTGAGATACCCTACACATTTACTATTTTGAGTAATTAGGGTTTGAAAAATAAAAACCCTAGTTGACAACACTGAGGTGCTTTCATGTATAGAAAATAAAAATGTGATAAATATATTAGTGTATTAATTGATATTTTATATTTTATATGTAATTCATATTTCATTGAAATTTGGATATAGTTTCTATAAATCAACCGTAAGTGTTCTTTCTGAACTGAAGTATGGACAATGTTTACTTGGTGTGAGGGCCATAAGATTTCTGACTACTTTCCCCCCTAACTATCTCACTTGAGGGCATGTAGGGTGAGGGCCACAAGATTTTTAACCCAATCAACAATTGACCACTAATAATATGGTGGAGAATTTTCAATTAATAGTAAATATTAACCCTGTCATATATTTCAAGAAAAATACAAGATTATGTATAAATCATTGAAGATGACTTGTTTAGCCTAATCTAACATGTAATCTATGAATTTCAATTAAAAAGTGAGATTTCCATTCATAATTGATTTCAATTACTTGATTCACTAACATTTTTGATGATTTGACTAAAATGATTTTTTTAATATTAGTTGTTTGTATATTCTTAATTTTTCATTATGTCATTTATCATTAATGTTGGACTCTTATGTAAATTCCGTAGTTGAGTTATTATAAAAGGAGAGGTGGTGTATTGCTCCTCTCACACATGTTGCATTACAAACCCTATTATTTCTTTAACATGGTATCAGAGCCTCTCGATCAAACGGAAGCATAGCTAGACCTCACTCAAACTAGGGTAGGCCACCACCAACAACAGTCAACCATCAGCAGCCGGTCGCCATCAGGCACTAGGCCACCGAAAGCTTTAGATCTATCTGACGGATTTCTAAAAATCCAGACTGAGCAGTCTGCGTACACATAGGAATTTCCTAATCACATCTCCTTCATCTGTGATTAAGAAATACTCAATTTGAGGTTTTTGATGCCTCAAACACATATCATCTTGTCTTTACTCAGGTTACGTGTATCTCTCCATCATCCCTTTATCAACATGACATATATCTCTCTGTCACATCTTGCGCCTATAGGACGTGTATCTCTTAGTCTACATCTTCTTATCACAACTAAAAAATGGAGGACAATAAAGCTTATGTTGTCTACAACAAGGTGTCACATGTTCCTTCTATCAAGTTGAATAGGAAGAATTTTTTATTATGGATGAACTCTATCCACACAGTGCTTGAATCCAGAGATAAGGAAAAGCATGTGGATCCTCCAGCCTCCACTAACAAGGGATATGCAAAGTGGAAGCATAACAATATCCTAGTAAAAACATGGTTGTGTAATAGTATGGAACCTGGTATTGTTCCTAGATTCATGTTCTACTCCATGGCAAAAGAGATCTGGGATGTTGTTGAGAAGCACTATTCTCAAGAGAAGAATACCCTATGTCAATTCATGATATATGACCGTCTCTTTACAGAGTGATAAGGAGATAGATCTTTAAAGGAATATTTTGGGACAATCCATTCTATTATCCAAGAACTGAGTTTTTATCATCATGTTACTATTCAAGAGTAGGTCAAAGATAGAGATGGTCTGATTATTGACAAATTTTTATTTGGTATGAGTTCTTCTTTTAGTTCTGGATGCAATGTTATACTCGATACTGACATACTCCCTAGACTGGAGGCAGCTTACTCTAGGATTATGAAATCCAACTTTTAGCCCATAAAACCATTGTGGTCCCTTCCTTTTGTGAGCCTCAAGCTTCCATTGCAGTTGTAGTTAGAGGAGGACGTACAAGTGTTGGGCAGGGAGGGTCCACCAGGCCTAAATGTTCCTTTTGTGGTAAACCAGGACATAAAGTTGAGAAGTGTTGGAAGAAACATGGAAAACCATCTATGCCACATGCTGTGACAACCCACCTTTTTAGAGGCAATGAGTCGTCTGAATCTTCTGCTACTACCAGTGTGAATGCATCTACTCCCGTAACCCCCGGGATCACTCTCACCATGGTAGAATATGATAGATTTATTTTGGGCACTTTGCATCTAAACATGGGAGCATCTTCCTCAGCTCACTTGGCTTCTTCCTCTAATGGTACTCCAGCTTCTTCTTTATTGGCTTCAAGTTTTCTCCTTCCTAAGTGGTTGATTATGGAGTTTCTCAACATATGGCTGGTATGTGGAAATTGCTTCACCCCATTGACTCGTATATTCCACATCATTCAGTGACTTTAGCTTATGGATCTATGCAGAAAGTATAAGCCAATGGATATGTTTCTCTTACCCCTAAGATTTACCTTAGATATGTACATTATGTTCTTGAATTTCCATTCATTCTTCTCTCTGTTGCAACATTATTTGATATTGTAAAATGTACAGTGACATTTTGTCCTTCTTGTTTTGTATTATAGGATCTCAAGAGTATGAGGACAATTGGTGGGGGCCTAGGAAAAGTGATATTTACCTCTTTCATGGTGTAAGTCTGCCTCGTCAAGTATCTCCTACTCTGTCTCCTTCTATCATGCGGACCGACTCTCTCTTACTATGACACTACATATATGATCATCCTTCTATGGAGAGTTTGCAAAAGTTAGAACCAACTTTGTCACAGATGTGTAATTAAGAGTGTTAATCATATCAATTTTGGAAACATCATAGGATGTCTTATCCAAGTCGTGTCTATAACTGGGCCCTTCGTCCATTTGATTTAGTTCATAGTGATGTCTGGGGTCCTATAAAAGAAAGCAGCTGTAATGGTTTCTGAAATTTTATTTATTTTGTAGATGATTTTTCTCATATGACATGGATAGATCTATTGAAGAGTTGAGAGTTTGTCTGGTCCATTTTCAAACATTTTCATCAAGAAATAAACATTCAATTTGATTGCAATATTAATATTCTCCAGTCTGACAATGCTTTAAAATATGTTCAAATTTCTATGGCTGATTTTTGTAGTCAAGTTAGAATGATACATCGTACTCATTTTCCTAATACTCCCCAATAGAATGTGGTATCTAAGAGAAAAAATCGTCATCTTCTTGATATTACCAGGACAATTATGTTTCAATCAAATTTTCATAAGATATTTTCATTGGATGCTTAACTAACTGCCTTATTTCCTATTGATAGAAAAACTTCTTTAGTTCTTCAAGGAAATCATCCTTTTTAGATTTTGCATCCTAATGATCGACCCTTTCATGTTCCTCTTAGGATGTTTGGTTGTACCACCTTTGTTCACAATTTTGATCCTAAAGCTGATAAATTGTCTCTCAGGTCTATGAAGACTCTATTTCTTAGATATTCCAACACCAGTAAGGGCTACAAGTGTTATTGTCCTAGTCTTCATCGCATTTTTGTGTCTAGGGATGTCAATTTCCATGAGTCCATACCATATTTTTCTAGTGATCCCAGTAAGAGGGAGAAATTGTGTGAACGTGAGGAAGTGCCACCACACCAATCAGTGATGGAGTGTTTCCACCACAATATAGTGAGAGAGTGCCACCTTTCATTTCTGAGAAATAGACATCTATTAAGGAACCATTAATTCAACAATATTCTCAGATGTATCACAAACAAAGCATACTACATCCTGATGAGGTAGCCACTCCAGTCAATGAGCCTCCCCTGTCTTCCTCTACTCAAGTGCATCCTTAAGAGCCATCTGATCTCAATATTCACATTGTTTACAAAGGTATTCACATTTGTACTATTTGACATCCCATTGGGAATGTTTGTTGTTTGTCCAATTTATCTAAGAAAGCTGATTCTTTTTCTCTTAGAATCAATTCTGTGAAAATTCTAAAGAGCCATATGGATGCTACGAAGGATGTTGGTTGGCTACATGATATGAATTCTGAAATGACTACACTTATTCAGAATGAAACATGGGAGCTTACTAATTTGCCTGCAGATAAAAATGTTGTGGGATGCAGATGGGTTATTACTCTCAAACACAATCTAGATGGTTATGTAAAGAATTTAAAAGCTCGGTTGGTGGAGAAAGAATATACTCATACATGGTGTTGATTTCTTACTGAGACATGGTGTTGATTTCTTTGGGACTTTCTCACCTGTTGCTCATTTTAATTCTATGAGGATTCTTATCTCTTTGGATACCACCTTTAACTGGCCACCCTTTCTGCTCAATGTCAAAAATTCCTTCCTACATGGTGATCTACGGGAAGAAGTATACATGGAGAAACCTCTAGGATTTGTTGCCAGGGAGAGTGTCAGAAGATATGTAGGTTGAAGAAAGCCATTTATGGGTTGAAGTTGTCTCCTCAAGCGTGGTTTGACAAGTTCAACACTATTGAGTTACAAATGGGATTCTCACATCCTATGACCGGTCATTCTTTGTTCTATTCTAGTTCCTCTATTGGATCTATTATTCTTAATATGTTAATGAAATTATTATCACTGGTAGTGACTCTGTAGGCACATCCAAGGTCAAGAATGGATTACAAAAGCACTTTCATATTAAAGATCTGGGGAAATTGAGATATTTTCTAGGCATTGAAGTATTTCACTCTCATATAGGTGCTAATTTGTCTCAAAGAAAATATGTAATGGATCTACTTCATGAAACAGGGATGAGTGCATCAAATCATGTGTCTACTCCTATGTACTATCATGTAAAGGAAAGTGTTGATGATATTGATTATTGAGATCTAGGGTATTGTAGGAAGATCATTTGTAAGCTGATATACTTGATAGTGACTCGTCCTAAAATTTCATTTGCAGTAGGAGTGGTGAGTCAACATATTAGCTCACCAAAGCACTCACATTGGACAATAGTTTATCACATTTTTAGGTATCTAAAAGGATCTCCCAGAAAAGGAATCACATACTATAGACCTAAAAATCCTCCATCTACTCTGTCTCTTACTGGTGATATGAATGCAGATTGGGTTGCAATATGAATGACAGGAGGTCTACATCTAGGTATTGTACCATTCTGGGAAACCACCTTATCACATGGAAGAGTAAGAAACAAAATGTTCTGGCTCATTCCAACATGAAAGCCAAGTATAGAGCCATGGTTCATACTTGATGTGAGTTAAAGTGGGTCCAATCTGTGCTTTTTGAATTACAAATTGTTGTGATATCTCATGTAATGCTCAGATGTGATAATCAAGCAGCTATCTATATTGTTGAAAATCTATTTTCCATGAATGCGCTAAACATATAGAAGTTGATTGTCATTTTATCAAATATCAAATCAAGAATGCGAAAGTGGTGACTCCTCATGTCAGACTTGAAGACCAACTTGCTGATGTTCTTACGAATCCACTGAGTCCAACAATATTTCAGAGTCTTAGTTGCAAGTTGGGCATACATGATGTGTACACTCTAGCTTGAGGGGCAATTCTAATATTAGTTGTTTGTTTATTCTTAATTTTTTGTTATGTCATTTATCTTTACTACTGTAATCTTATGTAAACTTCTAAGTTGAGTTATTATAAAAGGAGAGGTAGCGTATTGCTCCTCTCACACATGCTGCAATTCAACACCCTAATTATTTCTTCACAGATTTATTTTAAGTCTTTTAAAATACTTATTTTCATGCCATACCATGACCAATAATGACTCTTACCATTCTTACAACTCCAAATCTAGATACATGATAAACCGAATTTTGAGTTTGATTACCTTTGATTGTCTAACGCGATCTCATGATTCATAAATGAGACTTAATATGATGTTTTAATGATAAATCTTGATATGGCACAAATCATGACCTTTCAATGCTTCAAGACTATATTGTGGCCTAAAATCAGTTCTTTTGCCATCTTTATGAACCAATAATTGAACTTGATCACAGAATATAGCCATTATATGTTCCATTGCTATATGTCACTCATCATGAATGCAAATAAATTTCAATATCGTTTGAAAAATAAAAGGGGGGCTAAGACCTTGGTATTTACTTACTAAGTTCTTTTCTTTTAGTCATATACCATTTTGTTATACCTTATGGTCTATATTGTTTTTGGTGTTTATCCACACAAGTGTTATGTGAATGTAATCCATTTTGGGGATGAATGAGTCCTTTTTATATTAACGTTTTAGTCAATTGGAGTCGTAATTCAGATAATAAATAGATCTAAGATAATGGTTTAGATGCTCTTTATTTTTTATTTCATCACATCTAGTTTGCTTTTTTCTAAATATTAAATCATTTTATTATATAATATTTGTAAATAATGATGAATTTGTTTTAAAGTATTAATAACTCATGACACACTAATTTCATCTCTTAGAACCTAGACTGTATGTAATTGTAAACTTGAAAATTTATATGTATTTCTAAAAATTCAAATATGGAATATATCCAACTCTAACTCATACATCAACTCCAAACTAGGATCCAACCTAGACCAAATCCAAAACGGATAACTGTCCGGTTGGGCAGGTGTAACATCCCAGGATTTGAGGCCTTGGATAAAAAGATCTTATAAGGAATGATTGGACAACCCATATCACCAAGGTGCACCTCCTTTACTAGGGAACCCATCACTAAGAACTCCATAGTTAAGCGTGCTCAGCTTGGAGTAGTACTAGGATGGGTGATATGTTGGGAAGTTGATCTTGGCTTGCGCGTTAGTGTGGACAAAGTGCGCAGTTAAGGCTAGTGGCGGTCTGCGGGGCCAGTTCGTCATTCCTGAAACTCTACTAGAGCCTTGGGCAGTCGGCCCAGGCATTACAAATGGTATCAAAGCCAATCCCCCTTCAGTGGGTGGGGCCCACATGGGCATGGCATGCTAGTCTTGAGCCGTGCGGTCCAGGAAAGTTGGGACGGGCTATTCGTATAGACGAGATGGAGCCTCCCTTGCACTGGTAGTCGTGGACGGGAGCTGGGTGTCTATGGGCCATTGTGAGTCTGCACTGAAATATGGTCAAATTATGAGGCAATATAGTTGAGCCTTGACGAGGACGTCAATAGTCTAAGTGGGGGAGATTGTAACATCCTAGGATTTGAGGCCTCAGATAAAAAGATCTTATAAGGAATGATTGGACTACCCATATCACCAAGGTGAACCTCCTTTTCCGAGAACCCATCACTAAGAACTCCATAGTTAAGCGTGCTCAGCTTGGAGTAGTACTAGGATGGGTGACCTATTGAAAAGTTGATCCTGGGTTGCGCGTCAGTGTGGACAAAGTGCGCAGTTAAGGCTAGTGGTGGTCTGTGGGGCCAGTCGTCATTCCTGAAACTCTACTAGAGCCTTGGGCAGTGGGCCCAGACATTACAGTAGGGTTCATTGGTTCTAATGATATAGAACTTTGACATCTCTACCTATGGACTAGACAATTTCATATGCATGTTAAAGTATTAAACATGCATTTAAAATTGTATATGATCTTCTTACAAGTGCTTCAACATAAGGTGTCATTTACAAGTAAATAGTACTACATACCTATAAACAAGAAGCTTATTATCATTTATTACGGACAAGAAATTGATCAGCAAGGAACATACTATGGCTCATATTGTGGGGAAAGAGAAAATAAACATGATCCCAATATTAGTAATAATCATGTACAGAACCTTGGAAATTTAATCCTTTTACTGTTATTAGCATATATCACTGTTTGATATCAGAATTACTTTACTAAGCGTGATTGCATATGTTTGTATATTAATCTTCTACATGTCACATATCAACAATATTACAGCCAAAAGTTTCTTGAGTGTGTCAGGGCCTCACCCACTTATCAAGTACTAGTCCACCGTTTCTATTGGATACAATAGATCAAAGCCACTTGTATCAGAATGTGGCTGACATGTTGCTTGGCTGATGTGACCTCTGATGCTAGGACAATCCCACTATTAGTTATTTTACATACAGTTCCTATTGTGCTCTTTAACTTCCACAAGTGTTCAATGACAAGCCTATAAAATCTACCATGTAACTTATAATAAAGAGGCAACTAAAGACCAGTATCACATAATTTCTGGACTCGCCTGTAATGGCTTCATCGCACCCTTTTGGGCTATGGCTTTCTTCCAAACATCCTGCCATGTGATGCATTGAGAGGTGAAAATTGAGATAACTAGTGTTGAACAGCATCGACAAATATAGGCATGCAGTTGATACGATTTGTCATATAAGAGGAAGGTGGATGTTCCAATGCACTGACATGATTGAGTATGGAGATATGCAGCTCATGAGTTGCCAATGCCAGAAATATGAGATCGGCATCCTGCAAGAGATACGCAAGAGACCCTTGTTAAAGGCCAATTTTGTCATACAATGACTGACTGACGGCTGCTTAAGTGAACATAATCATGCACACGTACTTACTAGGCCATAGAGGCAGTGGCGCGTGTTGGGATCGTACCCAGGTAGAATTCTTTGTTGTCTGATGAAGGGCATCGCGTGTCCAAATCAGTCACAAACCATCTCCCAAACTGCCACCACATGGCAGATGTGATCGAGTGATTTTTTTGAAATTATATAATAGGCAAATAAATTTATTTCACATATAACTTTAAACCGTAATAAATTTTTTAATGAAACAAAAATCGTTAATTTTGTTACGAAAAATGTAATCTAACAAACTTAATATTCACATATTTTTGAGAAAAAAATGATATATATAGATTAATTGACAATCAACTATGGCGTACATAAATAGTTATTGACACCCAAAAATAGTTAGTTGACGCCTAAAATAGTTCATTGACACCCAAAAGTATAAAGATGACGCCCAAATAAAGTACTGACAACCAAAACAACTATTTAACCATTTTTGGATGCTATTTAGCTATTTTTAGATGATACAGCGCCCATAATAGTTATTGACACCTAAAAATAGTTAATTGATGCCCAAAATGGTATATTGACACCCAAAAATATAAATATGACGCTCAAATAAGGTACTTGACACCCAAAATAGTTCATTGACACCTATAAGTTTAAAATGACGCCTAAATAAGGTATTTTTAGATGTTATGACGCCTATAAATAGTTATTGACGCCCAAAAATAGTTACTTGACGCCCAAAATTGTTCATTGACACATAAAAATAGAAAGATGACGCCCAAATAAGGTAATTGACGTCCAAAATATTTCATTGATACCCAGAAGTTTAAAATGACACCCCAATAAGGTATTGACAACCACAACATAACGACACCCAAATAGGTCTGTTTGACACCTAAGAACCACATAATGACGCCAAAAATAGTTCACTGAACACCTAGAATTATAACAACGCCCATAAATAGTTAATGACACCTCGTAAATGGCTAATGACACCCAAATTATGGTTAATTGACGCCCAAAATAGTTCATTAACATCTAGAATAACCTATTCATATTATTTTTATATTTTTTGTTAAAAAATATATCAATATTAGTCTTATCGGAATACATTTTTCATAAGGAATCCAATAATTTTTATTCATCAAAAAATTCTTTACTTTTCAATAGTTATAAACAAAACATATTTATTTATCAATTACACAATCTCTACCTACCCATCCAATTAAACTTCACCACGTCATCACTCCAAATCATCTTTTCCCCAACAATATCGCTTCTCTCCCGCACGTGAGCTGGGTTTGACGCCCACCGCACCTGACCCAATCTTTTTCGATTCCAACCGGATGGCTGTTCAACCTGGACCGTATGTAGTACTCGAGAGGTTGGACAATCAGTCCATGAAGGCAGTACCCAGGGTGACCATGTTTGAGTCGCCGAGCTGCGTCTCAGCCTTGGGCAGAACCGGCTTACCCTTCTGTTGGAACTCCCGCCGGAGCTTCTCCTCCTCAGCCTCCTGTGTGAGAACACATCTACCATGATTAGATCATTTTAGAGTTCGTAACAAACTTAGTGTATGTGCAAAACGACGCTGGCTTGCTACTTACAGCAAGCTCGACCTCTTTGGCTTTCCAGAACCTCCTAGAGCGTTGTTGGTTCAGCTTAGCCTTAGGGGCCACCCCGTTTGCGTAATATCAGGTGAAATCCGCATAAAGATATAAAGATAAAAGTACGTACAGATAAGCATCATAGCCTTAGGGGCCACCCCTTCATAGCTCTTCGCTGCACTTTTTACAACAGCTCATACCAAGATGCACCAAAAAAGTTATTTGTTTCAAATGCCATGAGAGATGCCACATCTGGCGCATATGCAAATCCACCCTTAGTCATTTTCCAAAAAAGTCTAAACACTTCCCAAGATCATCTCCAGATTATGAAGCTCCTAAGCAGCCTGCTAATCACCTTTTCAGACATACCAAATCCCATCAGCAGAAATATCCAAATCTTTCTTTCTCGATTCACAACAATCCTTTTGCATGTCTTAAAGATCCACCTCCTACATCTAAACTCCATGCACACGATAAACTCTGCTCACGTTCTCCTTATAAGCCCCCAATAGTACCACCTGAAAAATCTTCACCAAAACCTTCGGGCCCCAACTCAACATCACCATTCCTTCCGGCTTCCCAAACCGCAGCCATGACCCATGCTACCCACCTTGAGTCTGCCATCCCTTTTGATCTCCCAGCAAACTCTATGAGACTTCTGAAGGCTTTTTCTACCATAAATGTTTTGGCCTCTATTGAAAACAACCTGGAAAACAATACAGTTAACATTTTGGATGTTACCAGAGCTATAACCCTTCTTATCCCTCGACACACCGTGCTCAAGCCAAAAATCCTCTCGCCCTCACCACTTCTATACTCCATCCCTGAAGGTACCAAGATTGACCACCTTTTCGGACAAATTCTCACGATCCCTTGTGGAACTAGTTTTGTTCAGGAAAACCTCTCTAGGTGGACATCTGGACATGGGGCTATGGAGGCCCAGTCGGGTGGGTCTGGATGGGTTGTGATATCAAATATCCTTTGGGAAACCGAAGTCTTTAGAGCCATTGCCCATGTTGTTAGAGCTACTCCCCAATACATCAATCCTGAGACCTTACACCCTACACAATTCATTAAAGCCTACTGTCTCTTTTCTGTCAAACAAAACACCTCCCTACATTCGTCTCTAAATATCAGGCTAGGAGAAATCATCTACAACATTAAACTTTCTGCTGAGCACCCATCTGACATCAAAACCTCTTTCTCTGACCTCTCTGTTCATCCTCCTTCCTGGTACTCCTCAATCAATAACAAAAAATCCTACGATCCCGTCAGATAACCCGGTGAAAGAAACTTAGTTTGGGAAAGAAAATCAGCCAACACAAATTCATCAGCTGACTCAAACATATCCCACAATTTCAAAAGACAAAGAACATTTTCACCACCTATCAAAAACTCTCTTTCCTCCCCCAATGGCACTTTCCAACATTTCTCCTCCATCCCAAAAGAAGAAAATTTTTCTCTTAACATAGATCCTGACACAATTAAGAAGCTCAAAACAACTATCATTCATGAGATTAAATCATCACAGAGTCCCAAAAAGAAGGAAAAAAGGAAGGACACAAGCATCATCAAGTCCATCAACACCATACAAACCAGCCCAGATGGGATGCTCAAGAGGAACATCTTCACTGCCCCGGAAACAGGTACTATTCTCTCATCTTCCTACTCTGATGTTATTTTAAATTCTAGCATGTCATCTACTTCCTTGATAGATAACAATGACATAGACAATATTGAAGATTTGGCTTCATGGTCTGATATTCATAGCTTCACCAACTTTGCAAATAAAATAGAAATACATTTTGAAGAGATAAAACTTAGCCAACACAACATTATCTGACATAGAAAAATTCATGAACTGGACAAACCAAAGGCCTCTAGGAGAGACAAACCAAAAAATAATTTTTTGAGCATCTCCTAACTTCAAAGCATTGTGATTGGTACTGATTTTTTTGCTATCTTGCGGAAAAATGAAAATTACATCCTGGAATGTTTGTGGTGCAGCCAACGCATATAGAAGAAAAGAAATTAGAAATCATATCTATAAAAATAACATAGACATTGTAACACCCAGATTTTTATAATGCATGAGCGGAAGCTATATATATATATATATATATATATATATATATATATATATATATATATATATATATATTCTTTTCTAGGAGTGCCACATACATGATAACCATTGCAATAAAAGTAAATGAAATACTTTACAAAATTGTAAAATTGATTCGAACATAGCTTTTTGTCAACATAAAACTACACCATGTTTATGCATAAGTTCATAATAATCAATACTCAGGATCATCTAGGTAGATGACACCCTACTAGGCAAGCTTGGAAATCTCCTAGACCTTTACTTGTTCCTTTAATCCTCAACTGCTCTAAGACCTGTGGACATCACGTCCCCAGCTATGCATTGAGAAAATAACATTCGTTAGAGTAAGTGGCATGAGTATTCTAAAATATACATTTCTAAAGAGTTGAAATTAGGTATTATAAACATGAACTAACATCAAACTATGAGTAAACTGAAACACAAAATATCTTATTTCTCAATCTGAATGTTTATCTTTCTATCTTATCTTATTCTGGAGACGCGTACCCTGGTACATGGATCTGAAGACCTACACCAAAGTGCTTGGGTCATACTTATCTAATCTGATTCCCTCTCATCATACTCATGGATGAGATTATGAGCATGCTCTAAACTAAGGTATCTTTTACTTACAATTTTTATCTGATTGTGGCCACCATTATACAATAAGTCCTCCTCTGTTGACACCGAAGTGTCCTCTATGGTGCAATGCACCCTCTGTTGGCACTACGTGCCCTCTGTTGACACCGAAGTGTCCTCTATGGTGCAACACACCCTCTGTTGGAACAACATGCCCTCTGAAATGGAGTAAACACTCCTCTGAATTGGCAACAAATGCCTCTGAATCGTCCTAGGACTCTCTGGATACAGACTTATCATATAATGTATTATGTGAAAGTTTTGAATTAATTATCTTAAGTCTATCTTTACCAAACTATGAATCTAAACTTCTCAGAAACTGAGTACTAAACATGTACTTAGTTTTAAATCTGAAATCTGAATCTGAATCTAAATCTAAATCTAAATCTTTACTCTTTCAAATCTGAACTAAATCTATTATGGAATTTGAATATGTATTACAAATTACAACATAACTGAGATTGGGTCTATAACCCATATCATGTACCTTTATTCAAAATTTGGCTACTCACATGGTGAGTAGTCTAAGTCTGAATCTAAATCTCTTATTCTTAAATTCTAAACTAAATTCATTACTGGATTTGAACATGCATCTCATTATCTCGGTAAACCTTATTCTAAAACTCTTATTTAGTAACATTACTTCATTATACCAATTATATCATAAATGAGTCTAATGTCTTATGAGAAAGGATCTGACATGAATATAGAAATACTAAGTATACAAAGTGTCTTAAGTCAATCTTATGAAAGTATCATAACTACAACATATCTAAAAATATCAATTCTGACAAGATGGTTCAATCCTTCTTATAAAATATGATGTTACCCTAAAATTTTGCATATGAACTTACATATTAAACCTTACATATCAAAAGAAATCTATTAAAATATTGTATTGCAACCTAATCATAACTTTGTGTCATTATCTTATAATGCCATCATAAACTCATTTTTACAATACATTGTGATCCCAAAAGTACCTTTATTTCTAAAAATAGAACATGTCTTAATATTCTAAAGATCATATTCTTATATTGTAATTAAATTCTAGATACTATTCATTCTAAGGAATCTAGTTGTTATATTTATACATATGCATGAAATCTTTATGGCATGTTTCTACCTGAAATCGTAATACATAGTTATGCTTATAAGTATGAGAAATCCTGACCACATATGTGTACTTACATTCTAAATACAAAACTATCCCAAATCACCAACTAAGTATGTCTACATTACTTGCATATCTTATCTTACAATCTTATTCATTAATTTCAAACATTTCTAAGAAATCTCGTAGGAACATGATTCTTTAACTTTCTCATGGACTTGGTCCATGGGTCACAACTATTTTGAGCAACATGTCGCTATTTGAGATTTTGGATATATAAACTTACATATTGATAGAGATATGAGACTATTCTTATTTGCATTAAAATCTTAGAACATTGAGCCATATAAATTATAAAAGTCTTATCAGGAGACATATAAACATACTGAACTTAAAACATGAGTACTCATGGGCATGGATCACTTACCTCTTGTACATATGGCATCAATAAGGAAGTCTCGATTCTAAGTTCCATAACTGTAATAACCCATATATCATCATAGTTTTATTAGTCCAAGCATATATTCCCTCTTTCTATCTCTAAATCCCAAAACCCCATCTTCCTAACTGCATATACCAACTTAGGGTTCTCATTTAGACCAAACATGACTTGAATCTAAAATCACCATAAAATCTTAGTATTGAAATAAAATAAAACTCATACTATATAATTAGTATTATCTTTATACTCAAATAAGACTTAAATCGTCGTATGCACTAATATGAACATATACTTCATATAATGAGAATAATTCTAAAAAATAGTCACATATTGTAAACTTACTGACTCAATCAGGTAATCAAAGTAGAATACCATCACATTACTAATATCAGGCCTAATTGGCCATACATATATCACTTATACTGTCAGAATAATAATTTATTATTCTTTCATAATGGCTACTCATCTAAAACTAACAACTAATATAATAGCACAAGAAACTTCATCAAAAAACCATAAAAGTATTCATATAATGCAGTAATAATCATGTATTAAAATATCAGGTCATTTAAAAATCATATCATGGGTGAAATACCCAAAATACCCTTATTAGGTTTTATATCAAAACCTCAAAAAAAACTTCATATAAAATATATCAGGCTTTGAAATCATGTTAAGGATATTATAATACACATCCAATAAAATTTGCATGAATTTCTAAATTTGTTTGCTATTTTTAATTGACAAAACACCAAAATCATATAGTTTTGAACACACTATATTTAATAAATAAAAGATATCAGAATCATAATCTGGATGTATTTTTATATGATAGTACTCATCATGAGCTTTCTGTAGGTATCTTGTTTGTCCTAAACTGAGCTCTACATCTCAAGATATGAATTTTCAAAGAACTACTTTATCAAAACAATGCTAACCGTTCAAGATTGATCTGACGATTGAGGGGAATAAGTGCCCAGCTTCCCAGATTTGGGTGGCGTCTTCTTCACCTAATAAAAAGGGGGTTTCTCCCATGTTTCTTCTGTAGTTCCCCTATTCACTCTGCGCCCCTAGCTGGAGCATCTTCAAAGTCGGCTCCGAGCGTGATGTAGCGCATGTCGAAGCTCCTCGTCCCTCCAACGGCCCTGGAACCCTAGGGCGCCATCGCCTTTGGGTGCAACCTAGGCAAGGTCAAAGAACTTGGTCCTCCAGCCCTAGCCACCATCACTACTCAGATTTATCCTCTTCGTTGTGCTCTGCCCAGGGATCCAACCAAAACCCTCACATCTACTTAGGAACACCCATGGGTTCCAAAATCTAGGACTTTTATAGTCTCTTTCCTACCAGATCTTGGGCGAGATCCCATGGTACAAGGGACTCTGCTAACGCCCTATAAACAGAAGCAGTGATTCTCCAGTCCATGTAGGCTGGAGTCACCCCCTCTATTTTTTTTGCATAAAAGTCATTTGATCCCAAAATTTGACAGATACATTGTATTCTAATAATCTTTACTTTAAAAATACATCAAGTTAAAACTAATTAGATAGACCATCCAAATTTGCCTTTTAGATAAATATTAGATAATTACTAATTTAATCACCTAGGCCACTAGATAAATCAAAAATATCTAAATTTTCTCCCTTGATCTTATATATCAATTATCCATCTACTAAAATTACATTGAGTATTTATTATGAACATGAAATTCTAAATCTCCAAATTTGTACTGCAAGGACCTATTTGTAAAACTTAATTGGTCCAATAAGGCTGAAATTGGGCTCTAGGGCACATGGCCCATCTCTTAGTATTTTAAAGGGTCCATAAGCTTAATTGTATTCCAAATCATGAATAAATCTTGAATCAATATAATTTCTCAATTGAAGATCATGTATGACATATGTGATCAATATTTCTTTAGTTACATAACATGAAGACCTAAGCTAGGTCTAAGGATCAAGCCATGAACTGGAGTCATCAAATTATATATTCGTCACATTATTGTACATAGGAATAATTCATTTATATTCATATACAACCGACTACAATCATACACATTTAAGTCGTTATGTGTGTATTGGTTGACCGGATGACTTGTATCACAAAGTTTGTAAACTTAATTACATACCTAGCCATGTTTGGTTCACTAGGTCTCTTGGCATACACTTACTAGAAAACCCCACATTAAAGGCTTACATTAACTATGAAATTGAGGATGTTAGAATTATGCCCACCTTGAAATAAATTTCGTCCTCGAAATTTCTCTAGGCTACTACCTACCTTAGGGTTTTGCTTACCTCTTAATTTATTGTAAGGCACATTTATGTTCAAACTTTTGCATGAAAAGAGATATGTAATGTATTTCATTAAATGATTATGTGAGAATTATTTGTTACCTTGGTCTACTACTCAACTCATACTTAAGGTCTATGGAGCTAAATTGGCCTCTACACTTAGGGCATCTAACTCAACCTTGTCATGAATTTCAAACATTAAGTGTAGTTGACCATCTAATATTAGGTCTTCTAGGTACATCCTACATTCCTAGATATGTGGTGATCAAGCACACACCCATAGATGTGAGATCATGTCATGCTATTCCTCACTAACCCACTAACACATGTGTCTCATACCACATGGGCTAATAAGAAAGGAGAGATGCATAAAAGTCTAGCGCTTATGAATTTTCTTTTCAATTCTCAATTGGCTGGCCATAACCAGTGAGAATGGAGAAGAAATCTCACTAGCTAGGTTTAGGTTTCTACTTTAGATCTAAATAAGGATGACTTCTACCTCTAAGATATCTATCTATTCTAAGGTTGAGACCCATAATCACTCTAGGTTATGGTATTCTCCTCATGGAATCTATCGCTAAACCCTAATCTTATCTCTTCACTCTAGGGTGACTGTGAGAATCATGTTTGCCTAGTGGCCATTTACCAAATCGCTCTGATACCATATTGTAACACCCAAATTTTCATAACGCATGAGCGGAAGCTATATATATTTTTCTTTTTCTTTTTTGGGAGTGTCACAAACATGATAACCATTACAATAAAAGTAAATGTAACACTTTACAAAATTGTAAAATTGATTCATACATAGCTTTTTGTCAACATAAAACTACATCATGTTTATGCATAAGTTCATAATAATCAATACTCAGGATCATCTAGGTAGATGGCACCCTACTAGGCAAGCTTGGAAATCTCCTAGACCTTTACTTGTTCCTTTAATCCTCAGCTGCTCCAAGACCTATGGACATCATGTCCCCAACCATGCATTGAGAAAATAACAGTCGTTAGAGTAAGTGGCATGAGTATTCTGAAATATACATTGCTAAAGAGCTGAAATTGGGTAATATAAACATGAACTAACATCAAACTGTGAGTAAACTAAAACATAAAATATCTTATATCTCAATCTGAATGTTTATCTTTCTACTTGATCTTATTTTGGAGACATGTACCCTGGTACATGGATATCAAGACCTACACCAAAGTGCTTGGGTCATACTTATCTTATATGATTCCCTCTCATCATACTCATGGATGAGAATATGAGCATGCTCTAAACTAAGGTATCTTTTACTTACAATTTTTATGTAATTGTGGCCACCATTATACAATAAGTCCTCCTCTTTTAACACTGAAGAGTCCTCTATGGTGCAATGCACCCTCTGTTGGCACTACGTTCCCTCTGTTGACACCGAAGTGTCATCTATGGTGCAACACACCCTCGGTTGGCACAACGTGCCCTCTGAAATGGAGTAAACACTTATCTGAAATGGTAACAAATGCCTCTGAATCGTCCTGGGACTCTATGGGTGAGGACTTATCATATAATGTATTATGTGAAGGTTTTTTAATTAATTATCTTAAGTCTATCTTTACTAAACTCTAAATCTGAACTTCTCTGAAACTGAGTACTAAACATGTACTTAGTTTTGAATCTGAAATCTAAATCTAAATCTGAATCTGAATCTAAATTTAAATCTTTACTCTTTCAAATCTATCTAAATCTATTATGGAATTTGAATACGTATTTCAAATTACAACATAGTTGAGATTGGGTCTATAACCCATATCATGTACCTTTATTCAAAATCTGGCTACTCACATGGTGAGTAGTCTAAGTCTGGATCTAAATCTCTTATTCTTAAATTCTAAACTGAATTCATTGCTGAATTTGAACATGTATCTCATTATCTAGGTACACCTTATTTTAAAACTCTTATTTGGTAACATTACTTCATTATACCAATTATATCATTGATGAGTCTAATGTCTTATGAGAAAGGATTTGACATTAATATAGAAATACTAAGTATACAAAGTATCTTAAGTCAAGCTTATGAAAGTATCATAAGTACAACATATCTAAAAATATCAATTCTGACAAGATCAATCCTTCTTATAAAATATGATTTTACCCTGAAACTTTGCATATGAACTTACATATTAAACCTTACATATCAAAATAGAAATCTATTAAAATATTGTATTGCAACCTAATCATAACTTAATGTGTCATTATTTTATAATTCCATCATGAACTCATTTTTACAATACATTGTGATCCCAAAAGTACCTTTATTTCTAAAAATAGACCATGTCTTAATAATCTAAAATTCACATTCTTGTATTGTAATTAAATTCTTGATATTATTCATTCTAAGGAATCTAGTTGTTGTATCTATACATATGAATGAAATCTTAATGGCATGTTTCTACTTGAAATTGTAATACATAGGTATGCCTATAAATATGAGAAATCCTGACGACATATGTCTACTTATATTATAAATACAAAACTATCCCTAATCACCAACTAAGTATGTCTACATTACTTGCATATCTTATCTTACAATCTTATTCATTAATTTCAAACATTGTCTAAGAAATCTTGTAGGAACATGATTCTTTAACTTTGTCATGGAATTGGTCCATGGGTCACAACTATTTTGAGCAACATGTCTCTATTGAGATTTTGGATATCTAAACTTACATAATGATAGAGATATGATAATATTCTTATTTGCATTAAAATCTTAGAACATTGAGCGATATAAATTATAAAAGTCTTATCAGGAGACATATAAACATACTAAACTTAAAACATGAGTACTCATGGGCATGGACCACTTACCTCTTGTACAGATGGCATTGATAAGGAAGTCTAGATTCTAAGTTCCATAACTTTAATAACCTGGATATCATCATAGTTTTATCAGTCCAAGCCTATATTCCCTCTTTCTATTTCTAAATCTCAAAACCCCATATTCCTAACTGCATATACCAACTTAGGGTTCTCATTTAGACTAAACATGACTTCAGTCTAAAATCACAATAAAATCTTAGCATTGAAATAAAATAAAATGCATACTATATAATTAGTATTATCTTTATGCTCAAATAAGACATAAATCATCTTATGCACTAATATGTACATATACTTCATATAATGAGAATAATTCTAAAAAATAGTCACATATTGTAAACGTATTGACTCAATTAGGTAATCAAAGTAGAATACCATCATTTTACTAATATCAGGCCTAATTGTCCATACATATATCACTTATAGTGTTAGGATAATCATTTATTATTCTTTCATAATGTCTACTCATCTAAAACTAACAACTAATATAATAGCACAAGAAACTTCATCAAATCACCATAAAAGTATTCATATAATGTAGGAATAATCAAGTATTAAAATATTAGGTAAATTAAAAATCATATCATGGGTGAAATACCCAAAATACCCTTATTAGGGTTTATATCAAAATCTCAATAAAACTTCATATAAAAGAGATCTGACTTTGGGATCATGTTAAGGATATTATAATACACATCCAATAAAATTTGCATGAATTTCTAAATTCGTTTTCTATCTTTAATTGATAAAAGATCAAAATCATATAGTTTTGAACACACTATATAAATATAAAAGATATCAAAATCATAATTGGGAAGTATTTTTATTTGATATTACTCATCATGAGCTTTCTGTAGGTATCTTGTTTGTCCCAAATTGAGCTCTACATCTCAATATATGAATATTCAAAGAACTACTTTATCAAAATAATGCTAACCGTTCAAGATTGATCCGACGGTTGAGGGGAATAAGCGCCCAGCTTCCTAGATCTGGGTGGCATCTTCTTCACCCAATAAAAGGGGGTTTCTCCACTATTTCTTCTGTAGTTCCCCTATTCACACCGTGCCCCCAGCTGGAGCATCTTCAAATTCGGCTCCGAGCGTGATGATGCGCATGTCGAAGCTCCTCGTCACTTCGGCAGCCCTAGAACCCTAGGGCGTCGTCGCCTTTGGGCGTAGCCTGGGTAAGGTCAAAGAACTTGGTCCTCCAGACCTATCCATCATCAGATTTCTCCTATTTGCCATGATCTGCCCATGGATCCAACCAAAACCCTCACATCTACTTAGGAACACCCATGGGTTCCAAAATCTAGGACTTTTATAGTCTCTTCCCTATCAGATTTTGGGCGATATCCCTTGGTGCAAGGGACTCTTCTCATGCCATATAAACAGAGGCGGTGATTCTCCAATCTGTGCGGGCTGGAGTCGCCCCCTCAATTTTTTTGCATAAAAAGTCCATTTTATAGAAATATGTATATATCCCAATTCGTAGCTTCATTTGATCCCAAAATTTGGGAGATACATTGTATTCTAATAATCTTTACATTAAAAATACATCAAGTCAAAACCAATTAGATAGACCATCCAATTTTGCCTTTTAGATAAATATCAGATAATTACTAATTTAGTCACCTAGGCCACTAGATAACTCAAAAATATCTAAATTTTCTTCCTTGATCTTATATATCAAATATCCAATTCATTAAAATTACATTGAGTATTTATTATGAACATGAAATGCAAAATCTCCAAATTTGTATTCCAAGGACCTATTTGTAAAACTTAATTGGTCCAATAGGGATGAAATTGGGCTCTAGGGCACATGGCCCATCTCTTAGTATTTCAAAGGGTCCATAAGCTTAATTGTATTCCAAATCATGAAAATAAATCTTGAATCAATATAATTTCTCAATTGAAGCTCATGTATGACATATGTGATCAATAAATCTTTAGTTACATAACATGAAGACCTAAGCTAGGACTAAGGCTCAAGCCATGAACTGGAGTCATCAAAATATATATTCATCACATTATTGTACATAGGAATAATTCATTTATATTCATATACAATCGACTACAATCATACACATTTAAGTGGTTATGTGTGTATTGGTTGACCGGATGACTTGTATCACAAATTTTGTAAACTTAATTACATACCTAGCCATGTTAGGTTCATTAGGTCTCTTGGAATACACTTACTAGAAAACCCCACATTAAAGTCTTACATTAGCTAAGAAATTGAGGATGTTAGAGACATCATCACCATTCAAGAGACCAAAACTACTCTCTCTCTCAATTTGCTTTAAAAACTATTGGGGGAAACAAGATCACTGAATGGTTACAAATCCCACCTGATGGCTTCAAAGGAGGACTTCTAGTGGGATATAATAAAAACTCTTTTACCCTATCTCACTAGGAACTCAAATCCTTTTGCATCTTTGTATCCCTGACAATCTCATTTGACAACTTCAACTGAACTTTCATGGGTTTATATGGAGGGCCAGGTCACAACAAATCTCTCTTTCTATCGGAACTATCAGATGTCATGCAAGCATTTCATCACAAACCATGGCTACTTGTTGGATACTTCAACCTCATCACCAAGATCACAGACAGATAAAACTTAGTCTCCACAACTACTGCCCTTTCTCTAGCTGACACAATTTTTACACACCTCCTCTCTAAATACAAAATGATTGACCTCCCTCCCTGAAATGTTAGCTTCACGTGGACAAGAAATAATACTAGAGCTAGGCTTGATCATTTCATCTGTTCCTCCTCTTGCTTCTGTCCTAATTGCCCATAGACCTATATCTGATGACTTTCCCTTAATCATTGACACCCATAGGGAAATTTGGGGTAAAACATCTTTTCTCTTTGAAAATTTCTGGCTAAAAAAAACTAAATTTGACAATCTTTGTGAAAACAGTTGGAATTCGGCAGACCATAGAACAACAAATTTGGGATACCACATACACAGAAATACCAAACTTATGAAACATAAGATCTTAGATTGGAATCACAGTCAACCCCATAACCTTTCTAAATCTCTTAAAGATCTTGAACAAGAACACCTCTTTGTTGATAGTGATCCCACAGTTGATCCTGCTCTGGTTCTCACCATCAAATCAGAGATTGACCATATAAAAACTACCTAGATATCAAGTCGAGACAAAGAGATAAGGTCACTTGGGGCAAGGAAGGCAAAAAAGTAGAAAATTCTTTCACAAAGTTTGCAAAAATAACCATAGGAGAAATATCATTGCTTTTTTTAACATTCAAGGGGGTCATCACCACTAACATACATTTGATTATCTCCCACACTATTGAATACTTTAGGAAGATTTTTAACACTCATCACTGTCGCTCCTTCCTTAACTCTATAAACTGGCAGACCCTCTTAATCAAGCCTTTCTGTTCTGATGTGCTTGATGTAGCTATAAAGTCTCTTGGTAAAAACATTTCTCCTGGACCTGATGGACTTAATGTGGAATTCTACCTTGCCAAATGGAATCATTTCAAGAAAGACTTATTGGTCATGCTACAAGAAATCCACAAACACAACAATTCTCACAACATCCTAAAGCATCTAAGTAAAACCTTCATTGCTCTCATAAAAAAACTGATCATCCTGAATATATAATACAATTTTGTCCTATCAAGCTCATCAACACTTCTTACAAGATAATAGCAAAAACCTTAGCAAATAGATGGAAACCTTGCATCAAAAACATCATTCCCCTCAACCAAAATGCCTTTCTTAAAGATAGAAATATCTATGATGCTTACCTGATGGTTAATGAGACTATTCATCTATGCCATATAAACAAAACCCATTTGATTTCTATCAATTAGATTTTGAGAAAGCTTTTGACTATATTAACTAGAATTGTCTCATCAAAACTATGGCTGGTTTTGGCTTCCTTGAACCCTGGATATATTGGATACATGTCTGCATATCCACTAATCACTTTTCCACAATCATTAATGGCTCACCTGTTGGTTATTTCAAAAACACTAACGAGCTCTGGCAAGGTGACCCTCTATCCCCATACCTATTCATAATTGTGACCTCCATTCTCACAAAAATGATCAACCTTGACTCTACTCATTGACTTATTTCATCCCTCTCAGAATATAAGGAAAATATCATACAGTTTGTGGATGATACATTGGTATAGTTTCACCAAAATATGACACCATCATAAATACAATCATTGGTATTTTTTCTTACATATCAGGACTTAAAATCAACTGTCAAAAGTCCTCCATATTTGGTTTCCACACTGATCAACACATTATCAATAGATATAAAATCCTCCTGAAATGCAAGCATGAAGAGTTCCTAACAAATTATCTTGGCTTACCCATCACGCCCCACAACATCACTCATATAATTTGGGTCCCCATCATAGACAAGATAAACTATGAACTAAACTCTTGGACTAATAACTTCCTCAACCTTGCTGGCTACCTTACTCTATTGAATAGTGTCACTTCCCCCATCACTACTCACTACCTCAGTTTCATCCCACTTCCTACGAAAACAAAAAATATCATCGACAAAATCAAGAGATGTTTTCTTTGGAATAACTACAAACACACTCACGACAATAAAAAAACATCTCCACTTGGTGAACTGGAAAACAATCTCAGTCCCTACTAGTTATGGTGGATGGGTCATCATAGACATTGAAACTCATGCTCTTTGCTTAGTGATGAAGATCATCAACAACTTGGCCAATAACAAAAACAAAATCTGGAGCGACCTTATTCAAAATAAATACTACAAAAAATCCCACCATGGCACAAAACCACAAAATGATCTGCATCTCCTCTCTGGAAATACATTAACAAACATATCCCCATGATAAGAAATCTCATACACGCCCCTCCACCTACCCACTGCCTTATAAACTTCTAGAAAGACCCTTGGTTCCATCAAAATTCCATCAAAAAATTGCATACTCAATGGTCTATACCAAAAAAATTATCTTCCATTACTACACCCAAAGCCCTAAACCTCCTCACCAGAAAAAAATCAAACGAATTCAAGAGGTTCCTCCTCATAACTCTGAAATTAGCAACTTCGTTCATGAGCTGGAATTCAACACAAAAAATAAGATATCATGGAAATGGGGGGAGCTCTACTCACCAAAGGAAGCTTACACCTTCCGCACTTACAGAGACACCATACCAAATCACTCACTTACTTGGAAAACTAAATGGTCTCAAAAGCATAAATTTTCTTCTAGCTCCTTCAAAACAACAAGCTTCTCACCGATCAAAGCATTACCAAAAAAGGATTCTTTGGACCATCTAGATGCTATCTCTACTAATCAGACTTTGAAACAATGGATCATATCTTCAAAAACTGCCCCATCACAAAACTCATCACCAAAAACATTCTAGATTATAGATTTGAAAATCAAAATCTAACCTCAATGTCGTTAAGTATAAAACCTTTCCAAATATTAGCAAATTTCCACCAAGAAGACATCATTATCGCCATCTTATGGAACATTTGGATGGAAAGAAATCATAGGAAATTTAATAATGCTAAAAGTCCTCTAAACATCATTCTACTGAAGAGAACATCAGATCTTGATTTTTACATGCTTGTAGGATAGGCGCAGATGTCATCTTGGACGACTCCAGCTGAAGAAAGCCCGAAAAACAAAGTAGCAACTGGTGATGTCTTCTATACCCTAGAGGAGATCTTAGAGGAAGAATCAGAATTTTGAAATGTTTTGATGCTTATCTCTAGTTTTTTTCTTAGCTCTAGTTGACTTTACATCTTTTAGAGGCTTGTCTAAGGGATGCCTCCCCCATGAAACTTCTATCCTCGCCGCTTTTTATTTCATCATTCTACTAGCTCCTTCTTTTGTTATGAACATGTTCCCATGCAGGTGCTAGCCTGCATGTGACGACAGTCGCCAAACCGACAGATAAATCATCATGGATTAAGTGGAATTAAACATAAACAACATATTAACTGAATTCACTAGAAATTAAAACCATATTTCAAAGAGATCCATTCCAAAGAAAACTCTTACTGAAAGGTCCAAAACCTTATATACATCATTAATCACAATGTACTTATCCGGTACATCTCACCTTGAGAATAACATATAGCAGTTTCTTTACCAAACTATACATGAGCAACATAAAACCTCAAGGCACATAAGCAAAAATCTCTTATTGATCATAAGACCAACACATACTAAATCCAAGGACCTGAGAGTACAGAGACGACACATATGACTCATATCTACAAGACATGACAGACAATACACTCAACCTGAGCTGTCACTGCTGCCTCAATAGTTGTTCTTCCCCTGTAGAAAGGTATTCACCTCCTCGTGCACGTCCAACTAAAAATTTGGGTCCCACGGGGGTGAAACAATTGTAATTGTCCCAACGAGAGATATAACTCACCGCCGACCATATTATTATCATTGATTAAGCATTTATAAACTGATCAGAGGTTCTTTTTATATTAACAAGTAGGATAATTCACTATATGAACAGAATGAAGTAATCTCCTTTCATAAGGAGAACATTGCATCTACCCATGGTAGATTATAATTCATCTATCTGCTTTGCAAGGAATGTAAAGTAACATAAATAACATCTATCAACTAGTGTATAACTATATTGCGCATCAAGCAATGTTTCTCGTATTCGATCCTTAAGTAGATATACTACACGGTTGAACATATTTTACAATCACACTTATGCCCTGAGGAGATGGAGCATACACCGACCATCTCCAACCGACCACAAACTTCTCACAAGTCAGTACCATACAAGGTCAATGGTAGAGCCAGTTTCTATGACCTCCCTTGTCTCGGTCAGTACGAGACCACATGCAAGACATCTCGTGTCACTGCTAACAAGCTGTTCCAGGGCACGTAGGCATCCTCTTTTAGAGATACAGTGTCAACTGCACTCTCATAGGGGAATCATCTACAAACAACCGTCCCCCGTATGAGTCATGGTGACACAAGCACTATATACTCCGAGCCACGGGCCAGTTCACCGTGCTCAACACAGGGTCTACGACCGAAGTTGCACTCAAGCCAGGATAGGGAACATAGCCAAATCCCCATTCATTTTGGGAACATAAGGGGATTGTCTCACACAGTACCGTCCGTACTTACGCCCTCACATACTCAAAAGTATGCACTCCGGGTTATGCCGTGGAGCAACCCGTTTCACCATCAACAAGTTCTGACACTGATGGATCTATGGTCAGGGCAATGTTTTATAGTTTCTAGTGATATATTACATGCATTACAACATTCTTTTAGCATCAAACAAGTTATCTTTATCAAACACAACAAATGCTACAAATAAAGGTGCAATACATCTATCACGTACTTTTTCAAATCTTTAAAACATGTGATACTTGGGATCTCAGTCCCTTATTACAATACTGGGAATTCTCATCCCTTCACTTCATCATTATCATGACTACTGGATCTAGGTATTCAAACCCTTAGATCATCACTGAACACTGTTACCACTTATCAGGTAACTATTACCTCTAGGTACTCAGACCAAGGTATACATGATACTTGTTATGCAAGCATCTCACATGGCTCACAAGGCCCATTAATTATCTTGTCACCTCTCACTAGGAAACAAACTATCACATGGCTCGCAAGGCCATTACACATCTTGTCACCTCTCACTAGGCAACAACTTATTCACATGGCTCACAAGGCCATTACACATTATACTTGTTATACAAGTATTTAACATGCGTTAAAAGGCTTATGCAATAAGAGAAATACAACCTTCCCATCATTAGGATTAGGGTTTTTCCTTTCTTATGGATTAGGGTTTCTCTTACATATCATTACCCTTCATTAGGGTTAGGGTTTTACATTATTAACCATTTAGGTTTTCAAGATCATATTATCAATGATCAAAACCTAATTCATTGCTCCACACATCTAGGAGAAAAAATTGATATCATAAGTAGTCAATCATACTAATTCATTCTCATCATTTATCATTAAATGAATCATCAACACAAGGTATGAGTTCCTCTCTCATCCTTACCAGGGTATGATTACATCAGACTTTATTAACTTGGCTTAACCCTTTCTAAAAGTATGTTAGCCCACACTTATAAAAGTGCATTAAACTTATTACATCTCAATGTAACAATTGACATACCATACTTCATGTGTTACTCCTCCAAGTATATTGGATTTAAGGTGCATTAAGGTATATCAACCTTGAAGTGCTAGATGTGATATATATCATGTCTTGATGTATCACTTCCCTCATCAGTTTTAAATTTCTTAAGTTCATCAACTTATCTTGTATTAGGGTATTTCCCATCTTTATACTTTATGCACTATCTCATCGCATTTATTCTATAGTGTATTGATCATAAGTCATACATTTGAATTGTCCAACCATCATAAATTGATATGGACTCATCTCAGGTTGAGACATTATTGATATAGGATTAACCATTATCAACCACTCTAGGTATTTCACCTATCAAGGTACAATCCACACCATTACTTGGTGTTACACTCATTACTCCTAAGAGTGTCTTACTCTCACCTTTATAAGGTATCTTGGGTTAGACGTTTGCATATGTTCACCATATCAGGCTGTAAGTATATGAGAACTCACCCTATCGGGCTAAAAGTATATGAACATCATCCATACTGGGCTAGAATTGTGTATATGTGTTACCCATGTCGTGCATCTGGTATTAAGCCATCACCATGTCGGGCTAGACATCAACTAGGGTTGTGGATCGGGCTTCCATGTCATGCAATAGCATTTACTGTTCTTTCCTCATATTGGGTTACCAAAATTAGGGTTTCTTGTCAACTTACAAGTATTCATTCAACCTTGTATCGTGTATGGAGTCTATACTTGACTCCCTATCATGCAAGCATCTTATGCAAGCTTCTCATGCAACATCTTGTGCAAGACATATAGGGCAAGTCATACCCATATCGGGTTATAACTACTTGTATTTATACTTGAACCCGATATCACTTTTACAAAGTGACACCATCTTCTTAAAGTTCTAGACCTTTGTTCTAACTGATATAATTCATGGTAATAGGTCTAAGAAACTACTAGAACTCATAATTTCATCAACTATTTCAGGAAATTTTAGTATTAAAAGTATTTCACTAATTATAACAATTTAGGTGACGAATAATAGCATGGTTGAGTTCAAGTTATATAACCCGCCTTAAGAACGACTTCAAATATTCAAGGTCCAAAGCTCCATGTTCCTAAGGTTGAAGTTGAATTTATCAAAGGTCCAAGGCTCGTTCAAAAATTCTTCATATACAAGGAATCACCATGGATAAGCAATTGGTGAAGAAGAAAAGAAAGGTAGATCAAAACCCTGATTCCATGCTTCAATTCAAGCTTGAAGACAACTATATCTTACCTTAGGGTTAAGTTTTGAGTTCCTTATCTCCTTGGACGACACCCTACCACTCTTGGGCGATATGTACTTCCTCTTGGCCGATACAACATTTCTTGTGGCCGATACCCCCTCACTAGTGGCCAAAATCACTTCAATTGTTCGATATCAACTTGCTATGGGCAATATCAACATGGTATGGCCGATACCCAAGGCCTATGCACGATATGCTTGTGCTCTTGAATTACATGCCACATATCTTGCACTATATGATACTCACTTGCACGATATGGCACTCACTTGGAGTCAAAACACTTTACTCTATGGCCGATATCACCCTATATCGCCGATATAACCTACTTGGGCGAGATGGTCTTGCTATGGGCGATATCCCAAGGCCCATGCACGATACCACAGCATCCCTTCACGATATGGGAGATCTATGAACGATAAATTATTAGGAGGGTGGTAAGGGTCGCAAAATTGCACCAAGGAGTGAAACTAGGGGTATATATACTTGTTGTTCATGAAGAAAGGCAAAATTGAGGTGTCAACATTTTGAGCTTGTAGGTGCCACGTGTCATGCATGGGTGACACGTCTACATGCATGAATCAACATTTATCTTGACATGCAAAAAGGTTGAGTATCATCTAGAGATGCAAATTCGTCCATTGCTTTTCCATTTGGATAAGTCATCTAGGTTTAATCACTATTTTGTGTCAAGCCGATACACTTTTTCTAAGGAAACTTGTTGGCCGTCACACCTCACCTCCTTGAGGTGCTTTGAACGATATGGCCTTTGAAAAGAGTTCAAAAAACGATAGGAGTCTTGTCCTATGGATCCTTGGCCGATAGGCACTCATATATAAGCTTTTCAACTTGATACAACTCAAGTTAAGCTTTCATATTCAACCCTTTTCTTGGTCATTTCATCACCAAGAGTACCATCACTCGTAATTGATTCAAACATGGTGTATCATTCATTATCTCTCCTATAAATAATACATAGAGGAAGTAGTAACACTATATAGATGGTAATTTTCATATCAACCCCACATTTTGGGTAAATTACAATTTGTACTATAATTGGTGCACAAGGTACCAACATTGTTCGAACAAGTTCAAACTTGGAATTTAGGCTTTCCACAAGCCACCACCTTGCATAATTCTCTCAATAATAATGATACAACACATGAGGCATGTTCCATATGTGACATTTTGCATTATAGCCCCTAAATTTGGGTAAATTGCTCTTTGGTCCAAAACAAAGGAAAATTTCTCAAACAACATTCAATCGGGACCAAACTTGAAACATGAGTGTGTCACATGATTACAAAGCACCTTAGAGGATTATATTAAAGTTCTAATCAACTTAATTAGACAAAACAAATAGGGTTACCTCTTAACCCTGGTCAGGGTCGTTACAAGTTATAAACCCCTAACAAGAATTTCATCCCCGAAATCCCAGGTAAAGGAAGACATATATTATTCATTCATCATACCATCAAGTCTCCACATAACATCTTAATGTCATTGAGATGATATAGAACTTTTATCAACACAAAGTTCTTCCACACATGGTTATCATTGAATCTGTCACACAAGGCACATATTCCACTGTCTTTTTCATTATTGACTGGAGAGTCAACTCTGTGTCAGGTAATACTTTTATTAGTCAGAGAAACATCATACATACCTTATTTAACTTAGGTGTCAAACCTTAATGATTTGTCACCTTTCTCAACTTACAACTTTATGTGACATGATTCTTGATTCTGGGGAGTCTCCCATACTCCTCATTTAACATTTTACTTTTAAATGAAAGATCAGAGTTATGTTCTGTCACCCACTTGTGACTACAAGTATTATCATGCATCTGTTGTGCCACCCAAATCTACTGACACAACACTAAACTTTCTTATGAATTGTATTAATTATCCCTTTAATCGTTTATTTTCTTGTCGGAAGGAGAGGCTACTTATTAAAGAAGAGATATCTTAGAGGTATCTCTAGATGTTATGTATAAACTGCCTCAACAATCTGAATAGGGATATTCTAGGAAATTATCTTTAGCTTGATAAACTTTTCCAAAACAATTCTACTATTATTCCTTCAACTCATACATCTTTGTTGATGTCATGTTTATGCGGGGCATAAACCCCTAACAAATGGTATCCATACTACTGTATGTAACTAGACTAATTTCAAAGTTGGACCTTCTAGTTAACCAAACATTACTCCTTGTCAGGAATCATGTTCTCATTTTCTCATATCATTGAAAGTTCTTGGATACTAGGATTATTTACCTTGGTATCCATTGTGTGTGCCAAAAACACATTACATCATCGTCTTTCTTTCATCTTGGGACATTACTTATTACACTTATCTTAATCTTAAAACCAAAGTCTAAGACAAACTGATACTTTTCTAAGTATCCATCAATGGATTATTTATAATCCATGCACATCAAGTGTCATAGTATTCACTTGATTGTCATGTCCCTGAAAGGAAACAACACAAAGAAACATATTCCTTTTATCACCCCATCATCATCTAGGGTTGTTTATCAAAGAGAATAGATTATCATCTCCTCTGATTATTGCATGATCTTTCAACTATTCATGAGACATTTACTCGTGTCTCATCCTAGGTTCCTTGCCATCAACATAGAAATTATAAGGATGATTACATATCATTATTCCTTTCTTTGTTATTGTCTAACATGTTCATGAACATTTTGTGATTTTATCACCTTTCCCATTTCCAAATCATGGGAAAAGATCTTTACTATTCACACATGCTTTATCTGACACGGATCATCTCCTTTGTTCTCATTCTTTTATCATGAGGATTATACTTTTCATTTCCTCATACATACAGATTGATCTGAGATCATCTCAGATTCCACTTTATTTCACTTAGGATGTGATATACATGTCCATACCATATTTCTAGTTTAGTTATACTCACTAGATTGTCTCAGAATGACTACTTGATCAGAGTAATCAGAAAGATAACAATCTAAGAGTTCCATACTTTCCCTATCTCCAATAATTATATACCTGTCTAGGGTATACAAGTACTGAGATTAGGTAGTATGCACTTTATGTACTTTCATATTCCTTACTATTTGTATCATCGCAAGCATAGGATTTAGCATCCCTGGATTTTCTCCAGGAACTACCTCTATACCTCATCCTCTTTCACACGGATAAGAACAATTATAAAGCATTTAAAGAATACTGAATAAAATATAAATTCTAGTTCTCATATTTCTTCCCTATGTCCCCATAGGACAATCAATAGGGAAATCCGTAACAACAATCCTTTTTATGATTATCATATAATCGTCAAGATAAGGCATATCAAAATGAAAAGATCTATATAACTGTTATCCCTCACAGTCATCTACCGCTTTAGGTTGACTCAACACATAGAGTCAAGCTATTTCATGTTGTTGCTTTTGCCTTTTCACGTTATTGGGCTGTAACTTTCTTAAGCCTTGCCGAGTCTACCTCGGTTGTTGAGTCATTTCCTCCCTTCTTTTTGAACAAAAGTGTTTAGTATGCTCAACATGTCCATAACTATAGCATATCTTGTCCTCGTACCATGGTCTTATCGGTCTTATTACCGATGTAGAGACTAAGCCATGGGTCCTTACAGGTGAAAAGTTAAAACCCTTTCCTTTACTTAGTGGCTACTACCCTGGTACACTAGGAATTTATTGCACTGATGGCACCAAAAACTTTGGCCTTTTTTTAGAACAACTAGGCACATGTCTCTAGAATTGTAGAGACCTTTCCTTATTTCTCAACTTATTGCCCCATCTTGGGCATTACCATCATAGATATACTATCTGTCTATACTTATGGCAGAGTCTATTTTCTTTCTATATGTTAATCCTTTCCACATTTTTCACTGTTCGAACATGACTATGTCATTCAGGAACCTTTTCAAAGCCCAAAGTTTCTACATTGAGGACTAGTAACCTAGGTTGTAATGCTAGTGTCCAATCTACTATATGCATCACTTTTGTCCTAAACTTCCCAACAAGAGCATAAACATAGGATTCTCTATCCTGATCGGGTCATGATGGGAATTCCTAGGCATTCATTCTTCTCTTGCCTGATCCCTTGCACCCTTTCCTGGTGCAACAACATTGCCCTTAACAATGTATTCCTCATGTTCCCCAGTCATTTATAAACTTCACCCTTTCTTCTGCAAAAGAAAAAGTCACTATAGGGTATACTGGAGGACACTAACACAGACTCAACACCTTAGTCCTATGTCTCTGTAGACTCAGCAAACCTTAAGCTGTGATACAAAACTTTGTGATGACAGATGCCAAACCGACAAACAAATCATCATTTATTAAGCGGAATTAAACATAAACAACAGATTAACAAAAATCACTAAAAATTAAAACCATTTTTTGGAGAGATCCATTCCAAAGAAAACTCTTACTGAAAGGTCCAAAACATTATATACAACATTATTCACATTGTACTTATCCGGTACATCTCACCTTTATAATAACATATAATAGTTGCTTTACCAAACTATACATGAGAAACATAAAACCTCAAGGCACATAAGAAAAAATATCTTATTGATCATAAGACCAACACATACTAAATCCAAGGACATGAGAGTATAGAGACGACACATAGGACTCATATCTACAAGACATGACAGATAGTACACTCAACCTGAGCTGTCACTGCTGCCTCAACTATTATTCCTCCTCTGCAGAAAGGTCATCACCTCTACGTGCACGTCCACCTAAAAATTTGGGTCCCACAGGGGTGAGACAATTTTAATTGTCCCAACAAGAGATATAACTCTCCACTGACCATATTATTATCATGGATTTAGCATTTATAAACTGAGCAGACATTCTTTTTATATTAATAAGCAGGATAATTCACTATATGAATAGAATGAAGTAATCTCCTTTCATAAGGAGAACATTGCATCTACCCATGGTATATTATAATTTATTTATCTCCTTTGCAAGGAATGTAAAGAAACATAAATAACATCTATCAACTAGAATGTATAACTGTATTGTGCATCAAGAAATGTTTCTTGTGTTTGATCCTTAAGGAGATATACTACACGGCTGAACATATTTTACAATCACACTTATGCCCTGAGGAGATGGAGCATACCCCGACCATCTCCAACCGACCACAAACTTCTCGCAAGTCGGTACCATACAAGGTCAATGGTAGAGCCGGTTTCCATGACCTCCCTTGTCTCGGTCAGTATGAGACCACATGCAGGACATCTCGTGTCACTGCTAACAAGTTGTGCCAGGGCACGTAGGCAACCTCACTTAGAGCTACAACGTCAACTGCACTCTCTTAGGGGAAACATCTACAAACAACCATCCCCCATCTGAGTCATGGTGACACAAGCACCATACTCTGAGCCACGAGCCAATTCACTGTGCTCAACACAAATTCTACGACCGAAGTCACACTCAAGCCAGCACAGGGCATATAGCCAAATCCCATTCATTTCAGGATCATAAGGGGATTGGCTCACACGGTATCGTCCATACTTACGCCCTCACATACCCAAAAGTATGCACTCTGGGTTATGCTGCGGAGCAACCCGTTTCACCATCAGCAAGTTCTAACACTGATGGATCTATGGTCAGGGAAATGTTTTATAGTTTCTAGTGATATATTACGTGCATTACAACATTCTTTTAGCATCAAACAAGTTATCTTTATCAAACACAAAAAATGCTACAAATAAAGGTGTAATACATCTATCACGTACTTTTTCAAATATTTAAAACACGTGATACTTGGGATCTCAGTCCCTTATCACATTACTGGGAATTCTCATCCCTTCACATCATCATTATCATGATTACTGGATCTAGGTATTCAAACCCTTAGATCATCAGTGAACACTGTTACCACTTATCAGGTGACTATTACCTCTAGGTCCTCAGACCAAGGTATACATGATACTTGTTATACAAGCATCTCACATGGTTCACAAGGCCCATTAAATATCTTGTCACCTCTCACTAGGAAACAAACTATCACATGGCTCACAAGGCCATTACACATCTTGTCACCTCTCACTAGGCAACAACTTATTCACATGGCTCACAAGGCCATTACACATTATACTTGTTATACAAGTATTTAACATGCCTTACAAAGCTTACGCAATAAGAGAAATACAACCTTCCCATCATAAGGATTAGGGTTTTCCCTTTCTTATCGATTAGGGTTTCTCTTACATATCATTACCCTTCATTAGGGTTAGGTTTTCAAGATCATATTATCAATGATCAAACCCTAACTGATTGCTCCACACATATAGGAGCAAACATTGATATCATAAGTATTCAATCATACTTATTCATTATCATCATTTATCATTAAATGAATCATCGAAACAAGGTATGAGTTCCTCTCTCATCCTAACTAGGGTATGATTACATCACACTTTATTAACTTGTCTTAACCCTTTCTCAAAGTATGTTAGCCCACACTTATCAAAGTGCATTAAACTTTTTACATCTCAATGTAAAAATTGACATAACACACTTCATGTGTTACTCATCCAAGTATATTGGATTTAAGGTGCATCAAGGTACATCAACCTTGAAGTGCTAGATGTGATATATATCATGTCTTGATGTATCACTTCCCTCATCAATTTTAACTCTTTTAAGTTCATCAACTTATCTTGTATTAGGGTATTGCCCGTCCTAATACATTATGCACTACCCCATCACATTTATTCTGTAGTGTATTGATCATAAGTCATACATTTGAATTGTCCAACCATCATAAATTGATATGGACTCATCTCAGGTTGAGACATTATTGATATAGGATTAACCATTATCAACCACTCTAGGTATTTCACCTATCAAGGTATAATACACACCATTACTTGTTGTTACACTCATTACTCCTAAGAGTGTCTTACTCTCACCTTTACAAGGTATCTTGGGTTAGAAGTGTGCATATGTTCACCATATCGGGCTGTAAGTATATGAGAACTCACCCTATCCGGCTAGAAGTATATGAACATCATCCATACTGGTCTAGAGGTATGTATATGTGTTACCCATGTCATACATGCGGTATGAAGCCATCACCATGTCGGTCTAGACATCAACTAGGGTTGTGTATTAGGCTTCCATATCATGCAATAGCATTTGCTATTCTTTACTCATATTGGGTTACCCAAATTAGGGTTTCTTGTCAACTTACATGTATTCATTCAACCTTGTATTGTGTATGGAGTCTATACTTGACTCCCTATCGTGCAAGCATCTTATGTAAGTGTAAAACCTGGGCCCACTGCCCAAGGCTCTAGTAGAGTTTCAAGAATGACGACTGGCCCCACAAACCACCACTAGCCTTAACTGCGCTCTTTGTCCACACTGACGCGCAAGTCAGGATCAACTTCCTGACTGGTCACCCATCCTAGTACTACTCCAAGATAAGCACACTTAACTATGGAGTTCTTTAGTGATGGGCTCCCGGAAAAGGAGGTGCACCTTGGTGATATGGGTAGTCCATTCATTCCTTTTAAGAGTGTTTTATCCAAGGCCTCAAATCCTAGGATGTTACAATCTCCCCCACTTAGACTCTTGACGTCCTCGTTAAGGCTCAACTATAAGACCTCATAATCTCTTCCCCATTTCAGTGCAGACCCACAATGGCCCATGGACACCCAACTCCCGATCACGGAATACCAGCGCAAGGGTGGCTACGTCAACCATGGACAACCCTTTCCTACATTCCTGGACCGCACGGCTCAAGACTGGCATGCTATGTCCATGTGGGCCCCACCTACTGGAGGGGAATTGGCTCTGATACCATTTGTAATACTCGGGCCCACTGCCCAAGGCTCTAGTAGAGTTTCAAGAATGACGAATGGCCCCACAAACCACCACTAGCCTTAACTGCACACTTTGTCCACACTGACGCACAAGCCATGATCAACTTCCCGACTGGTCACCCATCCTATTACTACTCCAAGATAAGCACGCTTAACTATGGAGTTCTTTAGTGATGGGCTCCCGGAAAAGGAGGTGCACCTTGGTGATATGGGTAGTCCAATCATTCCTTTTAAGAGTGTTTTATCCAAGGCCTCATATCCTGGGATGTTACAACAAGCATCTCATGCAACATCTTGTGCAAGACATATCAGGGAATTCATACTCATATCGAGTTATAACTACTTGTATTTATACTTGAACCCGATATCACTTTTACAAAGTGATACCATCTTCTTCAAGTTCTAGACCTTTGTTCTAATTGCCATAATTCATGGTAACAGGTCTAAGAAACTACTAGAACTATAATTTCATCAACTCTTTCAAGAAATTTCAGTATTAAAAGTATTTCACTAATTATAATAATTTAGGTGAAGAATAATAACATGGTTGAGTTCAAGTTATATAACCCGCCTTAAGAACCACTTCAAAGCTTCAAGGTCCAAAGCTCCATGTTACTAAGGTTGAAGATGACTTTATGAAAGGTCCAAGTCTCGTTCACATCTCCTTCATATACAAGGAATCACCATGGATAAGGAATTGGTGAAGAAGAAAAGAAAGGTAGATCATAACCCTGATTCCCTGCTTCAATTCAAGCTTGAAGACAACTATATCTTACCTTAGGGTTAAGTTTTGAGTTCCTTAACTCCTTGGCCGACACCCTACCACTCTTGGGCGATATGGACTTCCTCTTGGCCTAAACAACTCTGCTTGTGGCCGATACCCCCTCACTTGTGGCCAAAACACTTCAATTGGCCGATATCAACTTGCTATGGGCAATATCAACATGGTATGGACGATATACTTGCAATGGCCAATACCCAAGGCCTATGCACGATACCCTTATTCTCTTGCACGACATGCCACCCCTCTTGCACGATATGATACTCACTTGCACGATATGGCACTCACTTGGAGTCAAAACACTTTACTCTGTGGCCGATATCACCCTATATGGCCGATATAACCTACATGGGCGATATGGTCTTGCCATGGGTGATATCCCAAGGCACATGCAGGATACCACATCATCCCTTCACGATATGGGAGCTCTATGCACGATACTTTGGGGTAGGAGGGTGGTAAGGGTCGCAAAATTGCACCAAGGGGTGAAACTAGGGGTATATATACTTGTTGTTCATGAAGAAAGGCAAAAATGAGGTGTCAACATTTTGAGCTAGTAGGTGCCACGTGTCATGCATGGGTGACACATGTAAATGCATGAATCAACATTTATCTTGACATGCAAAAAGATTTAGGATCATCTAGAGATGCAAATTCGTCCATTGCTTTTCCAATTGGATAATTCATCTAGGTTTAATCAGTATTTTATGTCAAGCCGATACACTTTTTCTAAGGAAACTTGTTGGCCGTCACACCTCACCTCGTTGAGGTGCTTTGAATGATATGGACTTTTACAAGAGTTCACAAAACTATATGAGGCTTTTACTATGGCTCCTTGGCCGATAGTCACTCATATATAAGCTTTTCAAGTTGATACAACTCAAGTTAAGCTTTCATATTCAACCCTTTTCTTGGTCATTTCATCACCAAGAGTACCATCACTCAAAATTGATTCAAACATGGTGTATCATTCATTATCTCTCCTTTAAATGATACATAGAGGAAGTAGGAACACTATAGAGGTGGTAATTTGCATATCAACCCCACATTTTGGGTAAATTACAATTTGTACCAAAATTGGTGCACAAGGTACCAACATTGTTCAAACAAGTTCAAACTTGGAATTTAGGCTTTCCACAAGACACCAGCTTGCATCATTATCTCAATAATGATGCTACAACACATGAGGAATGTTCAGTATGTGACATTTTGCATTATAGCCCCTCAATTTGGGTAAATTGCACTTTGGTTCAAAACACAGGAAAATTGCTCAAACAACATTCAATCGGGACCAAACTTGAAACATGAGTGTGTCACATGATAACAAAGCACCTTAGAGGATTATATTAAAGTTCTAATCAAATTACTTAGCCAAAAAAAATAGGGTTACCTCTTAACCCAGGTCAGGGTCATTACACTGCAGATCTGTAGACTTTATGATCTTTTAATAGAATTACATGACTATTTATAAAAAAAATAGATTAGCATCATAAAAAGATGGAAATACAACCATAGATAGGTCACCCATCGCAATTTAGACAAGCTTCCTTGGTATGATGACGGGGAAGATGTGGTGGGTGTGCAGGAACATTACAACAAACACCTCATTTTCAGTTGTGTGCTAATCCCAATGTAGTGCACTAGTACATGTGAGAAAAGTAGTTTTATCTCTTGTACAAATGGAAAAGAAGTTTTATCCCATATTTCTCACTCTTAGAACTTTTGTGGTCCTTGTATGTAAGATCAAATGAGGCACTAGTGTCCAAGGATTCCTAGGAGGAGGGTATGCTCACCTCCTTGGTGGGTGCGGTGACCACAACTCACACGCATGCACATGCGTGTACAAAAGCTTGAGCTCAGGTTCGAGCTCAGGCTTGTGGATTGTGGAGAATTTCTTTTCTTCTTCTTTTTCTACTAGGATACAACTACATAATTAATTATTCATTTAATTAATTGTTTCTTTCCTATTTAGATTTATTAATCCTACCTGAAAAGTCTCTCTTTTGCGATTTTTTCTGCAAAATGTATAAGAGCAACTGAGTGGCCGCGTCTTAACAGGAATAGGATTACTGGGTTGTTTCTCACTTACAATGTTGAGGATGATCTTGTAACTTTCAAACAAGCTATGGAATCTCCAGAATCTAAGTTTTGGAAAGAAGACTTTAATGATGAAATCCAATCAATTCTCTCAAATGGAACTTAGAAATTAGTGGATTTGCCTCCTAGTTGTTCTGTAGTTGGTTGCAAATAGATCTTTAGGAAGAAACTTAATGCAGACATGACAATCAATAATTATAAGGCTAGGTTACTTGCTAAAGGTTACACATAGAGGGACGGAATAGATTACTTTGATACATATTCTCTTGTTTTCCGTATGAAAACAATCTGAGTGCTTATAGCATTAGCTTCTATTTATAATCTATGTATCAATCAGATGGATGTGAAGAAACTTGTTAAGTCATTATGTGGCTTGAAACAATGACATGAGAAGTTTGATTCTATGATATCATTGTTTGTCTTTGTTTCTAATGAATTTGATAAGTGTCTCTATTGTAAAATCATCAATGATGGATCCATTTTGTTATGCTAATATGTCGATGATAGCATGCTTTTTTAATTTTGATATGAAAGTAGTAAATGAGACAAAGACATTCTTGTGTAGCAAGTTTGAGATGAAAGATATGGGTGTCGCTGATGTGATTTTAGGGCTTAAAATCATCAGGTCTACTGATGGTATAACTCTCTCTCTCAGTCTCACTATGTTGAGAAGATACTGGAGAGGTTTGAGTACACATCACACAAACCTATTAAGACTCCATATGATTCAGCCAAAGCCTTGTTCAAGAATGAGACCGGGGTTCTAGTGTCTCAATTACGATACTCTCAAATTATCAGAAGTTTGATGTATCTTGTGAACTACACAAGTCCAAACATTGCGTTTGGCATGAGTAAGTTAAGTAGATACACCAGTTGTCCCGACAAGACCCATTGGGAATCTCTTGATAGAGTTTTGAGGTATATCAAGGGAACTTGTTCCCTTGGGCTGCATTATGGCAAATGTCCTTCTGTAGTCGAACAATATAGTGATGCTAGCTAGATTTTCGTCAACTCTGGGAGTAATGGTGTCTCAGGATATGTATTCATGTTGGGAGGAGGAGCTATTTCCTGGAGGTCTAAGAAACATACCATATTGTCTCCGTCTAATTTTGAGGCAAAGTTGTGGGCTTTAGATGAAACTGGATTGGAATATGGACGTATGTCCATTTTACCTATGGTAAAGAAGTCGCTTCCTGCAATTTCAGTTCATTATGACAACACTACAACTATTGCCAAGATAAAGAGTCACAAGTACAATAAAAAATGGCATATACACATCCAAGTCAGACTTAAGTTTGTAAGGGAGTTAGCGTCTAATGGGGTCGTGGTTGTGGACTATGTCAGTATGAAGGAAAATGCAGATGATCTATTCACTAGAGGTCTTATCTTAGCTTAAGTGGAAAGATACATGTTGGGGATGGGACTAAAACCCATCATTATTTGCAGGTAGCAGCAACTCAACCCAATAGAGTGGAGATCCCACAAATTAGGTTCAATGTGGTAATAACAAGATGTCCGGTGAATTGGATGAGACTATGTAATTTACTTTGATGATTCATGCATTTGTGTGTCTATCCCCTGGGAAATATGTTAGTGTTATGATGACAAGTTAGTAAGAGATTAGTCTCTAAATGGTGTCAAGTCTTAGGACAGGATGTTAGTAGTACATCTTTGGAGACTCCAACTAAATGATTGATGTTGTGTAGGCCATAATAGGAGAACTGGGTTGTTCTCTGTTGTCAATCATGACATAAAATCTTGTATGCATGGCCTTAATGTATTAGTTTTCTTTTCTACCATGTCTTTATTGTGTTATTACCAACCTATACTGTAAGGACCCTAATCTCTGTTTAAGGTTTACCCTATTTTCTTTGCTTAACCATGATGCTTAGTTGCTTGCTAATCACCTTTAGTGGTAATTAGGGTTTGTTGGTACTTTGTTGAGAGATGGAGGTGCTACTTTCAAATAACCCTAGTTTAGGGTTTATGGGCAAGTTTGCCACCTTGAGAGGTGTTCCTCCCTCACCTTGCTTTCTCTAGTGTTGAGAGGAAGGGTTGGGCTCGTTGCTTGAGTTCCTTTGGGCTTGGTTGAGCTTGGTAGGCCTTGTGGTACCTTGCCTTTGCTTCTTTGGACCTTGTATCACGCAAGAGCATGCTTGTGTCGGCCTAGGTGTGTCGCCCAGGGTGTATGTCACCCTGGTGGTGTGTCGCCCAGGGTTGTGTCAGCCATGGTGGGTGTGTCAGCCATGGCATGGTGGTGTGTCACCCATGGACCCCTTTGACCTTCTTTGACCTCATTTGTGTCACCACTAGTGGACACTTGGTGCGTGATGAATGCATGTGGCAATGGCCTTGGACATGTGTTTAGGGCATGTGTGGCTGACACCTTGCCTTATCTTCCCTTAGTTTCTCCTCCATCCCCTTCTATATATGTGTTTTCTTTCCCTTGCTAAGGATCCCTTTAGTTCCTTAGTCTCCCTCTCCTTAATGCACGACACCCTCTTCTTTTGCAAGCTTGGTGGCCGATCCTTCTTGGAGACTCCTTCTTCCTCTAGTGGTGGCCGAACCCTAGAGGGCCTTGCTCTCCTTCTTGTGGTGGTGCTTGGAGCTTGCAACTTAGAGCTTGGAGCTAGGATCTTGGAGCTTGCTTAATGCGGGTTACATAACTCCCGACCCTAACTACACTACCTTTATTTATGTTCTTACATGTTGCTTATGATCAAATCGGCTATGCATGTTGCTAGTTTAGTTTCTTGCTTAGTTGTACTTGTTGGACGAATCTATGTTCTAGGGTTTCTTGGTGAGGAACACTCCTTTTACTCCTTGGTCTAGAGGAGTGAGATTGAGTTTTAGTAGCATGGGAAATACCCCTCTCTCGTTTAAGTTGAGAGGTGAGCTTGTGTTCTAGTTGCTTGAGAAACACCCTCCTCTCACCATGGACTTGAAAGGTGAGCTATGTAGTGGTTTTGGACCTTGGTTGTAGTTGTTCATGGTGTTGCCCGATTGGAGTTAAGAATCTTGGCAAGACCCCTATCTCTCTTGATAGTTGAGAGGTGAGTCACCTTCTTAACCCATTAGGGTTTTGGTGCCCTTGTGCTTAAGGTTGGTGATGAGCCTGTCGGGTTGTCTTACTTGATATGGTATTGGAAGTGATGTTTCCCGATATCCTTTGTTGGCTTAGAGTCTTGGATGACATGATGTAGTGGCTGTGTCGGGCATCACCCTTGTTTCCTTCATTGTGTGGGCGTCGGGCGCTACTCCTAGTAGAAGGCCCTAAATGATACACTTTGGTCAGGCGGTTGACTAATGCTTTCATACCCTGGACGTTGGGGCATTGTGACCTGGCTTTGTGTCGGGAGTCACACCTTAGCCTTGTGTGTCGGCCGATGGATGTGGCTAGCTTTGTGATGGGTGTTATGTTTTCTTTGTTGTGCATTGCACCTTTGGGCGTTATGCTTTGCTCTGTGGTCCTGCCTGATATACCTTGTGCATGACACACTTGATGCACGACACTGGATGGGCGTTGCATGACATCCTGTTGCACGATACACCTTGCACACGATGCCCATAGGCTCAGTTGCCCGATAGGCTTTATGGCCATTGTACCCTTGTTACCTGACGCATCGTTGCCTGTCTTGAGGTGCACGATATGCATGGTTGCACGGCATGCTTGGTTCCCTGATGTACAACACACCATGCAAGACACAACGTTTCACATTACACCCTTGTGCTTGGCCGATAGGTGCTGGTATGCATGGCCGATATGTGCTGACCATTAGGCATTGGGTGATAGGTGAGGGTGCCCTGGCCGATGCCACTTCTGGTGTGGGTAGTGGGTACTTTTAGTGAGCATCTTGCTCCTTATGGAAAACCAATATGTTGGATGTTGTTCTTGTTAACACGTTTGGTTATGATGGCGACCCTTGATATGCTTGATGGTAATCATTATAGTAGAGCACATCTATGTAACTTAACATGACTTTACATATGTTATGATCATCTGGAATGATAAGTATATAAGATGCCTTGTATGGTGTTATGATCACAGGTTGAGAAATGTATGATAAAGCATATAATCATCAATATTGCCCTATGATTGATAATATGATCTTTCTGTACTAACCATGCAGGTTTCATGCATATGCATAGCCAGGTGAAGCGTTATGAGGTATATATGTTGAGTAACTCTTCTGTGATGGTTACTCTTGATAATGAGATAATATGCATGATACATTTTGGGATTGCTACCCCCATGATGATGATGTAAGCCTTGAGAGGCAGTGGCACTATGTGATGAGGGATGTAGATCCCATGGAAATGTGATGATCCTTGAGATGGATCTAGATGTTTGGCAAGAGGCTAAGTGGTAACATGTAATGTTGGATCCTTGTGATGGATCAGGATGATGTTGATTACAATAGAGAATAACATTGAGTTCCAGGCTACTTATTTTTGTTGTAGTTTGCATGTTATACAACTTGGTTGAATCTTGCAATCCACTTAAAAGATACTAATTAATCACAGTGCAATATATCATGTAGTTTTTGCTGGCCATAGATCCATCATCGTCAGGAGCTGGTGATGGTGAAACGGGTTCTCGTACGGGTTAACCCAAAGTGCATATTGTTGAATATGTGAGGTTTATCCTAGCCTAAAATAGAGAGGGAATCGAGTGCAGCTGCGGTTGCAGACTTGGATATATATGTATAAGAGCATGGTGAATAGGCCCATGGCCCAGGATATGTAATTTGGGAACATGAATGCGTTCATGGCTCAGAGCATGGTGAACAGACCCGTGGCTCAGATATACTAGCGTCGTGACCTATACTGAGGCGGGCTAGGGGAAGGGTATCATATGGAGCTGACCTTGTGGATGAGGCCACTTAAGCATGAGACTGTGGTCCTACTTTGGTTCTCGTGCACTGACCACGAGGTGGGAGGTCGTGGAGTCCGACTCTTCCATTGACTTGTATTGCACCAACTCTAGGTTTTGCAGTCGTCAGTTGGATCTGAGCGGTATGGATCACTTCCTCATGGCTTAATAATACGTAATTTAGCCAAATAGTATTTACTGTTTAAGGCAAAACACGAAACATTGGTTGAGGCCTTGTTTGTGTAATTAATCTTGTTATACCTTGCAGTTATTTATATGTTCCTCCTGTTATGTGGTAAGTCCTTATAAATCTTATCTTCTCAATCATGTTCCATAAACAAATACTTGGATATATGCCTTCTGTAAGTTTGGTAAACTTGATAGTATGAATAGCCTTATTTTATAAACTGCTCTTGTTATACCTCTTATCCGTTACATACTATTGTTGTTTTATCCTTTTGATGTTTTTTAGTTTTGACGGGGAGTTATGTTTCTTGCTGAGACTGTGTGTCTCACCCTACTGATTTATAACCTTTTTAGGTGTTCGAGCTAGACGTGGTGGTGGTCGCGGAGTTGCGGCCGAGCAGCAAGACGAGCAGTAGAAGGCAAGCGATGGATATGTTGTTGTTTTGGTGGTTTTGTAGTAGAGTCTAGAGTTATCCATGTACTCTCAGGTCCTTGGGAGTATTTTGACATTGTTTCACGATGTATAGCTGTTGAACCTTTGTATATCCTACTGCTGGATGGATGTGGGCCTTTATGTACATATAAACAGGTGATGAACTCATGTGATGGCTAGACAGTTGTTCCTCTAAGTTGTGGACACGTATCAAGGCTTGTAAATATTTATATAACCTATTTCCTTGCAGGATGTGGACCTGAATGTAATAGATTTCTCAGTTTATGTGCTTTTCGCAATCAGTTTTAATTAACCCGTGTTTTTGGTAATCTGTGGTTATGGTGATTTCTGCACATTTTCGCGTAACACCTCGCTATCTGTGTGACAATGGGATGTGTTGCCACAAGTTTTGGTATCAGAGCTCTAGGTTCGCTGAGTCTACAGGGATTTAGGACTAGGTTGTGTCTGTCCTTGTGAGTTTTCTAGATTTTCTTACCATCATCTTCTGCCCTCAGCGGAAGAAAAACCAATATGTCTGGAAACCTTGAAGAACATGTTGCGGAACTGAGCGATGCTGCATCAGTTGATGGAGCTATAGGATAGGCACATGAAGATCGGGTGCCTGAGGTCCCCCAACCTGACCCAGCCATTCTTGAACACCCTGCCTATCAACAGCTTATGGGGCAGATGATGGATACAATGAATCTCATGGTAGAGAGATTGCCAGTGCCTCCGCCGAGAGCACATGCTCCCCATGGTGAAACATTGGGTATCGGGAAGACCTTTGAGTGGCTTTGCCGAGTCAGAGCTTCAGATTATGTTGGGACGGTTGATCCAGCGGATGTAGATCTGTGGCTGACAAGTCTTGAGAAGGCTTTCCGGATCCTTGACATCCCCGAAGCAGACAAAGTAAAGCACGCTGTCTGCCTCTTGAAGGGTAGTGCTAGTCACTGGAGGACCATCGAGGAGGAGAAGCGACCTGGTGAGGTGATCGGTTGGGAGATCTTCCAGCGTGAGTTTGTCAACAGATACTTCCCAAAGACGTATCTGGATCAGAAGATCAGTTAGTTTGAGAGCCTGCGACAAGGAACGATGAACATCACCGAGTACGAGGCCAAGTTCATGGATATATTGAGGTTCTGTCCTCACATGGCAGTGACAGATGAAGAGCGGATTAGACGCTTTGAGAAAGGTTTGAGTACTGATCTGACAACACCTGTTTCTGTGTTGGAGAACAGAGAGTGGTTTGCTACGTTTGTGGAATCCGTCTGGAGGATCGAACGGTCAGTAAGGGAGAAAAGAGAATCCATGTCTAAGAAGAGGCATGCTCAGTTTCAGGGATAGAGGTTTGGTGGCTTCAAGAAGCCGAGGTTTTCAACACCTTCAGTGATAAGAGGTTCCCGTGCACCATCACAGTGGTCCCCGAGTAAGGGAATAGGTTATGTTTCTACACCGTCAAGGGCACATAGTACAACTTTTGTAGTAGTGACAGGGCCATATAGGCCACGGTTTGAAGATAGGTCATGCTATATCTGTGGTCAGATGGGGCATTTCAAGCTGAATTGCCCAAGTAGAGATGTTGAAGTAACACAATAGCCGAGGCAGAATCATCAAGGGTCAGATAGATAGCAGCCCAGTGGTAGCAGAGGGCGAGGACGTGGTCAAGCGTCACAAGAGGGATCGTCTGCTCAAGGAAGCAGGGGATATGGACAACAAGCAACAACTCGATTCTATGCGATGAGTCAGCCGGAGGCGATAGTCAACCCGCGAGTGGTGAGAGGTCAGATGGAGTTATTTCATTCTGATGCATCTTCTTGTTGCTTCATATCTGTTCTGGTTGACCCGGGTGCTACACACTCTTTTATTGCCTATAGTATGCTTGAGAATTGTTGTTTACCTATTAGATGTAAGAAGGATAGCTTGTTGTTAGAAACCCCTCTTGATGGTTCCTTGATACTTCGTGAAGAGTGTCCATCTTGTATCCTATCCTTTTCTGGACACAGTATACAAGTGGATCTTATACCACTTGATATGCACGGTTTCAACGTTATCCTTGGGATGGATACCTTAGAGAAGTTGTTTTGGACTGTGGTTCCAAGCAAGCTATGTTTGATGATGGCTACCAGAGCCTGGGAAGGGCTATGTTGTCTTCTGTGATGCTTCCAAGAAAGGTTTAGGCTGTGTGTTGATGCAGGAAGATCATGTGGTTTATTTTGCTTCACGACAACTTAAGAAACATGAGGAGAACTATCTGACTCATGATTTGGAGTTGGCAGTGGTAGTCCATGCGTTAAAGATTTGGAGACACTATCTTTACGGGGAAGTGTGTCAGATCTTTACGGATCATAAGAACCTGAAGTACATCTTTTTGCAACATAAGTTGAACATGCGAAAACGTCGATTGGATGGAGATAATCAATGATTACGACTGCACCATCGAGTATCATCCTGGTAAGGTGAATGTGGTAGCTGATGCGCTTAACCGAAAGTCTTCTTCTTTTTCTTCAAAGAAGGCACAGTTGAGTTCCCTGGTATTCCATAGATGGGATAGGCTTGTTTCCTTGCGGCAGATGAACGTGCAAATGGAAGTTTCCTTGTTAGCTAAACTTTTAGCACAGATGCAAGTCAAGCCTACACTGAGACAATAGATCAAGGATGCACAACAAGCAGATGATACAATACAGTTGATCAGATCAGAGTTCAACAACAAAAAGCGTGATGGGTTCCATGAGTCTGAGGATGGACTAGTCTGCTATTGTGATAGGTTCGTGGTCCCTGATGCTGATGATCTGAGGAAGTTAGTGCTCGAGGAAGCACACACGTCGATGTAAGCTATGCATCCAGGAGTCACCAAGATGTATCATAGTATGAAGGACTTGTATTGGTGGCCCGACTTGAAGAAAGATGTAGGTGAGTTTGTGGCTAGGTGTGCGGCATGTCAACAAGTCAAGGCTGAACATCAAAAGCCGGCAGGTACGTTGCAGCCCCTGCCAATACCACAGTGGAAATGGGATCATATAACCATGGATTTCATAGTTGGTCTACCCAGGACAACTAGGAATCATGATTCCATTTGGGTTATAGTGGACAGATTGACGAAGTCTGCCCATTTCTTACCAGTAAAGACAACATATACATTAGAGAAGCTCACTCGGGTATATGTGGATGAGATAGTGTGTTTGCACGGTGTGCCAGAGATGATAGTTTCTGACAGAGGTCCTCAGTTCATGAATCGTTTCTGGGAACAGTTGCACAAAGCATTGGGAGCACAATTGAGGTTCAATACTGCCTTCCACCCGCAGACAGATGGACAGTCTGAGAGGACTATTCAGATTCTGTAGGATCTCCTTCGAGCTTGTGTCTTGCAGTTCTTAGGCAATTGGGACGTACATCTCAGTTTGATAGAGTTTGCATACAACAACAGTTATCAGCGGAGCATTGACATGGCTCCTTATGAGGCCTTATATGGAAGGAAGTGTCGATCTCCTTTGTGTTGGTATGAGTCTGGTGAATATCAGCTTTTAGGTCCTGAGTTAGTACAACAGACGACAGAAAAGATCAAGGTGATACAACAACAGTTGAAAGCGGCACAAGACAGGCAGAAGTCTTATGCAGACAATCACCGATGACCTTTGGAATTCTAGGTAGGAGACAAAGTGTATCATAAAGTCTCGCCGTGGAAAGGTGTGCTAAGGTTTGGCCGGAAGGGTAAGCTAGGACCCATGTATATGGGGCCATACCCGGTCATAGCACGTGTTGGCAAGGTAGCTTACGAGTTAGAGCTGCCACCAGAGTTGCACAGGTTACATCCAGTGTTCCATGTCAGTATGCTGAAGAAAATTCATCCGGATATAGGGATAGTGATACAGTCAGATGAAGTTGAGCTTGATGAAGATGTGACCTATGAGGAAGGTCCTGTGATGATCCTAGATAGGAGAGTTAAGAAGCTGAAGAGGAAGGACATGGTTCTTGTGAAGGTTCTTTGGCATCATCGTAGCGTTGAGGAAGCCACGTGGGAGCTTGAGGAAGAGATGAGGAGGAAGTATCCCTCACTTTTCTCTTCGGATTATGGGGACGAAATCCCTTTGTAGGGGGTTAGCTTGTAAGGACCCTGACCTCTGTTTAGGGTTTACCCTGTTTTCTTTGCTTAACCATGATGCTTAGTTGCTTGCTAATCACCTTTATTGATGATTAGGGTTTTTGGTGCTTTGTTGAGATCTGGAGGTGCTACTTGCAAATAACCCAAGTTTAGGGTTTATGGGCAAGTTTGCCACCTTGAGAGGTGTTCCTCCCTCTCCTTGCTTCCTCTAGTGTTGAGAGGAAGGGTTGGACTCGTTGCTTGAGTTCCTTTGGGCTTGGTTGAGCTTGGTAGGCCTTGTGGTACCTTGCCTTTGCTTCTTTGGACCTTGTGTCGGGCAAGAGAATGCTTGTGTAGGCCTAGGCGTGTCGCTCGGGGTGTGTGTCACCCTGGTGGTGTGTTGCCCAGGGTTGTGTCGGCCATGGTGGGTGTGCCGTCCATGGCATGGTGGTGTGTCTCCCATGGACCACTTTGACCTTCTTTGACCTCGTTTGTGTCACCACTAGTGTACACTTGGTGCTTGATGCTTGCATGTGGCAATGGACTTGGACATGTGTTTAGGTCATGTCAGAGTGGTTGCATTTCCCATGAACAAGTGTCCCTAGGTGGTCGACACCTTGCCTTATCTTCCCTTGGTTTCTCCTCCATCCCCTTCTATATATGCATTTCCTTTCCCTTGCTAAGGATCCCTTTAGTTCCTTAGTCTCCCTCTCCTTGGTGCACGACACCCTCTTCTTTTGTAAGCTTGGTGGCCGATCCTTCTTGGAGTCTCCTTCTTCCTCTAGTGGTGGCCGAACCCTAGAGTGCCTTGCTCTCCTTCTTGTGGTGTTTTTTGGAGCTTGGAGCTTGGAGCTTGGAGCTAGGAGCTTAGAGCTTGCTTAAGGCAGGTCACATAAATCCCAACCCTAACTACACTACCTTCTTTTATGTTCTTACATGTTGCTTATGATCATATCGGCTATGCATGTTGCTAGTTTAGTTTCTTGCTTAGTTGTCCTTGTTGGCCGAAACTATGTTCTAGGGTTTCTTGGTGAGCAACACTCCTTTCTCTCCTTGGTCTAGAGGAGTGAGCTTGAGTTCTAGTAGCATGGGCAATACCCCTCTCTCGTTTAAGTTGAGAGGTGAGCTTGTGTTCTAGTTTCTTGAGCAACACCCTCCTCTCACCATGGACTTGAAAGGTGAGCTATGTAGTGGTTGTGGACCTTGGTTGTGGTTGTTCTTGGTGTTGCCCGATTGGAGTTAAGAAGCTTGGCAAGACCCCTCTCTCTCTTAATAGTTGAGAGGTGAGTCACCTTCTTGACCCATTAGGGTTTTGGTGCCCTTCTACTTAAGGTTGGTGATGACCCTGTCGGGTTGCATCTTGCCCGATATGGTGTTGGAAGTGATGTTGACCGATATCCTTTGTTGGTTTAGAGTCTTGGACGACATGATGTAGTGGTTGTGTCGGGCATCACCCTTGTTTCCTTCCTTGTGTGGGCGTCAGGCGTTACACCTAGTAGAAGGCCCTAAACGATACACCTTGGTCAGATGGTTGATTGATGCTTTCATACCCTAGACGTTGGGGCGTTGTGACCTGGCTTTGTGTCAGGCGTCACACCTTAGCCTTGTGTGTCGACCGATAGATGTGGCTAGCTATGTGATGGGCGTTATGTTATCTTTGCTGCACGCGTTGCACCTTTGGGCATTATGCTTTGTTCTGTGGTGCTTCTCGATATACCTTGTGCACGACACACTTGATGCACGACACTAGATGGGCGTTGCACGACATCCTGTTGCATGATACACCTTGCACGGGATGCCCATAGGCTCAGTTGCCCGATTGGCTTTATGGCCGTTGTACCCTTGTTACCTGACGCAGTGTTGCCCATCTTGAGGTACACGATATGGATGGATGAAATGCATGCTTGGTTCCCTGATGCACAGCGCGCCGTGCACGACAACGTTGCACGTTACACCCTTGTGCTTGGACGATAGGTGCTGGTATGCCTGGACGATATGTGTTGACCGTTAGGCATTGGGCGATAAGTGAGGGTGCCCTCCCTGATGCCACTTCTGGTGAGGGTAGTGGGTACTTTTAGTGAGGGTCTTGCTCCTTATGGAAAACCAATATGTTGGATGTTGTTCTTGTAACACGTTTGGTTATGATGGCGACCCTTGAAATGGTTGATGGTAATCATTATAGTAGATCCCATCTATGTAACTTAACATGACTTTACATATGTTATGATCATCTGGATGAAAAGTGTATAAGATGCCTTGTATGGTGTTATGATCACTGGTTGAGAAATGTATGATAAAGCATATAATCATCAATATTGCCCTATGATTGATAATATGATCTTTCTGTACTAACCATGCAGGTTTCATGCAGATTCATAGACAGGTGAAGGGCTATGAGGTATATATGTTGAGTAACTCTGTTGTGATGGTTACTCTTGATAATGAGATAATATGCATGATGTGTTTTGGGATTGCTACCCCCATGATGATGATGTAAGCCTTGAGAGGAAGTGGCACTATGTGATGAGGGATTTAGATCCCATGGAAATGTGATGATCCTTGAGATGTATCTAGATGTTTGGCTAGAGGCCAAGTGGTAACATGTAATGTTGGATCCTTGTGATGGATCAGGATGATGTTGATTACAATAGAGCATAACATTGAGTTTTAGGTTGCTTATTCTTGTTATTGTTTGCATGTTATACAAATTGGTTTGAATCTTGCAATCCACTTAAAAGATACTAATTAATCACAGTGGAATATATTATGTAGTTTGCCCTGGCCATAGATACATCATCGTCAGGAGATGGTGATGGTGAAACAGGTTCTCCTACGGGTTAACCCGGAGTGCATATTGTTGAATATGTGAGGTTTCTCCTAGCCTAAAATAGAGAGTGAATCGAGTGCAGCTGTGGTTGCAGACTCAGATATATATATGTATAAGAGCATGGTGAACAGGCCCATGGATCAGGATATGTAATTTGGGAGCATGAATGTGTTTATGGCTCAGAGCACGGTGAACAGGCCCGTGGCTCAGATATACTAGCGTCGTGACCTGTACCGAGGCGGGCTAGAGGAAGGGTAGCCTATGGAGCTGACCCTGTAGCAGAGTCCACTTAAGCATGAGACTGTGGTCCTTCTTTGGTTCTCGTGCACTGACCACGAGGTGGGAGGTCGTGGAGTCCGACTCTTCCATTAACCTTGTATGGCACCGACTCCAAGTTTCGCAGCCGTCGGTTGGATCTGAGCGGTACGACTCACTTTCTCAGGGCATAATAATACGTAATTCAGCTGAATAGTATTTACTGTTTAAGGAAAAATACGAAACATTGGTTGAGGCCTTGTTTGTGTAATTAATCTTGTCATACCTTGCATTTATTTATATGTTCCTCCTGTTATGTGGTAAGACCTTATAAATCTTGTCTTGTCAATCATGTTCCATAAAGAAATACTTTGATGTATGCCTTCCGTATGTTTGGTAAACTTGATAGTATGAACAACCTTATTTTATAAACTGCTCTTGTTATACCTATTATCAGTTATCTATTGTTGTTGATTTATCCTTCTGAGGTTTTGTAGTTTCGAAGGAGAGTTATGTTTCTTGCTGGGACAGTGTGTCTCACCCCACTGGTTTATAACCTTTTTTGATGTTCGAGCTAGATGTGGTGGTGGTCACGGAGTTGCGGCTGAGCAACAAGACGAGCAGTAGAAGGCAAGCAATGGATATGTTGTTGTTTTGGTGGTTTTTTAGTAGAGTCTAGAGTCATCCCTGTACTCTCAGGTCCTTGGGAGCATTTTGACATTGATTCACGATGTATAGTTGTTGAACCTTTGTATATCCTGCTGCTGGCCGGATGTGGGCCTTTATGTACATATAAACAGGTGATGAACTCATGTCATGGCTAGACAACTGTTCCTCTAAGCTGTGGACACGTATCAAGTCTTGTAAATGTTTATATAACCTATTTCCTTGCAAGATGTTGACCTGAATGTAATAGTTTTCTTAGTTTACCTACTTTCCGCAATCGGTTTTAATTAACCCGTGTTTTTGGTAATCTATGGTTATGGTGATTTCCACACGTTTTCACGTAACACATCGCTATCTGTGTGATAGTGGGATGCATTGTCAAATATACTCTTGTAACAAAGGTTTCGGTTCAAGACTTTTGTTCACCTAGTTCATGTGGGGGTCACAGTTGGATAACTCAGGTTAATTCAAATCAAAAAGTATCTGTTGAAAGAAAAGTATGGAGGATTGAATGGTAGAGTACACTACACATTGGAATTTGTGGGGGATTGTTAGATATGCGACTGCTACAACCATGGATATAGCATGACTTAAGCCCAATGTAGTACAATTAGTACATGTGAGAAAAGTAGTTTTGTCTCTAGTGCAAATGGCAAAGAAGTTTTATCTCATATTGCTCACTCCTAGAAATTTATGGTCCTTATATGTAGGATCACATGGGGCACTAGTATCCAAGGGGTCCTAGGAGGAGGGTATGCTCACCTCCTTGGTGGGTGTGGTGACCACAACACACACGCACACATGCGCACGCGCATGTGCCACACCTCGCCTGGCCAGGTCGGGCACGGGCTCAGGCTTGTGGCTTGTGGATTGTGAATTGTGGAGAATGTCTTCCATCTTCCTTCTTCTTTTTTACACTAGGATACAACTACATAATTAATTATTGGTTTAATTAATTGTTTCTTTCCTATTCAGATTTATTAATCCTAATAGTAAAGTGTCTCCTTTGTGTATTTTTCTACAATATGTATAAGAGACTCTGAGTTGTTGCGTCTTAATAGGGACATGATTACTAGGGCGTGTAAGGCTATATATTGCCTCTGCTCATTAGGGTTAACACATCTTTCAAACACATAGTCATTTGTCATTCGAGCATGTTTGCAAACTCTAACACCAGAGTCTCTCTACCGTCACTTCCGTGGTGCTACATGGAGATCCTCTCCTAGACGTTGCAAGTTTGTCTCCTTTCCTTTCAAAGACGCAACCTATTAGGCGGTAGTTCCTACGAATGTTGAGTTGCACTGGTGGTGCGCTACTTTGTCTGCAACGTTCATCGTCAACACGAGCGAGACGTCTCTTATTCAGGTTTTTATTGGGTCAACTGGGAGAATGGCGTTTATCCAGAAGGATTGCAAGGCACTAATTTCTTTTAGTATATCACGTTCATTTTTTAACAAACGACCTAGTTTGATCTTAATTTCATTTACTTTATTCTCCTACATTAGTTTATTCTATATTTTCTTATCTAGATCATCTTAAATTGTTAACTTATTTGCACCTATGTTGTTACATGTAACAACTTAATTCAAAATTAACAATAGTTTTAGGTTGGGGTTGATGTAAATCTATAAGGACGAATCTAATCAACTAAGTTGCGATACCTGGTCATCCTAGTGGAAGCATAGATTGATGATTTTGTTCATGTTGAGGTACAAGTTGTCGAATGGTCCATTGGGAGGCATAGAGGAAGTTGCAGACTACCAGTCAGAGTAGTCGTCGACACTGGGTTCCTCCTCCTTAACGGCCCTCACCACCTTCTTAGGATATCTTGACACCAATTACATATAGAAAGACGACACACCCGTGGCTTCTACCTAGGTGGGATACATTGTCTCCTCTCCTTATCCCTCCAAGTTCCTTGCTGAGCTTCAAGCCTTCAGCTATTAGTAAGTCGCTAAACACCTTCCCATTTTTGGTGCCTCTTCTATCTTTTCTTAAATATCGCCATAAGAATGCCAAGCGTCCTGCCTTTCTCTGTGCTATATGTCAATGGCGAGAGGGAGCTCAAAGGGAGGTGATGTATACGATCAAGGAGAGGATTGTAGGAACCATACTTGACTCTTACTGGTGTAATGATATATTCAGAGATCACATAGATATGGCATTCAAATGCAAATGATTGTCGTAGATATGATATGATATGTTCAATCAGGGATGCTTGTCTAATCATAGAAAGATGATGATTGCGTCAACCACCACTGCATAAGATAATACTCAATAAGTCTCTGTTGTGTTGAAGTACTTAATACTTTCTCTTAGATAGATATACATATCTATGGATCGCTATAAATGGATTGAATTGTGTGCTTGAATAATCACAATGGCTATGTTTAAATACCATCTCAAACTAAGGAAAACGTTGCACTGTCATTCTCAATTTCTCTTCTATTTTTGTTTCTTAAGATTGTATCAGAGAAAAATCAAGGTATCCATACCTTAACGATCCGCTAGGGTTTGAAAATCATGTTGCCACTGTGCCACCATGCCAATCTCAATCTCCACCTTGAATCCTCTTCTCATCTTCTTTGACATATCTTCTCATCTTCCTCAATCAATATCTAGTGTTTTTTTCTTCTCAGAGGCGCTTTTCGCTACTTCCTCTACTCCATCAAACTTATCACCCCATCGTGCTCATTGTACCATCATCATCAACAAATAAAGATTGAAGCTCTATCATCGACTTTGTCTACTTCCTCATCCTCATCTCAAGAGACCAGATCTGGTTTAATTCACATTTTTTCTCTTCGCTCTCTTATCAACATACTCTCTCTATCTTAAATGGAGTCATAAGGATTTAGAATCTTAGCACTGACAAGTCTTCCCAATCAAAACTAGTTCTATCCATATCTAGTGGGGATGGATGTACCAAATTGCTTGTAGCTCAAATTAAATGTTTCTAACTTTCTTCTGTGGGAAGCACAAGTCTGAATGTTGGTGTTGTTATGTTCCCTTGAAGGATTTCTTAATGATTCTGAAACTCAACCTCCTCACTTAATTCAAGATTCAAATGAATTTCTTGACGTGAATCCAATGTATAGAGTCTGAATGATGATTGATTGTCTGTTAAAAGATTGGATATCATGTTCTCTAACAGAAAAAGTTATGACTGAGATCATCAGATGTACAACAAGTGCTGAAGTAGGGAAAATGTTGAGAAAGAAATTTGTAGAATCTTCTCAGTCCAGGGAGTTCAAACTCAAATCTCAACTCTGATCCATCTCAAAAGGTAATGATTCCTTACTGATTATCTGAGTAAGTTTAAGTTCATCTATGATCATTTAAATGCACATAGGTCACATTGTTGATGATCAGGAGTTTGTTCTATTAAATGGATTGGATAGACATGCATATGAAGGATTTGTAGTCTCTATGTTAAAATCTCCAATTCCTAACTATATTGTCTTGTATTTTTGCTATATGATTTTGGGAGGAGCATATCTCGTCGCTTTGATCTTTATGTTGTTTTCTATTCTAAAAAAGGTAATGGACAAGAGTCTGTGATTACCATGTATCTGATAATAGACAATAGCTTCAAAGTAACCATAACACCTATACTGGTCTTGGTAGGTTGTTTAGTAGAGGAAGAGGCAGAAATTAGAACACACCTACATTCAAGGGATCCTAGGAAGTGGAGCGACACATAACAATGGATTTTTTAGGTTACAAGGTAGGGGATTCTCTAAAGCAACATAGTAATCTAGAGGAAACTAGAATTCTTCAAATGATCACACATATTGTCCTATCACATTCTATCAGATATGTGGTGAGAGAAGACATGATGCTCTGAGATGTTAGCATAGATTCAATATTAACTATCAAAACATAACAATTTTGAAGAACCTTGCTGACAATACCGTTGTTGTTGACACTACTCTTGCAACACTAAGAATGATGATACTAATCCAAATGTCATGTTGACTCAGGGGCACATGATCATGTTGTCTAGAATACAAGCCGTCTTTCAAACCTAAGAGCCTATAAAGGACATAACTCAATTATGATTGGAAATGGAAATTTTCTTGATATTATATATTAGAGATGGTAGCCTGCATAATATCACCCCTCTACCACTTTGTGATCTTCTTGTTGTTCTTAATATTAAAAGAAACCTCAAATATTCCTGTTGTTCATAAGATTAAAAGAAACATCATATTTTTTTCTAAACTAACATCTAGTCTACCTTGTTATGTGGTATTCTCTGACGATTTAGTTGATGTGAAGAATACAACAACACACAAGGTATTGGCTAAAGAAAAATGTTGTGAAGGTCTCTATCAAATGATAAGCTCTTATCCAAAGGTCTTCTTCTCAACTAGATTAAAAAAAGCTACTAGAGATATATGTCATAAGAGTGTAGGTCATCCAAATAAAAAGATTCTTCAACAATTGATTCAGAATAAAGTTGTCGTTACTAGTTTTTCTGACATTTGTTATAGTTGTGAGCTTAGTAACAGTAGAAGGATACATGTGTTGCATAAGTACATACCGTCTACCAGACCCTTTCATACTATACATTGTGATGTCTGGGGAAAGGCACCACTATCTTTTGTTCATGGTTTCTTCTACTATGTTGTTTTGATTGGGGATTGTAGTTGATTTAGCTAGTTTATCCCAATGAAGAATAACAATGATTTTATGGAAATCTTTGTCTCATTTTATAATATGGTTCATACTCAGCTCAATAGTGCAATATGAGTTTTTCAAAGTGATGGAAGAGGATAATATATTAATAACAATGTTACCAACTTCTTGAAGGACAAAGGAATACTTTTTAAAATTTGTGCCCACATGAACCATCTCAGAATGGAATGGCACAACAAAAACATTAATATATTATGGAATTAGGTCTTTCCATGTTGTTTGATGCATGCTTACCTAAACAACTATGGGATGAGGCCTTTTCCATGTCAAAATATTTGATTAACAATCTGCCTATGCCTTGTCGGGACATGTTCTCACCTTTTGTAAAAAATATATAATTGAGCTATTGAGTACGGTCATCTTAGTGTTTTTGGGTCTATTTGCTATCCTTAACTATGAGACTATAGCACAGATAAATTAAACCCCATGTCTCAACCTTGTATTTTCATTGTCTAGAACAACAAGTATAAAGTATACAAATGCATTGATCTGAAATTGAATAAACATAAGTACCCTAGTATCTATTTTAAAGTGAGAAGTTTTTCCGTTTTGTGCCCAAAATTGTAACTATGTCCCTAATGAGTATATTATCTTGTTATATGACTTTATACAAGACACCTCCCCTGGTATTTCTAAAAAAACACATGCATCTCCTATGCATGAAATAATTAAACTCAAAATGTGGCAACCATCCAACTCCCAGACGTTACCATCCTAGATGTGTCTACCATTCAATCTCTTGATATAACTCTCCTAGACAAAACGCAAAATCAGAGTAATAACCAACCAAATGAACTTACTTTTGAACATTCTATAGATCATCAAGCTACAAAACATGATACCTCAACTAACTATTCAAGTAGAAACTTTGCACCAACAAATGACTTAAATTGTAAAATTTCCCTTAATTCTCCTGATGTCTTGGCTGATTCACCTACTAGCCCTGCAAGCCATGTAACCCCTTCAATCAAATAATTTGTAAAAAAATTAGATATCACTCTTTAATAATTTTTCACTAAATAAATCGAACTTCATTGAAAATGAACTGCAAATAATTAGCCCTTTTATTGGAATATTATGAAATGGAAACAAAAAGCAAATGAAGGGACACAGATAGGAAAAAGATTTAATTGACTTGAGTACTATACATAATATGTCCCATTAAAAAAATATTATATGATAATATGATGCTCTACAAATTTTTTATTACCAAAAAAAGAAAACATGGATCACAATACCTCTAAATAATATTAAAAAATATTTTTGAAATCCTCATGATTTAAACAGGAAACTACTACGTTTGATAATAATTGTATTTTCTATATGTCCTATGAATTTAAAAAATATAAGTTAACTTTAAGTAGTTGAATCTAAATATATATCAACTGCGGTTTTCTCATGGAAATATGCTTTAATAAGTGGGATAGTTGTTTACAAATAAGTAAAATGATTAAGCAAAAAAGGGGTCGCCACTTTCCTTGGGAAGATGGAAGAATAACATCCTTTTCTCACATGAAAATAGCTGATGCCGGAGGATTCTCCCTCTATAGAACTTTATTTAAATATGACCCATACGGTTCCCTTGCCTATTATGTTCCTAATATCCATGTCCATCTAGGATTAAAGGGCTTGAATATATGGTCTTATATCTATAAATTTAAAGGATTTAAGGGTTGAAATTGAAGAGAGAAACCATAAGCTTGATAGCCACGATGGGTTGCTTGAGAAGTAACACCATCTGTAGATAAATATTATGGCAATGCCCAGAGATCCAGACTATGGTATCGGAGATCTAAGATACTCTGCCCCATATGATTGCCCGACCCACACTACCATCATGTTAGAGACTGCTTAGCAGCAGTCTATTCTGGTCACATGGATCTGGGGAGGTGAGACTTCTAGCTAGGTCATGCAAGTGGAAACCATTGGGTCATGTATCATATCTAATTGTGTGGACTTCGACACCATGAGGGAAAACATTGGGCGAAAAAAACCTCATCACTAAGTTTAGAGTCTCTGAAGGCAACCCAAACGATGACAGCTAGTGACGCTTTATAGAATAGAATAATTGTGAGGAAGTGGATCATAGGTGGGTTGCAGAGAAGCTAGATATCAGATGGGATTCATGAGGGACAAACTAACCCCCTCCATCCTGACATCTATCTGGCCGCATACCGACTATCAGATCAGTTTTGGACGGCGAGAAACATGCTAATAAGGTAATTTTGATAAAAAAATAATAACTTGAGATTTTGTTATCCTTTTTGGGTGAACAAGGTACCAATGGAGATGTTTTTGAATGTATTATTTAATAAAAATGACTCCAATAGATAAATTTGATGTTTGAGCATTATTATATTTAATGTACCAAGAACTATATGATTTCAATGTTTTGTGCATTAAAATAGCAAACAAGTTTAGGCATTAATGAATATTTATCTCACATGTATTTGGATGTAAAATATGTTTGCAATTCTTGATCTTTCTGATTTGATTCTTTACTTCTGTTAGATGTTAAACCTAAGAAGGGTATTTTGGGTATTTCACCCATTGTTTGACCATGAAACGCTATCATATTTTTTCCCAAAGCTAGTGCCTACAATTCTTGCTACGTTTGATGTTGTTATGTAGTTTCATGTATATCTATATCATTATATGATTTTTAGGGTCTGATTGGCCATTATGTAAGATAATAGATGATTATTTTAGACAATATGTGATATGTATGCCTATTTGGTCTGGTGTACAACTTTAATCATATTTTCCTCTGGTGGCATAGTTGAGTCATTGGGATTACTATATATGATTATGTTTAAGGCTTGCTCTTAATATATGTCGTTAGCATATATAAATGCATAAGATGATTTTTCTTTATATGGGTATATCAGTTTATGTATGTTATATAATGTATGATTTTTTATATACATGCATCACGAAGATTCTATTATGGTTTTAAATCAGAGTTATGTTTAATGTAATCAAGAGATCTAATCTGGATTTATGGGTTAGGGTTATGGGATTAGGGTACAGGATATTAATCAAGGTGATAATTAACACAAATCTTGTTGATTTGAGGGAAGTTAGGATTGACCCAGGATGAGGGAAACTAAGTTAGGATCTACTTCTCTCCATCTAAGCAGTTCATGCCACTATACATATGTACATTGATTAAATTGTATGGTATGTATGATTTAGTAATTATTCTTTCAATTTTAAGTTTGATCTCTAAGTCATATTCCTTATACAATTTCTTGATGATTTCTATAGTATGTCTTAAGGCCATCATGCTCACTAAGATAAAAAATTATGATTAATGATTAATGAATTTAAAGTTCAATTGTTCATAGGGAGAAATCTCATCATGTCCAGGATTCAAGTTCAAGATTAATGTCATGTTCATGCTAATACTAATGTTAAGATACTTGGAAGTGAATCGATCTTTATATGCTTCTTGAATCATGGACCTCAATGGGTCGTTATAGTCGTTTATAACCAAATCTTGGACATTCGTTCCTATTATGGGCTTTTCTAGCATCTAGAGATTTCCTAGAAATCATGTTCTCGAAAGCGAGCATCATAGAGAGATGTATATTTTTACTACTCAAATCTTCATGTTGTAAGATTGATCAAATCATGAATGCTTAAGTCAAATACATGCCAAGACTTTCTCTTAAGATAATTATATATTTTTTCTTTTCTTATAATGTGTATAGTGTCACTTACGGATGTATGTGTCTATACTCGCATGTATGTGGGACAAGATGTTCCTATATCAAGGAGCAAAGGAATTTGAAGTGAGTGCTTCAAAGTAGAAGTTCCCAAGACTTAGCTGGTGGGGTGCCATCTACACCTTAGAAGATCCAATATAAATATTTTGGAGAAGATTTAAGCCTTAGATATCTTCTACTTTTCATGTATTAGATTCTAGTTTCAAAGATGAGATAGTTTAGATTATAAGTTTTCACTTTCAAAGAACATTGTATGAATAATTTTCCAATTAATGCATGGTGTTTCATTTAACTTGTTGCTATGCATATCAGGTTTTGTGACATTTCACCAATCTTGGTGGCCTAAGTTATGGATAACATAGAGTTTTCTTATACTTATGTATATGAACTTAGAGGAGTTTTATATTAATGGTATCAAAGCGAATAAGTACATGGACGCAAGGCAAAAGTCAGATTCATATGTTCTAACTCTAGGTATAGAAGACTTAAGTGAAATATATTACCAACCAAATTAGAGGTCTACATAGGAGACATAAGTTTTAAATATAAATTTGGGTTATGTGCATAGACATTTTGGATTTTTATGTTAACTCTAGAATTGTATATAGCATGCTCTCTCTCTCTCTGTCACTGAATCGGAATCCTAGTCCCATGAACCAAATGTATACCCAAGGTGCAATACAGAAGCGTAAAGCTTAGCACACATGAATAGATAACAAGATAAAGGCACCAACATAATCTCAACAATCAACAAGATATATTAAGGAACATCATTATATTACATGATTTGAATTACATATTCAAGAGTCACTTTGTACAAGTCTGATCATGTATACTATATCTAGATCTTACAACAAGTACACCTAGCATAGCTCACCAAGCCCATCAACCTTCTAGCCATCTCTGAACCTAAAACCAACATACGAGAATTGGGTCAACACACGAGGTGTTGAGTATGGGGCTCAAAGATACACATATATAAGCTTTGAATAATTTTGGAAAGATTTCAAGACTAAACGAATAAGAATAAACAAGGTAATTGTTTAACAAATGAGAAACCATATTTTATGTCATTTCACTCCATTATATCAACAATATCAAGCATGTTTAAGGCCTTTGACCATCTTCCCGTCGAAAGGGTCTGTAAGGGTGCTCAAGCTAAGCTAACCCTTTTATACGAGAGGGAACTCATGGACGTAACCAAGAGTTAACCCTTTATCAACAATATTATAATGGAGTTTTATCTATATATGTGTTCAAGTTATAAAACTGATGAGGCAAACATCGAGTAAGACATAGCGATAGTACATGGCAATATTTGAGCAAATAGACAAACCATCATACAATATATGTCTTTTCAAGCAAGAAAGCGGTAGTCATATAGCTAGACAAGGCCCATACCTGATTCAGAGATTCATAAACTAACATATCCTTCACCATCTAGCCACATGCCAAACCTGATTAAGAATAATATTGCATATATACATTAGATTCTTCTCATTAACCCTAATTAGATGCATTTTAGAGTTTTGGCCAAGATGGGTTCCAAGGTTGGTTATTAGTACATTAGTTGATCTCATATTGCTTTACAGTCCATCATAAGGGTGTGGTTCAAGTTCCATGTCATTATGATGTTCATGCACTTTCTATGATCATGTCAATGTTAAAGGCATTTACATGTATTCTAGGGTCAAAAGACTCACAAAATGGAACCCTAGATCATGATTCATTGAGTCAAGAGGTCTAGATATAAAAGATGATTTAGATCAGCAATATTAAGTCATTAGAAACATATAACAAGATTAAGTGGACGTCCATTAGAAACAAGATTAGCAATTTAGGGCAAAGTTCAACATTAAAGTCCAAAGTGGGCACATATGCACAAAAGAAGTCATGTATGAGCATTAGGGGGAGTATGACCTTCATTTAGTTCATGTATACATATCAAACATTGATTTAGGGATCCACGGGTAGATTGAGCATCAAGATCCAATAATTAATCATAATCATATATTAAACATATTCAAAGTAGTCAAAGGTTACATCTTTAACAATATAAGGCAACTAGAAGAAGATTCAGGGTCTGGAAATATTCTCATGTCGTAGATCTTTTCGAGAGGATCAAAATGATATATTGGTTCGTTAAATTTGGCCAAGGGAGCAAGGAATTATGCATTTTTGAAGTCTTAATTAGAAACTATATAGAAGCATCATATGAGATCATAGGAAATTACCCTCGATGAATCAGGGGGATCCGGCCCCTTGATTTGCGATCGCACGATCGGGGAGGTGCACCTTCCTTGGCGCCACACTACTGCTCCCAGCCATGGGGCCCACTTCGGCTTTGACCCTGGTCAATGGGAAGGCTAGGTTGAGTGGGGGAAGAGGTGCTCGCTTCCAGTGGTTGGATGCCGATCCAACGACAGTTGCGCTCGTCTACGATCCAGAGGTAGCAGAAGGGACCGACGCTACTTTAACCCTACGCCATGGTGGTTTTCGTGTGCGAGCTTGCCGGTGTGAGTTCGATCAGGAGACATAGGATTCCTCGGTCCTTGGCGAGGTGCTGCCTGCGACCCTAGAGGTCTCGCTGATAAGATGTCGGTGCCTATTAGCTCCAAGGAAGCATGGGATGAGAATCCCTCAAGTTAGCTTCCTGGAGGCGCCGCCCTGAGTGAAGGGAGGGGAAGAACCACAGAGAGAGGTGCTAGACACATATAGGAGCGAACATAGAGGGGAAAGGACCAGGATAGGGAAGCGAAGAGGCTTCAGGGTCTTAAATCGTGAACAAAGGTCTATTGGCGGAGCCAAGAGTGACGGCCGCACCCTTTACTCCAGCGCACGGCTCGGACGAAGGTGGTGAGCTGGTTGTCGTCCGATCGAGACTGAATCTTGGTGGGATAAATCAGACGGTCAAGATCAGGGCCGTGCTAGGGTTTGCAAGTGGGAGAGACGGCAGCTGGGCCACACGCCCTCCCAAGGGCCCTGATGGGCTGGCCCAAAGCTACACCAAAGGGTCAAAAATTGATATTAAATCAAAGCAAAACAAGGTGTCTTCAAAATATCATAACTTGGGCTACAAAGGTCCGATTAGGGTGATTTTTACGGCGTTGGAAAGATAACTGAACAATCTATCTCCAGAAATACATAATAGAGAAATGTGAGCGTACTAATAAGGTTCAATATAATATGTAAGATGAATACATGATAAGGATTCATCATAGTTCAAATAGCAATGAAATGTCACATTTGGTAAAAAGTGAACATTGATGTGACTAAATTAAAGTCCCACAACCATAAAACTATGGTTTGGACAATGCGTTGAGTATGATGCTACTTGGTGGGAGAGAGAGAGTAAGAGTACAAGATAGGACAGAGAAAAGTCAGGTCATCACATCCTTCCTTCCATAAAAGAAATTTTGTCCTCAAAATTCATTAGGGATCATATCAAGGAGTCAAAGTCAAAATCTACCGAGTCTAGGTATCCAACCATGATTATCAAGGCATTTCTCATGATGGATGCACACTAGGTTATCCTCATCAAATGTGTACTCATATCGATTATATTCATGTTACTTAGTGTTCCCTCATAATGTGGAATCATCATGGCATTAGGTTTTACCCAACCCTTAGTATCCCTATATTAGTTTTTTTTTCATTTGGTTATGAGATTAGATATGTTACTCCTCATTATTCCAGCTAAGATCTATATGACATCATCATATCTAGATCATGATTTCAAAGCTATATCTTTCAGTCAATCAATCGCGATGGTAGGGTTTGGTGCCCGCAGCGGCGGCTGCGGAGGACGAGGTTCAGGTCGACCCCCCTCGCATCCACGCCCACTCGCCCCACCATCAACCCGCCCTGAGACTGGAGATTCAACGTCAGGCATGCAGATTGAAGAGAAGGAAGCACAAACGGATGATTCCCTGAAGGATACCATCACCAAGTCGTACAAGGATACGGTAATCAACCACACCAACAAGATTCCGTTTGGCCTAGTGCAGGTATCACCGGACCTTCTACAGGCCGATGATATTCGCGTGGATAAAAGCGGAAACCTCCCTGTGATCACCGTTAATCCAGACCGGCTGCCGCATCTCCTTGAACCATGGAAACATGTTGTTGTTATTAAGGTCATCGGCACCACTGTTGGTTTCCAAGTCCTTATGAATCGGATAGCCGTCATGTGGCAACTCGCCGGCGAATTCCGGGCTATTGACCTGGATATGGGGTACGATATCATACAACTTGCCAATAATGATGATTTCATCCGAGCCATGACGGGAGGCACATGGATGATCTTTAATCACTACCTGTCTGTCCACTCTTGGTCGTCGGCGTTTTGTCCGTCGGACCCGATCCCTAGAAAACTGGTGGTATGGGCGCGGATAGCGGATATGCCCATCTACCTATACCAAAACCTGCTTCTTGAAAGCATCGACAACTTGATTAGGCAGACTATAAAGATCGACACAACCACACATCAAGGGCACCGGGGTAAGTTCACGCGCATCGCTGTTGAAGTTGACACCGGCACCCCCTTGCTCCCAACCATCTGCCTAAACGGCGCACAATACAGATTGGAGTATGAAAACCTACCCACCCTCTACATGAAGTGCGGTCGTATAGGGCACGTCAAAGCAGACTGCAAATTTATACCACAGTTCTCGGTCGGTGATCCCACTGCTGCCCCATCCACGTGCATCATGGTCCAGCAACCCTATACGGCTGCAATACATGCCAAGATGCCACAGAGAAGGCATAACACCACGAAGAAGAACCAGGCCCGTCCCAAAGAGGGCGCAACCTCACCTGATGATCATGTTGTGGCAGCAGCAAATCCCCAGCCCACGAGCAACAAAGACGAGGGTGAGTGGGAAACCGTGGTGAGAAAAAAGCAAGAAAAAACTTAATAAAAGGATGGCCGCCGAGAGTCATCCACCAGCCGACCCGTCTGCTTCCAAGGATCAGAACGTCGGAACCTCCAAACAAAACCCTAGACAACCTAATACTACCATCACTCTTGTGGATGACGAAGTCTGTGACGGTCGTTCCGCAGCCCCTGATGTCGCAACCTCCTTCATCTTCCAAGGTAGTAAAGCCACTGACACTAGACAATTTCCAGCCTCCTTCGATTGGGGTATCACTCCCGGCAACGGAGGAGTCCTTTTTCGTAATCGCAGGGTTATCTACCAAACTGTAAGCCCTGGACGTGATCGTAAAAAGGGCAAGTTAGCACAGCTTGTTGAAGACGCCCATGTTAAGCAGACAGCATCTCGCACACTCTCCTTTTAGGATGAGGAAATTCCAAACAGTCCCAATAATGACATGTCCATTGAGGACTAGACAGCGGGCCATCTCGCTGCAATCAACTATATCTATACAGTGTTGCTCAGTTGTGGTGTTGCAAATGACAAACATCATATGCTGGAATGTCCAAGGAGCATGCTCCAAGGAAAAAATTAATCTCCTTAAAGATTATAAACGTAGATTTCGTCTACATGTTCTGGCTATTCTTGAACCAAGGTGTAGCGGTGTGAAGGCCACAAACGTCATCAAGAAGCTCGCGTTTAACTCGTCGCATCGAGTTGAAGCCCTAGGGTTTTCAGGAGGTATATGGATCCTCTGGGACAACAATCGATGTCAACTCGGCATTCTCCAATGCCACAGGCAGTATATACACTACAGAATGAACAACTCTTGGCTTATCACTTTCGTCTATGCTAGCCCCAATCCGCAGAAGCGCGACCACTTCTGGAATTGCCTCACCTCCTTAACACCTTCCCCTTCAGAAGCCTGGGCAGTTGTTGGAGACTATAATACCATGCTCGATATCAGCGAGAAGAAAGGAGGCAAAGGCTTTGACAGCCGCAGTAGCAACAAATTCCATGCTACCTTGTTAGCTATAGGTCTCGCAGACACCAGCCCTTCGGGGCACTTCTTTACTTTCAAGAAAGGAAGGCTCCGTGAAAAACTTGACAGAGTGGTGGCGAATGCTTGCTGGCTCAATACTGAAAATGGCATGAAGATCCAAGTCCTTACCCGCATCTATAGCGATCACAATCCTATTCTCATATCTGGCAACACGGCGCACACCAGAAGAAAACCTTCTTTCAGGACCAAGGCAAGCTGGTCCCTCAATACTGAATTCCGTACTGAGTTGCTATCCTGCTGGGATGCCACTCTCTCCTTTGCTGAGGCCTTACCCCGTTTCCAAGCAGCTGTTGTAAAATGGGAAGCCACACGCCTGAAGCAACACCATAAGAAGAAGAATGCTATCTTGGAGGACCTTAACAGGTGCCAGGTACAAAGCCAATTACACTTCAATTTATCTAATGAGCTCAGAGTTATTTCCTTGCAAGAAGAATTTGCTGCAATCCTTCGTCGAGAGAAGGTTGATTGGCAGCAGTGAGCTAATATTAATTGGCTCCAGTACGGTGACGGAAACAACAGGTTTTTTCAAACCTATGTCAAAGCCAGGAGGCATCAAAACAAAATCTCCGGTATCTACAACGATGATGGCGTATGGCTCACCTGGTCCGACGAAATTAAAATATATGTGCAGAGTTTCTTTCAACAACTATTAACAGTGGCGCCACAATCCGCGTTGATTGTGGACCTCATGCCCACCTACCATGGCTCCTTTCCTGGCAACATCGACCAGGCACAACTGGTGAGTACCCCATTCGTGGAGGAGATACGATCCATTGTCTTCTAAATGTCTGCTATTAAAGCTCCCAGCCCAGACGGAATCCATACTGGCTTCATCCAAGAAAATTGGAAGCATGTAGGCGTCTCTGTCATCCTTCAAGTGCAGCAAGCCTTCAGTAGTGGGTGGATAGACCCATCTCTGGTTCAATCACTCATGGTGCTCATACCTAAGACAGAACAGCCCCAGTGATGCAGTGAGCTCAGGCCCATCTCGCTTAACAACTACTATTCAAAATTGATCTCCAAGGTCATCGTCGAAAGACTAAAGCCCTATTTGAATGGATGGATTTTTGAGAATCAGTCAAGTTTCATACTGGGAAGACGCATTGCAGATAACATCCTTCTTGTCCAGGAGGTAATTCACTCTATGAAAACAAAAAAGGAGGGCAAAGAATGGGTTAGTATCAAAATTGACCAATCCAAAGCATTTGATAGAATTCAATGGCCTTTCGTCAAAGATACGCTGATCAAAGTGGGTCTCCCTGATAAACTGATATCCATTATCATGCAAATAATATCAAAAGGGCAAACCTCAATTCTATGGGAAGGTTCACAGCTGGAGGCCTTCGCTCCCAGCCAGGGGGTGCGTCAAGGGGATTCCCTTAGCCCCTACCTATTTGTTCTTTGCATGGAGCGGCTCAGTCAAGCTATTCTTCATGAAGTCAGTAATGGCAGATGGAAACCTATTGTTCTATCGAGAGGTAGTGTGCCCCTATCTCACGTCATGTTCACCGATGATCTACTGCTCATGGCTGAGGCAATGCCTTCACAAACCTCGCTCATCCTAATGGTACTTGAATAATTTGGGTCTGTCTATGGACAAGTCCTATCCAAGGAGAAGTCGAGATGCTTCTTCTCTCCCAACACACCCACCAGAGCTCGCCGAGATTTCTGCAGACGTATCGGAATTCCTCAAACTATGGACCTAGGCAAATACTTGGGGGTCCCTATTCTCCATCACCGTCTCAATAAGGCAACACATTCTAATATTACCACTGCTATCAAAGGCAGAATGAATAGCTGGGCGTCCAAATGCTTATATCTCACTGGCTGTATCACTCTTGCTAAGAGCACCCTGCAATCCATCCCATCTCACACCATGCAATCGGTCAAATGATCACCCAGCCTCTGTGATGATATTGACAAACACATCCCTTCCTTCATCTAGTATGGCGGTCGCGATGTGTGCAAACTGTCCCTGGTAGCATGGGAGAAGCTTATCCTACCCAAGGGGTCGGGATGCCTTGGCCTCAAGAGTTCACGAGATCAGAATGAGGCTCTTATGTTAGAGAATGTCTGGCAATTCCTTTCAAAGCCTGAAACTCTGTGGGTTAAAGTGATGAAAGACAAGTATATGAAGAACAACACCATCAAAAAACGTCCTTGCTCTTCGGCCTGGGTGTTCATCAAACGTAACCTGGACAAGATCCAAGCCATTGGCCACAAAACCATTATCTCGGGTCGGAGTACAAATGTATGGACGGATCGCTGGCTGCACGACAAGTCCATCAGCGACATGGCAGGCTCGTATATCATACCTCACTGTCTGGAAGACCTCACTGTCCATTCCATGGTCCTTTTAGGATAACACATGGGACTGGAGTTTCATCGACACATATCTGCCCGATGAAGCAAAACATATCCTCCGCTTCTACAACCCACCTGATACCACTGGCGGTGATGACTTAGGGTCGTGGCCCTTCACTAGCTCGGGCATCTTCTCGGCAGGTTCAGCTTACAATTGGCTTACTAATCAACTGCAACCACAATCCTCTTCTAAACGGAAGAAGCTATGGGCCCTTCCTCTACCTATCAAGTTCAGAACCTTCAGCTGGTTGTTGCTCCATGGCGCCCTACTCACAAATGTCGAGCTACACAGGCAACATATTGCAACTTCTTGCATATGTGCTTTATGTAATAATGCCCATGAGTCCATTCTTCATTGCCTTAGAGACTGCTCTACCGCGAAGAACGTCTGGTCTCTTCTTTGCATGTCATCGGATTTCTTTACCTCTCCTGAAGGTGAATGGCTTGTTTCCTCCATGATGAACCCAGAGCAATATACGACTTTCGGTGTTGGTTGTTGGACGATCTGGAGAAACCAAAATGATATTACCCATGGCGGCTCGGGTAGACCAGCCATGGTTCTTGCTAAATCCATTAAGGAACAAACTAATGCCATCCTTGGGCTGAAACCTCATACGCAATGCGTTAGACATGCGACTTCGATGTCGGCACGCCCTTCACCAGACTGTCAGGCCCTTGTTTTTGTTGACGTCACCTATCAGTCCCACTCCAGGAAGACGGGTATTGGGATCCATGTGGTCGAAGGAGATGGACATTGTATCTTGGACTTGGGCAGCCATGGGTATGCATCCTCCGCCCAAGAAGCAAAAGCAAACATGATTCTAATGGCAGATGTGATGTGCCAAGAGAAAGGATGATCTTCACCTATTATTCTTTCTGATGCCTCGGTAGTGATCAAGGCCATGACAAACCAGGATCGGCCGACCAGTACCCTCATTCCTCACCGGAGAAGATATGCCTCCGTTTTGCTGGTCTGTCCCAGCATGCAATTACAGTATATTCCCCACAGTTACAATGTTGTAGCTGACGGCATCGCAAAACACACCCTTTATTCTTTCTCCGCTAACCATTTCTTTCATATTAAGCCTCTGTGGCTCTCTATGGATGTAAATATTTCACTTTCTAGTATTTGGCCCGTAGTAGAGCAAGGGATGAATAAATAAGCTCTACGTTTGCTAAAAAAAAGCTATATCTTTCATGTAGGGTATGATTTCATAATAGGTCTATCATATGAGAGTGGCTCATTGCACATATATCATGATTTTAGCTTAAGTGAGATTCTTTCATGTATCGAGCATCATTCGAGGAACAAAATTATCATCAATATCGAGGTTTTGTAACTTTCTCACTTATATCAAGAAAGATCTTCACAAGCTCAAGCCACTCAAGCTAAGACATATATATATCCCACAAGACCTACTAACTGTAACTCCTATCCATAACAAAAATTCTACCCCCTTTTTTTGATAAACAAGGGTAACCACTAGATTCCTTTATATACAATTACTAACTCGAGTATGAGGCTTATCATGCATATCACACATCATATACATCATCTTAGGTCTTGGGACATGTCCCTCACCTATATATATATCAAGCATCAAATATCCAATTGGATCTTTTTTCTAGGGCTAGATAGTTTCATAGGAAATATCGGTTTCAACACTATCGAGAGACCAAAAAAAATAGGTGACTCAACTCATAACTTAGAAGTATTCTATCTAGGGACTAATCATCAAGTGTTTCATCATTCATATTATTCAACATTTCAAATATTTTGGATTTTAGGTACTCTAACCTTTTCCCGTTATGGGTCAACTCATATCAACATGTCACCCTATTCATATGTCCCATGCTAGAACTCCTCCTTTGTAAAGGGATTGAGGCCCGTGTTGGTCTCAAACTATATGTCACATATCATATCTCAGTATGTACAAAACTAGGTACAAGCAAGCATGCCGACCCACTAACTATGTTTAGCACATCAACCAAGCCATATGTATCATACAAGGCGCTAGGTTTAGCTAGGATAGCATGGCCCAACTCATTCCATATCCTTAAACATACTCGACCTTCCTCAAAAACCTTGGGTCTTATCAACATCGACATCATCATCATTATCATCAACTTAGGTTTCTAGGTTACTCACTTGCCTAACCTATATCATGGCTCTAGACAACTATAGAGACTATCACTATCATCTAAACTCTCTCATCTAGACTTGATGTTATATATCTTTCTCCTAGGTTGCATGGAAACTCACTACCTATCTGTGTGTGGTAACATTTTTCATATGTACATATAATAATATTTGAAATATGTTTTCTCCAACGTTGAAATAGGCGATGAAAACCACCATACTCCATTCAAATAAAACCAAAACCAAAACGAGTTACCACACTCATTAGGCAGTCTAATATCATGACACCTAGAAAACTAGCAAAATCGGAATCCTAGTCCCATGAACCAAACGTATACCAAAGGTGCAATGCGGAAGAGTAAAGCTTAGCACACATGAACAGATAACAAGATAAAGGGACCAAAATAATCTCAACAATCAACAAGGTATATTAAGGAACATTATAATGGAGTTTTATCTATATATGTGTTCAAGTTATAAAACTGACAAGGCAAACATTGAGTAAGACATAGCAATAGTACATGGCAATATTTGAGAAAATAGACAAACAAGCATACAATATATGTCTTTTCAAGCAAGAAAGTGGTAGTCATATAACTAGATATGTCCCATACCTGATTCAGAGATTCATAACCTAACATATCCTTCACCATCTAGCCACATGCCAAACCCGATTAAGAACAAGATTGCATATATACATTAGATTCTTCTCATTAACCCTAATTAGATGCATTTTGGGGTTTTGGCCAAGATGGGTTCCAAGGTTGGTTATTAGTACCTTAGTTGATATCATATTGTTTTATAGTCCATCATAAGGCTGTGGTTCAAGTTCCATGTCATTATGACGTTCATGCACTTTCTATGATCATGTCAATGTTTAAGGCATTTACATGTATTCTAGGGTCAAAAGACTAACAAAAGGGCACCCTAGATCATGATTCATCGAGTCAAGAGGTCTAGATATAAAAGATTATTTATATCAGCAATATTAAGTCATTAGAAACATATAACAAGATTAAGTGGACGTCCATTAGAAACAAGATTAGAAATTTAGGGCAAAGTTCAACATTAAAGTCCAAAGTGGGCACATATGCACAAAAGAAGTCATGTATGAGCATTAGGGGGAGTATGACCTTCATTTAGTTCAAGTATACATATCAAACATTGACTTAGGGATCCACGGGTAGATTGAGCATCAAACCCCAATAATTAATCATAATCATGTATTAAACATATTCAAAGTAGTCAATGGTTACATGTTTAGCAATATAAGGTAACTAGAAGAAGATTCAGGGTCTGGAAATATTCTCATGTCATAGATCTTTTCGAGAGGATCAAAATGATATATTGGTTCATTAAATTTGGCCAAGGGAGCAAGGAGTTATGCATTTTTGAAGTCTCAATTAGAAACTATATAGAAGCATCATCCGAGATCATAGGAAATCACCCTTGATGAATCAGGGGGATCCGACCCCTTGATTTGAGATCGCACAATAGGGGAGGTGCACCTGCCTTGGAACCAAGCTACTGCTCCTAGCCATGGGGACCACTTCGGCTTTGACCCTTGTCAACGGGAAGGCTAGGTTGAATGGGGGAACAGGTGCTCGCTTCCAGCGGTTGGATGCCGATCAACGGCAGTTGCGCTCATCTGTGATCCAGAGGTTGCAGAAGGGCCCGACGCTACTCCAACCCTATGTTGTGGTGGTTCTAGTGTGCAAGCTTGCCGGCGTGAGTTTGATCAGGAGCCAGAGGGTTCCTCGGCCCTTGCCGAGGTGCTGCCCGCGACCCTAGAGGTCTCTCTTATAAGATGTCGATGCCTATTAGCTCCAAGGAAGCATGGGATGAGAATCCCTCAAGTTAGCTTCCTGGCGGCACCGCCCTGACTGAAGGGAGGGGAAGAACCGTAGAGATAGGTTCTAGTCACATATAGGAGCGAACAGAGAGAAGAAAGGACCAGGATAGGGAAGCAAAGAGGCTTCAGGGTCTTAAATCATGAACAGATGTCTATTGGCGGAGCGAAGAGTGACGGTCGCACCCTTTGCTCCAACGCACGGCTCGGACGAAGGTGGTGAGCTGGTTGTCGTCCGATCAAGACCGAGTCTTGGTGGGATAAATCGTACAGTCAAGATCATGCCGCACTAGGGTTTGCCAGTGGGAGAAACGGCGGCTGGGCCACGCACCCTCCCAAGGGCCCTGATGGGCTGGCCCAAAGCTACACCAAAGGGTCAAAAATTGATATTAAATCAAAGCAAAACAAGGTGTCTTCAAAATATCATAACTTGGGCTACAAAGGTCTGATTAGGGTGAGTTTTATGGTTTTGGAAAGATAATTGAACAATCTATCTCATGAAATACATAATAGAGAAATGTGAACATACTAATAAGGTTCAATATCATATGTAAGATGAATACATGATAAGGATTCATCATAGTTCAAATAGCAATGAAATGTCACATTTGGTAAAAAGTGAACATTGGTGTGACTAAATTAAAGTCCCACAACCATAAAACTATGGTTTGGACAATAAATTGAGTATGATACTACTTGGTGGGAGAGAGAGAGTAAAAGTACAAGATAGGATAGAGAAAAGTCAGGTCGTCACACTCTGTCTTTCCCACATGTTTGTGGTATGGAACACATGCTTATGGGATTTTGTAGAGAGAATATTGTATTCAAAATCAAACTTATCCTGTACTTTCAAGTGCATGTGGTATGGGACATGTGCACGAGAGAGGTGCTAAGATAAGTTTGATAAAACATGTCACCTGTAGATATATGACCAAGCACAATGTATCCAAATGTGACAAAGAAAATAAGAGTCACCATTAAAAGTTTGAGACATATAGTCACCTAAACCTAATCATGCATACAAAGACCTATCATGCATATGAAACGGTAGATAATTTGACATAGACAAGTCAAAAAATCATGCACATACTAATAAAGAATGTTTTTTAGTTTTATGATTGTTTTCATCGTGTATCAACGGCATGCTAATGGATCCTAGAAATTATGAAATCATGTTTAAGACTAAGAATTATGTTACGTTGATATAGTCATTTCAATCATATTATGTGATCCTTAACTGACTTTATGAGCACTATAACTGCATTCACGAGAGTGACAATACCAACTCAAGTAAAAATCTAGTCTAATATGAAATGATGTCAAGTTAATCAAGGTATCATGTAATTGTGTTTAACCATGAGAAGGGCATATATTAAGTATGATAATGAGACTTTAAGATTATATTGGGAGTTAAAATACAATAATTAAAACTCTAATGTTGGCAGTCTTATGAAATTTCAAGGATAAAACTTATTTAAGGTGGGTAGAATTGTAACATCCTTCAAATCAAATACTTTTTAAAATAATTACATATCCCACTTAAATGAATTTTTCACTAAATAAATAAAACTTCATAGACCCCAATGAAAATGAACCCCAAATAAATATCCCTTTTTTGTAATATTCTGAAATGGAAATAAAAATTAAATCAAGCGACACAGAAAGGCAAAAAATTTGATTGACTTGAATTATATACAGAGTATGTCCCAGTAAAAAACAATATATGATAATATGATGCCTTACAAATTCTTTATTACCAAAAAAAACATGGATTGTTGTAACTCTAATTAATAAAAATAGATGGTAAATCTTCATGTTGTAAATAGAAAACTACTAAATTTGATAATTATTGTATTTTTTTAGATATCCTATGAATTTTAAACAGAAAAAAGTAGAAGTTAACTTTAAAGTAACTGACTCCTAATAAATATCAACTATGATTTTCACATGGAAAGATGCTTTAATGAGTGGGATGATTTTTGAGAAATAAGTAAAATGATTAAACAAAAATGGGGCCCTCACTTTCCTTGCAAAGATGGAAGAGTAACATCCTTTTCTCATATGGAATTAACAATGTCAGAGGATTCTCCCTCAATAGAAATTTATTTAAATCAGACTCATAAGGTTCCCTTTCCTATTAGGTTCCTAGTATCCATTTCCATCTAGGATTGAAGGGCTCTATGTATGGTATTATACCTATAAATTGAAAGGATTTAAGGGTTGAACGTGAAGAGAGAAACCACAAGATTGATAACTATTATGGGTTATTGAAGAAGGAATGTCAACTACAAATAAATATTGTGGGAGTGTTCTGAGATCCAGGCTATGGCATCGGAGATCCAAGATACTCTGCCTCATATGACTGGACAACCCACAATTCTAGCCTACCAGAGACCGCTTAGCGGTACTCTATTCTAGTCATACGGAACAGGGGAGGTGAGACTCCCAGTTGGGTTGTGTGAGAGGAAACCAGTTGGATCCTATTCAGATATGTCCGTGTGGACTTATGTTCTATTAGGGAAGATGTTGGGCGACAACAGCCTCATCGTTGAGTTTGGAGACGCATAAGGCAACCCAAATGTAGCTAGCAACGCTCTATAGAAATAGAGCAATCATGAGGTAGCAAATCATAGGCAGACTATAGAGAAATTTCATCCCACATGGTATTGACGAGGGACAAACTAACCCCCTCCATCCTGGCAGAGACTTGGCCACCTACCAATCGTCAGATCAATTTTGTACGAGCGGAAATCATGATAAAAATGTAATTATTATAAAAATAATAACTTGAGATTTTTTTTTCTTTTTTGGGTGAACAAGGTACCAATGGAAAGGTTTTTAAACACACTATTTAATAAAGATATCTCCAATATATGAATTCAATGTTTGAGCATCAAGTATCCTTTTTTAAAATTTCATTCTCTCCTAGACTTGTGCATTGTTTATTTTTCTAAATGTTTGGTACAAAATATGTTACATACAATTATAAATTGAGCATATATATACACACACACATATATATACTAAACTCTACTATTGTCTCTAATAAGTAAATATTGTAGTTGATTTCTTGAATTTTAAAATTATGTATATTGTCTATTGTGTAACTATTTTTCAAACCATGGGTACAAGAAAGTAGCTCCTTACACTTCGTCTACATTTTGAATGAAATTTTATGCGTCATCTTTCATCTCATTTGTCTTGAAATCCTTCAATCCTATGAACGTGGAGGAAGTGTAAAACTTCATTCGTTACTTATCTAAATTAATTTCAAATACATAAAAAATTATAATCAAATATGTTTTACCCTTACCAATGCATGCCTCCTTATTTTGCTATTTCCTTTGATGCTTACAATATCCATTTTCATATTTCCCTTTCTCTTTATCAATACTTTTGGTGTTTTCTTCTTCCCTTCATCAAAACATATTTCAACTTCATTTTCGGTATCATTTTTCTCAATTTCTTTTAGTGCATCTTCAATGTCTACATCCATCATTATATATTATTTTTCACCTTCATCTTCTTTTGCTGGAACTTTTTCTCCAGGTTGAACATCTTCAGGGGCATCTTCTCAAGGCCAAGAAACTGATACACCTTTGTCATCTTCTTTTATTGTAGCTGAATCTAGCTTTTATTATTGTAAGACCCTTGACTTGGGTTTTGTGTTAACCATGTTTGCTTTGTCTTGATGTTGGTGCTTTGTGTGCCTGTTTTGGTACAAATTTCAATTTATCTAGTTGAGGGGTTATCTTGTAATTTTTCACTCTAGAGTGTTCCTTCTCTCTATTGTCTTCATGAGAGAGGTTATGGAGCTTTGGGAAACCTTGTTTGGTCTTTGGTTGGGTGGTGGAACCACCTTGGGAAATTAGGGTTTCCTTGGGTGTTCGGTGTGTGTAACGGTCGAGACACCTTCCCTTGACGTGGTTGTTAATTATGATTGAGATGGTTTTGCATGATCTTCGATTGAGATAGTTGCCTTTGTATAGAGTGTCGTATAGAGTGTCTCGACCTGGTTGGGGTTTGGTGACCTTGTGTCGCAACCTTATTGTGCTTGGTGATGTGTTGCGACCATGGATGGTGTTCCATGTTGGGTCAGGACTGTGACCATGTTGGGTGACGTAAGTGTGTCGAGAACCAACATAGAGTGTATTACCATCTCTTGCATGTGGGTTTTAAGTAGTTGTGTGTTAGTTTCTGGGGTGGACATGTGTCTCTTTGGAGCCCTATCTTATTGATACCACATCTCTTGCCCTACCTCTCTCCTTCTTTTCTATACAAACCCTCTTTTCTCCATGCAAGTGACCTTTTTCGGCCATCTTATTTCTCCTTACTTGCTTGGACTTTCTTGGAGCTTCATGAAGAAATGAGGTGTTGTTCTCGGTTCCTTGAAGGAGGATCGACCTTTCATGTGGTGCTTGTGGTGATCCTTGATCATCTTCTACCTTGGTAAGTGTTTACCTTTCCTTTATGGTGTTTTCCTTGGATCTTCTACCCCATCTTCTTCCCTTTTCTAAGTCTTAGACCATGTCTTGACATGGTGTTCATTCTTGAGAGTGAACTCCTCCCCACATTGGTTCATAGTCCATGTTTTGACAAGGTGACACCCAGGTGAGAAGAAGTTTCTTCTCTCTTTTCCCCTTCCTTCTTTAGGCTTGGGGTTGATCTTCTTGCTCTCTTTCCTAGGCAAATCTTTGACCTTGGTGTCTTATCATTCCTGAGGTGTTCTTGTGGCTGATGGTGGAGCTTTTGATGGAGCTTCAGCATCCTTGGGACTGTGTGTTTGGAGCTTGCAACCCTTGGTGTGACCTTCTTTCAGGCGGGTAATATAATTGTTAACCTTCTCTATTAATGCAGCGTTTCTACATGCATGCTACTATTTTGTATCTCTAAAATGTTCCCTTAACATTCTAGTAGATGAATTTGGTTGATGTTGACATCATGCTTGGTTTGGATGGAATCTGAAACCCTAGTTTTGTACCTAACTTTGGTGATTTTGGTGCAATGATGTTTTCCCCTATCTCCTGATCTTGGTTTTGGTTGCATGCATGATGATTGAGTGTTTTGGCATTCTATAAACTTCTAATTCTAATTTGGTGTGGTTTAACTTGGTTCTCTCTCTTGTTTGAGATACCTTTCCATGGTGGTTTCATGATGCAAGTGTTAGGGTTTTGATGACTAGCTTTGGAAGATGTTTTCCTTCTTGAGGATGGTGGTGTTCCATGTTGTTTTCTTCTATTGTAGTTGTGGTTTACCTCTATTTGGATCTTGGTTACCCTTGGTTTGATGATGATCCTTGGTCTTGGTTGTGGTTTGATCCTTGTTGGTCATTACACATTGATATTTTTGTGGTATTGGTCAAGATTATGGTTTTTAGTTTGGTCAAGATACATGCCTTGATTTATTTGGACCTTGCTTCTATTTTGGATAGTTATATGATTAGTGACCCTTACCCTCATCGTGGTCACAACATTTCATCTATCTTTTGTTTGTTCGTGACCTGTGGTGTGGTTTGGGGTTGAGGTATGCTCTCCCTAGTGTGTCGTGATGGCGACATCATGATGTTGGTCACGGTCAAAACACCATAAAAGGTTGATGGTCGTGACCCGTGTTGGTGGGTGGTCGTGACATATGGTTGATGGATGGTTGAGACAAATGCTTGAGTAGTCAACCAATACACATCTACGAGTGATGTATGAGCCATGTGTAGTGTCGTGTGGATAGTTATTTTCTTAACCCTAATGATGAGCTATGTGATGTGGTTGCTTTCTCTCCCTTGAGACAGTTGTCATAATTCTTTTCTCTCTCTTATTTAGAAGCCCCTAACCATATAGGTGATATGTATTCCATTGCTTGTGTATGTTATGGTGGTGATTATTTGATACAGTGTTGTGCTTATCCACATTGATGAGGCATAATGTGATGAAGCACATGCAAGGTTTAGTGTGATAGGTCTAATGACCTGGTGATGGATTAATGCCTATTGAGAGGTGACACTCTTAAGTGATGTGTTTAGGGATTTATATCCCACAATGATGTGTAACATTGGTGTTGTCCTTTTGAATGGTAGATATTTGAGTACCATGTAGTGATTGTGTGACAAGTTTACACCTTGTACGTTTTTTATATTCTAAAGTTGCAATGTATACTCATTTCTTATAGAATTTGTTGTGGTTGTATATGTTGTAACTTGATTTATGATAAAAGTCACCCAATTGTCTAACTAATCAACTAGAACCCTAATCATGTGGGTGCCTTGTGACATAGATCCTTTCTAGTATCACCTCTAATTTCTCAATTGGTAAAACCAGTATAACTTAGAGCACATATTTTTTAATAATAGGGGGATGCAAGTTGAGGTATCTCCTTGCATCCACAATTACAGGTTGTATGAGACGACCATGTGTGATCCAACATCCCTGTGATATGGATGGCCATGTGTGAGCCACTCCTTTTAAGAACAACCTTGCATGAGCCTATTCTTCTACCGTTGTTACCTATACCAAGGTGGGCTAGGTTTTATATATATGGACGGACATGCATGAGCCAATCCTTATATTGACTATATGTCTTCTTTAGCAATCGATTGGTATGTCTCTGCAGAGTTTTTCTTGTGTTGATCAAGAGGTGTGTAGAGGTCATGGATCCTGACTCTTCCATTTTACCTTGTATGGCATCGATTTTGGCTTACTAGTGGCCGGTTGGATTTGGGTTGTATGACTCAAATCATTGGGGCAATAATAAAAGATGTAACACAATCGAGTAGTATATCTTACTTAGGGCTAAATATGAATAACATTGGTTAAGCCCTTTGCCTTTATCTTTGTATTGATTTCTTGATTGATAATATCGTTAGAGAAGTTAACTATTATACATGTTCTTCATATTCCATTTTAGAATATAACATGATTTACTGCTAAGTGATAACTGCCTTGCCTTGTTTAATTTTGTTTTATTTTTTGATTATATAATTTTTAGTTGAATCTGCTCAATCTGTTTAGTATGTTGTTTTACCTTCTTAGCTTTTTTTCTTTAATAGACGTATGAGGAGAGTTATATCTCTCATTGGGACATTTGGTTTAACCTCGTAGGTTTCCACATCTTTTAGCAGATCGATCATGAGGAAGTAGAGATTGTGTTGTTGGTGCTGAGTAGCAAGAGAACTAGTAGTTGTTGCAAGGTTGGATATGATAATTGTATATAGAAGTCAAGTACTATTTCTCATCCATGTACACTCAGGTCCTTGAGGAGGTCTTTGTTGTATGTATTGTTATGAGGTTTTGGCTTTATACCCATTGTTGCATAGAGATGGCACATATGTATATAAACAGATTACCTTGTGTGAAAGGATGTGGCTTGATAGCCAGTGAATAGTATCTTGTAATATGTTTTGGGCAAGTGATATATAATACAGGAGGCTTTTATGGACTCATGTGCAATATTTTGAAACTTTTATTGTTTGATAAAAATAGGTTTTAATTTCTTATGTTTTATGGTAACCTGGATGATTAGATTGAATTCCACAGTTTGGTTTTGAGTTATCTCGCTTGTTATGGCATAGGGAATCACGGTTTAAAGGGTTGGTATCATGTCTTTAGGTTCATCGAGTCTACAAGTCATATGACTAGGGTTGTGTCTATTCTAATTCCACCAGATTATCTTATGGTCAGTTCTACTTATGCAGAAGAAGAAGATTTGCCCGCCTCCCTTCTATTTCCTTGTAATCTTGTAGTGTTAAATTTAATTATTAATTGAAGATGGTCAAAGATGGCTGGCGAACATGAAGAACACGTTATTGAGAGTGGTGTTGTCATACCAGGTGGAGGTGCACAGAGACTGGTTGTTGGTGGGAGGATGCATGAAGTGCTCCAATTTGACCTGGTTGTGCTAGAAAACCCTGCCTATCAGTCTATGTTTGTGAAGTTTATGGCCACGATTACACATATGGCGGATTGAATGCTCCTTCCTCAAATGAGAGCAACAGTCCCCAATGTGGAATCCTCAGGCACAAGGAAGACCTTTGAGAGGTTGAGACCATTGGATCTAGGTCTCTAGAGGGGGAGGTGAATAGAACTTCAAAATTCTCACAAGATAAGTTAGACCTTCAAAACATATCAATCAAAACCAATAGCTAAAATGCAATTTGAAGTCCTAACTAAACAAACATATCAAGGATGAGAGAAATTTAAACATGCACTTAGACAAGCTGGTTTAGAGTGGTTCCACTTTCCAAACTAGGAGAGAGTCAATATATTACCTAGAGAGGTAAATCATTAGGACTTTTACTCTACAAAAATGGCGTATAACGTCACATTTGCTAGCATCAATTGAAACCAAAATACCAATGCCATTACACTACGACGTCGGATGAAAATACAAACCGACACCTATATGTGAAGATCGGCCGATTTTTATAAGATACGAGTATCGCTTTTTATTTAGTGTCAGTTAGGCTATAATCAACTGACGTCTAACACCCGCAAAATATAATTTTTTCAGTCAAAAAAAATTACCTCCAAAATTACATATTCGACGTCGGTTGTTTAGTAGGTAATCGATGACTAACGTTCTTTCACGAGGAAAATTTTCATCCCCATTTTGTTGTAAATTTTAGTAATGAACTGACATGGATTTGTGTTCACGTGTTGTCCCTGCAAAAAACTTCCCCCCCCAATTGCCCAATTAGCATCAGTTTTAGATGGAAACCGACGACTATGGTTGTAACTCGAAATTTTTTTTTGTCGACATATGTGGATAGACGTCGGTGTTTTATTATCAAATCGATGACTATGGTTGTACATAGGTGTCGGTTTGTAGTAGGACCGATGATAAATGTCTCTTTAGACGTCGGTTTTTTTATAACTGACACCTATATCCAACTTAAGAACAACAAAATTTTCTCCACTTCCCCTTCCCACATTCTTTCTTTCATACCAACTAAACCCCTCTGGAGATTGGCAATTCCGCTGCTACCGCCGTTGCTGCTGCTACTGCCGTTGTTGTTGCTACTGCCATTGTTGTCACTTTTATCGCCACTGCCACCATTCGTAGAGCTCTCTGCCACCATGGAGCTTGCCACCGTTTGTGGAGCTCGTCATTCGTGGAGCTGCAACCGTCATTGGTCCTCTCTTCCAGCCGGTTCTCCTCTCGTTGGTCCTCTCCTCTAACCACCAGAAGCCAATGCTAGCAGTCCTACTTCTGGAGCCAAAGCCAACGCCAGTAGCCAGTGCTGTTACAACCCCAATTTTTGGGTTCATCTGATGAGAAATGTAATTTCTCATATTAAAGATAAATGAACAAATAATGGTATAATTTGTTTTGAATACATGGATTTTGTTTACAATAGCCTTGATGTTTGTGTTGTGGGATTTATTGGCTATTGGGCCCAAATAACAAGAAAATTCAATTAGTGAATGAATAATTGAATATTCGAGAAAAGAATAAGATGGAATCCTTTAGAAGGCAAATCCAAAGAAGGATTTCGTACCTCTTGGGTTCCTTGGGTTCCAAGGAGTACAAAGTTGCATAAAGAGTGCAATAACAAAAGAAAAAATTAATTAAGTATTTCTTTATTAAGAAAGAAATTGAAAATAATGATAAAATGTGGAAAACAAAGTGAAAGGAGGTATAATTGAGTTATCCTTTGAGGAATTTCGTATCCCAAGGATTCCTAATGATAAAAGGAATACCAACGAGGAAAATAAAGGGAAATCCTCAAAAAGGAAATATTCTGATGAGTAATAAACAAGATAATGTGAAATAATGCGTTTAGATGCATCTAGAAGGATAACAAGTATCCTTGAAAATAAATTTTGAAATAATAGAGTTTATTGGGATCCAAGGAGTCCAATAAAGAGGAAAGAAAGAGAAAATACTAAAATTGCAAAATAAAAGGATAATGTGATACATTATTAATGAATTTTGTGTTGTTTTTCAAAAGGTGGTATTTTCTATTAAAAGAAAACATGATTTCGTGGCTAATGGATTAAAATCTAAGAATAAAGACAATAATGAGAGGGATTTTCGAATTCCTAATATCCAAGTAATAGGAAATAACCAAAGGAGAGAGAGAGAGAAGATTTGCTTCTCTTTGAAGGAAAATGATTCTTAATAGGAGAGGACTCGTTTCCTCTTAGGTGGGCATCTTAGGGCGAGGACATACTCCCCTATAAAAGGGGTGGCACCTCTCGTTCTAAGTTAAAAGAGATACCACACTTTTCCTCTCTTTCTCTACGTGCAAATGCTAGTAAAAAAGTAGGGATCTATCCCCACTACAATGACGGTTTATCTTGCAGTCTTGATGCGGGAAGCAAACCTCCACGACACCCTAGGATGAATCGGACGTCCACCCGTTCTGTTGCCTTCGAGCAGCTAGGGCTGTAAGTCTGCAAGGTTGCAGCAGACGTAGTAGCAGAACGTAGGCAGATGTAGCCTGGGAACAACCATTTCAGCCATGGTTTAGAAGCGCCTCACGTGCGCCAGGGACGGGTGGAGGCAACGACATCCTCCCTGGTGGCCGGCAAGGTCAAGAAAAGGAGGAGGTGTCGCTCCCTCGACTACTAGGGCGGCAACAAGCAGCTGCCCGAGGTTGAAGAAGGAAAGTGTTGCGTTGGACGGTTATGCCCTCTGCGGGCTGAAGAGAAGATTGGCTTAAGTGGGGGAAAGATCGTAATTCCGTTATAAAATCAAAATTGGCAGGTGGCATGCAATGAGGAACACGTGGCGCTTGTTGAGTGGTCCAAACAGGTAATTCTTACAAAATTCATAACTAATCATTGGTAATTTTGATTAGGACAAGTAATATATGAATTTTGATCAGAAGAACACAAGGAATCCAATAAGCATAGTTTTATAGCCTGAATCTGATCATAGTGCGAAATGTAGTGTAAATTATCATCTTTAATGAATTAAAGATTAAGAAACCCTATGTTGAAATGAATAAAGTGTTTAATAGGTTTTAATGGATCATTAGAGTTGATGTTAACCTGTTAAATGTAAAAAGGTACATTATGTTCAAAAAGGAAGAACTTTGCATGTGATTAGTCTAATTTAGAGGTTATGTGCTTAAATATTCTTGGAATTTGAAAAGGACATAAAGTTATCATCTTTAATGATTTAATTAAATAAAAACTCTTAGATTTGATGATAGATGCCGTTATTCAAGATGATATTAACCTGTTGTTAATAAAAGTGAAAACAAGATCTAAAAAGATAATCTTTTTATATAATTGGCTTAATTTAGGGTTTTGTGCATGATTATGCATTAATGAGCTTGAAAATCCTAATTTAGATGAATATGTCTTTTAATTGTTTTTATTGTTCAAATACATGAATAAATAGGGATATGATGATCCTAAGTCTATTTGGGTATAAAAGACTATTAAAATGGATAGTTGAACAATTAAGGTTTATATGAGTAGAAAAGAGTGTTTTAGGGTTTGTTGACCTAAAAGGGATAAAGTTTGAGAAATTGATCTAAGAAACCCTAATGAATATTAATGAAACCCTAATGCGGATTAGAAACCCTAGAAAGTGAATCCAAGTCAATAAAGTAGATTCTTGATAAAGTGTGTAATAAATGGAGTGCATATTCTTTTCAGGAATTATGTGATGATTGAATTGCTTGCTTGGATTTCATTCTTGGTTGGGTTTACTTAATTATTGTGAAATCATCAAATCAGGTATGCGGTTACCCTTATGAATATATCGAGTTAGTTTTCCAAAGTTTTCCAAAGTTTTCATCGATGACTTGGAATAAATTGTTGGATGAAATTTAGTTCATGCAAACTATAATGTGGCTATGACTATCACATAAGATATGTGCCTACTAGCTCAGATCCTGGTCCCCTATGTGGCTTAATGGTTGACCTAGTATATGGCTACCTATAGGGTAGGTCCATCAGGTCATTGAATGACTTAGCATATGGCTACCTAGATGGTAGGACCATCAAGTCATATTGAGTTTGATATTGGGCTACCATTGGGTAGTGTCATGTAACTCTATTACCCTATGTATTGGCTACCTGTAAGGTAGAACCATGGAGGTAAATATCTACCTTGATAGAGGTATAATATCGGTCCACTGTAGGGACAACACAGATTGAGTAGTATGGATTAAAATGTAATCTTGGCTGTTAAATAATTAATTGAATGATTACATTGTTAAGAATAATTGCATGATTAGTGTTTCCCCCACATACAAGCTTCGGCTGACCAACGTTTTGTTTGTCGGCGTTGTAGGTACAAGTCAAAAGAACAAACAGTAAATCGTCATATGGGGAAATACGTGAAGTAAAATACAAGGATGATTAGTTATAGTAGAATCCTTAAGTGGATAGAAGTTTAGAGATCCAAGTTTTCAAAAAGAAAAAAAGAGGTATGCAAAAGTTTGTTTTCTTACAACTTTTCAGTTTAGTCTGTTAAAATTTAATAATTGTTCTTGGTTAATTGTCGAACCTTTGATCCGGGTTATTGGTTAACAGCTCTGTCCTTTCGGTCTCCCTCAATTGGGGGTTACTGGGAGGCGGGGCCGTTACAATTGGTATCAGAGCGTAGGTTCCTCAGTTAACCATTAATAATTATTAAATTTTACAAACTCCATAGAACCCAAGGGAGTTATTAGAGGATTATCTGAAAGACGGAGGTGTCTAGAAATGGATCAGGACCGTAGGCTGGCAATATTTTCCTCCGCACCACTAGTCGGAATACGAGGACTCCTGGATCCGTGTGAGTGCCTGGCCAAAGTCTTAGGTTATGAATCAAAATAAGATACCGTTAGGACTTTCTCATCTTATTCATCCCTTCTCATCACAAATTCTATTAAGGACCTTAAGGATTAGGGTTTTCTCTCTTCTCCTCACCTTCTTGAGGTATGGGCAAGGTTAATAAGGTCTAAGGAATCCTCCACCAAAATAATGAAAAAGTATGTAAATAAGATGTCATGGACATAAGCTTAATAGGTTAAGCGCAAACTAAAGAATAGATACATGCTTAGGTCGTATGACATAAGTTGTCGTGTCCTTAGAAGAGACCTGAGGTTAGACCTTCTTGTCAGGAGGATAAGTCAGTCTTGGAGATAGAGATCTCCATTGCAAGTAGAGACCTGGCACATCCTTTGAGGATGATGTTAACCCTAACCCTAAGTGAAGGTTAGATAGAGTTGAGTTGGACCAGGTGTTTGAAAGGACATGCCTTTGGGATACCATATGATCCATGGGTGACATAACACCTTTGGCAACCCAACCCTGGGAAGGGTCGTGCATGTTAGGGTAAAGGACAGCTCCTTAGATGATGATGTTAGTGAAGGACCTTAGAAACCCTATGGGATTATGCGAGTAGGGCATAGCATGCACCCATGGTACGTTAGTAGTGTGAGTAAAGGGTTGAAACCCTGATCAGGAGAGTATGAAGGATGTCTTATGAAATAAGAATAAAGAACTATGGATAACCTTGAGCAAACATAAGTTGAACATAGGCTTCATCCAAGTAGGGGCATGCTTTCGAGGGTGATCCTTCATGAAGAGAGGACCTCTAATGGTGAGGTTGGTTGTAGGGTTAGAAAGAGAGAGCAGGAACCAAGCAAGAAGGTTGGAATCCTGGACTCTAAGATATGTAGGGAGTTGATGATGATGTGACCTAAGGGGATGATAGTGGTCTCCACATGCTTGATCCCTAGAGGTTGATGATGTCTTGGTTGCCATGAGAGGAAACAAACCCTTGAGAGAGGATGAGTCTACTGGTACCTCTGTACCTATGGTATAGATGAGAAGAAGAGTTCCTTAGACATGGAGAGGTATAGTAACATGTTATGAGGCCTTGTACCTTGTTGGTTGTCCTTAAGTAGGACCCAATTCAAATTGTTGCTCAAGTTGAAGGATGACAAGAAGTGCATGTCATGCCTTTTGCATGCTTGGTTCGTGGTTAAGAGATAGAGCATGCAGTTGGACACCTAAAAGTAAACCTAGGGTTCCTAGGCCTAAGAGGGGAAGTAGTGTACCTAATGCTCATGATGAGAGTTGAGTTCCTATAGAAGTGAGCAGGGTACTTCTTATGTTGAGAGGAAAGGAAAATCCCTTAAGTTTAAGGTATGTTTGATGAACCCCTCATAGCTAAGTTGATGACAAAGGAAGGTATAATCTTGATCTATTTTTGAGGAAAGAGAACAAGTATGACCTAGCCTGGTTTCATGGTGTGCTTGTGCCTGAATAGCTTACTAGGGTTAAGCATAAGGATGTAAACCTTAGACCTAAGGATGTTTGTGTTGGGTTTTAGGGGAGGCAGAGACTGCAGCGGAAACAAAATTTTTCTCCCCCAAATCTAGAACAAGGAAACGCATCAACGTCTATACAATAGGAAAGGATGGTTTGTGGAATCATACCTTGTCCCAAGGCTTGTTCGGTGACAATACCTCGCGGCTTGCACGGTCTTCACCACCTATCTTGGACGGTGTCTGTACAACTCCTAGTAGCACCTGGACTGTCGGGATTGACAGTTGTCCTCTGAGCGACAGAGGTCTCCCGCTTCTGCAGTCGTCCACACGGACTTCTTGAAACTCCAATCTCCTTGTCCACAAGGAATTGGAAGGATTCTCACCCTCCTGTTGTACTAGTCGCCAACACACTCTCCTGTTGCCAGTTGCAACTGTAGTTGTCTTTCCCTTGATGTGCCTCCCTTTTCGGGTATCACTTGCTCAGGCTCTCTCAGTTACCAAAACCAGAGAATGACAACTTTGCAGAGCAACAGCTTGCACTGAGTTGTACTTTTAGAAGCCCCCAATACCCCTATATATATAGGAGGGTCATGGGACAGGGTTCTCTATCCCGGGCAATGCAGGACTAAAAGTAGGAGTAGAAGGATTCGAGATTTTCCACAAAAACAACCAATTCGCAACCTAAACCGATCGTTTCACAACTGAAACAGTCGGTTGGGGACCTGAACCGGCCAGTTGACATCTCAACCGGTCGGTTGGGACCCATGAGCTGATCGATTCACTCTTGAACCGGTCGGTTCGTGGTCCTGATTAGTTCCCGATCGACTTTCCTTCTTTTGTTTCTAATTGGTATCAAATACCAATCCTTGTTCCAATCAAATTGGGCAAGTGAAACACAAGGAAAATTCTCACCAATCCTACTTTCTCAACTTGCTCGGTTGCACCAGTTGAATTGATCGTTTCAATACTTGAAGCAATCGTTTCACGCTGTGGATGAGCCGATCAACCCAACACTTGAGCCGACCGGTTCACAAAGCTCAGCCGATCAATTCATCACATGAGCCGATTAGTTGGGAGTGCAGATTGTGCAAAATCAGTCAATTGCAATTTCAATCAATCCCATACTCCAATCAATTTGTCCAACACCTTGAACATTATGATATTGAGAATTCAATTAATTGAGTATTTAATTGAACTACTAAACACCTTTAGTAATCAATCTAAACATTGCTTGTGGACAAAACTTCTCTTCCAGGTTGAATTCTATGTGTGTGACCCTGCAGGTCCATTTCACGTTGGCAGTTAAAGTCCATAACACTTATGACTTTACAAGCAAAGAACGGTGCCTAGTCACACATCAGTGCTACCCAAGTGAAACTGAAAGTTGGAGAACAACTTTCAATCCTACAATTCGTGAATGGTGTTATAGTGAATGTATAATTCCTTTGTCACTGATATCCCGAATGAACTCGAGTCATGGAACAGTCATCCTATCAACATTCATTCAATTTCTTGATCTCAGAGTAGATTGGAAGAGATATGCTATGACATCAGTATCACATACTGATTCACACATGCGTGCACGCCTTTCTCAATCCTACTCATCAAGTGGCCATGGATATCATACTCCCTCAGGAGGGACAAATCCCATATATATCACTCACCCCTCAAAAGCCCCATGTGTCAAAGCCACCCAATCATCACCTTTATAACAACCCATGTTTCAGGACTGCATTTGATGATGTCAAAGTGTGCCCAACACATGTGTTGAGTGTAGTGATTTCTGGTCAAAAAATCACACTCACCACCATCACTGTGAGTACTGACTGTGACTACCATGTCATGGTTCCATGTGTCAAACTCACGGTGGGTTTGTCCGGTACACTTGTTCCCTAACAAGTATCTATGTGTTTGGTTTGATATCTCTATATCATGACTAATGAGATTTTGTCATCAACCAACACCAGAATCTAGTTTTATGTGTCATTTCTGTCTATCTACCTTCCACAATGACATCCGACTAGGGAGATAACAAGAATGTACAAACTCTTAGCATCCGTATGATCTCATCGTTCAGGTCCTTATCCTAAAAGCATACGTCATTGAGTATTGTCATTCTCTAGACATTCAATTTGTTCTATCACTATCTCATATGACTGAACCAGAACAAATTGGAAGATTTCCTTTGATGTTTATCAAATCAATCTTAATGTATCCCACCAATCATCCCATGATTGTCTCTCAGGGCATACATACCAACAGACTCCCACTTGCACTGTGAGCCAATCACCCTTGAATCATGTTCATAGTGATCTTCAAACATGTCCCACATGTTACTCTGCTCTAGTGCGAACATAGTGAGTAATGGAAACACCTTGCCAAAGTCAGTATAAATTTGCATGTCTCACATCTCTTCGTTGTACGTCACACGTATGAGATGGAGTTGTCGTAATATGCGATCTAGTATTCCTTTGCTAACTTTTAGCCACATTGCATGATCAAGGATTCCATACTTGTCATCAATGAGCGGAATATCTACAAGTTCATCTCATGAACTTCTAGATCCATATAGTATCTACTTCTATTCTCTAACACATAGATACTCAACATTTCCTTTTAAGTGGTTTTATTGGAACACTTCCAATTATCAACAAACTTTCACTTTTATATATCCTATATATATTTTGTGATTAATTTTCTGTCCTTTTGGAAGTTCGCATCAATGTAACTCTTTAAATTGAACTCTTCCTTATCTCCATAGAACTAGCACTTCTCAAGTAGTTATCAAGTTGTCATGGTATTCCAGTAACCCTTACTGGAAATAGACAGACATCCACTCATCATACGAGTTATCAGGATGAGCACATCATATTGATATGTCCCACATACAAGATGATGAATGCATTTTGTTCTTGCCATGTCGATACATGCAAGATAATGGGATGATAACATACATAATAGATCCATATCTATTCTTAGTGTTCCCATTCTTCATAAGAATTGGACACTTGGCCTTGGGATACTAACTCCATGTAACATGGAAAGTTTTCTTCCACTGAATCTGTGCATACTGAACCCTTCAGTACAGATTGCCAATGTATGCTATCTCTTTCTAGGTCAAGCGGTTTTCGAGAACTATCTCTGTAGATCTCTATTCCTATAACATAGGAAACATCTCTATCTTCCTTAAAGATAATTTCCACTTTTGGATTTCCATTCGAGAACATTTCTATTTCACATCAACATGTGGAATGTGAACACGCTCCCACTATCACAGATCCCTTCTTTATCTTTGACATATCAATCAAAGCCTTTGACTATATTATCAAAATAAAGATCCAATTTTGAGTTGCTTGTACTCAATCAATCACATTGATTAGTCCATTGTAACTTATAGACTTCATTTGCATTACTGGATTCATAAACCTTATAGGTTGTGTCACGTACACATCCTTGTTTTATTCCTCATAGGAATGTGTTTTTAGTATCAATATGCCAAATGTCTTAGTCATTAAGTTGCAATAAACAAGCATCATCCTTCTCAAAATGTTATCCGTGTATCTTAACACTTAAGATTCATTTGCACTTATGGATTTTATCCAATGGGTGATACCATCAAGGTCATACCTTATGGTTCACATGGATGTCATTTAGGATGTAATGGTCATAAACCATAACTCAAAATTCAGTTCCTCATAATCATCTAGATAGTTGACTCATCATATGAACAACTCATCATATAGATAATTGAGTTGTATCTGTTAAGTATATAAGAACTCACAACCCTTTTGATTCTTGATTCCTTTTATTAGTGTGGGGTATTCTTTTATTAAGAAGAATTTAGTTATTCGATAATCATTCTTTAACTCCTTAGAGTATGATTCCTTCTTGATTTAGACATCACCATGCCTTAATCATGAGTTCACTATGATACACTATCATAAACACTCATAAGGATCTCAAACATTTGATCCAAGTATTTCATTCATTGATCTCATCAAGAATTAATACTTTACCAAATATGTACTTCATCTATGATAATCTTGAACACTTCAAGATATTCATATTGGTATTTCTCTAAACACCATTTGAAGTATTAGCATTTGTTCCAATAGGTATGTAAATACATCACATGTATTATACCTAATAGGATAATCATTCTCCCACTACCTTTAGTGAAGATTGATTAATCATGTCCAAGATATTCATGTCTCTTACTGGTTCTCTAACCAAAAGAGTCTAGATTTATCCATCATATGGAAACTAGAAATGAATTTCTCATGATTGATGCTAATTTGATTGTTTGAGTTATCTATAACTTTTAGGTATCATTTTATCTTATGAATATCAAATACCACAAAATAAATAAGGCATTTCCACAAAGATCATATCTTTATAAATTGAAACATCTCCTTATTGATTGCCATCATTGTCATACAATATGCAAAATAAAGTGTTTCTGTATATTGGCAAATATGAAATAATAGTTCATAACTGTACTACATGCCTTTTAGGCTGAAAATAAACTAAAGTACTCCTATCTATGGTGGCAACACTTGCCCCAATTATGAGTGCTTTACACTTTACATGTTGGTATCATATACCTCAAAAAGTGTTATAAGTTTACTTTCATGACACCTTTAACTAGAGACCTATGTCGCCTCCTTCTTCTTTTTTCTTCCAGATAGAGAGGACAATTCCTTTTCCAATGTCTTGGCTTTTGATAATGGTGGCAATTTCCTTTCTTGGTCATGCCTCCCTTGGCCTTGAGAGGTGAAGACGACTTGGACTCCTGGCTTTTCATTAGAACCTTTCTTAGCTTTGCCCTTGCCCTTGCGCTTGGACTTGCCTTTCTTGCTCGTGATCACCATCACAGGCTTAGGCTTGTCCTTCTTCATCTATATCTCGGTTGTCCTCAACATGCCCAACAACTTTGACAGTGGCCTATCAAAGTTGTTCATGTTGTAGTTCATCACAAACTGACTATAGGATTCTGGCAACGATTGTAGTATCACGTCAGTACCCAACTCTTGGCTCAGTGGAAATACCAGTCTTTGCAGGTTCTCCACATACCCAATCATCTTGAGTGTGCGAGGACCAACTGGATCTCCTTTTGTCATGACGTACTTGAAAAGTTCCCTTGAGACATTGAATCTCTCTTGCCATGCCTAATCTTCATACATGTTCCTGCAATGCTGAATCATCTCAATAACACCCATGTTCTCATGTTGTCTCTCCAACTAGTGGTTCATAGAGCACAAAGTCAAGCACTTTGCATCAATGGCATCATCAGAATGCTTCTTGTAAGCATCCCTTTCTGTCTTTGGTGCATTTGGAGTCGGTTCCTCTGGAATTGGAGTATCCAGGGCATAGAGCTCTCGCTCTTGAGTGAGAATAATTCTCAATGTCCGATACCAGTCGTGGAAGTTTGTCCCATTCAGCTTGTCCTTTTCAAGGAGTGATCACAAAGAAAAGTGTTTTTTGTTTGTCGTCATTTGTACTACAAAAGGAAATATGCAATTTTAGTCCAAAACTCATTTTTGACTCATTTGATTGATTTGAAAATTTGACAATATAATTAGGCCTTTAATTAATTATCACTCCCACTATTTTACTTCAAATTGATAGCCCTCACCATCAATTCAGAAGATTGCAGTGTACAACCTTCTAGTGGGCAAAATCCTTAAATCCTCTAAGTCATGAACCAGCTAAGGCTGTCACCCACAACTTAGATCTCTCAGGTAGGCAACTCTTGCCAATTGCATCATATACAAATCTTGAAGAATGAACATGCACAACACCTTGCCATGAACATTCCTTGCCACTGGGCTTAGACTCTCTAAGAATCACCAGTTTAGTCTAACCCAAATGCCGACACGGTAAACATGCACCCTGCTTTGGCAGAACCTACATGTCTACCCTTCACAATTCCACAAGATAGACGACACACCACTCTTTGGCGTAACCTACGCTTGGTCGATCGAGTTTTCATGTGTGTCGCTAATGGAAGGCATATTAGACTTAATATTTTAATGAGGGATTTGGTTTTTATATACATATACATATCCAATCACCACAATACATAGTACGTATCATATACATGCTATATCCCACAAAAGACATGCAAAACGATAAAAGCAATGATTATGGCCATCCTAAGGTGATTCGTCGAGCCAAGAGGAATCACGGCCATCTAGGTTTACATCACATGCAACATGTACAAGATGAACTCTGGGCTTTGCCTTTTTAGTAGATCAACTCATCACATGAATGACTTGCTCATTCTAGCCTGGTCGTCTGGGTGCCACCAGCTGATCGGTTGGCTTCTCCAACCGATCAGTTTGCGTGGTCGTCGTGCATCTCATCAAGGTCGCCACCCACTCATCTCGCTCCTCGAACCGGTCATCAACCGATCGGCTCACACCTTGAATCGATCGTCTGGAACGTCAACCGATCGGTTCAGGCCTTGAACTGATCGTCCCAGTTGTCATCTCGATGTCCTCCATTTTGTGACATAACAGGAAATAAAATTCTATCCTATTTTACATTATAAAAGAAGAAACCTCGAGTTACATTTGAGGGGAGCAAAGGTAGGAAAGAAATCTCGAATTATTTCGAGTTACACCAGGAATATGAGACGGAAGATCGGTGTGCAGACCAAGATGCAAGCAACCACATACAACCATACATAGATATGGTTTATTGGCCATAACCATGATATACATCCACCAGAAAACTCATTTAAGGGCGACGTGTATTGAGTGCATGAATAATACATATCATATATGTAATTGGGATTTGTGAATTTAGGATTGGACATGTATAAAGCCAATTTTATTCGCATCGTATGCAATAAATAAAGGCGACAAACCAAAATCGATCATATCGATATTCCTAAAATATAGAGCAGTTGACGTGGCTCTGATACCACTGTTGGGTTTTAGGGGAGGCAGAGATGGTAGCGGAAACAAAAATTTTCTCCCCCAAACCTAGAACAAGGAAACGCGTCAACGTCTATACAATAGGAAAGGATGGTTTGTGGAATCATACCTTGTCCCGAGGCTTGCTCGGTGACAATACCTCGCAGCTTGCACGGTCTTCACCACCTATCTTGGACAGTGTCTGTACAGCTCCTGGTCGCACTTGGACTGTCGGGATTGACAGTTGTCCTCCGAGTGACAGAGGTCTCCCGCCTCTGCAGTCGTCCACACAGACTTCTTGAAACTCCAATCTCCTTGTCCCACAAGGAATTGGAAGGAGTCACACCCTCTTGTTGACGTACTAGTTGCCAACACATTCTCCTACTGCCAGTTGCAACTGCAGTTGTCTTTCCCTTATTGTGCCTCCCTTTTCGGGTAGCACTTGCTCGGGCTCTCTCGGTTACCAAAACCATAGAACGACAACTTTGTAGAGCAACTGGTTGCACTGAGTTGTACTTTGAGAAGCCCCCAATACCCCTATATATAGGAGGGTCATGGGATAGGGTTCTCTATCCCGGGCAATGCAGGACTAAAAGCAGAAGTAGAAGGGTTCGTGATTTTCTACAAAAACAACCAACTTGCAACCTGAACCGATCATTTCACAACTAAAACGGTCGGTTGGGGACCTGAACCGGCCAGTTGGGACCCATGAGCTGATTGGTTGACTCTTTAACCGGTCAGTTTGTGGTCATGATCAGGTCCCGATCGACATTCCTTCTTTTGTTTCTAATTGGTATCGAATACCAATCCTTGTTCCAATCAAATTGGGAAAGTGAAACGCAAGAAAAATTCTCACCAATCCTACTTTCCCATCTTGCTCGGTTGCACCAGTTGAATCTATCGTTTCAACACTTGAAGCAATCATTTCACCCTGTTCATGAGCCGATCAACTCAACACCTGAGCTGACCGGTTCACCAAGCTCAGTCGATCGATTCATCAAATGAGCCGATTGGTTGGGAGTGCAGATTGTGCAGAATCAGTCAATTGTGATTTCAATCAATCTGATACTCCAATCAATGTGTCCAACACCTTGAACATTATGATATTGAGCTATCAATTAATTGAGTATTTAATTGAACTACTAAACACCTTTTGTAATCAATCTGAACATTGCTTGTAGACAAAACTCCTCTTCCAGGTTGAATACTATGTGTGTGACCCTGCAGGTACATTTCACGTTGGCAGTAAACTTCCATAACACTTATGACTTTACAAGCAAAGAGTGGTGCCTAGTCACACATCAGTGCTACCCAAGTGAAATAGAAAGTTGGAGAACAACTTTCAATCCTACAATCCGTGAATGGTGTTACAGTGAATGTATAATTCCTTTGTTACTGATATCCCGAATGAACTCGAGACATGGAACAGTCATCCTGTCAACATTCATTCACTTTCTTGATCTCAGAGTAGATTGGAAGAGATATGTTATGACATCAGTATCACATATTGATTCACGCATGCATGCATTCCTTTCTCAATCCTACTCATCAAGTGTCCATGGATATCATACTCCCTCGGGAGGGACAAATCCCATATCTATCACTCACCCCTCAAAAGCCCCATGTGTCAAAGCCACCCAATCATCACCTTTATAACAACCCATGTTTCAGGACTGCGTTTGATGATGTCAAAGTGTGCCCAACGCCATGTGTTGAGTGTAGTGATTTCTAGGTCAAAGAATCACACTCACCACCATCACTGTGAGTACGAACTATGACTACCATGTCATGGTTCCATGTGTCAAACTCTCGGTGGGTCTGTTCGGTACACTTATTCTCGAACAAGTACCTCTGTGTTTGGTTTGATATCCCTATATCATGACTAATGAGATTATGTCATCAACCAACACCACAATCTAGTCTTATGTGTCATTGTTGTCTATCTACCTTCCACAATGACATCTGACTAGGGACATAACAAGAATGTACAAACTCATAGCATCTGTATGATCTCATCGTTCAGGTCCTTAACCTAAAAGCATACGTCATTGAGTACTATCATTCTCTAGACATTCAATCTATTCTATCACTATCTCATATGACTGAACCAGAAAGAATTGGAAGCTTGCCTTTGATGTTTATCAAATCAATCTTAATGTATCCCACCAATCATCCCATGATTGGCTCTCAGGGCATACATACCAACAGTTTGTGACCTTGTTGTAAAGAGATAATTTTCCTCCCATCCTGGGAAAGGGACCCCTTTGGTAGGGTTTATATCAGTTTTATTTCTTTCAGGTAACCTAAAGGGGTCGCAATGGATCTTGAGAAGCTAAGTGAAAAGTACATGGTATGAAAATGAACCTCTAGACCCATAACCATCTCTAAGTGCATACGAATGTGTTACCATGGAGGTAACCGGTATGGGGCTTGACCAAGGTGGGCAGGATTTCCATGATCCCTATGAAAGGAGGAAAGTCAACCCATGAATGCAGAGAGAGAGATGATGAAGGCCTGGGTAAGGTTATAAGTTGGGCATGTACTATAAATGGAGAATCCTAAGTCTATCCTAGGTTCAGGTAGGGATAAGACCGATGAAAGTAGGAGTTGCCTAATTCCCCAGTTACACATGACCATAGGGTCGGGAGGTAACAACTATCATTGTCTGAGGGCCATGGGTTAGGAGATTGATCAGCTTCATGAACTCATGGGACCCAAAAGTCAGATGAGTAGGGCACTCTCTTGATGCATGAGGGAAGAGGGATGACCCCAAAAGTGTCGGCACCCTATAGACCTAGAGGAGATGACCAAGGATTGTAAGGTGACCCAAGTAGGTTCGAAACCAGTTTTCCATGGAGGTAACTTGGATATCAAGATGATTGTAATATAGAAGCATATACAACACGTTTCAACTTAGATTTAAAGGTGTACTGGCAAGGTGGGATGTACCCTCTCTACTCTTGGAACAGGAAGAACTATGTATTTGGACTGCAGCCAAATGCTTATTTCCTCTTGTTATGGGAGTGAGAGATAGGATAGTACGCATGCCATACACCAAGGATAAAAGATGATGTGAGTTGGAATGTTGCTATGAGGTATGAGGACAGAGAAGATAACATACCCTGGTAAAGTGAATGATACATGGATGATTGGAAAACGCTAAAGAGAAATAAGACAGTCATCTTATTAGTATGTTTTTAGCATGAGCGATGAGTTATACTAGGTTGAATTCAAAACCAAGAAGTGAGTCTTACAAGGTTGAGTTTGATCACCATGTTGATGAGATCAGAGAGTGTGCTTGATGAATACAAACCTAGAGTTGAGATGAGATGATAAGTGGAATATATAGAGATGTATGTTACCTAATACCTAAGGATGTGAAGTGGTAATGGATGCTCTAATTGAGATGTATCTTCCTAGTTTGGCTAGAAGAGGTTGTTAAACTAAGATGTTTGGTTAGCCAGTCTAGTCCTTGATGCAATAAAAGGGTGGCGGAAGAACCTTAGATGCACTTCTTTGGAAAAGAAGGCGATGAAACCCCGACTAGAGTGGTTTAGGGTTTTGGAGGAATCAATCTTGAGGAATCATGAAATACAAAAAATCATGTTTGAAGATCACCATACACCATGGTTTTACCAAGATAGTTAATGGAAAATAGAACTTTGGATGCTTAAGATAAAGTTGCATGAGGTATATGGCCATGCAAGCCAGGAGGTAAGGGATGAACCCCAGTAACCCAGTGTACGGATATAGAGGACAAAAGAGTCCCTGAGAGGGAATGGGAGTTCATCACTATGGATGTTGTGATAGGTCTCCCCTGGACCAAGGAAGGTCAAGATGCAATATGGGTTATGGTAGGTCACCTTACCTAGATGACATGAGAAAGAAAGAGTTCTGTCAAGGGACATATCTGGTTGAACTACCTATGGGACAGATGGTTCAACTAAAGCATGAAACGAGTCCAAAGGTTCTTGAGTTTGACCTAAAGGTTCTCTTCCAAAAGGTGGAAGTAGGTACATGAAGGACTCGAGGTTAGTATAGTTCAGCACCTATAACAAATGGTTAGTATGATCCAGACTAAAGGGTATGATGAGAGCATATGTGATCGTTCAGAGTGATGGCTAGAGACAGTTCTTGTTCTATGAAAGATGTGAAGATAACCACCATAGCCAATATTGGGATTTAAAGAAGTTTTGTAAGGGAGGTTGTGTCGGTCACCACTTCAGTAAGGTGATGCTGGTGAAAGGACCACGGTGTGTGTAGATGAAGTCGCTTTGATCGTGCAATGGATGAAAGGAGCCTAGAGATGACAAGAGTCGTGAGCGGATGCAAAGTAGTCTGACATGCAGTTTACTGTGGGAAATATGTGACATGAAAAAACCGACCCCTCTGAGCTACAACTAAGGAAGTTGGGTCCCTGATACATGGGTCCATTTGATATGGATTGGTGGAGAAGATTATGGTTGACTTTACTCCTCAGGATAAAGTAATGTGTGATGAGTTCCAGGTGTCCGGTTTAGAGCACTATGTGAGGTACCCCGACCATGTGCTGAGCAATGAACCTAGTGAACCCCAAGGGAGGCTGAAACGGCCTGAGTCACCTGTGTCTTTTATAGACAAAAGGATGAAAAGACTCAGAGAAAATAATATTTGATGATAAAGGTTCTTTGAAAGCTCCATGAGTACGGTAAAGCCACATAGGGGCCAATGATGGACATGGAAAAGTCTTATCCTAAATTGTTTGTTTGTTTGATAGAATTTTGAGGACAAAATTCCTATAAGAGGGGAAGCATGTTACAACCCCAATTTTTGGGTTCATCTGATGAGAAATATAATTTCTCATATTAAAGATAAATGAACAAAGAATGGTATAATTTGTTTTGAATACATGGATTTTGTTAACAATAGCCTTGATGTTTGTGTTGTGGGCTTTATTGGCTATTGGGCCCAAATAACAAGAAAATTCAATTAGTGAATGAATAATTGAATATTCGAGAAAAGAATAAGATGGAAACCTTTAGAAGGAAAATCCATAGAAGGATTTTCCAAAGTTGCATAAAGAGTGCAATAAGAAAAGAAAAAATTAAATAAGTATTTCTTTATTAAGAAAGAAATTGAAAATAATGATAAGATGTGGAAAACTAAGTGAAAGGAGGTATAATTGAGTTATCCTTTTAGGAATTTCGTATCCCAAGGATTCCTAATGATGAAAGGAATACCAACGAGGAAAATAAAAGAGAAATAAAGGGAAATACTCAAAAAGAAAATATTTTGATGAGTAATAAACAAGATAAAGTGAAATAATACGTTTAGATGCATCTAGAAGGATAATAAGTATCCTTGAAAATAAATTTCGAAATAATAGAGTTCTTGGGATCCAAGGAGTCCCAATAAAGAGGAAAGAAAGAGAAAATACTCAAATTGCAAAATAAAAGGATAATGTGATACATTATTAATGAATTTTGTGTTGTTTTTCAAAAGGTGGTATTTTCTATTAAAAGAAAACATGATTTCGTGGCTAATAGATTAAAAGCTAAGAATAAAGACAATAATGAGAGGGATTTTCGAATTCCTAATATCTAAGTAATAGGAAATACCAAAGGAGAGAGAGAGAAGAATTGCTTCTCTTTGAAGGAAAATGATACCTAATAGGAGAGGACTCGTTTCCTCTTAGGTGGGCATCTTAGGGCGAGGACATACCACACTATAAAAGGGGTGGAACCCCTGGTTCGAAGTTAAAAGAGATCCCACGCTTTTCCTCTCTTTCTCTATATGCAAACCCTAGTCGAAAGTAGGGATCTATCCCCGTTGCAATGACATTTTGTCTTGCAGTCTTGATGAGGGCAACAAACCTCCACGACACCCTAGGATGAATCGGACATCCACCCGCGCCCTTGCCTTCGAGCAGCTGGGTCCGTAAGTCTACAAGGTTGCAGCAGATGCAGTAACAGAACACGGGCGGATGTAGCTTGGGAACAGCCGTTTCGGCCATGGTTTGGAAGCGCCTCGCGTGCGCCAGGGAAGGGTGGAGGCAACGACATCCTCCCTGGTGGCCGGCGAGGTCAAGAAAAGGAGGAGGTGTGGCTCCCTCGGCCGCTAGGGCGGCAGTAAGCAGCTGCCCGAGGATGAAGAAGGAAACAGTTGCATTGGATGGTTATGCCGTCTGTGGGCTGAAGAAAAGATTGGCTTAAGTGGGGGCAAGATTGTAATTCCGTTATAAAATCAAAATCGGTGGGTTGCATGCAATGAGGAACACGTGGCGCTTGCTGAGAGGTCCAAACAAATAATTCTTACAAAATTCATAACTAATCATTGGTAATTCTGATTAGGACAAGTAATATATGATTTGATCAGAAGAACACAAGGAATCCAATAAAAATAGTTTTATAGCCTGAATCTGATCATAGTTCGAAATGTAATGTAAATTATCATCTTTAATGAATTAAAGATTAAGAAACCCTATGTTGAAATGAATAAAGTGTTTAATAGGGTTTAATGGATCATTAGAGTTGATGTTAACCTGTTAAATGGAAAAAGGTACATTATGTTCAAAAAGGAAGAACTTTGCACGTGATTAGTCTAATTTAGAGGTTATGTGCTTAAATATGCTTGAAATTTGAAAAGGACATAAAGTTATCATCTTTAATGATTTTATTAAGAAAAAACCCTTAGATTTGATGATAGATGACGTTATTCAAGATGGTATTAACCTGTTGTTAATAAAAGTGAAAATAGGATCTAAAAAGATGATCTTTTTATATAATTGGTTGAATTTAGGGTTTTGTGCATGATTATGCATTAATGAGCTTGAAAACCCTAATATAGATGAATATGTCTTTTAATTGTTTTAATTGTTCAAATCCATGAATAAATAGGGATATGATGATCCTAAGTCAATTTGGGTATAACAGACTATTAAATTGGATAGTTGAAAAATTAAGGTTTATATGAGTAGAAAAGAGTGTTTTAGGGTTTGTTGACCTAAAAGGGATACAGTTTGTGAAATTGATCTAAGAAACCCTAATGAATATTAATGAAACCCTAATGCAGATTAAAAACCCTAGAAAGTGAATCCAAGTCAACAAAGTAGATTCTTGATAAAGTGTGTAATAAATGGAGTGCATATTCTTTTCAGGAATTATGTGATGATTAAATTGCTTGCTTGGATTTCATTCTTGGTTGGGTTTACTTAATGCTTGTGAAATCATCAAATCAGGTATGTGGTTATGCTTATGAATATCGAGTTAGTTTTCCGAAGTTTTCCGAAGTTTTCACCGATGACTTGGAATAAACCATTGGATGAAATATAGTTCATGCAAACTATAATGTGGCTATGACTATCACATAAGATATGTGCCTACTAGCTCAGATCCTGGTCCCCTATGTGGCTTAATGGTTGACCTAGTATATGGTTACCTAGAGGGTAGGGCCATCAGGTCATTGAATGACTTAGTATATGGCTACCTATAGGATAGGACCATCAAGTCATATTGAGTTAGATATTGGGGTACCTTTGGATAGTGCCATGCGACTCTATTACCCTATGTATTGGCTACCTGTAAGGTAGGACCATGGGGGTAAATATCTAATTTTATAGAGGTATCATATAGGTCCACTGCAGGGAAAACACAGATTGAGTAGTATGGATTAAAGTGTAATCTTGGTTGTTAAATGATTAATTGAATGATTATTTTGTTAAGAATAATTGCATGATTAGTGTTTCCCCCACATACCAGCTTCGGCTGACCGACATTTTGTTTGTCGACGTTTTAGGTACAAGTCAAAAGAACAAACTATAAATCGTCATATGGGGAAATACATGAAGTAAAATACAAGGAGGATTAGTTAGAGTAGAATCCTTAAGTGAATAGAAGTTTAGACATCCAAGTTTTCAAAAGAAAAAAAAAAAAGAGGTATGCAAAAGTTTATTTTCTTACATCTTTTCTGTTTAGTCTGTTAAAATTTAATAATTGTTCTTGTTTAATTGCCGAACCTTTGATCCGGGTTATTGGTTAATGGCTTTGTCCTTTCGGTCTCCCTTAATTGGGGGTATCTGGGAGGCGGGGTCGTTACAATTGGTAGATTGGTATCAATGCTTGATAAATGTTAAGGTGCCATAGGGTTACTCATCCAACATCTGTAGATTGGTATCAATGAAAGATATAAAGTTGATAGATCTTAAATATCATGATTGTCACACTCTAATGTAACAAATATTGCCCGTGGCAATTTGATCTATATTGTCGAAGCATGTAAGGTTTGCCATCACCATACTTTGTTTCTTTTTCAACAGTATGTACAACAAAGTTATTGACTCTGATACTCTCAATAAATTGTAAAGAGAAGTGGTTTTTACCCTATGTCAGCTTGAGATGTATTTTCCTCCTTCGTTCTTTGATATCATGGTACATCTTGTTGTCCACTTGATTAGGGAATTGAAAATGTTGGACACAGTTTTCTTGCATTAGATGTATCCCTTTGAACATTACATGAGTGTTTTTAAAGGTGATGTTCGAAACCGTTATTGGTCTGAAGGGAGTATTATTGAGGGTTGTGTGGCGAGAGAGGTTATGGATTTTTGCAATGACTTTTTGAGTGCTAATGATGCTCCTGTTAATGACAAGAATATTGAGGAGCATTTTGGCAAAGGAATTTTGGGATCACGGATGAAAGTAATCAGCCGTGAGAAGTTGGAACAAGGTCACTTGTATATTTTACACAACGTCAATGAAATGAGTGTTTACATCGAGGAACATACCAATTTCATCAAGAGATAATATCCTCAAGCGAATTCAATGTGGCTTGCTAGAGAGCATAACAAGACATTTATTAAGTGGTTTGAAGATAAAGTCTTACATCAACTATCTCAAACACCAGATAATCTTACTGAAACTATCAAATGCCTCACCTTTAAACCAAAATTGAATGTTATGTCTTATGAAGGGTTTGACATAAATGGATTCTCATGTTACACAAAGCATCAAGATGATAAGAATTTCATCCAAAATGGTGGGGTCACCCTTCAAGCGTCTTCATTGTTTTTTGCAAGTGCAAATAATAAGAGTCCACGTGAAGCTAAAATGTCATATTACAATGTCATTGAATACATATGGGAGTTTGACTACGTAGATTTCAGAATTCCACTCTTTAAATGTAATTAGGTTGATAACACCAAAGGATTTATAGTGGATGAATTGGGTTTCAGATTAGTGAACTTTGAAAAGATTGGTGAGAAAGGTGAACCATTCATAGTGGCATCACAGGCGAAACAAGTATTTTATATCGATGATCCTACAAATGATAAATGGTTAGTTATTGTTTATGGTAAAAGACAGTTCATTGAAGATCCTATAGATGAAGAACAATACTATGATAAGTATGATGACTCCAGTCCATTCTCAGTTGGGTTGTCAACACCACCAAATATTGAAGTTAATGATGACATGTATGTGCGTGGAGATCACAATGAAGGATTGTTAATTGATAAAAGATCACAATATTAGAGGCATTCATATTTATATTTTTTTATATGTTTAATTTTTCTGAATGTGAACTTTACAATGTGAACTTTACAATGTGAATGTGAACTTTACAATGTGAATTACTTTACAATGTGAATGTGAACTTTACAATGTGAATTACTTTACAATGTGAACTTTACAATCTGAATGTGAACTTTTAGATGGTTGAGCATTCATATGATGACCGTACTAATGATTACTGTGAGGGTGAGGACATCAATGTGCTGCTTCACAATGTATGTTTTAAAAATATATCCCTAAGGTTATATATATATATATATATATATATATATATATATATATATATATATATATATATATATATATATATATGTATATATATATTCATTTATAGTTATATCCTATAAGTGTGCATTTTTTGTCAAAATTTTAGGTTGGTGATGTACCCCCTGAAGAAATTGGGGCACTTGACGAGCAACAAAAAATTTGAGAAAGTGAGGGGCATCGCATTGATGAACAAGTTACTACAGCAAAGGGGCAATGGACCCAAACTGGCTGTGGATTTTAATCATGCAGGAAATCCAGTTGAAGTGAACAACAACTATTTATTTCATATCTTGGGGTTCTTACTAGCAGCCATTGTAGTCCTAATGTAGAATCCTGGAATAAAGTTCCTAAGGGGAAGAAAGACTTGGTATGGAAGGAACTATGCGTGAGTTATTATTATTTACAATTCTATTTGTGTAAATTACTAATTTTTAGGATACTAGTTAATAGCAATTCTATTTTACAGAGTATATTTGGTCTAGATAAAAAGTTGCATCATAAATGTGTGATGCAACACTGTGGGAGGGTCTTAAGGAAATATAGGACATATCTCACCCGAGATTACATACGCGATGCTAAGAAGAGGTTCTTGATTGATTTCCAATTCTAGACATTGATCACTTTTTAACTAACTCTACACTAATAATTTTTGTTTGTAATCTCTTTAAAAAATAAATTTAGGAAGAAGGCAACTACTGAGCAATGGAACTACCTGGACCCCAAAGACTGGGAAGAGTTTGTTACCCAAAGAAAAACAGATGAATTTAAGGTATTAAGCGCCACTCCCAATTTAATTAATATACATTCTTATGTATTCACCTATTCAAGATTAACCTTTAGTGTTACTAACCAAATCAATGTGCTTACTAATAAGGCTATCAGTGATGCTCAAAGAGCAAGGTGTGCATTGAATGTGCATGACCACACAATGGGTCCAAGAGGTTATGCAGGCTTTCATCAAAGACTACAGGCTGAGTCTACTGCTCAGTCTGCTGCTACTCAGGAGACTGCAGACTCCTCTACTATTAGTCCCACACCTCTGCCTCACCATGCTATGTGGATAGCTGGGAGGCAAAACAAGAATGGAGATGTAACGAAGCCCGCAATTGTTGAGGTGGATGCAAAAATGGTAAAAATGATTATTGTTATGTTTACTTACCAATTTCTATTGATGGCGATTAGCGAGAGTTGCATGAGCAGAGGAAGGAAGGCAAGTTAATCCCTGAGGGCATAAGGGATGAATTGACAGTTACTCTGGGTAACCTAGAGCATGTTGTCTTATATACTAATATTGTATGGTAAATTTACATTAAGTTAATTTGTTATTGTGTATATATGAGTCAATTGTTCTGAAATTATATAGACATGTCAAAAGGAAGACACCCACTACATCTCGGCCTCCACCTCCACCTCCTGAAGTACCAAGTTGGCTTCCAAGGGACATACACACCTCGTTAGGTCCTAATTGTAGGGGTATGGTAGTATGGATAGGCAGACATGATCCAAATTGCCCTAGAAATATTTCTATTCCGGAAGATGTTTCAGTTCAATCATACGATAACAATCTATTTATACAAGATATTTTGGAGTTGTTTCATTATGATTGACTGAATACATCTATGATAGAGTTATGGATATGGTGAGATCTTATTTATACATCCATATACTTTATTTTATATATTGTGATCTGGTTTCATATATATATTAATGCATATGTAATACATGTTTTGCAGACACTTACACATGATATGTACAAATTTTTCATTTTTCTATGTGGGATTTTTGGTTCCATCTTTGATTAGTCTTGTAGATAAAGGCCCTTCATCAGTTGCTTCATACTACAATGCTGCTTTTAAATATTTTGATAAAAAAGAAGACGGTGATAATAGATCCATTCAATGTCGAGTAAGTTTACTTTGCTTATAATTTAGACTTAAGAAAATTATATTTTTATTGTGGATTTTGAGTTATTAATTGTTAACTTTCTTACCTCTAGTGGTAGGCATTAGGAGTTACTAGTTATTGTCCCCAAGACGTTTACTGTCTATTATCTAGATCCTACGGGGAAGGAATTGGATACATTATATGGACACACAATGAAAATGCCATTATTCTCGTGAGAAATATTTCATATTTTTATATCTGTTAACATCTATTATTTTATTACTATTTAATTATGCAATTTAATGTGTTATATTAACATGTAGGGCTTTACATGAGTTAAAAAAGTTGGAGGAAAGGTCCCCAAGAAAAAGAACCAGACCCTAATTTGGGAGAATGTGAAAGTAATTTCCCGATTCCAATGTATATATTATTTATGTGAACTGTGCTTATTTGTATTTTTGAATATTTTGTATGTTTCAATTTATAGTGAGCTATACAAGACAATGGTTGGGCATGTGCATACTATGTGATGCAATTTATGAACCTAATTATCAAACATGCAGCAATGGAAATCGATACCATACATCAGGTATTATTTATAGTCTCATTATATAATATGAAATATATCAATCTTATTATATATTATTAATTATATATATACATCATTCTCTTTGTAGGTGTTTAAAACTGACTTCACTACATGTCAAAAGTTGTTAGATGTACATACTCCCTATACGATGGAAGACTTAAATGATGTAAGAGAATAATGAGAAAAAGCCCAACAAGTAGTGGGAATTTTTAAATATGATTGGGATAGTGATGGAGATAATGACGATGATGAATAAAGAATGCTATTTTTTTATTTACGAGAGAACTGCCCCCGTAGAAGTGTCACATTTGTGACCCCCCCCCCAAGACATCGTAAAATCTCGAGGCATGAGAGGGTGTGGTCCGATCACCCCCTCCAGCGCCTAGTTAGGGTGTAGTGCCTTTTACAGAGCACCCTTTGGCGTGATTCAAACCCATGTCCTTCATCTAGACTTACCGTTACCAAGCCGCAACCAGCCGGGCTACTCTGGTCAGACTTAATAAAAAAATGATATTTCTAAACTTTGTTCTCATAATTATCTTTGTGTGTATGTGAATGAATATTTCTTAATTGGCATATGTGTGAATGTGAAGATGATCAATACATGAATGTTTCTACATGTGTATGAATGTGACAAGAGATGAAATGAATGGAACTGCAAGTTTTTAAATGTGTTTGAAAATGGAGGAAATTTGAAATGGAACTATTGATTTCTATATGTGCGTGATGAAAAATAGTATGAATTAATGTGCTTATACATATGTGTGAATCACATGATCCATATATAATATTGTCCATCTTGTTAATTTTGCAGGTTTGTGGCATATTGTTGGCTTATATCAATGGATGCTATAAACCTATAGTTCAGAACTGAGCTGCAGGTTCTGCATCCTACTGACCAGCCATAAAGCAGGCTTTCTAACTGATAAGAAAAAAAAAATCAGAATATAGGCCTCAGTTATTTGTATAAACTGACAACAAAGATTTACAGCGTCGGTTATTAGTGAAAAACTGACGTCTATATAGTGTCAGTTATATATAAAAACCGACATCAATGGTCCCCCTGCTGGCACGTTTTATTGGTGGCGGGAAGGGTTATGACATCAATATTTGTGAAACGCTGACGGCTTTGGCCTAGATATAGTGTCGATTTTGTTAAATAATTGACGCTTATAGAGCACTTACTGGCATGTTTTTGGTGGAGGGAAGGGTTGAAGTCGGTGTTAAAACTGATGCAGAAGGTTTCGACTTTTAGCGGCGCCCACTTAGGTGTCACTTTGAAACTAACACCAAAGTCCATAAATAAACAACACTAAAGGTCAATTATGTACTAGTGTTTGTGATCTGTGTATACTTATATTCCATTCATAAGAGATAAAAGGAGACCACCATACATCCAAGGACTTACCTATTCAAGATAAGAGTCTTCCACCTACACAAGGACTCACCCACTTGATCAAGATGTCTTCATCCTTCAACAAGGACTTACCCACACTTGCATCAAGTCTTTGGCCTTGAAGGAATTTTCCCACTCTTCTTGAATCTTGGCCTTGCCCTTCTCCTTCACATGGAGAAGATCCTCACCTCTTCTTCAACCTTGAAGAAGAACAGTAACAACTTCACCTCCACTCAGAGTATCTTGCGTCACCATTTCTTCATCGAGAAAAGGGGTAGGGAAGATGGAATGGATTGAGAGCTTTACAAGAACAAGGAAGTATCTCTCTTACAACTGGCCTAACTCACTCATAATCACAAAATGCATTATAAATGAGAGAGATAAAGGGGCTCAAGGAGTTGCAACACACTCAACTATAGTAAGGACTTAGAATAGTATGAATGAGAAAACTTGGAATGAACTTCAAGGGTTGCTATTTATATTTCAGGGTGTTCCCTTGAGGGTGGTATCACTTAAGGGTGAAATATAGCCATTTTACAAGAGGATCTATTCTCACTCAAAACAACTCACCAACAGTTATAATCACCTTTTTTGTATTTTCATACAGTATATTCGGTCGAGTTTCAATAAAGATAACTCAAACGATCCACTAAGTGACAAAGCAAAATTTCAAACTATCAGTCGAGTTTGTTCTGGGAAACTCAAATAATGAGTCAAAATTAGTTTTTCTTAGTCGATCAATCGGTCGAGTTCTGTAAGTATGCAACTCGACCGACAAACAGCCTGTGACAAATTCTTTAGTTTGACTTTTCAGTGATCAAACATTGAATTAAGTATCCTTGGTTTTTTCTCATCTTAACTACAAGTCATATCATCAATACAAGTGATTACAAAAATAATCTAAGGTCATTTGGGTTGATTTCCCTAATTGTACACTTGCATTGCTTTTCACTTAAACTTGGGTAAGATAGGGCTTGTGTAATTTGATCCTTTTCATGTACCTAAAGCCTGAAATCAATCTTGAACAAACATATTAGATACATAGGAGAAATGGTTAAGTCATTATCAAAATATGGTCAATGTAGAACTCTCAAGTCAACATTCTCCTCCATTTTGACAATGATAAACTATTCCTCAATAATATTAAAAAGGATATGTAAAGTTATACCTTTGACTTGTGAATTGCAAGGGGATTCATTATTTGAACAAAGTGAATTGCTCCCCCGCAATATATGCTTACTCTTACCTGCATAGTTAGTCTATCTACACAAAGTAACATGACATATATACTATATGGTCCTTTATCAAGTCACATGATAAAGCATATAATGAAGAAAAGGATCACATAGGCAATAAAAGCAAGATGGTTGGGCGTCAACACATTGAAATTATCTCCCCCTTTAGGCATTATCAAAAAGGAAGTGTTACGGCCCATCTCCCGATAACCCCCAATTAAGGGAGACCAAAAGGTCAGAGCCGTTAAAAAATAACCCAGATCAAAGGTTCGACAAATAATCAATAACAATTAATAAACTTTACCAACTAAACTGAAAATTGGTATAAAATAAAACTTTGCTTTCCTTTTAAAAACTGGGATTTCTAAACTTCTATCCATGAATATACCAATCTAACTAATCCTCCTACGCATGTTAATTCTCATTTAATTCCGCCTATGCCACTTTACTGTTTGTTCTTTTCATTTGTACCTAAAATGCCGACAAACAAAACGTCGATCAGCAAGAAACTGGTTTGTGGGGGAAACAATAATCATGATAATATAATAACAATGTAATCATGCAATTAATAATTTAACAACCAAGATTACATTTTAACCCATACTACTCAATCCTTACCTATCCCCTAACTCTTTGCTATCCCTACAATGAACTTGTATGCTACCTCTCTTTTAGGTAGACTCTTACCCCCATGGTCCTACCTTACAGTTAGCCAATACATAGAGTAATAGAGTCGCATGGCACTACCCGAAGGTAGCCCAATATTGAACTCAACGTGACTTGATGGACCTACCCTATTGGTAGGCATATACTAAGTCACCCAATGACCTGATGCACCTACCCCATAGGTAGCCATGTAGTAGGTCAACTATTAAGCCACAGAGGGGACCAGGATCTGAGCTAGTAGGCACATATCTTATTTGATAGTCATATCCACATTATAATTTTCATGAATTAGAATCATCCAACAATTAATTCATGACATCGATGAAAAACTTCGGTAAACCTTGAAAAACTGATTCGAGATATTCATAAGCGTAACCACATACCTGTATTGCAGATTCAGATACAGAATTAATTTGTAGAGAGATAAAATCCAATAAATCAAGCAAATTGCACAGAAACCCTAAAATAAAAGTACAAGTTTACTTTTATTAATATTTATCCAATTTCATCATATCCCTTAGGGTTTCTATTCCAATTTTAGGGTTTCCTTGGAAATTAGGGTTTTGCCTCCATTATAAATATTATGATCTCTAATTTATCAAAACTACATAAAACCCTCAATTCCTTTCATTTTAATATTCCCAATAGTATTAGGATCATTATTTGGCAATTTACTTTCTTAATACGAAACATCAAGGTTTTCTCTTCCTTTATCCCCAAATTAGCGTTTCAATAAATATTATCCTTTATTACAACTATAAATTAGGCAACCTTGCATTCAAAACGGATAAAAAATCACCTTTATCATTAACAGGGTTAATCTTATCAATTTGACCAATTAATTCACAAAAATACACCCTTTATCTTCAATTAGGGTTTCTCATCAACTTTTAATACATTTTACTAGCAAATTAAAGTACTTTTATAAAACGGAGCAGAATCAGGTTTTCAAAGTATTTTTATTGGATTCCTTGTATTTTTATACACAACTTTCTACATAAAGTTTTTCCATTAGAGGTTTCTAGTTATTTCTATCAATTTTGCAAAGAAAAGCTATTTACAGAATTATTTTATTAGAGGGAACAATTACCGAAATTCTTTGATCGTTCGATCGATGCGCCAATGGTCTACACATCGATCTGACGCTCCACTTCAGTTGCTCCCACTACCTTGGATGTGCACGCGCCCCCAATCTTGATCGGTTGGATCTTCATAGGTTCACGATGTTTGCAGGTTTGGCGATCTGCACCGATCGCCTCCACTCACGCGTCTAACACAGCGTGTCACCTCAGGATCGTTGGATCCCATGAGCCCCCACCATGGTCCTTGATCGCATAGTGTTTATGCGTCGTGTCCCACCTAACTCTTACTTGAGCAATGCGGCGGCGCTGCGGTGGAGGCTTCACCGGAGCAAGGTCAATAGGACAGAGGAGGGGGAGATAAGACTGCAGAACTAGCCGATCAGGATCGCAATGAAGCGAGGAATCAAGGGGTGCCCTATTTATAGCCATGGGAGGTGCCTATGAGAATTCCCAATCCTAGACACAACCTGTGTTCCAGCCCAATTGGGCATTTTGCGAGGTCGGGTCAAAACCCTAACAAACCAGGGTCGAGATGCTTCCTCCGTTCCTCCCGAAATGGATGGGAAACTTTCCCAGCACGCACCTACATCAGAGTGGTCGAAATAAAATGGGAAAAAATCCCATGTCATAGCCAAAGTACTTGTCCCTTTGGTACTTGGACGATAAGCAGCACCCGTTGGATCTAAATCCAAGGGTCTCCATGCCACATGCTTGACCCAAAAGGAAACAAAATCCTATTAATACGAATTATATTCCTATTTCAATGATAACTTGGAAAATTCATAACTCCCAATTCTTAACTCCTTTTCACATCAAAATTTGAGGAAACCATTTTTATATTTTTATCTTCCATCCTACAAAAATTGGAATTATTATCTCAAGTGGACGATCTCTTTTCTTAGATTGCAAGTTATCATTTAATTACTCTTCTTTTCCATATCGTTTCTATTTCTTTTACCATCAACATATGATTCTGAGTTCCTTGAATCCCAAGGAACCCCAAAAACTCAGAATCCTATTTTTAGAATTTATTCCTTTGTTTTTATTTATTTATTATCTTATGTATTCCTTTGAATTCCTTTTCATTTCTTTTTTCCTTTTTCCTTCAATCGGGCTCAATGGCCAATAAGGCCCATTAAGAAAACATACAAGTCTATCATAACAAAATTCATTCAAATCAACTATGGATTTCATTTATCTTTTTAAAAAGAGATTTACAAATCTCATTACATGCTTTAGAAAAGTGAGGTGATAACATCCTCCCCTCCTTATAGGAATTTTGCCCTCAAAATTCAACAATCAAATAAACAATTCAGGATAAGACCTTTCCATGTCCATCATTGGACCCTATGTGGCTTTACCGTACTCATGGCGCTTCCAAAGAACCTTTAGCATCACATTTTTTACTGAGTTCTTTCACCCTGGCATCTATAAACTGCACAGGTGACTCAGGTCATTTTAGCCTCCCTTGGCTCACTAGGTTCATTGCTCAGCACATGGTCGGGGTACCTCACATAGTGCTCTAAATTGGACACATAGATTTCATCACACGTTTCTCTATCTTGAGGGGCAAGATCAAGCTTAACCTTCTCCACCAAACCATGTCAAAAAAACTCATGCATCTGGGACTCAACTCTCTTAGCTATAACTTAGAGAGATCAGATTTTTCATGTCGCATAATCTCCCACAGTGAACTGCATGTCAGTCTACTTAGCATCTGCTCATGACTCTTATCATCTCTATGCTCCTTTCAGCCATTGCACGATCAATGTGACTTCATCTACATGCATTGTGGTCCTTTTCTAACCATCATGTGGTCCTTTCACCAACATCACCTTACTGAAGTGGTGACTGACACAACCTCCCTTACAGAGCTTCTTTAAATCCTGATACTGGCTACGGTGGTCATCACATCTTTCCTAGGACAAGAACTATCCCTAGCCATCACCCTGAATGAGAACATATGATCTCATCAGACCTTTTAGTCTGGATCATACTAACCAGTAGTTCAACCAAATCTGTCCCATGACAGAACTCTTTCTTTCTTATATCATCTAGGTAAAGCGATCTACCATAACCCACATTGCATCTTGACCTTCCTTGGTCTAGGGGAGACTTATCACCACATCCATAGTGATGAACTCCCATTCCTACTCGCAAACTCGATATCCTCTATATCAATGCACTGGGTTACTGATGTTCATCCTTCACCTTCTTTCATGCATGGTAACATGCCACATGCATCCTCCTCTCCAACATCCATAGTACTGCTACCACCCATTATCTAAGTAGTACTATGGTGTATGGTGATCTTAAAATCACGATTTCTTGTATGGCATCATTCCTCAAGATCGATTCCTCGAAACCCTAAACCGCTCTCATTAGGGTTTCATTACCTTTCTATCCAAATAAAAGCATTTGAGATTTTACAGCCATCCTTTCATTGCATCAAGGACTAGACTAACTAACTAACAACCATTAACTTATTCAACATATTTTGTAACTTCTGAGTGTTAGCCAAACATATCTTCTTTTCCAAACTTAGGATTAGTCTAACAACCTCTTCTAGACAAACTAGGTAGATATATCTCAACCAGAGCATCCATTACCACTTCACATCCTTAGGTATTAGGTAACATTGAAGACATACACTTCCATGTATTTCACTTATCAATTAAACTCGAACTCTAAGTCTATCTTTATTGAGAACACTCTGAGCTCATTCTTCTTAGTGATCAAACTCAACCTTGTATGACTCATATCTCATGATGAAACTTCCTCATAAGGTGACCACCTCATTCCAATCAGTGGTTGCAAACCATCTGTGTATCATTCACTTTACCAGGGTATGTTATCTTTTCTGTCCCCATATCTCATGGCAACTTTCCAACCTACGTCATCTTTATCCTTGGTGTATGGCTTGCGTACTTTCCTATCTCTCACCCCCATAACAAGAGGAAATAAGCATTTGAAAGCCATCCAAATACAAAGTTCTACCTATTCCACGAGTAGAGATGGTACATCCCACATTGCCAGTATACCTTCAAATCTAAGTTGAAACGTGGAACTAATGTCTCTAAATCAAAATCATCTCGATATCAAAGTTACCTCCATGGAAAACTAGTCTTGAACCTACTTGGGTCCACACACATCCCTTGGTCATCTCCTCTAGGTCTATAGGGTGCCGGCACATTTAGGGTCATCCCTTTTCCCCTTATGCATCCAGAGAGTGTCCTACTCATTTTCCCTTTGGGTCCCATGAGTTCACGAAGGTGATCAATCTCCTAACCCATGGCCCTCAGACAATGATAGTTGTTACCTCCTGACCCTATGGTCATGAGCAACTAGGGAATTTAGGCAACTCCTACTTCCATCGGTCTTATCCCTACCTGACCCTAGGATAGACTGAGGATTCTCTTATGTACATGTTCAACTTAGAACTTTACCCAAGCCTTCATCATCTCTCTCTCTGCATTCATGGGCTGACTTTCATCCTTTCATAGGGGTCATGGCAACCTTCCTAGCTTGCTCAAGCCCCATATTGGTTACCTCCATGGTAACACATCCATATGCACTTAGAGATGGTTATGTATGGTTCTACAGGTTCATTCTCATACCACGTGCTTTTCACTTAGCTTCTCAAGATCCTATGAGACCTTTTTAGGTTACCTTAAACCAATAAAACTAATATACACCCTACCAAAGGGTCCCTCTCCCAGGATGGGAGGAAAACTATCTCTTGACAACAAGGTCACAAATGCCCTTAGGTCTAGGGTTTACATCCATATGCTTAATGCTAGTAAGATATTAAGGCACAAGTAGACCACTAAACCAGGGTAGGTCATCTGGGTTCTCATTCCTCATCATTAGATCAAGATCATACCTTCTTTTATCATAAACTTAGCTGTAAGGGGTTCATCATACCTCCGACTTAAGGAGTTTCCCCTTTTTCCTCTATACGTGAGGAGTATCATGCTCGAAACTATAGAAACTTAATTCTCCTCATGAGCATTAGGTACACCACTTCCCCTCCTAGGCCTAGGAACCATAGGTGCATGTTCTTGATGTCCAGCTGTCTGCGCAACCTCTTAACCACAAACCAAACATGTAACGGGTATGACATACACTTCCTGTCATCCCTTTTCCTTGATCGACACTTTAAAGTTGAGTATTCCTCAAGGACAAATAACAAGGTATAAGTCCTCATAACCTATTACTAAACCTCTCTAGGGTATACATAACTTCTTCTTCCTTTCTCAGAAGGTAAACACTTATACCATATGCTCATAGGTGCCAGAAGCCTCATCCTCTCTCTAGGGTTTGGTTCTTCTAAAGGCAACTAAAATATCATCAGCCTCTAGGAATCGAGCATGAGGCAACCCCTATCATCCACTTAGGTCACATCATCCTCAACTCCCCACTATTCCTCAAATCTCGGAGTCTAGGCTTCCAACCTTCTTGTATGGGTCCTGCTCTCTCTCTCTCTAGAGCCAACCCTACAACCAACCTTACTACGAGAGGCTCTCTCCAAGAGGGATAAAGCTCACAAGCATACCCCTACATGATGAAGCCTATGATCAACTTATGTTCACTCAAGGTTATCCATAGCCCCTTAGTCACATAAGCTATCCATCAAACTCTCCCGACTAGGGTTTCAACCTATTGCTCGCACTTCTGATACATTCTGGGTGCCTATTATGCCCATATAAACTCATGGGGTTTCTTCTATAACCTCATCAATGAATGATCTATCCTTCACTCAAACATGCACGACCCTTCCCAGGGTTGGGTCGCCCGAGATGCTAGGTCATCCAACCTCTCATGGCTCAAACATCATCCTAGGTATGTCCATCCAAACACCTGGTTTACCATGACATCTAACTCATTATGTTGTCTCTCTCTTTAACCTTCACTTGGGGTTAGGGTTAACATCATCCTCAGAGGATGTACCAGGTCTCTACTTGCAATGGAGATTTCTATCTCCAAGACTAACTCTCCTTATTTATCCTCCTGACAAGAAGGGCTAGCCTCAGGTTTCTCCTGAGGGAATGACAACTTATGTCATATGACCTAAGCATGTATCTATCCTTTAGTTTGCGCTTAATATATTAAGATTATATCCATGACATCTTATTTACATGATTTCCTTTAATTTGATGGAGGGTTCCTTAAACCTTATTAACCTTACCCATACCTCAAGAGGGTGAGGAGAAGAGAGAAAACCCTAATCCTTAAGGTCCTTAACAAAATTTTGATGAGAAGGGATGAATAAGATGAGAAACTCCTAAATGTATCTTACTTCGATTCATACCCTAAGACTTTGGCCAGGAAGTCACACGGATCCGAGAGTCCTCGTATTCCGTCTAGCGGTGCGGAGGAAAATATTGCCAGCCCCCTGTCGTGATCCTTTTCTAGACACCTCCGTCTTTCGGATAATCCTCTAATAACTCCCTTGGATTCTACCAAATTTGTAAAATTTAATAATTATTAAATATTAAGTGAGGAACCTATGCTCTGATACTAATTGTTACAACCCCGCCTCCCGGTAACTCCCAATTAAGTGAGACCAAAAGGTTAGAGCCGTTATCCAATAACCCGGATCAAAGGTTCGACAAATAATCAATAACAATTAATAAACTTTACCAACTAAACTGAAAACTGGTATAAAATAAAACTTTTGTTACCTTTTAAAAACTGGGATTTCTAAACTTCTATCCATGAAGATACCAATCTAAATAATCCTCCTGTGCACTTTAATTCTCATTGAATTCCGCATATGTCACTTTACAATTTGTTCTTTTCATTTGTACTTAAAACGCCGACAAACAAAACGTCGGTCAACAAGAAGTTGGTATGTGGGGGAAACAATAATTATGCAAATATAATAACAATGTAATCATGCAATTAATCATTTAGCAACCAAGATTACGTTTTAAGCCATACTACTCAATCCTTACATATCCCCTAACTCTGTGTTATCCCTGCAGTGGACTTGTATGCTACCTCTCTTTTAGGTAGATTCTTACCCCCATGGTCCTACCTTACAGGTAGCCAATGCATAGGGTAATAGAGTCACATGGCACTACCCGAAGGTAGCCTAATATCTAACTCAACATGACATGATGGACCTACCCCATTGGTAGCCATGTACCAAGTCACCCAATGACCAGATGGACCTACCCCATAGGTAGCCATGTACTAGGCCAACTATTAAGCCACAGAGGAGACCAATATCTGAGCTAGTAGGCACATATCTTATATGATAGTCATATCCACATTATAGTTTGCATGAATTAAAATCATCCAACAATTAATTCACGACGTCGATGAAAAACTTCGGTAAACCTCGAAAAACTAATTCGAGATATTCATAAGCGTAACCACATACCTATATTGCAGATTCAGATACATAATTAATTTGTAGAGAGAGAAAATCCAATCAATCAAGCAAATTGCACAGAAACCCTAAAATAAAAGTACAAGTTTACTTTTACTAATATTTATCAAATTTCATCATATCCCTTAGGGGCCGTTTGGATGCTGTAATTCACAGCGGTATTGTAGTTGGTTCCCGTATTCTAACTACTGTGATCGGAAGTATGTCGTTCGGATAATCACGTTTGTAGTTGTCAAATTTCGTTAGTTTGCAGCCTGGTAGTTCGCTGCATATTGCGTGATCATTTTAAAGACCGCCAAAATCGGCGGCTTTTAGAATACCACAGGCGTGAGTTCGACGTCTCACTCCCCTGATACCCACTTTCTCAGCCGCAACGCGTCCTCATCCTTTCTCCCTCCATCCTCGACCTTCCAGCTTCTCATTTCCTGTGGGCTTCGGCTTCTGGATCTGGCGAGTATGGTCTCACGCCCCCTTTGCTGGTGAAAAAGCAGGCGCCGCTTCTGCTGAAAGGACGGGATCTTTTTTGGATCGACCAAATGATTATATGCAGACTTCAGCAAACTTTAATTGCAGCAGTTCAACTCCCGGAACTGGTGATTACTGCTGCGTTTTCGAAGCAGTAACCCAAACGGCTCCTTAGGGTTTCTATTCTAATTTTAGGGTTTCCTTGGAAATTAGGGTTTTTCCTCCATTATTAATATTATGATCTCTAATTTATCAAATCCATAACCCCTCCAGTAGGTGGGGCCCACATGGGCATGTGGTATTTCAGTCTTGAGCTATGCGGTCCATGCAGGTAGGAAAGGGTTGTCCATGGTTGACATAGCTACCCCTGTGCTGGTATTCCGTGATTGGGAGTTAGGTGTCCATGGACCATTGTAGGTCTGCACAGAAATGGGGTCAGATTATAAGGCCTTATAATTGAGCCTTCACAAGGACGTCAAGAGTCTAAGTGGGGGATATTGTAACATCCCAGGATTTGAGGCCTTGTATAAGTTGATCTTAAAAGGAATGATTGGACTACCCATATCACCAAGTTGTACTTCCTTTTCTAGGAGCTCATCACTAAATAACTCCATAGTTAAGCATGCTCAACTTGGAGTAGTATTGGGATGGGTGACCAGTTGGGAAGTTAACCCCGACTTGCGCGTGAGTGAGGACAAAGTGCACAGTTGAGGCTAGTGGTGGTCTGTGGGGCCATTCGTCATTCCTAAAACTCTACTAGAGCCCTGGGAAGTGGGCCCAGGCGTTACACGAAGGGGGTAGAAGAGCAAAAAAATGGGTCTTCTCCATGAACAACCAAAACATCCACATTATGCAACCTCAAAGCATACACCAAACAGAGACGAAAGAAACAAACAATCTAAGTAAAAATCAAAATATGGAAACATGGAACCATATCATGAGATATAGTAAATAAAAGAGTAAGTGTATAGAGGATTAAGATTACAACATAGAGAGCATGTCCTCAGAAACAATACAAGCCAAAATGATGAAAACATGAGATAAAACAGTACATCTTAGAAAATTTACCACATCGTCAACGTCGTCATCAGAAACTTCTTGTTTTTGTCATAATCTTTGTATAAAGGTGTAGTAGAGACATCAACATCACCTCATCACCAGAGGCAACAATAAAGCCATCAGAGCCGTCATCATCCTCATCATCTCAAAAGCCTCTTCATCAGTAGAAGCAACCTTCTCATCAGCCTGGTCTGGCATCTCCTCCACGGTCAGACCAACGGGCTTTCTGCTCAACCTAAGACATGCCAAGAGCATGAAGCCCATTGGCCTGTGGACAGGAAGGAAAAAAAGTACCAAGATTGGAAAGTAGGGTGGCCAAGGGGGCAGTAGGAAGAGGCAGCACTCTAGGGGTAGATCCACCAACAATAGAGTGTGTAGCAACATAAGAAGTAGGTGGAGGGGCTGGGTAAAAGTGATCATATGCATAGGATGCATAGTCACCTCCTTGGTAGGGCTGATAGGTAGGATAAGGATGTGCACAGGAAAGGTTCATGTTTGACATGATGGAACAAAGGTCCTGATGCTTGTGCTCCAGAACCTAAAGGTTATACACCTATTGATGCATCATTTATCCCATAAAGGTTTCATTGGATACATGGAATCAGGCGCAGGTAGATCGGGTGGCTGAGGTGGTGGAGGAGCACAAGTAGAGGTATAGGTCTCCAGGTGTGGTAGAGGATGGGATAGGCACAAACTTGTAAAGTGTAGTCTCATTGATGCAAACTCCTTTCTGGGTAGGTTTGTAATGAAGGTCATGAAAAGAGATTTACTAGTGGCAGGTTGAAAAAGACCATAGATCAGGGTTGGGTAAGGAGTGTGGGTGCCACGAGTGCTCTTTCCTGAGTCAAAGCAGGTCATATGGTCAAGAACATATCTTTCCCACTTCACTCCTTTGTTCTTCAAGAGACAAAACATAATTATTGTAGTGCTTTTTGCAATATTTATCTAATTTTTCTTGGGATGAATATTGCAGGTAACAACTAAGGCAAGTATGCAGTTTTTGAGGTCTAAGGCGGAGGAGGGAAGGGTACACTTCTTTCTATATAGGAACTGAGGCTTCTTCAAGAATTTATGAATATTAGGGAGAATAAGATCATATTGCTTGTAAAAGGCCTTAGGCTCGAGTAGGTCAAAATACTCATGGTAGTCCTTCCTCTAAATGTTAATCACTTCAGTACCCAAAAAGAAGATGTTCAGGGTATCCATAGAGACTTGGAATTTCTTCCTGGAAATCATGGAAATGAGGACTACTAGAGTATTAGGTGGTGGTACGAGTGTGTCATAATTCCATTGCAAGTTAGCATAGAATTCATCAACAGCTTTGTGCTAGTTATGGAATTATTATAGCACAAGTGTTTGACATACAAGGCGAAGAGATGGTGATTGTATAACAACTCAGACACTTGATCAATGACCCTTTATCTATGAGGGGATGGCTCAAAAAGGGTACGAAATGGAAAAGGATTCCTAGGAAGGAGCTCGTTATATCAATTTGGGGCCTCATTTTACACAAAGAAGGTTTCATCAAAGGGTATGAGATGCGAGTTGGAAGACGATGATGGTGCTCCAACTAGGGCTGCCCCCTTTCTCCTGTTAGACGCCATGAAGATGTAATGGGAGTATGGAGAGAGAAAAAGTAAGAGAAACATCACCAAAACCCGTCCACAGACCTAGTGTTGATAGGAAAGAGGTCAAGGATGGTCAATCTAGGTTGAACTAGGGCTAGAGAGAGGATGGTCGGGGCTAGAGTTGAGAGCTTGAGGGAGCTAGAGGTTTGATCGGTCAATTTTTCTCTACTTGAGAGGGAGAATACTTGATCGAACCTATGTTTGCTCCAGCTCGGCCATCAGTCGAGTTCTCTGACTTAAAAATCAATCGAATGGCTCTTTAAAAAAGCTCTCAGCCTCCGATCAGTCAAGTTGGCAACTCGACTGATGGTCCAATTGAACCAACATTAGAAATTCTAATTTCTAGCCATTAGAGCACTAATTAAATTTATTTTTCAAGTCCATTTTGCATTTTAAACATACATAGAAATATATCTCTCATCATTGGGTGTTATTTTGTGATAAAACAAGTGTTTTTGAAAATTACCCAAAAACAAGACAGAAATAAAACAAGGCAAAAAGAACATGAAAATTGACTTTTAACATATTAGCAAGCAATGGTGATCAAAAGATAGGCAAAGCATATAGGATAGATGACAACTATCTAGAAGTCATATCATATTCATTGAAAGCAGTTATGAGCAGTTTAGATAGAATAAAGTTAAATTTCTCTCTAGCTAGTGGTTTAGTGAAAACGTCAGTCAACTGATTTTTTGTGTCCACATGTGTGATATAGATATCCTCTTTGGCAATGTGATCAAAAAGAAAATGATGATGAACCTATATATGCTTATCTCTACTATGCAAGATAGGATTATATGACAAGTTAATTGCACTAGTGTTATCACAATATATAGGAGAAACATCAAAATGAATGTTAAAGTCTTGGAGCATTTGCTTCATCCATAGGACCTGGGCACAACAACTCCTAGATACAATGTATTCAGTCTCACCAGTTGATAATGCCAATGTGCTCTATTTCTTGGAAAACCAAGACACCAAGCATGGTCCTAGGAGAAAACAAGTGCCACTTGTGCACATTCTATCAATCAAGAATCCTACATAATCTGCATCACTATAAGCTGTAAGAGTAAAGTCCCTTGACTTGGGATACCATAGACCAAAATTTGGAGTTTTGGATAAGTACGTTAAAATCCTTTTAACAATTGTAATATGTGATTTCTTTGGATTTGATTGAAAGCAGAAACATAAGCCAACACTAAAAAGTATATCAGGTTTAGAGGCAGTTAAGTAAAATAAATTTTGATCATACCTCTATAGATCTTCTCATCTACCTTCGCACCTTCTTCATCTTTGTCAAGTTTGGCAGTGTTTGACATGGGTGTTTCCATCGGCTTGGTGTTCTCCATCCCAAAGTGCATGAGTAGCTCACTTGTGTACTTATCTTGGTTGATGAAGTTGCCATCTTTTGTTTGCTTGATTTGAAAGTCAAGGATGAATGTGAGCTCACCCATCATAGTCATCTCAAATTCACTCTGCATAAGATCACTAAATTCTTTGCAAAGATCAAGGTTAGTTCCGCAAAAAATGATATCGTTAACATCTATTTGATTGATAAGAAAAATTTTATAAGTTTGTTTTAGAAATAAGGAAGAATCTACTTTGCCCATGAAATACCCATGATCTAACAAAAAGATCTTTAATTTCTCATACCAAGCTCGAGGTGCTTGTTTGAGTCCATTGAGAGATTTTTGTAACAAAGAGACATGGTTAGGTAAACTATCATGTTCAAAGCCCAGGGGTTGTGCAACATACACTTCCTCCTCATTTGTACCATTCAAAAACACACTATTAACATATGTTTGATAAATAAGAAAGTTTTTATAACTAGAAAAAGCAAGCACCGTATGAATAGACTCAAGTCTATCTACAGGTGCATGTGTTTCATCAAAATCTATACTTTCTTGTTGATTGTAGCCTTGAGCCACTAACCTTGATTTGTTCCTTACCATTTTGCCATTTTCATCTAGCTTGTTGCAGTAGACCCACTTGATGCCAATGTTTTTTCTATCACTTGGTCTTGGCACTAGGGTCCATACTTTGTTCTTTTCAAATTGCTCCAATTCTTCTTGCATAGATAGGATCCATTCATCATCCCCAAGAGCTTCCTTGATGTTCTTTGGCTCGAGCTGTGAGATGAAGGCATTTTTGGCTTGTTCTTTGTTGAATGCAGCCCGCGTCTTCACTCTTTTAAATGGATCACCTAAAATCAACTATTTTGGATGATTCTTTACAAATTAGGGAGTTGGATCCTTCTTCTCTTCATCTTTCTCTTCTTCTTGACTGACCACCTCTTTTCCCTTTTAGGTGATTTTGAGTTCTTTTAGAATAGGAATTACCTCACCTGCAACATCATCATTTGGACAAATATCTTTGGGAATAGAGGGTTTAGTCTCAATAAACTTAACGTTTATAGATTCTTATACTTTAGCAAGATCCGTATTAAACACTCTATAAGCCTCACTAGTAGTGCTATAGCCAAGAAAGAAAGTCTTGTAACATTTTAGATCAAACTTGTCGAGAGAATCTTTTGTATTCACAAAAAAACAAGGACATCTGAAAACACGATAGTACTCGATGGAAGGCTTCCTACCACACCATAGCCGATAAGGGGTTTCCTATAAAGAAGGATTTGTAGAAACCTAGTTTTGCATAAAACATGAGGTATTGACGGCTTTGGCCCAAAAATTCTTTGGAGTGTCATACTCTAAAAGCATGATCCAAGCCATCTCATGTAGTGACCTATTCTTCTAGTCTACAACCCCATTTTGTTGAGGTGTTCAAGGTGAAGAGAAGTTATGTGCATAACCAGATTCTTGACAAAAATGTTCAAAAAGATCATTTTCAAATTCTCCCCCATGATCACTACAGATGGAAATGATCTGGCAAGAGGCTTCCTTCTCAACTCATTTACAAACACTTGAGAAAACATCAAGAGTATCACTCTAGGAAATGAGAAATAAGGTCCAAGAATATCTAGAGAAATCATAGAAAATAACAAGGCAATACTTACAACCACAAAGCAATTGAGTTCTCATTGGTCCAAGGAGAACAATGTGAAGAAGTTCAAGAGCTCTCTTGGTCCTAAGGACTCCATTAGATTCGAAGGAGGACTTGGTTTTCTTTCCTTGGGTACAAGGTTCACATTCCGCATCCTTTTCAAAATCTAATTTGGGAAGTCCCTTGAACAAGTCCATTTTACTCAACTTCTTCAACTAATGCATATTTACATGACCAAGATGACGATGTCAAAGAGACATATCATTCTAATCGACTCCTAGGAATCTACCAACAATAGGTTTAATAGATTCAATAACAATTACATAAATATTACCACTTCTAGTTCCCTTATATATGACTTGATAGGTGAGGGAATCTAGAATCAAGCATTCAAAATAAGTAAATAGCACACGGTAACCATTATGAATGTAGGTCATCCACAAAAAGAACATTCTTGATACACAACGATTCACCTACACCACCCTCACCTTTGACCTTACCTTTCTTGTTGTCCCCAAAGGTAACCAAACCTCCTTTCTTTTTGGTGAAATTGTTGAAATGGCTTATATCACTTGTCATATGCTTAGTGCAGCCACTATCAACAATCCATATATCTTTTTCCTCACCAATTTATTCACTAGTAGAGGCCATTAGTGCAAGGTGGCACTCTCCATCTTCTCCGGAGATAGATCCACTTGAGGATGATTCCTCCCAAGCTACATGAGTTGCATTCTTGTGTCTTTTCTCCTTCTTTTCCTTCCTCTTGTACTTGATCTCCTTCTTGTACTCTTCCTCCTTCTTGGAGTTTCCCTTGTGGTGTGACTTTCTTGAGTTGGGACATTCACGTTTGTAGTGTCCCTTTTGTCCACAATTATAGCATCTAGGACTAGAAGAGGAGGATTGCTTTCCCTTGAAGTTCTTGCCCTTGGCGTATTTGGCTTCATGCTCACTAGGGCCATCATATTCACTTGAGGAGGAGGGAGATGTCCGGCAAGCAAGTTGTTGTTGAAGGATGACTGCCTCCACTTGTGCTTTGAAAGCACTATCTTTGATCTTCTTGGCTTCCTTCTCTTCTTGCTTGGCTTCTTCTTCTAGCTTGTCAAGCCTTGGATCATGAGCTTGGAGGTTGTCAATGAGCTCTTCAGTTGGGATGTCACCAAGGATCCTCACTTCTTTAATGGAGGTCACTTTTGAATCCCATATCTTTGGTATAGTCCTCAAGATCTTGGATTTGATTACACCTCTACCCAAAGTGTTTCGCAAAGTAGCTAGGCCATTTATGATCACATTGAGCTTAGAGCATATCTCTGCAATTCCTTCTTTCTTACCCATCTTGAAGTTCTCTAGAAGGTTTTTCAATATGTATATCTTAGCCTCCTTGACTTGCTTTGTTCCCTCATAGTAATGCACAATTTATCCCTAATCTCATTGTGGTGTCCCAATATGAGATGCAGTTGAATTGTGTTGGGTAAGGGTTGCATAGAGGATGCTTATGTCTTTGGCATTGAGTTGGGTTTCTTTTAGTGCAGCTTCATTCCATGTTGAAATAGCTCTAGTTGGCTCCTTGTATGGTGTGACCGTCACCTTCCACATATCAAAGTTCGTACCTTGAATGTAGAACTGCATACGTCTCTTCTAATAGAGGAATTTGGTGTCGTCAAAGATCAGAGGAAGCATGGATAAGCCTCCCTCTAGGTTGAGTGAACAAAGTAGGTTGTCTCCCATCTTCTCGTCTTGTGTGAGATTGTTGGAGAATATCTAAGCTCTGATACCACTTGTTGGATCTAGGGCTATAAAGTGGAGGTGAATAGAGCTTTACAATTCTCACATGATAAGTTAGACCTTTAGATTATATCAATTAAAACTAATAGCTAAAGTGTGATTTGAAGTCCTAACTAAACAAACATATCAAGGATGATAGAAATTGAAACAAACATTTAGACAAGGTGGTTTATAGTATTTCCACTCTCCAAACTAGGATAGAGTCGATCTACTACCTAGAGAGGTCAGCCTCTAGGACTTTCCAATCCATGTATACTTATATTCCATCAATAAGAGATAAAAGGAGACCACCAAACATCCAAGGACTTACCTATTCAAGACAAGAGTTCTACCTACATAAGGACTTACCCACTTGATCAAGATGTCTTCAACCTTCAACAAGGACTTACCCATACTTGCATAAAGTCTTTGGCCTTGAAGGAATTTCCCCACTCTCCTTGAATCTTGGCCTTCTCCTTCACCTTCACCTGGAGAAGATCTTCACATCTTGTTCAACCTTGAAGAAGAATAGCAACAACTTCACCTTCACTCAAAGTATCTTGCTTCACCTTTGCTTCTTTGATAAAAGGGGTAGGGACGATGGATTGGAATGAGAGATTTACAAGCACAAGGAATTATGTAACACCCGAGCCCACTGCCCAAGGCTCTAGTAGAGTTTTAGGAATGACGAATGGACCCACAGACCACCACTAGCCTTAATTGCATGCTTTTTGCCCACTCACGTGCAAGCCAGGAGCAACTTCTCGACTGGTCACCCATCCTAGTACTACTCCAAGCTGAGCACGCTTAACTATAGAGTTCTTTAGAGATGGGCTCCCAGAAAAGTAGGTGCACCTTGGTGATATGGGTAGTCCAATCATTCCTAATAAGATCAACTTATCCAAGGACTCAAATCATGGGATGTTACAATCTCCCCCACTTAGACTCTCGACGTCCTCGTCAAGGCTCAACTATATGGCCTCATAATCTGACCCCATATCAGTGCAGACCCACAATGGCCCATGGACACCCAACTCCCGATCACGGACTACTCTCTCTCAGTAATGGTCGTGTTTGCCATGAGTTGAAGGAACTTCATGTGTGCCCAGGTGCTGTGGAGTCAAGGTTAGGTTTGGGTGGCAAGCTCCAGCCTAGGGAGGAGGAAACAACCCACGTTTGACTGCAACCGCGGCTGCACTTGCAGCTGCAAGTTACAGGTCCGCCTGACCCATCTTGTTCGTAGGTCAAGGATTGAGGGAGGATGAGGGTGGGCGGAAGAGGTGATGGAGCCATCCCTGATGGCCGAAGGAGGAGGAGAAGTCGCACCTTCGGGAGTTAGGGCGGCAGCCAGACTACTGTTGTGAGGTAGGGGATGAAACGGTCAATTGGACAGTTTTACCCTCCAGGGGTATGAAGGCCGAGAAGCTTAAGTAGGGGCAGAGGCGTCATTTGATTATGTTTCCAAATCGTGAGAGCTTTGCATGGTAAAGGAGGTGATATGGCACTCTCTGATTGGTCTAGAGTAAGTGAATTTCATTAAATTTGTATCTCCTTAACTATAGTTCAGATAGATGTGCATTATACATGAATTTTGATTAGGAGAACTCAAGGAATGCAATAAAAATATATTTGAAGCCTAATTCTAATTGCAATTCAAAAATTAATAGAATTTATTAACATTAGATGTAATGATTAAGAAACCCTATTTTGATATGAGTAATGTGATTAGTAGGGTTTAATTGATGATTAGAGTTGATATTAACCTGTAAATCATAAAAAAAACATTAGGAACAAAGAGGATGAACTTTTCATGTGATTTGTTTAATTTAGAGTTTATGTGCATAAATAGGCTTTAATGGGCCTTGAAACCCTAATGTTGGTAATTAGAACTAGTAATGGCTTTTATTATTCGATGTCATATTTAGAACTGAGTTTTCATAGTTATAAGCTATTTCGAGCAGTAAACTTCCTAATTTGTGGATAAATAACCTTTATATATAAATTAGGGTTTTGAATGAATCATGGTATAATTAATGATAAATAATGTTCATATGAGTATTAGAGCATAATGAACTATGAATTGATGATAAATGAACATAATGATCTTGTCATGGAATAAAAGGATAAAAAATGGTAGTTTTGGTATAAAAGAGAATTATTTGACTTTAATTGGGCATATGATGTTGAAATTAGGGTTTATGAACTAAGAGAGCATTAAATATGATAAAAGCATTATGGAGGCAAAAACCCTAATAAAACCCTAAAGTGGTCTAGAAAGCCTAAGGTGGAATCCAAGTCTAGCTTTAGAATGTTCTGGATTAACTATAACACTTGGATCCCATGCATTAATTTCAGGATATTGTTGATTGCTTGTTGCTTATTCTTTATCCTTATTGCTTGGACAATCAAGTTGCTCTGGATCAGGTATGTGGTTAATTATGAATAATCGCCTTAGTTTCACGAGGATTTTCTGGATGGTTAATCACATTGAATGCAAATTATCAGTTTGTATGTTCATACTTACAAATCATAAAGTCACTATGATTATCACATTAATAATAGAAGTATGGATTCTTGCACCTACATGCCACCCTCATTGATGATGCCAAAGGTCAGGCCCAGATGGGTAGACCAATGGGCACCATGAGTGGTGACCCCAGGCACCAAGCTCGGGAATGAGAAGGTGGCCTATGATATTTGATGACTAGTGGGCACCATGAGTGGTGACTCCCAGACACCAAGCTCGGGATTGAGAAGGTGGCCTTAAGTCATTGGAAAAAGAAACCCGAAGGTGGGTATGCCAGGGTTAGGGCAAAAGCAGTGGAGAATGTCATATTGAAAAGCATAAATTGACTTGTTAATTAACTTGATTATGATAATTAGATTGTTATCCAAAAGTGCAAACTTTTGGTTGTCCCCACATACCAGTATATTTCGATATACTTACTGACGTTTTGTTTGTCGACATTTTAGGTACAAGATTAAAAAGGACAAACAGTAAAGTGGCATATGTGAAATTAATTAAGAGTTGAAGTACAAAGGAGGATTAGTTACAGTAGGCTCCTGATGCGGATAGATGTAGATATCCCAGTTTTGAAAAAGGTATGCAAAGTTTTATTATATACCAGTTTCCAGTTTAGTTGGTAACTTTTATTAATTATTATTGATTATTTGTCGAACCTTTGATCTGGGTTATTAGATAATGGCTTTGATCTCTTAGTCTCCCTTAAGTGGGGGTTATCGGGAGGTGGGGTTGTTACAAATTAGCTCTCTTAGAACTGGCATAACTCACTCATAATCATGAAATGCTTTGTAAATGAGAGAGAGAAAGGGGCTCAAGGAGTTGCAACACACTCAATTATAGAAAGGACTTAGAATAGCATGAATGAGCAAACTTGGAATAAACTTCGAGCGTCCTATTTATAACTTGGGGTGTTACATTGAGTGTGGGATCACTTAAGAGAGAAATATAGCTATTTTCCAAGTTACAACAGATCTATTCTCACTCAAAACAACTCACCAACCATTATAATCACATTTCTTGTATTTTCTATACTGTACATTCGGTCGAGTTTCAATAAAGATAACTCGACCGATCCATTAAGTGACAAAGCCAATTTTCAAACTATCAGTCAAGTTTTTTCTAGAAAACTCGACCAATGAGTCAAAATTAGTTTTACTTAGTTGATCAATCGGTTAAGTTCTGTGAGTGTGTAAATCAACTGATTGGTCTCTCCAGAAAATTCATCGTTAAATAAGTCAAACAACTCAATCGATAAACAACATGTGACAAATTTTCTAAATTGACTTTGGAGTGATCAAATGTTGGAATTAAGTGTCCCTAACTTTTTATCATCTTAGTTATAAGTCATGTAATCAATACAAGTAATTACAAACAATCATCTAAGGTCATTTGGGTTGATTTCCTGAATTGCACACTTGCATTTCTTTTGACTTGAACTTGGGCAAGCTAGGGCTTGTGTAATTTGATCATTTTTATGTACCTAAAGCCTAAAATTAATCTTGAACAAAGATATTAGATACATAGGAATGGAATGGTTAAGTCATTATCAAAATATGGGCAATGTATAACTCTCAAGTCAACAGAGACATGTTGGGGCTTGGATTATGCTGGTATAGTGGATCCAACGGATGTGAATCTTTGGTTGACGGACTTGGAGAAGGCTTTCAACATCATTAAGATTGTTGAGGCCTATAAGGTGAAGCACATAGTGTACCTTATGTAGGAAAGTGCTAGCCATTGGTGAGCCATTCAGTAAGAGAAATGACCTGGTGTTGAGGTCAGTTGGGAGGAGTTCATACGGGAGTTTATCAGCAGGTACTTCCCATATACCTATCTTGATGAAAATATCTCTTAGTTCGAGAAGATCAGGCAAGGACCCATGATGATCAATGAATATGAGGAAAATTTCATGGAGTTTTTAAGGTTCTTTCCTCACATGGTGGCGATAGATGAGGAGAGGATGAGATATTTCGAGAAGGGTCTAAATGTTGAGCTGACGACAGTGTAGCAGCACTTAAGAATCATGAGAAGTTTGCAACATTCAAGGAGTCAATCAGGAGGATGGAATTGTCTATGGTTGAGAAGTGGGAGAAGAGTTCCAAAAAGAGGCATGTATAGTATCAGGGGCAATCATCATGAGGCTTTAAGAAGCCTAGGTTTTCTACACCTCCATCTCTATAGAGGTCCAGTGTACAGACTCAGTGGTCACCCAGCAAAGGAAGAGGTTGTAGTTTTCTACCGACATGATCCACCGATACAATGTCAGTTCAGTGATAGGGACATCAAGGCCATGGTATGAGAATAGAACATGCTACAAGTGTGGTAAGGTCAGGAATACCAAGCAGTTTTGTTACATGAAGGATGATAAGGTGACCCAACAACTGAGGTAGAGTCAGCAAGGCTCACAGATACAACAATATAGTAATGGAGGAAGACAAGATGTGGACAAGCATCACAAGTTGGTTCTTCAGGACATGCCAGTAGGGGACGGGGATGTCAACAGGTGATGGCTATATTCTATGCCATGAGTCAGTGAGGAGTGTTCAACCCACAAGTAGTGATAGGTTAGATGGATTTATTTCATTTTGATTTGTCTTCTTCTTACTTTATATCTATCTTGGTTGATCCATATGTGACCCACTCTTTTATCACTCATGAAGTGATTGCTAGTAGCTCTTTTCCTATTAGATGCAGACACAACAACCTTTGTTTAGAAACCCCTTTGGTTGGTTCTACAGAGTTGTGGGAGGTGTGTCCTTCTTGTGTCATTTCTTTTTTAGGATATAGCATTCAAGTGGATCTCATACCACTTGACATGCATAGATTCGATGTGATTCTTGGAATGGATACCTTGGAGAAGTATCGTGTGGTCTTAGACTGTGGTGCCAAGGTGGCAACATTTTGGAATGGAGATGAGACGTGGATCTTCCAAGGAGATAGGAATATTCTTCTTATGTGTCTAGTATCAGGAATGGTGGTGGAGAAGCTGATGAGGCAAGGGTGTGAGGCATTTTTGGTTCATGTGAGGGATACAAAGGTGAGGAATCCTAGTATCTAGGAGGTACCAGTTGTTTATGAGTTTGAGGACTTGTTTTTAGAGGAGATTCTAGGTGTTTCCCCACCTCGAGAGATTGATTTTGAGATTAATCTAGTCTCGCGTGCCCAGTCAATAGCTTAGACATCGTATAGGATGGTGCCAGATGAAATGAAAGAGTTGAAGAAATAATTGCAAGATCTGCTTGAGAGGGTTTTCATCAGACCAAGTACATCACCATGGGGTGCTGTAGTATTGTTTATGAAGAAGAAAGATGGATCCATGCGGTTGTGCATAGACTACAGGTAGTTGAATAAGCTGACGGTAAAGAACAAGTATCTCTTGCCACAGATTGATGAACGATTTGACCCATTACAAGGATTCGTAGTTTTCTCTAAGATAGATCAGATATTTGGATATCACATGTTGTGGATCAGCATGTATGACATACCTAAGTTAGTGTTTAGGACTTGGTATGGTCATTACGAGTGCATGGTTATGCCATTTGTTCTAATCAATGCACCAACAACATGTATGAATCAAATGAACAGGGTGTTTAAACCATATCTGGACCATTTCATAGTAGTATTTATAGATGACATCTTGATCTACTCCAGCGACATCCAGAAACATGGGCAACATCTACATCAGGCGTTGGCCACATTGAGGCAACATCAGTTGTACACCAAGTTCAGCAAGTGTGAGTTTTGGCAAGAGGAGGTGGCCTTTCTAGGACGTGTGAAATCTGTAGTGGGGGTTCATGTGGACCCCAATAAAGTGGAATATGTGATAGATTGGGAGCATATGAAGACGTCGATATAAGTTTGTAGTTTTTTGTGTTTGGTAGGATACTACCATAGGTTCATCAAGAACTTCAATTCGGTGGTGTTACCCCTAATGAAGCTAACAAGGAAATATGTGACATTCATCTGGGATGACAAGTGTTAGTGTGCCTTCCAATTGTCAAAGGATAAATTCACTAGTACACCAATGTTAGTTATTCCTGAGCAAGGGAAAGGATACATACTCTTTTGTGATGCATTGAGGAATGGTTTGGGTTGCGTGATGATGCATGAAAAGACGTAATTTATTTTGCTTTGCGACAGCTTAAGAAACACGAGGAGAATTACCCAACCCATGATCTGGAGCTATCTACAATGGTTCATGCTTTAAAGATCTGGAGGCACTACCTATACAGAGAGAAGTGTCAGATCTTCATAGATTGCAAGAACTTGAAGTACATTTTTTCACAAAAGAAGATGAACACATGGTAGTGATGCTGGATGGATCTAATCAAAGACTGTGATTGCACGATTGATTACCATCTAAGAAAGTCTAATTTCATAGAAGACACTTTGAGCAAAAAATCTTCTTCATCATCATCTATGGAGAAAGCACAGTTGTGTTCCTTGGTGTGCCATAAGAGAGACATGTTGGTCTCCTTGCATCATATGAACATGAAGCTAGAGGTTTCCTTACTAGTTTGGTTGTTGGCACAACTACAAGTGAATCCCACATTGAGGCAGTAGATTAGATATGTGCATCGTGTTGATACCATGATACAATAGATATGATCAGAGTTCAACAGTGAGAAGTGTGATGGCTTCCACAAAGAAGATGATGGGACAATTTGTCACCACAACAGAGTTGTGGTTCCTAATGCTGACAGCTTAAAGAAGATGTTTTTGGAGGAGGCTCACTCTTCAATGTATGATATGCACCCAGGTAGAACCAAGATGTACCATAACCTCAAAGATCTATATTGGTGGCCTTGCTTGAAATGTGATGTGGTTAAGTTTGTGGCCAAGTGTGTTGTGTGTCAATAAGTTAAGGAGTAACATCAGAAGCCTATAGGGAAGGTGCAATCGTTTCATATACCATAGTGGAAATGGGATCATGTGACTATAGACTTTGTGAGGTTATGATTCCATTTGGGAGATAGTTGACAAGTTTCCAACTCAGTGCATTTCCTTCTTGTGAAGAAAACATATGTAGATGAGAAGTCGCTCAGGTATATGTTGATGAGATAGTGCATTTACGTTGTGTTCCAACTACCATAGTGTCAAATAAAGTTCCTCAATTTACAAGCCGCTTTTGGGAGTGCTTGCAAACAACTTTGGGTACACATTTGATATTAGTACTTCCCTCCACCCATAGGTAGATGGTCACTCTGAGAGGTGCATACAGATGTTGGAGGATCTGTTGAGAGCTTGTGTCTTAAAGTTTTTGGGTAGTTGGGACATCCACCTCAGATTGATAGAGTTATCTTATAATAACACACTAGTATAGAAATAAGTTATAACGTCACTAATTGTAGGGTCAGTTTTTCCAAATAACCGACCTTATATGTCTAAAAAAACACGGGCACCACTTAAGACCTCTTGGGTCGGTATTCTTAAAAAACCAGCCTTGTAGTGTAACTCTATAAGGTCGGTTTTCCAAATAACCGACCTTATATGTCTATCAAAAACGCGGGCACAACTTAAGACCTCTTGGGTTGCTTTTCTTAAAATAACCAACCTTGTAGTGTATCTCTATAGGGTCGGTTTTCCTAAAATAAATGACCTTATAGACAATTGAACTAGAAAGCCAATTACAGTTTCCCACGGCAAAAATTTGCTGGATTTTGGCTTCGCGCCTCGATCTATAGGGTCGATTTTCCAAATAACTGACCTTAGATGTCTCCAAAAAATGCGGGTTATACATATTGAATCCAATTTGCCTTCACACATGTATAAGCACCTCTAGGGTCAGTTTTTTCCTTATAACCGACCCTAGAAGTCCCTTCGGTAGACAATATTGTCGACTGAGATAAATTTTGGATCCAGTTAAGTTCACACATGTATAATCACCTCTAGATTCGATTTTTTACTTTTAACCTACCCTAAAGGGCTCCTCGGTCGACAATATTGTCGACCGACATCAATTTTGGATCCAATTTAGTTCACGCATGTATAAGCACCTCTAACGTTGATTTTTTACTTTTAACCGACCCTAGAGCTCTTCTCGGTCGAAGAATTTATCAACCGATAACCTCTCGGTCGACAAATTTGTCGACCGAGTAAGAGCCAGATTTCACATGTATAAGTACCTATAGGGTCGGTTTTTTCCTTATAACCGACCCTAGAAGTCCCTTCGGTCGCCAATATTGTCGACTGAGATGAATTTTGGATCCAGTTAAGTTCACACACGTATAATCACCTCTAGCGTCGGTTTTCTACTTTTAACCGACCCTAGAGCTCTTCTCGTTCGATGAATTTGTCGACATATAACCTCTCGGTTGACAAATTCATCGACTAAGAAGGAGCCAGATTTCACGTGTATAAGCACCTCTAAGGTCGGTTTTTCCTTATAACCGACCCTAGAGATCCCTCTGTCGACAAATTTGTCGACCGATAACCTCTCGGTTATATGATTGCATCGCGGTGCCTAAGAACGGATGAAATCGCTACTTAGTTTTGAGCAAGAACAATAAAAGGGAACGACCTCTCGATCTACTTACTGCAGCCCAGGATAGAATTCATCAAGTGCCAGAGGTGAACAATGGTGATCAAGTGTCGTCGATATATTTCAAAACTTGAGAAGGAGCCAGATTTCACCTCTAGGGTCGGTTTTTTCTTATAACCGACCCTAAAGGGCTCCTCGGTCGACAATATGTTCGACTGACATGAATTTTGGATCCAGTTTAGTACTTTTCAAAACTTTATAAAGCATTGGGATCTCAATCCCTTGTCTCATTATTGGGAATTCACATACCCTAATACCACCATCATCACATTTGCTGGATCTGGGTATTCAAATCCTTAGTTCATCACTAAACATGGTTATCACTTACCAGGTAACTATTACCTTCAGGTCATCTGACCAAGGTATTCAGGATATTTGTTACACAAGCATCTCACATAACTCACTAGGCATATTCAACTTCTTGTTGTCACCTCTCACTACGCAACAAATAAAATAATGGCTCACAAGGCCCATTACCATCATAGCTCATACCTGGTTACGCTTATTATCTCATGATACTTGCATGGTTAGTATACTTGATAACAACCATATCAATTTCATATCAACATCATGAAATACAAAAATATTATCACTATTCCCTCATTAGGGTTAGAGTTTCCCATGTTTATCAAATAGGGTTTCACATAACATCATCCCATATTAAGGTTTCACATTACATTATCCCATATTAGGGTTTTACACAACATCACCCTATATTAGGGTTTCACATAACATCATCCCATATTAGGGTTTCACATAACATTATCTCATATTAGGGTTTAACATGACATCACCCTATATTAGGGTTTCACATAACATCATTCCATATTAGGGTTGTATAAGCACCTCTAGCATCGGTTTTTTACTTTTAACCGACCCTAGAGCTCACTCGGTCGACGAATGTTTTGACCGATAACCTCTCAGTCGACAAATTTGTCGACCGAGAAAGAGCCAAATTTCGCGTGTATAAGCACCTTTAGGGTCAGTTTTTTCTTATAACCAACCGTAAAAGGCTCCTCGGTCGACAATATTGTCGATTGACATGAATTTTGGATCCAGTTTAGTTCACGCATGTATAAGCACCTCTAGCATCGATTTTTTTACTTTTAACCGAGCCTAGAGCTCCCCTCGATCGATGAATTTGTTGACCGATAACCTCTCGGTCGACAAATTTGTCGACCATAAATGATTTTGAGTGTTTTTAAATAACCAGACACAGGCACCGCTTATCTTTAGCATCAGTTTGTTTGTTTTAACTGATGCTACAAGCCGAGTCTCTCCTTAAAAATGGTCGAAACCCAGTCTTTCTCTCCCACAAAACAAAATTTTCGTTCTCTTTTTCTCTCCCTCAGTGTTGATACCTTTTCCACCGCGGATACCTTCTCTGCTTCTCTCCCGCGACATCATTTTTCATTGTTGTCGCACCGCCAAAGCCTTTGCCTAGAAGCTTGTTGTCGTGTTCGAAGAGGATCGTGGTGTCCGTGAAGCCTTGCCACCTCTTCGTGCCGCTAAAGCCCTTGCCTCCACTCCGTGAAAAGAGCTCATCGTCCCCACCTCTCCACACTTCCACAAAGGTCGCCGCCTCTCTGTGAAGGTCGTCTCATCCTCCACGAAGGTCGTCGCCGTCCATGTAAGGTCACCGCCATTTCCAAGGAAGGTCGCCGTCGTTTGCAAGTAAGGTTCTCGAGTTCATTTCCAGGTTCAGATCCACCTTTCTTGAGATTGTTTGGTGCTACCTTGTTTTGCTTCTTAGTCTTGGTAAATGAGATATGTCTCTTTTTCTTTGTTTTTCTTGTTGTTCTATCTTCCCGTCTAGGGTTTGCTTCCTTTTTGGAGAAGGAACAAGCTTGGTGAAGAGGAGTGCCCAAGCTAGGGTTTCTTCCCCCTTTTTCTTCAATCTACCTTACTATTTGGAGTTTCTACATCATCTCTAAGGTGAGTTATATAAATTTATCCATGATGATTGTTCACTCTTACATTACATGCACATGATTTTGCCTTAAAATATTGATCCAAGTATAAAGATGTACCTTTACCTAGGGTGTGAGCTTGTATGATAGTTCTTGAGTAGTTTATCATCTTAGATGAACCCAACATGGATAATGATTGCTTTTAATCTCTCAAAAGATGGTATATTTCTAGGATTTCAAGCTAATTTTTCATCCTTATATTTCAAGAAATCAATCATTTTGTAAACTATGATGTGATTATGAATCATTTTTGTCATGAATGTGTGGTTTTGAATGGTGACGGTTGAGCATCAATGCTCCCCTCTCCCAGAATATATGAATCTTATGTTCCATTTCAGTTTCTGCATATTTCAGTGTACCCCTCGGTCGAAAGTTTTGTCGACCGAAATATTTTCGGTCGACAATTTTCTCTACCGAGGGGTACACTGAAATGTTTATTTAAATTTTTAGCATCGGTTATTCCAAAAAACCGACCATGTAACTCTCTTAGTCAAGAAAATTGTCGACCAACAATATTTTCGGTCGACAATGTTCTCGACCGAGGAGTACACTGAAGTGGTTATTCGATATTTAGCATCGATTATTCCAAAAAAACCGACCCTGTTACTCTCTCGGTCGAGAAAATTGTCGACCAAAAATGTGTTCAATCGACAATTTTTCTTGACTGGGAGAGTTTACATGGTCGTTTTTTTTGGAATAATCGACGCTAAATATCAGTTTTTCTCGCCTGGGTCAGATTTTTTACAACCTTTTACGTCTGTGTTTACTCTATAAGGTTGTTATTATTTGGTCAAATAAACCGACGCTATAGATCAAATTCTATAGCGACGACCACTTTGGCGTCGGTTATAAAGTGACGCTACAAGCTTAAAATAACTGAAGCTACATACCATTCATGTACTAGTGACAGTTACCAATGAAGCATCAACATGGCACCGTACGAAGCGTTGTATGGAATATGTTGTGGATCTTTATTGTGTTGGTATGAGACCAGTGAATACCAACTTCTTGGTCCTAAAATTTTGTAGCATATGTTAGAGAAGAACAAAGTAATTCAACAACAGTTGAAGGAAACACATGACAGACGGAAAGCATATGCAGACAACCAACGCATACCGTTGGAGTTCCAAGTGGGTGACAAGGTGTATCTTAAGGTCTCTCATTAGAAGGGTGTTTTGAGATTTGGGTAGAGGGGTAAGTTGTCTCCCAAGTATATGGGCCCTTACCTAGTGGTGGCACATGTTGGGAAGGTGACTTATAAGTTGGAGCTGCCACCTGAGTTGCATATGTTGCATTCAGTGTTCCATGTATCCATGTTGAGGAGGTGCCACCCTACTACAGAGTTAGTCTTACATCCAGTTGAATTTGATCTTGATGAGGATATGTCGTATGTTGAAGGAATCGTGTGGAACCTTGACAAAAGAGTGAAGAAGCTGAAGAAGAAGCACATCATGTTCGTGAAGGTTCTATGGCATCATCATGGCATTTAGGAATCAATGTGGGAGCATGAGGAAGATATGAGGAGGAATTACCAGTCTATTTTCACTTAGGATTTTAGCGGTGAAATCCTTGTTAGGAATTTACAGCTTATAAGACCCCCTGACCTGTGTTTTGGATTAACCCTATTTGCTTTGGCTTGATTTTGGCATTTTGTGTGCCTATTTTGGTTCAAAATGCAATTTACCCATGTTTAGGGGTTATCTTGTAATTTGTTGCCTCTATAATGTTCATTCTCTCTCTTGGCTTCATGAGAGAAGTTATGGTGCTTTGGGACACCTATATTGAGCTTTGGTTGAGTGGTGGAATCACCTTGGGTGATTAGGGTTTCCTAGGGTTTGTTGGGTGGGTGTTGTGATAGAGACACCTTCCTTAGATGTGGTTGTTTTGATCGAGGTGGTTTTAGGTGATCTTGGGTGGAGATACTTGCCTCTGTATAGAGTGTCTTGACCTAGCTAGGGTTTGGTGACCTTGTGTCATGACCTTATTGTGCTTGGTGATGTGTCGTGACTATGGATGGTGTTCCATGGAGGGTCGAGATTGTGACCATGTTGGGTGACCTAAGTGGGTCGAGAACCAACATAAATTGTATCACCATATCTTGCATGTGGGTTTTAAGTGGTTGCATGTTAGTTTCTTGGGTGGATAAGTGTCTCGTTGGAGCCCTATCTTGCTCACACCTCATCTCTTACCCTACCTCTCTCCTTGTTTGCTATATAAACCCTCTTCTCTCCATGCAAGTGACATTTTTCGGCCATCTTCTTTATCCTTCCTAGCTTGGACGTTCTTGGAGCTTGGCGAAGCAAGGATGTGTTGTTGTTGGTGCTTTGAAGGAGGATCGATCGTGTATGTGATGGTTGTGGTGACCCTTGATCATCTTCTACCTTGGTAAGTGATTACCTTTCCTTCATGGTGTTTTCCTTAGATCTTCTACCCCATCTTCTTCCCTTTTCTCGGCCTTACACCATGTCTTGACATTGTGGTCATTCTTGAGAGTGAAGTCCTTCTTACAAGGGGTCATTGGCCATATTTTGACAAGGTGACACCCAAGTGAGAGGAAGTTTCTTCTCTCTTTTCCCCCTTCCTTCTTTTGGTTTAGTCTTGAGTTTGTTTCTCTCTTTCCTTGAGAAATATTTGAAATTAGTGTCTTATCTTTCATGAGGTGTTCTTATAGCCAAGGGTGGAGCTTCATCATCCTTGGGATAGTGTGCTTGGATCTTTCAACCCCATGTGTTACCTTCTTTTGGGTGGGTTATATAACTCTTAACCTTCTCTATAAATGCACTTTTTCTACATGCATGCTACTATTTTATATCTATAAAATGTTCCCTTAACATACTAGTACATGATGATAGACTCTAGAACTTGGTTGATGTTGAGATCATGCTTGGTTTGGATGGAATTTGAAACCCTAGTTTTGTACCAGACTTTGGCAGTTTTGGTGCAATGATATTTTCCCCCTATCTCGTGATCTTCATTTTGGTTGCATGCATGATGATCAAGTGTTTTGGAATTATATGAAGTTATGCTTCTATTTTGGTGCAATAAAACTTGGTTCACTCTCTTTTTTGCAATCCCTTTCCATGCGGTTTCAGGATTCAAGTGTTAGGGTTATAAATATTGGCTTTGGGAGACATTTTCCTTCTTAACAATGGTGGCGGTCCATGTTGTTCTCTTCTATTTTAGCCTTGGTTTACCTCTGTTTTTATCTTGGTTACCCTTGGTTTGACAATGATCCTTGGTCTTGGTGGTATTTTGATCCTTGATGGTCATTACACCTTGATCTTTTTGAGGTATCAGTCAAGATGATGGTTTGCCATTTGGTCGACATACCTGCCTTTACTTAGTTAGGACCTTGCTTCTGTTTCAAAAGAGTGATATGCTCTAGTGATGTTAGTGACCCTTACCCTTGTTACAATCTCAATGTTTCACCTATATTTTGTTTGGTTGTGACCCATGGTGTGGTTTGAGGTAAAGACATGCCCTCCCTGGTGTGTCACCGTCGCAACATCATGGTGTTGGTCGCGGTCGAAACACCATAGAAGGTTGATGGTCGCGACCCATGTTGGTGGGTGGTCGCAACATATAATTGATGGATGGATGAGACACATGCTTGAGTACTCAACCAGTACACATCTACGACAAATGTATAAGCCACATGTAGTGTCATGTGGCTAGTTGTTTGCATAACCCTAATGATGAGCTATGTAATGTGGTTGATTTCTCTCCCTTGGGATAGTTGTCATGCTATAATGATTTTTTGTATCCTATTTATAATCCCCTAACTTTGTAGGTGATATGCATGCCATGTCTTGTGTATGCTATGGTGGTGATTATATGATATTGTGAGCTGCTTATGCACGTTGATGAGGCATAATGTGATGAAGCACATGCATGGTTTAACGTGATAGGTCTTATGACCTCATGATGTCTTAATGCCTATTGAGAGGTGACACTCTCAAGTGATGTGATTAGGGATTGATATCCCACAATGATGTGTAACATTGGTGTTGGCCTTGTGAATGGAAAAGATTTGAGTACCATGTTGTGATTGTGTGACAAGTTCACACCTTGTATGTTTTATATCTTTTGGAGTTGCAACTTACCCTCATTTCTTGTAGAATTTGTTATGGTTGTATACGTTGTAACTTTATTAATGCTAAAAGTCACCCAATTGGCTAACTAATCAAGTGGAACCCTAATTATGTAGGTGCCATGTGCCATAGATCATTTCCATTGTCATCTCTAATTGTTGGATTGGTGAAATGAGTATAACTCAGAGTGCATATTTTTTTTGATATACGAGGGTGCAAGTCGAGATATCCACAATTACAGGTTGTATGAGACAGTCATGCATGATCTGATCTCCTTGTGATATGGATGTCCATGTGTGAGCCACTCCTTCTTTTAAGAGTGACCATGCGTGAGCTTGTTCTTCTAGCATTGTTACCTGTACCAAGGTGGGCTAGGTGTTATATATATATGGATGGCCATGTGTGAGCTGATCCTTCTGTTGACTATATGCCATCTTTTACAATTGACTGGTATGTCTCTACAGAGTTTCTCTTGTGTTGACCAAGAGGTGGGGAGAGGTTTTGGATTTTGGCTCTTCCATTTGACCTTGTATGGCACTGATTTCGACTTAGCAGTGGTCGGCTGGAATTGGGTGCTATGATTCAAATCCTCAGGGCAATAATAAAAGATGCAACGCAGTCGTGTAGTATATCTTGCTTAGGGCTAAATACGAATAACATTGGTTGATCCCCTTTGCCTTATCTTTGTATTTATTTCTTAAATATAAGACGATAAGAGAAGTTAATTGTTACACATGTTCTTCATATTATTTTTTATAATATAACTTGATCTACTGCTTAGTGATAACTACCTAGTCTTGATTAATCTATTTTATTTGTTGATTATATATCATTTAGTTGGATCTGCTCAATTTGCTTAGTATGTTGTCTCGCTAGGACGTTTGGTCTCACCCCATGGGTTTCCACTTCTTTTAAATGATCAAACACAAGGAAGTAGACACCGTGTTGTTGGTGTTGAGCAACAAGAGAACTAACATTTGTTGCAAGGTTGGATATGTTGCTTGCATATAGAAGTAGAGTCCTAGATGTCGTCCATGTGCACTCAGGTCCTTGGGAAGATTTTTATTATATGTACCATTATGAGGTTTTGGCTTTATGCCCGTTGTTGCCTTATGAGACAGGATGTGGCTTGAGAGCCAGTGAATAATATCTTGGAATATGTTTTGGGCAGGTGATATATAAGGCAGGCGGCTTTTGTGGACTCATGTGCATTATGTTGCAACTTTTTATGGTTTGATGAAAATCAATTTTAATTTCTTGTGTTCTATGGTAACCTGGATGATTATCTTTAATTATGTAGTTTGGTTTTGATTTAACTCACTTGTTGTGGTGTGGGGCATCATAGTTATTCTTCAGCCACATTCCTCTTGAGTTAAAGTTTCTTGTCCTCTTCTGAAACTCCATTTCTTCAACACCTTTTGTTGGTCTTTCTTCATTGTCATCATTGTTTCTTGTTTATTTAATAATTGAATCACCATATTTCATCTCCACTATGTTCAAATTTTCATCCTCATGTGTCTCATGTTGGTCTATATTTACCATTTTTCTCAAGTCACCTATCATCTTTCTCACCATTGATATCTACTGAATTCTACCTTACATTGTCACTAAAATTTTGGATTGAAGAAATTTGCAGATACTAGATTCCTGCCATCTTCAATTTTTTCCCTATACATTTTGTTTTCTTCTTCAATTTCTGACAACTTTTTTTCAATCTCTCATTTTCTTCTCTTAAAGAGGAAAATGCTTCTAGTGCTATTTGACTCATTGATCCAAGATATTATAGACTCTTCTACTTGTGTTAGCTATTGTAAATACCTCATTAGAAAGTGTCTTACTATTTTCACAATTTGCTACAGGGTAATATGATATTTCTTTGATTGTTTTTACAACTTCCCAATCATCTTTACCATCCTTGTTCATTTTTGTCAAAGCATATGCACATTAATCATGACAAAAAATATAATGTATCATATATATTATTAACATTTATAGTGTCATCCTCTTCAATAACATTAAATATTACATTTCAATATCCAAACTTGTGAGATCATTGCTCTTCTTAATAGGAACAACCCAATTTTTATTCTTGACTATGCTTCCTAAGAATGTTGGTTTTTGTATTCCTTTAATCTCAAAATTCGTGACCTACGTGTATATGAAAATCATCCTATACATTTCAATTTTCATATAGAATAATTTCTTTAGATAGACAAAACAATTTTCTTACACAAAGGTACATAACACATCTGGTGCAATAGAAATGCTTCTACTAGTCTCCCTTCTCCCCCTTCTTCTTAGATTTTCACTTAGTTCTTCCATTAAAGATGTGATTGTTAGCTAACTTAGCCCAATTTAATTGTCCTGTTGAAGTTACATCATAAGTAGTGGTGATGCGATGATTTTGAGTCGCATTTATAGACTTGTTTTATTTGTGTTTTATGCATTTATTAGTCATTTTGGTGGTTAATATTGCATAATTCATCTACTTTGGTCTATGATCCTTCTCTATGTCAAATCTCCCTTATTTCGGTATTTTGAGCATAAATTATTACAAGAATATGTTTTGTTTCGGCTTATGTGGTTTCGTGTAGTAATTTCAGGAAAAACAAATAGTTGATGTTGTCGATACCATCGACAGTGGTCGATACCATTGACATGACCACAGGCTTCCAGCCACAAGGAGCAGAACAGAGTCGATACTATCAAAAGGGATGCTGATGGTATCGATATACCATCAAGTTGCTGGCGAGAAGAGAGTCGATACTATCGACCAAGCAGTCGATACTATCGACAAGTGGAGCTACAGTGACACAAAAGGACAAAACTGTCGCCTCAGGTTTGTCGATACCATCGACCCGCGTCGATGGTATCGAGACAGCATCAGGCGCAACAACAAAGGAAAGAAGACTGGCCGATACCAAGCAAGGTCGATACCATCGACCCGCGTCGATGGTATCGACGCCGTCAGATATAAGTTTGCTTCAGATCGATCTAAATCTGACGGTTGTGATATTTTGGCGACCTAACTCGGTGATTATACCTAATGATGGCACCCAAGAGCAATCCATCACGTCATTAGCCCCTGCACATGTCTCGAGAAGGTGTGGAGAGAAGAACAGAGCCCATAAGCATGCTCCAGTCATTCCAGACGCCGAAGAAGACGTTTTCCGCCACCGAAAGGCGGGAGAACGCGTATTCTATGCCAAGGAGTGTCTCGATCTTCTCCGTTCAGGGGTTTCAGCACACAATCATGTTTTTCCCCATGTTTCCCATTTTCTCTACCATGTTGTGCTCTGAGATGAACATGCGGGGCTAATCCCCTTGATCTTTAGGACCGAGAGTAGCCCGGGAAATCATTGTATGACAAATTTATCATAGTAATTCATCATTTATCTCTTAAATTTGTGGTATAATTTCATTTTCTCAATTATATTGTTATGCTTGATCACCATAATAATAATCTAATGCCTTTAATTACTTTAAAAGAGGAATTAATGGTTGAAAAGAGATGGAATTTACATTAATTGACAAATCCCTTGAACAAGGTGGTGTAAGGTTAGTGGTGGATACCGAGAGATCGATTTTAATGCATCTAGTTTAGGGTATAGGTTACTACGATGGTTGAACTGACCTAGACATAGGTAGTGAATTGTACCACCATAGTGGGTAATTCTGATTTTAGGCCACTACCCGGATAGAGAGATAAATCTGAGTGACTATATAGAAATTCATACAATGAGAACCCGCGGTAAAATCGCAATCCTAAAGATCTCATCTTGAATTGATTAAAACTAAACCTTTAATCAATTGTTTTGCCTTGTTTCATTTTTCTTTTAATTTTACAACAACTTCCAACTCTTTAATCGGTCTAGATGATTGCGCATAGTTAGTAGTAGTCTCTGATAATTTAGTGTCCCTGAGTTTGACTCAGGCCTCACAAAGGCCTATATTATATTGATGCGTACACTTGCGTTTCTACGCATGGAAAATTCGTGTCATGTTTTTGGCGCCCTAGCCGGGAACACGACAATGTTTGCACTATGAGTGCTGCAAGCGGCCACTCTAGGCCATTTTTTTTAGTTTGAAATCATTTCCAAAATTCATAGTCTATCTTTCAAATTTTCTAATCGTCAAGCATGGTACTGAACTTAAATTTTCACTTTGCAGGTATTGTGTATGGTGCAGACGCGTAGTACTGACTACACGCAACAGACACCAGAGGTTCCATTTTCAGGACCGGAAGACGAGGAGGATTACAATCAAGACCATCTGGAAGAAATAGATTCTGAATCCGAACAAGAAGAGATGGCAGAGGAACATACAATATGGGAGAAGATCAAGGTGTCTTCTTCATCTGCGTCGAAGGGGCCAATCAAGAAGTAGGTGATCAACATTCCAGCATACAAGATTGATCCTACGTTAATTAATTTGGTCAAGTCAAACACATTCCATGGGTTCAAGAATGAAGACCCAGTCACGCATATAAGCCAGTTTGTGGAAAATTGCGACATGGTTAAAATTGACAGGTTCCCGCAGGATGTACTCTACCAAAAGTTGTTCCCGAGTGCTCTGGCAGGAACTGCACGAGAGTAGTTGCACAATCTCGATGACGAATATGTGGAATCATGGAACCATATGGTGGAGGTATTCTTTGAAAGGTTATTCCCGCCCGAGAAGACCAACGATCTGATCAGAAAAATTCACAATTTCACCCAGAAGGCAGGAGAGACCTACTCGGAGACGTGGGAACACTTTCAGATTATGTTAAGGAGGTGCCCACACCATGGTTTGGATAAGGAAAAACAGGTTAAAATCTTCTATTTTGCTCTTTCCGAGCATGATAGAAGTAACCTTGATTCAGCAGGTTCAGGGTTTTTCTTAAACAACACAGACACAAGGTGCTGGGAGATTATGAAGAATATGGCCAAGAAGCAATCTTGGGGCGATAGGGATTCACCAAAACAAGTCAAAGTTGCAGGTGAGTCTAGGGCCATAAAGGAGCTGAATGACAAGCTAGATCTTCTAGCCAAGAAATTGCTAGCCAAGGAAGATGCATCATCTGATGAGGAAGCCCAAGTCAAATTCATGCAACAATAGGGCTATAGAAATAATTATTATGCTTGGAGGAAGGACAGGAAATTTTCATGGAAGGATCCAAACAACTTCCTACAAGATCCAGATGCAAATCCACAACCAAGAGTCGAAGATAAAAGCACCTAGTTACTTAGTCAAATGGTGCAGCAAAATCAAGAGATGATGAGCATGTTCAGTAAGCAGCTGCAGTCCCAGGGAGACATTTTGACCAAGTTTGGGCAAACACTACGAAGTCATGGAGCACAGATGAGGGCTCTAGAGATGACTGTGACCCAAATTTCAAATGAAATGGTGGCCATAAATCATGCCAATCAGCAGAGACAGGCTGGGAATGCAGATGTTGTTCAAGCACATCATCAAGTAAAATATATGTCTGTGATTTCTGAGGAAGAACCCCCAGTGGTAGAGGTCCAGGACAAAGGCAAAATGATTTTTGATACCGAGGCTGTACCGAGAATAACATATCCACGCAGTCATTATGGACTACTAGGTGGGTATGTCCCATTTAGAAAAACCCGCCAAGAGCCCATCATGGTCGCACACACCTAGTCAAGAAGAGCAGGTGAAGGCCATGCATCTAGGTGAAGATACATCTACTGCGAGAGAGGTGCCACTGCAAGTTACACCGATTGAAGATGATCCACCAAATTCTACGCCAGAGGGAGTCATTAAAACAAGCTTAGGGGAGCTTGCCCTGAAAAGCTCATATGTGCCACCTCATAAGCGTCGAAATGAGGCAGTTGTGCCTTGTTCGGATAGCCCGAGGCCGAAGAAAGAGCATCGACACTATAGGAGTTCTTGGAGATGTTCAGAAAACTTCATATCAACATTCCGTTAGTGGAAATGATAGAGAAGATTCCCGCATATGGGAGGTTTATCAAAGAAATCATCACCAAGAAAAGGCGGCTCAAAGACACAGACATTTGCCGGGTGAATGAGATGGTGAGCTCAATTATCCACAGGAGTTTACCACAAAAAAGGAAAGACCCAGGAAGATTCTATATTCCTTGTTCTATAGTTGATCAACATTTTCCACAAGCATAGTGTGATTCGGGCGCTAGCATTAATCTTATGCCACTTTTCACATTTCGAAAGCTTGGGTTAAAGGAAATAAAGAAATCAGCGGCAACGATTGAGTTGGCGGATGGATCCATTGTAAATCTATACGGACTGTGCAAGGATCACTACTACAGAACCTACCTTTAGTGTCAGTTATTTAAGGCCTTTACTGTTAGTTTCTGAGCGACGCCTATGTGGGCGACACTAAAAGGTCACCCATTACGCGTCGGTTCCAGAACCGACACCCAAACTCTTCGTGCGCGACTGAAAACGCGCCATCAGGGGACTATAGGCGTCGGTTATTAGATAAGAAACCGACGCCCAAACCCTTCGCGCCATAGAAAGGGCACCATCTTGGGCGCTATCAGTGTCGGTTATAAGCCAACAACCGATGAAATATGTCTTCGCACCAAAAGAATATGTGTCGGTTACACTTAAATAACCGACACTGTAACATTATGTGTCGGTTGTTTACAATTACCGACGCCTGTTATTGGCGCCAGCTTGGGCACTATCACTGTCGGTTTTTAGTAAGAAACCGACACCATATATGTTCACACCACAGGAAATAGGTGTCGGTTATATCTAAAAAACTGACATTACATCATTGTGTGTCAGTTTTTTACAAATAACTGACGCCTATTTTTTTTTACAGACCTGCAGACCTACTGTGGCTGGTCGCAGGATGAGAAACCTGCAGTTCAGTTAACTGAACTGCATGTTTTACGACATCTATTGATATCAGCCAACAACAGGCCACAAACCTGCAAATTTAACAACAAAAATATTCACACATGCATTTAGCAATACAATCTGCAGTTCCGTTTTATTTTCACACATTTAGAAACATTCATGTAGCTAGCAATTTGTAGTTCCATTCATTCACATTCACACATGTAGAAACATTCATATAGTAACCAACACTTTCATTCATTTTCACTCAGACACATGTAGAAACATCTAGACATGTAGAAACATTCACACATATTATAATTCAGAAATTCATTTACAAAATCCCCACTATTTGTATGGTTGTTGCCCATTCTTCTCTTACTTCATTTAATTCTCCCATCGTATAGGGAGCATGTACATCTGGTAAGTCCGTTCCTGTAGTGGGCTCAGCTTTAAACACCTATAAAGAGAATGATGTATATATATAATTAATGAGCTATAAATAAGATTGATATATTTCATATTATCTAATGAGACTATATAATACCTGAGCAATACAATCGATGTCCATACAACATGACATACTAACACATATATAGTACATAACAACAGCAGTGTCGAATTTACATACAACACTAGCTTAGTACATATATAGTGGGACTTATAAGGTGACGATCCCACCTGGTAAAACAGGTTACCGACAACTACATGTTACGACTGGGAGGTCGTGATTCAGCAACAGTATGCATTAGTAGGAGGACAAATAGATCACCATATGTTTGTCCTCATATGGTGATATGATTGTCCTCCTGCTAATGCATACGTTGCTGAATCACGACCTCCCAGTCGTAACATGTAGTCGGTAACTTGTTTTAGCAGGTGGTATCGTCACCTTAGTCCCACTATATATGTACTAAGTTAGTGTTGTATGTAAATTTGGCACTGCTGTTGTTATGCACTATATATGTGTTAGTCTGTCATGTTGTTATATGAATCAGAACCACTTGTGTGTGCTGCACTTTATGTATTGTATTTGTATCCTGCTTCTCTTCATTGGGGCTTCTTCCTGCATATCCTGCATAGCTATGTCATGTCCGTCCTGCATAGCCTTCTTCCTATATTTATTTTTCAAAGAGAATACAAACAAAAATTATTAGTGTAGAGTTAGTGAAACACTGATCAATGTATAGAATTGAAATAGATCAAGAACCTACTCTCAGCATCGCGTATGTAATCTCGGGTGAGATTGGTCCTATAGTTCTTTAGCAGCCTCCCACAATGTTTAGCATTTGTATTAACTAGAAGATAATGAAACATCAAATCAGAAAATGATATTGATATTAAAAAAGTAAACATTTAGCTTCAATAAAAAAATATAAACATGCATGCCTCTAAAATTGTGATCTTTTCTCAATTAACAATCCTTCATTGTGATCTCCGCTCACATATAAGTCATCGTTAGCTTCAATATTTTCTGGAGTTGGCAACCCAACTGAGAATGGACTGGAGTCATCATATTTATCATAGTACTCTTGTTCATCTATAGGATCTTCAATGAACTGTCTTTTACCATGAAGAACAACCAACCATTTATCATTTGCAGGATCATCGATATAAAATACTTGTTTCGCCTGTGATGCCAATATGAATGGTTCAACCTTCTCGCCAATCTTTTCAAAGTTCACTAAAGTGAAACCCAATTCATCCACTATAACTCCTTTGGTGTTATCAACCCAATTACATTTGAAGAGTGGAATTCTGAAATCTATGTAGTCAAATTCCCATATCTCTTCAATGACACCGTAATATGACATTTTAGCTTCACATGGAATCTTATCCTTTGCACTTGCAAAAAACATAGTCAATTCTTGAAGGGTGACCCCACTGTTTTGGATGACACTCTTATCATCTTGGCACTTTGTGTAATATGTGAATCCATTAATGTCATACCCTTCATAAGACATAACAGTCAACTTTGGTTTAAAGGCGAGGCATTTGATAGTTTTAGTAATATCATCTAGTGTTTGAGATAGTTGATGTAAGACTTTATCTTCAAACCACTTAATAAAAGTCTTGTTATGCTCTCTAGAAAGCCACATTGTATTGGCTCGAGGATATTGTCTTTTGATGCAATTGGTATGTTCCTCGATATAAACGTTCACTTCATCCATGTTGTGTAAAATATACAAATGACCTTGTTCCAACTGCTCACAGCTAATTACTTTCACACGTGATCCCAAAATTCCTTTGCCAAATAGCTCGTCAATATTCTTGTCATTATCAGGAGTGTCATTACCACTGAGAAAGTCATTGCAGAAATCCATAACCTCTCTCGCCACATAACCTTCAATAATACTCCCTTCAGGCCGATAACGGTTTCGAACATCACCTTTAAAAACGCTCATGTATCGTTCAAAGGGATACATCCAATGCAAGAAAACTGGGCCCAAGATTTTCACTTCCCTAGTCAAGTGGACAACAAGATGTACCATGATATCAAAGAACGAAGGAGGGAAATACATCTCAAGCTGACATAGGGTAACAACCACTTCTCTTTGCAAATTATCGAGAGTCTCAGGGTCAATAACTTTGCTGCAGAGACTGTTGAAAAAGAAACAAAGTCTGGTGATTGCAAACCTTACATGCTTCGGCAATATAGATCGAATTGCCACGGGAAATATTTGTTGCATTAGAGTGTGCCAATCATGAGATTTAAGTCCTATCAACTTCAGATCTTTCATTGATACCAATCTACAGATGTTGGCTGAGTAACCATGTGGCTCCTTAACATTTATCAAGCATTCACAAAAAGCTTTCTTCTCTTTTCTAGACAACGTGTAACATGCGGGAGGTAAGTATGTTCTTTTACTACCCATTTCATGTATTTTTGTTAATTCTGACCTTATTCCCATTTCACGTAGGTCCAGTCTGGATTTTATCCCATCTTTAGTCTTACCTGGTATATTTAACAGAGTACCAATGATGCTATCACAGACATTTTTCTCAACGTGCATTACATCGATACAATGTCTGACTGTCAAAGAACTCCAATAAGGAAGATCCCAAAATATTGACTTCTTCTTGAATGAAGAATTGTCACTCTGTGTAGTACATTGTGATCTCTTACCAAATTCATTGACAAAGTCTTTTATTCTTTCATAAACAACCTCCCCTGGTATAGGTTTAGGTGCACTGCGTTCCTCATTCAATCCATTGAATGCTTTGCGCTTCCTACGATACGGATGGAATTTTGGAAGAAACCTTCGATGACCGAGATATAAATTCTTACCGCCATGTTTTAGTCTTGTTGAATCAGTGTTCTCTTCACATATAGGACACGCTTTAGCTCCTTTGACACTATATCAAGACAAATTCCCATATGCTGGAAAGTCATTAATAGTGCAAAACAACATAGCATGCAAATGAAATGTCTCTCTTCGTGAAGCATCATAGGTCATCACACCTTCACCCCAGAGTTTCTTTAAGTCATCAATCAGAGGTTCAAGATAAACATCGATGTCATTTCCAGGTTGTTTAGGGCCCGATATCAACAAAGACAGCATTACATACTTATTTTTCATACACAACCAGGGAGGAAGATTGTATATAACAAGCATGACTGGCCAAGTGCTATGTTGGCTGCTCAATGTCCCGTACGGATTCATCCCGTCTTTACAAAGCCCAAGTCTTAGATTCTTGACTTCTTCACCAAATTCAGGGTACAATACATCAATCTTCTTCCACTGTGGGGAATCAGACGCATGTCGTAGGATCCCATCATTATTTTTCTTAACATCTGCATGCCACCTCAAATTCTTCGCATCTATCGGATTGGCAAACAAGCTTTGAAACCGTGATATTATAGGTAGATACCACATCACCTTGGCAGGAGAACCAGTTTTGGACTCCCCCGAAGTCGTCAATTTATATCGTGACGCACCACATTTTGGACAATCTTTCAAATCTGCATAGTCCTTTTGAAATAATACACAATCATTAGGGCATGTGTGTATCTTCTTGTCGCTCCATCTATTGTTAGCTTTCAACTTATACAATCTCAACACAGCGTTAAGCTTCGTAAACTTAGTACAGCATGTGTATAATGGCATCTCAGCATCATGCACAATGTTTCTAAAAATGGGAGGTGGATCGGTGTGCTCTACCCCACAACTATCCAGCATCGCATCAACGATGTCTACTGGAACTGGTTCATTCACATCTATGTCATCGTAGGCAATTTCTTCTTCCACACAAGCACTGCTATCGACATCCACTAGTTTCGGGTTTGAAATCTCTCCATGCCAGTGCCATTCTGTGTAGCCTTGTATAATCCCCTTGCACATGACATGAGTCATGATTTCGTCACCAATGTTGACTTTCAAGTTGTTACCGCAATGTCTACATGGACAGTAGAACCTATCTCCAGGTTGTTTCCTATGTTCCTCGGCAAATTTAATAAACTAGTGAAGACCAGAAATAAACTCTGGGGTGCAGCGATTGCGAATGGACATCCATGATCTATCCATTCTATGATCAAAGAGAAAACAAGTATATATTAGGACAAGATTAGGGTCTAGGGTTAACAAATACATGTGATGTCATTATTATATATAATAAATGTGTACCACCTATCCATTCTTGAACACCTAATATCACTAGTAAGTGTATAATGTGCACTGGGTTTACAAGAAAATTTCGGCAGCATTTCCCCACTGTTCTCGAAGTACATATGTACTTAGAGAACAAACGGGGAAATGCTGCCAAATTTTCTTGAAAACCCAATACACATTATACACTTACATCCTAAGCGAGATTAGGTGCTCAAGAACAGTCCCAAACCGGGGACAATCCAAGATTTACTCCTAATGAGTAAATCTTGGACGGGTTTCCAGGACAACAAATAATGTATTGTCATTCTTATACCTAAAATCCTAGTTCTTCAAGTTAGGGTGATTATTGATGTCTTTAAAAGCATGATTGGCAATTTAGGGAAAAGTTCATCATTTACATTCCAAGCATGTCACATGTGTGCATTACAGTTCATCATTAAGCAAGTATGTCATATTAAAATAGACTAAACAATATGAGAAAATAGTAGTGTAATCATGCAAATGGGAACATTCATGGGAACACACACTTCAGTTATAAGCATTCATGTAGCAACTTTCAGTTCCATTCATGGGAACAGACACTTCAGTTATAACAATAACTAAACAAAGGGGTTGGTGTACCCCTAAACATGCACATAATTAAAAAAACTATTAATACAGACAAGTCAAGATAGATAGACAACTAAATACTATACCAACATGGTCCCGCATCAATAACTTCTTTTTGATGATGAAGCTGTGTCACGAAGCTCCTCACTGTATTTAGACAAATCTGAACTGACAGGGGCCTCAGATTCAGATTCCTCATAGATGATATCTGACGTCGTACGCTCATACCGCAGTAGATGATCGGGGGTCTCGCAGTTGTTGTTGGTTATCCAAACTTTGATGGAATTGTGCCTAACTGGACGGAGAAAAAGCCTGTTGCAACGGACCACATGCATCTCTCCAATCCAATCACGCCAACTGGATTTTGATACAAGATTTCCCGCCAAATCATACTCAACCTCGATAACATGTGAATAATTGCCAAAAGTTATGGTCACTTTACCAGGCATGTAGTGTCTTCCTTTTAGAAAACGCCAATGTTTGGGTATGACCAATTGGTTTAAGGAACGATCATCTAGGGTGATGTCTAATTGTTCTTCAATAGGGAACATTAACATTGACATAGAGGCCCAGTTCATAGTGACTGTTATGGGTGGACAAAGACTGCACAATATTAGTATTAACAAAGTGTAAGTACATATAACGATGTTATATATTTTCAGAAAAAGTTGTATAACATCAGTTAACCTTTTATTGCTTGTCATAACCAACTTTATTGTGGTAGACATGATAGCTTGAAAAGAAGTCTACAAATGTACTTAGAGAACAAACGAGGAAATGCTCCTAATGAGTAAATCTTGGACGGGTTTCTAGGTGCTTACTAAAATAGAACCATTATATGGAACTAATCCTACATTATACACATACTTTTCCTGAGTAAGATAATGTGCACTTCATGGAATTATTAAGATCTGAATATATATAAGTTGTTTCTACCTACTTTGATGGGATTTTATAACATTCGAGTCTTCCATTTAAGGCATTAGATGCATATATTGCAGTCCATTGTGTTGAGATAAGAATCCCATGTGATACACACGATTGAGAATCTTTCACGATACTAGGAAAATACACAACTAGATATTCATTTAGGTGTTAGACATTCATTTAGGTGTTCCTGATAACCCGCAGGTATGCACAACTATAAAACAATAGACTTGTCACACATAAAACACCCTATACAACTATAAAACAAAAAAGTATTAAGATATGCATGATACAATAACTATTTTGCATCACATTACAGCAGACTTATCATTGATACCTTACTAACTTATTTCCACATTTACATATCATCACTTGATCAAAATTACATGTATTGTATAGACAATAGAGGATTCAAGTCAGTAGAAGCACAAAATCAGTACCTAAACCCTAAACACAAATAAGTAAATAACTTTAAAAAAAAATGCCCAGCAGCTACTTGGGCGTGCCTTGGCACCGCCCAAGAAGCCGCCGGAGCAGAAGAAGAAGGAACAAGCCAGGGCGGGCGGGCATACCTGGCGGAGAGGGCGGTGAGGCTAGGAGACCTAGCTGCTACCGGAGACGGTGGAGAGGGAGGTCGGTGGGCGGGCGGGAACCGACTGCTTCTCGCTCGACGGTGACGAGCGGCGAGCACGGAGGAAGGAGCGGCGGCGACGGAACACGACGGCGGACCACGAACGGCAGGGAGCGGCAGCGGCGACGGCAGGGAGTAGGAAATCGCCGGATCTAGGGAAATCGGGAACGAAATAGGGAAATGGGAAGAATCGTTCGGGCAGGGTGAGCTATTAAGTTGACAATAAGTGTCGGTTATTTAAATAAACCGACAACTAAACCAACAGTGTCGGTTCGTTTGCAAAAACCGACACCTATATTTTATTATAGTCATCGGTTTTTGATTAAAAGACAACCGACAATTATTCCTATCTCACGAATACCCTTTAGTCGTCGGTTATTTAGTTACGAACCGACGCAATATGTAAAATATTGGAGCCAATTTTTTCACTGGAATTTTGGGTTTGGCGGTTGAGTTTAGGTGTCGGTTGTTTATTAATTAACCGACACTTAATAAAAGTGGTACCCGTGTCTGGTCGACCTTCATGGGTTGGATGTCGGTTTCTGTTAAAAATCGACATAGCAGGGTTTATGTGTCGGTTTTTGTATACAACCGACACCTTGAAAACCGACTTTATAAGCCATTTATGTAGTAGTGGATGTGCTCGTCAAGGTATACAAGTTCATCTTCCTTGTGGATTTCGTCGTCATGGACATGCCACAGCTTCAAAGTTGCGAGATGCTATTGGGTAGGTCGTTTCAAGAAACGGCTGATGTTGTCACTGCAATTGGGAGAGGTACATTGACCTTGGGGATTGGACAAGATCGGGTTGAGTTCAAACTGCCACACGATCCCTCAGACACACTCTCTAAAGTTTTACATTGATGAGGAGCTTAATGTCATCTATCCTAAGACGTTAAATAAGGGTGCTTGTTGGGAGGCAACCCAGCCATCGGTAGTTTAGTTTAGTTTCTTTCACATTCGTAGTTTGGTTTGTTTTGACTTTGTTTTTAGTGTAAAATAGATACCGTGATCATTTGCTCAATGTGCATGACTGAGGCAGAGTCGATACTATTGACCCTTGTGTCGATGGTATCCACCAGGGTACAAGTTGGCGACTGCAGAAATCGCTCTGCGTCGATACCATCGACGGCCTCGTCGATGGTATCGACATACCAACAGGCTGATCGCAAGCACAGGTCGATAGTATCGACATGGGTGTTGATACTCGCGAGATCTATGGAGATATTCAGAAGAAATCATCTCAGTAAAGTTGATACCATCGATGAGCCTGTCGATGGTATCGACCCAGTTGCAAGAAGAAGAAGGCGGCTGGGCCTCGCGAGGGTGTTGCCCTAAACAGAAGTCAATACTATCGACTTGCGTCGATAGTATCGACGCGACACGTCACTGATCCGCGAGAGGAAATCAATGGCGATCACTGCATCGAGGATGTCGATCCGTGGGACGGGTCGATACCATCGACACATGTCGATAGTATCGACAGGTCATCGATCCGGGCCCCCACATCCAGCCATCGACGACCGTCGATACCAGCGGCATTACAGATTGTTCTATGCATGTCGATACCATCAACCCGCATCGATGGTATCGACAGGCACACAATAGCGCTGACGTCAGTTATATAAGGGAGGGTTTGTAGTCATATGACGTCACACCTTCAGCGAGTTCTTTCTCCACCCGTGCCGAGCGTCTTCCAGAGCAATCCGAGCCCGACTACGAGCATCCAGGAGCACGTTCTTCATCGAGTGGAGATTTCCTTCTCCGACCTGCACCGAGCTCCTTCTTCTATTTCTTCTTCTTCTTCTTCTGCAATCATGGTGCATGTTGTCGGTGCGTCTTCTTCACGCGCCAACCCAATGGACATCCCAGAGTTCGTTCCTCCACCGACTGCATCGATTTCATGCTCGCGGATTGTCCATCCGTCCGCGGAGGTCAAGAAGGTATACGAGGAGATCATGAAGAGAAAAATTGAGCTGACCCGCTATGTTGACCTTGAGATGAACCACAACTTGGGGTTCGAGGCTAATCTCTCCTACGTTCTCAAAGGGCAGGCACATCACACGGGCAGAATGCCCGACGAGATGGAGTTCCACGCTGATGGCCAGCCATTCTCCAATGAATGGCCTACATACAAGGAGTTGGTGGTGGAATTCATGGCGTCGCTGGACGTCTGTGTCGTGCCAAATGACATCATCGCCACGGACTGTGAGTGGATAAAGGGTCGTGTTTCTTTCCGGTTGTACAATAATGACTACAATCTCACACTCAGGCAGTTCAATGAGATCTACAACTGGAACCATGGGCGAACTGACTACCGGAGGCCAGACAACCGTACTGACTACGACGCTATCTTCACCGAGCTTGTGACGGTGCCACCGGCAAATCTGTGAGCTACCACAATGCAGCGGTAGCAGACTTCTAGCATCCGTTCGTGTGGATTCTTCATCGGATGATGTGATCCACTCTATTTTCTAGGGGTGACCTGTCTCTTAGAAAATTTCAAGAGACGGACCTATTTTTCTTGCAAAAACTACTGAAGCCCCAAGAGTGCAACTGGGGAGCATTCTTTTTGCAGTGGGTGTTGGCGGTAAAGCGGAGTACGCGGAAGGCTCCAATTCACTTTGGAGGACTCATCACACCGCTGGCCCACTATCTTGGGTTGAACTTTTCAACCTTGACTCCTCTCTCCAACAGAAGCAAGGTTAACTTGTAGCATCTTCACCGATCCAACCTTATCTTACTTCGATATGGTTTACCATATGCTCACTGCCATGTAAACCACGCATATCAAGAATGTTTGCTTCCCGATGATGGCTTCCATATCGAGGGTGCTCAACATTTCTGATGGCCCATCACAGCCATTGATGACTCCGATGAAGACGGCGGCAACGACGATAACAACAATGATGACGACGAGGCTGAAGAGGAAGAGGAGGCCTACACTCCTCTTCGGGCATGAGTGGCACCTAGGAAGCGTCCTCGCATGCATCTGGGTGCATCTTCATCTTCGCAGCCTCTGCCACCACCACCGTCCTCGCAGCCAAGCGAGGATGTCTATTCGATGCCAGGAATGTATGGCATGCTGCAGGATATACAGCAGATGCAACAGCACCACATTGCGGTGTATACCGGTATTCAGGAGACTATGAACCAGTTACTTGAGAATCAGAGGGCTATCTTTGAGAATGATCGCCTCCTCCTCGACAACCAACATCAAATTCATGACAGGTTGCATAGGATGGAGATGCAACAACAACCCTTTTATGATCACTACTGGAGCCAGAACTACTTTGGGGGGTATCCACAACCTCCACCCATGCCCCAGTTTGATCCGAGCTTTCAGGGGCAGTTGCGATCTTGGGACCCCATGGCCCCACAGTACCCGCCTCTGCCATAAGAGTAATCGGTATCTCTATTCCAACCTTTAAGATTGTTTTTGACTATGAGGCCATAGTCGAATTCAATCTTAGGTGGGGAGTTGGAACAGCTCTATCTTTTATTTTCTCAGTTTTTAGTTTTTATTGTTTTTGTTCTTGTCATTTATTTCTTGCAATCTTAGTCTGTTTGTAGGATCCACACTCTATCTAGTGTAATTGTGGATGTCTTAAGTCATGTGTCATCTCATTTGCTTGTACATGGGAATTAAGGGAAAATTAAAAAAATTGAGTGTTCGCACGCTTGTGTTGTTCAACTTTGAGCACATAACTTAAGAAAATGATTGGTTTTGTCAACTCTAAAATAGAAAATCACAAATGTACATTCCTAATGATTCATGAATAGCGGACGGAATTGGTTGTGTGCACCTAAACTGACCAAATTATAATGAGACTCTAATTTGAAGTAAGAGAGAGAACCTCTTAACTACTACATAGGTCAGTAAGGAGGGACACATAATACTTTTCAAAGGTTCAGTCAATTAGTCTTGTGATCTTTCCACCTCATTGTTTTTCACAATCCACCATAAGAATTGGAAGTACTTTATGGTTTTAATCTTTTTGATTGCATCTCATGTAGATAGGTCTTGCATTGCAACCACTTGCACATGTTTTGCATGAAAATAAAAAATTATAATAGTTATACATGCACATTATCCTTAGGTGTGTGTCATTTAGCTACATTCATAATTTTTATGCATAGAGTAAATCTTGTAGCTTATTTTTTTAAGGGTTTATAAATTGTTCCATACCTTGTAAATAATTCAAACCTTTGAGCTATGCAGAAAAAGTGAGCCCAACAAATTATTCATTGTCATTTGTGGATATAAGGGCCTGAAAAAAAAACAAAAGAAAAATGAAAGACAAAGAGAAAGTATTGTGAAGCAAGTAGAATAAGAAGGAGAAAGGAACAGAGTCTCACTTGTATTTTAAGATGAGGAAGTACATGATGTAGCTCAGTTAGATATTCCATCTCATTTTGAGAAGGGATGTTAGTACATGCATCATTCCACCCAATTATAGGCATTTTCATGTGCAAATGCATCATTTAGGGCATTTTTGTTTTATGCATGTTGAAACCGTATAATGCTTCCATTTCTTCCATTAGCCACCCATTCCATCCACTCGTTGCTCGAATTGATAGGCCACCGTGATTTTCTCCTCACTTGTGAATATCAGGAGAGCTGCTTCCATGTAGATGGTAGTTAGGGCGAGCAACGTAGTATAGGAGATCACAAGATGCACCGAGTCTGGACCGACAAATTTTATTATGTTAACTACCTTATGTGATAGTGTTCATCAATTCTGAGGTAGATATCTTTTATGGATGACTACTGTCGCCTTTAGGGTAATTATCATTTTGTGGTTAGTGAGGGCCGGAATGTGAATGTCTGGAGGGGATCATATGGTGATGTTTGTTGTGATGATCTGCTCTTTAGTTGACCCTGGCAATTCTATTCTAAGGTTTTGTTGCTCGAGGGCGAGCAATGTTCAAGATTAGAAGAGTTTGATGTGATGATTTTGATTCACATTTATAAACTTGTTTTATTTGTCTGCTTGGTCGATAGTATCGACTTTCTTCTCTCCAGCAACCTGATGGTATCTCGATACCATCGACATCCCTTTTGATAGTATTGACTCTGTTCTACTCCTTGCGGCTGGAAGCCTATGGTCATGCCGATGGTATCGACCACTGTCGATGGTATCGACCACTGTCGATGGTATCGACAGCAGCAGGTATTTGTTTTTCCTAAAATTACAACACGAAACCACATAAGCCGAAACAAAACATATTCTTGTAATAATTTATGCTCAAAATACTGAAATAAGGGAGATTTGACATAGAGAAGGATCATAGACCAAAGTAGATGAATTATGCAATATTAACCTCCAAAATGACTAATAAATGCATAAAACAGTCGATACTATCGACAAGTGGAGCTACAATGACACAAAAGGACAAAACCGTCGCCTCAGGTTTGTCGATACCATCGACCCACGTCGATGGTATCAGACAGCATCAGGCACAACAAGAAAGGAAAGAAGATTGGTCGATACCGTGCAAGGTCGATACCATCGACCCGCGTCGATGGTATCGACGCCGTCAAATACAAGTTTGCTTCAGATCGATCTAAATCTGACGGCTGTGATATTTTGGTGACCTAACTCGGTGATTATACCCAATGGTGGTGCCCAAGAGCAATCCATCACGTCATTAGTCGCTGCACAAGTCCCAAGAAGGTTTGGAGAGAATAACGGAGCCCAGAAGCACGCCCCGTCGTTCTGGACGCCGAAGAAGATGTTTTCCACCACTGAAATGCGGGAGAATGCGTATTCTACGCCAAGGCACTACTAAAAAAGGTCTTTAACTATAAAAAAAATTGTAGCGAAAACCCCATATTTTGTAGCGAAAGGCTTTGACTACATATTTCTTTACACATACAAATTGTAGTATATGCTCGTATAGCTAAAGCCTTTAACTATATTTTTCAAATATGTAGTTAGATAATCCATTCACTACAAATTCATATGTATCCAGAAGCGTAGCTAGATATTGTCCTTACATATTTAAATATAGGTATAATTATAGCTAAATGTATGCCTACAATTGTATATATAGTCAGTATGTATCAAAAACATGAAGTTAATACAAATTATATGTAGTTAATGTGTAGGGAAGACATCATCTACTGCACACATATATATGTAGTTGGATTATGCACTAGCTACATATGTATGTAGTTGGATTATGCACTAGCTACATATGTAGTGCCTCATATACATATATGTATAGTTTGATTATTCATGTATTGTGTAATTAGTTCATAAGCTCTTTTCATAACAAATTTGTAGTAGTTAGACCAAGTTATGCTCTCAATTCCAACAAACTTACTTTCATTTATATTAAAACATCAAATGTACATGGGGAGGACGTATACATTGCCCCTGTTACATAATGTGTACAAAAAAAAGAATATACATATACTAATAAATTCGGTGAGGTCTACACACATCTTGGAAAAAGAGTATGTATCTTTCTCGACCAGTTTTGGAATCGTTGTTGTCTTCTCCTTTTGTTCAATGAGTTGACGATAGCATGGGTTCTTGTGTTGCACAAAGTTGTGACCTTGTGACACGTTGGCCCTTCATCTGATTTCCTTGATGAGTGAGTCGATTTTGTTGAATGGAAGAAGTCTTGATTTGAAGATTGTAGCATCGCCCCTCATAGTGACATCTTTCTATTACAACTTGGACCATCCATAGATGTTCTAGGAATCTTCTTTGTACTATGTTTTGTTGGGCTTGATCTAGACCCAAAGAGGGATTCTTGTTTAGCAATAAGTTGACATTGAGGCCTTTTTTTATCCTGCATCATATATGTATCAAAATTGCAGTCATTGAATAGAAGAATTATTTCATTCATTTTTAAACTACACCTTACTCGCAATCTCCGTCATTCATACTCTTCCCTAAAAGTAGTACAATATTTAAGCATGGATAGAATCTGAACCTGCAATAGTTAATCACATAAAGAAAGGTAGATTACAATCACCCTAAGCATCAATATTAGAAAAGCAGACTTCATGTGTCTAAGATGTCCCCTAAAACTGAAATAGAAAGGACAAACCAATTTAAGGAGCTTACTACAAAGAAAGGAGAAAGGAACCTTGAATAACATTCTGATCTTAATTGGTTTTCCCCAAAGGAGAGAAGATACTAGCTAAAGTCTTCCTTTTGCAGTCGAGAAATGGTGGAAGTCAGACCAGATGCCAGCAGGTCCTTACTGGTGAGAAATAGGAGCTCTCAAAAATACAGAGACAAATAGACATAAGTACCTACATTATAAGAAACAAAGATAATAACTATTACATTTTTATCCAAAGAACAATGTGTGTTACTTGCAGTAATAAGTAATTGGAATAATAGCAACATTTTTATTCCTCTCTATTCACTTTAATGTAGGTGCAACTACATCAGCTGCTACCAATCTGCTACTTCTTCCAGAATTAGTTACAAATTGTAAGAACATCAAAATTGTAGGTTCATTTTCATCATTATTTGTTCACGAAGGAGAATGATTTTGTTCATATCCATGATAAAGTAATAGGTGACAACAAAAAGGATAGGAATCCTAGGAAACATGAAATGTGTCCTGAATAGTTTTCACTCAAGTATTCTATAGACCGGAAAACCTCAGAAATTGTTTAATTTTTGACAAAATGTCAAATGGAATTTCACTCCCGGAGCTTTGGACACCCAATGATTCAAAACTCTAAGGCAAGTAAATGTAAAGATAATGATAGATTTATGCAACTGATGCAAAACTAGAGGATGACAAGTAGGAATAAGCTAATAAAACACTGATCTATAGTGAATAAATGCACAAGAGGAGACTGAAATGGAAAAGAGAAAAATTATAGTTGGTTATAACTAGCGTTTACAGGAAACAGGGTGCATATTATGATGAAATAGGTCAAAGGGCTGATTAATGAGTGCAGATTACTCTTTTTGTATTTCTTAAATAAAAATAAACAGTGATAATGTTTGGAAAAACAGAAATTTACCACAAGAAAATTCTGAGGATCAAAATGTTTGAAAAAATAGAAATTTATCACAAGAAAATTCTAAGGATCAAAATGTTTGGAAGCTGGGAGCCTGATGCCCTTAACTGAAAGCCATTCTAGGATACGTAAAATATTAAGAAATAAGAACCTGCTATATCTATTGTTCCGTTGCCAATTCAGCAGATCCAGTTTTTAGGAGGCCTCATAGCCATCAAAGTCTCCGAAAGCTTTTATAGGAATAGTCCTTGGATAATGGCGATGAACTTACTGCAAAATCAACCTCAAATTTGATTCAGAATCCTCCAAAATGATCTTATAAACACTAAAAAGACATATACCGTAAAGGGACATATTTTAAGAATGAGTACATAAGTGTTGGAAAGCTACCTTCGAATAGGAATCAGAGCACTTATGATAAATATGCAACATTGTCTATGGTAAAAAGGAATCTTAGTAGGAGGAATAAAACTGAGGTGCCACTCTCTAAAGGGTCTAAATAGCTCTGTTGTGCAACAAAAGAAGTGTCGTGCCTGTCACATAATTGTTGTTTGTTTTTCTGGCAAAATGTTGTTGGTATACCAAAGTGATGCTATTCTACTGGGGTGGGACATGTTCTTGAAGAAGGTGGTTTGTTGCCCAGATGGTGGTATGTATTCTTAAGAGTATCAAGCAATATCGTCATCATTAAATGAGATTACAGATAACAGTTGTTCAAAACAAAAAGAAACGCCAGATATATTCAACATCGATGATTTTTCAAGAAAGGATTGAGGGTGCTTGCCTTCTTTTGTTTTACAGCTGTTCGTGACTGGTACTTGCCTCTTTCCTCTCTTCCAGCTTTCACTAAGGCTAGCCTCTCCTCCTTCATGAACTTCCTTTTTATATTCACCTAGAGGAAGCAAGAAAAGATATAAGCTGTCAGAAAAGATGGGATTTTAAGGGAAGGGATCTCAGAGTCTGCTGCATTTATGACCTACTGAGAACGACACTATCTATGCTCTGAAGAGAAAAGGACCATAGCCTGAGGGCTACACTGTCTTGTTTACAACTCGCACAGCCAATATATTTCTCTAAGGTCATAATCTGATTTAGTGCTTGTTGCACATGTTAGTTTAGTTTATGTTTTCATTTAGAACTAAAAGAACAACCTGATCACTGAAACTACATTAGTAGATCGCCTTAAAATTGGTACCCTACATTTTAGATCATCATGACATCAGCCCCATAACATGTAAATATCACAGGACATTGGGAAGTATGTCAGATACACCATAAAGCAATATGCAAACCAGCTGAAGGATGAGAAAAAAATAGCTTGTAATCAACAAAAATAATAGTTGTTATCATATCTAAAAAATACATAGGTCAACAATCTACTAATCCAACATCAACGCGACTCAGCAACTGAGCACAGAGACCCACCTTAAATATTAGAGCCTCTAAATGGTTCATTCTCTGAACATACAAATAAATAGAGCACCTATGCATTCATTTAGAAAAGGAAGCTTGTAATAATCAACAAACATTTTGTAAATTATAAAACCACGTAGGACATATAGGAATATAAAATCTGTTCTAGTAAATCTGAAACACAAACCTAGTCTCAAAAGTTTCATTTGTATAACAAATTCATATTCAAACCCTACATTTGACATTATGGTGGAGAAAACATGTACTACTACGATTACCACCTCCCCAGCCACTACTGTTCTATAACTTGAATGATATCTGATGAAATATTTTGCATAGTGTTAGACTAAATCATTAGATCACCATTTCTTAATTTAACTTGATATCCTTCAAGCATTCCTGATATCGGCCCAGACTTTGACTTCCCTATTTAGTAAAATGGATCAAAGTATATTTGTAAAACCCTACACACTATTTTGTAGACCTTCTACCACTAATATACCTACTAGTAAATAGTGATATCTGTTCCAGTTTTCAGACACACTACAGAACTTGATTACATGATATTGTATCTATTTGGGACATAAGGATACCTAACATCAGTTAGCGTCAAGCGTACAAGTCAGCTCACAATTTATAGGTTAAAGCCTAGTTCAAATGGTTTTCCTTTAGCTAGCCCTGAGGCAATCTTTTTTAAGAAGATAAGCTTGGTTAGAACATAATTTCTAGGTAACACGATATAAGAGTAAAGAAATGTTTCTTAATGAGGAATTATCCAACCAAACTTCTCGAGTAAATGGAGGGTTGGCTATATGGGTGCAGCAAAACATGCCCATAGAGAAAATTAGAATTCTTCTTTGTTCTTATTCTACTATTTACACATATTGTTTAACTAATATTATTACTTGATTTCATTCGTGAATTTGTTTGATAGCATTAATATACATAATGGTTCGTGAAGGCTATGTACCTATTTCACTTTCCTAGTTAGTAGTTGTGACTAAAGAACGAGAAAAGTTGAATACGCAGATTAGAGAAATAAGCACACTAATAGTAGTGGAGTGAGGCATGAGGAATGAGGCACATGTCCTACGTGTAGACAAGACATGGAGAAAGGAAAGCTTCTGCATGTATGCACTCCTCACACTTCAAGCTCCATAGGTCACATGTGTTAAGAAATTAAATAGAACAAAATACAACTACAAGAAGCATATACTAGCTTCCATTGTTTCAAAACTGAGGTGCTACTACTTTCTAGCTAAAATCACAACTAGGGTCATTTATAGATGGGGATATAGTAACACATGTAAGTCAATTCACAAGGCAAATATATACATGGTTGGCACTATTGGGTGCATATATATCAGGGATACTAATGCCTATGCTACCTAATACACTAGACGATGAGGCAGACTAGTACTTGAAGTTTCCACAAGTTTACAAACCAAACGAGATGTCTAGTTGGGTGACTAATCCAAAAGAGATCACACTAATATTTAAATAAAATTTTATAGTTCTTTTCTCTACTACCATTTTTTGGCCATAGTATCCCTCAATAGCTTGCCATAATGCCATGTGAGTTCCAAAAAATTGACTGAAGATCTTTCATAAGGATGAGCACCATTCTAACTAGCAAAGGGATCCATAGAGAATGTGAAAGAAAATGTCACCCATGAAAGCAGGAAGGCCAGACGATAATGAAGCTCTCTTCGAACAAGCTGACTGGAACACTTCATCGCCATTTGTCCTCCTTTTCCTTTGAGAGCTGCAGCTCCTATGCAAGTACTGTGTAATGCCATGGTTATTCTCAGGTGCAGATTGCCTATGGAGCTAGGCTTCCAGCCTACCGACACAATCTAAAAAATGTGAAATGGCTTGTTGTAAGGATGTGAAGAAAACAAATGCAGCTTACATAGGAATTGATCAATAGAATGGGAGCTAATTCTCAATTATAGACTCAAACACACAAATCTAAATTGACAATACTATATGTTACAGTGTTTATTTGATAAACTACTGGAAAACTATGTTCTATGCTTGACATTTTCCCCTATTCCAAGTACTCTGCCATCTTTATGAGAACGAATTGGAATTCGAACCTAAAGTAAGAGGAATACTGGCATGGGATATATCCTCTTACTCTGACTTTTCCTTTGAGAGATGTCAACTCCTCTGTGGCTTGTTGCTCAGGAGGATTCTCTAGGCTCAATGCCTAAATTGGAGGTAATTCACATATTCAAGTAGAAATTTGATCTTGGTTACTGAACTATTAAAAGTTCTTACCTCTAAAACAATCATATATTCTATGAAAATGAAAAGACTTGCCCTTCACATTGAAGATTAGTGAATAACACACCTACATTGAAGATTAGGGAATAACACACCTAATGTCAATCAAAGCAGCTCAAAGTCAGAGTCAGCAGTAGCTAACATCTAAAAGGGGGGAAACAGATGTTGTTTACTCACCACAATGGTAAGACCCCAGAACGCGTCCAGTGCAGCTACTCTCTTAGTCTTCTTCTTCGACGCATCCCCCGGATCCAAAGTTGTAACTTCCTCGAAGCTCTCATTCCCCTCGGCTGGCTGTTTCTTCAAAAGAACAGTAGCATCGCATTCCCCTGCTTCAACGTCGACAGTAATGGAAGAAGGTCTGTAGTGCTACTGCTCTGCATCAACCTTGACCGCAGTTGACATCTGTGCATATGATGCCTGCAACCATTAGTGCATATCAAATAACATAATTAGATGCTAAGAAAATTGTGCTCAAAGGATTATCAAAACTAATAGCTCAATCCAAGAAGAATCTAGATTACCTAGGACTTCAAGACTAAAAGGAATAGAACTAAAAGGTCCATCTGCATATTGATCAAATAAATATATATGGGTTATCAAACTAGTTTAGCATCAATCTTGAGTGGAAGGCAGTAGCTGCAACAACTATTTCTAGAAGAAAAGTTACAGAGACATATTTAGTTATAGTTATTAAATAACATATCTTGCTCACCCGCATGCACCCTCACCACCAAAGGAAGTCCAATCTTTATGAACATGATATATAACTACAACATTCCCCAGCCGCACCCAAAGCAAAAATGGGGGCCATGGTACATTTGTGAACAATATGGGACAAACATATCAGTAGAAAATGAGATATAGAAGAACAGAAAGAGGACAGGAGAGTGGGGGAAATAGAAAAAAGTCAGAATAAATGACAAATACTTCAATTGCATCATCCTCAACCAGCATGTTAGATGACTTGAGATTTAAATAATCAAGATCGACATTGAACATAATATGAAAGGTAACATAAACTTCCTGCCTCACATGTGAAGCTCTACATAGACCACTCCAGCTCCCAACAATCCATGAAAACCTTCATGGCATGCACACAATGTGTTGCGAAAGCTACTCATTGAAGAAGCTGCTCCTTGAACAAATAGAGGATCAACACGTAGTGGCTATGAGGCATCAGAAAAAGAAGACACCAAATTGCAAGTTTATGGAAACTCTACATACTTTAAGTGATGTACATATGAAAAACAGACAATTATACTCTATCTGTATTTTTTTCCAGAAAAATGAATCAATAGTCTAAGGTAAATCAAAAACTTCTGGAGCAGCTTTACTCCTCACATATACACTATTTTATCACAAGAAGAAAAACGCCCAGGCATGGCATGGAGTCCAAACTGCCCATCATTTTCCATTTCACTATTGTTTATAAGGACAAAGGCATGGGCATCCCCACCTCTGCTTCAACTTGGGTTCCTAAAAGCATGGCAGGGACCTGAACTATAAATTGATCCAAGCGTGATGTACTGGTAAAGAAATACAAACATGCTCTGAAATTGTTGATAGCCTTGCCATAAAAGAGGTCTAAATGTTAACCAATACTATAGAATATTCATATCACGGTCTTATGTAGTAAGAGAAATGGAAAACAATGTTGTAATGGTGGTTCAGATGACAATCCTTTCTATATCGAATGAATTGACAAGCTTTACATCAAACAAAAACTTTATTCTAAACTTATAGAAAAGAGGAAAAATAGCATCTACATAATTCTGAAGGAACTTTTATTGTTTGCCTCACTTGCCTCGCTCCAAGCATTTTACCTATAATAACAAAAACAACTATCTAAAACCATTATATAGACATGTTACACTTATAGCACATTGAAACAAAAATATTACCGAACAATGAGTAGCTTCTTTGGACAAGATATTATTGACCCGATTGCATCTTCAATGATTTCATAATTGTCAAATGGTCTAACCAGTTGCTCTTCAAGTTTAATTGCCACGCCAATGCAAACAGCAACAAATGCAGACCCTAACTTTCCTCCTCCTATTACAAGGTCAGGATTCACGCCTATCACTTGTCCTTGAGCTACAATTGACATTCCATCATCAAAACTTAACAACCTGACGACCTATAAGTTGTACGGATTACAATGTAAAAATTTAGATATCAAGAATCAAAGTTATTAGGAGTTTTTTTTGTTTAATAACCTATCTTTCTGTAATGGTGGTTCCGCTACATGACTTTTGTGGCATGGGTGTTTCTTCATTCCTACTTGTTTCCATATTCTACAATACAAAACACTTGTGAAATTAATAAAATCATAACTTATAATTATTACTAAAAATTTGAATAATTACTTGATTTGCTTGAAATGGAACACTCTCGCTTGAATTTCCCAAAATTATTGCTTCGAGATGTTCTTGTCTTTTTTTCATATCTGACAATTCTATTTTTTGTGACTCACATATGTGTTGTAGGTCTTTGACTGTACCTTCAAAACCCTCAACATATGCCTGACTAAACTCATTACTCTCATGGTTCACACGAGCCTTCTTTGCACCCAATATTTGATCAGCAATTTCATCTTCATCAAGATTTGCATCATTGATTTCAACTGCTGATTGTAACTTGTCCTACAACAGTAACAATAATGATGATAAAAAATTGAGCAAATAAAGTCAGATATGTCATGAATAATTTAATACTTACAATTAGTTCAGCTGATTTTGCATCTACAGGAGTACCGTCCTTCTTCTTATGGGTAGCAACAAACAACTGTAATCGACTAACGGGACCCCCTTTATTCTTTTGTTGCAACTGTTATTAACACACAAATAAAGTATAACAAGAGTGTGAATGTGTTATGATATTATTATAATTATGTGGCAAATCATTCACATTCGCTCTCACACAAGCATAGGGCATCGACCCCGATGTATGTCATGTGGTAACAAACTTTCTACTCATACTATTCTTTACACTCCGTAACTGCAGTTCATGAACATTAACCTTATCACCAATAAAAACTAAGAGAAGACATCATATATAACTAATTATCTTACCTTTCCGTCAGTAGAGTCCCAGAAATTCACAAGAAAAGCCCACTGCAATGGGTCAACACGGGAAGGACAATCATTAAGTCTGTCTGTTTTGTCTTTGTGGTGCATATAATTTTTTCTTTTGATTTCAGATTTGAAGTTTCTCCAACTATCCCTAACTGTGCGTAGAACCGATTTCTTTCCCTTTGAGTCGATAGTAAATTTCTTCTGTTAAATGAAAAATAGAATGAATATAACAAATATACGCTTCAATAACACTTTACTAAAATATATTACCAAGACATAATTCCATATTTCAGTTTTCTTTCCAGCTGGTACTTGTCGCCAATCCAAGTAATCCAAGGGTGCCAGTTGTGAATTTCTAGCAATTGTTCCCAAAAAAGAAGACAAGTCATTTTGATGAGGTCCAATTGGTTCTCCAGTTTCATCCAATGTGATTGGTAATTTTGCATCCCCTGTCTTACTCCATAACCGAAGACACTTAGAATAGCCTCGTTTTTTATTATACACAGCACCACCTAAAAAATTAAAACAATATGAGGCAATTATTTTTAATATATATATATATATATAAATGCTAAAATATTAGGTATAGCTAATTGGTGTAAATTGTTGATTAGAAACTTATGTACCTTCATCATGATTAGTAGTAGTTTCTTGATCAACCAATTCGAAGTCCTCATCATTTACATGATTGGTTTCGACCTCACGATCTATATTGTCATTATCAACAGAATGATCAGCTCTCATGTCATTATTTGCAAAAGAATCCCTATGACCAGCTCCAACCTCATGATTGATATTGGCTGTATCAATTGAATGACCAACTCTGATACCATTGCTTGCCAAAGAATTAGCCTTATGAATAGAATGACCAGCTCTGATACTATTATTTGTCAAAGAATTTCTATGATTGGCTCCAACCTCATGATTTATATTGGCATTATCAACACAATGAGCTTTCTTGTACGGTTGTTTAACAGATACATCCTTTCACCGATTGGAACATACCGATTTATCATTGACACATGCGGATGCTTCTCTTTTCTGATGTGTACTTCAGCATTTTTGCTGCTGAAAACAGATGACACACCAACCTTTTTATTAGTTTTATTACTCAAATCAGCTTTAGAACTTCCAAGATCAGCATGAACTGAACCAAGATATCCTCCTTTCATTCCCAACTCAGCATTAACAGAACCAAGATAACCTCCATTCATTCCCAAATCAGCATTAATTGAACGAAGATAGCCTCCATTCATTTGCAATCGTTTAGACATTCCTACAAAGATAAATATTAAGGCGGAATCTTACAACTATAAGTACAAAATGATAATAGATAAATTATATGTCACTGTACCCGCCAAATTTTCATTTAATTACTCCATTGTTTGCATCATCAGTTTCTCGTGCAGACAACAATTGTGAATGTCTTTTCAACATCCTGAAAATATAATGCATAACAAATATTAATAAAACAAAACTATAACCATAAAAATATAGTTAAATAATAATGGTTGTAGGGGCTACCTGATATAAACATTATAAAACAGTTGCTGATTCGATTATTGAGAACAAAAAAAGTTTGCAAATTTTAAGAGAAATAGAATGCATATTAAAGGAAGAACAATGGTATTGATAATTAATAATAAATGAATAAAACTAAATTCTTATAAGGCTACATCAAGATACAAAATATTAAAAACTAAAAATGATAGATCACAACGATCTCAATCAAGTTGCTCATCATTTTTGCCATCGTAAAAAGTTACACCCTCCATATCTTCTCTAACCAAATCAGATCCATCAGAAACATCGCTAAAAATAGATTCCCAATCATCTGCATGAGAATCTTCAGGTACGCATGTCCCATCCGTGAAATTTTCAGTAAGCTTCTCATCCATGTCATAAGTATCACGTGGTGTCGTCTGCACGACAAAGCTCCACCCACCGTGATTGATGTCAGCCAGATAAAAGACTTGTTGTACTTGAGAGGCCAATACAAATGGATTTTCAATTAAGTCAATGAGTTTTAATTTGACCATTGTAAATTCATTTTCATCTTTTCTGACGCCCTTGTTTGCATTGACCCAATCACCTTTGAACAGTACAACTTTCAGTTGCTCATAGTAACTAATCTCAAAAATATCTCGGAGTACCCCATAGTATGCAACTTGACCCAATTTAGGATTTTTGTCCTTGGAACTGGAAAAACTTTCTGTCTGGGCATTCACCATTATCCCACAATTCTGGGTTTTTTACCATGTTCCCCCTCCTTGGTTTGAAATCTATATCCATTAGTTATATATGCATTGTATTTGTTCGCCATATTTTGTGGTCCCCGAGCTAGAGTTAGTAGATTTGATGGAAAATTTTCTGACTTGGCCTTCTCTTCAATCTGTATACATTATGAATTGAGTTATTAATACAATGCTCTAATAATATTAAATGAAATTAATGTTATAGACTTACATGCTTCTTAAACCAATCACTAAAAGTGTTCATATGAATATTACTGATTTCCCAATGTCTTGCACACGGATTCAATTTCTTCACGTGGCGAATGTGTTCCCTGCTAACAAGTACATAAGTCATGTGTACAAACATCTAACGGTGAGCATGCATATTTCTTAATAACTTAATGAACTCACTCCATGAACAGTTCAACTGCAACACAATTAGATAAAATATACTGATGTGCAGTTTTCAACATCACATCTTGAAGATAAACAGGAATACTCTTTCCTATTCGATGCCCTTTGTGTGAAAATATAGACCAATCATCATCAGTAACAATATCGTCATCTTCAACATCATTTCTAGCCAATTTTGTGAACCTTGTCTCTAACCCGGAGAGATACCTTGAACAAAATATTACACATTCGTCTGTCAGGTAACATTCTGCTATGGAAGCTTCTGGAGCAGCTTTATTCCTCACATATTCTTTCAAAGTTTTCAAGTATCTATAATGATAAATGGAATTTGTTTAAAATCAAAAAATATATTTGATAAAATTTTAGTGAAACAAATAGTAAAAACATACTACCTTTCCACTGGATACATCCAACGATAAAATGGTGGTCCAACTATCTTAGCTTCTCGTGGAAGATGAATGACCATGTGCTCCATTATGTCAAAAAATGAGGGCGGGAAAATATTCTCCATGTTGCATAGAGTCACCGCAATTCTAGATTCTAACTTCTCAATAGCATACAGATTTATCTCTTTTGAGCATATGTCTTTGAAAAATCTAGAAAACTCAGTTATCACAGTTACGACGTTCTTGCTCGGCAATGCTACCCGTAAAGCCAATGGAAGAAATTGTTGCATTAATATATGGTAGTCGTGACTCTTTAATGCCAACAATTTTCTTTCTTTGATGCGTGCATTTCGCGAGATATTGGAGGAATAACCATCTGGAACCCGTACAGACTTCAAAAACTTACAGAATAATTCTTTTTCCTCTTTTTTCAAAGTAAAATAAGAAGGTGGAATAATATTCTTACTTTCGTTCTTGATAATGTGCAGTCTAGGTCTTATTCCCATCTCTAAAAGGTCATAACGTGATTTTTCATTATCCTTTGACTTGTCCATCCCAAGTAACGTGTGAATCAAACTCTCACACACATTCTTTTCAATATGCATTACGTCAAGATTATGACGAGTAAGGTTGTACTTCCAGTATGGCAACTCAAAGAAAATGCTTTGTTTTTTCCAATTGTAAGGCATATTGTCTACATATCTGGTTTGAACTAAAACTTGATTTCCAAACAACATCTTTGGAGCAGGTCTTAATTCTTCTTTTCCATCAAATGAGGACATATCCCTACGAAATTTATGATCCATCAGAAGGAACCTCCTGTGGCCCATGAAACATTGTTTCCTACTATGTGGTAGTCTAATAGACCACATGTCCTTATTGCAAATAGGGCATGCATCATATCCACTAGTTTTCCAACCAGATAAATAACCATAGGCAGGGAAGTCATTTATCGTCCATAGTAAGGCGGCAAGCAATTTGAATACAGCTTTACGATCAGCATCGTAGGTATCAACACCAACTTCCCATAGTTCTTTCAACTCTTCAATCAGAGGTTATAAGTAGATATCTATCTTCATTCCTGGTTGAGTTGGACCAGGAATAATCATAGAAAGGATAAAATTAGGTGTCTTCATGCATAACCATGGTGGCAAATTGTACGGAATCAATATGACTGGCCAAATACTATATGAGTTACTCATCATGCCAAATGGATTAAATCTGTCAGATGCTAAACCAAGACGCACATTATGAGAATCAGATGCAAAATCAGTATGCATGTTATCAAATGTCTTCCATGCAGGTGAATCTGCTGGATGTCTTAAAACTCCGTCCTTGGTGCGACTTTCATCGTGCCACACATTAGTGGTGCGACTCTAGAGGACATAAACAATCTCTTCAACCTAGGAGTCAAGGGAAACTAGTGCATAACTTTAGAAGGAACTCTTTTCTTTTTAATTCCCATACTTTGTGCACCGTCTACATCAGTTTCAATCTCTATATATCTAGAAACATGACAACGCGGGCATGAGGTATTATTTGCAAACTCCTTGCGATACAAAATGCAATCATTTATACATGCATCAATTTTCTAATAGTCAAGACCAAGGTCCCTAATTATTTTCCTTACTTCATAGTAGAGCCAGGCAACGTGTCACCCTCAGGAAGCAAATCCTTCAAAAGTTCGAGCAGCTCAGTAAATGATTTATTGCTCCAATGATTGCTACATTTTATATGGAACAACCTCACGACGGTATACAACTTGGAATATTTCTTATTTCCAGGATACAACTCTTGTGCAGCAATCTCTAACAATTTGTAGAATTTATCAGCTTCTTCGTCATCAACAAATACAAATGAATCATCGTCGTCGTTGTCCATAGTTTCTCGACAATTTTGGACTCCATATGCATCGTGCAACATGTCTCTCATATCATCAAACGGCATGTTGTCTTGCATAGAAGAATCTTCCGTGGCATCAGAAGAAGTCTCACCATGAAAAATCCAATCAGTGTCGCTGCTGAAAAAACCATTCCATAACAGTTGTCACTTGACGGTTGTGTCTTTGTGTATTTAGACACTTTTTACAAGGGCATAAGATAGTCTCATTCCTACTACATTTTTTGAAAGTGTCCTCTATGAGTTTGACTACCCCAGTTAAGTACTTTGTACTGGTCATGTCTTCCTCAATTATCCAGCTTTTGTCGATCATACTTCCCTAGATAAATGTAAGTAAACACATCAATATAATCAATACATATGTAGAAATTATTAATCAAATGGAAAGATTTTAAAAAATTAATAATAAAGAAGGTAATAAAGTATACATAAATTTAACACAATGAAAAATTAAATATATAAATAAGTAGAAAATCAATAAAGTATAATACCGATCATATTATACATTATATACTACATAATACTTTGACAAGCCATGTATATATCTATTTATCTATGACATATTGGCAATAAATATCAAAATAGTTTTATCTTGTACATAATACAATTGAGTTAGCATGTAAGAACGTAAGCCATGCATGTATAACATATACATATCGGTAGTTATACAAGCACATGAAAAACCTGAGCTCAATGGTTATGTAGAGACTCATCTCTTTTAGGGGAGTGGTAGTCTATTATGTGAAGAGTCATCTCATGAATGGAATGAGCAGTTATATGTAGGTCAATTTTATGCATTTTCCATTTGCCTGCCAAACATCTTTTTGCTCTGGCTCTCTCGGATTACATAAATTCTGGTTGGTTATTCTATAAGGAGTTTATGTATATTATTTAGAATAGAGGACAACAACCCACTCTTCTAGTGCAACCCAGTTCAAGAGTAAAAATAGTCAATCTGTAGAATCTCCATCTTGTTCCTAAAAATCTAACTATGCACAATATCCTACAAAAAATGAGGGCATTCATACAGCAAATGGAATTTAGAACCCTCACAATCATGAGCTGACATCTCAACATTCAGAAGCTATAAGTACCACAACTAGAAGTATAGATACTGCAAAAACCATCAAGAAGACTACAAATTGCATCAATCTGACATACAAGCTAATCCAAATCAAGACTTCTAAAGAGCATGGTGCTAAATTAAGAGTCCATATTAGTGAATACCATCAAAATCATAAATGACACCAATGAATATCAGTGCTAGTGTATAGGCTATAAAAGAGAGTTACACATTGTTTGAGTCGCAGTCATATGACATTGTAGATTGTTGTCACTTGGGATTAAGAGAAAAAAGATTATTGTCACTTGTTAACCTAAGAGGTCCCCTAATTAAATGGATAATGATATGATATTACTAAAATATTTGCTAAATTTTCAAAAAATGACACAGATACATATTTTTTATGTATGTATGCAACGACAGGCAAGATTTTCTAATTCAGTGTTAGCTTGAGACATGTACCTATTTTATATAGAATTTGGTACACATACCTACCTATAAACAATGTCCATGATTGACTTTTGGTTAAACATGATACTTGGGATAGATTAAAATTATAAGACATGGAAGGGGTTTTAAGGGATGAAAACACTATGATAATGGTACAACTACGTTTAGTTCAGAACACTTGAAAATTTGAAGATTCAATTTGTAAAAAAAACTGAAATTTTAAAAGTCCATCTATATTTTTTAATTGGCCCATCAACACTAGTTCTTTAGATAAACATAATCATGCCTTTATGCATCAAAAATATGAATTCATTTTGTTTACACTTTTCAGTAAAACAATTACTTTCTGACTTTTTAAGATACCAATCTAGTAAGAACTATACCATGTTTCTGCCATAGAAATAAGGCATCTGTAATTCATATATATGGAGTAAGGTATTACATGTGAATCAACAAGATGGTGTAGTTATTTCAGTTAATGAAACCTTGATTTTTTTGAAAGAATACATCATGTAAGTAACTTTATAGGAATAATATAAAGTACAAGAGATGCAGGGGGAATTGATATCATGATTACATCTGGATTTTAATCCTAGATTCATATTAGTGTGATTTCTAGCATGCAAATGAGCTTTCTTATCATGGGATACCTCAATTCTTATTCATGTATTTTGTTATTTTAGAGCCAATAATTTTCCTTGTGAATATAAACAACTTCACAAAGTCTCTAATATTTTAGAGCCAAGAGTTATTCATATCCAACTAATTTTTAATAGATATATCACATTGGCACTACATACTTTTCTCTTTTAGAGGTTAGGATTGTCACAACTCACAAGTTTCTACTATGTAGACTTTGCCAAAATTAAGTTGATGGTTCACTTATTCACGGATGCAAGATGTTACTTACATATTTTGTAAACATCTGCTACGTTATAATAGAATTGACTTTGAATAGTAATGACAATATCAAATTTATTCAGCATGTGCAATATTTTATATAATCAATTCCTAGGAAAGAAACATAGGGTAAACAATATGAAGCTAGACGATGATATACAAAATATTTTTATAAAATGTGGTGTCAAAATACCCAAGAAGGAAAGTCTTAGAATCTCTTTCTTCATAACTAATTGCAAAGGAACATCTTGGACTAAAAATAAATATTGAAAAAAACAACCACAAAAAATAGCTGTCTAGCAATCCTATAAAATGTTATAAGATATTTTTCAGAGACCTACCTCATGTAGATCCATAGTACATGAAAAAATATTATAATTTGATTACTGTCTAAACATGGTAAGAAAGAAACCATAGCTTGAGTGTGTCTAAGAACATGCCTCCACATGTGAAAACTTTCTCTTCATGTATAAAATCAGTCTGGTTGTATTGGTTTATCAATGATTATAACTAAAATGGTTCATGAGGTTTGCCTTTCATCTAGCATAAAAACCCATACTTGTATGGTAATAATAACATAGTACAATTCAAACTATAAGAGGTATATGAATCTACTCATAAATTGTACATACTCCTAGCATAAGAACAAAGAAATGTCCAATCTTCCACACATGTTAGGATTGCTTCTCATGAGGTGGATCATGACCACAACCCAAAATCAGCTTAAACAAGTCAAATTTCATGCTGCTGAAGATATTCCAAAAACTAATGAATATAGATGTCAAATACTGCCTTCTTACTTGCTTTCAGTTACCAAATTCATATAGGTCATCAAATAGGTCAAATATGGATACTAATTTATGAAAAGATGGATGTCTTCATATCTAAATTACAATAAGTCATGGTATTGGAAGGGGGCAAACTGTAATTTCATGTGTGAATGAGCTTTCATTTATGTAACTTTGTTCTAAACATCATGGCATTGAAGTCAATGACTCTAGGATGAAAATGATAGTCGATGAAAATTTTATTCTTTAATTAGTGTGAATATATTGGTTTTTTCTTTCTAACCAGTTATGTATTGTATATTCATGATGGTTAAAAAAATTCCACTGAATTGAATGAGTCAAATGTGATTTTAAAAAAAATACTCCTAGTGGGCATCTCATTATTCATCCAGAATTCGGCGCCCTGCTTTGGTGATGTTACCTGCCAGCAAAAGTTCCTATCCTAGAAAAGATCTAAAACCATGTTTCATCATGAATGAGGGTTAGGGTGTGTCATGGATGAAGCCTGAGGTATGCCACCCACTAATGCTTCTCATACTTTCATTATCTTATCTTTACTCAATAATTGTCAGACACAAGAAACTAATCTAGCCATTGTATCTAATCCAACTGTAGTAACTTCATTACATGCTATAGAACTAACATTGGTGGCTCTGTAGACATCTAGGAATAAAGTTTCTTTTACCACACCTTCCTTACGATGCAAAAGACCCCTAGTTGGTACACAGTGATACCTTGGCGGTCCATACATTGATGATAAAAAATAGGATCACCATATATGCTTTTGCCGCACTTTATAAGAAAACTATTTCCTAGGAAATATTCATAACTTCAATACTATCAAAGACCACAGAATGAGCTATTCATTTCTACTAAACCAATACAGCTCAACAAATGAAATATTACTAAAATATATTTACAATTGTACTTTACAAGAAAGCTATGTCCTAGGAAGTAATCATAACTTCAATACGATCAAAGAAGACCAAATAATTTATTCAGTTCTACTAAACCAGTACAACTCGACAACTCAAAGATTAGTAAAATATATTTACAAAGATAAAAGGTAGTCATTCAAATGGATCATGATTAGATATAAAAATAGATTTCAAGTAGTTATTAACACAGTTGAAAAAATGTATTGCTCTCAACACATAAAGTTATGCATTCATTCATCTGTGAGGCATGGGACTCTGTAAGAACTAGCTTTTTAGAAACAAGTTCCAGAAACTGCTTCTTCTTGGTGAATCAAACAAAGGGAAAATTGGATCATATGGATGGCTTATTTCTACACCACCTCCAGCTGACAAAGAAAATAAGGAAAAATAGTACAAGAACAACATTGCTACTATATAGTTAGCCAATTTGTAGTTCTACTGTCACATCAGAATACTTGTTTATAACAGAAAACGAAAACTGAGTAACCAGTTCTCAAAGAGCCAGACAAATATTTCCTCACCGACCACCTTATCAGGAAGAAATCCCTTAACACCAATCTTACTCAAATCTGGTTCTAGAAAACAAAATGTATGGATATACAAATACTGAAAATGTCTACAATAGGGGAAATACACTGAAATCTTCTCAAAACCCATGATGACGCCAATGTGCATATGAACTCACCCAATCTGGAGTGTGTATGAACTCATCCAATTTGCATTACGAAAGCAGGCTAGCTCATCTAGGCAAAAGTAATCTTACTTCCACCAACATCCGTCATGTGGTTCGTTAGAGATGATAAGCATGAAAATTGGTATTGCGGTAGGACATAGCCATGATGTGATACGTTAATGAGGACATCCGTCAATGGTAAAAGTTGAATCCTAGGAGGTGACAAGGTATATTAGAATCTCCTCGTGTCTCTTTACTACACTGCAGTTGGGAAATTTAGGAAAGGGGCGACAGATTAACAAATCCAAGATAAGGCAAATAGAAAGAGCGTCCAAAAGGGAGCATGGACAATTATTAAGGGTTGCACATATGTGAAACCCTTAATAATCGTAAATGAACAATCTTATTAATGTTTAATCTCTGTTGGACAGTGTATGCACCCAATAGACACCCAACTTCTAGAATTCATCTCCCTGACCATAGATTGATTCACTGCCCCTTCCATATTGAATGAGTGGAGTGGGATGGTTTGAAGGGTTGTCTACGGATGTTTGTTATCTTCCATCCAAATGGATAATGGTCAATTCCATAGGGAATCAAGGGTTTTGACATGATTCTTTTTGCGCCTATCGCGATACATGATAGGGGTAAAGGAATGAGATCAGACCAACTTATGGAGTTGGCAATGACCAATATGGATATGACTCATACTCATAGAGCTATTAATAAAGTTGTGGCCTAGCTAGTTGGTTAAGACAGAAAAGACCCATAAAGCGAGATGTGAAGATGGTAGCACGTGAGTATACTGACACATATGTGCAACCCTTAATAATTGTAAATGACACATATGTTCTTCTTGAAGAAGATAATTGTTTTTCCTTAATAATTGTAAATGAACAACAACCCTCACTTATATAATGTGAGGGGAAAATTATGAGGCACAACCTTACTAATTAGGAATAAAGAAACAAAAGCAAACAAATATTAATAGGAAATATTTCAACATTTATCTAGCTCAGATTTGAACTTTTGGCTCCTATAATGGTCTGATGTGGTTTGGACTTTTTCCTTTATCTTGTTTGGTCATCCTTTTGCTGAAGTTGTCGTACTGTTTGTGCTCCATGATGACAGTTGGTAGGTCGTTAGTTAATTCTCTGCATATGGTGTTCTGAATGTTCCTCGTTATTAGTTGTTGCATTGTCCTGTATAACTAGCCACCATGGATTGTTGTGGTATCAAAGTCGATGGGGTTGTTGTGTCTATGCAACTATGTGGGATACTAAGTGTTGTATACACTATCAATTCTGAAGACTAGGTAAGCATACTTATTACATGGTAAATTAATGTTACTACCTTACTGGGGAATGGAAGTAGAATTACTTAGGTTGAAGCTTATAATAGCTTGTTATAGTTGAATAGGGAGGGCCATAATATCCAGATTGACTGTTCCACCCCAATACTACTTTGGGTCTAATGAATCCACATGGGAAGAGGATGGATAATGAAGGTCTCACACTACTATAGGAAGGTATTGGTGGCCTCCTAGATGTCTAACTAAAAGTAGTTCCACATAGATGGGTAATTTTTTCAATAATAAAATATTTTATCCTAATGAATTTGGTAATATATTTAGAATAGATGAGTTGGGATTTGGTTCACTTATTGTAAGTGGTAGGCCACCACTCCATCCAGGTAACATTTTGAAATGATAAGTTTTAACTTATTGCCTTGAATAATCATAGATATCAAGAGGAAGTTCAGTATAGTATCAAAAAGTTGAGTCTCCTATAGCTATTATATTGGAAGCTAAATTTAGAAGGAAGAATCTTAATATAGTTACAGACAATATCTAAAATGGTTGTAATTCGATTTCTAATATTAACACTCAATCCCTGGGAATGACTGTAGTTTGCTGGGATCCTCCTCAAATTGTTGTCAATAAAAATGATTGTACTAATCGATGCTTTAACATGAGAATCAACTTTATAGGTGAAGATTTCATTCTTTTATATATCTATGGGAATAACAATGATAATAAAATATCTTCTCTTTAGGATGACCATTTCAAGTTCAAGGATTTGTACTAGAAGGACAGATGGCTCGCTCTAGGTGATTTTAATGTTGTGAGGCTTTCTTCTAAAAGACTGGGAAGAGGAACCCTTATGTAGGATGCATGGCTGAATTTGATGATTTCATTTTTTATAAAAATCTGATAGTGATAAATTTGAAAGGAGTAACTTTTACCTTTGGTGATATTCAAAGAGGAATTAGAGTCTCGTTATCAATAATTGAAAGATTTTTTCCAATGTCCATATCACCAATTTTTATCCTAGGATTTAAAGTGAGAATATCCCTAACATTGCATATTGATCACAAATAGATAATCATTCTTGGTGGAGTTTATAGAAGTAAAAGAAACACTACAATATGTCTTATAAATGCTTGGACTTCACATAAGGACTCTTTGAATATTGTAATTGAAGATTGGTCTATTGAAGTCATTAGTAACCCAATATATACTGTTTGTAAGAAGCTGAAGTCTGTAAAGATGCTCTTTCTTAATGGAGTAGAGAATCTTTTGGTTATGATAATGAAAATGTTATAATCAAAGAATTTGAAGCTCGATAGGCCCTCTGTATAGTAGATATGAACCTAGTGATGTTTCTCTGAGAGGTAGAACTTAAAAAAGAATTGAAGCTATTATAGAGGTAAATGCAAGGAATCTCTTTTCAAACAAAAATCCATTATTCACTGAATCTCTTTGGGAGACAAGAACTCTGATTTCTTTTACACTTCTTTTCAAACTAGAAGGGACAAAATGCTATCAACTGCTTGGATGTCAACGGTATTATGACACAGAATGGAAATACTATTAAGGAGCATATTGTTGATTACTATGCTAATCATTTCAAGAATAAGACCAGATAAAGCATGAGATTCTTGACAATATTGACTTTTCTACATTAAAGGATGAACATGTGAAAGATTTATGAAGATATATATCACTAGGAAAGAGATAGGAAAGGTCATTAAGGATGCTAATGGGGACAAGTGTCCCAGTCTAGATGGTTTTAATGCCTACTTTTACTGAACATGTAGTCCTATTATGGGTAATGATATTGTTCGAGCTATTTTAATTTTTTTTCTCAAGAGGTAGACTTCTTAAAGAGGTGAATTGCTCCTTTTTGATGTTTATTCCTAAGGTGAAAGGGATGCTCATGTCAAAAAATGGAGACCTATTGATCTCTACAACTTCTTGTACAGTGTAACTAACAGAAGACAAATTGTCTTCATTTAGAAGTTGATCCACAGGGACCCATAGAAGATGATTTAAACCTATAATCTTTAATGTATGTTCTTCTTGAATGATGGTGGCATGTAAGAAGCAAGCTTCACAATCAGAACACTAAGCAACCCACAAGATTATGTGTTCATCCTTCACAGTTGATCATGCAACAAATAGATAATTCAAAACCTAATAACATTGGGAAGTTATTATAATATGGGGCCATGATGTTGTGTCAAATCTGCAGGGTAACCATAAAAATGGAACCAGTTGGAAAGAAGGAATATTATATTATGAAAGCCTTACATATCTAGTTCAGCCCATTACAATACTGGAAAAGAGTGGTGGGTCTTGGACTGCTCATTATTATAATATGTGTTGGTTTATATTGGTTCCTACTGCACCCACTTATCTTTTGTGACAAGCTTTCATCTAGAAAGTGTTAGATTGTCCCATCAATAAAACCTGAGATGCCACTGCATTGAGTCTGAATACTTGTGATGTGCTAAAAAATAACCATTGCCTACTATCCCTAGTCCAAATCCTCTAGCAGTGGTGACTTATGATGATGGCATGCCTAAAAATTTCATAATAGAGCATATAAACAAGATACACATATTCACTCCTCTACATAAATATTAAAAATTGACTCCATGATCGATCAGCAAACAAAAGACAATATGATCTCAGAAATAGAAGAAAAGGAACTGCAGTCATCTCATACTTACAGAAATAGAGGTTTGAAGACCTTGGGGATTGTCTGCGACAATGGAGAGGCAGTAACCTTGGGAGGAGGTGGCGACTTTGGGAAGGGCCGACGATCTTGCAGAACAGGTGAGAACTGGACGGGGGCAATGATCGCTTGAAGATGCAAACTATTCAGCGGGCGAAGCTGGACGACAAGTTCAGGATCCACGCCGGTTTTAGGTCTTCATCCTGCCAATGCAAGGATTGGGATGTGCAAAAGCTCATGCGATCAAGCGTGGACTGTGGAAGGCTTGCGCGATCGGGCGTGGACTGCGGGAGGCTCGTGCGATCGGGCGTGATAGTTAGTTAGATAGCGTGATCGGCAGCCGATTGAGTGTGTGGGAGAGAAGGAGATAGCAGGGAATAGAGAGAATGGGAAACTGGGATGCACGAGATCAAATACATGCGCGCGGGAGAGGAGCGAGATCAGCGGCCGATTGAGTGTGTGGTAGAGAAGGAGATAGCGAGGAATAGAGAGAATGGGAAACTGGGATGCGCGGGTTTAATTGGATCCCATACATGTGTGCGGGAGAGGGGTATTGTTTAGTAAATTTAGCTACAAAGTAGTGTTTACATGTAAAATAAAGAGGACAAATGTAGTTGAAGTTGATCAATCTTATTGGCTTCATTTATTTTATTTATATTTTTAAGAAATGTAGCTAAAATCGGCTTTGACTACATATAGTATATATGTAATTAAATAAATTGTAGCCAATTCATGTATTTTTTGTAGTGAGGAGTGCCTGGATCTTCTCCGTTCAGGGGTTTCACCACTCAATCACATTTTTCCCCATGTTTCCCTTTTTCTCTACCATGTTGTGCTACGAGATGAACATGCGGGGCTAATCCCCTTTATCTTTAGGACCGGGAGTATCCCGAGAAATCATTGTATGACAATTTTATCATAGTAATTCATCATTTATCTCTTAAATCCGTGGTATAATTTTGTTTTCTCAATTATATTGTTATGCTTGATCACCATAATAATAATCTAATGCCCTTATCTACTTTGAAAGAAGAATTAATGGTTGAAAAGAGACGGAATTCACATTAATTGACAAATCCCTTGAACAAGGTGGTGTAAGGTTAATGGTGGATACCGAGAGATCGATTTTAATGCATCTAGTTTAGGGTATAGGTTACTACGACGGTAGAACCGACCTTGACATAGGTAGTGAATTGTACCACGAAGTGGGCAATTTTGATTTCAGGCCACTACCCGGATAGAGAGATAAATCTGAGTGACTATATAGAAATTCATACAATGAGAACCCACGGTGAAGCCGCAATCCTAAAGATCTCATCTTGAATTGATTAAAATTAAACCTTTAATCGATTGTTTTGCCTTGTTTCATTTTTCTTTTAATTTTACAACAACTTCCAACTCTTTAATCGGTCTAGCTGATTATGTGTAGTTAGTAGTAGTCTCTGATAATTCAGTGTCCCTGAGTTCGACTGGAGCCTCACAAATGCCTATATTACATTGACGTGCACACTTGTGTTTCTGCGCACAGAAAATTTGTGTCAAGTGGATCACAAAATGGGGGCACACTAACTTGTGTTTGGTAACAAAAAATTTTCCAATAGCTACAACGTCCATATTGTACACATGTTTAGATAAGTTTCTCCACATCATTCATTGCAAATTCCTACCACAACTTCCTCAAATTGTCCTTATACAAATCATTTTTCTTCCTTTTTGCCTTACCATCCTCCCCCCCTTTTATCCTCACCTTTTCTTCTAAGAAACATATCTTCCCAAACTTTTTTTGCAAGTGCAATTTGAGACTTTTTCGTTGGCATAGTTTCTAAATCAATATTTGGTAACCTATATCATTGCAACATCCTCAGCTATCATCCTAACCTTAATCCTTGGAGATATCATGAATCTATTATCATCAATATATCTTTCTATCAAATCCTCTAAAATGCCACTTCTATAGTTAGATGAGGCATCACAAAAGCAGTGGATCTCATCATGTCAAGTTTCTTTTTACTAAGAACAAAGCTACTTTTGAATATTAGTATACCTCTTGATATAATATTGATGGTATAGTGTATGTAACAATATCAAAATTTGATGTTATTTATTAACTTACTTACTTACTGCTTTGTTTATTCTGATGTTAAGTTTATATTATTACTTTACCATCAATAGTTACACTTCGTCCCTTGTAGTCATATTTTGGAACCTAATGTTACTTTTTGTGGACAAAATGATACTTTTCAATGATACTTAGTTACTTCATATACAAAATAGCTACTTCACAATTTAGATAGTTGCTTTATAGTTCAGATACTTACATTTATGTTAAAATAGTTACTTTATAGTTCTAAAAGTTACTTTCTAGTTCATATTGTTACTTTACCATCAATTGTTACATTATGTAACATAATGTTACTTTTGTAGACACCAGTTTATTTAATGGAAAAATGTTACTTTTAAATTCAAATGTTTACTTTATAGTTTATGGAGTTTTTTTATCTCAAGCTTTTATTTTCTTGATTCAATACTTGCTTCTTGTGTCTAGAGAAATTAATACATGCAACGATGCTTGGCTGCCACAAATAAAGGCTACAGTTATAAAATTGATGCATTTCTTCATATTATCAACATACAATGATAGAAGAAATTTAGTTACAGACACACTAGTAATGAGGCAAAGGTTCAAAACATTCCAACATTACCTTAGTAACACATCTCCTATACTAGTTGTGATAGGAGTACATGTGCACCATGGAATAACAATGATGCATAAAGTATAAATGGGCTAGTATCATGTTTTACATAATCTAGTGCATTCTTAGTAAAAATTCTACTTTTATAACACTTTCATCAATATAGTTATACTGCCATGTGGATAGTTCCTTTTATACATTAACTAGTTACTTTCTATTTTCTTTTGTTACTTTATTTCTTCAAATACTTTAAAATACTTCAATTTTTGATAAAAGTAAATGTAATACTAAAACATAAAGGCACATTACTTTTCCAGTGTTTACCCTTGCCTTTATTTTTGATCTTCTCTTTCACAATTATTTTCTTCTTTCCATCATGAGTCCCATCATCGTCTAATCTTCTCCAGTTTCTTCTTCAACAACATCACTTACATTATTCTCCTCATCAATATTTGTTTTATCAACTTCATCATCGTAATCTCCAACACTAGTATTTGCCTTTCCTTCCGACTACTCTTTTTCTTCTTACTTTTCTTTGTAGTATTTTTTCACAGCCTCTATATTATCTTCTTTAATACCTTCTTTCATTAAATTATCTTCTTGCACAGTCTTTGCAATGTCAATGTCTTGAATATTGTCAATAACATCATAATGTTTTGTTACTTTATCATCTTCTTTTCTTACGCTCCCCTTGTCCTTTTTCTTCGTTATCTCCCTAGTAGTTTATTTTCCTCCTTCTCTTCTTTCCATGTCAACAAAGAACACTAATAGTTGACTACTTTACTCCTTTCTCATTTTTTAAGAACCCAGGACAAATTTCGATTGTCTGTCTTTTTGTACACTACTACAGAACCTACTTTTAGTGTTGGTTATTTAAAGCCTGTAGTGTCGGTTTATAAGCGACACCTATGTGGGCGACACTAAAAGTCCAACCATTGGTCGTCGGTTCCATAACCGACACCCAAACTCTTCGCGCGCCACCGAAAACGCGCCATCATGGGACTATAGGTGTCGGTTATTAGGTAAGAACCCGACAACCAAACCCTTCGCGCCACAGTAAGGGCGCCATGTTGGGCACCATCCGTGTCGGTTATCTACAAATAACCGACAACCAAGTCCTTCGCGCCACACAACATGGCACCATCCGTGTCGGTTATCTACAAATAACCGACAACCAAACCCTTCGCGCCACAGTAAGGGCGCCATGTTGGGCACCATCCATGTCGGTTATCTACAAATAACCGACAACGAAGCCCTTCGCGCCACACAAAATAGATGCCGGTTATTTGTAAAAAACTGACACTATAACATTATGTGTCGGTTAGTTACAAATAACCGACGACTATTGGTTTTTTTTTGCTGTCAGTCTACAGACCTACTGTGGCTGGTCGCAGGATGAGAAACATGTTTAGTTCAGTTATGAACTGCAGGTTTTACGACATCCATTGATATCAGCCGACAACAGGCCGCAAACCTACAAAATTAACAATAATAAAATAGCACATGCATATAGCAATGCAACCTGCAGTTCCATTTTATTTTCACACATTTATAAACATTCACACATGCTATAAATCTGTAGTTCCATTGATTCACATTCACACATGTAGACTTCATATAGCAACCAACACTTTCATTCATTTTCATTCAAACACATGTAGAAACATCCAGACATGTAGAAACATTCACACATATATTATAATTCAGAAATTCATTTACTAAGTATCATTGTTTAGTCATATTATTCACTATCAGGATCCCAATTATATTTTAAAACTCCCACTAATTGTATGGCTGTTGCCCATTCTTCTACTACTTTATTTAATTCTCCCATCGTATAGGGCTCATGTACATCTGGTAAGTCCTTTCCTGTATTGGGGTCCATTTTAAACACCTGTAAAGAGAATGATGTATATATATAATTAATGAGCTATAAATAAGATTGATATATTTCATATTATCTCTAGTCAGCTATATAATACCTCAGCAATACAACCGATGTCCATTGCGGCATTTTTGACAAGTATGTGCATATATCGCATGACATAGTATCCACATGCCCATCCGTTATCTTCTGTAGCACACTATAAATTCAAACATACAAAATATTAAAAAATACAACTAATTAAGCATTGTTCACATAAATAATATATACATATATTGCAGTAGGGAACTTACTTTCACGTTCTTCCAAATTATTGGATGGTTCTTTTTCGTGGGGACCTTTCCTCCAGCCTTTTTGTACTCCTCAAAATCCCTACATGTTAATGTAACACAGAACATTGCAATTAAATAGTAATGTAATAACATATGTTAACGGATATGAAAAATGAAATATTTCTCACCGAAATATTGCCATTTTCATTTTGTGTCCAAATCTTGTATTCAATTTACACCCCTTAGGATCTAGATAATACACAGTGAACGTCTCGGAGGCAATAACCAATAACTCCCAATGCTTACCACTAGAGGAAAAAAGTTATAAATTAATAACTCAAAATTTACAATAAAATGTAATTTTCTTAAGTCCAAATTATAATAAGCAAAGTAAACTTACTCTACATTGAATGGAGCCATTATCACCGTCTTCTTTTTTTTTAGCAAAAATTGAAAAAGCCTCACAGCAGTATTGTTGAACTGATGTAGGGTCTTTAGCTACTAGACTAATCAAGGATGGAATAAAAAAACCTACATGTTTGAATCCAAAATCTACACATATGTTGTCTAAGTAGCTGCAAAATATGTATTAATTACGCATGCATTAATAAATAAGAAACCAGATCACCAGATCATACACAAGGTATATGGATGTATAAAGAATATCTCACCTTATCCATAGATCTATCACAGATGTATTTAGCCAATCATTTCGAAACATCTCCAAAATATCTTATATAAATATTTTTGTTTCGTATGACTGACCTGTAGAATCTGAATCAGAAGAAACAATTATAGGAGAGTATATATCATGTTCCCCTAACCATACTGACATACCCCTACAGTTAGGACCTAACGGGACAGGTAGGTCCTGTGGAACCCAACTAGGTAATGCAGGAGGTGGAAGTGGAGGCCTAGATGTTGTGGGTGTCTTCTTTTTAACCTGTATATATATAATAATTTCAGATCAACTGTCAGCATATACAAATACTAACAATTGAACGTAATGTAAATTTACCACACCTTTTCAGTAAATAAGACATACGCTTTTTCCCACAATATCACTCCGCCTACTGCCTCACCAAGCGTTTCACAATCTGGGTGGGCATATGGCAGTGGAAGTTCTAGAAATTGGGGGAATACATGTATCGGGCTCACCCGAATACAACCAGTTGGTACTGGAGACCCGTGACACGTTTCCCCTGGTAGGGATGGGTAAGCCGACGCCTCTGTCACGACATATTCTTTACTTTTTATACGGCATGGCTTCAACCCCTACAAATTTTTGTGTAAAGAATGTTATATACATATATACATATCATCTTTTTTGAAACGACTACACTGTCATATATACGTATCATCTTGAATTAAAAAACTAGTTACTATGTCATAAAAATACTTACAGTGGATGTGCTAGGTGGTGGGTCTACAGGATTACTCCCAACCTCTGCAGTAGGAGTAGGAGTAGAGTCTGTAGTAGGTATTGTCTGGTAAATGGCAGTCTGAGATGCCTGCCACTTTTGCATTGCTTCTTCGAGTTTCCTATCAAATAGCTTATCCACCTATACATGGATAAAAGAAACGTCAAATTCTAATTTTTGAATTCTCTTTTACAATAACATCTACAAGGGAAAAATATGTTACCTCTTCTTGTGAAAGTCCCGCTTTTGGGACATGTTTGCGCTAGGATGGCCCAAAATAAGCTTTGATGCCCACACCAGTGCCTGCAGCCCTAACACGTCCAGGATGCTCTGGGTTACCTAGAGCAACTGTCAATTCATCTCTTGTGCCCTCAGGGATGAACTTTCCTTGTTTCCTCAGCTCGTGCAGCTCCCGCTAATCGCCAAAACAAAAATTTGTACTTAAGTAAACAACACAAATAATCAATATTCGAATGATTGTTGTAAGAGTTGTATTTTACCATTTTTGCAGCCGCCTCAGCAGTTGCGGCCTTAGTTAATTCTCCCTTCTTATTTTGCCTCCCAGCTATCCAGATATCATGGCGAGGCAGAGGTGTGCTACCTATGGTAGAGGACTCCTGAGTAGCAGCAGACTGAGCAGCAGCGGCCTCAGCCTGTAGTCTTTGGCGAACGCCTGCATATCCTCTTGGACCCATTGTGTGGTCGTGCACATTCATCGCACGCCTTGATCTTTGTGCATCACTGAGGGCCTAGTTAGTATGCACATTAATTATTTGGTTAGTAACACTAAATATTAATCTTGAATAAGTGAATACAACATATATTAATTAGTGAGATTGAGACTGACGCCTAATACCTTGAATTCATCAGTTTGTCTTGAAGCGACAAACGCGTCCCATTCTTCTTTGTCCAGGAAGTTCCACTGTTCAGTGGCTGTCTTCTTCCTCTTTTCGGCTTCTTTTATGTATTCTCTGGTGAGATTTGTCCTATAGTTCCTTAGGACTCTCCCACAGCGTTGCATCACGCATTTACGATGCAGCTTTTCATCCAATGCAAATATACTCTGCAAAATAGAATTGCTATTAACTAGTATCCAAAAATTTAGTAATCTACAAAATAGAATTGCAAATTAATAATAACTCACGCATAAATCCCTCCATATTGTGTCTTTCTTCTCCTTAGAAACGTTATGCCAAGAATCTAAGCGACAACCGCAATGGCTACGAGTAACATATCCAAGATATGAAATAAATGAATTGCGATTCACACCACATGCATTTCCTACATTATCAAAATCCACAACAAGTTTGGGTCCATTGCCCTTTTGCGCAATTAACTTCTTCATCATAGTGATGCCCCTTCTCTTGTCAACTTTTTGTTGTTCTTGATCAAGTGCCTCAAGTGTTGTACATGGTACCTGTGCATCATCAACCTAAAATTTGACAAAATAATTCACATTTACAAGATATAACTATAAATGGACATATAGATATAAATATATGATATATTTTTAAAACCTACATTGTGAGGCGGCGCATTGATGTCCTCACCCTCACGGTAGTCATCAAGACGGTCATCAGGAGAATGGTCAGCCATCTGCAAATTCACATTGTAAAGTAATTCACATTATAAATTAAGCTCACATTATAAATTAAGAAAATTTCGGCAGCATTTGGACGGGTTTTTAGGCCAACAAATAATGTGTTGTCATTCTTATACTTTAATCATCTACTTATTTAACTTTAGTTATCAACTGTTTAACTTTAATTATCAACTGATTTGATTATATTATATTTATTCATCTACTATTTGTATCCATTTATGTACTGATTTGAGAATTGATTAATCATCACTGATTTATAATTTTATATTAGTTAATCAACTGATTTGTATTTATTCATCTACTTATTTGTATTTATTCATGTACTATTTGTTATTTAGCTATTTACTCATTTGAATTTATTTATACTGCTTCTGAAATTATGTAAGAATCTACTGATGTAACTTTATTTATCAACGGATTCATATTTACTTTTCCACTTAAGTATTTATTCATCTACTTATTTGTTTTTATTTATTACTGTTTTACGAATTATGTAATCATCTACTGATTTATATTAGTTTACCAATTGATTTGTATTTAATGTATTTATTCATCTACTATTTGTATTCATTTATGTACTGATTTGAGAATTGATTAATCATCACTGATTTATAATTTTATATTAGTTAATCAACTGATTTGTATTTATTCATCTACTTATTTGTATTTATTCATGTACTGTTTTTTATTTAGCTATTTACTCATTTGAATTTATTTATACTGCTTCTGAAATTATGTAAGAATCTACTGATGTAACTTTATTTATCAACTGATTCATATTTACTTTTCCACTTAAGTATTTATTCATCTACTTATTTGTTTTTATTTTTTACTGTTTTAGGAATTATGTAATCATCTACTGATTTATATTAGTTTACCAATTGATTGGTATTTAATGTATTTATTCATCTACTATTTGTATTCATTTATGTACTGATTCGAGAATTGATTAATCATCACTGATTTATAATTTTATATTAGTTAATCAACTGATTTGTATTTATTCATCTACTTATTTGTATTTATTCATGTACTGGTTTTTATTTAGCTATTTACTCATTTGAATTTATTTATACTGCTTCTGAAATTATGTAAGAATCTACTGATGTAACTTTATTTATCAACTGATTCATATTTACTTTTCCACTTATGTATTTATTCATCTACTTATTTGTTTTTATTTATTACTATTTTTATTTAGTTATCTATTGATTTGTGTTTATTTAAGTAATAATTTTGATATCATTTAATCATCTACTGATTTAACTCTATTACTGTATTTATTGTATTTTATTCATCTACTATTTGTATTTATTTATGAGCTGATTTAGGAATTATATAATCATCTACTGATTTATATTAGTTTACCAATTGATTTGTATTTAATGTATTTATTCATCTACTAGTAATAAAAATGGTTGTCTTTCTTTCTAGTGATATAATCTAAATCAAAACAGAAACCAAGGTAGAGCAAAAAAATCGATATCTTATGTATTTCTTGCTTTGCCGGCTACTGGGAAAATCAGATTAAGCATTGTTCAGTCATGTACCATTTTAGGCAACTAAAAGATCACAAGCTATAACTATCTATTAAATGACTGAAGTGCATATGGTTCATATGAGATGGGACCATCATTTTCGTCATTTGCAATGAATAATGCAAACAGGCAGTATTAATCTAGGGGATGAGGAAGAAGGAAGAAGCCGGCGTACCTTGAGGTGAAGCTGACAGTGCCGGAGCAAGGAGAGCAGCTGGAGGTGACGGCGGCGAGAAGAGGAGGACCAGCAAGGATGGAACCGGCGGTGACGGCGGCGAGAAGAGGAGGACCAGCAAGGATGGAACCGGCGGCGACGGCGACAACGGCGAGCGGCGGCGAGGGCGTCGACGGCGACGACGGCGAGCGGTGTGCGGCAGAAGAACGGCGGCGCGGGGAGGAACCGGCAACGACGGCGGGGGAAATTGCCAGACCTAGCGCGAACGGCAATGAAACAGAGACGATGGGGAAAAGTTCTGTTCGCACGGCTATTAAGTTGACAATATGTGTCGATTATTTAAAAAAACCGACAACTAAACTAACAGTGTCGGCTCTTTGAAGAAAACTGACAACTATACTACATAATATTCGTCGGTTCATAAATAAAAGACAACCGACAACTATTCCTGTCTCGCGCATACCCTTTACTAGTCGGTTATTTATTAAAGAACTGACAACATATGTCAAATTTTGGAGCCAATTTTTTCGCTGGAATTTTGGGTTTGGCGGTTGAGTTTATGTGTCGGTTGTTTATTAAATAACCGACAATTATTGAAAGCGGTACCCGTGTCTAGTCGACCTTCACATATTGGATGTCGGTTTCTGTTAAAAACCGACATAGTAGGGTTTATGTGTCGGTTTTTGTATACAACCGACACCTTGAAAACCGACTTTATAAGCCATTTATGTAGTAGTGGTAGCAACTAAAAGTGTGATTTAATTTTTGTTACTATTTTTTTATAAATTGTCCACAACCACAATTCGGCTCTCTTTGTTGCTAGCATTGGATTGATGGTTGAAATTGTACAAGTAAATGAAGAATCACAATTGGATGTGGTTATAATAGATAAACTATACGGAATGGAGTGGTAGAGTGTAATGGAGAATACACGAATGGAGAACATAAGCTTGAAGTTGGGGATTTCTATGAGTGGAGAAAATTGTTTGACGTACTTTGGTGGATATTTTGGTAGGTTTTCTCTGGGATTCGACTAAAGATTCATGAAATCCAACACAAATTTGCAAAATCTACAAACTCCATTGTCGAGTAGCCAATGCTACAATACATGTATGGGTATTAAAAACAAACCCATATATGTATCTTGATTTAGAAATAAAATCAATGTTAATAAATATACATTTTGATAGGTCCAAAGTCATGTGAAAATAAAAAAGACGATGCAAACACTCACACATGAGACACGTGTTGAGGATTGGTTAAAATCACATGACAACATATATAGTGTGTGAAATGAATGGCTTCAACAAATGCCAAGACACATGCATCCAAATCAGAGTATGGCTCCTCCTACAATGACATTAGTTGGTGCCACTATGTGTCTAGCTTCTATAACAACTGCACACTTTATTGTACTAGGCATTCTAGTGCAGTAGGATGTTCTACAACAATAGGAGACTCCATGTCAACAGGAGATTCTACATTTTCAAGATACTATTCTGTTGGCACTCCTTAGTTTCTAGAAATGTTCTATTCTTATTTGTCATTGCCATCCAATCAGTTTGGAATTCCTTCTACTTAGTCATGGTCTCGACAAAGTTTTAGTCAATCATGAGTTTTGGCCAACATGAGGCTTCCTATTCATTTCCACCACATGACCACCTTCTAGCAGGTCAAAATGCCTTCACACAACCATATTGAGATCATCTCCACCTTCCTGGAATATGTCATCTACTCGACCTCTCACATTGCCACTTCCTATGGGTAGGCCTACACGTGGAGCTCAACATACACACTTGAGTTTGATTCAAGATTCTCCAGACATAGAGAGACAATCTAGTGACCAAAACCAAAGTTGAGGTAGTAAAAAATCTCACATATTAATTATATTGAAATTTTTTATTTTGTAAATAATAATATATAGTATTAACTGTAGTGTTATAATTTAATCAAATATTTCTGCTGCAAGATTGAGCTTATTTGTTGCAATATCTACGATTGACTTGTTGTTTTCAAATATTTTATATTTACTATTAGATCATGTATCTTTTCTTTAAACACACTTAGACTAAAGTTTCTATATAACCCTTATATGTGGATAGTCTTTTCATCAATATATATATATATATATATATATATGTGAGACAAATTAATTTGATATTAGATCGTTTTATATTCACCATTAAGCATAACATCTTTGGGGCATAATTCTTCACTTCGTATGAATGAATGTATACAAATATAGTCAATCTTACATAAATATAATATGACTATTTATGATGACTGATATACAACTATTTTTTTTCAATAATACATCTACGAACATAAAACTACATACAAATCATTCTGATCAATTGCAAGAAATCGTCAATTAAAAATTAATTACTAGTCACCAGTTGGTAGTTCTAAGTCATTGATTAAAATTTCATACAGTAAGTGCCACAATATTTGACGTGTACTTGAAATAACTCATGCCGAAAAGTTGGTGCTTTCAAACTTAGGAACGGTTTCAATCTAATTGCTAGTTTCAGTGGCGTTTTAATTGGCAGACTCGGCCTAAGGGACCAGTATTTGTGACGTGCAAGGTAAAGCACTATGTTTTTAGGTGTGTTAAGGCTGCGTTTGTTACGTGGTGAATCATGGTGATAGGGAATGATGGTGAAACAAAAAAGTTGTTTGTTTGCCATGGTGATAGGGAATCATGGTGAATCCATGGTGAATCCGTGGTGAATTTTGATCTATTTTTGTCCCCACGAAAAAACATGGTGAATCGTGGTGAATCATGGTGAAAGAAGTTTCCGGTCAAGACTCCACTACTTATTTAGACAAATGTACAAAAAAACATTCTAATAAATATCTTACTTGTGTAGGGTGTTTTTTATAAAAAAATTTCCCTCCCCATCACTATAATCATGTAACAAACAACAATTTTTAAGTTTTTCACCATCACCATCCCAATCACCATACACATGTTACCAAACAACATATTTTAATAATTTCCCTATCACCATCACCGTCACCGTCATCATCACCATTAATTTTATCACCACGTACCAAACACAGCCTAAAAGAATCAAGCTACACAAGTCTACCTAAGCTACCCCTCGTCGGCAGCTACACAATCTCGATACACCAGGTTAATATCGCTAAAAAGCCACCATCTTGCAACTCACATATAAGTGCCTGTTTGGAATTGTATTGTCCGTTGACCAAGTGAAAGTTTGTAGTATATTTTCGCATTGTGAATTTACAGAACTAAACCGGACTTCATCTAAACAAACTAACCCTAAATTAATATCACGATTCCAACAAAACCCAACGCATACCAACATATCATCGGCCATGGAGAAGGAGAAAAGGTGACACAAGTAATAATCGGAATAGCAACCGGTCACAGCAGATTTGAATCCCGTGTCATTGAACGTATAGAAGGAGAAAAGGCAACACAAGCAATAACCGGAATCGGTGGTCGACACAGTTCATACAAACCCATGGAGATCGAGGGGAAACGACAAGTAATAACGGGAAACCCAACCTGCTGCAGCCTCACCCAAACTGATTAGAAGTCAGGTTTATAATCAACCAGCTTTCTTTTTCAGAAATCTAGCGGCCGCCACGAGGATCATGTAAAGCCAACCTGCAGCCATGACATGTTCCGGTGAATTAACGCAGGACTCCAATCCACACCACAAAAACATTCAAAAAGATTTACATGAGGAGTTGATGCACCTATCACCAGCCGCCGTTTGGCTTCTCCTCCAGTTCAGCCCTGTCAGATCCCCGAGTCCCGTACGCACTCCCTCGAGTGGCCTTGCCGGCAGAGCCCGATTTCTGCTATGCACTCTTCCAAGCTGTTCTGTCGGCAGAAGCAGATCCAGAAGAGGACAGACTGGTCGCCTCATGTGCCACCCTCTTCTCTTATACGGACGACGGTCATAGTTGCTACAACCAGCAGGGTCAGCAACTGTTCTTCAATATCTATGACCTGCTGCATCCGATACAAATTAACAGAGCCCGAGGGTTCCAGCCGTGGTAGTCATGCCAGAGCGGCCGCTGTTCTATGTCCGAAGCCGTGATCGTCTGTGCATAGAGGTAATAAATCTTTGAGGCAACGCTAAAGCATAACAGGCAAGTGGAAAGAAAAAATGGCAAATTGGGAAACAGTCACTTCCTTCGGAATCTCGATGCCTTGCAGAAGCCTGGGAATGTGATCGTGAGGATCAGCGTTCATGTACATCGCACATCTGCCGAGTTACAAGATGTCATTAAAATTGTTTGGCAGTGTTGTTGTTTGTTATGTGACTCGAAGTAATGTCCTGATATGATTGCATATCCGATTTGGAAAATTAAATGGATCTTCGCCGACCCGTTTACGGGTGCGGGGGGCGAAGCCCCCCGCGGTATGGTACGACTTGGATTTCAGATCCAATTAGGAATCCGATTACTCTTTCCGTATCTATATATATGTACACCCTTGTTAGGGTTCGGCAATCATCCTGTATTCTTCTTTGATGGCTGCCGTCGTACACAGGGTGTCCCTTTGTAATCTTTTCTCTGAAATAGTGAAAATCTCGCCTCCTCCTGTGGACGTAGGTCATCTCGACTGAACCATGTAAATGTTGTGTTTTGGTTGTGTGATTGTTTCTCGTTTCTTGTTCTTCCGCTGCGAAAATCGTCATATTCTCGCGTTCAACTCTTAATAAAGTGGTATCAGAGCCGCGTGTTCAAGAGCCGAACGATGACGAGTTTGTACAAGATCGAGAACTTTGATCGTAAAATCAATTTCGGACTATGGCAGATCACGATGCGTGGTTTGCTCGTTCAACAGGGAGTCTCTGAGGCTGTAGAAGAGATCGAGAAGATGTCAGCCACTATGACGCCGCAAGAAAAGAAAGTGATGGACCAGAAGGCCCTCACTGCCATCCAATTATCTTTGGACTACAAGGTTTTGGCCGAAATTGCCAAAGAAACTACTGCTGCCGGTATTTGGAAGAAACTCGAAGATCTCTACATGACGAAGTCTCTCCAAACGAAATTATATCACAAGCAGCGTCTCTACTTACTACGCATGGTGGAAGGTACATCTGTCTGTGATCACATTGACGAGTTTACATCTATTATTATGGATCTGGAAAATATAGATATTAAGCTCGAAGATGAAGATAAAGCCCTTATTCTTCTGTGCTCTTTACCCCCTTCATATAAGCAATTTCGGGAAACTAGTCTGTACGGAAAGTCTTCAATCACGGTGGAGGATGTTATATCTTCATTACTGTCAAAGACCATGGTTGATAAAGACCTAATTGCTTCTTCTAGCGGGAGTCAGTCAGAGGCTCTTATGGTGAGGGGTTGTACAAAAGAAAAGAGAAACAACAAGAAGGAAACACACAGATCTAAGTCTAAATCAAAGAAGGTCTGTAAATACTGCAAGAAGACTGGACACATTGTCGATGAATGCTACAAGTTACAGAACAAGAAGAAGAGGGAGAACGAAAAATAAGAACAACCTGCATATGCTAATGTAGCACGTGAAGATCCAGAATATGTTCTTATGGCTTCATCTTCCTCATCCGTCAATTTTCAAACTTCTTGGATTCTGGACTCAGGCTGTTCACACCACATGTGTCCACACAGAGATTGGTTTTCTTCTTATGAGCACTTTGATGGAGGTGTTGTAAACATGGCGAACGATTATACCTACAAGACAATTGGCATTGGGTCAATCCACATAAAGATGTTTGATGGTGTTATTCGAACTGTCTCCAATGTTCGTCATGTTCAAGGTCTGAAGAAAAATCTCATCTCTATTGGCTTACTTGAAGCCAACAGTTTTCCATACAAGGCTGAAGATGGAATCTTGTCTATTACCAAAGGAGATGATGTTCTGATAAAGGGAGTACGTATTCCTGGAAACTTTTATAAATTAATTGGTGAAACTGTGACCGACGAAGCTACTGTTGTTTCTTCCTTGCCACTAAATTGTGGCATATGCGACTAGGACACATGAGCCAGAAAAGCCTGGAATTATTATGCAGGAGAGGATTTCTAGGTGATATCAGTACTGAAAAGTTAGATTTCTGTGAGCACTGTATTATGGGAAAGCAGAAAAAGGTCAGTTTTTCTACTGCAAATCATACTACAAAAGGTACTGTTGATTATATTCATTTAGACATCTGGGATCCTTCTCAAGTACCGTCCAAGGGAGGTTCTAGATACATGCTTACTTTCATAGATGATTTCTCAAGAAAAGTCTGGGTGTATTTTCTGAAGCATAAATTTGAGGCTTTTGATCAGTTTAAGAAGTGGAAGACGCTTATTGAAAAACAAACAGGAAGGAGCATCAAGACACCGAGGACAGATAATGACATGGAGTTTTGTTCTTCTGAATTCAATGAGTTCTGCCAGTCTGAAGGTATTGCAAGACATCACACAGTTAAACATACACCCCAACAGAACGGTGTTGTAGAACGAATGAACAGAACTCTTTTAGAGCGTGCACATTGCATGCTGATCAGTGCAGGACTTAGCAAGGATTTTTGGGCTGAAGCCATCTCTACTACAGCCTATCTTGTCAACTGTTCACCATCTACTCCACTTGGTTTCAAAACTCCTGAAAAAGTATGGTCTGGTCATCCTGCAAAATATTCTAATCTGCGTATTTTTGGTTGTCCTGCATATGTCTATTCAAATGAAGGAAAGCTCGAGCTTAGAGCAAAGAAGTGTATTTTTTTGGGTTATGCTGATGGTGTGAAGGGATACAGATTCTGGTGCACTGAGCCAAACTCATCAAAATTCTTGATTGAAAGAAATGTTACTTTTGACGAGTCTGCCATGTTTTCTGCAAAACAAGATGGCGTCCATTCTCCAGTTTCAGGTTCTCAGAGTTCCACGGAATAGGTGGAGCTTGAAGTTAGTGCACACAGCCTGACACCTCCTGTTGTTACACAAGAAAATCCAGATGATATTGAAGATGACACTCATGAAAAACAGACATATAGCATTACTACTGGGAGACCAAGAAGACAGATCCCCATCCACCTACAAGGCATTCAGATTATGTTGTTGCATATGCCCTTGCTATAGCTGAAGAAACAAATGATTCTGGGGAACCGACTACCTATAAAGAAAACATGGCTGATCCCCATTCAGCCATGTGGATTACTGCTATGAATGAAGAGATGGAGTCTCTTCAAAAGAACAAGACATGGGTACTTGTTGATCTTCCTACTGGAAAGAAGATTGTTGGATGCAAATGGGTATTCAAAAGGAAGGAAGCTGGTCCTGGAGATTCTACTAAAAGGTATAAAGCGCGGCTAGTTGCAAAAGACTACAATTAGGTGGAAGGTATAGATTACAATGATGTGTTTTCTCCTGTTGTCAAACACACTCCCATTAGATTTCTATTGGCATTAGTTGCTAGATATGATTTAGAGATTGAGCAAACTTGACGCGGCCGCCACGAGGATCATGTAAAGCCAACCTGCAGCCATGACATGTTCCGGTGAATTAACGCAGGACTCCAATCCACACCACAAAAACATTCAAAAAGATTTACATGAGGAGCTGATGCACCTATCACCAGCCGCCGTTTGGCTTCTCCTCCAGTTCAGCCCTGTCAGATCCCCGAGTCCCGTACGCACTCCCTCGAGTGGCCTCCCTCGAGTGGCCTTGCCAGCAGAGCCCGATTTCTGCTATGCACTCTTCCAAGCTGTTCTGTCGGCAGAAGCAGATCCAGAAGAGGACAGACTGGTCGCCTCGGTGTGCCACCCTCTTCTCTTATACGGACGACGGTCATAGTTGCTACAACCAGCAGGGTCAGCAACTCTTCTTCGATATCTATGACATGCTGCATCCGATACAAATTAACAGAGCCCGAGGGTTCCAGCCGTGGTAGTCATGCCAGAGCGGCCGCTGTTCTATGTCCGAAGCCGTGATCGTCTGTGCATAGAGTTAATAAATCTTTGAGACAACGCTAAAGCATAACAGGCAAGTGGAAAGAAAAAAATGGCAAATTGGGAAACAGTCACCTCCTTCGGATGCCTTGCTGAAGCCTGGGAATGTGATCGTGAGGATCAGGGTTCATGTACATCGCACATCTGCGGAGTTACAAGATGTCATTAAAATTGTTTGGTAGTGTTTCACTGTTTCTGTTCCAGTATACATGAGATGAATGTTGCTAAACCTTAATATATACAGTGCAAGTGTCAACTTACGCGGTGTCATCCCCTTGGATATCCTCCATTCCCACTACTGGAGATGGGAAGTCACATCTCTGCGTCTCCACGGATGAGCAAACGTACCCATTCATTCCATCCTCGCAGAACTTGACCCTTGATAGCAGAGATTCTGCTTATTTTAATAAAAATTCTGGAATACAAGCCACAACAACCATTTGTAAGCAATTGATTGTCATACCGGGATTCACCAGATAAGCTACTGCTAGTCTGGGATTTCAATGTGAAGATTCTGTCATTCTGGAAATTGTTCCTGGCAATCTCGTCGTCCTGAAAAAGTACATAATTGTTTCTTAGTACGATGGAAGGAAAAGCTGACATTAAGTTAGAAACTTACAAACCTTAAGTTCTTTTTCAAATTTCCGAGCCTCAGCAAAAAGAAGACCTTCATCAATGAATGGCATCTTAGTCACTCCCTGCATTGATTGTCATGCATATGAGTCTCAATGATGACAACATTTTCCACTAAAAAAAACTTACAAAAGAATAGAGTTACTAGCATGCGTATCATATATAACATATGGGTCCACAAATCTCAACTAACCAGTGAGGAGACCTTGTGGCATTGATTTAGGTGGACCAACCAGTAACCAGAAAACATAATTTGGATAAACTTACTTCATCAACTAATACATAGAACTCCCATAATACACAATTCCTTTAAAAATCTTTGGATAAACAAGATTCACACTACATTTCCAAATGGTTACAGAGACATTGAAGATCTGAGGAATTTGTTTGTTGCCTAAGATATAGACTTATTACCATTATTGCCTAAGAAAATAGAATATTGCCTCAAACTAAGGTTTAGGATGAGCAGTAGCATTAAACAAAAAAATCCCTTGGTATTTAAAAAACATAACAACAATACAAAGTTATCATGTTAATTGTCAGAGAAATCTCTTGCCATGTATATCAACTTCAAAATCTAAAGTAAACAACAAATATTAGTGATTTAGTGTAGCATACATGCACAACAATTTAAGATGAGAGTGAGACGTACCATCTCGATAAAATATAGCCGAAGCAGACTTCTTTGTGGTCATTAGACGGCCATATGCTTTTGGCAACACATGGGCACTGCAATATTTGATTGAAAAAATTGTCACTGGCATTACAGAACAGGGAGTCTTAATAAAACATAAAATAGAGATCTTTCACCTTCTTGGAGGAAGCACAGATAGGAGTTGTTCGAACGGCTTAATTGGTGCACCAATATTAAAACATACAGAGGACCAAGGCATTTCCTTTAAATCCGATGCAAAGGGAGCATAAAGAAAGGGATAGAACCTATCAGAGGAAAGGCTCATTTAATAGGACAATACATACTAGCAAGTAGCAAGCTCAACTCTCAAAATCGATTTTGCAGAAAGTTTTCCAGTTAACATTATCACTGCCACGATGCAACTTCTGAATAGTAATAAATAAGAGTCCAGCACAAACCTTCCGTATATTTTTGCACCTGCATGATCGTTTCTGCTCAAAATTTGACTAAGCAGGAAGATTACTGAATGAAGAAATCACGATACATCAAAATATGGTTGCTAAAAGCAATTCAACTCACAACTTCTTTCTTGAGAAGCTGAATCTCTGAAGAGGTTGCCATGGAAAATTTTTGTCTGTAATATTGTTCCTCAAAACCTGGATGACCGAGCATTATCTGACAAAAGAACATTAAAATTTATTGGAAACACTGAATCCAGGAATTTCATTCTTAAAAAGAAGGGTTTTTTTTAAAAGAAGAAACACTTAAAAATATAACATCTCGTTAAAACATATATTTGCTACTCTACCTCGTCACTGTCAGGAGTCTCATGCTTAAAAAGGTCTAAGCCATCCTGGAGCCTTTTCTTTAATAACATTTTAAGTTCTTTGGTGTTCCTAAGAACAGACTGTACGCCAATAAGGAGTTAAAAAAGAATAATATAGTATTTCAAAAATAAGTTTTCGTAGAGTTACCATCCCATACTTCTGCTCTTTGTTCGTCAATATTGTTGTTTCGAACATGCCATTTATCTTGCATAAACGAAATGGATTTCATGGCCTCTGAATTTAACTCTACTACAGAACTCTCTGTGTCTTCTGGTATCAACAAATCCTACAAATAAAGATCAAGTTCAAGCTTCCAATACAAACATAAATGAAGGAAAAAAGAATATTGTGATGAACTTACCGTCTTACATGCTTCATAGTCACTTTCTTCCATCCTCTGCCTCATTATCCTTTTTGAGTTTTCCTAATAAAATCACCAGAAATCACAAGTTAAAATTACTCAACCACGTTAAATAGAGCATGAAATATATGATAAATAACGAACTTATAAATTCTTAATTATGATAAAATCAAATCCATATGCATTCAAATTTTTAATGGAAGTAAAGAAAAACCTGCATGAGGTTGTATCTTTTAATGAATATCTTAGTCTCGTAACGAGCAACAGCCTGAATAAACATTTCAACCCTTTCGGAATTCACAAAAGCAACCTTTTCCTCCATAAGCTGATCCACCAAAAGGGATACACATTATTCCAACATTAACAACTAAAGTGGGACAAAGTTACAATAAAATAGAATTTGTGACGTTAAATTAATTGTACCATTGTTGTGTCTATAAGATATCCACCCATGTTTTTGAACTCTTCCTTGTACACACGTACTAGTAAATCAAAACCATTCTGGGAGAAGCATGATAAAAGCATTTAGTAACTAGGTTATGAGAAGATACAAATATACAAATGCAAAAACCTCATTAATCTGAATGCAAGGGAGATGCGGGAGGAAGTCATTTCCAGTGAAGGACATGAAAACAAAATCGTCAACAATCCGCTCAATGTCCGTCTTTATAGCAGCCTATGGGATGGTGAATTCCTGTTGCAAATATTCCCTAAACGTCCAGATGTTGAGGAACTTCCAAATGACCAAAACAGTAAGAATAGGTAAGAGAGTAGATCAAGCCAGGTACATGAAGAACGCATCCTATTACTACATGCTTAAAAACTTTACTAGAATACAATGACCTACAGGCAGTCACTTCTGGACATACAGGGGTATACCCTTTTTTCAAACAATCTTTGCAAAGTAATCACCAAAACAGAGAACTAAGCTGCGACTTGTTTAAAGTTGAAAAGGAAATAAATTACTAAAAATAAATAATCACAAACTACAATGTCAAAAACTTACATAAATATTAAGTCAACATAGTTTTACACAAGCTCCTTACTACCCAAATAAACAGCAAACGATGATATGGAGCACAATATTTACATAGTTACCTACTCAAGTCTGCAAGCAAGACATTTAAAAATACAAAAACACAATTTTGTTGGTAATGAGTTTCTAGTTTATTGTCCCATTGTTCCACGTTGAACTTTCACATCCTCTACTTTTTTTTTGAAAGACACCACATTCATTACATTAAAGCCATACGACATCTACATGTAAAGGGAGATACACCAACCGAACACAAAAAAGTAAAGAGCAGATACAATGACCAGAAACTCATATCGGAATGTGATAAGTACAATGATGTATTGATCTCTCTTCTGTATCGCTGACCAAAATAGCTTTTTATGAGAGATTCTTTCAACCTGAGATTATATCCGATATAAAGTATATGCTCCAAACCAGTGACCGAAGAAGGGATCACCTTCACACTTGCTACCATATAACAAAGAAACAAAAAAGACCTAACATGAAAGGAGGACACAAACCACACGACAACATAGAACCTATAACTCACTAAAGAAAACGACAAACGGAGAGAAAGATAACAGAAAACAGGCCGCACTACGGCACCAGTAGAAAAGGCCACTACGGATCCCATTCAAGGACAAGCAAAGGAGCAGAAAAGGCCGGAGGAAGAACAAGGATGGGGGATAGAAAACACAGCAGAACCCCACCACCACATACCAAGAATCCTAACTCGATCGCAATTGAGAGAGGAACGGAAGCAACGCCTCCAAACCCAAGACCCCTGATTATCCCCTACCCCAGCAAGCCAACAGAGAAACCGAGGGCACACCCACCAAACCTCAGACGGCAAAACAGACACAGACAAGACACATAAAAAGAAAGACCCCAACAACCTAGACCTACGAACGACACAAAATGGAAACAACAAGATGAAAAGAAAGGAAGAAGGAAAACCAGAGCCGAAGAACCCAAAAGGAAATGACAAGCTAGATCCGTCCAAAGATAAAGCGCGGACAGGACCACGCCGATGGAAGTAGCCGCCACTACCGCACAGCCGCCGACGCACCAGCCCCGCAAATCATCGCAGAGGAACTGATCGAGCAGACCAGCCGCCACACTGAGAAGCAGAAAAAAATGAATTAAAGCATACCACCTTGAGAGAACCACCAGCTCCAGTGAGAGGGCCAGGGGGAGAAGGTCGGCGCCGAGAGGCGGAAGGCGCCCCTCCCCCAAGCCGGTGAGGCGTTGAAGAAGGGGAGTTTCCCTAGGGTCGGTGCTCGCACAGCCCCTCCGATAGATTCACGTCCTCTATTTAGTTGCATACAAAACATTAATTTAGCAAAGTAGGATAATCTATGTCAAAGATGATGTCAGTAGATGGGTTAGGCATCTATATAGAAGAGGGTAGAAATGGAACGAGGAGGATTAGATGGGCTAGTGATAGGGGAAACATACAATAGAATCAAGAAAAATAGCCTCTGCAAGAAATATATTGAAAGAAAATTGCCTAAAATATCCAAGATGTAGCAATAGCCCTACGAACAACATTTCTCAAAAAGGAAGCGGTAGTTTTGGGCCATTTCGCTAAATTACGGTCCAAACTAGGCTTTTATCCCAATTTTGTTAAATTTTTACCAACACGAAAAAATTTAGTAAAAAAGTTGCAAAATTACGCCATATTCCCAGCATGTGTACATTTTGATGTCTGGTAGATAAATATCAAAAATTTCAATCAAACATTGAAATTTTTTATCAAAATTTTGTTTCATGCTCAAATACTACATAAATATTAAGAAATAATAAATTAGCATACTTTGACACAAATAATGCCTCATGTAGCACCTCTAGGGAAATATTTCCCAATAAAGCCCACTTTAGGTAGAGTGTTTCACCTAAAGTGGCGTTTTATAGGTTTCCTTGTTAGTTGTCACTTTAATTGTCGTTTCCAGCCAAAAAAAAATTTAAAAACTTGAAAGAGAGAAAAAGTGCCAATTGAAGTGGTGTTTTCACCCTCACATTTGAGGGTGCAAACACCACTTCAAGTGGCGCTTATGTCCTCTTCCTTTTTTTTGTTAGAATAAGACAATAAAGCTGCCTCATGACACGAGAACCCAAAAAACACCATTTAAAGTGATGTTTCTATCAAAAGTAAGTATTCCTAAAATTATTTTCATAGAGGTTCTATAGAGGGTTTTTTTTAAAAGTGGGCTAGTCAAGCATCACTCATACTCAATAACCTCTCTTCCTCAACTAGATTGTTCAAATCACATGTAATGGAGAACCTAACGAATAAAATTTAAAACTAATTATCAAGATCTAAGCTAATCTAAAATAACTAAAGAGAAATAATATTCACCAAAAGATTCATTCACCAAGGTTGTCTTTATGATTGGATGTTTTGCCTTTATTTTTTTTTGAAAGCTAAGAGATTAGTATTTATTCATCCCGTTCTCTTATACAGGCAAAGAAACAAGACATAACAGTGTTGATGTCCAAAGTAAGCCAAGGTGGCGAAACAGTGGTGAAATGATGGGGAATAGAGGAATACAAGGTGTGTTTTGCAATGTGGTCAGCTACTGTATTCATGTCGCGAGGGACATAGGAGACCTGCATGGAGGGAACAGTAGCTAGGATGGAGGTTGCTGACCTTCTCAGAGGTTCAAATCTGCTCACTTCACTCGTAGGCTGAGTAAGTGCACTGATAGCAGTCGTGGAATCTGAGTAGATAATAGAGGACGTCCAGCCCCTCGTTCTGCATATCTTTAAAGCTTTAAGAATTCCAATCATCTCCGCTTCTTTAGCAGAAGAAGCATAACCAGGCTCACCAATTCCAAAGAGGCAATGGCCCGATCTATGAATGGCATAGATCCCAATTCCAGTCTTAAGATTGTGGCTTTGGAAGGCAGCGTCCACGAAGATGATGTGCTCGGAGTCTCTCGGACGTTTGATGGTGAGAGTGCTCCAGTTCTGCTGCTATCTCGACGTTGCTTTAGGAAGATTCAAGATAGCTTGTACTCGGCCTCTGATGAACGCAGCCTGAGAGGCTGGTGTTGTATGCTGCCCATTGTGGATAGCATCATTTCTTGCCCGCCAAATAGCCCAGGATCCGAGACAGCGGGTCAGCTTTTCCTCAAGAGTACCACTCCCGTAAGCAATGAGATGGTTCCACTCGCACTCTGAGAGTTGGAAGAAATGAATGTCTGCACCAAGGCACTGCCAGACCTGCTTGCTGGCAGGGCAGTCACGAAGGCAATGCAGGATAGATTCGCAAGCTAAGTGGCAACGCGGGCAGTTACCATCAGTGCTAATGTGTCTTCTAACTTTCTCAGCATTCGTGAAAATGTCTCTATGAAGGAGGAGCCAAGTAAAGGTTTGGACTTTCAGAGGAGCAAGGGAGGACCAGAGTTCTTTCCATCTCGATGCCTGAGGGAGAGATGGTTCAGCACATAACCAATTATACGTTGTGCGACAGGAAAAAACCCATTAGTTTCTAGCGGCCAGCACCAAGAGTCAGGCCCGCTTTCCATCACCGGAGGTTGTGTGCTTTGTATGAGTCTCCAAGAAGCTTGCAGAAGGTGGGATCGGATGAAGTCCCAGTCCCATTCGCCATTTTCTAGGACCATGCTTATGACCTTGAGGTCGTCAAGGCTTTCGGGAATCACAGTGCTTGGATCAATCTCCATTATGGATCTGCCGAAGAGCCATTTGTCACGCCAGACATTTGTGGAAATTCCTGAGTTTACTGTTTTGAAGCAGAAGTCTTCAAGCTTGGGTAGTTGTGACTTGATGAAGGACCAGGCAGCGGACCCAGGCTTCTTAGATATGGAACCTTTTTTAATATATTTCTCGTGCATCACGTGTTAGATAACTGATTATCGTTAGCTGTTAGTTACCTAACTGTTGTAGCTATTAGCTAGTTACTGTAGCAGCTCATTTATGTAGCTAGGCTATTGTGGTAATCACTTATTTAGCATGGGTTAAGCCCAATGTAGTGCAGCAAGTACATGTGAGAATGTAGTGTTGTTTCTAGTGCAAATGGCAAAGGAGTTTTATCCCATATTGCTCACACCTAGAACTTTTGTGGTCCTCATATGTAGGATCACATGGGACACTAGTGTCCAAAGGAGTCCTAGGAAGGAGGTATGCTCACCTCCTTGGTGGGTGGGGTTACCACATCACAACGCACGCACGTACGCGCGCACGCGCGCGCGCCACGCCACGCCTCGCCTCGCCTCGCCTGGCCTGGCCGGGCCGGGCTCGGGCTTGGGCTTGTGGCTTGTGGATTGTGGATTGTGGATTGTGGAGAATGTCTTCCGTCTTCCGTTGTGGATTGTGGAGAATGTCTTCCGTCTTCCGTCTACTTTTTGCACTAGGATACAACTACGTAATTAATTACTCGTGTAATTAATTGTTGCTTTCTTACGGATTATTCCCATATTGTGTACGAGAGCAACCGAGTGTTGCGTCTAACTGGGAATAGGATTAGGGACGTGCGTGACTATTTATATGACTCCGGTCATTAGGGTTAAACACACCGAAAACAGTTTCTGCCGCCGTGTGTTTTGTGAACCCTAATCCCGAGTGCGAGAGTCGTCGTCCCCGGAGTTGCTTTGCAGAGTTGTCCTCCTGTGTAAAGCGAGACTCATCCTTCCCTTCAGACGCAGCTGTCAGGCGGTGGTACCTGCGGTGGCTGTGCTGCACTGGTAGCAGTGCGACGTGCGCGAGCAAGACGTGCAACTTCCAGGTTCGTGCCGGATCGAGACTGGGAGAACGGTGCCTATCCGCGAGGATTGCCGGGCACTGGTTTCTTTAAGTAACACGTTCGTTTCTCAACGAACGATCTGGTTTGCGAATCTAACCCTTAATTTTGTTCTCCTGCATTGCTTGTGTTACAATACCTGTTTTATATATTCTGTTAATTGTTTTGTTATTTCCATATTACTTGTGGACCTCTCTGTAATTGTTTCAATGTTATATATATGAGGGTGCACACATTGTGCAACCCTACGCTTCCCACACTTGCTTTGTCTTTCACATGGTACCAGAGCAGTAGATCCGGCCGTCACCCTCCCTTCCCTTCCCTCTCTTTCTCTCCCCGCCCCCCCCCCCCGCCCGCAGCGCCGCCGGCCAGCAGCAGCGCCGCCGGCCCGCAGCAGAGCCGCCGGCCAGCCGCAGAGCCGCCGGCCCAGCAGCCGCAGCCGCCGGCCAGGCGCCGCCGCAGCCGCCAGGCGGGCCGCCGCAGCAGCCGGGCGGGCAGCCGCCGCCGCCGGGCTAGCCACTGGGGCCGGGCGCCCCTCTCCGCCGCCGAGGCCGGTGCGCCTCCGCGGTTCCTAGCCGCCGGTCCGTTGGCTCTGTGAATCTCTCCAGCGCTCCGGTGGCTTGAAGACGTAGACCGTTTGTTTCGGTCTTTTACCTGCGTGCCCGTGTAGGCCGTTGTGCCACCGGGTCCTGTTCTGCGCTTCGGCGTAGACCGTATGTGAGAGGTCCTCTCCGTGTTTGTTGTGCCTGCTGTGCCTGTCTGACGGTGTAGACCGTCTACTGCCTGATCGTGCCCGTTCTTGCTGTGCCTACTGCTACCATGGCATCTTCTCATGATGACTTCCGCCGTCAAGTTACTACTGTGAAGCTTGATGGGCGCAACTACCCACACTGGGTCTGCTCCATGACGATCTATGCTAGATCCCAGGGCAAGTACTCACACCTTATCCGTACGGGTCCAGATGCACCCGCCGAAGACGCTGATGCTAAAGATGTGAAGGCGTATGACGACTGGGTTCGTGATGATTCCACTGTGATGACCTGGATTCTCAACAGCAGCATCGAGAAGATTAGTGTCACCCTTCTTCACCTGCCTACGGCGAAGCAGATGTGGGATCAGCTCGCCGGTACTTACTCGCATAGTCAGAACCCCAAGAAGGTGTTTGACATCACCAAGCAGCTGGGACGTCTACAGTTCACGGGGACAGATATTTCTGACTACTTCTCTGACTTCACTGGATTATGGGGGGAGCTGGAATCCTATCATCCACTCTCCACGGACCTGGCTACTATGCAGCGTCAGCGCCAGGAACTTCAGTTGGTTCAGTTTCTCTGCAGCTTGCCCGAGTCATATGCTGGAGTGGTGGACCAGATCCTTGCTAGTGACCCTCTGCCGTCACTACAGAGTGCCTACAAACGCCTTCAGCGTTTGCCTTCGTCGTCTGCTTCTCTAACTCCTGATGTTGGAGATTCTTCGGCCCTTGCTGCTTCCTCTGGTCGTGGTCGCGGTCGTGGCCGTGGTCGCTTTGCTGAGAGCCGTCCTCCCCTGGGTGGAGGACGAGGACGGGCTGCTCCGGGTCGTGGAGCCTCTTCTACTGCCCCTACTGCTGGTGCGCGTCCTCAGTCAGGACAGCGCCTTTGTACCTTCTGTGGCCGGTCCAACCATATTGAAGAAAAGTGCTGGGAGAAATATGGTAAGCCGGCGTGGGCCAATGCCGCTGCGGACTCCACTACTACTGCTTCCGAGGGGACGACTCAGGCTACTGACTCTGCCTCCTCGAGTGCGACTGCTGATTACATCCGTGCTGAGGTGGAGCGTCTTCTTCTTGAGCGCGCTGGTGCGTCGTCTCAAGCTTCGACTAGTGGAGCTCATGCCGCCACCTACTCTGGTTATGACACTGCCTTTCTGAGTTCTTCCTCTACGCCTGGTAATACTAAATGGGTCATAGACTCCGGTGCCTCCTCGCATATTTCTGGAAATAAATCATTGTTTCAAAAATTATTTAAACCTGCTAGACCCTCTTCTGTCATGTTGGCCGATGGTTCTAAGTCTGCAGTGGTTGGAGTAGGGGATATTTCTTCTGATTTTCTGCTGAAATCTGCCTTATATGTGCCGCGATTTCCTTTGAATCTGTTGTCTCTTAGCAAGATATTGCGGAGCTTACAGTGTAGCCTGACTTTTATTCCTGGATCTTGTGTTTTTCAGGACCTTCGCACGAGGATGAAGATTGGTGGGGGGTATGAAGGTGCTGATGGACTCTTCTATCTGGATCAGTTACCTAAAGCTGCTAAAGTATATGTGACGTCTGCTTTATCTACATCTGTTTCTGCATTACAGTGGCACTACCGGCTGGGCCATCCCTCCTCTGAGAAGCTTAGATATTTGGTGTCTGATATTGGTGTTTGTCGTTTTCAGTGCGAGTCATGTCAACTTGGAAAGCAAACTCGTGATGTTTATCCTAGACGCAGTCAAATTAGCAGTAAAAATATATTTGATATAGTGCATTCTGATGTATGGGGACCTTGCCATGTGCCTAGTTTATCTGGTCATAAGTATTTTATTCTGTTTATTGATGACTTCTCACGGACTACTTGGTTATTTATGATGAAAAGTAGGTCCGAAGTCTTGTCTGTTATCAAATTCTTCTTTGCTGAAATAAAAACTCAATATGGCCTGCCTGTTAAAATTTTTCGTACTGATAATGCACTGGAATATGTTAAAAAGGATGTGGATGTTTTTTGTAAATCTGTGGGTACGATACATCAGACCTCTTGTGCTTATACACCCCAGCAAAATGGTGTGGCTGAGCGTAAAAATAGACATGTGTTAGAAGTTGCTAGAACTATTATGATGCATGCACATGTTCCTCGCTCGTTTTGGCCTGAGGCCATATTGACTGCTTGCTTTCTGATAAATCGTATGCCATCATCTTTAATTGGAAACAAAATACCTATTCAGGTGCTCCAACCCGATATTCCGCTATTTACTGTGCCTCCTAGGATTTTTGGATGTACCTGTTTTGTTCGGTTAGTTGGACCTACTTCTGATAAATTGTCTCCTCGTGCTGCGAAGTGCATTTTTTTGGGGTACACCCGTACCCAGAAGGGATATCGGTGCTACAGTCCTACTGCAAGGAAATGGTTTACTAGCAGTGATGTGGTTTTCTTTGAAGATACTCCTTATTATTCGACTCGTGGTGACAGTTTACAGTCTGATCTTATTGCTTCACCTCTACCTGTTGTTTCTGAATGTGTGCCTGACAGTACTGATAAAGTCACTACTGAGGCTGATAAGCCTCCTCTGATAGTTTATCAACGCAGGAACAGAGTGCCTTCTACTCCAGAAACCCCCCATGCAAACCAATCTTCACCTCCAGAAGGTTCTGCTACACCTGAGGTACCTTCTGATCTTCACTTACCCATTGCTCTTAGAAAGGGTACTCGTTCCTGCACATCACACAGTATTGCTCAGTTTGTTTCTACTGACCATCTGAATGTCCATTCTAGCAATTTTGTTTATGCCTTATCTGTTGTTGCTGTACCAAAGAATATCCAGGATGCTCTACATAGTACTGGTTGGGTGTCTGCTATGAAGGAGGAGATGTTAGCTCTTGCTGAACGCGATACTTGGGAGTTGGTGGATCCACCTCCTCAGTGCAAACCGGTCGGTTGTAGATGGGTGTATGCTGTGAAATATCAACCTGATGGCACTGTTGAGAGGCTCAAGGCACGCTTAGTTGCTAAAGGCTACACCCAGACGTATGGTATTGACTATTTTGAGACATTCTCTCCTGTTGCTCGCCTTAATTCTGTTAGAATTCTTCTGTCTGTTGCTGTTAATCTTGACTGGCCTTTGTTGCAACTTGATGTCAAAAATGCCTTCTTGTATGGTGATTTACAAGAAGAGGTCTATATGGAGCAACCTCCTGGGTTTGTTGCTCAGGGGGAGTCTCACAAAGTTTGCAGATTGAAGAAGTCTATTTATGGGCTTAAGCAGAGTCCCCGGGCTTGGTTTGATAAATTGAGCAAAATTATGATTGACTTTGGGTTTCTGCGGTCTCAGGTGGATCATTCTGTTTTTATCAAGACGACTTCAGCTGGTATTATTATTATGATTGTCTATGTTGATGATATTATCATATCTGGCAGTGATTCTCTTGGTATTCAGGCTACTAAATCTCATCTGGGCAAACATTTTGCTACTAAAGATTTGGGCAAACTTAGATATTTTCTGGGCATAGAAGTTTCTAGAAATTCTGATGCTCTTGTGTTGTCTCAGAGAAAATATGTCCTTGACATACTGCAGGAGACTGGTATGCTGGGGGCGAGACCTGCTGATATTCCTCTAGATCCCAATGTAAATTGGGATGATGATTCTTCTCCTCTGTTTGCTGATCATAAAAAGTACAGGAGGCTGATTGGTAAACTTATTTATTTGACTGTCACCAGAGCTGACATTTCTACTGCAGTGGGTCTTCTTAGCAGATATCTTGATAAGCCCAGACAGTGTCACTGGGATGCTCTTTGTCAGATTCTACGATATTTGAAAAAGTCTCCTGGCAAAGGACTTCACTACAGGAAGCATGGACATTGTTCTCTTACGGGGTACTCTGATTCTGATTATGCAGGTAGCAGAGTTGACAGAAAATCCACTTCTGGGTATTGTACATATGTTGGAGGAAAACTGGTTACCTGGCGCAGTAAAAAACAAAATGTTGTCGCCAGGTCAAGTGCTGAAGCTGAATATAGGGCCATGGCCCATACTGCCTGTGAACTGCTGTGGGTGCGCTCTCTGTTAAAAGAGTTTGGAGTTGACTCTTCTTCTTCTGCTATACCTATGCACTGTGATAATAAAGCTGCTATCTTCATTGCAAATAATCCAGTCTATCATGAGCGCACTAAACATATTGAAGTAGACTGTCATTTTATTCGGGAATCTATTCTGACTGGCAAAATATGCACTCCCTTCACTCGTTCTGAAGACCAAGTTGCTGACATCTTCACCAAGCTGCTGGCGAAGAAGCAATTCTACATTTTGATGGACAAGTTGGGCATGATTGATATCTATGCTCCAACTTGAGGGGGAGTGTTACAATACCTGTTTTATATATTCTGTTAATTGTTTTGTTATTTCCATATTACTTGTGGACCTCTCTGTAATTGTTTCAATGTTATATATATGAGGGTGCACACATTGTGCAACCCTACGCTTCCCACACTTGCTTTGTCTTTCACAGCTTGTTCTTCGAATCTTATCTTGGATCTGCCTGCACTGTTAATTAAATTGCACTTGAAGCTGTTGCATGAACGACAACATACTATATTAACAACAGTCTTAAAGAAACCAGCTTCTGTCGTTAATTAACATGGCCGGTCAGGGTAATTCGGGATGTAGGATTGATACAACCAATATGCCTGAAAAATTTACTGGTACGAACTTTGCCCGTTGGCAGAGTCGTATGGAAATTTGGCTGAATATTGCGGGATATGATCAGTATTTAATTGAAACTGAACCTGTATCTGATGACACTATTCCTGATAATGCACACATTATTGCTAATTGGAAGAAGGGTGATAAAACGTGCCGCGGGTTGATTCTGTTTGGTTTAAATAACAAACTGTATGACTCTTACTCAAAGCCGCCAGTCACTACGTCCAAGGTTTTATGGGAATTGTTAGTTAAGAATTTTAGCACTGAAAATCAGGGTGTTGAAAAATATTGTGTGTCTAAATTTCTTAAGTTTCAGATGGTTGAGGGTAAATCAGTTTCTGATCAAACACACGATCTACGACTCCTAGTTCATGAACTCTTTGATGCCAAGATGGTGTTGCCTGAGAAATTCGTTGTTATGTCTATCATAGAAAAATTCCCTAAGTCTTGGGAATCGTTTGGTATGTCCCTGAAGCATCGCAAAGGGACACACACCATGGATGAATTAATGATGGATATTAATATACAAGAAGAACACTTAAAGGAGAAAGGGGTCAAGGTGCCTACTGATGCTAATCCAACTGTTAATCTTACTTCTACGAAAAACACCAAAGATAAGAAATCTAAGAATGCACATAAACCCAAGGCAAAGATCCAAAAGAAACCGAAGAACAAACCTTGTTGGACTTGTGGACAGGTTGGCCACTGGAACAAGGATTGTCCTAATAAGAAGGCAAAGAAAGCTACCGCATCTGCAACTGAGGAGGCTGTGGTCAACATGATGACTACATCCTTGAACCTCAATGATGGGTACATGTCTATTAAACCTGAAATTCTCTCTATATTTGAACCACTTTATTGGATAATTGACGTTGGGGCTAATGTACATGTATGTGCTGATAAATCCCTGTTTGTGTCTTATCAGGCCTCTCGAGGTCGGTCCGTGACTTTGGGCGATTCCAGCTCTGCAGAAGTCAAAGGCGAAGGACGGGTGGACTTGAAGTTCCCTTCGGGGAAGGTTTTGACTCTTAACAGGGTCAGACATGTTCCAACCATTCGACGCAATATCCTTAGTGGCGTCATATTAGTTAGAGAAGGTTATAGAGTAGACTGTAAATGTAATAAGGCTATTATTACACGCCTTCGTGATTCTTTGCTTTTGGCAAGGGGTACTTATGTGACGTGGAGAACTTGTTTAAGATTCATGTTGAACCTGTTTCAAATTCCGTTTTAAATTTGAATGATTATAGTTCTGTTTGCATGAATCTTGTTTCATTCGATGTATGGCATTCACGTTTGGGACATGTTAATGTTGCCTCAATGAAGCGTATGATGAATCTAGATTTGATCCCTAAATCTGAAGTTAGCAACAATACATGTGAAATCTGTGTACAAGCTAAATCGCCTAGGAAGCCTTTTCATTCTGTGAATAGGAATTCAGAAATTTTGGATTTAGTTCATACAGATATCTGTGAATTTAATGGTGTTGCTACGAGAGATCAAAAGCGTTATTTTATAACTTTTATTGACGATGCGAGTAGATACTGTTATGTCTATTTACTTAGAAGTAAAGATGAGGCATTGGATAAATTTCAAATTTATAAGAAAGAAGCTGAAACTCAAACCGGTAAAGTACTTAAGCGATTAAGGTCTGATAGGGGAGGAGAGTATACCTCGAATTTGTTTTTGGAATTTTTCCAATTACATGGTATAGTTCATGAGGTAACTTCTCCTTATTCACCACAATCAAATGGAATAGCTGAACGTAAAAACCGAACCTTAATAGATATGGTAAATACCTTACTCCAAACATCTGGATTACCCAACTTTATGTGGGGGGAAGCTTTGAATACGGCTTGCCATATTCTGAATAGAGTTCCCCATAAACATTCAGAAAGTAGTCCGTTTGAGTTGTGGAGAGGAAGGAAACCGAGTCTTAAATATCTTCGAGTGTGGGGGTGCCTTGCAAAGGTACTTGTCCCTGAACACAAAAGGAAGAAATTAGGACCGAAAACGGTTGATGCCATATTCTTAGGTTATGTAGAGACAAGTTATGCTTATAGATTCCTGATTGTAAAATCAGATATCTCTGGCATTGAGGTCAATACAATTGTGGAATTACGTGATGCTACATTCTTTGAGGATGTGTTTCCTATAAAAACTGGTGTGCCCAATGAAGTTTCTCAAGAAGATTCATTTACCACAGGTTCTATTCCCGAGCACGTGGAAAGGATGACAAATGTGGGGGGCGACTCAGAACAAGCTATTTCTGAATCTGATGATTCTGAAGAAATAGTTGAACTAAGGAGAAGTAAACGGCCTAGGACATCAAAGGACTTTGGAAGTGAGTTTCTCACTTACAATGTTGAGGATGATCCTGTTACTTTCAAACAAGCTATGGAATCTCGAGAAGCTAAGCTTTGGAAAGAAGTCGTTAATGATGAAATCCAATCAATTCTCTCGAATGGAACTTGGGAATTGGTGGATTTGCCTCCTGGTTGTTCTGCAGTTGGTTGCAAATGGATTTTTAAGAAGAAACTTAATGCGGACGGGACAATCAATAAGTATAAGGCTAGGTTAGTTGCTAAGGGTTACACACAAAGGGAAGGAATAGACTATTTTGATACCTATTCACCTGTTTCCCGCATGACCACAATCTGAGTGCTTATAGCATTGGCTTCCATTTATAATCTCTATGTCCATCAGATGGATGTGAAGACCGCGTTCTTACACGGCGATCTTCAAGAAGAGATATATATGGAACAACCTGAGGGATTTGTGGGTCGTGGGAATGAGTCCAAAGTGTGTAAACTTGTTAAGTCATTATATGGCTTGAAACAAGCCCCTAAGCAATGGCATGAGAAGTTTGATTCTGTGATATCATCGTTTGGCTTTATTTCTAATGAATTTGATAAGTGTCTCTACTGCAAGGTTGTCGATAATGGATTCATTTTGTTATGCTTATACGTCGATGATATCCTGCTTTTTGGTTCCGATATGAAAGTAGTAAAAGAGACAAAGTCATTCTTGTGTAGCAAGTTTGAGATGAAGGATATGGGTGTCGCTGATGTGATTTTAGGGCTTAAAATCATAAGGTCTACTGATGGTATAACTCTCTCTCAGTCTCACTATGTTGAGAAGATACTGGAGAGGTTTGAGTACACATCACGTAAACATGTTAAGACTCCATATGATTCATCCAAACCCTTGTTCAAGAATGAGACTGGGGTTCCAGTGTTTCAATTATGATACTCTCAGATTATCGGAAGTTTGATGTATCTTATGAACTGTACACGTCCAGACATTGCGTTTGCCGTGAACAAGTTAAGTAGATACACCAGTTGTCCCGACAAGACCCATTGGGAAGCTCTTGACAGAGTTCTGAGGTATATCAAGGGAACACGTTCCCTTGGGCTCCATTATGGTAAACATCCTTCCGTAGTCGAAGGATATAGTGATGCAAGCTGGATTGCCGTGAATTCTGGGAGTAATGGTGTCTCAGGATATGTATTCCTGTTGGGAGGAGGAGTTGTTTCCTGGAGGTCTAAGAAACAGACCATATTGTCTCGGTCCACTTTTGAGGCAGAGTTGTGTGCTTTAGATGAAACTGGATTGGAAGCTGAATGGCTACATGGACTTATGTCTAGTTTACCTATGGTAATGAAGCCGCTTCCTGCAATTTCAGTTCACTGTGACAGCACTACAACCATTGCTAAGATAAAGAGTTCCAAGTACAATCAAAAACAGCGTAGACACATCCAAGTCAGATTGAAATCTGTAAGGGAGTTAGTGTCTAATGGGGTCGTGGCTGTGGACTACGTCGGTACCAAAGATAATACAGCCGATCCTTTCACTAAAGGTCTTACCTTGGCTTTAGTGGAAAAATCCAGGTTGGGAATGGGACTGAAACCCCTATAGATTTGCAGGCAGTAGCAACCCAACCCAAAAGAGTGGAGATCCCACAAATTGGGTTCAATGTGGTAATAACAAGCTGTCGGGTAAATCAGATGACACTATGTATTCTTGTTTGATGCTTCTTGCATCTGTGTGTCTCTTCCCTGGGAAACCTGTTAGTGTCATGACTGCAAGTTAGTAAGAGAGTAGTCTCTTAATGGTGTCAAGTCTTAGGACAGGATGTTAGCAGTACATCCTTGGAGACTCCAGCTAAGTGATTGATGTTGTGTAGGCCGCAACAGGAGAATTGGGTTGTTCTCTATTATCAGTCATGATTTATATTTTGTATGCATGGCCTTAATGCATTTCTTTTCTTTTCTACCATGTCTTTATTGTGTTGTTACCAACCTATACTCTTGTACCCAAGGTTCAGGTTCAAGACTTTTGTTCACCTAGTTCCTACGAGGGTCACAGTTGGATAACTCAGGTAGATTCAAACCGAAAGGTATCTGCTGAAAGCACAATATGGAGGACTGAATGGTAGAGCACACTACACATTGGACTTTGTGGGGGATTGTTAGATAACTGATTATCGTTAGCTGTTAGTTACGTAACTGCTGTAGCTATTAGCTAGTTACTGTAGCAGCTCATTTATGTAGCTAGGCTATTGTGGTAATCACTTATTTAGCATGGGTTAAGCCCAATGTAGTGCAGCAAGTACATGTGAAAATGTAGTGTTGTTTCTAGTGCAAATGGAAAAGGAGTTTTATCCCATATTGCTCACACCCAGAACTTTTTTGGTCCTCATATGTAGGATCACATGGGGCACTAGTGTCCAAAGGAGTCCTAGGAAGGAGGTATGCTCACCTCCTTGGTGGGTGGGGTTACCACATCACAACGCACGCACGCACGCGCGCGCGCGCGCCACGCCACGCCTCACCTCGCCTCGCCTGGCCGGGCCGGGCTCGGGCTCGGGCTTGTGGCTTGTGGCTTGTGGATTGTGGATTGTGGCTTGTGGATTGTGGATTGTGGATTGTGGAGAATGTCTTCCGTCTTCCGCCTTCTTTTTGCACTAGGATACAACTACGTAATTAATTACTCGTGTAATTAATTGTTGCTTTCTTACGGATTATTCCCGTATTGTGTACGAGAGCAACCGAGTGTTGCGTCTAACTGGGAATAGGATTAGGGACGTGCGTGACTATTTATATGACTCCGGTCATTAGGGTTAAACACACCGAAAACAGTTTCTGCCGTCGTGTGTTTTGTGAACCCTAATCCCGAGTGCGAGAGTCGTCGTCCCCGGAGTTGCTTTGCGGAGTTGTCCTCCTGTGTAAAGCGAGACTCATCCTTCCCTTCAGACGCAGCTGTCAGGCGGTGGTACCTGCGGTGGCTGTGCTGCACTGGTAGCAGTGCGACGTGCGCGAGCAAGACGTGCAACTTCCAGGTTCGTGCCGGATCGAGACTGGGAGAACGGTGCCTATCCGCGAGGATTGCCGGGCACTGGTTTCTTTAAGTAACACGTTCGTTTCTCAACGAACGATCTGGTTTGCGAATCTAACCCTTAATTTTGTTCTCCTGCATTGCTTGTTCTTCGAATCTTATCTTGGATCTGCCTGCACTGTTAATTAAATTGCACCTGACACTGTTGCATGAACGACAACATACTATATTAACAACATCACGCGCACCCAGAGACTAGATGGATTGTTCATAAAATACCAGACGTTTTCCAACATCAGGGCCTCGTTCTGCTTTCTAACGTCCTTGATGCCAAGACCTCCAAACTCCTTACTCCGAGTAAGCTTTTTCCAGGAAACCATGGAGGATTTCCGTTGGTCTCGTCCCCCATACCAAATAAAATCCCTTATGTGACGGTTGATATCATCGCATAAGGTTGGAGACAATTTGACTGATTGCATTGTGTAGGAGGGGATGGATTGGAGAGCGCTCTTGGAAAGGGTGATGCGGCCGGCGAGGGAAAGACAGCGAGACGACCAGCTGCTCATCCTGGATTTGATGGATTGCAAGATGGACGCATGTGTGTGCTTGTTGAGACGATGATGCAAGATAGGTACACCAAGGTACCGGCCCAGGTCCATGGCACTAGCAATTCCCAGTCTTCGACAGAAAGCATTACATTCTTTGGCAGTGGTGTTTGTAGAGAAAAAACACCTAGACTTGTCATTGGAAATAACTTGGCCTGACAGCAGTGCGAAATTCTGAAGAATGGAGCTTATTAGATCGGCTTGGTGGTTGGACACTTCAGCCATAAGAAGTATATCATCCACGAACATAACATGGGTGAGTGGCACCCCTTTCCGTGACAAGGTAACAGGTTTCCACTCCCCATTACGGGCAGCAGCAGTAATCTCTTGACTGAGTCTTTCCATGCAAAGAACAAAGAGATAGGGGCTAATGGGGTCGCCCTGACGCACACCATGGCACGCCTTAAACGGCTTCATGTGCGTGCCTTCCCAAAGAATTGATGTACTCCCTGAAGAAATGATCTGCATGATCAATTGGATGAGTCTGTTGGGTATGCCAGTTTTAAGAAGAGTGTCCTCCACAAAGGACCAGCTCATACGATCAAACGCCTTAGAAAGGTCAAGTTTAATAGCAACCCACTTCTTCTTGCCTCGCATCAGTTTCATAGAGTGGATAACCTCTTGAACTAACAGGATGTTATCGCAAATACGACGGCCTGGAACAAAGCTTGATTGTGTTTCTGAAATCCAAGCATTAAGAAAGGGCTTGATTCTTTCCACAATAATCTTTGAAATAAGTTTAAAACAACAGTTATTTAGGGAAATGGGCCTTAACTCAGAACAACGTTGCGGATTAGCAACTTTCAGAATAAGGACCATAAGGGAATCAGCTAGACGATTGTCCACCTTATTATAGATGAAAGCATTTTGAACAGTAGAAACAAAGGATCCACCAACATGAGACCAGTTCGTTTGAACAAATTCGTTATGAATACCGTCAGGACCTGGGGCCTTCACTGGTGACATAAGAAAGAGCACTCGTTTAATCTCTGCTGCGTCAGGAATGTGTCCAATGGATCTTGCTTCTGGGATGTCCGGGAAGTATCCAATGTAGTTTGCAATGTCCCTCCTCTCGGGCGCCGGGGAGGTGGGAGTGCATATGAGATTACAAAAATAAGAACGGACCAGGTCCCGCAGGACCATGGGGGACTCTGTCCAGTTTCCGTCCTCGGCGCAGAGACGTGAGATCTTCTTGCTGTGGCGGCGAGACTTCACATAAGTCTGAAAGAATTTATTGTTGCCATCGCCAAATTGAAGCCAATTGATGTTCGCCTTTTGTTGCCAATCCGCCTCCTCGCAAGCGAGGATTGAATCGAGCTGCTCTTGCAAGTCAATGGAAAGCAATTGGTTAGCGGTGCTATGAAAATTGGGCGATACCTGGCAGGCTTCCAGGCGGCGGAGGATATTATCCTTCTATTTGTGTTGTTGTTTTACGCGCTGACCATCCCACTTTAAAGCAGCAACTTGGAAGGCCGGGAGGGCATCCAAGAATGGGAGAGAACTATCCCAACTCGGAAGGAGTTCAGACTTGAAAGAGGGGGATTGAGTCCAACTCAATCTAGTCCTGAAGAAAGGCTTCTGGCGTTGAGACGGGCGGTGACCAGAGATGAGGATGGGGTTGTGATCACTATGAATAAGTGGGAGGACGCTGACCGACATGCCGTTCTCAATGGACAGCCAGTCTGCATTGGCTATAACACGATCAAGTTTCTCGTAGAGGTTGCCCTTCTTATAAGTATAGCGGTTCCCGGAAGACTTGATATCAGCGAGCCCAGATTTAAGCAGGAAGGAGTTAAACTTGAAGCTGGAGCGCCGATCAAAGCTTTTACCTCCAATCTTCTCGGAAGGGTCTAGCATCGTATTAAAATCTCGGGTAAGGGCCCAAGCCCCAGACATGAGGGCGGCGATGTCAGCCTGCCTTTTCCAGAGCAGGTCCCTTTCAATGGGGTTCGGCGACCCGTAGACAAAGGTGAGGTACCAAGAATTATTGATGAAACAGTGGACGTATTGCCGATGGCTTTGCACAATGTCCACACTGCATTTGTGGGAGTCCCAAAGGACCCAAATACCACCCGAGAAACCCAGGGCTTCCATGCGATGCGAGGAGGTAAACCCCGATTTCCGAATGTTGTTGGTAGCTTTTGGACCACTGCACCGTGGTTCTATGATAGCAAGAATATGGAGATTATATCTCCTTTTGTATTCCTTGAGAAGATTCAACTTGTCCTTAGAGCAAGCTCCTTGGATGTTCCAGCAATATATGTTTGTTATTTGGTAACCGCTGGAGAAGGTGAGGCCCTAAGCCCCTATTTGGTTCGGGGCTGGCTTTATGCAAGCCTGCCTGGATTGGACGGGTTTAGGCCTGCTGGAGTCTGATTCTGTTTGGCAAACCACTCTGATCTGTTTGGCAAACCAGTCTCATTCTGGGGGGCTGGACTCATTTCAGACTCGTTTCAAGCTGATTCTGTTTGGCTGTGCAGGCTGGGTTTAGTCTGATTCTGTTTGGCAACTATAGGCAGGATTAGCTGAATCTGTCCTATTCTCGCAGAACTGTTGTTAAAAATGTGGCCTTGTGACGCCGTTTAAATAGAAGTTTAAAAAAAAGTAACTAAAAAATAACTTAATTGTTATCTATATCACTTTGGTTTAAGAACTCTCATTTTGTTATTGAGATGTGAGTCAGGCGTGTTACCCTTTTGTGGGGTGTTTATGTGGGTGTTTTGGTTGTTTTATTGAGGTTGAATATGCCTAACATGCTATGTTTAATACCCCAAGATATGAGGTAACCTGATAACCCCGTCAGACCAAGAAACAAGTTTTTAGCCGATATACATTTTGAATATGAGTGGCTAGTCAGCTATCATGATACATGTTCTACTTTATATGTGTTCCTTGTAGAAGTACATGTATACTTCTATGCTTATGCTAACTATATGATGAAGCACATCAAGGGTTGTGATTAACCCGAGATAAATGCAACCACATATACGTAACCAATTAGGATAAGCTCCTCTAAAAAAACAGACATCAAGAACAACAAAATCATAAAAACTATAATGATGTATTGTGGGGCATCATTAAAAGTAATCCAACTAAATTAAAAAATTCAAGATTTAACTAGTCAAACATGAACATCATTTTTGAAGTAAAACAGATTCAGCTACATTCGATAAATATAAATTGTCTTAGTGGGCAGACACCCATAACAAGCCTGAAATGCTATATAAGCAAAATAAAGACAATATACAAAACAGAAAACTAATCCAACTTCTGGAAGACACTAATAATTCTTTGTTGATGCAACAGATTCAACATAACTTGATGAAGAAGAGTCCTCCACTTCACGGTCTTCCTCATAAGACACCTGCACTTCATTTTGTTCCCCAATAGGGACATTCACTTCATTTTCTTCATCAGTAAAGGAGATTAAGATTGGCCGATTTTGTGTTCCTATAGGTGGTTGGTGGCAGTCTCTCACAAATATGGCATCAGATGAGTCTGAAGTTGATGATATATAATTCTCTGGTCTCGGGTAAATATACCTAAGCAATTCTGAGTTGTCCCCATCGCCATGAATCCACAAATAAAAAGTTGTAGGGAGACTGTCGTCTTCGGGTTTTGGTTGTAGGGTGACAGTCCATTCAGGTTTGGCTTTTAGTTTCTCCAACATTTCAGCCCAACCTTCATCCATGATTAAATATTTTCCTTTCTTATTCCATATTCATTCTTCAGGTGTAGACCACCTGATCTGTACATCAAAGTTTATTCTGCCTACCTCCACAATAGCATAGCCAGGAGTTATGTTAAACGGCTCACACATCCAGGGTAGGGGAAGGGAGACGCGTCTCATAAACTCATTGTTTGATAGATCATACTCCTTTACAGGAAAATGATATCCCATGTTACCTGTAATAAAAAAGAAGAACAAGAACAACAAGAAGATAAGAAGAAGAATAGAAGAAGAAAAATAACAAGAAGATAAGAAGAACAAAAATAACAAGAAGAACAATAATAACTCTTATGTTCACCTAAGTTCACTACTATCATGTATTAGATTTATTATCATTCTATGATTTTGCCTCCATCCAAGCCTCTGTCGTATACACTCTATCAACACACCTTCCCAAATCATATTGGGTTCTCATCCTACCTATGAGAACCATATCATGCTCCGAACACCACACAAAATGAGGAGGCGTCGAATGACTAAGCATATTAGTTAATATGTAAGTTCCAAACAACAGAGCATGGCATATTCGTTTTCAAGAAACAATCGACAACCCTTAACACAGGAACTTCCAAACAACAAAAATAAAATGGAAAACCAATGACGCGAATGAAAGGTATGGCCGCCATTTGATGTTACGGCGTCATCGGGGGTGAAGGAATATCCAACAGAAGCCTACATTGTTCTTCCAATTCTTCTACGTAGCGTTCTAGATACTCATGCTCATACTTTTTGTTGGTGTAAACATCATGGTGGTTGTGATGAATTTCAACAAAATCTTTCAAGTTCATTGTCTGACCCCACAATGACTTGCACTCGAGCGTGAGTAACACAATCTCAGCTTTCAAAGAATCAATTGTAGGCCTGAGATCGATTGCCCAACGAAAGTATCTGCAGCGATCTTTTCCCTAAAAAATATTATGAAGTTTACGTAAATGACAACGAATGTGTAACGTACACAGTGGCTACATAATATGTGTGTTTGTACAAGCGCACCTCGCGAGAAGGACATATGTAATACATTTCACCTGATCTTTCACTGAGAATTCCAAAGTCATACAACCCTGCATCGTCAGTGTTAAGTCGCAAGCCTGCCTCTAACCCACAGTCACACCGCACAACTTCAGTTGTATTAATAGACATCTACACCATGCATTTGAATCAGTCAAATGATTTATGGTAATGAAGTTAGATTGAAAATCAAAACAATAACATACAAGATAGGCCCCATTGTTTGTTCAATCTATTACTAGATAAACTTATCTTATGAATGTTGGACAGACATCAATGATGTTATACATCTATGATGTATTGTAACCATCCTCATTGGAAGTGTTGTCGTCGCTAGTTATGTGAAGACATTGGCAAAGATATTGGGACCGCGATCGTAGATCTGTAATTTCTACTTGTAGCCTATCAATGTCTGCTCTGCTGGAACAGACAAAGTCACACTGGGAAGACCATAGCTGACGTTCACTGCGTGCATATGCAAGTTGTGAAAGCATTGTAGCCCTAACGGCGGTTAGTGTGGCAATTGTGGGTACAACCCGTTACGCGGGCAACCTCATATGACATCTATTTTGATTTTGAACCCTACCGCGCGTAAAATATGGCATGTGTGGGTTGTTGTCTTCAAAGCGTCTGTTTTGTGCATCCTTGGCATCCATATATACGCGTACAGTGGATTGAAGGCCGCATTGACAATGAGGCATTCCGTTCTCCATTTGAAGACAACCTATATTGACACAATGTGACGATTCTGATCAGGTTCCAAATAAACAATTCGGGAATCAATCTATTACAGATACTCTACTAATGAGTTTCCCAAATGAGATTAGAAATGGATTCGCATAACACTTCGCCTTCCCTTGAATCGGCCTGAGTTGAACCTTGCCCTGAACTCGGGGGAACGCCGACTGGGGGAATGGCAGGCGATGAATTCTCATCTGGGAGGTCATCCATTATGGTGTCGCCGTCATTTTGCCATCGGATGAAATTGTGTAGGATACAACAAGCAAGTATGATGTGACACTGTGAATGAATAGGATATGTCGACCACTTCTTAAGGTATGAAAACCGTCTCTTCAGCACCCCAAATGCTCTTTCTACAATATTATGTAGTTGAGCATGTTTGTGGTTGAACATCTCTTTCTTGCTGGTGTAGGAATGTCTGTTTCCTCGGTACTCAGAAATATGGTATGTTGTGTTGCGATAGGGTGCAACAAATTCACGAGTGTTGGCATACCCTGCATCTACCAGATAAAACTTCCCCGACGGAACTGTAAACCCGCTATGGGTCTTTGCCGATTGCAGGACCCTTTGGTTGGCAGCCGACCCCTCCCACCCAGTGAGGACATATGTAAACTCCATGGAGAAGTCTACTACATCCATGACATTGAGAGAGACATTCCCTTTTCTATCACGGTATCGATTTTGTTTGTCTCTGGTGACCAAGACAGGGATGTGTGTTCCGTCAATATCCCCTATGGCATTCTATAAAATAAAATAATTTTTAAACATACATAATGTTTGAAAATTAATTAAATTTATTAGGGGGTAACTCTTACCTTGAAGTATGGGTAGAACCATGCGTTATGTAAAATGTGAGTATGTGTTGTCGTGCATGTAGTTGCGGTTAGCATGTCAATGTAGTCATGGGTCAACGCACAAACAGCATCCAAGACTTCGTTGAACTTTCTGCTAATGGTCTCACCGGAGTGAATGTAGTCCTCTGCCAAAGCACGATTTGTGTGTCCATGGCCAACCATCTGCAAGAAATAGCATACTTCCTCAACTGAGGTGACGCCTCTAGTACCTCGCAACATGCCACGACTCACAAGCTTGTCGACAAAGGTCATTATAGTTTGTGGACGCATCTGGTATAGGTCATAAGCCCTTTGTTCGTGACCAGTCAATATTTCTAAGACCTTTATGTGGCCACTCCTGATGCTAAATGACCTAGGGATACGAGGTGGTGTGGAGGCATCAACGTCTACTGCGTCCATGATTGAGTTTGCAATAGAGTCAGCAATTAAATCACCAACGTGAATCACTGGCCACAACAAGGTATCTAATAAAAGGTTGTTGAGCATGTCATGTGTTTGCGGTTGGTCATTGGCAGACATGATGCCTACATGTACAATGAAAACAACAATATAATAATTTCTACAACATAAGACAATCCAATTAACGTGCGAAAAATAAATTATTACAACACTCAATCAAATGAAATTGTACGGATATGTAATGTGTGTGCGGAAAGTAAATTATTACAACAGTCAATCAAATGTAAATGTTTGGACGGAAAATAATTAACATCAAATGCATACGAAATAAACCGTGTAATTATGTTCCCGATGGGCCAGCATCACTGGATGAAGGAAACCACATCGGTGGCATGCCTGGGAAGTTGGGTGGCGGGATAAATGGTGGCTGAGACGATGTACCTGGGAAGTTGGGTGAAGAGGAAGACGACATAAATGGTGGGTGAGATGATGTGGTATTGGAATTGGGTGAAGGGAATAGTTGTGGAGACGGGAAATAAAATGAAGGCATTGGAGGTACATATGTGCCAAAACCTAATTGTGACCTTTCCCAAAGGTCGTTTAACCACAAGGTTATCTTTGCAGGGGTGTTTTTGAGACTAAGGTAGATGTTGCGGTTTGTAGAGTCCTTGATGGCATTCACAAGTGTGGTAAAAACAGCGGTGGGGCATCGGGGAAATTGTCATTAAAATGTTGTAAAATGTTTGCCAAATCTTCTTTTTCATAGGCTTTGGTCAACATGGATGTGCCTAACTCGTGAACCTTTGTGTACACCTATGTGAACTCAATCAAAACTTCACTGGAAAGACTACATCGCTCTTGCGGTGTTGATTGTCATTTCCTGCGCGTATGGGTAGAAGGACTCCTACCCCCAGCTGAAGGGTCATATGTTCCCCCAGCCCGCGCGCTTTCACCCTCACTTTGCACGGGAGGTGCGGGTACGCTACGCTCTTCTGTTTCCGATTTTGTGTACATGGGTGTATCAGCCGCGCCTAAGTCGACACTTACATCATCCTCAGACGCAACATCTGCAGGAATCTGACAGTCCGCCGAAGACATTGCATGGTGTCCTCTAGCAATGTTCCTCCCCGCCATTAGCTCTATGTCGTAGTAGTGGGGAAACGGGTGCTTGAGCAACCTAGTCAGGTCCCTGTCTGCCTACGCTTTCAAAAATATGTGTATTAGGATAATCATGTTTACATGTACGGTCACAATTTGTTAGGATAAAATTTCTAAATAGTGTGCTTACCGCAATGGCCTCTTTCCACTCAGGGGTGTCCGGTACAATGGGCTTGTGCCTTTCTTCATCCCATCCAACGCCACTCTTGTTGGCCAAACCCTTTAAATGGACGTAGTCCTTTTTAAGGTTCTTCCAGCGAAATCTTATCTGGTCTAACTTAAACATGTCGCCTACCCTATTATTGACATCAGAAGTTATTTCCCTCCAAGAGCCCCTAGTAAAATTACCATCAATACACCTGCCTAGGTCATATTGTGCGCAATGCTGTCACCACAGTGGCATCAGACTCTCTTGTCCATAAAATACGGTGGTTAGGGTCGACGGGAGGCATACTAGCGTAGTTGCTGCAATAATTGATGACAGCGACCGGTAACTAAACTGAAAATAAATATAAAATAAAAACCATGATGAAATAATTATAAAGATCAAATTCATTGTGTCCCTAAGTAATAAAAAAATATGTGGATTAGGAAAATCCTTTATAGATGTGCATCATAAATTTATTAGGCTAAAATTTGTGATTTGTGTACATACCGCAAGGACATGGTTCCACTCAGGGGTGTCAGGCAGTGTGGGAATGTGCATATCATCATCCCATCCAACCCCAATCACTTATTTTTAGGTTCTTCCAACGACTTCTTATATGTGTTGTGTTATACACGTTTCCCACCCTATTATAACTTATTTATTAACTAAAATGATAATAATTTTGCAATCTACCAGTATAGTAATGACAACAAATTACTATAACTCAGCAACATCATGTGACACAAAAGATGCACCACAGTAACAATAAACTAACCTAGACTGGAAAAAATCTAGCAAGGTATATTCAGAATTATCTGCCACATACAATCCTCCAAAAGGAAATGCAAGTAGTTTAATAAATGGAGAGAAAGACTATTCAGATCTACCCATAATAATATATAAAGTTGTTTTGTGCATACTAGACATTGGAAATTAGCAAAGTCAGACAAGTATTGAATCATATTTAAGGTTTCAGATATGGTAATGCATATCAATGATTCAAACTATAAATTTTTAATCTAAACAATAACATGAGATTCTTGAATATGGAATGATGAGGTGAAAACAAAACGATATATATGAAGGGTAACTAAGTAAAGTTGATATAGCAACAGCTCGAGACCACAAGAACTCTGCTAAACAAGAACTCTGCTACTCTTATTTTGTAAATATATCAACAACTCGAGACCACAACATAAACATTTTTTAGGCCTGTTGGCTTTATGCAAGCCTGTCTGGCTTTATGCCAAAAGAGAGGGGCAGGTTAATAGAGGGAAATAAAAAGAATAAAAGGGGACATAGGGGTTTTTCATGCATATCTTTCATAAATCCTGTAAAATTATATGAATATCAAATTATAATGGAACTAAATTAAAAGTTTGGCTTTAGTATTAAGATCACAAAGAAAATATATAAAGTTGTTTTGTGCATACTAGACTAAGAAATTAGCAAAGTCAGACGAGTATTGAATCATATTTTTCAGATATGGTAATGCATATCAATGATTCAAACTATAACGATGAGTAACATGAGATTCTTGAATATGGAATGATTCAAACATGAAATTTTAAATATAAATAGTAACATGACATTTTTGAATATGGAATGATGAGGTGGAAACAAAACGATATATATGAAGGGTAACTAAGTAAAGTTGATATAGCAACAGCTCGAGACCACAAGAACTCTGCTAAATAAGAACTCTGCTACTCTTATTTTATAAATATATCAACAACTCGAGACCACAAGATAAACATTTTTATGCCTGGTGGCTTTATGCAAGCTTGCATGGCTTTATGCCAAAAGAGAGGGGCTAGGTAATAGAGGTAAATTAAAAGAATAAAAGGGGACAGGGGTTTTTCATGCATATCTTTCATAAATCCTGTAAAATTATATGAATATCAAATTATAATGGAACTAAATTAAAAGTTTGGCTTTAGTATTAAGATCACAAAGAAAATATATAAAGTTGTTTTGTGCATACTAGACTAAGAAATTAGCAAAGTCAGACAAGTATTGAATCATATTTTTCAGATATGGTAATGCATATCAATGATTCAAACTATAACGACGAGTAACATGAGATTCTTGAATATGGAATGATTCAAACATGAAATTTTTAATCTAAATAGTAACATGATATTCTTGAATATGGAATGATGAGGTGGAAACAAAACGATATATATGAAGGGTAACTAAGTAAAGTTGATATAGCAATAGCTCGAGACCACAAGAACTATGCTAAACAAGAACTCTGCTACTGATAAACTCAACCGAAATGATAAACTAGCATCAAAAGCAACAACATTCACAAAATATACGCTTTTAACTAGCAAAATGAGTCAACTAATTCGTATTGAACATCATATAAACCCAATCCAACAACTGATAAACTCAACCGAAATGACAATAACATCAGATTAAACCGTTTACATGTTTCAATAAACAACGATTTCACAAATGTTTGGTACTTATTCGACATTGTGCCCAAACTGAAATAACCCTAAACCCTATCCAGAGACCAACCTGAGCAGAATGTCCCCTTGGAGTGACGACGGAAGCGGCGGAACCTGGGCACAAGCGTCGACCTGGGCAGTGCCGACACACCACGAGCGAGCGGCAACAATCTTCTGCGAAGCACCTCGCAACACTTCAACGAAGAGGCTAGTGTAGAAGTCAAGCACCTCGCATCACCACACCCCCAATTTAAACGCACAACACCGACTAGGGTTTCAGACTCCTCTTCTGTGCCGCCTACGCCTTCCTCTATAGACGACATGACCATGCATGGCAGACCTGGCGAATTGAGATAAGCATCGGAACCTTGCTTTTGACCGACCTAGCTCGGCGGTGGCAGGCGGCAGGAAGCAACTACGCCCACGCGGCCGCTTGACCGGGCCAACCATGGCAGATCGAGGCAGCCTAGTCGCATTTACTTCACGGGCGAGCATGCCAGAAGGTAGCCAGCAGCGCTGAAGCTAGCTGCGTCGGGAGCAGATTAGGGGGGAAAGTTGTTTCGCCAAGAAGAGGGAGGGAAAGATGTGTCGCGAGGGACGCCGAGAGACGTGAGTCGGGGTAGGATCTCAAACCGGGTTTGAGATTCCAAACCTGCCTCTACATGTACTGCGTCAAGCTCGAAAATGGGACTGACTAAACCCAAAACGGGGTCCGAACCAGTGTCATTGCCAAACGGAAACCCATCCCGAGCCGGACTGGTTTGGTCCTACGTGTCGCTACACAACAACGCCCAAACCCGGTCCACGCCCGAACCAAATAGGGGCTAAGACCTTAGTGGACAGCAGCGAGAAGACCAGAAGTCTCCTCCGTGCCATCCATGCAGGTATCTGTTCATGTGTCCGGTGCATCAAACGGAATGGACCTCCTAGAGGAGGAGTTAGGTTCGTTGTTGTTGCCCAATAACTGAGCCAACTTGCCCTTCTTCCTTTCTCTGCCTGGACTGATAGTCTGATAGACGATATGTCTGTTTCTGAGAAGAACACCCCCCTTGCCGTTGTGGGAACCCCAGCTGAACCCGGAGGGAATCCCGTTAGGAGCAGCAGGGATGGTGGCTTGGAACTTGAACGCGTCATGTTTCTGTTGATCGGGCCTCCCGTCCAGGGCCTCGTCGTCGACTAGGACCACGGACATGTCGTCGCCATGCGGGGCTTCTTTGGATGACGAGGGTTTGTCCTTCGCCTTGTGTGGGTTCGGGCCAGAGGAGGTGTTAATGTTCTTCTTCATCTTATACTTATTCTTACGGATAACAACTTCCTCCCATTGAGCACCAGGGGGGTCTTTGTTGTCTGCTGGCTGCTGGTTGTTAGTATTGCCCATGGCCTGACCACGAACACGTACTGGTGCTTCCTTGGCCGCCCCTGAAGGCTGCGTTGCAGGAGCCTTCTTGGCAAGTGTCTTCCTTGGCGGCATCTTTGCATGGATGGCTTCGGTATAAATAGGGGTAGATAGAAGCGGCACCGTTGGCGCAGACGGGTCTGCCGGCGCAAGGAACTCGGGCACAGACTTACAGTCCCCCTCGGCATGACCTAACCGCCTGCATTTCATGCAGAGTGTGGGAAGGTTTTCATACTCCAAGCGGAACTTCTCGCCGTTCACCTCGATTGCGGGTAGTAAGGGTTTAGAAGTATCCACTTCCACCACAATCCTGGAAAACTTGCCGCGATGGCCGGATTGGGTGGTTGTGTCAATTTTGATAGTTTTGCCGATGAGATCACCGATGCTGGAAAGAAGCTGATTTTGAAAGAGATATACCGGCAGGTCGGCGATCCTCGCCCACACCACGAGCTTACGTGGGATGGGATCTGAAGGGCGAAATTCTTTAGACCATGATTGAACCGAGAGGTAATGGTTGTATATCAGCCATGGGCCCCCCGTCATGGCACAGACGAACTCATCTTTGTTGGCGAGTTGGATAATATAGTACCCCATGTCAAGGTCAATCGCACGGAACTCCCCCGTCAGGCTCCAGAGTATGGCGATCCTGTTCATCAAGGCATTGAAACTGACAGTGGTCCCCATGACCTTGATGATAACCGCAAATTTCCAGGGTTCCATCAGCGGTGGGATAGAGTTAGGGTTGATGGTGATCTTCGGGATACTGCCTTTACGGTCCACGTGGATGTCTTCAGCCTTAAGCATGTCCGACGGATCTTGAGCGAGAGTTGCAAGAGTCTTGGTGGTGCGCCCGACTATCGCCTCCTTATACGATAGTGACGGGGCTTCCTCAGCCTGAGACATGGCGGTATCTGTGTCCGGGTTTTGAACAGGGGTAGGACTGCCATCGGGTTGGGCAGTAGATGCAACAGAAGCATATTGATGGCGAGAGGGACCAGCGCTGGCGCCACGGCCGCCGCCTCTCCCTCTGAACCCTAGCATCGGGCCTTTATGATTATGCAAAATAGCATGTTTAATGAAATTTATGAATGCTTTCTCAATTGACATCATGTATAGATATCTCTACATGATTCATTGCATACTTATGCTCTATTGTAAAATCCTAATTATGACTATAATTTATGATTAACGGTTTATGATCAGAAAGGGGAAAATCTCATTGCAGTTCAAGAAGGGAGAAATCCCATTATCACATTATAAGGGAGCAATCCCATTATGATCAAGATTAAAGACATGAATGATTAAATCAAGTTATAAGATAATAAATAACATTAAAGATTTGAGAAAGTTTTTATATGCACCTCGATCATGGACCTCAAGAGGTCGCTATGGGCTTTCCAAGCATTATTGACTTCTCTAACAAATATGGACTCCAATGGGACACGTCGAGAGGCAACAAATATTCACCTATCCAACTCATTATGGTTAACATGATTCAAAGAATATATTAGTGAATCCATGGTCAAGTCTATGTCAAATTTACTTCATGGAAAGTGTATTCTTACTTTCTATTCTATAATGTACCAAGTACGGCTTACTCACGTTTATATTTGTTTTGCATGGTTGGAGACGCGATGTGTGCAGGATTTAGAAAAATTGAATAATAAAAGGCTACCATGGACTAGTAGACTTTGAATCTTAACCAAGTAAGGTGCCATCTACCATGTTGATTCAATCTTTTAGATACATTTTATGTCATGCCTTAGTCATGTTATCTAAATTTGGCTCAGTAGATTTAAGTTTTCAAGATGAACAAGTTGTAGTAATGCTATGCATGAATCAATTTAAGTTGATGTATGGTGTTTTATTTACTCTAATGTGCAATGATTAATCATTTTGTGACATCCCCGTTGAGAATCGTGCTTCTACTCAGAAATTTATATGCTTGAAAAAGAGGGATGTTTCACATAAGCATGAGCGTTAAGGGGTTGTCACCTAGGGGATCAGGCAAGCGGTGAAGGCGAGTAAAGAGTTGTCATGTTGTATTCATGTTAACCAATCAGGAACAATGTGCCTCCTACTTATTATGGTCCTAAAAAGGAAGAAATAAAAGAAAAAAAATCTAATGACTTTTGAGGATCCGTATCTGCGTCAAGATGGTCCATGTAATGAGAAATAGTCCCTCCAGTCCAAACTAGTTGGCCAAAAGTAGTGAGACGAACTCTACGTATTGTGCTTGATCCATCCCTACTATTGAGATGTTGTCACAGTTCTGGCCAAAAGTAGTGAGAGGAACTCTACGTATTGTGCTTGATCCAACCCTACTATTGAGATGTTGTCACGGGTCTCCAAAGGTTTCCCATAGACTCTCTAATGAGTTTTCAGAATGGTACTACCAAGAACAACATATATGCGTTCATGAGCACAACTATACACCCGTTAGGCACCATTCTCATTTCTTCTGAAAGAGAAAATAAATGATCATAATTTTATTCATACTCAAGCTTTTATTTTCTGCATTCTTATTTATACGCTTGTGTAAAGAGCTATCTTAATATTTTGGAAATGTTGGGCGACCAAGCCTCTTTTGCGTAATTTTAATTTTTTTCATCTTTTTGACTCAATCTAAAGAGAGGTGTGTGCATATTGTCAAGAGAAACAATCCAACTTGACAATAGCTCCAAAACTCATCATTGTTTTTTTAATATCTTAGAGAAAATCTTTAGTATGGTTCAAGGATCCTTAGGGTATAGTTGCATCCGCAAAAATACAGCCCAATGTTTAGTTACACAAAAGCTCCATACAAATAGTTCCATATCCTAGGTTTGACATTCACAACATAAATCAAGGCAACAAGCATTTTTAAACCATAGATAGGAACTGAACCTTAGATCAATCATTAAAACTCAAGGGTAGAGTCATTGAGTAAAGGAAAAAAACAAGAAATCAAGATCAAGATTGGGCAATTAGATACAAGGATAAGCATTTAACTGCTATATTCTGACTACATAGCCTTAATTGCCAAGATTACAAATTACGCAACAAGGTCTTACTACACAGTAAATCTAGGCATAAAAGCTAAAAATTTTGAATTTATACCTGGATGTAGGAACAAGGAAGTAAACATGTATGCTTGAAAAATGAAGAGATAGAAGGGTGAATAGTTATATTGTCCCAAGCTTAAAACGTTGCTCATCTTTAAGCAAGACGTAAACTTGGGACAATAGGGAAGACATGCCTAGATGTATGGGAAAGAAATTTATCTAAGATGCATGCACGCGTGACATACTTGGCAACTAGAAGAAGGAAACTATCTAAGAAATAACAAAAAAAACATAATTTATTTCGATAGAAGGAAAAAAGAAAAGAATAAAAAAGGGGGTGGTTGCCCTACCATACTCCCACTAGGATCCAAAATCATAAATTTTAGGACCAGTTTCACATGTCCTATCGAGGGGGTCACCAATATAATAGGGGCAGAATAGGAGAATCGGAGTCTGAAGTAGAGGAATCAAATCTAATTACTCAGTGAAGTCATCTTTGTGTTGGAATTGATTCGAGCGGCATTGAAATGAATTCTTCCGTAGAGCATCTTCAAGGTACCCACCAAGGCATGAATCTGAATAGGCAAGCACTAGGATGTCAACAGTGAATGAGGTGGAGGGGAGAGGCTACAAGTTTTCTAGAGGAGTCCGCTCTTTTCTTTCCACCTATGAACTTTGAATTGGATGCTCAATAAAATCTTCTTTGAAAATCTCAATAATCCAATCTGTTGGTATGTATGCCCTGAGAGCCAATCATGGGATGATTGGTGGGATACATCAAGATTGATTTGATAAACAACAAAGGCAAGCTTCCAATTCTTTCTGATTCAGTCATTTGATATAATAATAGAACATATTGAATGTCTAGAGAATGATAGTACTCAATGACGTATGCCTTCAGGTTCAGGACCTGAACGATGAGATCATACGGATGCTAAGAGTTTGTACATTCTTGTTATGTCCCTAGTCAGATGTCATTGTGGAAGGTAGATAGACAGCAATGACACACAAGACTAGATTGTGGTGTTGGTTGATGACATAATCTCATTAGTCTTGATATAGAGATATCAAACCAAACACATAGGTGCTTGTTAGAGAACAAGTGTACCAGACAGACCCACTGTGAGTTTGACACATGGAACCATGACATGGTAGTCACGCTCAGTACTCAACGTGATGGTGGTGAGTGTGATTCTTAGACTTGAAATCACTGCACTCAACACATGTCGTTGGGCACACTTTGACATCATCAAACGCAGTCCTGAAACATTGGTTGTTATAAAGGTGATGATTGGGTGGCTTTGACACATGGGGCTTTTGAGGGGTGAGTGATAGATATTGGATTTGTCCCTCTTGAGGGAGTTTGATATCCATGGCCACTTGATGAGTAGGATTGAGAAAGGCGTGCACGCATGTGTGAATCAGTATGTGATATTGATGTCATACATATCTCTTCCAGTCTACTCTGAGATCAAGAAAGTGAATGAGCGTTGACAGGATGACTGTTCCATGCCTTGAGTTCATTCGGGATATCAGTGACAAAGGAATTATACATTCACTGTAACACCATTCACGGATTGTAGGATTGAAAGTTGTTCTCCAACTTTCTACTTTCACTTGGATAGTGCTGATGTGTGACTAGGCACCGCTCTTTACTTGTGAATTCATAAGTATTATGGACTTTCACTGCCAACGTGAAATGGACCTGTAGGGTCACACACATAGGATTTAACTTGGAAGAGGAGTTTTTGTCCACAAGCAATGTTTAGATTGATTACTAAAGGAGTTTAGTAGTTCAATTAAACACTCAATCAATTGATGGCTCAATATCATAATGTTGAAGGTGTTGGACACATTGATTGGAGTATCAGATTGATTGAAATCACAATTGACTGATTCTGCACAACCTGCAGTCCCAACCGATCGGTTCAAGTGTTGAACCGGTCGGCTGAGGTTGCTGAACCGCTCGGATCAAGCGTTGAGTCGATCGGCTCATGTACAGAGTGAAACGACCGGTTCAAGTGTTGAACCGATCGGTTCAACTAGTGCAACCGAGCAAGTTGGGAAAGTCAGGTCGTTGAGAATTTTCCTTTCGTTTCACTTGCCCAATTTGATTGGGAATAGGATTGGTATTCGATACCAATTAGAAACAAAAGAAGGAAAGTCATTTTGAGTTGGATCAGGACTGTGAACCGATCGGTTCAGGGCACCAACCGATCGGTTGGGGGTCCCAAACGACTGGCTCAGGTCCCAGCCGATCGGCTCAAGGGCCGAAACAATCGGTTCAGGTTGCGAGTTGGTTGCTTTTTGTGGAAAATCTCGAACCCTTCTACTCCTGCTTTTAGTCCCGCATCGCCCGGGATAGAGAACCTTGTCCCATGACCCTCCTATATATAGGGGTATTGGGGGCTTCTCATAGTACAACTCAGTGCAATCAGTTGCTCTGCAAAGTTGTCGTTCTCTCTGGTTTTGGTAACTAAGAGAGAGCCCGAGCAAGTGCTTCCCGCAAAGGGAGGTGCAGCAAGGGAAGGACAACTACAGTTGCAACTGGAGGCAGGAGAGTGTGTTGGCGACTAGCACGTCAACATGAGGGTATGACTCATTCCACTTCCTTGTGGGACAAGGAGTGTGGAGTTCCAGGTGGTCCGTGTGGACTACTTCAAAGGCAGGAGGTTTCTTCCGCTCAGGAGGACAACTGTCATCCGACAGTCCCGATGAGAGGAGGAGTCGTGAGTCCTGGTGCGACCAGGAGCTGCACAGACACCGTCCAAGACCAAATTTGAAGACCACACAAAGCGCAAGGTATTGTCGCCGAGCAAGCCTCGGGACAAGGTATGATTCCACAAACCATCCTTTCCTATTATATAGACGTTGACACGTTTCCTTGTTCCGTATTTGGGGGAGAAAATTTTTGTTTCCGCTGCCTTCTCTGCCTCCCCTAAAACCCAACAGTAGTATCAGAGCCAAGTCAACTGTTCTATATTTTAGGAATATCGATATGATCGACTTTGGTTTGTCGCGTTTATTTATTGCATACGATGCGAATAAAATTGGCTTTATGCATGTCCAATCCTAAATCCACAAATCCCAATTACATATATGATATGTATTATTAATGCACTCGATACGCGTCACCCTTAAACGAGTTTTGTGGTGGATGTATAGCGTGATTATGGCCAATAAACCCTATTTGTGATTGGTTGTGTGTGGTTGATTGCATCTCGGTCTGCGCACCGATCTTCCTTCTCATATTCCTGATGTAACTCGAAACAATTCGAGATTCTTTCCTATCTTTGCTCCCCCCGAATGTAACTCGGGGTTTCCCTTTTAAGCAATGTAATATTAGGATAGGTTTTATGTTAGCGAGACGAGCGGGTGCCGGCCATGAAGAGATGCACGATGACCAGGCGAACCGATTGGTAGAGGAGCCAACCGATCGGCTGGTGGCACCCAGACGACCGTCCAGAGAGAGAAGAGATCATTCATATGATGAGTTGGTCAACTCGGAAGGCAAAGGCTCAAAAGATCATCTTGTACAGGTTGCATGTGATGTAGACCTAGATGACCGTGATTCCTCATGGCACGAGGAATCACATTAGGATGGCCATAATCATCACTTTTATCATTTTTCATGTTTTATGTGGGATATAGCATGTATATGATACGTACTATGTATTGTGGTGATTGAATATGTATATGTATATAAAAACCAAATCCCTCAATAAAATATTAAGTCTTGTATGCCTTCCATTACCGACACACATGAAAAGCTCGATCGACCAAGTGTAGGTTACACCAAAGCGTGGTGCGCCGTTTATCTTGTGGAAGTGTGAAGGGTAAACATGTAGGTTCTGCCAAAGCAGGGTGCATGTTTACCGTGTCGACTTTTGGGTTAGACTTAACTAGTGATTCTTAGAGCGTCTAAGCCCGGAGGCAGGGAATGTTCATGGCAAGGTGTTGTGCATGTTCATTCATCAAGAGTTGTATATGATGCAATTGGCAAAAGTTGCCTACCTGAGAGATCTATGTTGTGGGTGACAACCCTAGCTGGTCCATGACTTAGAGGATTTCAGGATCTTGTCCACTAGAAGGTTGTACGCTGCAATCTTCCGAATTGATGGTGAGGGCTATCAATTTAAAGTAAAATAGTGGAAGCGATAATTAATTAAAGGCCTAATTATATCGTCAAATTTTCAAATCAATCAAATAAGTCAAAAATGAGTTTTTGGACTAAAATTGCAAATTTCCTTTTGTAGTACAAATGGCAACAAACAACAACAACTTTTCTTTGCGATCGGTCCTTGACAAGGACAAGCTTAATGGGACAAACTTCCACGACTGGTATCGGACATTGAGAATTGTTCTCACTCAAGAGCGAAAGCTCTATGTCCTGGATACTCCAATTCCAGAGGAACCCGCTCCTAATGCACCAAAGGCAGAAAGGGATGCTTACAAGAAGCATGCTAATGATACCATTGATGCAAAGTGCTTGATGTTACGTTCTATGAACCATGAGTTGCAGAGACAGCATCAGAACATGGGCGTCATTGAGATGATTCAGCATCTCAGGAACATGTATGAAGATCAAGCACGGCAAGAGAGATACGATGTCTCAAGGGCACTGTTCAAGTGCGTCATGACAGAAGGAGATCTAGTTGGTCCTCACACACTCAAGATGATTGGATATGTGGAGAACCTGACAAGACTGGGATTTCCACTGAGCCAAGAGTTGGCTACTGACGTGATACTACAATCGTTGCCAGAATCCTACAGTCAGTTTGTGATGAACTACAACATGAACAACTTTGATAGGCCACTGTCAGAGTTGTTGGGCATGTTGTGGACAACCGAGACATAGATGAAGAAGGACAAGCCTAAGTCTGTGATAGTGATCACGAGCAAGAAAGGCAAGTCCAAACGTAAGGGCAAGGGCAAGGCTAAGAAAGGTTTTGATGCTAGCCAAGAGCCCAAGTCGTCTTTAGCTCTCAAGGCCAAGGGAGGCGTGACCAAGAAAGGCAATTGCCACCATTATCAAAAGCCAGGACATTGGAAAAGGAATTGTCCTCTCTATCTGGAAAAACAAAAGAAGAGGGAGGCGACTGATGTCTCTACTTAAAGGTGTCATGAAAGTAAACTTGTAACACTTTTTGAGGTATATGATACCAAGATGTAAAGTGTAAAGCACTCATAATTAGGGAAAGTGTTTTCGCCATAGATAGGATTACTTTAGTTTATTTTCAGCCTACAAGGCATGTAATACAGTTATGAACTGCTATTTCATATTTTCCAATAGATAGAAACACTTTATTTTTGCATATTGTATGACAATGATGGCAATTAATAAAGTTGAGTTTTCAATCTTAAAGATATGATCTTTGTGGCAATGCCTTGCTTATCTTATGGTATTTGATATGCATAAGATAAAATGATACCTAAAAGTTATAGATAACTCAAACAACCAAATTAGCATCAATCATGAGAAATTCATTTCTAGTTTCCATATGATGGATAAATCTAGACTCTTTTGGTTAGAGAACCATTAGGAGACATGAATATCTTGGACATGATTAATCAATCTTCACTAATGGTAGTGGGAGAATGATTATCCAATTAGGTTTAATACATGTGATGTATTTACATACCTATTGGAATGAATGCTAATGCTTCTATTAGTGTTTAGAGAAATACAAATATGAATATCTTGAAGTGCTCAAGATTATCATAAATGAAGTATAAAATTTGGTAAAGTATTAATTCTTGATGAGATCAATGAATGAAATACTTGGACCAAATGTTTGAGATCCTTCTGAGTGATTATGATAGTGTATCATAGTGAACTCATGATTAAGGCATGGTGATGTCTAAATCAATAAGGAATCATACTCTAAGGAGTTAGAGAATGATTATCGAATAACTAAATTCTTCTTAATAAAAGAATACCCCACACTAATAAAAGAAATTAAGAATCACAAGGGTTGTGATTTCTTATACTTTAACATATACACCTCAATTATCTATGAGATAAGTTGTTCATGTGATGAGTCAACTATCTAGATGAATATGAGGAGGAGAAATAAAAGTAGTGCCAGTCTCTCGCTCGTCCTCTCTAACCGCTCTGGCGATTAGGGTTTACGAAGTTGGGATACCTCATCGCCCTAGTGGCGTCCTTCTTCTCCTTCGTGGTTACCTTTTCTTGTAGGTCAAGGTTGGTAGTCTCTCGTGGACTAGGTACGACCAGAGATGGCAGAAGATTTAGCAGAGAGGTACGCAAGACTGGATCTCGAGGATGAGGAGGAGGCAATTTTTCGATCTTCCTAGAAGAGGACAAGAAGAGGAGGATGATCATGTTTCTCTAGCACTGGTGGCCCGATTGCTGACTGATCGCCCATATAACTTTCGGGCAATGAAGAGGACCCTAACCCTAGCGTGGTCGCTCAAGGAGAGTGTCGTGTTTAAACAACTGGATAAGGAGGTTTTCGTAATTCAGTTCCTCCATTGGAAGGACAAGCAGAAGGTCCTGGAGAACGGTCTGTGGCATTTCGATAATCGGTTGCTTCTCACGAAGGAAGTCGAAGATGGAGATGTACCAGGGCAGATTGTGTTCAAGGAATGTATTTTCTGGGCAAGGTTGTATGGACTACCGCTGGGGCAACGATCCACGCCAGTGATTGCGTCGATAGCCGAGAGGATTGGGAGGTTAGCGGAAGTCGATAAAGACTATCTTGGGTGGGATTCTTCAGTCCAAATCCGAATAGGATTGGATGTGTCCAAACCCTTGCGGCGCTTATAGAAGGTGAAAGATAACAGGGGGTCGTGACAGAAGTAGAATTCAAGTATGAAAGGTTGCCTAATTATTATTACATATGCGGGAAACTGGATCATGTTGATCGGGATTGCCCTAAAGAGGAAGTTGATGACACGATTCAACGAGGGTGGGGAGCCTGGCTTCGGGCGTCTCCACGGAAACCAAAAGAATCCATTGTTGAAGAAATTTACGGAGCAAGAAGCACAAAGAAATCACTACAGTTCCATATAAAACCCAAGCGAACAGGTGACCGGGAGGACAGCGGCGGAACAAGGGGGAAGGTGCTAATGGCGGCAGGAGGTCAGAGGGACTGATGGCGGAAGGAAGGAGCGGAAAACAGAATTAAGTGCGGCAACCGGAGGAGCAAAGGTCCAAGTGTTATCGAAGAAACCAACAAGTCTGGTTTGGGGGAACAACAAAACCAAAGCTCTAACAAAGTAACCCTAGTAGTGGCAGGGGAACGGGAGAAGGACGAAGTGGCCAGGACTGATGTACGGGCGGGAAACAGGGACAATCCAATTACTACTGTGGAGGAACGTCGGGAAGATTACAGTAAGCAAAGTCGGGAAGGAAATCTACATGATAAAGAGTCTGATGTCTCTAACATCTTCTCCAGCATTCTTTCTGATTTGGGGCGAAACGGAGGGGTGGAAGGTAGGTAAGCAGGAGAGGTGCCAACTTCTGGATTGCGGTACAGCAATGGAAGCGGGGAAAGCATGAGAGTAACCAGAGGACAGAAGACAAAGATGCGGAACAAAACTCATCTGAGCTTAAAATCACCAGCGAGACAACACAACAAGGGAAGAAGAGTTCATATTCGACGTAGGTCAGAGGTGAGAGAGGCTGAGGAACAGGAGGAAACGCACATAGTCGGTCGTCAATTGGGAAAAAGAGCTAGGACGGATGATACTGTGATAGTTGCGGACACAGATTTGGAGACTGTTTTTGTGCACAAAAAACACATTATTCAACAGGGGCAAGGGGCTGAGGCAACACCTTCTTTCTCTTCAACAGTAGCGGGTACTGGCACAGACCAGACCCGTGAACAACAATGAAAATCTTCAGCTGGAACTGTCGAGGCTTGGACAAACTCGACAGTAGGAGAGCTCTTCGTACTTGGGTAGGGAGAGAAAGCCCCAACCTGGTGTTTCTAGCTGAAACCATGGTTGCTGACACAAAGCTAGAGGAAGTAAAACGTTTCTGTGGGTTCAATGACGGGTTGTGTCTCTCAAGCAATGGGAGATCGGGAGGCTTGGGTCTTTGGTGGAAAGACATTGTTGTTGAGGTCATTAGCTATTCTGATCATCACATCGAGTGTTGGGTCCAAGAAGGTATTAATCAGGTGAAATGGAAAGCAGTCGCCATCTATGGTAGGGAAGATCAGCAGAATAAATATCGCACCTGGGATCTCATGCGGAAGGTCATGGACAATTCTGAGGCTCCTACTATCATGTTCGGGGACTTCAATCAAATTTTATCCAATGATGAAAAGTGGGGGGGGCACCTAGGCCAGATAGCTGGATGCAGGATTTCCGGGATGCTTTGGACGATTGTGGTCTGTTCGAATTAGGTTTTTCTGGCAGGCCGTTCACTTGGGAAAGAGGAAAGCAGATTGAAAATCTGGTGAGGGAAAGATTGGACCGAGCTTTGGCGAATTATGAATGGAGCAGGATTTTTTCTTCTTGTAAAGTTATCCACCTTCCTTTTTACATATCTGATCATTGTCCGGTTGTCATCTCTATTGATCACACAAAGAAGGAAAAGAAAAGGAGGCAGCATTATTTCCGGTTCGAACCGATGTGGATACACGAGGAGGGCTGCCTGGATATGATATAGCGTGCATGGGGAGATCATTACAGGGGGGGCTGGTGGATAAGATTGAGGGGTGCGGGGAAAAGCTTGATTTTTGGGCTAAGACACATTTGGGAAATATCAGGAAAAAAATAAGGGAGACAGAAAAGCTACTGGCAGAAGAACAAGAAAAACCACCGGACAACCAAGTGCTGAGAAACTGTGATGAGCTGGCAAAGGAATTACAACAATGGCATAGACGGGACGAGGAATACTGGTGTGCAAGGGCACGTGTTAATGAAATGAAGTCGGGTGATCGAAATACGGCATATTTCCATCACAAGGCATCTCATAGAAGGAAGAGAAACCAAATTGATCAGCTGCTTGATAAAAACAATGTTTTACGCACAGAAGAGAAGGAGATCGAATCAGTGGTGGTGGAATTTTTTGAGGAGCTCTTCACTACAAGTGATCCGCAGAACTTAGAAGAGGCAGTCTCGGGGCTAAGTGAAATAGTTAACTCGTCCATGAATGTGGCTTTGGAAAAAGATATTACATACAAGGAAATAGAAGAAGCTTTGGCCGACATGCACCCAAATAAAGCACCTGGGCCCGACGGGTTGAAATCTCTTTTCTTCCAACATTACTAGAAAGTTGTGGGAAAGGATGTAGCAAATTATATCAAAGGGTGGTGGAAGGGAGAGGAGGACATTGGGAAAGTGAACTCCATGGTGGTGGTCCTTATTCCAAAGGTGGAGAAGCCAAAAAGTCTAACTGAATACAGACCCATTAGTCTTTGTAATGTGGTCTATAAAATTGCCTCTAAGGTCATGGCCAATAGACTCAAGCCGCTGATGGATAATCTGATTTCTGAGAATCAAAGTGCCTTCATACCAGGGAGAATGATTACTGACAATGCTCTGGTTGCTTTTGAAGTACTCCATAAAATGAAGACTGAGGGAAAAAATAAAAAAGGTAGTTTTTCCCTGAAGCGGGATATGTCTAAAGCTTATGATAGGGTGGAGTGGAAATTCTTAGATGTGGTCCAAGAAAAGATGGGGTTTGGAAGGGTATGGAGAAGTAAAGTTAAAGATTGTGTATCGTATGTTAATTTTTCTTTTGCCATCAATGGTAACCGGTCCAGGAAGATACTACCATCCTACGGCCTCAGGCAAGGTGACCCTCTCTCCCCCTAATTGTTTATTCTTTGTGCTGAAGCCTTCTCAAAATCTATTTCTTTAGCTTTAGCAAATAAATCTATTAGGGGGGTCAAGACCAGCAGAAATGGACCCCCCATCACTCACCTCTTTTTTGCAGATGATAGTATTCTCTTTGAAAAAGCAACCAAGGAAGAATGCCTGATATTAGCTAATATTATTAGCTAGTGCGAACAGGCATCAGGACAAAGAATCAACCTAAGTAAAACTGAAGTTGTTTTTAGCAAAGGAGTATTGTATCATCAAAGAGGGGAGCTGTTGAATGTCCTAAAAGTAAAAGAGGTACAGAGACACACCAAATATTTGGGTCTGCCGGCGTCCATTGGAAGATCAAAGAAGTAAGTTTTCAACTATATCAAGGAGTGAGTATGGAAAAAGCTTCAGGGGTGGAAAGAAAAATTCCTATCTAAACCGGGAAAGGAGGTTCTTGTTAAAGCGGTAGTCCAGGCAATTCCAATGTATGTTATGAATGTCTTTCAACTACCGGTGGGCCTCATTGATGAGATACAAAGCTGCATTGCTAGGTTTTGGTGGGATGCAAAAAACAATGAAAGGAAAATATCTTGGACGAGTTGGAACAGCCTTTGTAAGCCCAAGAGAGAGGGTGGTTTGGGCTTTAGAGATCTCCATGCATTCAATAAGGCCATACTCGCTAAACAACTTTGGAGGCTGCTCACGAAAGAAGACTCCTTGGCGTATAAAATTCTGAAGGCAAGATACTTCCCGAGGTCGAGTATTTTGGAGGCTAGACGGGGCTACAACCCCAGTTTCACATGGAGAAGCATCTGGGGAGCTAAACCGGTGTTACTGGAGGGAGTTAACTGGAGAGTGGGTAATGGTAGAAGCATCAGCATATGGAAGGATAGATAGATGGTAGGTCAACAGGAGAGCTTCCAGGATTCTTACCCGAGCCACGTCAATGATTTGGTTTTGGTCCAGGACATAATTGCAGAAGAGGGGGGGTGGGACAGCCAATTGATCACAGCAGCATTCCCGCAAGAGGTGAGCTCCAGTATCTTGCACACACCAATCAACATCCGTCTCCAAGAAGATTCGCCCTACTGGTGGCCGGAGGACAAAGGGTGGTTTACGGTAAAGTCTGCCTACTGGTTAAGCCTCCTAGGAAAGGCGAAGTATAGCTCATCACGAGTAGCAAACTGGAACGAAATCTGGAAGTTGGTCTGGCAGTCACAGCTTCCGCCGAAGCTCGCCCACTTCCTGTGGTGGGTGTGTACGGGAGGGTTGGCGACGAGAGGCCGTCTGTGGGACAGACATTGTATCGCTGTCGGCAACTGTACTCGCTGCAATGCACCTAAAGAAACTATCTCCCATGTGTTCTTCGGATGCACTGCGGCGAGGGAGGTGTGGGCAGCTGCTCAGATTCCACTCCAACCCGACGAGCTGGATCAGGTGAGCCCAGCGGTGGCCGTGTGGGAGATGCATGAAAAGTTGAGTCAATCGGAGTGTCTGCAAGCGTTTGGGATTTTGTGGGGGCTATGGTCTCACATGAACAAGGTCGTTTTTTAGAGCAGCAGGGCGTCGCCGGAACAGTTCATCTGGCAGGCCATCACATACACTGAGGATTTTAGAAGAATCAACGAGAAGACACGGACGACAATGGAAAGGAATGATGTCGCAGAGGGGGCGAGATGGACACTGCCATTGCAGGGGAGGTACAAGCTGAATTGTGATGTCGCGATGGGTCAAGGAGGTTCGATCGGCCTGGGAGGAGTCATTCAGGATACTAAAGGTAACATTCAGGCGTTGGTGGCGGAAAGAATTGAGAGCACAGGTGATGTCCGAATCATGAAAGCACTAGCTATTCTGGCTGCTATGAATCAAGCTAGGGAGTGGGGTTTCACGACCATTGAAGTGGAAACGGACTCGAAGTCTGTTGCGGATGCTGTCCGGAAGCTGACCAAAAGGGGAGATTATCTCGGCCTTCTGGTGGATGACATTAAGTCAGTAGGAAATTTCTTTGTTTTCTTTTTAGTTAGTTTTGTTCGATGATCAAGTAACAGACTAGCCCATGAAGTAGCGAAATGTGCCCTTCAGGGCATTGTTAGCTCTTCGAGGGAGGTACTTGATGTCCCACCTTTTCTTTTTGATGTAGCTCGTAGTGATATCTCTTAATATATAAGGCGGTTAACTTCAAAAAAAAATATGAATATGAGGAACCAAATTTTGATATATGGTTTATGACCATTACATCCTAAATGACATCCATGTCAACCATGAGGTATGACCTTGATGGTAGCACTCATTGGATGAAATCCATAAGTGCAAATGAGTCTTAAGTGTTAAGACACATGGATAACATTTTGAGAAGGATGATGCTTGTTGTTTGCAACTTAATGACTAAGGCATTTGGCATATGGATATTAAAACCGCATTCCTATGAGGAATATAACAAGGATGTGTACGTGACACAACCTATAAGGTTTATGAATCCACTAATGCAAATGAAGTCTATAAGTTACAATGGAATAATCAATATGATTGATTGAGTACAAGCAACTCAAGAATTGGATCTTTACTTTGATAATATAGTCAAAGGGTTTGACTGATATGTCAAAGATAAAGAAGGGATTTGTGATTTAGTGGGAGCGTGTTCACATTTCACATGTTGATGTGAAATGGAAATGTTCTAGAATGGAAATCCAAAAGTGGAAATTATCTTTAAGGAAGACAGAGATGTTTCCTATGTGATAGAAATAGAGATCTATAGAGATAGTTCTCAAAAAATCTCTTGACCTGAAAAGAGAGAGCATACATTGGCAATCTATACTGAAATGTTCAGTATGCACAGATTCAGTGGGAGAAAACTTGTCCATGCTACATGGAGTTAGTATCCCAAGGGCAAGTGTCCAATTCTTATGAAGAATAGGTACACTAAGAATAGATATGTATCTATCATGTATGCAATCATCCCATTATCTTGCATGTATGAACATGGCAAGAATAAAATGCATTCATCATCTTGTTTGTATGACATAACAATATGATGTGCTCATCCTGATAACTCGCATGTGGGACATGACGAGTGGATGTCTGTCTACATACAGTAAGGGTTATTGGAATACCATAAGAACTTGATAAGTTCTTGAGAAGTACTAGTTCTATGGAGATAAGGAAGAGTTCGATGTAAAGAGTTACATTGATGTGAACTTCCGAAAGGACAGAAAGTTAATCGCAAAATATACATAGGATGTATAAAAATGGAAGTTTGTTGATAATTGGAAATGTTTGGATAAAACCATTTAAAAGGAAATGGGGAGTATCTTTGTGTTAGAGAACAACAGTAGATACTATATGGATCTGGAAGTTCATGAGATGAACTTATAGATATTCCACTCATTGATGACAAGTATGGAATCCTTGATCATGCAATGTGGCTAAAAGTTAGCATAGGAATATAAGATCGCATATTACGACAACTCCATCTCATTCATATGACGTACAGTAAAGAGATGTGAGACATGCAATTTAAAACTGACTCTGGCAAGGCGTTGCCATTACTCACTATGTTGGCGCTCGAGCACAGTAACATGTGGGACATGTTTGAAGATCACTATGAATATGATTCAATGGTGATTGGCTCACAGTGCAAGTGGGAGTCTGTTGGTATGTATGCCCTGAGAGCCAATCATGGGATGATTGGTGGGATACATCAAGATTGATTTGATAAACAACAAAGGCAAGCTTCCAATTCTTTCTGATTCAGTCATTTGAGATAGTGATAGAACAGATTGAATGTCTAGAGAATGACAGTACTCAATGAAGAATGCCTTCAGGTTCAGGACCTGAACGATGAGATCATACGGATGCTAAGAGTTTGTACATTCTTGTTATGTCCCTAGTTAGATGTCATTGTGGAAGGTAGATAGACAGCAATGACACACAAGACTAGATTGTGGTGTTGGTTGATGACAGAGTCTCATTAGTCATGATATAGAGATATCAAACCAAACACATAGGTGCTTGTTAGAGAACAAGTGTACCGGACAGACCCACCATGAGTTTGACACGTGGAACCATGACATGGTAGTCACAGTCAGTACTCACAGTGATGGTGGTGAGTGTGATTCTTAGACCTGAAATCACTGCACTCAACACATGTCGTTGGGCACACTCTGACATCATCAAACGTAGTCCTGAAACATGGGTTGTTATAAAGGTGATGATTGGGTGGCTTTGACACATGGGGCTTTTGAGGGGTGAGTGATAGATATGGGATTTTTCCCTCCTGCGGGAGTTTGATATCCATGATCACTTGATGAGTAGGATTGAGAAAGGTGTGCACACATGTGTGAATCAGTATGTGATATTGATTCCATACATATCTCTTCCAGTCTACTCTGAGATCAAGAAAGTGAATCAACGTTGACAGGATGACTGTTCCATGCCTTGAGTTCATTCGGGATATCAATGACAAAGGAATTATACATTCACTGTAACACCATTCATGGATTGTAGGATTGAAAGTTGTTCTCCAACTTTCTACTTTCACTTGGGTAGCACTGATGTGTGACTAGGCACCGCTCTTTGCTTTTGAAGTCATAAGTGTTATGAACTTTCACTGCCAACGTGAAATGGACCTGCAGGGTCACACACATAGGATTTAACCTGGAAGAGGAGTTTTTGTCCACAAGCAATGTTTAGATTGATTACTAAAGGAGTTTAGTAGTCCAATTAAACACTCAATCAATTGATGGCTCAATATCATAATGTTCAAGGTGTTGGACACATTGATTGGAGTATCAGATTGATTGAAATCGCAATTGACTATTTCTGCACAACCGGTCAGCTCAAGAGTTGAGCCGATCGGCTCATGTACAGAGTGAAACGACTGGTTCAAGTGTTGAACCGATCGTTTCAACTGGTGCAACCGAGCAAGTTGGAAAAGTCAGGTCGTTGAGAATATCCTTTCGTTTCACTTGCCCAATTTGATTGGGAATAGGATTCGTATTCGATACCAATTAGAAACAAAAGAAGGAAAGTCATTTTGAGTTGGATCAGGACCATGAACCAATCAGTTCAGGGCACCAACCGATCGGTTGGGGGTCCCAAACGATTGGCTCAGGTCCCAGCCGATCGGCTCAAGGGCCGAAACAATCGGTTTAGGTTGAGAGTTGGTTGCTTTTTGTGGAAAATCTCGAACCCTTCTACTCCTGCTTTTAGTCCCGCATTGCTCGGGATAGAGAACCCTGTCCCATGACCCTCCTATATATAGGGGTATTGGGGGCTTCTCATAGTACAACTCAGTGCAATTAGTTGCTCTGCAAAGTTGTCGTTCTCTCTGATTTTGGTAACCGAGAGAGAGCCCGAGTAAGTGCTTCCCGCAAAGGGAGGTGCAGCAAGGGAAGGACAACTGCAGTTGCAAGTAGAGGCAGGAGAGTGCGTTGGAGACTAGTACGTCAACAGGAGGGTACGACTCCTTCCACTTCCTTGTGGGACAAGGAGTGTGGAGTTCCACGTGGTCCGTGTGGACTACTTCAAAGGCGGGAGGTTTCTGCCGCTCAGGAGGACAACTATCATCCGACAGTCCCGGTGAGAAGAGGAGTCGTGAGTCCCGGTGCCAAGACCGGATTTGAAGACCGCGCAAAGCGCGAGGTATTGTCTCCGAGCAAGCCTCCGGACAAGGTACGATTCCACAAACCATCATTTCTTATTATATAGACATTGACACGTTTCCTTGTTCTGAGTTTGGGGAAGAACATTTTTGTTTCCGCTGCCTTCTCTGCCTCCCCTAAAACCCAACACAATCACTATATGAACAAGAAGTAACCCCTATAAATTAGATTGGAGATCGACCACCACAAAATTATTGTTTTCCATGGGGTTTGGGTCAACTTCATGTTTTGTGGCCATGTTATGTTCTGTGGCCATGTTTGATGGATCGTCCATCCCACTTGTTCAATGCTAACCAAACCTTGAAGGGTATGGTGGTGAATGTCAAATAATGTTGCTCCAATTCATTGTTGTTAATATACTCACTTCTCTAGTTCAAACAGTTGTCATTGTCCTCACACAAATTATTCCAAACCATAGTAAGCATGCTACTTGAAACGAAGTGACAAGTCTCAATTTGAGAGGTATCATCTTGATCTAGAATGAAGTTTGAGCCAAGTTGTTCAAACTGACCCTCATGTTGTGAGGCTGATTATTTTCCCTAAGGAGGACAAAAGTCAATTTTCATCAAACCAATCATGTACATGTTCTATATCCTCCACTGGTTGATCAACTGAATCATTTGTATGGAATGAAGAGCTTACTTGGATGGGTGAATCTTCACAAAAAAATCCAAGTGAGTCCAACTGGTGCTTGAATAGGATGGTGAAATAAGTTCCACATCAGGCCCAATGGGGTGGTTTTGATGATTGATGTCTTCATGATCGTACTCTGACATTTGTATGTTTATAAGAACTGAGCTGACTCAGTCTTGAAATGTCCTTCTATCCACAACAACCTTATTTTAAAGTTGATACATTTGAGCCAAAATATCTTCAAGGTTAGCCAATGTCTCCATGCACAGTTGTTGAGGCTCCCCTAAATCAAATTAATGTACTTGGATAAATACTTGTTCAAAAGTTTGATGTATATTTCTACAGTGAGCATCATTCTCGATAGCTTCTTGGAACTGATAATCATGCCTCTCAAGTATCCCCTGAAGGGGATCATCTTGGTCTTGGAGATGGTGTTCCCAAGGCAAACATAAGTGTATTGAAACTCTCCCTCCCATTTGTTATTTCTTTGATCAATTTTGATCCTGCGGTGAGGCAGAGGTCGTGGGATGAACAACGTTCTTCACTATTGGAGTGATCTTATATGACGACAGTGGGAGGAGTGTAACTCTACTAACTTGACTGCACAACTTTCAATTATTTGCCAACAATCTGGATGGAAAAAAATTTGGGAGGACAAGTAAAGAAGATAACTTGCCTTGCTGAAGCAAGGCCCATGGCTAAAATAGGTGTATGAAAGGGAAAAAGTATATTAGTATGTATGGACAAGTATGTACAAAACAAAAGAAAAACTATGTATATGTGTACAACCTTTTACTAATAGAACAACATATTTGGATATGTAAATATGGAAAAACTACGATACCGACATTGACACCAAAGTTGGTCAAACTAAATTGCATGTTTAAAATGGAGGCAGATTTCAAAGGGTCGGATTTTAAATTTATAAATTAATACGTTCAGGACCCCACAACTCAATTACGTGATCGAAGTAGATATACATGGCCAAACACAAGAACGGAGGGACGTTCAAATGCCTTCAAATGCCTAAGATTTCGTTCGTAATCGATTAAGAAAAATCCCGAGTTGTATATGCAAGGAACTAAAATGAGTTTAGCAAAATAGAACAAAACAAGAAAAAACAAAATAAGAAAAACAAATTTTGTTCATTCCTTCTAATCTGGGGAATAGAGTTCCTAACTATGCGGCCAAAAGATGGGCAGTATATGCACTCATTTTTGGGTGTAGATAAGCCTCAAATTTCCTAGCAAGCAACTAGCATCCAAACATGACGTAAATCATGGTACGACGTAAATCATGGTAGCTACTAATGTGAGGGTCATCCCGCTCACTCTCATGAAGTGTGACTAAAATCTCATCAATAATCTAATACCTATCTCAAGGATATCAAACCAACACCCTTAAATATTTTGGATACCCTCTCGAGTCTAGAACAGATGTGGTAAATCCTGATAGATTCAAATGAACACAGTCAAATCTAGTTAATTGTGGTCCGCTTTGCAGCTATGGGTCAGATCTCTCTGACTTTGTGTTTTAAATAGATCCTCCTTTGGACATCCCCCTCTTCAATTTCGATCCAAACAACACATTTCTATAGGAACTCACTTGATCCTTGTAGAAATGGTGGTTCAAGTAAGAAAAAGATAAACCAAACCAACAATCACGAACAAAAAGAGAAGATAATGCAAAAGCATGCTAGATTTGAACATTATCTACTTTTCTAGAATTGAAATAGATAAATCTGTCAAAAACGGGCTGCATAGCCAAGAAGAAGTTGAACTAGTCCTAGACAAGCATAGTTGGCATTGAACAATGATGGAAATACACCGTTTGTATAGGAGAACAGTAGAAGAAAATAAGAAGAAGAAGAAGAAGAAGAAGAGATAAGCCCATGGAATAGAGGTGGATATCATTCCTTAACCTCTGTATGGGCTTGATCTCCTTGTTGCCATGCTCCTTGATCTTCTGGACTCCTTGACTTCCTTTTCTCCTTGATTCATCCCCTGATAGTAGCTTGGATGGGTGAATGGAGGTGGAACGCGGTCTGGATATAGATTGAAGGTGGCCAACAGAGGTAGAAGATGAGGTGGTCGACAAGAATGGAGTGGAGGTCAATTTTTGATGATCCCAACTAAAGTATTGTTTGTAAGGTGACCCTTAAGACTCTCTCAGACCTTCCATCTATAACATGGAGGTCTAGGAACTAAAAATGTGGAAAGATTCAAAACCATTGGCCACCAGGCCTTTCCAAATATCCCTCCATATATTGGTGGTGGAAGAAAGCCCAGTAGAGTCCCTCTATGTCAGAGAGGATATGTAAGTGGGAATGAATTCTGGTCAAATTCTCTAAATTTTTGTCTTGAATTGTGATTGAATTTTCTGAATTCTGGTCCATTTCCCCTCAATTATGTTTGAATTCCCTGAATTTTGGTCGAATTAAATCTTCTATTGGAAAGGTGTGGGCATCCATTAGAAGGTACATCAATGAGGTTCTTTGTCGATCTTGGGTCGGTCGACGTGGGTCCTAGTCAATCTTGATAGAATGGTATTCTTCATTGATATTAGGTTGACAAGGTCCTTCACCTGTCTTGACTCGATAAAAAATTTCTCGTTGAGGTGTGCCATTGGTCTTAGGTAGACAAGTTTGTCCATTGATCTTGGGATGATGGGCTTGTTCGTCGACCTTGACTCGACGGGAAAAAGGGTCGACGGAGCTTTCCCGACGAAAAAAGGTCGATGATTTTAACATCGTGAACTGCTACAAAAGAGGGGTTGAATTTGAGTGGAATTCATCCGGAAGAATTGAGAGGATTGATGCTTTTGTCAGTTTGGTGCATGCATGTCCCAAAATTGTCTAGTTGATCTTTTATATCTACATAAAGAGATAAATTAGAAGAAACCTAAGAATCTAGAGTTATTTGAGCATATCACATCTACTATAGACACAAAACTATAATTAAATACTTACCATAAATGCCTAAATTTGGGTATTATCTATGATGGATGATACAAGATATTTATATGTTGACAATGTTTTGGTCCAAATAGTTCTTTGAATATTTACTATAATGTATGAAAGTGAAATGATAACAAACTTCTAGGATTGAACAAGATGTATTTGTTTGCAACTGAGAAGCCCAAATGAAGATAAATACTTGAGAACAAGGTTATATATGAGGTAGATAGCCTACTTATAAACTGTATGAAATGATGTGAATATGGTAATGGAACATGCATGTTGTATATCATAGATTATTTTGGTTCTTTAGATTACAATTGTCTTTCTTGTTAACACTACCTAATTTATGCAATTATTGTTGCACAAGTGAAGCAGATTTACCGTGCGTAGAAATGCAAGTGAAAGCGTCGAGTAGTACAAGCCTTTGTGAGGTCCGAGTCGAACTCAGGGATATGTGCAATCGTCGGGGACTCCTACTAACTACTCGTGATCAGCTAAGACGATTAACAAGATGAGAGTTGTTGTTAAAATTAAAAGAAAATAAAAACAAAACAAAATAATCAATCGATTAAATGTTGGTTTAATCAATTCAAAAGGAAATCTTTAGGGTTACGGTTTCACCGCGGGTTTTCATTGTATTAAATTCTATATAGCTACTCAATTTTATCTCTCTATCCGGGTAGTGGCCTGAAATTAGAATTGCCCACTGTCGTGGTACAATTCACTACCTATGTCTAGGTCGGTTCCACCGTCGTAGTAACCTATACCCTAAACTAGGTGCATTATAAACGACCTCTCAGTATCCACCATTAATCTTACACCGCCTTGTTCAAGGGATTTGTCAATTAATGTAAATTTCGTCTCTTTTCAACTGTTAATTCTTCTTTCAAAGTAATTAAAAGCACTAGGTTATTATTATGGTGATCAAGCATAACAATATATTGGAGAACACGAAATTATACCACGGATTTAAGAGATAAGATATGAATTACTATTATAAAATCGTCATACAATGAATTCATGGGCTACTTCCGGTCCTAAAGATAAAGGGGATTAGCCCTGCATGTTCATCTCAAAGTAAAATGTAGTAAAGAAAAGGGGAAACATGAGAAAAACGAAATTGAGTGGTGAAACCCCTGAACGGAGAAGGTCCAATCGATCCTTGGCATGGAATCTGTGTTCTATCGCCTTTCTATGGTGGAATTCGTCTTCTGCAACATCCGGATCGGTTGGGGCATGCTCTCGTGCTCCGTTCTTCTCTCCTTTGCTCTCCGGGATGTGTGCAGCGGCTAATGACGTGATGCCCCGTCCTTGGACGCTTGCTTTAGGTTTAATTTCCGAGTTAAGTCACCAATTACTTACAACCGTCCGATTAAGATCATTCTGAATCAAACTCATATCTGACGGTGTCGATACCATCGACGCAGGTCGATGGTATCGACCTAGCACGACATCGATTGTTCTTCTTTTCCTCCGTAATTGTGACTGATGTCATCTCGATACCATCGACACGGGTCGATGATATTGACAACCCTGTAGCGACGGTTTTGTCATTTTGTGTCGTTGTAGATCCTCCCGTCGATAGTATCGACCTTCGTGTCGATAGTATCGACTCTCTCCTCGCCAGCAGCCTGATGGTATCTCGATACCATCGACGTCCCTGTCGATAGTATCGATCTTGTTCTGGTCCTTGCGGCTAGCAGCCTGTAGTCCGGTCGATGGTATCGACCACCGTCGATGGTATCGACGGTAGCAGATACGTGTTTTTCCTGAAATTAACACACGAAACCACATAAATTCACACAAAATATATTCTTTTGATAATTATTACTCAAAATGCTTAAATAAAGGGAATTTGACATAAAGAAGTAGCATAGACGAAAATGAATGAATTATGCAACATTAACCATGAAAATGACTAATAAATGCATAAAACACCTATCAAACAAGTCTATAAATGCGACTCAAAATCATCGCATCAAACTCTCCTAAGCTTGAACATTGCTCGCCCCTAAGCAACTAAACCTTAGAATAGAATTGCTAGAGTCAACTAAAGAACAAAGCATCACAACCAACATCTCATATGGTTCCCACCGGACATTTGCATACCGGCCCTCGCTAACCACAAAATGATAATTACCCTCAAGGCGACAGTAATCATCCATAAAAGATATTAACCTCAAACTGATGAACACTATCACATAAGGCAGTTAACATAATAAAATCCGCCGGTCCAGACTTAGTGTATCTTGTGATCTTCTATACTACGTTGCTCGCCCTAACTACCATCTACATGGAAGCAGTTCTCCTGATATTCATTAGTGAGGGGAAATTCACGGTGGCCTACCAATCCAAGCAACGGGTGGATGAAATAGGTGGCTCATGGAAGAAGTGGAAGTATTATATGATTTCAACATGCATAAAACAAAAATGCCCTAAATGATGCATAAAACAAAAATGCCCTAATGCCTATGATTAGAAGGAATGATGCATGCACTAACCATCCATCTCAAAATGAGATAGATGTTAATTAAGCTACATCATGTACTCACTTATCTTGAAATACAGGTGAAATTATGTTCCTTTCTCCTTCTTATTCTTGTAGCTTCTGAATAACTTTTTTTTTCAATTTCAGACTTTTTTTCTTTTCTTTTTTTTCCATTTCAAACCCTTATATCCATGATTGACAATAAGTACTTATTGGGCTTTTTTTTCCTGCATAGCTCAATATTTGCACTATTTAGAAGGTATGGAACAATTGAATTCACCATCAAAGAATAAATGAGGAACATGACATACTTTATGCATAAAATTTATGAATGCAACTACATGACATGCACCTAAGGGTAATGTACATGTATACCTATTCTAATCTTTTTATTTTTTTCTTCATGCAACCATAAGAAAAATTGCAATGCAAGTCCTATCTACATGCTATGCAATCAAAAAGAGTTAAAATCGTACTTTACTTCCAATTCTTGGGTGGATTATGAAAACAATGAGGTGGACAGATCACAAGACTAGTTGACTGAACCTTAGAAAAATATTATGTGTCCCTCCTTACTGACCTGTGTAGTAGTTAAGAAGTATTTTCTCTCTTACTTCAAATTAAAGTCTCATTACCATTTGGTCAGTGTAGGCTCAACAACAAAATTCCATCCACTTTAATGAATCATTAGGGATATACAATTGTGATTTTCTGTTTTAAAGTTGACAAAACCAATCATTTTCTAAGTTAAGTGATAAAGGTTGAACACATTCAAGCTTGTGAACACTCAAAAAAAAATTAGTTTCCCTTCATTCCCATGCACATGCAACAGAGATGACACAAGATTAAAGACATCCACGATTACACTAGATAGAATGTGGATCCTACAACAAACTAAAATTGCAAGAAACAAATGACAGGAAACTAAAACAATAAAACTAAAAAAATAGAGAAAATGAAAGATAGAACTGTTCCAACTACCTCCCCAAGCTTGAATTCAACTATGGCCACATAGTCAAAAACAAACTCAAAGGTCAGAACAGTGATACCGGTTTACTCTTGTGGTGGAGGCGGGTACTGTGGAGCCGTAGGGTCCCAAGAAGGATACTTCCCCTGGAAGCTTGGATCAAACTGGGCCCTGGGTGGAGGTTGCGGATAACCTCCAAAGTAACTTTGACTCCAATAGTGGTCGTAGAAGGGCTCCTGCTGCATCTCCATCTATTGCAACCGATCATGTATCTGTTGTTGGTTGTTGAGGAGAAGACGCTCATTCTCGAACATCGCCCTTTGGTTGTCCAGTATCCGGTTCGTAGTATCTTGAATACCGGTATACATTACCATGTGCTGCTGTCGTGTCTGCTGGATGTCTTGCAGCATCGTGTACATGCCATGCATAGAATAGGCATCCTCGCTTGGCGGCGAGGGCGGTAGTGGTGGCGGCGTAGGTTGTGATGATGAAGATGCACCCGGATGCATCCGAGGACGCTTCCGTGGTGCCACTCGTACTCGAAGAGGTGTAAATGCCTCCTCTTCCTCCTCAGCCTCGTCGTCATGTTTGTCGTCGCCGCCGTCGTTGCCGCCTTCTTCATCAGAGTCAGAGATGGCTATGATTGGCCATTGGAAGTGTTGCATCCCTTCGATGTTGAATATCAGATCGGGCAGTGTGCATTCCTGGTAGGCATGGTTGACGTGGCAGTGCGCATACGCCAAACCATCTCGAAGAAGAATGAGGTTAGAACGGTGCAGATGTTGCACATTCACCTTGATCTTGGTGGAAAGCGGGGTCATAGTAGAGAAATTGAGCCCGAGGTAATGCGCCAACTTGGTGATAAGCCCGCCAAAGTGAATCGAGGCTTTCCTTGTACTCCTTTTCACTGCTAAACCCCGCTGCAGAAAGAAGGCGCCCCAGTTGCATTCTTGGCATGTCAGGAGTTGATACAAGAAGAAAAGATCTGTCTCCTAAAATTTGCTCAGCGCCAGATCACCACGAGCAAATAGCATAGAACTCAGCATCCGGTGCAGTACCCAGACGAAAGGGTGCTCGAAATCAGCTACCGCAGCATTATGGTAGCTTACTGACTTGCCCACCGGCACCGTCACCAGCTCGGCGAAGATCTTATTATAGTCGGTGTGGTTATCCGGTCGCCGGTGGTCGGACCACGAGTGATTCCAGTTGAATATCTTGTTGAACTGCCGGAGGGTGATGTTGTAGTCGATGTTGAACAGCCGGAAAGACACCCGGCCCTTAATCCACTCGCGGTTGGTGGCTATGATGTCGTTGGGCATGATGTAGACGTCCAGTGATGCCATGAACTCAGCCACCAACTCCTTGTACGTAGGCCACATGCCGAAGAAGGGCTGGCCATCTGCATGGTACTCGAGCTCGTGAAATTGGCAACCCGTGTGTCACGCCTGACCTTTCAGAACGTAGGCCAAGTTGGCTTCGAACCCTAAGTCGCGGATCATGTTCTGTTCGACATAACGGGTTGGCTCTATCTTCCTCTTCAAGATCTCCTCATAGATCTTCTTCACCTCCGTGGATGGATGGATCATGCGCGGGCGTGAAACCAATGCGGGAGGAGGTGGCCCGAACTCCGGAATATCCACCGGGTTCGCACGTGAAGATGACGCTCCAACTACGTGCACCATGGTTGTGAGAGAAAGGGAATTAGAGAAGGAGCTCGGTGAAGATTAGAGACATGAATCTTCGCTAGATGAAGAACTAGCTCGGTGTTGCTGGTTGATGGGCTTGCACAGCTCTGGAACTTGCTCGGCACAAGTGGAGGAAGATTGCACTGAAGGTGTGATGTCATCTAACGCAACTACTCCTCATATATAGTTGTGGTCGGCGCTACTGTTGACCCGTCGATACCATTGACTCGGGTCGATGGTATCGACCCGGGTAGCACGATCCGTACCTTCGCGAGTATCGACGATTGTCGATGGATGGATTGTGGGTTCTCGATTGCTGACGCGTCGATACTATCGACGCGGGTCGATACTATCGACCCATCCCCCGGATTGAACTCCTTGTTATTGCGATCACTGTTGATCTTTCCTCGTGGATCGTTGATGTGGTGTGTCGATACTATCGACGCGAGTCGATAGTATCGACTCTCTGATTAGGGCAAATCCTCACGAGGCCCGGCCGCCACCTGCTGTGTATGAATGTGTCGATACCATCGACAGGGTCTTCGATGGTATCGACTTCACTGAGTCGATTTCTTCTGAAAATCTCCAGAGATCTCGATGGTATCGACGGGCATCTCCATACCATCGACCTGGACTTGTGATCTGCCTGTAGGTAGGTCGATACCATTTACCAGGCCATTGATGGTATCGACGCAGTGCGATTCTTACAGTCGCCAACTTGTACCATGGTCGATACCATCGACATAAGGGTTGATGGTATTGACTCTGCCTCAGCCCTGCACATATAGCAAACTATCACGGTATCTTTTTTACACTAAAAACTACGTAAAAACAAATTAATCTACGAATGTAAATGAACTAATCTAAGGTACCAATGGTTGGGTTGTCTCCCAACAAGCGCCCTTATTTAACGTCTTAGGCTAGACGACTTGAAGCACATCATCCACTCGGTACTTTGGAGAAGGTGATCAAAGAATCGTGTGGTAGCTTGAACTCCGCCCGATCTTGACCAATCCCCAATGTCAGCGTGCCTCTACCAATTGCAGTTACTACATCGGTTGTTGCTTGAAACGACCTTCCTAATAGCATCTCGCAACTTTGAAGTTGCGGCATATCCATGATGATGAAATCTACAGGAAAAATGAACTTGTCTACTTTGACGAGTACATCCTCGCAAACTCCATATGGCCATACAATAGATCCATCAGCCAATTCAATGGTTGTCGCTGACTTCTTCATGTCCTTTAACCCAAGCTTTTTAAAGGTGGAAAGCGGCATGAGATTTATGCTCGCGCCCGAATCACATTGATCTCGTGGAAAGTGTCTATCGCCTATCGAGCATGGAATATAGAAACTCCTTGGATCATTCTTCTTATGTGGTAAGCTCCCATGGATGATTGATCTCACCATTTCATTCATCCGGCACACATCGGTGACTTTAATCCTCTGCTTTTTGTTGATTATTTCCTTGACAAATCTCCCATAGGCGGGAACCTTCTCAATCATTTCCACCAACGGAATGTTGATATAAAGATTTCTGAACATCTCCAAGAATTTTCTATAATGTCGGTGATCTTTCTTTGGCTTAGGGTTGTCCAGACTTGACACAACTGCCGCATTAACACGCTTGTGAGGTGGTATGTATGAGCTTTTCGGGGCCAGTTCCCCTAAGCTTGCTTCAAAGGCTCCCTCCGGCATGGACTTTGTCGGAACATCGTCAACATGTATAACTTGGCGTGGCTCCTCTCTCGCAATAGATGTATCCGCACCTTGACAGACAGCCTTCACTTGCTCTTCTTTCTTAGGCGGGGATGCAACCATCATGGGCTCTTGGCGAGATTTCCTGAAAAGAGTGTATCCGCCTGGAAGTCCATAATGACTGCGAGGATACGGTACTGCCAGTGTAGCTTCCGTATCGAACATCATTTTGCTTTGATCCTTTTTCTCTGCCACCTGGGGTTCTTCCTCATTAATCACAGACATAAATTTAACTTGATGATGTGGTTGGATCACATCTGCATTCCCTGCCGGTCTCTACTGATTGGCGTGCTAGATGGCCACCACTTCATTTGAGATCTGGCTCACGGTGGTTTCTAATGCCTGCATTTGTGCTCCATGGCTTTGCAGCGTTTGCCCAAATTTGGTCAATATATCACCCTAAGACTGCAGTTGTTTACCAAACATAGCCATCATTTCCTGATTCTGTTGCACCATTTGACTAAGCAATTCGGTGCTCTTATCCTAGACCCTTGGTTGTGGCTTCGCCTCTGAACCTTGTAGGAAGTTATTAGGATCCTTCCATGAGAACTTTTTGTCTTTCCTCCATGAATAGTCATTATTTCTGTATCCCTGTTGTTGCATGAATTTTACTTGGGCTTCTTCATCCTCGGATGCATCTTCCTTTGAAAGCAATTTTTTGGCTAGAAGATATAGCTTGTCATTCAGCTCCTTTATTGCTTTAGATTCTCCTACAACTCGAACCTGCTCCACGACGCCTCTTTCACCCCATGATTGTTTCTTTGCCATGTTCTTTAAGATCTCCCAGCATCTAGTGTCTGTGTTATTCAAGAAGAATCTGGAACCGGCTGAATCTAGGTTGTTTCTATCATGCTCGGAGAGAGAAAAATAAAAGATCTTGACTTGGGTCTCCTTATCCAACCCATGATGTGGGCATCGCCTGAGCATGATCTAAAACCTTTCCCATGTCTCAGAATAGGTTTCTCCTGCTCATTGAGTGAAGTTGTGGATCTTTCTTATCATGTCATTGGTCTTTTCAGGCGGAAAGAACCTCTCGAAGAAGACCTCCACCATGTGGTCCCAAGACTCCACATATTCATCATCTAAGTTATGTAGCCATTCGCGTACAATTCCCGCTAGTGAACTCGGGAAGAGCTTCAAGTAGAGCACGTCCTGTGGAAATCTGTCGATTTTTACCATATCACAATTTTCCACAAACTGACTTATGTGCGCGACAGGGTCTTCATTTTTTAGCCCATGGAAGGCATTAGACTTCACCAAGTTGATCAAAGATGTATCAATCTTGTATGTCAGAATATTCAGCGCTTGCTTCTTTATAGGCCCCTTGGAAGCGGACGATGAAGAATCTTTGATCTTCTCCCATATTGTCTATGGCTCATCCATCTCTTCTTGTTCGTGTTCAGAAAGTATATCCTCTAGCTCGTCTTGATTATAATTGCCCTCATCTTCTGGTCCCGGCAGCGGAACCTCTGGTGCGCGACCTGCGTAGTCAATACTATGCGTATGCACCATGCACAGTACCTGAAAATAGAAAGATTAAATTTAGTATGGTGCTTGACGATTGCAAATATTTAGCAAATAGATTATGAATTTTTGGAATAATAAAAAAATTAAAAAGGTGGCCCAGAGTGGCCGCTCACAGCACTCGAAGTGCCAACAAATTGCCGTATCCCCGACAACGGCGCCAAAAACTTGACGCAGATTTACCGTGCGTAGAAATGCAAGAGAACGCGTCGAGTAGTACAGGCCTTTGTGAGGCCCGAGTCGAACTCAAGGATATGTGCAATCGTCGGGGACTCCTACTAACTAATCAGCTAAGCTGATTAACAAGTTGAGAGTTGTTGTTAAAATTAAAAGAAAATAAAAACAAAACGAAACAAGCAATCGATTAAATGTTGGTTTAATCAATTCAAAAGGAAATCTTTAGGGTTACGGTTTCACCGCGGGTTTTCATTGTATTAAATTCTATATAGCTACTCAATTTTATCTCTCTATTCGGGTAGTGGCCTGAAATCAGAATTGCCCACTGTCGTGGTACAATTCACTACCTATGTCTAGGTCGGTTCCACTGTCGTAGTAACCTATACCCTAAACTAGGTGCATTATAAACGACCTCTCGGTATCCACCATTAATCTTACACCGCCTTGTTCAAGGGATTTGTCAATTAATGTAAATTCCATCTCTTTTCAACCGTTAATTCTTCTTTCAAAGTAATTAAAAGCATTAGGTTATTATTATGGTGATCAAGCATAACAATATATTGGATAACACGAAATTATACCACAGATTTAAGAGAAATGATATGAATTACTATTATAAAATCGTCATACAATGAATTCACGGGCTACTCTTGGTCCTAAAGATAAAGAGGATTAGCCCTGCATGTTCATCTCAGAGTACAATGTAGTAAAGAAAAGGGGAAATATGAGAAAAACGAAATTTAGTGGTGAAACCCCTGAACGGAGAAAGTCCAATCGATCCTTGGCGTGGAATCCGCGTTCTGTCGCCTTTCGGTGGTGGAATTCATCTTCTGCAGCGTCCGGATCGGCTAGGACGTGCTCTCGTGCTCCGTTCTTCTCTCCTTTGCTCTCCAGGATGTGTGCAATGGCTAATGACGTGATGCCCCGTCCTTGGACGCTTGCCTTAGGTTTAATTCCCGAGTTAAGTCACCAATTACTTACAGCCGTCCGATTAAGATCATTCTGAATTAAACTCATATCTGACGGTGTCGATACCATCGACGTGGGTCGATGGTATCGACCTAGCACGGCATCGATTGTTCTTCTTTTCCTTCATAATTGCGACTGATGTCATCTTGATACCATCGACGCGGGTCGATGGTATCGACAACCCTGTAGCGACGGTTTTGTCGTTTTGTGTCGCTGCAGCTCCTCCCGTTGATAGTATCGACCTTCGTGTCGATAGTATCGACTCGCTCCTCGCCAGAAGCCTCGTGGTATCTCGATACCATCGACATCCCTGTCGATAGTATCGATCTTGTTCTGGTCCTTGCGGCTGGCAGCCTGTGGTCCGGTCGATGGTATCGACCACCGTCGATGGTATCGACGGCAGCAGATACTTGTTTTTCCTTAAATTAACACACGAAACCACATAAATTCTCACAAAATATATTCTTTTGATAATTATTACTCAAAATGCTTAAATAAAGGGAATTTGACATAAAGAAGTAGCATAGACCAAAATGAATGAATTATGCAACATTAACCATGAAAATGGCTAATAAATGCATAAAACACCTATCAAACAAGTCTATAAATGCGACTCAAAATCATCGCATCAACAAGAATACAGATGCATGATAAATGATAAATTGAATTTTCATTCAGAATAAGGATGAAATCTCTATTAATAGAGTCAAATGTTCTTCCTCTTCTTATTTTCAAGTGTTAATCAATGGTTCTCCTTCGAAATTGTTTTGTGCTTCAATAGGGGTGAGACAAGGTGACCATGTCTCTCTATATCTCTTTTTTATTACTATGCAAGGTATCACTACTATTTCTGATGCTTTTGTTAACATAACCCGATGCATCCCTTGTATGCTTCCAAAACTATAATTTCTTTGTGTGACATCATTTTTGTGAATGACCTAGTAGTTTTCTCTATGGTCGATGATGGAAAATTTAAAGACTTTAACAAGCCTTGAGTATATTTGGCAATATTTAAGTCCTAGTTTTAAATAATTCTAGAAGACAGATCTTTCTAATCAGAGAGATTAATGGTGCTTTTATTGAGCATTCAAGTATCCCTATTGTTAAGATATCTATCAAGTATCTCGGGTTACATGTGTTTGTTGATAGACTCACGCACATTATGTGTTCCAATTGTGAATAAAATGAAGCAAAATATTGACACCTAGGAAGGAAGCCAACTCTCAATGGACATGGATAGGTTTTCTATCTAAACCTTGTCTTCCTATCACATTTTTTGGACTGCAACATTCCCTATTCCCAAGTGTGTGATTAATGATTTGGAGAAGATTATTAGAAACTATATTTGGGGTGATGATGAAAAGTGAAGGAAACTCCATAAGATCTCTTGGGATTTTGTATGTAGACTTATAGAGGAAGGTTTGATTTAAGGTGAAATCTTACTGAAATGAAGTATGGATAAAGTTTTCTTGCTCGGGCTTCTAAAAAGTTCGACCTTCTTCTTGGCGTTTCTTATTGAACGATGTGAGTGGACACACTTCTTGTGATTCGCATGCTATTTCCTTCTTCTAACTCATCTAAACTTTGGGAAGCTTGCTATTTGAACTTCGGAAGATTAAATCATGATGTGAAGATTTGAGATCAAATTTTGTGAGGGTCATTTTTGTGTGATCTAGTTGTGATTTTTTTTGAACCACCTTAGATTTAACACTTATCACTAGATGCATGATTAATATGATGAAAATAGCTTGAATCCATATAAAGGTTGATTTTTTTCTTTTCCATGTGAACTCAGAGACAATAAAGGGCTCTTTAACTTGTTAAGATCATAAAAAGAAGGTGAAGTCATCAGACCTCTATTACAAAGGTAATTTGTGCTAATTGTTAGGGAATTAAGACGATAGATAAGGCAACGGAAACAAAAATTTACTATCTGATTCCCCAACCAGCAGATCACATCAACAACAATGTATCTAGAAAAGAAAGTAGCAAGAGACCTACCTAATCCTAGAGCAAGTCCAAGGATTTTTCCTTGCAACAACATGCTTTTTCTTCAAGCAGCACTTGAACAGCCATCAGCCACGGCCTCCAAGTGCAACACTATATACAGTGATTGATGGAATCCTCCTAGAAGGTAGAAATGACCTCCACATCTCTATGTAGTCTACGTGGACCACTGGGAAATCCATTTTGCGCTAGAATAGCCAAAGGAAAGGAGTTCTCCTTTAGAACGTCAACTTGATAGGGTTGATTCACTCTCCCGTGTTGTATATCCCTTGATGGCCCTCCTTTTTATGGGTAGGACTTGCTCGGACACTGTTGGTTACCACGACTAGAGAGGAAAACAATTATGAGAGCTTGTTGTTGTGTCTGTGAAAGTCTAGACTATCCCCCCATATATAGGATGGCCAAGGTCAGAGTTTCTAGTTCATCGGGGAGTCAAAGAGACTGAATTTTATTAGTTTTCTAGAAGTTGCAAATGGTTAAAAGGTAGGTTCACTGTTGAACCAGTCGGTTTGCATGTGAACCGGTCGATTCAACACTTAAACCGACTGGTTCATCATGTTTCATGTTTGTAAACATATTGGTTTTTAAATATGATTAATGCACAACATGATGTTAGCATCAATCCTTGATCCAATCATATTGAACATTGAACCGGGTGTTTCAACACTCGAACTGGTCGTTTCAAACCTTGAACTAGTCGGTTCACTAAATGAACTCGTCAGTTCAAGTATCAATTAAGGGAATGTTCTCTAATGTAGTTTAAATGGACCTGACACTAAAATTGATATGTTAAACACTTGAATCAATCGGTCCGCAGTCCAGTCAACCAAAGTTTCATGATTGTTGTTCAAATTGAATACATGAACACTTTAGTAATTAGTTAAACATCATTCATGAATGAACTCCTATTCCAGGTGCATCCTATGTGTGTGACCCTATAGGTTCCAAGTCACATTGACAGTGAATGTCCATAACCAAATTATGACATCACAAGCAATGAGCGTATCTAGAAACACAATATTGCTACTCAAGTAATTTGGAAATTAGGAGAACACCTTCAACCTACAATATGTGATTAGTGTTTCAATTATCGTATAGTTATTTTATCTCTGATATCCAAATTCAACTCAACGGATGGAATCATAATCCTCTCAACATTCAATCCATGTTCTTTGAAGCAGACGAGACTATCTGAGATGCATGTGAGCTCACATATCACATATTGAATCACATGAGTATGGCCATATGTCTCAAAGTCTCACTTATCAAGTGTCCAACATATTGATCTCTTGTAGGAGGTATAAATCTCATCTACATCACCCACACTCAATCCCCATGAGTTATAATGTATTTGAGCATCACCTTTGTCGTCAACCAACACACACTCTAGTCTTATGTATTATTGTTGTCTATTTTGCTTCCATAACAATATCTGACTAGAGACATAACAAGAATGTATGTACTCTTATCATACATATGATCTCATTGTTCAGGTCCTCGACCTGAAGACATGTCATAGAATAACATCATTCTCTAGACATCTACTATGTATGTGTCATCATCTCATGATTGAGACAAACATAATAGACAGAATCACCTTTATCATTATCAAATCAGGTATTTAATGCCCCATTACAATCATTATATGATAGGATCTCTGGACATACATACAAATACTTATATGTGGCATGCAACTTGTTTTCTAAAGGAAAGGACAAATTTGGATTTGTCCAAAATTGTGAGGTTTTGTGATTATTAGTGGAAAATATTAGTACACATATTGATCTTATATGATATGTTTCGATCTTTGTAGCATTATGTTGTGGGTCGGGAGTGTGATACTTTACTGTTTTAATTAGGAGGAACATATCTTATATTCATGTTGAGGTATTCTTATGAGAATACACTTATGATAGTAGCTACTTGTTTAATTATAGTTTACACAACTCTATTGTACTACTGATTGTCTATACAATTTTACACTTAACCAGTTGTAAATAATGTGAAGAGATATTTAAAATAAGATAAGACACACGAAAAGAAAGAAATAATGTAATGAACTTAGTTAGGTACCTAAACACCGTGAGCCATCCTCTACATCTATATTGGGATCATGAAATGGGTACATCTTGCATAGGGTGAAACCTAAGTGATGAAGACTCGAAGTGGGTGTGTAATGACCCAATTTCATCTTAGCTAGCTAAATAGATTTTACTTGGATGATTACATGCTTTAGATATTGATCCTAATTCAATGGGTAGTTTGTTATGATATTTTGAGCTTGATGAGACACCCTACACATTCATTGTTTTGAGTAATTAGGGTTTGAGAAATGAAAATCCTAGTTGACCAAACTAAGGTTCCTTTCCTGTAAAAGAAAATAAAAATGTGATAAGTATAGTAGTGTAGTAACGTATATTTTATATTTTACATGTAATTCATATTACATTGAAATTTGGATGTAGTTTGTATAGCTCAACTATTAGTGTTCTTGCTGAACCAAAGTACGGAAAACGTTTTCTTGTGGTGAGGATCGCAAGATTTTTGACTACTTGACCCCTAACTCTTGATGGTGGGCATGTGGGGTGAGGGCCGCAAGATTTCTGACCCGATCAACAGTTGACAATTGATTTGACAAATGAGAATTTTTTAATTAGTGGTAAATATTACCCCTCTGACAAATATTTCAAAAAAAAATACTAGATATTGTGTAAATAATAGAAAATGACTTGTTTGGCCTTATCAAACATGTAATTATGAAAATTAACTAAAAATGTGAGATTTCCATTATAATTGGTTTTAAGACCTTGATTTACACATAGGTTTGATGATTTTCCCAAAATGATTTATTTTTAGTCTTTTGAAATACTTGACACATATTTGTGTCAAACCACGACCAATAATGACTATAACCATTCTTACAACACCAAATCAATAATTGTTGATGCATGTAAACTATGTTTTGAGTTTGATTGCCTTTGAATAACTAATATGATATCGTGACACATAAATGAGACTTAATATGAGTTTTTAATGCTAAATCTCAATATGCAGCAAATCATGACCATTTAATGCTTCAAAACCTTATTGTAGCATAAGATTAGTTACTTTTGCCATATTTATGAACCAATAATTGGATTTGACACGTACTATTGTCATTACATGTTCCACTACTCTATCTTAGTCATTATGAATGCAAATAAAATTATATATCATTTGAAAACTAAAAGGGACTAAGAACTTGATGTTTACATACTAAGTTTATTTATTTTATGCATATACCATTTTTGTTATTATTATGGTCTATAATATTGTTGGTTTTTTATTCATATATGTGCTATTTGAAAGTGATCCATTTTAGGGATGAAAGGGTCTTGTTACAACCCCAATTTTCGGGTTTATGTGGTTTGAGATGCAATTTCTCCAATAAAATGTATGATTGTGAAATTGCATGATTTATGTGTATGGAATGAATTTTCTTTGATAATATTCCCTTTAAATATATGATTTCGTGGACCCTATTGCATTAGTGAGTCCAAGATGATAAAAAGAGAAAGAAAGTTGAGGGAAATCAAATAATGCATAAATAGGAAAAGAAGTTAAAATAATGATGAAAATATGAGAAATATGTGGAAAGATATATGATTGAATCATCATGATTGAGATTTCGACTCCACATGATTTCTAATGGTAAAAGGAATCCAAATAAAGGAAAGTAAAAGAATAGGAGAGTGAAAATATGCATAAAATATGCCTTAATAAGTGATAACTTGCATATGAAGAAAAGTCTCTCATACTTTTGAGTTTTGAGTCCCAAACTTGTCACACAAGTAGTTTAAGTCATTGTGGACTTTCTTCTAAAATCAGGATTCAAACGGATAAGCGGTGTAGGAGATATAATTTGTTGTAAGAATTCCTAAAGTGAGAAGATAATCATGCAATGTATTAAATGTCGCAGTTATTTTGCTTTTAGGAAACTAATTTCCGGATCTTTAAATGTCACGCCAAATATGGACCTTTGGATCGTGCATCCAATGGACAGGAACTTATCACCTACCTTGGTCGGATTGGGAAAGTCAGAAATAGTAGCTCTCTTCTCCTTCTCTGATTCTCTCTCTCTCTCTCTGTGATCGATGTGGACGTTTGTTGTTATTCTCCATTAAATCCCAGGAGAGTAAGGAGAACCAAACCATCACTTCCTTCCTCCTTTTTCGTGCTGTTTTGAGGTTTTCCCCAAATCTCTGAAGGGATGGGACTCTATTGGCAGCCAACCTATTGTGGCCATGCTTATATAAGGCTTGTTGGGCCCAACCCAGAAACCAATGAGAGGATCGCACCCCCAGCTTCGTGGAGGCATTGCTCTGCCTCTGCCTGGAACTCTCACGAACTGTCTTAGGCGTGGAGTTCCCATGCACACCAGGTGCCCTATTCCTGTGGAGAAATAGGGAACACGGACCAGCGATGGGCGGATGGTCTGGAGCCTCCTAGTCCCTGTTGATGGTCTGTGAGGGTTGTGGTCAGCAGCCAGAGAGGAGAGGGATACATGGGTGTGCTTTACTCGCTGGGAACCACCCACACGACAGTAGCAGGCAGAGCCTACAAGCGTGATGTCTGCGCGGAGATGAGAATGTTGAGAGATGGGTTGACCGGGTTAGGTAGGAGCCAGATCCAGGGGAGGGTCAATGAGCCAAAGGAGGGAAAATCAAAGAAAAAAAAGAAGAAAATGTACACGTGGCATCATTTGATTGGTCCTTACTATTTATTTTGCAAAAATCACAACTTATGATTGGCAACTCAGATCAATACATATTATATATGAAAATTGATCAGGAGAATGAAAGGAATTCATTAAAAATATTATTGAAGCCTAATTTTGCTTGCAATTCAAAAAGTATGAAAAGATCCACCTTTAATGCATTTATGAGTAAGGAACCTTATGTGCCACCCTTATGGCCTCACACGTTCGTCTGTTCCACTGTTCTCCACCTAGCTGGTGGCTGGCTGAGAGGGCCCCACTTCCCCTCTCGGGTGGGTGCCTGGTCCAAGCTCAAGCCTTACGACCGGGGGTGGTCTTCCTGGTGCTATAGGCCCGTGTTTTTTCCTCGCTAGGGGTTCTTGGGGCTTGCCCCGCACATCATTGACCTTACCCTCCTCCCCCTACTCGTTTCGCCTGTCCCTAGGTGTATGGTGGCCCTTGACGCTGGGGCCTGTGTGCTATGCGGTCCGCCTACGCATTTTTACCCTGCCTAGCTGGGCCTGTAGGGCTTGACGAGTGTTGAGTCTTTGGCTTGTACCACAACGGGGTGGGTGGGTGGGACTGGTTGATCCTTGTTTGGACACGATGCCCTCCTTGGTCTTCGATGGAGTGGTCTCTTCAGAGGGGTTTCCACTCATTCTCTGCCATTCGTTGCGGTACCTTCTTCTCTTTGCAGGTATCTCAACCCTTCTGGGGCTTCCCTCCAGGGGCATGTTGTGGCGCTTGTAATCATGGCCTTGGTACGGCCATGGTGTATCCTGGGTGGGACTAGTCACCCTGTTCAGGATGTAGAGCGCTTGACTTGTACAGTTTTCTGCTCGGGTCTGTGGCAACCCGCTGGTTTGGGGCAGGAGTGTGGGGTGGTTTATGCTGGTGTGCGCCTCCGGGTGCCCTTGCCTTCGGGATAGTGCCCCCCTCCTCCCCCCCTTTCTTGGTCCCGTGACCTTGTGGTGGTCATCCTTGACGTGTCGGTTGAGGTTCTTTCTGCTGCTTGGGCCCCCCGGCCAAGTGGGTGTATCCTATCAGTTCCAGCTTGTCGTGGCAACAGGTGCTGAAAATAGGTTCCTCCCCTTTACCCTGTTTATTTAGATGGCCCCTACGTGGGTTCTACCTTTGTAAACTGACCCCTGCGTGGGCCTTGTTGTTCCTCGGGTTAGCTAGGGGTTTGTCCCTTTGAGGGCCCCCGATGATACTTCCCGAGTGTAAGGTTTGGCTTTTTGTTTGGTGTCGTTGGGTTCGGATGGGTCGTTGGCTTCATGCCTGCTGCCCATGTCATGTAATCTTTGGAACCAGGGCTCTACCCTCTTGGGTGGTGTCCTCATCTATTTACCTGTCTATCAAGCATAGGCTATTCCGATGAGTAAGGAACCTTAATTTTGATATTAAGGAGATTGAGTATAGTTCTACGGGTGATTTAAGATGATACTAACATGTTGTTAATAAAAAGTACATTTTAGATCTAAGGAGATGATCTTTGTACTCAATTGGATAATTTAGGGTTTCATATGTATGAAGTGCATTAATGGGCTTAGAAACCATAATCTAGGTGTTAATGACTTTTAATAAGTTTTATTTCAAAATCCTATGTATGAAATGAAGTTAGGATAATCCTAAGACAAATTGATAATAAAGAGGCTTGAATATGATTAATTGGATAATTAGGGTTTTGAACATAGAAATGTTGTTTTAGGGTTTTGTTGACATAATAAGGGAAAGTTGAGAAATAGATCTAAAGAACACTAAGGAACCCCTAATTTAGATTAGAAACCCTAGGAAGTATTCCTAAGTCAATAAAGTAACTTCTTGATGAGTATGTAGTAAAAATGTTGTACATGCTTTTCAGGATTTTGTTATGTTGTGTGATTGGCTTGATTAATTGCTTGGATTTCCTGATTGGATTGGATTGTGCTTATTTCCTGTGAAATCTCCAAATTAGGTATGTGGTTACACTTATGACTAATCGCTCTAGTTTCATGGAAATTTTTGAGGTTTTATCAGTTTCTTAGAAATAATTGCTTTGTTCACTTTTATTTCATGCAACTGTAAAGTGACTATGACTATCACCATAAATATATGTTTATGACAAGCTCAGATCCTAGTCCTCCTCTGTAGCTTTGATGATGATGAGGTGGATGACCTAGTACATGTTCTACCCTTGGGGTAGGATAATCATGTTATCATGAGCGATGTGTTGGTCTTGTTGGGTTTTAGGGGAATTAGAGAAGGCAGCGGAAACAAAAAAAAAATTCTTCTCCCAAAACCAGAACGAAGGAACTGCGTCAACATCTATACAATAGGAAGGATGGTTTGTAGAGGCATACCTTGTCCCGAGGCTTGCTCGGCAACGTTACCTCGCGACTTGCGCGGTCTTCACCTCCGATCTTAGACGATGTCTATGCAGCTCCTGGTCTCACAGGGACTGTTGGGATTGACAGTTGTCCTCCGAGCGGCAGAAGTCTCCCGCCTCTGAAGTAGTCCACACGGACCACATGTAACTCTGATCTCCTTCTCCCATAAGGAATCGGAAGGATTCACACCCTCCTGTTGGCGTACTAGTCACTGACACACTCTCCTGCAACCAGTTGCCTTTCTGTAGTTGTCTTTCCCTTGTTGTGCCTCCCTTATCGGGTAGCACTTGCTCGGGCTCTCTCGGTTACCACAACCAGAGAGAATGACAACTTTACAAAGCAACTAGTGTTCTGAGTTGTTGTATCTGAGAAGCCCTCAATACCCCTATATATAGGAGGGTCATGGGATAGGGTTCTCTATCCCGGGCAATGTAGGAAAAAAGCAGGAGTAGAAGGGTTTGAGATTTTCCATAAAAGCAACCAATTGCGCCATCTGAACTGATCGTCTCATACATGAAATAGTTGGTTGGGGACCTGAGCCGATCGATTCACACCTGAACTGATCGGTTGGAGCACCTGAGAAGATCGGTTCACTTCTGAGCCGATCAGTTTGTGGTCCTAGTCCAACTCAAATTGACTTTCATATTTGTTTCCAACTAATCAAATATTAATCCTTGTCCAAATAGAATTTGTACAAGTAAAACAAATTGTATTTGCAAAATCGTCTTCTGACTTTCCAAACGATTTCGGTTAGTCTACGAATCGACCGGTTCAACAATTGACCCCGATCGTTTAATGACACATGAGCCGATCAACTCACCACTTGAGCCGATAGGTTCATCAACCTGATCTGATCAGTTCAGGCCTGTGAGCCGATTGGTTGGGGTAGTAGACTGTGCAAATCAGTCAATTGTAGTTCCAATCAATCTGATACTCTAATCAATCGGTCCAACACCTTGAACACTATGATACTGACCTATAAATTGATTGAGTGTTTAATTGAACTACTAAACTTCTTTAGTAATCAATCTAAACATCATTTGTGGATAAACTCCTCTTCTAGGTTAAATCCTATGTGTGTGACCCTACAGGCCCATTTCACGTTGGCAGTGAAATTCCATAACACTTATGACTTCACAAGCAAAGAGTGGTGCCTAGTCGCACATCAATGCTACCCAAGTGAAATAGAAAGTTGGAGAAAAACTTTCAATCCTACAAACCATGAATGGTGTTACAACGAATGTATAATTCCTTTGTCACTGATATCCCAAATGAACTCAAGGCATGGAACAATCATCCTTTCAACGTTCATTCACTTTCTTGATCTCAAAGTAGATTGGAAGAGATATGTATGACATCAATATCACATACTCATTCACACATGCGTGCACGCCTTTCTCAATCCCACTCATCAAGTGGCCATGGATATCAAACTCCCTCAGGAGGGACAAATCCCATATCTATCACTCACCCCTCAAAAGCCCCATGTGTCAAAGCCACCCAATCATCACCTTTATAACAGCCCATGTTTTAGGACTGCGTTTGATGATGTCAAAGTGTACCCAATGACATGTGTTGAGCGTAGTGATTTCAGGTCAAAGAATCACACTCACCACCATCACTGTGAGTACTGACTGTGACTACCATGTCATGGTTCCATGTGTCAAACTCACGGTGGGTCTGTCCGGTACACTTGTTCTCTAACAAGTACCTATGTGTTTGGTTTGATATCTCTATATCATACTAATGAGATTTTGTCATCAACCAACACCACAATCTAGTCTTGTGTGTCATTGTTGTCTGTCTACCTTCCACAATGACATCCGACTAGGGACATAACAAGAATGTACAAACTCTTAGCATCTGTATGATCTCATCGTTCAGGTCCTCAACGTGAAAGCATACGTCATTGAATATTGTCATTCTCTAGACATTCAATCTGTTCTATCATTATCTCATATGACTAAACCAGAAAGAATTGGAAGCTTGCCTTTGATGTTTATCAAATCAATCTTAATGTATCCCACCAATCATCACATGATTGGCTCTAAAGGCATACATACCAAAAATAACTAGGACTTTAATTAATTATCGCTCCCACTATTTTTATTCAAATTGATAGCCCTCGCCATCAATTTGGAAGATTGCATCGTACAATCTTGTAGTGGGTCAAGATCCTAAAATCCTTTGAGTCATGGACCATCTAGGGTTGTCACCCACAACTTACATCTTCCTGGTAGGCAACTTTTGCCAATTGCATCATATGCAAATCTTGAAAGATGTCATGTGCAACTCCTTGCCATGATCACCTCCATGCCTCAAGGTGCTAGATCCTATCTAGGTCACCTTTTTAAGTCTGACCCAAAGACAACATGATGAATATGCACCCTACTAGGGCAGACCCACATATCCATCCTTCACACTTCCACGAGATAGACGGTGCACCATGCCAGGGCGTGCCCACACTTGTCCGATCAAGCTTTTCACGTTTGTCGCATTTGGAAGGCATCTAAAACTTTAATATTTAATGAGGGATTTAGTTTTATGGGTACATATACATATCCAATCAGCACAATATATAGTATGTATCATAAACATGTTATATCCCATAGAAAATATGTGAAATGATAAAAGCGATGATTATGGCCATCCTAATGTGATTCCTCAAGCCAAGAGGAATCACGGTCATCTAGGTCTACATCACATGCAACTTGTTCATGATGAAGTTGTTGGGTTTTAGGGGAGACAGAGAAGGCAGCGGAAACAAAAAAAATTTCTCCCCCAACCCATACTGAGGAAACGCGTCAACGTCTATGTAATAGGAAAGGATGGTTTGCGGAATCATACCTTGTCCCGAAGCTTGCTCGGCGACAATACCTCGCTCAATGCGCGGTCTTCAACTCCGGACTTCGACGGTGTCTGTGCAGCTCCTGGTCGCACCGGGACTCACAACTCCTACTCGAACCGGATTGTCGGATGACAGTTGTCCTCCAAAGCGGCAGTGTCCTCCCGCCTCCGTAGTAGTCCACACGGACCACCTAGAACTCCACACTCCTTGTCCCATAAGGAAGTGGAAGGAGTCGAACCCTCCTGTAGACGTACTAGTCGCCTACACGCTCTCCTGTCTCCTGTTGCAACTGCAGTTGTCTTTCCCTTGATGCACCTCCCTTTTGCGGGAAGCACTTGCTCGGGCTCTCTCACGGTTACCAAAACCAGAGAGAACGACAACTCGCAGAGCAACTGGTTGCACTGAGCTGTACTGTGAGAAGCCCCCAAGTACCCCTATATATATATGAGAGTCATGGGACAGGGTTCTCCATCCCGGGCAATGTGGGACTAAAAGCAGGAGTAGAAGGGTTCGGGATTTTCCACAAAAAGCAACCATCTCGCAACCTGAACTGATCGGTTCATTGATGAACTGGTCGGTTCAGCCACTGAACTGGTCGGTTGGACATGAGCCGACCGTTTGGGGCACTCCAACCGATCGGTTGGTACCCTGAACCGATCGGTTCATGGTCCTAATCCGGCTCAAATTGACTTTCCTTGTTTCTTTCCCAATTGGCATCGAAATACCAATACTATTTCCAATCAAATTGGAAATCCTATTTCCAATCAAATTAGAAATCGAAACGAAAGGAAAATTCACACCAATCCTACTTTCCCAAGTTGCTCGGTTGCACCAGTTGAACCGATCGGTTCAACACTTGAACCAATCGTTTCACTCTGTGCATGAGCCGATCGACTCAACCCTTGAGCCGACCGGTTCAGCAACCTCAGCCGACCGGTTCATCTCATGAACCGACCGGTTGGGAGTGCAGATTGTGCAGAATCAGTCAAATGCGATTTCAATCAATCCGATACTCCAATCAATGCGTCCAACACCTTGAACCATACAATTTTGAGCCATCGACTGATTGAGTGTTTAATTGAACTACTAAACTCCTTTAGTAATCAATCTAAACATTGCTTGTAGAAAAACTCCTCTTCCAGGTTAAATCCTATGTGTGTGACCCTGCAGGTCCATTTCACGTTGGCAGTGAAAGTCCATAACACTTATGACTTCACAAGCACAGAGTGGTGCCTAGTCACACATCAGTGCTACCCAAGTGAAAGTAGAAAGTTGGAGAACAACTTTCATCCTACAATCTGTGAATGGTGTTACAACGAATGTATAATTCCTTTGTCACTGATATCCCGAATGAACTTGAGGCATGGATCTGTCATCCTGTCAACGTTCATTCACTTTCTTGATCTCAGAGTAGACTGGAAGAGATATGTATGACATCAGTATCACATACTGATTCACACATGCGTGCACGCCTTTCTCAATCCTACTCATCAAGTGGCCATGGATATCAAACTCCCTCAGGAGGGACAAATCCCATATCTATCACTCGCCCCTCAAAAGCCCCATGTGTCAAAGCCACCCAATCATCACCTTTATAACAACCCATGTTTCAGGACTGCGTTTGATGATGTCAAAGTGTGCCCAACGACATGTGTTGAGTGCAGTGATTTCAGGTCTAAGAATCACACTCACCACCATCACTATGAGTATTGACTGTGACTACCATCTCATGGTTCCATGTGTCAAACTCACGGTGGGTCTGTCTGATACCTTGTTCTCTAACAAGTACCTATGTGTTTGGTTTGATATCTCTATATCATGACTAATGAGATTCTGTCATCAACCAACACCACAATCTAGTCTTGTGTGTCATTGCTGTCTATCTACCTTCCACAATGACATCCGACTAGGGACATAACAAGAATGTACAAACTCTTAGCATCTGTATGATCTCATCGTTCAGGTCCTCAACCTGAAAGCATACGTCATTGAGTACTGTCATTCTCTAGACATTCAATCTGTTCTATCACTATCTCGTATGACTGAACCAGAATGAATTGGAAGCTTGCCTTTGATGTTTATCAAATCAATCTTAATGTATCCCACCAATCATCACATGATTGGCTCTCAGGGCATACATACCAACAGACTCCCACTTGCACTGCGAGCCAATCACCCTTGAATCATATTCATAGTGATCTTCAAACATGTCCCACATGTTACTGTGCTCTAGTGCCAACATAGTGAGTAATGGCAACACCTTGCCAAAGTCTGCACAAATTGCATGTCTCACATCTCTTCGCTGTACGTCACACGTATGAGATGGAGTTTCCGTAATATGCGATCTTAGTATTCCATTTGCTAACCTTTTAGCCACATTGCATGATCAAGGATTCCAGACTTTTCATCAATGAGTGGAATATCTACAAGTTCATCTCATGAACTTCTAGATCCATATAGTATCTATTATTGTTCACTAACACATAGATACTCGGCATTTTCCCTTTTAAATGGCTTTATTGGAACACTTCCAATTATCAACAAACATTTCTTTTATACATCCTATGTATATCTTGCGATTAATTTTCTGTCTTTTCGGAAGTTCGCATCAATGTAACTCTTTACATCGAACTCTTCCTTGTCTCCATAGAACTAGTACTTCACAAGTACTTTTCAAGTTCTCATGGTATTCCAGTAACCCTTACTGGAAATAGACAGACATCCACTCGTCATGTCCCACATACGAGTTATCAGAATGATCACATCATATTGTCATGACATACATACAAGGTGATGAATACATTTTATTCTTGCCATGTCATACATGAAAGATAATGGGATGATTACATACATGATAGATCCATATTTATTCTTAGTGTTCCCATTCTTCATAAGAATTGGACACTCGGCCTTGGGATACTAATCTCCATGTAACATGGACATGTTTTCTCCCACTGAATCTGTGCATGCTGAACATTTCAGTACAGATTGCCAATGTATGCTCTCTCTTTTTAGGTCAAGAGGTTTTCGAGAACTATCTCTATAGATCTCTATTCCTATCACATAGGAAAATTCTCTTTCTTCCTTAAAGATAACTTCCACTTTTGGATTTCCAATCTAGAACATTTCCATTTCACATCAATATGTGGAATGTGAATACGCTCCCACTAAATCACAGATCCCTTCTTTATCTTTGACATATCAGTCAAACCCTTTGACTATATCATCAAAGTAAAGGTCCAATTTTGAGTTGCTTGTACTCAATCAATCACATTGATTAGCCCATTGTAACTTATAGAATTCATTTGCATTAGTGGATTCATAAACCTTATAGATTGTGTCACGTACACATCCTTGTTTTATTCCTCATAGGAATGCGGTTTTAGTATCCATATGCCAAATGTCTCCGTCATTAAGTTGCAATCAACAAGCATCATCCTTCTCAAAATGTTATCCATGTGTCTTAACACTTAAGACTCATTTGCACTTATGGATATGATCCAATGAGTGCTACCATGAAGGACATACCTTATGGCTCACATGGAAGTCATTTAGGATGTAATGGTCATAAACCATAACTCAAGATTCGGTTCCTCATATTCATCTAGATAGTTGACTCATCATATGAGCAACTCATCACATAGATAATTGAGGTGTATCTGTTAAGAATATAAGAACTCACAACCCTTGTGATTCTTAATTTCTTTTATTAGTGTGGGGTATTCTTTTATTAAGAAGAATTCAGTTATTTGATAATCATTCTCTAACTCCTTAGAGTATGATTCCTTCTTGATTTAGACATCACCATGCCTTAATCATGAGTACACTATGATATACTATCATAATCACTCATAAGGATCTCAAACATTTGGTCCAAGTATTCTATTCATTGATCTCATCAAGAATTAATACTTTACCAAATTTGTACTTCATTTATGATAATCTTGAACACTTCAAGATATTCATATTGGTATTTCTCTAAACACCATTTGAAGTATTAGCATCTGTTCCAATAGGTATGTAAATACATCACATGTATTATACCTAATAGGATAATCACTCTCCCACTACATTAGTGAAGATTGATCAATCATGTCCAAGATATTCATGTCTCTTACTGGTTCTCTAACCAAAAGAGTCTATCTTTATCCATCACATGGAAAAATAGAAATGAATTTCTCATGATCAATGCTAATTATATTGTTTGAGTTATCTATAACTTTAGGTATCGTTTTATCTCATGCATATCAAATATCATAAGATAAATAAGGCATTGCCACAAAGATCACATCTTTATAAATTGAAACATCTCTTTATTAATTGCCATCATTGTCATACAATATGCAAAAATAAAGTGTTTCTATCTATTGGCAAATATGAAATAGTAGTTCATAATTGTATTACATGCCTTATTGGTTGAAAATAAACTAAAGTATTCCTATCTATAAAGGCAACACTTGCCCAAGTAAGAATGCTTTACACTTTTCATCTTGATATCATATATCTCAGAAGTGTTACAAGTTTACTTTCATGACACCTTTAAGTGGAAGCTTCAGTCGCCTCCTTCTTCTTTTGTTCTTCCAGGTAGAGAGGACAATTCCTTTTCCAATGTCCTGGCTTTTGACAATGGTGGCAATTTCCTTTCTTGGCCACGTCTCCCTTGGCCTTGAGAGCTGAAGATGGCTTGGACTCCTGGCTAGCTTCAGAACCTTTCTTAGCTTTGCCCTTGCCCTTGTGCTTGGACTTGCCCTTCTTGCTCGTGATCACCATCACGGACTTAGGCTTGTCCTTCTTCATTTGTAACTCGGCTGTCCTCAACATGCCCAACAACTCTGACAGTGGCCTATCAAAGTTGTTCATGTTGTAGTTCATCAAAAATATCACGTCAGTAGCCAACTCTTGGCTCAGTGGAAATCCCAGTCTCTACAGGTTCTCCACATACCCAATCATCTTGAGTGTGTGAGGACCAACTGGATCTCCTTCTGTCATGACGCACTTGAACAGCGCAGTAGAAACATTGTACCTCTCTTGTCGTGCCTGATCTTCATACATGTTCCTGAGATGCAGAATCATCTCTATGACACCCATGTTCTCATGTTGCCTCTGCAACTCATGGTTCATTGAACATAGCATCAAGCACTTTGCATCAATGGCATCATCAGAATGCTTCTTGTAAGCATCCCTTTCTGCCTTTGGTGCATTAGGAGCAGGTTCCTCTGGAATTGGAGTATCCAGGACATAGAGCTTACGCTCTTGAGTGAGAACAATTCTCAATGTCTGATACCAGTCATGGAAGTTCGTCCCATTCAGCTTGTCCTTGTCAAGGACCGATCGCAAAGAAAAGTTGTTGTTGTTTGTTGCCATTTGAACTACAAAAAGGAAAATATGCAATTTTAGTCCAAAAACTCATTTTTGACTTATTTGATTGATTTGAAAGTTTGATGATATAATTAGGCCTTTAATTAATTATCACTCCCACTATTTTACTTCAAATTGATAACCCTCACCATCAATTCGGAAGATTGCAGCGTACAACCTTCTAGTGGGCAAGATCCTGAAATCCTCTAAGTCATGGACCAGCTAGGGCTGTCACCCACAACATAGATCTCTCAGGTAGGCAACTTTTGCCAATTGCATCATATGCAACTCTTGATAAGATGTCATCTACAACTCCTTGCAATGAACATCTCCATGCCTCAAGGTACTAGATCCCATCTAGATCACCTTGTTAAGTCCGACCCAAAGCAAACATGATGAACATGCACCCTGCTAGAGCAGACCCACACATTCATCCTTCACGCTTCCACGAGATAGACGGTGCACCACGCTAGGGCGTGCCCACACTTGGTCGATCAAGCTTTTCATGTGTGTCGCATTTGGAAGGCATCTAAAACTTAATATTTAATGAGGGATTTGGTTTTATATACATATACATATCCAATCACCACAATACATAGTATGTATCTTATACATGCTATATCCCACAGAAAACATGCACAAATGATAAAAAGTGATGATTATGGCCATCCTAATGTGATTCCTCGAGCCAAGAGGAATCACAATCATCTAGGTCAACATCACATGCAACCTGTACAAGATGAACTATGTGCCTTGCCATCCGAGTTGATCAACTCATCACATGAATGATCTGTACTCTCTAGCCGGTTGTCTGGGTGCCACCATCCGATCGGTTGACTCGTTCAACTGATTGGCTCGCCTGGTCGTTGTGCATCTCGTCATGTCCGCCACCCGCTCATCTCGCTCCTCGAACCGGTCATCAACTGATCGGTTCACCCCTTGAACCGACCATCTGTAAAGTCTTCTTGATGTCCTCCGGTCTTTGACATAACAGGAAATAAAATCCTATTCTATTTATTACATTTGCTTTAAAAGGGAAAACCCCGAGTTACATTCGGGGGGAGCAAAGGTAGAAAAGAATCTCGAATTATTTCGAGTTACATCAGGAATAAGAGAGGGAAGATCGGTGCGCAGACCGAGATGCAAGCAACCACACACAACCAATCACAGATAGGGGTTTATAGGCCATAATCATGCTACAAACATCCACCACAATACTAGTTTAAGGGCGACGCGTATCGAGTGCATTAATAATACATATCATATATGTAATTAGGGATTTGTGGATTTAAGATTGGACATGCATAAAGCCGATATTATTCGCATCGTATGCAATAAATTAAGGCGACAAACCAAAATCGATCATATCGATATTCCTAAAACATAGAGCAGTTAACCTGGCTCTGATACCACTGTTGGGGAGACAGAGAAGGCAGCGGAAACAAAAAAAAATTCTCCCCCAACCCATACCGAGGAAACGCGTCAACGTCTATGTAATAGGAAAGGATGGTTTGCGGAATCATACCTTGTCCCGAGGCTTGCTCGGCGACAATACCTCGTGCAATACGCGGTCTTCAACTCTGGACTTCGACGGTGTCTGTGCAGCTCCTGGTCGCACCGGGGCTCACAACTCCTACTCGAACCGGACTGTCGGATGACAGTTGTCCTCCAAAGCGGCAGTGTCCTCTCGCCTCCGTAGTAGTCCACACGGACCACCTGGAACTCCACACTCCTTGTCCCATAAGGAAGTGGAAGGAGTCGCACCTTCCTGTAGACGTACTAGTCGCCTACACGCTCTCCTGCCTCCTGTTGCAACTGCAGTTGTCTTTCCCTTGTTGCACCTCCCTTTTGCGGGAAGCACTTGCTCGGGCTCTCTCACGGTTACCAAAACCAGAGAGAACGAAAACTCGCATAGCAACTGGTTGCACTGAGTTGTACTGTGAGAAGCCCCCAAGTACCCCTATATATATAGGAGAGTCATGGGACAGGGTTCTCCATCCCGGGCAATGCGGGACTAAAAGCAGGAGTAGAAGGGTTCGGGATTTTCCACAAAAAGCAACCATCTCGCAACCTGAACTGATCAGTTCATTGCTGAACCGGTCGGTTCAGCCACTGAACCGGTCGGTTGGACATGAGCCGACCATTTGGGGCACTCCAACCGATCGGTTGGTGCCCTGAACCGATCAGTTCATGGTCCTAATCTGGCTCAAATTGACTTTCCTTGTTTCTTTCCCAATTGGCATCGAAATACCAATACTATTTCCAATCAAATTGGAAATCCTATTTCCAATCAAATTAGAAATCGAAATGAAAGGAAAATTCGCACCAATCCTACTTTCCCAAGTTGCTCGGTTGCACCAGTTGAACTGATCGGTTCAACACTTGAACCAATCGTTTCACTTTGTGCATGAGCCAATCGACTCAACCCTTGAGCCGACCAGTTCAACAACCTCAGCCGACTGGTTCATCTCATGAACCGACCGGTTGGGAGTGCAGATTTTGCAGAATCAGTCAAATGCGATTTCAATCAATCTGATACTCCAATCAATGCGTCCAACACCTTGAACCATACGATTTTGAGCCATCGACTGATTGAGTGTTTAATTGAACTACTAAACTACTTTAGTAATCAATCTAAACATTGCTTCTGGAAAAACTCCTCTTCCAGGTTAAATCCTATGTGTGTGACCTTGCATGTCCATTTCACGTTGGCAGTGAAAGTCCATAACACTTATGACTTCACAAGCACAGAGCGGTGCCTAGTCACACATCAGTGCTACCCAAGTGAAAGTAGAAAGTTGGAGAACAACTTTCATCCTACAATCCGTGAATGGTGTTATAGCGAATGTATAATTCCTTTGTCACTGATATCCCGAATGAACTCGAGGCATGGATATGTCATCCTGTCAACGTTCATTCACTTTCTTGATCTCAGAGTAGACTGGAACAGATATGTATGACATCAGTATCACATACTGATTCACACATGCGTGCACGCCTTTCTCAATCCTACTCATCAAGTGGCCATGGATATCAAACTCCCTCAAGAGGGACAAATCCCATATCTATCACTCGCCCCTCAAAAGCCCCATGTGTCAAAGCCACCCAATCATCACCTTTATAACAACCCATGTTTCAGGACTGTGTTTGATGATGTCAAAGTGTGCCCAACGACATGTGTTGAGTGCAGTGATTTCAGGTCTAAGAATCACACTCACCACCATCACTGTGAGTACTGACTGTGACTACCATCTCATGGTTCCATGTGTCAAACTCACGGTGGGTCTGTCTGATACCTTGTTCTCTAACAAGTACCTATGTGTTTGGTTTAATATCTCTATATCATGACTAATGAGATTCTGTCATCAACCAACACCACAATCTAGTCTTGTGTGTCATTGCTGTCTATCTACCTTCCACAATGACATCCGACTAGGGAGATAACAAGAATGTACAAACTCTTAGCATCCGTATGATCTCATCGTTCAGGTCCTCAACCTGAAAGCATACGTCATTGAGTACTGTCATTCTCTAGACATTCAATCTGTTCTATCACTATCTCGTATGACTGAACCAGAATGAATTGGAATCTTGCCTTTGATGTTTATCAAATCAATCTTAATGTATCCCACCAATCATCACATGATTGGCTCTCAGGGCATACATACCAACAGAAGTGTTATAGCCATCTGAGTTGATCAACTCATCACATGAATGACCTACTCGCCCTGGCCGGTCGTCTGGGTGCCAGCAGCCGATCGGTTGGCTCCTCCAATCGATTGGTTTGCCTGATCGTTGTGCATCTCCTCATGGCCACCACACGATCGTCTCGCTCCATGAACCGGTCAACAACCAATCGGTTCAGTCCTTGAACCGATTGTCTCGAACGCCAACCGATCGTTTCACCCCTTGAACTGATCATCTCAGTCACTGTTAGTTTGTCCGCCATTCTTTGACATAACAGGAAATAAAAGATCTATCCTATTTTACATATAAATTGGGAAACCCCGAGTTACATTCAGGGGGAGCAAAAGGTAGGAAATAAATCTCGAGTTATCTCGAGTTACATCAGGAATAAGGTGGTAGGGAATCAGTGTGCAGACTGAGATGCAAGAAACCACATACAACCAAGCACACAAACATAGGGTTTATTGGCCACAACCATGTTATACATCTACCACAAAACTCGTTTAAGGGTGACATGTATCGAGTGCATTCATATTACATATCATATATGTATATTGGGATTTGCATACTTAGGATTGGACATGCATAAAGCCAATTTTATTCACATAGTATGCAATAAATAAAGGAAACAAACCAAAATCGATCACATCGATCATCCTAAAGTATAGAGTAGTTGACGTGGCTCTGATGCCACTGTTGGGTTTTAGGGGAATCAGAGAAGGCAGCGAAAAAAAAAACAAATTCTTCTCCCAAACCCAGATCGAAGGAATCGCGTCAACGTCTGTACAATAGGAAGGATGGTTTGTAGAGGCATACCTTGTCCTGAGGCTTGCTCAGAAACGTTACCTCGCGGCTTGCGTGGTCTTCACCTCTGATCTTGGACGGTGTCTGTGCAACTCCTGGTCTCACCGGGACTGTTGGGATTGACAGCTATCCTCTGAGTGGCAGAAGTCTTCCGCCTCTAAAGTAGTCCACACGGACCACCTAGAACTCTGATCTCCTTGTCCCACAAGGAATCGGAAGGAGTCGCACCCTCCTGTCAGTGTACTAGTCACCGACACACTCTCCTACAACAAGTTGCCTTTTTGTAGTTGTCTTTCCCTTGTTGTGCCTCCCTTATAGGGTAGCACTTGCTTGGGCTCTCTAAGTTACCACAACCAGAGAGAACGACAACTTTGCAGAGCAACTGGTATTCTGAGTTGTTGTATCTGAGAAGCCCCCAATACCACTATATATATAGGAGGGTCATGGGACAGGGTTCTCTATCCCGGGCAATGCGGGGGAAAAGTAGGAGTAGAAGGGTTCGAGATTTTGCACAAAAGGAACCAACTGCGCCATCTAAACTGGTCGTTTCATACATGAAACGGTAGAATGGGGACCTGAGCTTATCGGTTCACACCTGAACTGATCGGTTGGAGCACCAGAGCTGATTGGTTCACTTCTAAGTTGATCGGTTTGTGGTCCTGGTCCAACTCAAATTGACTTTCATATTTGTTTCCAACTAATCAAATATTAATCCTTGTCCAAATCAAATTTGTAAAAGTGAAATAAATTGTATTTGCAAAATAGTCTTCTGACTTTCCAAATGATCTCGGTTAGTCCACGAATCAACCGATTCAACAATTGACTCGATCGTTTCATGACACATGAGTCGATCGACTCACCACTTAAGTCGATCGGTTCAGGCATGTGAACCGATCAGTTGGGGCAGTAGACTGTGCAAATTAGTCAATTGCAGTTCCAATCAATCTGATGCTCTAATCAATCGGTCTAATACCTTGAACACTATGATACTGAGCTATCAATTGATTGAGTATTTAATTGAACTACTAAACTTCTTTAGTATTCAATCTAAACATTGTTTGTGGATAAAATCCTCTTCTAGGTTAAATCCTATCTATGTGTGTGACCCTGCAGGCACATTTCACATTGGCAGTGAAAGTCCATAACACTTATGACTTCACAAGCAAAGAGTGGTGCCTAGTTGCACATCAATGCTACCCAAGTGAAATAGAAAGTTGGAGAACAACTTTCAATCCAACAAACCGTGAATGGTGTTACATTGAATGTATAATTCCTTTGTCACTGATATCCTGAATGAACTCAAGGCATGGAACAGTCATCCTTTCAATGTTCATTCACTTTCTTGATCTCAGAGTAGATTGGAGGAGATATGTATGACATCAATATCACATATTGATTCACACATGCGTACACGCCTATCTCAATCCCACTCATCAAGTGGCCATGGATATCAAACTCCCTCAGGAGGGACAAATCCCATATCTATCACTCACCCCTCAAAAGCCCCATGTGTCAAAGCCACCCAATCATCACCTTTATAACAGCCCATGTTTTAGGACTGCGTTTGATGATGTCAAAGTGTACCCAATGACATGTGTTGAGCGTAGTGATTTCAGGTCAAAGAATCACACTCACCACCATCACTGTGAGAACTGAATGTGAATACCATGTCATGGTTCCATATGTCAAACTCATGGTGGGTCTGTCTGGTACACTTGTTCTCTAACAAGTACCTATGTGTTTGGTTTGATATCTCCATATCATGACTAATGATATTTTGTCATCAACCAACACCACAATCTAGTCTTGTGTGTCATTGTTGTCTATCTACCTTCCATAATGACATCTGACTAGGGACATAATAAGACTGTACAAACTCTTAGCATCTATGTGATCTTATCGTTCAGGACCTGAACCTGAAAGCATACATCATTGAGTATTGTCATTCTCTAGACATTCAAATTGTTCTATCATTATCTCATATGACTAAATTAAAAGGAATTGGAAGCTTGCCTTTGATGTTTATCAACCCTTATCAACATAAGAGGATTACACCTCATTCAGGGCTCAACCATGCCCAAAGGTCATTAATACCATCATACTATTCCTTGAAAGATCATCATTATCTTTGCATGCCTTATAACAAGGCTCAACAACATCACTTACATATAATACACCAGATCAACACAACATTGCATTAATGAGCTAGGAGATATTCATAAGAAAATCATAGCAGGGTTATATTAACATTAAGAACATTCCTTTATTACATCAACCTGTAAGGAATCTAGATATTATTAACACTCATTATATTCATAATGCACATGTTTAGCATAATAAAGTATCAACCATGTGGCTATGATAACCACCAATTACCACATTAAGGTTATGATCAAGTTAAGGAGGTTATTCCACCATCATTCCATCATATAAGAATGTTAAACATGAATACTCATATTAATCTATTTGCATTAGAGTTAGGTTCAACATGATAAATTATATCAATGTTACTAATCAACACCTATACCCAAACCCTAACTCACAGCATCCCCATTGGATCATGGATGCATAAGGTGAAGCATCACTATCAAATTCCATACCATTCTAAAGTATGAACCCACACATCAATCAAGGTGTAACCATCAGGTTATAGCATACTAGGGCTTCAACAACAATAAGAGAGTACTCCATGATTGTATTAATCATTCAAGGACTATTCTTACCCAATGACCATCATTTAGTTATATTAAAGCTAGGTATAACAAGCTATACCTATTTAGGGTTACATATCAACACAATATGGTTATCATTCCTTCTATTTATATGAGTGAATAGGTAAGACTACCTTATTAAGGGTAACCCTCCAACTTCAAGTTTTTCTTTTTGCTTTATCTTAAAGTTCATATACTTTTCTATCCACCACTTCCCTCCTTCTCTGACCTTCATTCTCCCTTCTTGCTGCTGTGAATTTCCTACCCCAGGAAGAAGAAAGTGGGGATCTTCTTGGAAAAATTCTAGGGTTGTAATTGATTTCCTTTTTGGGTCTAAAAAGCTTCCACCTAGTGATCTTGACCTAAAAGTGTAAGTTTTACCTTATTTCCTGTGTTTATTTCTTTTCTCTTCTTCCTCCAATATCTCTCCAGGCCAGAATCCTGTTGTTCCATGGTAAAAGTGTCCCTAGAACTCAAAAATATATCCTTCTTATTTCTCTTTCTAGGGTTTTGCTTCTTTGTGGAGAGAAGTGCCTATTTGGCCAAGTTCATATCTGAATCTAGAGATTTCTTGCCTTATTTTCTCGAGATTCTTGTTGTTTGGAATCTGACCTACTCTATAGAGGTGAGTTATATAACATTCTTCACTTATATTGCTTACTAGAAGCTTGTTAGTTCATGTTTATGTTTCAATGTGATGATCTAAGCATAGAGAAACCATGCTTATTTAGAATTACGAATTTTTGTGGTGTTCCCTATTTTGTTTCAATTCTATATGAACTTGTAAACATGTGTACAACCTTTCTAAGGTGTAACATGATCTGGGACAGGTTGATAGCATCAACCTATGGTGCTAATCACAAAATAATTGATGGTTCAAATTAGGGTTTTCAAACTATTTCCTTCTCAATCACACAATCGATGGTCATACAATTCAACAATCAATGGTGTTGTTATCTTGGCAACTGATGTTCGTGATCAAGGGTGTAAAATTTATGGTAACAACCTATGGTCACCTCCTTAGGTCAGGTTTTGACTCAATTAGATGTTTAATTATCATCCACTAAGTATTCTAGTGATGTTATCAATCGATGATGATATTGGCTTAATATTTGATGGTGGTAACTGAATGTATTACTGATCTAGCAACCATTGGTGACCTAATGATCACAATTAATGGTGAATTAGGTCATCACCATATATGATGAATTAGGAATGTAATTGTAGATTTGACTAAACCTTAAACCAATGGTTCCTTGGTTTAATTGATTTAATGGTTAGACTTATACTTCAATTGATAACCTTGAATAATGAACCTGATCCAATGAATAATATTGGATGCTTCAACATCTAAGGGATTAGAATAAATCACATGATATTATATGTGGGTCCTAGTTAAGATAATTCAATGGTTCAATACCATTAATTTGTAGTCTTACCTTTTCCATTATATAGTTATATTTGATAAATCACTATAATAAGTGGATGCGTAACTCCCATGTGATCTAGCTTGTTATACCTAGCCTTAATGTAATTATATGATTTTGATTGGTTATAATTAGACCTCTTGAATGATTAATGTGATAATGAATTACACTCTTCTTGTGTTGAAACCACAATGTAGTATTATTTGAATATCATAGTGCATTTCCATGTTAATATCTATGGAAACATATGTCTTAGTGATCTTTTAAGCCTTGTTTAAGGCATGGAATGACGATGATAACCTTACTATGAATAATGTGATGGTCTTAATGACCTTTGGGCATGTTTGAATCATGATTGAGGTGAAATCCTATTCATGTTCCAATAAGGGTTAAAACCCTAGAGCATGTGATAAGATATTGGTATCTTGTAATAGTATGATGATAAGTGTGGTCCGTTAACTTGCAATGAATGATAGCATGTGATAATGTGATTAAGATTTATATCTCAAATGTTTTATATCTTTTGAAGTTGTTATATATATACTCTTGTTAGAAAAGAATTGGTGTTTGAATGTCCACTTGTATGATAAAGCCTTAATGCATTCAATTGGTAATAATTAATCAAGTGTAACCTTAATCATGTAGAGCCCTGTACCGTAGAGCCATCTTCAGTGTCAGAACTTACAAGATGGTGAAACAAGTATTCCCAAGGGAAACTCAGAGCACATACTGTTGAGTATGTGGGGGTGGCAAGTTGAGGATATATCCTTGTCATCCACAATTGCAGGTTATGGAGGATGACTATGACCATGCCTATGACATTTGATGTGATGGAGGATAGTTGTGGTTGTACCTCGGATTAGAGGGTTTTGTATACCATGTTTTCTAGTGTCATAACTTGTACCAAGTACGAACTAGTTGTTATCAGTTGACTATATGTCAGTGTTGGCAGTTTGACTGGTATGTCACTGTAGTTTATTCGTACTTACCGAGGGGAAGAGATCTTAGGATACCGGCACTCCTAGATCTTATAAGGAACTAAATAGCACTTCACAATTGTAACATCTCTGACCTGGGTTATGCCTTTTTTTTGGGGTAAGTCAGGAGGTAATCTTATTCATCCCGCCCTCCTCTTACGAGCAAATCAACAAAGTTATTTCTACAAATAAACTCATGTGCAGAATTAAATATGGCAGTACTACTGTCATTACAATCACTAACTAACCTGCCATATAGGAAGTCCGGGGGATAGGTGTAGTACCTTTCTCCAAAGTTTTGTTTTTGGTGGAAGCTAGCTAAACCATCAGCTAGCTAGTTGCGATCCCTCTTAGCATGAGTGAGCTTCCAGTTCGACTTCAGCATCCTCCTATAATCTTTTTGAGCTTTTGCGAAACGTGGGGCTTCGTCCTCATCACCTTGAAGCAGCTGGACAGCAGTCTTACAATCTGACTCCACTATCACCTTCTCCCAACCTAGTTTATCAGCCTCCTTCATCACAATGATAATAGCTTCCACTTCCGCCTCCAGAGCATCTCTCGCATGTGTTTTGGTTCCTTTCCCCATCAACCATCTTCCTCTGTAGTCCCGTACAACATAAGCACAACTGCTGCCCCTCTTCCTGCAAGAGGCGTCCGTGTTAATCTTAAACCAGCCTTCCATCGGTGCTTCCCATAACTCATGTTGAGTCGCTGGACCCTCTTCCTCCTCTCAGTGCCAAGCTAACTGGTTCAGACGAAGCTAGAGATTAACTGTTCTGCTTGTATGTTCTTGATTGGGTTGTTTGTGCTCCATCACCTGGCCATTTCTACTCTTCCAAATGTTCCAACATCCGAACATAAACTTATCTATGATCAGCTTGTTTCTCAGGTTCTCGCGCAACCAGACCTGGAGGTTCAGTTCGGTGAAGAAACCATGAGGAATCCCGTTCCCTAGGATCAGCTTCCAGCATTCCCAGGCGTGTGGACAGTCTCTCACTGCGTCAAGACTATCTTCTTCCTGGGCCATGCAGATGCCACATCTACTATCATCCACCATCATCCTCTCCCGTCTTCTTTTGTTCGTCGGGATTGCATTGTGAGCTAAAGTTCATATGAAGATCTTCACTTGGGCTGGGATGTGTGCGCTCCATATGGTCTTCCATTCTCCTTGAACCATCTGCTCAGTATCCTTGCGGCAAGCTTTGTATGCAGAGTTAGTAGTGAACTTGCCCGCGGCAGTGTGCCTCCAGACAATATTATCCTCTCCAGTCTGCTTCGTCGAAGGTGGAATACGTAGAATGTCGTTAACACAGTGCATAGGAAGCCACTCCCTCAAGAAGTGATCATCCCAAACGTTATTATCAAGAACAACGCTTCTCACTTGTAAGTCTTGAAGGTCTTCCGGAATGACTTTAGCAGTCATATTCCTCAGCTGCCCATGATTCATTGCCCATATGTCATCCCAGAAGTTGGGTTATGCTTTAACCCTGGGTGTTTTGACTAATAAAGTGATTAGATGCTTTCTCTTATTTCTTAAGGCTCAAGAGGAACTTATATTTCAATTTCAGTTTTTTTGAAAAATGTTGAAACATTGTTTTGTTAATTTTGGACTAAAGTGAAAATTACCCAAGTTGAGGGGTTAACTTGAAAATTGTGCATGATAAAATGTTCCTCATATGTTGAGACATCATAAGAATGAGTATGATGCAGTGGTATGGTTTCCACAAGCTTGAGCACCAAGACAGAGCTTGTTGAGCAATCTTTGTGCATTAAAACCTAGTTTTGGTGTAATGTGCAATTTACCGAAAACCTAGAGTTCAATATGTAAATTACCACTTCTAGAGGGTCCCCCATGTTTCTTGGAATCATTTAGAGCAAATAAAATGAGAGGGGAGCCTCATTTGAATTATTCTGGAGAAGAGAGAATCTTGATATTAAAATAATCAAGATTTAAGCATAAATGGAACTTTAATTCAATTTAATGCAAAAAGAAATATATTAATTAAGGACCCCTTCAAACAAAATTTGAGGGATGAATTTGCAAAGTTTGGACGAGCTTGTGCCTTGCAAAGGTACTAAAATATCTTGTTTGAGTGGAAGACCCACTCACATTAAGTTAATAAAAAGTAATATCAACTAAAATGGGATATTAGTATAATATGATTAAGGCGCTTAATTTCTTTTCCTTTAAATTCTTGGATAATGATGAGGTTTTGCAAGAGGAAGAAGATGGATTCGTGGCCAAGGAATTGAGGGGGGAAATGTGGCAATAATTTTGGAAAATAAAGGAATTAATTCCATTTTCTCTTTCCTTGGATTTCCTTATACATATGTCATTTCCTACCCACAAAAGGATCTTTTTCGGAATTCCTTTTCTCTTCTTTCTTTGTCCGACCTCAAGCAAGATTAGGAGTAGTTAAAGGAAGACACCCAACCTGTTGGTAAGTTCTTGGCCTTCTTTCACCTTGGTTTCATGGTGAAAACCGAAAATCAATGCTTGATTTCTTGTTTTCTCCATCCAATTTTCAACTCTAGCCAACTCTTTCATCCAAAAGCTTGCAAACGGACCTTGGGTAGTTGTCAAAGCTTCATCCACCATTGGATTCATGGAGCTTGAAGCTTGGAATCAGATTAGAAGGCGGGTTATATAACTTAAACCCTTAAACATTGATATTGCATTCAATTCCCCATGATTTGTTGTTCATTTTGTTCTATTTTGAACTTCCTTTGATTAATTGATGCAGTTTCCATGAAAATGGCAGTAGTTCTTAGATGAACGAAGGAAGATGATGATGACATCATCTTGGAAACTTTTCCCAAGAAAATCCTAGTCCAAACGGTTTCAACAAAAGTGTTCAATCAGTTTTCACAAGACCGTTTGAACTCAAATGGTTTCATCAAAACCGTTTGGAAGTAAACGGTTTCATCAAATCGTTTGGGAGTAAACAGTTTCAAACCATTTGGAAGAGTTGACCACAGTTGACCGTTTGGAGATTTGATGATAATAATGATGGTTTATGACCTATTAAATATAATTGATTAATTCCAAAGGATTCATTAGTTGAAGGACCAACAATTACCAAACCCTAATCGGGTTAAGTGCTGATTTTGTGATTATTTGACTTAGAACTTTGGGTTGATTAACCCAAACGGTCTCAAGACTGTTTGGAGATCACCCAAACAGTCTCAAGACCGTTTGGAGGTCTAAGGTTGAGTATGGTTGAGTAATTGAAGATCCAAATATAGTGAATTGGAGTACAACTAATAGTTCAATTGATGATCAAACCAATGACCTAAACCCTAATTGGATCCCACTAATTTTCATGTTGGAATGGGAAAATGGTCTCAAGACCATTTGGAGGTCATCCAAATGACCTCAAGACCGTTTGAGGTCAGGTCATGTCCAATTTGGATGGTGGTCCAATGATTTCAAAGTAATTAGTTTCACAATGATTAACATTGACGGTTCATCGATTTCAAACCCTAATTCAATTGGGTTCAAAACCCTAATTGATGATTAATTGGAAGTTAAATATATTGAAGGATAATTATTAAGCTTACTTGAAGAGTGATGCTTAGGCTCAATTGATGAGTGGTTACATGAATTCAATTGATGAGGGAATCAACCTTGAAAACCCTAAATCAATATAAGTGGTTGAGACCATTTTTGGTCCAATCAGTTTTGAGGAGGTTTGGACCAAACAGTCTCAAGACCGTTTGATTCCAAATGGTCTAAAGACCGTTTGGGACCAAACGGTCTCAAGACCGTTCGGGACTAAACGATCCTAAACCGTTCGAGGCCTAATCGATCTCATGAGTTCTTTGGCAAACGGTTTCAAGTACCTACTTTGGCAAACGGTTTCAAGCACTACCTTTACCAAACGGTTTCAAACCGTGAGACCTAGACCATTTGGAGGTCTAAACAGGCTTAGACCGTTTGAAGGTCATTCAAGCAAGACCGTTTGAGGTCTGGTTGGTCAAGACCATTTGGGGTCTAAGTGACCAAGACCGTTTGGAAGTAATTAACCAAAATTGTATGGACACTCAAAATGATTATAGATCAATCGATTAATTGATAAATTCATGATGTAAATCAAGGGTGATTATAGTAATGGTACTCTTAATGAGGTAGGGTGATTAGTACCCTTTGAATAATTAATCTTTAATGATTATGAAAGCAATGACATAATACATTATGTAAACCTTCATTCCAGTTGAATATAAACCCTAATCTATGGTAATGTGATGTGAATAGTAAACCCTAATTGTGGGTTATTGAATATAAACCCTAATATAGGGTAATGTGATGTGAATAGTAAACCCTAATTCTAAATAAGGTGAATGTGTATGTGAAACCCTAATTCTGGGGTATATTATATAACATAAAACTCTAATCTTAGACAATGAAATGAAGAATCATTGGTCCTAACTTAGCAAAGGGGATGAGTAACCCTGATTGAAATAAAAAGGGAAACCCTAACCCTAGTAAGGGAATAGTAGTGTTACCCTTGAATAGTGATGCTATAATTGTTTTTGTATAGTGCTGATGTGAAATTGATGTAACTGTTATCATCTGTATTAATCATGCAGGTTTTATAAGATGATGAACATAGCCAGGTATGCGCTATGATGCTTTATTTATTGAAAATGCTTTACGAGCCTTGTGAGCCATAATATGATGTGTTGCCTAGTAAGAGGTAACAAGAGAGATTAATGGGCTTTAAGAGCCATGTGAAATACCTGCACTGCAATTATCATGTTTACATTGGTTAGATGACCTGAGGGCATTAAGTTACCTGTTAAAGTGGTAACAAGTGTTTTGATGATCTAAGGGTTTGAACACCCATATTCTTGAATCAAGATGATGAGATAATAAGGGACTGAGATCCCAATGTTAATAAAGTTGTGAAAAGAACTTGATAGCAATATTACTCATTCTTTATAGCATTTGTTATAATGGTTTATGTTTGAAAACATGTTTGATGCTAAAAGAATATTGTAATGTACTTAAATAATCAAGTGAAATGATATCATGTAGAGACCTGACCATAGATCCATCATCGTCAACAGTTTGGTGATGGTGAAACGGGTTTTCCTACGGGAACTCCTGGAGGGCATACTTTTGAGTATGTGGGGGGTATGGGTGTGAATATCCTTACGCCCTAATGGAGGAATTGATGTGAGATAAACATTAAATCTCTCAATCCTTCATTATATATATGTCGGGATGGATGTATCACTAATCTCCTGATGATGTTAATGTCAGATTGATGTGAGATAAATATAATATCTCTCAATTGTGAAGATAGTACAACATGCCACTGTAACTCTAATAGTGAAGTTGCCAGTATACCCTGGAAAGCTATTTAGCAGAGACACAAGATGTCCTGCATTTAGTCCTCACACTGACTGAGGATGATGAGGTCATGGGAATCTGGCTCTTCCATTGACCTATGTATGGTGTCAATTTCGATTTCGCAATGGTCGGTTGGAGTATGAGCGGTATACCTCATCTCCTCAGGGCATTAAGTATGATTGTAAAAATGTAATCAGTCGTGTAGCATATTTGCTTAAGGTTGAAATATGAGAATCAATGATTAATGTTGCGTTACTTAGTATGTCCTAATATGAATGAATGTTATTTATGCTCTTTAATTCCTTATTGGACAAGTAACATGCTGCTCATCAATTCATAAATGAAATGCCTTGAGTAAAGGTTAATGCTCTAATTTGTTTATACATTGATTTATCTGCTGCTGAATACTTATGATTATTCTTCTTAATTTTACTTCATTAATTGTAATAATAATGTTTCTGGAGGAGAGTTATATCTCTCGCTGGGACAATTTTCGATTGTCTCACCCCCGTGGGATTCAACTTTTTAGGTAGACGCCGAGGAAGAGGAAGACACCCTACAGTGGGTGAACAGCAGCAGCAGCAGCATCGACAAGGACAGTAGTGAATCCTCAGGTGGAGACACTGGCTGTCATGTCCTATAAATAAGAGTCCTATGTGTCGTCTTTGTACTCTCAGGTCCTAGGAGTCAGTAGTTAGTTTAATATTGATCTCAGATTTTTGGCTTGATGCCTCGATATTTTTATACTGCCTATGTATAGCCCAACTGGGTAGTTGATTCTTGTAACTTTTGAGAAAGGAATGATACAGAGATGTACTGATGAATCGGAATGTAAATAACTTGCTTTGGTTCTCTATGAAAGAGTTTTTCAGTTTATGGATCTCTTTGTAAAAAGTTTTAATTTTTAGTGATTTTTAGTAATTTTGCTGCTAACGACCGCTTCCGCATTAATCTTAAATGATGTTTGGCAACAGACATCACAATTTAGTGGTATCAGAGCTCTAGGTTTGTTGAGTCTATAGAGACATAGGATTAAGGTTGTTGAGTCTGTTCTAGTGTCTTCCAGTTTATCTGATAGAGTCTTCTGCTCATATAGGAGGAGGAGAAGAACTAAAGATGTATGGATCACATGATGAACATGTTGCAGAGAGCAGCGTTGCTGCACCAGGAGGAGGTGCAAGGGACCATGATAGGGAGGAGCTCGTACCTGAACAACCCCACTTCAATCAAGTAGATATGGGGAACCCAGCCTTCCAAGCCATGTTTGGGCAGTTTATGGCCGCCATGACTCATATGACAGATAGGATGCCATTACCTGCACCTATGACACCTACCCACCATGAAGGAAAGGGAGCCGGTAAGACATTTGAATGACTTTGCTAGGTCGGAGCCATAGAATATGCTGCGATAGTTGACCCATCAGATGCGGACATGTGTGGCTGACTGAACTAGAGAAAGTCTTTAGAATCCTTAACATCCCAGAAGCTGAGAAGGTTAGACATGTTGTGTACCTTCTTAAAGGGAGTGCTGGTCATTGGTGGACCATAGAGGAGGGAAAGAGGCCAGGTGTGGAGATTGAATGGGAAGTTTTCTGTTGAGAATTTGTCAATAGATACTTTCCTAAGATGTTCCTAGATGATAAGATCTCTCAGTTTGAGAGATTAAGGCAAGGACCAATGAACATTAGCGAGTATGAGGCTAAGTTCATGGAGCTTTTACGGTTCTGTCCACATATGGCAGCCACAAATGAAGAAAGGATTCAGCGTTTTGAGAAAGGGTTGAATGTCAATTTGACCACTCCTGTGTCTTCTCTGGAGAACAGGGAGAGGTTTGCAACTTTTGTGGAGTCTATTAGACGGATAGAGAGGTCTGTGACTAAGAAGCGGCAGACTAAGAATAAGAAAGTGTACCCCCAGTTTCAAGGACCCTTGTCCAAAAGTTTTAAGAAATTGAGGTTTTCTACACCAATAGCACCACCAAGGTTCAATACCCAGACGCAATGGACGTCCAATAGGGGTAGAGGCCATAGTTTACCACTAGAAGGAGCCCACAGCTCAGCATCTATGTTGGTAACAGGACCATCCAGATCACAGCCAGGGAACAGAGGTTGTTTCATATGTGGAAACATGGGGCATCTGATGAAGGATTGTCGAGCCAGAGAGGTGAGTGTGACTCAACCTCAGAGGCAGAGTCAGCAAGGCTCTCAGAGACGACAGTTTCCAAGTGTCACTAGAGAACGTGGACAAGAGTCCAAAGCTGGATCGTTAGCACCCAATAATCGAGCACCGAATCAACCATAGGCAACGACAAGATTCTATGTGATGAATCAGCCTGATGCAGTAGTCAACCCTCGGGTTGTGACAGGTCATATGGAACTATTTTATTCTGATATGTCTATATCCTGTGTCATATCTGTTTTAATCAATCTAGGTGCTACGCATTCCTTTATCACTGAAGAGTGATTCTTGACTGCAATATGACAGTTGGTCATAGGGTAGAAAGTTTGAAGTTAGAAACTCCTTTGATGGGATTTGCTGTGTTGCAGGAGGTGTGCTCTCCCTGCACTCTTATCTTTTCTGAACATCACATTCAAATGGATCTTATACCCCTTAAGATGTACGTGTTTGATATAATTCTTGGAATGGACACCCTAGAAAGGTACAAGGTTGTCTTGGGTTGTGAGTCCAAGCAAGCTGTGTTCACAGATGATAGTGACACATGGATCTTTTAGGGAGATAGAAAGATCCTTCCAACCTGTCTTGTATCGGCCATGGTAGACGGGAAGTTGACGAGGCAAGGATGTTTTGCATTCTTGGCGCATGTGGTGGATACCACTATGGAGAGCCCTCAACCTTCTGAAGTTCCTATAGTCGGGGAATTTGAAGATGCATTTCCTGAAGAACTTCCAGGTGTACCTCCGCCCCAAGAGATTGATTTTGAGATTAATCTAATCTCAGGAACGCAACTAATAGCACAAACACCATATAGGATGGCGCCTGTTGAGATGACAGAACTCAAGAAACAACTACAGGAGTTTCTTGAGAAAGGCTTTATTCGATCGAGTACTTCACCATGGGGTGCTCCGGTTCTTTTTGTTAAGAAGAAGGATGGATCGATGCAGTTATGCATTGATTACAAACAGTTGAATAAAGTAACTATAAAGAATAAATATCCTCTGCCAAGGATTAATGACTTGTTTGATCAGTTGTGTGGTGCAACTGTCTTTTCTAAGATAGATCTGAGGTTGGGATACCATCAATGCGTATTAAGGAAGGTGACATACCTAAGTATGCCTTCAGGACAAGGTATGGTCACTATGAGTTCACAGTTATGTCATTTGGACTAACTAATGCACCAGCTGCATTCATAGAACTCATGAATAGAATCTTTTGACCCTTCCTTGATCAATGTGTAGTTGTCTTTATAGATGACATCTTGATCTATAGTAGAGATGCCCAACAGCATGAGCAGCACCTCCGTCAGGCTCTAACTTTTCTAAGAGAGCATAAGTTGTATGCTAAGTTTAGTAAATGTGACTTCTAGTTATCAAAAGTTTCTTTTCTAGGACATGTAATATCTGCTTCAGGTATTCGTGTTGATCCTAAGAAGGTAGAATCTGTCCTGCAATGGGAACAACCAAAGACACCCACGGAGATACGTAGTTTCCTAGGGTTGGTAGGCTATTACAGGAGGTTCATTAAGAACTTCAGCTCTATAGCTTTACCCCTAACCAAGTTGACCAAGAAGGAGATTCCTTTTGTCTAGAATGACAAGTGTCAACAATCATTCCAATTGCTGAAAGAAAGGCTAACTAGTGCACCTGTGCTAGTGTTACCTGAGCAAGGGAAAGGGTACGTAGTTTTCTGTGATGCATCTAAGAATGGTTTAGGATGTGTGTAGATGCAGGATAAAGAAGTGATTTCTTTTGCTTCTCGACAGCTTAAGAAACATGAGGAGAATTATCCAACACATGATCTAGAGCTAGCTGTTGTAGTCCATGCTTTGAAGATCTGGAGACATATCTTTATGGAGAGACATTCCAGATTTTCACAGACCATAAGAATCTAAAGTATATCTTCTCACAGCATGAGCTGAACATGAGGCAATGTCGCTGGATGGAGTTAATCAAGGGCTATGATTGTACAATTGATTATCATCCAGGGAAGGCTAATGTGATTGCTGATGCTTTAAGTACGAAATCAGCAACACTAGCCCTAGATAAAGCACAGTTGAATTCCTTAGCATGCTCTAAGAGGGATATGCTTATCTCCTTAAGGCAAAACAATGTACAACTAAAAGTATCATTGTTATCCGGGTTGCTAGCTGAGATGCACATAAAACCAACTCTGAGACAACAGATTAAAGAAGCACAGCAAGCTGATGTTGCAGTTCAGCAGATTAGATCAGAGTATGGTAATGAGAAACGAGATGGCTTTCATGAGTCAGAGGATCATGTAGCTTGTTACCATGGTATGATGGTAGTACCTGATGCTAATGACTTGAGAAAGTTAGTTCTGGAAGAATCTCATTCTTCTATGTATGCTATGCATCCAGGGAGCACCAAGATGTATCATAACTTAAAAGATATGTATTGGTGGCCTGGATTGAAGAAAGATGTAGCTGAGTTTGTTATGCGGTGTCTGGTGTGTCAGCAGGTTAAAGTTGAACATCAGAAACCCACAAGAACAATGCAACCTTTGCCTATACCACAATGGAAATGGGATCATGTAACCATGGACTTTGTGGTTGGTTTTCCTAGAACAACCAAAGGTTATGATTCCATTTGGGTGATAGTTGATAGGTTGACTAAGACAGCACATTTCTTATGTGTCAAAACAACCTACACTGCTGAGAAGCTGGCACAATTATATGTAGATGAGATAGTGTGATTGCACGGGATTCCAGCTACTATCGTTTCTGATAGAGGTCCCCAGTTCACGAGTCATTTTTGGAAACGAATTTATAAAGCTTTGGGTACGCAGTTAAGGTTTAGTACAGCCTTTCACCCTCAGACAGATGGACAATCTGAAAGGACCATACAAACTTTGGAGGACTTGCTTAAGGCATGTGTCCTTCAATTTGTAGGAAGTTGGGATCTACACCTGAGCTTGATAGAGTTTGCTTACAATAATAGCTATCATCATAGTATTGACATGGCACCATATGAAGATTTATATGGTAGACGTTGTAGATCTCCTTTATGTTGGTATGAAACAGGAGAAAATCAACTTTTGGGTCCTGAACTTGTGCAGCAGACAACGGAGAAGATTAAAGTAATACAACATCAGTTAAAGACTGCACAGGATAGACAGAAATCATACGCCAACAAACGGTGAAGACCTTTAGAATTCCAAGTTGGAGATATAGTATATCTCAAGGTCTCACCTTGGAAAGGAGTTCTTAGATTTGGAAGAAAAGGAAAATTAGCTCCTAGATTTATGGGGCCTTATCCAAACATTGAACGGATTGGAAAGGTAGCTTATAAGCTGGAGTTGCCACCTGAGTTGCATAAGTTGCACCCAGTGTTCCATATCTCTATGTTGAGGAAATGTAATCCTAACACAGAGTTAGTTCTACAACCTGTGGAGGTAGAACTAAATGAAGATATATCTTATGTTGAAGGACTTGTAATGATCCTTGACAAAAGAATTAAAAAGCTGAAAAAGAAAGACATTTGTCTTGTAAAGGTCCTCCGGAATCACTGTAGCATTGAAGAAGCTACATGGTAACTAGAGGAAGAGATGAGGAGGAAATACCCTACTATTTTCTCTTAATGTTTTTTTAATGATTTCGGGGACGAAATCCTTGTAAGGGGTGGATAATTTGTAACATCTCTGAACTGGGTTATGCTTTAACCCTGAGTGTTTTGCCTAATAAAGTGATTAGATGCTTGCTCTTATTTCTTGAAAAGTAATTAAGGCTCAAGAGGAACTTATATTTCAATTTCAGTCCTTTTTTAATAATGTTGAAACATTGTTTTGTTAATTTTGGACTAAAGTGAAAATTACCCAAGTTGAGGGGTTAACTTGCAAATTGTGCATGATAAAATGTTCCTCAGATGTTGATACATCATAAGAATGAGTATAATGCAGTGGTATGGTTTCCACAAGCTTGAGCACCAAATTAGAGCTTGTTGAGCAATCTTTGTGCATTAAAACCTAGTTTTGGTGTAATGTGCAATTTACCCAAGACCTAGGGTTCAATATGCAAATTACCACTTCTAGAGGGTCCCCCATGTTTCTTGGCATCATGTAGAGCAAAGAAAATGAGAGGGGAGCCTCATTTGAATTATTTTGGAGGAGAGAGAATCTTGATATTAAAATAATCAAGATTTAAGCATAAATGGAACTTTAATTCAATTTAATGCAAAAAGAAATATATTAATTAAGGAGCCCTTCAACCAAAAGTTGAGGATTGAATTTGCAAAGTGTTGGAAGATCTTGTGCCTTGCAAAGGCACGAAAATATCTTGTTTGAGTGGAAGGCCCACTCACATTAAGTTAATAAAAAGTAATATCCACTAAAATGGGATATTAGTATACTATGATTAAGGTGTTTAATTTCTTTTCCTTTAAATTCTTGGATAATGATGAGGTTTTGCAAGAGGAAGAAGATGGCTTCGTGTCCAAGGAATTGAGGGGGGAAATGTGGCAATAATTTTGGAAAATAAAGGAATTAATTCCATTTTCTCTTTCCTTGGATTTCCTTAAACATATCTCATTTCCTACCCACAAAAGGATCTTTTTTGGAATTCCTTTTCTCTTCTTGCTTTGGCCGACCTCAAGAGAGCTTAGGATCAGGTAAAGGACGACACCCAACCTGTTGGTAAGTTCTTGACCTTCTTTCACCTTGGTTTCATGGTAAAAACCGAAAATCAATGCTTGATTTCTTGTTTTCTCCATCCAATTCTTTCAACTCTAGCCAACTCTTTCATCCAAAAGCTTGCAAACGGACCTTGGGAAGTTGTCAAAGCTTCATCCACCATTGGAGTCGTGGAGCTTGGAATCATATTAGAAGGCGGTTTATATAACATAAACCCTTAAACATTGATATTGCATTCAATTCCCCATGATTTGTTGTTCATTTTGTTCTATTTTGAACTTCCTTTGATTCATTGCTGCAATTTCCATGAAAACGGCAGTAGTTCTTGGATGAACGAAGGAAGAAGATGATGACATCATCTTGGACACTTTTCCCAAGAAAATCCTAGTCCAAACGGTTTCAACAAAAGTGTTCAATCGGTTTGCACAAGATCGTTTGAACTTAAACGGTTTCATCAAAATCGTTTGGAAGTAAACGGTTTCATCAAACCGTTTGGGAGTAAACAGTTTCAAACCATTTGGAAAAGTTGACCACAGTTGACCATTTGGAGATTTGATGATAATGATGATGGTTGATGACCTATTAAATATAATTGATTAATTCGAAAGGATTCATTAATTGAAGGACCAACAATTACCAAACCCTAATCGGGTTAAGTGCTGATTTTGTGATTGTTTGACTTAGAACTTTGGTTTGATTAACCCAAATGGTCTCAAGACCGTTTGGAGATCACCCAAATGGTCTCAAGACCGTTTGGAGGTCAACCAAGACCGTTTGGAGGTCTAAGGTTGAGTATGGTTCAGTAATTGAAGATCCAAAGATAGTGAATTGGAGTACAACTAATAGTTCAATTGATGATCAAACCAATGACCTAAACCCTAGTTGGATCCCACTAATTTTCATTTTGGAATGGGCAAACGGTCTCAAGACCATTTGGAGGTCATCCAAACGACCTCAAGACCATTTGAGGTCAGGTCATGTCCAATTTGGATGGTGGTCCAATGATTTCAAAGTAATTAGTTTCACAATGATTAACATTGACGGTTCATCGATTTCAAACCCTAATTCAATTGGGTTCAAAAACTTAATTGATGATTAATTGGAAGTTAAATCTATTGAAGGATAGTTATTAATCTCACTTGAAGAGTGATGCTTAGGCTTAATTGATGAGTGGTTACATGAATTCAATCGATGAGGGAATCAACCTTGAAAACCCTAAATCAATATAAGTGGTTGAGACCATTTTTGGTCCAATCAGTTTTGAGGAGGCTTGGACCAAACGATCCCAAACCGTTTGAGGCCCAAAAGATCTCATGAGTGCTTTGGCAAATGGTTTCAAGTACCTACTTTGGCAAACGGTTTCAAGCACTACCTTTACCAAACGGTTTCAAATCATGAGACCTAGACCGTTTGGAGGTCTAAACGGTCTTAGATTGTTTGTAGGTCATTCAAGCAAGACCGTTTGAGGTGTGGTTGGTCAAGACCGTTCGGGGTCTAAGTGACCAAGACTGTTTGGAAGTAATTAACCAAAACTGTATGGACACTCAAAATGATTATAGATCAATCCTTTAATTGATCAATTCGTGATGGTACTCTTAATGAGGTAGGGTGATTAGTACCCTTTGAATAATTAATCTTTAATGATTATGAAAGCAATGACATAATACATTATGTCAACCTTCATTCCAGTTGAATATAAACCCTAATCTAGTGTAATGTGATGTGAATAGTAAACCCTAATTGTGGGTTATTGAATATAAACCCTAATCTAGGGTAATGTGATGTGAATAGTAAACCCTATTTCTAAATAAGGTCAAGGTGTATGTGAAACCTAATTCTGGGGTATATTATATAACATGAAACTCTAATCTTGGACAATGAAATGAAGAATCATTGGTCCTAACTTAGCAAAGGGGATGAGTAACCCTGATTGAAATATAAAGGGAAACCCTAACCCTAGTAAGGGAATAGTGGTGTTACCCTTGAATAGTGATGCTATAATTGTTTTTGTATAGTGCTGATGTGAAATTGATGTAACTGTTATCATCCGTATTAATCATGCAGGTTTTATGAGATGAAGAACATATTCAGGTATGAGCTATGATGCTTTATTTATTGATTATGCTTTATGAGCCTTGTGAGCCATAATATGTTGTGTTTCCTAGTAAGAGGTAACAAGAGAGATTAATGGGCTTTAAGAGCCATGTGAAATACATGCACTGCAATTATCATGTTTACATTGGCCAGATGATATGAGGGCATTAAGTTACCTGTTAAAGTGGTGACAAGTGTTTTAATGATCAAAGGGTTTGAACACCTATATTCTTGAATCAAGATGATGAGATAATAAGGGACTGAGATCCCAATGTTAATAAAGATGTGAAAAGAACTTGATAGCAATAGTACTCATTCTTTATAGCATTTGTTATAATGGTTTATGTTTGAAAACATGTTTGATGCTAAAAGAATATTGTAATGTACTTAAATAATCAAGTGAAATGATATCATGTAGAGCCCTGATCATAGATCCATCATTGTCAGTAGTTTGGTGATGGTGAAATGGGTTTTCTTACGGGAACTCCTGGAGGGCATACTTTTGAGTATGTGGGGGTTATGGGCATGAATATCCTTACGCCCTAATGGAGGAATTGATGTGAGATAAATATTAAATCTCTCAATCCTTCATTATATATATGTCGGGATGGATGTATCGCTAATCTCCCGATGATGTTAATGCCAGATCGATGTGAGATAAATATAATATCTCTCGATTGTGAAGAGAGTACAACATGCCACTATAACTCTAATAGAGAAGTTTCCTGTAAACCCTGGAAAGCTATTTGGCAGAGACACAAGATGTCCTACATTTGGTCCTCACACTGACTGAGGAAGATGAGGTTATGGGAATCCGACTCTTCCATTGACCTATGTATGGTACCAATTTTGATTTCGCAATGGTCGGTTGGAGTATGAGCAGTATACCTCATCTCCTCAGGGCATTAAGTATGATTATAAAAATGTAATCAGCCGTGTAGCATATTTGCTTAAGGTTGAAATATGAGAATCAATTATTGATGTTGCTTTGCTTAGTATGTCCTAATATGAATGAATGTTATTTATGCTCTTTAATTCCTTATTGGACAAGTAACATGTTGCTCATCAATTCATAAATGAAATGCCTCAAGTAAAGGTTAATGCTCTAATTTGTTTATACATTGATTTATCTGATGTGGAATACTTATGATTATTCTGTCTCACGCCCGTGGGATTCAACTTTTTAGGTAGACGCCGAGAAAGAGGCAGACACCCTGCAGTGGGTGAACAACAACAACAACATCGACAAGGACATCAGTGAATCCTCGGGTGGAGACATTGGTTATCATGTCCTGTAAATAGAGAGTCCTATGTGTCGTCTCTGTACTCTCAGGTCCTAGGAGTCAGTAGTTAGTTTAATATTGATCTGAGATTTTTGGCTTGATGCCTCGAGATTTTTATACTGCCTATGTATAGCCCAACAGGGTAGTTGATGCTTGTAACTTTTGAGAAAGGAATGATACTGAGATGTACTGATGAACCAGAATGTAAATAACTTGCTTTGGTTCTCTATGAAAGAGTTTTTCAGTTTATGGATCTCTTTGTAAAAAGTTTTAATTTTTAGTGATTTTCAGTAATTCCGCTGCTAACGACCGCTTCCTCATTAATCTTAAACGATGTTTGGCAACAAACGTACAACAATGGCCAGTTGGACTTTGAATGGTATAACTCAAACTCCCTAGGACATAATAATAAAAGACATAATACCAGCCGTGTAGTATAATTGCTAGGGTTTAATATGTATCACATTGGTTGATTAACCCTTGTCTTGTCTTTACACTACATAGTTCTTACATGATGCAGACATATGAAAATTGTGTAATTCTACTTGATGTTACAACTTATTTTCTTAACTTCTTAGTATGCTTAAACTGTTCAATCTGTTCATATTTCTTATTCAATACCCTAACTGCTCAATGTATTTACTGTTAATTAATATGTTATAATCAATATATGTTGGAGAGAGCTATATCTCTTGCTGAGATTGAGTCTCACCCGTGGGTCACCACATTTTTTTTAGGTGGTCGCGGGCAACGAGGTCGAGGTCATGTTGTGGAAGAGAACCAATCTGGTGATCAATAGATTCAGAAGGTTGGTTAGTTGTAGATGTTAGTAGTAGAGTCCTAGTGTCGTCCCTGTACTCTCAGGTCTGGGTATGAGATGTGTTTTCTAGATGATGTACTTGTATCGACTCGAGATTTTGGTAGTATGCCAATGTTTATAAATATATGGCATGTACATGTGAAATATCTTTTGTATGCAGGATGTGACTGAGGTCTTTGGACCCATATCTAAATACTTATTATGGTACATGAGAATGGAATTATGGACTTTTTGTAAATGTTCTAGAGTTTATTTCCATTGTTGGAATTGGTTTTAATTATCCCGCATTTTTTACTATGTGATTAATTAGTATTTGATCGTCTTTTGTGTTTTGAGTAATCTCGTTTAGCGTGATGAGGTGTCACATATATAGACTAAAACAAACCTACGATCAATGGTATCTAAAATTTAATAATACCATTACTTCATATGATTTATAGAAATATTATTGATTGGTGTATCTATGAAGAGTATTGGGAGTAATTTATTATGTTAGTCTTATAGGTTGATGACATCCCTATTGTTGTAAATGATGTTGGTTTGTTACATGAAAGATATTTTTCTCTAAAATTTTTTAGATGAAAAGTATGAGTGATACATTTTAAGTAATAGAAATAGAAACATTCATTTATAGACCAAAAGGATTATCAGAATCATCTGAAAAAGGATACATAAAAATGACACATAGAGAGGCTAAAGATGGAAATGTGCTCTGTACGGATAATTCCAATCTAGAAAGGAAATAAAATTTAGTGAAATATGACATCATCATAATGCACTGGACATTCCTACGCATTAGAGTTTGGGAGTTTAATGCATGCTCAAACATGTACTTGGCATAGTAAAAGCTTAGTTGTTGGAATGTTAAGCTAATATCAAAGTAATTTTGGACTAATTTATAGGAAGGCTGCAAACAATGTCCTTAAATACTTACAAGGAACTAAGGATTACTTGCTCACGTATCAAAGATCATAGTGTTCAGAAATTATTGACTTTTTAGATTCAAATTTTGCTAAATGCATGGACTATACATTTGCATATACATTCATACTATGTGAGGAGAACTTTCATAGAGTAAATAAAAATTTACATCTCTACTTCCACCATGGAGGCTGAATTTGTGACATGCTTTAAGTATGCTATTTACTCATTGTGACTGCAAAATTTTAGCTTGATATTGCCGAAAAGATACCCAAGTCGCGGAGAATTTATTGTGATAATTATGCGTCTATCTTTTCTCAAAGAATGATATATACTCAAAAGGTAACAAACACACAAAATTGAAATATATATCTGTCAAAGAAGAAGTAAAAAATCATAAAGTATCTATTGTGAATATAGGAACTAATTTAATGGTAATGGATGTATTAGCTAAAGGACCACCCCAAAACATTTACTATTCACGTTGGAAGAATGACATCACAGACATGTCCATGTGAGCATAAAAAAATGGGATGTACATATATGTATATATAATTTGCAAATAATTATTGACGCTTGCAAATATAAAAAAATAATGCTCCTATTATTAGTTTATTGTCAACAATTATATTCGTACATGTAAGATTTAGTCATGACAATGTATGATTTCTGTAAATAATTGAGGATGGATGTGTCTCATCAGTAAAGTGACATTGAGTTATATTGACTATGAGATACCTAGAAGGATGTTTTCTACATATGACTTATCACCATCATGATCAAGTCATCCCAATTCAATATAAATTGAAATTTGACATATTCAACATTGTGGTGCATGCTTTATAGTTGACGCACCAAGTCATTACACCGGCCTATTGGGAGCTTGTTAGAAAAATATGTATGATTCTTTTTGTACTTGCTCTGTCTGGAAGTAGATTGATTCCAATGTCATGGTGGTTATAATGTGTGAATTTCACTACAAAGGGGTACAACCACTCTCTTTCTATTTATTTTTAATACACACCCATTTTTTCCAATAACTGTACTTACTCTCTAACTCTTGAGTGAAGAGACACATAGAGTGGTAGTTCTCTATCTTTAAACAAAGAGATACTTAAGGTGTTATTTTCTTTACTTAAGCAAAGAGACACTTAGAGTGGTTACTACTACCGACTGACTGCAAGGATAGTTAATATCTAGTCTCTTTGTTAGAGAAGTGAGGAGGTGACTTTATTCATCTTGCCCCCGGATGTAAGCAAATTCAAGTTCGAAATACATGCACTAAATAAAGCTAGAAATATAGAACCTGGTAGTAATACTGCCATTACACATGTGCTTAATAATGATATTAGAAATCTCGTTAAGCAATGCAACCAGTATTATTTTTAAGGTGGCATCTAACCAACACGTCAACAGTGGTATTCTTCTATCTTCTACAGAACTCAACTCTTCAATTGGGTTTCGCTAGGGCAAGAATGTTGAGCAGAGTCTGCGCATAATGTGGATCATTGTCAATGCTGCTCGATATGCTGTTTACAACATTAGCACAGTTCAATCCAAAGATGACTTTATCATAGTCATTTACTTCCATATCTAGACATATGCCCGCAAGCTCCGCGTCTATGGCAGTCAGAGTATTACATTGAATCGTTATGATCCCCCATCCACTTCCCTTCCTCGCCTCTAATCACTCCTACGCATGCTGCAGATTTGTTCTCTAGTGCTGCATCAGAATTGATTTTAATCCATCCGCTTAGTGGCCATGACCAGGAGTCACCATCACGTTCCTTATTGCTTACAGTACTTCTCTAAATGAAGAGACACCCACTAATCCCAATGAAGAGACACCCGCTAATCCCATTATTTAGTAGTTATTCTCTACCACTAAATAACTAACTAGTCGTTGGTCTCTGTCACACTTAACCGCATTAACACCACTATGGTGCTTATTGCTTATATGATAGTCCTGAAAAAAGTTATACAAGGAGGAGACATTGAATGGATAAAGAGTTGTCACAATTATTTTTCTCTCACCATCTAGAGATCAAGAAAGACAAAGAAAAGAGAGATAATGAGAATTCACTATAGAAGGTCTTGTATGTTAAAGTGATAGAAAACTCAGATGTTACAACAAGAAAAAGGCTTTATCACTATAACTATAGAACTGCAAACATCAAGAGGAAAATGTTCTAGTCAACCTTTATAAGAAGAGAACATCATTTATCTCATGTATAAATTAAGACAACTATTTATATCGTAATATAAAAATGAATGCTTGCATGAATCAAACCAGATTGGAAAAGATTAATTTTAGATTTGATAGTAAAATTCCTAGTACACAATTGACATGTCCTACTCAGTAGTCTATTTTAAAGCCTATATTCGAGTTTAACAAGCCTCGCTTCTGGAAACTAGGACAGTCTCGTACAATGGATGGATGTCACAAACAACTTCCAGGTTAGAAATCCTCTAAAGCTCCTATTGGTTTCTCATAACAAGTTCAGAATACTTAAGAATTGGTGTACTTTAAACAGTTTGTCATGATTGCTATTACATAAGCACTAGAAATCAAGTTATTAAACTTCCTGAGAATTATAGACCCGCTTATAAAAACAATTGCTAAATTCCCTCTTACAAAGAACAGAAAATGAATTTTAAAGTAAATAGCATTTCCTATACAATTATATACTTCATTCTTCACAAGTGACCCATATAAAATATTTATGACTAGGCATATTAGCAATGTAGATGTAGTTTATTGCCATGCAGTTACCTGCTGGCAACACTGGAACCTGCGGAATAAATTTGTCCATGAACAACTTGTTGTTCCCCTTGCTTGCCGTGTTAAATTCATTCAAGAATGATCAAACTCAATCCATAAGGCCTGGACCATACCCCACACGCCACGTTACTCCCCTGAGAGTTATGTTGTTCCACCACATCGACACCTTGTTCTTGTGGACGCCGCCTACCAGACACACTCTGGCCATGCAGTCCTGGGTATTTTCATCTGCGACAACATGGGGTATACAACCATATTCGCAAGTCTTCCTACTGCAACTTGTTCCAGCCTTGAAGCCGAGATTCATGCAATCATCAAAGCTGTGCTTATCTGCGCTTTGAAGGATTTATCCAACTACATTGTTCTTGTAAGAACAGGAAGTAATGGAATGTTATTTTCTCTTATATTAAGTAAGTTAATTTACACAGCTATTTATAGACACTTATACAAAGACGTGTACATAACAGAATCCTTATAATTCGGATCTGATTTACTAGCTCTGGTTTACTAGCGACTCAAGACGTGGACTCGGCTGCAACTGTATCGCTGGTTGCTCGGAAGGATGCCTTGTGTGTGGCAGGTTTATCGTTGTCAGGTGGCGGATGTTTATCTGCGTCAACACTCCCCCGCAAGTGAGGCTGTGTCCGAGTTGGACAGTCATAACTTGGTACACAATAGATGAAACCGCGATGCTGGCAATGACTTGGTTAAAATATCTGCAACCTGCTCCTTGGTTGAGATGTGGCGGACCTGTAGTTGTTTGGTGGAAACATGTTCCCTCACAAAATGAAAGTCAATTTCCACATGCTTTGTTCGTGCATGGAAAATGGGATTGGCCGTGAGATAAGTTGCATCAATATTATCGCACCAAAGAATTGGTGGCTCTGTCAGATGGAATCCCAATTCTTGGAGCAAAACACGAAGCCGTATTAACTAAGCTGTTGTATTTGCCAAATCTTTGTACTCTGATTCCATGGAGGAATGAGAGATGGTGCACTGTTTGCGAGCGGACCATGAAATCAAGTTGCCACCAAGAAAAATTGCATACCCGCTGGTGGATCTCTGGTCAATGGCACAACCCGCCCAATCAGCATCAGAAAAGGCATGAAGAAGAAGAGGTGGAACAGTTGGTGAACGTGTGATGGAGAGACATAATGTCACGGTGTGTTTTAGATAACGAAGGATTCGTTTGACAGTTTGCCAGTGGACGATGCTGGGATTGCTCATGAATTGACAAACATGATTAACCGGGAACGCAATGTCGGGCCGAGTAAGGGTAACATATTGCAGGGCACCGACAATTTGACCATAAAGGGAAGGATCATGAAATGGGGTGTTGGGTGATGTGGATAGGTCGATGGATGTAGAAAGTGGTGTGGAAATGGGTTTTGCCCCATCCATGTTTGCATGGATCAAAAGATTGGTTATGTATTGTCGTTGAGAGAGAAGAAAGCCTTGAGGCGTAGGAATAACTTCAATTCCGAGAAAGTAATGAAGTGGCCCAAGGTCTTTAAGCGAAAAGAAGGACTGAAGATATGTGAGAATGGTGGTGAGTAAGGGAAGTGAGCTCCCGGTTAAAAGAATGTCATCGACGTAAACAAGAGCATAGACATGACAATTATTTTGATGATGGATGAAAAGAGAGGCATCCGTTTTGGAACCGAAAAATCCAAACGATAATAAAGCATCATGAAGTTTGCGAAACCATGCCCTTGGAGATTGTTTTAAGCCATAAATAGATTTTTGAAGACGACATACATGATTGGGGTGATTGGTGTCGAGGAAATCGGGCAGTTGAGACATGTATACCTCATCTTGCAAATCCCCATGAAGGAAAGCATTGCATACGTCAATTTGTCGAATAGGCTAGTTATTTGTAACCGCTAAAGATAAAATAACACGGATGGCGTGGTAGGTTTGACAACTGGACTAAATGTTTCATTGTAGTCCATTCCTTCCTGTTGGTGGAACCCTTTCGCAACAAGCCGGGCCTTATGACGCTCAAAAGAACCATCAGCATGAAACTTATTACGAAAAACCCATTTACAACCTATTACGTTCATGTGGGGAGTGGAAGGAACTAACGACCATTGTACCATTAGAAATAAGAGCATTTATCTCGTCCGACATTGCAGCACGCCAAGCAGCATGTTTGTTGGCTTCAGTGAAACAGGTGGGTTCTAAGGGAACTGGATAATAAGACGGTGCAAGGGGATGACGAGTAGCAAGCATTGCTTTAGAGTTTTTAAATCCAGCGAGCTGACGGTAATTTACTGGTGGTTTGGCACGCAGGAAGAAGTAGTGGGTGGTGCAGAGGCCATGGGTTGAGCAGAAGTATTGGGTGATATTGGTGGAGCGACAGGTTTTGTGAAGATAGCTGGAGACACCGATGTTTGTTTTGTGAAGGCTCTGTTGAACAAGGATGTATTTGGCTTCACGAAGATAGCTGGAGACACCGCTGTCTGTTTTCTGAAGGCTCTGAAGCTGTGTTTGAAGCTGGAGGGTCCGGGTGTGAGAGGGAGCACCGTAAGCTTGCTGAAGAGCAAGCCAAACAACTCTAGAAGAGTCTAAACCGATAGCTAGAGGAAGCACTTCTTCGGAAAGCGAAGCAACAAGCCAAGCAAGGACTTGTTGATCACGACGAAGCCAGGTAATATAGGTCGGGTTTGGTTGGGTGGGGTTGTCTGTAGCAACGAAAGGAGGTGGGAGATTCTTTCCTTCAACCATGTCTAGAAGATCGTAGGAACGGAGAAAAGGTATTAGCTGAGTTTTCCACTATAGGTAATTAATAGGGGTGAGTTTGAGAGATAAAAAGTGGGTGACATGATTAAGTGAAGGTAATGCAGTGTCACCATTCAGGTGTAAGGAGGATAAAGAAGAAGACGGCATGTTGTGTGGAAGGGAAGATGGCTCTGATACCATGTAAGAACAGGAAGTAATGGAATGTTGTTTTCTCTTATATTAAGTAAGTTAATTTACACAACTATTTATAGACGCTTATACAAAGACGTGTAAATAACGAAATCCTTATAATTCAGATCTGGTTTACTAGCTCTGGTTTACTAGTGACTCAAGACATAGACTCGACTGCAACTGTATCGATGGTTGCTCAGAAGGATGTCTTGCGTGTGGCAGGTTGTCAGGTGGCGGATGTTTATCTGCATCAACAGTTCTCTCAGACACCAAGCAAGCATTGGCACCCTTGCTGAGGAAGTACCGCGACCTCAAAAAGGATAACAGTGGCATGCTTCACTATATTCCTAGAAACAAAAATGTTATAGCAGATTGCATAGCAAAATATGTACTAAGATCTAGGCAATCCTTTTCTACCTCTCTACAGCCAGCTTGGCAGAGTTGTAATGTCTGAGAGACGATAACCATGCTTTCCTCCAGTTCTAGGGCACGGGATCAATAAAATGAAGCCTTGGTTCAAAAAAAAAGTTATTATGACTGAAAAGACCTCATAGATAAGTATGGACATTTGATACTTTCATCACATTTTGCCATTCTAGTCGATTATATATGCATAGTAAAAGTCAATAATATTTTTTAATAATTTCTACATTTACGCTTTCAACAAACCAATCGCATGAAAATTCTAATGATCAGTTCACTAGAGTATAATCATCCGATGACAAAGTGTAAATTTGTTGTATACATTCACATTGCAAATTTACACAACTACACCCAACTAGACCTACCAAATTAGCCCTAAATGCATACAATCGCTTCAACAAAACCCAATGCATACATATCATAGGTCATGGAGGAGAAAAGGCCACACAAGCTATAACAGGAGCCAGCACTGTTCGTACAAACCCATGGAGATTAAGGAATGCAACACAAGACAAGCAGCGAACTGTTGGTCGACGCTGTTTTTACAAACTTGCAGCCACATCCAAATTGATTAGAAGCCAAATTTCTAATTGACCAGCTTTTTTCAGAAAAACAGCGACGGCCAGGAGTTTCTTATAAAGCCAACTGCGGCCGCGACAAGTTCAAGCTAAACGCATGACTCCAAACAAACCACAGCAAATGCATTGCCCGGAAAAGCTACAAACACCAAATGTGTACACATCCAAAAAGAACGTATATGCAGAGCGGCGGACACATCACCAGCCCCTGTTTGGCGGCTCCTCCAGTCCAGTCCTACCAAATCGCCGAGTACGGTACGCACTCCCCCGACTGCCTTTGCCGGCAGAGGCCCGATTTTGGTATGCACCCCTCCATACGGCTCTGCCGTCAGAAGCAGATCCAGAAGAGGACAGTCTGGTCGCCTCGGTGTGCCACCCTCTTCTCTTACCCGGGCGACGGCCATAGCTGCTACAACCAGAAGGTCCAGCAACCGTTCTTCGATTTCCTTGAACTGCTGCTTCCGGTAGGAACGGCGCCCGAGTGTCATAGCCGTGGTAGTCATGCCACAGCGGCCGCTGTAATACTATGTCTGAAGCCGTGATCGTCTGCGCACATAGGTGATAAATCTATGAGAACGCTAAAAGGAAACAAGCAAGTGGAAAGCTAAAATTGCAAACTGGAAACAAATACCTTCACCGGAATTTCGATGCCTTGGAGAAGCCTGGGAACGTGGTCGTGAGGATCAGGATTCATGTACGTAGCACATCTGCGAGTTGGAAGATGGTATTCAAATTGTTCGGTAGTGTTGCAGTTTCAATTTACATGAGATGAATGTTTCTAAAACTTAATACGTATATGCAAGTGTCAACTTACACGGTGTCATCCCCTTGGAAATCCTCCATTCCCACTACTGGAGTTGGGAAGTCACATCTCTGCGTCTCCACAGATGAGCAAAGGTACCCATTCATTCCATCCGCACAGAACTCGACCCTTGATAGCAGAGATTCCGCTTATTTTAATGAACATTTAGGAATATAAACTACATCAACCGTATGAAAGTCATTGATTGTCATACCAGCATACACCAGATGAGCTCCTGCTAGTCTGGGATGCTAAATTGTGGGACTTCAATATGAAGATTCTGTCATTCTGGAAACTGTTCCTAGCAATCTCCTCGTCCTGGAAAAGTATATATTTGTTTCTTACTACATGATGGAAGGAAAAGTTGACATTAAAAAAAAAACCTTATAGACCTCAAGTTCTTTTTCAAGCTTCCGAGCCTCAGCAACAAGAAAAGCTTCATCAATGAAGGGCAATTTAACAACTCCCTGCATTGATTGTCGTGCATGAGTCTCAGTGATGTCAATGTGATCCACCAAAGAAAACTTACAAACGAATAGAGTTACTAGCATGAGTCTCGGAGATGTAATGTGATCCACCAAAGAAAACTTACAGTCGAATAGAGTTACTAGCATGTGTATCATATATAGCATATGGGTCCATATATCTCAACTAACCGATGAGGAGACCTCATGGCATAGGCTTAGGTGGACTAACAAGAAACTAGTAACCAGAAAACATAATTTAGATAAACTTAATTAACTAATACAAAAAAGTTCCCATAACACACGATTCCCTAAAAATGTTTGAACAAACAAGACTCACTGTACACTTCCAAAGAGACATTGGAAATCCAAGGAATTTGTTTGTTGCCTACGATATAAACTTATTACCAATATTGCTCAAGAAAATAGAACACTGCCTCAAATTATTAAGGATTAACAGTACCATTAAGCAAAAAAAATCCCTTGTTAAAAAAGATAACGATGCAAAGTTATCATGTTACCTGCCATAGAAATCTCTTGCCATGTGTATCAACCTCAAAATCTATACAACAAATATTAGTGTAGCATACATGCATAGGCAATTTAAGATGGAGTACGTCTTGGCAATTTAAGATGGAAGTCAGACGTACCATCTGGATAAAATATAGCCAAAGTAGACTCCTTCGTGGTCATCAGGCGACCGTATGCTTTTGGCAATACATGGGCACTGCGATATTTGATTCAAAAAATTGTTACTGGCATGTAGAACAGAGGAGTGCTAATAAAATATAAAATAGAGATCTTTCACCTTCTTGGAGGAAGCACAGATAGGAGTTGTTCGAACGGTTTAATTGGTTCCCCAATATTAAAACATACGGAGGACCAGGGCATTCCCTTCAGATCCGAGGCAAAGGGAGCATAATTGAAAGGATAGAACCTAGCAAAGGAAAGGCCCATTTTAGGAAAATTTATACTAGCAAGTTAACCTCCCAAAAAATCAATTTTGCAGAAAGTTTTCCAGTTAACAATACCACTGCCAAGATGCAACTCCTGAATAGTAATAAATAAGGGTCCAGCACAAACCTTCGGTATATTTTTGTACCTGCATGATCTTTTTTGCTCAAAACTTGACTGTACAGGGAAAACTACTGAATGAAGAAATTACGAAACATCAAAATTTGAAATATGGTTGCTAAAAGCAATTCAACTCACAACTTCTTTCTTCAGCATCTGTATGTCTGATGAAGTTGCCACGGAAAATTTCTGTATGTAATATCGTTCCTCAAAACCTGGATGTCCGAGCATTATCTGATAAAAGAACATCAAAAATTAATGGAAACACTGAATCCACTGAAAAGAAGGGTTTATTTTTAATAGAAGAAATACTTACAAATACAACAACTAGTTCAAAAATATATGATACTCTACCTTGTCACTGTTAGGAGTCTCATGCTTAAAAAGATCCACCCCATCCTGGACCCTTTTCTTTAATAAATATTTTAGTTCTTTGGTGTTCGTAAGAACAAACTGTACACCAATAAGAAGGATGAGCTAAAAAAAGAATACTATAGTATTTGAAAATAAGTTTTGGTAGAGCTACCATCCCATACTTCTTCTCTTTGTTTGTCAATATTGTTGTCTCTGGCATGGCATTTATCTTGCTTAAACGAAGTGGATTTCATGGCCTCTGAATTTGACTCTGCTACAGAACTCACATTGTCTTCTGATATCAAAAACTCCTACAAATGAAGATATAGTTCAAGCTTTCCAGACAAAAATAAATGAAGTAAAAAAAAATTGTGATGAACTTACCGTCTTGCATGCTTCAGAGTCACTTTCTTCCATCCTCTGCCTCATTATCCTTTTTAAGTTTGCCTAATAAAATCACAAAACACACTTGAGTATCCCGTATTAAAACAGAAATCACAAGTTAAGATTACTGCATAATGAACCAGGTTGAACAGAGCTTGAAATATATTGTAAACAATAAACTGATAAATTCATAGTTATGATAAAGTCAGATCCATATGCATTCAAAGTTTAAATGGAACTAAAGGAAAACCTGCATGAGGTTGTATCTTTTCATGAATATCTTAGTCTCGTAACGAGCAACAGCCTGAATAAACGTTTCAACCCTTTCAGAATTCACAAAAGCAGCCTTTTCCTCCATAAGCTGAACCACCAAAAGGGATGCTCATTCTTCCAACATTAACAACTAAAGTGGGACAACGTTCCAATAAAATAGATTACGTGAAGTCAAATTAATTGTACCCTTGTTGTGTCTATAAGATATCCACCCATGTTTTCGAACTCTTCCTTGTACACGCGTACTAGTAAATCAAAACCATTCTGGGAGAAGCATGATAAAAGAATTTAGTAACTAGGTTATGAGAAGATACATAAATATAGATGCAAAAACCTCATTTGTTTGAAGGGAAGGGAGATGTGGGAGGAAGTCATTTCCAGCAAAATAGGACATGAAAACAAAATCGTCAACAATCCGCTCTATGTCCGTCTTTATAGCAGCCTCTGGGATGGTGAATTCCTGCTGCAAATATTCCCTAAATGTCCAAATGTTGAGTAACTGCCAAATGAGGAAAAAAGTACGAATAGGTAAGAGAGTAGATCAAGCCAGGTACATGAAGAACGCATACCATTACAACATGCTTAAACTTCAGCACGACAAAATGACCGACAGGCATTCACTTCTGGACATACAGGAGTATATCCTCTTTTCAAACAGTCTTTGCATAATGATCACCCAAATCGAAAATCAAACTACCGACTTGTTTAAAGTTGAAGAGGAAATTTATTACGATAAATAAATAATCACTAACTACAACATTGAAAAACTTACATAATTATTAAGTAAACAGAGTTATACACAAGCTACTTACTGCAAAAATAAGCAGCAAAAGATGATATGGAGGACCATATTTACATAATTACACGTTCAAGTCTACACGCAATACATTTCAAAATACAAAAACACAGTTTTTGGTAGTAATGAATTTCTAGTTTATTGTGCCACTGTTCACGTCTAACTTTCATATCCTCTATTTACTTTTATACAAATCATTTATTAAGAAAAAAATAGGATAATTGATGCCAAGGACATTGTCAATAGATGGGCTAGGCATCTATACAGAAGAGGGCATGAATGGAATAGAAGGACTAGATGAGCTAGGGATACAGGAAATATACTATAGAATCAGGAAAAATAGACTCTGGAATATTGAATGAAAATTTCCTAAAATACTCAGCATGTATCAATATCCCTAGGATTAACATTTCTAAAAAAGCAAGTCGTGGTTTTGTGCCATTTTGCTCAATGACAACCCAAACTAGGCTTTATCCCAAATTTATGAAATTCTTACTTACATGCAGAATTTTAGTAAAAATTTTGCAAAAGTACGCCATATGGGCAAAATCCATCTCTATTTTCGCTAAACTTTCTTGCTTTCATGAAGCCGACCTTAACAGACATCTCTTCCAATTTCGTATTCAGTGTTCGTACGCTTTTTTGTATGGTTGATTAAAATCAAAAATTCCGATCAACATTTTGTTTTATGCTCAAACACTACATAAATATGAAGAAACAATAAATTAGCACACTTTGACATAAATAATGCCTCACGTAGCACCTCTAGGGAAATAATTCCCAATAAAGCCCACTTTGGGCAGAATGTGCCACCTAAAGTAGTGTTTTCCAGGTTTCCTTGTTCGTCATCTCTTTCATCGTCATTTCTAGCAAAAAAATTAAAAAATTGAAACAAAGGAAAAGTGCCAGTTGAAGTGGCGTTTTCACCCTCACATTTGTGAGTGAAAACACCACTCCAAGTGGCACTTTTTTTCCAAATGGCGCTTGTGCCCTCTGTCTTTTATTTTGGCTAGAAAAAGAAGATCAAAGCTGCGTCATGACATGAGAACCCAAACAAATCTAAAGTGACGTTTCTATCAAAAGAGTATATTCCTAAAATTAATTTCATAGAGGCTATGAGGAAATATTTTTTTCAAAAGTGTGTCAGTGTGACAAAGTGGAAATTATCACTCCCACAATTATGTGCATCATCACTCATAAGATGTCCAATTGCACTCAGTAACTTCCTCTTTCTCAATGGTTTGAATTACATGTAATTCAATTAATGAGGTGTGATTGGTAAATGGTCATTTTGAACTCAGATATGCATAGTTGAGTGCAGTCATTAACATTGAGAATGAATTTGAATTATTGAGACCGCTCAACGTCAATATCTTGATCCTAAAAGTTTTGTAAGAAGAAAAGAAAACTTGTAAAAATAGGCTTACATTTCATCTCAATTAGAGTTATGATTCTAAAGTAATTGATTTTGTAGTTTTATCAAACAACAACCCATAGTCCCTTTCCCACATTAGCTAGCCAATTTGATCGTTCTTAGTCAATTAAAGGCCTCAGATCAAGAGGGTGCAGATTCCCCAGTTGATTCAATGGTTGTGAAACCTTCTCCCTCACCTACTCCACAAGGACGGCAACATGTGATTCGAGTAACTGCTCGACAGTCCTACTGCCATCCCACGACTTCCTTTTAGCCCAATTGGCTTTGCAACTTCCTTCTCACTTGTTTCCCCTTTTTTTTTCCTCTTTCTGCACACAAATATTGTTGATTAAGTCATAAAAATTGTGAAATAGATCTACATAAATAGTCACTCCAAAATAAAAAATATTTCAGATATGATGTCGAATGATTTTTATGAAGTGTTGTAAGATATAAAATAGCTTATACATGCCTAGTTGTTCTAAAGGATATATCATGTGTGTATTGTCTTGAGTGTGTTTTAGAAAATTAATAATATATCAACAACATTACGTATTCGCAATGAGATGTAGCAATTTTAAAAAAAAATCAAAATATATGAAAATACAATTGTACCTTTTTCACAGTCTAGAAAACTCCAGTCATTTGTTGTCGATATATATCTGAACACTCCTTGATAGAGAAGTATATATTTAGTTGTTCCTATTTTCTCTTTACTAATGAATGTTCCTCCTTGAGAACTAGACAAAGATGGCGTATCACAAGTTGTACCTCTTTGTTCTTTTTGTATTTAGATCTTATGGCATATGATCTTTGACTAATGACGTTTTTATATCATTTTGTTAAAGTCATAAATTGTTTTGTATATGGATTGGAAAAAGATTAGGAAAATAAAATTGTGACGGAGAGACTACTTTTCCTTCAAAGTAAAAGTTTGTATTTATCATATGTGTAAATCGAGTAAATTAGGAGATGACTCCTCGTGGACCATGTACAAAGGAAGAACTTATGGAATTTGTTGCATGCAAGGAAAGTTAGCATAAATTGTGTTAGGAGATTACTCCTCGTGGACCATGTAAGGAAAGTTTACATAAACTGTGCTAGTAATCTAACAAAACATTCACACATACCATCTAAACATACTCTGACTTCTGCAAAAAGTAAACATTTCTTTTTCTCCGGGGAAGTTTAGTCATCCTGCTCCCGGTTCAGGCTAACATTTGATCTCTCCCTCTCTACATCAGCCCTCTTTCCGTTGCTCCATACACTGGAGGCAAATTCTGGGCAGCTGTCCCAACAGCAATGTTGTGCGTCGTTCATGGTTGCCCATCTAGCTAGGTTGTCTGCAAGCAAGTTGGCAGATCTCGGGGTGAACCTCAGTTTTAATTCAGACTTCTTCAGCATGGTTCTTCTGATTGTGGATTCCAGTTGCTTGAATCGAGGAAGGTCTGGTTGTTTGTTATTCAGAAATTTGCACGCTATGCTGCTATCAGATTCAATGATCACTGGGACAGGGTGCTCCTGCATCAGCTTTTCCGCTTCCAAAATAGCCGTCAGTTCCACCTTAAAGATCTCTAAATAGCAAACCAGAATGACCTGTGTTCATTCTGTCGGTCATCTTTCAAATTCATGGTGAACCAAACGCCGAGCTCATCATGGCTTAAAATGTCGATATGGTTGTGATTTCTGATAAGGTTCCAGACTTGTTGTGCGAAAAAACAATCCTGTGGAACATGAATTGTTGATTCCTCGTCATGGTTGCTTCGTGGGCAGAGAGCTGTAATTGTGAATCCCCTCGACTGACGATTCTTATTTGTCATTAAACCCCTGTTTAGAGTTTTCCATAGACTGATTTTAGTCCTATATGATGTCTTCAATCTCCAGATGAGGTTCCATGGCCCAGCTATCGGTTTCCTGACCTTCGTAAGGAGAATTTTATAGATTAGTTTCGTAGAGGATCTTCCATGGTTGTCAGCCAAACATGTGTACCCATCTTCCCCGGCTTCTTTGTCCGGCGGGATCATCTGAAAGATCTTGTTTGCAGTGTGTGTCTCAAACCAGTGCCAGATGAACTCCTCATCCCAACCAGTGTCAGTAGTCATGGAGCCAACCTTGAGGTCAGTCAATTCTGTCGGTATAGAACGATGAGCCTGTAGTGTGGGTATAGATGATGCCTGAACCCATTTGTCCTTCCAGACCTCCGTGGTGTCTCCGTTTAGAATGGTTCGCCCCACCAGTGTATCAATGTCTTGTGAGTGTGAATTGATGAACTTCCAGAGCAAAGAGCCAGTATATCGACCTTTATCCTTCAGATGAGCATATTTTGTTGTCATGGCTATTCTCCAATGGATGTTCATGTTAGTGCAAAAATCCCATATGTGCTTTGAGAGGGCTTCGTTCTGGACCTTAGCAGGACGGATCCCCAACCCTTCTTCATGTTTGGGTGCAATGAGTTTTTTCCAGGCGATGGTACTGATCTGTTTGCGTTCAGTGGACCCCCCCAAATGAAGTTCCTTATCATGGTGTTGATCCAGTCACAAACTCCAATAGAGAGGATAGTAGTTTGCATTAGATAGGTTGGCATTTCCGTGAGTGCCGACTTCGCTAGAGTGATTCTCCCCACGAAGGATAGACATCGGTTCGCCCAGGCGGAGATTCGAGCTTCAGTGGCGGTTATTGTGCTAAGATTCATAGCTTTATTGGCCCTTCCATGGATGATTGAAACACCAAGGTATTTCCCCAGGTTGTTTGTGAGTGGCATGTTCATACGTCTGCTGATGCGTCGTCTTATCGCCATTGGTGTGTTTGTTGAGAAGAAAATAGTCGATTTTTCTTTGGCTACCATCTAACCGGAAACAGCTCCAAACTTCATCAGACATTTAAGTATCGTGGTTGCCTGAGACAGTGAGGCCTCGCCAAATAAAAGGATATCATCGGCAAAGCAAAAATGTGATAAAGTAGGTCCACCTCTGGTAATCTTCAGTGGTATCCATCTTCCATTTTGTTCCTCCTTGACAATGTCTTGGCACAGTCTATCTAAACAGAGCACGAAGATGTAGGGGGAGAGGGGGTCTCCATGCTTTACTCCCCTAGACGCATGAATAGGTTGCAAGGTCTCCCCCTGCATTGCTATTGAGATCGATCCTGAGGATATGATATTCATCATGAACTTGATGATTTTATTTGGTATTGCAGTACGTTTTAGAGTGCATTTGACAAAAATCCAGCTTAGTCTATCACAGGCCTTCGCTAGATCCAACTTGATCGCCACGCTTTGTTGTCCGTACTTCTTAGATCTCATTGTGTGAATTACTTCTTGTGTAAGGTTGATGTATTTAGATATTCTTCTGCCTGGGATAAAGCTGGATTGGAACGGGGATATCCAATCCTCCAAGTGCAGTTTGATGTGTTTTGCAATGATTTTCGAAACCAGTTTGAGACTGACATTGTTTAGTGTGATGGGTCTTAGATGGGCACACGTCTCTGGTGTATTGTTTCTTTGGGATAAGGATCAAAGTCACCTTTGCCATAGGTTGTGGTACGGGATTCCCAGCGAAGCATGATGCCATTGTTCTTCTTAATGATGATTTGATTTTAGCCCATTGGTTTTGTATAAAACCCACGTCGATTCCATCTGGGCATGGATCCTTGATCGGATTCATCATCTGGATCGTTGTGTGAATTTCTTCGTCATCAGGGAACCTCGCACATTCGGCTTGTTGTTCGGAGATTCGTGGGAAAACTGCAGTGTAGATGGAGGCTTTTGTTTGTCTTCCTTGATCATCTTCCTCTGTAAACTGTTTTAAGAAATGGTCCCGAACTAGTTGTTTAATTGTGTGCTCATCCTCGATCCACTCTCCTACCTCTTTCTTTATTTTTGTGATGGTGTTCCTTCTTCTTTTTCCTCTGACAATAGCCTGATAGTAGCTCGTGTTGCCATCGCCTTTTTTCATCCAGTTGCAGCGTGCTTTCTGACGCCATTCCTCAGATTCTCTATTTTGAGGTTCCATGTACTCGAGTTGTAGGTTGCAGATATGTTGATCGAATTTGTGCGAGAATCTCTGGCTCAAAAGTTCTTGTTTCCAACCGATCTCCTACATGAGGCCTTTTTTTTGTTTCTTCTCAAGCTTCCTCTCATCTTTATCCCACCTTGTTGTTGTTTCCATGAATCTACTGCTCACTACAGTGAAATCTTCATCTTGATCCCATGCATTCTCCATCAGGTTGGGGAACGATGGTCTGGTGTTCCATTTGATACTAGTCTTCCTTGGTATAGTTTTTTGTCGTTGATTCAGTCGTATTGTGCGTAGGAGGATGGGAGTGTGGTCTGAAGCAATCCTCGGTAGTACTTCTACTCTTGTATCTAGGAACATATTCCTCCATTGAAGGTTTGTCGCTGCTCAGTCTAGACGATCCTGCAGAATACCCCTCTTGAAGGTCGTCCTTGCCCCTGAGGCACCTAGATCCTGCAGACCCGCATCGGCTAGGTGCCTCAGGGGCTATCCAATTTCAACCCCGGAAACTAGAGATACTAATATTGTCACTATCCAATTTCTCGTCTGCATTCAGGATGGTGTTGAAATCACCCATCACCATCCATGGAAGTGTCGAGGATGATGCAATTGTATTTAGGTGGCTCCACAAAAATCTCCTCAGTCTTTGCTTCGTACTGGCATATACAAAAGTGAGAGGTACTATTTTTTGATGAGGCAATGCATGAATTGGCGGTGAACCGCCAGTACTTCAACTGATCCCACCTTGTTCTTCCACATGACCCATATGCCTCCTGAGAATCCTCTTGCCTCCACTCTGTGTGAAGCATCGAATCCCAGGCCTCAGATAATCCGATCTACATTTTCTCCACTTGTTCTTGGTTCAATGATGGACATAATGTCAATGTGGTATCTGTTACCGAGTGCCTTGATGGTGTCTTGGGTGTCTACTGAGCAAACACCATGTACATTCCATGATAATCCGATCTACATTTTCTCCACTTGTTCTTGGTTCAATGATGGACATAATGTCAATGTGGTATCTGTTACCGAGTGCCTTGATGGTGTCTTGGGTGTCTACTGAGCAAACACCATGTACATTCCATGATACACAGGTCATGGTAAACCTTGGTTGTTTTCTGGGTGGGCTTGATCGCCCTCCACCTCATCTACCCGGTTTGTTTCATGGTGTTTCTTCCCCTGTTTCCTTGAGCCCGTTCTCACGAATTCCCTTGTAGAGAAGATCTTCATGTTCCTTAGGTGAATTCCCACACTTCCCCCTCCTTGTGGTGTGGTGTTCTGTATGTGGGATCCGTGACCGAAGCAGCAGACTGGCTGATCTTGTATGACTCCCGTAATGACCACCTCGTCCTCCGTTGATACCTCTGTTGCTCGATGTTGTGTACTAGAGTTATTATTCACGTTTTGGGTTCTTTATGTTGATTCATCTCCTGTATAGAACGGTTAACTGCATTTGTGTTTTCACTCGACATGTTGTCCCTCCTTTCCTGGTTGTTTCTACGGTTCACTTTCCTGTATCTCGTGATTGTTCTACCTGCACCTATTCCTTCGTCTGTAGGTTATCAAAGGGATTGTTTGTAGGAATTTTTGTCAAGTACGAGTTGTTGTTCTGCCTCCTTGGTCTTCTTTGTGATGGTTTTGCATACATTGCTTCTGAGAAGTCCCCCAAAGGGGTCATTTGAGTCTCCTCCGATGGTTGGTCCGTCTGTGCCTGTCTATTCGCCACTTCAGCCATCTTCTTTTGTCCACAAGAGTCCTCTTTATGTCCGATTCTGCCACAAAACATACATATAGTCGGAAGATTTTCATATTCCAGATAATATCTTCCACCTTGGATATGAATAGAAAGAATTAGGGGTTTGGTCATATCCAGTTTAACAACAAGTCTTGCAAATTTTGCATTCCTCTTCAGATCAGTATTTGTATATACTTTCATGGTGTTACCTATATGATCTCCAATTTCCTCTAGTATTCGTCTTTGATATAGAAAGATTGGGAGTTTGGGAATCCTCACCCATGCTACCAAGAATTTGGGGTTTTCCTCCGAGGATATAAAGTTAGGGTCCCACAGTTGGACTATCAGGTAGGATCCCATAAGGGGTCATGGACCTCCGGTTAGAGCTTTTATATAGTCATCCTCTCGTAGGAGTTGAACCAGGTAGTAGTTATTGTCAAGGTCTATCAGTCGCATGCTTCCAATTGGATTCCACATAGCCTTTATTCTGTTTTGGAGTGTCATGAACCCGACATCCCTCGCTAGCACGTTGACTACTATTGAGTAACACCAGGGTTTCATGAGATCGTTATATTTATCCTCCTTTATGTAAAAGCATGGGGTTTTGTTGATGGTTTTAACAGCAATATCTTCCTTCGTAAGCACAACCTCCATATCCTCAAACCCCAAGATCGAGTTGTTTTGTCCATTGATAACGTCACTGTAAGATATATGTTTCCTGGTTTCCATGTGATTTGTACCAACGATTGATTTTTTGGTATTTTGATTCTACTCTAGAGGGGGAAAGGCTTCTCTCGTCACTGTAGTTCTAGAGGTATCCATGTTGTTTTCTGTACTACCTCCTGGTACCGGATGTTCTCCCCGACCTCGTAACCCATAATCAAGGTTGAGGCCTAGTGTCCGTAAGGTTTCGTTCGCTGGAGCGGTGTCCATCTGCATCGCCTCTCCACTTCTGGTTCTCTCTTTTGGGGAGCCATGGTGTTGTCTTCGCTCTGGGTCTCCATCGTCCGGTGGCCTAGTACCACGGCCACCGCTGCCACTTCCGTGGCCACCTCTCTAGTGTCCTTCGTTACGCATAAACCCAAGCGCCATCTTAGAGAAAATGAGCGAGGGAAAGTTTGATTTTATGGATTTACCTATATTTCTACAATATAGGATGCATGTTCTTTAAAATTGAAGTAATCTCTTCAATTGAAAGCTTGATTTTAGTTTGATTGATGAACAAAGACTAGTATTGCTATGATTTTGTTTTCATTTGTTGGATACCACTTTTGAATATTAAATCTTGTTACCAAAAACACATTTCTATGGACAGTTGTTTCTATAAATTACATGTATTCAAATGGACTAGAGAAAAAGATGACTAGAAGATAGGAGAGAATGTAAACAAAAAATAGAAGAGGTCAAACAACTGACATTTTAAAAGGTGGAATAAGAAGAGGCAAGAGAGAGAATTATGAGTTAATTATTAATAACTAATTCAATTTTTATCAGATTTGGGGGAAGGCCCCCTCTAGCCCCCCTCCCCTCCCTCCATCCTTAGCAGCCTCCCACTTTCTCTCTCACTTGCACATGTTGGGTTTTCCCCAACCCCTCATCCCAAGGTCGAGGACTACTTGCACCCTAACTCTATCGTTGGTGGGCATGTATGGTGAGGGCCGCAAGATTTCCAAGTTGGTCAACAATTGACCACTGATTAGATGGTCAAGAATCTTCAATTAACAATAAATATTACCCTAGATATGTTTTAGGTTTTTTTAGGCACTTCCATTTCTATAAAAGGAGGGGATTGCCAAACATAAGACATGAACCCCCTATGAACTCAAAGCCTTTTTGGGGAGTACGGAGCAAGGGAAGGAGAGAAGGAGCATTCTTCCTCACGGAGTCTGTCAAAATACTTCTAGTTCCTAATAAAAATGATTTCTCTCTCCCTATCTTTCTTTTTGTTTCTATTTTGAAAAATATAGAGTAGTTTCTTTTTATTGGGGCATGGGGAGTAGCCCCATAACATGCATCTTGTTTTAGTCAAATTTGATTCTAAGAAATAAATATGAGATATGTCTCATTCATTTTAATACATGATTTATACTTTGGTCTATCATTCTTCTTGCCTATTATGATCCTCGGTTATGAGATCCTGGACCCTTGGGCTAGAACATCTAACGAGGCTCACAGGAATTCGCATGAGATACGAGAAGGATTCATGTAGGAGAATTGAACGATGGTCCACAAACACCAAGATCATGAATTCGTGAAAAGTTTGATCCTTGTGTGATCTACTTTCCAAAAGGAAGCAGATCCACTTGGTCCTAATCTAACAAATTTGTTTTACAAGAACAAAAATGACTAAGATAACTATGTAGACTTCGTCCGTGAAACCAAGACTCCAATAACTTTACTCTAGGTTTTGGAAAGCGAGAAGGGTGTGTATTGGCCCTTTTGAAGTGGGAAGCGGGAAGCGGGCTTTAAAGCGGACTAAAGCGGGTGCTTTTTGAAAAAGCGATATGCATTATTTTAAAAAATGTAGAAAAATTCAATGACCATCATATTGCTAACATATCATGAATCAAGCATCTAAATGATATTTCATTGCATTATAATGACTTTCACATACTAAAAAGGGTCCTATTTACAAAAGTAAATTGTTACAAGCTAAAAACACTTAAACATCAAAAAATTACATAGTCCTCGCTCAACAATCAAGTATCATACTAGTACTATGTACATTAATGTGTTTCAACAACTGGGCTTAGATATTATAATTTAGTAAAAAAATAGTAGGTAGTAGTAGTTAGATACCAATATTTTGTACAAATATTGTTGATTAAGGTAGTCTTCAACATAATATAAATAGATACACATTTAAACAATAATAAAGAGAAATGCATGACAATATAGTAGATCGGTAAATCTTAAAGAACAATAAACTACAAGATTTAGTACATAATAGACAATATAACAAATTTTACTACCTTATTTTGTTACAGTCTATAGATGGTTGTACAAAGTTTTTGTACAAGTATACAAAATGAATAACTATTAGTTAGTCAACGGTAATAAATGACATTGAACATACATGCCAATATCATACATGGTAAATAGTAAAGAACAATAAACTAGTACACTAAGTACATATTTGACGATACAACAATATTTTACGACATCATTTTGTTAGTCCATAACTCCATATATGGTTGTGCAAAGGTTTTGTAGAAGTATTATAAATGTCAGACTATTAGAGTATAATCGGTAATCAACAATATTAAACATACATGGTAATATCATATACAAGCTTGACAGTTCAAAGTTCTAGTCCAGTTGTACATGGTGTACAAAAAGCACTAACAAAGTAAAGAATAAATGTTAATTACTAAACTTCCATACACCTTTTAAGATACAACAGTTGGAGCATCACATCTCCTAAAAGTAATGCTTTCATTTTTCTATATATTTGGCGTGTGATTGGGCCACTCCAGCAATACTTGTCGTGAAGGGGCTTGAAGCGGCCACTTAAGCGGGGCTGAAAAAGCGGCCTGAAATGGAAAAAGCGGGCAAAAGTGGTTGCTTCGATAAAAAAATTCTTCAAAGCCCGCTTCAACTGAAATTACAACGGGACATGTGCTTGGCCGCTTAAGTGGCTGCTTCATCCGCTTTTTAAATCACTGACTTTACTTATTGAAATTAATCACCAATTAATTAGTTTTGTTCTGCAATCTTTACTTTCTATTCATAGTAATAATCCTTCTCAATCAAAACTAAATTAAAATATTGTTCATATTGATAGGTTTGAGACATGTTGTCCTTTGGGTTTGACCCATTAATACTCAATCAATCCCATTCACTTGGGGGGTTAATTTTTATTATTTAGGCTAAACTCTAGGGTCATTTTCGCTAGTAAATTTTTTAGTGCAATTAAAATCGCATCAATTTTTTTTGTTTCCCTCGCGAATGATGTCAAAATTTGATGCAATTTTTTTCGACCAAAAAAATCGCATCAAATTTTGACATCATTCTCGAGGGAGACAAAATTGCTCTCGAACCCCTTTGCTTTGAATAATTAAGACTTTTTCTTTTTAATTGATAATCACTCTTATCTTCTTGAACATATCCTTCCTAAAAACTTAAATGGTGTCTAATTTCTTTTTCAAATGTTAGAGAGGTCGTTTATTAGTTATTTATATTGTCCTTGTAATATGGGCCTCACTGTGTCTTGGCCCGTTAGGGTTTAGTTAAGTTTGTATGGTTCCATGTTCTCCTACTTATAGGAGCAGGGTTTCTCCTATCTAATACTACGATTTGCTTTCTTTTATTATTTGACATGGTATCAGAGCAGCGATCTTGAGCCGCCGTCGTATGTGAGAGAGAGAAATAAGAGGGAGATGTAGCCGGCGGGCGGCCACCCTTCTTCCTTGTGGGTCCTTTTTTTCGCCGCTCCGGGTGTCCTTTTTTTCGCCGCTACAGTAATGCTACAGTATCGCCGCCGCTACCGATCGCCGTTGAGCCCTCCGCAGCCCTCCATCCACTTCTAATCCCCTAATAACCTCTGACCTAAAATCCACCACAAGCCCCTCCGTCTAGCTCCGTTTCTCTTTCCGAAATCTCCGGACAGCCTCAGTAACTTTCCAGTTCTGGCACGTTGACAGAGTAACGGGATTCATCTTCTCTATCTGTTTGCGCCTCATGGTGGAGTAATTAATCCTCCATGTTGGCGTAGATTTTTTTTCTCTTCATCTGCTGCCCCTGCGTGGTTTTTTCTAAGATCCATGTGTGTTGTCGGTTGCCTCCTCCACCTATTTGCCTATAGAAATTTTTTGCCTCTACCATTGTTTTTTACTGTACACGCCAACCACTCCTTTACTCTTTCCGTAATTGGCGTGAGGGGGAGAATAGAGGATGAAGAGTAGAGGAAGAGATAAGATGGAGGAGAGATGAGGAAGATATATATGTTGATGTCTATATGGATCTTCATGCTACCTTTATTGTTGATATATGGATCATTTTGCTGCTATTATTGTTTATTCACCATCTACCCCGACTGTTGCTGTGAAGTTGAATACTTAAACTCTATTTGGATTTATGACGTCTGCTACTGTGATGGATACTTTATGAAGAGGGAAGATGATGAAGAGTATGAGTATTTGTATGCTTTATTGTAATATTGAGGGGGAGCAATTTCTTATATGGGCTTGGTTTATCCTTTTATTTCTGTCTATTTGAGGGGAAGTGTTAAGAGAGTCTGTTTATTAGTTATTTATATTGTCCTTGTAATATGGGCCTCACTTTGTCTTGGCCCGTTAGGGTTTAGTTAAGTTTGTATGCTTCCCTGTTCTCCTATTTATAGGAGCATGGTTTCTCCTATCTAATACAACGATTTGCTTTCTTTTATTATTTGACATCAAATATTAATGGTTTATGCAACGCTCTTAAGCTGTTGACTCTACATTGTTTGTGTAAGATGACCTAGAGATAAATAGAATCTTTCATTGCTTCAACTGAATCCATTGGCACAAAATGTACAAAGATGAAATTTACCGCCAAATAGGCCCTTCATGCACAAAGACATGTCATGTTGGCCGAGTCCAGGGAAACCACAACATGAAGCCCAAGACTTCATGCTTTAGGAAGTAGAATGGCAAAAGCAACTTAAAGACTTCTCAGTCCCTAAGTCTGCCAATGCACAACATCTTGTTGTGTCACCGGTCACTACCAACAAAAAAATTGAGATCAATTGAGATCTGCACACAGTGGATCACTATGCTTCAAGGCAGTGCTTTCACCGAAAACAAAAGCGACAGTTTTCAAGATCTCTGACACTTCCCCGACTTATTTACCTTGTACAAGATTATAGGTGTTTCTAAAAATACCATCAAACTACAACTATTCAAATATTCCTTGCCAGATCAAGCCAACATTTGGTATAATGCTATGTTAGGACACCTCATCACCATCTTGAAAGCACTCTAGTACAAGTTCCTAAAAAATGTTATCCCTTGTATCTCACCTATCAGATCAAGGGGCATATTACCCAATGCTTCATGGTCTAGGAGAAACCTTGCTCAAAGCGTGGAAATGATTTAACAACCTCCTCCATTGTTGCCTACATCACATCTCTTAGATCTAGTTCATTGAGACCATCTACATGGGTGTTGATGATTAAAGAAGATCTCCTTGACACCTGGTCTGGAGGTAATTTTATTTTTTAAAATTTTGACAACACCTAGGAAGTCATCAAAAGAAATTCCGAAACCAAAGTCCAAAAGAATTGGGGACAAAGAGGAGTCCTCAAGGTAGCCAAGATAGAAGACACTTCAAATATTAAATCTATTTCTGAAAGTCTCAAGCTTCTCATCTTGAAACAAAACCATTTGGAGTCCTCTTTCAATGCCTATGAAAGAAGAGAAAAGCCGCAACTACCATAGTCTCTGCAACATCAAGTAAAATATGCATATCCCCTCTATGAAATATGTTAGGGTATGACCATTCTACTCAGTTCCAACTACTCCACAATAGTCCCATGCAACTTGAAGAAGGACAGCAGATGGAGCATCTCAACTCCATCCCCAGTAAACCCGGTCAAGCCTACTATAAACCTATTTCCGAAAGTCTCAAGATTCTCATCTTGAAACAAAACCATTTGGAGTCCTCTTTCAATGCCTATGAAAGAAGAGAAAAGCCGCAACTACCATAGTCTCTGCAACATCAAGTAAAATATGCATATCCCCTCTATGAAATATGTTAGGGTATGACCATTCTACTCAGTTCCAACTACTCCACAATAGTCCCATGCAACTTGAAGATGGACAGCAGATGGAGCATCTCAACTTCATCCCCAGTAAACCCGGTCAAACCTACTATAAATCTATTTCCAAAAGTCTCAAGATTCTCATCTTGAAACAAAACCATTTGGAGTCCTCTTTCAATGCCTATGAAAGAAGAGAAAAGCCGCAACTACCATAGTCTCTGCAACATCAAGTAAAATATGCATATTCCCTCTATGAAATATGTTAGGGTATGACCATTCTACTCAATTCCAACTACTCCACAATAGTCCCATGCAACTTGAAGATGGACAGCAGATGGAGCATCTCAACTCCATCCCCAGTACACCCAGTCAAACCTACTATAATCCAAATCAGACAAAGAACCATCCTGGTTCCGATAAGGCAATGTTGTCGGTGCAGAGAATGCATCTCAAGTTCTCAACACCAACCTCCTAATGTGAACAATCCAAGTCGTGTTCCCCCAGACTTCCAATACGACCACCAAAAGAACTTTGGGAACCAAGAAAATTACTGAGATAATTTTCAAAATCATGGTGTTTATCAAGGATTAAATCAAGCACCACAGATGCAACAAACTACCCCTCTCTTCTACAAATGTTAGAATAGTTGTTCAAGAACATATAATTCTATCTCAACAAGCCCATGAAAGAACAATAGATTCTTAGTTAGCCCAACTTATGGAAAACCAACGTTGTCCTAATGGTTTCTTTGTTGGAAAATCCGAGAATGACCACAAACATCCTGAGCAACTCAAAATCATCTCCATGCATTCTAAGAACGTATATTCCCACATCCTCCTCCAATGAAGCCTCTCATCAAACCCATATATATCGACGACGACAACATTGTGGAAATTGAAAGGGAGCAATTGTTCTAAGCACCTCAATTGACTGATATTATTAGCCTAACATTCTAGAATATGTCATATGTTCCTACCTGAGATATGAACTTTTAGAGAGATGGGATAACTAGGATTTTTAAGGAGAAAATTGTTAGAAATGCGCATTTGGGGTTTTAGCTTGGGAAAACTTGTATCATGCATGTCCACATTCCTCTGATTTGACTCAAAAAGATGTCAAATCGCCCACTTTTCTCTTTCTTTCTATGTGATTCTCCTTTTCTATGGTTTCTAAGTTGAAAAGGGCACGAAATCAATTGAATCTGTGGGAGTTGGTTGGATTTCTAGAAATTAAGAACACATGCAACGTTTTTAAGGTTCTTGGTGCTTGAGATGAGTGGTCTATCATTCTTAAGATCTATAATCATATTGAGAGCCTAATTCTATATAACTAAATAAACAAATAATTGCTTGTATTTGTATGTGATTGGGTATCAATCAAGAAGACTTTTGGTGATTGGATGTTGCTAATTTAGATTCCTTCTCACTAACTTGTATTTGTCTAGTCCTTGAACTATTTTCTTGAGTTCTATGAAAAATTCTTTGAATAGAGAAATATATTGTTTTATACTACATATGAACTGAGAACTATGTTATTTTATACCAACATTGCTTAAAAATTAGCTAAATAATCGATATGCTTAGAAACTTAGTGGACATGTATGGGATCATGTTTGAATTTAATAAGCAAGAATTTGTTGAATTAATATTATTAAAATTTAATATCGCATTTACACGACAATCGGTGTGATGATTCGAAATGGAGGTATTCCATGTCTAAGGTTAGTATTGCGGGATTAAATCAAATGAGCCAATAAATCAATGAATGAATCGTGTAGAAATGGAAACTAGGGTTTCCATGTGTTCTATCAGGCGGGTACGAGAGAAAAAGCCTATACTTGTATATAAAATTGTAAATGTGAAGAAAATGTTGAATTAAAGGTGTTGTTATTTCAATTGAAGGTGATAAGTATTATTAATAGGATCTAAGTGCAATGCATCTATTATATTATATATTATGGTTAATGAGTAAAACCCACATGAATGCAAGTCATTTATACAAATAAGATAATAAATAATTAATAAGGTAACTAGAGATTTAGGCCTACGAAGAACTAATCCTAATATGTGCTTTTTTCTAAAGTGAGTAGTCTTATAATGAATGGAAGGATTGTTTTAAATTCCCAAAATGTCATTGGAAGTAAAATTACATAGTACACTCGTCTAACTGCAAGATAGCAATGGAAAAGAGTGGACTAAAATTTGATGATAAGGAATGGAAGGATTATTTTTTCTCAAAATTCCATAGAGTGTCAAATGACATGGTACACTCATCTAAATCCAAGAAAGGAAATTGAAAAGAGTGAACTAAAATGTGATGACAAGTTATAGATGAAATTAATGAATGATTATGATGAAGTCTATTATTTATTAATGTTACTTACAATTGGGTTGTCCTAAATAGAAAGAAATATACAAAATTTGGAGTTTATTAATGTTAATGAGAGAGAAGCATTTCATAGTAAATATATTCAGAATTGTTGATTCCAATATAAAATGAACACAAAATGAAATAAGTTAAGAGTAACAAACTTAAAATGGGGAGAAAACCAAATAGTCATCTTGGTAGATATAAGAACCTAACTCTAATCCTAATATTGTGAGCTATGTGATAGTAATATATAATGCACTCAAATGAGGGATGTATTTAAGTATAGATTTATTCAATTACAAGATGAATTTGAAGGATGTGAATTGATTCATATGATTGCATTCTTGGATTATAATTGTTTGGTAAAATACTTTTATCTTAAAACGGCCTATTATGATAATTTCCAAATATGATAAAGTATGTGTTGAATAGTAATCCTTACTCAAGTATGACATATAGTAGAAGGGGACTAATAAATGTTATATGCACATTTACACATTGAGATTCATTCATATCTATAAAAATCATATGTAATAAGTATATGTTGTATAATTAACTTGTTCTGAGCGTGATGGATGATACAAGATGTTTACATGCTGACAGTGTTTTTGGTCTTAATAGTTCTTTGAATATTTAGAAATGCATGAGATGAAGTGAAATCATAATAAATGTGCTTGGATTGAAACAAGATGTATTAATTTGCAATTGAGAAACCCAAATTAGGGTGAATACTTGAGAATGGTATTATATATGAAGTTGATAGCCTACTAATTATGAACCATATGAAATGATGTGAATATGGTAATGCAACACGTACGTTGCAAATCATAGATTGTTTTGGTTCCTTATACCATGATTATCTTTTTGTTAAGACTAACCTAGATTATGTCATTGTCGGTGTGAAAGAGTACATAAGCATGATAAACAATAAATTGATATTTTGTTAAGATTGAGAAGGATAAAATATCTATCAAGTAGAGTCAAATGCTTTTAATTATTCTCGTTTCAAGTTTTAATTGGTGGCTAGCCTTCTAAATCCTTTTGTGCTTCAATAGGGGTGAGACAATGTGACCCCTCTCTCCATATCTCTTTTTTATTGCTATGACTACTATGTTTGATGCTTTTGTTAAGATAAGCTAATTCATCCCTTGTATGCTTCCAAAAGAAGAGCTTCTTTGTGTTATATATCATTTTTTGGATGACTTACTAATTTTTTCTAAGATTGATGATGGAAATTTTGAGGGCATTAATTAAGCCTTAAGTATCTTTTTGGCAATGTTTATGGCCTAATCTTAAATAATGCTAAAAGTCAAAACTTTCACATCAGAGAGGTTAACGATACTTTTATAGAGCATTCAAGTATCCCTATTGAAATTTCTAGGAAGGGTCGTCTTCTCTCTAGGGCACGATCGTCTTCTCTCTAGCCCTCTTACCCAGCGTCGCCGCTGAGGGGAGGGGAGATTCTCTCCCTCCCCCTGGCCTCAACGACGGTCGGCTAGGTTATCTACGCAGTCAGTTCCTAGAGGGTAATGGAGCGATGTCTTCAGTCGATCCGGAGTAGAAGGGATGTGCCGCGAGGGCCAACCTAGACGGTTGATTCGGCGTCTCGACTTCGTCGGATCCCTCCATTCAAGAGTGATGGGAAGATGGAAGTTGATCTAGGTCTAGTTCGGCACTTGTGTTGTTGCTTCGTCGGATCCTTCCATTCAAGCCAGGTGGTCTCCACGCCATTTCTGTTCCCAGTTGCTGCTCGTCTGGTGGTCGAGTTATCCTGGGCCAGGATAATGGTGCTTTTCGGCTTCGACTGGATGGAACGTGTCTTGGCGTTGGTGATGTAGGACCCCGCAATGGGTGACCGGGCTCCCCCTGGCCTGCTCGGAGTTGCGGCCTCTTCCTGGCTGCGATGGTGGCGCCCCTTTCTGGGGTTCAGATCCCAGACCTGTGCTAGGTCCTGGGTTACAGCCGGCGGTGCTCCATGTTTGGCGGCACCCCCCCGACCCTCGATTGCGGTTTGGACGCTGCGGTGCCATCTCGGTGGCGGCTCCTATGGGTGGTTGGGTGATCCCGATTTCTCCATGGAGGTTCCTCCTCCAGGTTTTTGACTTGTCGGTCTGGAGATGGTTGGTGACGCTTGCTCTCCTGACGCTGCTGTCCACACTATGCAGGCTTTTAGCGGCAGGGTCCTACTGCTCACCGGCGTCCACGACAAAGAAGTCCAGGCTGCTTATCCGCCGGCGTGGTGGCCTTCTGCGGCTGGTTGATCCAGGAGTTTTGCTCATCTGGCGTGGCTGGTCGACTAGGTGCTACTCCGCGTTTTTCTCCTGGTCTTGGCTACAGCAAGGTGCTGGGGTCGATCTTCCTGATTCCCCTCCCTTGTGTGATGGAACACCCCCAAGGTGTTTGAGGAATAGCCTCTTCGTAAGAAGTTGGTTGTTGATCCTTTTGCAGGACATCAACAGATGGTGCTTGGTTCGGAAGTTAGTTCAACCCCAAATTGTTGGCATAGGACCACACTTTGTGGGTACTTCTATTAGACAGTTGGTTTTGTGCCACGAATGTAAGGTTATTTCGAACCTCTTAGCCTTGTTCATCTCTGTTGGTAGAATGCGAAGGGTTTGGCGATTTGAGAAGATCGAAATCTGGTGATGCTTCTCCAGGCAGGCTCCCTGGTGGATGCCATGTTTCAATCTATAGTTACTATTTGTGGGTGGTCTTATTGCATGTATATGCATGTTGTAATTTTTCATTTTCCTGGTTGGTTTGACCGGTTTTGTCTTGTTAGTTTGATGTTCTTCTCGGCAACTAGTATCTTTAGGTCTTGGGTATGAGATGTGTTTTCTAGATGATGTACTTGTATCGACTCGAGATTTTGGTAGTATGCCAATGTTTATAAATATATGGCATGTACATGTGAAATATCTTTTGTATGCAGGATGTGACTGAGGTCTTTGGACCCATATCTAAATACTTATTATGGTACATGAGAATGGAATTATGGACTTTTTGTAAATGTTCTAGAGTTTATTTCCATTGTTGGAATTGGTTTTAATTATCCCGCATTTTTTACTATGTGATTAATTAGTATTTGATCGTCTTTTGTGTTTTGAGTAATCTCGTTTAGCGTGATGAGGTGTCACATATATAGACTAAAACAAACCTACGATCAATGGTATCTAAAATTTAATAATACCATTACTTCATATGATTTATAGAAATATTATTGATTGGTGTATCTATGAAGAGTATTGGGAGTAATTTATTATGTTAGTCTTATAGGTTGATGACATCCCTATTGTTGTAAATGATGTTGGTTTGTTACATGAAAGATATTTTTCTCTAAAATTTTTTAGATGAAAAGTATGAGTGATACATTTTAAGTAATAGAAATAGAAACATTCATTTATAGACCAAAAGGATTATCAGAATCATCTGAAAAAGGATACATAAAAATGACACATAGAGAGGCTAAAGATGGAAATGTGCTCTGTACGGATAATTCCAATCTAGAAAGGAAATAAAATTTAGTGAAATATGACATCATCATAATGCACTGGACATTCCTACGCATTAGAGTTTGGGAGTTTAATGCATGCTCAAACATGTACTTGGCATAGTAAAAGCTTAGTTGTTGGAATGTTAAGCTAATATCAAAGTAATTTTGGACTAATTTATAGGAAGGCTGCAAACAATGTCCTTAAATACTTACAAGGAACTAAGGATTACTTGCTCACGTATCAAAGATCATAGTGTTCAGAAATTATTGACTTTTTAGATTCAAATTTTGCTAAATGCATGGACTATACATTTGCATATACATTCATACTATGTGAGGAGAACTTTCATAGAGTAAATAAAAATTTACATCTCTACTTCCACCATGGAGGCTGAATTTGTGACATGCTTTAAGTATGCTATTTACTCATTGTGACTGCAAAATTTTAGCTTGATATTGCCGAAAAGATACCCAAGTCGCGGAGAATTTATTGTGATAATTATGCGTCTATCTTTTCTCAAAGAATGATATATACTCAAAAGGTAACAAACACACAAAATTGAAATATATATCTGTCAAAGAAGAAGTAAAAAATCATAAAGTATCTATTGTGAATATAGGAACTAATTTAATGGTAATGGATGTATTAGCTAAAGGACCACCCCAAAACATTTACTATTCACGTTGGAAGAATGACATCACAGACATGTCCATGTGAGCATAAAAAAATGGGATGTACATATATGTATATATAATTTGCAAATAATTATTGACGCTTGCAAATATAAAAAAATAATGCTCCTATTATTAGTTTATTGTCAACAATTATATTCGTACATGTAAGATTTAGTCATGACAATGTATGATTTCTGTAAATAATTGAGGATGGATGTGTCTCATCAATAAAGTGACATTGAGTTATATTGACTATGAGATACCTAGAAGGATGTTTTCTACATATGACTTATCACCATCATGATCAAGTCATCCCAATTCAATATAAATTGAAATTTGACATATTCAACATTGTGGTGCATGCTTTATAGTTGACGCACCAAGTCATTACACCGGCCTATTGGGAGCTTGTTAGAAAAATATGTATGATTCTTTTTGTACTTGCTCTGTCTGGAAGTAGATTGATTCCAATGTCATGGTGGTTATAATGTGTGAATTTCACTACAAAGGGGTACAACCACTCTCTTTCTATTTATTTTTAATACACACCCATTTTTTCCAATAACTGTACTTACTCTCTAACTCTTGAGTGAAGAGACACATAGAGTGGTAGTTCTCTATCTTTAAACAAAGAGATACTTAAGGTGTTATTTTCTTTACTTAAGCAAAGAGACACTTAGAGTGGTTACTACTACCGACTGACTGCAAGGATAGTTAATATCTAGTCTCTTTGTTAGAGAAGTGAGGAGGTGACTTTATTCATCTTGCCCCCGGATGTAAGCAAATTCAAGTTCGAAATACATGCACTAAATAAAGCTAGAAATATAGAACCTGGTAGTAATACTGCCATTACACATGTGCTTAATAATGATATTAGAAATCTCGTTAAGCAATGCAACCAGTATTATTTTTAAGGTGGCATCTAACCAACACGTCAACAGTGGTATTCTTCTATCTTCTACAGAACTCAACTCTTCAATTGGGTTTCGCTAGGGCAAGAATGTTGAGCAGAGTCTGCGCATAATGTGGATCATTGTCAATGCTGCTCGATATGCTGTTTACAACATTAGCACAGTTCAATCCAAAGATGACTTTATCATAGTCATTTACTTCCATATCTAGACATATGCCCGCAAGCTCCGCGTCTATGGCAGTCAGAGTATTACATTGAATCGTTATGATCCCCCATCCACTTCCCTTCCTCGCCTCTAATCACTCCTACGCATGCTGCAGATTTGTTCTCTAGTGCTGCATCAGAATTGATTTTAATCCATCCGCTTAGTGGCCATGACCAGGAGTCACCATCACGTTCCTTATTGCTTACAGTACTTCTCTAAATGAAGAGACACCCACTAATCCCAATGAAGAGACACCCGCTAATCCCATTATTTAGTAGTTATTCTCTACCACTAAATAACTAACTAGTCGTTGGTCTCTGTCACACTTAACCGCATTAACACCACTATGGTGCTTATTGCTTATATGATAGTCCTGAAAAAAGTTATACAAGGAGGAGACATTGAATGGATAAAGAGTTGTCACAATTATTTTTCTCTCACCATCTAGAGATCAAGAAAGACAAAGAAAAGAGAGATAATGAGAATTCACTATAGAAGGTCTTGTATGTTAAAGTGATAGAAAACTCAGATGTTACAACAAGAAAAAGGCTTTATCACTATAACTATAGAACTGCAAACATCAAGAGGAAAATGTTCTAGTCAACCTTTATAAGAAGAGAACATCATTTATCTCATGTATAAATTAAGACAACTATTTATATCGTAATATAAAAATGAATGCTTGCATGAATCAAACCAGATTGGAAAAGATTAATTTTAGATTTGATAGTAAAATTCCTAGTACACAATTGACATGTCCTACTCAGTAGTCTATTTTAAAGCCTATATTCGAGTTTAACAAGCCTCGCTTCTGGAAACTAGGACAGTCTCGTACAATGGATGGATGTCACAAACAACTTCCAGGTTAGAAATCCTCTAAAGCTCCTATTGGTTTCTCATAACAAGTTCAGAATACTTAAGAATTGGTGTACTTTAAACAGTTTGTCATGATTGCTATTACATAAGCACTAGAAATCAAGTTATTAAACTTCCTGAGAATTATAGACCCGCTTATAAAAACAATTGCTAAATTCCCTCTTACAAAGAACAGAAAATGAATTTTAAAGTAAATAGCATTTCCTATACAATTATATACTTCATTCTTCACAAGTGACCCATATAAAATATTTATGACTAGGCATATTAGCAATGTAGATGTAGTTTATTGCCATGCAGTTACCTGCTGGCAACACTGGAACCTGCGGAATAAATTTGTCCATGAACAACTTGTTGTTCCCCTTGCTTGCCGTGTTAAATTCATTCAAGAATGATCAAACTCAATCCATAAGGCCTGGACCATACCCCACACGCCACGTTACTCCCCTGAGAGTTATGTTGTTCCACCACATCGACACCTTGTTCTTGTGGACGCCGCCTACCAGACACACTCTGGCCATGCAGTCCTGGGTATTTTCATCTGCGACAACATGGGGTATACAACCATATTCGCAAGTCTTCCTACTGCAACTTGTTCCAGCCTTGAAGCCGAGATTCATGCAATCATCAAAGCTGTGCTTATCTGCGCTTTGAAGGATTTATCCAACTACATTGTTCTTGTAAGAACAGGAAGTAATGGAATGTTATTTTCTCTTATATTAAGTAAGTTAATTTACACAGCTATTTATAGACACTTATACAAAGACGTGTACATAACAGAATCCTTATAATTCGGATCTGATTTACTAGCTCTGGTTTACTAGCGACTCAAGACGTGGACTCGGCTGCAACTGTATCGCTGGTTGCTCGGAAGGATGCCTTGTGTGTGGCAGGTTTATCGTTGTCAGGTGGCGGATGTTTATCTGCGTCAACACTCCCCCGCAAGTGAGGCTGTGTCCGAGTTGGACAGTCATAACTTGGTACACAATAGATGAAACCGCGATGCTGGCAATGACTTGGTTAAAATATCTGCAACCTGCTCCTTGGTTGAGATGTGGCGGACCTGTAGTTGTTTGGTGGAAACATGTTCCCTCACAAAATGAAAGTCAATTTCCACATGCTTTGTTCGTGCATGGAAAATGGGATTGGCCGTGAGATAAGTTGCATCAATATTATCGCACCAAAGAATTGGTGGCTCTGTCAGATGGAATCCCAATTCTTGGAGCAAAACACGAAGCCGTATTAACTAAGCTGTTGTATTTGCCAAATCTTTGTACTCTGATTCCATGGAGGAATGAGAGATGGTGCACTGTTTGCGAGCGGACCATGAAATCAAGTTGCCACCAAGAAAAATTGCATACCCGCTGGTGGATCTCTGGTCAATGGCACAACCCGCCCAATCAGCATCAGAAAAGGCATGAAGAAGAAGAGGTGGAACAGTTGGTGAACGTGTGATGGAGAGACATAATGTCACGGTGTGTTTTAGATAACGAAGGATTCGTTTGACAGTTTGCCAGTGGACGATGCTGGGATTGCTCATGAATTGACAAACATGATTAACCGGGAACGCAATGTCGGGCCGAGTAAGGGTAACATATTGCAGGGCACCGACAATTTGACCATAAAGGGAAGGATCATGAAATGGGGTGTTGGGTGATGTGGATAGGTCGATGGATGTAGAAAGTGGTGTGGAAATGGGTTTTGCCCCATCCATGTTTGCATGGATCAAAAGATTGGTTATGTATTGTCGTTGAGAGAGAAGAAAGCCTTGAGGCGTAGGAATAACTTCAATTCCGAGAAAGTAATGAAGTGGCCCAAGGTCTTTAAGCGAAAAGAAGGACTGAAGATATGTGAGAATGGTGGTGAGTAAGGGAAGTGAGCTCCCGGTTAAAAGAATGTCATCGACGTAAACAAGAGCATAGACATGACAATTATTTTGATGATGGATGAAAAGAGAGGCATCCGTTTTGGAACCAAAAAATCCAAACGATAATAAAGCATCATGAAGTTTGCGAAACCATGCCCTTGGAGATTGTTTTAAGCCATAAATAGATTTTTGAAGACGACATACATGATTGGGGTGATTGGTGTCGAGGAAATCGGGCAGTTGAGACATGTATACCTCATCTTGCAAATCCCCATGAAGGAAAGCATTGCATACGTCAATTTGTCGAATAGGCTAGTTATTTGTAACCGCTAAAGATAAAATAACACGGATGGCGTGGTAGGTTTGACAACTGGACTAAATGTTTCATTGTAGTCCATTCCTTCCTGTTGGTGGAACCCTTTCGCAACAAGCCGGGCCTTATGACGCTCAAAAGAACCATCAGCATGAAACTTATTACGAAAAACCCATTTACAACCTATTACGTTCATGTGGGGAGTGGAAGGAACTAACGACCATTGTACCATTAGAAATAAGAGCATTTATCTCGTCCGACATTGCAGCACGCCAAGCAGCATGTTTGTTGGCTTCAGTGAAACAGGTGGGTTCTAAGGGAACTGGATAATAAGACGGTGCAAGGGGATGACGAGTAGCAAGCATTGCTTTAGAGTTTTTAAATCCAGCGAGCTGACGGTAATTTACTGGTGGTTTGGCACGCAGGAAGAAGTAGTGGGTGGTGCAGAGGCCATGGGTTGAGCAGAAGTATTGGGTGATATTGGTGGAGCGACAGGTTTTGTGAAGATAGCTGGAGACACCGATGTTTGTTTTGTGAAGGCTCTGTTGAACAAGGATGTATTTGGCTTCACGAAGATAGCTGGAGACACCGCTGTCTGTTTTCTGAAGGCTCTGAAGCTGTGTTTGAAGCTGGAGGGTCCGGGTGTGAGAGGGAGCACCGTAAGCTTGCTGAAGAGCAAGCCAAACAACTCTAGAAGAGTCTAAACCGATAGCTAGAGGAAGCACTTCTTCGGAAAGCGAAGCAACAAGCCAAGCAAGGACTTGTTGATCACGACGAAGCCAGGTAATATAGGTCGGGTTTGGTTGGGTGGGGTTGTCTGTAGCAACGAAAGGAGGTGGGAGATTCTTTCCTTCAACCATGTCTAGAAGATCGTAGGAACGGAGAAAAGGTATTAGCTGAGTTTTCCACTATAGGTAATTAATAGGGGTGAGTTTGAGAGATAAAAAGTGGGTGACATGATTAAGTGAAGGTAATGCAGTGTCACCATTCAGGTGTAAGGAGGATAAAGAAGAAGACGGCATGTTGTGTGGAAGGGAAGATGGCTCTGATACCATGTAAGAACAGGAAGTAATGGAATGTTGTTTTCTCTTATATTAAGTAAGTTAATTTACACAACTATTTATAGACGCTTATACAAAGACGTGTAAATAACGAAATCCTTATAATTCAGATCTGGTTTACTAGCTCTGGTTTACTAGTGACTCAAGACATAGACTCGACTGCAACTGTATCGATGGTTGCTCAGAAGGATGTCTTGCGTGTGGCAGGTTGTCAGGTGGCGGATGTTTATCTGCATCAACAGTTCTCTCAGACACCAAGCAAGCATTGGCACCCTTGCTGAGGAAGTACCGCGACCTCAAAAAGGATAACAGTGGCATGCTTCACTATATTCCTAGAAACAAAAATGTTATAGCAGATTGCATAGCAAAATATGTACTAAGATCTAGGCAATCCTTTTCTACCTCTCTACAGCCAGCTTGGCAGAGTTGTAATGTCTGAGAGACGATAACCATGCTTTCCTCCAGTTCTAGGGCACGGGATCAATAAAATGAAGCCTTGGTTCAAAAAAAAAGTTATTATGACTGAAAAGACCTCATAGATAAGTATGGACATTTGATACTTTCATCACATTTTGCCATTCTAGTCGATTATATATGCATAGTAAAAGTCAATAATATTTTTTAATAATTTCTACATTTACGCTTTCAACAAACCAATCGCATGAAAATTCTAATGATCAGTTCACTAGAGTATAATCATCCGATGACAAAGTGTAAATTTGTTGTATACATTCACATTGCAAATTTACACAACTACACCCAACTAGACCTACCAAATTAGCCCTAAATGCATACAATCGCTTCAACAAAACCCAATGCATACATATCATAGGTCATGGAGGAGAAAAGGCCACACAAGCTATAACAGGAGCCAGCACTGTTCGTACAAACCCATGGAGATTAAGGAATGCAACACAAGACAAGCAGCGAACTGTTGGTCGACGCTGTTTTTACAAACTTGCAGCCACATCCAAATTGATTAGAAGCCAAATTTCTAATTGACCAGCTTTTTTCAGAAAAACAGCGACGGCCAGGAGTTTCTTATAAAGCCAACTGCGGCCGCGACAAGTTCAAGCTAAACGCATGACTCCAAACAAACCACAGCAAATGCATTGCCCGGAAAAGCTACAAACACCAAATGTGTACACATCCAAAAAGAACGTATATGCAGAGCGGCGGACACATCACCAGCCCCTGTTTGGCGGCTCCTCCAGTCCAGTCCTACCAAATCGCCGAGTACGGTACGCACTCCCCCGACTGCCTTTGCCGGCAGAGGCCCGATTTTGGTATGCACCCCTCCATACGGCTCTGCCGTCAGAAGCAGATCCAGAAGAGGACAGTCTGGTCGCCTCGGTGTGCCACCCTCTTCTCTTACCCGGGCGACGGCCATAGCTGCTACAACCAGAAGGTCCAGCAACCGTTCTTCGATTTCCTTGAACTGCTGCTTCCGGTAGGAACGGCGCCCGAGTGTCATAGCCGTGGTAGTCATGCCACAGCGGCCGCTGTAATACTATGTCTGAAGCCGTGATCGTCTGCGCACATAGGTGATAAATCTATGAGAACGCTAAAAGGAAACAAGCAAGTGGAAAGCTAAAATTGCAAACTGGAAACAAATACCTTCACCGGAATTTCGATGCCTTGGAGAAGCCTGGGAACGTGGTCGTGAGGATCAGGATTCATGTACGTAGCACATCTGCGAGTTGGAAGATGGTATTCAAATTGTTCGGTAGTGTTGCAGTTTCAATTTACATGAGATGAATGTTTCTAAAACTTAATACGTATATGCAAGTGTCAACTTACACGGTGTCATCCCCTTGGAAATCCTCCATTCCCACTACTGGAGTTGGGAAGTCACATCTCTGCGTCTCCACAGATGAGCAAAGGTACCCATTCATTCCATCCGCACAGAACTCGACCCTTGATAGCAGAGATTCCGCTTATTTTAATGAACATTTAGGAATATAAACTACATCAACCGTATGAAAGTCATTGATTGTCATACCAGCATACACCAGATGAGCTCCTGCTAGTCTGGGATGCTAAATTGTGGGACTTCAATATGAAGATTCTGTCATTCTGGAAACTGTTCCTAGCAATCTCCTCGTCCTGGAAAAGTATATATTTGTTTCTTACTACATGATGGAAGGAAAAGTTGACATTAAAAAAAAAACCTTATAGACCTCAAGTTCTTTTTCAAGCTTCCGAGCCTCAGCAACAAGAAAAGCTTCATCAATGAAGGGCAATTTAACAACTCCCTGCATTGATTGTCGTGCATGAGTCTCAGTGATGTCAATGTGATCCACCAAAGAAAACTTACAAACGAATAGAGTTACTAGCATGAGTCTCGGAGATGTAATGTGATCCACCAAAGAAAACTTACAGTCGAATAGAGTTACTAGCATGTGTATCATATATAGCATATGGGTCCATATATCTCAACTAACCGATGAGGAGACCTCATGGCATAGGCTTAGGTGGACTAACAAGAAACTAGTAACCAGAAAACATAATTTAGATAAACTTAATTAACTAATACAAAAAAGTTCCCATAACACACGATTCCCTAAAAATGTTTGAACAAACAAGACTCACTGTACACTTCCAAAGAGACATTGGAAATCCAAGGAATTTGTTTGTTGCCTACGATATAAACTTATTACCAATATTGCTCAAGAAAATAGAACACTGCCTCAAATTATTAAGGATTAACAGTACCATTAAGCAAAAAAAATCCCTTGTTAAAAAAGATAACGATGCAAAGTTATCATGTTACCTGCCATAGAAATCTCTTGCCATGTGTATCAACCTCAAAATCTATACAACAAATATTAGTGTAGCATACATGCATAGGCAATTTAAGATGGAGTACGTCTTGGCAATTTAAGATGGAAGTCAGACGTACCATCTGGATAAAATATAGCCAAAGTAGACTCCTTCGTGGTCATCAGGCGACCGTATGCTTTTGGCAATACATGGGCACTGCGATATTTGATTCAAAAAATTGTTACTGGCATGTAGAACAGAGGAGTGCTAATAAAATATAAAATAGAGATCTTTCACCTTCTTGGAGGAAGCACAGATAGGAGTTGTTCGAACGGTTTAATTGGTTCCCCAATATTAAAACATACGGAGGACCAGGGCATTCCCTTCAGATCCGAGGCAAAGGGAGCATAATTGAAAGGATAGAACCTAGCAAAGGAAAGGCCCATTTTAGGAAAATTTATACTAGCAAGTTAACCTCCCAAAAAATCAATTTTGCAGAAAGTTTTCCAGTTAACAATACCACTGCCAAGATGCAACTCCTGAATAGTAATAAATAAGGGTCCAGCACAAACCTTCGGTATATTTTTGTACCTGCATGATCTTTTTTGCTCAAAACTTGACTGTACAGGGAAAACTACTGAATGAAGAAATTACGAAACATCAAAATTTGAAATATGGTTGCTAAAAGCAATTCAACTCACAACTTCTTTCTTCAGCATCTGTATGTCTGATGAAGTTGCCACGGAAAATTTCTGTATGTAATATCGTTCCTCAAAACCTGGATGTCCGAGCATTATCTGATAAAAGAACATCAAAAATTAATGGAAACACTGAATCCACTGAAAAGAAGGGTTTATTTTTAATAGAAGAAATACTTACAAATACAACAACTAGTTCAAAAATATATGATACTCTACCTTGTCACTGTTAGGAGTCTCATGCTTAAAAAGATCCACCCCATCCTGGACCCTTTTCTTTAATAAATATTTTAGTTCTTTGATGTTCGTAAGAACAAACTGTACACCAATAAGAAGGATGAGCTAAAAAAAGAATACTATAGTATTTGAAAATAAGTTTTGGTAGAGCTACCATCCCATACTTCTTCTCTTTGTTTGTCAATATTGTTGTCTCTGGCATGGCATTTATCTTGCTTAAACGAAGTGGATTTCATGGCCTCTGAATTTGACTCTGCTACAGAACTCACATTGTCTTCTGATATCAAAAACTCCTACAAATGAAGATATAGTTCAAGCTTTCCAGACAAAAATAAATGAAGTAAAAAAAAATTGTGATGAACTTACCGTCTTGCATGCTTCAGAGTCACTTTCTTCCATCCTCTGCCTCATTATCCTTTTTAAGTTTGCCTAATAAAATCACAAAACACACTTGAGTATCCCGTATTAAAACAGAAATCACAAGTTAAGATTACTGCATAATGAACCAGGTTGAACAGAGCTTGAAATATATTGTAAACAATAAACTGATAAATTCATAGTTATGATAAAGTCAGATCCATATGCATTCAAAGTTTAAATGGAACTAAAGGAAAACCTGCATGAGGTTGTATCTTTTCATGAATATCTTAGTCTCGTAACGAGCAACAGCCTGAATAAACGTTTCAACCCTTTCAGAATTCACAAAAGCAGCCTTTTCCTCCATAAGCTGAACCACCAAAAGGGATGCTCATTCTTCCAACATTAACAACTAAAGTGGGACAACGTTCCAATAAAATAGATTACGTGAAGTCAAATTAATTGTACCCTTGTTGTGTCTATAAGATATCCACCCATGTTTTCGAACTCTTCCTTGTACACGCGTACTAGTAAATCAAAACCATTCTGGGAGAAGCATGATAAAAGAATTTAGTAACTAGGTTATGAGAAGATACATAAATATAGATGCAAAAACCTCATTTGTTTGAAGGGAAGGGAGATGTGGGAGGAAGTCATTTCCAGCAAAATAGGACATGAAAACAAAATCGTCAACAATCCGCTCTATGTCCGTCTTTATAGCAGCCTCTGGGATGGTGAATTCCTGCTGCAAATATTCCCTAAATGTCCAAATGTTGAGTAACTGCCAAATGAGGAAAAAAGTACGAATAGGTAAGAGAGTAGATCAAGCCAGGTACATGAAGAACGCATACCATTACAACATGCTTAAACTTCAGCACGACAAAATGACCGACAGGCATTCACTTCTGGACATACAGGAGTATATCCTCTTTTCAAACAGTCTTTGCATAATGATCACCCAAATCGAAAATCAAACTACCGACTTGTTTAAAGTTGAAGAGGAAATTTATTACGATAAATAAATAATCACTAACTACAACATTGAAAAACTTACATAATTATTAAGTAAACAGAGTTATACACAAGCTACTTACTGCAAAAATAAGCAGCAAAAGATGATATGGAGGACCATATTTACATAATTACACGTTCAAGTCTACACGCAATACATTTCAAAATACAAAAACACAGTTTTTGGTAGTAATGAATTTCTAGTTTATTGTGCCACTGTTCACGTCTAACTTTCATATCCTCTATTTACTTTTATACAAATCATTTATTAAGAAAAAAATAGGATAATTGATGCCAAGGACATTGTCAATAGATGGGCTAGGCATCTATACAGAAGAGGGCATGAATGGAATAGAAGGACTAGATGAGCTAGGGATACAGGAAATATACTATAGAATCAGGAAAAATAGACTCTGGAATATTGAATGAAAATTTCCTAAAATACTCAGCATGTATCAATATCCCTAGGATTAACATTTCTAAAAAAGCAAGTCGTGGTTTTGTGCCATTTTGCTCAATGACAACCCAAACTAGGCTTTATCCCAAATTTATGAAATTCTTACTTACATGCAGAATTTTAGTAAAAATTTTGCAAAAGTACGCCATATGGGCAAAATCCATCTCTATTTTCGCTAAACTTTCTTGCTTTCATGAAGCCGACCTTAACAGACATCTCTTCCAATTTCGTATTCAGTGTTCGTACGCTTTTTTGTATGGTTGATTAAAATCAAAAATTCCGATCAACATTTTGTTTTATGCTCAAACACTACATAAATATGAAGAAACAATAAATTAGCACACTTTGACATAAATAATGCCTCACGTAGCACCTCTAGGGAAATAATTCCCAATAAAGCCCACTTTGGGCAGAATGTGCCACCTAAAGTAGTGTTTTCCAGGTTTCCTTGTTCGTCATCTCTTTCATCGTCATTTCTAGCAAAAAAATTAAAAAATTGAAACAAAGGAAAAGTGCCAGTTGAAGTGGCGTTTTCACCCTCACATTTGTGAGTGAAAACACCACTCCAAGTGGCACTTTTTTTCCAAATGGCGCTTGTGCCCTCTGTCTTTTATTTTGGCTAGAAAAAGAAGATCAAAGCTGCGTCATGACATGAGAACCCAAACAAATCTAAAGTGACGTTTCTATCAAAAGAGTATATTCCTAAAATTAATTTCATAGAGGCTATGAGGAAATATTTTTTTCAAAAGTGTGTCAGTGTGACAAAGTGGAAATTATCACTCCCACAATTATGTGCATCATCACTCATAAGATGTCCAATTGCACTCAGTAACTTCCTCTTTCTCAATGGTTTGAATTACATGTAATTCAATTAATGAGGTGTGATTGGTAAATGGTCATTTTGAACTCAGATATGCATAGTTGAGTGCAGTCATTAACATTGAGAATGAATTTGAATTATTGAGACCGCTCAACGTCAATATCTTGATCCTAAAAGTTTTGTAAGAAGAAAAGAAAACTTGTAAAAATAGGCTTACATTTCATCTCAATTAGAGTTATGATTCTAAAGTAATTGATTTTGTAGTTTTATCAAACAACAACCCATAGTCCCTTTCCCACATTAGCTAGCCAATTTGATCGTTCTTAGTCAATTAAAGGCCTCAGATCAAGAGGGTGCAGATTCCCCAGTTGATTCAATGGTTGTGAAACCTTCTCCCTCACCTACTCCACAAGGACGGCAACATGTGATTCGAGTAACTGCTCGACAGTCCTACTGCCATCCCACGACTTCCTTTTAGCCCAATTGGCTTTGCAACTTCCTTCTCACTTGTTTCCCCTTTTTTTTTCCTCTTTCTGCACACAAATATTGTTGATTAAGTCATAAAAATTGTGAAATAGATCTACATAAATAGTCACTCCAAAATAAAAAATATTTCAGATATGATGTCGAATGATTTTTATGAAGTGTTGTAAGATATAAAATAGCTTATACATGCCTAGTTGTTCTAAAGGATATATCATGTGTGTATTGTCTTGAGTGTGTTTTAGAAAATTAATAATATATCAACAACATTACGTATTCGCAATGAGATGTAGCAATTTTAAAAAAAAATCAAAATATATGAAAATACAATTGTACCTTTTTCACAGTCTAGAAAACTCCAGTCATTTGTTGTCGATATATATCTGAACACTCCTTGATAGAGAAGTATATATTTAGTTGTTCCTATTTTCTCTTTACTAATGAATGTTCCTCCTTGAGAACTAGACAAAGATGGCGTATCACAAGTTGTACCTCTTTGTTCTTTTTGTATTTAGATCTTATGGCATATGATCTTTGACTAATGACGTTTTTATATCATTTTGTTAAAGTCATAAATTGTTTTGTATATGGATTGGAAAAAGATTAGGAAAATAAAATTGTGACGGAGAGACTACTTTTCCTTCAAAGTAAAAGTTTGTATTTATCATATGTGTAAATCGAGTAAATTAGGAGATGACTCCTCGTGGACCATGTACAAAGGAAGAACTTATGGAATTTGTTGCATGCAAGGAAAGTTAGCATAAATTGTGTTAGGAGATTACTCCTCGTGGACCATGTAAGGAAAGTTTACATAAACTGTGCTAGTAATCTAACAAAACATTCACACATACCATCTAAACATACTCTGACTTCTGCAAAAAGTAAACATTTCTTTTTCTCCGGGGAAGTTTAGTCATCCTGCTCCCGGTTCAGGCTAACATTTGATCTCTCCCTCTCTACATCAGCCCTCTTTCCGTTGCTCCATACACTGGAGGCAAATTCTGGGCAGCTGTCCCAACAGCAATGTTGTGCGTCGTTCATGGTTGCCCATCTAGCTAGGTTGTCTGCAAGCAAGTTGGCAGATCTCGGGGTGAACCTCAGTTTTAATTCAGACTTCTTCAGCATGGTTCTTCTGATTGTGGATTCCAGTTGCTTGAATCGAGGAAGGTCTGGTTGTTTGTTATTCAGAAATTTGCACGCTATGCTGCTATCAGATTCAATGATCACTGGGACAGGGTGCTCCTGCATCAGCTTTTCCGCTTCCAAAATAGCCGTCAGTTCCACCTTAAAGATCTCTAAATAGCAAACCAGAATGACCTGTGTTCATTCTGTCGGTCATCTTTCAAATTCATGGTGAACCAAACGCCGAGCTCATCATGGCTTAAAATGTCGATATGGTTGTGATTTCTGATAAGGTTCCAGACTTGTTGTGCGAAAAAACAATCCTGTGGAACATGAATTGTTGATTCCTCGTCATGGTTGCTTCGTGGGCAGAGAGCTGTAATTGTGAATCCCCTCGACTGACGATTCTTATTTGTCATTAAACCCCTGTTTAGAGTTTTCCATAGACTGATTTTAGTCCTATATGATGTCTTCAATCTCCAGATGAGGTTCCATAGCCCAGCTATCGGTTTCCTGACCTTCGTAAGGAGAATTTTATAGATTAGTTTCGTAGAGGATCTTCCATGGTTGTCAGCCAAACATGTGTACCCATCTTCCCCGGCTTCTTTGTCCGGCGGGATCATCTGAAAGATCTTGTTTGCAGTGTGTGTCTCAAACCAGTGCCAGATGAACTCCTCATCCCAACCAGTGTCAGTAGTCATGGAGCCAACCTTGAGGTCAGTCAATTCTGTCGGTATAGAACGATGAGCCTGTAGTGTGGGTATAGATGATGCCTGAACCCATTTGTCCTTCCAGACCTCCGTGGTGTCTCCGTTTAGAATGGTTCGCCCCACCAGTGTATCAATGTCTTGTGAGTGTGAATTGATGAACTTCCAGAGCAAAGAGCCAGTATATCGACCTTTATCCTTCAGATGAGCATATTTTGTTGTCATGGCTATTCTCCAATGGATGTTCATGTTAGTGCAAAAATCCCATATGTGCTTTGAGAGGGCTTCGTTCTGGACCTTAGCAGGACGGATCCCCAACCCTTCTTCATGTTTGGGTGCAATGAGTTTTTTCCAGGCGATGGTACTGATCTGTTTGCGTTCAGTGGACCCCCCCAAATGAAGTTCCTTATCATGGTGTTGATCCAGTCACAAACTCCAATAGAGAGGATAGTAGTTTGCATTAGATAGGTTGGCATTTCCGTGAGTGCCGACTTCGCTAGAGTGATTCTCCCCACGAAGGATAGACATCGGTTCGCCCAGGCGGAGATTCGAGCTTCAGTGGCGGTTATTGTGCTAAGATTCATAGCTTTATTGGCCCTTCCATGGATGATTGAAACACCAAGGTATTTCCCCAGGTTGTTTGTGAGTGGCATGTTCATACGTCTGCTGATGCGTCGTCTTATCGCCATTGGTGTGTTTGTTGAGAAGAAAATAGTCGATTTTTCTTTGGCTACCATCTAACCGGAAACAGCTCCAAACTTCATCAGACATTTAAGTATCGTGGTTGCCTGAGACAGTGAGGCCTCGCCAAATAAAAGGATATCATCGGCAAAGCAAAAATGTGATAAAGTAGGTCCACCTCTGGTAATCTTCAGTGGTATCCATCTTCCATTTTGTTCCTCCTTGACAATGTCTTGGCACAGTCTATCTAAACAGAGCACGAAGATGTAGGGGGAGAGGGGGTCTCCATGCTTTACTCCCCTAGACGCATGAATAGGTTGCAAGGTCTCCCCCTGCATTGCTATTGAGATCGATCCTGAGGATATGATATTCATCATGAACTTGATGATTTTATTTGGTATTGCAGTACGTTTTAGAGTGCATTTGACAAAAATCCAGCTTAGTCTATCACAGGCCTTCGCTAGATCCAACTTGATCGCCACGCTTTGTTGTCCGTACTTCTTAGATCTCATTGTGTGAATTACTTCTTGTGTAAGGTTGATGTATTTAGATATTCTTCTGCCTGGGATAAAGCTGGATTGGAACGGGGATATCCAATCCTCCAAGTGCAGTTTGATGTGTTTTGCAATGATTTTCGAAACCAGTTTGAGACTGACATTGTTTAGTGTGATGGGTCTTAGATGGGCACACGTCTCTGGTGTATTGTTTCTTTGGGATAAGGATCAAAGTCACCTTTGCCATAGGTTGTGGTACGGGATTCCCAGCGAAGCATGATGCCATTGTTCTTCTTAATGATGATTTGATTTTAGCCCATTGGTTTTGTATAAAACCCACGTCGATTCCATCTGGGCATGGATCCTTGATCGGATTCATCATCTGGATCGTTGTGTGAATTTCTTCGTCATCAGGGAACCTCGCACATTCGGCTTGTTGTTCGGAGATTCGTGGGAAAACTGCAGTGTAGATGGAGGCTTTTGTTTGTCTTCCTTGATCATCTTCCTCTGTAAACTGTTTTAAGAAATGGTCCCGAACTAGTTGTTTAATTGTGTGCTCATCCTCGATCCACTCTCCTACCTCTTTCTTTATTTTTGTGATGGTGTTCCTTCTTCTTTTTCCTCTGACAATAGCCTGATAGTAGCTCGTGTTGCCATCGCCTTTTTTCATCCAGTTGCAGCGTGCTTTCTGACGCCATTCCTCAGATTCTCTATTTTGAGGTTCCATGTACTCGAGTTGTAGGTTGCAGATATGTTGATCGAATTTGTGCGAGAATCTCTGGCTCAAAAGTTCTTGTTTCCAACCGATCTCCTACATGAGGCCTTTTTTTTGTTTCTTCTCAAGCTTCCTCTCATCTTTATCCCACCTTGTTGTTGTTTCCATGAATCTACTGCTCACTACAGTGAAATCTTCATCTTGATCCCATGCATTCTCCATCAGGTTGGGGAACGATGGTCTGGTGTTCCATTTGATACTAGTCTTCCTTGGTATAGTTTTTTGTCGTTGATTCAGTCGTATTGTGCGTAGGAGGATGGGAGTGTGGTCTGAAGCAATCCTCGGTAGTACTTCTACTCTTGTATCTAGGAACATATTCCTCCATTGAAGGTTTGTCGCTGCTCAGTCTAGACGATCCTGCAGAATACCCCTCTTGAAGGTCGTCCTTGCCCCTGAGGCACCTAGATCCTGCAGACCCGCATCGGCTAGGTGCCTCAGGGGCTATCCAATTTCAACCCCGGAAACTAGAGATACTAATATTGTCACTATCCAATTTCTCGTCTGCATTCAGGATGGTGTTGAAATCACCCATCACCATCCATGGAAGTGTCGAGGATGATGCAATTGTATTTAGGTGGCTCCACAAAAATCTCCTCAGTCTTTGCTTCGTACTGGCATATACAAAAGTGAGAGGTACTATTTTTTGATGAGGCAATGCATGAATTGGCGGTGAACCGCCAGTACTTCAACTGATCCCACCTTGTTCTTCCACATGACCCATATGCCTCCTGAGAATCCTCTTGCCTCCACTCTGTGTGAAGCATCGAATCCCAGGCCTCAGATAATCCGATCTACATTTTCTCCACTTGTTCTTGGTTCAATGATGGACATAATGTCAATGTGGTATCTGTTACCGAGTGCCTTGATGGTGTCTTGGGTGTCTACTGAGCAAACACCATGTACATTCCATGATAATGCGATCTACATTTTCTCCACTTGTTCTTGGTTCAATGATGGACATAATGTCAATGTGGTATCTGTTACCGAGTGCCTTGATGGTGTCTTGGGTGTCTACTGAGCAAACACCATGTACATTCCATGATACACAGGTCATGGTAAACCTTGGTTGTTTTCTGGGTGGGCTTGATCGCCCTCCACCTCATCTACCCGGTTTGTTTCATGGTGTTTCTTCCCCTGTTTCCTTGAGCCCGTTCTCACGAATTCCCTTGTAGAGAAGATCTTCATGTTCCTTAGGTGAATTCCCACACTTCCCCCTCCTTGTGGTGTGGTGTTCTGTATGTGGGATCCGTGACCGAAGCAGCAGACTGGCTGATCTTGTATGACTCCCGTAATGACCACCTCGTCCTCCGTTGATACCTCTGTTGCTCGATGTTGTGTACTAGAGTTATTATTCACGTTTTGGGTTCTTTATGTTGATTCATCTCCTGTATAGAACGGTTAACTGCATTTGTGTTTTCACTCGACATGTTGTCCCTCCTTTCCTGGTTGTTTCTACGGTTCACTTTCCTGTATCTCGTGATTGTTCTACCTGCACCTATTCCTTCGTCTGTAGGTTATCAAAGGGATTGTTTGTAGGAATTTTTGTCAAGTACGAGTTGTTGTTCTGCCTCCTTGGTCTTCTTTGTGATGGTTTTGCATACATTGCTTCTGAGAAGTCCCCCAAAGGGGTCATTTGAGTCTCCTCCGATGGTTGGTCCGTCTGTGCCTGTCTATTCGCCACTTCAGCCATCTTCTTTTGTCCACAAGAGTCCTCTTTATGTCCGATTCTGCCACAAAACATACATATAGTCGGAAGATTTTCATATTCCAGATAATATCTTCCACCTTGGATATGAATAGAAAGAATTAGGGGTTTGGTCATATCCAGTTTAACAACAAGTCTTGCAAATTTTGCATTCCTCTTCAGATCAGTATTTGTATATACTTTCATGGTGTTACCTATATGATCTCCAATTTCCTCTAGTATTCGTCTTTGATATAGAAAGATTGGGAGTTTGGGAATCCTCACCCATGCTACCAAGAATTTGGGGTTTTCCTCCGAGGATATAAAGTTAGGGTCCCACAGTTGGACTATCAGGTAGGATCCCATAAGGGGTCATGGACCTCCGGTTAGAGCTTTTATATAGTCATCCTCTCGTAGGAGTTGAACCAGGTAGTAGTTATTGTCAAGGTCTATCAGTCGCATGCTTCCAATTGGATTCCACATAGCCTTTATTCTGTTTTGGAGTGTCATGAACCCGACATCCCTCGCTAGCACGTTGACTACTATTGAGTAACACCAGGGTTTCATGAGATCGTTATATTTATCCTCCTTTATGTAAAAGCATGGGGTTTTGTTGATGGTTTTAACAGCAATATCTTCCTTCGTAAGCACAACCTCCATATCCTCAAACCCCAAGATCGAGTTGTTTTGTCCATTGATAACGTCACTGTAAGATATATGTTTCCTGGTTTCCATGTGATTTGTACCAACGATTGATTTTTTGGTATTTTGATTCTACTCTAGAGGGGGAAAGGCTTCTCTCGTCACTGTAGTTCTAGAGGTATCCATGTTGTTTTCTGTACTACCTCCTGGTACCGGATGTTCTCCCCGACCTCGTAACCCATAATCAAGGTTGAGGCCTAGTGTCCGTAAGGTTTCGTTCGCTGGAGCGGTGTCCATCTGCATCGCCTCTCCACTTCTGGTTCTCTCTTTTGGGGAGCCATGGTGTTGTCTTCGCTCTGGGTCTCCATCGTCCGGTGGCCTAGTACCACGGCCACCGCTGCCACTTCCGTGGCCACCTCTCTAGTGTCCTTCGTTACGCATAAACCCAAGCGCCATCTTAGAGAAAATGAGCGAGGGAAAGTTTGATTTTATGGATTTACCTATATTTCTACAATATAGGATGCATGTTCTTTAAAATTGAAGTAATCTCTTCAATTGAAAGCTTGATTTTAGTTTGATTGATGAACAAAGACTAGTATTGCTATGATTTTGTTTTCATTTGTTGGATACCACTTTTGAATATTAAATCTTGTTACCAAAAACACATTTCTATGGACAGTTGTTTCTATAAATTACATGTATTCAAATGGACTAGAGAAAAAGATGACTAGAAGATAGGAGAGAATGTAAACAAAAAATAGAAGAGGTCAAACAACTGACATTTTAAAAGGTGGAATAAGAAGAGGCAAGAGAGAGAATTATGAGTTAATTATTAATAACTAATTCAATTTTTATCAGATTTGGGGGAAGGCCCCCTCTAGCCCCCCTCCCCTCCCTCCATCCTTAGCAGCCTCCCACTTTCTCTCTCACTTGCACATGTTGGGTTTTCCCCAACCCCTCATCCCAAGGTCGAGGACTACTTGCACCCTAACTCTATCGTTGGTGGGCATGTATGGTGAGGGCCGCAAGATTTCCAAGTTGGTCAACAATTGACCACTGATTAGATGGTCAAGAATCTTCAATTAACAATAAATATTACCCTAGATATGTTTTAGGTTTTTTTAGGCACTTCCATTTCTATAAAAGGAGGGGATTGCCAAACATAAGACATGAACCCCCTATGAACTCAAAGCCTTTTTGGGGAGTACGGAGCAAGGGAAGGAGAGAAGGAGCATTCTTCCTCACGGAGTCTGTCAAAATACTTCTAGTTCCTAATAAAAATGATTTCTCTCTCCCTATCTTTCTTTTTGTTTCTATTTTGAAAAATATAGAGTAGTTTCTTTTTATTGGGGCATGGGGAGTAGCCCCATAACATGCATCTTGTTTTAGTCAAATTTGATTCTAAGAAATAAATATGAGATATGTCTCATTCATTTTAATACATGATTTATACTTTGGTCTATCATTCTTCTTGCCTATTATGATCCTCGGTTATGAGATCCTGGACCCTTGGGCTAGAACATCTAACGAGGCTCACAGGAATTCGCATGAGATACGAGAAGGATTCATGTAGGAGAATTGAACGATGGTCCACAAACACCAAGATCATGAATTCGTGAAAAGTTTGATCCTTGTGTGATCTACTTTCCAAAAGGAAGCAGATCCACTTGGTCCTAATCTAACAAATTTGTTTTACAAGAACAAAAATGACTAAGATAACTATGTAGACTTCGTCCGTGAAACCAAGACTCCAATAACTTTACTCTAGGTTTTGGAAAGTGAGAAGGGTGTGTATTGGCCCTTTTGAAGTGGGAAGCGGGAAGCGGGCTTTAAAGCGGACTAAAGCGGGTGCTTTTTGAAAAAGCGATATGCATTATTTTAAAAAATGTAGAAAAATTCAATGACCATCATATTGCTAACATATCATGAATCAAGCATCTAAATGATATTTCATTGCATTATAATGACTTTCACATACTAAAAAGGGTCCTATTTACAAAAGTAAATTGTTACAAGCTAAAAACACTTAAACATCAAAAAATTACATAGTCCTCGCTCAACAATCAAGTATCATACTAGTACTATGTACATTAATGTGTTTCAACAACTGGGCTTAGATATTATAATTTAGTAAAAAAATAGTAGGTAGTAGTAGTTAGATACCAATATTTTGTACAAATATTGTTGATTAAGGTAGTCTTCAACATAATATAAATAGATACACATTTAAACAATAATAAAGAGAAATGCATGACAATATAGTAGATCGGTAAATCTTAAAGAACAATAAACTACAAGATTTAGTACATAATAGACAATATAACAAATTTTACTACCTTATTTTGTTACAGTCTATAGATGGTTGTACAAAGTTTTTGTACAAGTATACAAAATGAATAACTATTAGTTAGTCAACGGTAATAAATGACATTGAACATACATGCCAATATCATACATGGTAAATAGTAAAGAACAATAAACTAGTACACTAAGTACATATTTGACGATACAACAATATTTTACGACATCATTTTGTTAGTCCATAACTCCATATATGGTTGTGCAAAGGTTTTGTAGAAGTATTATAAATGTCAGACTATTAGAGTATAATCGGTAATCAACAATATTAAACATACATGGTAATATCATATACAAGCTTGACAGTTCAAAGTTCTAGTCCAGTTGTACATGGTGTACAAAAAGCACTAACAAAGTAAAGAATAAATGTTAATTACTAAACTTCCATACACCTTTTAAGATACAACAGTTGGAGCATCACATCTCCTAAAAGTAATGCTTTCATTTTTCTATATATTTGGCGTGTGATTGGGCCACTCCAGCAATACTTGTCGTGAAGGGGCTTGAAGCGGCCACTTAAGCGGGGCTGAAAAAGCGGCCTGAAATGGAAAAAGCGGGCAAAAGTGGTTGCTTCGATAAAAAAATTCTTCAAAGCCCGCTTCAACTGAAATTACAACGGGACATGTGCTTGGCCGCTTAAGTGGCTGCTTCATCCGCTTTTTAAATCACTGACTTTACTTATTGAAATTAATCACCAATTAATTAGTTTTGTTCTGCAATCTTTACTTTCTATTCATAGTAATAATCCTTCTCAATCAAAACTAAATTAAAATATTGTTCATATTGATAGGTTTGAGACATGTTGTCCTTTGGGTTTGACCCATTAATACTCAATCAATCCCATTCACTTGGGGGGTTAATTTTTATTATTTAGGCTAAACTCTAGGGTCATTTTCGCTAGTAAATTTTTTAGTGCAATTAAAATCGCATCAATTTTTTTTGTTTCCCTCGCGAATGATGTCAAAATTTGATGCAATTTTTTTCGACCAAAAAAATCGCATCAAATTTTGACATCATTCTCGAGGGAGACAAAATTGCTCTCGAACCCCTTTGCTTTGAATAATTAAGACTTTTTCTTTTTAATTGATAATCACTCTTATCTTCTTGAACATATCCTTCCTAAAAACTTAAATGGTGTCTAATTTCTTTTTCAAATGTTAGAGAGGTCGTTTATTAGTTATTTATATTGTCCTTGTAATATGGGCCTCACTGTGTCTTGGCCCGTTAGGGTTTAGTTAAGTTTGTATGGTTCCATGTTCTCCTACTTATAGGAGCAGGGTTTCTCCTATCTAATACTACGATTTGCTTTCTTTTATTATTTGACATGGTATCAGAGCAGCGATCTTGAGCCGCCGTCGTATGTGAGAGAGAGAAATAAGAGGGAGATGTAGCCGGCGGGCGGCCACCCTTCTTCCTTGTGGGTCCTTTTTTTCGCCGCTCCGGGTGTCCTTTTTTTCGCCGCTACAGTAATGCTACAGTATCGCCGCCGCTACCGATCGCCGTTGAGCCCTCCGCAGCCCTCCATCCACTTCTAATCCCCTAATAACCTCTGACCTAAAATCCACCACAAGCCCCTCCGTCTAGCTCCGTTTCTCTTTCCGAAATCTCCGGACAGCCTCAGTAACTTTCCAGTTCTGGCACGTTGACAGAGTAACGGGATTCATCTTCTCTATCTGTTTGCGCCTCATGGTGGAGTAATTAATCCTCCATGTTGGCGTAGATTTTTTTTCTCTTCATCTGCTGCCCCTGCGTGGTTTTTTCTAAGATCCATGTGTGTTGTCGGTTGCCTCCTCCACCTATTTGCCTATAGAAATTTTTTGCCTCTACCATTGTTTTTTACTGTACACGCCAACCACTCCTTTACTCTTTCCGTAATTGGCGTGAGGGGGAGAATAGAGGATGAAGAGTAGAGGAAGAGATAAGATGGAGGAGAGATGAGGAAGATATATATGTTGATGTCTATATGGATCTTCATGCTACCTTTATTGTTGATATATGGATCATTTTGCTGCTATTATTGTTTATTCACCATCTACCCCGACTGTTGCTGTGAAGTTGAATACTTAAACTCTATTTGGATTTATGACGTCTGCTACTGTGATGGATACTTTATGAAGAGGGAAGATGATGAAGAGTATGAGTATTTGTATGCTTTATTGTAATATTGAGGGGGAGCAATTTCTTATATGGGCTTGGTTTATCCTTTTATTTCTGTCTATTTGAGGGGAAGTGTTAAGAGAGTCTGTTTATTAGTTATTTATATTGTCCTTGTAATATGGGCCTCACTTTGTCTTGGCCCGTTAGGGTTTAGTTAAGTTTGTATGCTTCCCTGTTCTCCTATTTATAGGAGCATGGTTTCTCCTATCTAATACAACGATTTGCTTTCTTTTATTATTTGACATCAAATATTAATGGTTTATGCAACGCTCTTAAGCTGTTGACTCTACATTGTTTGTGTAAGATGACCTAGAGATAAATAGAATCTTTCATTGCTTCAACTGAATCCATTGGCACAAAATGTACAAAGATGAAATTTACCGCCAAATAGGCCCTTCATGCACAAAGACATGTCATGTTGGCCGAGTCCAGGGAAACCACAACATGAAGCCCAAGACTTCATGCTTTAGGAAGTAGAATGGCAAAAGCAACTTAAAGACTTCTCAGTCCCTAAGTCTGCCAATGCACAACATCTTGTTGTGTCACCGGTCACTACCAACAAAAAAATTGAGATCAATTGAGATCTGCACACAGTGGATCACTATGCTTCAAGGCAGTGCTTTCACCGAAAACAAAAGCGACAGTTTTCAAGATCTCTGACACTTCCCCGACTTATTTACCTTGTACAAGATTATAGGTGTTTCTAAAAATACCATCAAACTACAACTATTCAAATATTCCTTGCCAGATCAAGCCAACATTTGGTATAATGCTATGTTAGGACACCTCATCACCATCTTGAAAGCACTCTAGTACAAGTTCCTAAAAAATGTTATCCCTTGTATCTCACCTATCAGATCAAGGGGCATATTACCCAATGCTTCATGGTCTAGGAGAAACCTTGCTCAAAGCGTGGAAATGATTTAACAACCTCCTCCATTGTTGCCTACATCACATCTCTTAGATCTAGTTCATTGAGACCATCTACATGGGTGTTGATGATTAAAGAAGATCTCCTTGACACCTGGTCTGGAGGTAATTTTATTTTTTAAAATTTTGACAACACCTAGGAAGTCATCAAAAGAAATTCCGAAACCAAAGTCCAAAAGAATTGGGGACAAAGAGGAGTCCTCAAGGTAGCCAAGATAGAAGACACTTCAAATATTAAATCTATTTCTGAAAGTCTCAAGCTTCTCATCTTGAAACAAAACCATTTGGAGTCCTCTTTCAATGCCTATGAAAGAAGAGAAAAGCCGCAACTACCATAGTCTCTGCAACATCAAGTAAAATATGCATATCCCCTCTATGAAATATGTTAGGGTATGACCATTCTACTCAGTTCCAACTACTCCACAATAGTCCCATGCAACTTGAAGAAGGACAGCAGATGGAGCATCTCAACTCCATCCCCAGTAAACCCGGTCAAGCCTACTATAAACCTATTTCCGAAAGTCTCAAGATTCTCATCTTGAAACAAAACCATTTGGAGTCCTCTTTCAATGCCTATGAAAGAAGAGAAAAGCCGCAACTACCATAGTCTCTGCAACATCAAGTAAAATATGCATATCCCCTCTATGAAATATGTTAGGGTATGACCATTCTACTCAGTTCCAACTACTCCACAATAGTCCCATGCAACTTGAAGATGGACAGCAGATGGAGCATCTCAACTTCATCCCCAGTAAACCCGGTCAAACCTACTATAAATCTATTTCCAAAAGTCTCAAGATTCTCATCTTGAAACAAAACCATTTGGAGTCCTCTTTCAATGCCTATGAAAGAAGAGAAAAGCCGCAACTACCATAGTCTCTGCAACATCAAGTAAAATATGCATATTCCCTCTATGAAATATGTTAGGGTATGACCATTCTACTCAATTCCAACTACTCCACAATAGTCCCATGCAACTTGAAGATGGACAGCAGATGGAGCATCTCAACTCCATCCCCAGTACACCCAGTCAAACCTACTATAATCCAAATCAGACAAAGAACCATCCTGGTTCCGATAAGGCAATGTTGTCGGTGCAGAGAATGCATCTCAAGTTCTCAACACCAACCTCCTAATGTGAACAATCCAAGTCGTGTTCCCCCAGACTTCCAATACGACCACCAAAAGAACTTTGGGAACCAAGAAAATTACTGAGATAATTTTCAAAATCATGGTGTTTATCAAGGATTAAATCAAGCACCACAGATGCAACAAACTACCCCTCTCTTCTACAAATGTTAGAATAGTTGTTCAAGAACATATAATTCTATCTCAACAAGCCCATGAAAGAACAATAGATTCTTAGTTAGCCCAACTTATGGAAAACCAACGTTGTCCTAATGGTTTCTTTGTTGGAAAATCCGAGAATGACCACAAACATCCTGAGCAACTCAAAATCATCTCCATGCATTCTAAGAACGTATATTCCCACATCCTCCTCCAATGAAGCCTCTCATCAAACCCATATATATCGACGACGACAACATTGTGGAAATTGAAAGGGAGCAATTGTTCTAAGCACCTCAATTGACTGATATTATTAGCCTAACATTCTAGAATATGTCATATGTTCCTACCTGAGATATGAACTTTTAGAGAGATGGGATAACTAGGATTTTTAAGGAGAAAATTGTTAGAAATGCGCATTTGGGGTTTTAGCTTGGGAAAACTTGTATCATGCATGTCCACATTCCTCTGATTTGACTCAAAAAGATGTCAAATCGCCCACTTTTCTCTTTCTTTCTATGTGATTCTCCTTTTCTATGGTTTCTAAGTTGAAAAGGGCACGAAATCAATTGAATCTGTGGGAGTTGGTTGGATTTCTAGAAATTAAGAACACATGCAACGTTTTTAAGGTTCTTGGTGCTTGAGATGAGTGGTCTATCATTCTTAAGATCTATAATCATATTGAGAGCCTAATTCTATATAACTAAATAAACAAATAATTGCTTGTATTTGTATGTGATTGGGTATCAATCAAGAAGACTTTTGGTGATTGGATGTTGCTAATTTAGATTCCTTCTCACTAACTTGTATTTGTCTAGTCCTTGAACTATTTTCTTGAGTTCTATGAAAAATTCTTTGAATAGAGAAATATATTGTTTTATACTACATATGAACTGAGAACTATGTTATTTTATACCAACATTGCTTAAAAATTAGCTAAATAATCGATATGCTTAGAAACTTAGTGGACATGTATGGGATCATGTTTGAATTTAATAAGCAAGAATTTGTTGAATTAATATTATTAAAATTTAATATCGCATTTACACGACAATCGGTGTGATGATTCGAAATGGAGGTATTCCATGTCTAAGGTTAGTATTGCGGGATTAAATCAAATGAGCCAATAAATCAATGAATGAATCGTGTAGAAATGGAAACTAGGGTTTCCATGTGTTCTATCAGGCGGGTACGAGAGAAAAAGCCTATACTTGTATATAAAATTGTAAATGTGAAGAAAATGTTGAATTAAAGGTGTTGTTATTTCAATTGAAGGTGATAAGTATTATTAATAGGATCTAAGTGCAATGCATCTATTATATTATATATTATGGTTAATGAGTAAAACCCACATGAATGCAAGTCATTTATACAAATAAGATAATAAATAATTAATAAGGTAACTAGAGATTTAGGCCTACGAAGAACTAATCCTAATATGTGCTTTTTTCTAAAGTGAGTAGTCTTATAATGAATGGAAGGATTGTTTTAAATTCCCAAAATGTCATTGGAAGTAAAATTACATAGTACACTCGTCTAACTGCAAGATAGCAATGGAAAAGAGTGGACTAAAATTTGATGATAAGGAATGGAAGGATTATTTTTTCTCAAAATTCCATAGAGTGTCAAATGACATGGTACACTCATCTAAATCCAAGAAAGGAAATTGAAAAGAGTGAACTAAAATGTGATGACAAGTTATAGATGAAATTAATGAATGATTATGATGAAGTCTATTATTTATTAATGTTACTTACAATTGGGTTGTCCTAAATAGAAAGAAATATACAAAATTTGGAGTTTATTAATGTTAATGAGAGAGAAGCATTTCATAGTAAATATATTCAGAATTGTTGATTCCAATATAAAATGAACACAAAATGAAATAAGTTAAGAGTAACAAACTTAAAATGGGGAGAAAACCAAATAGTCATCTTGGTAGATATAAGAACCTAACTCTAATCCTAATATTGTGAGCTATGTGATAGTAATATATAATGCACTCAAATGAGGGATGTATTTAAGTATAGATTTATTCAATTACAAGATGAATTTGAAGGATGTGAATTGATTCATATGATTGCATTCTTGGATTATAATTGTTTGGTAAAATACTTTTATCTTAAAACGGCCTATTATGATAATTTCCAAATATGATAAAGTATGTGTTGAATAGTAATCCTTACTCAAGTATGACATATAGTAGAAGGGGACTAATAAATGTTATATGCACATTTACACATTGAGATTCATTCATATCTATAAAAATCATATGTAATAAGTATATGTTGTATAATTAACTTGTTCTGAGCGTGATGGATGATACAAGATGTTTACATGCTGACAGTGTTTTTGGTCTTAATAGTTCTTTGAATATTTAGAAATGCATGAGATGAAGTGAAATCATAATAAATGTGCTTGGATTGAAACAAGATGTATTAATTTGCAATTGAGAAACCCAAATTAGGGTGAATACTTGAGAATGGTATTATATATGAAGTTGATAGCCTACTAATTATGAACCATATGAAATGATGTGAATATGGTAATGCAACACGTACGTTGCAAATCATAGATTGTTTTGGTTCCTTATACCATGATTATCTTTTTGTTAAGACTAACCTAGATTATGTCATTGTCGGTGTGAAAGAGTACATAAGCATGATAAACAATAAATTGATATTTTGTTAAGATTGAGAAGGATAAAATATCTATCAAGTAGAGTCAAATGCTTTTAATTATTCTCGTTTCAAGTTTTAATTGGTGGCTAGCCTTCTAAATCCTTTTGTGCTTCAATAGGGGTGAGACAATGTGACCCCTCTCTCCATATCTCTTTTTTATTGCTATGACTACTATGTTTGATGCTTTTGTTAAGATAAGCTAATTCATCCCTTGTATGCTTCCAAAAGAAGAGCTTCTTTGTGTTATATATCATTTTTTGGATGACTTACTAATTTTTTCTAAGATTGATGATGGAAATTTTGAGGGCATTAATTAAGCCTTAAGTATCTTTTTGGCAATGTTTATGGCCTAATCTTAAATAATGCTAAAAGTCAAAACTTTCACATCAGAGAGGTTAACGATACTTTTATAGAGCATTCAAGTATCCCTATTGAAATTTCTAGGAAGGGTCGTCTTCTCTCTAGGGCACGATCGTCTTCTCTCTAGCCCTCTTACCCAGCGTCGCCGCTGAGGGGAGGGGAGATTCTCTCCCTCCCCCTGGCCTCAACGACGGTCGGCTAGGTTATCTACGCAGTCAGTTCCTAGAGGGTAATGGAGCGATGTCTTCAGTCGATCCGGAGTAGAAGGGATGTGCCGCGAGGGCCAACCTAGACGGTTGATTCGGCGTCTCGACTTCGTCGGATCCCTCCATTCAAGAGTGATGGGAAGATGGAAGTTGATCTAGGTCTAGTTCGGCACTTGTGTTGTTGCTTCGTCGGATCCTTCCATTCAAGCCAGGTGGTCTCCACGCCATTTCTGTTCCCAGTTGCTGCTCGTCTGGTGGTCGAGTTATCCTGGGCCAGGATAATGGTGCTTTTCGGCTTCGACTGGATGGAACGTGTCTTGGCGTTGGTGATGTAGGACCCCGCAATGGGTGACCGGGCTCCCCCTGGCCTGCTCGGAGTTGCGGCCTCTTCCTGGCTGCGATGGTGGCGCCCCTTTCTGGGGTTCAGATCCCAGACCTGTGCTAGGTCCTGGGTTACAGCCGGCGGTGCTCCATGTTTGGCGGCACCCCCCCGACCCTCGATTGCGGTTTGGACGCTGCGGTGCCATCTCGGTGGCGGCTCCTATGGGTGGTTGGGTGATCCCGATTTCTCCATGGAGGTTCCTCCTCCAGGTTTTTGACTTGTCGGTCTGGAGATGGTTGGTGACGCTTGCTCTCCTGACGCTGCTGTCCACACTATGCAGGCTTTTAGCGGCAGGGTCCTACTGCTCACCGGCGTCCACGACAAAGAAGTCCAGGCTGCTTATCCGCCGGCGTGGTGGCCTTCTGCGGCTGGTTGATCCAGGAGTTTTGCTCATCTGGCGTGGCTGGTCGACTAGGTGCTACTCCGCGTTTTTCTCCTGGTCTTGGCTACAGCAAGGTGCTGGGGTCGATCTTCCTGATTCCCCTCCCTTGTGTGATGGAACACCCCCAAGGTGTTTGAGGAATAGCCTCTTCGTAAGAAGTTGGTTGTTGATCCTTTTGCAGGACATCAACAGATGGTGCTTGGTTCGGAAGTTAGTTCAACCCCAAATTGTTGGCATAGGACCACACTTTGTGGGTACTTCTATTAGACAGTTGGTTTTGTGCCACGAATGTAAGGTTATTTCGAACCTCTTAGCCTTGTTCATCTCTGTTGGTAGAATGCGAAGGGTTTGGCGATTTGAGAAGATCGAAATCTGGTGATGCTTCTCCAGGCAGGCTCCCTGGTGGATGCCATGTTTCAATCTATAGTTACTATTTGTGGGTGGTCTTATTGCATGTATATGCATGTTGTAATTTTTCATTTTCCTGGTTGGTTTGACCGGTTTTGTCTTGTTAGTTTGATGTTCTTCTCGGCAACTAGTATCTTTAGGTCTTGGGTAATATCCCCTACGTGGGTATATGATCATTGGTCGAGCTTTTTAGCTCCATGTCATGTAATGGGGTACTCTGTGCCCAAAGTTTTTGGCTTTATAATAACACGCTTTTTGACTGACCAAAAAAAAGTATCCCTATTGCTACCCATCCAGTGTGGCTCAGGTGGTTCGGTCCGGCTTGTCCTCCCTGGGGGGACCCGGGTTCGAATCTCCCTGAGCGCACTGTGATTACCAACTCCTTGGATCATCCAGGCTCTGGCACCTATTTGAGGAGGAGGGGGAGTGAGGTCTCCCTAAGACTCAAAAAAAAAGTATCCCTATTGCTAAGCTCCCTATTAAGTATCTCATGCTTCATGTGTTTATTGGTAGACTCATAAAGTTATGCATATTCATATTGTGAATAAAATGAAGCAAAATATTAAAACCTAGAAAGGAAGCCTACTCTCAATGGTCAGTGGTAGGGTTTTCTATCTAAACTCTATCTTCCTATTGCATTTTATGGACTGCAACATTCCATCTTCCCAAGTATGTGATTAATTACTTCGAGTAGATTATTAGAAACTATATTTGAGTCACAAATAAAAGTGAAGGGAACTCCAGAAGATATCGTGGAATGTTGTGTGTAGACCTAAAGAGGAAGGAGATATGGTTTTAGGTGAAACCTTGCTAAACTGAAGTATGGACAAAGTTTTCTTGGTTTTGCTTATTGAACAAGGCAAGTGGACATGACTCTTGTGATTCACATGCAAATTCCTTATACTAACTCATGTAAACTCTGGGAAAGCGTGCTATTTGATCTCTAGAAGATTAAAGTATGATGTGAAGATTGATATCAAATTTTGTGAGGGTCATTTTTGCTTGATCTAGTGATGGTCATGTTTAAACAACCTTATATTTGATGGTTATTGTTAGATGCATGATTGGATATGATGAAAATAACTTGAATCTATATAAAGGTTGAATTGATATTTTTTCCATGTGAACTCAATACACAAAGAAGGGCTCTTTAGCTAGTTAAGATCATCAAAATAAGGTGTCATCATCAGACCTCTATTGCTACGGTCATTTGTGTTAATATGTGATATGTGGCCTATTTGCCAAAGGAAATGATAAAATAAGGTATGTCCAAAATTGTGAGGTGTTGTGATTATTAGTTGGAAAATATTAGTACCATATTGATCTTATATGACATGTTTAGATCTATGTATTCTTATGTTGTGGTCCATGAATGTGATACTTTGCCTTTTTTTGATGACGAGGAACCACTCTCACACGAGCGCCAAAAGGGACCCGGGTTCGACCCTCGGCGAAAATCCCCGGGGTGCAGTTAAGGCCCCACGTTATTGATCGCGCTGCGGTGCCCCCATGTACGCGGTTGGTTCCGGGGTTTACCTTGTCTGCGTGGATACTTTGCCTTTTTGAGAATGATGAACATATTTTATGATGATATTAGGCGTGTCGAGCCAATCTTTTGAGAATACACTTATGATAGTAGCTACTTGTCAAATAATACTTTACATTTCTCTCTTTTACTAATGATCATCTATACAGTTTTACATTTAGCCAATTGTAAATAATGTGATGAGGTCTTAAAGATGAGACAAGACACATGAAAAGAAAGAAAGAATGTAAAGAACATAGTTAGTTACGCTAAACAATGTGTGCGATCTTCTATATCTAAATTGGAATAATGAAATGGGTGTATCTTACATAGGGTGAAACATAAGTGATGAAGACCCAAAGTAGATGTAAATAGGGTTACTTGGATGGTTACAGGCTTTATGGATTGATTCTAATTTAGTACTATTTAATGATGGTAGTTTGTTATGATATTTTGAGCTTGGTGAGACACCCTACACATGCATTGTTTGGAGTAATTAGGGTTTGAGAAATAAAATCCCAAGTTGACCAAACTGAGTCTATTTCATGTAAGTAAATAAAAATATTATGTATAGTAGTGTAGTAATTGATATTTTATATTTTATATGTAATTCATATTACATTAAATGTGGATATAGTTTCTATAACCCTCCTATGAGTGTTGTTGCTGAACCGAAGTATGGACAATGTTTTCTTGGGGTGAGGTTCGTAAGATTCCTAACTACTCTCGTTGGTGGGCATGTGGGGTGAGGGCCATAAGATTTACGACCTAGTCAACATGTGGCCACTGATTAGACGGTTGAGAATTTTCAATTTATGGTGAATATTACCCATCTCATAAATATTTCAAAAAGATCTTGTATAAATCATATAAAATGGAATGTTTAGTCTTATCTAACATGTAATATATGAAAGTTGATTTTAAGAAATCTGAGATTTCTATTATAATTAGTTTCCAAGCCTTGATAACTTGTAGTTTTGATGATTTGACTAAAATGATTTATTTTAGGTCTTTTGAAATACTTTTAAGGCATCTTTATTTCAAACCATGACCAATAATGACTCTAACTATTCTTACAACTCTAGATCAATAATTGTTGATGCATGATAAACCAAGTTTTGAGTTTGATATCTAATATGTATCATGACACATAAATGAGACTTCGTATGAAATTTTAATGCTAAATCTTAATATTGCACAACTCATGACCTTTTAATGCTTTCAAACTATATTGTCGTCTAAGATAAGTTACTTTTTCCATCTTTATGAACCAAGAATTGAACTTGATCACACAAGAGTTTCCATTATATGTTCCACTACTATATCTCACTCATCATGAATGCAAATAGATTTATATATCGTTTTAAAACTAAAAGGGACTAAGATATTGATGATTGCATACTAAGTTCGTTTCTTTTATGCATATAACATTTTTGTTGTACCTTATGGTCTATAGTATTGTTAGTGTTCTATTCACACGTGTTATGTGAATGTGATTCATTTTAGGGATGAACGGTTCTGAGAAAAATAGAGCAAAAAGTGGGAGAATCCGTCAACTTTCCACGGTTGAGGTGCTTCTATATTTATATACATGAGAATTTACACATAGATCCCTGACTTTTATCACACTTACAAGTAGGACCCTATACACACATATTAACACTCCCCCTCAAGCTGGAGCATACATATCATGTGTACCCAGCTTGTTACATAAGTATTGAGCCCGACAACCATTTAGAGACTTTGTAAACAAATCAGCTAACTGGTCTTCAGATCTGACTTGTGACAATTGAATCGAATTTTGTTGAATCTTTTCTCGTATAAAATGACAATCAACTTCAATATGTTTGGTTCTCTCATGAAAAACAAGATTTTGGGCAATGTGGATAGCAGCTTGGTTGTCACATTTCAGATCAATGGGGGGTTTTCTGAATAAAGCCAAGCTCCTCTAACAAGTGATGAATCCATAGTAACTCACATGTTGCTAGGGCCATAGCTCTATACTCTGATTCTGCACTAGATCCTGCAAATATTGTCTGCTTTTTGCTTTTCCATGACACCAAGTTTCCTCCTACAAATACGCAATAGCCAGAAATAGACCTTCTGTCAATACTAGATCCAGCCCAATCAGCATCTGAGAACCCTTGAACCTGTAAATGTCCATGATTTTCATATAGAAGCCCTTTACCAGGAGACTTTTTGAGAAATCTCAGAATGTGCATCACAACCTCCATATGACCAGTGCATGGATTTTCCATGAATTGACTAACAACACTAGTAGCAAAGGCAATGTCAGGCTGAGTGACAGTCAAATAAATTAACTTCCCAACAAGTCTAAATCTCCATGGATCATCAAGTAACTCCCCCTGCTCCATTGACAATTTGACTTCAGAATCCATTGGAGTATCAATAGGTTTGGTACCTAGCATCCCTGCCTCAGTGAGAAGATCTAAGACGTATTTTCTTTGTGAGATAACTATCCCAGACTTGGACTTGGCAACTTCAATCACCAGAAAATATTTGAGACTACCTAAATCCTTTGTTTGAAATTGGCCTTTTAAAAATGTCTTCAACTGTGCAATGCCATGCCTGTCATCACCAGTAATCACGATATCATCAACATATACCACTAGAAAAATGCTCCCAGAACTATGTCGTCTATAGAAGACTGAATGATCTGTAGTACATCTCTGGAGACCAAACTCTGAAAGAGCACTGCTGAATCTGCCAAACCAGGCACGAGGTGACTGCTTTAAACCATAGAAGGACTTATGAAGACGACATACTAGATCAGACTCCCCCTGAGCAACAAACCCAAGTGGTTGCTCCATATAAATCTCTTCATCTAGATCACCATGAAGGAATGCATTTTTAATATCAAGCTGGTGTAGAGGCCAAGAGTGAATAGCAGCCAGGGATAAGAAAATGTGAATAGATGTCATCTTTGCCACAGGAGAGAAGGTCTCTAAATAATCCTCACCATAGATCTGAGTGTAGCCCTTGGCTACCAACCGTGCTTTGAGTCGATCAAAACAACCATCTGCACCTACTTTGACAGTGTAAACCCAACGACATCCAATAACAGACTTACCATGTGGGCGTGAAACAAGAGACCATGTATTGTTCTGGTTAAGAGCTGACATCTCCTCATCCATTGCATGACGCCAACCTGGGTGATCAAGTGCAACTGAAACAGACGGAGGTATAGAGACTGATGACATAGAAGAAATAAAAGCATGATATGAAGGTGATATGTGGCTATATGAAACAAAATTAGAGATAGGATGTTGAATATTTTTAAGTGTGCATGATCTGACGCCTTTACTCAGAGCAATAGGAAGATTTTGTTCAAAAGATGGAGGAATAGTCTCTACCTGACTTTCTGACAAGGAAGCATCTGGAGGAGCTGAATTGGTAGGACCAGACGTACCACCTGCATTGGTGCCAAAACTAGACTGCCCACATGTACTTGTACGACGAGTGTTAACCTGAGTGATTGGTGGTCTAGCTGGGCTAGGTGGACTTGCATCACGAGGACCATCATCACTAGGGGACTCAAAAATAGGAGACTCGACAATAATGGGAAGAGGCAAGAGTTCTTCCATAACTACGGGGGTCACTGAAGAGCTACCATCAAAATAGGATGTGTCTTCAAAGAAAGTGACATCGGCAGATACAAAGAAACGATGTAAGGTAGGACTGTAGCACTTGTATCACTTTTGAACTCGAGAGTAACCTAAGAAAACACATTTAACAGACTTTGGACCTAACTTATCCAAACCTGGACCAAGACAATGGACAAAACAAGCACATCCAAACACTCTTGGTGGAACATTATCCAATGGCTTCATAGGATGAAGGATCTGAACAGAGATGCAATTTTGCAGAACAGATGATGGCATACGGTTGATGAGGTAGGTGGCAGTGAGGACGACATCCCCCCAAAATTCTCTAGGAACGTGCATGTGAAGGAGAAGAGTGTGAGCAGTCTCAACAACATGACAAATTTTTCTCTCAGCTACACCATTCTGTTGTGGTGTATGTGGGCAAGATGATTGGTGAATGATGCCATGGGTGGAAGTGAAATGGATGAACTCACGACTGAAATACTCTCTAGCATTGTCAGAACGAAGCCCACAAATTTTCTTTTGAAATTGGGTTTCCACTTCTGCAGTAAAGGATTTGAATATGGACAAAAGTTCAGACCGTTCCTTCATCATATAAAGCCATGTAGCACGAGAATAATCATCGACAAAAATAACAAAATATCTAAACCCAAGCTTAGATGTAACACGACTCAGACCCCATATATCAGAGTGTACCAACTCAAGCACATACTTTGTTCTTTGACTCTCCCTAGACCTAAAGACAGACCTTGTGTGTTTTCCCAGTTGACATGATTCACATTGCAAACTCTCCAAGTTGGACAAACTTGGAACCATAAACTTGAGTTTTTCTATAGATGCATGACCAAGACGACTATGCACTACCAAAGGAGACGCAACTACACACGCTGTGGAAAGTTGTTGCAAGTAGTAGAGTCCAGCCAATTCATATCCTTCACCGATCGTCTTCCCCGTCTTCAAGTCCTGTATAAGACAAGTATCTGGTAAGAAAGTAACGGAGGCTTGAAGAGAACGAGTTAATTTGCTAATTGATAACAAATTAAAAGGAAATTGAGGAATGAATAAAGTAGATGGAAGGGATAAATGTGGGGTTGGTGAAACTGTCCCAATTCCCTTAACAGAAGCAACAAAGCCATCTGCAAGGGTGACACCGAGTAGGTTGGGTTTATGTGTGTATGTGGTGAACATCTCTCGTACCCCAGCGATGTGATCAGTTGCACCGGAATCAAGAACCCAGTCTGACTTGGACGTCGATGCATTGGATCCATGTGAAATGCATGCTGACAAATCGAGACTTTGTGCATTGAATACTGAAGTCATTGCTTGTTTTGAAGCTCAAAGACGCATCAAATGAGCATATTCTTCTTTGGACAAAGACATCTGATATACAGCTGCCTCCCGGGTATCATCTACAGTTTTCATGTTGGTGGACTTCGCAGGGATTCCATAAGACTCATTACGGATTGTCGCACAAGATTGGTGAACAACAAACTCTTTATCAACCATGTTGACCAAATAATGCACCCACAAATGAGATATTAATTAAATCAGCACAAGATGGACCAGGAACAGAAGCAAACTTGATGGCAAAGATTCAGATTTTTTTTCAAGAAATTAGAAGATTGTTTGGCCTTGAAAACAGAACTTTCCAAAGTCGGTAGCAGACGTGCTACAGTACTCCGTGGCTACAGAATCTAGGGAGAATGATCAAAGCTCCCTCCTTGGATTACCAATGCATGACCTTCTAGGGCAAGGTAATAGGATCAAGGACGCCCCTTATAGACCATATTTGAGTAGGGAAAACAGCCCTTAAAACCTTTTATTGAAGCCAAACTCTTGCTGCGATAGAAGCTTGTTCAAAGCAGCCAAATACAAGATGATTTCGAGAAGCACGTAGGGGAGTAGCAGCCAGCCACCACCACCATGGAGCAACTAAGACCAAGGGGATACAACACCCAAAACGAATGATCTGAAATCCAAGTAAAGAAGGAGCAGCAACGACTCCAAGGACCGTCGTGCTACAGTACGGTACTGTAGCAAGTGGGAAAGCATGAGCTTTTGCTGATTTGGGTGACTGAAGACCTTACGTTGGGGATGACAAGTTCCTTAGAGAGAGTGATGTTCCCTGTTGCTCTGATACCATGAGAAAACTAGAGCAAAAAGTGGGAGAATCCCTCAACTTTCCACGGTTGAGGTGCTTCTATATTTATATACATGAGAATTTACACATAGATCCCTGACTTTTATCACACTTACAAGTAGGACCCTATACACACATATTAACAGGTTCCTTTTACTATTGACTTTCTAGTCATTTGGAGTCGTGGGATGATAGCTAGATCTACGGTAAATATATTATATGCTCATTTTATTTTTTGATTCCAACGCATCTAATTTGGTTTTTTAAAACATTAAATCATTTCAATACACACTATTTGTAAATAATGATAAATTTGTGTTAAAAGTATTATTAACTCAAGACACATTAATTTCCTCTCTTAGGACCTAGAATGTATGTATTCGTCAACTGAAAATTAATATCTATTTAAAAAAACAAATATGGAAATATCCAACTCCAACTCACACATCAACTCCAAACTAAGAACCAACCTAGATTGACACAATTCAAATCCAAAATAGACTTTTTGGCGGTCGGATAGTGTAGGTTTCACTGATTCAAAGAATATAGAACTTTGACCTCTACCTATGGACAAGACAATTTCATATGCATGTTAAAGTATTAAGCATGCATCTGAAGTTGTAGATGATCTTCTTACAAGCTCTTCTACACATGGTGTCATCTACATGTAAATATTAGAATATACTGATAAACAAATGGCTTTTTATCATTTACTATGGACAAAAAATGGATCAGCAAGGAACATAGTTCGCCTCATGTGCTGGGGAAAGAGAAAATAAGCATGATCCCCATATAAGTAATAAGCATGTACACAACCATGGAAATTAAATCCTTCTATTTTTATAAGAATATATATTCTTTCTTTTTGATATAAAAAATGCTTTACTAATTTTGATTGTATATCATTGTGTATATTGATCTTCTACTTTTCATATATCAACAATATTGCAGCTAAAAATTTCTCGAAGAGTGTTATGGCCTCACCCACTTATCAAGTATGGGTCCACCGTTGTGATTGGATACAATAAATCAAAGCCACTTGTACCAGAATGAGGCTGACATGTTGCTTGACTTCTGTGACATCTGATGCTAAGAGAATATCACCATTTTTTTTCACATACAGTTCCAACTATGCTCTTTTAACTTAAACAAATGTTCACTGACAAGTGTATAAAATCTACCATGTAGCTTCCAATTAAGAGAACAAGAGGCAACTAAAGACCAATATCACATGATATCTTGACTCACCTGTAATGGCTTCATCCCCCCCTTTTGGGCTATGGCTTTATTCAAAACATCCTGCTATGTGATGCATTAAGAAGTGCAAAAATGAGATAGCTACTGCTGAACAGCATCTACAAATATAGGCATGCAGTTGATACGATATGTCATATAGGAGGAAGGTCGATCGTCCCATGCACTGACCTCACTCAGTATGGAGATATGCAGCTCATGAGTTGCCAATGCCAGAAATATGAGGTCGGCATCCTGCAAGGGGAAACGCATGATACCCTTTTTAGAAGGGGACTTTGTCATATATCGATAGATTGCCGCTTAAATAAACATATAGCATGCACGTACTCACCAGGCCATAAAGGCAGTGGCGTGTATTGGGGTCGTACCCCGGCAGATTTCTTTGGAGTCTGATGAAGGCCATCACCTTATGCTCTCCTTCACCAGGGACGTTTGCGTTGGACAGGATGACCTTTAAGCTCTTCCAGCCGGGGTGGCTGTTCAACCTGGACCGTATGTAGTACTCCAGAGCTCGGGACAATCGGTCCATGAAGGCGGTACCCGGGGTGACTATGTTTGAGTCACCGAGCTGGGTCTCGGGCTTGGGCAGCACCGGCTTACCCTTCTGTTGGAACTCCCGCCGGAGCTTCTCCTCCTCAGCCTCCTGCATACGAATGAATCTACCATGATTAGATCATTCAAGAGTTCGTAAAACGACGTTGGATTGCTACTTACAGCAAGCTCGGCCTCTTTGGCGTTCCAGAACCTCCTGGCGCGCTGCTGATTCAGCTTAGCCCTAGGGGCTACGCCGTCTGCATAATATAATGGGATCTACATACAGCTGAGAGGACGTACAGATTGACATGAAGAAAGATGGCAAGACAACCTCAGATATTAAAACGCTCACCCATGGCCATGTAGACCAGCTTCCTTGGTCTGACGACGCGGAAGATGCGGTCGATGTGCAGGAACATGGCCGCGAACACCTCGTCTTCGGTTGTGGGAGGGAAGAGCTGCAGATGCAATGCATGTTTCAGGTCGCTCTCCTTCATTAGGTATATAACCAGAGGGGTTTGATGTAAATCCATAAGTACGAAGCCAGTATACTAAGCTGATACCTGGTCATCTTGGTGGAAGCACGGATTGATGATCCTGTTCATGTCGAGGTACAGGTTGTCAAATGGTCCATTGGGAGGCGTAGAGGAAGTTACAGCCCACCAGTCGGAGTCGTCGCCAACGATGGGTTCCTCCTCCTCCACGGCCCGCACCACCGCCTTCGGGTATCTATACACCAACCACCTGTAGAAAGACGGCACGCCCATGGCTGCTACCTAGGGGGGATACAGCGTCTCCTGAGTCCTCTCCTTATCCCTCTGAGTTCCTTGCTTAGCTTCAACTAGTGGTAAGTAGCTAAACGCCTTCCTGTCTCCGGCACCTCCTCTATTCTTTTCTTAAATATCGACGGAAGAATGCCAACCGTCGCGCCTCTCTGCGCCGCATATGAATGGAGAGAGGGAACTCAAAGGGCGGTGATGTATTTGATCGAGGAGAGGAGTGCAGAGATATGGGATTTATCATGCCAGCGGCCAAATGCAGATATCGCAGATACGAATATACGATGTGATATGTGCCATCAAGGATGCTCGTCTAATCTCAGAAAGATGATGATCGAGCCAGCCACCACTATGCGTCAAGTAATGTTATACATTTTCACAAGACTAGCAGTACACGTGCTAAGCACGTGTTTTTAATTAATATAATTTAATATACAACCATGAAATGCATCATTAAATGCATCATGTATCATATTCACTGAGATAAACACAAAATCTATATGTAACAAAACAACTCAATGAATTACAGCTAACTCTCATTTCATTGTGTGTTATCACAAAAATGTATGTGTTCTTCTCTTTTAAACTGCATATTGATGATTAATATATAAATACTACTCACAGTAGTTTATATTAATCGTTCAAAAACAACAAAGTGATTGACTGTCAATTAACTCAGCTCCAACATTGAGAGTGTTGCTAAAGGAAAACTACTTGATCACATGTCAACATACTCTTTCCACTTTGTATCACGTTATTATAAAAATTATGAGTGTCGCCTTTCTTTGACATGCTTCCATTGACGGTAAAAGTATATAATGGTAAATATATAATTAGTACTCACAATAATTTATGTATAACTCATTAAAAGAGAATGACTCAGTAGAGAATAAAGTTTTACATGCACTTCATTAGGTAGTATGTTCTTATTGACAATTAAAATATCATTATAATTATTATATATATAATTTATACACAACCCACTAAAAAGAAGAACTCAATTAACTGATATTTGACTCCCTCTAACCTAAAGCGTGTGATGATCAAAATAATTATCTCTTACTAATTGAATTACTTTACACCAGTTAAGTGTATTTTTTAGATAAAAACTCTATAACTTACCAACTGACATCCTCTAATTTATATCAAGTCATTATCAAAATTACATGTGTCGCCATTTTTTGACATACTTCCAACGCTGACAAAAATATACAATGATAAATATATAATTAGTACTCACAATAATTTACATGTAACTCATCAAAAGAGGACGACTCAATAAATTCTCTACAAACTGCTTCCAATACAAAACTTTACATGTGCTTCATAAGCAGTATATTCTTGTTGACAACCAATATATAATTCATATTCGAATAATTAACACAGCCCAATAAAAATAATAACTCAACTGATTATCATTTGACTTCCTATAACCAAAAATATGTAATGTTTGAAATCACTTTACAGTAAGTATACAAACAAACTTAGCCTATCGACCACACTTATACTTGTTGAAGCGCATAATTGTATTGTTGAGACACATACATGTTGTATCTACTTGCATGATAAGAATAGCAAATACAGACAGACTAATCAAATTTCCTAATCAAGATCAGTCTGAAAAAATAGTGAATTAACTTTTCCACAATACATAAATTTTGCTATTACATAAAGCCTTATTTCAATAATGACTTTTTTACAAGCGCAAAACAAACTTGAGATTTATATACAATTTTTTATTATAGAAATCAAGCCTATCCAAAGCAACCTGGTGGGTGTATTTCTTGGATAAAGATGACTCAATGGAAATGTACTAAAATAAATAAACATACATGTACAATGAGGACAGCAAATATAGACACCCTATTTGAATTTCCACATTAAGATCAGTCTAAAAAATAGTGAATTAAATTTTTCACAACACACATAATATGTTGTCACATAAAGCCTTCTATGCACTAATGGCTTTTTTATCAATGCAAAATAGATTGAGAGACATTCCGATGAGCATAACATAGATTTAAATATAGATTTTTACTTTAGAAGTGAAGCCTATCAAAAGCAACCTAACGGGTGTATTTCGTGGATTAACTTGACTCGAAGGAGAGGTAAAGTCCAGCTATCAAGTAGGCAGGTGCGATGAGCTAGCAAGAAGAGACCTAAAATTGTCTCCAAAACAACTCAATTAATTACCGCTAACTCCCATTTCATTATGTGTTGTCACCACAAATTAATGATGAATATATAATTAGTACTCACAATAATTTCTATGTAACTTGTTAAGAGAGAATGACTCGATATATAATGAAGTTTTACATGCACTTCATTAGTTGGTATGTTCTTATTGACAATTAAAATATCATTATAATTACTATATATATAACTTATACATAATCCACTAAAAGGAAGAACTCAAATAACTGCTATTTGACTCCCTCTAACATAAAGTGTGTGATGGTCAAAATAGTTATGTCTTACTAATCGAATTACTTTAACACCCGTTAAGTGTATTTTTTAGAGAACAACTTGATAAACTACCAACTGACTTCCTCTAATTTATATCAAGTCATTATCAAAATTACATGTGTCACCATTTTTTGACATGTTTCCAACGACAACAAAAATATATAATGGTGAATATATAATTAGTACTCCCAATAATTTACATATAACTCGTCAAAAGGGAATGACTCGATTAATTCTCTACAGACTGCTTCCAACATGTAATATTGGCCTATTAATAATGCCAGTACTTGACAATTCTATCATAGGGTTAAATAATCCATATTTTAGCTTGTCCTTTTGAAAAAAGAAGGTCGCATATAAGAGATAAGTAATAAATGATTTTGGAAATAGAGGTCTAATCAATTCACCTTATTTTATGATTAAAAAAACTATAGAGTCACTCTTTGAGTATGATTTCATAAAAAAATGAGATTACTCAAAACATAAAACACAATCAATCACTAATTAATAGCATACCCAAAAATATGGGTAAATTAAAACTAATTTCAACGTCAGTACCTGCTCAGAAACATTTGCATAAGATCCCAAAATCTTTCTTATATCCATACTATGGCAAGAATTTGATACAAATTGATCTATCGCCTTAGCCACAACATATATACATGGGAGAATAATATGTGTATATGTCACACAAACAAGTATTAACATGCTAATAAAATCTTTATTCATTTGAAACACCATATACAAACTTTTCCTATCCATACCTAAGAGTACAAGGACGACTCTAGGACACACTAGACTCTAATCAAATTTATCAAAGATTCATTACTATAGCTCCTCTTTGTTGCCATATGTTTGTTTTTTGTCACTTCTGATTACCTAAAAAAAGATGTGGAGAACCACAAGGGTGAGACCCATGTCCCAGCAAGAGATATAACCTCCAACAACATCTGTTAATTACAACATTTTTAAGTAATTAAATAGTTAAGAAGTTTAATCAGATATAACAAATAAGATCAGCAATACTGATGATTATCAAAATACATGAGCAGATAATAACTATCATCATTAGCCAGACTACCATCCTTTATCTTGTTGATAATATAAGCAATTCAGTAGCATATGCATATCTAGCATCATGAGCAAGTCTAGTAACATCACATAGATAATAAGATGAGCATGTCTAATTGGTTGAACATATCAACATTATAAGAAGAGATAACAACATAAGCACAACTATCTAGATAAGCATGATTAGCAGTATATGCATCTCTAGTTACAAAGACATGTCTAGCAGCATTAAACATAACTAGCAATAGCATCTTTATCATCAGTGTCAGTATATTTGACAACATAATCATGTTTACAACATGAGCATAGCTACAACATAATCATATCTACTATCTCTTATTGTACTATACATGATCTCAGTGAAAAGAATGCAAACAAGGGTTATCATCCAATATGAAGTGTTGTGTATAGCACTAAACAAATATGCTACACGGTTGTCTTACATCTTTTATTATGCCAAGAGAAAATTGAATCGTACCATTCAAAGTCCAACCGACCCCTGCGAAGGGTTATTCAGTTCTGTACAAGATCTAGGAGTGTCAGTATCCTAAGATCTCTTCCTCTCAGTCAGTTGAGTGAAAAGGCAGTGACATATCAGTCAAAGCTTCCACCACAGCGGCATATAGTCAAGCAGATAACTACTAGTCCGACCTTGGTACAGGCCACGCCACTAGAAACTAGGGTATTCAAACCCAATCACTGAGGTACATCCGCAGTTGTCCTCTAATCACATCATATTATAATCACCGAGACATGACCACAACCATTCTCAATCACATCATATGCATGAGGCATGACTATAGCCAACCTCCACAATCTACATTGTGGATGACAAGGATATATCATCAACCTTCCACCCCCACATACTCAATAGTATGCGCTCCAAGTTTCTGTTTCGAATACTCATTTCACCATCCAGCAAGTTCTGACACTGAAGATGGCTCTACGACATAGGGCACTACATGATTAGAGTTGCACTTGATTAGTTATGCCAATTGGGTGAATGAAGGTTGCATAAAACAAGTGTACATACAAACCCTAATTCACTTCTAGCAAGCATATAAATATCAAAACTTGAAAAGATATAAAACATATGAAACATAATTTCTCATCTCATCATCATATGATACTATTCACTCGCCATTCATGAAACTACACTAGTCATCATATTATCACAAGATATAAATTATTTTCACAATATCACAGGGTATCAACCCTTATCAACATAAGAGGATTACACCTCAGGCTCAACCATGCCCAAAGGTCATTAAGACCATCATACTATTTTTTGCAAGATCATCATTATCTTTGCATGTCTTATAACAAGGCTCAACAACATCACTTACATGTAATACACCAGATCATCACAATATTGCATTAATGAGCTAGGAGATTAGCATAATAAAGTATCAACCATGTGGCTATGATAACCACCAATTAACACATTAAGGTTATGATCAGGTTAAGGACGTTATTCCACCATCATTCCATCATATAAGAATGTTAAACATGAATACTCATATTTATCTATTTGCATTAGAGTTAGGTTCAACATGATAAATTATATCAATGTTACTAATAAACACCTATACCCAAACCCTAACTCACGACATCCCCATTGGATCATGGATGCATAAGGTGAAGCATCACTATCAAATTCCATACTATTCTAAAGTATGAACCCACACATAAATCAAGGTGTAACCATCAGGTTATAGCATACTAGGGCTTCAACAATAAGAGAGTACTCCATGATTGTGTTAATCATTCAAGGACTATTCTTACCCAATTACCATCATTTAGTTATATTAAAGTTAGGTATAACAAGCTATACCTCTTTAGGGTTACATATAAACACAATATGGTTATCATCCCTTATATTCATATGAGTGAATAGGTAAAACTACCTTATTAAGGGTAACCCTCCAACTTCAACTTTTTATTTTTGCTTTATCTTAAAGATCATATACTTTTCTATCCACCACTTCCCTCCTTCTCTGACCTTCGTTCTCCCTCCTTGCTGCTGCGAATTCCCTGCCCAAGGAAGAAGAAAGTGGGGATCTTCTTAGAAAAAATTCTAGGGTTGCAATTGATTTCCTTTTTGGGTCTAAAAAGCTTCCTCCTAGTGATCTTGGCCTGAAAGTGTAAGTTTTACCTTATTTCCTATGTTTATTTATTTTCTCTTCTTCCTCCTATATCTCTCTAGGTCGGAATCCTACTGTTCCATGGTGAAAGTGTCCCTAGAACTCAAAAATATATCCTTCTTATTTCTCTTTCTAGGGTTTCTTCTTTATGGAGAGAAATGCCTATTTGGCCAAGTTCAGATCTGAATCTAGATATTTTTTGCCTTATTTTATTGAGATTCTTGTTGTTTGGGATCTGACCTACTCTATATAGGCAAGTTAAATAACATTCTTCACTTATATTGCATACTAGAACCTTTTTAGTTCATGTTTATGCTTGAATGTGATGATCTAAGCATAGAGAAGCCATGCTTATTTAGAATTACGAATTTTTGTGGTGTTCCCTATTTTGTTCCAGTTCTATATGAACTTGTAAACATGTGTACAACCTTTCTAAGGTGTAACATGATCTGATACAGGTTGATAGCATCAACCTATGGTTCTAAGAACAAAATAATTGATGGTTCAAATTAGGGTTTTCAAACTATTTCCTTCTCTATCACACAATTAATGGTCATACAATTCAACAACCAATGGTGTTGCTATCTTAGCAACTGATGTTCGTGATCAAGGGTGTCAAATTTATGGTAACAACCTATGGTCACCACCTTAAGTCAGGTTTTGACTCAATTAGAAGTTTAATTATCATTCACTAAGTATTCTAATGATGTTATCAATCGATGATGATATTGACTTAATATTTAATGGTGTTAACTGGATGTATTACTGATCTAGCAACAAATGATGACCTAATGATCACAGTTAATGGTGGATCAGGTCATCACCATATATGACGAATTAGGAATGTAATTGTAAATTTAACTAAACTTTAAACCAATGGTTCCTTGGTTCAATTGATTTAATGGTTAGACTTATACTTTAATTAATAACCTTGAATAATGAACCTGATCCAATGAATAATATTGGATGCTTCAACATCTAAGGGATTAGAATAAATCACATGATATTATATGTGGGTTCTGGTGAAGATAATTCAATGGTTCAATACCATTAATTTGTAGTCTTACCTTTGCCATTATATAGTTATTTTTGATAAATTACTATAATAAGTGGATGTGTAACTCCCATGTGATCGAGCTTGTTATACCCCATGTGTAACTCTCATGTGGTCATCTTGGTGGAAGCACAGATTGATGATCATGTTCATGTCTAGGTACAGGTTGTCAAATGGTCCATTGGGAGCCGTAGAGGAAGTTGCAGCCCACCAGTCAGAGTCATCGCCAATGATGGGTTCCTCCTCCTCCATGGCCCACACCACCGCCTTTGGGTATCTATACACCAACCACCTATAGAAAGATGACACACCCATGGCTGCTACCTGGGGGGGATATAGCGTCTCCTGAGTCCTCTCCTTATCCCTCTGAGTTCCTTTTTGAGCTTCAACTAGTGGTAAGTAGCTAAATGCCTTCCTATCTCCGACACCTCCTCTATTCTTTTCTTAAATATCGATGGGAGAATGCCAACCATCGTGCCTTTCTTTGCGCTGCATATGAACGGAGAGAGGGAACTCAAAGGGTGGTGATGTATTTGATCGAGGAGAGGAGTGGAGAGATATGAGACTCATCATCCAGCGGCCAAATGCAGAATGCAGATGATTATCGCATATATGAATATACGATGTGATATGTGTAATCAAGGATCAGTGGCAGAGCCAGCCCCCTGATGAAGGGGGGCACTTATAAAAATAACATTACGTATTTATATAAGATCGATATTATTTTTGTTTAAATTATGTGTAAATAGAATTTAAATAATTACCATGATACAATTGGAGTGTGAACATGTCTCAAAGACATGATATGGACCTATTTACTTGGATCTAGTGAGAAAAATAGATGAGTCTTACATAAATAAAAAATTAGGTTGGAGACGTAGATCATCACTTTGTGGAGTATTTAATATAGATCTGATCAAAATAACATTCTGTGTATATCTAATATTGCATAGTATTATGTATATTATAACATTCTACATACATTTAGGATATTTTTATATGTAAGAAGAGTTTGAAATGACGACATTGGTGTAACACCCCTGACCTGGGTTATGACCTAACCCTGGAAGTTTTGCTTAAATATGTAATTAACATACTTGTGAACACTCCCTGGCATGTAATTAAGTTCCTCAGGAACATTTACTTTTAATTTTGCTCCTTTTTGTATAAAGTTGTAGCATTATGTTGTATACAGGGACCTATGTGCAAATTACCCAGTTTAAGGGTTGAACTTGCAAAATTCACAATATAAGATGTATCTCTGATGTTGAAACATCATGAGGATGGTTATGGTAAGGTTTGAGGGATTTCCCAAGCTTGAGCACCAAGGTGCAGCTGTGGAAGCAATCCCCATGCTTAGAAACCCTAATTTGGGGTAAAGTGCAATTTACCCAAATTGAGGGGTCCAACTTGTAATTCTTAATATCTAGAACATCTTTTATGACTCTTGTCATCATTTAGAGTAGAAATGATGAAAGGGATGCATCATTTAATAATCAGATGAGAAAAATGATCTTTGTGATAGAAATCACCTAAAATGGGTATGAAACCCTTTCATATATATACCCTAGTTGAAGGTTGGATTTCTTTACCCTTAGATCTTGAGATTTCATGAGATTTGTATAAAAATAGATAGGTTTGGACGTGCCCTTGAGAAAGGAGGGACCTAGGTGTGATTTCCAATCTTGTAAGGTCCTTAGGGTGTAAAAGGGGCTAAAGTATATAAGCCACGTCTTTACAAGATAAGTGAACGATCTTTCCTTTCCCTCATTCTCTCCTCTTCTTTCTCAAACGACCAAGGATAGTTCTGGAGCTCAGGGGGACAACCAACCTGTTCTAGGTAAGAGAACCCCACCTTCTAGCTCGAATTCATGGAGGAATTCACTTTCTAAGGTTGGTTTTGTGGTTAGCTTACTTAGTCTTCTTGTTCTAGCCAACCAAACCAACGTTTCCTTGGAGAATTCACCTCTGACCAAGTTGTGGAAGCTCAAGGACGCCATTAAAGCTTGGAGCTTGAAGGCTTGGAGCTCTAAGATCAACCTTTAGGCGGGTTTTATAACTCTAAACTCTTGCTTTATATGTATGCTTAATTCTTGCAAATTTACTTGGTAAAATCTTCTTCTACCTCCCTTCATCCTTGCACGTTTGCAAGCAAAACAGTGGGGGAACCGACCTTGCTAGAGGTTGAAGATGAGGGGCGTGATTCCCTATGTTACTTTTTCAAACGACCTTGGACCCTTTTGGTCCAAACGGTTGCAAACCGTTTGGGTTCAAACGGTTTCAAACCGTTTGCTCTCAAACGGTCTTGCAAGACCGTTTGGATTGAAACGGTCTCAAGACCGTTTGAAAGAGTTGACCAAGGGACGACCATTTGAAGGTCTGTTCCTAACATATTGAATTTCATCTCTGCAAAGAATCAAATTCTAATTCTTAACCAATTGAGAGTTGAAGGCACTTCAACATGAAACCCTAATCGGGTGAAAAAGTGCTGATTTGACATATAGATCTTGTTGAGTTTTGGGTTGAAGGACCCAAACGGTCTCAAGACCGTTTGTGGATTCCTCCAAACGGTCCTAAGACCGTTTGGGCACAACCCAAGACCGTTTGAAGGTCTAGGGTTGAGTCAATCTAATGGTTTGAGGGTCCAATTGTAGGAAATTGATGAATTGATGAAAATTGCTGATTTTGACCTAATTGGACTTCAACCCTAGTCAAAACGACTTGGATTTTGGTCAAAATTTGGGCAAACAGTCTCAAGACCGTTTGGATGATGTCCAAACGACCTCAAGACCGTTTGGGCCAAGTTTGAGCCCAATTGGAGGTCAATTGATAGGTTCAACCTTGAATTGATTCACATTGTTGAACATTGATGACCAATCGATTTGAAACCCTAATTGAGGAGGATTGAACCCTAATTGGCTTGCAATTGAGGGTCAATTTGATGTCTAAGTGTCTAAGGCTAACCCTAATTGACTCAATTTATAAGTGGTTAGCATAGCTTTAACCAATTGAGGGCTTCAACACACATATCCATGAACATTGGTAACCTTTGAACCACTTTGGAGGTCCAAACGGTTTGAGCCCATTTGGACCAAACGGTCTCAAGACCGTTTGGATCCAAACGGTCTTGAGGTCGTTTGAGCCCAAACGGTCTCAAGACCGTTTGGGCTCAAACGACCTCAAGATCGTTTGGTCCAATCGATCTCAAGCAAGTTTGATCAAACGGTTTCAAACCGTTTGAAGCTCCAAACGGTTTGGAAAGTCAACCCTTCCAAACGGTCTTCACCTCCAAACGGTCTCAAGACCGTTTGGATCCAAACGGTCTCAAGACCGTTTGGGGCCAAACGGTCTCAAGACCATTTGGGTGGTTGAAACCGTTTGAAGGTTGAAACCGTTTGGAGATTGGTGATGGTTTGTACTTAACCATTTGATGGTGTAATTAGTTCAATGGTGATCCAATCTAAACCCTAATGGTAACTTAGGTCATTAAGGGACTATGTGATTAGTGAGTTAACCCATGATGGTGATCATGTGGCAAATTACCAAAATACCCTTGAGGGGTCTAAAGGGATAAAACCTTGTTCTAATCAAACCCTAATCACATGATGTTGATGTTTTGGCTTATGTTAGTCAATGGAGACTTATCTCAACCTGATCTAGAGTGGTGTTGCCACCATCTACTAGTGAGAGGAGAGAGAAAGTATTTCTAGAGAGAGAAAGTATCCTAGAGAGAGAAAGTACCCTTTTTAGGTGGAAACTCAAGTGAGATACTTCAAGTACACATGAATGTGCATGATTAGGGAATGACCCACCTATGTGAGGTCATGGAAACCCTAATTATGATATCTAATGGATCTTAATCTTAATTAAGTGCCTTAATGATGATGTTTCTCTTACATGATGATGTAATGAGTACAATTCACCATGGAGTGAATAGTAAACCCTAATTTTAGGGTGATGACATGAAAGATGAATAGTAAACCCTAATTGTTGAATTGTTTACTATTATCTGTTGAACTAACCATGCATGTTGTTATGAGATGATGGTCACACCCAGGTATGGAATACCATGTTATATTCATTGAAAGTGTGTCTTAAGCTTTATGAATAGTGAATCATCTTGATGCACTACTAAGCGACATCTATTGTGATTTATGGGTTGTAGGAGCCATAAACACCATCAAGGTCATGCTTAATAGATGACTTGTGATGAGATAACTGAGAACTGGTGATTGAAATGAGTTAGGCCTGCTACATTTTAGTATTCTCATATATAGCTGTGATGCTAATGTTTTTGTATGATGTTAAGAATACTGAATGTGCCTAACTAATCAAGTGAAATGTAGAGCCCTGATCATAGATCCATCATTGTCAGAGTCTAAATGATGGTGAAACAGGTTTTCCCCAGGGAACTCCTGGATCACATACTTTTGAGTATGTGGGGTACATGGATGTGTAGAACCTTACATCCTAGTGTAGGTATTTGACGTAGATTCTAGTAGTCCATCATACCTTCACTAAAAGAGAATAGGTGAGAGGATTTGGTGTAGATTCATGTAGTCCATCATTCCCCACCACAAAGTCCAAAAGGTGAGATGTATTACTACACTCCCTTAAAGACACAAACACCGCATCGATGAAAGATAAACAAGAAATCTTCCGATGACGAAGAAAGTACAGAACGCCACTGTAATTCTAAAATAGCGAAGGTCCAGTTTACCCTGGAGAGCTATAACAAAAGACATCCCGCCAGCTTTCTAACAATCATCCTCTAACTGACTGAGGAAGGTGAAGGTCATGAGAATCCGGCTCTTTCGATGACCTAGTATGATACCGAGGCGACTTAACAGTGGTCGGTTGGAGTATGAGTGGTATACCTCATCTCCACAGGGCATAACAATAATGTTTGAAAAACATAATCAACAACGTAGTATATCTGTTAGTGTTATCTACGAGTTATTTGATTGATGTTACCTTGAATAGTATAGATGTTCTCATATTTTAATATTGATTGAACTCTTGTTTATCATCAAAACTGCTAGTGAATATCTTGAAGGCTTTTATTGCTTTAGTTATTCCCTACTTTGCTTATAAAGCTTCTAGTGGAGAGTTATAACTCTCGTTGGGGCAATTATGTATAATTGTCTCACCCCGTAGACTTCTACTTTTTAGGTGGTCGTCGAAGACGGAGGAACAAGAATACAGGTGACCAATCCCAGCAACAACAGCATCAGGAGCAGTAAATCTCAGGTGGAGATTCAGCCTGCTTTATGGTGTAGTTAGAGTCAAGTCCTATGTGTCCTCTGTACTCTCAGGTCTTGGAGTGTTTTGAGTATGAACTCTTGAGAGATTTTGTATCATGTTGTATATAATTACTCAAGAGGTATTTTATCAGTAATGTAAACAGTTAAATCCTTTTTCTATGAAAAAGGTTTGTGGTTTCAAGCTCTTGTCTCGAAAAGTTTTAATTTCCCGTGATTTTTGTATTCCGCTGTTTACCGATTGCTTCCGCACATGTTTAAATCGGGATTAATTCGTGGTTTGGAGATCGGAGCCCACAATTAAGTGGTATCAGAGCTCCAGGTTCGCCGAGTCTACAGAGGCATAGGACTTAGGAAGTCGAGTCTATCTTTAGTATTCCTTCCTTATCTAATAGAATCTTCTACTCCTCAGGAGAAGAAGATACTTAAGAATGTCAGAGCCACATGATGAGAACGTGGTAGAAAGTAGTGCTAGTGCACCTCAAGGCGGTGCAGGAGTACCAGAAGTGGAACAACATGTACCAAAACAACCTAGAGAGCCACTCCAGTTTGACCCAGCTGACATGGGTAACCCAGCAGTCCAGATAATGTTTGGGCAGTTCATGACTGCCATGACACACATAACCGACAGGTTGCCTATGCCTGCACCTAGGGCACCTGTCCAACCAGAGGGGCAAGGAATCGGGAAGACGTTCGAGCGACTACGTCGTGTCGGAGCTACCGAGTACCATGGGACTGCTGACCCCGCAGATGCTGATCTGTGGTTGACAGAGCTGGAGAAGGCTTTCAGGATCCTCAACATCCCTGAAGCTGAGAAGGTTAGACATGCTGTCTATCTTCTCAAAGGAAGTGCTGGTCACTGGTGGACCATGGAAGAGCAGAAGAGACCTAGAATAGAGATCTCGTGGGAAGATTTTCGGCGGGAATTTGTCCAAAGATATTTCCCAAATACCTTCCTAGATGAGAAGATCTCTCAGTTTGAGAGACTGAGACAGGGTATGATGAACATTAGCGAGTACGAAGCTAGGTTCATGGAGCTGTTGCGGTTCTGTCCGCACATGGCTGCCACAGAAGAAGAAAGAATCAGGAGGTTTGAGAAGGGGTTGAATGCTGATATGACTACCCCAATGTCTGCCTTAGAAAACCGAGAGAGATTCTCTACCTTCGTTGAGTCAGTCCGAAGGATAGAGAGATCTGTGGTTGAGAAAAGGCAAACCCAGAAGAGGTATCCACAGTTCCAGGGTTCTTCATCTATGGACTTCAAGAAGTCTAGATCCTCTGCACCTAACCCTCCACCATCTAGATCTAGTTCTCAGACTCACTGGTCTCCTAGTAGAGGTAGAGGGAGAGGACAACCACCTCGGTAGACACAGAGTTCTGCATCAATGTCCGCCACTGGACCACAAAGACCACAAGAAAGAAGCTGCTACAACTGTGGCAAGTGGGAAATTTGATGAAGGACTGTCGATCTAGGCCTGTCAGTGTGACACAACCTCCGAGACAAGGACAACAGGGATCACAGGGAGGACAATCTCAAGGAATGGGTCAAGGACGCGGGCAAGCGTCTCAAGCTGGATCATCAGCACCACCTCAACAACAGGCTACGGCGAGGTTCTATGCTATGAACCCCCCAGAGGAAGTGGTCAATCCACAAGTGGTGACAGGTCAGATGGAACTTTTATATTCTGATATGTCTAAATCTTGTGTAGTATCTGTTCTGATTGACCCGGGTTCTACGCACTCTTTCATCACTCAAAGAGTGATTCGTAACTGCAATATGACAACTAGTCATAGGGCAGATAGATTGTTTTTGGAGACTCCGTTGAGCGGGTCTGTTGTTCTACAAGAAGTATGCTCTCCCTGCGTACTCTTCTTTTCTAAACATCGCATTCAAGTGGACCTTATACCGCTTGATATGCAAGGATTTGATATAATCCAAGGGATGGATACCTTGGAAAGGTATCGAGTTATCTTGGATTGTGAGTCCAAGTTGGCAGTGTTTGTTGATGAAAGCAACATATGGATCTTTCAAGGTGAAAGAAAGATTCTGCCCACCTGTCTTGTATCAGCTATGGTTGCTGATAAGTTGATGAGGCAAGGATGCTATGCATTCTTAGCCCATGTGGTAGATGTTACCAAAGAGAGTCCCAACCCTGCTGAAGTTCCGATAGTCAGGGAATTCGAGGATGTGTTTCCTGAAGAACTTCCTGGTATACCACCACCCCGGGAAATTGATTTTGAGATCAATTTGGTCCCAGATACGAAACCCATAGCCCAGACTCCGTATAGGATGGCGCCTGCTGAGATGGCAGAACTCAAGAAACAGCTTCAAGAGTTACTTGAGAAGGGTTTCATCCGACCGAGTACCTCACCTTGGGGTGCTCCGGTTTTGTTTGTTAAAAAGAAAGATGGATCGATGCGGTTGTGCATTGATTATAGACAACTCAATAAAGTAACAATAAAGAATAAGTATCCTTTGCCGAGGATTGATGATCTTTTCGACCAGTTGGGTGGTGCAACAGTCTTTTCCAAGATAGACTTAAGGTCTGAATATCATCAAATCCGCATTAAGGACAGTGACATATCCAAGTCTGCCTTTAGGACAAGATATGGTCACTATGAGTTCACGGTTATGTCGTTTGGACTAACCAATGCACCGGCTGCATTCATGGAACTCATGAATAGAGTCTTCCGACCCTTTCTTGATCAGTGTGTTGTTGTCTTCATAGATGACATACTGATTTATAGTAAGGATGCTCAGCAGCATGAGCAACACCTTCACCAGACTTTGATCTTGCTAAGAGAACATAAGCTATACGCTAAGTTTAGCAAGTGTGAGTTCTGGTTATCTGAAGTATCCTTCCTTGGACATGTGGTATCTGCCTCGGGAATTCGTGTTGACCCTGCAAAGATAGAATCTGTTCTGCAGTGGGAACAACCGAAGACACCGACGGAGATTAGAAGTTTCTTAGGGTTAGCTGGCTATTATCGAAGGTTTATTAAGAATTTCAGTTCTATAGCCTTACCTTTAACCAAGCTAACCCGGAAGGATGTTCCTTTTGCTTGGAGTGATAAGTGTCAACAGTCTTTTCAGCTTTTGAAGGAGAGGTTGACAAGTGCACCTGTGCTTGTGTTACCTGAGCAAGGAAAGGAATATATAATCTTTTGTGATGCCTCCAAGAATGGACTTGGATGTGTGTTGATGTAGGATAAACAAGTGATTTCTTTTGCTTCCCGACAGCTTAAGAAACATGAGGAGAATTATCCAACACACGATCTAGAGTTAGCTGCTGTGGTCCATGCCTTGAAGATATGGAGACATTATCTCTACGGAGAAACCTTCCAGATCTTCACAGACCACAAGAACCTTAAGTACATCTTCACTCAGCATGAGCTTAACATGAGGCAACGTCGCTGGATGGAGTTAACCAAGGACTATGATTGTACAATTGATTACCATCCGGGCAAAGCCAATGTGGTTGTTGATGCCTTGAGTAGGAAATAAGCAACATCAACCATGGATAGGGCACAACTAAGTTCCTTAGTATGCTCTAGAAGAGATATGCTTATCTCTTTAAGGCAAGACAATGTGCAGTTGAAGGCATCATTGTTAGCTGGTCTGTTGGCTGAGATGCAGATTAAACCTACCTTAAGAGAGCAGATAAAGGAGGCACAACAAGTAGATGTTTTTGTACAGCAGATTAGATCTGAGTTTGGAGATGAGAAGCGAGAAGGTTTTCATGAGTCAGATGACCAGGTGGCATCCTATCATGGAAGGATGATAGTGCCAGATGTGGATAACCTAAGGAAATTAGTCCTGGAAGAAGCTCATTCTTCAATGTATGCTATGCATCCAGGGAGCACCAAGATGTATCGAAACTTGAAAGATATGTATTGGTGGCCTGGAATGAAGAAGGATGTAGCTGAGTTTGTTCTGAGGTGTCCTGTGTGTCAGCAGGTCAAGGCTGAGCACCAGAAACCTGCAGGAACAATGCAACCCTTACCCATACCACAGTGGAAGTGGGACCATGTGACCATGGACTTTGTTGTTGGCCTACCCAGGACAAACAAAGGACATGATTCCATTTGGGTAATTGTTGATAGGTTGACAAAGACAGCACATTTCTTACCTGTCAAAACAACCTATTCTGCTGAAAGGTTATCCCAGTTATATGTTCAAGAGATAGTGCGTTTGCACGAAGTTCCTGTCACTATAGTTTCTGACAGAGGTCCCCAGTTTACAAGTCGCTTTTGGGAACAGTTACACAGAGCCATAGGCACCAAGCTAAGGTTTAGTACAGCCTTTCATCCACAGACTGATGGACAGTCAGAAAGGACTATACAGACCTTAGAAGATCTGTTGAGAGCATGTGTTCTCCAGTTTACCGGGAGTTGGGATCTACATCTAAGCTTGATAGAGTTTGCCTATAACAATAGCTATCAGCATAGCATTGATATGGCACCATATGAAGCCTTATATGGTAGACGTTGTAGATCACCTTTGTGTTGGTATGAAACTGGTGAGCACCAGTTGCTAGGCCCTGATCTTGTGCAGCAAACTACGGAAAAGATTAAAGTAATACAGCAACAACTTAAGACTGCACAGGATAGACAGAAATTGTATGCTGATAAACGTCGTAGACCCCTAGAGTTCCAGGTTGGAGACAGAGTGTATCTCAAGGTCTCACCTTGGAAAGGAGTCCTTCGTTTTGGGAAGAAAGGAAAGTTAGCTCCTAGATTTATGGGACCTTATCCAATTGTTGAAAGAGTTGGAAAGGTGGCCTATAAACTAGAGTTACCTCAGGAGTTGCAGAAGCTGCACCCTGTGTTTCACATTTCCATGCTGAGGAAATGTCATCCAGATACCGAGTCAGTTCTACAACCTATGGAAGTAGAATTGAATGAAGATATAACGTATGAGGAGGGACCAGTGTCAATCCTCGATAACAGAACTAAAAAGTTAAAGAAGAAGGATATAAGCCTTGTAAAAGTCCTCTGGAACCATCGTGGTGTTAAAGAAGCCACTTGGGAACTAGAAGATGAAATGAGAAGAAATTATACTGCTCTTTTCTTATAATATGCTTTATCGATTTCGGGGACGAAATCCTTTTGAAGGGGTGAAGAATTTGTAACACCCCTGACCTGGATTATGACCTAACCCTGGAAGTTTTGCTTAAATATGTAATTAACATACTTGTGAACACTCCCTGGCATGTAATTAAGTTCCTCAGGAACATTTACTTTCAATTTTGCTCCTTTTTGTATAAAGTTGTAGCATTATGTTGTATACAGGGACCTATGTGCAAATTACCCAGTTTAAGGGTTGAACTTGCAAAATTCACAATATAAGATGTATCTCTGATGTTGAAACATCATGAGGATGGTTATGGTAAGGTTTGAGGGATTTCCCAAGCTTGAGCACCAAGGTGCAGCTGTGGAAGCAATCCCCATGCTTAGAAACCCTAATTTGGGGTAAAGTGCAATTTACCCAAATTGAGGGGTCCAACTTGTAATTCTTAATATCTAGAACATCTTTTATGACTCTTGTCATCATTTAGAGTAGAAATGATGAAAGGGATGCATCATTTAATAATCAGATGAGAAAAATAATCTTTGTGATAGAAATCACCTAAAATGGGTATGAAACCCTTTCATATATATACCCTAGTTGAAGGTTGGATTTCTTTACCCTTAGATCTTGAGATTTCATGAGATTTGTATAAAAATAGATAGGTTTGGACGTGCCCTTGAGCAAGGAGGGACCTAGGTGTGATTTCCAATCTTGTAAGGTCCTTAGGGTGTAAAAGGGGCTAAAGTATATAAGCCACTTCTTTACAAGATAAGTGAACGATCTTTCCTTTCCCTCATTCTCTTCTCTTCTTTCTCAAACGACCAAGGATAGCTCTGGAGCTCAGGCGGACAACCAACCTGTTCTAGGTAAAAGAACCCCACCTTCTAGCTCGAATTCATGGAGGAATTCACTTTCTAAGGTTGGTTTTGTGGTTAGCTTACTTAGTCTTCTTATTCTAGCCAACCAAACCAACGTTTCCTTGGAGAATTCACCTCTGACCAAGTTGTGGAAGCTCAAGGACGCCATTAAAGCTTGGAGCTTGAAGGCTTGGAGCTCTAAGATCAACCTTTAGGCGGGTTTTATAACTCTAAACTCTTGCTTTATATGTATGCTTAATTCTTGCAAATTTACTTGGTAAAATCTTCTTCTACCTCCCTTCATCCTTGCACGTTTGCAAGCAAAACAGTGGGGGAACCGACCTTGCTAGAGGTTGAAGATGAGGGGCGTGATTCCCTATGTTACTTTTTCAAACGACCTTGGACCCTTTTGGTCCAAACGGTTGCAAACCGTTTGGGTTCAAACAGTTTCAAACCGTTTGCTCTCAAACGGTCTTGCAAGACCGTTTGGATTGAAACGGTCTCAAGACCGTTTGAAAGAGTTGACCAAGGGACGACCGTTTGAAGGTCTGTTCCTAACATATTGAATTTCATCTCTGCAAAGAATCAAAGTCTAATTCTTAACCAATTGAGAGTTGAAGGCACTTCAACATGAAACCCTAATCGGGTGAAAAAGTGCTGATTTGACATATAGATCTTGTTGAGTTTTGGGTTGAAGGACCCAAACGGTCTCAAGACCGTTTGGGGATTCCTCCAAACGGTCCTAAGACCGTTTGGGCACAACCCAAGACCGTTTGAAGGTCTAGGGTTGAGTCAATCTAATGGTTTGAGGGTCCAATTGTAGGAAATTGATGAATTGATGAAAATTGCTGATTTTGACCTAATTGGACTTCAACCCTAGTCAAAACGACTTGGATTTTGGTCAAACTTTGGGCAAACGGTCTCAAGACCATTTGGATGATGTCCAAACGACCTCAAGACCGTTTGGGCCAAGTTTGAGCCCAATTGGAGGTCAATTGATAGGTTCAACCTTGAATTGATTCACATTGTTGAACATTGATGACCAATCGATTTGAAACCCTAATTGAGGAGGATTGAACCCTAATTGGCTTGCAATTGAGGGTCAATTTGATGTCTAAGTGGCTAAGGCTAACCCTAATTGACTCAATTTATAAGTGGTTAGCATAGCTTTAACCAATTGAGGGCTTCAACACACATATCCATGAACATTGGTAACCTTTGAACCACTTTGGAGGTCCAAACGGTTTGAGCCCATTTGGACCAAACGGTCTCAAGACCGTTTGGATCCAAACGGTCTCAAGACCGTTTGAGACCAAATGGTCTCAAGACCGTTTGGTCCAATCGATCTCAAGCAAGTTTGATCAAACGGTTTCAAACCGTTTGAAGCTCCAAACGGTTTGGAAAGTCAACCCTTCCAAACGGTCTTCACCTCCAAACGGTCTCAAGACTGTTTGGGTGGTTGAAACCGTTTGGAGATTGGTGATGGTTTGTACTTAACCATTTGATGGTGTAATTAGTTCAATGGTGATCCAATCTAAACCCTAATGGTAACTTAGGTCATTAAGGGACTATGTGATTAGTGAGTTAACCCATGATGGTGATCATGTGGCAAATTACCAAAATACCCTTGAGGGGTCTAAAGGGATAAAACCTTGTTCTAATCAAACCCTAATCACATGATGTTGATGTTTTGGCTTATGTTAGTCAATGGAGACTTATCTCAACCTGATCTAGAGTGGTGTTGCCACCATCTACTAGTGAGAGGAGAGAGAAAGTATTTCTAGAGAGAGAAAGTATCCTAGAGAGAGAAAGTACCCTTTTTAGGTGGAAACTCAAGTGAGATACTTCAAGTACACATGAATGTGCATGATTAGGGAATGACCCACCTATGTGAGGTCATGGAAACCCTAATTATGATATCTAATGGATCTTAATCTTAATTAAGTGCCTTAATGATGATGTTTCTCTTACATGATGATGTAATGAGTACAATTCACCATGGAGTGAATAGTAAACCCTAATTTTAGGGTGATGACATGAAAGATGAATAGTAAACCCTAATTGTTGAATTGTTTACTATTATCTGTTGAACTAACCATGCAGGTTGTTATGAGATGATGGTCACACCCAGGTATGGAATACCATGTTATATTCATTGAAAGCGTGTCTTAAGCTTTATGAATAGTGAATCATCTTGATGCACTACTAAGCGACATCTATTGTGATTTATGGGTTGTAGGAGCCATAAACACCATCAAGGTCATGCTTAATAGATGACTTGTGATGAGATAACTGAGAACTGGTGATTGAAATGAGTTAGGCCTGCTACATTTTAGTATTCTCATATATATATGTGATGCTAATGTTTTTGTATGATGTTAAGAATACTGAATGTGCCTAACTAATCAAGTGAAATGTAGAGCCCTGATCATAGATCCATCATTGTCAGAGTCTAAATGATGGTGAAACAGGTTTTCCCCAGGGAACTCCTGGATCACATACTTTTGAGTATGTGGGGTACATGGATGTGTAGAACCTTACATCCTAGTGTAGGTATTTGATGTAGATTCTAGTAGTCCATCATACCTTCACTAAAAGAGAATAGGTGAGAGGATTTGGTGTAGATTCATGTAGTCCATCATTCCCCACCACAAAGTCCAAAAGGTGAGATGTATTACTACACTCCCTTAAAGACACAAACACCGCATCGATGAAAGATAAACAAGAAATCTTCAGATGACGAAGAGAGTACAGAACGCCACTGTAATTCTAAAATAGCGAAGGTCCAGTTTACCCTGGAGAGTTATAACAAAAGACATCCCGCCATATGTCTAACAATCATCCTCTAACTGACTGAGGAAGGTGAAGGTCATGAGAATCCGACTCTTTCGATGACCTCGTATGATACCGAGGCGACTTAACAGTGGTCGGTTGGAGTATGAGTGGTATACCTCATCTCAGGTGACCAATCCCGTAGACTTCTACTTTTTAGGTGATCGTCGAAGACGGAGGAACAAGAATACAGGTGACCAATCCCAGCAACAACAACATCAGGAGCAGTAAATCTCAGGTGGAGATTCAGCCTGCTTTATGGTGTAGTTAGAGTCAAGTCCTATGTGTCCTCTATACTCTCAGGTCTTGGAGTGTTTTGAGTATGAACTCTTGAGAGATTTTGTATCATGTTGTATATAATTACTCAAGAGGTATTTTGTCAGTAATGTAAACAGTTAAATCCTTTTTCTATGAAAAAGGTTTGTGGTTTCAAGCTCTTGTCTCGAAAAGTTTTAATTTCCCGTGATTTTTGTCTTCCGCTGTTTACCGATTGCTTCCGCACATGTTTAAATTGGGATTAATTCGTGATTTGGAGATCGGAGCCCACAATTGGCATTGAAAAGATTTAATTTCTTTGAATAAGACCAAGTATTCCTTTATATTAATTCTTCATATTAGAAAAACCACATAAATTTAATGTTCAATTTTGATTGTGTGGATTATTATTTAGTTTTTAAGATCACACAAATAATTTCCTACATGATGAGTTTGATAAGCAAGTAACTAGAAAGTAACATAAAATTAAGAAATGAATATATAAGTAGTACCATGTGGCAATTACTATTATTATATATAAATCAAGAAATCCAATACTCTAGTAGTTTAAATTTAAATAAAGGTACTTGTGTTGGTGTTAAACTTATTCATAATTTTTACCTAATAAAGTAATAGATCTTATGATAATTTATTGTTCACTAAGTTCTAAAGACAATTATTTCTATATTACATTGGAAACTAAGAAAATATCAAAATTCTTTATCCTTGACATTAAGATGAAATCATATTTCTAATTTAGAGAAATAATATTTGCATAACTTGTGAATAGAAGTATAATTTTAAGGGTTCTTTCATAATGACACATAATATTACATTATTTTAACAAGGAATTATTGATGTATAGAAATCCAAAACAATACACTTATTTTGTTAAAAATTATTAACAAATTTATCGTGACACCATGTACTACTTAGAAATTATTATATTTTATTTGACTTTATCTTTACTAGCATGTATTACACATATAATAGAAAATAACCAGCATACACCATTTGCACAAGTAAAAGATACACATATAACTAATGTACTTGCTACATTTGTTATACATTTAATTATAACAATATTTGATATCTCATGGATTATACCATTAATTATGGATATCGATTTTTCTTTCTCCCTATTATCTATGCACATAGATATCAATTTTCTTTCACCTCATTACCTATGTACTTTCTGTATTTGTTACACACTTAATTGTTTATATATTATTTTAATTCATTTGATTTTTAATAAAGTATATAATTGATAACAAATATCTAGTTTTGTTTCATCATTATATATATAACTACATACTTGCTATGTTTGTTATATATTTAAATATTATATATTATATGAAAATATTTGACATTTAATAAAGTATACTATTCATTATAGGTATTTATTTTATATATTATAATTATATAAATAAGTGTAAAATAATAGTTGATAAGTTGACATTTATATATGTGTTTTTGATACATTTATTAATATATTTAATAAAGAATTATTTGTTTAGTATGGAACATTGAGATATATTTGTAAAGTAAAGAAATATCACTATTTTTTATGAAATTATCCTATTTTGATGTATTTTTATTTATGATTCTTTACTAAAAATAGTATTATTAATAACATTATTTATGGAAGAGAGTTTATATATTTAAAAATTAAGTTAATTAGTGTGTGCAGGAGATAACACATACAAATAAATATTCACTTTGATACCATGTAAATACGCATAATATGTATATATGTTCAAAAAAATTCAAAATTGGAGGGGGGCACGTGCCCCAGCTTGCCCCCCCCCTTCCGCTGCCAATGTTAAGGATGCTCGTCTAATCTCAGAAAGATGATGATTGCACCAGCAACCAACATGTGTCATCTAATGTTATATATTTTCACAAAAAGATAAGAGTTTTTTTCCCAAAACCCCCCTCACATTCACCAAAATTCCAAAAAGTCTCATCTTATATGAAATCTTTATAACCCCCTCCCTTTTAACTTAAATTCCAACAACCCCCCTCCTCTTAACTCCGTTAGGAATTAACTAACGGGTCGCTTCCCTTTGGTGGTTTCTAGTTTATCGTTAATTATATTAGCACATTTGATTATATAGAACAATCTTTGCCTACTTATATTTGTAATAATAATTATGTATATTATTTATGTTATTATACTATTTAATGTAAACAATAATGATTTCATATTAAATAACTTCCTTCGGACTCATTCCAGTAGACATACTTCGAGATTACATATCAGCATTTGACGATGTCGTATTGTTCAAAATCGGATCTGATTTGAATCATAAATATTAAAAGTCAGTGTTAGTCTATGTCTACTTTAACCAACTCAAATTAAAAAAAAAACTAAAAAGTTGACCTTACTAACTTGTATAACAATTATTGAAAATAATAGAATGATCTACATGGACGGACAAGGATATTTTTTTAACTTATATTTTAATAAAAGTCATGACAAAATAAGTGTAGTTAGTACTGAGTTTGGATAAATATGTGTCTATGTCAGTTTCTAATTAGACTCTAAAAATAAAATTTTGCAGAACTATAATTTTGACACACCTAACATATAGATCAATACGAGTTCATATCACTTCTAATTTCTAAATTAAATAAAGAGAGATTGTTTTAGATTAATTTAATAATTCAAATAAATTTTGAATTTTAGCCAAAATACTTATCTAAATCCTAAAGGAATCAAACATATTGAAAATTTTCATGGTCCTAAATTTTGACTTGATTAAAAATATACATTTTATCTCTAAGATACGAAAGATAGTAGGACGTCTTTAGAATTTGTTTTGCTAGAAGTTGCTTGATATAAAAAAACTTTGAGTATAAACTCGTATTTTGATCGATCTATATGTTTGTGTATCAAAATTATAATTCTATAAAGTTTATTTTTAGAGTCTAACTTGAAACTGACATATACACATATTTGTCCAAACTCAGTACTAATTAAGCTTACTTTATCTCGACTCTTATAAAATATATGTAAAATGATGTTCAAGCCCGTCCACATAGGTCAATCTAGTATTTGCAGTAATGCTTATACAGGACGGTAAGGTCAACTTTTTAACTATTATTTTTATTTGAGTCGGTCAAAATAGACCTAGACTAATACTAGTTTCTAATATTTATGATTCAAATCAGATCCAATTTTAAACAATATGACATCGATCAAACGTTGATCCGTAGTCTTGAAGTTTATCTTGTGGAATGAATCGGAAGGAAGTTGTTTCATATTAAAAATATTATTTACATTAAGTAGTATAATAACATAAAGCATATATATAATTATTATGTAGATAAATATTATTCTATATAATCAAATGTGCTAATATAGTTAACGATTAACTAGAATCAACTAAAGGGTCGCAGCCGTTAGCTTTATTTGTAACAGAGTTTAGGAGGAGGGGGTGTTGGAATTTAAGGTAAAAGGGAGGGAGTTATAAGGATTTCAGATAAGAGGGGGGGTTTCCTAGAATTTTGGTGAATGAGAGGGGGTTTGGGGAAAAACTCAAAAGTAAAATAACAAGGAGTTAAAATTTGGAGTTTTTTCCCATTAACCCCCTCTCCTTCCTCAAAATTCCAGAAAACCCCATGTCTTTGCCTAATACCATCAAACCTCCTACATTTTACCTATTATTCCAACAAACCCCCTCCCCGCCACTTTCCCTCACATGTCATGATGGAGAAAGATGGTTGTTTTTTTTTCTTTTATGGATTGTCTCACTTCCACTTAAATTAATGATATTTATTGATTACATTTGATGTATTATATTATTATTTTTGGAAGTACATGATATAAAAATGAAATTTATATTATCGGTAATTAATTGCATACTTGTGTTAATATACATGGCAAAAAGGCAAATTTGCCTAGTCTATCTTGAAAATACTGGGATTTTAGGGGTTGGTTCGGATATGGTCCATTTTGGTCAAATTTAGTTCATGTCAATTCCGATATAGCCAAGTCTAGCATGGGTTGGGTCAGATGTGTCCCATTCAGGTTAGTTTGGGTTTCGTCCAACCAGGTCGATCTCAAAGTCGAGAGATTTTCTTCTTTAAATATTTTTATATTCGAATTTTATTAATTTTTTAGTCAAGTTGGTTCAAAGGCATCTTGAAATCTAACAACTAAAAGTCAATCCTTTTCAATTAGACCCTTCTTTTAAAAAAATAACTTAAAAGTCAAGTTTTGCTGAGCTTGACCCAGACAGCCTGACACAACCCCACCTGACTCAACCCAACATTGCTCAAATTTAATAAAATATTCTACTATAAAAATATTAGAAGAAAAATAACAAGAATTTAACCCGAGCAAGCCCGACCTGAACCGAGTTGACACAATTGACCAAATCCAAACTAGACTTGGCCCTACTTGAACTAAATTTGACAAAGAGGATCATATCTGAACATTGAAAATGTATTTTCGGAATAGACTGAGTGAAATTGCACTTTTTGCCATGTCTTATAACATATTAACATGTATATAAAAGTCAATGACCAGTAATGTAAAATTTGATTCATACATTTTATATAATTTCAATAAATTATTATAATGTACAAATTATTGATATAAGAATTAATCAATAAATAACATTGCATTAATAAGTGGAAATGAGATAAGGTAATATAAAGGAATAAAGAAACAACTTCCTTTTTCGTCACATGCATGTGATAGAAAGTGGTTGGGAGGGGGTGGTTAGAATAATGGGTAAGATAGAGGGGGTTAGATGGAATTAGGTAAAGACAAGGGGGTTTTATGGAATTTTTAGAAAAGTGAGGGGGATATTTGGAAAAAATCTAAGATTTTTCAGATATATAGTTTTTTTCATACTCACTTTTTAGGAGTATAAATGATACTAGTAAAGTCTAGTCATACTTGTTTCTTTATCTAATTTAAAAATTCACATTATAAAAAATTGGCATATAATAAAAATTAGGCATGTAGCATACATTCATCTACTTGTAATACCCAAGGGTATGCATGTACAAAAGAGGTTCTATATAGAATGATATGTTATTAATGTAATAAATATAATATATTGTATTTACTTCATAATGTATATAACGTTAGCACTATGTTAGTCAAATAGTGCAATGCTATATCAGTGGTAGATGAGTCGAGTTCGTTGTTTACTTATTAGTCAAAGTCATAGTGGCTAAGTTATGTAGCATGCCATCATCAATACCACAATGGTTGAGTTGTGTAACATAACACGTCAACACATTAGTAGTTGAATTATGTAGCATACCATGTTCTTGTGACATAAGTTCACATAGCATGTAGAACAAGCCTACACGGTTTCCATATCATTATCTACAATATTTATATCAATGGTTATCAGTTTTAACTTTGAAACATGAAGATGTGCTTACAAAGCATTGTTCTAAGAACATAACGCAAAAGCCTAGAGGTGCATCAGATGACCCCATTACTAGGATATCAAAATTTCAATATAGTTAGGGCAACATGTAACCCAGGAATATTGAAGTCACTTGCTAGAGAGTATGGTTGAGTGAATGGTCACTGATCTTTAGGACCTAAACTTTTTCTCATTTCTTTGTTACTCAATGTTTAAGTGATCGTATAATATATAAGCATACAAATGCTATTTAGTTTTCATATTTAGCAACTAAGAAAGCATTACAAGATTCAACACAAGTCGGGCATACTTTAAACATGATATGGTAAACATGGTTATAAAGTATAAAAACTATACATAAGAGTAAGATGTTAACTATACATTAGGAATGTCTTTTTGTGTACAAAATCTACCTGACTTGTACCTGGCCAGGTAAACGTTCACGATGTAGTCACATGAACAACTTATCAGCCATACATTAGGGTGTAGTGGGCCACCATAAGGCAAACAACACACCCATGTTTTCCTCTAGGAAGGTAGGGCCTATTGATGCACTACCTCTTTCCCACCGTGTTACAAGTTTGAGTCTCATCACGTATATATAACATAAATATGATGCCTAGTCTCAATTTCTTGCCTCATGGTGGATTGGGGTTCTACCCTGACCTATATTACAAGTCAACAAGAAGAATATGGTCTTTCATCCACCTATGTGGAACTTTATCGGACCTCCTATAGACTAAACCTTAGGGTATAATCCACTTTGACTATTCATTACTCAGGTTTCACTGTGAGTGAAGAAGAACCAATTCACCATCCCAGTGTGACATAGGGGATGGCTCAGAGTGTTCATGGCTCCTATCTACATTTATTGGATTCTCTCTTTCTTGTTATTTGTCTTACTCATCTTTATTATCTCATGACAAGATTTATAATTATTCAAACATAAATGTCTCAATGAGCAATAGTAAATGAGAACACTGTAAAGTATAACTTAACAAGTTGCTTCCATCATAAGAATTTTCTCAAAAAATGCCATACCATGCTTATTATCATCATAACTTTTGTTCAATCTTCTTAGCAAGGAAAAATATCACTATCTATACCCACGACACAAGGCTACATCGATCTTAACATGTAATATTGGCCTACTAAAAATGCCAGTACTTGACAATTCTATCATAGGGTTAAAACAATCCATATTTTAGCTTGTCCTTTTGAAAAAAGGTCTCATATAAGAGATAAGAACAAATGATTTTAGAAATAGAGGTCTAATCAATTCACCTTATTTTATGATTAATAAAAAAACTCAAGAGCCACTCTTTGAGTATGATTTCACACAAAAAAAGAATCAACCTTTGAATGATTTAAGTAATTATCATCATATTGAATCATGCATGTTATAACAAGTGTCAAATCGAAGGTTGTTCATACAAGATAAGCACTAGAACACACAAAACAAGCAAAAATGACCCTCACAAAACATAATCTCAAGCTCACAACATAGTTTTCACCTTCTAAGGTTTAAGATAGAAAGTTATTTAGGCGTTTAGATAAATTATATGAATAAAATATAATGTGCATCAAAATATCTATTTCTAATCACCTCAACTAAGAAGGAAAGGTGAGAATAATATTAGAGCTTGGTATATATTGGAAAAGAAAATTTCAATCCAGACCTTTGTTCAACATGGTTTTTCCTTAAAATAACTTTGACCCAGCCTATTTACCTTAAGGGTCAAGCTTGGATGTGAAAGGACAAATAAGAAACTTGGAACAACATTTTCTCTTATATGAATGAGTTGGGCGAGAGGTAAACAAGAAAAATAGAAGATAACAAGGTCCCATAATAAAACTAATCTTGAATCAATGAAAAAGAGATAAGAGCTTTTATTCCTATATTGGAATTCATATAAAAAACTTCACTTTATCTCTAGACACAAAGGAGAAACCGCAGTTGCCTCCGTAGAAGTCTATAGATCATTAAGTTGGCGGACTGGAAATAATAGAATAAATAGTCTCGACTCATTTTTATTTTTTACTGTATCAAATCCATCCCAGCCAAATCCAGAAACTATTTTGGGTTCATAATCTAATGTAGTCCATAAAAAAGATAAGGCGACATCAGGCAAAAGTAAGACTCACAAACCAGCTATTTTTGCCCAAACTCCCTTTAATTCTGAATAAGTTACAAAATATGATTAAGCCTCCTTAAATACTCCAAAAACTAGTGAAGTGAAAATTCAAAGTTGAACCTAATTTGGTTTCACATATCATACCTTGTTCATTTTTTAACTTAGCTAAAAATTAATTATTTTCAAGAACAAGCAACCCAACTAGGCCTACAAAGCTGACCTGAGTACACTTGAACCCAGACAAATTCCATCCCAAAAATAAACAATGGTCTAAAACAAAGCTTAAAGAAAACATCCATCATGCTAGATTGATCTATGTCGTGTTCATGGAAACCTATCTTGGGTTTAGGCACACTAAGTCTAAACTCCAACAACTGAATTCATTTAAATTACAAACTTCCATCTTGCTAAATTATGTACATATATTCATCCATTCTCCTAATAAATTGAAGCACACTCAAGTACAAGGATTTTCAAACAAGAACTACATTTGAAATTTATATTGTAAGTTCTATTAAAATTCTTCTTCCTCTCTTTTAAACATCACTCTTATCTCAAAGTGTGTATATATTCAAGACATACATTTAATTCATAAGTTAAAGGTCCTTCTTTCCCATCATGAAATTCTCAAGGAGACCATTCAGCATGTACACTATACTTTCCTTTACTTGATTTGTTCCCTCATAAGTGACACATAGATTTCTTCATACCTCATAGGTCATCTCACAAAAATAAATCTAGTTGAACTTGATGGGGTTTGAATTCAAGATTGCTTTCTTCAAGGTAGCCTCATCCCATTCTTCTATATTTGTCTCTGGTAGCTTGTATGGAAATCCATCATTCTTCATATCTTAGGACTTATTCATTGGATGTATTACTGTAACCTTCTCTTCCAATAAAGGGAGTTTCTCCCATCAAAGATTCGAATATTTATGGAGTATCTCCCACCCTGATAATCACCCATATTCTCCTACTTGTGGAAGTATTGCTTGGAAAAGACCCACTCTGATACCGATTGTAGGGTCAATAATGGGCTCTCGGGGGGGCGTGAATAGAGATAAAAAAATCATTTAACAAAATTCATTATACCTTCAAGATATATCTAAGATAATCTTGCATGCATTAACTTTAAGTGGAATTAAATATACATATTAAGGGAGAGAGAGATTGAGCAAGCACAAATAATAGAAGCTATGTATAGTGGTTACAACTCCAAACTAGGAGATGTACATCCATTGCCTAGAGAAATCAATCTATATGATTTTCAACCATGTCTCGCTCCTTATATTCCATTATAATAATTACATGACCTTACTTTCTAAGGACAAGGATGCCTTGCCTTCCCTTTGAGGACAACAGAGCCAATAACTTTACAAAGGAATTACCTATCCATAATCTACAGTCTTCTATTTTGACAAGGACGTACCGCTTTTACAATGAGTCTTCTGCCTTCTCCAAGGACTTACCCACTATTGCAACAAGTCTTCGGCTTTCAAGGATTTACCCACTCTTGACTTGGATCTTCAGCCTTTCACTTCACCTTCACCAAGGAGAAGCTTTCACCAAGGGACTCCTTTCCTCCTTCTTCTTCTTCACATCTCTTAGGTAAGAGAGAAAACCTTCATCTTCATGGTAGAAGGGATATTGGGAGGTGGAGGAAGTGAGAGACTCATAAGTTATACATGTAGATCTAACCCTCTTAAAAATCTCCTACTCACTCAAATGGATGTAGCAAGTGATTAAGATTTAGAGTGGAAGGAGGCTCTTATAGGCACTAAACTATAATACAGGGACCTTCATAGTGATTGGATAGCCATGTGATGAAGCTCAAGGGGTCTTGTTTATATTTGAGGATGGCTACTAGCCAATAGAGACACTTAGGATCAAATTATAGCCATTTTCGGTGTTGTAACAGATATTTTTTTGAGTTTTTCTACACTCTAATAGTTAGAAACACTTTTTTGTACTATAATGTATAGTGTTGTTGGTTGATTTTTCTTTTGGAAAACTCGACCGATGGAACTATGTGAAAAAATAATTTTGAGTTGTCGGTGGAGTTTATCCTTGATGAAACTTGACCGAAAACTTAAGATTGTTTTGTAAGTGCATGGTGTCAACCAAGTTGCCACCAGGACAAACTCAGCCAACCTTCACAATTATCAAGACCGACACAGTTTGTCATGCGAGTTTCATGAGAAGAAAATTCAACCAATAAATGTGCATGTGAGGAATTTTGGTAACTGCCTATAGTGCTTAAATATTCGATGAAGTGCTCTTGATTTTTTTCTAAGCTAAATCACAAGTCATACAATCATTACAAGTTATTACAACATGATTGTAATTGATTTCAGGCCACGAAAGTGCACTTGCATTTATTTTGACTCTTCTTTCTCCAATTTAGGATGTGCAAGTTAGGCATTTGGAGTATGTCTTACCTAATCTAATATAACTCAACTAGAAGCATTAGACATAGATGGGCAAAATGGTTAGTCATCATAAAAACAAGGGTTTGGTCACTCTAGACCTTGAGTCAATAAGAAGTTCATGAAGGTATTTGTGATCCACATGGGAGAGTGAATCTAGTCAATAAAATCTAGTTATTAGGATGTTTATGGTACATAATCAAGTTACTAGGTGATAGTGCTCAATACTTTTGCAGATGTCAAATATGGAAGCTTTACATTGATCGTATCCATTACTTACCTAATCACGTTTACAACATGGCCATTCCTTGGCCATTCTCTATTTGAGGAATATATGCAATTGGAAAAATCCACCCAAAACCAAGTAATGATCATTGTTTCATCTTGGAAGCAATTGATTATTCACTAAAAGGACGGGGTATCAGTGGCTTCAACTTCTCATCCAATCAAATCTCTTAGTAATAAAATGATTATTCACGCATGAATCTCAGTGAGATAATATCAGACAATGGCATAAACTTGGTAGTTGTGAACGTACAAGAATACTTGGGCACTTTTTCCATCAATCATTACCTCACATGTTTGTATCTCCCTTCGATGAGTGGAGTAGTGGAAGTCACAAATAGGAATCCTATAAAGATATTGAAGAAGGCAATTTAATCCTCTAATGAATAACTATCATTGGCATTATGGGCTTATCAAATGTAAATTTAGATATACATATGCACAACCCCTTATTGTTTAGTCTATGGGATAGAAGTAGTCTTAAATGTTGAGGTTGAAATCCCTTCACTAAGAGTACTTCAAGAAGTTGATATTCTAGAGATATACTGGTACAATATCATATATATTTTATAAACACTATTGAAAAGTGACAACTAGGAGCCCTCCATCACATATAGTGCTACAAGGCCAAAATGAATTGAAAATTAACCAAGAGAGTGTTCCCACATTAGTATAACAAAGGCAACGCTATCCTTCAAATTATCATCAATACTGACACATGACAAATCTAATCCAAAAGGGAGTGGCCTACATTATCCATGACATATATACTAGAGGATCTTTACAATTTCAAGATGTGGATGGGGACACAAATCTATTACCCATCAAAGTGAGTCATGTGAGGTTGCATTATTGTTTATAAGCATTCGAGGAAAGTCTCTTAAAAGACACTTAAAATGCATAATATCATTATCAATGAGGATAGTTGTGCTTGTGGACCCCCCCTAGAAGAATAGGTTTAAATAATATAACTATGGGCCACTAACAGAAGGATCATCTTCGTTATATTGAGACTTAATTTTTTATTAACCTAAGATCATTTTTTAAAACACACCACACAAACTCTCTACCAACAATACAAGAACCCTTAAAATCCATAATGAAGACACATGTTAAACATAAGAACAAACAAACTACATATGAGGCATTATAACCATAGCCTAGAACCCATGTTTCCCAATCTTCACTTTGTAATCTCCATCTAAAAATCACATTATGTTACTATGTTTTAGCATTGACATAAGTAAATGAGATTTCATACTTAACTTTGATAACTTCTAGCTCATAGTTTTGATCAAGGAAGATACAAACAACATGACTCATGATTTGGTCAAAAGTTTAGTAGTGGAAGGTAGTGATGATCCTAACTAATTTCATCCTTTTCATTATGAAATGTTTATTTCAGATTAATTCCTTCATCTCAATATGTACATGCTTTTCATATCAATCTCGACAACAATAATCATTGTGACACTTGATTATTTCTCTACAATTAGGACATATAATGAACGTGGTTGGGATCTTGGGTAGTCAACATCTCATGTTGTAATCTATACACTTCACTATATGAATGTAGGTGTCATCCCCCTTAATGACAAAATGTCTTACTTAATTAAAAACCATTCATGTTGAGGTCATAAAATAGTATATGCATCTTAAGACTCTAACTATCGATCTTCTACAATTACAAATGTGATTGCACAAAAAGGGATATGAATTTGTGATAAATTGTTGAAGTGTAACATCATATTAGATCCAATGTCAAAAACTAGTGAGGCACACAAGGTTCCATATTAAGGCCTTGAGTACCAATGCCCCATGTTTCATTCATAATTGTATAAATGTTATATGTTATTTTGACATATTTCTCAAGATTTTCCTTCAAAGCTTGAGCACTGATGTCCCATTCAGATTAGGCCCAATAATTTTGTAAGACCCTTGACCTAGCTTATAGGTTGATCTTTCTTGCTTTTCTTAATAATATGCATAAACCATAATCTAATCATGTGATGAATCTTAATAACATGTGACATGTTTATGTTTTAAGTTTGGTCCAGTTTGTTTGATGTTTGAGCTAGCTATGTTGTATGTGTGCTTATTTTAGACCAAGTTGCAATTTACTCATGTTGAGGGTTTATCTTGCAATTTGTCACGTGTAGGTCATTCCTCTTTGTACTTTGGCATCATGAGAGAGAGAGGTTCATAGGGGTGTCTTGTTGAGCTTTGATTGATGAGGTGATATCACATGCTGGTTGTAGGGTTTGCATTCCTTGCATGAATGCTTGAGTTGGTTATGTCGATCATAATGTAGGTCCTTCTGAATAGCGTCTGGTATATTTCATGTGTTTGTTGCAACAGTTATGTTTTGGATGTGCTTTATATCAACTTAGGTGATATGGAGTCTTGTGTTTTGTTCATAACAACCGTTATCTTTTGGTAGACATAATAGCAGTCAATATCTTGTTATTCCTTGATGTTTGTTTTGATTGATATGGCGTGAGGACCTACGTGGTCACTACTCTACATAGCTTTTGGAGATCCTTCATGCATGAGTGCTTGTGTGGTCATGGCTTTGAGGGACATGTTTCCTTTTGGTTCTCTTATATCTTGACACCTCATGATCTTTACCTCCCTCCTACCCTTGACTATATAAACCCTCTCTTTTACATGCAAGTATTCCCTTTAGCTCTCTTCTTTCTCTCTTGTTCCTTATGTTTGGCCTTGAGCTTGGTGGTGCTTGAGGAGGTGTTGATCTTGGAGAATGTTGTCGTTCTCCCCTTGCATGTGGTGATCTATGGCTTGATCATCTTCTTTGTGGTGGTTCTTGGTCATCTTCCTTCTTGGTAAGTGGTTTCATACCCTTGATCTCATTTTTCTTCAAAACCCTACCCCTCTTTATTCTTCTCTTGGTTGTAGACTATGGTTCCTCCATGGTGACTATCTTGAGGAACTTCTTTCCATAAAGGTCAATACTATGGTTTGTCCATGGCAGTACCTGAGTGAGATGAAGCTTTCCCTCTTTCATTATTCTTTCTTTTTGACCTAGGGTTTCTACCTTTTCTCTTCTGAGTTTCCTTTAACCTTCGTGTGTTCTTCTTTTGAGGTGACCCTGTTTGGACAAGGAAGTGGATCCAATCTTGGTGTTTTCCTTCTTTCTCTTAGAGCTCATAGCTTGGAGTTGATCTTCGTCAAGGCAGGTTATAGAACTCTGTCCTCTGTTATTTTTGCACCTATATCTTACTTGCATGTTACTGTTTTAATCTCTAAAAATGTGTTCATATGTTTCTAGATGATGTTATCAAAATTTAAGGTTTAAGATTATGTAGTATTCTTGTATATATTTCTCTTTCTCCTAGACCCTAATACTTGCATCTGAAACCCTAGTAATGGTGGAGTTGTTGTTTCTTACAAGCACTTTTTTTATTGTTGGTTTTATCACCATGTTTATGGCTCGCCTATCATGTGTCATGTGTTTGATGGAGGTTTTGATCCTTGTTTGTATGTGTTGGACGTTTGTTTCCATCTCCTGTAACAAAGTTCCTTTATTGACATTGTGGTGATCATTTTCGTAGTTTTGATGCTCAATCTTTCATGGTGTTTTTACCTTGGTGACACTTGAGTTGGCTAATGTTAAGCTTTTATTTCATTTGACATGTTTCTTGGATCCTTTACAGTCATTATGATCGTGTGATGGTATGCCTGGGTTCTAATTTGGCCACCATAATTCTAACTCTAGCTATCTTGGTCTCTACCCATGATGCCCTTGTTGTGGTTGTTAACCCTTGTGACGGCCACTATCTTTAGTTTTTATGATGGTCATTACTGATGTTGTGATGATTTTTATCCTTGAGTTTTGATGTTGGTCACTATTTCCTTTGGCTCCAACATCATCGGTCGCTATTGTGCCTTATGATTGACTATCATTATCTCTCACCCATATGTGTCTCCAAAGTAGTTGACCCTAGTGGTCGTTATCTTAGGCAAACCTTATGAGGTCTCTATACCATAAGACCATAACGATCGTTGTCCCTCACCCATGTTGGTTGTTATGTGTTGAGTGTCTTGACCCTTGTATAGTTGCTATCTTTTGTGCCTTGGTCACTAATATCAACGTTGTGTTTTGGTCGTTATGTTGCATGGATTTAGTGGTCGCCATTCTCGGTGACCAACATGTCGGTCGATCGCTAATCATGATATGTGTTACAACCCCAATTTTTGGGTTCAGGTGGTGAGAAATATAATTTCTCATATTAAAGATGTTTGAACAAATAATCCTATATTTGGTTGAGAATAATTGGTTTTCGTTTAAAATAGCCTTGTTGTTTGATTTGTGGGCTTTATTGGCTATTGGGCCCAATAACAAGGAAATAACAAGAAAATTCAATTAGTAAATGAGTAATTGAATATTTTAGAAAAGAAAAAGATGGAAACCTCTAGAGGGCATCCAAAGAGGAATTTCGTGCCTCTTGGATTCCTTAGGTTCCAAGGAGTCTGAATTTGCAAAGAAAAGCAATAAGAAAAAGAAAAGAGATTAATTATGTATTTCTTTATTAAGAAAGAAATTAAAAACAATAAGAAAATGTGGAAAATAAGTGAAAAGAGGTATAATTGAGTTTTCTTGGTGGAATTTCGTATTCTAAAGATTCCTAATGATAAAAGGAATACCAATAAGGAAAATAAAAGAGAAATAAAGAGAAATCCTCAAAAAGAAATAATTTAACGAGAAATAAACAAGATAATATGAAATAATGCATTTAGATGCATCTAGAAGGATAATAAGTATCCTTAGAAAGTAATTTCGAAAAAATAGAGTTCCTTGGGGTACAAGGAGCCCCAATGAAGGAAGAGGAAAGAGAAAATACCAAAACTTGCAAAATAAAAGATAATATGGTACTTTATTAATGTTTTTGGTGGAATTGTTAAAAAGAAAGTAATTTTGATTAAAAGAAATAGAATTTCGTGCCAATACATAAGAGGGCAAGTACAAGGAAGATAAAGGAGGTAATTTTTGAAATACTAATAATTAAAGGAAAAGGAATATCAAAGGGATGAAAGAGAGAGAGAGAAGTTTTGCTTCTTTATTAAAGGGAGTTGTTTTCTATTAGGAAAGGGACGTGTTCCCTCCTATAAGGACGTCTTGGGGATTGAGTACCCTCCCCTATATAAGGGGTAGAGCCTGGGGATGAGTTCCAGGAGGTTCCATGTATTCCTATCTTCTTCTTCTCCTTCTTTGAAAACAAACCCTAAGGGAGAGGATTAGGGCGTCTATGAGTGACGGGGAGCGAGTAGATGAGTACGAGAGAAGCACAACGCAACCACGGAACCTCATGAATGCACATCCATCTTCCCTGAGCCTGGGTTCTTGCGCGGCAGCTGCGGGAGGGCAGCAGAGCGCCCACATGTTGCATAGCTTAAGGTCTCGAACCAGCCGACCTGGCCACAACCCAGCAGCGCTCTCGTGTGCGCTAGGGCAGAACGGAGGCAGGGGGAGGCACTCCGGTGACCGTCAGGGTCTAGATGAAGGAGATGAGGCCACGCCAGGGCTGAAGAACAGCGACTAAGGCAGCCGCAACCCAGCGGCTCGAGGAAGAAGAAGGGCGGAAGCACGTTGGACAGTTTTACCCTCCGCGCGAGTATGGGCCTGTCGGTTAAGTCAAGGGCAAAAGCGACCTTTCGAAATGTTTCCTGATCGCTACGTGCATAGGAATAGAGGTGATGTGGCACGTCCTGATTGGCCAGGTGAGTGAAATTTTGTTAAATTCGTAATTAAAGATTCGTAACTCCGATTAGGACAAGTAATATATGAATTTTGATTATAAAAATACAAGGAATCCAATAAAAATAGTTTTATAGTCTGAATCTGATCATAGTTCGAAATATAGTGTGAATTATCATCTTTAATGAATTAAAGATTAACAAACCCTATTTTGATATGATTAATGTGTTTAATAGGGTTTAATGAATCTCTAGAGTTGATATTAATCTGTTAAATGTAAAAAGGAACATTGAGTTCAAAAAGGAAGAACTTTGCACATGATTAGTCTAATTTAGGGTTTATGTGCTTAAATATGCATGGAATTTAAAAAGGGCATAAAGTTATTATCTTTAATGATTCAATTAAGGAAAAACCCTTAGATTTGATGATAGATGGATAATTCAAGATGATATTAACATGTTGTTAATAAAAATGAAAATAGGATTTAAAAAGATGATCTTTTTATATAGTTGGTCTCATTTAGGGTTCTATGTACATGAATATGCCTCAATGGGACTAGAAACCCTAATTTATGTTGATATGAATTCTAATGGTTTTAATTGTACAAATCGAAGAATAAAATAGAGATATGATGATTCGAAGATAAATTGAGTACCAAAGATCTTTAATGTGAATTATTTGGATAATTAGTGTTTCCTAGTGTATAAAAGTGGAAATAGTAATAAATAAGGTTCATATATGTGAGTTGAACTATAATGAAATATGATTTGTCAATTTGAAAGAAACTGAAGATGATAATTAGCCTTAATGTTTTGGATATGACCTAAAAGGATAAAGATAATAGTTTTAGTGTAAAAGAAACATATTAGACTTAATTGACATTCAATTGTGCCTATGATGCAGAAATTAAGGTTTGTGAACTAAAAGAGCATTAAAAGTGATAAATTCATAATGAAGGCTAAAACCCTAATAAAACCCTAAAGTTGGCCTAGAAATCATAAGGTGGAATCCAAGTTGATCTTGAGGATGTTTTGAATAAAACAATGACACTTGAATGTTATGCATTATTTTCAGGATATTGTTGATTGCTTGTTAATTGTGTTGAATGTTAATGCATGGACATCAAGTTACTATGGATCAGGTATGTGGTTACTTATGAATAACCGCTTAGTTTTCCGATGGTTTCTCGGACGTTTAATCGCATTGAATGCAACTAAACTGCTTGGATGTTCATATTGCAATTATGAAGTGACTATGACTATCACTTAATGTATTTGCCTATAAACTCAGATCCTGGTTCTCTCTGTAGCATAATAGCTAACCTAGTACATGGCTGCCTATAGGTAGGTCCATCAGGTTAGAGAAAGTCCTAGTACATGGCTACCTATTGGGTAGGTCCATCAGGTCTATGGATGACCTAGTACATGGCTACCTATTGGGTAGGTCCACCAGGTCTATGGATGACCTAGTACATGGCTACCTATTGGGTAGGTCCATCAGGTCTATGGATGACTTAGTACATGGCTACCATGGAGGTAGGACCATCAAGTCATAATGAGTTAGATATTGGGCTATCTTCGGATAGTGCCATGTGACTCTATTACCTAAAAGAGAGGTGATATCCATGTCCACTGCAGGGACAGCCCAGAGTTCGAGAATATGTATGGATTGAGTTGTAAGGCTTAAAATGTAATCTTGATTGTTAAATGAAAAATTGAATGATTATATTGTTAACATAGTTGAACATTATATGTTTCCTCCACATACCAGCTTCGGCTGACCGACGTTTTGTTTGTCGGCGTATTAGGTACAATGAAAAGAACAAACAGTAAAGTGGCACATGTGATACGAAAAGAGAATTAAAGAATAAGGAGGAACTAGTTAGGACAGTTCATCTGAGGTTAGAAGTTTAGTTTGTTCCAAACTTTTCACAGGTATGCAAAGAAAAATTTTATTACCATTTTCAGTATAGTCTGTTAGAATTTAATGATTGTTTATGGTTATATGTCGAACTTTTGATCTGGGATTAATGGGTGCGGCTCAACCTTTTGGTCTCCCTTAATTGGGGGTTATCGGGAGGTGGGGTCGTAACAATATGCATAATTTGGTCATTATCTACATAATGACCCTTAACCCTAATGTGTTCCAAGAATGGGGGAAGGATGTCCCATAGTGTATAATGTTAAGTGCTATATTCGAAACCCTAACCCTAATCAGGAATACATGATGTAACACTTATCTTGCTTGAAGTTATTAGTATGAGGTGATGTTTTCTCTTTCCTACTTGTATAACCCTAATGGTGCAGGTTGAATGTACTTCATTTCTTGTGAACGATGTGATACCTTTATGTTGCACAAGGTTAATGATTACGGGCCTTGATGTGGCATGTTAAGATCATGATGAAGTGATTAGGTCTTGTGACCTTGACAAAAGCTTAATGCCTAGATATGAGGTGATACTCTACAATGAGATGTAATAAGGGATTATTATTTCCTAATGGTGTGTTTGTGTTGATTGCCTTGTATGGTAGTGGTATCATGTTATGATGCGAAAAGTTTATACCTTACACATTTTATATCTTCTGGAGTTGTTTTCCAATTATGCTTACTAGCATGAATTATGGTTTGCATGCCCACTTGTATGATGCAGCCTTAATTCACACAGTTGGCATAAGTAATCCAATGAAACCCTAATCATGTAGTTGCCTTGTATCATAGATCCATATTTAGCGTCAATATTTTGTAGGATGGTGAAATGAGAAATTCTTCTAAGAAAACTCAGAGTGCATGTTGTTAAATATTGGGGGTGCAAGTCAAGGTATCTCCTTGCATCCATAGTTGTCATGGAGGAGGACTACAACCATGCCTTATAATCTGTGTTTTGTGAAAGGTAGTAGTATAACTAAAGGATGATTGTTTTTGAATGGACACGTGTGACCTGTTCTCTAGCAACGAGTCATGTACCAAGGCGGGATAGTTATTATCATCTTGACTATATGTCATTGTCGGAAACTGACTGTTATGTCTCTGCATTTTTTCTCACACTATGTGATGCCACAACATTCCACAAACAAGATTGCTCAAAACCAAATGCGAAAATATAAATAAGCAAGCATATTACCAAAAATCACTGGAAATTAATCGATTTAGAAAAAGCAGCATAAGACAAAAACTTATCACATACAAGTCCACAAGCCTACGACATGCATTACATATCGTACAACAAGGTGCTTACATAATTTTACATCATCATTCTTGTCATCAACCAGTTACATGAGGTACTTGATCCACATATATGCATATACACATGCCATATCTTACATACATGGCTCACATGCCAAAAACCTCGTATTGATAACATATCTACAAAATACATCGAGAACATCCCTAAAGACCTTAGTGTACATATTTGACATCTAGGACTCTATCACCAAAATATTAGCAACACATTCAACCCTATCAACAAGTGTTCTTGTTGTTGCTCTTCCTCAGCTGCATGATCTCCACCTCTTTATGTACGACCACCTAAAAGATGTGGAAACCCATAGACTGAGACCAGATGTCCCAGTGAGAGCTATAACTCTCCTCTAATGTCTATTAAATCACATATAACTAAGCATGCAGATAAAATGCTTAGCACGTTGGGCATATTCAACTAAACAATATGTATTCAATAGATAAAGAAAATTAAAAAAACCTACGCATTTATCACTAAGTAGTATAACAAGTAATATTCTAAAAAGGAATATTAAGAACAAGTATATTCTCTATCAAAAAACCTGTAAAAAGAAAATCAAGGCTTCATCCAATATTAGTTACTTTTGACCCTAAGCAAGTATGTTGCATGGTTGTTTACATTTTTTATTATTTCCTTGAGGATTTGAGTCGTACCACCAAAATCCAACCGACCATTGCTAACTCAAATTGGTGCCATACAAGGTCAATGGAAGAGCCAGAATCCACGATCCCCCAAACACCTCTTGGTCAGCACAAGAGAAAACATTGCAAAGACATATCAGTCAACTACATTAATATATATAGTCAAGCTAAAGCATTGACTCACACATGGCTATCCATATATAATTACACCCATACCAACTTGGTACAGGAAATAGCGCTAGAAGAATGGGCTCATGCATGGTTGTTCTACAAAGAAGGATTGGCTCACGCATGGCTGTCGATATCACAAAGAGAGAAACTCACACATGGCCATCTCATATAACCTGTAATTATGAACGCAAGGAGAAACTCGACTTGCACCCCTACAAATAGAAAAATATGTACTCCGAGTTTCTTGTAGAAAGGACTCATTTCACCATCCAACACTAAGACTGACACTGGAATGGATCTATGCCATAGGTCATCTACATGATTAGTGTTTCACTTGTTCGGTATCTTTTAGCATCAATCGAGTTACAATGCACAAATAAATAATAAACTCTACAAAGATGAGGGAATAGTACAATTACAAAAGATATAAAATGTATAAGGTGTGAACTAGTCACATAACCATCACATGATACTTGTAGAACTTCCATTCACAAGGCCATCACAAATATTACATCACTGTGGGATATCAATCCCTTAATCACATCACTAGAGGATATCACCTCACAATAGGCATTAAGCCATCACCATATCATAGGAACCATCACATCAATACGATCTCATCATGTCTCATCGTGTCTCATCAAGGTTTATGGCCATCAACCTCTATCATATAATCATCACCATAGCATACATAAGCCATGACAATCATTTCACCTGCAAGGTTACATATTCATAAATAAGAGAGAGAAAATATCACAATTTAATAATCACTCCAAGTGAGACAAGCAAGAACATCATATGTCTCCAGAGCTAGGGTTAGGGTCACATGTATAGCCGATTAGGGTTTTTGTAACATAACAGATCTTGGACTCTACCCTATAACTTTGACCTTTTGGGTTTGTCCAATCAAGGTTGATGTTAGAATGATCCTAATAGGCTAATGCATGAGTGTATCATCTTAATGTAGTTTAATATGTCACATAATTCATTTAGTATGAACATATACAACTTAATTGGATAAATAATTTAGCTAATGGTCCATTAGTGGGCCATAAAGCATATCTCATAAAAGAAATCCCAAAAGTAAAATCTAAGTTAAAAATTATGTTCCTTGAGTCCCAGTTGCCTTGGGAGTCAAGTTTCACATTATTCACATAATAATAATTATTTAATTCCATTTGGAAAAGAAGATATGTGTTTTTTCTCCAAAATATCAAATAAAATAATAAATGATTGCAAAATAGGAAAATAATCTTAGATTCATAATCTACATAATAAATATATCCTTTGGGTGAATTTTCATGCAATTTGGAAGATGTTTGCTTAAAAGGTGAAATCAGGAGAGAGAAAGTGTGTAGAACCTTCAAAATATTAAATAAATATACAACAACTCCAATATGTAAAATTAATGAAAAATTCGTATCCAACACATTAAATATGACTTGCGGGTCAAGTTTCATAAAATTTGGATAATCTTAAATTCATTAATGAAGGAGGAAAGAGAAAATAAGATTTGATTTATTTAACCCATTAAGAGTTCTTAAAAGGCAAATCTAATTATATATTTGGATTCCTCATATCAAAATTAGTTTTGATATCGAATTTCATTTAATTTGGTACTCATTCGCACCCTTAAAAGAAGAGAGAGAAGATAGGAAATTAATTACATTCCCACTTTAATCGGATCTCGATTTGTATAAAGTTCCCTTTATTTTTCTCTGTCACGTGGGTTTGGATTCTATTTTAACTCACATTTTTTTGTGGACCGTTGAACTGGTCATATGACGATGGGAAGTTCATCTCCTACCGTAAGTAGGAGTGAACAGTGCACCCGCCTACTTTGCACAATAATAACGTCGGTTTTCTTGGATTGCTTCCTCACCTCTTAGTTGTTCTTCGAGATTTTTCCTCCATTTGTAAGATCTTTCTCGGTCTATTGATCCCTAGTTTTATGGGGTTTGGGTTTCCAAACTCCCGGTCGACCAAGGAGTTTACCGCTTACATATTTCTGATCTTCTCGGGGTATCCTTGCCTCTCGATGTACTTTCGCCTATATATATACCTTCCCTCGTCCTTGTAAGATCCCAACAGAACTGTTTTGAGTTTCTCTTGGTTGCTTTTTCCCCACTTTCTTGTTCCCTATCTCTCATCTCTGGCGTCGAATAGTGGGACTCCGTTCCTGCTCGCGAGGGTGTCCAAGGACGCAAGAGCTGGTCATATGGGTTCTTGGGGTTCGACCGAAGGTACCCGCATCTTCGATTGGATGCTCAGGCCATAGCCCCTCTTTTCCCCAAATTCGGATCTTGTGCAGCTGCTGCCATGGCACTACTGTCACGTGGAGAAGATGTCCCATGAGTAACCTATCTACCCTCCCGCCTTCTTCAGTTTTTGTTACTCTATCGAGGGTAATTTCATATTTTTTCTTCCGTTCTTCTTTGTTTTGGTGCGGGTTAGTTGGACCATTGACCAAGAAATTTGGCTACCATTGATTGGTTCAAATAAGTAGGTCGTGGCTCTCTCTCACCTTTAACCCTAACTTGGCTTCTTTGCTAATTTTCTATTGGTTGATTTTGTAAAATCCATAACAAATTCTACACTAATAAAAAAATATGAATAAATACTCTTTGGATTTAGAAAAAGATTCTCTATCTAATGGTATCAGTCTTATTGCCTAAATCCAAACTAATTAATACATTAATTTTAATGGATTAACCTAAATATATAATAACTTGTAAAATTCATAACTAAATATATATAAGTCGGAAAAATATAATAAAATATGTTTTTAGCTCAGAAAAATATAACCTAAAATATAACTTAGTTTTGATAACCTAATTCATCATTAATAAAAAGGAAATTTTTAGAATTTTGATAATTAATGGAAATCTAACCCTAATTCCACATATATGCATCATAGGTTCTTTGGAGGCCTAGGCTTGGACCTTGTTGAACCTTGGATCTAAAGTTGAGGTATGTTGTATCCCCTATTTTTTATGTTGATCAACTCACCTATGTTTATTCTTTCTCTTGGTCCTATGGACAATATCCTATACACATTGATCTTATCTTTTGATATCATGGTTCTTGTGAACTATCTTATTTGTGGTAATCCTGGATTTCTGTTGACTCTTATTTTGTGCATTGGTGCATGTTGGTCTTATATAATGATATGTGCCCACTTTGAAGTGGATGTTTATATTTTGTGTTGTCCATTATTTGATGGCAACATTGTATGATTCTGACTATACTTTTCTACTTGCCTCTACATTTTACATGCTATGTGATTCAGTAGAACTAGAGTAGGGTAAATTACTTTGGTTTTGGGGCATTAATCCCCTTTTTTATTAAGAGGGTGGATGTATACCACTTCTCTATACTCAAGTGTAGTAGTAATCCATACTCAACTTTATATATTGGGAGATTGACAGTATTCCTTTCTCTATCTGATTTCAAGTTTGTACTTGGTTGCCTTTGTGTTTATATTGTTCTAGGTCTATGTTTATCTCACATGCATGTAGGTTTTGATGATGATTGTGGGGTATGTTTCCTACCTTTTTCATGTACCAGTATTGCACAGTCTTATTGTTTTGATTATGTCAAGTATCTTCTTTTACGATGATGATGATTCTTATCTTTTATGCCCTCTTTGGGTAGTCCTTATCTCTTGCATGGGAAGCCTTTTATTTTGATGTCCCTTATTCTTTATAAATTGCTCAATTTTCTTTTTAGTATGCACATACGAGCCTTTTTTAATGTTTTCTTTTCTTCTCTTCTTGTTGGTGTATGCTTCCAACCCTAGGTGGAGGACTTAGATCACCAGGCATGTTGACTTGGACTTAGATTGAGAAGTTAAAGCTTGGAGACAATCTGGAGGTGGCTTTGATTTCCTCTACATGGATCCTTATGTTGTACCCTACATGTAAGTTTAAGATGTTACCATGTTTTATAAATTGAATATATTCATGTTTTTATTCTCCTGCTACACTTTGGATGTTTTGAATACCATTAATAAGTTTTGAAATTTTTTTCACCCGCTTCAACATACCTTTTGAGTATGTTGGGAATGGAGGTTTGATATTTAAAATTTTAATAGAGGGGTGGTTTCACTACTTTACAGTTTCATAGTGTTTTTCAATTATCAACCTTAGTTATGACACCTCTCACTTTCTAGTAACTGATTAGGGTTTAACATTATTATTAATTATGACTAGATTATATATCAATAGCACCAAGTTTGAACATCATCCCCATGTACACGTGTAACCATCTCATCTTGCTATTCATATATGTCTCGACCATACAACAAACAACATGTCACGACCAACCATAAACATGGCATCACGACCAGAACCATAGCAGGGTGTCTCGACCCAAGCAAAAGCATGGTGTCATGACTGAAACAAACATGGTCGTGACCCTCCATCAAGGAATTTTGACCACACCAAAGCCGGGCACAGACACACGACCAAAACTAAAAGAAATGTCACAACCAAAACCACTGAGCAATGTCATGACTGTAACATGTCATAGTGTCTCGACAACAATACCACCACATGTCTCGATCCCTCAAACCAAAGCAAGGTCATGACCAACACAAGGCATATGTCTCGAACCAAAATATCATAGTGTCTCGACAACAATACCACCACATGTCTCGATCCCTCAAACCAAAGCAAGGTCATGACCAACACAAGGCATATGTCTCAAACCAAAATAGAAGATATCCATGGCCAAAACATGAGATAAAATCAAATAAAACCACCATCCTCAGTGAGGAAAATTTCTCACAAAATCAGTCACCAAAACCCTAACAGATGTGTCATGAAACCACCATGAAAAAACCTCATGCAAGAGAGATAAAACTACATTTAACACATCCAAAATAGAACCCAAACTTCAAGATACATCAAGGCACATGAGCATCATGCATTTGATCCAAACCATAATCAAAAGATAGGAAGAAGACCACCATAACACATCCATCTCCAAAATCGGGTACCATGCACTAGGGTTTCAGATTCTAAGCAAACCAAGCATGACTATCATCATAATTCAAGTTCTAGATCATGATATCATATACTAGCATATTAGAGCAATGCTTTAGAGAAAGAAACAACAACATGCATGTAAGGAAAAGTACAATAATAGAGAGGGTAGAGAGTTATATAACCTTCCTTAAGGAAGATCACTCCAAGGATTACAAGCCCCAAGCACATGATCACCACAGAGGAAGAAGCTCCACCAAAAGCTCCATTTTCAGCCACAAGGTCACCTCTAAGAGAAGAAGATACCAATGTCAAAAGTTGATCAAGAAAAGAGGGTAAATGATCCCTAGGCCAAACCAAACAAAGAAGAGGGGAAGAGAGAAGAAACTCCCTCTCACTTGGGTATCGCCTTGTAAAAACATGGTTCATGACCCTTGAGATGAGGAGCTTACTCTCAAGAATTACCACTATGGATAATCTATAGTCTAAGGCCAAGAAAAGAGAAGAAGATGGGGTAGAAGATCCAAGGAAAAAGCCACAAAAGAAAGGCATACACTTACCAAGGTTGAAGATGAGCAAGAATCATCACATGTAAGGGATCCAATCACCAAGGCTCCAAGGAATCAATCCATCTTGCTTCTCAAGGCTCCAAGGATGAGCAAGAGAGGGTGAGGAAGGAAGAGGGCCAAAAGGTTCACTTGCATGGAGATAGGAGGGTTTATATAGCAAAGGAGGAGGTAGGTAGGTGAGGGGGTGATGTGAGAACCCAAAATTTAGCATTTTTAAATTCCCAAAGTTATGTTGGATTCATATACATTCACAAGATGTCTAGTCCTAACTTGGAGTGTTCATGTTAAACATATCGGTTCCTCAGTCTATGGTATGGATTAGATACCTATTTTTTTAAGATGAAGAGGTTATGTCTAAGATCATGGATTTATGCTGATATGATTATACATGTTGCTAATTATCCCAATCACTCATGATGCCAAGTGGTCCATTTAGTAGTATCAATGAACTCAAGTGGTCAGTTAAAAACCCGAATTTATGTTAGGATCATAGCAAGTGTTTTTGGACTTGTTGATCAAGATTGACTGATTGATTGATTTGTATTCAAAGTCTATACACTTCAATATGATGTTATTTGGAGGAATCGATTGATTAGTGAAATAGTTGGTTTTTTTTTCTGAAAATGGGAGGGAAGTTAAGAAAGGATACTACACCTATGTCAAAATTTAGGGTGTTTTGGGGTTGCTACAAATATATATAATTTGTTGAAGTTGAGGAAATTAGTGATATACTTGATGGGTGAAATTCTTCCATTTATTCATTTTTTATATAAGATGTTACAAGTATGAGTCACGCTATCCTTTTTTCCTTTTGCATGGGTGTGGCCCTCCTTATAAGGAAGAGAAAGTTGATCTCAGCCTTTAATGTGTAGCATTAGATGAATCTTAGTTGTCTTCTAGCTCCTCTTAAAATGGAACCAAGGATTGACTTGGCCATGATGATATTTCTGGTATTAGCATGTGATCCTTGATCACAATTGGATTCCTAGATCTGCTTTTCCTACAACTTTCTAACAACCTCATGATCTCACAACATGGAGGCTAGATGAGGGAGATTAGCCTCTAGCCTTGTTCTACTTTCTCCATCGCTACAAGAAGCAAATGATCCTAGATAGTGAGGCATCCTTTAGGTGCCTATTGGCTCGTGGCCAGAGAACCCATACCCTTGTAGTTGTTAGCCCTAGAACTCATCCACCCAGCCTGATTGAAAAGTTTCACCTGCTCTAGTTGTAGTGTGTGGGTTGTGGAGGTCGCTATAGGATGAGCTCACCACCAACAGCCGGAGATGCTGACCCCTGGGACCGCTAAGTAGGCATCCCAATGGCCTTCAAAGACCATCATCAAGGCGAGATGCAAATATTCCTGTATTCGCATGTAGGAAGGACAAACATGGAGGTCAGAAGACCACTTCTAGAAGGAGTCTAAGGGTGGGGGTTCGGGACCTTCTGTCCTACTGTGTCAACTCAGTAGCATTAATAGAGAAGACGACTACATCTCTGGGTGAGGAGACGGTGACCTGATATGCTGCCTCGGAGCCACGACGATGCACAACCGGCATTTGCAAAAAATCGTGGATGGGGGACGCACGTGAGAACATAGAGAATGCAACTTTGGGGGTTCCCAGATTGGATCTAGCCTACACGACAACGACACGTGGCAGACAGTAGATTTTTCTCGCAGCAGGCGACACCTAGCAGACCATCGAGCGAGGAGGCAGGGACCTGAATCTATGTCTCGCTGGGGGTGATCCCATTACGAGAATGAGAACTCTTTCAGTGAAGCTAGGCACTTCCTGGAGGTGATTGTCTCTGGTTCCTTGGACATGGTGACCTAGAGAGCCCTGAAGATTGGCTAGAGACATGCACAATGATCCGAATTTGAAGATTCCAACATGACCAGGCTTCGCGGAGGCAATGACCTCGTTTGATACCTCACTATGCACCTGCGGGACCTACAGAAGATGCGATCAAGGGTGTGAGTTTGCATTAGGGAGAGGATGGATCAGGAGGGTGTGTGGGTTGGCAATAAGGTGGATCCACTCAATGATCTGATAGCAAATCAAATAAATACATAAATATCTTCTCAAATATCAGATATACATGTATTAAAAGAAAATGGATTATAAATATCTCCCTTGGCCAATAAATTCACTAAAAATATCACTGGATTAAGAAAAAATTTCACTTTAATACGAAACTCCTATATCAAACTTTTGAGACACTTATGTAGATGATATTTGATTTATATGAGAATGCTTCATTTAAATGGAATGATTATAAAATGGTTGAGATTAAATCTGATAAAAATAAGTTTGAACCCTGATATCATCTAGAAACTAAATGTAGACTCCTATGTTGATATTATTGAGAAACTTTAGGCCTTTTCTCATTATTGCCTAATTATATGTTTAATCCTCATATTGATTCTACAAAATAGGGAAAGTATAAGAAAATTATGAAATTCATACTAGACCTTAATAATGACATATGGATCAGAGTAAAAATACTAGACACCATCCTAACATCAGATTGACTTAGGTTTGACCAAAACCCTATTTTGGACCTAAAATATCAGTAATAATGGTGAACATTGTATTAATGATGATTAATTGTTATTAATTAGGTGATGACAATATTATCTAGATGACCATGGATGTATAAGAAATCTCTAAATTCAAGTATGTGGGTTTTATTTATGTATATGACTATGGTTTTCTTGGTTGCAATCATGATATGTATGTATGCTCGATCCTATTTGCAAATATTGGATGTAATAGCACTATATAATACTCGATGTTTTATCACTTGCAAACATAAATGATGAGTAGATGCTTTGTACTTATTTAAGGTGTTCATTATCCCCCTTATGAGGGAATGGATTAATGTTGACTAGTACACCTCCCTAGAGCACACGGTGTACGGGGAGTTTCCCTAGAGTACTTGGTACACGGGGATTGGCCCAATATATATGATTTGGTACTAGTCCACCTTGATAATGCAACTCATCCAGAAAAATGGCAAAAATTAGTATATTTCGCTTAATCGAGAAATGTTTCTATAATTTGCTTCCTTTCTTTCTGCAAGTCTTTTCAAATTATGAAAACCATAAATATATGTATCTTTCTACCCATTTACTCGACACCTTATGTGTTGATTCATTGTTTCTCGTATGTTTTAGGTTCAGAGCTAGCATGGGATAAAAGTAAATGATGTGAGCAAGTTGTAGAGGTTGTACCTATTGTGTTAAGATCCTAGCATACATGTTCAGACTTACGTAAAATATCCTTTCAAAATGTAATTGTCACTCATGTTGTAATAAGTCAATTTGTAATATATACATGTTGAAAGTTGAGATTGTTATGGTGTATGCATTAAATTTGAATGTTCATGTATGCGTACGTTGCTTCCGCATCATACTCTGAAATGATTGTCTAACATTTTCGAATTTATCCTCTCGTGTCTTCTAAGTCTCAAGATGGAACCAAAGCACATGTATCATTCGAGACAAAAAGGATCACCACCACCCAAGGTCAAAACACAACACACAAGGACAACTGTCTTAGCCCAAGACCAACATGGTCGAGACAAAACACACCCCAAGGAAGGTGTTTTGGTCGAGAAACACCCAAAACCACCATAAGGTCGAGACACACCCAACCAAGCAAACATGGTCAAGACACTCAAAACCCTAGAAGCCCGATCACTCTAGAGATGCCACTACTCATCCAAGGCCCAACCAAGGCGCCCCAAAGCATCACTGTGATAAAGTTAATTTTTTGCTATTTTTATTCAATTCCAATTTTTCCCTCTTTATGTTCACTTGGGAATTAAATTTATCATTCTATGTCTACTTGATCAATATCGATATGCAAATTCAAAATATAATGATCAATGCGGATTTTATACACTTTGTGACACTACAAATTAGGTTAATTTCTCACTTTATCCAAATTAGTATACTTATCCATGTACTTTATCTTTCGATTATCAATATTTTTTCTAAATGTTATAAACATTTTTGTGAACCTATGATCCAAATTTCATCTCATTTGGACAATCCTACAATTTTCTATAAATTCTTGAATTTGATATGTTGAAAATCCCTTTAATTTCCTTTTATTTGACTTTTCTAAGCCAACAATCTGTGGCAAGGGAAGGGGGTGAACCCCAACCATTGGTTATGCCTTCCCATAGATTAGGATCTGATCAAATAGATGCAAACTTGTCTTCAATCTCCCGCTAATTGTGGGGAGGAGACTGAGAAACTAAAATGTGCTATCAATCAGATACGACCATGATTCGAAATTTGAATCACATAGAACGTCTGTCTAGAAAATTTGCACCCACTGAACCCTACTTTGACCAACATTAATGCACTATTATGATCTCCCAATTCTTCCCTTGATCAACTCTCTCACTATGGTGGCCATAGGTTGCAACCCAAAGCTTAGTAGCCTTAAAACCTACCCTTGTCACTATATAGAGCTCATATGTATTGGGTAGATACACTAGTCTGTACCTTGTTCTCACCATTTCACTAGGTGACATGGCATTGGACTATCTACTGTGTGTGGGACACTCATTTTACTGATTTGGTTTTGTTTTCCAAATGGCTCGAGCCTTGACAGTTTTCTCTGGCGTCTTCTTTCTCAGAGAAAAACTATATAATATTTTATTATATGTATGTAAATATGAAAATGTGTCCTCACATAGGAGAGTAGTCAGTGTTGATGCAACCTAAGTGAAAGTGACTGACATCAGTCCAGAAGAGAGAGTAGTCTAGATTAGATGTATAGATCCTTATCAAGATATGTCATGCATAAAGTAGAAGATAGAATGATAGTGGATATAATCATGGATGATCTTATATAAGTTCTACCTATAGTGATATAAGTTGCTTTATATGGATCTAAGTTGTATATGAACTGAATCCAATCTTGAAGATTCTAAGCTATGTCTTGATGATGAAAGTGCATCCCCTTTTCTTACTTAAGATGAGCTAAGTTAAGATAAAGTTGATATGGAATATTGGGCTCTGGCGATCGGCTTCCTGGGGCGATCGCCCCCCTGTCGGCGTCGCCGTACCACTCCGGCTAGGCACCCCGCCTACTGGAGGCCACCATTTTCTAAGGGCTAGGGCTCATGTCGCGATGTTGGCATCACCGTTGATCCGCAAGGTGACCAGACAGAGCTTGCGGGAAAACCTAGCACAACAAACTGTAGCAGAGAGGAGGAAAACGATGATGGCGTTAACGGTTTCAACGGAGGAGATACTTCTTGATGTGCGGATGGTTCTTGCAGACGAAAAAGCATTGACTGATCAACGATCGCAACCTAGAGCGACTAGGGAGGAAGGGAGGCCCGATGTTTCCGAGTCTGGGCGAGCGGGAGATCTCACGATCGGGTGTGCACCGGGAGCGCCACCGCCTCCAGGTATTACAGAGCCGCCGACGTTGGACTCTGGTCATCGCGAGGGACACCCAGTCGTGGCTCCTACCCAGTCGACATTGATGGGGAATGAAGGTTCAGCGCCATTGGTGGTCGAGGCCCCTGCTATCCTAGTGGAGATAGTGACTCTTTCATCTGGAGAAGGAACGAGGGAAACACCTTATGGAAACACAACTATACCTAGGGTTGATGCTGGTCGGTCACCAAATTTTCCACCAGTGGACACGATGCAGCCCCAAAGAAAAGCACCTCTGTTTGGGATTCCGCACGACACTTGTTTCAGGTGTATGGGAAGAGGTCATTAGCAAGCACAATGCAGGAGAAGCAAGGTCTGCTATAACTGTCGAAGACCGGGGCATGTGGCTGCTAGGTGCACGCAGTTTGTCCCGAGACCGAGGCCGCCGGACGTACATTCGAGAACGGCCTTTCCACCTTTGCCTACAAGTATTCCGGCTAGGGGCGCTCCACAACACGTCCCTAAACACATCTTTGTTGATGTAGGTCCAGATGACGAGATGCAGAGAAGCAAGATGATGACGCTAGAGAGAGCGGTGGAGGTATCTCGGACCTTTGATATCCAGTGGACGGAGGTATGCCCATTCTTGCGACAGTGCTGGCCCAATGCTGCAGATTTATACAGGTTTGCGGAGCGCAAGGCTGTTGCCTTCTTCTCATGTGACAAGGAGGCTAAGGAAGTGACAGAGAAAGAATTACCATCATTACATGGAAAAAGAATCGATATGCACCACATGATCAATGGAGAACAACACCAGCAGAAGGAGGAATTTTTGTTCTGGGTAGCAGACGTTCTGATTACCTGTAGGGATGATGACACGATGAAGAAGATTATATCACCGTTTGGAAAGCTGATGTTTATTTCTGATTGGCATAAGGATAAATATGACCTATCTGGACTCTTGATATTAATAGAAACTTTTAATGAAGATGTCCCTCAATTTATATCTCTTACATACGGGCATCGTCGGACTTCTGTGCAGCTCTTCATGGTGGCGAGAGGACCGGTGGGATTCAATAACACGCATTTGACTGAGTTTGGGAGAGATTCTGGGATTCCTCGGGAGGCCTTACTTGTCCAGGAGAAGACAAATACATCTAATACCATGGTGTTTGTGACAGATAGAACCTCGGATGCTAGGGATATCTCTCAGACGCGGTGTCCATCTCCGATCAGGCAGCATCCCAGGACTCCAAGGCGAGTGGTGGTGGATAGAGAAGGTAACAACAGGTTCCTGTCGAACAGACGGTTGGAGGATTTAATGTTCCTTGAGAGTGAATACAATGAGCAGTGGAGGAGATCGGGGAGATGCCATAGCACACGAAGAAGAGATGGTGATGATAGTCGATACCACATGCGTTATCATTCCAGGAGAAGACACTCAGACTGTGACGGTGAATTTTTTTATGGTTGCTGGTCAGATTTTGAAGGGGGGTACAACCCTTGATTGGGTTCATCTTTGATGGGACAGCGGCACCAAGTTATAAATGAATTGTTCTTCTATTTTTTAGAATATCCGGGGGGCTTCTAATAACCCAATGAGAAGAGTGTTGAGCAGAATTTGTGGTCGGTTTAAACCAGGCGCGGTTTGCCTGTTTGAGCCATTTCTTCATGCGGAACAGGCTGCGGAACTCATGGACATTGTGAGGCTTGACTGGAAGTGGACAACCAAGAAGAAGGAGGAAAGGTTTTGTTCTATGCTAACAGTGATATGAACCCTGCGGTTTTCAGGAGACATAGACAACACATCACGACGAGTATGGAAAACAGTGATGGATCTAAATTTTTTGTTACAACTATATATTCCAGTTGTGATATCGTTGAGAGAAGATCTCTATGGTATGAATTGCTTGTATTGGTGGAACATATTGGTGATGAACCATGGATGATCGCAGGTGATTTCAATGTGGTACGCAATGCAAGGGAGAGAAGAGGTGGAAATTTTCCAGGATACCAGGACATGCTGGATTTCAACACATTAATTGCAGATGCAACTTTGGATGAGATTCCATTTGAAGGAAGCCAATTCACTTGGGTGAATAAACAGATTCTTACACCTACTATGTGGAAGAGAATAGATAGAGTGCTAGTGAATGAAGCATGGATGACGGCAAGGTCCGCTACCAAGTCGATACACCTGACCAGAGACAGAGTATCAGATCACAGTCCAATTGTTACAATTCCAGATGCTCATGCAGTAGACCAAAGGAAAGCACACTTTGTTTTTATGAAAGCATGGCTTGACCACGATGACTGTTTAAAAGTGATTGAGCAGGCTTGGAATGAACCAGTGACAGGACATCCTTCTTTTATTTTCTGTCACAAGCTTAAGAAAGTTAGGACAGCCGTGCGTCGATGGAGCAAAGATTCTTTTGGTGAAATCAAGCAGCGGATACGTGACTTGGAGGATGTGGTCTTTACTACACATGTTGTGTTTGATGAGAATCCAACCAGGATGAATGAAATAAATCTGAGGATAGCTGAGGATGAGCTGCAACTTATGTTAAATGAAGAAGAAGCAAAGTGGAAAGAGAAAGCAAGGATAAGCTGGCTTAAAGACGGGGAGCGTAATATGAAATTCTATCATGCAACTGTCAAAGCAATAAGAAAATACAGGAGGTTTAACAGGGTGGTCTTACAGGATGGAACTTGTATTTCAGATCCAAAGCTGATTGTGGAGGTGGTGGCTGATCACTATAATTTTTTTTTCAATGAAGTGGTGGAGACAAGCTATTCTGATATGGAAGATTTCCTGCAAGATATACCAGAATCAATATCTATGGATGACAATTTTTCCCTTATTGTTGTTCCCCATGAAGAGGAGATTATGAAGATCGTACAAAAGATGGATTCCACATCGGCTCCAGGTCCGGATGGGTTCACTTTGTCTTTCTTTCGGGCTGCTTGGTCCATCATTCGTGAGGATTTTATGAAGATGTCAGAGGCCTTCTTTAGAGGACAGTCATTTTTTAGGGGTCTTTTTTGTTGCCGTATTCTACTCATACCGAAGGTAGACACCCCAAAAAGGTTACCGGAGGATTTCAGACCTATATCAATTGAGAACGTTGGCCTTCGCATACTTGCATGAGTTCTCAATGATAGACTGGCTCTCATGATGCCGAGATTGATTTCTAAGGTGCAAGGTGCTTTTGTCAAAGGGTCTGATATCACTCATCACGTCCGAATTGCGAAGGAGCTGATGCACGACATCAACAGGGGCCAAGGTACACCTAATGTAATTTTAAAGTATGATATGTCGAGAGCTTATGAGAGGACTGATTGGAATGTTCTGAGGAGAGTACTTCAGCAGTTTGGGTTTACAATAGAGATGGTGAATTTGTTCTTAAGCTTCTTTTCTAATACTTGGGCCACGATCACTGTTGGAGAAGAAACTGCTGGTTTTTTTTCCGATTTGTAGAGGCATCAAGCAAGGATGTGCTTTATCACATTTTCTGTTCATTCTGTTTGAGGAGATTCTATGTAGAAGATTTCTGAAACTAGAAGAGGAAGGACTCATTTCTAGATTCCTGATAAGGGGAGAAGTAGTTCCGCCAAGTATCCTTTTATATGTAGATGATATTGCTATATTTTTCAATGTTGATCAAAGATCGATGGTGAAGGTTAAGGAAACCTTTGAGGCGTACAAACGGGCCACGGGGCAGCGTATCAACAAGGCCAAATCCTCCTGTGTCGTAGGTGGGAATGATTTGGAAATGACCAACACAGTGGTGAATTGTCTTGATACGGGGGCAGAAAAGGATTCTTTAACTTATTTGGGCATTCCTATTTCTAAAGGAAGGATGAGACTTAATGACTTTGAGTTTCTAATGAAGAAGATTGTTGGCAAATTCACAGCCTGGAGGTCCAAACTATTATCCTTTGCGGGCAGGAGGCTACTGATTGCTCATGTTCTGACATCCATTCCAGTATATACAACGGCTGTGATTGGTATTCCAGTAGGAATTACAGACCGTATTGAAAACAAACTATCTCAATTTCTGTGGGCAGGCAAAGATGAAAAGCAAAGAAAGGCATGGCCCAGTTGGCATAGAGTTGCAAGAACTTTTTCTCAAGGTGGACTTGGGATACCACCTTTGCGACTGATAAATGATGCATTTGTAGGGAAGGCGTGCTGGGAGGTGTTGACGTCGGACTCATTATGGGTTGTGTTCTGTAGGAGGAAGTATGCTAACGTGGCAGGAGGTCGTGATAATATTTACCCCAGTTCCTTGAAGCTTGGGCCCTATCCTTCCCCGTACTGGAAAAGAATCTGGATATGATGCCTCGGGTTTTCCCTTTATGTAGATGGGTGGTAGGAAGAGGTGATATTTCTTTCTGGGATTCACGCTGGTGCGAACGGCGGTTGGCTGATCATGCGAGATTTTCTAGCGACAGAAGGCATTCCTTTCTTATTAAAGACTTTTGGATTGATGGACAGGGATGGGATTGGGACCTTTTGAAGGTGATTGTCAATGATGAGGGGCTGAATCTTATCCGTGATTCTAACACATGTCACTAATGAGGATGATAGGATGATATGGAGTCCGGGAATGCGAGGAGATTTTTCTATGAGATCGGTAAAGCAGGTTCTGATGCTTGATAGAAGGGAATCTCCTATTGGACTAGGTTTGATTTGGGATACTAATTTCCCTAAGGTTGCATCGTTCATTTGGAAATCTGCTAGAAGATCCACGGCAATGGATGACAACATTAAAGCTAAATGCGGAATCCCGATAGTATCTCAGTGCAATTGTTGCGTGGAACCGTATGAGGAAAGCATTGAGCATCTTTTGTTTCAAGGGCAAAATGTGGAGTTTTTCTGGGGCAAATTTTCTGTTTTGACAGGTATGGCGCCACCCACCAATGTAAGAAATCTTATTGACACATGTGGTTTGGGGAAAAGAAAGAAACTTAAGGAATGGTTAGCTGGAAATTTGGCGGTTTTGATCCCATACAGTATTTGGTGGCTGAGGTGCGAAGCAAGGTTTGAAGGAAAACACAGACCATTATGTCATGAATGGGAGTATGTTACTAGAGCACTGAATATTCAGCTGAAGGAAAGATCTTTTATGCTTGATTCTGATAACAATATTTATGACCACATGAGGGAAGCCAACCTGGTGGAACCTAAAGTCACGATGAGGCAGATTAAACTTTTAGATGGATGACGCCTGACCTACATAACCTTAAGCTCAATCTTATGATCGGGAAAGATAGATACAACCGTGGGATTCCTAGAAGATGGGCGGAGGGAATTATTAGGAACCACATGGCTGATATTTGCTTGGTGTTCAAAATGTGGATCAGAAGTACAGATTACATCCTTGCGTACATGCAAGCGTGTGCCATCGATTTGAAATTAGCGAGAGATAATGCGTTGGGCATCTCGTGTGTTGAGCTTGATGAGGCTTATGTGTATGACATCATATGGAACAACGGAAAGGAACCATGGAGGTCGACATCTTTTGTATGTGATCTGCGAGAGGAGATTAAAGCTGCTATGATTTATGGGTCCCTTGTTCACAAGGTCATCAACTCGATACCTCGTGAACTAGGAAAATGGGGTAGCAGCTTGGATGAGCCTTTTGTTTCTTCTGATATCCTGAATATGCCACGCAGAGTAAGAGGTATGGCGGCCTTGGAAAAGCGTCGTGTCCCATACATCGTAATGCAGAAAATAGTGAGCTAGTCGGAGAAATAGGAAGGGGAGTACGATGGTTGTTTTGTTTTTTCCTTTTATTACATGCGTCCATTATAAGCAGGAGCTGTAATTTTTTGAGGATTGTGCCCACAAAAGGGTGTGGGATGAATAAAAGCGACCCCTGGCTTAACCAAAAAAAAAGTTAAGATAAAGTTGAATATGCATGAGCCTCAAGCTCTTTTACAAAGGAGGGCCTCAAGTGTTAGGACAAGATACATGGTGAACTCCAGAGAGAGTGACACCCACAAGGAGAGGATCATAGGATCTATCCTACGATATATGAAAAATATGAGATATATGTGAAAAGATCTGTCCTAAGCTGGGTTACTCCTCAGTAGATGAGTTGAGTCCTCTTGCATGATTCAATCATTTATGTGAGAGTTGGGTAAAACAAAATGATGGATATGTCACTCGTAATGAGAAAGTCAATCTGTTTGGTTGAGTTACGTCCTATCTTGAGTGACATATGTTTGTGAATCCCATCATTAGCTGCAAGTGAGGTGATATATTAACTCTGGTTCTAAGAGTAAAATGACTTGGGCATAAGATACTCATAAACATGATTCCTCCCAATTCTCTTTCTTGATATATTATACTAGAAAACTTGCTTGAGCTATATAGATGATTTATTTATGAGGAGTCACTCATATAAGTTTGACCTATTCTATATTCCCTTCCTATGACATACATGTATAATCCAAGTTTGAAATCATGATAAGATTGTCTTAGTATATCCACTTTCCCTCTATATCATGCATGGAAGATATAAGTTTGAAATCATGAGCTAAAAAAAATTGGATCATAGATTACATGATCACAAAATATAATGTCTAACCTCAATCTTTCTCAGCCTATCCATATACGTTTGAGGATAACTCTCACACAATAGGGTCAAACCCTAATAAGTAAATATGAAAATCAAGCCCTTTTCTAAGGATAAAATCCTAGAATGATGTTGATATTAAATCATAACAATGATGTTGAGTGTGAAAACTTTGTTAATAAATTACATGAAATCTTGATCTCATCTTACCTAGGTTAGTGGAGTGAAAAATGAAACCCTCAAAAGTACCTTCTAAACTTCATATGTATGAATAAAATCCTATTTCTTAGGGAGATAGGGTATGCAAACTCTTACATGAAAGGATGTCATATTATGACTAAGATATTAAATGATGCTTCACCTTTATAAGGTTGGGTGGGTACACCCAAGAATATCTAGATCCTAAGTTGACAACCTAGCATATATAGAGAATTATGATAACCTTGGCACCAAATGTGTTGGCCTAGGGGTGATGCAAACTCTTTGACATCACCTTCAAAATGATTTCAGTTGAATTTCGATGATGAAATTCTATATAAGGTGGGGTGAATGTGATAACCTAAATTTTAGCATTTTTAAATTCCTAAAATTATGTTAGATTCATATACGTTCACAAGATGTCTAGTCCTAACTTGGAGTGTTGATGTTAAACATATTGGATCCTCAGTCTATGGTATGGATTAGATACCTATTTTTTTTAGATGAAGAGGTTATGTCTAAGATCGTGGATATATGCTGATATGATTATACATGTTGCTAATTATCCCAATCACTCATGATGCCAAGTGGTCCATTTAGTAGTATCAATGAACTCAAGTGGTCAGTTAAAAACCTGAATTTATGTTAGGATCATAGCAAGTGTTTTTGGGCTTGTTGATCAAGATTGACTAATTGATTGATTTGTATTCAATGTTTATACAATTCAATATGATGTTATTTGGAGGAATCGATTGATTAGTTAAATAGTTGATTTTTTGTCTGTAAATGGGAGGGAAGTTAATTAAGGACACTACACCTATGTCAAAATTTAGGTGTTTTGGGGTTGCCACAAATATATATAATTTGTTGAAGTTGAGGAAATTAGTGATATGCTTGATGGGTGAACTTCTTCCATTTATTCATTTTTGATATAAGTTGTTACAAGTATGAGTCACACTATCCTTTTTCCTTTTGCATGGGTGTGGCCTCCTCATAAGGAAGAGAAAGTGTGATCTCAGCCTTTAATGTGTAGCATTAGGTGGCTCTTAGTTGTCTTCTAGCTCCTCTTAAAACGGAACTGAAGATTGACTAGGCCATGCTGATAATTCTGGTATTAGCATGCGATCCTTGATCACAATTGGATTCCTAGATCCGCTTTTACTGCAACTTTCTAAAAACCTCATGTTCTCACAACGTGGAGGCTAGATGAGGGAGATTAGCCTCTGACCTTATTCTAGTTTCTCCATCACTACAAGAAGCAATTGATCCCTGATATGGAGGCATCCTTTACGTGCCTATTGGCTTGTGGTTGGAGAACCCATACCCTTGTAGTTGTTAGCCCTAGAACTCGTCCACACAGCCTGGTTGACTAGTTCCACATGCTCTAGTTATTGTGTGTGGGTCATGGAGGTTGTTGCAGGCTGAGATCACCACTAGCAGTCGAAGATGCCGACCCCAGGGATCGTTAAGTAGGCATCCCAATGGCCTCCAATGTGGCAACACATCTCACTATCACACAGATAGTGAGGTGTTACACGAAAACTTGTGGAAATCACCATAACCACAGATGACCAAAAACACGGGTTAATTAAAACTAATTGCGGAAGACTGATAAATTGAGAAACTATTACATTCAAGTCCTCATCCTGTAAGGAAACATGTTATATAAACATATACAAGATCTGATATGTGTCTACAGCTTAGAGGAACAGTTGTCCAACCATCACATGAGTTCATCACCTATTTATACATACATAAAGGCCCATATCCAGCCAATAGCAAGATATACAAAACATCAACGATTATACATCATGAAACAACGTCAAAACACCTCCAAGGACCTGAGAGTACATGGATGACTCTAAGACTCTACTGCAAAACATCCAAAACAACAGCATATCCATCACTTGCCTTCTACTGCTCGTCTAGTTGCTTGGCCGCAACTCCACGACCACCACCACGCCTACCTCGACCACCTAAAAAGGGTGTAAACCAGTGGGGTGAGACACACAGTCCCAGTGAGAAACATAACTCCCTGCCAAAACTACAGAACCTTAGAAAGATAAAGCGATAACAACAGGTAACTGATAAGAGGTATAAGAAGAGAAGTTTTTGTAAAGTAAAACTATTTGTACCGACAAGCTTACCAGATGTACAGAAGGTGTATACCCAATTCTTTAATGGAACATGATTAATAAGATAAGATATATTGTCACATAACATGAGAAACATACAAATAACTGTAAGATATAACAAGTTAACTACACAAGCAAGGCCTCAACCAATGTTCCGTGTTTTATCTTAAGCAATAAATACTATACGGCTGAATTACGTATTTTATGCCCTGAGGAAGTGAATTGTATCGTTCAAATCCAACCTTCGGCTGCGAAGCCCATAACAAGTGTCATACAAGGTCAATGGAAGAGTCGGACTCCACGACCTTTCCCCTTGTGCTCAGTGCACGAGAACTATAGCAGGACCGCAGTCTCATTCTCAAGTGGCCTCAGCCACAGGGTCAGCTCCACAGGCTACCCTTCCTCTAGCCTGCCTCGGTATAGGTCACACCGCTAGTATATCTCAGCCATGGGCGTGTTCACCGTGCTCTGAGCCATGAATGCATTCATGCTCTTTATATCACATATTCGGAGCCATGGGCCTGTTCACCATGCGCATCACATATTCCGAGTCTACAACTGAAGTTGCACTCTTACCTCCTCACTTTAGGCTAGGAGAAACCTCACATACTCAATAGTATGCGCTCCGGGTTAACCCGTTAGGAGAACCCATTTCACCATCATAAGCTCCTGACGATGACGAATCTATGGCCAGGGCAACTTCATGATATATTCCACTGTGATTAATTAGTATCTTTTATATGGATTTCAAGGTTCAACCAAGTTGTATAACATGCAAAATATGACAGGAAATAAACAACATAAAACTCAACATTATGCTTTTATTGTAATCACATCAACCTGATCCATCACAAGGATCCAACCTCACATGCCATGGGATCTCAATCCCTCATCACATAGTGCCACTGCCTCTCAAGTCTTACATCATCATCATTATGGGATAGCAACCATGTACATTATACAGATTATTTCAATATCCAGAGTAACAGTCACATTAGGGTCACTCAATATATACATATACCTCATAGTCCTTTTAATTGACTATGCATCACCTGCATGGTTAGTGTACTCAATAGTCAAAGGTTTAACAGAAATACCATGCTATCAATATAAGGTGACATTAAAGATTTTATATCAATCATACATCAACTGATGATCATGTGCATAAGACACATTATTAAGCAAACCATACTATATGCTTATCATTATCTCAACTTACTGCAAATAGTCCAGATGATCATGTTCATGTATAACAATATGGATGTTACATAAGCAAGCGTTACCATAATAATTACCATTGAGTAAAATTACATATATACATATAGGCAAAACCCTCACCAGAAGCACTAAGATCCCTCACTAACGGCTGTGTCGGGTAGCATGCCCTCATCTAAAGGCAATATCGGGCAACATGGAAAACAACCCTTCCGAGCACTTGAAGGGTAATGGGCAACGCATAGGCGACGTTGGGCATCAACGTCTGTCGTGCACCTCAACCCATGGGTGTGTCGAGTAGAGTGTGACGTGCAACCTGCCGTGCAACACTATCGGAGAGCATGGTATCGGCTGGTGTGATGCGCACCCTGGGCGTGCAACACTGTCGGACATCAAAAGATAACGTGCAACGCCCGTCACAACACTTAGCTAGCAACGCCTACCCTAGGTGTATATCGGGCATGATGTTCTATAAGGGTATCGTCGACTACCAACATATCATGTGTCAAGCAAGGTTTATCTACAAGAGATAACGACCAAGGTGTAGCTCCAACCGCCAACTAGGAACACATCATCCAGCCAACCAAATCAAAGCCTAACGGCCGATACAAGGCAAAGTGATAGTGTGACGCCCATCACAGAGGCAAGGATATCAGCCGTCACAAACACAACATATTGCCCAAAGGTCTATGTCAAGAGGGTTTCCGGGCAGCACCTCCCCACACTCATAACGACCAAGGCACCACTCACAAGATCATCATCTACCTTAAGCACAAGGGCACCTAAAACCCAAGGAAGATGGCTCACATCAATCGACTAAGAAAGAGGGGTCTTGCACATCAACTATCACCAAACGGGCAATACAAGGAAAACCCTAGAAAGAGAGTCACCACTATCATCAAGCTGACCCTTCAAGTTCATGGTGAGAGGAGAGTGTTTCTCAAGCAACTAGAACACAAGCTCACCTCAATCGACTAGGAGAGAGGGGTGTTGCTCATGATACTAGGAGCTCAAGCTCACTCCTCTACACCAAGAAGAGAAAGGAGTATTGCTCACCAAGAAACCCTAAATCAAAATGATCGACCAACATGGATACTTAAGCAAGATACTAATCTAACAACATATAGACAAGATCATAAAAGGAGATAGTGTAGTTTAGGGTTAGGAGTTATGTAACCCGCCTTAAAGCAAGCTTGAAGCTCCTAGCTCCAAGCACCACTAAGCAAGGAAGAAGGAGACTCCAAGGCTATCGGCCACCAGGCTTTCTCCTTCAAGGGGTATCGACCACCAACTTGCAAAGGAGAAGGATGTGTCATGCACACCAAGGTGGAGAAGAAACTAAAGAACCAAAGGAACTCTTAACAAAGGAAAGGACACGCCTATATAGAAGGAAAGGGAGGAGAAAACAAGGTAGAACTAAGCAAGGTGTCGACCACCTAGGGACACTTGTCCTAATGCACGAGCCACCACTCTAGCAAGCCCTAAACACATGTCCAAGGTTATTGCTACATGCAAGCATCAAGCACCAAGTGTCCACTAGTGGTGACTCAAGCGAGGTCAAAGCTTGGTCAAAGGCTCTAGGGCGACACACCTCCAACACCATGGTTGACACACTTGGGCGATACACCCCATGGGCAACACACTCCCTTCTTGCGCGATACAAGGCTCAACCAAACCAAAGCAAGGCATCTCAAGGCCCAACAAGCTCAACTAGGCCCAAAGGAACTCAAACAATGAGCCCAAGCCTTCCTCTCTACACTAGAGGAAGAAAAGAGAGAGGAACACCTCAAAAGATGGAAAACTTTCCCACAAACCCTAGACTTGAGTTATTTGCAAGTAGCACCTCCAACTCTCAACAAAGCACAACCAAACCCTAATCACCACTAAAGGTGATTAGCAGCTAAGCAACTAAACATCAGGGTTAAGCAAAACAAATAGGGTAAACTCTAAACGAAGGTCAGGGTCCTTACAAGCCAACCCCCTTTTAGGGATTTCATCCCTGAAATACGAAGAGAAAAGCGAGGGATACTTCCTCCTCATCTCTTCCTCAAGCTCCCACGTGGCTTCCTCAACGCCACGATGATGCCAAAGAACCTTCACAAGAACCAGGTCCTTTATCTTCATCTTCTTAACCCTTCTGTCAAGGATCGCCACGTGACCTTCCTCGTAGGTCACATCTTCATCAAGCTCAACTTTAATCGGCTGTATCATTGTTCCTGAATCTGGATGACTTTTCTTCAGCATACTTACATGGAACACTGGATGTAACATGTGCAACTCTGGAGGCAACTCCAACTTGTAAGCTACTTTGCCAACACATGCTATGACTAGGTAAGGCCCCATATACCTGGGTGCTAACTTACCCTTCCGACCAAACCTTAGCACACCTTTCCACGGCGAGACTTTAAGATACACTTTGTCTCCTACCTGGAACTACAAAGGTCGACGACGATTGTCTGCATAAGACTTTTGCCTGTCCTATGCCACTTTCAATTGTTGTTGTGTCACTTTGATCTTTTCTGTTGTCTACTGTACTAACTCAGGACCCAAAAGCTGATACTCACCAGACTCGTATTAACACAAAGGAGATCTGCACTTTCTTCCATACAAAGCCTCATAAGGAGCCATGTCAATACTCTGCCGATAACTATTATTGTAGGCAAACTCTATCAAACTGAGATGTACATCCCAACTGCCTAGAAACTGTAAAACACAAGCTCAAAGGAGATATTCTAGAATCTGAATAGTCCTCTCAGACTGTCCATCTATCTACGGGTGAAAGGCAGTACTGAACCTCAACTGTATTCCTAACGCTTTGTGCAACTATTCCAAAAAATGACTCGTGAACTGAGGACCTCTGTCAGAAACTATCGTTGCTAGCACACCATGAAAACGTACTATCTTATCCACATATACTCGAGCGATATTCTCGGCTGTATATGTTGTCTTTACTGGTAGGAAATGGGAAGACTTCGTCAATTTGTCCACTATCACCCAAATGGAATCATGATTTCTAGTTGTCTGGGGTAGACCAACTACGAAATCCATGGTTGATCCCATTTCCACTGTGGTATCAGCAAGGGTTGCAACGTACCTACCGACTTCAAATGTTCAACCTTGACTTGCTGACAAACCGCACATCTTGCCACAAACTCAGCTACAACTCTCTTCAAACCAGAGCACCAATACAAATCCTTCAGACTATGATACATCTTGGTGATACATGGATGCATAGCATACACCGACATGTGTGCTTCCTCGAGCACTAACTTCCTCAGATCATCAGCATCTGGAACCACCATCCTACCACGATAGCAAACTAGTCCATCCTTAGACTCTTGGAACCCATCACACTTTTCACTGCCGAACTCTGATCTGATCAACTGTACCACATCGTCTGTCTGTTGTGAATCTTTGATCTGCTGTCTCAACGTAGGCTTGACTTGCATATGTACTAAAATTCCAGCTAGCAAGGAAACTTCCATTTTCACATTCATCTTCCCTAAGGAAACAAACATATCCCGCCTATGGCATACTAGAGAACTCAACTGTGCCTTCTTTGAGGAAAGAGAAGGAGACTTTCTGCTAAGCGCATCAGCTACCACATTGGCCTTACCAGGATGATACTCGATAGTGTAGTCGTAATCATTGATAAACTCCATCCATCGACGTTGTAGCATGTTCAACTCATGCTGTGAAAAGATGTACCTCAGATTCCTATGATCTGTAAAGATCTGGCACACTTCCCATAAAGATAGTGTCTCCAAATCTTTAATGCATGAACCACTACTGCCAACTCCAAATCATAAGTAGGATAGTTCTACTCATGTTTCTTAAGTTGTCATGAAGCAAAAGAAACCACATGATCTTCCTACATCAGCACACAACCTAAACCTTTCTTGGAAGCATCGCAGAAAACAACATAGCCCTTTCCAGGCTCTCATAGAATTAACACTGGAGCACTGGTCAGCTTCTCCTTTAGACTCTGGAAAGCTTGTAGACATCGATCGTACCAAACAAAAGGTATATCCTTTCTGTTCAACTTCGTCATCGGTAACGCAATCGCACTGAAGTCCTTGATAAACCTCCGGTAGTATCCTGCTAAACCCAGAAAACTACAAACTTCTATCGGCGTCTTCTGTTGCTCCCAATCTGCAATGGACTCCACCTTCTTCAGATCTACTCTGACTCCTTCTACAGATATCACATGACCCAAGAAAGTCACTTCCTCCAACCAGAACTCACACTTACTGAACTTGGCATACAACTGATGTTGGTGAAGAAGAGTCAACGCTAGAAGAAGATGTTGCTCATGCTCTAGCCTGACCCGACTATAGATCAAGATGTCATCTATTAAGACTACAACAAACTGATCTAAGAACGGACGGAACACTCTGTTCATCAAATCCATGAAAGCAACAGGTGCATTAGTCAGCCCGAACGACATAACCACGAACTCGAAGTGACCATACCTCGTCCTAAAAGTTGACTTTGGTATGTCATCCGCCTAAATCCTCAACTGATGATAACCGGTCCGTAGATCGATCTTCAAAAACACTGTAGCACCTCGCGACTGATCGAACAAATCGTCTATCCTTGCTAACGGGTACTTGTTCTTGATTGTGACCTTTTTCAACTGTCGGTAATTTATACACAACCACATCGATCCATCCTTCTTCTTAACGAACAACACTATAGCACCCCAAGGTGACGTACTTGGTCAGATGAAACCTTTCTCTAACAACTCTTGCAACTGCTTCCTCAACTCTACCATCTCCACTGGAGCCATCCTATACGGTGTCTATACAACTGGTTGTGTTCTTGGTACCATATTGATCTCGAAATCAATCTCTCAGGGCGGGGGAACACCAGGAAACTCCTCAGGAAACACATAGGAAAACTCTGGAACAGCTAATACCTCCTTGAGGCTAGGACCTTTCGCCTTGGTAGCCACAACGGTATCCACAACGTGGGCTAAGAATGCCTCACATCGTTGCCGTAGCAACTTCTCTTCCATCATAGCTGATACTAGACACGTCAGAAGAATCTTTCTATCTCCTTGGAAGATCCACTTCTCTCCACCATCGTCAAACACTGCCTGCTTGGAACCACAGTCCAAAACAACCTTATACTTCTCTAGGGTATCAATCCCAAGGATAACATCGAAACCATGCATATCAAGTGGTATAAGATCCACTTGAATGTTATGTCCCGAGAAAGACAAGACACAAGATGGCCACTCCTCTCGAAGCATCGAAGAACCATCAAAAGGGGTTTCTAACAAGAAGCTATCCTTCTTACATCTAACAAGTAAACGACAGTTTTCATGCATACTATAGGCGATAAAAGAGTGTTTAGCACCGTGGTCAACCAGAATAGATATAAAACAAGAAGAAGACATATTAGAATGAAATAACTCCATCTGAATTATCAGCACTCGTGGGTTGACTATCGCCTCTGGCTGACTCATAGCATAGAATCGAGTTGTTGCTTGCTGTCCACATCCTCTGCTCCCTTGAGCAGACGATCCCACTTATGATGCTTAACTGCGTCCTCGTCCTCTGCTACCACTAGGCTGTTGTCGATCTAACCCTTGTTGATTCTGCCTCGGATGTTGTGTCACTTCATCATCTCTGTTTGGGAAATTCGACTTGACATGCCCTATCTTGCCACAAGTATAGCACGTCCTAACGTCAAACAGTGGCCTATATGGTCCTGTCACTGCCACTAATGTTGTACTATGTGCCTTTGACAGTGAAGAAACATAACCTCTTCCCTTACTCGGAGACCACTGCGACAGTGCACTGGAACCTCTCATAACTGAAGGTGATGAAAACCTGGGCTTCTTGAAGCCACCAAACCTCTGTCCTTGAAACTGAGTAGGTCTTTTGTGAGACATGGACTCTCTTTTCTCCCTTACTAACCTTTCAATCCTCAGGACAAATTCTACAAACGTAGCAAACCACTCTCGATTATCCAATGCAGAAGGAGGTGTTGTCAACTCAGAACTCAAACCTTTCTCAAAGCGTATGATCCACTCCTCATCTATTGCTGCCAAATGAGGAAAAAACCTCAACAGATCCATGAACTTGGATTCATACCCAGTGATGTTCATCGTTCCTTGGCGTAAATGCTCAAACTGACTGATCTTCTCATCCTTGGCGTAAATGCTCAAACTGACTGATCTTCTCATCCAAATACATCTTCGAAAAGTATCTGCTGACGAACTCACGTCGGAAAACTTCCCAACATATCACCTCACCAGGCCGCTTCTCTTCCTTGATGGTCCACAAGTGACCATCACTACCCTTCATAAGGTAGACATCGTGCTTTACTTTGTCTACTTCAGGGATGTCGAGGATCTAGAAAGCCTTCTTAAGACTTGTCAGCCACAAATCTGCATCTTCTGGATCAGTCATTCCAACATAATCCGAAGCTCCGACTCGGCGAAGCCACTCAAAGGTCTTCCCAATACTCGACGCTTCACCATGGGGATCTTGTGCTCTCGAAGGAGGCACTGGCAACCTCTCTACCATGAGATTCATCGTAACCATTATTTTCCCCACAAGCTGTTGGTAAGCAGGATGTTCAAGAATGGTTGGGTTAGGTTGGGGGACCTCAGACACCCGTCTTGATGTGCCTGTCCTTCTGCTCCATCAACTGATGCAACATCGCTGTTCTCAGCAGCATGTTCTTCATGGTTTCCAGACATCTTGGTTGTTCTTCCGCTGAGGGCAGAAGATGTTTATAAGAAAACCTGGAAAACTCACAAGAACATACTCAACCTAGTCCTACATCCCTGTAGAATCAGCAAACCTAGAGCTCTGATACCAAAAACTTGTGGCAACACATCCCACTATCACACAGATAGCGAGGTGTTACGCGAAAATGTGCGGAAATCACCATAACCACAGATGACCAAAAACACAGGTTAATTAAAACCGATTGTGGAAGACTGATAAATTGAGAAACTATTACATTCAAGTCCTCATCATGCAAGGAAACATGTTATATAAACATATACAAGATCTGATACGTGTCCACAACTTAGAGGAATAACTGTCTAACCATCACATGAGTTCATCACCTGTATATACATACATAAAGGCCCACATCCGACCAACAATAGGATATACAAAACATAAATGATTATACATCGTGAAACGACATCAAAACACCTCCAAGGACCTGAGAGTACATGGATGACTCTAAGACTCTACTACAAAACATCCAAAACATCAGCATATCCATCGCTTGCCTTCTACTGCTCATCTAGCTGCTCGGCCGCAACTTCGCGACCACCACCACGACTACCTCGACCACCTAAAAAGGGTGTAAACCAGTAGGGTGAGACACACAGTCCCAGTGAGAAACATAACTCCTCGCCAAAACTACAGAACCTCAGAAAGATAAAGCGATAACAACAGATAACTAATAAGAGGTATAACAAGAGCAATTTATGTAAAGTAAAGCTATTACCGACAAGCTTACCAGATGTACAAAAGGCGTATAGCCAATTCTTTAATGGAACACGATTAACAAGATAATATATATTGTCACATAACATGAGAAACATAGAAATAACTGCAAGATATAACAGGTTAACTACACAAGTAAGGCCTCAACCAATGTTCTCTGTTTTATCTTAAGTAGTAATTACTATATGGCTGAATTACGTATTTTATTCCCTGAGGAAGTGAACCGTACCGTTCAAATCCAACCTTCAGTTTTGAAGCCCATAACCGATGCCATACAATCCACGACCTTTCCCCTCGTGGTCAGTGCATGAGAACCATAGCAGGACCACAGTCTCATGCTCAAATGGCCTCAGCCACAGGGTCAGCTCCACAGGCTACCCTTCCTCTAGCCCGCCTCTGTACAGGTCACGACGCTAGTATATCTGAGCCACGGGCATGTTCACCGTGCTCTGAGCCATGAACACATTCATTCTCTTTATATCACATATCTGGAGCCATGGGCATGTTCACCATGCTCATCACATATTTTGAGTCTACAACCGAAGTTGCACTCTTACCTACTCACTTTAGGCTAGGAGAAACCTTGCATACTCAACAATATGCACTCCGGGTTAACCCATAGGAGAACTCGTTTCACCATCACCAGCTCTTGACGATGATGGATCTATGGCCAGGGCAACCAAATGATATATTCCACTATGATTAATTAGTATCTTTTATATGGATTGCAAGGTTCAACCAAGTTGTATAACATGCAAAATATGACAGGAAATAAACAACATAAAACTCAACATTATGCTTTTCTTGTAATCACATCAACATGATCCATCACAAGGATCCAACCTCACATGCCATGGGATCTCAATCCCTCATCACATAGCGCCACTGCCTCTCAAGGCTTACATCATCATCATTATGGGATAACAACCATGTACATTATACAGATTATTTCAATATCCAGAGTAACAGTCACAACAGGGTCACTCAATATATACATATACCTCATAGTCCTTTTAATTGACTATGCATCACCTGCATGGTTAGTGTACTCAATAGTCAAAGGTTTAACAAAAAGACCATGCTATCAATATTAGGTGACATTAAAGATTTTATATCAATCATAAATCAACTGATGATCATGTGCATAAGACACATTATTAAGCAAACCATACTATATTCTTATCATTATCTCAACTCACTGCAAATCATCAAGATGATCATGTTCATGTATAACAATATGGACGTTACATAAGCAAGTGTTACCATAATAATTACCATTGAGTAAAACGACATATATACATATAGGCAGAACCCTCACCAGAAGCACTAAGATCCCTCACTAAAGGTTGTGTCGGGAAGCATGCCCTCATCTAAAGGCGATATCGGGCAACATGTAAAACAACCCGTCCGGTCACTTCAAGGGTAACGGGCAACACATAGGCGGCGCTGGGCATCAAGTTCTGCCGTGCACCTCAACCCATGGGCGTGCCGAGTAGGGTGTGACGCACAACCTTCCGTGCATCACTATCGGGCAGCACGATATCGGCTGGTGTGACGCGCACTTTGGGCGTGCAGCACTGTCAGAAATCAAAAGATAATGTGCAACACCCGTCACAACACTTAGCTAGCAACGCCTACCCTAGGTGTATATCAGGCAAGGTGTTCTACAAGGGTATCGTCCACTACCTACACATCATGTGTCGAGCAAGGTTTTTCTACAAGAGATAACGACCAAGGTGTAGCTCCAACCGCCAACCAGGAACACATCGTCCAACCAACCAACTCAAAGCCTAACGGTCGATACAAGGCAAAGTGATAGTGTGATGCCCGTCACGGAGGCAAGGATATCGGTCGTCACAAACACAACATATCGCCCAAAGGTCTAGGTCAAGAGGGTTGTCGGACAACACCTCCCCACACTCATAACGACCAAGGCACCACTCACAAGATCATCATCTACCTTAAGCATAAGGGCACCTAAACCCTAGGAATATGGCTCACCTCAATCGACTAAGCAAGAGGGGTCTTGCACATCAACTATCACCAAACGAGCAACACAAGGAAAACCCTAGAAAGAGAGTCACCACTATCACCAAGCTCACCATTCAAGTTCATGGTGAGAGGAGAGTGTTGCTCAAGCAACTAGAACACAAGCTCACCTCAATCAACTAGGAGAGAGGGGTGTTGCTCATGATACTAGGAGCTCAAGCTCACTCCTCTAGACCAAGAAGAGAAAGGAGTATTGCTCACCAAGAAACCCTAAATCACAAGGATCAGACAACATGAATACGTAAGCAAGATACTAATCTAGCAACATATAGATAAGATCATAAAAGGAGATAGTGTAGTTTAGGGTTAGGAGTTATGTAACCCACCTTAAAGCAAGCTCCAAGCTCCTAGCTCCAAGCACCACCAAGCAAGGAAGAAGGAGACTCCAAGGCTATCGGCCACTAGGCTTGCTCCTTCAAGGGGTATCAGCCACCAACTTGCAAAGGAGAAGGATGTGTCGTGCACACCCAGGTGGAGAAGAAACTAAAGAACCAAAGGAACTCTTAGCAAAGGAAAGGACACGCCTATATAGAAGGAAAGGGAGGAGAAAACAAGGTAGAACTAAGCAAGGTGTCATCCACCTAGGGACACTTGTCCTAGAGCACGAGCCACCACTCTAGCAAGCCCTAAACACATGTCCAAGGTTATTGCTGCATGAAAGCATCAAGCACCAAGTGTCCACTAGTGGTGACAAAAACGAGGTCAAAACTTAGTCAAAGGCTCTAGGGCGACACACCTCCAGCACCATGGTCGACACACTTGGGCGATACACCCCATGGGCGACACACTCCCTTCTTGCCCAATACAAGGCTCAACCAAACCAAAGAAAGGCATCTCAAGGCCCAACAAGCTCAACCAGGCCCAAAGGTACTCAAACAATGATTCCAAGCCTTCCTCACTACACTAGAGGAAGCAAAGAGAGAGAGGAACACCTCACAAGATGGAAAACTTGCCCACAAACCCTAGACTTGGGTTATTTGCAAGTAGCACCTCCAACTCTCAACAAAGCACAACCAAACCCTAATCACCACTAAAGGTGATTAGCAACTAAGCAACAAAACATCAGGGTTAAGCAAAACAAATAGGGTAAACCCTAAACGAAGGTCAGGGTCCTTACATCCAAAGACCATCATCGAGGCGAGATGTAGATATTCTTGTATTCACATGTAGGAAGGACAAGAATGGAGGTCAGAAGCCCGCTTCTAGGAGGAGTCTAAGGGTGGGGGTTCAGGACCTTCTTTCCTATTGTTTCGACTCAGCAACATTAATAGAGAAGACGACTTCATCTCTGGGTGAGGAGACAGTGACCTGATATGCTACTTCGGCGCCACGATGGCGCACAACCGACACCTGCAGAAAATCATGGCTGGGGGACGCATGTGAGAACACAGAGACCGCGACTCTTGGGGTTCCCAAATCAAATCTAGCCTACACGATAGTGACACACTGGTAGAGAGTAGAGTTTTCTCACAGTAGGTTGATAACACCAATTTTGGTGATGTTTTTGCCTTGTTTTCTATTATCAAAACAACCCTTTTCTGCTATTTTCTTCTCTTTTATAAGTACTTTTGCAACAATTGTCCAAAGCAATGCTCTTAATCTAATATTTCCATCCTTTGCAGAGTTTTTCCTCATTTTGGTGCAATAAGGCCGACCCGACCCACAAATAAGTCCAAGTCTGTTTCGGCCTCCCTGACGCCCGATATAACCTCTGCCCGACAGGGTGGAGCAACACAATGATGCATGACAAAGGGATGTCGCGCAAGAAGAAACTAACAGACGATACGTCTTATACCTAAAAGGGAGCCAAGCTCACCTCGACAACCCAAGCTTGTCGGGCGACACAGCCACCCACCGGCAGGTGCGCCGCCCGTCACGTGACTGATAGCCGACACCCCACGCCGAGCGATACCAGTATCGGTCGTCCACTGACCCGCGAATAAAGAGGACACGTGGCGCTTCGAGAACCATAACTTCCCCAACCGCTTCCTATAAATAACAGCCACATGAAGCCGAAAAGACAGTTCAGACAGTTGGGAACTTGAGCTATCTTCAGAGGAAACTGCGAGAGCAAAAGTATCGCACCCCAGTGCTCGTATCGGGCGACACTAGGTGAGCTCTTTCTCATCCCGAGAGGGAGGGGATGGTTCACTTAGGACTGTCCCGGGCGACACTGCGGGCCGATATCGGCCAATGTAGATGAGTAACACGAGCGCCCGACGGTAGAACGCGTCGCTCCGTGCCCGACACGATATCAAACTCAATACGCTCCGACCGTTGTGTGTGCTGCCTGAGAGGGTGTGCCGCCCGACTTCAGCGTATCGGCCAGGGTCCTTGAGCGATACTGTCGGTCGTCGTAGTGTGCTGCCTGAGAGGGTGTGCCACCCAACACTGCTGTATCGGGCTAGGCTCCTGACCGATATCGGGCGGGGAGAGTCGTTGTAGCATGCCAACCTTCTACATCAAGAAGGCGACAATTAGCTTTAATTATGCTATTTAATTCTTTATTTTACGCAATGTAATTAAGACCCTTAATGTTTATGGAAATAGAAAAGCTTAATTACTTGTTTCTCTATGCTTGGTACTTATTGTTGGATGACTGCTATGTTTGATATCTGAACTCTAGCTTGCATGTTTGGATCGCGTTTTGCTTAGCTACCAAATCGTGTTTTCCCGTCACAACAACTTCGAGAGTTGTGTTGTAGCTCTAGTCTTTGGTCCAATTCTGGAGTACGAGAGTGCTCGGAACGGAGTTGCTTCAGTGACATTCCACTCTAACTTAAGTCCAGCAACCTCGAGAGGGGTGTTGATGCAGCGGTTAGAGGTACCCGCTCTGAGAGGAGGGGTGCAGGATGTTACTGTTGTTGCTTGTTTTATTGTAGTCTTATCCTTCGTACCTTGCTCTGGATCTAGTTTTATCTTCCTATTTCTATTGCATGAAAAAACCTAAAAACTGTTAAATGCTAAAACCTTAATCTTTCTTGTAGATCCAGTTGGAGATAGTTTTCTTTGTTTTATTCGTGACATCTTACTGTTTCCCATTTTGGGAATTTATCATCTTTTATACCTATCGGAGTGTAGCGTGTCGATTTTGGATTCTCAACACTGCCCCCTTGTCCCTGTGTTCAACCCCGTATGACTACTTTGACCCCGTAAACAAAGTTGTGAGGGCCTAGAAGGATTCAGGTTTATAAATGTAAAAGCTCTACTACCTCAAATACGCCTCCACTTTTGGATGCGCGATTTAGGCCGGTCAACTTTTTGGCGCCGTTGCCAGGGACAAGGCAAAAGCGGTACTGTGGACAAACCCGAATCCACTAACTACACTCCCGTGCCTCAAGCTTAGAAATAATCCTGACAACACTCTTTATCTATATCTTTTTCGTTGTTATTCTTTGTATAAAATTAACAATTCAATTTTCTAACTTAGTTTTTCGTGCCATTTCAGGAACTCTGAAGAACTGTGACATGTCCCGCCAAGATTTGGTACCATGTCTCATTGCGAGCAGACTCTTTCTGAGGGTGAATGTCAGGGCCAAGGTGAGAGGTCACGCCAGCCTAACTTGGTTGGTCAGCTTTTTGCCTACATAAAGAGATAGGATACCATCATCAATCAACTAGTGCAGAGCACGCTCCCTATCCCTGGAACTCTGAATTCAATGCAACGCCAGATGGCCATCTTGCAGATGCGCCAGCGTGAGGTAGATCAGTGGCTAACCCAGATGACTGCTCTGATGAAGAATCCTGTAATAGAGGCACTCACCTATCCTAAAACTGCCAGAATGGCAGTCCTGAGGTATGGAAGAACGCTGGAGCGCCCTGATGAAGCCAGGCCTGAGCCAGAGCTAAGGCCTGAGGGAGAAGCCCCAGCAGAGGAGGAAGAAAGACAAGCAGACTTTCAAGAGTCTCCTCAAAGGTTCCCTGAAGAGCTACCTGGCGGAAGGAATGCTTACGCTCCTAGGATTCCGTTCCCGTACAAGCTGATAAAGGCAAATCTGAAGAAGCGTCATGAGAAGTTCATGGAGTCGATCAGGAAGCTGCATCTTGAAGTGCCTTTCCTTGATGCGTTGGAGGAGATGCCTACATATGCCAAGTTCCTCAAGAACCTTATCACAAAGAAGAGAAGGGGAGGGAGGATTGAGACAGTGCACCTAGGTTCTGCCTCCTCTACCTTCTTGAAGCCCGACTTGCCAAATAAGAGAAGGGACCCCAGAGCATTCACAATCCCGTTCGCCATCGGGGACAATGTAGAGCGTAAGGGTCTAGCAGACTTGGGGGCAAGCATCATCCTCATGCCCCTAAGTTTTGCACAAAGGGTGGGTTTGACCGACATGGTTCAAACCAACATGCGGATTGAACTGGCGGACTACACCTTTAAGAGACCCGTCGGCATTGTCGAAGATGTGCCGATCAGGGTTGACGATTTCTTCATCCCTTGTGATATAGTCATCATCGACACAACTGAAGACCCTCGCTGCCCGATCATCTTTGGGTGCCCTTTATTGGCAACAGGGAGGGCGTTGATTGACGTCTCTGAGGGCATGATCACTTTGAGAGTCGGAAATGTCCATATGGACTTCAAGCTGAAGGAGAACATGAGGAGTCCATCCCTGTCGGAATCAGCATGTTTCGTAGATAGCTACAATAAATTCTGCGAGGAAATAGAGGAAGGTATCCGGACAGTAGACCCCCTCTTGAGGACTATAAATGGTCAGGATACCGACTTCGAAGATCTTGAAGTCGCGAGGAAACTCAACCTTTTCAACCTTTCTGATGAAGACCTATGAGAAGAGGATCAGGTGGTGGAGTTTGCGATGTATGCCTCTCTCGAGGGGGAGCCTCAGGAGAAGGCACCCAGACCAAAGCCAGAGTTAAAAGTGTTACCTGAAGGCTTGAAGTATGAATTCTTGGACGAAGAGTAGAGAAACCCTGTCATCGTAAATGCCAATCTTTCAAGCAATCAGCTAGACCGACTCTTGGAGGAGTTAAGGCTCCACAGGGGGGCTATAGGATATTCAGTAGATGATATCAAAGGCCTCAGCCCCGCCTTGCGCATGCATCTCATCAACTTAGATGAATCTGCCAAGCCTCTGGCCCAACCCCAGAGGAAGCTGAACCAGATGCTCAAGGAGGTCGTCCAGAAAGAGGTAATAAAGCTTAGGGATGCAGGGATCATTTACCCAATCAACAATAGCAATTGGGTAAGTCTGATCCACATAGTACCCAAAAAGGGCGGGATGACAGTAATTAAGGGTGAGAAGGGAGACGAGGTGGCGGTTAGGACCATCACTGGATGGTGGATGTGCATTGATTACCGAAAGCTAAATCAGGCCACAAAGAAGGATCATTTTCCGCTACCTTTTATTGACCAAGTTCTTGAAAGGTTAGCGCATCATGATTTCTTTTGTTTCCTTGATGGATTTTTAGGTTTTTACCAGGTACCCATCTTGCCCGACGATCAAGAGAAAACAATGTTCACCTGCCTTTATGGCACTTATGCCTTCCGAAGGATGCCCTTCGCACTGTGCAATGCCCCCACTACCTTTCAAAGATGTATGATATCGATGTTCTCAAATTTTCTAGAAGACATCATAGAAGTTTTCATGGATGACTTTTCAGTCTATGGGAAGGACTTTGATAGCTGTCTGAAGAATCTGTCATCGGTCCTTCAAAGGTGCGAGGAGAACAACCTAGTTCTAAACTGGGAAAAGTGTCATTTCATGGTGCGGGAGGGCATCGTCCTAGGGCATAAGATCTCAAGGCGTGGGATCGAGGTGGACGTAAGAAAAGTTGAAGCAATATCCAAGCTTCCTCCACTGAGATCCGTGACAGGAGTGCGAAGCTTCCCCGGGAACGCCAGGTATTATCGAAGATTCATCAAGGACTTTTCGAAGATTTCCAAACCGCTGTCCAATCTTCTGGTAAAAGATGCTGAATTTGTTTTCTCTAACGATTGTCTCAGTGCTTTTCAGGCCCTGAAAAATGCTTTAATATCACCACCTATCCTTCAAGCGCCAGAATGGGGTTTACCTTTTGAACTGATGTGCGACGTGAGCGACTACGCAATTGGGGCAGTCCTGGGGCAGAAAAAGGATAAAAATCACCATGTGATCTGCTACGCGAGTCGCACGTTGGATGAGGCTCAGGTGAACTACACAATGACTGAGAAGGTAATGCTAGTGACCATCTTCACATTTGATAAGTTCAGGTCGTATCTCGTTGGGGCTAAGGTCAAAGTATACACAGATCACGGGGCTATAAAATACTTAATGCAAAAGAAAGACGCAAAGCCCAGACTGTTGAGGTGGGCCTTATTGCTCCAAGAGTTTGACCACAAAATTATCGACAAGAAGGGAGAAGAGAATGTGGTCGCAGACCACCTATCAAGAATCATGGCTGAGAGACAGGGAGGGCCTCCAATCAACTATGACTACACCGACGAGGCTCTTATGCTGGTCAAAGATCAAGAAGAAAGCTTACCCTGGTTTGCAGACATCTGCAATTATCTTGCCTGTGGAGAACTGCCTCCTGACATCACGTACAATCAGAAAAAGAAGCTATTCACGGATGCTAAAAACTACTACTGGGATGATCCTCTCCTGTTCAGAAAATGCGCCGACAACTTATACAAGAGGTGCATCCCAGAAGAAGAAACTGCAGACATCATGAAGGAATGCGATGCCTCCCCCTATGGTGGTCACCTGGGTAGTGAAAGAACAGCTGCAAAGGTGTTGCAGTCAGGTTTCTACTGGCCCTCCTTATTTAAAGACGCTTCAGAATTTGTAAAGGTTTGCAAGGAGTGCCAGTTTACAGGGAACATAGGGAGGAGGAATGAAATGCCAATGGCAAGCTGGATCGAAGTAGAAATATTTGACGTATGGGGGATCGACTTCATGGGACCGTTTCCCCCATCCCAGGGGTATCAGTACATACTCCTGGCAGTAGATTATGTATCGAAGTGGGTGGAAGCGGTAGCCACCCAAACCTGTGATGCCAAGTCGGTTATCAAGTTCTTCGTGAAGACCATCTTTCCTCGTTTCGGTGTACCGTGCATGGTTATAAGCGACGGAGGGTCGCACTTTGGAGAAAGACAGTTTGAAGCACTCATGCGCAAGTACGGAGTGAAGCACAAGATCGCTACACCCTACCACCCACAAACGTCAGGGCAGGTTGAGGTTTCCAACAGACAAATCAAGCAAATCTTGGAGAAAACTATCAGCCGAACAAGGATAGAGTGGTCCATGAAGCTTGAGGACGCACTTTGCGCACCGTACTGCTTACAAAACACCCATCAGAACGACCCCCTACCGTCTCATCTACGGAAAGTCCTGCCGCCTGCCTTGGGAATTGGAATACAAGACCCTTTGGGAAATCAAGTTCCTAAATATGGACCTCGACAAAGCATGATAAAAGAGGTTTTTTGCAGCTTCAAGAGCTCGAAGAGCTGAGAATGAATGCCTATGAAAATGCAAAAATATACAAACAGAGGACAAAATTGTGGCATGATGCCCACCTCAGGAGAAAAGATGTAAGCGAAGGGGATAAAGTCTTGTTGTTCAAGTCCTTTATTTGTCTTTTCCCTGGGAAGTTACAAACAAGGTGGTCAGGACCATTCACCGTGTCAAAGATATACCCATCAGGAATGATGGAGCTCTACGACAAAGACGATCCGACCAAAGTCTTTCAAGTGAATGGGCACAGGGTGAAAAGGTTCTATGAAGATGAAGCGTTTGTCAGGAGAGCAGAGATCAGTCTACAAGATATGGGTACAGTCGAGGGCTGAACAATATGATCTTGCACCGGTCGAGCTGGCGACGCAAACTTCAGCGCTCCTCGGGAGGCAGCCCAAGTTTTTCTTTCATTCCTTAGAATAGGTTGCATTTTTCTTATTACTTGTAAAAAACAAACTTTATGGATTGTAATAAGGCCCAAGTCAGTGCACGCGCCAGGCGTACCGACTCTTTTGTTTTATGGGCCACCACTATGTTTTACAAGCATTGAGGAGTAATTCCGTTTGAGGTTGGGGACTCCACCCTAAATCGATGATGTTTTACCCATCAATCGCTTTTTCTCCACCTTGCTTTAGTTTCGTCCGCCTTCTTTTGAGCCGTACCAAGCAGCAGCTCAGCTGGAGCGCGGTCACGCATGTTTTGGTCTGTAGTTCTGGGGCACCACAAGAGCCGGGACGGATTGCATTCCCGGGCATCGCACAACTGTATCGTGCATAAATGCCCTTATTTAAACTGACGGGATCGTCGTCTTGGGAATGTCATGTCTCAAACGGCTGATGCATGCCCCAAAACTGCCCAATTTACTCCCAGCTAAGCTGCTATATATAGTCTGGTAGTTTTTACCGTGTCGGGCAATCACACTTACTCTTTTAGCCACTCGTTTTACTCAGTAAGAAGCTTTTGCTCCCGTAACGGCATGCTTGCCTACACCCTTAAATTGGGAGATGGCTCCTATGAGTAGCCCGATAGACTTATCGACTGACAGACGTATCACCCGACACGAGTTATCATATCGCGTGTTGGTTATCGGGTTTACGAGCCTAGTCGATTTTGTATCGCCTGACGCACTTAAGCACGAAATAACGACCGATAGTGTTTGCCCGATACGCCATATCGAGCGGCACATTTTCCTCTGTAACATCCTATCGGGCAGTCGTTTTCATGCGACCGTATCGACTGATATGCCCACCCCGTGTCGGGTACGTTGTGTGCCGCCCAGCTCTTTTCGTATCGTCCTATCTTGTATCGACTGATGTTTTCTTTCGATGGACGATACCCGGATTTTGAAATAAGTCTTACCGTGATTCAAATTTTTGCCGACCTAACATTTAGATGATCGTTGGACTTGATAACAGGGATGACTCACACAAGGCAAACCTCCAGCCGAGCGGAAGTAACAACTATCGGGCAGAAACATCAAAATCCCAAGGCAGCTAGCCGTCAACTACCGCAGATAGAAGGCGGGAGAATTTTTCTTAATAAAGGAGGAAGTATCCACAAGTGTTTTTAAGAGTTCTCTATCTACTATCCAGGAGCCTAGAGCTTCCATCTTGAGAGCTTTTCACTTGTTCTAGCTACTTCCAACTGGGGTAATAAAAGGAGGCTGCAACAAAGAAGCATATTGCAGCTTCTCGACAGCACAAGCGAACCCGCTAGATAACCTTCACTGGGCTAACATGACCTCACCCAGTACTCTTCGCTACTCTGGGACAGAATGAGGAGTAAGTTTGGGGGTACCCATGTACCCGTGAAGGAGGTATAAAAATCCTTGTGTCATTTTGTTCTTCTCCTATATCATGTGTATATACTCATGCTCATATAAATTTTTTGAAAAAACTTTGAAACATTTTGCATTTTATTCCCATGCATATGTACAAAGTTACTATAATAGTAAAACATGTTACGACTTCTTGCAAAGTTTGTTTTCTTTGTGCTTATTGAGATGCAAGTTGTTGTTATATCTTTTTGATAATGATGCCTCAAACAAACAAAAGATTATGTTTTGCCTTGCCAAAAATTTCATAATCTCACAAACAGCTAAGAGACAAGTATGGAAAAAGCTGCCCAAACAGCAAGAAATCTCTTTGTTTTCCTTACCCAACGAAAATCCAAAAAAAAGAAAGAAGCCTTTTGAGTGTGAATAAAAGCATGAGAGTTGTGCCCAATAAAAGAAAAGGAAAAAAATATACACACTCATTTTCCAAAAGTATCCATCTTTAGGCATGGTAGATCAGGGGCAGTGGTACGTAGGATGTGAATTACTACTCTAAAGCCAACTGGCTTGGACTGCAGGGACCACTTACCTGTTAATGGACCCTTACCTGGATGGACTGATGGTAAACGAGAGAAAAACCCCAAAAAGCCTTAGACTACCCTTTACACAACTTTCTGGCCCAAAAATAAAGTTGTTTGGTGCGCAAGCTAACTTCGGAATCATACAACATACTCTCGCCGAAGCTGTAGAGAAGAAATCTACTTAAATAAATAAGGCAGGAAACGCAAGGTCTTTTATTTGCAGTGATATAGCATTATCCTTAAGGCATCACGATTCTTGTTTCACCTTAACAGAAAACTGCGCCAAGCAAGAAGAAGCACTACTAAATAAAGTTTAAATATTGATTGAGGACAATCAAAATGCTAAGTTTGGGGAGTTGATAACACCAATTTTGGTGATTTTTTTGCCTTGTTTTTTGTTATCAAAACTGCCCTTTTCTGCTATTTTCCTCTCTTTTATAAGCACTTTTGCAATAATTGGCCAAAGCAATGCTCTTAATCTGATATTTCCATCCTTTGTAGAGTTTTTCCTCATTTTGGTGCAATAAGGCCGAACCGGCCCACAAATAAGTCCAAGTCTGTTTCAGCCTCCCTGATGCCCGATACAACCTCTGCCCGACAGGGTGGAGTGACACAATGACGCACGACAAAGGGATGTCGTGCAAGAAGAAACTGACGAACGACACGTCTTCTACCCGACAGGGAGCCAAGCTCGCCTCGACAACCAAGCTTGTCGGGTGACACAGCCACCCACCGGCAGGCGCGCCGCCCGTCACGTGACCGATAGCCGACACCCGAGCCAAGCGATACCAGTATTGACCGTCCACTGACCCGCGAATAAGGAGGACACGTGGCACTTCGAGCACCATAACTTCCCCAACCGCTGCCTATAAATAGCAGCTACAGGAAGCTGAAAAGACAGTTCAGACAGTTGGGAACTTGAGCTATCTTCAGAGGAAACTGTGAGAGCAAAAGTATTGTGCCCCTGTGCTCGTGTCGGGCGACACTAGGTGAGCTCTTCCTCATCCCGAGAGGGAGGAGATGGTTCACTTAGGACTGTCTCAGGTGATACTGCGGGCCGATATCGGCCAATGTAGATGAGTGGCACGAGCGCCCGATGGTAGAACACGTCGCTCCGTGCCCGACATGATATCGAACCTGATACACTTCATCCGTTGTGCGTGCTGCCTGAGAGGGTGTGCCGCCAGACTTGAGCATATCGGCCAGGGTCCTTGAGCGATATTGTCGGCTGTCGTAGTGTGCCGCCCGACACTGCTGTATCGGGCAAGGATCCTGACCGATATCAGGTGGGGAGAGTCGTTGTAGGCTGTCGATCTTCTACATCAAGAAGGTGACACTTAGCTTTAACTCTGTTATTTAATTCTTTACTTTTCACAATGTAATTAAGACCCTTAATGTTTATGGAAATAGAAAATCTTAATTACTTGTTGCTCTATGCTTGGTACTTATTGTTGGATGACTGTTATGTTTGATATCTAAACTCTAGCTTGCATGTTTGGATCACATTTCGCTTAGCTATTGAATCGTGTTTTCCCGTCGCAACAACTTCGAGAGTTGTATTGTGGCTCTAGTGTTTGGTCCGATTCTGGAGTACGAGAGTGCCCAAAACAGAGTTGCTTCAGTGACATTCTACTCTAACTTAAGTCCAACAACCTTGAGAGGGGTGTTTATGCAACGGTTAGAGGTACCCGCTCTGAGAGGAGGGGTGTAGGATGTTACTGATGTCGCTTGTTTTACTGTAGTCTTATCCTTCGTACCTTGCTCTGGCTCTAGTTTTATCTTCCTATTTCTGTTGCATGAAAAAACCTAAAAACTGCCAAATGCTAAAACCTTAATCTTTCTTGTAGCTCCAGTTGGAGATAGTTTTCTTCATTTTATTTGTGACATCTTGTTGTTTCCCATTTTGGGAATTTATCATCTTTTATACCTATCGGAGTGTAGCATGTCGATTCTGGATTCTCAACATTGCCCCCTTGTCCCTGTGTTTGACCCCGTATGACTACTTCGACCCCATAAACAAAGTTGCGGGGGCCTAGAAGGATTCGGGTTTATAAATGTAAAATCTCGACTACCTCAAATCCGCCTCCACTTTTGGACGCACAATTTAGGCCGGTCACAGGTGATGCCCAGTAGACCATCGAGTGAGGAGGCAGGGACCTAAATCTCTGTCTCGTTGGGGCTGATCCTATTACGAGAGTGAAAACTCTTTTAGTGAAGATGGGCACTTCCTCGAGGCGATTGTCTTTGGTTCCTTGGACCTGGTGACCTAGAGAGCCCTGATGATTGGCTAGAGACGTGCACAATGATCTGAATTTGAAGATTCCAACATGATCAGGCTTCACGGAGGCAATGACCTCGTTTGATACCTCACTATGCATCGGCAGGACCTGCAGAAGATGCGATCAGGGGTGCGAGTTTGCATTGGGGAGAGGACGGATCAGGTGGGTGTGTGGGTTGGCAATAAGGCAGATCCACTCAATGATCTGATAGAAACTCAAATAAATACATACATATCTTCTCAAATATCAGATATACATGTATTAAGAGAAAATGGATTATAAATAGCTCCCTTGGCCAATAAATTCACCAAAAATATCACTGAATTGAGAAAAATGTCCACTTTAATATGAAACCCCTATATCAGACTTTTGAGACACTTATGTAGATGATATTTGATTTATATGAAAATTCTTCATTTAAATGATATAATTACAAAAAATGGTCGAGATTAAGGTGTTCATTATCACTTGCAAACATAAATGATGAGTAGATGCTTTGTATTTATTTAAGGTGTTCATTATCCCCCTTATGAGGGAATGGATTAACGTTGACTAGTACACCTCCCTAGAGCACACAGTGTATGGGGAGTTTTGCTAGAGTACTTAGTACACGAGGATGGGCCCAATATATATGTTTTGGTCCTAGTCCACCTTGATAATGCAACTCATCTAGAAAAATGACAAAAATTAGTATATTTCACTTAAACAAGAAATGTTTCTATGATTTTCTTCCTTTATTTCTGCATGTATTTTCAAATTATGAAAACCATAAATATATGTATCTTTCTACCCATGTACTCGACGCCTTATGTGTTGATTCATTGTTTCTCGTATGTTTTAGGTTCAGAGCTAGCATGGGATAAAAGTACATGATGTGAGCAAGTTGTATAGGTTGTACCTATTGTGTTAAGATCCTAGCATACATGTTCAAAATTATGTAAAATATCCTTTCAAAATGTAATTGTCACTCATGTTGTAATAAGTCAATTTGTAATATATACTTGTTGAAAGTTGAGATTGTTATGGTGTATGCATTAAATTTGAATGTTCATGTATGTGTATGTTGCTTCCACATCGCACTCTGAAATGATTGTCTAACATTTTCAGATTTATCCTCTCGTGTCTTCTAAGTCTCGAGATGGCACCAAAGCACATGTATCATTCGAGACAAAAAGGATCACCATCACCCAAGGTCAAAACACAACACACAAGGACAACTGTCTTAGCCCAAGACCAACATGGTCGAGATAAAACACACCCCAAGGAAGGTGTTTCGGTCGAGAAACACCCAAAACCACCACAAGGTCAAGACACACCCAACCAAGCAAACATGGTCAAGACACTCAAAACCCTAGAAGCCCGATCACTCTAGAGATGCCACTACTCATCCAAGGCCCAACCAAGGCACCCCAAAGCATCACTGTGATAAAGTTAATTTTTCGCTATTTTTATTCAATTCCAAATTTTCCCTGTTTATGTTCACTTGGGAACTAAATTTATCATTCTATGTCTACTTGATCAATATCGATACACAAATTCAAAATATAATGATCAATGTGGATTTTATACACTTTGTGACACTACAAATTAGGTTAATTTCTCACTTTATCCAAATTAGTATACTTATCCATGTACTTTATCTTTCGATTATCAATATTTTTTCTAAATGTTATAAACATTTTTGTGAACCTATGATCCAAATTTCATCTCATTTGGACAATCCTACAATTTTCTATAAATTATTGAAATTGATGTGTTAAAAATCCCTTTAATTTCCTTTTATTTGACTTTTCTAAGCCAACAATCTGTGGCAAGGGAAGGGGGTGAACCCCAACCATTGGTTCTGCCTTCCCATAGATTAGGATCTGATCAAATAGATGCAAACTTGTCTTCAATATCCCTCTAATTGTGGGGATGATACTGAGAAACTAAAATGTGCTATCAATCAGATACGACCATAATTCAAAATTTGAATCACATAGAACGTCTGTCTAGCAATTTTGCACCCAATGAACCCTACTTTGACCAACATTAATGCACTTTTATGATCTCCGAATTCTTCCCTTCATCACTTCTCTCACTATGGTGGCCATAGGTTGCAAACCAAAGCTCAGTAGCCTTAAAACCTACACTTGTCACTATAAACCCCCCCACAAAAGACTGTCTCCACAATCCCACAGGAGAACCACTCACTTTCATTCTCTCTCGCATCCTGATCATACCCAAATTTCCCTCCAATCTTCTTCTACCTTGAAAGACACCGCTGCCTGGGTCGATTTGGGCATCTTTCCCTCACATCGTCGACCCTCCAATCTCAGACATCCACTACAAAAAATAGATGATTTAACTACAATTTCTCTAACTACATACATTGTGTGTGTAGTTAAAGACTACCTTTTCCTACAAATTATAAAATTATAAGTAAAAAGAATGTAGTCAATTATATTAGCTACAAAGTTGGTTACATAACATGGTTACTACAAAATTATACTCTTCCCAAATCATCTCCGTCTCAGTTCCCGCCTCTCTCACATAACCAAAATGCCTAAATATTCAAAATTTCTGCGAACTACCAATGTTGGCGCAGTTTAACACAGGACACCCCCATTTTCTCCCGATCTGATCATGTTGTCCCCATCTCTATCTCCTCTCCTCTCCATTACCCGCCCATCTCCTCCCTGATGCTAGCACCCGATCTCATAGACTGCCGTGAAGAGGGGATGTTTGAGCTGATCGAGGAAACTTATACGGTGGAGAGGAAATGAACGAGGTGGAAGAAACAAGCTCAAGTATTCCCCTTTCCTAATTCCTCTCTTTATGTTTCTCACACCTTTCAAATAACATCCTGGGTTTCATTTGGGGTAAACTGTGTGACCATTTTGCGGCGTCCCTTTGTTGGTTAATTTGTGGTAAACTATGCGACCATTCTGCATTGGCGTACGACCGTAGCCCAGCAATGGGGGAACTATGGAATCGATCGTTATCGTACCCGGAAGCCATGTCCTACTGCAGTGTTTCCCAGAGGGTGTGAGCCTCCTCTTCCCGATTGACGCCAGCCATGAGCCCCACCATCTCCGTGACGAATCCGGTGAATCCTTGAGGTCCTCTTCATCCCTGGCCCCATCAGTGGCATCGGAAAGCCCCAAGTCGTATATTTGTCTCTTCGCCTGGTCAGAGAGGATCTACTTCCTGAATGGCCTGAAACTGGCACTTGGCTTCCTCCCCTGCAACAAATAGTGTTCATGCCTTCCTGCAATGCCTATCGGGATGCTATTTAATTTCATGAGAGTGTCCGGTAAGCTGAGTGTATCTCGCTGGTGTTGGACACCGGTAAGCTCCCTTCTCTACTAACCGATCTATCGATTTCTTTTGAGGACCTCAAAAATTTTTGTTTGGATTCAGCATATCCTTTTACAAAGATGTAATTGTCTTTTTATTTGGATGTCAATGTTGATTTCATACCAGATTGTCCTTTCACTATCCACCAAGTGGAACACATTAAAACAAAGTGGAAGACACTCTTAGAATTAGGAGATAACAAGCAGGCCACAATAAAAGAAATCTGAAAGCATATATAGAAAAGCTCCAATAGGAATACGATAAATTAGAACTTTTAGCTGTCACGAAAAACACCAGAGTAATAGTTTAATGTCTGGAAATTTTATTGCATATATTCAAATGTCTTTCCCTATAAGTGGAATGAGGAGGAGTTGGGGAAACAAAAAGTCTACGCAGTTTGACTTCATCAGCATATGGGTTATTTTCATTTGATGAAGGAGACATATCCAAGACAAACTACTATAAATATCAACATTATTTCACGAGTCAACATTTTCTATGCTCACATTGATGTAAAACTAGAATGATATCCAATTCTTGACATTCATAGATTTATCGTCGAAGTCATGTTGCAAACTGCGACCATGATCTAAGGGTTAGTTTGAATTATTATTCAGTAGTTGTGCACCCGAAATGGGCTTAATCTAAATGCATTTGATGGATGTTTTGAGGGGTTTTTAATAGGGAAAACAAGCTATTGAACATTATACAATCAATGATGGAATGAGATTCAGGTCAATGAAGAAATTGCCATAATATAGCACATGGTGATTTAGGGAGTATAAAAAGGTACCTCAGGCTGAGCAATATGGGGAGGCCTTGCAACAACATACTGTGTAGCCTTGTTAGGACATCTAGGTTGAAAAAAATACCTATAGAACTCATATGAAGAGCATAGGTACAAAGAGTTGCCCCTATATCTAGAGTTGTGCACAACTGTTATTAGATCGAAAAATAGTAGGTAATCAGAAATATTGATAATTAGAATAGACTAAGTCATAAAGAAACTTAAAATTGGTTACACTGTTCAGTACATTGCCAATAGTGGAAAAAAACAATCTATGAGTTTGATGTAAATGTAGTCTACCTAACTTATGGTATATGTCAACTGCAACATAACAATTCTTCCCAGAAATAAATGCCAAAAACTGTTAAACATGAATGATAAGGTGTTCAATTATATGATTGTTGTCTTCTTTCCATTCTCTCACTTACCCCAGTCAATAGTATAAATTTTGATATGATAGAAAATATGTACGGCTGAATCAGAAAGCCAACCATTCTCTTCTACAGCTCTTGTCTCATCAATCTTTGAGTACGAGGCATTTTTCTTATACAAAGCTAATTGTTTCATATGATGCTTGTTTGGTTTAGAATTTTGTGGTGGAAACTGGATTTGTCTACCCACTAGATGAGGTTTGGCCCTACATTGGAGGTTTGATGTAGATGTAGGCATCATAAATTGTGCTTCAGGGCAGGATACACATAAAGTATATATATACAATTTTCAATTCTCAGAAAGTTATAGGGATACCGAGACTACATTTCTAATATGGGTTATGATATTCAACTGGTGTTCGACTTGTAGCTTGTATTAGTGTGTCATCACACCTCTCACAGTCTGGATAAACAGGGGAAAGAGGGCGCCCTTCCCTTACTTTGTCAAAGAAAGAGCCATTTAGTGCGCACTCAATGAGACTTCATGCCACCATCATATGGGGAACTAAAGTAGCTACCTTTGTTTTAATGGGTTACACTACCCATACTTCTTGTAGATACATGTCAGCTCGCTGCTCTGATAGTAGAGTATACAGACCAGGAAGAAATCATCTTGGGAAGAAAAGACAACGTGTTAGAATATTGATGGATTAATGAGAAGTTTATAAAAGCTAGACTACATATTTGGATATAATCATCATGATATTGGCATTCACAGACAATTCATGTGCATGTAGAATATAATAGTAAAACTGCATATTAAAAATTATGTTAACTGTAATGTAAGAATGGTCTAAATTTTGACACGCACGACATCATATACTAAAACTACAAAAATAGAGTATACTCTGTTCCCATAGCCCCCGTGTTTCATTTACTACTTCTCCTGTGATAACTCAGATTTTAGGATTTTGATAGCCAATCTAGTATTCGAGGACATAAATGGAGTTTTGGTAACAAACTTGTAGAAATTAGTTTAAATGATGATCTAACTTTGGTTAAATTTTCACTTGAGAAATGATTTCCCACACCAAGTTACTTAGATTTTGAAATTGCAATTTTAAGACTCATGTGTGTATTGAAGACTATAGTCACATAGGGAGATAGTGCATGTCGTGACCTTAATGTGTCACATGCCCTTTTCTTGATCTAATGACTATTAGAGGAAATAATTTAAATGATCAAATTTTATTTTATTTTTGTACCAAACTTTTCTGGCAGTTAGATTACATTATGAGGAATCCATGGTTCGAATTTCATTAAAATCTAAGGTTTGTACTAGCAGATATAAAAGTTTGAAGGGTTTGATTTTTAATTGATATTTTCTGCCAAACCATATTTGGTTCGTTATTTAAGAGTTTAGGGGCGAGACATTTATATGCAGTCGTGACCCAGATTTAGGTGGCATATACACATCTATCACTCGACCACAGATCTAAGATGAAGGGCAGATATAACATCCCCTACCTTCGAACTTCACGGGAGGAAGGGGCAACAGATCTTTAGCTAGTAACCCACATCATCGCCCAGCTCCGAGGCTTGAGGACGAGGTGGCCTTCATCGGATGGCTGGTGAAGGAGTCAATATCAAGGTTTATGGAAGTGTGTGGGCAGAGTGGTTGAGCCGCCGCACATCTTGGATCTTAACAACCCTTTGCTGGTGTCGAGTACAGGGGGAGATATCAAACCCTCGTGTTCACTTCCTTCACTCCAACCATACACAGCGACAGATACAACGAAGCCACCTAGTTCTCGAGCTCCAAGACCTGTCATGATAGCACGACTTGGAGGCTCTGATGTTCTCAGTCACAACCAACCTAGATTCGGACCTCACGTCGGAAACAGACTTGCAGAGAACAAAGTTCTCACAACAGGCAGTGCCTGGAGGAACTGGGAGAAGGAGCAAAGGGGAGAGCAGGCCCACGTCGGACGATCGGATCATGGCTGCTTTCCTATAGCTGATGTGATGGAAGGGAAGCCCTGGGATCGGTCGTTGGATTGATCACACCCTTGCGGCAGAGCTGCTGTATCATAGAGAAGTAGAGCAACCGATCAGGGAGAGGCACATCTCCTCTTCTCCATCTGCATCCCCTCTTTTCTAGCTGACGTGAGGGCACATATCCCGACCATTGCTCGCCGATCTCGATCACAGAAGAAGCGATGTCGAGCCGTCGAGGTTCTGTTCCACGGCGGCAGCCTGCTATGCAGAATAGGAAGATCATGAGAGAGAGCGAGAGACCGAACTATGAAACCTGTGCAAAGGGCCAAGCTTCAGAGCTCAGGCAAGGACCCTTCCTTTTGGTGAGCGCCTGTGCTCACCGGAACCGCAGAAGAACAGACCGGAGTCGGGAGGCGTGGACTCACGAGACGAAGAAGGCAAGGGTTGAACGGGTTGGCTGGACTCCACCCTAATCAGGTCGCCAGCAAGATCCATCTCGCCTAGCCCAACAAGGATTTGCAGGTCCCCCACACCCCTGTAGGGCGTGGCCATGATCCAAGCCCCTTAAAGAGAGATCTGACGGCCCACAAAAGTCGAGACAGGTAAATATCTTAAATCATATGTAGAACTTGTAGAAATGATTAAAAATGGCTCCCTTAGCCAATAAATTCCCATAAAATACCCCCAGACTTGGAAAAATGTCCTCTACATTACTGGACCCTTAGATCAGACCTTTGATGAACTAAAATTGACGATACTTAATTTAGATGAGAATGCTTCATTTAAATGATATAATTAGAAAATGCTCGAGGTTAAATCTGAGAAAAATAAGTTTGAACCCTATTTTCATCTGGAAATTAAATGTGGACTCTGATCTTAATATTATTGAGAAATTTTAGGTCTTTTCTCATTAAAATCCAATTCCATGTTTGTAACCTCATTTTAATTCTAGAAAATAGATAAATCATCAGAAAAATATGAAATTTGTACCAGACCTGACTTATGACATATAGATCAGTATAAAAATATCACAAACATATTTAAGATCAGTTGAACCTAGGTTTGGTTAAACCCTAAGCTGGACCTAAATACCATTAATAATGGTGAACCTTGTATTAATGATGAATATTTGTTATTAATCAGGTGATGACCAGATTATCTAGATGACCATGGATGTATTAGAAATCTCTGAGCTCAGGTACGTGGGTTTTATTTAAGTATATGAATATGGTTTTCTTGCCTGCAATCATGAAATGTATGTATGCTCTCTTCTATTTGCAAATATTGGATGTAGTATTACTATGTAGTACTCGTTGTTTTGTCACTTGAAAACATAAATTATGAGTAGATGTTTTGTAGTTATTTAAGGTGTTCATTATCCCCCTTACGAGGGAATGGATTAATGTTGGCTAGTACACCTCCCTAGAGAACACGGTGTACGGGGAGTTTCCCTAGAGTACTTGGTACACGGGGATGGGCCCAATATTTATGTTTTGGTACTAGTCCACCTTGATAATGCAATTCATCTAGGAAAATGACTTAAATTGGCGTATTTCGCTTAATAAAGAAGTGTTTTCTATGATTTTCTTTCCTTCTACAAATCTTTTTCAAAATTATGAAAGCCATAAATATATGTATCTTTCTGCCCATGTACACAACACCTTGTGTGTTGATTTGTTGTTTCACGTATGTTTTAGGTTCGAAGATAGCATGGGAGGAAAAGTACAGGATGTGAGCAAGTTGTTCAGGTTGTACCTATTGTGTAGATCCTAGTTAGCATACATGTTCTTAGACCTGTAAATCATCTTTCAATCTGTAATTGTAATTCATGTTGTAATAAGTCCTTTTTGTATAAAAATACATGTTGAATGTTGAGTATGTTATGGTTGTATGTTCATGTATGCGTATAATGCTTCCACATCGCTTTCTGATATGATTGGATGATGTTCTCGGATTCTGACATCTCATTCCCAATAGGGTTTGGAGAAGTCAAAATCTGGGGACGTCACAGTTGGTATCAGAGCATGAACAATAGCTACACCTAACAATTTCTCACCATGAAACATTAAACCTAAATCTCACCTTTCACTTTAAACCTTAGAAACTTAGTAAGTTGTTCTATAGGAATAAGGTTTGACTTAGCCTCTAGGTTAGAACCTAGATGTTCGAGAACTAGGTTTAAACAAGTGTCTGAGACCCTTTCCATATAGAGCTCATATGTATTGGGTAGCTACACTAGTCTACACCATGTTCTCACCATTTCACTAGGTTACATGACACCAGACTATCTACTGTGTGTTAGACACTCGAGTTTGCTGGTTTGGTTTTGTTTCCCAATCGGCTCGCACCTCAACAGTTTTCTCTAACGCCTTCTTTCTCAGAGAAAAACTATATAATATTTTATTAGATATATGTAAATATAAAAATGTGTCCATCACACAGGAGAGTAGTGGGTGTTCATGCAACCTAAGTGAAAGGGAGTGACATCAGTCTAGAAGAGAGAGTAGTCTAGATTAGATGTCTAGAGCCGTATCAATATATGTGATACACAGTGTAGATGATAGACTGGTAGTTTATATAAGCATGGATGATCTTATTTAAGTTCTACCTCTAATGATATAAGTTGCTTTATAAGGATTTAAGTTGTATATGACCTGATCCAATTTTGAAGAATCTAAGCTAAGTCCTGATAATGAATGTGCATTCTCTTTTCTTATTTAAAGATGAGCTAAGTTAAAATATGGTTGAATATGCATGAGCCTCAAGCTCTTTTACAAAGGAGAACCCCCAGTGTTAGGACAAGATACGTGGTGAACTCCAGAGAGGGTGAGATCCACAAGGAGAGGGTCATTGGACCTACCCTACAATATATGAAAATATGAGATATATGTGATATGATGTGTCTTAAGCTGGGTTACTCCTGAGTAGGTGAGTTGTGTCCTTATGCATGATTCAAATCTATATATGAGAATTGGGTAAAATAAAAAGATGGGTAGATGACCCATATGATAAAGTCAATCCTTTGGCTGAGTTAGGTCCTAGATGGAGTGACATATTTTGAGAATCTCATCATTAGTTGCAAGTGAGGTAATATACGAACTCTAGTTATGAGAGTATGATGCTTTGTGCAAAAGATACTCAAAATACATGTTCTCCCTTCTTCTTCTCTTTCTTAATATATGATGATAGAAACCTCACTTGAGCTATATAGATGATTTATATATGATAAGTCACTCGTATAAGCTTGACCTATTATATATTTCCCCCCTATATCATACATGTAGTACCCAAGATTGAAATCATGATAAGTTTGACTTTAAAATATTCTCTTCCCCTTCATATGAAATACGAAATATATGATGTTGAGATCATGGGATAAACTTAGTATATTTTCTTTTTCCCTTCACATAATACTTGCAAGATATAAAAAGTTGAACTCATGAACTTGATATAAAGATATTTTTGGATCATAGTATATATGATCAGATTGATCCTTTTCAATATATGATTCTAAGTTGAGTATGAATATCACACCATAGGGTGAAACCCTAATGGTCAGGCATGTTACATAAGGCCTTCTTATGTAGAAAAAAATTCTAATATCAAGGATGAAGATAAATCTCCTCTAATGCTGAAATCATTGTAAGATGTTGATCATAAAACGTATTAATGATGTTAGATTTGAACGATTTGACTATCATGGCCTATAAACGAATTCCTCCTGAACATTAAAAGTATGAACAAAATATGTATCCTTAAGGGTGATGTAATCCTAAGATATCATAATGCCATGTTATGGCTAAGACATTAAGTGATGCTTCCACATATATATAAGGTGGGGTGGACACACCCAAGAATTTCTAGACCTAAGCTAACAACTTAGAGTGCATGCAACTATGATGGTCTTAGAATCTAAGCACTGATGAAGTATATGGAGTTGAACTCCTAAATAGCCTTTTAAGGATGAGATTAGTTGAATTTCGAGGATGAAATTCCAAATAAGGTGGGGTGAATGTGATAACTCGGATTTTAGGATTTTGATAGCCAATCTAGTATTCGAGGACATAAATGGATTTTTGGTAACAAACTTGTAGAAAGTAGTTTAAATGATGATCTAACTTTGGTTAAATTTTCACTTGAGAAATGATTTCCCACACCAAGTTACTTAGATTTTGAAATTGTAATTTTAAGACTCATGTGTGTATTGAAGACTATAGTCACATAGGGAGATAGTGCATGTCGTGACCTTAATGTGTCGCATGCCCTTTTCTTGATCTAATGACTATTAGAGGAAATAATTTAAATGATCAAAATTATTTTATTTTTGTGCCAAACTTTTCTGGAAGTTAGATTACATTATGAGGAATCCATGGTTCGAATTTCATTAAAATCTAAGGTTTGTACTAGCAGATATAAAAGTTTGAAGGGTTTGCTTTTTAATTGATATTTTCTGCCAAACCATATTTGGTTCATTATTTAAGAGTTTAGGGGAGAGACATTTATATGCCACCGTGACCCAGATTTAGGTGGCATATACGCATCTATCACTCGACCACAGATCTAAGATGAAGGGCAGATATATCATCCCCTACCTCCGAACTTCACGGGAGGAAGGGGCAACAGATCTTTAGCTAGTAACCCACATCATCGCCCATCTCTGAGGCTTGAGGAGGAGGTGGCCTTCATCGGATGGCTGGTGAAGGAGTCAATAACAAGGTTTATGGAAGTGTGTGGGCAGAGTGGTTGAGCCACCGCACATCCTGGATCTTAACGACCATTTTCTGGTGTCGAGTACAGGGGGAGATATCAAACCCTCATGTTCACTTCCTTCACTCCAACCATACACAGCGACAGATACAACAAAGCCACCTAGTTCTCGAGCTCCAAGACCTGTCATGATAGCACGACCTGGAGGCTCTGATATTCTCGGTCACAACCAACCTAGAGCCGGACCTCACGTCGGAAACAGACTTGCAGAGAACAAATTTCTCGCAACAGGAAGCGCGTGGAGGAAATGGAAGAAGGAGCAAAGGGGAGAGCAGGCCCACGTCGGACGATCGGATCATGGCTGCTTTCCTATAGCTAACGTGATGGAAGGGAAGCCTTGCGATCAGTCGTTGGATTGATAACACCCTTGCGGCGGCGCTGCTGTATCATAGAGAAGTAGAGCAACCGATCAGGGAGAGGCACATCTCCTCTTCTCCGTTTGCATCCCCTCTTTTCTACTGACGTGAGGGCACGTAGCCCGACCACCGCTCGCCGATCTCGATCACAGAAGCAGCGATGTCGAGCCGTCGAGGTTCTGTTCCACAGCGGCAGCCTGCTCTGCAGAATAGGAAGATCGTGTGAGAGAGAGAGAGACCGAACTGTGAAACCTGAGCGGAGGACCAAGCTTCAGAGCTCATGCCAGGACCCTTCCTTTTGGCGAGCGCCTGTGCTCACCGGAACCGCAGAAGAACAGACCGGAGTCGGGAGGCGTGGACTCACGAGACGAAGAAGGCAAGGGTTGAACGGGTTGGCTGGACTCCACCCTAATCGGGTCGCCAGCAAGATCCATCTCGCCTAGCCCAGCAAGGATCTACAGGTCCCCCACACCCCTGTAGGGCGTGGCCATGATCCAAGCCCCTTAAAGAGAGATCTGACGGCCCACAAAAGTCGAGACAGGTAAATATCTTAAATCATATGCAGAACTTGTAGAAATGATTAAAAATAGCTCCCTTAGCCAATAAATTCCCATAAAATACCCCCAGACCTGGAAAAATGTCCTCTACATTACTGGACCCTTAGATCAGGCCTTTGATGAACTAAAATTGACGATACTTAATTTAAATGAGAATGCTTCATTTAAATGATATAATTAGAAAATGGTCAAGGTTAAATCTGAGAAAAATAAGTTTGAACCCTATTATCATCTGGAAATTAAATGTGGACTCTGATCTTAATATTATTGAGAAATTTTAGGTCTTTTCTCATTAAAATCCAATTCCATGTTTGTAACCTCATTTTAATTCTAGAAAATAGATAAATCATCAGAAAAATATGAAATTTGTACCAGACCTGACTTATGACATATAGATCAGTATAAAAATATCACGGACATATTTAAGATCAGTTGAACCTAGGTTTGGTTAAACCCTAATATGGACCATTAATAATGGTGAACCTTGTATTAATGATGAATATTTGTTATTAATCAGGTGATGACCAGATTATCTAGATGACCATGGATGTATTAGAAATCTCTGAACTCAGGTATGTGGGTTTTATTTAAGTATATGACTATGGTTTTCTTGCCTGCAATCATGATATGTATGTATGCTCTCTTCTATTTGCAAATATTGGATGTAGTATTACTATGTAGTACTCGTTGTTTTGTCACTTGAAAACATAAATTATGAGTAGATGTTTTGTAGTTATTTAAGGTGTTCATTATCCCCCTTACGAGGGAATGGATTAATGTTGGCTAGTACACCTCCCTAGAGCACACGGTGTATGGGGAGTTTCCCTAGAGTACTTGGTACACAGGGATGGGCCCAATATTTATGTTTTGGTACTAGTCCACCTTGATAATGCAATTCATCTAGGAAAATGACTTAAATTGGCGTATTTTTCTTAATAAAGAAGTGTTTTCTATGATTTTCTTTCCTTCTGCAAATCTTTTTCAAAATTATGAAAGCCATAAATATATGTATCTTTCTGCCCATGTACACAACACCTTGTGTGTTGATTTGTTGTTTCACGTATGTTTTAGGTTCGGAGATAGCATGGGAGGAAAAGTACAGGATGTGAGCAAGTTGTTCAGGTTGTACCTATTGTGAAGATCCTAGTTAGCATACATGTTCTTAGACCTATAAATCATCTTTCAATCTGTAATTGTAATTCATGTTGTAATAAGTCCTTTTTGTATAAAAATACATGTTGAATGTTGAGTATGTTATGGTTGTATGTTCATGTATGCGTATAATGCTTCCACATCACTTTCTGATATGATTGGATGATGTTCTCGGATTCTGACATCTGATTCCCAATAGGGGTTGGAGAAGTCAAAATCCGGGGACGTCACATCTCCATAGAGGCATATGCTAGGGATAGATTTCTAGCAGGAGCGAATTTTGGCATCCCCCTCATCAAACGGTTTGGCCTTTCATCCTATGAGGTAGCTTGACCTATTCATTATAGATATTTCCAACACTTTCAACCTCATCAACCAGCCTGACCTATTATCTCTCTATTTCACATGGTAATACATTAATGGGTCCAAGTCAGCATAAAAGATGTCTACTCCTTCCGTCAAGATCACCATGAGTACTTGCAGGTATGAGTTCTTTGAGCATCACACCGATATCAATACCATCGTTCAAATGGATTTTTTTTCTTACTTGCTTTCCTCTATGTCAAACAATGTGCTACATTTTGGATTAAGTTTGTAGCTTCTGTGATCTACGTACGTGGTAGACAAAGTTATGATCATTACAATTTTACATCATATTGAAGGTATGAGCATTTTAGGGAGTAAAAGGCAGAGAGATTTGTTGGTACCATATAATGCCAGATTTAAACTGAGTGTGAATGAATCTAATAGGTTAGTTTGGTTTCTTTTTATATATGTTTTTGGTTCTACGATACTAGATGGGTTTTCATAGTTGATATAATTTTCTGTCCTCAGAATCATCGTTTTAATATCCAGAACTCTAGCTCTATTTCTAATGCTATTCAATATTAATTTCAACATGACTTCTCTCTCAATTATTGTCATATACAAGGAAGTAAACAACAAGTTACATATCAATTCATGATGCATCAATGTGCATTATTCGGTCCAAAGTGCATCCATGTTCTACAGAGGTTAGTCACCGTGTTTACCACATCTCTATTTTCTATGTTTGAATTATTTATTAGTAATATTCTTGATTACACAAGACCCCATTTTTAGTGGACACCAATGCCTAGATCTCTTGCTAGAGTCAACAACTGGTTTGTTCAAGGATCCATCCAAAAGATATCAAAAGCTCACTGTTCATCACTATGAGTAGAATTGAGACAAGATCAAAAAGGCAGAACCAATAGTCTGTCATTTCTTCAAACAATACCAGCACACCACTGTCATCTTTTTGCCCCTCCACATCGTCATCTTTCCCAACAGAAATGTTCATCTTAGGGACAATCACAAGTGAGCATCTTTTGATTCAAACACATTCCATACAATGTTTTAACAAATTACTAACTTTTTTTGCATCTCTGCCCCCATCATAAGTATCATAGAGACACCTTCTTCGTCTACATCTTCAAACTCATAAGTAATGAAATGTTTCACCCTGAACTTTCACTCCCCTACAATGGGTTCATAAGATACAAATTATGCACCTTGATTTGTAGCTTTTCTTCTCACCAGTTCTCTATAGACACTAACTTTGGGGCCCCCAGTATTCTATCAGACAATCTTCTTGTCGACACACTTCATATTTTAAAGGGTGACTTCTGCTGGATTATTTAGGCTTTGTCCAACATGTGGTTTATTTCTTGTCCTTGTGTATAATCGCTTCATGATTTTTAAACTGTAAAACTAATTCCAAGTCAAGCCTCATAACATCAACTTCTCCTCAAATGTGATGATACCAAATTGGTGTATCTTAACATAAAGGTCCTTAAAATGACAGAAAAACCCATGTTCATCCCTTTTCCTTAGAAGAAAACTCTTGAATTTGGGGCTTCGTGGAGTATTCAATATTGGGAAGCTTCAAAATATTGATAAATATTCTTCTATATTGATAAATATTTCTTGTAACTTCCAGATCTCATGTCTTCATAGCACTTTTTGTTTATTCTTCTATATTGATAAATGAAATAGTTTCTTGTATGAGTTCCTCATATGGAGACATTCTTTCTATAGTTTCTATGGAAAGACTATAATAGCTCTCTAAACATAACACTCCCAAGTATGCTTGTAGTTCCTAAACTTGTCCTTCAAAAGTGTTGGATATTTTTGCTTCTTTACATAAAATAGCTTCCAATACTATAGTGGTTATTTGTACTAGTAGAAACACACGGTTACAAACATATAACATCCACTATTATGAAACGTGATTGATGATAGAACAAAGTTGAAATCTAGGACAAGATTGTATAGTTTAGGCTCTCTGAGCAGAGTAACATGAGCAAACACAAGTCACTTTGTAGTTTATCTTGAGTAATATATGTAGAACAAATATCATCGATTATTTGTATTCATAGTTAGGAATTATGAATGACATGTATAATATCTTTACAAAACATGATCTTATCATGCCTAATGCATATGGGTTTACTAATGAAACTTATTCATACATGGATTCTATTGAAATTAGAAGACATTTAACAGCTTTGTAGAAATCTTACCTAGGGCTCCTGTCGGGCTGTTGTCAGTTGAGGATATCAGGCAAAACATTTTATTATGTTTCATGTACCGTCTTGTGAACAGTTTCAATAACTGTTTTGTCAACGTATATCTTTCCCATATGAAAAATCTAAAACCAGAAACTTGTGATTATTATCAAGTATATAACTTGAAAAAGATTTTTTATTAGATCATATCATATTTCATTAGGAAGAGTGAAGAAAACCATCATATTTTCTAAAACGTTTGATTTATATTGATTTGGGTTAACTCCATAAGAAAGTATTATGTTTGCTCTTCCTTATAAATATCATGACGTTACAGAATTTACATACTCATATGAAAGTTAGATTGTCTTTCCTCATCTCTGTTAATCATTCACATTGTTAAATTTATCTTGTCATCGGGTCCACCAACTCTGTCATAGGTCCCAAAAGCACCATTTCGTGCATTTCCATCCTCTTGTATCTGATCAGTACAACACCACAGGATAAGAAGTTTTCTATCTGCTCACTAACCTCTCCCATATCTCAGTGAAATTTTGAAAATGCTTGTATACTAGGTTAATATGCCATGCTCACCAACAGTCTCTATAGCTGGGAGGGAATCGTAAATACAGAACCATGAATTTCTCCTTCGACTAAATTAAGAAAACCTTGGGTGTGTTTGGGTGTCATGTTCTAGTTGTTATTGCTACTCCCCCACTTGGCTAGTAATAGTAAGATTTCATTGCTTGAGTTTTAATTCAAGTGTTAAATATGATCCTTTACCCCAGAGAATGCAGCAGGTTGATGATGTAATGAAGCTCGATGTTTCTTGTCATTTATGCATTGAGTGTGCATTCACTAGTTGTTGTACTGCACTTGCATGTCTTCTTGGATGACTAGGAAGAGCAATGCACCATGGCCATAGATAATTACCCAAATCTAGAGATCTTAAGCGGTCAACGAACGTCAACATAGGTTTGTTATCCTCATCGCTGAAAGTTGATTACTCTAAACTCTGTTGATTGGAATTTTCATTTTTGGGTCCGATTGTAAGAGGGGAAGAACCTTGACTCAAGTTATGCTTCATTTGTGCACTATATTGTATTCTTTAAATGGGATATCTTTGAAATATATAGTATTTATATCTGACTGTAGTACTTCAATCTATTTTGAAATCATTGTTATGGTTTGCAAATGATTGTAAGAGAAGGAAGGGCACGCAAAATTGTATTTCCAGTTCATTATCCTTAGGTAACATGATGAATATCATGGCTCCTTATTTTTATTTCAAGACTTTATTGATCTGGACAGGGATAGTAAATTATATGTGATTTCTTCTTTGAAATTGTCAAGTTTATAACAAACCTACCATATTCCTACTCAGTCAAATTCACTTCTCGTAACAACCAATTGCTATCCTTTTTAGTTTGCTATCACGAAGTTAAGAGTTGAAGTTTCTTGTGGGTCAACCTGAGAGCAGATGACTTTGGGTCCACGTTATCAGATTTGACATTTCAAGGTGAATGTAAACCTAATATTCCATCTTATTGTGACAATGAATTCATTTTGATAAATTTTTATCTCCAAATAATTATATTTATGACAATATATTGCTCATTCATTCCTTATGGCAATGGTGATCATGACATGTGTGTCACACACTGGATGTGCAACATGGACTAGATCACTGGGATATAAAATTATTGATACGTGGAGACCATGGATGTTGGTTTCTCAAGTTGTTGGGTATATTATCATTTTTCTTGCATTAAAAAAATTCTCCTCCTTTTGCAGTACTATACCTAACGTAGGGTCCTTTCTGCTGATATTATAGTTTTGACCAATCATCATGACAATGTATGTGGGGTCGTATTTCTTTGACTTTTTCCCTTTGTTTATCAATTATTTTTGCGACTATATGAAGTTTCTTTTGCGGTTTGTGCTATATACTCATTTTTCTGGATGAATTCATTTGACATTATGTTGTCTTTCTCTGCACATGTATTATTCCTTGGTTATAACCTTGAATACTTTGGCAAATCAAGTGGTTTGTCTATGCATCAATTTGTTCTTTAAGAACTACCCATTGATGATTCTTTTCTACTGTTGATGTTTCACAGTAGACTGGAAAACTGTTTTGGTGTCTTTAGCTACTGCCTAGGTTGTTTCTTAGTGTCTTTCCTCCTTTTGGTCGTGGTTGCTTTGATTCTGAAGTCAGATTAATTGATTTATTAGTGAGTGAGGAAGTTAATACTAAAGGTAATTTAATTGATTTATTAGTGAGTGAGGAAATTGAGGATCCCTTAGAGGCTGCACTGAATTCTGTTCGACCATTGCATGGAATCTTGGGTAAGTCATCTGTTACTATTCCCAAAAGGAAAGTTATTCAGTTGCAGATGCCTGTGGATGACAAACACAGTTTGTATAGGTCGGACTCTCGACCAAGAAGGCTTAGACCTGCCAGATTGGCTGACTGGTACAAACCTATTCTTGAGCTGGATTATTTTTCCTTAGTTGGTTTATCTTCATAATATACATCTGTGCCTCCACTCTTGAAGGAAGTCCCTTTATGCTTTAGTTCTCCTGATCACTATGTGAGAATATTTCGTCCTTTGGTTTTGGAAGAATTTAAAGCTCAGTTGCATAATTCATATTTAGAAGCTTCATCAGCAGATCAGAAGTCTCGCAGCAGGTTATGCGTACTCTCAGTGGAAAGAATCAATGATTTTCATCTAGTGCGTGCTTCTCTTGAGGATAACAAACCTCCTCGAGTAGGGATTCATCTAAAAATGAATTGATTCTGCTAACAAAAGAGCCCGTTCAGGGCATTGTTTAGCCTGTTAATGCTCTAGGAAAGGTAATCTTCCATAGTGTAGTTTAAACGACAGAAGAAGCTGGTCATATTTTCTTATTTTTTCAGTTGATTTTCATTTTCAGGTGGAGAGGATTGAGTTACATAACAAAACCAGATCAACAATCCTTTCAATTAGATTTTATCTTCAAAACACACACGTGCAGTTGAGTAGAATCAAGAGTACTAACACAATTGGATAATTGTCTGCCAAACCTAAAACAAACAGGCAACTTATATCAAGTCAGTAATTTATTTACACGTACTTGATAACCTTAGTCTTTCTATTTTAGGTTATTACTTGAATTGATAGAAAATGTTCTATTCCATCATTTGCAACATGTGTTACGTCATACCTCCTTGACATTTTTATGTCTTTTATGCCTTAAATATGAAGTAAATCATAAACCAGTAGCTCATTTACACCAGCTGTTGGTGATCCTATTTCAGTTTATTGCTAGAATCAAATAAGAGCTACATGGCAATATGAATTTGAAAAAAAGGTAGCAAACTATAGAGTTTCATATGTACTTGTCTAAATGTCGATCTTAGATGGGTTTTAGTCGAAAACATTAAACTTAAATATGTGAATGATCCAATAAGAGAGGCCCATATCAAAATCTATGTGATGATGATAAATATTTGTATTTTTCTTAGCCTACCACTTGAACCAGCTTTCTTGTTTCATCTGCCTCATTCAATGATCTGCTTTCGTTATCATGATGGACAATGGGGTGGGTTCCTCATTAGATGTCTGATTTGCTGCATTGCTCGTGTCTACTGTGTTAGCATTGTCTCTCAGTTCATCCTCTTTCTCCTAAATATATATATTGTATGTTCAGTACCAAATGAAACTTCTGTTACTACAATTCTACTATTGATAACAAGAACAATATCAGAAAATGGCATGCCTCTTGTTCCATGCTACTCTAGTTTATGCAAATCTATTGAAGCTTTGCATAGGCATATTGATAATTAGTAGTAAGACAATTTGAACATTAGTAGTAAGTTCTGGGTGTTGTATGGCTTCTTATTTGTCAGCAGATGGCTGCTCTGGGTGTTGCTCTACTTGGGGGTGAAGGTTGCGTATCCTCTCTATTCTCAGAGTTGAGGCTTCCCTCTCCCTCCCCACAGACCTGCTTTTTGTCTGCTTTCGTCTGTTATCTATCTTGGTCTATTGGCTGTTGGGTTAGCTTGTTATGGTTGAGTGTTGCTTGGAGCACCTTATTGGTTGTTTTTTGCTCATACAAGCAACCAGGAAGACCTGGGTTATGGATGAGTGTTGCTTGGAGCACCTTTATGGTCGTTTTTTAGCCTGCTCTTTTAGTCAACATGATTGTTGATATGTTTGCATGTATGGCTCCTTGGTGGTGAAGGTTTTTCTTTGGCTACTTTGGACCTTGGTGGCTTTCCTTCTCAAGCTTGGATGGTTCTTCTTTTTTCTGGATGAGTGGATTCCTGGTTTTTCTTTAGGCTTATTTTGCCTGCTTGTTTTCCTCAGTCAACGTGTTAGCTAGATCTATAATCTTGAGGCTTGTTCAGTCTGGTGGTGAAGGTTGACTTGGATGGTTCCCTTTTGTTTGTCTCAGATGAGTGGTTTCCTGGAGTTCTTTTGAGGCTTTATATTGTCTGCTATCTTGGTCTTTTGGCTGCTGGTTTAGCTTGTTCTAGTTGAGTGTTTCTTGGAGAACCTTCATGGTCATTTTTAGCCTGCTTTTTTAGTCGACAGGTATGCTGATCAGTTTGAGAGTTAAGGCTCCCTGGTGGTGATGGTTGAGTATCCTCTTTCTTCTGAGAGTTAAGGCTCCCCTCTCCCTTTTCTTGTTCCTGCTGGTATGTGCTTATATACTTTTATGATGGCCCTCTCACGTTAGGATCTTCCTTGGATATCTTGGTCTTCTGGCTTCTAGGTTAGCGATGAGCCTTGGTGGCTTTCCTTCTGAAGCTTGGATGCCTCTATTCTTTTCTGGATGAGTGGATGCATGGTTTTCCTTTAGGCTTTATTGTCTGCTAGTTTCCTCAGTCAACATGCAGCTAGATCTACAATCTTGAGGCTTGACTATCCTTTTTTGGTTGTGGTAGGCTTCTTGAGGATTGGTGGATGTTTGGCCATGATTGGACTGGTTGGTGTCCTTCTCTAGTTGTATGGCTCTCCCTTAGTTTATGGATGTGTGGAGTTTTTGATCCTTTTGAAGATTTGTTTGGTGGTCTGGGAGTTCCTTCTTTTCCTGTTAGCGTTTGGCTGCTCTGGGTGATGATGCTTGTTAGTGAAAGTTGAGTATCCTCTCTCTGAGAGTTGAGGCTCCCCTCTCCCTTTTCTTGGTCTGCTGCTGTCTGAGTTTGTATTCAAGTTACCTTAGTCTTGACTGTTGAATTAGCTTCTTGGTTTTATTTTTGCTTGGAGTACCTTAGAGGCTTCTTGTAAAGTCTTAACCTTGGAAGCTCTGGGCTTTACTCGGTCTGGTGGTGAAGGTTGAGTATCCTTTCCTTTTGAGAGTTGAGGCTCCCCTCTCCCCTTTCCTATTTCTACTGGCAGTGCTTATATGTAGATATGGTGGTTTTCTCACTTTTGGACCCTTCTTTGGCTTCTTTGGTCCTTTGGCTGTTGGGATAGCGAAGAGTTTTTGTGGATATTCTTCTGATTGCCTTATGCTTGAGTGGATGTTTCCTGCTTCTTTGATGTCTTTAACCCTTTGGGCTCCTCCTTAAGCTTGGATGGATTCCTTTTTTTCCTGGATGAGTGGTTTCCTGGAGTTCTTTTGAGGCTTTATATTGCCTGCTAGTTTCTTCAGTCAGTGGGATTGTTGGATCTACATTCTTGAGGTTGAGCTTATTGCTATCCTTTTGTTTGTGGAAGGCTTCTGAGTTTTCTGTACATATGTTTCTGTGGGAGTTCCTTGTTTCCTTTAGATTCTTGTGGCTATCCTTTTCAACACCTATTTTTTTGTATAGTTTGTTTAGTTTTCTCTGCCTTTGTTTGAAGGTGGAAGTTTTGTACAGACACTATAGGAAAAATACAAAAAAAGCAGCATGAGTTTTTGCCAACCAAAAAAAAAACATTAGTAGTAAGTTCTTAAAATGTTTTGAAAACAATAGTAAGTCCATTGTTCTAAAGACGCATTCTTCATAACCTTGGTGTTCCTATTTCATTTCCCATAGAATAAAAAACACAGTCACCAGTGAGAGAATACTTGCTTTGTAAAATGTTTTAAGACTTACTGCATGAGTGAGCTTGCTTATTTCATCTGATACATTTCGTGAACTGCTTTCATCTCCAAGATCGAGAGTAGGGGTCGATTCCTCACTTGATATCGCCTTAGCTGCATAGCTTGTGTTTTATGTAACCGTACTGCCTCTAATTTCATCATCTTTCTCCTGAATGTATATTTTGTATGTGCACGTATTAAATAAACTATTATTTATTAAACAAGATCAATATTTGTAAACTATATGCTTCTTTAAGTTTGCTTTTTCAAAATCTGTCGAAGTTATGTGTTGACATATTAAGAATCAGTAGAAAATCCATTAAAACTTGGTAGTGAGTCCTAAAAGATCTACTGGAATCATTAATAAGTCACATGCTTGATAACCTTGCTGTTCTTATTTAATTTTCCTCTGTGAAACAAAAAAATAACTCCTTGACTATTTGGAGGAAAATAATTCCATGCAATCATTTACAGAATGTTTTTTGTGGGATGTCTTGACTTTCTACATCCTCAAATGGGTTGAGTTGTCAACAACATAGCAGATCCATCATCATGGGTAGACTGTATGGAATTCGTCGAGAAGATTAGATGGCCAAATCATATCTCAGGTAATTTTCTTAACCTCATTTTGTATGCAATTTTTTGTCTAATCCCATCTAATATTGTATCATAGAAACACACTCAAATGTCGGAAGGGGAGAATTGATGTCCTTTATCGTGCTCATCTTCACACTTCTATGTGTACCTAACAATGCCATATATAGGTTCTGCAAATGAAAGTTGTTGTACTTAGACACCTCAAGTTTGAGATGACTGCTCCAACAGTGAAATGCTTTTGAGGTATTCCACATTGCATTGATGTATATTACCCGTGAACACTGCTTTAAATTTTTATTAACTTGACCTTGACAAACCTTTTCTTCTTCTTCTATAATTATAGGAGATTCATCTGTGTAGCTCAACAGTTAGAAGGGGTAAGCGTCTAGTTCTCATTGCCGTCACCATTTAAATATAGTTCAGGTTTTTAAGTATTTATCCATTTTTTGTTGCAGGTTCCTTATCTGCAACTTGAATTCTTAGCTATTTATATAGAAGAGTTTACACTCTTGGAGTACGGTTTTCTTTCTTTTGCTCCATCATTAATAGTTGCCTCAGCGGTCTTCCTTACAAAATTTATACTACAATCAATGAGGAAACCTTAGGTAAATAGTGAAAACAGGTCCAACCATCAGCTTGGTAGCATTCTGCATATCAATGAGAATGACAAAATGTAATTTAGAGGTCATCATGTATAGGTAGGAGTTTATTATTAAATGCACTAGGAGAAGAAAGCTTATAGAATAGGTAAGTTATGAGTAGGAGAAACTATGCTTTCTTGTTTCTTTCGTGAGCTATATCTCAAAACGTGTATGTTTCTTTGTAGGTATCCATGGTGGTTCGCACAAAGTGGATGCTAACATTAACTTGATGGTGCTTGATCCACAAATACAAAAGTACAGAACGTATATATTATGAAAAGAAATGTCAATATTATCTGATCTAGGGGATTCTCCAACCAAAACTAACCATACATGAACCTCTACATGAGTTGCCAACAGGAAAGGTTGCAACTCGAGCTCTGGGAGTTGATGAGGGCATGGCACATACCTCTATCATGTTTGGGATTGGAAGCTTCACCACTGAAGCTGAGATTCATAGGGATGTTAAACTCACTGTGAATTAGGTGGAGGAACTAAGGGAGATGAGACCTCTTTATATTGTGCTTTGTAGTCTGTAGTGGATAGATGTAGTCAGAAGAAGATATTGTATACATGTATCTTTTTTCCATGCATATTGTAAAACAGGGGCCAGGTTAATGTCCTCCCCATGTGTACTCATTGTTCAAATATAAATAAAAGTATCATTGGTGACATTATAAGCACAACTCGATCTTGATTAACATTCATCTGTTTTCTTATTGAAAACCACTCTATATTGGCAAGCGACTGACTGGTTACATAATGTCTCTCACTACATATGTATGTATAGTACATGGTGTCTTTCACTACACACTAGCTATAATTACATGTGTAGCAAGTGCTAATTTTTGCTATACATGAACTACAAATACAAATTGTAACCAATGTCATCTCTCCCTACATATCATAGGTACAAATTGAATTGTAGTCAAACATTTGGCTACAATTGAAACTACATGTTTATGTGTAAGGACATTTTTACTTACAATTAGGGTTACATATGAATTTGTAGCGAGAGGAATAACTAACTACAACTTAAAAAATGTAGCCTAAACAATTAGCTACACGGGCATTAGCTATATATTATAAATGTAAGGATAAATGTAGCCAAAGCTTTTAGCTACAAATTTTGGGGTTTTCGCTACAATTTTTTTTGTAGTTAAAGACCATATTTTTCGTAGTTATCCTTAAGACTGTGAGATCACGACGATCATGAATGGCTCTCTACTTGCCCACACTAGAGCCTACTGCTCCCTGCTCTCCTAGAACTAGCAAGATCCTCTATCGGGTGTTCTCTACTCGTGCAAGGACTGGAGCAGGCGAGAAACTCACAAAACCATCGTCCCAAGGGGAAATAAACCATGTACATGACTTAGTGCACCTAGGGTTCAAATAAGCAAAATTGAAGATCGAACCCACGGGCCAAGGATTGGACTGATCTAGTAAACCAATGAGCTACCTCACCCATGTGGCTAAATCTCATCATTTTTACATCCAATGGTCTTGGATTATTCCTATTTAAGGTATTTTCCTACTCTCTCACATGAATAATCAATAAAATGGCTATAGCTTGATTAAGTCATAGAAAATGCATCATAACTCATAAAATTATGAACAAGTAGTCAATTTTGATCAGAAAACCCAAAGAATCAGTTAAAAATACTTGTGAAGCCTAATTCTACATGATTCTCACTGATATCCCTAGACTTTGATCTCTTTCTTATATAATTTATCAAATAACTCAATCATCATGATTAAACTTTAGAAACCTTAATATTTGACTTTGATGAGTATCTTGAGACTCTAAAATCATGATTTGACTAGTGAGGAATCTAGATATAATTTGTTGACTTCTTATTCTTGAATATGATTTCAATGCCATAAAGTGATGATTAAGATTGATGATGGGTTCTAACCCTAAAATTGTGATACTATGATTATAAGTGTTCTAAATCATGTGAAATACTTGATCTAGACCCCTGGACATCACCCTTGAGTGTGATTTAGGAATTAAGTGATCATTATAGATTAGGTTTGGATATCCATGATATGATGTTAGAACATGATGATTAGACCATAAAAGCTCAATATATTGAAATGTTGGTCAACAATGAGATATTACACCCAATAACAATAATGAGGCTTAAGGAACCCTAATCTATGGTCCTTGTGACCTCTCCATATCTTGACAAGAATACTAATGCATGAATACTCACTTATGTGCCAGGGTTTGACTTTGACCCTACTTTTACTCTCATGATCATAATCTAATATTCGGTGAATGGTACACTATTATACCTCCTTTTTGACCAGACTATTGGTATTGATCATACATTTTATGTACCTCTTAAAATGTATACTTGGCTATGTATTTGTTTGAGCTACTATTCCCTACTAATTAGTCTTCCAATTTTCTATACTATAGTTTGCAACAAACTTGAAAATATAAATGATATTACCCACTATGACTGCCAGTAATGCTGTAGATATTAAGTACAAAAGACCTCCTCATTCGGATGGTGGAACTTGTACATGTTGAATGATCTCAAACTTGTACATCTCAATTAACCTCCTACCTCATATGGAAAGAAGGATCTTGGTGATCCCCCATCTCGTTGGGGCAATAGAGCCACATAAATATATAAGCATGCTTCTTGATATCATCATAATGGAAAACTTATAATAACATCTTATAGAACAAATACTATTTTGGAAAATCACTTGTTGATTACTTTGAATATAAGTCCTACCAAGTATATTGTTTTGATATAAAACTATTTCACTTGTTTTTGATAGTGTACCATGCAATTACATTGATTATGTCATGATTTTCTTGATTCTAGGCCAATTTAGGCAAACAAGATGGATCACTATGAAGAATTGACTAGATCGTTTCCGCTCTTGAAAACCTCTGATGACAAGGAAAAATCTACAAATCATAAATTGGGTTGATTAGTTCTTTAAATCTGTTTTTTATGAGTTATTATTTCTTATTGTATATGCCAGTGTGTGAGATCCATTTGGGCAACCTAAGGACGGACGCTTCAATCCCTTTACCACTTCTTAGGTAGTGGGAACAGTTCTATAATAATCACACTCTCACTCATGAAGATAAGAAAGATAAGGTACACTATAGAGGTGGTAAGTTGCAAGATAACCCTCTCAAATGGGTAAATTGCAATTTGAGCCAAAACATGTACATAAAGAACAAACATCATCTAAACAAGCTCAAACTAGATATTGAAGCTCTCAACAATCTCTAAGAACATATAAAAGGATTAGAGTAAGGTTCTAAGCACTTAATCAAGAAAAACAAACATAGTTAGCCCAAAACACAGGTCAGGGGTCTTCAAGCCATAAAACCCTGATACACAGGTTTTGAGTCGCTTTTACATGCTTATTTTATACTTCTTTTGTGCATTTATTTGTCATTTTCTTGACTATATTTGCATAAATCACTATTTTTGGTCTGTACACTCTGTTTGCATCAAACTATGCTCATTTTATCATATTTATATGATTCTATGTATTCCCCATACTTATACATGTTTTTCAGTATTTTTCAGGTACTTTATGTACAATCCAGAGTCGGTGCCACCGACCCATTTGGTCACTACCACTGAGATCACATCAGTATCTGAGCATAAGAGAGTAGACTCAGTGCCAATGACCCATACTATCATTTCCATCAAGATTGGTTCAGTTAGACAGCTCAAGCATAAAAAGCAACTCGGTGCCACCGACCCACGTATCGGTGGTATCGACGCAGCAGAGGAAAGCCAACATAAAGAAGTTGTCGGTGGTACTGACTTTTTTCGAAAATCAACATTCGATTAGATTGCCCAGATCCAACGGTCCACATTATGTGATACTGTAAGTTGGCCTATGACCTAACCAAGGATGATCAGACCTAGGGATCATCTCACGTTGCACCACACAAAGATCGGAGAAGAGAGAGAGGAGCACGGAGCCAAAGGATGTCAATTGGGAGATTCGAGCACCTCTGACAGATGATTTTGTTATTGGAAGACTACAAAATGTGTGTTTCTTGAGGAGGATCATCCAGAACATCTTCTCTCCAGGGGTTACATGAATTTCATTCATGTTTCCCACATTTTTCTCCTCTCTCTTCATGTATTCATACTTGAAAACTATGCAGGGCTAAACCCCTCCTTTCCTTAGGACCCGGGAGTAGCCCGGGGAATTGTTGTATCGACTTTTGCATGAATTAATATAGGTTTCTCTTTATTCCTGGATATATAACTATGAAATTGAATGATATATCTATTCTTGATCACCACCAGTAGAATTTTAGACTGATAATTGCTCCAGAAGGAAGATTAAAAGTCTGAAAATCGTAATTTATACACTTTCCTACGTGTTCCTTGGGAAAGGTAACATACGGTTAGTGGAAAGAAACCCAGATTCATCGATAATGCACCTAGAATGGGATATAAATTGCTACAGACATGGGATTGGCTTATATCTAGGTAGTAAATTGCACCATGGAAGCAGTCAATTCTGACTACATGCATTCTATCATGGGTAGGAGTAAAATCGATATTAATTTGGTAGAAACAAGATATAATGAGACCCTGTGGAGAAATCAGTAATCCTAAGGAATCCATCACATTTGAATAAACTACCATTCATTCTCCTATAATTTCCTTTTATTTTGTTTAAACTCAAATCCAACTTTTTAATCGGCTTAGCTGATCGCACCGTGGTAAGTAGTAGTGATTGTTCTCCCTGAGTTCGACTCAAGCCTCTCATAGTCCTATATTACTTGACACGTACACTTGCATTTATACGCACGGTTTTAGCGTGTCAAGTTTTTTGGGGTAATAGTTGTATCAACTTTTACATGAATTAATATAGGTTTCTCTTTATTCCTGGATATATAATTCTATCTATGATTGGTCACCATTGGTAGAATTTTAGATTGATAATTGCTCCAGAAGGAAGATTAAAAGTATGAAAATCACAAGTTATACACTTTTCTACACGTTCCATGGGAAAGGTAACATATGGTTAGTAGAAAGAAACCCAAAGTCGTTGATAATGCAACTAGACTAGGATATAAATTTCTACTGACGTGGAATTGGCTTAGATCTAGGTAGTGAATTTCACCATGGAAGCGGGCAATTCTAACTACAGGCTTTCTATCCAGGGTAGGAGTAAAATCGATATTAATTTGGTAGAAACAAGATATAACGAGACCCCATGGTGAAATCGGTAATCCTAAGGATTCCATCTCATTTGAATCAACCACCATTAATTTTCCTTTAATTTCATTTTATTTGTTTTAAACTCAAATCCAACTTTTTAATCGACTTAGTTGATCGCACCGTAGGTAGTAGTAGTCATTGATATTACGTCTCCCTAAGTTTGAATTGGGCCTCACATAGGCCTATATTACTCGACATGTACACTTGCATTTATATGTACAGCTTTAGCGTGTCAAGTTTTTTGTGTCGTAGTCGGGGAGACGGTAAGTTTCAGCACTACAAGTGCTATAGTCGGTCACTCTAGGAAACTTTTTATTTTTCTTGTAATTTTATTTTAATGTTTTGAACTTAATTGCAAATCCTATTTATCTTTTTCAATTATTAGTACCAGTTCTTACATTGTTATTTGAAATTTCAAGGTACTAGTAAAGCGACAATGGGTGACGAAATAGTAGTTGAAGAAAATACCATATGGGAGAAAATTAAGGCGTCTTCTTTGACTGCTCAGCTGGGCCTAATCAAGAAATAGGTTGTGAATGTAGAACAATACAAGATTGATCTAGGGCTAATCTCACTAGTCCAGTCGTAGGCTTTTTACAGGCATACTCATGAAGACCTAGTGGCACACATCAACAACTTTGTTGAGTGTTGTAACATGGTGAAGGTGGATCGATTTATACAAATGACTATTTACCTAAAGATATTTCCATCATCGCTGGAAGACAAGGCAAAAGAATGGTTATACAACCTACCAAAGGAATTCGTTGAGACATGGGACAGATGATTGAGCTCTTCTTTGAAAGACACTTCCTACTGGAGAAGACCAATGAGTTGGTCTGGAAGATTTATAACTTCTAGCAATAGGCTGAAGAATCATGTCCAGAGGCATGGGAGATATTCCAAAATATGCTAAAAAAAGTCACTCATCATAGGATAGATATGGAAAACTAGGCGAAGATGTTCTATTTTTGCCTGAAGTTCTTAACCATAATGATCGTGCCACTCTGGATAGTGCAGGCACATGGTTCTTTCTCAACAACATGCCATCTAAGTGCCAGGAGATACTACAGAACATGGATAAAAACTAATCTTGGGGTCATGAGAGAGAACGCCCGAAGCACATCAAGACTGTGGTAGAGTTAAAGGTGATCAATGCATTGGATGAAAAGTTGGATTTGATTGCTAAGAAGGTTTATCAGAAGGAATAGGAAAAAGAGGCAGAAAAAGCCAAATACATGAGGCAATAGGGGTATAAAAACAATGAAGAAGATAGTACCAATGAGATTTTGAGGAAACCACTCAAGAAAAATGAGGTGTTAATGGGACAGACGCAACATGTTCTTCAAAACCATGGGGCACAAATACATGGCATGCAATATCAAATTTCTCAAATTATGGAGGAGATGGCTTCCATGAAGAATATCATTCAGCAAGAACCTATTGGGAATGCCACACCCACTCAACAACATCAACATGTTAAATATGTCTCAGTCGGCAAGGAGCCAGAGCCCCCTATTGAGAAGATACATGAGCGGAACATCATGCAGCTAGATATGGAATATATCCCCGAAGTTCCATACTCTCGCAGTTTGTATGGACTACCGGGAGGGTGTAGAACTCCACACAAGGAAGAGCAGGTGAAGGCTCTACTTCATAGTGGAGCAGCCACAACCAATAAGGATACACCCACAGATAAGGAGAAGCAACCATAAGTCATGTCATCCATGGAAGATGTGCCAAATTCTATCTCATAAGGTGGTGTTGAAGCAAGTTTAGGGGAGGAGACCCTCAAAGTTCCATATATTGCACTACTTGTGTGGTGGCATAGAGAAGCCAAGTGTGCCATTCCCGGATAGTCTGAAATTGAGGAAACAACAAAGGCACATTAGGAAATTTCTTGAGATCTTCCGAAAGCTCCACATCAACATTCCATTGGTGAAAGTAATAGAGAAAATCCCTGCATATGAAAAATTCATGAAAGACATCATCAACAAGAAACATAGGATAAAAGATACAGATGTTTGGTGTGTTGATGAAGCGGTGAGTTCTATTATTCAAGGAAAGTTGCCAAGAAAGAGGAAGGATCTAGGATGTTTCTACATCCCTTGTTCTATAGGTGGACAACAATTTCAACAAGAACAATGTGACTCAGGGGCAAGCATTAACCTCATGCCTCTTGCTACTTTTTAGAAGTTGGGATTGAAGAAGCCAACAAAGACTTCCATGACAATTGAGTTGGTAGATGGATCAATTGTGTAGCCACATGGTATATGAGAGGATGTGCTAGTCAAACTAGAGAAGTTCATATTTCCTGTAGATTTCGTGGTCATGGATATGCCTGAGAAGAAAGGATCTAAGATGCTATTGGGAAGGCCATTCCAAGCTATGGCGGATGTGATCACTGGTATTGGGTGAGGATATTTGACAATTGGGATTGGTGATGATAGAGTGAAATTTAAACTTCCAAATGAATCTTTAGAGCCACCCCTTGACCAACTAGGTTGAAGGTATTCCTCATGTCAAGCCTAGGACATTAAACAAGGGTGCTTGTTGGGAGGCAACCCAACTTTTAGATTGTTTCTTTATGTTCTTTTAATTTTATGCACAACGTTTTGCTTAATGTTTCATATTTTTTTGTAAAAATGGTATCTTGACTCATGTTTGGAAGTGTGCAGAACTTACAAAGTCAGTACCAAAGACATCCATGTCGGTGGCACTGATAATTGATCAGTGTTGGATCGTCTTTGGAAAGGCAGAGTCGGTGCCATCATCTTCTGTGAAGATTTTCAGAATGTTACAGACGCATATAATTGATAAACCATTGGTGCCACCGACTTCCTAGTTGGTTCCACAAAATTTTTTGATTGTCCCAGGTTCGGTGGGTGCGTCAATGCATCGAAAATGATTGGCACAGTTGGTACCATCGAAATTAGATTCAGTGCCACCAATTCCTGGTAGATAGCCACCTGAAAAAGGTCGTAAACAACACTGAAAAAGTTTTTTAACACCGTTTTTATAGATCAAAGAAGGCTAAAGAATGTCATGTCTTAGCACCACTAAGAGACAGAAATGGGCCACCAAGAAGAGGGAGATTATCAAGCAAAACTTGGTCAAATGAGCCTACAACCATCCACCTCCACCACCCTTCATAGCAAATGGCATTGTTGTTCCACCTCTTAAGTTAGAATTTTGACTACGAGGCCATAGTCATATTCAAGCTTAGGGGGTGCTAGAACAACCTTTTATCTTAGCTTTTCTTTATTTATTTTACGATGTTTTATTTTTGAAAATTTTGATTGTTTTTATTTTTAGGTTTATTGCAATTTTTAGGATCCACAGTCTACGTAGTGTAATTTGTGGAGAAATAAATGCATGGTTTCATTTGAGTATATCAATCTCTGGGGTTGGGTGCACATGAAAATGAGTAGATTTCAAAATAACTTGTGAGCCTATATTGTGAGTAATTGAGTTGCATAACTGAGGAAGTGCTTGGGTAAGTTAGCTTCAGGACATGAGAATATAATGACCATCTTTATTATCCAAGGAAAGTGATTGACAAGGTTGTTGAGCCTGAACTGACCAAACACTAACATGACTTTAAACAGAAAAATTTGAGAGAAACCCCTTGATTACCCTATACACATGTCATTAGAGAGGGACATATGATTTTCTCTGAAGGTTCTATATCTTAGTTGTGTGATGTCATCCACCACATACATTCGCTATACACTCCACCATAAGAAGATTGAGTACATGTTATCATTCTTTCTCTTGATTGCATTTACATTGCATAGTAGACATTGCGTAATAGTTTTTTATTTTTTCTTGCATTAGTGAAAAATGAAAAAATATAGAAAAACATACATGCACAACAAAAATTCTGGTTCATGTCATTTAGTTGCATAACATCTTTGTTCATATAGTTACAATTGCATTACACAAGCATATAGTTATCATCATGTGCTAAGCATTCTTCTAAAACATAAGAAGGTAGTGACTTTGCCCATACCCTTGAAATAAAGAAGAAAAATAGTGTCATGATTAGAAAAATGTAGTGTAAGCATAATCCTGTAATAGCATGTTGAAAGAGGGCTTGAAAAAAATCAAAGAAAAAAAAGAATAAAACAAAAAGATTAAGTATAGTTTCAGAAAGTGAGGGAGAAAGGGCATAGTCCTACCTATATCATAATGAAGAATTAGTACATGATGTAGTTTGTAGATGTTTCGTCTTATATTGATATGAAATAATGGTTGCATGTTTCATTCCTCCTGCATGAGTAGGCATTAGGATCATTCTATAATTTTCATCATCATAGGTTCATCATAATTTTTGATTGCATGAATGATTTTATGTGCTCATGATTCTTCCACAGCCACCCAACGCGACCACCCATTGCTCTTAACGGTAGGACACTCATATGATTTCTCCTCATTCATTATCTTCAGGATAACTGCTTCCATGTAGATGGTAGGTAGAGAAAATATCAATGTAGATAGGAGATCACGCGATGCACCAAGTATGAACTGAACGAGTTTATCATATAAACTGCTTTAATTGATAATGTTCCATTGATTGTAGGACAGATATTGTTTATAGGGGTTTCTAGTCACCTGGATGGCAGTCAACGTTCAGTGGTCAGTGAGGGTCGGTATGAGGACCGAAGGTGAGGACTTTCTAGATGTAACATATGCACTTATGTCCTTCTACTGACTTATCTCAATCAGATCCAAAGGTTTTGTTGCTCGAGGATGAGAAAGGTTTAAGCTTAGGGGAGTTTGATGCATAGATTTTGAGTCTCTTTTACAATCTCATTTTATACTTGTTTTGTGCATTTATTTATCATTTTATTAATTATATGTACATATATTATTATTGTTGGCATGTACACTCTGTTTGCATCAAATTATGCTCGTTTTATTATATTTATATGATTTTATATATTCCCTAGACTTATACATGTTTTTCTGCATTTTTCAAGTACTTAATGTACAATACATAGTTGGTGCCACCGGCCCATTTCATCGATGCCACCAAGATCACATCAGTATCCGGGCATAAGAGAATAGCATACTCGGTGCCACTGACCCAAACTGTTGCTGCCACCAAGATTGGTTCAGTTAGACAACTCAAGCAGATGAGGCAACTCGGTGCCATCGACCCATGTGTCGGTGGTACTGATGTAGCAGAGGAAAGCTCACATAAATAAGTTGTCGGTGCCACCGACCCACATGTCGGTGGTACCAACTTTTCCAGAATTCAACACTCGATTAGATTGCCTAGATCCAACGGTCCACGTTATGTGGTACCGTAAATTGTCCTATGACCTAACCAAGGACGGCCAGACCTGGGGATCATCTCACATTGCACTACGTGAAGACTAGAGAAGAGAGAGAGAGAGAGGAGCATGCAATCGAAGGATGTCAATTGGGAGACTGAGCACCTCCGATGGATGATTTTGCTGTCGGAAGACTACAAAACATGCATTTCTAGAGGAGGATCATCCAAAACATCTTCTCTCCAGGGGTTACATGAATTTCTTTCATGTTTCCCACGTTTTTCTCCTCTCTCCATGTATTCTCTCTTTAAAACCATGTGGGTTAAACCCCTCCTTTCCTTAGGACCCGGGAGTAGCCTGGGGAATCGTTGTATCGACTTTTATATGAATTAATATAGGTTTCTCTTTATTCTTGGATATATAACTATGAAATTGAATGATCTATGTATGCATGATCACCATCGGTAGAATTTTGGACTGATAATTTCTTCGAAAGGAAGATTAAAAGTCCAAAAATCACAAATTATACACTTTCTTGTGTGTTCCTTAGGAAAGGTAACGTACGATTAGTGGAAAGAAACCCAGAGTCGTCAATAATGCATCTATACTAGGATATAAATTTCTACAGATGTGGAATTGACTTAGGTATAGGTAGTGAATTGCACCATAGAAGCGAGCAATTCTGACTACAGACTTTCTATACAGGGTAGGAGTAAAATCGATATTAATTTGGTAGAAACAAGATATAATGAGACCCCGTGGTGAAATCAGTAATCTTAAGGAATCCATCTCATTTGAATCAACCACCATTAATTTTCCATTAATTTTATTTTATTTTGTTTAAACTCAATTCCAACTTTTTAATCAGCTTAGCTGATCGCACTATAGTTAGTAGTAGTCACTGAGACTACGTCTCCCTAAGTTTGACTCGGGCCTCACATAGGCCTATATTACTCGACGCGTACACTTGTGTTTATATGCACAATTTTAGCATGTCAACCCTTAACAAGGATTCTCCCCCCCAAATCCTAAATGAAAAGATACAGGTACTTCCTACACATATCTTCCTTAAGCTCCCATGTGGCTTCCTCAATGCCATGATGACATCAAAAAACCTTCACAAGCATTATGTCCTTCTTCTTCAACTTTTTCACTCTTCTATCCAAGATCAAAACATGTCCTTCCACATATGACATATCCTCATCAAGCTCAACCTCCATTGCCTGCAAACCCAACTCATTATCAGGTTCCTCAACATAGACACATAGAACACTAGATGCAACCTATGCAACTCAGGTGGCAACTCCAACTTATAAGATCCCTTCCCAACATGTGCCACCATAGGGTAAGGTCCCATATACCTAGGAGCCAACTTCTAGAAATACCCTTCTAAGGAGAGACTTTGAGATATACCTTGTCCCCCACATGAAACTCTAAGGGTCTATGACAGTTATCAACATACGACTTTTGTCTGTCATGTGCTACCTTCAACTGTTGTTGAATCACTTTAATCTTCCCTGTCATCTGCTGCACAAGCTTAGGATCAAGAAACTGATACTCACCTATCTCGTACCAACACAATGGAGACCTACAACATCTTCCATACAATGCATTATATGGTTCCATGTCGATGCTCCTTTGATAACTATTATTATAAGCAAACTCTATCAAGTTGAGGTACACATCCCAACTTCCCAAAAACTGTAAAACACAAGCTCTCAACAGATCCTCCAAGGTCTGTACGGTCCTCTTAGACTGACCATCTGTCTATGGGTGGAAGGTGATACTAAATCTCAACTACATACCCAAAGTTGTGTGCATACATTCCTAAAGAGACATGTAAATTGAGGACCTCTATCTGACATGATAGTAAGCTAGAACTCCATGCAAATGCAGTATCTCATCAACATATATTTGAGCAAGCTTCTATGCAGTATACATTGTCTTCACAGGGAGGTAATGTGTTGACTTGATCAACCTATCAATGATCACCCAAATGGAATCATGACCTTTGGCTGTCGTGGGGAGACCAACCACAAAGTTCATTGTAACATGATCCCATTTCCACTGTGGTATAAGCAAAGGCAATGATTGAAACGTCCTTGTAGGATTATGATGCTCTAATTTTACTTTTTGACACACTGTGCACTTTTCCACAAGATCCACCACATCACACTTCAAGCCAGGTCACCAATACAGATCTTTAAGGTTAGGGTACATATAGGTACTAGTTGGGTGCATAGTAGGCATCAAAGGGTGAGCCTCTTCCAAAACCATCTTCCTCAGAATACCAACATTAGGAACCACAATTTTATTGTCATAACACACTGTCTCATCCTCTGCCTCATGAAAACCATCATGCTTCTTGTTGGCCAAATTATGTTCATATCTTTTGTATTACAGGATCACTCTATTGTACCTCTCTAATCTTCTATCTCAACGTAGGCTTCACCTGCAACTATGCCAAAAAAACCTTCTAGCATAGACACCTCTAGATTCACATTCATCTGACGTAAGGAGACCAACATGTCTCTCTTATGGCATACCAAAAAACACAAATGTGTCTTATCTACATTTTGTAGGATTGAAATTTAATTTAAACCTTGGATTAAAATGTAAATTTATGATAGAAAATGGATTGTTGAAAATATGCTTCATTAATATGTTGTATGTTATTTCATAACGTACATGAGTTGTTATGGACACTACTACATAAACAACATTCAGTGTCACTTTTCTGGGCGTCGGTTATTTACCAAAACTGACGCCTATAATATTCAACATCAGATATTTAGAAACATCGACGTCTATATTCAAAGACCAGCCAAACATGGGTACCGCTTTGTATTCAACATCAGCTGGGTAAAACAAATAGATGCCTAAAATTGCCCACAAAATCCAATTTTCGAGCGAAATTTTTTTTGCCCCAAAGTATCACATACAACGTCATTTTTTTAACTACTAACCGACGCTGATATAAGATGGAAATTTGCGCAAAAAGTTCCAATTTAGGCGTCGGTTATCAACGGATAACCGACGTTGATAATGTTTCCCGCCAAAAAATTTAGGGCAAAGATTGTCTAATTGGACGTCGGTTTTTTAATATCCACCGACGCTTAAAGGTTAAAGGCGTCGGTTTTCCATATAACTGACGCTGTTGACAAACTTAATAGACCCATATCACCTGGCTCTTCCCCTTCCTTCCTATTTCATTGTGACAGTTTTCTGCTGTGATCTCGCCTAAAATTGCCCGACAATCGCCCGACGACCCCCGCTGCTGCTCACCGCCGCCGCTTCCAGTGGGGCTCTTTCACTTGTTGTCGCCACCACTACTTCTCACTGGTCTTCTCTTCTCCTAGTGCCATTGCTGCTTGCCGCTTTGCTCTGGTCTTTGCCTGCTCGCCGCCGCTCTTCTCCACGCTAGCTCTAGGTAGCTCGAGCCTCTTTGCTTCCTTCTCCGTAGCTATCCTTCTCCATAGCTCCTTACCAACAACAAGCACGGTTGTGGCTATGTTGGCCTACCACAGCCGTGTTGTACAACACGGTTGTGGTAGGCCAACAGAGCCACGACTGTGCATGCTGTTGGTAAGGATATGAACAAATCTTTATGTAATGCTTTATGTAAATCCTAGGATATGAACAAATCTTTTACTTGCATATATTTGTGTTTCTAATCCTAATGTTTGACCTAATTCAGTAAATTTTAATGCATTCCATGTCAGTTCCTTTCTTTTCACCTTCGCCTTCGAGTCACTCGCTGCCCCCTGCCGAGTTTGATCTTCCAATAACACCACAAGATTTTGCCTTATCCGAGGCTATCAATGGTGAATCGATCATTCTCCCTCCTTTTTTTTTGAGAGAACGGAATGGAAGAAAAGTAATGAAACCCCTGATGCTTCATCTCCAACGGGGCAAAAGTCGCTATCTGGCACACAGGGGAGGAGGGCTCATCTGAGGAAGGTGGATGATAGGATAGCCCTATCTTATCCAAATGGGCTAGTGCTTACTTCACTTTCTTCCCAGGCAGAACTGGAACTTTTCATCAATCATGAGAATCCGCTGACGAATTTTGCTGTCAGAGATGAGCAGTCCCCCAAATGATGCATGAACCTATTCCGGATTTCACCAGTCTGTCCTTGCCCTTGGAATTAAAGAGCAACTGAAACTTCCAACATCTCGCATAGATCAGACGGTTGACGATGTGGTTTTTTCCGGCAGATAGCAGATGATGATCGCTTCGCATTCAGAATCAAAGCATTCCAAGCCCAAGAGAAAAAAGAAGAAGGGGGCGAAAAGAGTGTGGCGTGAGGAGGAATGGAGAATTTTCGATGCTTCATCCGGCTACAATTACATTAGCGGGAGCTACTATCTTGGCTTGCTTGGCAACGTCGCTAGTTCATTGATTCATTTATTATATTAGTGTGAAATCCATCATTGGGGTGGTTAGCAGCCAAAGAAGCCAAGAAGCTAATTGTCAATCCAATTAAATTAAGGAATCGCCCCTTACTCCATTTCATGGCGGGGCGGGGGTCAGCATAGTCTCCCTCTGCCTCCCCCGGTAATCGAGCCAGTTTTCACTTCCTCCAACTCGTTACGTTTAACGAATGAACTCACTTGTCCATTCTAGCATCCTAATTTGATTTGACTAAACCCTAACATTGATGAAACCCTAACATCAATTATGATGAAACCCTAACATTAATTGTGATTAACCCTAACATGTACCTATCTATTATTATGTTTGTTGGTTTAGAAACCCACCCAAAATTTACTCATTAGGAGTAAATCTGAGATAGTCCCTGATTTGGGACTGTTCTTGAACACCTAATCTCACTTAGGATGTAAGTGTATAATGTGTATTGGATTTTTGAGAAAATTTCGGTAGCATTTCCCCGTTTGTTCTCTAAGTACATATGTACTTAGAGAACAGTGGGGAAATGCTGCCAGAATTTTCTTGAAAACCCTATACACATTATACACTTACTAGTGAGATTAGGTGTTCAAGGATGGGATAGGTGGTACTCATTTATTATATATCAGAATGACATCACATGTGTTTATGCCCTGAATTATATGTGTGCGGAGATCACAATGAAGGATTGTTAATTGATAAAATATCATAATTTTAGAGGCATGCATGTTTATATTTTTTATTGAAGTTCAATATTTGCTTTTTTAATATCAATATCATTTTCAGATTTGATGTTTCATTATCTTCTAGTTAATACAAATGCTAAATTTTTTCCTTCTTAATGACATTTTCAGATGGCTGACCATGATGAGCATGATGTCCACGATGAGCATGAAGTCCATGATGAGCATGTTGTCCATGATGAGCATGGCGAGGATACTAATGTAAGTTCTAAAAACATATCTTGTATTTCTATAAAATTCATTATCTTCTAGTTATGTCATATATCCCATATTTCTATATTGGGTTAATTCAGTGTGTTTATTTTTGTCAAATTTTAGGTTGATGATGCACATGTACCCACTAAAGCACTGGAGGAACTTGATGCACATCACCACACACTTAACAAGAAAAGGGGCATCACTCTCTTGAAGAAGTTAATAGCACTAAGTGGCAGTGGATCCAGATTGGTTGTGGAGTTTGATAATGGAGGAAATGCAATTGGAGTGAACCGCAAAAATTTTGTAAACTATGTTGGGGTTGTCACTCAAAGCCATTGTGGTGTTAAGTATGATAATTGGCATAAAGTTCCTCAGGCGAAGAAAGACATGATATGGAAGGATTTATATGTGATTTATTATTATTTGCAATTCTATTTTGTAGATTACAAGTTCTATTATTTGCAATTATATTTTTGGATACTAGTTAATAACAATTCTATTTTACATACTTTGTTTGCATTGGATGAGAAGATGCATTGTAAAAGCATGATGCTACACGCTGGAAAAATGCCAAGGAACTATAGGACAAATCTCAACAGAGAATACATAAAAGATGGTAATAAGAAGAAGAAGAAGTAAGCCCTTGAACAGTGGAACTTCTTGGACAAAGAAGATTGGGACACATTTGTTGCTTCAAGAAAATATGAAGAATTCAAGGTATTAGGCGTCACTCCCAATTTAATTAATATATGTTGTATTCACCTATTCAAGATTAACATTTAGTGCTACTAACCAAATCATTAATGTGCATACTAACTAGGCCCTCAGTAAGGCGCAAAAAGCAAGGCGTGCACTAAATGTGCATGACCACACTATGGGTCCAAAGGGCTATGCAAGCGTTCGCCAAAGACTATAGGCGGAGTCTGCTGCTACTCAAGAGTCCTCTACTACAAGTAGCACACCTCTGCCTCACCATGATATTTGGATAGCTGGGAGGAAAAATAAGAAGGGAGAAATAAGGAAGCCCGCAATTGCTGAGGCGACTGCAAAAATGGTAAAATACAACTCTTAAGGCAATCGTTTTAATATTGATTATTTGTGGTGTTAACTTACCAATTTCTGTTGATGGTGATTAGCGGGAGCTGCACGAGCAGAGGAAACAAGGCACATTCATCCCTCAGGGCACAAGGGATGAATTGACAGTTGCTCTAGGTAACCGAGAGCATCTTGGACGTGTTAGGGGTGGAGGCACTGGTGTGGGCATCAAAGCATTCTTTGGGCCATCCCAACGCAAACCCAGAGCAGGACTTTCACAAGAAGAGGTAACCTATTCTTTTTTTAGAATGTTACTGCAAAAGAAAATTCAATAATAAGAAGCTAATGTTTCTTCTATCCATGTATAGGAGAATAAGAGAGTCGAGGATATAGTTGCTAAGAAGGTCAATGATATAGTTGTTGAGAAGGTCAAGGAAGAAATAGTGTGGTGGCAGGCATCTCAGGCTTCCAATCAGCCTATGGCGACCCACTCTTCTCCTGATGCACAGACTGAGAGTAATCATGTAGACCCACCGCCTAACACGTCTGTCGTAAGTATTGTTTATGACATTGTAGCTAGTCTTTTCAAGATGATATGTTTTCAAGATGATATGTATATATGTATAATATTCTTTACGTAAATTTGTAGGCATTGAAGCCATGCCGCATAAGAATACAAGACTATGTTGTTGCAGAGGCACAAGCTTACCCGTACCTTCCTGGGGCAACGTTTCATGGGACTCCAATGCCACAGGGCTACGTTCGTGTGAGCCCAATACATGTATCACACGATTGGAGGGAAGATACATTGCCATATCCCCACCCGGATATTGATACACTTACTGAGGCAGAAGGCGGGGTGATATTGTGGCCCAAAGAAGATGTCGTCTACACTATTGAAATTGTAAGATAAATTTACATTACTTTAGATTGTTAATGTGTATATATGAGGTCAATTGATCTAAAATTATATATACAGGTTAAAAAGAAGACACCAGGAGCACCTAGGCCTCCACCTCCACTTCCTGCATTACCAAGTTGGGTTCCAACTGACCTAAAATACCCGTTAGGTCCTGCTTGTAAGGGAATGGCATGTTGGCTATGGGCACATAATATACATTGTCCTATACTTGTTTCTTTAGAAGCGAATTATGCAGGTCAATCATACGAAATCTCTTTATTTATACAAGATATTATTGATCTATTTATATATGATTGGTTGAATACATCAATGATAGAGACATGGATAAGGTGAGATCTTGTTTATACATCCATATAACTTGTGTAAGATCCGGTGATCTAGTTTCTTATATATTAATGCATATGTAATACATGTTTTGTAGCTACTTAGTCGAAAATCAATGCAAACAATTTGTATTTGATTATGTGGGATTTTTGTTTTCATCATTAATTAGTATGGTAGATAAAGACCCTGATAGTGTTCAACAATACTGTATAGATGCTTTTACAATTTCCGGTCAGCAATAGAAGACGATAATAATAGCTCCATTCAATGTCAAGTAAGTTTACTTTACTTATAATTTGTACTTAAGAAAATTACATTTTTATTGTGGATTTTGAGTTATTAATTTTTAACTTTTTTACCTCTAGTGGTAGGCATTGGGAGTTACTAGTTATTCTCTCTGGGACGTTCATTGCTTATTATCTAGATCCTGCGGGGAGTACATTGAATACTAAAATTGGACACGTAATAAGAATGCCATTATTCTGGTGAGAAATATTTCATTTTTATATCTGTTAACATCTGTTATTACATTACTATTTAATTATGCAATTCATTGTGTTACATTAACATGTAGGGGTTTAGATACATTCAAAAATGTTGGAGGAAAGGTCCCAAGGAAAAAGAACCAGCCAATAATTTGGGAGAACGTAAAAGTAAGTTCCGGACTCCAATGTATATATTATTTATGTGAACTGTGCTTAGTTCTATTTTTTAATATTTTGTATGTTTCAATTTATAGTGCGCTACACAAGACAACGACTGGGCATGCACATACTATGTGATGTGATTTATGCAGATGATTATCCAATATGCCACATTGGACATCAATACCATACATGAGGTATTATATATAGTCTCATTAGTTAATATGAAATATATCAATCTTATTTTTATATTATTACGTATATATATACATCATTCTCTTTGCAGGTGTTTAAAACTGACCACACTATAGGTAAATGCTTAAAAGATGTACATGCTCCATATACGATGGAAGTATTTAATAAAGTAAGAGAAGAAAGTAAGATCCATACAAGCAGTGGTGATAGTAAGATATAATTGGGATGTTGATAGTGATGTTGAATGATATTTTGTAAATGGATATTTCTGAATGTTTATACATGTCTGAATGTTTCTACATATATTTGAAAATTTCTACATGTGTGAATGTGAGAATTGAATTGATGTCTGAATGTATCTACTTGTGTGAAAAGTATATTTTTTGATTTTGTAGGTTTGTGGCCTATTTATAGGCTGATATCAATGGATGTCGTAAACCTGCAGTTCATAAAAATGAACTATAGGTTCTCATCCTACTGACCAGCCACAACATGCCTACAAATTGATAAGAAAAAAAACATAGGCGTCAGTTATTTATAGAAAACTGTCACCAAAGGATTATAGCATCGGTTATTGGATAAAAATCGCCGCCTAATGTGACAAACACCCCGACCGCGCAAGAAAGCACGGTCTTGGTGGGAAATGACGGTGGTTATTAGTGTAACACTGATGCCTATAGTACTAAACATGGCCGTGTAGGGAAGCATGGCCGGGACATCAAGAAATATGGCGTCGGTTATTTAGTTTCAAACCGATGCAGAAAGTGTCCTAGATGGCGCCTTTTTTGTGGCGCGAACCCTTTTAGCATCGATTATAAAACTGACGCCGAAGAGTTTGACCTTTAGCAGCGCCCACATATGCATCGCTTGAGAACCGTCGCTAAAAGGGGTTAAACAACCGACACCAAATACATGTTTTGTAGTAGTGGGATATGTTGATTTGTTTCTATGTTATATCATGGACATGTTGCTTAGTTTGCTATGTTCTATCTACTACGAGTTTTGTTACACATTTGGTTAGTTAGCGTGGACCGCACGTCACCATTATGATGTTCTATCATGTACATGTTTCTTAGTTTTCTATGAGATGAAAATCAATATTTGTTCTGTTACAGGCTATTTATGATGTTGTTTCATGTAAACTAAATTGTAAGTTTCTAAATGATGTGGTTGTTAATGTGTATTTTGTAGTACTAAACTATAATATAAAACTTGCAGTAAAATGCAAAGTTACGAGAGGAAACAAATTTCTCAAAAAATGCTTACATAACGTACATGAGTTGTTATGGGCATATAAAGTGGTGTTATGGATGTTAACAAGTGATATTGTAGGTGTCAAGGTGAACATGGGCCTATTGTTAGAGTGTTTTCATAACCTCATTCTAGGTGTTGGTGTAGATAAGGGTAAATGCTGATCAGACTATTGGAATGTTAAACAAGTTGTTATCATTATAACAATTGGGCAAATGTTGCTTTCGTTATATCATGGACATGTTGCTTAGTTTTCTATGTTATATCTGCTACAAGTTTTGTTACACATTTTTCTATGTTATATCATGGACATGTTGCTATGTTACATAACGTACATGTGTTGTTATGGACATATGAAGTGGGGTGTTATTCCTGTTAATAAGTGAGTCTATAGGTGGTCATGGGTGGTGTTAAATGGGGCTGAGAACAAGAAACTATTGTTATATGTTGATTTGTTATCTATGTTATACCTACCATGATTTGTGTTAGACATTAGGCATTGATTACTTTAGAAAGGATTGATTTGATGTTATGGCTTTCCACAAGTGTTGTTATAAGAAAATTGTGGGTCGTGTTGAATGGGGTTGTGAACAAGGGATTGGTGTTATATTGTGTGTTTCATATAGATGGAGTGCATAACCTCATGGTAGGTGTAGGTAAGGGTAAATGTTGATCAGTCTAGTGGAATGTTAAAATTGAAACTATTTGTTATGCCTATACACAAGTGGACAATGTTGCTTTGGTTGCAAATGTTGAGTAGTGTAATGGATATGTTATATATAGAACAAGTTTTGTTATACTGCAAGAACTAATTTAATTTAGAAAGAAACATGCCCATGAAACAGGTTGTACATATTAGATGAAGATCAATATTCATTCTGTTACAGTTTATGTGTATTCCATAACATATATATTATGCTTTATAAGTAAAGTGACCATTCAACCAATTCAGTTCTAAAATTGATAAATATATGCTTTCTAAATGATGCAAAAAGTGTACTATTTGGTATGGCATAAAACCACATTAGATTAGTTTTCATAGAAAGGTATCTCATTTCTTAAGCAATTTGCACATTGTGTTGTAACGAATGGGTAGAATATACTGACAAGTAACATGTGTGTTAGACATTAATGGTGTAATCTTCCAAGCAAAGTATTTATTATTCCATGAATTAATGTTTGGTAGTGCACTTTCGCATGATGTCTGCAGATGAATCAGTCATTGTGGCTAAAAGGCGGAAGATGAAGGGCTCACAACTAGTTGTTCTTCTCGGAAATTCAATATGGTGTTGGGTATGGCAAATGAGCGGCATATACAATTGTTTAACGCAACTGTGTTTGGTCACTTCATGCCTTTGAATTGTCCTAAGACATTTGACATTTCTCTCATCAAGTGGTTGATAGAAAGATATGATTCTAAGGCGAAGAGTTTTAAGTTTGGAACCAACATTGTCTCCTTTGATGCAAAGTAGGTTGGTCTGATCCTGGGACTACCCACCCAAGGTTAGTAATGTATTCTGTTATGCGTAAGTGAATATATGTTATTGTTGTTGGTATGTATGCCCTAAGAGCTAATCATAGGATGATTGGATTGGGATACATTATGATTGATTTGATAATTATCAAAGGCAAGCTTTTGATTTATTCTGGTTCAATCAGTTATGAGATAATGATAGAATAGAATGAATGCCTAGAGAATGACAATACTCAATGAAGTATGTCTTCAGGTTGAGGACCTGAAGAATGAGATCATATAGATGCTAAGAGTTTGTACATTCTTGTTTTGTCCCTAGTCGGATGTCATTGTGGAAGGTTGATAGAAAACAATGACACAACAATACTAGAGTGTGTGTTGGTTCATGACAGAGTCTCATTAGTCATGATATGTGATATCAAACTAAGCACATAGATACATGTTAGAGAACAATGTATCCGATAGACCCACTGTGAGAGTGACACATGAAACCATGACATGGTAGTCACAGTCAACTCTCATAGTGATGGTGGTGATTGTGATTCTTAGACCTGAAATCATTGCACTCATCACATGTCATTGGGTACACTTTGACATCATCAAATGCGATCCTGAAATATGGATTGTTATAAAGGTGATGATTGGGCGACTTTAACACATGGGGTTTTGACTGTGAGTGATAGGTATGGGATTTTTCCCTCCTGAGGGAGTATGATATCTATGGCCACTTGATAAGCGAGACTGAGAAAGGCATGCACATGCACGTGTGAGTCCATATGTGATATTGATGGCACACATATCTCAGATGGTCTGCTTTATATCAAGGAACATGAATGAATGTTGAAAGGATGGCAGCTCCATGCCATGAGTTCATTTAGGATATCATAGACAAAGGAATTATACATTCACTACAATACCAATCACATAATGTAGGATTGAAAGTTGTTCTCCAACTTTCCTTTCACTTAGGTAGCACTGATGTGCGACTAGGCACCGCTCTTTGCTTGTGATATCATAAGCTAGTTATGGACATTCACTGCAAACGTGAAGTGGGACTGATAGGGTCATACACAAAGGACTTACCTGGAAGATGGGTTTATCCATGAATGATGTTTGGATTGATTACTAAAGGTGTTTAGGTACTCAATCAAACATTCAATCAATTGACTTGACTCAAAATCATCAAGTTCAACTGTTGAACTAACTGATTTGAGTGTCGTATTGATTGAGAACTACATTGATTGTGTTATGCACAATCTGGACCACCAACTGACTAGTTCACTGGGTGAACCGATCAGCTCATGGTCAGTGAGACGACCGGTTCACTTAGTGAACCAATTAGTTCATGTATCTAAACGAGCAATGTTGGTTTGTCTCGATTTGTGAGAAAGTTTTTTGTTTCACTTGTACAATTCGATTGGGAAAAGAATTGATCTTAGTATTAATTAGAAACAAACAAGGAAAGTCAATTGGAGGCAAGTCTAGGATGCAAACTAACCAGTATACTGAGTGAATTGACCGGTTCATACCCTAACTGATCGATTCGTTTGTGAAATGACCGGTTCAGCTGCCACTGTGCAATTAGTTCATGAAAATTATGGACCCTTCTACTCCCACTTTAATCCTGCATTGTCTGGGGTTGAGAACCCTATCCCAGACCCCTCCTATATATAGAGGGGTGCTGGGGGCTTCTCAGACAACACAACTCAGAACATCAGTTGCTCTGCAAAGTTGTTGTCCTCTCTGGTTGTGATAACTGAGAGAGCCCAAGCAAGTTCTACCCATCTAGGGATGAACAATGAGGAAAGAAAACTACAGAAAAGTAGCTAGTTGTGGGAGAGTGTGTCAGTGACTAGTACACCGACAGAAGGGGACAACTCCTTATAGTATCTTGTGGGACTGGACGACTATAGTTCCCGATGGTCTGTATGGACTATCTATAGAGGCGGAAGGTTTTTGCCGTTCAGGAGGATGACTGTCAACTACAGTCTGGGTGGAGACCAGGAGCTCCACAGATGTCGTCGAAGACTAGGTGGTTGAAGACTGCACTAGCTGTGAGGTATTGTAGTTGAGCAAGCCTCAGGATCATGTACACCTCACCAAAACCATCCTTCCTATTTCATAGTCGTTGATGTGATCTGTGGTTATGGTTTTGTGGTGAGAGAAAAAAATTATTTCTACTGCCTTCTCCCTCACCTAAAACCCAACAGTGGTATCAGAGCCACATCAATGTGATATGTTTTAGGATTAATTGATATGATAGATTTTTAGTTTTACCGTCTTTTATTTATTGCATATGATGTGAATATTTAAAGGAATGATCTAAATATCCGATTTATGCCACATGATCCCAAACTAATATATGCATATATGATATGATATATATATATATATATGCAAATGATACGCGTCGCTCAAAACAGTTTTGATGGTGGATGTGTAGTGTGGTTATGGCCTATAAACCCCTATGTGTGTGCTTGGTTGTTTGTGGTTGTTTGCTCTTGGTCTGCGCACTGAGCCCTCTTCTTCTTTTCCTGATGTAACTCAAGATAACTTGATTTTCTCTTCTACCTTTGCTCCCCTCAAATAAAAATCAGGTTTTCCCAAAGTTTATGTAAAAGTAGGATAGTTTTATTTCCTGTTACGTCAAAGACTGGCGGGTGCCTAGACTAGCAGCTAGAGGTGGGAGACGATTGGTTGGAGGTGCCAGCCAATTGACTAGTGGACCGAGACGACCGATTGATGGTACATCTGGAGGCCTGAGAAGGAGTAGATGACCTGACGAACCTATCTTTTGGAGGAGCCAGGCAATCAGTTGGAGACAACCAAGTGACCGTCCAAGAGGCGTTTTGATTAGTCATGTGACAAGCTGATCAAACCCAGAATGACCTAAGCACAATATCTTCATCAACAACAGGTTGCATGCGATGTAGACCTAGACGACCATAATTCCTTGTGACTCAAGGAATTATAATAGGATGGCCATAATCCTCGCTTTGTCATTATTGTATGTTTTCGTTGTGGGATATAACATGTATATGATACATACTATATATGTGGTGATTGGATACATATATGCATATATGAGCATATTCAAACCCCTCAATATAATATTAAGTCTTAGATGCTTTCCATAAGCATCACACATGAAAAGCTTGATCGACAAGCATAGGAATCCCAAGGGTGGTGTGTTGTCTATCTCGTGGAAGTGTGATGGTAATTGTGTGGGCCCGCCAAGCGGGGTGCACTTCTATCGTGTTGAATTTGGGTCAGGCTTAACACAATGATCTTAATGGGATTAATCACTTAGATGCATGGAGATGTTCATGGAAAAGAGTTATGCATTTCATCTATCCAAGATTTGTATATGATGCAATTGATAAGTGTTACCTACATTAATAATTGATTATGGATGCTGGTATTTGTCAGGTAATAATTCAATTGTTTTGTATCTTGTCTCACTAGAAGGTTGTACACTACAATCTTATGAATTGATGGTGAGGGCTATCAATTTGAAAAATAATACTAGGAGTGATACTTAATTAAAGGTCTAATTATATCGTCAAAATTTTCAAATCAATCCAATAAATTTAAAAAGAGTTTTGGACTAAAAATTGCATATTTCCTTTTTGTAGAACAAATGGTTGTCAACAATAATCACTTTTCATTGTGATCACTCCTTGAGAAGGACAAGCTTGATGGGACTAGTTTCCACGACTGGTTTAGGACATTGAGAATTGTTCTCACTCAACAGTGAAATCTCTATGTCCTAGATACACCGATACCAAAGGAACCCGCTCCCACCACTCCAAAGGTAGAAAGGGATGCTTATAAGAAGCATACCGAAGAGGCCATTGATGTGAAGTGCTTGATCTCATGCTCAATGAACTATGAGTTGTAGAGACAACATGAGAACATGGGAGTTATTGAGATGGTTCAACATCTCAAGAACATGTATCAAGAATAAGAACAAGAAGAGAGAAATGATGTCTCTAGGGCATTGTTCAAGTGCATCATGATAGAAGGAGATCCAGTTGGTCCTCACACACTTAAGATGATTGGGTATGTGGAGAATCTGACAAGACTGGGATTCCCTCTGAGCCAAGAGTTGGCTACTGATGTGATACTGCAATCATTTCCAGAATCTTACAGTTAGTTTGTGATGAACTACAACATGAACAACTTTAACAAGCCATTGACAAAGTTATTGGGCATGTTGAGGACAACCGAGGCACATATGAAGAACGACAAACTCAAATTTGTGATGTTGATCAGTAGAAATAAGGGTAAGTCAAAAGGAAAGGGAAAGGGCAAAGCAAAGAAGGGTTCTAATGCTAGACAACAACCCAAGTCATGTTCATCTCTCAAGGCCAAAGGAGGGGTAAACAAGGGAGGCAAATGTAACCATTGTTAAGAGACAAGACATTGGAGGAGAATTTCCCTCTCTATCTAGATGAATAAAAGAAGAAGAAGGAGGGGATGTAAGTCTCCACCTCAGGTATCATGAAATAAACTTGAAACACTTATTTTTCTAAGGTATATGATACCAAGATATGGATCTGACATATATGATATGAAGGATCTGAAAAGAAGTGATGGACTTTATGAAAGGACCAAGAAGGAGAACTCATCAATTGAGCAAGTGTTGCTGACATAGATAGGAGTATTTTTCAATTTATTTCAGACGAAAGGGCATGTAATAGAGTTATGAACTTCAATTTCATTTTGCTAATAAATAGAAACACTTTATTTCTGTATCTTGTAATGACAATGATGTCTATCAATAAAGTTGATGTTTAAATTTAAAGATATGATCTTTTGTGGAAATACCCTATTTATCTTGTGGTACTTGGTATGCATAAGATAAAATGATACCTAAAAGTTATTGATGACTCAAACAATTAATTAGCATTATCATGAGAAATTCATCTCTAGTTCCATGTTGATGGATGAAGCTAGAATCTTTTGGTTATGAACCATTAAGAGATATGAATGTCGTGGACATGATAACAAGTCAATCTTTACTAGATGGAGTGGGAGAATGACTATTCTATTGGGTATAATACATATTGATGAATTTGTATACCTATTGGAATAAATTCTAATGCTTCAGATGGTGTTTATTGAAATACCAACATGAATATCTTGAAGTGTTTAAGAATATCATAATTGAAGTACAAACTTGGTAAAAGTCACTACTATAGAAATGGATTATAAAGTCACTTTTCAAGGTGTCGGTTGTATACATAAACCGACACCTAAACTCTACAGTGTCGGTTGATAACATAAACCGACATCCAATCTATGAAGGGCGACCAGACACGGGTACCACTTTTATTAAGTGTCGGTTACTTAATAAAAAATCGACACCTAAAATTAACCGCCAAAACAAAAATTTCCAACGAAAAATTACCTCCAAAATTTGACATATGGAGTCGGTTAATAAATAACAAACCGATGACTAAAGTTTATTCGCGAGATAGAAATTGGTGTCGGTTGTCTTTTAGTTAAAAACCGACGACTATAATCTAGTATTGGTGTCAGTTTTTGATAAGAACCAACACTGTTGTTTTAGTTGTCGGTTTTTTGCATAACCGACACTTATGGTCAACTTAACAGCACCAGCACGATTGAATCTTCCCCTTTCTCTGTTTCATTCCCGATTCTTCAGTTAGGTCCAGCGATTTCTTGTTCGTCGTCGCTCGGTGCTGCCGTCGGTCGTTGCTCATGTCCTCTCGTCGCCGCTTGGTGCTTCCGTCGGTCGTTGCTCCTATCCTCTCATCGCCGCCTCCCCTGCTCGATGCTCTCCTCATCACTGTCGCCCCCGCCGGTAGAAGCAGCTACGGTGCTCTCCTCCGCCATCTTCCTGCTCTGCTCCGCCAACTTCCTGCAAGGTAACCCTTAAATAACTGCCTTTTCTCCTCCGCCTTGCTTTTCTCTGCCACCGCCGACCTGGAACTCACCCAGGAGGCGCCTAAGCAGGTGCCATGGCATGCCTAGGGCCCCAAGCCCAGGTGCCCTGCCTAGCTAGACCTTTGGGCGGATGCTTGGGCGGCGCCAGGGCACGTCTAGGCTGCTACTGGGGTTTGGATTCATCTACTGGATGCCCAAAACATGCACTGATTTCACCAAGTCACCCCAAAAGCCATGAAAAATATTCTGATTGTATTTATTTATGTACAGATTTCACCAAGAAAGTTATTTACTGATTGTGTTTATTTAATTATGTATTGATTTTTTTATGATTTCTTCATCTACTTATTTGTATTTTTCATCTACTTATTTGTGTGTCATGCTATTCTGAATTAAGTGTATATTTACTTCATAATTGAATGTTTAATTGTAATTTATAGATATCTTGATGATGAACTGTAATGCACACATGTGACATGCTTGGAATGTAAATGATGAAATGTAATGCACACATGTTGAACTTGTTTCATTGTTGAGTATATTGAGAATCCTAATCACCCTTCTTGCTTAATGATGAACTGTAATGCACACATGTGACATGCTTGGAATGTAAATGATGAACTTTTCCCTAAATTACCAATCATGCTTTTAAAGACATCAATAATCACCCTAACTTGAAGAACTAGGATTTTAGGTATAAGAATGACAACACATTATTTGTTGGCCTAGAAACCCATCCAAGATTTACTCATTAGGAGTAAATCTTGGATAGTCCCCAGTTTGGGACTGTTCTTGAACACCTAATCTCACTTAGGATGTAAGTGTATAATGTGTATTGGGTTTTCAAGAAAATTTTGGTAGCATTTCCCCATTTGTTCTCTAAGTACATATGTACTTGGAGAACAGCGGGGAAATGTTGCTGAAATTTTCTCGAAAACCCAATACACATTATACACTTACTAGTGAGATTAGGTGTTCAAGAATGGGATAGGTGGTACACATTTATTATATATAAGAATGACATCACATGTATTTGTTGGCCTAAAGTTTTAACCATGCAAAAACTCTAATTTGTTAACCCTAGATTGTAATATATACTTGTTTTCTCTTTGATCATAGAATGGATAGATCATGGATATCCATTCGCAATCACTGCACCCCAGAGTTTATTTCTGGTCTTGACCAGTTTATTAGATTTTCCGAGGAACATAGGAAACAACCTGGAGATAGGTTCTACTGTCCATGTAGGCATTGCGGCAACAACTTGAAAGTCAACACTGGTGACGAAATCAAAAGTCATGTCATGTGCAACGGGATTATACAAGGTTATACAGAATGGCACTGGCATGGAGAAATTTCAAACCCGAAACCAGTGGATTTTGATAGCAGTACTTGTGTGGAAGAAGAAATTGCCTACGATGACGTAGATGTGAATGAACCAGTTCCAGTAGACATCGTTGATGCGATGTTGGATAGTTGTGGGGTAGAGCACACTGATCCACCACCCATTTTTAGGAACATTGTGCATGATGTTGAGATACCGTTATACACAGTTTGTACTAAGTTTAAGAAGCTTAGCACTGTGTTGAGATTGTATAAGCTGAAAGCTAACAATAGATGGAGCGACAAAAGCTTCACGTCATTGCTGTCTTTGTTAAAAGAAATACTTCCTGAAGGAAACGAGCTGCCAATCTCAACATACCAGGTAAAGAAATTGTTGTTCCCAATGGGAATGGATGCCAAGAAGATACACGCATGCCTGAATGATTGTGTATTATTTCAAAAGGACTATGCGGATTTGAAAGTTTGTCCAAAATGTGGTGTGTCACGGTATAAATTGACGACTTTGGGGGAGTCCAAAACTGGTTCTCCTACCAAGGTGATGTGGTATCTACCTATAATATCATGATTTCAACGCTTGTTTGCCAATCTGATAGATGCGAAGAATTTGAGGTGGCATGCAGATGTTAAGAAAAATAATTATGGGATCCTACGACATGCGTCTGATTCCCCACAGTGGAAGAAGATTGATCTATTGTACCCTGAATTTGGTGAAGAAGTCAGGAATCTAAGACTTGGGCTTTGTACAGACGAGATGAATCCGTACGGGACATTGAGCAGCCAACATAGCACTTAGCCAGTCATGCTTGTTATATACAATCTTCCTCCCTGGCTATGTATGAAAAATAAGTACGTAATGCTGTCGTTGTTGATATCGGGCCCTAAACAACCTGGAAATGACATTGATGTTTATCTTGAACCTTTGATTGATGACTTAAAGAAACTCTAGGGTGAAGGTGTGATGACCTATGATGCTTCACGAAGAGATACATTTCGTTTGCATGCTATGTTGTTTTACACTATTAATGACTTTCCAGCATATGGGAATTCGTCTGGATATAGTGTCAAAGGAGATAAAGCATGTCCTATATGTGAAGAGAACACTGGTTCAACAAGACTAAAACATGGAGGTAAGACTGTATATCTCAGTCATCGAAGGTTTCTTCCAAAATTCCATCCGTGTCGTAGGAAGCGCAAAGCATTCAATGGATTGAATGAGGAATGGAGTGCACCTAAACCTATACCAGGGGAGCTTATTTATGAAAGAGTAAAAGACTTTGTCAATGAATTTGGTAAGAGATCACAATGTACTATGGACACACGGAGTGACAATTCTTCATTCAAGAAGAAGTCAATATTTTGGGATCTTCCTTATTGGAGTTCTTTGACAGTCAGGCATGGTATCGATGTAATGCACATTAAGAAAAATGTTTGTGATAGCATCATTGGTACTCTGTTAAATATACCAAGTAATACTAAAGATGGGATAAAATCCAGACTGGACCTACGTGAAATGGGAATAAGGTCAGAATTAACAGAATTACGTGAAATGGGTAATAAAAGAACATACTTACCTCCCGCTTGTTACACGTTGTCTAGAAAGGAGAAGAAAGCTTTTTGTGAATGCTTGGTAAATGTTAAGGTGCCACATGGTTACTCATCCAACATCCGTACATTGGTATCAAAGAAAGATTTGAAGTTGGTAGGTCTTAAATCTCATGATTGTCACACTCTAATGCAACAAATATTGCATGTGGCAATTTGATCTATATTGTCGAAGCATGTAAGGTTTGCAATCACCAGACTTTGTTTCTTTTTCAACAGTCTATGTAGCAAAGTTATTGACCCTGATACTCTTGATAATTTGCAAAGAGAAGTGGTTGTTACCCTATGTCAGCTTGAGATGTATTTCCCTCCTTCGTTCTTTGATATCATGGTACATCTTCTTGTCCACTTGACTAGGGAAGTGAAATGTTGGGACCAGTTTTCTTACATTAGATGTATCCCTTTGAATGATACATGAGTGTTTTAAAGGTGATGTTCGAAACCGTTATCGGCCTGAAGAGAGTATTATTGAAGTTTATGTGGAGAGAGAGGTTATGCATTTTTGCAATGACTTTCTCAGTGGTAATGACACTCCTGATAATGACAAGAATATTGACGAGCAATTTTGCAAAGGAATTTTGGGATCACGTGTGAAAGTAATCAGCCGTGAGCAGTTGGAACAAGGTCACTTGTATATTTTACACAACATGGACGAAGTGAACATTTATATCGAGGAACATACCAATTTCATCAAGAGACAATATCCTCGAGCCAATACAATGTGGCTTGCTAGAGAGCATAACAAGACATTTATTAAGTGGTTTGAAGATAAAGTCTTACATCAACTATCTCAAACACCAGATGATATTACTAAAACTATCAAGTGCCGTCCAAAACAGTGGGGTCACCCTTCAAGAATCGACTATGTTTTTTGCAAGTGCAAAGGATAAGAGTCCACATGAAGCTAAAATGTCATATTACAGTGTCATTGAAGACATATGGGAGTTTGACTACATAGATTTCAGAATTTCGTTGTTCAAATGTAATTGGGTTGATAACACCAAAGGTGTTATAGTGGATGAATTGAGTTTCACTTTAGTGAACTTTGAAAAGATTGGAGAGAAGGCTGAACCATTCATATTGGAATCACATGTGAAAAAGTATTTTATATCGATGATCTTGCAAATGATAAATGGTCAGTTGTTCTTCATGGTAAAAGACAGTTCATTGAAGATCATATAGATGAAGAACATTACTATGATAAGTATGATGACTCCAGTCCATTCTCAGTTGGGTTGCCAACACCAGCAAATATTGAAGCTAATGATGACTTGTATGTGCGCGGAGATCACAATGAAGGATTGTTAATTGATAAAAAATCGCAATAATAGAGGTATATATGTTTTATTTTATACGGTTTTATATTTTTGAATATACAATGTGAATGTGAACTTATCGACAAAGGCAAATATAATTTACAATGTGAACTTTTCTGAATATTAGAGGTTAATTTACAATGTGAACTTTTCTGAATATTAGAGCTAAATTTACAATGTGAACTTTTCTGAATATTAGAGCTTAATTTACAATGTGAACTTTTCTGAATATTAGAGCTTAATTTATAATGTGAATGTGAACTTTACAATGTGAATGTGAACTTTACAATGTGAGCTTGACAATGTGAATGTGAATTTTCAGATGGCTGCGCATTCTCCTGATGACCGTGCTGATGATTATTGTGAGGGTGAGGACATCAATGTGCCACCTCACAATGTAAGTTTTAAAAATATATCATATATTTATATCTATATGTCCAATTATAGTTATATCTTGTAAATGTGTTTATTTTGTCAAATTTTAGGTTGATGATGCACAGGTACCATCTGAAGCACTTGAGGCACTTGATCAGCAGCACCAAAAAGTTGACAAGAGAAGGGGCATCACTATGATGAAGAAGTTAATAGTGCAAAAGGGCAATGGACACAAACTTGTTGTGGATTTTGATAATGCAGGATATGCATCTGGTGTGAATCACAATTCATTTGTTTCATATCTTGGGTATGTTACTCGTAGCCATTGCAGCTATAAGATAGATTCTTGGAATAAAGTTTCTAAGGAGAAGAAAGACTTAATATGGAGGGATTTATGCGTGAGTTATTATTAATTTGCAATTTTGTTTTGTAGATTACTAATTTTTTGGATACTAGTTAATAGCAATTCTATTTTGTAGAGTATATTTGAATTGGATGAAAAGTTGCATCGTAAATGGGTGATGCAATGTTGTGGGAGAGTCCTAAGGGACTATAGGACAAATCTCACATGAGAATACATAAAAGAAGCTGACAAGAGGAAGAAGACAACCACTGAACAGTGGAACTTCCTGGACAAAGCAGAATGGGACGCGTTTGTTGCTTCAAGACAAACTGATGAATTCAAGGTATTAGACGTCAGTCCCAATCTCATTAATTAATGTATGTTGTATTCACCTATTCAATATTAACATTTACTATTACTAACCAAATCAATAATGTGCATACTAACTAGGCCCTCACTGAGGCACAAATATCAAGGCGTGCACTGAATGTGCATGACCACACAATGGGTCCAAAGAAGTATGCAGGCATTCACCAAAGACTAGAGTCTGAGGATACTTCCCAGTATACTGCTACTCAGGAGTCCTCTACTATAGGTAGCACTCCTCTGCCTCGCCATGATGTCTGGATAGTTGGGAGGCAAAATAAGAAGGGAGAAATAACGAAGGCCGCAACTACTGAGGCGGCTGCAAAAATGGTAAAATACAACTCTTACAGCAATCATTTGAATATTTATTATTTATGGTGTTTACTTAATCACACATTTTTGTTTTGACGATTAGCGGGAGCTGCACGAGCTGAGGAAACAAGGCAAGTTCATCCCTGAGGGCATAAGGGATGAATTGACAGTTGCTCTGGGTAACCCAGAGCATCCTGGACGTGTTAGGGCTGCAGGCGCAGGTGTGGGCATCAAAGCTTTTTTTGGGCCATCCCAGCGCAAACATGTCCCAAAAGTGGGACTTTCATAAGAAGAGGTAACATATTCTTTCTTTATAATGTTACTGTAAAAGAGAATTCAATAATCAGAAGCTAACATTTCTTTTATCCATGTATAGGTAGATAAGATATTTGAGAGGAAACTCGAAGAAGTAATGAAAAAGTGGCAGACATCTCAGACTGCCACTCCACAGATAATACCTATAGCTCCTACTGCAGGCTCTACTCCTGCTGCAGAGGTTGGGAGTAATCCTGTAGACCCACCACCTAGCACATCTGCTGTAAGTATTTTTATGACATCGTAACTAGTTTTTTAATTCAAGATGATATGTTTTCAAGATGATATGTATATATGAAATTGTAGTCGTTTCAAAAAAAGATGATATGTATATATGTATATAACATTCTTTACACAAAAATTTGTAAGGGTTGAAGCCATGCCGTCTAAAAAGTAATGAATATGTCATTGCAGAGCGTCAGCTTACCCATCCCTACCAGGGGAAATGTTTCACGGGTCTCCATTACCAGCTGGTTGGATTCGTGTGAGCCTGATACATATATTCTCCCAGTGGAGGGATCTTCCATTGCCATATGCCCACCCAGATTGTGAAACGCTTGGTGAGGCAGAAGGCAGAGTGATATTGTGGCTAAAAGCGGATGTCGTCTTTACTGAAACTGTATGGTAAATTTACAGTACGTTAAATTATTAGTGTGTGTATATGATGTCAGTTGATTTGAAAATTTTCTATATTTATATAGGCTAAAAAGAAGACACCCACAACATCTAGGCCTCCACTTCCACCTCCTACATTACCCAGTTGGGTTCCACATGACCTACCTGCCCCGTTAGGTCCTAACTGTAGGGGTATGGCAATATGGTTAGGCAAACATGATATACATTGCCCTATAACTGTTTCTATAGATTCAGATGTTGCAGGTCAATCATACGAAAGCAAAGTATTTATACAAGATATTTTAGAGTTGTTTCTATATGATTGGCTAAATACATCTGTAATAGAGCTATGGATAAGGTGAGATCTTCTTTATACATCCATATACCTTGTGTAGGATCTGGTGATCTTGTTTCTTATTTATTAATTCATGTGTAATTAATACATATTTTGCAGCTATTTAGACAACATATGTGCATATTTTGGATTTGAACATGTAGGATTTTTGATTCCATCTTTGATTAGTCTAGTAGTTAAAGACCCTCAGTCAGTTCAACAATACTGCTATGAGGCTTTTACAATTTTTGCTAAAAATAAGAAGACGATGATATTGGCTCCATTCAATGTAGAGTAAGTTTACTTTGCTTATTATAATTTGGACTTAAGAAAATTACATTTTTATTGTGGATTTTGAGTTATTAATTTTTAACTTTTTTATCTCTAGTGGTAGGCATTGGGAGTTACTGGTTATTGTCCCCGAGACGTTTACTGTCTATTATCTAGATCCTAAGGGGAGTAAATTGAATACAAAATATGGACACAAAATGAAAATGGCATTATTCCGGTGAGAAATATTTCATTTTCATATCTGTTAACATATGTTATTACATTACTATTTAATTATGCAATGTACTGTGTTACATTAACATGTAGGAGTTTTGATGAGTTCAAAAGGGCTGGAGGAAAGGTCCCCACGAAAAAGAACCAACCAATAATTTGGAAGAACATGAAAGTAAGTTCCCGACTACAATATATGTATATATTATTTATGTGAACAATGCTTAATTAGTTGTATTTTTTTATATTTTGTATGTTTCAATTTATAGTGTGCTACATAAGACAATGGATGGGCATGTGGATACTATGTGATGCGATATATGCACATGATTATCAAATATACCACACTGGACATCGATTGTATTGCTACGGTATTACATAGTCTCATTAGATAATATGAAATATATCAATCTTATTTATAGCTCATTAATTATATATATATATACATCATTCTCTTTGAAGGTGTTTAAAATTGACCCCACTACAGGAAAGGACTTACCAGATGTAAATTCTCCCTATACGATGGGAGAATTAAATGAAGTAAGAGAAGAACGGGCAACAACCTTACAAATAGTGGGGATTTAAAGATATAATTGGGATGTTGATAGCAAATAATGACTAAAGAATGATATTTTGTAAATGAATTTCTGAATTATAATATATGTGTGAATGTTTCTACATGTCTAGATGTTTCTACATGTGTCTGAGTGGAAACGAATGAAACTGTTGGTTTCTATATGAATGTTTCTACATGTGTGAATGTGAAAATGGAACTATAGAGATTGCTAGCTACATGAATGTTTCTAAATGTGTGAAAATCAAATGGAACTGCAGGTTGCATTGCTAAATGTGTGAATATTTGAATATTTTTGTTGTTAATTTTGCAGGTTCGTGGCCTGTTGTTGGTTGATATCAATGAATGTCGTAAAACCTACAGTTCCTAACTGAGCTGCAGGTTTCTCATCCTACGACCAGCCACAGCAGGTCTGCAGACTGACAGAAAAAAAAACAATAGGCATCAGTTATTTGTATAAAACCGACACACAAAGTTATAGTGTCAGTTTTATATAAATAACCGGCGTCTATTTCCTGTGGCGCGAAGGTATATGGTGTCGGTTTCTTATTTAATAACCGACACTGATAGTGCCCAAGATGGCGCCCTTTCTGTGGTGCGAAGGTGTATGGTGTCGGTTTCTTGTCTAATAACTGACACTGATAGTGCCCAAGATGGCGCCCTTTCTGTGGCGCGAAGGTGTATGGTGTCGGTTTCTTATATAATAACCGACACCTATAGTCTCCAGATGGCACGTTTTCGGTGGCGCGCGAAGGGTTTTGGCGTCGGTTTTGGAACCGGCGCGTAATGGTTGGACTTTTAGCGTCGCCCACATAGGTGTCGCTTAGAAACCGACACTAAAGGCCTTAAATAACCGACACTAAAGGTAGGTTCTGTAGTAGTGAGTATTAACTCTTTGATGAGATCAATGAATGTGATACTTAAACTAAATGTTTGAGGACCTTGTGAGTAATTATGATTGTGTATCATAGAGAACTCATGATTAAGGCATAGTGATGTCTAAATCAAATAAGGAATCATACTCTAAAGGGTTAGAGCATGATCATCAAATAAGTAATTTTAACAACAAACGCCATCATTAAGATAACAAGTGTCATTAACAATAATAAAACATGCGGAAGCGATTATCACTAGCGGATTACTGAAAATCACTGAAAATTAAAACTTTTTACAAAGAGAAAATATTTTTCATCAAGAAACATTGTATAACATTTACATTCTGGTTCAAACGTACATAACCTGTACCATCTCTTTTCAGAGACTACATCATCAGCTGCCTTGACACATTATATACAAACAACATACAAAACTCGAGGCATCAAGCCAAAACCTCAGATTGATTCATTAAAAACGTTGACTAAAAACTCCGAGGACCTGAGAGTACAAAGACGACAAATAGGACTTTCTAGCTATATAACTTGACAGACAGTATCTCCACCTGAGATTTCATTATTGTCTCTGATGTTATTTCTGTTGTTCTTTCCTTGCAATGGGATTCTGCTTCTTTGTCTGCGTCCACCTAAAAATGTTGGATCCCACGGGGGTGAGACAATTGTAAATTTCCCCAACAAGAGATATAACTCTCCGCCAAAACATTGTTATAGTAGTTTATTAAAATAAACTGAGTAGAAGGATATATATATATATATATAATCAACAATAGGTAATTCACTTGTATGAACAAAGTGAAGTAATCTCCTTTTTCAAGGATAACATTACATCTACTCATGGTAGACTCATAATTCATCTATCTACTTGTAATGAATACAACAAATATGAATAACATCAATGAACTACAAATATATAACATAAATGTAACATCAGCCAATGAATTTCCGTATTCAATCCTTAAGCAAACATGCTATACTGGTGATTTCATTTTACAAACACACTTATGCCCTGAGGAGATGAGGTATACCGCTCATACTCCAACCGACCACGGTTATGTAAAGCATCGGTATGATACATAGGTCAATGAAAGAGCCGGATTCCCATGACCTCTCCAATCCCATGACCTCTCACATCCTGGTCAGTGCAGGACAACACGAAGGACTGTGTTAACTACTCAAGATAGCTTTCCAGGGTATACTGGCAACATCGCTATTAGAGTTATAGCCCGTAGCATATACTCTCTTCAGGATATGGCCCGTAGCCAATGTCTGGTATTATTTTGTGGAGTCATGGCCCGTAGCCATACTCTTATTGGGGTATGGTCCGTAACCAATCCCGTACATAGGACATAGCCCGTAGCCATTCCTATGGGGAATAAGGATATATTTTCCCAATTACCCCCACATATTCAAAAATATGCGTTCCGGGTTTTGCCGCGGAGCACCCGTTTCACCATCACTTGTTCCTGATGATGATGGATCTATGGTCAGGGCTTCTACATGAAAATATTTCACTTGATTAATTAAGTACATTCTCATATTCTTTTAGCATCAGTCAAGTTCTCAAACAAGACTTATTACAACAATGCTATAAAGAGATATGTACTACTTTCATCATATACTTAACAGTCTTTCAAAGACCTTGGGAGCTCATTCCCTCATTTCAAGACTGGGAATTCTCATCCCTTCACATTCTCATCACCATAATCATATGGTTTTGGGTATTCAAACCCCTAACTCATCATTGAGAATTATTACCACTTTTTCAGGTAACTATCACCTTCAGGTCATCTGACCAAGGTAAATATGATGCTTGTTACATAAGCATCTCTCATGGCACTTAAGGCCCATTACTTCTCTTATTACCTCATACTAGACAATAAGGTATAGCATGGCACATAAGGCCCATAAACAATTCAATATATAAAATGTCATAGCTCATACCTGGATATGTTCATCATCTCATGATACATGCATGGTTAGTAAAGATGACAACAGATTCATCAATTTCATATCAGTACCATGCAAAACAATATATAACATCATCATTCAAGGATAACACTACTATTCCCTTACCAGGGTTAGGGTTTCCCATTTATGTCAATTAGGAATACTGATTCTCTTCACATCTTGTCACCTCTCACTAGGCAACAAATTATTCACATGGCTCACAAGGCCATTCACATCTTGTATTAAGGTATTTCCCTTCTTAATACATTCCATCCCTAACCACTCACCTTTAGCATATAATGCAAAGGCCACACATTAGAATTGTCCAACTATCTTTTATGATATGGACTTGTCTAATGGTAAAGACATTGCTAACAATAAGGTTGCTTATAATCAACCACATGAAATGTTTTACCTTTATAAGGCCATTCCATCTATCTCATCATTAGGGTTTCTTTATACCCTTACATAAAATTAGGATTATGATTCATTGTCATAATGCCCAGGATTAGGGCTACATCCTCACCCTGGGTTAGGGTTATATTTATAATTGCCCTCAATTAGGGTTAGAACTCAATATCCCTATCAATTAGGGTTTATATTCATGATTAGGGTTTCATGATCTCTCTACTTAAGGATCATACCCTTAATCACCACATGAATCATATTCATGTATGAATTCATGCTAACATCATCTCAATTCGATTAGGTTATATCAACCCTTCAATCAAGTACATACAACTATGATTATCATAGTGTACCAAGTCATTGATCTTATCATAAATTAGGGTTCATCCCTTAATTGGCACTAATCATTTAGGTACTATTAGGGTTTCAACCTTTGTATCTTCATTGATTATCATTACTAATCATCATTGTATTAATGGATCATTCATCATCTTAATTCTTAAGAGATTCAATCACATTGGACCTCCATCACATAAGGTATCCAAATGAATTGACCAATTAGATCTTCAATTACAATAGGTGTCCAAGTGAATTAGCCAATTTAGTCCTCAATTATATTAGGTATCCAAAAGGATTAACCAATTGAGTCCTCATTCAACTTTGACTACTTAAGCCCCAATCGGTCTTGGTCTTTCAAAGTTAAAATGGTTTGAAAGCATTTTCTAAAGCACCATTTTGAAACCGCATGGGCTCAACTGGTTTGGGATCATTTGGTACGAAACGGTCTTGAGACCATTTGGTCCAAACCTGCTCAAAACCGCATGGACCAAATATGGTCTCAACCAATCAAATTGGATTAAGGTTTCCAATGTTGATTCCTTCAATCATTGAATTCATGGAACCAATCCTCAATTGGACCTATCCTCATACTTCAATTGAGTTAAATAGGTCAACCTAAAACTGATTTATCCCTCAACTGACCCTCAATTAGTCATCAAATAAGGTTTGAATCAATTGAATTAGGGTTTGGAATCAATGATCCTTCAACACTAATCAATGCAAGATTGGTTACTTTGAAACCTTTGAACCATCATCCAAATTGAACATGACCTGACCCCAAATGGTCTTGAGGTCGTTTGGATGACCTCCGAACGGTCTTGAGACCGTTTTACCATCATATCATAAAAATCCAAGTCAACCAATTAAGGTTTTGATCATTGGATTGATCACCAAATCAGCAATTGATTACACTTTAACTTAGTAACATTGGATCATCAATTACTTAACCATACTCGACCCTAGACCTCCAAACGGTCTTGGATGACCTCCAAACGGTCTTGAGACCGTTTGTATGAGCTCCAAATGGTCTTGAGACCGTTTGTCTCATCCAACGATTGGATTCTAGTGAAATTTCATCAAGGTTTGGTCTATGGAGTCGATCAACAAATCAGCAATTGATTGCTTTGTAACTTGGTAACTTTGGACCTTCAGATAGGAAACCATACTTATCCCTAGACATCCAAACGTTCTTGGATGATCCCCAAACGGTATTGAGACCGTTTGGGTGATCCCCAAATGGTTTTGAAACCTCTTGGGTCAATCAACCCAAACCATCATCTCAATCACTTACAAATTCAGCACTTAGCCGATTAGGGTTCATGCCATAACTTTGGATCTTCAAACACTTAACCATACTAAACCCCAGACCTCCAAACGGTCTTGGGTGACCCCCAAACAGTTTGGAGAACGTTTGGGTAATCTCCAAACGGTTTTTAAACCATTTGGGCTAATTAACCCAAAAAGTCAAATCAATCAAGTTGAAAATCAGCAATTAATCCAATTAGGGTTTACCTAATTGATTAGCCTTCAACTCAGGATTCCTTTGGAATTAATCCATAAAATTTGGTGAGTTATTAACTAACATCATTAGGAACAGGAATCGCAAACGGTCAACCCTTGGTCAACCCTCTCAAACGGTTTTGAAACCGTTTTCCCAAAAAGTGAAATTAATCAAGTTGAAAATCAGCACTTAATCCAATTAGGCTTGCCTAATTGATTAACCTTAAACTCACGATTCCTTTGGAAATAATCCATAAACTTTGGTGAGTTATTAACCAACATCATTAGTAACAGGAATCGCAAACGGTTAACCCTTGGTCAACCCTCTCAAATGGTTTTGAAACCGTTTTCCCAAAAAGGCAAATTAATCAAGTTGAAAATCAGCACTTAATCCAATTAGGCTTGCGTAATTGATTAACCTTCAACTCATGATTTCTTTGGAACTAATCCATAAAATTTGGTGAGTTATTAATCAACATCATTAGGAACAGGAATATAAAACGTTAAACCCTTGGTCAACCCTGTCAAACGGTTTTGAAACTGTTTGCTCTCAAACGGTTTCAAACCGTTTGCTCTCAAACGGTTTGGTGAAACCGCATGAGCAAACATGTTGAAATCGATTGGAAAAAGATTTCTTTGGGAAAAGTATCCAAGATGATGTCATCATCATCTACCTTCGTCCCTGAAGTTCTAACAACTTCTGATTTCATGAATTAATCAATTTCAACCAGCAATTAATCAAGATAATGAAGGAATCAATGAAATTGCAAGATTAATGGTTGAATAACAAAGAAAAAGGGTTCAAGTTATAAAACCCGCCTCCAATTGAGCTCCAAAGCTCCATTTTCACGGAAAAAATGGTGTATGCAACTCCTTTCACCATTATATGGCTCGTCCTCAAGGTTTGAGTGAAAAGGAATGGTTAGAATTGAAGAGGAGATCGAAATAGGAAGAAATCCATAATTTATTTTTGATTTCCACCATGGAATCATGAAGAACGAGGATCAAAGGCTTACCAACAGGTTGGGGACGTTCTCCCTGCTTCCCTTAGCCTTCTTGGTCGGTTTTGCAAGCAAGGGGAAGAAAGGAAATTCGAAAAAGTCCTTAGGTGGGTTGGAAAAGGCTCTTTTATAAGGAAATTGATGAAAGAGAAAATGTTTAATTAAATTCAATTAATTCCAAAAATTGTACCACCTCTTCCTCCTTGGTTTTATTGCATAAAAAGGAAATTCAAAGCCACCGAACTCCCTTCCATTATCTATGGATTAATGGAAAAGAAAATAAGCACCTTAATCCATTATAATATCAATATATCTTTTTGAGCGGAAATTCTTTTCCTTATAATAAGGTGAGTGGGATTTCACCTACTTAAGATATTTTCGATCCTTGCAAGATCAAGGAAGGTCACTCATGCATCTGAATCCAACCATTTTAGTTTTGGTTGAAGGCCTTTTAATTAATACATTTATTTTTGCCCTAAATCAAATTAGGGTTTCAATTAGGATTAAATGTTGATTATTTTAATATCAAGATTCTCTCTCCTCCAACTTAATTCAAATGAGGCTCCCCTCTCATTTTATTTTCTATACACGATGCCAAGAAACATTAGGGACCTTATTGAAGTGGTAAATTATATATTTCACCCTAGGTTTTGGGTAAATTGCACATTACACCAAAACTAGGTTTTCATGCACATACATTGATTTATCAGCTCTTTCTCGGTATTCAGGCTTCCATAAGCCATAACTCAGCATCATTTTAACTCTCATGATGCTTCAAAACATGAGGAACATATTATCATGCACAATTTGCACTTAAACCCCTCAACTTGGGTAATTTGCACTTTAGTCCAAAACAAACAAAACATTGATTTCAACAATGTTAAAAAAGGACTAGAAAGCAAGATAAGTTCCTCTTGAGCCCTAATTACTTTTCACAAGATGATATTAAGCACTTAATCACCTTTCTTAATTAAAACACCTAGGGTTAAAGTATAACCCAGGTCAGGGATGTTACAGTAATCTTCTAGAATTCTTCTAAAAGAACATGCTTACACTAAATAAAGGAGATTAAGAATCACAAGTGTTGTGGAGTCTCAAAGTTCCTTATGTAATAGATACACCTCATATATCTAGGTGATGAATTGGTCATATGATGAGCCAATAATCTAGATGACATTGAGGGACCAGATTTTGAGTTATGACTTGAGGCCATAAGATCCAAAAATGACCTCCATGTGAATCAATTAAGGTATGACCTTATGGTAGCACTTGATTGGGATAAAACCCATAAGTGAAATTGGGTCTTAAGAGTTAAGACTAATATGGATGACATTTATAGAAAGGATCATGCTTGTTATTGGAACTTAATGACTATGAAATTTGGCATATGGATATTAAAACTGCATTCTTGGCAAGAGTAAGATAAGGCTATGTATGTGACACAACTTGAAGGATTTTTATGAATCCAATAATGCAAATGCACTCTATAAGTTACAAGGGATTAATCAATATGATTGATTAAATACAAGCAACTTAGAACTGGAAGTCATTACTTTGATTATATAGTAAAAAGGTTTGACTGATATATCAAAAATAAAGAAGGGATCTGTGATTACAAAGATTTAGTGGGAGCATATTCACATTCCACATGATAATGCGGAATGAAATGTTCTAAAATGAAAACCGGTGTGGAAATACCTTCTTTAAGGGAAGATAGAGAAATGTCCTATGTGATAGGAATATAGATCTATAGAGATAGTACTTGAAAACCTCTTAAACTCGTAAAGAGAGAGCATACTTTGGCAATCTGTACTGAAGGGTTCAATATGCACAAATTCAGTGGGAGAAAACTTGTCCATGTTACATAGATATATATATATATATATATATGGATCTATCATGTATGTAATCATCCCATTATTTTATATGTATTAGACATGACAAGAAAACACATATTCATCATCTTGTATGTATTGGACATGATAGTATGATATGCTCATCGTGTTAACTTGTGTGATGAGTGGATATTTGTCTACTTCTAGTGAGGGTCACTGGAATACCATGAAGAACTTGTTTCGTACTTATGAAGTACTAGTTCTATGGTAATATAAGGAAGAGTTAGGTGTAAAGAGTTACGCTGATGCAAGCTTCTGAAATGATAGAAAATGGTTGCAAATATATATAAAATATAAAAGTGAATATGAGTTGATAAACGGAGACATTTCAATTTAAAATTCATTTAATTATAAAAGTCAATGTCGAGTATCCTTAGGTTATGAACATCAGAGGGTGTTATGTGGATCTAGAAGTTCATGGAGATGAACTTAAAGATATTCCAACCATTGATGACAAGTAGTAATACTGATTCAAACAATGGAGCTAAGTATTAGGCAATGAATATTAGATCGCATATTACGACAACTCCATGTCATATGATATGTCATACAGTGAACAGATTTGGAACATGAAATATACCGACTAAAGCAAAGTGTTGCTAACTCACTGCGTTAGCACTGGTGTAGCAGAAACATGTGGGATATGTTTTGAGATCACTAAGAATATGATTCGAAGATGATTGGCTCGTAGTGCAAGTGGGAGTCTGTTGTTATGTATGCCCTAAGATCCAATCATAGGATGATTGGATTGGGATACAATATGATTGATTTGATAAATATCAAAGGCAAGCTTCCAATTTATTCTGGTTCAATCAGTTATGAGATAATGATAGAACAGAATGAATGCCTAGAGAATGATAGTACTCAATGACGTATGTCTTCAGGTTGAGGACCTAAACAATGAGACCATACAGATGCTAAGAGTTTGTACATTCTTGTTTTGTCCCTAGTCGGATGTCATTTTGGAAGGTTGATAGACAATAATGACAAACCAAGACTAGAGTGTGTGTTGCTTGATGACATGATATCATTAGTCATGATATGTGATATCAAACCAAGCACATAGATACATGTTAGAGAACAGTGTATCTGATAGACCCACCGTGAGAGTGACACATGGAACCATGACATAGTAGTCACATTCAACTCTCACAGTGATGGTGGTGATTGTGGTTCTTAGACCTAAAATGACTTCACTCATCACATGTCATTGGGTACACTTTGACACCATCAAATGCGGTCCTAAAATATGGATTGTTATAAAGGTGATGATTGGGTGACTTTGACACATGGGGTTTCGACTGTGAGTGTTAGATATGAGATTTGTCCCTCCTGAGGGAGTATGATGTCCATGGCCACTTGATAAGTGAGACTAAGAAAGGCATGTGCATGCATGTGTGAGTCAATATGTGATATTGATGGCACACATATCTCAGACAGTCTTCTTCGGATTAAGTAACATGAATGAACATTGAAAGGATGACATATCCATGCCTTGAGTTAGAATTATACATTCACTGGAACACCAATCACAAACTGTAGGATTGAAAGTTGTTCTCCAACTGTCCTTTTCGCTTGGGTAGCACTGATGTGCGACTAGGTACTGCTCTTTGCTTGTGATGTCATAAGCTAGTTATGGACATTCACTGCCAACGTGAAGTGGGATCTATAGGGTCACACACAAAGTATTTACCTGGAAGACGAGTTTATCCATGAATGATGTTTGGATTGATTACTAAAGATATTTAGGTACTCAATCAAACATTCAATCAATTGACTTGACTCAGAATCATCAAGTTCAAGTGTTGAACTAATTGATTTGAGTGTCATATTGATTGAGAATTGCATTGACTGTGTTCTACACAATCTAGACCACCAACTGACTGGTTCACTGGGTGAACCAATCAGATCATGGTTAGTGAGAAGACTGGTTCATGTATCCAAACGAGCATTGTTGGGTTGTCCCGATCTGTGAGAAAAGTTTTTCATTTCACTTGTACAATTTGATTGGGACAAGAATTGATCTTAGTATTAATTAGAAACAAATAAAGAAAGTCAGTTGGAGGCAAGTCTGGGATGCGAACCGACCAATTCACTAAGTGAACTGACCGAATCACACCCCAACCGACCGGTTCATTTGTGAAACAAGTAGTTTGGCTGCCGCAGTGAAATAAATTCATAAAAAATTCCAGATCTTTGTACTCCCACTTTAATCCCACATTGTCCGGGGCTGAGAATCCTGGCCCAGACCCCTCCTATATATAGTAGGGTATTGGGGGATTCTCAAACAACATAACTCAGAACATCAGTTCCTCTGCAAAGTTGATGTCCGCTCTGGTTGTGGTAACCGAGAGAGCCCAAGCAAGTTCTACCCGTCTAGGGAGGAACATCGAGGAAAGACAACTACAGAAAAGTAACTGATTGTGGGAGAGTGTGTCGGTGACTAGTATGTCGACAGAAGGTGACGACTCCTTCTAGTGTTATGTGGGATAGGATGACTAGAGTTCCCGGTGGTCTGTGTGGACTATCTATAGAGACAGGAGGTTTCTTCTGCTTAGGAGGATGAGTGTCAACTGCATTTAGGGCGAAGACCAGGAGATGCACATACGCCATCGAAGACTAGGTGGTTGAATACCACACTAGATGTGAGGTATTGTCACTGAGCAAGCCTCAGGACCAGGTACACCTTGCCAAAACCATCCTTCCTATTTCATAGTCGTTGATGCGATATGTGGTTATGGTTTTGTGGTGAGAGAAAATTTTTGTTTCTGCTACCTTCTCCCTCACCTAAAACCCAACAACTGTAACCGAAGACCTTCTATAGAATGTAATTTTTTTTTGTTATGCAGGGGATGTTGTGGTTCGAGATCGAACTAATGATGTTGTTATATACAATGATTATTTCAAAGGAGAAGTTAAGATCACAAAAGCGTTGGATATCCTATAGTCAATTTCTTATGAAACATATGACAAATTCATAGAGGACTTTGTGAAGATTTGGATAGTTGTTATGATGACAACATGTATGTACGCTTATGCTAGTTTCAGAATCCATAGATGCCTGTGGGAATATGTTGATGTTCTAGCTGATCTAGGGAATTTCAATTGTGCAGACTCTATGTTTGAATACTTGAACCTTCGAATGAAGGAAATGGGGAACATGAACATCGAATATATGAAGGGTTCTTAGTTTGTGCTGATGGTTTGGTTCAGAATGGTAACAACGATCAGTAAGAAATCCAGACCACATGCATTATCTTTAGCCAATTGCTGGGACTACAACTACATGATGAGTTCTTGGTCGGTTGCTCATGACATGTCTATTAAAACACTCAGAGCGGAAAATATAGGGACGATTATTTAGCAAATGATAGGAGTGTGATTAACAAGGTGAGGTCTACTGCCAGAAAGCCTCAATGTGCTGGAGTGGACCGAGAGGTAAAGAAACATGATTATTTTTTGTTGTAATTGTTTTTTTGTATAAAACAAGTCGTTACTTAATTTAAAGTTTGTTGTAAACATTTAGACTTGCCACAGTTGTAATGAGTTGACTAATGTGTACCAATATATTGGTATCTTGTCGCTACAAAGATGAAACTAAAGAATCTAAAATTTAAGAAGAATTTAGAAAGAATCCATGATGAGCACTGGAAGGAGGTTTCATGGCTAAAGAAAAGGTTACGGAAGATGTGAAGGAAGTACAAGTTGTTGAAGGAGGCATATCATGACAAAGTTTGTGAGAATGAGATACTATGGGTGGAGTTGGAGTCCAAACAAATATCAGATCCAACACTTGGTTGTAGCATGGCTGATGATGTGTCAGTAGGCGGTGACAATGATGGACGTGGGGAAGAGGTAAACATAACAAAATATGTGTTTTGTTATAACTTTTTATTTTTATTTATTTATAAACATAAAAAAGGAAATACAAGAGTATTAAATAATGTAATGGGCAAGATATAGGTTCTGTATTATGGCTTTCCAAAACCACATATAAGCATGATGGTTTAGTATACCAACATGTACAAATTAGGCCTTGATTCTCATTTTGTCATAATAATCGTATTAGGTCAACACTTTTGTGATACAATAATCAATTTACATTTGTACGATGTGTTTAAAAATTTGGAGTTGGAGATGCACTTCTTTTCTATGCATGTAATGTCCATTGTTGATGGAACAGAAGATGTACCTATGCGGGAGCAAGAAAATAGTGTTACTGTACATGCACCAGCGTATGAAACAAATGTGATATTTGAGAAAAATGGGGATTTATTACAAAACTCAAAATTTAACTAAACCCAAGTAGTTGGTTGTAGTAAGCTAATTGTGTATTCTGTAACGGCAAGAACTGGTTTGGAAAAGAGATGAAATACTAAAATAGATTTCTGAATGTGAAGCTGATGCATGTATTTCAAAGGTATGAATAAGGTGTTGGTATACATGTCTACTCCAGATTTGTTAGTAACATATGTACTTATGTATTGGTATTAATATTTTGATGTTGACTCGTCCCTATGATGCTATACAATTGTAGGAGGTTGGGGATGTCGTTATGGCAGATGATAGATTACAATGTTCTACTGACATCTGTGTGGTAAGGCAGTCTCTTATATGGATTGTCATATTATTTGTAAATTATCGATTTAACTATCTGTCATAACAGATATGCTCCTTTAGTGTAATTGTATGGTTCCAGTACCAATGTGTATTGAATAATATTGTTGATTTTTAGGAAAACACAGTCACAATTGACAATGTTAGTCTATCGAAAAAGATATGGAAGAATAAGAAAAAGGTATGATCACTGTTTATTTGATAAGATTGCACAATATTTGTTTAAATTAATATTAGCACTTACAGTAGTACCGACATGCATGATGCAAATATTTTTATGGATGTGTCGATTATTGATTTAGCAACACCTATCAAGGTAATTGTCACGTTTTGTTATGTGTTGGTGTTAAGACGATAGGACAGTTGGGCCTTGTATGCTTTAATGTGTTCTGTTGTATTATAGTCGTTCATCATAAGATCCACACCTAAGAGAGGTTTCTTGCTTCAAGTGAAGATGTTCATAAAGTAAAAAAAATTGATTCTGCATGATCCAAGTTTCCACTTTCATGAACTGAACGTGAGCTAAATTAAATTTGACATTGTAGTAATTTAGAAATATATATTTGGTATATTTGGTGAGAAAAATGTAGTCTACATTTTCGGATATCAGCGGAGGAGTTGGCAATGTTCCTTGTTCTAGTGTAGGAAGTACCCATGCCAATCAGATGAAAACAAATCAGAAATGGGTGGTGGACATATCACGGTGAATTGCTTGAGGGACTTTGCACGCCGCATACATAGTGCAGATGGACATTTGTTACAATGTGTAAAATGACTAACACAACGTCATTGTTTTGTGATACTGTGTCTATTGAATAATTGTTGTTATATGTGTGTTACCATGTCATACATATGTTTTGAATACACTTACCTTGTCGTAATTTTTGTATGTAAGGCCATGGCATATCAGTTAAGATGAATGACCAAGATGTAGGTATTGATGGTTCTCATAATGAGTCAGTTGTAAGTGATGCAAGAAAACAGTTGTGCCTTCACAAGATTTCAACAACCACAGCTGTCGATCATGTCAAGAAAGTATTGCCAAACAACACAAAGAGTGTATGTTTTGTATAGTTAGTAGTTCAATTTGATAAATTAGTCATTTCCTGTCTTAGATGTGGCACTATTTGAGTACCTTTGTTGGGATAGTAGATAAACATGGTAGTTCCTTTACAATTAGCATAGTATATAAAAAATAGTACTATTGGTTTGCAGGGATAGGACTCTGTTGGAAGTTGATCTGTGACAAAGTCTGCACAAAAAAGGTGCAATAATTGCTAGCGAAATTGTCTTTATATTTCTTGAAGAATATGAAATGGAATGTGTAATATGGCTTTCCCCTAGTTCTCTGTAAAGGATCTTTTGGCAATGGAAAGCCCATTGGTTGTTGCCAGTATAGGAACTAATAAGGATACACCAGAGTTAAAGAGGAAGTGGAATATAGTGAAGACAGTGAGTTTAACACATCTATGCCAATATCATAGTTTATTTGCAAAAATGTTTAATAGACACCTTGATATTGGGGCATTTTATTGTATTTTTTTATGTAACGAAGTTACAATATGACACACCAAAGAAAGACAACCACAAAGAGGATGTTGAGAATGGAATGGCAGTTGATGTTGGTGCTAGAAAATCAACAGTTTGTACTAGCTTGGTTGGTCATGCATATGTATGGTTCTTATGGTAGTATTGTGGTTTCCGATGTGATTTGTATGGATTAACAGTGAAAGGATTATTTTTTGTTCAACGTCTTTATAAAGCTAGAAGATGACAATCATTTAATAAAATATTTTTATTACATAATCAAGATATTGCATGTAGGTTATCAAAGTTGTTGGTAGGAAGTCAGTAATAAGATCTGCCAATAAAAAGGAAAATGAGGTGCATATCCTACCAATCACCACCTTTCAGTGGTATTTGTATTTTGTTTGATTATGTCGTGTATAATTAGACTATTATAGGCCGACTATAAAACTCCTGACCCGGTACAACATACTAGCGGGCAGGGCGACACCCTATCGGGCATGAGTAAGGGAAGTGTAGGTAAGATGGTAAATACAAAACAACAATTTCATGTATACAATTATTCGCCTTTTATTCAATTTCGGACCTCACTTAAAAATAAACTTTTGTTGTATACGGCTGTTCAATTTTATAGATTTTTTATGATACGTTTGCCATGCATGGGTCCAGAAAGTTTGCAATAGTTGGTTTGGATGTTGGTGCATGAGTTCAACATTCAACTTTGAAAAAGATTATTTGTTGTTGAACGTCTTCATTTAGATTGAAGATTGCACATCTAATAAAGATATTGGATGCAGGGTATCAAAGTTGTTTCTAGGAGGTTAGTAATAATATTTTCCAGTAAAAATTCAAATGAGGTGTGTATCCTATGGATCACCACATTTCAGTGGTATTTGTATTCTGTTTTATTATGTAATGAATAATTAAAGTACTATAGGTTGGTTACAAAACTCCTTACCCGATGCAATATACTAGCGGGTGGGCCAACGCCCTGTTAGAAATGATTAAAGGGAGCATAGCTAAGATGGTAAATACAAAACAAGATATTCATATATGCGGTTATTAACCTTTTATTAAATTTCAGACCTTTTTACGAAATAACCTTTTGATGTATACAGTTGTTCCATTTGTAGATTTGTTATGACACACATGTCGTGGATGTGTCTGGAAAGTGTGCAGTGGTTTGTTTGGATGTTGGTGCAAGAGTTAAGCATTCAACATATTACCCCACTTGTGATTGGCTTATATATATGCCATATGCGCACCTGTTACAATATTGAACATAATGTAATGACTAATTGAACCTGATCTGTTTAATTTTGTGCAGGGTGAACCTGTTGTTGCTGATTGCAGAAGAATAAAAATACCAAGACTTTTAAACACAACCCCTATAAGGAAACCAACAACAAGGATTGACAATAGCTCTAGTATAGGAAATCATGACATTTGTGGCCGGGTAGGTTATCTGTATATACTGGTGCACTGCAATGTTATAAAAAATAATTGATTTGTTTTATTTTGTTTGTTGCCATTAAATAATTAGGAGTTGGGGGTTCCTGTTGAAAGAGCTGATTAAGTCACGCCAGTCCCACATAAGGCCTCAGTGTTAACACAACTACCCCCTAGAAAGCGTGAGCATAATGGGGCATGCAAAATCTAGTAGTGAGGGAAGAAGGTATATGTAGGAATGAATTTCATCTGATAATGATTTTTAGGAGATTAGTGTATATATAACTGTAATGAAGAAATATTTATGTTGTATAGGTTGAAGATTGGTGGAAGGAGATGGGCATTGAAGATGACATTGAAAAGATCTTGAGTAAAGTGAGCACGCAAACATTAATTTCTATGGCTGTAACAAACAAAGGTAAGGCAAAGAGAGTGTCAAACTCGGAATGTCTTATCATTGATGGACATTGGGCCGATGAAATGGTGCGCCTATAACGACTTATATTGTGGTTGTATATTAGTTTTGGGTCTGCTTATATTGTGTGATTTGATGCCAGAACCATGTAAAAGACATGGTCGATAGAGTTACATGCAGGGGTAGCATTGAGAAACCATCAAAGCATGGGAAGAAGTTGATAACAACTTGTAATAGCTCGAGTTCATTAGTGAGAAGAGTCAAAGATGAACACTGAGAAAGTAAGGTAAAGATACTGTCTCCTTTCAAGAAGAATGAGATCAATGTGATGGCAAACTGGGATGATGAAGTAACCAATTTAACAGCAAAAAAGATATGTTGTTACTGAAGAAGGTATGTAAAAGAGTGGATTTGTATAACGATGTTGTACCTTTAAATTTCTAGAAAGCATATTTGAGGGGTGTTTGTTATTTTTCACCTTACTAGCAAGGAAAAGAGTGCAGATGATGTTATTTTCAGGTCTGACAATGCATGTATCATGCGTCAGGATTTTAGAGATATGTTGAAAAAGGGTGGTAACATCACAAACTAGGTATGCCAGCATTTAAAGTTGTCATGCCAGTTTATACCCGTAAGGATAAAAACTATTATGATGTGTGGCATACATTGTCCGCCTAGGGTGACCCCAAAAAGCTACAGTATATCGATTAAGAATTTGAATATTTTGTTGATGAGTTAAATAAAAGTATGGCATTTGTTGCTAGGAATAAATCTTAATGGGATTGCATACAATTGTAATAGAGTGTCAGCTATGTGCACTGGTGTGGGGATACACTTACAATGATGGTCTGCTATTTGTATGGGGATACACTTAATAGTGTTCTTTTGATCAGTTTGTGATGGTTTTCTGACAAGGCGTGTTTGGGTGGTGTGGGTGTTTGTATGCAGTGATATTCAATGTGTAGTATATATAGTTGTTTGTATGCAGTGTTATTCAATGTGTTTAAGGGTAGTATTGCATAAATGTAAATAGTATATTTGTATGCAGTGATACTCAATGTGTAAAGTTGTTTCTACTAATTGGTAGTTCCGATTGTAAAACGTAGCTAAATGATTTCCAGTATGGCATAGGTGGCACGTCGACACTTGAACTAACACTCAACAGTTGTTTGATGTAGTTATTTTGTATGCCTTTACTTCACTATGCGAATTGCACTGAACTGTAAGTAGTAAAAACTTTGTAGACCAAGGTGACTTTTGTTATAGATAAAATGTTAAATATAGTTGGGGCCTCTTATACCTATTATTGTGTTAACCATCATAAATGACTTGGATCCCCATTTCACCTGTAATAGATAATTGATGGTTGGAGTGAAGTCATGTGAAAGGAATATGGAAACAAGTGGGGGCAGAGGGTGTTCATTTACAACACCACCATGACACACACAATAAAGACAAAGAATGCACCCTTGATGCGGGTATATTGTTACAAGAAAAGGGATGAGATCAAGTCTGCAAATGTAAAACTTCTTCTGATTCTTAGCTCGCAGTACTGACACTTTCTAGTGGCTTCATACGAATACAAGAAGATACTTCACTACAACAACATGTACCCAGTGAGTAGATATAACATGCCAAATATGAGCCATCCATATGACAGTGATGTCGTTACCTTGGTAAGTATAACTTGTGCAGGTTGGATTACAGACCATTTTGTATACCTATCAGTTACAAATTGATTGTCATATGATTTTGTGCAAACAGACAACGACGATCAAAAGCCTTGTGAGAAAGATAAGTAGTGAATCTAAAGAGGGTTGGAAGATCTTGTTTGATAACAAGGCAGTGCAGCAACCTCGGGAAACAAACGACTACGGTGTGTATGTTATGCGGTGGATGGAATGCATATGTGAAGGGAAGAGGATAGAAAAGTCATACCATGAACCAATGTCACCTGCGCGGCATCAATGTTGTGCTTATACAACAAATGAAGGAGTATGAAAATGAAGGGGCATTCTAAAATGGATGTGGTGAACTGTGTTGTTGAAACAGAATTTTGTTGCTTACATGTGTTGTTGTATGTATATGAGGGCATATGGGTTTGTTGCAATGTTTACTTAATGCACTGCATCAGATAGCTAGATGTGGGGATGGATTTTATTTTGGGGTTTGAAGTGTTAAGGTCCTCAAACGTGGTAGTGGCCATAAACTTAAATCAATATATTGTCAAAATTCAGTATTTAATTAACAACACATTGCTCTTTTCTCAGTTTTATTTACTAGAATGGGCAAATGAAGTATTGCATCTAAATGATTGTGTTGTTTTGTTTGGGATAATGCTCAGTAGAATGTTGAGTGTGTAGTAGTAGATGGTTGAAATTGGCATTGTAGTTGTGCCATCGATTCTAGTTGTTACTTATCTACATTTATATGGTTTATGAAGGACACTGTAGACAGATGTATGGTTTTAAAATGGATTTGGTGATGTAGTTGTGCTCCATATCTACTTAAGTTTGATAAACATCCAAAAAATAATTTTAAAAAATTCATACACTCAGAAATATGACAATTTGTAACAATTGTAGATGTACAATGCTTAACGGCAGTAGCAGAAGGCTATTAAACATTGCAAGTTTGGATTGTGACATTAGGAACGGATGGGATTGACACATTTTAGAACCATAACGGAATTTCACTCGTTATCTAGCACATGTTTGAGGGTATAACAAATAAAATATGTATGCTGTTTGTTATACCCTCAAACAAGTGATGGAGAGTGGGTTGTATTTTGTGTTCTAAAATGGTGTCCACCTAGCATATTTCTTGATTTTATTTGATACGACATGACTGGTGAATGTGGTTGTTAAACATAGCAAGTTTGGAGTGTGACTTTAGGAGTGGATGTGATTGATTTTATTTGATACAAAATAACTGGTGAATTTGGATTGTTAACAATGAGTAGTTGTAACAAATGACACCACATTCCAGTTGTACCAAAGCAAGTTTTGAGTGCAATGTTAGGCGCAAATGGGGTTGGTTTTATTTGCTACTGGTGAAGGTAGTTGTTAACAATTAATAGTTGTTATAGGGGAAAAATAAGTTTAAAACAAGGCATAATATCAAAAACCTGACATTTCATAACAAGTCTAGAGTGGGGCGTTAACAAGGAGCGGATGGGATTGGGCTTAAGATGAAAATTCAAGGTGAAAAAAGGTAAAATGGATTAACTGATGAATATGGTTGTTAACAAGGAGCATTAACTAAAAAATAGTCTAACATAAATATAAGAATGCACAGACTGTTGTATCATGTGATGTAGGCTATTGATTTTTTTTTAAATAAATGTTATTTATTTGTTTAATTGTCTTGTGGTGCACATTCGCTGGAATTTTGATAAATCTGTAATAGACCATGTAGGATGAACGATGCTGGGAAAATGTAGTAATCATAGTGCTATAACATGTAAAATGTCTTGAGTGTGGTAGACGGAACTGTAAGATGCAACAAGACATTAAGGTAGTAGTGGCAATTGTAACAATACTGACGTGGTATTCTGCAATAAACAATTAGTCAACGCCAGATAACTTCTGTTGACTATAGAAATATACATATATTCCACCATTGTGGGCTAAATATTGGGACAATATTTATGGGTTCACATGCCTGTACATATCTATTTTTCATGTAGATTGTTGCACTACAAAAATGTACATGTGTTTTGCTAAAAAAGAAGATAGAAAGATGTATATTAGTATGAAGATAAATCTAGTCTTTGTGGATACTGTAGCATAACCATGCTACAACAAGAGGAGATGGTGTGTTGAAAGTTTATCCGATTCTCGAACTAGATGACGCAAATTGGTAGTGGTTGTTGTCGAGGTTTTTTGCGTTTGGATTTGTGTAAAAACTTCTTTGATTACTGCACACTCCAGACTACATATATTGACATGGTGGTGTGGGAGATGATGTGATGTAGCTTTGGCCAATGATGTGTTCAGTAAGGATATTGTAATATGTATTGAAACCTCTGTTTGTAGGGTTGAGATACCATTCATGTTCCTATGGGGTGTCCACCCTTGAGGTTCATCGTTTGGGAATTGTGGTACTAGGAATGGTCGTTCGATTGTGGCTAGTTGAGTTGGCTTTTTCTTATTGCACTTTGCAGTTGTGTTGTTGTTTTTTTATATTTATTTCTTGCCATCCCTTTTCTACAAGCATGGTGGTCTTCCAACCTTCTTGGTCGTGATAGGATCCTTGATTGTAGAAACAACTATTGGTTTGCTCTTTTGGGCCTGCATTTAAACGTCAAGAGTATTGGTGCAAGTTCAATGAATTGATTGTATTCCATTAATTTGAAGCAAATGTGCACCATTATAAAACACTATAAACAATTATTTGCGAGAACAATGGAAATATATTTATTAAATGAGATCACACTGGATTTGAGCAATTGTGCCTTTTTACAGGTTTGAATTGTTGTGTTTAGTGCATTCTTAACAACCTCGTACTGCTTATCCAAAACACGTGACATCTCTATGAAACTTCGACAAATGTTTGAGACAACATCGGCTCTTTTAGCAGATTTTGTAAATATACATATGTTGTTTTTTTTATTTCCATAGTCCCGTACGATATCCTTCCTCCATCTGTCTAGCACATACTGCATTGGCAGCTTATCTATCCTACAGTTGTGAGTAAGGACGCACAACGAGTGGTTGCACATAATCCCCTTGAACTCAAATGAATGACAACTACATAACAAATTCTTCTGAACAGAGTCATGCATGACAATGAACTGGTTTTCAAGTAAAATAGAGTTAGCATCTGGTAAGAAAACCATGTGTTGCTCCTTAATTGAAAATGTAGACAATGAATCGACCTTGTTCAGCGGTAGTGTGTCATAATACATCATACGTTTTAGTTCAATTTCAAACTTCTTGAATATTATTTGTGTGTACACCAATCTTGCATCGATCTCAATCTAAAACTCAGACCTTAACTGAACAAGTTTATCCAGATCATCATAATCAGATTTCCTCTCTGTCTTGATCCTTGCTTCTTGTGCGGCTTTGTATTGGTTAACAAACTATTTCAAAGATGTCTTCGAGTTAATGTAATAATAGAAAAATGAATTAATTGATTCACTACGTTGGGTTGTTGTCATATCTATCCAAAAGAAGACGTCTACGTATGCAAGTACCCACATATGTCGTATATGGTACATTCTTGCAAGCCAACCATCTTGATTTACCTTGCAAGTTTGTATTACAGCTGCCCAGTTCTGTTCAAAAGCATCTATTAATGGACTCTCATATACTACATTTTGGATCAGATTCGACGTAATGGAATCTTTACCCTATTTGTTGGGTAATTTTCTCATTATGTGCCATAGAGCCGATGCCTAACATCAGGAAACACTTGTCATATCCCGTTAGTTATTGATTGAGCTTGGTCAGTTATGATTCCTTTTGGCGGGGTTCCTGTGAACATGCAATTTTGTCACTAAATCGCAAGTAATGGATTATAGTGAAGCACAACTCAGAGGAAAGTATTGCAGGTTGTGAAGTGTGAAGCATGCTATAATGTGTCAATAACTCAGCATAACTCATTAGAATATATGTATACGGGTACACATTATAATGTGACTAAATAGCAAATACAACAGACCCGTAACAAATATACTAAAAGGGAATGCACCCAAAGTAGTAAATTGGTAACTAATTCGAATGAACATGTACTGTAGAAATAGAATATAATGAATATCATTGTGAAACAATAAAAAAAATTGCAAGACAATGCACCCACAAAAGTGATGTTAAAGGAAATGCACAGATAGTAGACAATAGGTAACAACTTGATTCAGCATGTACTGTAGTAAAAGAATATCATGAATATCATTGTGTAAGAAGAGGTGATGGGTTACCCATGCATTGCCGCCACGTTGTAAACAACCATACATAGTTCTCTGTTGTTTCTTCACATAGTAGCCCACACCCCAATAGAGTGGACTTGTGGTGATGGTTAACACCGACATATGGTGCAAACGACATCTCATACATGTTTTTCAGGCATGTTGGATCAAAGGTAACAACATCAGCAAAATATTTTTACGCCATTCGAGATCTTGCGTCAGCCCAAAACACATTTATGAGAACACCTTCATCATTAAAGTCTAAGGCATAGAAGAATTCTGGATCACTCTTTTGCATTCGTACAAAGTATGATTGTATCACAATTTAGACGTAGCTTCCTCAAATTCATGAGATGGTTGTTGAGGTCCTTCTGAGTGAATGTAAGACCATCATAACCTCCAGCTTTAGTTATTTAAGAAGCAATAGTTTTTGTTGCACCAATCCCAGCTGCATTATTCAAGTCAATCTGTTGTTGTATATCAAACGATATTCACCTCTTGGATGGTAATAACCACATCATATCTTGCTGCAACATCCGGTGATTGTGGTTGAGTTGTGTGGGGGATATCTGATATTCACCCAAGAAAGTCTGTTTTAACTTAATATGGTTGGGGCATGTTGTTCATGCAGTCGATTTGTATCGGTATAATGTATTCTTACATTTGTTTGGTGGCCTTCCTCCCTTGACACAGGTGTATGTGATCCTTGTAGTTGATTTATCATTTTGTTCCTTGGAAGAATGGGTTGTTTTGATACCAAACTCAACTGCATCTACATATAGCTTGTAGAAGTGTCTTGCTTGGTCAGTTGAACTGAATATAGTCCCAACAAGAGGAACTCCAACGTCTGTTGGGGTAATGGGAACATGAAGATAAGATGGTGTACCTTCTTTTGAATAAGATGTTGTTGAATGGCCACTAGTTGTTTCTGTTAACAAGGCATCATCACATTCATCAATAACAACATGAGTTGGTTTTGATAACAAGACATCATCATTGACATCAATAACAACAGTGCCATGGGAATAGTTCTGATGGAGGACTTTATTCAAATCTATGTCAATGACATCGACAACCTGTGTGAAATATGAAAAAAGAACTAAAATATAAGATATGGGTAAACATCAATGAGCATGAATAAGAATTGGTAGTTTGGTAATGTTATTGTTTTGTCTACACAAAAGTATAATCAGAATGAATAGTAAAACAAATTTTAACAAATGAACACATATCGTGGTTTGGTTAACAAAGAGGATTATTCGATTGGTTGACTTGGTTGACATAGAGGATGTTCCTTTATGGGATACATTGCAGTTGTTTAAAACACCGCAGTGGTATTTTAGAGTTTGCTATGAACGCTAATTATCAGTTTTAACAAATGAACGCTGCTATGGTGAATGCACCTTCAATAGAGCTATTGTTGGTAGCATTGTGATACGATTTGTATTATGTTGAAACAGTTGTAGTTTGTTATTTTGTAACATGTGTAGTCTATTATGTACACAAAACCAATTTGTTAGCATTGTGCTACAATGCACAATGATGTAAGTGTAAGTAACGATTATGCTAATGGCGAGAGATAGTATAACAGATTGTAAGTGAGACACCTCGTCACGCTAAAAGAGATTACTCAAAACACAAAACACGATCAACTACTAATTAATCACTTAGTCAAAAATGCAGAATAAGTAAAACCAAATCCAACAATGTAAATAAATTCTAGAACATTTACATAAAGGCCCATCATTCCATTCTCATATATTGTAACAAGTATTCACATATGGGTCCAAAGACCTCAGTTACATCCTACATATAAAAGATATTTCACATTTACATGCCATATATTTACAAACATTGACATACTACCAAAATCTCATATTGATACGAGTATATCATCTAGAAAACACATCCCATACTCGAACTTGAGAGTCCAATGATGACACTATGACTCTACTACTAACATCTACAACTAACCAACCTTCTGAATCTATTGATCACAAGGTTGGTTCTCTTCCACAGCGTGACCTCGACCTTATCGCACACTGTAGCGACTGTCTCGCAAAAACAAGATTAACTAATGCGGAAGCGAATTATTTGCAGCGGATTACTGAAAATCACTGAAAATTAAAACTTTTTGCAAAGATATCCTCACATAGGAAATCTTTTCCAATAAGAACCATTGCATAACATTGACATTCTGGTTCAAACATACATAACTTGTAACATCTCTTTTCAAAGATTACATCATCAACTGTCTTATAAACCTTATATGCAGACAGTATACAAATCTCGAGGCATCAATCCAAAGCCTCAGATTGATTCATAAAACACTGACTAACAACTCCGAGGATCGGAGAGTACAGAGACGACACATAGGACTTTCTAGCTACATAACTTGACAGGCAGTATCTCCTGAGATATTACTGTTGTCCTTGCTATTACTACTGTTGTCCACTCCCTGTAATGAGATTCTACTTCTTTGTCCACGTCCACCTAAAAAGTTGGATCCCACAGGGGTGAGACAATTGTAAATTGCCCCAGCGGGAGATATAACTCTCCGCCAAAACATTGTTATAGCAGTTTATTAAAATAAATTGAGCAGAAAGATTTATATATTTATTCAACAACATGTAAGTCACTTGTATGAACAAAGTGAAGTAATCTCCTTTTTCAAGGATAACGTTGCATCTACTCATGGTAGACTCATAGTTCATCCATCTACTTATAATGAATACAACAGATATCAACAACATCAATGAACTTCAGATATATAATAGAAATGTAATATCAGCCAATGAATTTCCAAATTCAATCCTTAAGCAAACATGCTATACGGCTGATTTCATTTTACAAACACACTTATGCCCTGGGGAGATGAGATATACCGCTCATGCTCCAACCGACCACTGCGAAGTCAAAATCGGTACCATACAAGGTCAATGGAAGAGTCGGATTCCCATGACCTCCCACATCTCAGTCAGTGCGAGATCGCATGCAGGACATCTTGTGTCTCTGCTAAACATAGCTTTCCAGAGTATAGTGGCAACTTCGCTATCAGAGTTACAGTGGCGTGTTGTACTCTCTTCGCGATCGTGAGATTTCATGTTTATCTCCACCGAATGGACATTAACATTATGGGGAGATGTGTACGATATCTAACCCAATCATAGAGAGATTCATGATACATCCATTCCGATACATATAATGAAGGATTCAGAGATTAAAGTACATCTCACATCAAATCCTACATTAGGACGTAAGGATATTTGCGTCCATCACCCCAACATACTCAAAAGTATGCTCTCCAGGAGTTCCCTTAGGAAAACCTATTTCACCATCATTTAACTTCCGATGATGATGGATCTATGGTCAGGGCTCTACATGATATCATTATACTTGATTATTTAAGTACATTATGGCATTCTTTTAGCATCAGTCAAGTTCTCAAACACAACTTATTACAACAATGCTATAAAGAGACATGTACTACTTTCATCAGATATTTATCAGTCTTTCAAAGACCTTGGGAACTCAGTCCCTCATTTCAAAACTGGGAATTCTCATCCCTTCACATTCTCATCACCATAATCATATGGTTCTGGGTATTCAAACCCTTAACTCATCATTGAGCATTATTACACCTTTTTCAGGTAACTATCACCTTCAGGTCATCTGACCAAGGAATTCATGATACTTGTTACACAAGCATCACACCTGGCTCACAAGGCCATGAAATATCTTGTCACCTCTTTCTAGGCAACAACTTGCTCATATGACTCATAGAATCCTTACACATTGTTACTTTTACTAAGCAAGAACAACATTAAGGCTCATAATGTCAATCAACATTTATTATGTAAATGTTGTAGCTCAAATCTATCTATGTTCATTATCTCATCATACATGCATGGTTATTAGGCATGATAACAGTCATACAAGATATTCATCACATCATGTGATACAATAGTAGCACCATTATTCCTTTTCCAAGAATTAGGGTTTACTATCAAACATGGATTATCATTCCCTTTACCCAAGTCAGGGTTAGGGTTCCCCTTTTCTCATTAATTAGGGTTTCATGATTATATAATCTATCCAACCCTTAATTCATTAATCCATACCTCTGGGGCATTCAAAGGTATCATATTTGATTATTTGATAACATTAATTTCATTATATAGCATTAATGATCATCAATTCAAGGTATGAGTTCATTTCTCATCCTCATCATGGTATGATTATATCATACACATCATTTGGGCTTAACCCCATTCTCAAGGTACATTAATTAACACTCATCAAGTGCAACAACTCATTACATTTCATTGTAATAGTTGCATAACACACTTCATATGTTTCTTACCCAATTATATTGGATTTGGAGTGAATCAAGGTATATAAACCCTGAAGTACTGAATGTGATAACTATCATATCTTGATGTATTACTTTCTCATTATTTCTGACACTCTTGAGTTAACCAACTTATCTTGAATTAAGGTATTTCCCCTCTTAATACAACACATCACTAAACTCTCACCTTTAGCATATAATGCATAGGCCACACATTAGAATTGTCCAATTATCTTTAATGATATGGACTTATCTAATGCTAAAGACATTGCTTACAATAAAGTTGCTTATAATCAACCACATGAAATGTTCCACCTTTAAAAGGCCATTCCTCTAGTTTCATCATTAGGGTTTCTCTATACCCTTACTTAAGATTAGGATTATGATTCATTGTCACATTGCCCAAGATGAGGGCTTTATGTAATATGACTTCACATTAGAGTCCCATTTACCTTCACCCTTGTTAGGGCCTCTCATCACAACATAGCATCAGAGCTTCATGTGATGTCAACTCTTAATCAGGGTTTCTCATGGAATCACCCTCAACTAGGAATTCACATGGAATCACCCTCAACTAGGGTTTCACCATAGTCACCCACAATTTGGGTTTACTATTCATCTCCTTTAGGATTTCATTCAATTATCCATAATTAGAGATTCACTATTCATCCCAATTAGGGTTTTACATCTCACTTCCCTAATTTGGAGTTTCATATATCATTACCCTAAATTAGGGTTACATCCTTACCCTGGATTAGGGTTTTAATTGGAATTACACTCATTTAGGGTTAGAACTCAATAACCCTGTCAATTAGGGTTTATGTTCATGATTAGGGTTTCATGATATCTCTACTTAAGGATCATACCCTTAATTACCACATAAATCATATTCATGTATGAATTCATGCTAACATCTTCTCAACTTGATAAGGTCATGTCATCCCTTCAATCAAGTACATACAACTATGATTAACATAGTGTACCAAGTCATTGATCCTTTAAGCAATTAGGGTTCATCCCTTAATTGGCACTAATCACTTAGGTACTATTAGGGTTTCAACCTTTGTACCTTCATTGATTATCATTACTAATCATCATTGGATCAATGAATCATTCATCATCTTAATTCTCAAGAGATTCAATCACATTGAACCTTAATTACAGAAGGTATCCAATTGAATTGACCAATTGAATCTTCAATCACAATAGGTGTTCAGGTGGATTAACCCATTTAATCCTCAATCAACCTTGACTACTTGAGCCCCAAACGGTCTTGGTCTTTCAAAGTTCAAATGTTTTGAAACCATTTGATAAAGGTGGTGATTAAGACCGTTTACTAAAGCAAGTAGGTGAAGACCGTTTGCCCAAGTTTGACTTTTGAAACCGCATGGGCACAAACAATTTGGGATCGTTTTGTCCCAAAAGGTCTTGAGACTGTTTGGCCCCAAACGGTCTTGAGACCGTTTGGACTCAAATGGTCTTGAGACCGTTTGGTCCAAACCTCCTCAAAACTGCATGGACCAAAACGTGTCTCAACCTCTTTAATCGTATTAGGGTTTCCAATGTTGATCCCCTCAATCGATCATATACATGTTAGCCAATCATCAATTGAGTTAATTAGATCAATATTCAACTGATTTGACCCTCAATTGACCCTAAATTAATCATCAATTAGGACTTGAATCAATTGGATTAGGGGTTCGAATGAATAACCCTTCAACATATTTCAATGTGGGTCTAATTGATTTGAACCCATAGAACCATCATCCAATTTGGACATGACCTGATCCCAAACGGTCTTGGGATCGTTTTGATGACCTCCAAACGATCTTTAGACCGTTTTCCCATCATATCATCAAATTCCAAGTCAACCAATTAAGGTTTGGATCATTGGATTGATCACCAAATCAGCAATTGATTACACTCCAACTTAGTATCATTGGATCACCAATTGCTTAACCATACTCACCCCTAGACCTCCAAACGGTCTTGGGTGACCTCCAAACGGTCTTTAGACCATTTGGATGAGCTCCAAACGGTCTTGAGACCGTTTGGCTCATCCAACCCTTGGATTCTAGTGAAAAATCATTAGGGTTTGAGCTATTGAGTTGATCATCAAATCAACACTTAATTGCAAAGTGATTTGGTACCTTTAGACCTTCAATTGGTAAACCATGCTTAAAACTAGACCTCCAAACGGTCTTGGGTGATCCCCAAATGGTCTTGAGACCGTTTGGGTGATTCCCAAACGGTCTTGAAACCGTTTGGGTCAATCAACCCAAAACATCAACTCATTTCAATGCAAAATCAGCACTTAGCCGATTAGGGTTAACACCATATCTTTTATCCTTCAAAAACTTAACCATATCCAACACTAGACCTCCAAACGGTCTTGGGTGATCCCCAAACGGTTTTGAAACCGTTTGGGCTAAATAACCCAAAAAGTCAAATCAATCAAGTTGAAAATCAGCACTTAATCCAATTAGGGTTTGCCTAATTGATTAGCCTTCAACTCATAAGTCCTTTGGAATTAATCTATAAAATTTGGTGGGTTATCAACCAACATAATTAGGAACAGGATTCTCAAACGGTAAACCCTGGGTCAACTCTTTCAAATGGTTTTGAAACCGTTTTCCCAAAAAGTTAAAATACTCAAGTTGAAAAATCAGGACTTTATCCAATTAGGTTTGCCTAATTGATTACCCTTCAACTCATGATTCCTTTGGAATTAATCCATAAAATTTGGTGGGTTATCAAACAAAATAATTATTAACAGGAATATCAAACAGTAAACCCTTGGTCAACTCCCCCAAACGTTTTTGAAACTGTTTGGTCTCATGCGGTTTGATGAAACCGTTTGCTTCTAAACGGTTTGAAACTGTTTGCTCCCAAACGGTTTGGGAAACCGTTTGAGCAACTCAAACAAGACCATTTGCCTTGGATATTTTTAGAGGTGTGTTATTATCATCTTCAACCTCTAAAATCAGGAAACCTGCTATGGTTTCCATGGAAATTGCATCCATCAACCAAATCAATTATTGCAATTATGGAAATGATCATTATTTGATAAGGAATTGAATGCAATAACAAAATCAAGGGTTCAAGTTATAAAACCCACCTACAATTTAGCTCCAAAGATCCATGTCCACGGAAACAATGGTGGATGCAACTCCTTTCACCATTCCAAGGCTCGTCCTCGAGGTTTGAGTGAAAAGGAATGGTTAGAATTGAAGAGGAGATCGAAATAGGAAGAAATCCATAATTTATTTTCGATTTCCACCATGGAATCAAGGTGAAATGGATTAAGAACCTTACCAACAGGTTAGGGGTCGTCCTCCTGATCCTACCAAGCTCCCTTGATCGTTTCCCAAGCAAGGAGAAGAAGTGGGGTTGAAAAAGCCTTTCATTTGGCTTGTAAAAGGTCTTTTTATAAGAAATTCAAGGAGAGAGAAAGTACTTTGCAAAAATCCAATTATAATCCCAAAAATGTGTCCGCCTCTTCCCCCTTATCTTCCTTAGGGATGAGTCTATCTTGTTTTCCTCTTATACCTCTCAATTATCCATGATTTAAATAAAAGCAAATCAAGCACCTTAAATTATGTTATATTAATATCCATATGTGAGTGGATATTTCTTTTTCTTATAAAATTGTGTGTGAGTTATCCACTCCCTTGGATATTTTCGTGGTCCTTGAAAGGCTGAAGGACATCACATACACATCTGAATCCAACCATTTTGGTTTTGGATGAAGGCCCTTTAATTAATACATCTATTTTTGCCCTAAATCGAATTAGGGTTTCAATTAGGATTAAATCTTGATTATTTTAATATCAAGATTCTCTCTCCTCCAACTTAATTCAAATGAGGCGTACCTCTCATTTTCTTTGCTCTACATGATTCCAAGAAACATTAAGGACCTTATTGAAGTGGTAATTTGCATATTGAACCCTAGGTTTTGGGTAAATTGCACTTTACACCAAAACTAGGTTTTAATGCACAAACATTGCTTTATCAGCTCTTTCTTGGTATTTAGGCTTCCAAAAGCCACACCTCAGCATCATCTTCACTCTAATGATGATTCAACACATGAGTAACATTTAATCATGCACAATTTTCACTTAAACCCCTCAACTTGGGTATTTTGCACATTAGTCCAAAACAAACAAAACATTGATTTCAACCATGTTCAAAAAGGATTAGAATTGCAACATAAGTTTCTCTTGAGGCCTAATTACTTTTCATAAGATGAGATTAAGCATTTAATCACATTTCTTAATCAAAACGCCTAGGGTTAAAGTATAACCTAGGTCAGGGTTGTTACAAATTATAAACCCCTAACAAGGATTTCATCCCCGAAATCCCAGATAAAGGAAGACAAATGTATTTTATTCATCATACTATCTAGTCTTCACATAACATATCCTTACTATGGAGACACCATAAACCTTTGATCAGTACAAAGTGTTTCCATACAAGATTCTCATAGAATCAACACACAAGGCACATGCTCCACTGTTCCTCATCATTGACTATAAAGTCAACTTTGTGTCAAACAATACTTTTCTTGTTCAGAGAAACATCATACATTCTTTATTAATATCATGTTTATGCAGAGCATAAATCCCTAACATATGATGTTCATATTATTTTATATATTCAGACTAATTTCAAAGTTGACCACTCTAGGTAGCCAACCTAACCCATCTGATAACTCTCAGATACCAGAATCTTTCACCTTGGTATCTATCACATGTGTTGGAAACACATCATATATATCTCTTCCTTTTATCTTGGAACATTAATTGTTTCATATGTCCTCATCTTGGGACCACATTCCAAGATAACTGATACTTTTCTAAGTATCCATCACATGAAGACCTTTATCTTATGCACATCAAGTGTCCTAAGACCCACTTGATTTTCCATGTCCCTAAAAGGAAAGGAAACAAGAATTCATATTCCTCTTATTAATTCATGTATTTTCAACTATTTTTGAACCATTTACTCTTTATCTCATCCGAGGTTCCTTGCCTTTAACATTGGAATTTGTAAGGATGATTACATATCATTATCCCTTTCTTTATTATGATCTAGCATGTTTATGATCATCTCATGATCTCATCACATTTCCCATCTCCTCATTATGGGAAAGATCTTTATTATGCTTGCAGCATTGTTGAACAGGGTTCATCTCCCTTATTCTTATTCTTATCTTATGAGGAGTACATTTTTAGTTCCTCATACAACATGATCATCTGCGATTATCTCAGACTTCTCTTTCTTATGCATGGGATATGACACATTTATTCATTCCAGATTTCTAATTTCATGATACTCATTAGATTGTCTCAGATAGACTGCTTGATCAGAGCAATAAAAAAGACAACAATCTAAGAGTTTCCATACTCACTTTATCATCAATAGTTGTATACCTGGCCAGGGTATATAAATATTGAGATTAAGTGGTATGCACTTTGTATACTATCATATTCCTCCTTTTTCATATTATCACAAGCATAAGACTTATCATCCCTAAATTTCATTCAGGCATCTCTTCTGTACCTCATCATTTCTCAAGGAGGTAAGAACAACATAAAACATTTGTAATGTTTTACTATGCAAAATATAAGTCCTCATAGGACTAATCAAGGAAATTTCAGTCATTTCCTTTCTCAGTTAATCTAGGAATTCATAAATTAACATATTTGCATGGCATTATCTTGTCTAACTTGTCATAATTCATGAATTATTCACTGCCTCAGGCTAACTCTGCCTCAAGGATTGATTCAACAAGCTATGGTTGAGCACAGACTCAATTTAAGTCCAGAAATTCATCATTTCCTTTTTGCTTCAACCTGCTGATGCTAATTACCAATCCTATTGATATCTATAACATCATCATTGGGACTGGTAATCTAGGTTACACAGCCAAAACCTGATCCTTCATATACATTATTGTTTCCCTAAGTTCTCCAACAGTAATACTTAAGGAAGGATTTTCTTATTATAGTTGGATCAGCTAGGGAATTCTCATGCAATTGTATCTCTCTTGCCTGCTCCCATGCACCTCTTCTTGGTGCAACATTGCTGCTCTCAGCAGTAATCTCCTCATGTGACCCAGTCATCTTTAATTTCTTCTTCTCTTATACGAGAAAAAGACACTATCAGATACACTGGATGACACCAAAACATACTCTACTACCTTAGTCCTATGTCTATGTAGACTCAATGAACCTAGAGCTCTGATACCACTAATTGTAGTGACCGTCTCATGAAAATAGGATTAACTAATGTGGAAGCGAATTTTTGGCAGCGGATTACTAAAAATCACTGAAAATTAAAACTTTTTGCAAAGAGATCCTTACATAGGAAATCTTTTCCAACAAGAACCATTGCATAACATTTACATTCTGGTTCAAACGTACATAACTTGTATCATCTCTTTTCAGAGATTACATCATCAACTGTCTTATAAACATTATATGTAGACAGTATACAAATCACGAGGCATCAAGCCAAAACCTCAGATTGATTCATAAAACACTGACTAAAAACTCCAAGGACATGAGAGTACAGAGACGACACATATGACTTTCTAACTACATAACTTGACAGGCAGTATCTCCACCTGAGATATTACTGTTGTCCTTGCTGTTACTGCTATTGTCCATTCCCTATAATGAGATTCTACTTCTTTGTCCGCGTCCAGCTAAAAAGTTGGATCCCACGGGGGTGAGACAATTGTAAATTGCCCAAGTGGGAGATATAACTCTCCACCAAAACTTTTTATAGCAGTTTATTAAAATAAACTGAGCAGAAAGATTTATATATTTATTCAACAATAGGTAAGTTACTTGTATGAACAAAGTGAAGTACTCTCCTTTTTCAAGGATAACGTTGAATCTACTCATGGTAGACTCATAGTTCATCCATCTACTTGTAATGAATACAACAAATATGAACAACATCAATGAACTTCAGATATATAATAGAAATGTAACATCAGCCAATGAATTTCCGTATTCAATCCTTAAGCAAACATGCTATACGACTGATTTCATTTTACAAACACACTTATGCCCTGAGGAGATGAGATATACCGCTCATGCTCCAACCGACCACTGCGAAGTCAAAATCAGTACCATACAAGGTCAATGGAAGAGTCGGATTCCCATGACCTCCCACATCTCGGTCAGCGCGAGATCACGTGCAGGACATCTTGTGTCTCTACTAAACATAGCTTTCCAGAGTATACTGGCAACTTCACTATCAGAGTTACAGTGGTGTGCTATACTCTCTTCGTGATCGTGAGATTTTGTATTTATCTCCACTGATCCGACATTAACATTATTGGGAGATGTGTACGACACCTAACCCAATCATCGGGAGATTCGTGATACATCCATATCGGTACATATAATGAAGGATTGAGAGATTAAAGTACATCTCACATCAAATCCTACATTAGGACGGAAGGATATTCGCGTCCATCACCCCAATATACTCAAAAGTATGCTCTCTAGGAGTTCCCTTAGGAAAACCTATTTCACCATCATTTAACTTCTGACAATGATGGATCTATGGTCAGGGCTCTACATGATATCATTATACTTGATTATTTAAGTACATTATGGCATTCTTTTGGCATCAGTCAAGTTCTCAAACATAACTTATTATAACAATGCTATAAAGAGACATGTACTACTTTCATCAGATATTTATCAGTCTTTCAAAGACATTGGGAACTCCGTCCCTCATTTCAAAACTGGGAATTCTCATTCCTTCACATTCTCATCACCATAATCATATGATTCTGGGTATTCAAACCCTTAACTCATCATTGAGCATTATTACACCTTTTTCAGGTAACTATCACCTTTAGGTCATCTGACCAAGGCATTCATGATACTTGTTACACAAGCATCACACCTGGCTCACAAGGCCATGAAATATCTTGTCACCTCTTTCTAGGCAACAACTTGCTCATATGACTCATAGAATCCTTACACATTGTTACTTTTACTAAGCAACAACAACATTAAGGCTCATAATGTCAATCAACATTTATTATATAAATGTCGTAGCTAAAATCTAGCTATGTTCATTATCTCATCATACCTGCATGGTTATTAGGCATGATAACAGTCATACAAGATATTCATCACATTATGTGATATAATAGTAACACTATTATTCCTTTTCCAGGAATTAGGGTTTACTATCAAACATGGCTTATCATCCCTTTACCCAAGTCAGGGTTAGGGTTCCCCTTTTCTCATTAATTAGGGTTTCATGATTATATAATCTATCCAACCCTTAATCCATACCTCTGGGGCATTCAAAGGTATCATATTTGATTATTCAATAACATTACTTTCATCATATAGCATTAATGATCATCAATTCAAGGTATGAGTTCATTTCTCATCCTCATCATGGTATGATTATATCATACACATCATTTGGGCTTAACCCCATTCTCAATGTACATTAATTAACACTCATCAAGTGCAACAACTCATTACATTTGATTGTAATAGTTTCATAACACACTTCATAATTTTCTTACCCAATTATATTGGATTTGGAGTGAATCAAGGTATATAAACCTTGAAGTACTGAATGTGATAACTATCATATCTTGATGTATCACTTTCTCATCATTTCTGACACTCTTGAGTTAACCAACTTATCTTGTATTAAGGTATTTCCCCTCTTAATACAACACATCACTAAACTCTCACCTTTAGCATATAATGCATAGGCCACACATTAGAATTGTCCAATTATCTTTAATGATATGGACTTATCTAATGCTAAAGACATTGCTTACAATAAGGTTGCTTATAATCAACCACATGAAATGTTCCACCTTTATAAGGCCATTCCTCTTGTTTCATCATTAGGGTTTCTCTATACCCTTACTTAAGATTAGGATTATGATTCATTGTCACATTGCCCAAGATTAGGGCTTTATGTAATATGACTTCACATTAGAGTCCCATTTCCCTTCACCCTTCTTAGGGCCTCTCATCACAACATAGCATTGGAGCTTCATGTGATGTCAACTCTTAATCAGGGTTTCTCATGGAATCACCCTCAACCAGGAATTCACATGGAATCACCCTCAACTAGGGTTTCACCATAGTCACCCACAATTTGGGTTTACTATTCATCTCCTTTAGTATTTCATTCAATTATCCATAATTAGAGATTCACTATTCATCCCAATTAGGGTTTTACATCTCACTTCCCTAATTTGGAGTTTCATATATCATTACCCTAAATTAGGGTTACATCCTTACCCCGGATTAGGGTTTTAATTGGAATTACACTCATTTAGGGTTAGAACTCAATAACCTTGTCAATTAGGGTTTATGTTCATGATTAGGGTTTCATGATATCTCTACTTAAGGATCATACCCTTAATTACCACATGAATCATATTCATGTATGAATTCATGCTAACATCTTCTCAACTTGATAAGGTCATGTCATCCCTTCAATCAAGTACATACAACTATCATTAACATAGTGTACCAAGTCATTGATCCTTTAAGCAATTAGGATTTATCCCTTAATTGGAACTAATCACTTAGGTACTGTAAGGGTTTCAAACTTTGTACCTTCATTGATTATCATTACTAATCATCATTGGATCAATGAATCATTCATCATCTTAATTCCCAAGAGATTCAATCACATTGGACCTTAGTTACATGAGGTATCCAATTGAATTGACCAATTGAATCTTCAATCACAATAGTTTTCCATGTGGATTAACCCATTGAATCCTCAATCAACCTTGACTACTTGAGCCCCAAACGGTCTTGGTCTTTCAAAGTTCAAACGTTTTTAAACCGTTTGATAAAGGTGGTGCTTAAGACCGTTTACTAAAGCAAGTAGGTGAAGACCGTTTGCCCAAGTTTGACTTTTTAAACCGCATGGGCACAAACGGTTTGGGATTGTTTGGTCCCAAATGGTCTTGTGACCATTTGGACTCAAACGGTCTTGATACCATTTGGTCCAAACCTCCTCAAAACCGCATGGACCAAAAAGTGTCTCAATCACTTTAATCATATTAGGGTTTCTAATGTTGATCCCATCAATCGATCATATACATGTTAGCCAATCATCAATTGAGTTAATTAGATCAATATTCAACTGATTTGACCCTCAATTGACCCTAAATTAATCATCAATTAGTGATTTACTCAATTGGATTAGGATTTGGAATCAATAACCCTTCAAGATATTTCAATGTGGGTCTAATTGATTTGAACCCATTGATTCATCATCCAATTTGGACATGACCTGACCCCAAACGGTCTTGGGATCGTTTGGATGACCTAAAAAAAGTCTTTAGACCGTTTTCCCATCATATCATCAAAATCTAAGTCAACCAATTAAGGTTTGGATCATTGGATTGATCACCAAATCAGCAATTGATTACACTCCAACTTAGTATCATTGGATCATCAATTGCTTAACCATATTCACCCCTAGACCTCCACACGGTCTTGGGTGACCTCCAACTGGTCTTGAGACCATTTGGATGAGCTCCAAACGGTCTTTAGACGGTTTGGTTCATCCAACCCTTGGATTCTAGTGAAACATCATTAGGGTTTGAGCTATTGAGTTGATCTCAAATCAGTAGTTAATTGCAAAGTGATTTGGTGCCTTTAAAACTTCAATTGGTCAACCATCCTTAACCCTAGACCTAAAAACGGTCTTAGGTGATCCCCAAACGGTCTTGAGACCGTTTGGGTGATTCCCAAACGGTCTTGAAACCGTTTGGGTCAATCAACCCAAAACATCAACTCGTTTCAATGCAAAATCAACACTTAGCCGATTAGGGTTAACACCATATCTTTTGTCCTTCAAACACTTAAACATATCCAACCCTAAACCTACAAAAGGTCTTGGGTGACCCCCAAACGGTCTTGAGACCGTTTGGGTGATCCCTGAACGTTTTTGAAATCGTTTGGGCTAAATAACCCAAAAAGTCAAATCAATCAAGTTGAAAATCAACACTTAATCCAATTAGGGTTTGCCTAATTGATTAGCCTTCAACTCATGATTCCTTTGGAACTAATCTATCAAATTTGGTGGGTTATCAACCAACATAATTAGGAACAGGATTCTCAAACGGTCAACCCTTGGTCAACTCTTTCAAATGGCCGTTTTCCCAAAAAGTTAAAATACTCAAGTTGAAAATCAGGACTTAATCCAATTAGGTTTGCCTAATTGATTAGCCTTCAACTCATGATTCCTTTGGAATAAATCCATAAATTTGGTGGGTAATCAACCAACATAATTAGTAACATGAATCTCAAACGGTTAACCCTTGGTCAACTCCCCCAAGCGGTTTTGAAACCGTTTTGTCTCATGTGGTTTGATGAAACCGTTTGCTTCTAAACGGTTTGAAACCGTTTTCTCCCAAACGGTTTGGGAAACCGTTTGAGAAACTCAAACAAGACCTTTTGCCTTGGATATTTTTATAGGTGTGTTCTTATAATCTTCAGCCTCTAAAATCACAAAACCTGCTGTGGTTTCCATGGAAATTTCATCCATCAACCAAATCAATTATTGCAATTATGGAAATGATCATTATTTGATAAGGAATTGAATGCAATAACAAAATCAAGGGTTCAAGTTATAAAACCCACCTCCAATTGAGCTCAAAAGCTCCATGTCCACGGAAATAATGGTGGATGCAACTCCTTTCACCATTACAAGGCTCTTCCTCAAGGTTTGAGTGAAAAGGAATGGGTAGAATTGAAGAAGAGATCGAAATAGGAAGAAATCCATAATTTATTTTTGATTTCCACCATGGAATCATGGTGAAATGGATGAAGAACCTTACCAACAGTTTGAGGGTCTTCCTCCTGATCCTACCAATCTCCCTTGGTCGTTTCCCAAGCAAGGAGAAGAAGTGGGGTCACAAAAGCCTTTCATTTGGCTTGTAAAAGGTCTTTTTATAAGAAATTCAAGGAGAGAGAAATTACTTTGCAAAAATCCAATGAATCCGAAAAATGTGGCCGTCTCTTCCCCCTTATCTTCCTTAGGGATGAGGCTATCTTGTTTTCCTCTTATCCGTCTCAATTATCTATGATTTAAAGAAAAGCTAATCAAGCACCTTAAATCATATTATATTAATATCCATATGTGAGTGGATATTTCTTTTTCTTATAAAATTGTGTGTGAGTTATCCACTCCCTTGGATATTTTCGTGGTCCTTGCAAGGCTCAAGGACGTCATACACACACATCTGAATCCAACCATTTTGGTTTTGGTTGAAGGTCCTTTAATTAATATACATTTATTTTTGCCCTAAATCGAATTAGGGTTCCAGTTAGGATTAAATCTTGATTATTTTAATGTCAAGATTCTCTCTCCTCCAACTTAATTCAAATGAGGCGCCCCTCTCATTTTATTTGCTCTAAATGATGATAATAAGCATTAAGGACCTTATTTAAGTGGTAATTTTCATATTGAATCCTAGTTTTTGGGTAAATTGCACTTTACACCAAAACTAGGTTTTAATGCACAAACATTGCTTTATCATCTCTTTCTTGGTATTCAGGCTTCCATAAGCCACACCTCAGCATCATATTCACTCTCATGATGCTTCAACACATGAGTAACATATTATCATGCACAATTTGCACTTAAACCCCTCAAGTTGGGTATTTTGCATATTAGTCCAAAAAAATAAAACATTGATTTCAACAATGTTCAAAAAGGACTAGAATTGCAATATAAGTTTCTCTTGAGGCCTAATTACTTTTCATAAGATGAGATTAACCATTTAATCACATTTATTAATCAAAACACCTAGGATTAAAGTATAACCCAGGTCAGGGTTGTTACACACACGACCACCTAAAAAAATGGCGACCCACAGGTGAGACCCAGTCCCAGCAAGAGATATAACTCTCTCCAGCATATATTGATTATAACATATTAATTAACAGTAAATACATTGAGAAGTTATGGTACTGAATAAACAATATGAACAGATTTAACAGTTTAAACATACTAAGCAGTTACTCAATTTTCATGAGTCTGCATCATGTAAGAACTATGTAGTGTAAAGACAAGACAAGGGTTAATCAACCAATATGATACATATCAAACCCTAGTAATTATACTACATGAATGGTATTATATCTTTTATTATGCCCTAGGGAGTTTGAGTCGTACCATTCAAAGTCCAACTAACCACTGTTTGGTTGCAATCAGTTCCATATAAGATCAAGGAAGAGTTGAACTCCAAGATCTTCTCCATACTCAGTTAGTACTAGTTTGCACTACAGTGACATATCAGTCTAACTGCAAAACAGTGACATATAGTCCTATAAACAACTAGCCCACCTTGGTACATGTCATGGTATTAGAGATCAAGGTATGCAAAGCAAAACCTTTATCGAGACGACCACATCTGTTCTAAAAAAGAGGGCTAGGTATGACCACAGTCATCTTCCCTAAGCACTTGGATTCAGGATGACAAGCACCCCACATACTCAATAGTATGTGCTCTGAGTTTCCCTTAGGAATACTTGTTTCACCATCTAGCAAGTTATGACACTCAGATGGATCTATGGCACATGACACTACATGATTATAATTTCACTTGATTAATCATTGCCAATTGGGTGAATTAAGGCTTCATCATATAAATGGACATACAAACCCTAATTCATTTCTATCAAGTGTATAAGCATTACAAATTTAGGAGATATAAATGTTTGAAGTATAGATCTGAATCATATTACCATATGATATGATCCATTGCATTATAATGAACTACATTATCATCATATCATTTCAAGATATCCATTTCTGATAACAAGTTTTAGGGTTTCAACCCTTATTGGAACATGAAAATTATTTCACCTCAATCAGGGCTCAACATGCCCAAAGGTCATTTAAGACCATCACATTATTCATAGCAAGGTCATCCTCATTATTCCATGCCTTAAAAAAGTCTCAAAAGGTCATAAGCAATTATGTGTCCATAGGTATTATTATGGCAAGGAACTATGATATTCAAATAGCACTACATTGTGGTTTCAGTATAAGAAGCGGGTAATACTTTTCCACATTAATCATTCAAGAGGTATGATTATAACTGATCAACATCATATAATTACATTGAGGTTAGGTATAACAAGCTATATCACATTGGAGTTACACATCCACTTATTATAGTGATTTATCAAATATAACTACACAAGAGCAAAGGTAAGACTACAAATTAATGATATTGAACCATCGAATTCTCATTACTAGGACCCACATATAATACCATGGGGTTGATTCTAATACATTGGATGTTGAGGCATCCAATATTATTCATTGGGTTGGGTTCATTGTTTAAGATTACCATTTGAAGTATAAGTCTAATCATTAGATCAATTGAACCAAGGAACCATTGGTTTAAGATTTAGTGGAATCTACAATTACTTTCTTAACTCACCATATATGTTGATGATCTAATCCACCATTAATTGTGATCATTAATTCACCATTGGTTATTATATCAGCAATATATTCATTTAACACCATCAAATATTGATTGATAACATCACTACAATACTTAGTGGACGATAATTAAACTTCTAATTGAGCTAAAACCTGACCTAATGGGTGACCATAGGTTGTCACCATAAAATTTGACACCCTTGATCACAAACATCAGTTGCCAAGATAGCGACACCATTGGTTGTTGAATGGTATGACCATCGATTGTGTGATAGGGAAGGAAATAGCTTGAAAACCCTAATTTGAACCATCGATTGTTTTGTACTTAGAACCATAGGTTGTTTCTATCAACCTGTCTCAGGTCATATTATACCTTATAAAGGTGGTACAATATTCAAAATTTCATATAGAATTGGAACAGAATAAGGAACACCATAAAAAAATTTGTAACCCTAAACAAGCATGGTTTCTTTATGCTTAGATCATCACATTAAAGCATAAGCATGAACTAACAAGCGTCTAGCAAGCAATATAAGTGAAGAATGTTATATAACTCACCTATATGGAGTATTTCAGATCCCAAATAGCAATGATATTGAGAAAATAAGGCAGGAAAACCCTATATTCAGATCTAGATTGGGCCAAGTAGGCACTTCTCTCTACAAAGAAGCAAAACCCTAGATGAAGAAACAAGAAGGATAAATTTTTTAGTTCTAGAGCCACTTTCACCATGTAACAGAAAAATTCTGACCTGGAGAAATATAAGAGGAAGAAGATCAAAGAAATAAATGGAGGAAATAAGGTAATAGTTACACATCACTAGGAAGGAGCTTTAGGAATCCCTAAAGGAAGTCAATTGCAACCCTAGATTCTTTTTCCAAGAAGATCCCCACTTTTTTCTTCCTTGGATAGGAACTTCATAGAAGCATAGAGGGAGAATGAGGTTCATAGAAGGAGGTAAGTGGTGGAGAGAAAATGGTTCATTTGGGATCTTAGGAATAGGTATATAAAACTTTAAGATAAAGAAAAAAAGAAAAAGTTGAAGTTCTAGTATATTTCCAAGTGTCCATGGCCTTAAACTATTAAGAATATACAAGTACACACACAAACAGATCTACCACTGTCCATATAGACCTTCTTATCTCTCCTTTGTTGAATTTTTAAGCCAATCAAATAATTCATTAGTTGATAGCTACTAAAGGTAGCTCATCCATGAAGGGGTAAACCTCAAAATACCCTTGAGGAAAACACCTTCAAACCATAGTTCAACTAGGAGACCCATGTCTCAAAATACTCAAGAATGATAATATAACATCTAAGGAACATAATATATGTGAAAAATTTCAAATAAAACCCCTCAATTAGTTAAATTGCATAAAAGTCCAAAATGTACATAGAATTACATAACTTACTCAAACAATGTCTGAATTGGACCAAGTTTGAAACTTAAGCTTGTCTTATGATTTCAAAGCCTATAACAAGGTTATATTAGGATTATAATCATTAAATTATGGTAATTAAGCTTATTCAACTCATTAAGCAAGTTTAGGAGCCTTATAGTAAGTAGATTTGTTAGCGATGAAAATTATTACTAACTGAACAACGAACATTATAATAGATTTTTTATGTTGCATAATAGACTGAGTGAAGATTTGTTATGTTGGATAACAGACCAAGTGGGGATTTGTTAGATGATGTTACGTTGTTGAATGTCTGACCCCTATTAAGCAAATGGATAACATTTTGATTTTTATGTTGGGCGTAATTGTTAGCAAAGGGATTTGGATGTTTAATAACATTTTGATTTTTATGTCTGATTACCAAAGAGATTACCAAAGGGATTTGTTGGATGACATTTTGATTTTGATTTTGGATAAAATTTTGATTTGTATGTCTCATTACCAAAGGGATTTGTTACCAGATAGGGCTCTGACGTAGTTTGGATGTGGTTAAGTTCTTGTTCCGGAAAAGGTTGGTTACATGTGGAATTGTGCTTTCTAATTTTTTTAATCAGGATTTTGGCGGTTTCAATTTGGTGTTATTTACAACTCATACGGGTGTTTATATATGGCTTGGTTTGTTGTGTGTTATTGAGCTTGGTTATTGGATGAACAAACATTGCTTACTGAGCAAATGTTACATGTACACGAGGGGATAGAGTTCATTACTCAACGATCAAGAAATTGGCAAACGGAAATAGCACTGCACTCAAATAGGGATTAGGGTTACTGGCGACACTAGCCTGGCGATAATCATCTTATGCATCGGAATAATAGACCTACCTTTTTTCTTTTATTGTAATCGTCGGTCCATCTCCGATTTGTTCCGTCGATCCCTGCTTCCCTGCCATAGTAGTTGTTTTGACGATGTTGTTGTAGCAAATGTTGTTTGTGATGTTATCGTCATCCACACACTGCTATGTCTCTCTTTCTGCTACTCTCTTCCCTTGCAATAGGCTGCAACAACTAATGCAGGATCTTCTCCGGTGAAAGAGGGGGGCTTGGGGGGAGCGGGAGAATGGGGCAAGTGAGAATCGTGGAACAATTCCACTAAGGGCACGTTTGGTTTGCCGGATTTTTAGAAATCTTGTATTTTGTCCATCCCACATTATTAAAATGTTGCATTGTCAAAATCCCGCAAAATAAAATTTTATGTTTGGTTTGCTGGATTTTATTAGTGCGGGATTTTTTTTTCTTGTCCACGACGTTCGCCATGTTGGATTTTGGCGTCCGGGAGAATTTTGCTGGAGACCAAAATGCGGGATTCGTATTATGTCTGAAAATCATTAGCCTCAGTTCTCCAATGCTGCAAACCAAACGTAAAATTTGTTGAACTGGAGTCCAAAATACAATCCAATACAGCAAAATCTAAGTAACCAAACATGCCCTAAGATTCCATCAACGCCTTACAAGTGGGGAGGTATATGGAACGGCAAGCCTTGCCGAAGACTCTTCATGTCTCGTCTTCAGGGTAAAAAACAAACGAGGTCTCGTTTCGGATTAAAATTTGATCTCTATATTATTTTGCTTCGGGTTTTGGAATGGGGATGTAGCAAAGCTCTTAATCTAATAAAGGTGTCCGCTACTTCATGTTCATATAGGAACTAGCAAATCCTAAGACCATAGCAGGAGGACTCTTGTTCAAAATCTATTTCCGCCTGGGTGAAAGGTAGAACTTGTCCTTCTCCAGCGGGGTAGCAGCTGCTATGCCAATGCCTTTTGTTTTGGGCGGGAATTATCAAAACCGAATGATGCCCTGATCTTTGACACGTGTATTGACAGGGACGGATTGAGCAGAAACGACTGCTGTCTGTTATCCTTAACCGGTGTGGAGTAACCGCGGTTTAGCTGTTATTTCAACTGATACTTCTCCCGGCAGGCTTCACACACTGCACTCAGCACGATTAACTACGGTTTAGCTGCGCTCCCCGCTTCTATCGGCTGTCCCTCCCCGCCCCTCCCTACAGTCCAACTACTTATCCCCGCTCTCCTCGCACTCGACCGACCTCCGCACATTGCACGAGTCACCACCGCCAGAACCTTCTCGATCGGCAGCGCCCGCAATGGCGCTGTCGCTCTTCCCCGCGCTCGTCCTCCTCACCACCGCCGTCGCATTCACGCCCCTCGCTGCTCACCCGACGACTCCGGCGGACGTGACCTCGGTGGAGTACCTCAACGCCCGAACCGACATCGACTACAACAATATCTCGTCCATCCTCGCCACATTCCCGGAGTTCATGCTCTACAACGCCTACCTCACACAGACGAGGGTCGCCGATGAGATCAACACCGCGCGGGCGCGTCCCGACGGGATCACCTGCCTCGTGTTCCCCAACCCGGCCATGTCCGCCCTAGCTGCGGGCCGCCCGCTGTCCGCCGTCAAGGCAGCTCTCCGCAGTCTCACGCTTATGAAATACTACGATCCCGAAGCACTCCGCGGCGGCCTCCTCGAGAACGCGACCGCAGTCGCCCCTACTCTGCTCCTCCAGCCGATGGAAGCAGGATCCGGTGGTCCGCCTCCTCCTGCTCCTGCCGCTGCAGTGAGCAAGCCCGGCGGCATGATCATCAGCGTCCGCGACAACGGGTTCAAGAAGTGCGTCGCGTTCCGTCCCTCCGCCGAGCCGGGCAACTGCTCAGTGTTCTTGACCAGGCCCGTGGCAGTGCTCAAGGAGAACCGGATCTCCGTCCTCGAGGTCACGCGCCCCGCGGCACTCCCTCGCGTTCTTGACGCCGCGCTGCCTCCACCGGACAACCTCACGGCGGCTCTGGAGGACGCAGAGGAGTGCGGCGCCTTCGCTGCGCTCGTCGCGGCCGCTCCGTTGGCGGTGACGCACGCCTACGAGGCCGCGTACCGGATCGACAGGAGTTTCGGCGGGTCGGGCGGACTCACGGTGTTCGTCCCCACGGACGAGGCCTTACGCGGCAACGATTCGGCCGCAATCGGGCGACTCAGCCGCAGGGGGATCGCGAAGCTGCTCATGTACCATGCCGTGCCAGAGTACTACCCCGAGCCGACGCTGAGGACCGTCGTAGGCCGGCGAGTGTCCACGCTGCTTACTGGCGGAGGCTGGGGTGGCGGTGGCGAGGAGTATGACATCGCCGTCACGGCCTGCGGGAATGACGTCTGCCTCGACAACGGCCACGGCAGGACGTCCAGGGTTACTTCCACTGTCCTAGACAGCCCCCCGCTGTGTGTCCTCGCTGTCGACAGCGTTCTCATGCCTGCCGACCTCTTCAACACCAGAAAGCCCGTGCCGGCTCCTCCAGCCCCATCCCCAACAGAGACGATCCCTAATGCTACGAGCTCGAATGGCGACGGTGCTACGAACTCGAGCGGCTCGTCGCCGTCGCAGCCTATCCCAGCGGCGGCGAATAAACCGATTGCGGCGCTCAACGCTACAGCCCCGCCGGCTTCCGTGAGGACCCCGTCCGTTCCAACAACACCGCCGCAAGAAACTCAGGAGGAGGAGACGGGTCCAGAATCGGGATGCCTCCGCGCGACGCCTGCCTGGATGACTCTCTTTGCTGCCGCCGTGACCGCCGGTGTCGTGGTGATCAGCGGTTAGGCGTGTTTTCTCCTATCATCAATTAATCCCCATGGTCCTGTCAGTAGACGCTCTACTTTCGTCCATTGCCGCCAATTCAAAATTGAACAATCTCTGATTAGGTTTCTTTGTCGACTGCGTTTCGGTTTTCCCGGGTCCGTGGATTTTGAGACACTTGGATGGGTTTCCGGTATTCATCATCACGATAGAAAAGTATTAGACGACATTCTATTCCCCAAATAAAATGCAAAAAAAAACATCATCGCAGATTTCTTGTGACTGCTCAAAGAATTGAATTGTCTACGAATGACATTTGAAGTGGTAGTGATGATCATAGGAGGAAAACTAGAAAGAGGCTTGCTTCAACTTCTTAATATCCCTAGTTTTCTCACACTAACAAATTTGATGGTCTTGTGGCTGTCTGTCACAAGTCTTTATTGTTTCGGGTTGGAAGTCTTGAATAACAAAAGCTTGGGTTAAACAGTATTTGTTATGCTACTCAAAAGTGGTGGTGGTGGAGAAGTACGAGATATCCTTTTAGTTCATAGTTAGCTCTGCTAACATTTCAATATACACAATAAAGCTCTATGTATAGAGTTGTCCGTTGTGATGGTATCTCAACCCATATCTCCTCCGGCTTCCACTACGGAAATAGTTCCATTCCTGCCTTACTTGTTTGTTGGACATCGGGAATAATGTGTACACCGTTCATGCTGCCCACCTCATACACCTTCAGTTTTGTGGGACGCCAATCTGTGACATATATGGAAAAAAAAAACAAAATGACTTAGTTTACGGACCTTATTTCCACCACTAACCTAGTTTCTAGGAAAATGCCAAAGTAACCGAGTTTGCGGGAAGAGAGAGACAATGGAGACGCCAAATGGAATGGCGTCTCTCCCCCCATTGGCCAGCTTTTTTTCAATTGCCTTGCAACGGTCAGCGAGGGGGCCAACCGATGCCACGTGTCGGCTCCCCGCTGAAGACGCCATTCAGAACGGCGTCTTCAACAGGGAGCCCCAGCCGATCGTTGCGACCCCGCTCGCCCCCCACCCAACGGTCCCCCCCCACCCACCGCAACGGCTCTCCCCCTACCCAACAACCACATTGCTACTCCTACCCCCTCTAGAATTCCCTATATAAACACCCCCTTATTCCCCATTTCCACACCAATTCACTCATTCTTCATCTTCTCCACTCTTTTAATATCTCCTCTTCTCATCTTCAAAGGAGCTCTCTTCTCATTTTCTAAGGAGTTCTCTTCTCATATCAAAAGAGTTCTTTGGTCTTCTTGTATGCATTGAGTAATCTAGTGCGACTTATTTCTTATAATTACTGGAGCTGAGCTTATTTCTTCTTTTAATCTTGTTGGCGTCAAGTGAGATCTCGTCATAATTAAGTAAGTTAATTTATTTATATTTTCTTGATAAAATAATAGTCGAATTATAATTGATTACTTAAAATTGATTGCTAAAATTGATTACTTAGAATTGATTATTGTTTTAGAATATTACTCAATAAAACAAATCTTCATGGGACTAATACTAATGTGGGACTCTTAGATTATTTCTCTATTGTCTTCTTAGGTAGTTCTCATGTTATTTTCTTCTATAGTACTTATCTTTACCTATTTAAATTTGAAGTAATTCTTATTTCAAAATATTTTACTGAGGTGTCTAGGCCGATACTTGTGAGGGTTCTGGCATAATTCTCCCAATCCTCATTTTGACGGTGGTTGGAGTCCCTTCACTATAATGTATCTTCTACCTGGCTGAAGTGAAATGTTCTTGTAAATAAGCATAACTTAACCTTAGAATACTCTATCTTGTCTTCTTTTCTACTTTAGCAGTATCCCAACCTACCATAACCTTCAAAAAAATTAATGTTCTCATTTTTCTATTATTACAGAATACATCAACTATTCTATCTTCTCATCTTTTCTTAAATATATATCCAATCCACTCGTATGAAAAAAATACATATTAGGCCTCTCATCTATGTTCTTCTTTGGCATGATCGACTTGAAAAGGGTACAACTAAAACACATTAACAAATACAATTCTTGAAGTCAACTACATAACTTTCTGCATGTCCATTTAGGAACTTGAATTTAAATGTTAATTTTGTTTGTTTGTATTAAGGCTAACTTATTGTTTCATTTTAAAAATAGGAAGATGACATCTTATCCACCTATTATAATGTTACGTTACAATGGAAAATTCATGAATCGAGGCTCTTATTGTGGTATATCATACATGCCTATCCAATTGTCCACTTTGAATACTTTATCTGAACTGAAATCTTACATTCACAACATGTTGGCAATCGATCCAATGCAATTTCACATTTCCTTGACCTATTTATTTCCTGGCAATGAATATCTGCCCATTCAACTAGTAGATGATCTTGGTTATGGAATTCTATTGAGTTTATGTCTTGGCCGTCATATTGATGTCTATCTTGACAAAGTCCCTTTACATGATCATGCCACTACTAGACAAAAAAAGTTTCCAAATATCCATCCCATTGTAGATGAAGCTGGTCCTTCACAACCCTTCCATTCATCAGAACCAATTGAAGAAAACGAAAATAGTGAAGAGGACATGGATGACGATGATGGCTCTAGTGATGATGTAGATGATGAAGATGATTGGACTGATGCACCTCTATTCGGTGATAGTTTATCTGCTGTAAGCACCATGCCTGAAGATGATTGGACTAATGATAGCACTGCTGATGGCTACCAAGCTTTTCAAGAAGATGGGTGGGTTGATGATTTTGAAAAGCCCTTTCTTATAGAAAATGATCTTACAACACATGAATTTAGGAAGGGTGGAATTTTTGAATCAAAATCATCTTTAATAGAAAAACTTCAAAAGTTTTCGATGAAGAACAATGTAGAATATCGTACATTGTGTTCTACTAAAGACATAATTCGTCTTGTATGTCTATATAGTGACAAGTGCTCTTGGAAGTTGAGTGCTTGTGCCTCTAAGAGGGAAGGTGGATTGTGGAAGATTACAAAATATTATGAGAAACATACTTGTTTTAACCCAATCTTAAAGGAGGATCATCGCCAATGCACCTCAACTTTCATTGCTAGGATGATTCTGCCAACATTGGCTGGAAGATTAGATATGAGTACTCGGGAAATACGTGATAGAGTGAGTGCAGAACTAAATTTGGATATTTCTTATAAGAAGGCATGGCGTGCACGGAAAAAAGCTATCTCAAAAATTTGTGGAGATTGGGAGGAATCATACTACAATTTACTTCGATTCTTGTGTTCAATGATTAATAATGTTCCAGGTTCACAATGTGCATTCCAACATTGTGATGATGATACTAGATTCTATCGTGTCTTTTGGGCTTTCAGACCTTGTATTGAAGGGTGGGCACATTGTCATCCTGTACTTAGTGTTGATGGCACATTTTTGACTGGAAAATATAAGGGCACCCTTCTAATTGCAACTGGATTTGATGCAGAAGGTGGGATCTTTCCTCTGGCATATGCAGTAGTTGAAGGTGAAAATAATGATTCATGGAGATGGTTCTTTAAAACCCTTACTGAGAGGATCCTATTTGTGGGCGAGCGCCCAAATATGTGTATTATCTCAGATAGGATGTGTGGAATCTCCAATGCCGTTGAAAAAGAACTTAAAAATGCTCAACAACGGTTTTGTTTTCGTCATCTTCGTGACAACTTTCATAAACATTTCAAATCTAAGGAAATGTACAACATATTGACCTCAGCAGCTTATGCCACAGAAAGTCTTATATTTGATGAACACATGGAAGAAATCAAGACAATAGATCCTGAAGCTCACAAATGGCTAGTGGAAGCTGATCCTGTTAATTGGGCTCTTTCTTGTGATCGAGGATTTAGATATGGGATTATGACAAATAATCATGCTAAATGTATAAATGGGGTTTTGAGGAATGCCAGAAGTCTTCCAATACAAGCCCTCATTTTGAGCACATACTATCGGGTAGTCTCTATGTTCTTAAAGAGGCGTAACATTGCTCAAAAGTGGAAAAATGAGAAAGAACCTTTTACTTCAAAGTGCACAATATCATTGACTAAGTTTATACAAGGAGCAGATTATGTACGTGTTACATTGTGTGTGAACATATTTGAATTCATGGTTGATGACATTGATGGAAATACTTACACATGTGAGGTGCGTAATGGTAGTCCTAGATGTACATGTGGAGTCCCGCAACTACAATATTTGCCATGTTCCCATGTTCTTAAAGCCGGTCGCACAATCAATATAAACTATCATGTTCTTGTAAGTAAGTGGTTTTACACTGAAAGTTATTCTGGGGCATACAGATCAACATTCACTGGGATACCCGACAGGAGGTATTGGCCACAATTCGATGAGAGCATATGGATTATCCCTCTTTTACCACCTGATGTAAAGAGATCTCGTGGGAGACCAAAGGTTAAGAGATATTTATCAACCATGGATCGTGATCCTAATTGTGAATCCTATAAGTGCAAAAAGTGTGGAGGAAGTGGACACAACACTCGCTCTTGTACTAGATAAACATTGTAGTAGTTTCATGTAACTACGCTTACCCCCCTACGACTAGATGCATCATTGATAACATCACTTGTTCATCGGTGGAGTCCTTCTACAAATACATTCCACTTTCCAATCGGTGAAATGACAGTTACATTATAGGATGTAGCAGTTATTTTGGGTTTACGAGTAGATGGGGGAGCCGTCATATGCCATAATTTGATCGGTACAGGTGATAGTCAATTTGGATCTTGGATTAACCTTTGTGATTACTATTTAGGTACTCACCCAGATGGAAAGATAACTGGACAAATATCATTGGGTTGGTTACGAGCCACATTTTCAACAATTAACCTAGATCATGCACATCCACATCTAAAGCGGATATACACTACTGCGTATTTGCTATACTTTGTGGGATCTTTTCTTCTACCGAACGGTACTGGAAATGACGTCCACTTATGATTTTTGCCCCTTGTAGCCAACTTTGAACAATGTGGACAGTTGTCTTGGGGTAGTGCAGTTTTAGCATGCTTGTATAGGGAGTTGTAAAAGGCAACTAAACGTATCACTGAGCCAGAGTCTCGTATAGCTGGTTGTCTTGTATTGTTACAAATATGGTCTTGGGAACATCTTCACGTAGGCCGTCCTGGACATGCCGAAATACCAGAAGGATATCAATGGCCACAAGGAACTCCATTAGGGTACAGGTTAGTTATTAATAATATATTCTATACTTATCAATAACTCAACATTTATATCTCAAAAATAACATTTTTTCATTTTTAATAGGTGGAACCACTTGTTAATGCGTGAGTCTACCCCACAATCTGATGTGAAAACATATGATAATGAGATTGATGTTCAACAACCTTCTCAGGTAATATTACTTCATTCATAAGAAGTATATACAATTATAATGTATAACTATCATATTCTTAACAAACTTTCATTTGTACAGGTGATATGAAGACCATACACTGATCGTATATCGTCCATGTTGCCAGCAATATGTCATGAAGGAAGTAACATCTGGCTAGCACGTGTCCCAATGATCTGTTGCAATATTATTGAGTGGCATGTACCAGATAGAGTTGTTAGTCAATTTGGTGCCCGAGATCAACCGCCACCACAAACATTTCCAACATATGATAGGATTGATGGCAGGGGACGACCTACAGTTGATTGGGCCACTTTTTACTACAATGAAGTGCAACTTTGGAATGAGAGACATGCCCACTTAGTTCAGTTGCCTGACGCAACAGATACACCACAACGATATTCTTGGTATCAGTCTCAATATTTAGTTGATCATCCTGTGGAGCCTCAGTCACAATACTACCCTCGAGGTTATGTTGAATGACAAAATGTAAGTAATATATGTTCATCTTTTTAATTTTAATTTTAAATTATTTACATTTATTATGAAATTTTGTTTCAACACATACAAACACATTTAAAGATCAGAGAAGTGTTACAAAAAATAGATCATGTGAATTGGGAGAGCATGCGCGATGGGATCATGGATATACAACAATCATATATTCAACAGCTGCCTCCTCATCAACAAATACAGTTCACTACACCGTCTACACAAGAGCAATGGATTCCAGGGATCAGCCAACCAGATGTCTCTCAGCAGGGGTTCACTCAGCCAGAGGTCAGGCAACAAGATTACACTCAACAGGGGTTCACTCAACCAGAGTCCAGGCAACATGATTACACTCAACAGGGGTTCACTCAACCAGAGTTCAGACAACAAGATTATACTCAACATGGGTTCACTCAATCAGAGTTTTGGCAACAAGGGTCTAGTCAGGCAGAGTCTAGCCAAGTTGGTTGTAGCCAACCAGATTATCTTCAGCAGTATGCCCAGTTGCTCTCAAGCAGTGTACCTTTTGATAGTTCCATTGTAGATTTATTTTCATATGGTACTCCAAGTACCACTCAACCTCCACCTGACTTCTAGAGATATTTTGATGGAGCGTGCTCTCTCATCCATGTATTCATCTATGATTATTCATATTTATAAGTAAAACAATCATTTAGTCCAATTTTGTTATATTTCATACAAAATGAGTAAGATGAATAAATTTTGTTATATTTCAAGTAACATTTGAAGCTACAAATACATTGACATCATTTCAAATTAAGGTTACAACATACAAGAAAAAATACAACATATGTGGAATTGAGATAATACAACTAAATTATTGCATCTGATTCAATATTTGATCTAGGGCATCAAAAAAAGACCATGTTTGATGGACAAATTTATATATCTCTGGATGCGATATCTCTAACTCACTTCTAGCTTGTGAGTTAACTGGCATTGCTTTATTTTTATTATGATCCCAGTACCAACCAGGTAGCTCAAGAAGTTCCTCATACTTGTGAAATATTTGCTTCAATAGTTTCCAGTGAAATTGTGCTTGTTCTTTTGTCACAATAAAGCCTAACCTTCTTTGTAGCAATTCCGGTATATCATTCCAATCATCGTCTAGAAGAGTTTGATGAGCCATTTTTCCATCGAAATACTTTGCAGCCATTATATGAATTAATACTTCTGTCATGTGGTATGTCCATGTTCTTCGATGAGACATCTAACATAAATCGAATAGAGATGTTTAATTGACAATTTAAGTTAATATAAGGCAAATGTTGATGAAAATAAAGACATATCAACTTACTTAGATAGTTTAAATATTATAACAATATAATTTTAATAAACAATAAAAATTTGAGTCACATGTGAACTTACTTAGAGCAGTATCAAAAATAAGTTAAGAAAAGGTAAATGTTGATGAAAATAAAGACATGTCAAGTTACTTAGATAGTTTAAATATTATAACAATATAATTTTAATAAACAATCAAAATTTGAGTGACATGTGAACTTACTTAGAGTAGTATCGAGGAAGATGCAAATTTGAGCAAACTTCAACTTCAACTTCTCTTTGTTTTCCCAAGACAAAATGGAAAGATTTGTTGATAGAAGAGAATCAGAGAAAAACCTTGTGTGAAAATGAAGAAATAGATGGAGATTTATATAGAGAAATTGGGAAGAAGATGAAGAATGAGTGAATTGGTGTGGAAATGGGGAACAAGGGGAGTGTTTATATAGGAAATTCTAGAGGGGTAGGAGTAGCAATATGCCCGTTGGGTAGGGGAGCCAACCGTTGGGTGGGGGGCGAGCGGGGTCGCAACGGTCGGCTGGGGGGCCGACCAACGCCACGTGTCGGCTCCCTGTTGAAGACGCTGTTCTGAATGGCGTCTTCAGCGGGGAGCCGACACGTGGCGTCGGTCGGCCCCCTCGCTGACTGTTGCGAGGCAATTGAAAAAAGCTGGCCAATGGAGGGAGAGACGCCATTCCATTTGACGTCTCCATTGTCTCTCTCCTCCCGCAAACTCGGTTACTTTGGCATTTTCCTAGAAACTAGGTTAGTGGTGGAAATAAGGTCTGTAAACTAAGTCATTTTGGTTTTTTTTCCGACATATATATATATATATATATATATATATATATATATATATATATATATATATGAAAATCGTGAGCATGAAAAAACTGAAACACGCTTGGGACGGAATCGTTCAGGCAGTTCATTCCATCTACTTACGGCAATCAATATATTCCCTATACGTACCTCAACGCCAACTTCCTACCTAATCCCGTTCGTTCCTACCAACCAACCATATGCGCTAGTTTGGATGGGTGTAGCTGAGTAGTTGTGTGTGTTTGTGATGTAAAAATATACAGACTACATCCTACTAAACAAGTCCTAAGTGAAATAACCAATTAGAAGCTTGATCCATGCTTTTATTCCTTTCTTAATAGTGCATCCCCTTCCTTTCTCAATACAGATCCCGTCTCGACCATCTATAACCAATCCATCATATAAATTTCTGTGCACTACCTCCATGCAAGTATGGTGAACATAATGCATGCACTTGATAGAATGGTTGAATGGTGAACAAATTGTAGGGCGAAATTTAGGGGCGCAGTGAACAAAATTCTGGAAACAACAAAAAGTTAACATAGAAAATTGCTAAAATAAAAAATTTATAAGAATAAAACAATAATCTAGACAGAGAAAGCAAGAGTATATAAAATCATATACATTTAAAAAAGTGAAATAGTTGAAGTTCAAAATAGCTGCTCGATATCATAAGATTCACAATATTGAATTTCCATAAGTCCAGTGATGATTTGAGAGTCCGATGGGAGATAATCAGATAAACCAATAACAAGACAAGTGTCACGGTGCATTAGTAAGGGAAGGACATGTTTTGGTGTACGAACCACAAACACATCGGGGTCAATACAAAACCGAGTGTCTCTGGAAAACAAACACAGAGAAAAGACACCAGATAATCATCACAAAATGAAGCTGAAGATCACGAGCTCTTCAAAAGGGAGCAATAGCAAGAACAATGCCACAATAAGAGTTTCACTTATTATCCCCCTTTTCAATTCAACTCTCCTATTCGCTTTGTGTCAAGCCCAAGGGAAAATATTAATCCCCACTTCATCTTTGTGGAACATACAACACCCATGGCTTTCTCCGAAAACACCTCTCATAGTCTCATCAAAGCTTTGCAAAAGCCATAACAATTCATGTGTATGTTTGGTCTATACGCTTTACCAAGGTACTACAAAACTGAAGTATATTTATTTAACTAGACGTCTCGAGTAAGTGACTATGAAAACCTTTGATGTCACTAAACCCAACATTATTTATAACCGGGTATGTGGTTCACCAAACCAAAAATCATATGTTGTATTCAGCTGTTGTGTACTTTCCAAAACATACTTTGGTGGAGCATTTGGTGTGACAAACCATAAGTGTGCTTATTGAAGCATGATTTCTCCTTGAGCATATATCAAGATGGTGCATTGACAATGGTGCAACAATAATTAGTGGAGGTAGGGTAGGACGGATCTCCATATCTAGACTCCTTGCACATCTCTGGCATGCTAAAATTTTCATGCTTATAACTACCACTCTCCGTGTCAGACTCCATTATATCCATCATGATTCCGTACAATCTATCTACTATACAAAAGCTTACTGTCAAATCTCAATCAAACAATACTTCAATATGCCCAACAACGTCAATCTTGGAGTGGAGCAAAACATTTACAATATTCACATCATAGAGGAAGAACCCACATAAAGAAGAAAAAAACCATATGATGATGTCATTGACCACCCTTGAATTTGAGTTGTCCCTAAAGGACATAATGGACAACAATATCAAGGCACAAAACACTAGTTAAAAGTAACCATGTGCCTAATCTTATAGAGGTGGACAGACACAACAAGGAAATGTCTAGTTCCAAAAGGATACTAGATAACAAAGCTTCTCAACAAAGATATAATCACAACAACTTTTTACCGTTTCATGGGACAAAAAAGCCTAAAGAATGTACTAGAAACATGCACACTCCAGTATATAGGCAAGCATCATAACAACCATAACCACATACAAGACATGCAGAAAGTTAACTATAAAGACCCCCACTTTTGAGTGTCTCTCAGTTAATAGAAACCTTAAAGTTGAGGATCATTACCTAAATTTCCAGGATTATATTTAAAAAAATAATACATAACAATAAATAATTTTCATTTATTTAACTTGAATGTATACATATATTTGAATTATAGCCAATGTATTAGCACCCGAGTGATAAAGTTGATGTTGTATGAGTGAGAGGTCACATGTTCAAAACTTCATGGCAATGGGATGAATGAATAACCAATTTTTATCTTTGAATTAGACACCTCAAAGGTGTTACAAGAATATTCCAAGAACTAACTTATACATATGAGAAGGAACAACAAACAATCTAGCTAATCCTCCTTGACTTATCTTTAATATCTTCAAGATTTATTGATTCTTCACGTCTTCTACTAATAGATGTAGATTGATCTAAAATGCTGACAAACAAAACGGATCAGTATATTGCTATGTTATGTACGTGGGTGCATACAAAAATGTGCATATAAGATAACAACATATATTCCAAACCATAAATAGATGCAAATATAAACTAGTGTTTTCATTAAGATAATCTAACGCATGTTTGTCGAACCACCTTGGGTGTAATCGCCTTTCTTTATCCATCATTAGACTTATGTGAACTACCCCATGGTAGGTCTAACCCTGGGTTCAAATTATTAGAGTTTATTGCATGTGATACTCATATGGGCCTTATAGTTTGCATGAAATAAATAAGCATCTAACAGTTATCATTCACTCAAACTTCGAGAAACCTCAAAAAACTTTGGAATTCAATAATATGGGTATTCATAAGTGTACCACGTACCTTATGAAAAACCATGTAGTATACTTCAAGTAATGTTCAAGAAATCCAATCAAAAAATGTAAGCAATCAATCATTCAATCAATATTATCTGTATGTATGTATACTAAATATGTGTCACCATGTATTCTTAACATACGCATCTAATATGTGTCCTAAACTAGGTTTTAGGGTTGTCTTGTTGGTATGTATGCCCAGAGAGCCAATCATATGATGATTGTAATGACATAAATGTAAATGATTTGATTACTAATCAAAGGCACGCTTCCAATTTATTCTATTTAATTCAGTTATGAGATAATGATGTAACATAATAAATGTCTAGAGAATGATATTACTCAATGATGTATGTCTTCAAGTGCATGACTTGAATAATGAGATCATATGGATGTCAAGAGTATATACATTCTCATTATGTCCCTGATCGGTTGTTATTGTGGAAGGTAGATAGACAACAATAACACGTAAGATCAGAGTGTGTGTTAGTTGATGATAGAATCTCATTAGTCATGATATGGCAATATCAAATCAAGCACATAGTTACATGTTGGAGAATAGTGTATCTGTTACAACCCGTTCCTAGATTTGCTAGTAATCTTAGAGTTTTAAGATAATCTTAATGCTTGGCATACTTTTATTAGTAATATTCTATGTTGTGCTTTGTCTTAACTTTGGTAACCTTAAATACTTATTTGGGCAACTCATAATCATTACTTAAGCATACTATAGAGATCCGAGTTGGAGTTAATATAGCATTAACCCATACATGTATGCAAGAAGAGAGTTAATGACATTGAAGGAAATAATTAATAAATAATTTTTTGTTGACAATATTATCAAAATAATATTGTAGGAATATAGAGAATTCAATTATGAATCCAACAAAAAATAATAAACCAAATCATAGTTAAAATAAGAGAGTTATGCCCTTTTTAGTAAACATATACTGAGCATCACGACCGCGACACTGTGTCGACACCGCGACCCGTGACTCTAGCACCGCGACTATGATGTTGTATTGACACCGCCACCCATGACTCTAGCACCACGACCGCGAAGCTGCGTCGACACCGTGATCGCGACCTCCGCCGCCCAGGTTAGCCAATCGTAAAATGATCATATCTCAAGCAGTACTTATTTGTTTTCAACAAAATAAAGTGTGTTGGAACCGCAATTAGATCATCTATCATCCCAGACAACTTTCTCTTCGAGAGGATGACCTGGAAGGCGATTTCTGGGACAATTTTTGGGGGAAGAACATGAAGAACGTCAGAAATCCAAAGGGGTTGCTAAGTAGTTTTAACCATCGATTCTTCCTCCTCCTCATTTCCCCTTGCTTGAAATCCCTGATCCAGCGAATTTGAGGTTTGGATTAACCTCTGATCTTCATCTTCTACCTACAACAAACCTCGTCTAGGTTTGAAAGGAAGAAGAAACCGCGGATTTTACTAGAGTTTTGATATGGATTTGAGATCTTCAGAGATGGACTACGGTTTTAAGGTGTTTTCACACCTTAGGGTGAGTGGGTACTTCTTTTAAACAGTAGATTGCACAAAAATGATTAAATCATCAATAATCTTCAATTGCTTGGTATGCAAGTACAAACACTAAGTTATCTTTTGATCTAGCTTTTGCTAGATGATATGAAATGGATTATTTCTCTATTGTGATGAATTTCAGATTATGAAATTTTATTAGAAATGGGTACAATCCATCTAAATGATAATTCTTAAAGTATTTGCAGAGATTATAAGAGTAAACTGAAATCTAAGATTTTTGGCTATGACTGAAATTGTTGTATAATTGAATAAAGAAGTTTGCCTAGTTGAATCTCCTTGGTTACGAATGATTGTTTTATTTGTATGTGTATTACATATATGTCAGATAACATCTTGGATTTCATTTGATGATATCAATGTTTGCTTGATATATTAGTAAGGAGGGTGAAACCCTAAATGAATGGAAAGTTGGAGGTTTGCAATTAGACATCTTGATTCAATGTTATTCTTGATGTATGATGTTTTTAGTAAATGGTGTGGAAACCCTAGTTTAATTCATTACATGGTTCCATATATATGTTCGATTATATGTGAACTGATGAGAGAAATTCTTATTGAATAATGTTATAATGTATTCAATCCTTATGCAAGTTATGTGATAAGTGAATGAGGTAAAAGAAACCCTAATGATAGGGTGTTCAGTGAAACAAGTATTGTGATATCAATGTTTCTCAGTTTGAGATGTGGTGATGCTTAACAGTTCAGTTGTGGTAAATGTTATCACATGGTTTATGAAATGAACAGTTTACTAAGCTGAATAAAGATATGTTGATGTGATGATTGAATTGTGAATTTAAAGAGTGAATTAGACATGTAGATGTCCTAAACATTGTAGAATCCTCGCAGGATGAGGCATGCACTGTGAGGAGGAAACGATTTATCGACTGGAGGTAGTCCAGATCGAGGTAGTCGGAGCACACTAGTAGGGTGTGGGGGTCTTAACCAGTAGGATAGACTCCTTATAGTTGTGTGGTACCCAACACCAACTGGGGATGCTGGTGGTACCTATGTTACATGTTGAGTGATCAGTGGTCAATAGGTCCACTGATGCACAATAAGCTTGAGGGCTTTGACTCACCGTCTGAGTACCCAGGTTGAGAGGTGGAGTCTGAGATATCTGGCCGCTCCCATTAGCTGCCGAGAGGCAGATGTGCCGAGGCCCACTGCAGACGGGGTCTTACTCAAGAGATAGGCTTAGGAACTTGGGCATGCTTCTAAGCCTTGTACAGTGAGATCGTAGCTTGCTACAATTCTTTCACATGTTGTGGTATACCTCATGTGGGTTCAAGGCATAATAAGATGAATAAGAGGTTAAATAAGTGTATGTAGTTATTCAATTATTCTTTGTATGTTTCTGAATTATTAGTTCTCTTTATGATCAATCAAGCATTTCATATATTGATTCACTCTTGTAGATATATAGAGTATCCTGCCATATTTATGATTGTGAATGATTAGATTCTTTAAAGCATATTGTTGTTATAATTGATATCATTTTCTCGATAATATATATGTAATTATATAAGTGCTTTAAACTGTTTCTTTGAAGTACTCATTCACTGAGCGAGTAGGCTCACCTCTCTACTCACAATTTTTAGGGAAACCACCTAGACTTGAACAAGGTCAAAGTATTAGAGTAGATCTACCACATGAGTTAAGTATGAGATTAGTTGAGTTCATTCGGTCCCTGTCTGTAACATCCCAGGATTTGAGGCCTCGGATAATGATCTTAAAAGGAATGATTGGACTACCCATATCACCAAGGTGCACCTCCTTTTCAGGGAGCCCATCTCTAAAGAACTCCATAGTTAAGCGTGCTCAGCTTGGAGTAGTACTAGGATGGGTGACCAGTCGGGAAGTTGATCCTGGCTTGCGCGTCAGTGTGGATAAAGTGCGCAGTTAAGGCTAGTGGTGGTCTGTGGGGCCAGTCATCATTCCTGAAACTCTACTAGAGCCTTGGGCAGTGGGCCCGGGCGTTACAAATGGTATCAGAGCCATAACCCCTCTAGTAGGTGGGGCCCACATGGGCATGTGGCATGCCAGTCTTGAGCCGTGCGGTCCATGCAAGTTGGAAAGGGCTATCCGTAGAGACGAGATGGAGCTGCCCTTGCGCTGGTAGCTGATGGAGTTTTGCAACACCACTAAAAATCCTAGAGATGATGAATCCCTAAGTTTAGCCTTGCTAGTACTATGGTAAGAACTCCACCCACGTGTACTAAGACACACGGAAGTCTTATCGTAGTATAGTTAAGGGTCGAATCCTCGGGACAACGGTCTTGATGAAATCAAGATGGAAAACGTTTTTAGTTGAACTTAACTACTTAACAGTTGATATTTAGATCGAAAGTTTGATTTGGTAAGAACTCCATTTCATAGTATGAAAGTGCAATGATGGGGGTGAGTTTACTCCACTCATGAAAGCACTCCTAGATACCGAAACAGACATATGGTGACTACATACATCTAAGACCAACATTCAATCGATATTCAGATCTAAGGGTATAAACATAGACAATTCATACCAAAAGATAATAAGTAACACAAGTTGATGATCAGGCAACTAGCATTCATTAAACGATTGATATTGCACTGAAAAGAAGAGTATCTCTATTACAAATTATTGAATTACATTGCATGAAATGAAAACATGGGTAGCGGGGCTACTCCCCGCACCCTAGTGAATGAAACTACTCGCTCATGTCAAGGACAAAGAAGGAGGCGAGAAGAGAGAGAAAGAACGTCATCTCCACAGAGGAGGGAAGGTTGAACCCTTGGTGAAGAGAGAAACGATCTTCACACTTCGTGGTTGACTTGATGAAGGATCTTCTCTTCCCACCTTCTTTGCTGTTGAGAGGAGAGAGGAGAGAGAAGATAGCTTAGTGATGGAACGCGGATCTCAAACTGGCAGCCTTGGGGCAGTGGATGGAAGACAAAAGTGCTCTGGAGCAAGAGAGGCAGCCTCTGGGCGTCTGAGATTCGATCCCTTTTGAAGTGACCCTTGAGGTCCTATTTATAGGCTCAAGTTGAGCCCAAACGGTCTTGAGACCGTTTGCCTTCTCTCGGTCTCGGGACCACGAGGCCTTCTCTCGGTCTTGGGACCATGAGACCTTCTCGCGGTCTTGGGACCGTGAGGCCTTCTCGCGGTCTTGGGACCGTGAGACCTTCTCGCGGTCTTGGGACCATGAGACCTTCTCGCGGTCTTGGGACCGTGAGGCCTTCTCTCGGTCTTGGGACCGCGAGGCCTTCTCTCGGTCTTGGGACCACGAGGCCTTCTCGCGGTCTTGGGACCGCGAGGCCTTCTCTCGGTCTTGGGGCCGCAAGGCCTTCTCTCAGTCTTGGGACCGCGAGGCCTTCGCTCGGTCTTGGGATCGTGAGACCTTCTCGCGGTCTTGGGACCGCGAGGTCTTTTCTCGGTCTTGGGACCGTGAGGAGTCTTTGTAATTTTTTTGTGTGTTTTCTGTAATAAAAAAGAAGAAAAGTTAGTTTATTGGTGTATCTGCAATAAAGTAAAAAAAGTTTACTGATTCTATCTAATTTATCTAAAAAAAGAGTATGGAAAATTAAAGATAACTAATAAGATAACGTCACAAAATGGGAGGTTATCACCCCCCCTAACTTAGAGTCTAGCTTGTCCTCAAGTTAGATAGAGCTAAGGCATGTAATGGCGAGGTGATTTTATTTGATTAGGGTTTCCATACTCTTGCTTCAATTCTAGGTCAGAAATCTACTGAGGTCTTATTAGGGCTTCTGCTTACACTAACTCTTTCGAGTATCAAAAGTTGCGTGGATCTCAGGTTTCTTTCAAATCGTGAATCTCGCATTGGGACCACCTTTCTGTGCATGTCATCGACTCTAATCAGTTTTATACTTCTTTAGAGAAACCTATCGGTAGCTAGAGTGGGTATGAGGGCTGGCTAAAAAAGGCTTATTGTGTAACTCCCCCTTCAAGTGGGGAAGGGTTTGTCTATGCTTTTTAGAGACTCACTACCGGGCACGACACATCTGCCTTCATGAGGGCAGCTGAATGTACCGGCCGGGTGAGCTCTTTTAATCAGCCTTTTCATATATTAGGAAAACTTAGGATCTCATTACCGGGCACGACAATCTGCCTTCATGAGGGCAGCTGAATGTACCGGCCGGGTGAGATCTTTGTTGGCTCTTCATATAGGTCCTTATGCGTGGCACAACTCTCATGTTTTTATTCAACACTCTGGCTTTTATTCAAATCTCACAGGCTTAGGAAATGGGTTTTGTTAGGGTTTTTGATTGGGCGGCCAAGCCTCTTTTATTGAAAGAAGAAAACTGTTCTTAGGGTTCCTGACATGCACTTATTTTTAATTGGTGGTCCGCTCGTGAGATTTCTTGATTTTGGATTTTCCTGATTTCCCTCTTGACTTTGAGAGTTTTCGGTTCGCTTTGGCCCTGAAGTTGACCTGTGAAGAGTCTGAGATAGAATTGAAGCAAAAGTATAGAACCCAAAAGTGAATGAAATTTATGAATTCGCCATTTCAAGCCTGTATGCTAATCTTATTATTTATATGAGGACTACTTTATCTCTAACTAAGCTAAGGGTGATTCTTTCCATGATGAAAGTTATACTTAAAAGTTATTTTATTTGAAAAAATTACTGGAAAAAGTCTAAATATGGACAGAATAGTTTGAAAATTGATATGCGAAAGGGTTGCAGAAGAATGATACCTCGCCCTTGTCCAATGCACTCCCCCCCTAACTTATCACGCACTCTGTCCACAGAGTGTCAAAGTGATAGGTTGAGAAATGCATGGACAAGGGCATTCAGGCTTCGGTTAATCCTTTATTTGCCCCATGTGTTCTGAGTAAGCTGGCTGCAAACTTTCCCCGTAGTGCATGGTAATCCACCTCTGTCATGTCCTCTACCGGTTTGTGAAGGGCCAGAATTGTATACATCCAATAGAGGACGTGGAAGCCGCAGTCATTTGATTCTCTGATTTGCTGGGGGCATCTGTGGCAGAAGGCTGGTGATTTGAAGTGATCTCTGTCATATGCCTGCGTGTGCTGACCCAAAAGATCGTGTAATTTGTCAGCACACTCCTTTGCCACCTCCTCCGTTGGTGTCTTTGGAGTTGTAGTGTATGCTTTCCGTTTTGGATCATACTGGCTGTCGGAACTGTTGTAGATTATTGTTGTTCCTTCGTGAAGATTGGTTGCCAGTAACATCCAGTGCTCGTGATGAAGGAAAGGTAACATGATGAACTTCGGAGTTGTATGTTGGAGATAAGAGATGGTTGACTCCTTTGTTTCGAAGTTCTTCAGCCCGAGAAGATCATCCTTCATGTAAGCTGACACCATATAGACCGTGTTGTGGTTCCGTGCAAGCAAGTATTGATAAGCAGTCATTATACTGAAAGACATGGAACCCTTGAATTGTAAGGTCTCACGGAGGGCATCTGCCATAACCAATATATCCCCGTCGATATATACCAACTCGTCTTTTTCGGCATATAGCCGTGACATTATTAGCCGGAGCTCGTTATCAGAAAGAGTTTTGCAAGCCTCCGGGTCGAAGTCGGGAAATGACGGTTCAATGCCAGATTGGGGTACCATATGTGATGAAGATGTCTTGATGGCTACCCCTGATATCAGATCAATGTCACCTTTATCTGGAACCATATCGAAGATGTAAGGGTTCCATTGGCTTTGCCTGGTGATATTAGATGGTTGTTTTTCTTTTGTCAGCGCCGCTATGGTTTGTCTGAAAGGTCTCCTCTGCGGGCGTTGAATAGATGAAAAGAGATAACGAGGGACGTCGTCTGCCGCCATGGTAGGGTCGTTAAAAAAACTTCTGTCGCAAATAAGCTCCATGGCGTAACGTCCTCGTAGGGAGTGGAAATCTTCATTAATTAGTTCAGTGAAGGGGACCTGCTGGTTTAGCGCTAGGATGTGCCTTATGACGTAGAAAGCGCTGTCCCAAGAACCTTCTGCGGCTTGGACTTGTGGGTTAATTATTCGAAACCAGGGGGAGCTCTAGTCCTGGCGGAGAGAAGGGCATGCGGCCCATATGAGCTTTAGCAGCCGGAAAGGGATGCATCTTGCCTCCCCGACTTCAATTCCAACAAAATTGATTATTCCGGCCTTTAAGTCACCGGCACAGAAATTGTACACTTTGGCGTCGCGGGCGACAGTGTCCACAATCATGAGTAGCCAGTGGTTACAGACTTGGAAAGGCACAGTTATGTATCTCGCTTTTCTTGTGATCCCCCTGTGCAACCTTGTAATGGATTTGTGTTGTAACTCTTTGTACAGTAAGCACAATCCTAGTGTGGGTGAGGCGTTAAGAACCGGTTGCTGTCGCCGAGAGCTTTTGTAGATCTCGATAGAGTTGGCAAGTAGGGTACGGAACATTGCCATCTTCACCAGCGACTGGGATCGAAGAAGGGATCGGAAAAACTTCACGCGTCAGATTGCGTTTTGTCATCGTGTTTCTATATATTTCATCCTCCCCAGCTTTGACATCGTCTACAATAGTGTTTAAGATAAAGATATCTTGTGCATCTAGGGTAGAGATGGACGCCATGTCTAACTCTTTCATTTTGTTAGGTAGAGGTGGCGGCGGAGGTAGCTTTTGCGGTGTGGGGGTAGAAGGTTGTTCTATGTTGTCCATGTACTGCTGCAGATCGTAGTCTTTATCAGAATCATAAGGAGTGTCTAAATCGTCATCAGTGTCTAGGCATACTCTTTCTGATTCTTCAAGTTCGGGCGCTGACGGTTCGGGTGCAGAGATTTGCTGGGCTGTTGTGGCTGGTGTAGTGCTGCTGGTTCCTTGAATGCATTTTTCAAACTCAGCAAAAGCCACTTCTTTGGCAGCCTCCCCCAGAGATCCCGCAGAAAAGTTGAGAAATTGATCCCCGAAGTATATGTTGACATTCTCTGTATGAGCAGGGGATTTGTGATCTTTATCACCAGTTTGGTGATCTTGTTGTTGTTTTGGTTCTGCTCCTTGGCTGGGGCCTGCCCCAGCATCATCTGGCTTGTCGGAGTCATCAGCTGAGGAGGAACTATTGTTTGAGTCAGCGGAGGAGTAAGAATCTTTCTCGTCATCAGCATCATCTTCATCGTCGTTAGCTGTCTTCTTTTGTGCTTTCTTCTTGCACAGATGATGGATGGATTGGAGTTCATCATATGCCACTTGCACGTGCTCGTGTGTTTCGAGCAGTGCTTCGTGGGTTTCTTTAAGATCAGAATAACATTGTTCGGCCGAGAGGAGTCGTGCTGTGAGATCGGTTACTTGAGCTCTTAGCTGAATAAGCTCATTATTTGACGACTCCTCCTGGCGATTATGTAGTTGAGTGAGGGTGGTGGTGATGTTGTCCAGGCACGTGCTGAAAGCTTGCTGTTGCTGCCTCAGCTCGCGGAGGGTTTCTGGCAGGGATAGAGTCTGTGTAGAAATCCCATCGACTTGCTTTGCCAACACTTCATGCTGGCGTTGTACTCCATGGATCAACTCGGGCAAGTTGTTGCAGTGGTCGTCGATGTGGTCGACTTTCTTGGCCACTGAATCTTGACGTTGTTGGATTCCTTGGAGGATGCCAGGCATGGCACGGTTCTGCTCGCCAATCTGGGCAACCTGTTGTGTTAGACCCTGCACACATGAAAAAATAGAATTTAAAATGTTAGATGGGTCGGTGAGGAGGTTTCGGATGGTGTCGAATTGACGTCCGAATTCCGCACCGACGTTAGTATAAGGGACCCCAGTAAAAGAAGAGTGAGGCGGCTGGGGTCGGGGTGGAATGGTAGTGTCATGCGGAAAAGACACTATTGATGGACCCGCGAATAGCGTGGTGACTGTAGATGGGGTCACCAGCGATGTCGGGGTGGTGGTGGGTGGAAAAAGTGGTGGCATTCCCGGAGAGAGAAATGGATCCGGGAATGTTGATGGAAAGTCGGTGGATGTGAAGGAGGAGAATTCGGGCATTGTGGTGGAGAATGGGGTGGCCGAAGTGAAGAAGGGTGGGGGTGGGGGTGGTGGTGGGGTGGTAGAGGAAGGTGGTGTGGAGGATGATTGAAGGGTGGTTGATGGTGGTGGGGTGGTAGAAGGTGGAGAGGTGGTGGCGAGCTCAACATTTAGACTCATTATAAAAGAGTCTAGTGATGAGGATGTAATATGTTCTTCTGGGAGGGGGGGTTCAGGTACGTGGTTGGGCTTTGATTTAGGCGTCCCCGACAGCTCATGTGCTTTTACGAGCCTTCTGGAAGGTCGTTTGACTAGAAGTTTTGTTGCTGTCGGGGCAGTTATACTGAGTTCTGCCTGCCCTGCCTTTGCTTTCTTTTCTTTGGCCTTGACTGAGGCTATGATTTTGGCAATCTCGTCCTCGGTGAATAGGAGCTTGTCCTTATCATAGTCAGCAAGCTCTGGAAGTGGGAGCAGGGTTTTGGAAGATTTTGTGGGGCAGAACACGTAGTGCAGCCTTCCATCCTTATCCTTTAAGATATGGGAGTTCTTTAGTGTCTGTTCGTTGGTAAGGAAGTCGCCTTTGATTGGGCTGCATTTGGGTACAAGTCTATCCATCTTAAGATATTTGATGATAGATGTGATATGACCACCCGTGCAGATTTCTTTCCCGAGGGCGAAGGCTGATAGCTTGAGCAGCATATGTCATCCAATGTTGACGGGCATTCCGTTTAGGACTGACTAGAGGACAAAGAGGTCAGATATAAGAACATTTCCTCCTTCGGTTCTGGGGAAAAGTGCGCCGATGATGATTTTGTGTAACGTGCGCACTAGGCCAGAATGAATGTTAGAGGCCTTGCTTGTCCTTGCATCGAAGGTTGGTAACCCCATTAATGACTTCCAGAAATTATGCTTGTTGAACCCAGGGTGTTCTGTGCCAGCAGCTTTGGCTTTCTTCAGCTGGTCTTGATTGTCGATGAAAATTTCATTCAGAAAAGTTTCGGTAATGACTACCTCATTGTTAAAGATTCTGGAGGTTATTCTGCGGTCACCACCATCCCTTTCTCTATGCATGATGTCCACCACTTCTTTGTTGAAGTAAGTGAAGAATTCTGTTGTGGGCTCAGAGTAGGAAATTTCAGATACAAAGCAGAGCCGGGAAAGGTTAGAATTGTCAAGAAGAGTGAGGATTCTGTGGTAGATCCCCATCTTCATCAGTATGCTGGGGCAGACATACTTAGTCGGTTTAAGGAGTTGGTTGATGGGGGGAATGTTTTGGAGGTGAAGGTTCTCGGGTGGTGTTGCTGTGGTGGTGATGGGAGGAAAAATAGGAACGGTTATTGTGGCAGGGTTGGTGACGGTGGTGGAGGATGGTGGGATGCATCCTGCTAGGATTTGTTCCCTTGCAGAGGCAGGGTGGACCTGCTTCCTGGCTCTCTTCTTAGATGTTGGCTCAGTTGTTGGTTCTTGAGCCAATCTCTTCCCCTTAGATTTTGTAGTGGGTGATTCTTTCTCAGGGGAAGGCTGGTATTCGGAGGCCTCGTCAGATGAGGTCTCTTCGACCTCCTCGTCAGAAGGTTCTTCATCTAAGCAGCGGTTGATTCGCTTGATATCCTTCATGACGGTAGTCAGGTTCACTTCTGTTGGGACTTTTCCAGTCCTTTTGAAGTTGTCAACTATGCTTTGCAAAATTGTTCGTTCGGCAATTAGCTCCTCTTTTGTCCAGAAGGGAGCGTCTGTTGTTCCTTGCTTAGCAGGTGAAGTCATTCTGAAATAATTGATACGAAAACAAAAGTTAGAAATCTTAAATTTTGAAATTATAACAAAGTAATATTATTTGCTTTTTAGTTTTAGTAGTTTGATTTAGTTCAAACGGTCCTGAGACCGTTTGGTCTTACACGGTCTGGAGACCGAGAGGATCCAAACGGTCTTGAGACCGTGAGGATCCAAACGGTATGGGGACCGAGAGGATCCAAACGGTCTTGAGACCGTGAGGATCCAAACGGTCTGGGGACCGAGAGGATCCAAACGGTCTTGAGACCGCGAGGATCCAAACGGTCTGGGGACCGAGAGGATCCAAATGGTCTTGAGACTGCGAGGATCCAAACGGTCTGGGGACCGAGAGGATCCAAACGGTCTTGAGACCGCGAGGATCCAAATGGTCTGGGGACCAAGAGGATCCAAACGGTCTTGAGACCGTGAGGGGCCTCACGGTCTGGAGACCGCGAGGGAGACGAACCGCGCGGGAGACGAACCGCGCGGTTGTTCGTCGGCAAAGAACCATAAAAACGACGACGGCGACTAGGTCGGAGAGGAGTTCGAACGCAAAAAATTGGTTTAGTGGTGGTGTGGAGAGGTGAAACGCCGGGTTGTCGACCTGTTGGTGTGGACGGCGAGGAGGCGAGGGGCTAGGTGCTGCGAGCTGCAGAGCGGGCGCGCGACGAAGCGCGAGGGCGACAATGAGCCGGGAATGACGGCGGTGAAACCGAGTTGTTGGCGAAGCGCTTGAGACAGCGGCGGAGACGACGTGCACGAAGTGCGGGAGTGCAGAGATGAAGCTCGGAGCAGAATGAAACAGGAGAGTTCGAGAATTCGGGAAGCAAGAAGAGAGAGTCGTGGACGAGGGGGTATATTTATAGGTTTTTGGTGAGGTCAGTCTATCAAACGGTCTTGAGACCGCGAGGAACCTCACGGTTTTGAGACCGCGAAGGACCTCTCGGTCTGGAGACCGCGAGGGACCTCTCGGTCTGGAGACCGCGAGGGCCCAAACGGTCTTGAGACCGAGAGGGCCCAAACGGTCTTGAGACCGAGAGGGCCCAAACGGTCTTGAGACCGAGAGGGCCCAAACGGTCTTGAGACCGTTTGGCCCCAAGATTATGTGGATTTTTATGTATTTTTAGATTTAAAGAAAAACAAAGAAAAACAAAAGAAGTTTAAAAACAAAATAAAAGGCCTTGGGTTTCCTCCCAAGAAGCGCTTTGGTTTAACGTCGCTGGCTCGACAAGATTTTGCTCTGGTTATGCTGACTTTATAGGATCATGGATCTCTATGGTTTGCCTTGATAATTTGTCTGCTGGAGTGTGGTATTTATTCAATCTGTGACCATTTACTGTCCTTTCTCCTCCATTATCATCGAGAATAATAACAGCTCCTGTCGGGTATATGTGTTTGATTGTAAACGGCCCCGACCATTTAGTACGCAATTTTCCAGGAAACATTTTTAATCTAGAGTTGAATAGGAGGACTTTGTCTCCGACGGTTATATCCTTTCTTTTTATGTGGCCATCGTGCCACATCTTAGTTTGTTCTTTGTAGATTCTTGCGTTGTGGTAGGCTGTCATTCGTAATTCTTCTAGTTCTTGGAGTTGCAGTTGTCTGAATTCACCAGCGCCTTTGAGATCAAAGTTTAGTTGCTTAATGGCCCACCAAGCCTTATGCTCTAATTCAACTGGCAAATGGCAAGACTTCCCATATACTAATCGAAACGGTGTTGTTCCAATTGGTGTTTTGAAAGCTATACGGTAAGCCCATAGAGCGTCAGATAGTTTGGTGGACCAATCGGTACGGTGCCGATTGACAGTCTTTTCCAGGATAGCTTTAATTTGCCTATTGGAGACTTCGACCTGTCCACATGTCTATGGATGATACGGTGTAGAAACTTTGTGGTTGACTCCGTATTTTCTTAATAAGGCTTCAAAGCTCCGTTCCAAGAAATGTGATCCGCTGTCAGATATTATCGTTCTTGGGACGCCGAATCTGGGGAATATTATCTCTTTAAACATCTTGATTACCGGTTTTGAATCACAAGAGATGGTCGGTAGAGCTTCTACCCATTTTGACACGTAATCCACAACAACTAGGATGTACACGAATCCGTAGGATGAGGGGAAAGGGCCCATGTAGTCTATTCCCCATACATCGAAAAGTTCGATTTCTTGCCATATGTTCAATGGCATTTCATTTCTTCTTGTTATCCCCCCGGATAGTTGGCACTTGTCGCATGATTGCACGTATTCATGTGCGTCTTTTGCGATGGTGGGCCAATAAAAGCCTGATTGCAGGACTTTGAGGGCTGTCTTCTTAGAACTCATGTGGCCCCCGGTGGGGCCCGAGTGACAGTGCTCGAGAACTGAAGTAATTTCCGTCTCTGGAATGCATCTACGAAAGAGGCCATCTGCGCATAAGCGAAAAAGATAGGGCTCGTCCCAGAAATATTGCTTAGCGTCGTGAATGAACTTCTTTTTGTCGTGATAGGATGCAGACGGGTGAATGATTCCTGTTTCCAAATAGTTGAAAATGTCGGCATACCAGGGGAATCCATTAGAGACTTTCATTAGTTGGTCGTCCGGGAGGGAGTCTCGGATAGGTACTTTGTCTTCATCCTCGACTCTAATACGGCTGAGGTGATCAGCGACGACGTTTTCCACTCCTCTTTTGTCTTTGATTTCCAAATCGAATTCTTGAAGCATCAAAACCCAACGTATAAGTCTTGGTTTTGCATCTTGTTTCTGGATTAGATACCGTATAGCGGAGTGGTCAGTGTAGACAATGACTTTAGCTCCAATCAGATATGAGCGGAATTTCTCGAACGCGTAGATGACATCTAAGAATTCTTTTTCCATAGTGGTGTAATTTTTCTGTGCTTCATCTAGCATTTTGGATGTGTAGTATATAACATAGGGTTTCTTATCTATTCTTTGCCCTAAAACGGCCCCTATGGCATAATCGCTCGCATCACACATGATTTCGAAAGGTAGCGACCAATCTGGAGCTCGTAGTATGGGTGCGGAAATCAAGGCATTTTTCAGAGTTGTGAAACTTTGAAAACATTCTTTGTTAAAGTTGAACTCCGTGTCCTTGGTCAGCAGTTGTGTCATGGGTTTTGCTATTTTTGAGAAGTCTTTGATAAATCTCCTGTAAAACCCAGCATGGCCTAAGAAAGCACGCACCCCTTTTACATCTTTTGGCGGCATCAATTTCGAGATGACGTCAATTTTTGCTTGATCCACCTCTATCCCTCTATCGCTCACTCTGTGTCTGAGGACAACACCTTCCGTTACCATAAAATGGCATTTTTCCCAATTTAAGATGAGGTTTGTTTCCTCACATCTTTGTAAAACTTGAACCAGGTTGAGCATACAGTTGTCGAAAGAGTTTCCATAAACTGAGAAATCATCCATGAATATCTCCATTATAGATTTTGTTAATCCTGCAAAGATAGCAGACATGCATCTCTGAAAAGTGGCTGGCGCGTTACAAAGCCCGAATGGAATTCTTCTGAAAGCATATGTCCCAAAAGGACAGGTGAAAGTAGTTTTCTATTGATCTTCCGGGTGTATAGGGATTTGGTAAAACCCGGAATAACCATCTAGGTAACAGAAGAATTTATGATGAGCTAAGCGCTCGAGGACCTCATCTAGGAAAGGCAGGGGGTAGTGATCTTTTCGCATGGATTTATTAAGTTTTCTATAGTCAACGCACATTCTCCACCCAGTCACGGTTCTAGTAGGTACTAGTTCATTTTTATCATTAAGGACAATAGTGGTCCCCCCTTTTTTTGGGACCACCTATACTGGGCTAACCCACTGAGAATCCAAAATGGGGTAGATGATACCTGCCTTTAGAAGTTTGAGGACCTCAACGCGAACCACCTCCTTGAGGTTGGGGTTTAACTTTCTCTGGTGTTCTCTTGATGGTTTAAACTCTTCAACCATGGGCAGTTTGTGCATGCATAAAGCGGGACTTATACCCGTCAAATCAGTCATTTTATACCCAATGACTTTCTTATGCCTCTTTAATTCATCGAGAAGCCTATTTTCTTGGTCTTTCTCCAGAGTTGAGCTGATGATTACTGGACAGAGCTTCTCTTCATCAAGAAAACATGTTTGAGACCCTCAGGTAGGGCTTTCATTTCCGGAGCCTTAGGTGGCTCGGTAGCTTCTATAATTGTGACTGCCTTAAGTTCTTCGAATGTGGCAGTCGGGGCTTCTTCAGCCTTTTCCAAGTATTGAAGGCATTGTTGCACTAATTCACTTGCCGAGAATTCCACTTCCGGATTTGTAAGGGTATTTTCCAATTCATCGGAGGGTTCAGACATTTCTAACTGGGACATTTGATATATGGCATCCAGGAGAAAAACTTCCTCTTGAATGCTTGGTCCTTTCATGCTATTAAGAACTCTGAACTGGAAGGCTTCCTTCCCAAGTCTCAAGATAATAGTGCCTGCTTCAACATCGATAAGTGCTCGGGAAGTAGCTAGGAAAGGTCTGCCAAAGATTATCGGGTATCTCAGGTCTTCTTGGATGTCCATAATAACGAAATCGCACGGGACATAGGAATTTGCTCCTATTCTGACATGAATATCCTAGATAATTCCAAGAGGGGCAGTTATGGTAGAATCGGCTAACTGAATTGTCATTGTCGTAGGTAACAAATCAGTGAAGCCTAATCTTTTACACATCAAATAGGGCATAATAGATATACTTGCTCCTAAGTCTGCCAATCCTTTCTTGCTGGAACCATTTCCAATGGAACACTGGATACCGAAGGAACCAGGATCCTTCTTTTTCTTCGGCATCTTGTTTAGCAGAATGTCTGAAGTGGTCTGAGCAAGTTTCACCGTTTCATGCTCTTCCGTCATATACTTTCTCGACAAGAGGGTTTTCAGGTATTTGGCCCAAGCGGGCACCTCGGAGAGAGCATCGAGGAAAGGAATATTAATGTATAATTTTTCATAGCTTCTTTAAATTTTTGGAACCTAGTATCCATTTTGGTCCCTTTCATCCTGTCTGGATAAGGAATTCTGGGTGGGACCTCTGGCATTGGTTCCTTTTCCTTTTCTTTCTCAGTAGAATTTTCTATTTCTATGCTTGAATTTCCTGTTGGGGAAAGAATGGCTACATCATCATCATCATGTATGATTTTGGTGACATCAGGCAGGACACGACCAGACTGTGTGGTGACGGCATTCAGTTGTTCTGGTCTGTTTTGGTTATGTCTCGGGTTTGCTTTTGGTTGCCTAGCAAAAGTGTCGGCTTGTGGCTTCAATTGAGCGGCAATCTGTGCCAGTTGGGATTCTACGGCCTTTTGTTGAGCTTGCTGGTTTGCAAGCATAGTCTGTTGAGATTGAAGCATTTGTCTAATCAAGGATATTTCATCAGATGATTGGGGAGGAGCACCCCTCTGTTGATATTGAGTGACTTGCTGTCCTTGTGGTTGTTGTAGAGGTGCAGTTAATTGTGGTTGTTGGGGCTGCTGCAACTGAGGTTGTTGTAGCTGCGGGTGCAGACCTGGATGGCCATATTAGTAAGAAGGGTTCCTGGGATAGTTAGATCTTTGGAAACCCTGTCTATAATTCCCTTGACTGAAGTTATTCTGAAATCCTGGTGGTTGTCTATTAAAAGATCCACCTTGAGTCTGCTGTTGTGGGTTGGCGGTCCCTGCAGGATTCCCGTATTGGAAACCAGGATGGTTCCTTGGTTTATCTGGATTGTAGTACACCTGGCCAGGTATTGAATGGATGGAGTTGACTTGCTCTGGCATTTGGTCCTCGGGATGCTCAATAATGGATTCATATTGCGGCATAGGTGGTTGTAAATCCATCATGACATTGTACAACAAACCACATGATAATGTGGGATGATCAGATGCATGACAAGCTTCACAAGTTCCAGTAGCTACTTTTACTTGTTGAACCTGAGAGCTTTTCTTCTTGTCATATTCCCCGAAAGAAGTTTCGAGGGCTTGTTGCTTGCTAGCAATAGTCTTCAGGGCCTCGGCAATGGCCTTGAGTTCCATTGATTCTTCAGCTTTGTATACCTTAAGAACCCCCTTGGGTTGGTTAGACGACCTTCCCCAATTGGATTGGTTCTCGGCCCCTAGCGTAACTATATTCCAGGCATCTTCATAGTTCTTTCGCATAAAATTTCCTCCAGATGAGGAATCTAGAAATTGCTTGATATCATCACTTACTCCTCTATAGAATGTTTCTATCAGTTGATTTTGAGATATGTCATGGTGAGGACACTTTCTCAGGAGTTCTTTGAATCTTTCCCAAGCTTCAGCAAGTGTTTCTCCAGGTAGTTGGGAAAAGTGATTAATATGTCCCCTAATCTCATAGGTTAGCGAAGGTGAGAAGAATTTCTCAAGAAACTTTTCTTCTAAAGGAGTCCAAGTAGTGATGATGGGGTGTCTATCCAAAGCGTTGTACCAGCTTAGTGCTCTTCCAGATAAGGTGAAGTGGAAAAGGTGTAACATTATTGCTTCCAAGGCGATTCCTGCTTGGGGTACAAGTCAGCAGAGTGACTTGAATCTCTTAAGGTGATCCATGCAATCGTCTCCGGGTGCTCCAGAGAAAGAGATGCCTTGCATGATCTGGATCCATTGCGTCCGGATCTCAAAGTGTGGTATGTTAATAATCAGTGGTCGGACTGGATGATCATCTTCATAATTCTTCGGGACTGCGTAGTCCCGAAGTTGCTTGTTTCTTAACGCAAGTTGAGCATCAGCATGCTCTGCTTGGATGCGGACTTGTTCCTCAGCTCGAATCTCAGCTTGCACCTGAGCACGAGTGTCTGCAATAAGTTGTGCTCGTTGTGCTGCTATGGCGGCGTTAACTCTTTCTGCAACAAGGCGTTGCTCTTCAGCCATCTGTCTGGCTCTTTGGCGGTTAAGTCTAATCCTTCGGTGGAAACTTCTTTCTACCTCAAAGTCGTATTCTGGTTCAGGGGAGAATCCTATGCTATGCGGGGGTTGCATACACGTTTTCTACCTGAGTAGAAAGAAAATCACACGTTAGGATAATGGAAGGAAATGAAGAAATCAAGAAGATTTGGACTAGTTATCAAGAAAAAGTGTAAAATCCTAATCAACCAAGAAGTTGTTAAGTAAAAACTAAAACGTTCCGTTGTCCCCGGCAACGGCGCCAATTTTTGATGGAGTTTTGCAACACCACTAAAAATCCTAGAGATGATGAATCCCTAAGTTTAGCCTTGCTAGTACTATGGTAAGAACTCCACCCACGTATACTAAGACACGCGGAAGTCTTATCGTAGTATAGTTAAGGGTCGAATCCTCGGGACAACGGTCTTGATGAAATCAAGATGGAAAACATTTTTAGTTGAACTTAACTACTTAACAGTTGATATTTAGATCGAAAGTTTGATTTGGTTTTAAGCTAAGTGCAAGGAAAGTAAAGCAAGAAAGTAGAGATTAAGGTTGTAAACAATGATTAAAAGCCACTAGGATGTTATCGGGTTTCACACCACTACACATGGATCAAGACATGCAACATAATAAAACAACCTGCAAAGAGAGTCAAATCAGTTAGTATCTTGTAGTCCTAGCTTCCTTTCGGATAACTAGCTACGAGAAGTGTGGAGTATTGCAACGCCAGCCATACCATGATGAATGGTCACATGCTTTGCATTACTTCTTCATGAAATGTGTTCCTCGACCTTACCAAGATTGCACTTCCATACGTCAACTGATTCCATTTCATAGTATGAAAGTGCAATGATGGGGGTGAGTTTACTCCACTCATGAAAGCACTCCTAGATACCGAAACAGACATATGGTGACTACATACATCTAAGACCAACATTCAATTGATATTCAGATCTAAGGGTATAAACATAGAAAATTCATACCAAACGATAATAAGTAACACAAATTGATGATCAGGCAACTAGCATTCATTAAACGATTGATGTTGAACTGAAAAGAAGAGTAACTCTATTACAAATTATTGAATTACATTGCATGAAATGAAAACATGGGTAGCGGGGCTACTCCCCGCACCCTAGTGAATGAAACTACTCGCTCATGTCAAGGACAAAGAAGGAGGTGAGAAGAGAGAGAAAGAACGTCATCTCCACGGAGGAGGGAAGGTTGAACCCTTGGTGAAGAGAGCAACGATCTTCGCACTTCGTGGTTGACTTGATGAAGGATCTTCTCTTCCCACCTTCTTTGCTGTTGAGAGGAGACAGAAGATAGCTTAGTGATGGAACGCGGATCTCAAACTGGCAGCCTTGGGGCAGTGGATGGAAGACAAAAGTGCTCTGGAGCTAGAGAGGCAGCCTCTGGGCATCTGAGATTCGATCCCTTTTGAAGTGACCCTTGAGGTCCTATTTATAGGCTAAAGTTGAGCCCAAACAGTCTTGAGACCGTTTGGTCTCAAACGGTCTTGAGACCGTTTGCCTTCTCGCGGTCTCGGGACCGCGAGGCCTTCTCTCGGTCTTGGGACCGTGAGACCTTCTCGCGGTCTTGGGACCGGGAGGCCTTCTCGCGGTCTTGGGACCGTGAGACCTTCTCGCGGTCTTGGGACCGCGAGGCCTTCTCGCGGTCTTGGGACCGCGAGGCCTTCTCTCGGTCTTGGGACCGCGAGGCCTTCTCGTGGTCTTGGGACCGCGAGGCCTTCTCTCGGTCTTGGGACTGCGAGGCCTTCTCTCGGTCTTGGGGCCGCGAGGCCTTCTCTCGGTCTTGGGACCGCGAGGCCTTCGCTCGGTCTTGGGATCGTGAGACCTTCTCGCGGTCTTGGGACCGCGAGGTCTTTTCTCGGTCTTGGGACCGTGAGGAGTCTTTGTAATTTTTTTGTGTTTTCTATAATAAAAAAGAAGAAAAGTTAGTTTATTGGTGTATCTGCAATAAAGTAAAAAAAGTTTACTGATTCTATCTAATTTATCTAAAAAAAGAGTATGGAAAATTAAAGATAACTAATAAGATAACGTCACAAAATGGGAGGTTATCAGTAGCCGTGGATGGGAGTCGGGTGTCCATGGGCCATTGTGGGTCTGCACTGAAATGGGGTCAGATTATGAGGCCATATAGTTGAGCCTTGACGAGGACGTCAAGAGTCTAAGTGGGGGAGATTGTAACATCCCAGGATTTGAGGCCTCGGATAATGATCTTAAAAGGAATGATTGGACTACCCATATCACCAAGGTGCACCTCCTTTTCAGGGAGCCCATCTCTAAAGAACTCCATAGTTAAGTGTGCTCAGCTTGGAGTAGTACTAGGATGGGTGACCAGTCGGGAAGTTGATCCTGGCTTGCGCGTCAGTGTGGATAAAGTGCGCAGTTAAGGCTAGTGGTGGTCTGTGGGGCCTGTTGTCATTCCTAAAACTCTACTAGAGCCTTGGGCAGTGGGCCCGGGCATTACACTGTCACTCTAGGTCCTTGTATAGATGTGAGAGAGTTGTAAATGATGTTTTGTATCTTTGTTTCCTTGATAAGAGAGAATGTATTTGTTTATCATGTCGTATGTACATGGAATTGTGAGAAACAGAATGAATGTATGGATGTGTATCATTAATGTTGAGATCATATTAGAGTAATCAAAGTTAAATTCTCATGTAAAGTTTGTATATGTGATTGAATGTGAGAAAACAAAGAGTTTGAAATAAAGGACATCAAAATAAAAGGTTGGGAGTGAATTTTGTATTAAGTAAAATCCTTAAATTTATGCCCTAATCTCATGATTAGTGGTAATCGTGGGATTTGGGTGTGACATCTTTTGGTATCAGAGCTTAGAATGAGTTGTTAGGGACCATTAGGATAGAAAGTCAGAGTTATAAGTGTGGCAGATAGTAGGTGATGTGTCTACAGCTATGGGAGGTCTGAGTATTTAGATATCCTGGCCTAGTATCTAAGTACTTAGGTTGACCAGTATCAAGCTACTCTATCTATTCTTCTCTAGATGCCCTAACCAGGCATGCAGTGGAAGGATGGGCTAGAGAGAAACCCTAGAAATATTAGGGTTAGAAGACTAGAAAGAAATGAATGGATTGAGCATAAGAATAGAATGTGATACAACTCTTACTTTATATTGCTTCTTTGATTGGAGATCAATAGAAATGTTCTTATATATATGAATTCAGATTATCAGTTTCTAGAATATATATGGTTCTTTTATATTGTTATGTATCATGAAGTGATTCAATTATAGTTTACATTCTTTGTACCAACTAGACCAAAAGTTATCTTTAAATGAGTTTTCCATAAGTGGATATTCTTTTCACATGTTTGAAATAAGTAGGAGTTGGTTAATCCTGAGTAGCTCTTGGCTTCAGGACTGCAGGTTCGGCCTGGTTCGGCTGTCAGGGTGCGTTACTGGGATCTAGTGACTCCTATTGAAAATATAATAAGAGTAGACTCTGGATAAACTAGACCCACATCATAGTGAAAATGTACATACACTAAGATGTTGAAACATATGAGAAAGATTAGAATAGTTAAGAATCAGTTGGAATTGATATCTGAGATCCAACTTTGGGGCCACATATGAGAAACCCTTAATTGGGAATAAAGGAACACAATATAAGTTCAGATTAAGTTTAATGATTAGTATTATATGAACTCTAAATATGAAATATGGAAAAGATATGAGAAAAGCATGTAAGGGCCAAGATAGTAAGAATCAATCATGAAAAATGGATCATATAATCGAGTACAATGCTTTTATGTACTCCAAAGCAAAGGGAAAATAAAAGAAAATAGTTAAGTATACAATAAGTACATAGAAGTGAAGAGTCTTCAAAAGAGTTAAAGTAAAGATAATTAGATGAACATGTACATCATAAAACTAGGATAAGAAACTTAGTTGAAACAAAGAGAAATGTTGGAAATTATGAGCTTGATTAAGGAATGAGAGTTACATGATATAATTGTGAGCATGGAATGTATACCATTATTATGAAGTTTAATATGTTCATCCTTACTACCTTTGGATTCTAAGTCTCTATAGAACAACAAACTAGTGTCTAAAAGAAGAACAAAAGTGTAGCTGAATAAATGAATAAGTCATACAAAGGTAGACTATATTTAGGAAGGAAAAACTTGATTGAAAGAGAAACTAAGTTTGAATGAGTCGTTTGATTTAAAATGAAGGATATGTAATGTATTAAACATGAGGTGAAACTAGTAGAGAGATTATTGATTTAGAATTTCAACTTCACATTAGTAGTAGGATAAAAAAAATATGTGCAACATGGTATACATGATCATACACATGAATAAAAAACATGATCATAAGAGAAAATAAGAAGTTAAAGATGATATGTGGAAGAGTATTATATGGTAAGAGGATTATGGAAAGTAAGGAAGGGTTTGAAACATGATGGAGTGATATATATTATAAAATAAAGAGGTTAGGAGATTCTAGCAAGTTCTAGTTAGTCAAGTATCCTTGTTGATAACTAACTAAACCTACATATGAGAAATGTATTAAGGGAATGTTTGAAGATAAGAATTCTAAGTCTCAGAATCATCTTCTCTTCCATATATTACTTAATGAGAGCAATGTGGGAATGAAGTGATAAGAAAATGAATCATATATGATGCATAATTACCATGATAGAGACATCTAGTGAATGTAATAGTGACACACAATATGATGATGAAACCCTAGCGGGGTAAATTGAAAATGTAATCTATCTGAATGGCCAAGTAAGAGAAAGGAAATTCAATTGATAAGATAGAGAAGACTTTAGTAAAACTTGTGAGATCCAAAGTTTGAATTTCAAATTAAGGGAGCAAAGTCACACCACAATAACATCATGCTACTGATAAGGACCAAACCCTAGAATGTTTAGAGTTGTAGTAGTTCAAGGGATGTTACTAGTGATTTGACCTTGAATACTAGCATCTCTATAAAACAAGATCATGAGATTTGCATTATGAGAAGTAAACTAGCACTGATAGTAATCCAGGGATTAAAGGTAGCTAATCTGAAAGGTTGATAATCAATATGGAAATGATTCAGAGCAAAGGGTAAGAAATAAATTTGAAATGTAACAAGTGTATAAAGTGTGATATGAAATACATTCTTGCAGTGATATCAAAAATGACAAATAATCTATTCTTACCTTGTATGTTTCAATGTTAGGGGTGTTTATTCTAGATGATCAAAATGAGAAGGATAAGTAACAAGAAGTGAGTAGTAATGAATGAGGAGATAAGAGAAAACAATGGCTTTCAGTAATACGTGAGTTTGTTTTTAGAAGTGTAATTTGTTGAAGGTATATTAATGGATGTAAATTGGTTCTACGTATGATTTCAGTGTACATGTGCAAGCAATATGTGAAATAAAGGTGTCTGATAGTTGTAGTCATTCATAGCAATAATCCATCTTAGTATTGTATAATTGTGGTATAGTGATATGGGTTGAATGATGATGGAACAAATGGAGGGTTACCCTGAATAAGGTAGTCTTACCTATTCACTCATATGAATAGAAGGGATGATAACCATATTGTATTGATATGTAACCCTAATGAGGTATAGCTTGTTATACCTAGCTTTAATATAACTAAGTGATGGTAATTGGGTATGAATAGCCCTTGAATGACTAATACAATCATGGAGTACTCTGCTATTGTTGTTGAGATCCTAGTATGCTATAACCCGATGGTTACACCTTGATTTATGTATGGGTTCATACTTGATAATAGTATGGAATGTGATGGTGATGCTTCACCTTATGCATCCATGATCCAATTGGGGATGTCATGAGTAAGGGTTTGGGTATAAGTGTTGCTTAATAACATTAATATAATTTATCTTGTTGAACCTAACTCTAATACAAATGATAAAGATGAGTATTCATGTTTAACATTCTTATATGATGGAATGATAGTGGAATAACCTCCTTAATATGATCATAACCTTAATATGTTAATTGGTGGTTATCATAGACACATGGTTGATATTTTCTTATGCTAAACATGTGCATTATGAATGTGATGAGGGTTAATGATATCTAGATTCCTTGCATGTTGATGTAATAAAGGAATGTTCTTAATGTTAATATAACCCTTCTATGATTGTTTATGAATATCTCCAAGCTCATTAATCCAATATTGTGTTAATCTGGTATATTATATGTAAGTGATGTTGTTGAGCCTTGTTATAAGGCATGGAAAGATAATGATGATCTTGCAGGAAATAGTATGATGGTCTTAATGACCTTTGGGTATGATTGAGCCCTGAATGAGGTATAATCCTCTTATGCTGATAAGGGTTGATACCATGTGATATTGTGAAAGGGATTTATATCTTGTGATAGTATGATGACTAGTGTGGTCTCATGAATGGCAAGTGAATAGTACCACGTGATGATGAGATGAGAAATTATGTTTCACACATTTATATCTTTTAAAAGTTGTGATTTAAAAAGGAACAAATGACTCGATGTTGAAAATAAATTCTAGACCATAGTATTGGAAAGTTTAAAGGGAGACAGATACCCCTAGTAAAGGTTCTTTGGAGGGATCATGTATATAAGAAGTAACTTGGGAAGTAGAATCATAGATGTTTAACAAGTATCTTTTCCTCTTTTAGAAATTTAGAGATGACATTTTTATTAGAGGGGGAGAATTGTTACAACCCGTTCCTAGTTTTGCTAGTAATCCTAGAGTTTTCAGATAATCTTAATGATTGGCATATTTTTGTTAGTAATATTCTATGTTGTGCTTTGTCTTAATTTTGGTAACCTTAAATACTTATTTGGGCAACTCATAATCATGACTTAAGCATACTATAAAGATCTGATTTGGAGTTAATATAGCATTAACCCATACATGTATGCAAGAAGAGAGTTAATGACATTGAAGGAAATAATTAATAAATATTTTTTGTTGAAAATTTTATCAAAATATTATTTTATAAATGTAGATAATTCAATTATGAATCTAACAAAAAAATAATGAACCAAATCAGAGTTAAAATGAGAGAGTTATGTCATTTTTAGTAAACATATACAGAGCACCGTGACCGCGACGTTGTGTCGACACTGCGACCCGCGACGCTAGAACCACGACCGCGACGTTGCGTTGACACCGTGACTCGTGACGAATCGTGACCAGCGATGCTGCATGTAATGATATAGGATCGAATTGCGGTTTCAACACACTTCATTTTGTTGAAAACAGATAAGTATTGCTCGAGATATGATCTCTTTACGATCGGCTATTCTGGGTGGCGTCGGTCGCGGCCGCTACGTCGACCACGGCCGCGACCGACGCCGCCCAGGACAGCCGATCATAAAATGATCATATCTCGATCAATACTTATCTGTTTTCAACAAAATGAAGTGTTTTGAAACCGCGATTCGATCCTCTATCATTCCAGACAACTTGTTCTTTGAGAGGGAGACCTAGAAGGCAATTTCTGAGGCAGTTTTTGGGGAAGAATGTGAAGAACAGTAGAAATCCAAAGGGGTTGCTATAGATTCAACTTGGTAAGTAGTTTTAACCATCAATTCTTCCTTCTCCTCATTTCCTCTTTCTCAGAATCCCTGATCCAGTGAATTTGATGTTTGGTTTAACCTCTGATCTTCATCTTCTACCTACAACAGACCTCGTATAGGGTTGAAAGGAAGAAGAAACTACGGATTTTGCTAGAGTTTTGATATGGATTCGAGATCTTCAGAGATGGGCTACATTTTTAAGGTGTTTTCATACCTTAGGGTGAGTGGGTACTTCCTTTAAATAGTAGATTGCACGAAAATGAGTTAAATCATCAATAATCTTCAATTGCTTGGTATGCGAGTACAAACACTAAGTTGTCTTTTGATCTAGCTTTTGCTAGATGATATGAAATGGATTATTTCTCTATTGTGATGAATTTCAGATTATGAAATCTTATTAGAAATGGATACAATCCATCTGAATGATAATTCTTAAAGTATTTGTAGAGATTATAAGAGTAAACTGAAATCTAAAATTTTCGGCTATGACTGAAATTGTTGTATAATTGAATAAAGAAGTTTTCCTAGTTGAATCTCCTTGGTTACGAATGATTGTTTTATTTGTATGCATACTACATATATGTCAGATAGCATCTTGTATTTCATTTGATGATATCAATGTTTGCTTGATATATTAGTAAGGAGGGTGAAATCCTAAATGAATGGAAAGTTAGAGGTTTGCAATTAGACATCTTGATGTATGATGTTTTTAGTAAATGGCGTGGAAACCCTAGTTCAGTTCATTACAGGGTTGCATATATATATATTTGATTATATGTGAACTACTGAGCGCAACTCTTATTGAATGATGTTATGATGTATTCAATCCTTATGCGAGTTATGGTAATAAGTGAATGAGGTAAAAGAAAACCTAATGATAGGGTGTTCAGTGAAACAAGTATTATGATATCAATGTTTCTCAGTTTGAGATGTGGTGATGCTTAACAGTTCAATGGTGGTAAATGTTATCACATGGTTTATGAAATGAATGGTTTACCAAGCTGAATAAATATAAGTTGATGTGGTGATTGAATTGTGAATTTAAAGAGTGAATTATACATGTAGATGCCCTGAACACTGTAGAATCCTCATAGGATGAGGCATGCGCTATGAGGAGGAAATAGTTTCCCGATTGGAGGTAGTCCAGATCGAGGTAAGCCAGAGCACACCAGTAGGGTGTGGGGGTCTTGACTAGTAGGCAGACTCCTTACAATTGTGTGATACTCAACACCAATTGGGGATGCCGGTGGTACCTGTGTTACATGTTGAGTGATCAGTGGTCAGTAGGTCCACTGATGCACAATATGTTGGGTTTTAGGGGAGACATAGAAGGCAGTAGAAACAAAAATTTTCTTCTCCCAAACCCAGAATAAAGGAATTGTGTCAACGTCTATATAGTATGAAGGATGGTTTATAGAGGCATACCTTGACCTGAGGCTTGCTTAGAGATGTTACCTTGTAGCTTGAATGGTCTTCACCTCCGGTTTTGGACGGTGTCTGTGTAGCTCCTGGTCCCACTAGGACTGTCGGGATTGATAACTATCCTCCGAGCGGCAGAAGTCTCCCGCCTCTAAAGTAGTCTACACGGACCACCCGGAAATCCAATCTCCTTGTCTCATAAGGAATCGGAAGGAGTCGTACCCTCCTGTTGGCGTACTAGTCCCCAACACACTCTCCTACAACCATTTGCTTTTCTACAGTTGTCTTTCCCTTATTGTGCCTCCCTTATCGGGTAGCACTTGCTCGGGCTCTCTTGGTTACCAAAACCAGAGAGAATGACAACTTTGTAGAGCAACTGGTGTTCTGAGTTGTTTACCTGAGAAGCCCCCAATATCCCTATATATATAGGAGGGTCATGGGATAGGGTTCTCTACCCCGGGTAATGTGAGATTAAAGCAAGAGTAGAAGGGTTTGAGATTTTCCACAAAACAACCAACTCGCGCCAGCTGAACCAGTCATTTCACACCGTGAAATGATCGTTTTAGGTCCTGAGTCGATCGTTTGGGACCTCAGCTGATCGTCTGGGGCTCTGAGCCAATTGGCTGGAGCTATGAGCCGATCGGTTCGTGGTCCTGATCCAACTCAAATTGACTTTCAAATTTGTCTCCGATTAATCAAATATTAATCCTTGTCCAAATTGAATTTGTACAAGTGAAACAAATTGTATTTGCAAAATAGTCTTCTGACTTTCCAAATGATCTCGGTTGGTCACTTGAATCGACCGGTTCAACAATTGAGTTGATCGTCTCATGACACGTGAGTCAATCGTCTCACCAGTTGAGCCGATCGGTTCACCAACCTGATCCGATCGGTTCATCTCATGAGCCGATCGGTTGGGGTAGCAGACTGTGCAAAATCAGTCAATTGTAGTTTCAATCAATCTGATACTCCAATCAATCGGTACAACACCTTGAACACTATGATACTGAGCTATCAATTGATTGAGTGTTTAATTGAACACTAAGCTCATTTAGTAATCAATCTAAACATCGTTTGTGGATAAAGTCCTCTTCCAGGTTAAATCCTATGTGTGTGACCCTGCAGGTCCATTTCACATTGGCAGTAAAAGTCCATAAAACTTATGACTTCACAAGCAAAGAGTGGTGCCTAGTCGCACATCAGTGCTACCCAAGTGAAATAGAAAGTTGGAGAAGAACTTTCAATCCTACAATCCGTGAATGGTGTTACAGTGAATGTATAATTCTTTTGTCACTGATATCCCAAATGAACTCAAGACATGGAACAATCATCCTGTCAACGTTCATTCACTTTCTTGATCTCAAAGTAGATTGGAGGAGATATGTATGACATCAATATCACATACTGATTCACACATACATGCATGTCTATCTCAATCCTACTCATCAAGTGGCCATGGATATCAAACTCTCTCAGGAGGGACAAATCCCATATCTATCACTCACCCCTCAAAAGCCCCATGTGTCAAAGCCACCCAACTGTCACCTTTATAACAACCCATGTTTTAGGATTACATTTGATGATGTCAAAGTGTACCCAACAACATGTGTTGAGTGTAGTGATTTTAGGTCTAAGAATTGCACTCACCACCATCACTGTGAGAACTGACTGTGACTACCATGTCATGGTTCCATGTGTCAAACTCACGGTGGGTTTGTCCAGTAAACTTGTTCTCTAACAAGTACCTCTGTGTTTGGTTTGATATCTCCATATCATGACTAATGAGATTCTTTCATCAACCAACACCACAATCTAGTCTTGTGTGTCATTGCTGTCTATCTACCTTCCACAATGACATCTGACTAGGGACACAATAAGAATGTACAAACTCTTAGCAACCGTATGATCTCATCGTTCAGGTACTTAACCTGAAAGCATACGTCATTGAGTATTGTCATTCTCTAGACATTCAATATGTTCTATAATTATCTCATATGACTGAACCAGAAAGAATTGGAAGCTTGCCTTTGATGTTTATCAAATCAATCTTAATGTATCCCACCAATCATCCCATGATTGGCTCTCAGGGCATACATACCAACAGACTCCCACTGGCACTACGAGCCAATCACCCTTGAATCATATTCATAGTGATATCCAAACATGTCCCACATGTTCAAGTGCTAACATAGTGAGTTATGGCAACACCTTGCCAAAGTCGATATTAACTGCATGTCTCTCATCTCTTCGATGTACGTCACACGTATGAGATGGAGTTGCCATAATATGCAATCTAGTATTCCTTTGCTAACCTTTAGCCACATTGCATGACCAAGCACTCCTAACTTGTCATCAATGACTGGAATAACTATAAGTTCATCTCTTTGAACTCCTAGATCCATATAGTATTCACTGCTGTTCTCTAACACACGGATACTCAGCATTTCCTTTTAAAACAACTTTATTAGAACGTTTCCATTATTCAACAAACATTCACTTTTATACATCTCATATATATTTTTCGATTAATTTTCTATCTTTTTTGAAAGGTACTTCTCAAGTACTTATCAAGTTCTCATGGTATTCCAGTAACCCTTACTGGAACAAGACAGACATCCACTTGTCATGTCCCACATATGAGTTATCAGGATGAGAACATCATATTGTCATGTCCTACATACAAGATGATGAACGTGTTTTGTTCTTGCCATGTCCATACATGCAAGATGATGGGATGATCACATACATGATAGATCCATATTTATTTACAGTGTTCACATTCTTCATGAGAATTGGAAACTTGGCCTTAGGATGCTAACTCCATGTAACATGGATAAGTTTTCTCCCACTGAATTTGTGCACACTGAACCCTTCAGTATAGATTGCCAATGTATGTTTTCTCTTTTCAGGTCAAGAGGTTTTCGAGAACTATCTCTATAGATCTCTATTCCTATCACATAGGAAACGTCTCTATCTTACCTAAAGATAATTTCCACTTTGGATTTCCATTCTAGAACATTTCCATTCCTCATTGACATGTGGAATGAAAATACGCTCCCACTAAATTACATATCCCTTCTTTATCTTTGACATGTCAGTCAAACCTTTTGACTACATCATCAAAATAAAGACCACAGTTCTGAGTTGCTTGTACTCAATCAATCACATTGATTAGTCCATTGTAACTTATAGACTTAATTTTCATTAACGGATTCATAAACCTTATAGGTTGTGTCACGTACACATCCTCATCTTATTCCTCATAGGAATGTGGTTTTAGTATCCATATGCCAAATCTCTTAGTCATTAAGTTGCAATCAACAAGCATCATCCTTCTCAAAATGTTATTCATGTGTCTTAACGCTTAAGACTCATTCGCACTTATGGATTTCATCCCAATGGGTGCTACCATAAAGGTCATACCTTATGGTTCACATGGAAGTCATTTAGGATGTAATGGTCATAAACCATAACTCAAAATCATGTTCCTCAATATCATCTACATTGTTGACTCATCATATGACCAACTCATCATATAGATAATTGAGGTATATCTATCAAGGATATAAGAACTCACAACTCCTTGTGATTCTTAATGTCCATTATTAGTGTGGGATATTCTTTATTTAAGAAGAAGTTAGTCATTTAATAATCATCCTCTAACTCCTTAGAGTATGACTCCTTATTGATTTAGACATCACCATGCCTTAATCACGAGCTCACTATGATACACTATCATAATCACTCATAAGGGTTCTCAAACATTTGGTTCAAGTATTTCATTCATTGATCTCATCAAGAATTAACACTTTACCAAATGTGTACTTCATTTATAATATTCTTGAACACTTCAAGATATTAATATTGGTATTTCTCTAAACATCATTTGAAGTATTAGCATTTGCTCTAATAGGTATGTAAATACATCACATGTGTTATACCTAATAGGATAATCATTCTCCCACTACCATTAGTGAAGATTGATTAATCATGTCCAAGAGATTCATGTCTCTTACTGGTTCTCTGACCAAAAGAGTCTAGATTTATCCATCATATGGATACTAGAAATGAATTTCTCATGATTTAAGCTAATTTGATTGTTTGAGTTGTCAATAACTTTTAGGTATCATGTTATCTTATGCATACCAAATACCATAAGATAAATAAGGCATTGCCATAAAGATCATATCTTTAAAATTGAAACATCAACATTATTAATTGCTATCATTGTCATACAATATGAAAAAAATAATGTGTTTCTATCCATTGGAAAATATGAAATAGCAGTTCATAACTCTATTACATGCCTTTAAGGCCAAAAATAAACTAAAGTACTCATATCCATGGCGGCAACACTTGCCCCATTTATTGAGTGATTTACACTTTATATCTTGGTATCATATACCTTAAAAGTGTTACAAGTTTATTTCATGACACCTTCAGGTGGAGACGTCCATTGCCTCCTTCTTCTTTAGTTCTTCCAAATAGAGTGGACAATTCCTTTTCCAATGTCCTGGCTTTTGACAATGGTGGCAATTTCCTCTCTTGGTCATGCCTCCCTTGGCCTTGAGAGTTGAAGACGACTTGGGCTGTTGGCTAACATCAGAACCTTTCTTAGCCTTACCCTTGCCCTTATGGTTGGACTTGCCTTTCTTGTTCCTGATCATCATCACAGACTTAGGCTTGTCCTTCTTCATTTGTACCTCGGTTGTCCTCAACATGCCCAACAACTCTGTCAACGGCTTGTCAAAGTTATTCATGTTGTAGTTCATCACAAACTGACTGTATGATTCTGGCAACGATTGTAGTATCACGTCAGTAGCCAACTCTTGGCTCAGGGGAAATCCCAATCTCGTCAAGTTCTCCACATACCCAATCATCTTGAGCGTGTGAGGACCAACTGGATCTCCTTCTATCATGACACACTTGAACAGCGCCCTGGAGACATCATATCTCTCTTGCCTTGCTTGATCTTCATACATGTTCTTGAGATGTTGAATCATCTCAATGACACCCATGTTCTCATGTTGTCTCTGCAACTCGTGGTTCATGGAGCACAACATTAAGCACTTTGCATAAATGGCATCATCAGAATGCTTCTTGTAAGCATCCCTTTCTGCCTTTGTTGCAGTAGCAGTAGGTTCTTCTGGAATTGGAGTATCCAGGACATAGAGCTCTCGCTCTTGAGTGAGAACAATTCTCAATGTCCTAAACCAGTTTTGGAAGTTAGTCACATTCAGCTTGTCCTTTTCAAGGACTGATCACAACGAAAAGTGATTATTGTTTATTGTCATTTTTACTACAAAAGGAAATATATGCAATTTAGTCCAAAACTCAATTTTGACTTATTTGATTGATTTGAAAGATTGACGATATAATTAGGACTTTAATTAATTATCGCTCCCACTATTTTTGTTCAAATTGATAGCCCTCACCATCAATTCAGAATATTGCAGCATACAACCTTCTAGTGGGTCAAGATCTGTATTTCATCAAGTCATGAGTCAGCTTTGGCTGATCGCCCACAATCTTGACTATTTAGGTAGGCTATCATGCCAATTGCATCATATGCAACTCTTGATGAATGAACATGCACAACACCTTGTCATGAACATTTTGTGCCTCTGGGCTTAGACGCTCTAAGAATCACCAGCTAAGTCTAACCCAAAAGTTGACACGTTAAACATGCACCTTGCTTTGGCAGAACCTACATGTTTACCCTTCACACTTCCACGAGATAGACGACACACCACGCTTTGACGTAACCTACATTTTTTCGATCAAGTTTTTCATGTGTGCCGCTAATGGAAGGCGTAAAAGACTTAATATTTAGATGAGGGATTTGGTTTTATAGGTACATATACATATCCAATCACCACAATACATAGTACGTATCATATACATGCTATATCATATAGAAAACATGCAAAATGGTAAAAGCAATGATTATGGCCATCCTAATGTGATTCCTCAAGCCAAGAGGAATAACGGTCATCTAGGTCTACATCACATGCAACATGTACAAGATGAACTTTGTGCTTTGCCTTTACTGGGTTTGATCAACTCATCTCAATGATTGATTGGCTCGCCATCAGGCCGGTCGGTTGGGTGCCACCAGCCGATCGATTGGCTCCTCCAACCGATCGGTTCGTCTGGTCATCATGCATCTCCTCATGGCCGCCACCCGCTCATCTCGCTCCTCAAACCAGTCATCTGGATTGCCAACCGATCAGTTCACGCCTTGAACCGATCATCTCAGTCTTCGTCATATGTCCTCCATTCTTTGACATAATAGGAAATAAAAGATCTATCCTATTTTACATTTGAATTGAGAAACCCCGAGTTATATTTGGAGTGAGCAAAGGTAGGAAAGAAATCTTGAGTTATCTCGAGTTACATCAGGAATAGGAGATAGGGAATCGGTGCGCAGACCGAGATGCAAGCAACCACATACAACCAAGCACACATACATAGGGTTTATTGGCCATAACCACGCTATACATCCACCACAAAACTCATTTAAGGGTGATGTGTATCGAGTGCATTCATATTACATATCATATATGTATATTGGGATTTGTGGATTTAGGATTGGACATGCATAAAGCCAACATTATTTGCATCGTATGCAATAATTAAAGGCGACAAACCAAAATCTATCACATCGATAATCCTAAAGTTTAGAGCAGTTGGCGTGGCTCTGATACCACTGTTGGGTTTTACAGGAGACAGAGAAGGTAGCGGGAAAAAAAATCTTCTCCCAAACCCAGAATAAAGGAATCGCGTCAACGTCTATACAGTAGGAAAGATGGTTTGTAGAGGCATACCTTGTCCCGAGGCTTTCTCGGCGATGTTACCTCGCAGCTTGTGCGTTCTTCACCTCCAGTCTTAGACAGTGTCTGTGCAACTCCTGGTCTCACTGGGACTGTCGGGATTGACATCTGTCCTCTGAGCGGCAGAAGTCTCCCGCCTCTGAAGTAGTCCACACGGACCACCTGGAACTCTGATCTCCTTGTCCCACAAGGAATCAGAAGGATTCATACTCTCATGTTGGCGTACTAGTCACCAACACACTCTCCTACAACCAATTGTTTTTTTACAGTTGTCTTTCCCTTGTTGTGCCTCCCTTATCGGGTAGCACTTGCTCGGGCTCTCTCAGTTACCGAAACCAGAGAGAACGACAACTTTGTAGAGCAATTGGTGTTCTGATTTGTTTACATGAGAAGCCCCCAATACCCCTATATATATGAGGGTCATGGGACAGGGTTCTCTACCCCGGTCAATGCGGGATTGAAATAGGAGTAGAAGGGTTCAAGATTTTCCACAAAACAACCAACTTGTGCCAGCTGAACCGATCGTTTAACACCCTGAAATGATCGTTTCAGGTCCTGAGCCAATCGTTTGGGACCTGAGCCGATCGGCTGGAGCTATGAGTCGATCGGTTCGTGATCCTGATCCAACTCAAATTGACTTTCAAATTTGTCTCTGATTAATCAAATATTAATCCTTGTCCAAATCGAATTTGTACAAGTGAAACAAATTGTATTTGCAAAATAGTCTTCTGACTTTCCAAACGATATCGGTTGGTCACTTGAATCGACCGGTTCAACAATTGAGTCGATCATCTCATGACACATGAGTCGATCGTCTCACCAGTTGAGCTGATCGGTTCACCAACCTGAGCCGATCGGTTCATCTCATGAGCTGATCGGTTGGGGCAGCAGACTGTGCAAAATCAGTCAATTGCAGTTTTAATCAATCTGATACTCCAATCAATCAGTCCAACACCTTGAACACTATGATACTGAGCTATCAATTGATTGAGTGTTTAATTGAACTACTAAACTCCTTTAGTAATCAATCTAAACATCGTTTGTGGATAAACTCCTCTTCCAGGTTAAATCCTATGTGTGTGACCCTACAGGTCCATTTCACATTGGCAGTGAAAGTCCATAACACTTATGACTTCACAAGCAAAGAGCGGTGCCTAGTCGCACATCAGTGCTACCCAAGTGAAATAGAAAGTTGGAGAACAACTTTTAATCCTACAATCCATGAATGGTGTTACAGTGAATGTATAATTCCTTTGTCACTGATATCCCGAATGAACTCAAGGCATGGAACAGTCATCCTGTCAACGTTCATTCACTTTCTTGATCTCATAGTAGATTGGAGGAGATATGTATGAAATCAATATCGCATACTGATTCACACTTGCGTGCACGCCTATCTCAATCCTACTCATCAAGTGGCCATGGATATCAAACTCCCTTAGGAGGGACAAATCCCATATCTATCACTCACCCCTCAAAAGCCCCATGTGTCAAAGCCACCCAATCATCACCTTTATAACAACCCATGTTTCAGGATTGCATTTGATGATGTCAAAGTGTACCCAACAAAATGTGTTGAGTGTAGTGATTTCAGGTCTAAGAATCACACTCACCACCATCACTGTGAGAACTGATTGTGACTACCATGTCATGGTTCCATGAGTCAAACTCACGGTGGGTCTGTCCGGTAAACTTGTTCTCTAACAAGTACCTCTATGTTTGGTTTGATATCTCCATATCATGACTAATAAGATTCTGTCATCAACCAACACCACAATCTAGTCTTGTGTGTCATTGATGTCTATCTACCTTCCACAATGACATACGACTAGGGACACAATAAGAATGTACAAACTCTTAGCATCTGTTTGATCTCATCATTCAGGTCCTTAACCTGAAAGCATATGTCATTGAGTACTGTCATTCTCTAGACATTCAATTTGTTCTATCATTATCTCATATGACTGAACCAAAAAGAATTGGAAGCTTGCCTTTGATGTTTATCAAATCAATCTTAATGTATCCCACCAATCATCCCATGATTGGCTCTCAGGGCATACATACCAACACAATAATCCTGAGGGCTTTGGCTTGCCGCCTGAGTACCCAGGTTGAGAGGTGGAGTCTGAGATATCTGACCGCTCCCATTAGCTACTGAGAGGCAGATGTGTCGAGGCCCGCTGCAGACGGGGTCTTACTCAAGAGATGGTCTTAGGAACCCATGCATGCTTCTAAGCCTTGTACAGTGAGATCGTATCTTGTTGTGATTCTTTAACATGTTGTAGTACACCTCATGTGGGTTTAGGGCATAATAAGATGAATAAGAGGTTAAACAAGTGTCTGTGTAGTTAGTCAATTATTCTTTGTATGTTTCTAAATTATTAGTTCTCTTTATGATCCATTAAGCATTTTATATATTGATTCACTCTTGTAGATATCTAGAGTATCTTGTCATATTTATGATTGTGAATTATTAGATTCTTCAAAGCATATTATTATTATTATTGATATGAGTTGCTCAACAATATATCTGTAATTATATAAGTGCTTTAAATTGTTTCTTTGAAGTACTCATTCACTGAGAGGAGGCTCACCCCTCTACTCACAATTTTTACGGAAACCACCTGGACTTGAGGAAGGTCAAAGCATCATAGTAGAACTACCACATGAGTTAAGTATGAGATGAGTTGAGTTCAGTCGGTCCCTGTCACTCTAGGTCCTTGTATAGATGTGAGAGAGTTGTAAATGATGTTTTGTATCTTTGTTTCCTTGATAAGAGAGAATGTATTTATTTATCATGTCGTATGTACATGGAAGTGTGAGAAATAGAATGAATGTATGGATGTGTATCATTAATGTTGAGATCATATTAGAGTAATCAAAGTTTAATTCTCATGTAAAGTTTGTTTATGTGATTGAATGTGAGAAAACAAAGAGTTTCAAATAAAGGAAAACAAAATAAAAGGTTGGGAGTGAATTTTGTATTAAGTAAAATCCTCAAACTGATGCCCTAATCTCGTGATTAGTGGTAATCGTGGGATTTGGGTGTGACGGTATCAGTCAGACCCACTGTGAGACTGACACATGGAAGTCATAGTCAACTCTCATAGTGATGGTGTTAATTGTAGTTCTTAGACCTGAAGTTATTACACTCATCACATGTCGTTAAGTATGCTTTGACATCATTAAACACAATCCTGAAACATGGGTTGTTATAAAGGTGATGATTGGGTGACTGTGACAAACAAGGATCGACTGTGAGTGATGTCGATGGGATTTGTCCTTCCTATAGGAGCATGATATCATAGGCCTCTTGATTAGTGAGACTGAGGAAATGCATGACCATGCACATGTGAGTCAATATGTGATATTGAGCTTACATATATCTCAGACAGTCTGCTCTGGTTCAAGGAACAAGATTGAATGTTGAAGAGGGTGACTACTCCATGCCTCAAGTTCAATATGGATATCAGTGACAAAGGAACTATAAAAACATTATATCACCATACACAAATTGTAGGTCAAAGTTGGTCTCCAACTTTCCATTTATTTGGGTAGCATTGATGTGAGACTAGACACTGCTCATTGCTTGTGATGTCATAAGTTGTAATGTACATTCACTGCCAACGTAATATGGGACCTATAGGGACACACACATAGCTCTTGAATTAGAAGAGGAGTTTAATATTGAATGATGATTGAATTGGTTACTAAAGTGTTTAGGTATTCAATTCATGCAACAAATCAACTCACTGGACTGCCGACCAGTCGGCTCGCCCAATGAGATGGTCATTTAGAGTATCATGTTGATTGGAACTGAATTGGCTTAAGTTCTGCATGAAACAGGCACCAACCGATCAGCTCACTGGGTGAACTGATCAACTCAAGTAGAACGAGATGATTGGTTCACCTGGTGAACCAGTCAGCTCAATTGGGCAGGAGGAAGGTTCTAGAAACTTTCTCAAACTTGTGAGAAATTTCAATCATTTTGATTGATCAATTCTATTGATGCATTAATTGGAAACAAATTGCCAATTTTATGTGTGATTGGAAAATTGCAAAACAACCGTCTCACTAATGAAACAATTGGCTTGAATGCCAGACGACCGTCTCAGTTCCCAACCGATCAGTTCGGTGGTCGCAGGTTGGAAAATTTAAGATCTTCCAATCCATTCCACTCCCACACAGATTGGGAACCCAAAACCTAACTCATCCTATAAATAGAGGAGTATTGGGGCTTCCTAGAACACAACTCAATTTCTTCTGACAATTGTTGTCCTCTCTGGTTTTGATAATAATAGAGAGCCCGAGCAAGTCCTACCCGCTAAAGGGAGGGATAGCAAGGCAGAAACAATTGTCTGATAGTAAGTTGGTGACTAGTACGCCAACGGAAGGGACAACTTCTACCTGTCCATTCTAGTAGGACGCCATGAGTTCTAGGCAGTCCGTGTGGACTTCTCTAGAGGTGAGGTGGCCTTAGACCTTCTCTAAGGATAACAGCGTCAGCCAGCAGTCTGTGACAAGAGGAGCTTCTACAAACAACGATGTTCCAGCCTGATGTCTGTGGAGGAGTGCAGACGAGTCCCAGTGTAACTAGAAGATAGTTGTGCATCTACAATGATGAGGAGTATGTCGCTAGACTTGCTCTAGGACTAGGTATATCCTCAAAACTATCCTTTCCATCTTATAGTTATTGACACAATCTATTGGTTTATGGAGAATATGGTAGTAAAATTTTTGTTTACGCTGCCTATTCTATAGCCATATTTCCCAACAGTGGTATCAGGACCATGTTAATCTAATATATTTTGGGATAATCGATATGATTGGATTTTTGGTTTTATAGTTTAATTATTTCATACGATGTTAATAATTCTATCGAATCAAATTCCACAATAAATCCCAAACTAATATAAATATGCAATTTACACATGTTGCCCTAAAAGAGAGTTTTGATGGTGGATGTGTAGCATGGTTATGGCCAATAGCCCTTATTATCTGTGTATGGTTATGTGAATGGTTAATCATATTTTACCTCAATCTGTGTACGGAACCTATATCTTATCTTCCAAGTGTAAAGTTGATTCTCTCATACCTTTGCTCTCCTCGAATGTAACTCAAGGTTTCCCTATAATCATGTAATAGTAGGATAGCTTACTTTCCTATTATGAAGAAGAAGAAATATGTTCTGAAAATGTTAGGTGACCATCTTGAAGGCAAGACGACCAATTGGAGGATCGAGGAGGACAAGGTGGATGAGCCAAACCAATCGACTGGTGGAGCCAACTGATCGGCTGGAGAATCCAGTAGATGGTGGACAAAAGGACCAGACGACCGGTGAGACGACCAATCGACCGGCTAGGAGGTGAGTCAATCAGTTCAAGGGTTGAACTGATTAACCTAGATTGGCAATAATGGATCTTCATCAACAACAGGTTTTTGTGTGTGATGTGGACCTAGGTTGTGGTAATTCCTTGTGGCTCCAAGGAATTACATTAGGTTGGCCATAACAATCACTTTCATTTATTGCATATTTTTATTGTGGGATATAACATGTATATGATACATACTATATATGTGGTGATTGGATAAAGTATATGTATTTATAAATACAGACTCCCTCAATTAAATATTAAGCCTAATATACTTTCCATTAGTAGCACACATGAAAAGCTCGATCGACCAAGCGAGGTTATGCCAAAGTGTAGTGTGTCGTCTATCTTGTGGAAGTGTGATGGTAGATATGTAGATTTCGTTGGTACGGTATGCCCAGAGAGCCAATCCTGTGATGATTGGCATGGCATATACAATAAAGAATTTGATTAATACTTATAAAGCAAGCTTCCAATTCATTATGTTTCACTCAGTTATGAGAATGAGGAAATATTATGAATGTTTATAGAATAATATTACTCAATGACGTATGTCTTCAAGTATTAGACTTGGGGAAATGAGATCATACAGATGTTAAGAGTACATATACATATTCTCATTATGTCCCTAGTTGGTTGTTATTGTGGAAGGTTGATAGACAAGAATAACACATAAGATCAGATTGTGGGTTAGTTGATGACAGAATCTCATTAGTCATGATATGGCAATATCAAACCAAGCACAAAGATACATGTTAGAGAACATTGTATCAGATAGACCCACCTTGAGAGTGACACATAAAAACCATCGTTGGTGGTCATATTAATCTATTATAGTAAAGGTGGAGATTGTGATTCTTAGACCTGAAATCACTACACTTGTCACATGTCGTTGGGTACACTTTGACATCATCAAACGTAGTCCTAAAACATGGGTTGTTATAAAGGTGATTATTGGGTGACTTTGACACATGGGGATAGAGTGAGTGATAAATATGTGATTTGCCCCTCCTACTAGAGTATGATATCTTAGCCACTTGATAAGCAAGGTTGAGAAATGCATGTGCATGCACATGTGAATCAATATATAATGTTGAGGTCACATTATCTCAGACAGTCTTCTCTTGGTTCAAGAAATAGGAATTGAACATTGAGAGGATAATGATTCCATACCTCGAGTTCATCCTAGATATCAGTGACAAAGGAATTATACAGTCACTATAACACCTTACACAGATTGTAGGTTGAAGTTGTTCACCAACTTTCCATTCACTTGGGTAGCACTGATTTGTGACTAGGCATTGCTCCTTGCTTGTGATGTCATAAGCTAGTTATGTACATTCACTACCAACATGATATGTGTGACACCCTTTATCACACAAAGAGAGGTTACTCAAAACAAAACGTGGAATTATCCCTAATAATAATATTACCACAAAATAGGGTAAATTAAAACCAATCTTGTAACAGAATCTCATGATGAACAAATCTCAATTGAAGCCATAAACTATTTCCACTCGTATGTCATTCATATCAAACATATTTTACATCATTGTTCATTGGATAATTATCCACAACGTGTTACATATGATCAATTGCTCATGTTACATATGATCAATTGCTCATGCATACAACCCATATTTGTACCTCTATGGCATAAAGCCAAAATCTCATAAATGATATACAATATTCCAAAAACACCCCCAAGGACTCGAAATGTATAGGGATGACACATATGACTTTATTACTAGACACTAATAGCATATCCATGATTCAACAATTACGACTCCTTTTATTGCTAGTCTCAACCGCATGATCTCTGTCTTTGCCTTCCCGTCCACCTAAAAAGTTGTGGAAACCCACGGGGTGAGACCAAATGTCCCACTAAGAAATATAACTCTCCTCCATAATCTATTTGAAACACATGTAAGCTATACAACAAATTATACTTTTAACATATAAGCAGATTCATCTAAATGATATAAGCAAGGCAATTATCGCTATTATGTAGTTCAAGTATCTACAACTTAACAATAGATCATGTTATACTATAAGAAGGAATATGAAGAACATGTATAATTTTTATAAAATAAACAGTATAAGAAACACAACAAGGGTGTCATCCAATGTTATTCATAAATGAACCTACGCAATAACACTACATGGTTGTGTTACATCTTTAATTAATATGCCCTGAGGATTTGAGGTGTACCACTAAAATCTAAATGACCACTATAAATTTGAAATCAATACCATACAAGATCAATGGAAGAGTCGGACTCCATGATCATCACCAACACTACTCGGTCAGCTTGAGTATGCAATGCAGTGACATGTAGCCATACTATAAAGACAAACTTACAGTCGAATATATAGTCATGTAAAGACATCAACTCATAGTCAATCTATGGTCATGTAAAGCAACTAGCCTTCCTTGGTACATGGCACAACACTAGAGAACAGGCTCACACATGGCTGTTCTATAACTCAATATTATACCACTATTTCAACAATCTAAGGATATAGGGAGATACCTCCACTAATACCCTGCATATTCAACAACATGCGTTCCGAGTTTCCCATAAGAGTTACTCGTTTTACCATACAACTAGATATTGACGTTGAAGATGGATCTGTGGTACAAGGAAACTGCATGATTAGGGTTTCACTTGATTAGATATTACCAATTGAGTATCTTTTAATATATCAATCAAGTTACAATGTATTAACCCTAAGAAAAATCTACAAGATTAAGGTGGGATACAACTTTAGAAGATATAAAATGTATAAAGTGAGAACTTGTCTCATCATCACATGACTCTTGTATCACATCCATACAAGGTCATCAATAATATCACATATCTATGGGATATTAATTCCTTCATTATTTCTCCACAGTGTTCGTGATCACCACCCCATATTATACAAGGTTCACAATAGCAATGTCATGGCTATGTTATTCATCTAACCTACAAGATTAGGATCAAATATACATGAGAGACAAAACTATATCATAGAATAACAATTGTCAAGTAGAGTGAGAACATACATCTCATTATTGTAGGGCAACATTGTCTCACTGTCTTAAACAAGTCCATCAACATTATCACTTGTTAACACTGTCATATCAATCTAACCATTATTATCACATTACTAGGGATAATAACCCCTCATCACATTATTGGAGGACACACTTTTCACTAGGCATCAAGCCTTCACTAGGTCATAAGACCAATCGTGTCATTTTTGTAATTCATTTTTATCTCATCATGCCTCATTAGGCATATAAACATCACTTGTGTCACATCACACATACACCATAACATTCATTATATATGATAATTGTCTCTCTTGCAAGGTCAATGTTATACAAATAAAGAGAGAAAACATCACAACACATTAAATGAATTAGGCAATGTAAGCAATGCATCAAATGAACCCTCAATTAGGGTTAGGGTTTCGTGTGTAACCACATAGGGTTCCATAACATCATATGTATATCCATCTCTAGTTTCATTACTTCCCATTAGTTGGGAGTGAATTATAGTTAAGCATTGTAAATTAGAGCTAAGTGTGCACAATCACATGTTTACAATTCTAGTGCTCCTTATCAAGGCTTATGGCTCTCATCTAGTATTGTTTAATCAACATCATGGCATGCACAAGCTATGGCACCCAGTTGACTTGCAAGGTTATAATCATACTAGGAGGAAAGAGAAGGTACAATTACATGCTATTCATCAACGCACATTCACCAAGTATCATATGCCTTAGGATTAGGGTTAAGGCTCTCACAATTAGCCATTTAAGATTTACATCATCATTATAGCATTGTCCCTAATCGAGTCACTTCCCACACTCTTGGAACTGATCTAGGGTCGAAACATCATTATGTTATTAGCATTAAGTACCACTTTCATATACATATGTTTGTATACCATCTTCATCATGTCATGCATGTTTTATAACCAAGCAACATGGTGAGTGTCTCGACTTCCTTCATCATGATGTCTCGACCGTGATAACCTAAGGGTCTCATCCACCATCAATATGGGGTCTTGACCGCAAAACCCAAGGTCTTGACCACCATCCCTCATGATGTCTCGACATGAAGTAATGCAGCGTCACGACCCAATGCAACGCACCATCACGACCCAAGATAGTATAGCATGCACGGCCTAGGACAACACAGTGTCACCACCCGGGACAACACAGAGTCGCGACCCAAAGCATCTCACCATGGTCATGACTGAAACTAAGAGCAATATGTCACAGCCAAAATTTTACCACCATCACCGCAGCGTTGCGTACCAGCATCACAAAAAAGTGTTGCGACCATCATCCAACCAAAACCAATTCAAAGGAATCTCAACAGAAGTACAACACATGGTAATGACCCTAAACACCAAGAGGCACATATGTCTCGAACTCAACTCCAAGGGTGATCTATGTTTCGGCCAAAACTAAGGCTGATAGCAAGAATACCAAGCATCACAAAGTTCAAAACTCATGGGTTCATGATCAACAAACTCTAGAATAATTACCATGAAGGCTATCAAGACAAACCACTTAGGAGAGAGGAAGTTGAATTTCAACATATATGAGAAATGATTCATAATTCTATGAACAACATGATGACCACAACTAAGCACACGGTAATCAAACCAAATCTTATATTGTATATAAGGTCATCTTCTCTAAAACACTTTAGGAATCAAACACATAGATTTAGGGTTTAGAAAGAGAGCAACCTACATGAGAATGCTACAAGGTCATAACCCTAAAATCATAAGGGCCTTATTTACCATCTCAATCTTCATGACAATACAACCAAGTATTGTGATGCTTGTAGGATCATCATCTCCACTCTCTCTAAGTAAACATGATTTTCAACCACTAACCAAACATATAAGGTTAAAACATAGTTGTAATGACTACCAAGGTCAAATGAACATAAGAACATATAACCATCCTCCAAACATGGATGATCCATAGCCTAAACAGTAGGTTATGACCAAGAAACTCATCAAGACTAAAGAGGACAACTTCATACAAACATGATCACTAAAATCTCTTAAACATGTATGTTAGAATACCCATAAAAGAACCTGATTAAGAGTGATGATTTCTCGTGTTTAACACGTGAAAATCAGCACCAAAACCCCTTGTTACGCCAAAGTATATGAATGTCCATTCATAAGGATAGCAATATTAAGTCAAATCTTGGGAATTATCCATCTTATATTTATCTCAAATCAGGTATAAGAGAAATTAGGGTTTTGGATCAAAAGAAATTTCATACATCTATCATCACGGATCAAACCTTAATTATTGATAACATATTTTTATATGTTAAGATCATACTTTAGGTATATAAATAGTAACAAAATAGAAAGGTTATGGTGCCAAAATAGAAAGGGGAAAGTTATACAATCCGCCTTTTGTGGTGATCCAAGCTCCAAGATTGAAGGCTTCAAGAAGGAAGAAAAGATGACCCAACTTGATTAGCACTTCGACCATAAAAATCACCTCACAAAAAGAGAAACACCATGATAAAGAGATATCTCAAAAAAGAGGGCAAGGAACCCCAGGTAAAACCAAAGGAAGAAGAAAGAAAGAGAACAAAACATGTTTCTCTCAAGAATACCACCAGGGTAGATCACTGGTCTACGACCATAGAAGAGGAAGAAGTAGGTGGGGTTTCAAGGGGAAAACATGATCAAGAATGTAGAACCACTTACCAAGAGAAGAATCACCATCAAAGATTTGATCTAGCACAAATCCTTCCTTGAGCAAGGTTGATCGGCCGCCATGGCTTCAAGATCTGTCCTCCTTTGCTCCCAAAGCTCCAAGGTCAATTGCAATGGAGAGGGAAGAAGATAGGGCCGAAAAGAGTGCTTGTTAATGAATGAAAGGGGTTATATATCCAAATGAGGAGGGAAGCAGGATATATATGAGGTGTCAACATAATAGAACGCCCGAGATACATTTGTCCACTAAAGAGACCAACATGAAACCACTATATGCATGCATGCAACCTTTGGTGATATAACCAATGTTATGTCACGACCTCCTTAAGTCCCAAACCCTTTGGCTTCGTTTGAGACACTTTAAGGGGTCGAAACCACATCAAGGTACTTGTCTCGATCGAGACAAAGGATCATCAACATGCTAGGTCGAGACATATCACAAAAACACAACTTGTCTCGACCCCAAACGCACACTAGACCATCTAGGTCGATACAACAACACCAAGGGAGGGTGTCTCATTTGAGACACACCACAAGGTTGATAAATGAGGTTGCTACACTTACGCAAACTCGACAAGGTCAATCACCAACAAAACCCTAAAAACCCTATCATCACCACATGATGCCACCTAATCAATTAAGGTCTAACAAGGCACCCCATAGAATCATTCTCTCTCTTGTGGTGTGAAAGCTCTATGGGAACATTCAACATGTGAAAAATCACAAGATAACCCCTCAACTTGGGTAAATTGCATTTTGGTCCAAAATAAGCAAATATAGCATAAACAATATTCGAACAGGACCACACTTGAAACATAAGCTTGTCACATTATAAAAAAACATCCCAAAAAATTTGATCAAGGTTCTAAGCATCTCATTATATAAAATGATCACAATTAAGCATTAATCTAGGTTGGGGGCCTTACAATATGGTACATATAGAGTCACACACATAGGAACTCATCTAGAAGAGGAGTTTATCTAGAATGATTATTGGATTGATTACTAAAGTGTTTAGATACTTAATTCATGCAACAGAGCAACATATTGGATGGCTAAACTACCAAACGACCATCTCACTGGGTGAGATGGCCGTTTGGGCAGAAGACGAGCATCTCAAGTGTGGAGACAATAATTTGGGTTGTCAAGCTGATCAGAGTTCAGATTGGCTAAGTTCTTCTCTATGAACCAACTAGTTGAACTGATCGGTTCAGCTCGACTCATCAGATGGGTGTCTGGTTGAGTGAGATGGGTGCCTCGCACGGGTGAGATGGCTCGGTTGGGGTCAAACGAAGGTTATGGATGTTTTTTAACTTATTTGATTGCACATTACTTGTGGTGCAAGAAATTAATATGTAAGATTAATTGGAATTGAATTGCCAAATTCATATGTGATTAGGAAACTACAAAATGGTCATTTGGTAGTACGAGACGACTGTCTCATGTAACCAGACAATTGTCTAGGTCACTAGTTGTAAGGCCCCTAAACTTGCTTAATGAGTTGAATAAGATTAATTACCATAATTTAATTCTTATAACCCTAATATAACATTGTGATATGCTTTTAAATAATAATACAAGCTTAAGTTTCAAATTTGGTCCAATTTGGACACTATTTGAGCAAGTTATGCAATTTTATGCACATTTTGGACTTTTCTGTAATTTACCTAATTGAGAAGTTTTCTTTGTAATTTATCACTTTCATTATGTTCCTTGGATATTATCTCATCATTATTGAGCTTGTTGAACCATGGGGGTCCTATTTAAACTTTTCTTTGAAGGTGTTTTCTCTAAGGGTATTTTTGGGTTTACCCCTTCACGGATGAGCTACCTTTAGTAGCTATCAACTAAAGAATTATGTGATTGGCTGGGAAATTCAAAAAAGGAAAGATAATCATGTCTATAAGGATGGTGGGGGAGCTTCTTGTGTGTGGGCTTGTATATTCTTAATAGTTTAAGGCCATAGAAACATGGGGAAACTACTTTTACACCTCATGCTTGCTCCCATCCTTATCCATGGACTATATTTACCTCTTCCTTACCCAAGTACAAAACTTTGCTTGCTTTCTCTTTCCTTTAACCTGGATCAACGAATCCCCTCTGTTTTTCTATCGAATCAAGTGGTCTAAGGTAGAAGACAACCTCTTTTTGGAGAAGAAGGTCTCCTAGAGCTCCATTTAGCCCTACCTAGGGGTTTCCAAGGTCATCTTCTAGGGATTTTGACCAAGGAAAGTTATTTTCTTCCTTCCTTCTCCGTTTCTCTTGCTCTTATTCTTCCTTAGACCTTCCTCCAGGTCAGAACCTTGTTGTTACATGGTAGAAATTGCTCTAAAGATCTAAAACCCTAGCTTTCTTGCTCCTTATGCTTAGGGTTTGCTCATTTGATGAAGAAAGGTGCTAGATGGACGAGTTCATAGCTTACTTGGATTTTCTACCCTACATGCTCGAGATTTCTTCTGTGTGGGGTTTAATCTTCTCATTAGAGTCAAGTTTTATAACTTTCTCCATGTTTATTGCTTACCATAAGCTTTCTAGATCATGTTCTTGCTTGAAAATGATGATCCATGCACTATGCTTCACTTGGATTTCAATTTTTATAATGTTCCCTATTCTGATTTCAGTTATATATGAACCTATGATCATGTTTACATTATTAATAAGGTATAATATTACTTGGATCAGGTTGTTTTGACAACCTATGGTGCTAAGCACCTATCAATCAATGGTCAATTTTAGGGTTTTAAGCTGATTTCTTCTATAAACCCGTGACCCGATGATGGTACCATTGCAACAACCCTAAGGTGTTGTCTTCATGACAATGGATGGTGGTAACCAAGGGTGTAAACTTATGTTCACCCCCTTAGGTCATGTTTTGGCCTAATTATAAGCCTAGTGATTAACAACTAAGTACCCTAATGATGATATCAATCAATGGTGATATTAGTTTGATATTTGATGTTGATTAACAAATATAGTGCTGATCTAACAACCTATGATGACTTAATGGTCACTAATGATGGTGGATTAAGTCTCCAAAACCTATGGTGAGTTAATTATATAGTTGTATCATCAATTAAGCCTTAGACGAATGGTTTCTTGGGTAACTTGATGCAATGGTCGGACCTATACTGTAATTGATGGTTTCAATATATGAACTTGACCCAATGGTCAAGATATAATGTTTATTCCTCCAATAAAGTGGAATGATGGATAATGTAATATTTTGGTCCTAATAATGTGATTTAGATGGTTTCCTTTATATGATCAACTTAAGGAGCTTACTTGTTGACAATGGATGGTTTGTTTTAAATGAACAGTCGATTGTGGGTTTTACCCTACTCTCAGTGGAACTTTTTGTGTTGTTAATCAAGGGATGTCTAGGGTTAGATGGTGAATCTTTATAGACAACAAATCAAGGACTTCATAGGTAGTTTATCCAAGGTGTTTACTTATGTAAACAACCAATGGTCTTTCCTTTTAAACATCCAATGGCTCTGCGTGACATTGTGGTATGGTGATATGGGTTGAATGATGATGGAACAAATGGATGGTTACCATTAATAAGGTATTCTTACCTATTCACTCATATGAATAGAAGGGATGATAATCATATTGTGTTGATATGTAACCCTAATGAGGTATAGCTTGTTATACCTAGCTTTAATATAACTCAATGATGGTAATTGGGTATGAATAGTCTTTGAATGACTAATACAATCATGGAGCACTCTCTTATTGTTGTTGAAACCCTAGTATGCTATAAACCGATGGTTACACCTTGATTTATGTATGGGTTTATACTTGAGAATGGTATGGAATTTGATGGTGATGCTTGACCTTATGCACCCATGATCCAATGGGGATGATGTGAGTTAGGGTTTGGGTATGAGTGTTGATTAGTAATGTTAGTATAATTTATTGTGAACCTAACTCTAATGCAAATAGATAAAAATGAGTATTCATGTTTAACATTCTTATATGATGGAATGATGATGGAATAACCTCCTTAATATGATCATAACCTTGATATGTTAATTGGTGGTTATCATAGCCACATGGTTGATATTTTCTTATGCTAAACATGTGCATTATGAATATGATGAGGGTTAATCATATCTATATTCATTGCATGTTGATGTAATAAAGGAGTGTTTTTAATGTTAATATAACCCTGCTATGATTGTTTATGAATATCTCCTAGCTCATTAATGCAATATTGTGTTGATCTGGTGTATTATATGTAAGTGATGTTGTTGAGCATTGTTATAAGGCATGCAAAGATAATGATGATCTTGTAGGGAATAATATGATAGTCTTAATGACCTTTGGGCATGGTCAAGCCCTAAATGAGGTGTAATCCTCTTGTGTTGATAAGGGTTGATACCCTATGATATTGTGAAAAGGATTTTATATCCTATGATAGTATGATGGTCTTAATGACCTTTGGGCATGGTTGAGCCATGAATGAGGTGTAATCCTCTTCTGCTGATAAGGGTTGATACCTTGTGATATTGTGAAAAGGATTTATATCTTGTGATAGTATGATGACTAGTGTAGCCTCGTGAATGGTAAGTGAATAGTACCATGTGATGATGAGATGAGAAATTATGTTTCACACATTTTATATCTTTTGAAGTTGTGATATTTATATGCTTGCTAGAAGTAAATTAGAGTTTGTATGTCTACTTGTTTGATGCAGCCTTAATTCACCCAATTGGCATAATTAATCAAGTGAAACTCTAATCATGTATTTCCTTGTGCCATAGATCCATCTGAGTGTCAAAACTTGCCAGATGGTGAAACGCGTATTCCTAAGGGAAACAGAGCGCATACCGATGAGTATGTAGGGTGTTTGTCATCCTGAATTCAAGTGTTTAGGGAGGATGAATGTGGTCATACCTAACCCTTAGTTTGAGAATGATTGCGGTCATGTCTCAGTGATTATATATGTTATGAGATTGGAGGACAACTGTGGTTGTACCTCGGATGGTAGGGTATGTGTACCCACCTCCTTTCACTAGTGTTGTGACATGTACCAAGGACCGACTAGGCTGTTAGCAGCTTGACCTTATGTGTCACTCTGGCAGAGAAGATCTTAGGAGTCCAGCTCTTCCTAGATCTTGTATGGCACTGATTTTGACTTAGTAGTGGTTAGTTGGATTTTGAGTGGTATCCTCAATTTCCTTAGGGCATAATAAAAGATGTAATACAGCCGTGTAGCATATTTATTTAGGGTTATATACAATGTTTCACATTGGATGATAACCCTTGTTTGTTATCTTTACATAAAGACAATGCTTAGTGCAATTAAGAGATAGTAGATATACTTATGTTGTGGATATGCTTAAGATTGTAGATGTGTACATACAGTAGCCATGATTGTGTTGATAACTATACTGCTACTGCTGATTATAATCATGATGCTAGCTATCTCATGTTGTTAGTTATGTTTAGTATGCGAGCCATGCCTTTGTAACTGGAGATACATATATTGCTAATCATGCTTATCTAGATAGTTTTGCTTATGTTGTTAGCTCTTCTTATGATGTTGATATTTGCAACCAATTAGACATGCTCGTGTTGTTATCTATGCAATGTTACTAGACTTGCTCATGATGCTAGATATGCATATGCTACTGAATTGCTTATATTGTTAACAAGATAAAGGATGATAATTTGGCTAATTATGATAGTTATTATCTGCTCCTTTATGTATTTTGTTAATCATCAAAACTTCTGATCTTATTTGTTATATCTGGTTAAACTACTTAATTGTTTAATTACTTAAAAATGTTGTAATCAATAAACATTGTTGGAGGTTATATCTCTTGCTGGGACATGGGTCTCACCCTTGTGGTTCGCCACTTTTTTTTAGGTAATCATAAGTGACAAAAACAAACATGTGGCAGAAAAGATGAGCTATAGTAATGAATCTTTGAGAAATTTGATTAGATGTCTAGTGTGTCCTAGAGTCATCCCTGTACTCTCAGGCCCGGTCGATAAAAAAAATGTATTTTGTGTTTCAAATGAATTGGACTTTTGTTAGCATATTAATACTTATTTGTGTGGCATATACGAATATTGTTCTCATGTGTATATAAGTTGTGGCTAAGATGATAGAACAATTTGTACCAAATTCTTGGCATAGTATGGATATAAGAAAGATGTTGGGCTCTTATGCAAATGTTTCTGAGCATGTAGCGACGTTGAAATCTGTTTTAATTTACCCATATTTTTGGGTATGTGATTATAGTGATCAATTGTGCTTTATGTTTTGAGTAATCTCATTTAGTGTAACGGGTTCTCACAAGTTGGTATCAGAGCTTTAGGTTCACTGAGTCTACAGGGACACTAGGACTTAGGACTAAGATGATGTCTAAGTTAGGAATATGACATTAAAAATATGGTGCATGCTGCCTAATCTCAGTATTTGGGTGCCCTGGACAAGTATTCAATTAGTTAAAGAAAAGGTAAGTATAGAACTCTTAGATTGTTATCTTTCTGATTACTCAATCAAGTAGTCATTTTGAGAGTATAACGAATAAGAAATCGTGGTGTGAATATCTCAATCCTACCTTAAAGAAGATGAGAATTGCATCATTATCTATCAAAACTTGAATGTTTGGTAAATATAAGAGAAAGATACAACACCATGAAATCTAAATCTGAATACAAATATGTAAAAGAGGAGTTCTTGAAGATGTGATATAAGAAGATAATAAAGCAAAAGACAAACAAGTCTATGCTTATAAAGTGAATCAAGGTATGAAATCCACATAAGATAGAGAGAACTCCTATAATAAGTACAAAATGAGAAGATGAATGGGAACAATGACAAATAAATAAGGTGGAACCTGAGTTAATCTCAGACCAACCTATGTGTGTAAGAAAGTGTTAATGAAAAATCAACATGGCATGTGAAAGAAATTAAGGGAGATGATCCCAATTTAATGAAGAAAATGTGGAATATGATGATTTACCTGTCGATAAGTGGTTGAAAAACCTAATAAAATAAGAGAACATACCTAGTGTGATAAATAGTCATCAAGGAAGGAGTAATGAGATATGTTAATCATGGTGATTCCTATGCTAATGGCAAGGAACCTGAAATGAAAAAGGTAAAATGATACATAAGAAGTTGTAACTTGCATAATGAAAATAGAATTGGTTACCTTTTTGCTAGTGACCTTGAACAATGTTGCTATGATGTGGGAAGTGTGTTTCCCTCTGTGTCTTTTCATTCCAAGGTATAACTTTCAAGTGGATCATTGCCACTTGGTATGTGTGGATTCGTTGTAAACATGAGGGTGGATAGCTTATTATATCATAAGGTTGTTTGGACCATGGTTCCAAGTTCATAAAGTTTGTGATGATTTTTCTTTTGAGCCTTCCAATAATTAGGAAAACTCCTCTTATATGTCTTGATATTTGTTATGTTGGTAAAAGTAGATGATATAAGGATGTGAGTTGCTTATAGCACATGAGGTGGATACCAAGGTAATGAATCCTAGTATCCAATATGTATTAATAATATGAGAAATATGTGAAGGTTGGAGATGTTTATTAAATGAACATTCCAAGTATTCCTCTTTTGTAGAGAGAGAGGGAGAGAGAGTTGATGATGACCCTCTAAGTGTTGTTTGGAAGGAAAAACAAAAGTGATTCTATAATGTTGTGTATGGTTCAGTGATAGCTGGGCAAGACCACTATCAAGGATAGATGGTTTGTTGGTTAATATATATGTGATAACGTGTTCTTTTAAGATAAACCTAGGATCAAATATCAATGCATAAGAGTTAGAGTGGATGACATAAGTTACATATGATAAGAGATACATAATGTTATATGTTTGATCAGCTCCAACAAGTATGACTTTTGAGTAATGTGTTGATACAATAGATATAATTTCCAGATGATAGCTAGAATTTAAAGTTGAAAGTTACTATTAGAGTTGTATAGATGACACAATAAGTTTCTACATTCCATATTGAGAATGTCTTCTTAGGTTGGGGTTTTTGTGCTAACCCAAGAGGATATATGTATGAATGATGTGACATCACCATGATATGCAAGTAACCATGTGAAGGTAATAGGATGAGGTGCAAAGGAACTACCCATCTTTGTTTACCTTAGATTTGAGGGGCAAAATCCCTGTTAGGGGTTTATAGTTGTAAGGCCCCTAAACTTGCTTAATGAGTTGAATAAGCTTAATTACCATATTTTAATTCTTATAACCCTAATATAACCTTGTTATATGCTCTGAAATCATAATACAAGATTGATTTTCAAATTTGGTCCAATTTGGACACTATTTGAGCAAGTTATGCAATTTTATGCACATTTTGGACTTTTCTCCAATTTACCCAATTGAGAGGTTTTATTTGCAATTTATCACTTGCATTATGTTCCTTGTATATTATCTCATAATTCTTGATCTTTTTTAACCATGGGGTGCCTATTTAAACCTTGCTTTGAAGGTGTTTTCTCCAAAGGTATTTTAGGGTTTACCCCTTCACAGATGAGCTACCTTTAGTAGCTATCAACTAAAGAATTATGTGATTGGCTGGGAAATTCGAAAAAGGAAAGCTATTCAGGTCTATAAGTATGGTGGGGGAGCTTCTTGTGTGTGTTCTTGTATATTCTTAATAGTTTAAGGCCATAGAAACATGGGGAAGCTACTTTTACACCTCATGCTTGTTCCCATCCTTATCCATGGGCTATATTTACCTCTTCCTTGCCCAAGTACGAAACTTTGCATGCTTTCTATTTCCTTTAACCTGTATAAATGACTCCCCTCTATATTTCTACAGAACCAAGTGCTCTAAGGTAGAAGACAACCTCTTTTTGGAGAAGAAAGTCTCCTAGAGCTCCATTTAGCCCTACCTAGGGTTTCTAAGGTCATCTTCTAGGGATTTCTACAAAGGAAAGTTATTTTCTTCCTTCCTTCTCCGTTTATCTTGCTCTTCTCCTTCCTTATACCTTCCTTTAGGCTGGAACCTTGTTGTTCCATGGTATAAACTGCACTAAAGATCTAAAACCCTACCTTTCTTGCTCCTTATGCTTAGGGTTTGCTCATTTGATGAAGAGGTGCTAGATGGACGAGTTCATAGCTTATGCTTGGATTTTATACCCTACATGCTCAAGATTTCTTCTGTGTGGGGTTTCATCTTCTCATTAGAGGCAAGTTTTATAACTTTCTCCACGTTTATAGCTTACCATAAGCTTTCTAGATCATGTTCTTGCTTGAAAATGATGACCCATGCACTAAAAAGCTATGCTTGACTTGGATTTCAATTTTTATAATGTTTGTTGGTATGTATGCCCTGAGAGCCAATCATGGGATGATTGGTGGGATACATTAAGATTGATTTGATAAACATAAAAGGCGAGCTTCCAATTCTTTCTGGTTCAGTCATATGAGATAGTGATAGAACAGATTGAATGTCTAGAGAATGACAGTACTCAATGACGTATGCCTTCAGGTTCATGACCTGAACGATGAGATCATACGGATGCTAAGAGTTTGTACATTCTTGTTATGTCCCTAGTCGGATGTCATTATGGAAGGTAGATAGACAACAATGACACACAAGACTAGATTGTGGTGTTGGTTGATGACAGAATCTCATTAGTCATGATATAGAGATATCAAACCAAACACATAGGTACTTGTTAGAGAACAAGGTACCGGACAGACCCACCGTGAGTTTGACACATGGAACCATGAGATGGTAGTCACAGTCAGTACTCACAGTGATGGTGGTGAGTGTGATTCTTAGACCTGAAATCACTACACTCAACACATGTCGTTGGGCACACTTTGACATCATCAAACGCAGTCCTGAAACATGGGTTGTTATAAAGGTGATGATTGGGTGGCTTTGACACATGGGGCTTTTGAGGGGTGAGTGATAGATATGGGATTTGTCCCTCCTGAGGGAGTTTGATATCCATGGCCACTTGATGAGTAGGATTGAGAAAGGCGTGCATGAATGTGTGAATCAGTATATGATACTGATGTCATACATATCTCTTCCAGTCTACTCTGAGATCAAGGAAGTGAATGAACGTTGACAGGATGACTGTTCCATGCCTCGAGTTCATTCGGGATATCAGTGACAAAGGAATTATACATTCGCTGTAACACCATTCATGGATTGTAGGATGAAAGTTGTTCTCCAACTTTCTACTTTCACTTGGGTAGCACTGATGTGTGACTAGGCACCACTCTTTGCTGGTGAAGTCATAAGTGTTATGGACTTTCACTGCCAACGTGAAATGGACCTGCAGGGTCACACACATAGGATTTAACCTGGAAGAGGAGTTTTGCCCACAAAGCAGTGTTTGAATTGATTACTAAAGGAGTTTAGTAGTTCAATTAAATAGTCAATCAGTCGATAGCTCAATATCATATGGTTCAAGGTGTTGGACGCATTGATTGGAGTATCGGATTGATTGAAATCGCAATTGACTGATTTTGCCCAACCTGTGCTCCCAACCGATCGGTTCATGTGATGAACCGGTCGGCTGAGGTTGTTGAACCGGTCGGCTGGAGTGTCCAGGCCGATCGGCTCATGCCCAGGTTGAAACGACCGGTTCAAGGGTTGAACCGATCGGCTCAACTGGTGCAACCGACCAGTTGGGAAAAGTCATGTCGGCAAGAATTTTCCTTTCGTTTCAAATTGCCCAATTCGATTGGGAATAATATTGGTATACGATACCAATTGGGAAAGAAACAAGTAAAGTCTTTTTGAGCCGGATTAGGACCATGAACCGATCGGTTCAGGGCACCAACCAATCGGTTGGAGTGCCCCAAACGATCGGCTCAGGTCCAACCGATCGGCTCAATGGCCGAACCGATCGGTTCAGTTGTGAACTGATCATTTCAAGTTGCGAAACGGTTGCTTTTTGTGGAAAATTCTCGAACCCTTCTACTCCTGCTTTAGTCCCGCATTGCCCGGAATGGAGAACCCTGTCCCATGACTCTCCTATATATATAGGGGTATTCGGGGCTTCTCAAAGAACAGCTCAGTGCAACCACTTGCTCTGCAAGTTGTCGTTCTCTCTGGTTTTGGTAACGGTGAGAGAGCCCGAGCAAGTGCTTCCCGCAAAAGGGAGGTGCAGCAAGGGAAGGATAACTGCAGTTGCAACAGGAGGCAGGAGAGCATGTTGGCGACTAGTACGTCAAAAGGAGGGTGTGACTCCTTCCACTTCCTTGTGGGACAAGGAGAGTGGTGTTCCAGGTGGTCCGTGTGGACTACTACAGAGGCGGGAGGACACTGCCACTTAGGAGGACAACTGTCATCCGACAGTCCGGTTCGAGTAGGAGTTGTTAGTCCCGGTGCGACCAGGAGCTGCACAGACACCGTCGAAGTCCGGAGTTGAAGACCGCGCATTGCGCGAGGTATTGTCGCCGAGCAAGCCTCGGGACAAGGTATGATTCCACAAACCATCCTTTCCTATTATATAGACGTTGACGCGTTTCCTCGGTATGGTTTGGGGAGAAATTTTTTTTGTTTCCGCTGTCTTCTCTGTCTCCCCTAAAACCCAACAGTGGTATCAGAGCCAGGTCAACTGCTCTATATTTTAGGAATATCGATATAATCGATTTTGGTTTGTCGACTTTATTTATTGCATGTGATGCGAATAATATTGGCTTTATGCATGTCCAATCCTAAATCCATAAATCCCAAATTACAGATATGATATGTATTATTAATGCACTCGATACGCGTCGCCCTTAAACGAGTTTTGTGGTGGATGTGTGTAGCGTGATTATGGCCTATAAACCCCTATCTGTGTGTGGTTGTTTGTGGTTGCTTGCATCTCAGTCTGCGCACCGATCTTCCCTCTCTTATTCCTGATGTAACTCGAAATAATTCGAGATTCTTCCTACCTTTGCTTCCCCCGAATGTAAATCGGGGTTTCTCCTTTAAAGCAATGTAATAAATAGAATAGGATTTTATTTCCTGTTATGTCAAAGACCGGCGGATATCAAGACGACTGCTCAGACGATCGGTTCAAGGAGTGAACCGATCGGTTGACCTTCCAGACGGTCGGTTCAAGGAGTGAACCGATCGGTTGATGACCGGTTCGAGGAGCGAGACGAGCGGGTGGCGGACATGACGAGATGCACGACGACCAGGCAAATCGATCGGTTGGAGGAGCCAACCGATCGGCTGGTGGCACCCAGACGACTGGCTGGAGAGTACAGATCATTCACGTGATGAGTTGATCAACTCGGAAGGCAAAGGCACAGATTTCATCTTGTACAGGTTGCATGTGATGTAGACCTAGATGACCGTGATTCCTCTTGGCTCAAGGAATCACATTAGGATGGCCATAATCATCGCTCTTTATCGTTTGTGCATGTTTTCTGTGGGATATAGCATGTATATGATACATACTATGTATTGTGGTGATTGGATATGTATATGTATATAAAACCAAATCCCTCATTAAATATTAAGTTTTAGATGCCTTCCAAATGTGACACACGTGAAAAGCTTGATCGACCAAGTGTGGACACGCCCAAGCGTGGTGCACCGTCTATCTCGTGGAAGCGTGAAGGATGAATGTGTGGGTCTGCCCAAGCAGGGTGCATATTCATCGTGTTTGCTTTGGGTTGGACTTAACAAGGTGACCTAGATAGGATCTAGCGCCTTGAGGCATGGAGATGATCATTGCAAGGAGTTGTAGATGACATCTTATCAAGAGTTGCATATGATGCAATTGGCAAAAGTTGCCTACCTGAGAGATCTATGTTGTGGGTGACAGCCCAAGCTGGTCCATGACTTAGAGGATTTCAGGATCTTGCCCACTAGAAGGTTGTACGCTGCAATCTTCCGAATTGATGGTGAGGGCTATCAATTTGAAGTAAAATAGTGGGAGCGATAATTAATTAAAGGCCTAATTATATCGTCAAATTTTCAAATCAATCAAATAAGTCAAAAATGAGTTTTGGACTAAAATTGCATATTTTCCTTTTTGTAGTTCAAATGGCAACAAACAACAACAATTTTTGTTTGCGATCGGTCCTTGACAAGGACAAGCTAAATGGGACAAACTTCCACGACTGGTATCGGACATTGAGAATTGTTCTCACTCAAGAGTGTAAGCTCTATGTCCTGGATACTCCAATTCCAGAGGAATCCGCTCCTAATGCACCAAGGACAGAAAGGGATGCTTGCAAGAAGCATTCTGATGATGCCATTGATGCAAAGTGCTTGATGCTATGTTCAATGAACCATGAGTTGCAGAGGCAACATAAGAACATGGGTGTCATAGAGATGATTCTGCATCTCAGGAACATGTATGAAGATCAGGCACGGTAAGAGAGGTACAATGTTTCTAGGGCGTTGTTCAAGTGCGTCATGACAGAAGGAGATCCAGTTGGTCCTCACACACTCAAGATGATTGGGTATGTGGAGAACCTGCAGAGACTGGGATTTCCACTGAGCCAAGAGTTGGCTACTGACGTGATACTGCAATCGTTGCCAGAATCTTACAGTCAGTTTGTGATGAACTACAACATGAACAACTTTGATAGGCCACTGTCAGAGTTGTTGGGCATGTTGAGGACAGCCGAGTTACAGATGAAGAAGGACAAGCCTAAGTCCGTGATGGTGATTACGAGCAAGAAAGGCAAGTCCAAGCGCAAGGGCAAGGGCAAAGCTAAGAAAGGTTCTGAAGCTAGCCAGGAGTCCAAGCCATCTTCAGCTCTCAAGGCCAAGGGAGGCGTGACCAAGAAAGGAAATTGCCACCATTGTCAAAAGCCAGGACATTGGAAAATGAATTGTCCTCTCTACCTGGAAGAACAAAAGAAGAAGGAGGCGACTGAAACCTCTACTTAAAGGTGTCATGAAAGTAAACTTGTAACACTTTTGAGATATATGATATCAAGATGTAAAGTGTAAAGCATTCTTACTTGGGGCAAGTGTTGCCTTTATAGATAGGAATACTTTAGTTTATTTTCAGCCAATAAGGCATGTAATACAGTTATGAACTGCTATTTCATACTTGCCAATAGATAGAAACACTTTATTTTTGCATATTGTATGACAATGATGGCAATTAATAAAGTTGTGTTTTCAATCTTAAAGATATGATATTTGTGGCAATGCCTTATTTATCTTGTGATATTTGATATGCATAAGATAAGACGATACCTAAAAGTTATAGATAACTCAAACAATTTAATTAGCATTAATCATGAGAAATTCATTTCTAGTTTCCATGTGATGGATAAAACTAGACTCTTTTAGTTAGAGAACCAGTAAGGGACATGAATATCTTGGACATGATTAATCAATCTTCACTAAAGTAGTGGAAGAGTGATTATCCTATTAGGTATAATACATGTGATGTATTTATATACCTATTGGAATAAATGATAATACTTCAAATGGTGTTTAGAGAAATACCAATATGAATGTCTTGAAATGTTCAAGATTATCATAAATGAAGTACAAATTTGGTAAAGTATTAATTCTTGATGAGATCAATGAATGAAATACTTGGACCAAATGTTTGAGATCCTTATGAGTGATTATGATAGTGTATCATAGTGAACTCATGATTAAGGCATGGTGATGTCTGAATCAAGAAGGAATCATACTCTAAGGAGTTAGAGAATGATTATCAAATAACTGAATTCTTCTTAATAAAAGAATACCCCATACTAATAAAAGAAATTAAGAATCACAAGGGTTGTGAGTTCTTATATCTTTAACAGATACACCTCAATTATCTATGTGATGAGTTGTTCATGTGATGAGTCAACTATCAAGATGAATATGAGGAACCGAATCTTGAGTTATGGTTTATGACCTTTACATCCTAAATGACATCCATGTGAACCATAAGGTATGACCTTGATGGTAGCACTCATTGGATTATATCCATAAGTGCAAATGAGTCTTAAGTGTTAAGACACATGGATAACATTTTGAGAAGGATGATGCTTGTTGATTGCAACTTAATGACTAAGACATTTGGCATATGGATACTAAAACCGCATTCCTATGAGGAATAAAACCAGGATGTGTACGTGACACAACCTATAAGGTTTATGAATCCACTAATGCAAATGAAGTCTATAAGTTACAATGGACTAATCAATGTGATTTATTGAGTACAAGCGACTCAAAATTGGATCTTTATTTTGATAATATAGTCAAAGGGTTTGACTGATATGTCAAAGATAAAGAAGTGATATGTGATTTAGTGGGAGCGTATTCACATTCCACATATTGATGTGAAATGGAATTATTCTAGAATGGAAATCCAAAAGTGGAAATTATCTTTAAGGAAGATAGAGATGTTTCCTATGTGATAGGAATAGAGATCTATAGAGATAGTTCTCGAAAATCTCTTGACCTGAAAGAGAAAGCATACATTGGCAATCTGTACTGAAGTGTTCAGTATGCACAGATTCAGTGGGAGAAAACTTGTCCATGATACATGGATATTAGTATCCCAAGGCCAAGTGTCCAATTCTTATGAAGAATGGGAACACTAAGAATAGATATGGATCTATCATGAATGTAATCATCCCATTATCTTGCATGTATGACATGGCAAGAATAAAATGCATTCATCATCTTGTATGTAGGACATGGCAATATGATGTGCTCATCCTGATAACTCGTATGTGTGACATGACGAGTGGATGACTGTCTGCTTCCAGTAAGTGTTACTGGAATACCATGAGAACTTGATAAGTGCTTGTGAAGCACTAGTTCTATGGAGAAGAGTTCGATGTAAAGAGTTACATTGATGCGAACTTCCGAAAGGACAGAAAAATTAATCGCAATATATATACATGAGATGTATAAAAGTGAATGTTTGTTGATAATTGGAAGTGTTCCAATAAAGCCATTTAAAAGGGAAAAGCCGAGTATCTATGTGTTAGTGAACAGCAGTGGATACTATATGGATCTGAAAGTTCATGAGATGAACTTATATTCCACTCATTGATGACAAGTCTGGAATCCTTGATCATGCAATGTGGCTAAAGATTAGCAAATGGAATACAAGATCACATATTACGGAAACTCCATCTCATACGTGTGACGTACAGCGAAGAGATGAGAGACATGCAATTTATACAGACTTTGGCAAGGTGTTGCCATTACTCACTATGTTGGAACTACATCACAGTAACATGTGGGACATGTTTGAAAATCACTATGAATATGATTGGCTCGCAGTGCAAGTGGGAGTCTGTTGGTATGTATGCCCTGAGAGCCAATCATGGGATGATTGGTGGGATACATTAAGATTGATTTGATAAACATAAAAGGCGAGCTTCCAATTCTTTCTGGTTCAGTCATATGAGATAGTGATAGAACAGATTGAATGTCTAGAGAATGACAGTACTCAATGACGTATGCCTTCAGGTTCATGACCTGAACGATGAGATCATACGGATGCTAAGAGTTTGTACATTCTTGTTATGTCCCTAGTCGGATGTCATTATGGAAGGTAGATAGACAACAATGACACACAAGACTAGATTGTGGTGTTGGTTGATGACAGAATCTCATTAGTCGTGATATAGAGATATCAAACCAAACACATAGGTACTTGTTAGAGAACAAGGTACCGGACAGACCCACCGTGAGTTTGACACATGGAACCATGAGATGGTAGTCGTAGTCAGTACTCACAGTGATGGTGGTGAGTGTGATTCTTAGACCTGAAATCACTGCACTCAACACATGTCGTTGGGCACACTTTGACATCATCAAACGCAGTCCTGAAACATGGGTTGTTATAAAGGTGATGATTGGGTGGCTTTGACACATGAGGCTTTTGAGGGGTGAGTGATAGATATGGAATTTGTCCCTCCTGAGGGAGTTTGATATCCATGGCCACTTGATGAGTAGGATTGAGAAAGGTGTGCACGCATGTGTGAATCAGTATATGATACTGATGTCATACATATCTCTTCCAGTCTACTCTGAGATCAAGGAAGTGAATGAACGTTGACAGGATGACTGTTCCATGCCTCGAGTTCATTCGGGATATCAGTGACAAAGGAATTATACATTCGCTGTAACACCATTCACGGATTGTAGGATGAAAGTTGTTCTCCAACTTTCTACTTTCACTTGGGTAGCACTGATGTGTGACTAGGCACCACTCTTTGCTTGTGAAGTCATAAGTGTTATGGACTTTCACTGCCAACATGAAATGGACCTGCAGGGTCACACACATAGGATTTAACCTGGAAGAGGAGTTTTGTCCACAAAGCAATGTTTGAATTGATTACTAAAGGAGTTTAGTAGTTCAATTAAACAGTTAATCAGTCGATAGCTCAATATCGTATGGTTCAAGGTGTTGGACGCATTGATTGGAGTATCGGATTGATTGAAATCGCAATTGACTGATTTTTCCCAACCTGTGCTCCCAACCGATCGGTTCATGTGATGAACCGGTCGGCTGAGGTTGTTGAACCGGTCGGCTGGAGTGTCCATGCCGATCGGCTCATGCCCGGGTTGAAACGACCGGTTCAAGGGTTGAACCGATCGGCTCAACTGGTGCAACCGACCAGTTGGGAAAAGTCATGTCGGAAAGAATTTTCCTTTCGTTTCAAATTGCCCAATTCGATTGGGAATAATATTGGTATACGATACCAATTGGGAAAGAAACAAGTAAAGTCTTTTTGAGCCAGATTAGGACCATGAACCGATCGGTTCAGGGCACCAACCGATCGGTTGGAGTGCCCCAAACGATCGGCTCAGGTCCAACCGATCGGCTCAATGGCCGAACCGATCGGTTCAGTTGTGAACCAATCATTTCAAGTTGCGAAATGATTGCTTTTTGTGGAAAATTCTCGAACCATTCTACTCCTGCTTTAGTCCCGCATTGCCCGGGATGGAGAACCCTGTCCCATGACTCTCCTATATATATAGGGGTATTGGGGGCTTCTCAAAGAACAGCTCAGTGCAACCAGTTGCTCTGCAAGTTGTCGTTCTCTCTGGTTTTGGTAACTGTGAGAGAGCCCGAGCAAGTGCTTCCCGCAAAAGGGAGGTGCAGCAAGGGAAGGACAACTGCAGTTGCAATAGGAGGCAGGAGAGCGTGTTGGCGACTAGTACGTCAACAGGAGGGTGCGACTCCTTCCACTTCCTTGTGGGACAAGGAGAGTGGTGTTCCAGGTGGTCCGTGTGGACTACTACAGAGGCGGGAGGACACTACCGCTTAGGAGGACAACTGTCATCCGACAGTCCGGTTCGAGTAGGAGTTGTCAGTCCCGGTGTGACCAGGAGCTGCACAGACACCGTCGAAGTCCGGAGTTGAAGACCGCGCATTGCGCGAGGTATTGTCGTCGAGCAAGCCTCGGGACAAGGTATGATTCCACAAACCATCCTTTACTATTATATAGACGTTGACGCGTTCCCTCGGTATGGTTTGGGGAGAATTTTTTTTTGTTTCCGCTGTCTTCTGTGTCTCCCCTAAAACCCAACAATGTTCCCTATTCTTATTTAAGTTATAGATGAACCTGTGATCATGTGTACGTTATCACTAAGGTATAATATTCCTTGGATCAGGTTGGTTTGACAACCTATGGTGCTAAGCACCTATCAATCAATGATCAATTTTAGGGTTTTAAGTTGATTTCTTCTATAAACCCATGACCCGATGATGGTACCATTGCAACAATCCTATGGTGTTGTCTTCATGACAATGGATGGTGGTAACCAAGGGTGTCAACTGATTTTCACCCCCTTAGTTCATGTTTTGGCCTAATTATAGGCCTAGTGATTAACAACTAAGTACCTTAATGATGTTATCAATCAATGGTGATATTAGTTTGATATTTGATGTTGATTAACGAATATAGAGTTGATCTAACAACCTATGGTGACTTAATGGTCACTAATGATGGTGAATCATGTCTCCAAACCCTATAATGAGTTAATTATATAGTTGTATCATCAATTAAGCCTTAGACTAATGGTTTCTTGGGTAACTTGATGCAATGGTCGGACCTATACTGTAATTGATGGTTTTAATATATGAACTTGACCCAATGGTCGAGATATGATGTTTATTCCTCCAATAAAGTGGAATTATGGCTAATGCAATATGTTGGTCCTAATAATGTGATTTAGATGGTTTTCTTTATATGATCAACTTAAGGATCTTACTTATTGATAATGGATGGCTTGTTTTAAATGAACAGTTGATTGTGGGTTTTACCATACTCTCAGTGGAACTTTTTGTGTTGTTAATCAAGGGATGTCTAGGGTTAGATGGTGAATCTTTATAGAGATCAAATAAAGGATTTCATAGGTGGTTTATCCAATGTGTTTACTTATGTAAACAACCAATGATCTTACCTTTTAAACATCCAATGGTTCTGGGTGAAATTGTGGTATGGTGATATGGGTTGAATGATGATGGAAAAAATGGAGGGTTACCCTTAATAAGGTAGTCTTACCTATTCACTCATATGAATAGAAGGGATGATAATCATATTGTGTTGATATGTAACCCTAATTAGGTATATCTTGTTATACCTAGCTTTAATATAAATCAATGATGGTAATTGGGTATGAATAGTCCTTGAATGACTAATACAATCAGGGAGTACTCTCTTATTGTTGTTGAAACCCTAGTATGCTATAAATCGATGGTTACACCTTGATTTATGTGTGGGTTTATAGTTGAGAATGGTATGGAATGTGATGGTGATGCTTCACCTTATGCACCCATGATCCAATGTGGATGTTGTGATTTAGGGTTTGGGTATGAGTGTTGATTAGTAACATTAGTATAATTTATCTTGTGAACCTAACTCTAATGCAAATAGATAAAGATGAGTATTCATGTTTAACATTCGTATATGATGGAATGATGGTGGAATAACCTCCTTAATATGATCATAACCTTGATATGTTAATTGGTGGTTATCATAGCCACATGGTTGATACTTTCTTATGCTAAATATGTGCATTATGAATATGATGAGGGTTAATCATATCTATATTCCTTGCATGTTGATGCAATAAAGGAATGTTCTTAATATTAATATAACCCTTCTATGATTGTTTATGAATATCTCCTAGCTCATTAATGCAATATTGTGTTGATCTCGTGTATTATATGTAAGTGATGTTGTTGAGCCTTGTTATAAGGCATGCAAAGATAATGATGATCTTGTAAGGAATAGTATGATAGTCTTAATGACCTTTGGGCATGGTCGAGCCCTAAATGAGGTGTAATCCTCTTGTGTTGATAAGGGTTGATACCCTATGATATTGTGAAAAGGATTTTATATCCTGTGATAGTATGATGGTCTTAATGACCTTTGGGCATGGTTGAGCCCTGAATGAGGTGTAATCCTCTTATGTTGATAAGGGTTGATACCCTGTGATATTGTAAAAAGGATTTATATCTTGTGATAGTATGATGACTAGTGTAGCCTCATGAATGGTAAGTGAATAGTACCATGTGATGATGAGATGAGAAATTATGTTTCATACATTTTATATCGTTTGAAGTTGTGATATTTATATACTTGCTAGAAGTGAATCAGGGTTTGTATGTCCACTTGTTTGATGTCTCCTTAATTCACCCAATTGGCATAACTAATCAAGTAAAACTCTAATCATGTAGTGCCCTGTGCCATAGATCCATCTGAGTGTCAGAACATGCCAGATGGTGAAATGAGTATTCCTAAGGAAAACTCAGAGCGCATACTGATGAGTATGTGGGGTGCTTGTCATCCTCAATTCAAGTGTTTAGGGAGGATGAATGTGGTCATACCTAGCCCTTAGTTTGAGAATGGTTGCGGTTGTGTCTCGGTGATTATATATTTGATGAGATTGGAGGACAACTACAGTTGTACCTCAGATGGTAGGGTATGCCTACCCACCTCCTTTCACTAGTGTCGTGACCTGTACCGAGGATGGACTAGGATGTTAGTAGCTTGACCTTATGTGTCGTTGTGGCAGACCCGTACTGACTGGGGGCAGAGAAGATCTTAGGAGTCCGACTCTTCCTAGATCTTGTATGGCACTGATTGTGACTTAGCAGTGGTCAGTTGGATTTTGAGTAGTATCCTAAATTTCCTCAGGGCGTAATAAAAGATGTAATACAACCGTGTAGAATATTTATTTAGGGTTATACACAACGTTTCACATTGGATGATAACCCTTGTTTGTTATCTTCACATAAAGATGATGCTTAGTGCAATTATGAGATAGTAGATATACTTATGTTGTGGATATGCTTAAGATTGTATATGCGTACATACAGTAGCCATGATTGTGTTGATAACTATACTGCTACTGCTGATTATAATCATGATGCTAGCTATCTCATGTTGTTAGTTCTGTTCAGCATGCTAGCCATGTTTGTAACTATATATGCATATACTACTAATCATGCTTATCCAGATAGTTGTGCTTATGTTGTTAGCTCTTCTTATGATGTTGATATGTGCAACCAATTAGACATGCTCATGTTGTTAGCTATGCAATGTTACTAGACTTGTTCATGATGCTAGATATGCATATGCTACTGAATTGCTTATATTGTCAACAAGATAAAGGATGACAGACTGGCTAATGATGTTATTATCTAATCCTTTATGTATTTTGTTAATCATCAATATTGTTGATCTTATTTGTTATATCTGGTTAAAATACTTAACTGTTTAATTACTTTAAAATGTTGTTATCAATAAACATTGTTGGAGGTTATATCTCTTACTGGGACATGGGTCTCACCCTTGTGGTTCGCCACATTTTTTTGGTAATCGGAAGTGATGAAAACAAACATGTGGCAGCAAAGAGGAGCTATAGTAATGAATCTTTGAGAAAGTTGATTAGATTTCTAGTGTGTCCTAGAGTCATCCCTTTACTCTCAGGTCTGGTTGAGAAAAAAAGTGTATATGGTGTTTCAAATGAATTAGACTTTTGTTAGCATATCAATGCTTGTTTGTGTGGCATATACAAATATTATTCTCCTATGTATATAAGTTGTGGCTAAGATGATAGAACAATTTTTATTAAATTCTTGGCATAGTATGGATATAAGAAAGATTTTGGGCTCTTATGCAAATGTTTCTGAGCATGTAGCGACATTGAAATCCGTTTGAATTTACCCATATTTTTGGGTATGTGGTTATAGTGATCGATTGTGCTTTATGTTTTGAGTAATCTCATTTAGTGTAATGGGTTCTCACACCAGAAACCGTTTCAAATTTCATATGTTGTGAGAATTTAAGATATTCCAATTCCTTCCACCCCCGCATAATCTCGTACAGAGTGGGAACCCTGACCCTAACCCTGCCTATAAAGCAGGAGTATTGGGGGCTTTCGTTACCTTTGGCATTGTCATCTAGGGTACATAAATGAGAATTGCATATCTAGACTCCATAAAGATGGTTATCTAGACTCTTTTGATTTTGACTCAATAGATACATGTGAATCTTGTTAGTTGGGTAAGATGGAAAAGAGCCCCTTCACTAGTAATAATGAAAGAGATAGTGATTTATTAGGACTCATACATACTGATGTGTGTGGACCTTTTAAAACAACCACTAAAGGTGTGTATTAGTATTTTATTACCTTCACTGATGACTTCAGTAGGTATGGCTATGTTTATTTAATGAAGCATAAGCCAGAAACTCTTGACAAGTTTAAGGAGTTCATGAATGAAGTAAAGAACCAACTTGGGAAAATCATTAAGGCACTTCATTCTGGTCAAGGTGGAGAATACTTAAACCAAGAGTTTGAGGACCTTCTTAAAGCCTATAGGATCATATCCCAGTGGACTCCACCTGGAACACCTCAGCACAATGGTGTATTAGAAAGAAGGAATCACATATTTCTAGATATGGTGCTATTGACAATGATTTTATCTGAAATTCTGAATACCTTCTGGGGGTATTCTCTAGAAACCACAATATTTACACTAACCGAGTACCATCTAAATCAGTTCAAAAGACTCCATATGAGATATGGATTGGGAAACATCCCAATATGTCTTCTATGAAGTTTTAGGGATGTGAAGATTATGTAAGGAAATTGTTTCCTGAAAACCTTAACCCTAAATCTGATACATGTTATTTTTTTAGATATCCTAAGGATACTAAAGGATATTCCTTTTATTCCCTATCTAATAGCAAACTGTTTGTTGCCAGAAATGTTGTATTCCTAGAGATGGATTTCATACAAAGGAATTAGTGGGAGGAAAGTGGAACTTGAAGAGGTTTGAGACCAACAAGAGAACATTGAACCAATAGATGTACAAGAGGAACAAAGAGAATCACAAAGTGTTGATCTCAAATTCCTCAAGTAACACAGTTCCTCATAGATCTAATAGGACACGCCTTGAACCTCAGAGATATGGATATCTCATGACTCAGGAAGGCAGTAAATTGGTCATAGATGATGAGCCAATAACCTACCTAGATGATATTGAGGGACCAAAGTCTGAGAAATGGCTTGAGGCCATAATATCTGAGATGGAATCCATGTATACCAACAAAGTTTGGACTTTGGTGGATCCACCTGAAGGGGTAAAACCCATAGGGTGCAAATGGGTCTTCAAGAAGAAGACTGACATGGATGGTAAAGTACAAACCTATGAGCGTAGATTGGTTGCAAAGGGTTTCAAACAAGTTCAAGGTGTTGACTATGATGAAACATTTTCATCAGTGGCCATGGTTAAGTCCATCAGGATCATGCATGCCATTGCACCTTATCATGACTATGAGATTTGGCAGATAGATGTTAAAACCACATTCCTTAATGGGTATCTTATTGAGGATGTGTACATGACACAGTATGGGGGTTTTATAAATCCAAAGGATGCAAATAAAGTTTGTAAGCTATAAAGGTCAATCTATGGATTGAAGCAAGAATCTCAGAGCTAGAATCTCCATTTTCATGAAACAATCAAAGAGTTTGTCTTCATTCAAAATGAAGATGAACCTTGTGTGTATAATATGGTTAGTGGGATCATAGTGGAATTCCTCATATTGTATGTAGATGACATACTATTGATGGGAAATGACATTCATACTTTATAAAAGGTAAAGACATGGCTTGGAAATAAGTTTTCTATGAAAGACTTAGGAGAAGCATCCTACATCTTGGGGATAATATATAAAGATAGATCCAAGAGGCTTCTTAGAATAAGTCAGAGCACATACATTGGCAAACGGTTGAAGCGGTTCAGCATGGAGAACTCAAAGAGAGGAAACCTACCCATGCTATATGGAGTTCCCATCTTTAAAGTTCAATGTCCCAATTCTTGTGAAGAAAGGGAACACATGAGTTTGATTTCATATGCCTCAACAATTGGATTAATCAAGTATGAAATGTTGTGTACTCATTTAGACGTCTCATTTGCCTTGAGCATGATGAGAAAGTATCATTCAGATCTAGGTGATGCTCACTGGACAATCGTGAAGAACATCCTCAAGTACTTGAAAAGGACTAAGGATTAGTCCTTGTTCTATGAAGGAGAGGAAGAGTTGGTGGTAAGAGGTTACACCAATTCAAGCTTTTAGATTGACAAAGATGATTACGAATCGCAACCAGGATTCATGTTTTGCTTAAACAATGGAGTTGTAAGTTGGAAGAGTTCCAAGAAAGATATAGTTGTCGATTCTTCACAAAGGCTGAGTATATTGCTGCATCGAATGCAACAAAGTGGGGTGTATGGATCAGGAAGTTCATTCAAAACTTGGGGTCATTCCAAGCATCAGCGATGCAATTGAGATATATTGTGACAACAATGGAGCTATTGCACAAGCTAAGGAACCCAGATCACATAAGTGCTCAAAGCATATACAAAGCTAGTTCCATATCATATGAGAGATCGTACACCGAGGAGATGTGAAGATTTGCATAGTACCAACTGAAAACAATGTTGTTGATCCCGTGAAAAATGCACTTTCACAGCAGAAGAATGATAAACATGTTATATCACTTGGAATATGATTCGTGGGTAATTGGCTCTAAGTGCAAGTGGGAGTCTGTTGGTATGTATTCCCAGAGGGCCAATCATATGATGATTGTAATGACATAAATGTAAATAATTTGATTTCTAATAGAAGGAAAACTTCTAATTTATTATGTCCAATTAAATTATGAGATAAGAATGTAACATAATAAATGTCTAGAGAATGATATTACTCATGACGTATGTCTTCAAGTACGTGACTTGAACAATGAGATCATATGGATATCAAGAGTATATACATTTTCATTATGTCCCTGATCGATTGTTATTGTGGAAGGTAGATAGACAACAATAACACATAATTTCAGAGCATGAGTTGGTTGGTGACAGAATCTTATTAGTCATGATATGGAGATATCAAACCAAGCACATAGATACATGTTGGAGAATGGTGTATCGGACAGACTCACTATGATATTGACACATGGAAGCCATTATCATGGAAGTCATAATCTGCTCTTACAGTGATGGTGGGGATTGTGGTTCTTAGACTTGAAGTCACTATACTCATCACATGTCATTTTGTACACTTTGACATCATCAAACGCAATCCCAAAACATGGGTTGTCATAAAGGTGATGATTGGGTGATTGTGACACATGGGGATCGACTGTGAGTAATGTAGATGGGATTTTTTCCTCCTTTAGGAGTATGATATTCTAGGACTCTTGATTATAGAGACTAAGGAAATGCATGGCCATGCACATGCGAGTCAATATGCTATATTGAGCTTACATATATCTCAAATAGTTTATTGTGGTTCAAAGAACAAGATTGATTGTTGAAGAGGGTGACTACTCGATGCCTCTAGTTCAATCTGGATATCAGTGACAGAGGAACTATACAAACACTATAACACCATACACAGATTGTAAGTTGAAGTTGCTCTCCAACTTTCCATTTACTTGGATAGAATTGATGTGCGACTAGGCACCACTCATTGCTTGTGATGTCATAAGTTGTTATGGACATTCACTACCAACGTAATATGGGACCTATAGGGTCACACACATAGGGCTTGACCTAGAGGAGGAGTTTCATATTGAATGATGATTGAATTGATTACTAAAGTGTTTAGATATTCAATTTATGCAACAAATTGACTGACTGGACTGCCAATCATTCTTCTCACCCAATGAGATAACCGTTTGGAGTGTTAGGTTGATAGGAACTAAATTGGCTAAAGTTTTGCATGAAACAGGCACCAACCGATCATCTCACTGGGTAACCGATCATCTTGGGTAGAGCAAGACGATCGGTTCACTTGGTAAACCGATCGACCCGATTGTGTCAGAAGAAGGTTCTAGTAACTTTCCCAAATTCATGAGAAAGTTTGATCGTTTCAATTACTCAGTTCTATTAATGCAAGGAATTAGTGTTTATCATTAATTGGAAACAAATTGCCAATTTCATGTGCGATTGAGAAACTAAAAAATGAACATCTTGCTAATCGAAACGATCGATTCACATGCCAGACGACCATCTTGATTCTCAACCAATCTGTTCGATGGTCGTAGGTTGCAAAAATTCAAGATCTTTCAGTCCCTTACACTCCCACACAGATTGGGAACCCAGACCCTAACTCCTCTTATAAATAGAGGGGTATTAGGGGTTTCCCATAACACAACTCAATTGCTTCTGAAAAATGTTATCCTCTCTGGTTGTGGTAACCAATAGAGAGCTCGAGCAAGTCCTACCCACTAAAGGAAGGGATAGCAAAGGAGAAACAATTGTGGGGGAGCAAGTTGGTGACTAGTACGCCAATGGAAGGGACAAATAATTTTTGTCTATTCTAACTGGATGAAATGAGTTCTAGGTAGTATGTGTGGGCTTCTCTAGAGGTGAGGTGGCCTTTTCCCGTCACTAAGGAGGACATCATCCACCAGCAATCTATGATGAGAGGAGTTGTTGTAGACAACGGCGTTTGGGTCTACAGTCTGTGGAGGAGCGCAGACGAGTCCTAATGCAACTAAAAGATAGTTGCACACCTACAACGATGAAGAGCATGTTGCTAGACTTGCTCCAGGACCACGTATATCCTCGAAACCATCATTTCCATCTTATAGTTACTAACGTGATTTGTTGGTTTGTGGGGAATATGGCAGTAAATTTTTTGTTTCCCCTACCTATTCTATAGCCATATTTCCCAACATGTCTTAGGTTTGGAATAGGAATAAGGGCCAAACCCAAATTCCATCATATCATGAGTCCCAAGGGTTATAAACCCTAATTGAGCATTATGTATAACCCTAATCTTCAGATTTAGTACATCATATTGCCTAAATTAGATTATGTGTGGATCAAGATGATAGCAAAGTATAAACATCAATGCAGAAATCCTATTTCTACATGTACATGATTATTGGCTTTAGAACACCATCATTATCATTATTACCTTGATATGCAATTATATTCAACACTATAGATCATATCTCAAATTAAACATATTAAATGTGTTTAACATTATAATCATCAAAACTAAGGTTTGTAAGAATTAATCACTTTATAACCATGTATTGACTTTACTTTTGTAACATGAAACATAACTAAGTGATGGAACTGGTTTAATCGCATTCTACATTTTTTTATGAATTTTATAAATAATATCATTGGCATCGAATCCACCATTTAGTTACTAGAATCTTTGCATTATAACCATATCTAGGCCAATCACATATTGACACCTCAGCAACCAAAACATAAACCGAGCTAATGCGGGATTGGGTCCTGGCCAATCGGCTTGGACCATATCAGTTGAGTACTCCAACATGGTCGATTGCTTAATAAAGCTCAAAAAGACATTTCTAGCCTTGTACGGTGATTTGATTATCACATACTTGGTGTTAGTTTGGTCCTTCATATATCTGACCTTGTCTACCTCGTGAGGCATCTTGTATCTGCCATGGGTGAGCCAACCCAATGGTTGACGCCCTTACCCACAGCCACTAAAGACCATATGAGGATCCAGGAACCTTCATCGTGTCTCACCAAACTTGGTCCACCGGTTAATGAAGCATGTGGTTGTTGAAGAAGAGGGAGATAGGTCCCTTGGTTATAAGGTACAAACTAGAAATAAAGCACTAAAAATCAAAGGAAGGTTTACCTAAACACCTTAGGTGTGTCTCTGGTCCTAGGGTGATCATTATGGATGAATGTGACACCTTTCTAACTTCTCTCCATGCTCCGAGGTGGTCATCTTCCACAAGACAATTATCGTTTATATCGACAGGGCAACAATGTCAAGCGGTGATGATGCAACTAGGTGCAGTATCAATTGCAATTTCGATGGTTTCTAATGGCTTGGTCAGAGGTATACATGGGTCCTTATATAGCCACCTATCCTGAGGATAACAACATTCACTACATGAATTGTTATAGGCTACTGTCGAGATTTGAGTGTAATCCAAAGAGACTATAATAATAGTCATATCAGGGGTTTATGAGTTTGAGGCAGTCTCACGAATCCAATGGGACATGTCCCATATGAATCAGCAAAGTAGGGAGGGATAACAGACCTGAGGGTGAGACCCAACATCGATGGTCTCTCATCCCTGGGTTGATGATGATCTGCAGACCATTTGATCCCAGATCAGCGATCGAGACCGAGAATGATATCTAGATCACACACTAAAGTCCCAGATTATCTGGACTTTGTTGTGATAGAGATATATATTTTTGTTAATTCCCTCACTTTATAAGAAAGTAAAAAATATTCTAAAAATCATACAAGACACTAGGATAATCCAAACAACTTCAAATTTTGTTGTTTTCATCATTTTGGACTAATCTCAAATTAGACAAAGAATGAGATTAGAATGACAAAGATAATTATCATTTTCTTTCCATTCAAGTATATCCTTAAATTAGTCATCTAGGTCACATATAGACTATAATTATCTCAATTCTTGAAAGCATATGCATCTACTCATTGTCTCGTATTGGACCAAGCATTAGGTCATATTGTGATTATTTGATACCCAAATACTTGGAATCCAAGTAGGGACTATATAAAGATTATTTATTCATATAAGTCATTAATCACTTTAGATTCTTTTATAATCTTGCTCATTATCTTGAAATGAGTTCACCAATCAAGTACAACATTATTGATATCTCATTTATGCACAAAATTCTTATTTCTTTAATATGTATCACATGGACTCAAATTGAAACCCTAATTGGCCCAAGTGGGCTTGAACTGGATTTTAGTTCCCATGGTTCATTCCTTGGTCTTATAAAGGGTCCACTAGATTAACTTTATTCTTAGTTATGAGATTAAGGCTTGGTCCAACATCATCTCTCAGTTGAAGACTCATATTGTGCATTTGAACAATATTACTTTATTCACTTAAATTGAATACTTACACTTAGTCTAGAGCTAAGACTTATCATTCCAATCCACCAATTTATATTATTGATCTCATCATCTTATTATTACTCTGATTATATTAAGGTGAATCTCTATTGAATTTTTGATCAAAAAATCCAAATTTACCAACTTTGAGGATCTTACATTCACCCATCCCTAAAACGAATTTTGGCCCCAAAAGTCAAATATAATAAGGTTGATGTGAATTATAGTTCATATTAGCTTCAAACATTAAAGTTGGAAACCATTCTTGGATGGTTTTAGCTAGGTTATCTATAATAATTTTTATTGGTACGAAAATTTCTCATATTACTGAGGCTCAAACCCGAATTTTGTCTGAGGGTGTTTCCACATCCTCATTCAATTCATGATATTATCACTTGTGACTTCATAATAACTTGGTGATTACACTTTACCTTAGGTCTCCATCCTACCAAACGTTACTTAACTATGTTCATTTAAGGGTGAGGTATCACCTCAAAACCCTAAGTTCTATCATTTAATTTCAACTTAGAGTATTCATTCTCATGTGTCAATGTTATGTATTATATGTGGCTACCCTGTCTATAAAATGCACAATAAGATGAAATAAACATTTGGCTACAATTCCATGTGTAGATATGGTGTACCCACACATTATCTTATAATTCAAATTTCTATTTGAGTCTCTCTCAACAATGACTTTGTACCATAAATACATTTCATTTCCAATGAAAATTTCCTTAAATTTCATGAACTCTAGATGGTTCTTTTCTCCAAAGCCTCGAGTTTATGCAAACTCCTTATAAGATTTCATTTCAAAAATTATTAAATAACTTTTTTTATTCTTCATATCTACATCTCATGTTTCATCAACATTAGCCATTTTCTTAGGGTCTCTATGGGTATAGGTAGAGTTGGAGTGATCTTCTCTTGACCCCATGCACCTTATGTGCTTGTGGGATGCCTTTCATTTTGACCCCTTGGACCTTATTTACTTATGGAGGTGGCCATTCACCAGACCCCATGGGCCTTAAGTACTCATGCATGACTTTCTTCTGACCCCACAGGCCTTATGCACTTAGGACATGATCACCTCCTAACCTCTTAGGTCTTATGTACCTTTACTTGTCCCTACTTGACTCTATCATTAACTTACAACTCTACCCTACCTATGGTTTATTGAGATGTTATCATTGCATTTTTTTCTTATTAAGTACACCTTGTCCCATTACAAGGGTCTCTATTATCGTTATGTTTCTATAATCCATGAATAATCCTTCCCTAGGAGAGTCCATGACTTAGATGTCCTTTGTGTGGTTTTATTTTAATGTGTTACCTTTTCACATTACAAAATTTTTCTTGATTTCACAAACCAAAGTTTTCATTATTATATATTAATGCATTCAGGGCATTAATACAAACACACACCCTTATTTTCTAGACTTGGTGGCTATAGGGGTTATATACCTTAGATGCATGATTTGCTTTGATGTAAATTACTTGCCATTACATGTTTATCCTTTCATTTCGTTAACCAAGGTTTCATATTCACATGCACTGGAAATATATTTCCAATCAACAACTTATTCTGATTAGATAGGGATAGAGGTTTCCATGCCCTATTCGAATATCATCACATCACATTCCATCCCTCTAGGGTTAGATCCTTAGAGGATGTCCAAAGTTTCCTTAACATGATATTGGTCAACTCACCTTCTAGGAAAGGTCCTAACCTAGGGTATCTCCTTGATCTCCCTGAGGAGGCTAGGCTTTCTAGCCACAACATGACCCCATGGTTTTAGGGTTATGCCTTCCTCCCATAGGTCTTTTCCCATTCTTGGGTCAACCCACTCTAGGTTGGGACACCACCCATAAAGATGAATTGATGGTATAACCTTTTCCTTTATGTGATTACATATTTTGTATGCTTTATTTACATATGCTAAACCCATCATGTGCACCATGCATGCATGGATATTGTACTCGACGTACTTGCATGTCTGGGAAACTATGGGTATCTAAACTAGGGTACTAAAACTAAATTACCCAAACCCATTTTGGTTTTTCTCTTTCCTTCTCCCCTACTTAGGGTTTATTTGGGTAGGGTTATTAATTCACCCATATGACTCCCATTACCGATAATTAGGGTTTAGGGTTATGGTTAGGAACAACACCCTATATTTTAGGGTCTATGATTCCTTTGACTACTAGGATTTTCATACACTACTCAAGTCCTTTATGTATGACTGGGTTTTCCCACCCATATGTATGTCCTTCTAGGATTGACCCTCACTATAGGGACCTAAACCACTTATCACATGTTTCATTAAGACTATTTTTCTTTTGTGGAGGATGCCTTAATCCAACTTCTTCTCAAATCCTATCTTGAGATGAGGAGGGAAGTGCATTTTAGGGTTTATTAAGCAAAGAGATGAGAAGTGTACATGATCCCAAATTTTGACATTTTAGGTTGAATCATCCTCAACATAACTCTAAACCATACTTTTTTTAAATTCCACAACATTCTTATATTTCATGAAGTCAAGCATTTTTCTCACTCTTGAGTGTGTACACAACTCCTATCATTATTACATGACTACTGGTATCATTTATATTTACACCTCATGTATTATGAAACTTATCCACTTCCTTGGGGTCGCTAGGGGTACATGTACTTTTTGGAGTGATCTCATACATATGCATATAGGGAGTGACTCCCACATTCATCCCTTGGCCTCATGAACTCATGAAGGTGGCCAATCTCCTATGACATGGGACTCGAGCAAATATAGTTGTTACCTCCTAAATTGATGGCCTTTTGTGCATTCAGGGAACGATCTACTTCTGATCCCATTGGTCCCATGTACCTTTAATACTCCCTACTTGACCTTAGGATTGACTTAGGGCTCTATCCTATCTTAAGGGTTTACTGAGATATCACAACTTTAACCATTTTCAAACAAATTATTCTCATATGTAATTCTTTAAACCAGATTCCCTCCATCTCTTATGATGCTTATTATTCATTTTATATCCCCTCACTGGGCTCATGGCAACTTTCTCTTTTGGTCTTAGACTCATACTGTTAGTCACTTCCATAGTAAGTTTTCCTCATGTTCCTCAGAGATGGTGTGGTTGGGTTCAAAAAATCATAAGCAATATATGTTCTTTCATGTTTTACATCCTTAATTCTACACCCTCTAGGTGATAATTAAGGTTACCTAAATCTTTAAATTGGTTTGGAATCTCACTATTCTAGGGAAGGTCCTAACCTAGGGTGCCTTCTTGGCTCATAGGAGGAATTTAGGCTCTCTAGCTACAACCTGACCCCAAGGTCTAAGGGTTTTCCTCCCCCATAGGTCCTTCTTCCCACTCTTGGGTGACCCACCCCAGGTCGGGAACCAACCCTAAAAGTTTAATTTTTCATCTCTATGCATTCTTTTTATTATAATGTCTCAAGCCATGTTTGTCGAATCTTTGATATATCCTCTCATGGGTTTTTGTCCCTACAGTGGACTTGGGCCACCTTCCCTTCCAGGGGCTTGGGGCATCACGAACCTTCCCAATTTGGGTATTGACCTTTTGAGACCTTCCCTGTCTGGGGCTTGGTCGTCTATACTATTGACTCATGCCACCTTCCTTATTTGGGGCTTGGTGCATGTCGACCTTCCCATCCATAGGCTTGACCTTCCCCTCTAGGGGCTTGGTACTATGTTGGCCTTCCCCTCTAGGGGCTTGACCTTATGTGATCTTCCCCTCCAGGGGCTTGATCATTGTAACATCCCTGACCTGGGTTATGATTTAACCCTAGATTGTTTTGCTTAATAAGGTTAAGTATATTCTTAATCTTATCTTGTGAAAAGTAATTAGGGCTCATGAGAAACTTATGTTTCAATTTTGGTCCTGTTTGAACAATGTTGAAGCAATGTTTGCTTATTTTGGACTAAAGTGCAAATTACCCAAGTTGAGGGGTTAACTTGCAAATTTCATATGGTAAGATGTTCCTCTGATGTTGAGACATCATAAGAATGAATATGATGTAGTGGTATGGCTTTCACAAGCTCGGGCACCAAGATTAAGCTTGTAAAGCAGTGTTGTGCATTAAAACCTAGTTTTGGTGAAAAGTGCAATTTACCCAAAACCTAGGGTTCAATATGCAAATTACCACTTCAATAAGGTCCCTAATGTTTCTTGGAAACATGTAGAGCAAATAAAATGAGATGGGTGCCTCATTTGAATTAAGTTGGAGGAGAGAGAATCTTGATATTAAAATAATCAAGATTAATGCCTAATTGAAACCCTAATTTGATTTAGGGCAAAAATGAATAAAAATAATTGAAGGGCTTTCAAGCAAAATGTTTTGGGTTTATTTTGAATAAGGATTAACGTTCCTTTGCCAAGATAAGGAACGAAAATATCCTAAGTAGGTGAAATTCCACTCACCTTATTATAAGAAAAAGAAAACCCACTCACATATGGATATTAATATAATAAGCATTAATGTGCTTAATTTGATTTTCTTTAAATCAAGGATAATGAAGGAGAATTAAAGGCAAAGGAAGGTGCCTCGTCCTTAGGGGATTTGAGGGGGAAGAGGCGGCCATATTTTTGTAATTTAATGCATTTTTATAAGGCATATTCTCTCTCATCAATTTTCTTTATAAAAGTGCCATTTCCAAGCCCAAACCAAGGCCTTTTTCGGATTTTCTTCTTCCCCTTGCTTGCAAAACCGACCAAGGAGCTAGGGAGGAGCAGGGAGCACGTCCCCAACCTTTGGGTGAGCCCTTGACCTTCGTTCTCCTTGATTTCATGGTGGAAATCGAAAAAAAATTATGGATTCCTTCTTATTTCGATCTCCTCTTCAACCCTAGCCAACTTTTGCAATCAAAAGCTTGAGGACGAGCCTAGGGGGAGTTGCAAGAGCTTCATCCACCATTAATGGCGTGAGCTTGGATCTTTGGAGATCAATTGGAGGCGGGTTTTATAACTCAAACACTTAAACATTGCTATTGCATCAATTCTCTATGCTTTGTTGATAGATTTCTTCAATTTGATGCACTCTTGTTTCTTGCTGCAATTTCCATCAAGAACGGTTGCTGTTCTTGGTTGTTCGAAGGAAGGGGATGATGACATCATCCTAGATGCTTATCCAAAGAAAATTACCAAGCAAAACCGTTTTGATAGCTACTCCAAATCGTTTTAATTTGATTGGCTATGCGGTTTCAGCAAACCGTTTAAGGGCAAACGGTTTGAGACCGTTTGGGAGAAAACGGTCTCAAGACCATTTGAGATGGTTTAACAAGCATTGACCGTTTGGTAATTTTGTTCCTAATTATGTATTCTGGTAACCCTCCAAATTTGAGGGATTAACTCCAAATAAATCGAGAGTTGAAGGCCAATCAATTAGGCAATCAGATTGAATTATGTGCTGATTTTCAACCTGATTAACTTGACCTGGTTGAGAAAACGGTCTCAAGACCGTTTGAGATGGTTGACCAAGCATTGACCGTTTTGGATTCCTGTTCATAATTATTTTTATCAATAACCCTCCAAATTTGAGGGATTAACTCCAAAGGAATCGTGAGTTGAAGCCTAATCAATTAGGGAAACCTAATTGGATTAAGTGCTGATTTTCAATCTGATTTAATTGAACTTTTTGGGCAAACGGTCTCAAGACCGTTTGAGTGCGTTGACCAAGCGTTGAACGTTTGGGATTACTGTTCCTTATGATGTGATCTAATGACTCACCAAATTTGATGGATTAATTTCAAACGAGTCATGAGTTGAAGGCTAATCAATTGGGCTAACCCTAATTGAAATCAGTGCTGAAATCACAATGAGCTAATTTGAGATTTTGGGTTGATTAGCCCAAACGGTCTCAAGACCGTTTGGAGGTCATCCAAACGACCTCAAGACCGTTTTGTGGTCACCCAAGACCGTTTGGAGGTCTAGGGTTGAGTATAGTTCAGTGGTTGAAGGTCTAAAGATATCAAGTTGATCTGCAATAGATTGCTGATTTGGTGAGCACTTCAATGAACCAAACCCTAATTAGATTGCTTGGATTTGAGTGATATGATGGGCAAACGGTCTCAAGACCGTTTGGAGGTCATCCAAACGACCTCAAGACCGTTTGGTGGTCACCCAAGACCGTTTGGAGGTCTAGGGTTGAGTATAGTTCAGTGGTTGAAGGTCTAAAGATATCAAGTTGATCTGCAATAGATTGCTGATTTGGTGAGCACTTCAATGAACCAAACCCTAATTAGATTGCTTGGATTTGAGTGATATGATGGGCAAACGGTCTCAAGACCGTTTGGAGGTCATCCCAACGACCTCAAGACCGTTTGGTGGTCACCCAAGACCGTTTGGAGGTCTAGGGTTGAGTATAGTTCAGTGGTTGAAGGTCTAAAGATATCAAGTTGATCTGCAATAGATTGCTGATTTGGTGAGCACTTCAATGAACCAAACCCTAATTATATTGCTTGGATTTGAGTGATATGATGGGCAAACGGTCTCAAGACCGTTTGGAGGTCATCCAAACGACCTCAAGACCGTTTGGGGTCAGGTCATACCCCATTTGAATGGTGGTTCAATAGTTATGAAGTAACTAGTTACGCATTGATGAATATTGAAGGTTCATTGATTCTAAACCCTAATTCAATTGATTCCAACCCCAATTGATGATTAATTGAGGGTCAATTGAGGTTCAAATAAGTTGAAGGTTGACCTATTAAACTCAATTGAAGTATGGGTGAAGGTCCAATTGATGATTGGTTCCATGAATCCAATGATTGAAGGAATCAACATTGGAAACCCTAATTCAATTGGATACCTTATGTCATTAAAGGTCCAATGGATCAAACCTTTTTGAAAACCTAATGTGATTAGGTGGGAGATACCTTTAATGGTACTAGTCATTAATGCATAACAAATGCATGGATCCAATACATGATGTAAACCCTAATTGAGGCCGATTTCATGTATAACCCTATTAAGAGGTTGCCTACATATGAAATCACTAATTAGGATGAATAGTAAACCCTAATTCCTTTGGATACCTTATGTAATGGAGGTCCAATGTGATGATGAATGTACTATTGATCCAATGATGGTTAGTAATGTTAACCAATGAAGGAACAAAGGTTAAAACCCTAATAGTACCTAAGTGATTAGTGTCAATTAAGGGATGAACCCTAATTGCTGATAAGATCAATGACTTGGTACAATATGTAAATCATAGTTGTATGTACTTGATTGAAGGGTTAATATGACCTAATCAAGTTAAGAAGCTGATAGCATGAATTCATACATGAATATGAATCATGTGGTGTATAAGGGTTATGATCCTTAATCAAAGAGATCATGAAACCCTAAACATGAACATAAACCCAAATTGACAGGGTTATTGAATTCAACCCTAGTTGAGGGTGATTCCATGTGAAACCCTAGTTGAGGGTGATTCCATGTGAAACCCTAGTTGAGGGTGATTCAATGTGAAACCCTAGTTGAGGGTGATTCCATGTGAAACCCTAGTTGAGGGTGATTCCATGTGAAACCCTAGTTGAGGGTGATTCAATGTGAAACCCTAGTTGAGGGTGATTCCATGTGAAACCCTAGTTGAGGGTGATTCCAAGTGAAACCCTAATTGAGGGTGCATCCATGTGGAACCCTAGTTGAGGGTGATTTCATGAGAAACCCTAATTGGGAATGCATCCCTAATTGCTTATAGGACCAATGACTTGGTACCCTATGTTAATCATAGTTGTATGCATATGATTGAAGGGTTGATGTGACCTAATCAAGTTGAAAGGATCAAATAATAGAATTCATATATAAATATGATTCATGTGATGATCCTATGTAGCACGACCGTGCAAGGCAGCACGGCCGTGGCAACTTTACTCAGCACGACCGTGCAAGGTAGCACGGCCGTGGTAGCTTTACTTTTCACGACCGTGCAAGGTAGCACGGCCGTGGTGGTCTATGCTTGACTTAGAGCTGAATTGAAAGTGACCTAACATGGTCGTTTTGTTAATTCTCAACTTAAGGATGAGAGAGATACTCATACCTTGTGATGATAATCATTTAATGATAATTGATGAGAATAAATAAGTATGAGTGAATACTTATGGTATAAATGTTGTCTCCTAGATGTGGGGAGCAATGAACTAGGGTTTGATCATTGATAATATGATCTTGAAAACCTAAATGGTTAATAATGGAAAACCCTATTCTTAATGAAGGGTAATGATATGTGAGAGAAAGCCCTAATTGATGGAAAACCCTAACCCTGGTAAGGGAATAGTGGTGTTACCCTATATTGCATGATGTGTTGTAAACCTGATAAGTCTATTATCATGTGTGACAATCATGCAGGTTTCATGAGTTGATGATCATAGCCAGGTATGAGCTATGATGTTTATTTGATAAGAATTGATTGGCCATATGTGCCATTATGTTTTTTTTACTGAGAAAGAAGTAACAAGATGAGTTGGGCTTGTAAGCCTTTATTTTAAGTTGTTGCCTAGTGAGAGGTGATAAGATGTGAATGGCCTTGTGCGCCATGTGAATAAAGTTGTTGCCTAGTGAGAGGTGACAAGATGTGAATGGCCTTGTGCGCCATGTGAATAAAGTTGTTGCCTAGTGAGAGGTGACAAGATGTGAATGGTTTTGTGAGCCATGTGAATAAAGTTGTTGCCTAGTGAAAGGTGACAAGATGTACAGTGTTCTGATGAGCTATGTGTGATGGAAATCCAAATCCTGGTAAAGGATTAAGGGTAATACCCTTGAATTATTAATACATTGTTTTTGCATGGTATTGATAGATAATTGATGTACTGCTATTATATGTGCTAACCATGCAGGTATCATGAGATGATGAGCATAGCCAGGTATGAGCTATGATGTGTTATTAGTTTGAATTTGTTTATTGGGCCTTGTGTGCTATAATATACCTTGTGCCTGGTAAGAGGTGGCAAGAGAGTTAATGTGCATCAAGTGCCATGATGGATGCTTGTATAGTAAGTATCATACTTACCTTGGTCAAATGACCTAAAGGTGTTAGTTACCTGAGAAAGAGGTAACAGTGCTCAAGTGATGAACAAAGGGTTTGAATACCCATGATTTCATGGTTATGGTATTAAAATTGTGAAAGGATGAGAAAAACCCAGTGGTGAAGTGAGGGATTAAGATCCCAACACTTATGAAAAGAGTATGGCTACGGGCCATGACTCCACATTGATAATGCCAGGCTTTAGATATATGATCTAAGCCTGAAGAAAGTTAATGCAGTGGTAATGATTCTGTTGTTTGAATAGATGTTATACATGTTCTTCCTATTCATTAAAGGATAAGTGACATGTTAATTCTATCAAGTAATAACTGCAATGCTTCTGATATAGAATAATGTTCTAATCTGTTAGACATTAAAATATTTGCTGTCAAATAGATATGATTCTCATGTTCATATTCATCTTCTCAAGTTGCAATAATAATGTTTCTGGCGGAGAGTTATATCTCTCGCTGGGGCAATTTTTATAATTGTCTCACCCCCGTGGGAACCACATTTTTAGGTGGACGCAGACGAGGAGACAGGAATCCTTCAGGAGGTGAAGGACATCAGCAGTAGCAGGGACAGCAGTAAAGTCTCAGGTGGAGACATTGACTGTCATGTCATGTTCAGATGTATATAGAAGTCCTATGTGTCGTCTCTGTACTCTCAGGTCCTTGGAGTAGTAGTTAATGATTTCGAGATTTTGGCTTAGTGCCTCGAGGGTTTTATACTACCTGTGTACAGTTAAGACAGAGTAGTTAATGTTTGTATTCCTCGAGAAGGAAAAGTACATGAGATGTATATATATGAACCAGGATGTAAAGTTTTACTTTGGTTCTGAATGAAAGAGTTTTCCTATGAATGGATCCCTTTGCAAAAAGTTTTAATTTTTAGTGATTTTCGCTAATCCGCTGCTTGATGAATGCTTCCGCATTAGTTAATCTTGTTTTCGCGAGACGGTCGTCACAATCATAGTCATCTCAATGACTTTCTTTCCATATTTAAGATTTCAGAGATAGCATGCGTGCCATGAGAAAGTTATATTCATATTTTCACCTTTTTATGCAACCAAAATAAGCATCTCTTGTTTTAACCTTGCAACCCTTGTCCTCTTTTCTCAATAGTATGCCATGTCTTTAGGGGAGCCTCTCTATGGGGAACCCTCTCTAGGGGTTTTAATCCCAGTGGACTTTCATACCATTTTACCCATGCTTGGTATTTATTTGGTCTTCCCATCTTTGATAGACACCTCATATGACCATCCCATTCAAGCTTGGTATTCCATTAGCCATTCCATATGGGCTTGGTCCTTTTACAACCTTTCCATCAGGGTTCACAATCATTTTCAGAATGACTTTATTTCACTCCATGCTCTTTAACTCACCAGAGTTTGATATAGGGTTTGTGCAAGTTACATCCATAAATGCATAATTCATAGGCTACTTATGTTTCTTAAAACTTTTCTCATTAATGCATTGTTCCACATGTACACATGCATGGGAGACCGGGTCACCTAACCCATTTATATTCTTCTGATTTCTTTACCCTAATTAGGATTCATAAGGGGTAGGGTTACTCTATCACCACACTATTCTCATTTCTTATGATTGGATTTTTAGGGTTAGGTTTAGAATTTACACCCTACCTCTTAGGGTTTCCATATCCCTTGACCCCCTTGGGTTGTTCTAGACCAACCCTAGCTCCATCTAGAGCTTACCCTTACAACTCATAAAAGCCTTTTTCTTTTCCTTATCATTATTTCTATGTTGGCGGAGGATGCCTTAATCCTACTTCTTCTCATAAACCCTAACTTGATATGAAGAGGGAAGTTCCTTTTAGTCTTTATTAAGCAAGAGGATGAGAAGTGGATGAATCAAGATGAGAAGAAAATCCAAAGGTATTTTACTTCAGGCAAAATCGTCTGACTTTGGCCATGCAGGATGCACAGGCCTAAGAGTCCTCATAAGATGAAAAATGGTAACGAGGAAACTTTTTCCAGCCCCAGGGTCGTGGTCCCTTCTAGACACCATCTTCTTTATAAAATGCCCTAATAATTCCCTCACATTTCTATAGATTACTTGAAATGATAAACTATTAAATATTATTTGAAAATTTTGGGACTCTGATACCAAATGTAGCGACTTCATTGTTCAGAAACCCCCATTTGAGGAAGGCCAAAAAGATGAGAGTCATTACCTAAAAATTTCCCAAGGATCCCAATTTTAACAAATAATAAATAACAATAAATAATTTCCATTAATTCATATATGTTGTTTACAAGATGTTCCTTTAAAACTTACATAACTTTCCTCACCAGAATTGTACATATCATAAGAAATATCATCTATATAATCCTCCTTACAAGTTAACTTTAATTCCTTCATGTAAATTCAGTTGATTATCATGTCCATCATTTCTTGATATCATCTTATATAGCATGTACCTAAAATGTCGTGAAACAAAACCACGGATCGGCATATTGAAATATATTATGTATGTAGGGTGCATGCAGAAGTGTGCAATTAACTTAACAACATATCTTCCATCACATACTTGCAAATAAGAATAACATTTTATTCACATAATATTTCATTATGTGATAATTTTAGTGGCATTATAATTGACACAATGTAAATAAATATTAACAATTTAGTTATTCAATCCTCGAGAAACACTTAGAGAACACGGGCAAACTAATGTTGATAGTCATAAGCGTAACCATGTACCTTAATGGTGAGCCATGTAGATTATCAAATCGTACTTTAAGCATATTATCCAATCAAAAAAGCAAAGAGCAATTCAATCAATTAAATCTGCATGTATGTAAATCCTAAAGTGTCACCGTCAAATTAATCACATTAAACCCTACTCAGATCCTAATCTAGAGTTTGGGATTGCCTTGTTATCGGGCATCATTATATTCATGCTTCGAAACCCTAATTACGATATACAACATATCCTTTCATTATGATCACTTGTATTACTTCAAGCTCATTAATGTTATCATATTTAACTTCAAAATCTTAATGCTTCATATGCATTTCTATTCATATCAGAAACCCTAATTCTACATCATTATGATCATGAACATGTAAATTATCATTGTACTCCACATTATCATATTACATCACAAAGAAACATATTTAACATGATTAACAACCTATTTATAAAAAAACTAGGGTTCATATGCATTAAATCTCACCACTTTAACCCATTTTAGTATTACTTTTGGAATTGGAAGCATAATTAGACTCTAAAACTATTTTATTTATATTCGTCTCGATCTTCTCATAGATTTTCATCTATTATTTGTTTCACTCTGACTTACTGATATTTATTTATGATTTTTTCCAAAGTAAATATAATAGGGCCAATTAGAAGCGGCCACATTAGCATATTTACCTTAATTTTATCTTCTTCCATGATGGCTCGAGATCAGGTGGTAAGACCCTTGTGCCCTTCATAACATACACATGGCCTCAGGGTGATCGAGTCGTTTGACCCTTTCTTTCCTTTCTCCTCGCGCAGGGCGACTCCTACCCAACGAGTCACACATCTACTGTCTGATGAGGCTCAACACCCACGTCACCTTGCTCACATATCTAAGGCTATGTGCCCCAGTTGTGCCCCCTACTGCCTTCTCCATATCCCTCCCTCAAGGCCTATCCTCCACCGTCACCATGGCGGTGAGGACCCTAAGTGGATGATGCTCCAATCATCGGTGACAGACCTTCTCGTCATCATGTATTCTGTTGTCAATACCGACATGTCTATATTAGCTTTGTGCCATACCAACATTGTCCCGATACCTATTCCTATTCAGTGGTGAAGCTCGCACCTAGGTTGCGGTGTTAGGTCTATAGCCCTTTCTTGTGGCTACAACATCCTTTGAGCGTGAAGTAAGAAAGCATGTCAGTGATGTCTATCTCCCTCGCCCTTTCTAGACCACTAGACTAGTGATCATCTACCATGGCGAGACCCTCCAGACCAAACTGGAATAAAAGAACAACATCATGCTAGGGGAGGGATGTTTCCTACACATTACTTTAAAGGGATGTACACAACGAAGGAGGGGGAAGTATTGGGATAGTCCATCTCTTGGAGACCCCTCATGTATAAATAGTATAGGGTTTGTGAATTGATCATTCTGGGAAGGTGTCTTGTAGGGGAAGAGCCATTATGAAAGAGAGAGCCACACCATTATTCCCATTTCAACATGTATTAAAGATATCCCTTTTTCATAAAATGATTTAACATCAACCAAAATATGGGGAAAAGGCAAGGCATAACTCTATATTCCTCTTGACTTTTTCTTACTTTTCCTTATGTAGAAACTCTTTGCTTTTATTCTAATAACACCAAAAGTCATTAAAAGACACTACCATAATCTTATTAGGAAATGGATTTGGAAACCAAAAATTCATTGAGGAATGTAAATAAATACATGACACTTTATGGATAATTTGCTTATGCATTCTATAATTATACTCCTTTCATTATTTTCAAGTATACAAAGGTTAGATCAAAACAATATTAATTGATGTCCCAAAACATGTGTTGCCAAACTGTCTTTTAGTTATCTAAAACATCACATGTGAGACCATGATCTTGTATTAATCTTAATTTATCTCGAATATTTATTTGATAGCTTAATTGAATGTTTGGAAAATAAATTTTGCTTAATTGAAAGAATTAAAACCCTATCTGATGTCAATTTGCATTTTCAATGCCTTGGTTACAAGTGATCACATAAGTTGTGGACTTAATTGCAAAATTACCACAACTATAGGAATTAACTACAAAATTGTTTACAAAATAGTTTTGATTATATATTCCATGATTTATTAAGTTTTTGAATCAATCGATCAAAATACAAATTTAATTTGGTTCGATTTACTCTTTATGTGCCCTAAATTCAAGGTTCTTAGCAAGATGTGGATTTAATTATAAATTCAACGTAGCAAGAGGACCGAATTGCAAATTAAATGAAAGGTATATATCTTATACTTTTTTCATACTCTTACTTGTTTGATACTTAAACTCAATTGCTTAAGAGATGACTCTAATCTAGACTTTATTGTACTTTATTTGCTTGGAAATGTAATATCATGTACAATTGTGGACTGATATGCAATTTCACCTTAATTGGGAACCTAAGTACACATTTGAGTGCATAATATACAATTTCATGATATTTGTTGGTATCTTCATTCATTTACTTGGCTTTATTCTCTTTACCTTTGTTGGATTAAGGCTTCAACCTTAATTAGTATGGTGGTGGTGGTTGTGGTTGATGATGCCCAATGGAGCTTCTTGTGCTCAACTAATGGACTTTTGGGCTTATGAAAATGGGCCTTTTGGCTTATGTAAGTCATATACCAATGCAAAACTCACATAGGACGATGAGAATGGTTTCAAAACACAAGTAGGGCCAAAAATATGACTTCTTTGATCTATGGATGGCATTTTTTAGCCAAGGGTAATTATGAGCACTAGTTGGGGGCAATTTGGACTGTTGTACCTATTACCCACTTTATAAAAACAAACCCTTCGACCTGGACTCTCTTTTATAACCCCACAAACTTATGGAATCATGTAGAGAGCCATGGAGGCCGAAGCAAGCTGCTAGGAAGGGATGGACATGGATGAAGCCTTGCATGTTGATGGAAGTGGATGCAAGTTGTAGATATAGCTCTTTCAAGATGATTCAAAGCTTGTCTAGTAAGTTTCCAGGCCTAATCATGTAATATCCATCTTCTGGAGTCGTTTTTCCTGTTGTTCCTCATCCTATCTTCCCCCTTTGGTCGTGCCCCATGGACTTCCATGGTAGAAAGTACTCCATTTATCTAAAGAACCTCCGTTTTTTTCTCTTTTTGATCTAAGGATAGTTATATCTTACTTGGAACATTCATTTGGGATATTTTTAAGGATTATCTAGGATATGGACTGGAGTTACTCCCTGATGTAATTTATATGACCAAATAATCATGTATTTGTTGGATTTCCAAATACAAGTGAAATTGTTACTAAATTTGTCATCCTTATGGGGTATAGGCTTCATTTGAAAGGAATATGTGTATAACTACAATTCTTAGTGATTAGGAGTTGACATGGTACTTTTATAGGTCTTAATATAATCGTTATGTTTCTGGAAGTTCCCTTGAATTAGGTCTACAATCCCAAAGTAGGTCATCTATGCATAGAGGTCGCACATGTAATGTACAATAGTGTTACTAATGGAACTCCCTCATACTTTTGAATATGAATCTAAGATATGGTATGGTGGTGTATAACTATAATGTGAATTTTAATCCATAGTTTAAAATTGTTTTATGTTCTTACATGGTATTGAACCTAATGTGGTCTTAATTATATGGTGAAATTACCCTTTTATGTCTGGTTTTGGAACTATATGCCCTAGTGAGTACTTGGAATTATATGATCAACCATAGTACACTTCATGAATATGTTTTACCTCACTTATATCCAATTTTAATATGAAATTAATTTCATAATCAAAAACTATAATCATAATAATGTGGAGGTTATATATCATAAAAGGAATTAACAAAATAACCAAGGTGTAACTTGGAGGTTTCTAAATTGAATGTGAGTCTTAGAAATTGAAGGAAGAATTTTATGATAATAATTTTAATAAGGTTATTCTCTACCTTATATGATGGCTATGTTTTATATACCTCCTCTTTTTAGGATGCGAAGGGTTGACTACATAAGATATAAAATATGACATCAAAAGTATATCTTGGGTATGGGTTAAATGTATACATGTTAGACTTGGTGTCTTGAGGCTGATCTCTAGGGTGAAATGACATGTGTGTCATCATTGGGATGATGTATTAATGTATGTACATGATGGTTTAATATAACTCATGTTTGAATATGATTAAAACATAAGATGAGGAATAAAATGGTGGTATTGCCAGAAGTGGACGAGTTATGTGACCTAATGAATCTGATACCCTTACCTCCAAATAATGACGTACACCTTATTATTGTCAATAAGACTCTAAAACATGCATGTAATGGGATTGATTGAATTCAATTAATATTCATGAAAACAATGCAATATGAGAGTTCCTCATGATACTCTTACACTTGAATAGTGATTACTAATCATGTTCTACGATCATATCTAGTCTTATATGAAAACTTTGAGAATGTCTATGTGTGAGATAGTGGCATATATTTGTATTAGTATTTGTGTGTTGAGATGAAAATGTAGATGGAGGATTATCCTTTCTTTTTCCTTAACTAAGGTTGATGTTCCATTAGTAAATATGTTTGGCCTTGTTGTAGCTAAAGATGATATGTTGAGCCTTGTTATGGCCAAGAATGCTACTATGGACCTTCTAATTGACAAAACATGTGTGGTCTTGTTGTGGTCAAGTATGGATTTGTGTACCTTGAGTTAGTGTCTTGTTAAATGTTTTATACATTTTATATCTTTTGAAATTGCAATACTTTATTTATTTCCCAGATACTTGTAAGCATTTCGTATGTAACTTGATTGACGCAACCTTAACTGACCTAATTGACATTAACTAATCAAGTGAAACCCTAATCGTGTAGCACCATGTGTCTTAGATACATTCCAGTATTAGGACTTACTGGATGGTGAAATGAGTATTCCTCTAATGGAAGCTTAGAGTCATATATTGTTGAGTATATGTATGCTTTTTTTAGGATGTTTGTGGTCATACCTTAATAGGAGAATGGTTGCGGTCGTATCTCAGATACTTATATATGTGATGTGCTTGAGGATAGTTGTGGTTTTATATTGGATGATAGGTTTTGTATACCCTGGTTACTAGTGTCCTAGCATATATACTAAGGGCAGACTATGATGTTTTGCAGCTTGACTTATATGTTGTTGTGGCAGACTCGTACTGATTGAGGGCATATGAGATCTTAGGATTCTGGGTCTCGTAGATCTTGTATGGATTTAATTTCGACTTGGCAGTGGTATTTTAGAATTTGAGTGGTATACCACAAATTCCCCAGGGCAATAATAAAATATGTAACCATGTCGTGTAGTATATATGTTTAGGTTTAATTGACAAATCACATGGATGCACAATTGTATTCATCTACTTGTTGCAAATATTGTATGTATTTCCTACTTTGTATAGGTAAGCGTACGTCTTAGGTACATATATGGTATTGAGAGCGCTTACCTGTGGTGGGGTTCAGTGTGGACTACTATGTGATACAAGAGCATAATCTATTCTCTATCCAAACAATAGGTACAACCTAGTGTGGCTGGTCAAGATTCGGGTTCAATGTCTATTATATGTTTGACCCAATTAGTTCATACACAATTGTGTCACTACTCAATGGAGTGAACATTGCTTATTATTGATCTGCAGTTTTGGCATGGTCAAGTAAGGTGGTCAGAGCCTCAAGAGAGGCCTCTAGATTGAACCTAGAAGATAAATAGGCAAGCCTCCTAACCAAAACCACACAACATGTTGAAGCTACTCGACCCCCTATGCGAGTGTTTAGGAAAGGAGGAAGGTGAGGAAGTCTTGAAATGCAATCGAGCACATCATTAGTTGATGCCAAAGTTATCGGGCAATGTATCACAAAGATGTTGCTCCAAAACTCACTATACACCAAGTCGGTAAGGCCCAGCATGATCTCAAAGTAGGAAGGGGTTCAGGAGGGAGGGAGTGATAGCATGTATGCCCAGAGAGCCAATTATATGATGATTGCAATGGGGAACTAGATACCTAATTTGATAATAATAAAGGTAGTTCAGACTATTATGTTTGTCTCAATCATGAGATGATGCACATACATAGTAGATGTCTAAGTACTGAGATTAGGTAGTATGCACTTTGTTTAATATCATATTCCTTACTTTTCATATCATCAAAAACATACGACTTAACATCCCTGAATTTTTTCCAGGCATCACCTCTATACCTCATCCTCTTTCACACAGGTAAGAGCAATTATAAAACATTTAAAAGAATACTGAGCAGAATATAAATTCTAGTCATCATCATTTCTTCCCTACGTTCCCATAGGGCAATCAATATGGAAGTCAAAACAACAATCCTTCTTATGATTATCAGATAAAATCAAGAGAAGGCATATCAAAAATGAAAAATCTCTATCTGACTGTTACCCCTCGCGGTCATCTACCGCTTCAGGTGGACTCAACACATAGAGTCTAGCTGTTTGATGTTGTTGCTTTTGCCTTTTTACACTATTGGGCTATAACTTTCGTAAGCCCTTCCGAGTTTTCCTCAGTTGTTGGGTCATTTCCTCCATTACTTATTAAACAAAAGAGTTTAATATTCTCAACATGTCCACATCTATTACATGTCTTGTCCTCGTACCATGGTCTTATCGGTCTTATTACTTATGTAGAAGCTAAGTCAGAAGTTCTTACAGGTGGAAGTTTAGGACCTTTGCCTTTACTTAGCGACTATTGCCCTGGTACTCTAGGCATTTATTGCACTGGTGGCACCAAAAACTTTGTCTTTTTAGAACAACTAGGAAAATGTCTCTAGAATTGTAGAAACCTTTCCTTAATTCTCAACTTATTGCCCCTCCTTGGTGATTGCCATCACATATGTACTATCTGTCTATACTTATGGCAGAGTCTATTTTCTTGCCATATGTTAATCCTTCCCACATTTTCCACTGTTCCAACATGACTATGTCATTCAGGAACCCTTTCAGATCCTAAAGTTTCTGCATTGAAGATCGGTAACCTAGGTTGTAATGCTAGTATCCAGTCTACTATATGCATCAATGTTGTCCTAACCTGCCCATCAAGAGCACAAAAACATGATTCTCTATCCTAATTGGGTCAAGATGGGAATTCTCAAGCATTCGTTCTTCTCCTTCCTGCTCCCTTACACCCTCTCCTGGTGCAACAACATTGCTCTTAGCAACGTGTTCCTTGTGTTCTCCAGTCAATTTTAAACTTCACCCTTTCTTCTGCATAAGCAGAATTCACTATAGGCTATACTAGAGGATAATAGAACAGACTCAACACCTTAGTCATATGTCTCTGTAGACTCAGCAAACCTTAAGCTCTAATACCAAAACTTGAAATGATCGCCACCAAACTGACAGCCAAATCATTACTAATTATGCGGAATAACCATAAGCAGCAGATTAACAAAAATCACTAAAAATTAAAACAATTTTATAAAGAGATCCACTTCTAGGAAAACTCTTTAAGGAAGAACCAAACCTTATATACATCATTGTTCACATTGTACGTACACTGTACCATCTCTTCTCGAAGATAACATATAACAGTTGCTTTATCAAAACATATACTGAAGCAACATAAAACCTCGAGGCATACTAGCCAAAACCTCAGATTATTCATAAAACAAACACGTACTAAATCCAAGGACCTGAGAGTATAAAGACAACACATAGGACTTCTACATACAAGAAACGACAGACATTATACTCAACCTGAGCTATTATTGTTATCCCTGCTGTTGTTGATGTACCTCTGCAGTATGGTCTCTACCTCTTCGTCCGCATCCACCTAAAAATGTTGGTGACCAACGAGGTGAGACCCATGTCTCAGTGAGAGATATAACTCTCTGCCAACAATATTATTATCACAGTTAAATAGTATAAAACTGGGCAGAGGATTATTTTACATTAATAACAGGATTTAATCACTATTTAAGCAGAGTACAATAATGTCATCTTCTGAAGCATTGTAGCTATATATGATAAAATAGTAAATCATCTATTCATTTTATAAGGAATATGAAGAACATGTATAACTTCTATCCATTTAAGATGCATTAAGAAATGTAACATCAACCAATGTTTTCTGTATTTAACCCTTAAGCTAATACGCTACACAACGGATTATATTTTACAATCACACTTATGCCCTGAGGAGATGAGGTATACCGCTCATACTCCAACTGACCACTGTGAAGTCAAAATTGGTACCATACAAGATCAATGGAAGAGTCGGCTGCCATGACCTCACTTGTCTCAGTCAGTGCGAGACCACAAGCAGGACATCTCGTGTCAATTGCTAAATAGCTTTCCAGGGTATACTGACAACTTCGCTATAGAGCTACAGCCACAACATGTACTCTCTTTAGGATTGAGAGATTTCAGTTATCTACACATCAATCCTGACATTCATCATCATCGCGAGATTCATGATACATCCATCCCGACATTTATAATGAAGGATTGAGAGATCTCAATTATCTACACATCAATCCCTCATTAGGGTGTAAGGATATTCGCGTCCATCACCCTCGCATATTCAAAAATATGCCCTCCAGGAGATCCCGTGGGAAAACCTGTTTCACCATTCAACAGCTACTGACGCTGATGGATCTATGGTCAGGGCACTACATGATAAGATTCCACTTGATTAATTAAGTGCATTACTGTATCTTTTAGCATCAGTCAAGTTTCAAACATGAATTATTATAATAGATGCTACAAAGAAAGGTGTAATACATCTATCAAGTAATTTTCAAATCTTTAGAACACATATAACATTTAGGATTTCAATCCCTTAAATCATTATTGGGAATTCTCATCCCTCAACATTATCATCATCATGATACTCATCACTCCTAAGAGAGTCTTGCCCTCACCTTTACAAGGTGCATTGGGTTGAATCATGTATGTCAAGTTGAACACATGTATTGGGTTAGGTGTATATCGAGCTAGGAATCATCATGTCCCTCATACCCTTACCCAGCAAGGTATCAACCTTACCAATCATATGGTGTATCACCCTCACCCTACATGGATGTAACATCCTCTCCTCACTTGAAGATATTGGCCACACCATATTTTAGTGTATTGGACATCACATGTTCTAGGGTATTAACCAAGTTACCACTTTTGTCATCTAGTGTATTGGGTTACCCACCATATCATTTTAGAGATGTGTGCTCAACACCATATCATCCAATAGGTGTATTCTTAACCCAATATCAGTTTAGAGGTGTATGCTTGCTACCCATATCACTTTAGAGGTGTATGTGTTCTTACCATATGACTTTAGAGGTGTATGTGTGCTTCACACCATATCGGGCAAAGAGGTGTGTGCTAGCTCACTATATCACTTTAGAGGTGTATGTGTGCTTCACACCATATCAAGCAAAGAGGTGTGTGTGTACTTCACACCATATTGGGCAAAGAGGTGTGTGCTTGCTCACCATTTCACTTTAGAGGTGTATGTGTGATTCACACCATATCGGGCAAAGAGGTGTGTGTGTGCTTCACACCATATCGGGCAAAGAGGTGTGTGTGTGTGTGCTTCACACCATATTGGGCAAAGAGGTGTGTATATGCTTCAGACCATATCGAGCAAAGAGGTGTGTGTATGCTTCACACCATATCAGGCAAAGAGGTGTGTGTATGCTTCACACCATATCGGGCAAAGAGGTGTGTGTATGCTTCACACCATATCAGGCAAAGAGGTGTGTGTATGCTTCACACCATATAGGGCAAAGAGGTGTGTGTATGCTTCACACCATATCGGGCAAAGAGGTGTGTGTATGCTTCACACCATATCGGGCAAAGAGGTGTGTGTGTGTGTGTTTAACCCAATATCATTTTTGAGGAGCATGCTTGACCTCATATCGTGCAAGAGGTGTGTACTACATCACCATATTGTACAAGAAAGTATAAACTAATATCCATATCATTTTAGTGGAGTAGGCGCATCACCATATCAGGTTAGAGGTGCTTGCTTGTGTGCTTGAACCCGATATCACTTTATAAGGTGATACCATCATCTTCAAGCTCTAGACCTTCGTTCTACTTGTTCTAGTACAAGTATAACAGGTCTAAGCAACTACTAGAACTCATAAATATATCAATTATTCGAGAAAATTTGGGAATTGAAAGTAGATCATCATGTATAGCAAGAAAGATGGTGAATAATAACATGTTTGGGTTCAAGTTATATAACCCACCCCAAGAACAACTTCAAAGATCCAAGCTCCAAATATTCACGTTCCTAAGGTTGAATATGACTTATCAAAATTCCAAGGCTCGTTCACAACTCCTTCATATACAAGGAATCACCATAATTAAGAACTTGGTGAAGAAGAAAAGAAAGGAAGGTCATAACCCTAGATCCATGCTTCAATCCAAGGTTGAATATGATCATGGCCTTACCTTAGGGTTAATATTTGAACTCATTATTGGTTCCTAGCACCATGCATGATACCTCACTACTTATGCATGATATGCCCTCACTTATGGCTGATATCCCTTTCACGTGTGGCCAATATCACTTCACTTGGCCGATATCAACATGCTATGGCTGATATCACTTGCTATGGCCGATACCCAAGGCCTATGCACGATACCACATCACCTATGCATGATACCAAGGTTCTATGCACGATATCTAAGAGAAAGGAGGTGGTAGGATTCGAAAAATTTCACTAAGAGGTGAAAGGAAGGGTATATATACTTGAGGTTCATGAAAAAGTGTGTATATGAGGTGTCATCAATTTAAGCTACTAGGTGCCACATGCCCATGCATGGTTGACACGTGTACATGCATTCACTCACATTTATCTTGATATGCAAAACACTTGAGGATAATCTAGAGATGAAATTTCGTCCATTACTTATCTCTTTTGATAAGAAATATCAATTAAATCACCACTTTATTCACAACCCGATACAACTTTTCTAAGGAAGTTGTAAACCGATACCCTTCACCTCCTTGAGGTGGTTTTCGTGTCATGGCCTTTTCCAAGAGTCCAAAAACTGATATGAGACTCCCCCTATGGCTCCTTGGCTGATATGCACTCATATATAAGCTTTTCTATTGATACAACTCAAGTTAGGGTTTCATATTCAACCCCTTTCTTGGTCTTTTCATCACCAAGAGTACCATCACTCATAATTGATTCAAACATGGTGTCTCATTCATTATCTCTCCTATATATGATACTAGGAGGGAGTAGGGCCACTCTATATGTGGTAATTTTCATATCAACCCCACATTTTGGGTAAATTATAATTTGTACCAAAATTGGTGCACAAGGTACTAACATTATTCAAACAAGTTCAAACTTGGCATTTAGGCTTTCCACAAGCCACCACTTAGCATCACTCTCTCTCTATTATGATGATAAAACACTTAAGGCTTGTTCAATATGTGACATTTTGCAATATAACCCCTCATCTTGGGTAAATTGCACTTTGGTCCAAAACAAAGGAACATTGCTCAAACAACATTCAATCAGAACCAAACTTGGAACATAAGTGTGTCACATGATAACAAAACTCCTTAGAGGATTATATTAAAGTTCTAAGCAACTTACTTAGCCAAAATAAATAGGGTTACCTCATAACCAAGGTCAGGGTCATTACATTTAGACTATGTGGTGCCAGAAATAATTATTTGAAGGTAGTTGGACACTGACTGATTATACTTTATACATGTATTCTTATATCACCAATTTCTAAAGAATGATTTTTGTATGAAGTTTGCTTATCATGCTACATGTCTTGATTAAGATGATGACAACTGGTTAATTTGCTCATATAAAACATAGTATAAGGTTTTATAGTTTCTCAAAATAATAGTTTGCAATCAACCTAAACCAAACCAAACCATATATTAATAGTTCAGTTTGGTTTGGGTTGGGACTCGTTGACGGTTTAGTTCGGTTTGAAAATTTCACAAACCAATATCTATGGTTTGATTTGTAGTTTTAGTGGTAAACTGAACCAAAATGAACTATTCCCACCCCTTACTAAAATTTCATTGGATCCACACAAACACCTTTAGCTGATATGATGTGACTCAGAAAAGCCACCTCTTCAGCCAAAAATCACACTTGCTCAACTTCATGTACAACATGTGTTGCCTCAACAAAGTCAAAGCCTAGTGAAGGTGCTTCTCGTTCTGCTGACTGTCTCTATAGTATATCAGGATATTGTACCATCACAAACTAATCTAGAAAAGTGTGAACACCCTGTTCATCAAGTCCGTGAAAGTTGTTGGCGTGTTTGTCAACCCAAACGACATAGCCACGAACTTGTAGTGACTGTACCTAGTCTTGAAAGCTGACTTGGGTATATCCTCCACCTTGATCCTCAACTAATGGAATCCTGGCCACATATCTATCTTTGAGAACACTACAACACCTCTGGACAAATAGATTGTCTATCTTTAGCGACAGGTACTTGTTCTTTATCGTGACCTTGTTCAAATGTTTATAGTCTATAGACAGCCTCAAAGATATGTCCTTCTTCTTTACGAACAACACAAGATCATCCCAAGGGGAAGTGTCCGGCCTGATGAAGCCCTTCTCTAACACCTCTTGCAACTTCTTCTTCAACTATTCCATCTCTATTGGTGCTACCTTTTACGGTGACTGTACTACATGTTGTGTACCAGGAACAAGATTGATCTCCAAATCAATCTCTTTAGGAGGGGAAACACCAGGAAACTCTTTGGAGAAAACATCTTCAAACTCTCACACAACATGCACCACCTAGATATTAAGACTCCTCCTCTTAGTATCCACCACATGTGCCAAGAAAGCCACACATCCCTTCCTCATCAGCCTCTCTGTTATCATAGCTGACACCAAGTATGTCAGAAGAATATTCCTATCTCCTTGGAAGATCCCTGAGACATCACCGTCATAAAATGTCACCACCTTGGAACTACAGTCCAACACCACTCTATACTTCTACAAGGTATCCATCCCTAGAATCACATCGAACCCATGCATGTCAAGTGGCATAAGGTCCACTTGAATGTTGTGTCCCAAGAAAGAAAGAACGCAAGATGGGCACACATCTCGTAACTTGGCAGAACCAACAAGAGGGGTTTCTGAAAAAAGGCTATTGGATCTACTACAAATAGGAAGATTATATCTACTAATCACTTCTCTGGTGATAAAAGAGTGTGTCACACCTGGGTCAACCAAAACAGATATAAAAGAAGAAGCATACAAATTAGAATGAAAAAGTTACATCTGACCTATCATGATTGGTGGTTTGACCACTCCCTACGGATGACTCATAGCATAGAATCGAGTCATCGCCTGTTGTTGTATACATCCTCTACTATCCTGCTTGTGACGCCTGACCTTGTCCTCTATCACCACCACTATAGAACTCATGTTGCTGAGAACTCTACTGACTTTGCCTTGGTTGCTGTGTCACTTCCTCATCCTTCATAGGACAAAACCACTTTGTATGCCTGATCTGACCACACTTATAAGAGGTTATGGTGTTATACTGCAGCTTAGATGGCCTGCCATAGATACTGATTTGCACTGTGAGCTCCAGTTGGAGGAAAGCTATGGCCTCTGCCCTTGCTTGGGGACCATTGTGATGACACACAAAACTTCTGCTCACAGAAAGATGATCGTTGTTGTGACTGTGGTAACGAAAACATTGGCTCCTTAAATCCTCTAGATGACTTCCCCTGAAACTCAACTGGTCTCTTTTTAGCATTGGCTTCACACTTCTCAATAGTAGATCGCTCAAGCCTCCTCATTGACTCCAAAGTAGACATCATCGTCATCAACTTTGTGCTCAAACGCTTATTAAACCGTAGGATCCTCTCCATATCCGTCACTGCCATGTGAGGACAGAACCTCAACAACTTCATGAAATTCACTTCATACTCATTTATCATCATAGATCCCTGATAGATCTTCTCAAACTGTGATATGTTCTCATCAAGATACATATCTGGGAAGTATCATCTCATAAACTCCCATCGAAATTCCTCCCAAACTGATTACCACACCATGTCTCTTGTCCTCCTCAATGACCCACCAGTGGCTAGCACTACCCTTCAGTAGGTATACTACATGCTTCACCTTATCCTCTTTAGAGATATTGAGGATCTTGAAAGCCTTCTATAGCTCTGTTAGCCACGTATCTGCATCCGTCGGGTCTGTTGTACCTGCATACTCGATGGCTCCAACACGTCTTAGACGCTCAAATGTCTTCTCAAAATCCTAGGATTCTGCATTGGGGACAACCTCCCTGGGCTGGGGTACGGGCGCTCTATCTACCATATTTGAAATTGTGTCCATCAATTGTTCAAACATGGACTAGAACACAGGATTAGCCATGGTTTCTGGGTCAAATTGAGGCATCAAGGGCTGCTCTAGTCCCGTCGTTGGCACTCTCCCATCATGTGTTAGCCTCCTACCACCACCTCCCGGCACAACATAGCTACTCTCAACACGTTCTTCACGTTCTCCAGACATATCTGTACAAGCAGAAGCTATAATTATATGTGTTGGACAACATCAGAATAGACACAACCTAAGTCATATGTCCCTATAGACTCTGTGAACCTAGAGCTCTGATACCAACCTTCATGTGATGGCCCAATGCCACAGGAATGAGATAACTCAAGACAAAATGTGCGATCAAGAGCTAAACAACCACATTACCATAAACATAAGTATATTAAAACTGATCTCATATTACCATCATGTGCGGAAACATATTACAACAAGATCCATTAACATGTAGCATATCACATACCATATTAGGTATTTACATTTGTTCACTAGCATCAGCCACGACATGTATACAAAAGATATTGTTCATATACATACAAGCCACATATACAAACCACATGCATAGTGAAAAACCACGTATCGATATACAACATCTACAAAACATATCCCTTCGCGGACCTGAGAGTACATGGATGACACTAGAACTCTACCACGCAAAACTAGCAACTATCCAACCTTCTGCGTCTATTGATCTCCAAGCTACTCTTCCTTAAAAGCATGAGCATGACCACATCAATTACGACCACCTAAAAAGATGTGGTAACCCACAAGGTGAGTCCTAGCGAGAGATATAACTCTCAACCAACAGTTATTGTCACCACAAATATCATTATTAAACATGATGAGCAGATTCAGCTAAATGAATAAATTAAACTGATTACACAAGTTAAGCAACTACAACATATATGCATAACATCATACAATTTAGAAGGAATATGAAGAACATGTATAATAGTTAAATTTTCTTATTGCATTATATAACAACTGAGCAGTTTGTGACATTTACAACATCATAACAACTAACATCATAAGTAAACAAGCCAAGGGTAAACATTCAATGTGAACCATGTTTAATCCTAAAAAAATACACTACACGGATGTATTACATCTTTTATTACACCCTAGGGAGTTTGAGTGGTACCACCCAAAGTCCAACTGATCATTGCTTGGCTGCAACCAGTTCCATACAAGATCTAGGAAGAGTTGGACTCCCAAGATATTCTTCCCCTCGATCAATACGAGTGAAAACTAAAGTGACATATCAGTCAAACTGCCATTAGCGACCTATAGTCAACCTAAAAGCACCTAGTCCGCCTTGGTACAAGTCACAACACTAGAAACCAAGGTATACAAACCCAATCATCTGGGGTGCAGCCACAGTTGTCTTCCATCACATCCCATATATAAATCTCCAAGATACGACCACAGTCGTTCTCACTTTGAGGCATGACCACAACCTTTCTCAAAACACTCGGGGTCAAGATTACAAGGACACACACTCTCTTTCACCTCGCATACTCAACAATATGTGCTCTGAGTTTCCCTTAGGAATACTCGTTTCACCATCCAACAAGTTCTGACACTGGAATGGATCCATGGCTCAGGGAACTACATGATGAGGGTTCCACTTGATTACTTAAATTCATGTAAGCGTCTTTTATTGCATCAATAAAGATACAAGAAAACCCTAAAAGAATTCCATAAAACATAGGTAGAATTCAACTTCAAAAGATATAAAACATATCAAACATAAAACTTGTCATATTACCACATGGTACTGTTCATTGCCACTCATGAGACCATCACCATTATCACATCACCTTAGGATACCAATGCCTTCTCTCATCACATAGAGGATATCACCTCAAATAGGGCACAAGACCATGCTCAAGGTCATAGAGGTATCACATCATTCCCTATATGATTTTCATTATTATCTCTCCATGCCTCACCATGGTTCATCATCATACATGTGATACATAAGAGGTACAACAATTATTTTTTCAGTTGTGATGCTTATCTAATCAACAAATTAGGTTACAACATCAAGAGAGAGAAAGTACTCCATCAACATACTGTTTACTCAAACAAGCTAAGCTTTATTGTCATGTACTTGAATTCAGGGTTAGGTTCAACATTATAATCTGAATTAGGGTTTTAAATCAGCAAGTTGTAAGCCCTAATTACCACCATGTCAAACATTCTTGAAAGCAAGAAGTACAACTATCATCATCATAAATTCTACCACATAAGAGAGCCATAAGTCCAGAAATTCTCATCGACAGCTAAGAATGGGACTCACCTTCTTCATCGACTGAAGAGATGAACCACCTTCAACAACCACATGGGTTCAAACATGATCATCGACTGTTGAAAACTAGATCAAAGCATCATCTTCATCAATTGTCAAAAAATTAGATCAAATCATCATCTTCACCAACCTTTAAAAACTAGATCATACATGATCTTCATTGATCGCTAAAAATGAGATCAAAACATCATCTTCATTGACCGCTAAAAAATAGATCATACATGATCATCATCGACCACTGAAAACCCAAGATATCAATGACCACTAAGGTCTAGGGCTTGATGACCACATGACCCAAACTTGGCAACCACAACATGTAGAAATCCTTAGCAACCATAGTAAGAGAGATAAACACTCATCAACCACATGATCAACAGGTTGAACACCACCATAAAACCAAAACTCATCAAGGAGTAAAACACAAGGAAAGATCATCACCAAAACCCTAAATCAACCATTATCCTAAGAGAAAATTGAACCATGATTTAGAGAGAGAAACCATCATTTAGCACATGCAAGCAAAGATCATATCTCCATCATCAAGAAAGATAACCGTGCATAAAGATTAGGGTTTATCAAAAGAAAGGTAGTTGTTCAAGATCACCATATAAACATGAACCAAATCATAAATATCATCTTTCAACTTAGAACCACGTTTTTAAGGATAGATTAATTGCATGCAAGGTTAAGTGCAACAATAATTGAGGAGAAAGTTATATAACTTTCCGTAGAGATGAAGAACAACTCCAACAGCAAGGAAGCTCTAAGAAAAGAGAGAGAACCCTAACTTGATCACCACCTTCGGTCAAGCTAGCACCACATCCAATAAGGAAACAAATCCTAGGTCAAAATGGAATAGGAAGGAGAGTCAAAACCTAGGCCGAAAAAGACAAGAAAGGAAGCTCTTCAACTCAACTCAAGCTCTACCATGGAAAACCGTGGATTCAACTAAGAAGAGAGAAGTTCTTCAAGCTCAACTCAAGCACTGCCATGGAAGCTCCATAGGTTCAGCCAAGAAGAGAAAGAAGAAGAGGGTAGAGAAGGAAAATGAAGATCAAGAGAGGTAGGTCACTTACCAAGCTCAAGAAGAAGCAAAGATCACCAAACGACCAACAAGGAAGGGTTGCTACAAACCCTAGCCTAAGATGGAAGAGGTTCTACCACTCCTCCAAGCTTGATCTCCACCTCCACCACCAAGAACATGAGGGACGAGCTCCAAGGGAAAAAAAGATAGAGATAACAAAGGGTTTAGTTGCATGCAAGGAGAGAGGTTTATATAGCTAAGAGTTGGAGAGAGAGAAGAGAGGTTAGGTGTACAAGTAAACATGACCATATATCCTCCATGCAAGCACCAAACTCGACATGCAACATGGGGCGTTAAAACTAAGGAAACTAGCAACATGTTCCAGCAAGCCTCATTGATCACTGAAGATTATGAACGTCCAAGGAGAATCAAAGGTTCATCGATCACTAAAGATCAAAGGAGCAAACAGTCGCTTAAAACCAAACCCTAGTTCTCTTGGCGACCAAAGATAATTCAGGGGCTCATCGAATGCCAAGACCACTAGGCACACATCAAACCTCATTGATCGAAGAAAACATGGTCAAGGAATAACTTGGCAATTGCTGAAAACAAAACTCATTGGTCAACACACAAAGCAAGGTCAACCATCCACATCAGATATCCAAGCAAACTCTAAACATCAACACAACATGTCACAACATCAAACCAAGGTACATTGAGGCTCAAGGGCACCACTCTCTCTTGAACATGATATCAAAACATGTGAAGCACAACAAGCATGTGAAAAATTGCAAGAAAAACCATAAACATGAGTAAATTACAATTAGGTCCAAAACTAGCACATAAATGTAAAATTATCTCAAAAACAACATCCATATTGGACTAAACTTGAAACACAAGCATGTCACATGTTATCAAAGCACATCACAAGGAATGATTAAGGTTCTAAGCATCGAATTATACTAATAAAGAAAGGTCAACTAGGAAGCAAGGTTGTGAGTCTTACATTTTTATGTCAACATGCAAATAGTAATACAAATATATGCCACTATCTCACACATAGACATTCTCAATGTTCTAATACAAGACTAGACATGATCATAGAACATGATTAGTGATCAAAATTCATGTGTAAGAGTATTATGAGGGACTCTCATATTGCATTTTTTCCAAGAATATTAATTGAAGTCAACCAATCCCATTACATGCACCTTTTCGAGTCTAATTGGCTATAATAAGGTGTACACCTTTATTTGGAGGTAAGGTTATCAGATTCATTAGGTCATATAACTCATCCACTTTTAACAATACCACCATTTTATTCCTCATCTTATGTTTTTAATCATACTCAAACATGAGTGATATTTAACCATTAGGTCCATCCATAATCCCAATGATGACATACATGTCATTTCACCCTAGAGATCATCCTCAAGATACCAAGTCTAACGTATATATATATTATCTATACCCAAGATATGCTTTTAATGTCATATTTTATATCTCGTGTAGTCAACCCTTAGCATCCTAAAAAGAGGAGATATGTAACACATAGACATCATGTAAGGTAGAGAATAACCTTATTAAAGTTATTTATCATAAAACTTCCATCAATTGTTAAGACTCACATTCAATTTAGAAACCTCCAAGTTACACCTTAGTTAATTTGTTAATTTCTTTAATGATATATATCCTCCACATTATTATGGAACTCTTAGATTGTTGTCTTTCTGATTACTCTGATAAAGTAGTCATTTTGAGACAATCTAGTGAGCATAATGAAACTGAAAAATATGGCATGTTTATTTTTATCACATCCTAAGTACAATATAATGGAATCAGAGATGATCTCAGATCAACCTGTGTGTATGAGGAAGTAAAAAGTATAATCCTCATGATAAGATAAAGAGAACACTGGTTATGATACTTGTCTGATAAAGCATGTATGAATAATAAAGATCTTTTCCATTATATGGAAGTGGGAAATGTGATAGAATCATAAAATGTTCATGAACATGTTAGACAATAACAAAGAAAGGAATGATGACATGTAATCATCCTTATAATTCCTATGTTGATGGTAAGGAACCTAGGATGAAACAAGAGTAAATGACTCATGAACAGTTGAAAGTTCATGCATTAATCAGAGGAGATGATAATCTCTTCTCTTTGATAAACAACCCTGGGTAATGATGGGGTGATAAGAGGAAGATGTTTCTTTGTGTTCTTTCCTTTCAGGGACATGGAAATCAAGTGGGTCTTATGACACTTGATGCGCATGAGATAAAAGTGTCCAATTGATGGATACTTAGAAAAGTATCAGTTCGTTTTGGACTTTGGTTCCAAGATAAAGATATGTGTAACAAGTAATGTCCCAGGATGAAAGAAAGATCCTTTTATATGTGTGGCTTTGGTAATAACAACAGAGAGATGGGAATGATGAGGATGTGATGTGTTTTCGACACACGTGACAGATACCAAGGTAAGGAATTCTGGTATCTAAAAAGTATTGGGTGGTATGGGAAAGTAAAGACATAACTCCTAATTAGATTATTTATGTTGGTTACCTGGAATGGCCAAGTGTGAAATCAGTATAGTTACATAAAATAGTATGGGCATCATATGTTAGGGGTTTATTCTCTACATAAACATGACATAGATAAGGATGTATTGATTGAAGAAACAATTGTAGAATCATTTTGGGGAAAAGCTTATCAAGCTAAAAATAATTCCTTAGAATATCCCTACCTAGACCTGTTGAGGCAACTTATACATAACATCAAGAGATACCTCTGAGATAAGTTCTTATTTAATAAGTGGCCTCTTCTTATGACAAGGGAATGTACAACTAGGAAGATAGTTGGTACAAGTCATAAGAAAGTTTAGTGTTGTGTCAGCAGATTAGATGGCACGACAGATATATGTTAAGACTTGTAATTCCAAGAGGGTGACGGAACGTAACTCTGGTGTATCCTTAGGTGAAATGCTAAACTAAGTGAGGAGTATGGAAGACTCCCTAGATCAAGAATCTTATCACATAAAGTTATAAGTTGAGAAGGTGAAAATCAATGAGGTTTGACACCTAAGTTAAATAAGGTATGTATAATGCTTCTCTGACTAAGAAAAGAGTTACATGACTCACAGTTGACTCTATAGTCAATAATGAAAATGACAGTGGGGTATGTGTCCTGTATGACAGATCCTATGATAACCCTGTGTGAAAGAACTTTGTGTTGATCAAAGTTCTATGGCATATCCATGACATTAAGATGTTATGTGGAGACTTGATGATATGATGAATGAATAATATCTGTCTCCCTTTACCTGGGATTTCGGGGATGAAATCCTTATTAGGGGTTTATAACTTGTAATGACCCTGACCTGGGTTATGAGGTAAACCTATTTTTTTTGGCTAAGTAAGTTGCTTAGAACTTTAATATAATCCTCTAAGGAGTTTTGTTATCATGTGACACACTTATGTTCCAAGTTTGGTCCTGGTTGAATGTTGTTTGAGCAATGTTCCTTTGTTTTGGACCAAAGTGCAATTTACCCAAGATGAGGGGTTATATTGCAAAATGTCGCATATTGAACATTCCTTAACTGTTTTAGCATCATAAGAGAGAGATTTATGCTAAGTGGTGGCTTGTGGAAAGCCTAAATGCCAATTTTGAACTTGTTTGAATAATGTTAGTACCTTGTGCACCAATTTTGGTACAAATTGTAATTTACCCAAAATGTAGGGTTGATATGCAAATTACCACCTATAGAGTATCCCTACTCCGTCCTAGTATCATTTAGAGGAGATAGAATGAATGAGACACCATGCTTGAATCAATTATGAGTGATGGTACTCTTGGTGATGAAAAGACCAAGAAAGGGGTTGAATATGAAACCCTAACTTGAGTTGTATCAAGTGAAAAGCTTATATATGAGTGCCAATCAGCCAAGGAGCGATAGGGGGAGTCTCATATCGGTTTTTGGACTCTTAGAAAATTCCATTACGAGCAAACCACCTTAAGGAGGTGAAGGGTATCAGTTTACAACTTCCTTAGAAAAGTTGTGTCGGGTTGTGAATAAAGTGGTGATTTAATTGATATATCTTATCGAAAGAGATTAGTAATGGATGAAATTTCATCTCTATATTATCCTCAAGTGTTTTCCATATCAAGATAAATATGAGTGTATGCATGTACACGTGTCAACCATGCATGGACATGTGGCACCTAGTAGCATAAATTGATGACACCTCATATACACACTTTTTCATGAACCTCAAGTATATATACCCTTCCTTTCACCTCTTAGTGAAAATTTTCGAATCCTACCACCCCCTTTCTCTTAGATATCGTGCATATAGACTTGTGATCATGCATATATGATGTTTTATCGTGCATAGGCCTTGTGTATCGGCCATAGCAAGTGATATCGGCCATAGCATGTTGATATTGGCCACAAGTGAAAGGGATATCGTCCACAAGTGAGGGCATATCGTGCATAAGTAGTGAGGTATCATGAATGGTTCTAGGAATCAATAAGGAGCTAAAATTGTAACCCTAAGGTAAGGCCATTATCATCTTCAACCTTAGATTGAAGCATGGATCTAGGGTTATGATCCTCCTTTCTTTTCTTCTTCACCAAGTTCTTAACTATGGTGATTCCTTGTATATGAAGGAGTTGTGAACGAGCCTTTGACTTTTTATAAGTCATCTTCAACCTTAGTAACGTGAATATTTGGATCTTGGAGCTTTGAAGTTGTTCTTGAGGTGGGTTATATAACCTGAACCCAAACATGTTATTATTCACCATCTTTCTTGCTATAAATGATGATCTACTTTCAATTCCGAAATTTTCTTGAATAATTAATATATTTATGAGTTCTAGTAGTTTCTTAGACCTGTTATCCTTGTACTAGAACAAGTATAATGAAGTTCTAGAGCTTTAAGATGATGGTATCACCTTATAAAGTGATATCGGGTTCAAGCACACAAGCAAGCACCTCTAGCCCGATATGGTGATGCACCTACTCCACTAAAATGATATGGATATGAGTTTATACTTTCTTGCACGATATGGTGATGTAGTACACACCTATTGCACGATATGAGGTCAAGCATACACCTCAAAAACGATATTGGGTTAAACACACACACACCTCTTTGCCTGATATGGTGTGAAGCATACACACACCTCTTTGCCCGATATGGTGTGAAGCATACACACACCTCTTTGCCCGATATGGTGTGAAGCATACACACACCTCTTTGACCGATATGGTGTGAAGCACACACACACCTCTTTGCCCGATATGGTGTGAAGCCCACGCATACACCTCTACGGTGATATGGTGAGCAAGCACACACCTCTTTGACCGATATGGTGTGAAGCACACACACACCTCTTTGCCCAATATGGTGTGAAGCATACATACACCTCTAAAGTAATATGGTGAGCAAGCACACACCTCTTTACCCGATATGGTGTGAAGCACACATACACCTCTAAAGTGATATGGGTAGCGAGCATACACCTCTAAACCAATATCGGGTTAAGCATACACATCTTGGACGATATGGTGTTGAGCACACATCTCTAAAATGATATGGTGGGTAACCCAATACACTAGATGACAAAAGTGGTAAGGTGGTTAATACCCTAGAACATGTGATGGCCAATACACTAAAGTATGGTATGGCCAATATCTTAAAGTGAGGAGAGGATGTTACATCCATGTAGGGTGAGGGTGATATACCATATGATTGGTAAGGTTGATACCTTTATGGGTAAGGGTATGAGGGCCATGATGATTCCTAGCTTAATATACACCTAACCCAATACGTGTGTTCAACTTGAAATACATGATTCAACCCAATGCACCTTGTAAAGGTGAGGGCAAGACACTCTTAGGAGTGATGAGTGTAACACCAAGTAATGGTGTGGCTAATACCTTGATAGGTGAAACACCTATAGTGGTTGATAATGGTCAATCCTATATCAACAATGTCTTAACCTGAGATGAGTTCATATCACTTGATGATAGTTGGGTAATTCAAGTGTGTGACTTATGGCCAATAAACTACAGGATAAATGTGATGAGTTAGTGCATAAAGTATTAGGATGGGAAATACCCTAATATAAGATAAGTTGATGAACTTAAGCAAGTTAAAAGTGATGAGGGAAGTGATACACCAAGGCATGATAAATATCACATCCAACACCTCATGGTTGATACACGTTGATGTACCTCAAATCCAATATACTTGGATGAGTAACACATGAAGTGTGTCATGTCAATTGTTACCTTAATATATAATGAGTTTAATGCACTTTGATAAGTGTAGGCTAACACTCCTTGAGAAAGGGTTAAGCAAAGTTAATAAAGTATTATGTAATCAATATCCTAGTGAGGATGAGAGAGAAACTCATACTTTGTGTTGATAATCTTTTAATGATAAATGATGAGAATAAATAAGTATGATTGAATACTTATGATATCAATGTATGATCCTATATGTGTGGAGCAATGAATTAGGGTTTGATCCTTGATAATATGATCTTGAAACCCTAAATGGTTAATAATGGGAAAACCTAACCCTAATGAAGGGTGATGGTATGATTTTGAAACCCTAATCAATAAGAAAGGGAAACCCTAACCCTAATGATGGAATAGTGGTATTACCCTTGTATTGCATGGTGTTGATACATATTTGATATGGCTACTATCATGAAATACTAACCATGCAGGTATCATGAGATTATGAGCATAGCCAGGTATGAGCTATGATGTTTTATATGATAAAGATTTAAATGGGCCTTGTGAGCCATGTGAATATTTGTTGCTTAGTGAGAGGTGACAAGATGCTTAATGGGCCTTGTGAGCCATTTGATTATTTGTTTCCTAGTGAGAGGTGACAAGATGTTTAAATGGGCCTTGTGAGCCATGTGAGATGCTTGTACAACAAGTATCATGTATACCTTGGTATGAGGACCTAGAGGTAATAGTTACCTGATAAGTGGTAACAATGTTTAGTGATGAACTAAGGGTTTGAATACCCAGATCTAGTAATCATGATGATGATAATGTCGAGGGATGAGAATTCCCAGTAATGAGATAAGGTATTGAAATCCTAAATGTTATATGTGTTCTAAATATTTGAAAAGTACTTGATAGATGTATTACACCTTTCTTTGTAGCATATTTTATAATAATTCATGTTTGAAACTTGACTGTTGCTAAAAGATATGGTAATGCACTTAATTAATCAAGTAGAATCTTATCATGTAGTGCCCTGACCATAGATCCATCAGCATCAGTAGCTGTTGAATCGTGAAACAGGTTTTCCCATGGGATCTCCCGGAGGGCATATTTTTGAATATGCGGGGGTGATGGGCGCAAATATCCTTATGCCCTAATGAGGGATTGATGTGTAGATAATTGAGATCTCTCAATCCTTCATTATAAATGTCGGGATGGATGTATCATGAATACCCCAATGATTATGAATGTTGGGATTGATGTGTAGATAACTAAAATCTCTCAATCCTGAGGAGAGTGTGTGTTGTGGCTGTAGCCCTATAGCGAAGTTGCCACTATACCCTGGAAAACTATTTAGCAGTTGACACAAGATGTCCTGCTTATGGTCTCGCACTGACCAAGACAAGTGAGGTCATGGCAGTCGTCTCTTCCATTGACCTTGCATGGTACCGATTTTGACTTCGCAATGGTCGGTTGGAGTATGAGCAGTATACCTCATCTCCTCAGGGCATAAGTGTGATTGTAAAATGTGATCAGCCGTGTAGCATATTTGCTTAAGGGTATAATATGAAAAACATTGGTTGATGTTACATTTCTTAATGCATCTTAAATGGATAGATGTTATACATATTCTTCATATTCCTTATAAAATGAATAGATGATTTACTATTTTATCATATATAGTTGCAATGCTTCAGAAGATGGCATTTCTCTACTCTGCTTAAATAGTGATTAAATCTTATCATTAATGTAAAAGAATCCTCTGCCCAGTTTTTATACTATTTAACTGTGATAATAATATTGTTGGTGGAGAGTTATATCTCTCGCTGGGGCATGGGTCTCACCCCGTTGGTCACCAACATTTTTAGGTGGACGCGAACGAAGAGGTAGAGACCATACTGCAGAGGTACATCAATAGCAGCAAGGACAACAATAATAGCTCAGGTTGAGTATATTGTCTATTGTGTCTTGTAGATAGAAGTCTTATGTGTCGTCTCTATACTCTCAGGTCCTTGGATTTAGTACATGTTTGTTTTATGAACAATCTGAGGTTTTGGCTAGTATGCATTGAGGTTTTATGTTGCTTCAGTTAATGTTTTGACAAAGCAACTGTTATATGTTATCTTTGAGAAGAGATGGTATAGTGTATGTACAATGTGAACAATTATGTATATAAGGTTTTGGTTCTTCCTTAAAGAGTTTTCCTAGAAGTGGATCTCTTTGTAAAATGGTTTTAATTTTTAGTAATTTTTGTTAATCTACTGCTTATGATTATTCTGCATAATTAGTAACGATTTGGTTGTCAGTTTGGTGGCGGTCGTTTCAAGTTTTGGTATCATAGCTTAAGGTCTGCTGAGTCTACAGAGACATAGGACTAAGGTGTTGAGTCTGTTCTAGTATCCTCCAGTATACCCTATAGTGACTTCTGCTTATGTAGAAGAAAGGGTGAAGTTTAAAATTGACTGTAGAACATGAGGAACACGTTGCTAAGAGCAATGTTGTTGCACCATGAGAGGGTGTAAGGGATCAGGCAAAAGAAGAACGAGTGCCTAAGAATTCTCATCTTGATCCAATCAGGATAGAGAATCCTATTTTTATGCTCTTTATGGGCAGGTTAGGACAACAATGATGCATATAGTAGACTGGATACTAGCATTACAACCTAGGTTACCAGTCTTCAATGCAGAAACTATGGGTTCTGAAAGGGTTCCTGAATGACATAGTCATGTTGGAACAGTGGAAAATGTGGGAAGGATTAACATATGGCAAGAAAATAGACCTTGTCATAAGTATAGACAGATAGTACATATGTGATGGCAATGCCCAAGGAGGGGCAATAAGCTGAGAATTAAGGAAAGGTCTCTACAATTCTAGAGACATTTGCCTAGTTGTTCTAAAAAGACAAAGTTTTTGGTGCCACCAGTGCAATAAATGCCTAGAGTACCAGGGCAGTAGTCGCTAAGTAAAGGCAAAGGTCCTAACCTTCCACCTGTAAGAACTTCTGACTTAGCTTCTACATCGGTAATAAGACCGATAAGACCATGGTACGAGGACAAGACATGTTATAGATGTGGACACGTTGACCATATTAAACTCTTTTATTTAATAAGAAGGGAGGAAATGACCCAAAAACTGAGGCAGACTCGGCAGGGCTTATGAAAGTTACAACCCAATAGTATAAAAAGGCAAAAGCAACAACATGAAACAGCTAGACTCTATGTGTTGAGTCAACCTGAAGCGGTAAATGACTGCAAGGGGTAACAATCAAATATAGCTTTTTCATTTTTAATATGCCTTCTCTTGATTTTATCTGATAATCATAAGAAGGATTGTTGTTTTGACTTCCCTATTGATTACCCTATGGGAACGTAGGGAAGAAATGACGAGGACTAGAATTTATATTATGCTCAATATTCTTTTAAATGTTTTATAATTTCTCTCACCTGTGTGAAAGAGGATGAGGTGATGCCTGGAGAAAATCCAAGAATGCTAAGGCTTATGTTTTTTATGATATGAAAAGTAAGGAATATGATATTAAACAAAGTGCATACTACCTAATCTCAGTACTTGTATACCCTGGCCAGATATTCAACTATTGAATATAAGGTAAGTATGGAACTCTTAGTTTTTGTCTTTCTGATTACTCTGATCAAGTAGTCATTTTGAGACAATCTAGTGAGCATAACAAAACTGAAAATATGGCATGGATATTTTTGTCACATCCTAAATACAATATAATGGAATCTGATATGATCTCAGATCAACTTGTGTGTATGAGGAAGTAAAAAGTATAATTCATGATAAGAGAAAGAGAACAAGGGATATGATCCCTTTCTGATAAAGTCTGTGTGAATAATAAAGTTCTTTTCCATTATATGGAAGTGGGAAATGTGATAGAATCATAAAATGTTCATGAACATGTTAGACAATAACAAAGAAAGGAATGATGACATGTAATCATACTTATAATTCCTATGCTGATGGTAAGGAACCTAGGATGAAACAAGAGTAAATGACTCATGAACAGTTGAAAGTTCATGCAATAATCAGGGGGAGATGATAATCTCTTCTCTTTGATAAACAACCCTGGGTAATGATGGGGTGATAAAAGGAAGATGTTTCTTTGTGTTCTTTCCTTTCAGGGACATGGAAATCAAGTGGGTCTTATGACACTTGATGTGCATGAGATAAAAGTGTCCAATTGATGGATACTTAGAAAAGTATCAGTTTGTCTTGGACTTTGGTTCCAAGATAAAGATATGTATAACAAGTAATGTCCCAGGATGAAAGAAAGATCCTTTTATATGTGTGGCTTTGGTAATAACAACAGAGAGATGGGAATGATGAGGATGTGATATGTTTTTGACACATGTGACGGATACCAAGGTACAAAATTTTGGTATCGAAAAAGTATTGGGTGGTATGGGAAAGTAAATACATAACTCCTAATCAGATGATTTATGTTGGTTACCTGGAATGGCCAAATGTGAAATCAGTATAGTTACATAAAATAGTATGGACATCATATGTTAGGGGTTTATGCTCTACATAAACATGAAATCAATAAGGATGTATTAATTGAAGAAACAATTGTAGAATCATTTTGGGGAAAAGCTTATCAAGCTAAATATAATTCCTTAGAATATCCCTACCTAGACCTATTGAGGAAACTTATACATAACATCCAGAGATACCTCTGAGATAAGTTCTTCTTTAATAAGTGGCCTCTTCTTATGACAAGAGAATGTACAAATAGGAAGATAGTTGGTACAAGTCATAAGAAATTTTAGTGTTGTGTAAGCAGATTAGATGGCACGCCAAATATATGTTAAGACTTGTAGTTCCAAGAGGGTGACATAACGTAACTCTGGTCTTTCCTTGGAGGTGAAATGCTAAACTAAGTGAGAAGTATGGAAGACTCCCTAGATCAATAATCTTATCACATAAAGTTATAAGTTGAGAAGGTGACAAATCAGTGAGGTTTGACACCTAAGTTAAATAAGGTATGTATAATGCTTCTCCGACTAAGAAAAGAGTTACCTGACACAGAGTTGACTCTATAGTCAATATTGAAAAGAACAGTGGGGTAAGTGTCCTGTATAACAGATTCTATGATAACCCTGTGTGGAAGAACTTTGTGTTGATCAAAGTTCTATGGCATCTACATGACATTAAGATGTTATGTGGAGACTTCATGATATGATGAATGAATAATATCTCTCCCTTTACCTAGAATTTTGGGGATGAAATCCTTGTTAGGGGTTTATAATTTGTAATGACTCTGACCTGGTTTATGAGGTAACCCTATTTGTTTTGGCCAAGTAAGTTGCTTAGAACTTTAATATAATCCTCTAAGGAGTTTTTTTATCATGTGACATACTTATGTTCTAAGTTTGGTCTTGATTGAATTTTGTTTGAGCAATGTTCCTTTGTTTTGGACCAAAGTGCAATTTACCCAAGATGAGGGGTTATATTGCAAAATGTCACATATTGAACATGCATTAAGTGTTTTAACATCATAAGAGAGAGATTTATGCTAAGTGATGGCTTGTGGAAAGCCTAAATCCCAAGTTTGAACTTGTTTGAATAATGTTAGTACCTTGTGCACCAATTTTGGTACAAATTGTAATTTGCCCAAAATGTGGGGTTGATATGCAAATTACCACCTCTAGAGTGTCCCTATTCCCTCCTATTATGATTTATAGGAGAGATAATGAATGAGATACCATGTTTGAATCAATTATGGGTGATGGTACTCTTGGTGATGAAAAGACTAAGAAAGGGGTTGAATATGAAACCCTAACTTGAGTTGTATCAATTGAAAAGCTTATATATGAGTGACTATCGGCCAAGGAGCCATAGGGGGAGTCTCGTATCGATTTTTGGACTCTTGTAAAAGGCCATGATGTAAAAACCACCTCAAGGAGGTGAAGGGTATCGGTTTACGACTTCCTTAGAAAAGTTGTATCATGTTGTGAATAAAGTGGTGATTTAATTGATATATCTTATCAAAAGAGATAAGTAATGGATGAAATTTCATCTCTAGATTATCCTCAAGTGTTTTGCATGTCAATATAAATATGAGTGCATGCATGTACACGTGTCAACCATGCATGGACATGTGGCACCTAGTAGCTTAAATTGATGACACCTCATATACACACTTTTTCATGAACCTTAAGTATATATACCCTTCCTTTCACCTCTTAGTGAAATTTTTCGAATCCTACCACCTATTTTCTATTTTATATCGTGCATAGAGCCTTGGTATCATGCATAGGTGATGTGGTATTGTGTATAGGCCTTGGGTATCGGCCATAGTAAGTGATATCGGCCATAGCATGTTGATACCGGCCATATTGGCCACAAGTGAAAGGGATATCGGCCACAAGTGAGGGTATATCATGCATAAGTAGTGAGGTATCATGCATGGTTCTAGGAAGCAATAAGGATCTCAAAAATTAACCCTAAGTTAAGTCCGTGTTCATCTTCAACCTTGGATTGAAGCATGGATCTAGGGTTATGATCTTCCTTTCTTTTCTTCTTCATCAAGTTCTTAACTATGGTGATTCCTTGTATATGAAGGAGTTGTGAACGAGCCTTAGACTTTTTATAAGTCATCTTAAACCTTAGGAACGTGAATCTTTGGATCTTGAAGCTTTGAAGTTGTTCTTGAGGCGGGTTATATAACTTGAACCCAAACATGTGATTATTCACCATCTTTCTTACTATACATGATGATCTACTTTCAATTCCGAATTTTTCTTGAATAATTGATATATTTATGAGTTATAGTAGTTTCTTAGACCTGTTATCCTTGTACTAGAACAAGTATAACGGAGGTCTAGATCTTGAATATGATGGTATCACCTTATAAAGTGATATCGGGTTCAAGCACACAAGCAAGCACCTCTAACCCGATATGGTGATGCACCTACTCCACTAAAACGATATGGATATGAATTTATACTTTCTTTCACGATATGGTGATGTAGTAAAAACCTCTTGCATGATATGAGGTCAATCATACACCTCAAAAACGATATTGGGTTAAACATACACACACCTCTTTGCCCGATAGGTGTGAAGCATACACACACCTCTTTGCCCAATATGGTGTGAAGCATACACACACCTATTTGCCTGATATGGTGTGAAGCATCCATACACCTCTTTTCCTGATATGGTGTGAAGTATACACACACCTCTTTGCCCGATATGGTGTGAAGCATACACACACCTCTTTGCCCGATATGGTGTGAAGGACGCACACACCTCTTTGCCTGATATGGTGTGAAGCACACATACACCTCTAAAGTGATATGGTGAGCAAGCACACACCTCTTTGACAGATATGGTGTGAAGCACACACACACACCTATTTACCTGATATAGTGTGAAGCACACATACACCTCTAAAGTGATATGGTGATCAAGCACACACCTCTTTGCCTGATATGGTGTGAAGCACACATACACCTCTAAAGTGATATGGTAAGCACACATACACCTCTAAAGTGACGTGGGTAGCAAGCATACACCTCTAAACTGATATTGGGTTAAGCATACACCTCTTGGAAGATATGGTGTTGAGTACACATCTCTAAAATGATATGGTGGGTAACCCAATACACTAGATGACAAAAGTGGTAAGGTGGTTAACACCCTAGAACATGTGATGGCCAATACACTAAAGTATGGTGTGGCCAATATCTTCAAGTGAGGAGAGGATGTTACATCCATGTAGGGTGAGGGTGATACACCATATGATTGGTAAGGTTGATACCTTGATGGGTAAGGGTATGAGGGACATGATGATGCCTAACTCGATATACACCTAACCCAATACATGTGTTCAACTTGACATACATGATTCAACCCAATGAACCTTGTAAAGGTGAGGGCAAGACACTCTTAGGAGTGATGAGTGTAACACCAAGTAATGGTGTGGCTAATACCTTGATAGGTGAAATACCTATAGTGGTTGATAATGGTCAATCCTATATCAATAATGTCTTAACCTGAGATGAGTTCATATCACTTGATGATAGTTGGGTAATTCAAGTGTGTGACTTATGGCCAATAAACTACATGATAAATGTGATGAGTTAGTGCATAAAGTATTAGGATGGGAAATACCCTAATACAAGATAAGTTTATGAACTTAAGCAAGTTAAAAGTGATGAGGGAAGTGATACACCAAGGCATGATAAATATCAAATCCAGCACCTCAAGGTTGATACACCTTGATGTACCTCAAATCCAATATACTTGGATGAGTAACACATGAAGTGTGTCATGTCAATTGTTACCTTAAGATGTAATCAGTTTAATGCACTTTGATAAGTGTAGGCTAACATGCCTTGATAAAGGGTTAAGCCAAGTTAATAAAGTATGATGTAATCAATATCCTAGTGAGGATGAGAGAGAAACTCATACTTTGTGTTGATAATCATTTATGATAAATGATGAGAATAAATAAGTATGATTGAATACTTATGATATCAATGTATGCTCCTATATGTGTGGAGCAATGAATTAGGGTTTGATCATTGATAATATGATCTTGAAACCCTAAATGGTTAATAACGGGAAAACCTAACCCTAATGAAGGGTGATAGTATGATTTTGAAACCCTAATCAATAAGAAAGGGAAACCCTAACCCTAATTATGGAATAGTGGTATTACCCTTGTATTGCATGGTGTTGATATGTATTTGATATGGCTACTATCATGAAATACTAACCATGTAGGTATCATGAGATTATGAGCATAGCCAGGTATGAGCTATGAAGTTTTATATGATAAAAATTTAAATGGGCCTTGTGAGCCATGTGAATATTTGTTTCCTAGTGAGAGGTGACAAGATGCTTAATGGGCCTTGTGAGCCATGTGATTATTTTTTGCCTAGTGAGAGGTGACAAGATGTTTAAATGGGCCTTGTGAGCCATGTGAGATGCTTGTGCAACAAGTATCATGTATACGTTGGTCTGAGGACCTAGAGGTAATAGTTACCTGATAAGTGACAACAGTGTTCAGTGATGAACTAAGGATTTGACTACCCAGATCTAGTAATCATGATGATGATAATGTTGAGGGATGAGCATTCCTAGTAATGAGACAAGGGATTGAAATCCTAAATGTTATATGTGTTCTAAAGATTTGAAAAGTAATTGATAGATGTATTACACCTTTATTTGTAGCATCTATTATAATAATTCATGTTTGAAACTTGACTGATGCTAAAAGATACGATAATGCACTTAATTAATCAAGTGGAATCTTATCATGTAGCGCCATGACCATAGATCCATCAGCGTCAGTAGCTGCTGAATAGTGAAACAAGTTTTCCCACGGGATATCCTGGAGAGCATATTTTTGAATATGCGGGGTTGATGGGTGTGAATATCCTTACGCCCTAATGATGAATTGATGTGTAGATAATTGAGATCTCTCAATCCTTCATTATAAATGTCGGGATGTATGTATCATGAATCTCCCAATGACGATGAATGGCAGGATTGATGTGTAGATAACTGAAATCTCTCAATCCTAAAGAGAGTGCATGATGCGGCTGTAGCTCTATAGCAAAGTTGCCACTATACCCTGGAAAGCTATTTAGTAGTTGACATGAGATGTCTTGCTTGTGGTCTCGTACTGACCGAGACTAGTGAGGTCATGGCAGCCGACTCTTCCATTGACCTTGTATGGTACAGATTTTGACTTCGCAATGGTCGGTTGGAGTATGAGCGGTATACCTCATCTTCTCAGGGCATACATGTGATTGTAAAATGTAATCAACCATGTAGCGTATTTGCTTAAGGGTTGAATACGGAAAACATTGGTTGATGTTACATTTCTTAATGCATCTTAAATGGATAGATGTTATACATGTTCTTCATATTCCTTATAAAATGAATAGATGATTTATTATTTTATCATATATAGCTGTAATGCTTCAGAAGATGACATTACTCTACTCTACTTAAATAGTGATTAAATCTTATTATTAATGTAAAAGAATCCTCTGCCCAATTTTATACTATTTAACTGTGATAATAATATTGTTGTTGGAGAGTTGTATCTCTCGCTGGGACATGTGCTCACCCTGTTGGTCACTAACATTTTCAAGTGGACTCAGATGAAGAGGTAGAGACCATACTGTAGAGGTACATCAACAGTAGTAGGGACAACAGTATTAGCTCAGGTTGAGTATACTGTCTGTCGTGTCTTGTAGATAGAAGTCCTATGTGTCGTCTCTATACTCTCAGGTCCTTAGATTTAGTATGTGTTTTTTTATGAACAATCTAAGGTTTTCGCTAGTATGCCTCACGATTTTATGTTGCTTCATTATATGTTTTGACAAAGCAACTATTATATGTTATCTTTGAGAAGAGATGGTACAATGTATGTACAATGTGAACAATGATGTATATAAGATTTTGGTTCTTCCTTAAAGAGTTTTCCTAGAAGTGGATCTCTTTGTAAAATGGATTTAATTTTTAGTGATTTTTTGTTTAATCCGCTGCTTATGATTATTCCGCATAATAGTAACGATTTGGATGTCGGTTTGGTGGCAATCGTTTCACTAAAGTTTTGTTATCCTTAATTTCATTTATTTAGCATTTTTCTTACACATTAACATACATGAACATATTAAGTATAGTAAAATTTAGTTTAGATAAATGTCTTTCACACACACACACACACACACACACACACACACACACACACACACACACACACACATATATATATATATATATATATATATATAAACATGATCCTTCACAATTTAGAGTCCTAATGTCATCACTGTACTCTCAGGTCCGGGAAGGGATGTGTTTTGTAGATGTTGTATATAGATATGTGGTTTTGGCAGTATGCCTGTGGTTTGTATATGCGGCTTGTATGTATATGAACATGGTCTTTTTGTTTATAGGTTGTGGTTGATGCCACTAAACAAATGTAAATAACTGATATGGTATGTGATATGATACAGGTTGATGGACCTTGTTGTAATATGGGATTAAGAGAGAAAGATTTCTCCCCCCGCTCCCACACCCGTGGAGGAGGCCGAACGCCTGAGAGGGTGATAAATCAAGGCGCCAACTAGGATTTGAACCTGGATCCCTTTGCTAGGGACACCTACTTGACCACTTGAGCCACTCCTTGTCGGCGACCTTCTTGTAATATGTTTTTATACATGATGGTAATATGAGATCAATTTTAATTTACCTGCTTTATGGTAATGTGGTTGTTTAGCTATTGATAACATGTTTTGTCATGAGTTATCTTGTTCTCATGGCATTGGTCATTACATAAAAACTAGGATGAGAATTATCCTTTCTTTTTCCTTAACTAAGGCTGACATTCCATGAGTAAATATGTTGGGCTTTGTTGTAGCTAAAGATGATATGTTGAGCCTTGTTATGGCTGAGAATGCTAATATGGACCTTATAATGGACAAAAATGACATGTGTGGTCTTGTTGTGGTCAAGGATGGATATGTGTACCTTGAGTTAGTGTCTTGATATATGTTTTATACATTTTATATCTTCTGAAATTGCAATACTTGATTTATTTCCCAAATACTTGTAGGCATTTTGTATGTAACTTGATTGATGCAATCTTAACTCACTCAATTGACATTAACTAATCAAGTGAATCCCTAATAATGTAGTTCCATGTGATGTAGATCCATTCTAGTGTCAGTACTTGTTGGATGGTGAAATGAGTATTCATCTAATGGAAGATCAGATTCATATAATGTGTAGTATATGCATATTTTTGTAAGATGGTTGTGGTCATACCTCAATAGGAGAACGACTGTTGTTGTATCTTGGATACTTATATATCTGATGTGCTTGAGGACAACTGCAGTTGTACCTCAGATGATAGGGTTTGTATACCCTGATTACTAATGTTGTGACCTATATACCAAGGGCGGCGTAGGCTATTTTGCATCTTGTCTTATATGTCATTGCGGTGGACTCATATTGACCGAGGGCAGATGACATCTTAGGATTATGTCTCTCCTAGATCTTGTACGGAACTGATTTTGACTTAGGAGTGGTCAATTAGAATTTAAATGGTATACCTCAAATTCCCTTGGGCAATAATAAAATATGTAATCCAACCGTGTACTATATATGTTCAAGATTAATTGATGAATCACATGGATGTTTAATTGTATTCATTTACTTATTGCAAATATTGTATATATTTCCTACTTTGTACATGTAAGCGTATGTACTAGTACAGAACTGACCTTTAGTGTCAGTTAAATAATCCTTTTGGCGTCGATTTTAAAGTGACACCCAAGTGGGCACCGCTAAAAGTAGAAACCTTCAACGTCAGTTTCAACACCGATGCCATAACCCTTCCTGCCACTAATAAAACGCGCCAGCAAGGACACAATAGGCGTCGGTTTTTACCTATAACTGACACTATATCCATGCTAAAAGATGTTGGTTTTATACTAATAACTGACGCCATAACTCTTCCCGCCACCAATAAAATGCGCCAGCAAGGGCACAATAGGTGTCGGTTTTATACTAGTAACCGACGCCTATGTTCTGATTTTTTTTTCTTATCAGTTTGCAGGCCTATTGTACGGTTGGTCAGCAGGATGCAGAACTTACAGTTCAGTTATGAACTGTAGGTTTACAACACCCTTTGATTTCAGCCAACAACAGGCCACAAACCTACAAAATTAACAAGGATAGACAACAATTTATGATCATGTGATTCACACACATGTATAAGCACATTTAATTCATATTATTTTTCATCACACACATGTAGAAACCAGTAGTTCTATTTCAAATTTCCTCCATTTTCACACACATTTAGCAACCTGCAATTCCATTCATTTCATTTCTTTTCACATTCAGAACCATGTAGAAACATTCATGTATTGATCATCTTCACATTCACACATACGACAATTCAAAAAAATTCATTCACATGTCATCAAATACAAAAATAATTATGAGAACAAAGTTTAGAAATATCATTCTTTACTATTATCGTCATCAATATCCCAATCATAATAATAAAATCCCCACTACTTGTAAGGCTTTTGCCCATTATTCTCTTACATCATCTAATTCTTCCATCGTGTAGGGAGTATGTACATCTAATAACTTTTCACATGTAGTGAAGTCACTAGTTTTAAACACCTGCAAAGAGAATGACATATATATAATTAATAATATATAATAAGATTGATATATTTCATATTATCTAATGAGACAATATATAATACCAATTGTATGGTATCGATTTCCATTGCAGCATGTTTGATAATTAGGTCCATATATCGCATCACATAGTATGCATATGCCCAGACATTGTCTTGTTTAGTACACTATAAATTGAAACATACAAAATGTTCAAAAATACAAACAAACACAGTTCACATAAATAATATATACATTGGATTCGGAAAATTTCTTTCACATTCTCCCAATTTAGTAACTGTTTCTTTTTCTTGGAGATGTTGGAGATGTTTCCTCTAGCTTTTTTGAACTCTCTTAAAGCCCTACATGTTAATGTAACACATTAAATTGCATAATTAAATAGTAATGTAATAACATATGTTAATGGATATAAAAATATGAAATATTTCTCACGAGAATAATGGTCTTTTCATTGGGTGTCCATATAATGTGTCCAATTCCTTCCCCGTAGGATCTAGATAATAAATAATGAACGTCTTAGGGATAATAACCAGTAACTCCCAATGCCTACCACTAAAGGTAAGAAAGTTAAAAATTAATAACTCAAAATCCACAATAAAAATGTGATTTTCTTAAGTCCAAATTATATGCAAAGTAAACTTACTCAACATTGAATGGAGCTATTATCACCGCCTTATTTTTTTTTACCAAAATACTTAAAAGCAACAAAGTAATATTAGGTAACTGATGAAGGGTCTTTATCTACAAGACTGATCAAAGATGGAACTAGAAATCCCACATGGGAAAATAAAAAATCTTTACAGATCATGTGTAAGTGGCTGCAAAACATGTATTACATATGCATTAATATATAAGAAACTAGATCACCGTATATAAAACAAGCTATATGGATGTATAAACAAGATATCACCATATCCATAACTCTATCATAGATGTATTCATCCAATCATAATGAAACAACTCCAAAATATCTTGTATAAATAGATTGTTATTGTATGATTCACCTGCAGCATCCTCCGGAATAGAAACATTTATAGGGCAATTTGGGTTATGTTCACCTATCTATACTGCCATAACCCTACAATTAGGACCTAACAAGGCATATAGGTCCCTTAGAAGCCAACTAGGTACTTTAGCAGGTGGAGGTGGAGGTCGAGATGTAGCGGGTGTCTTCCTTTTGACCTGTATATATAATTTCAGATCAATTGACTCATATATACACACTAACAAATTAACGTAATGTAAATTTACCATACAATATTAGTATATACGATATCCGTTTTGGGCCACAATATCACTCTGCCTTCTGCGTCACTAAGCGTTTCAGAATCTGGGTGGGCATATGGCAATGGAAGATCCCTCCAGTTGGGGAGTATATGTATCGGGCTCACACAAACCACACCATCTGGTACTGGAGTCCCATGAAACATGTCCCCTAGAAGGGGTGGGTAAGCCTCGGCCTCTGCAACGATAAATTCTTGACTTTTTAGACGGCATGGTTTCAACCCCTATAAATTTACGTAAAGAATGTTATATACATATATACATAAACATATCATCTTGAAAAGACTAGCTACTATGTCATAAAAATACTTACAGTAGATGTGCTAGGTGGGTCTACAGGATTACTTCCAACCTCTGTAGTAGGAGAAGAGCGGCACGCCATAGGTACTGTCTGAGTAGCAGTCTGAGACGCCTGTCACTTCACCATTGCTTCATGGATTCTCTTATTAATTAACTCATCTACCTATACATCGACAAAAGAAATGCTAGCTTTTGATTATTGAATTCCCTTTCGCAATAACATTCTAAAAAAAGAGTAGGTTACCTCAACATTTGATAATCCCACTTTTGGGACAGGTTTGCGTTGTGATGGCCTAAAGAACGCTTTTATGCCCACACCAGTACCTGCACCCCTAACACGTTCAGGATGCTCTGGGTTACCAAGAGCAACTGTCAATTCATCCCTTGTGCCCTCAGGGATGAACTTGCCTTCCTTCCTCTGCTCGTGAAGCTCCCGCTAATTGCCATTAATAGAATTTGGTAAGTAAACATAACAATAGTCAATATCGGTTGCTCTAAGAGTTGAACTTTAACATGTTTGCAACCGCCTTAGCAGTTGCGGGCTTGGTTATATCTCCTTCCTTATTTTGCCTCCCAGCTATCCACATAGCATGGTGAGGAAAAGGTGCGAGACCAATAGTAGAGGACTCTGCAGTCTCTTGAGTAGCAGCAGACTGAGCAGTAGACTCAGAATGTAGTCTTTGGCGAACGCCTGCATAGCCTTTTAGACCCATCGTGTGGTCATGCACATTTAGTGCACGCCTTGCTCTTTGAGCATCGTTGATAGCCTTGTTAGTAAGCACATTGATTTGGTTAGTAACACTAAAGGTTAATCTTGAATAGGTGAATACATAAGAATGTATATTAATTAAATTGGGAGTGGCACTTAATACCTTGAATTCATTAGTTTTTCTTTTGGTAACAAACTCCTCCCAGTCATTGGGGTCCAGGTAGTTCCATTGCTCAGTGGTTGGCTTCTTCCTCTTCTCAGCATCTCGTATGTAATCTCGGGTGAGATTTATCCTATTATTCCTTAGGACCCTCCCACAACATTGCATCACGCATTTACGATGCAACTTTTCATCCAATTCAAACATACTCTGCAAAATAGAATTGCTATTAACTAGTATCCTAAAAATTAGTAATCTACAAAATAGAATTGCAAATAATAATAACTCACACATAGTTCCTTCCATACTAAGTCTTTCTTCCCCTTAGGAACTTTATGCCAAGATTCTACATTAAGACTATAATGGCTACGAGTAAGAACCCCAAGATATGAAATAAATGAGTTGCGGTTCACTCCAACTAGATTTCCTGCATGATCAAAATCCACAGCCAGTTTGGGTCCATTGCCCCTTTGTTGTAGTAACTTGTTCATCATAGTGATGCCCCTCACTTTTTCAATTTTTTATTATTTCTCATCAAGTGCCCCAAGTTCTTCATGGGGTACATCATCAACCTACAATTTGACAAAATAAACACACTTACATGATATAACTATAAATGGACATATAGATAGAAATATAGGATATGTTTTTAAAACTTACATTGTGAGGCAGCACATTGATATCCTCACCCTCACGGTAATCATCATCATGGTCATCATGCTCATGCTCAGCCATCTGAAAGTGTCATTAAAAAATCAAACATTTAGCATTTGCCATAATTAGAAGATAATAAAACATTGTAAAGTTCACATTCAGAAAAATAAAACATATAAAAAATATAAACATGCATGCCTCTAATATTGCGATATTTTATCAATTAACAATCCTTCATTGTGATCTCCGTGCACATACAAGTCATCATTAGCTTCAATATTTGGTGGTGTTGGAAACCCAACTGAGAATGGACTAGAGTCGTCATACTTATCATCATACTCTTCTTCATCTATAAGATCTTCAATGAACTGTCTTTTGCCATGAAGAACAACCGACCATTTATCATTTGTAGGATCATCGATATAAAATACTTGTTTCGCTTGTGATGCCAATATGAATGGTTCACCCTTCTCGCCAATCTTTTCAAAGTTCACTAATGTGAAACCTAATTCATCCACTATAACTCCTTTGGTGTTATCAACCCAATTACATTTAAAGAGCGGAATTCTGAAATCTATGTAGTCAAACTCCCATATGTCTTCAATGACACCGTAATATGACATTTTAGCTTCACGTGGACTCTTATCCTTTGCACTTGCAAAAAACAATGAAGACGCTTGAAGGGCGACCCCACTATTTTGGACGACACTCTTATCATCTTGACACTTTGTGTAATATGAGAATCCATTCATGTCAAACCCTTCATAATACATAACATTCAATTTTGGTTTAAAGGCGAGGCATTTGATAGTTTCAGTAAGATTATTTGGTGTTTGAGATAGTTGATATAAGACTTTATCTTCAAACCACTTAATAAATGTCTTGTTATGCTCTCTAGCAAGCCACATTGAATTGGCTCGAGGATATTGTCTCTTGATAAAATTGGTATGTTCCTCGATATAAACACTCACTTCATCGATGTTGTATAAAATATACAAGTGACCTTGTTCCAACTACTCACGGCTGATTACTTTCATCCGTGATCCCAAAATTCCTTTGTCGGAATACTCCTCAATATTCTTGTCATTAATAGGAGTGTCATTACCACTCATAAAGTTATTGCAAAAATCCATAATCTCTCTTGCCACATAACCCTCAATAATACTCCCTTCAGGCCGATAACGGTTTCGAACATCACCTTTAAAAATGCTCTTGTATCGTTCAAAGGGATACATCCAATGTAAGAAAACTGGTCCCAACATTTTCACTTCCCTAGTCAAGTAGACAACAAGATGTACCATGATATCAAAGAATGAAGGAGGAAAATACATCTCAAGTTGACATAGGGTAACAACCACTTCTCTTTGCAATTTATTGAGAGTATCAGGGTCAATAACTTTGCTGCACATACTGTTGAAAAAGAAACAAAGTCTGGTGATTGCAAACCTTACATGCTTCGGCAATATAGATCGAATTTCCACATGCAATATTTGTTGCATTAGAGTGTGACAAACATGAGATTTAAGACCTATCAACTTCAGATCTTTCATTGATACAAATCTACGGATGTTGGATGAGTAACCCTGTGGCACCTTAACATTTACCAAGCATTCACAAAAAGCTTTCTTCTCCTTTTTAGACAACGTGTAACAAGAGGGAGGTAAGTACGTTCTCCGATTGCTACTAACTACTTCTGTTAATTTTATCCTTATTCCCATTTCACGTAGGTCCATTCTATATTTATCCCATCTTTAGTCTTACCTAGTATATTCAACAGAGTACCAATGATGCTATCACATGCATTTTTCTCAACGTGCATGACATCGATACAATGCTTGACTACCAAAGAACTCCAATAAGGAAGATCCCAAAATATTGACTTCTTCTTGAATAAAGATTTGTCACTCCGTGTGGCCATGGTACATTGTGATCTCTTACCAAATTCATTGGTAAAGTCTTTTACTCTTTCATAAATAACCTCCCCTGGTATTGGTTTAGGTACACTCCATTCCTCATTCCGTCCATTGAATGCTTTGCGCAACCTACGATACAGATAGAATTTTAGAAGAAACCTTTGATGACCAAGATATACAGTCTTGCTGCCATGTTTTAGTTGTATTGAATCAATGTTCTCTTCACATATATGATACACTTTAGATCTTTTGACACTATATCCAGATAAATTCCCATATGTTGGAAAGTCATTAACAGTGCAAAACAACATAGCGTGCAAACGAAATGTCTCTCTTCGTGAAGCATCAAGGGTCATCACACCTTCACCCTAGATTTTCTTTAAGTCATCAATTAGAGGTTCAAGATAAACATCGATATCATTTCTAGGTTGTTTAGGGCCTGATATCAACAACGACAACATAACATACTTATTTTTCATACACAACCAGGGAGGAAGATTGTATATAACAAGCATAACTGGCCAAGTGCTATGTTGGATGCTCAATGTCCTGTACGGATTCATCCCATCTGTACAAAGCCCAAATCTTAGATTCCTGACTTCTTCACCAAATTTAGGGTACAATAAATCAATCTTCTTCCACTGTGGGGAATCAAACGCATGTCGTAGGATCCCATCATTATTTTTCTTAACATCTGCATGCCACCTCAAATTCTTCACATCTATCGGATTGGCAAATAAGCATTGAAACTGTGATATTATAGGTAGATACCACATCACCTTGGCAGGAGAACCAGTTTTGGACTCCCCCGAAGTCGTCAATTTTTACCTTGACGCACCACATTTTGGACAATCTTTCAAATCCACATAGTCCTTTTGAAATAATACACAATCATTCAGGCATGTGCGTATCTTCTTAGCCTCCATTCCCATTGGGCACAATAATTTCTTTAACTGGTATGTTAAGATTGGCAGCTCATTTCCTTCAGGAAGAATTTCTTTCAACAAAGACAACAATGACATGAAGCTTTTGTCGCTCCATCTATTGTTAGCTTTCAGCTTATACAATCTCAACACATCGCTAAGCTTCGTAAACTTAGTACAACCTATGTATAATGGTATCTCAGCATCATGCACAATGTTTCTAAATATGGGAGGTGGATTGGTGTGCTCTACCCCACAACTACCCAACATCGCATCAACGATGTCTACTGGAACTGGTTCGTTCACATCTACGTCATCGGAGGCAATTTCTTCTTCCACACAAGCACTGCTATCGACATCCACTGAATTCAGGTTTGAAATCTCTCCATGCCAGTGCCATTCTGTATAGCCTTGTACAATCCCGTTGCACATGACACGACTTTTGATTTCGTCACCAGTACTGACTTTTAGGTTGTTATCGCAATGCCTACATGGACAGTAGAACCTATCTCCAGGTTGTTTCCTATGCTCCTCGGCAAATCTAATAAACTGATCAAGACCAGAAATAAACTCTGGGGTGCAGTGATTTGGAATGGACAACCATGATCTATCCATTCTATGATCAAAGAGAAAAAAAGTATATATTAGGGTTTAGGGTTAAAAGATTAGGGTCTAGGGTTAAAAGATTAGGGTTTATGGTTAAAAGTTTAGGGTTTAAGGTCTTATGTATAATAAATGTGTACCACCTATCCCATTCTTGAACACCTAATCTCACTAGTAAGTGTATAATGTGTAAGGTTTTCAAGAAAATTTCAACAACATTTCCCCGTTGTTCTCCAAGTACATATGTACTTAGAGAACAAATGGGGAAATGCTACCAAATTTTTCTTGAAAACCCAATACACATTATTCAACTTACATCCTAAGTGAGATTAAAGTGTTCAACAACAGTCCGAAACCGGGGACTATCCAAGATTTACTCCTAATGAGTAAATCTTAGATGGGTTTCTAGGCCAACAAATACATGTATGTTGTCATTCTTATACCTACAATCCTAGTTTCATCATTAACATCATAAGTTTTGTGTAACATATTTTAATCATGCTTGTCAGTAAATACTAAACAGTAAATAAACCATGATTCCATATATCAAAGATTTGAATCAAAATGAAGCCTAATGGCATATTGGGAGAGTGAGAATATTATACCTTACTTGAAGACTGGATAAGAAATATATACAAATCAACAACAAGTCAACAACACCTGCAACAACATAAATGCACGATTCAATTATGTTATAATGTATTAATTAGGGGGTCAATCTAAAAGTTTTAACAAAAGCAGTCACCACGACTGTGCTACCACCACAGCCATGCTACCATCCTTCATTTTCATCCATCCAACTTGTGATTTCACAACACCATATCCACCCCTCTGGCTTGATCGGTCCCGTGCAGAGCAGATACCGACGGGTGGTGTGACACCTGCTCGGGTGTAGATGGACTCGCCGTAGAGCTGGAGTTGGGACTGGGACTTGGGCATGTTGAAGAGTGGAGGAAGAGTACCTATCGTGGCAGTGGCGGCGAGCTCCGGTTTTGAGTGGCGGCGATAGCGGTAGCAGCGGTGGTGAGTAGTAGGGGGAGCAGTAGGGGAAGCAGTCCGACAGAAGAGCAGTAGCGGCAGAGAAGAGTGGCAGTGGAGAGGAGGACCGGCGGTGGAGAAGAGCAGCAACGGAGAAGAGCAGCTGCGACAGAGAAGAGCAATGGTGAAGAGGAATCACCAGACACTAAACTTGAAATCAAGAATGAATGAAACAGCAAAAGGGGAAGAGTCTGGTTCGCGCGGGTGCTATTAAGTTAACTATAGACGTCGGTTATTATAAAAAACCGATGCTTAAGACCATTAGGCATCGGTCACCACAAAAAAACTGAAACCTATGGTCAATCATAGTTGTCGGTTTCAGCTAGACAACCGACACCTATCTACATATGCCAAAAAAATGTTCTTGAATTAAGACCATAGTCGTCAGTTTTCATATAAAACCAACACCAATTGGGCAATTTTGGGGGTAAAAATTTTTGCGGGGACAGCGCGCGAACACACATCTATGTCAGTTATTGCAAGAAAACTGATGACAAAAATGGGGCCGATTTCTATCTCGTGAAAAATCTTTAGTTGTCGGTTACTTGGTCAACGAGCGACGTCATATGTGAAATTTTGAAGGTAATTTTTTTGCACTGAAAAAATTGTATTTGGCTGGTGATTTTAGATGTTGGTTTCTTATTGCGCAACTGGCGCTAAATGAAAAGCGATACCCGTGTCTTATGAAAATCGGATGGTCTTCACATATAAACGTTGGTTTGTGTTTTCAGCCGATGTTTTAAGATTTAGGTGTCAGTTTTTGGAAAACAAGTGACGCTTCTAAATGTGACGTTATACACCATTTCTGTAGTAGTGATGACTCTGGAACATACATGGTATCATATTTTGTACTTAGTGATTATACATATCCCGTTATGATAATTAGTACTTGATGCATATATTGTGCACATTGATACTTAACTATTCATTATCTACCTCTAGATGAAATGATTATAATATGCTTGTAAGCGATATAATGTTAACTTTGTTATATCATATCGCTGGGACCGAGGGTCTCACCCGTGGCTATCCACATCTTTTTAGATATGCTGAAGTAGTGGAAAGAAAGTGTTGATCAAGATGTAACAAGAAAGAATATAGTTAAGTCTAGAGTGTCCTTGTACTCTCACTTTCTTGAGTGATGAGTGGCTACTTGATAAACTACATGTTAGGTTGATACGAGTTGTAAGTTGAGCTAATACTTTTGTGATGTTTTAGTCGCATGAAGATATCTCATGTTATAATATTACTTTGACAAAGTTAATAAAGGAATTTTAGTTTGTGCTCGTATCATGTCCTCTTTTGGAATGACTCTAATATAATGAAATACATTTTTTAATAAAATTCATATGAAGTGTGATAGACGTTGTAATCGGTTTTTTTTATACGGATAGTCTTATTTGACAATTTTCATCTCTATTTTTTATAGATATTAGATTTAAGTTGGATTTTGGCTAAGGATCTATCCTAATGGTCAATTAAGGTTTGATTATCCAGTCGGGTCCTTACATCACACATCTTATTTTCTTTTGGAAACTTGTCCATTATCTTTATATTACCATTATCCAACAATTCACAAACTCATTATATTTATTTTTCCACAAAAACTCTTATTTCTTTGTCTTGTACCCCAAGGTCCTATTTGCAAAGCAAATAGTTGCACCCATGCCATAAAGTGGGTAGTATTCTTATTCTATCAATAATATCATTGAGGAAATTACTTGCCAATTTATATAATTTAATCTAACCAAAATTAAGGATATTACAATTCTCTTAGTTCAAAATAATTCCATTAAACTTTCAAGGTAGAGTGTAATTTTGTTGGATTAGACTACTACATGAATATTTTAGGGGCAGAGATGTAAAAAATAAAAAATCAGAAGTTTATTCATATAATCAGTCCTCTTTTCTAAGCTTGCCCGTCTAAATGTTAATAGTAATGTATAAATCCCTCCCTATTTTATGGTACATGTAGGATACTAGTTTAGTCAAAACCAATACTTGATCTCCAGTCTCCCTTTTAATGATTTAACTTGCTTCATTGACGATAAATGTCTAAAATTGTGACGAGTGCTACTATGATGATGAAATTGATCTTAATTGTTATTTGTGAAACTAAATATACATGTAAGTGAATTGAGCACCAACACTTAAAGCTGGAATCCTAAACTAGACTTTAGTTAAAGTGTACAGAGTTGGTTACACCATGATATTACATGCTTAACGTGTGTAATTTACTAAAAGACCCAATTAGACTTCAACTGAAGTATTAATGGAAATTGACCACATCTAATTGTAGAATTTTATCTAGTTGAAGACCTTTGTCCAAATGTGAGTTGATTTGTCTATATGTTGACACAATAAATTAATGATTGTATGAATAATTAAATAATCTCCATTTATTGGACTAAGACCTTACTTACTCGACTCTTTCAACTTAATATGAGACATAAAATCTTGATATAGACATTTAGGATATTCTCCAAAGTTTATTTTGAGCTCAAATGGATACTTCACTTAACTTTTTCGATAAACATAAAGAGATGTATTTGAAGAAGTCACATGGCTTTAGCTTTTATGTATTTTGAGATTAAGAAAAAACATTTATTCCTTTCGAATTCGGATTAATGTGTAGTTCAAATTCAAATCTCCTTACTCCTCTTGGACAACTTTTAAGCATTTTGATTCAAGATGACATCGGTCAGTGCAAACTTCAATTTTTAGAATAACTATGATCTGTTTGGTTATGTGTAGTCCGATAACAAAGTGTAAATTTCAGTATTACCAACTTACACAATTAAACCCGATTACATCCAGCAAAACTAACCCATTTTTGTCGGATATTAATAACACTATTAAATCTAAATCTATCGGGCATGATTCATTTCGTAATTAACATTGTGAGCTACATTGAACTCCACCCGTTTCCCAGTATTAAAATTAAAATGAAACAACCTGTACAACCGCACATCTGGCTTAACAATCCCGAACCCCCAAACGCAAGCGCTTAAATGTGCTTCACCTTTTACTTGCTGAAAGACTCTAGTACTTACCAACCTACACTTTCACCTTTTTACCAGAGGAGGGAAACAAGTTCCGACTTAAGCTGGCTGCGAGAGTGAGACTGAAGCACCCCGAGAGCTAAACGGGCCCTAGGCCGGTGGGGCTCGGCCGCTTGTTGGTCGACGGCGGCCACTGAAAAAACCAACGGCAGTAAGGACGGCGTGGAAGCAGCGGCGTTTCTTTTCCGTAGTGCGACTCTGCACGTGGCGGCGGTTTCCCTCTTTGTGCAGCAGTGGTAGCAACAGCTGCCGCTTCGCCTAGTTTCGGAGCAGCTGTTACTCCTCGTCACCACGGCGGCAGCCAAGTAACTCTCCCGGCGGCCGATTTCTCCTCAGCGCAGGCGGCGGCAGCTGCAATTGCTGCTTCACCTCGTGGCGCCGACGACAGCAGCCGTCCAACTCCAGGGTGGCGGCCAGGTAACTCTCGTCACACACTTCCCCTATTACTACTGATATGCTGCTTTGCTGGTCTCTTTTCATCCTTCTATAATTTTCTTCGCTATCATTCCATCAATTTCCATTCTCTTCCCTTTGAAGCTCATGCATTCTGTTTCTGTCTTCTCCTCCCTCTTTTTCCTCCGTTACACTTTCTTCTTATTCGCTGCTCCTGTCTCCTGTTTGTCGTTCCCACGTTCCGCTTTTTCCCACACATATACCGTCCTATTCCTTTCCCCCCGTTCCTGTTACCGATCTTCCTTCCCGCTGTTTTTCCTTCGCTCCACGGCATTAGTTTTAAGAATTTTTTTCTGCCATTATGCCTTTCTTTGTTGTTTATCTGTTTGCATTCCCACAGAAAGAAACAGAATGCTGCATCCGGTATCACTAGTAGCTAATGAACGGAGTACTAATCAAGTCCTGTTCTAACTGATATTGTTTATTGTATTTTGAATTTTCTTACTTTACTGGTTCGATTGTAAGTATCTGGCTTTGATTTTACTGTGGAATCTAATCAGTATAGAAGACATTTCTCTCTTATTTTATGTCTAGCCATTTGCCTCTTATTTAGGAAACTAACAAGTCTATCGATGTTAGTAAAAGTTTCGAATTAAACCATAGATGTATCTCTGCTTTTATTTAATTCTCTTAGAAGAATTCGTCTACATTAGTTTTATGTCATCTTATATGTGAGGACTACTTCACACTAAAAGGCAACCTCTCTGATAGCCCTTCCCCTTTGAAGGAAATGAAAAAGAAAAAGAAAAAGAAGTTGCTTTTATATTATTATTAGTTTCATGTTCAAGCATTATTTACTATTTTGGATATATGTATGTGTACAATTATGCAATGTATATTTCGTATTTGAAGACTATGCTCTTCTTTATGTTCTGCTTATGTTAAGCTGTGCAAGTAGTAGATAAAACTGATCAGTGTCATCCTCATCTAAACCTCAGCCCGAACCGTATTTTGGTTGATTACATGGATCCTAATGTTCCGTTCAACTCTATTTTTTGTTCATAATCTTACAGAGATGTATTGAATCCAAATATCTTCTTAATAGCTATCCCTCAATTGAAGTTAGGTCTACGTATCACCTGTTTTTACCCCATTTGATTCAATAAGCGTACTCTGCTGTTACACTTGCCGGTAATGTTGCACATGTCCAATACAGCTAAGGTGACTCTCATTATTTCTCCTTAGTATTCAATACATACATTTTATTTTTCATATTAACCATGTCTAGTTCGATCTTTCCTTCACTTCCTTAGCATTCTCACTTCTTCCACACTATCTCATGAATACCTTGTTTTTTCAAATCCCAATAGTTATTCCATAAAACATGGTTAAGCAACTGGTATTTAAAACTTATCTTCAATGTGTGGAATTTTATGTTCACATACCAGTTCTGACAGACTCCATTTCAGCAACCCTTCTGTGATCCTAAAAACGCACAATCACGCTTCACCTTCATATGAATAATGGATCCCTATCCCAAGTAACCAAACGAAACTGTGGGACATCCACTGCTCCCAATTTGGCTCTACCTCCTTCTCGACTTTTGAATTGGCTAAACCCGCAAAACTTGTAATTTGTTTTCTTTCTGCCAACCTAAAAACATTCCATTCATTGTTTTAGTTTGTTTCCACTCCAATTCCATGAACAGACACAATGTCACTAATAATTGACATACACCCAACAACACAACAAAACACATGTTGTCTGATGATATATGAGTAATGTAAATAAACACAGACTCAAAGCTTATCCTTGATGTACCCAAAATGTTACAGGAAACCTCAGTGCCTCTCCTATACTCATGACATTGGCAGGTGAAGTGTCAAGCATGTCGTTAATGAGTACATATACTGGACTGATCAGAATTGCCCCCCAATGAATTACCCCTAACATCGGATCACATGTAGGGATGGCAGAAATATACATATGGTGCAATTACTGCAAAACTATAACCGCACCATGGTAGAAAATTGTACACCATAAGCTCACCATATCCATTGCGGTTGTCAAAACTGAAAATCATATCTGCATCGTGAAAAAACCGCAGATTACACATCATATCACATCATAATAAATGTGTAATTTTAAGCACCATCATCTGAAAAAATCACAATTCACTATATCGTTGCACAAAGAATATATAAAGAACCTATATTCTACATTGTACCAAATAATGAACCAACATTGGCGTCGACAAACACCTCGAAATGTACCACAATTTCAATACTTCATACATATATACAACTTCACCAAGCTAATGATATTGCAGGGCGGTTTTTAACCACAATTCTTTTTTTGCTCTAAACCATAACCGCCCCACACCACGGCGATTTTCAAAGTAGAAACCACATCCACACTATAACCATGTAGTCTAGTATGCGGTTAAAAAGCAGTGCGATTATGGTTTGTCTGTACACCATTGCCATCCCTAATCATAGGCTTTCTCAAAATAAAGGAAACCATACGAATATCCACCATATGCAGATCTGTTTTTTTAAATCTATACTTCTTTATAAGCCTCCTAATCAAAATAACAGCTATTAGCTATCACAGGGCCTATCAGCCTTACTTCAGCCTTACTTCTTATGCCATGGCCTTGAGTAAGAAAGGCAGGAACTAAGTTTACGTCAGGGACTAGTAACTATGTTTTGTTTGTTAAGAATTCCATTGCAATTCGAAAGATCATAGTAGAACTTTTCTTGCCATTTGTTGGAATCCTGCTGCAAATATGATTAAAAGGGAAAAACGGGTTTGATTTTTTTGTTGCTGTTGAGGCTGTCTAGGGCCCCAAGACAGCTGGTTTGCCTGGGTGCCTTGACAACTAAGGTTTTAGTGGTATGACAAATTTACTTTGTAAGTAATGAGACTTCAACTAGTACTGCTGCTCTTTGTGTTTGTGGTGATTTTTAATAGTTTGTACACAGTACTTCCAAGATTAACGGAAACCTTGCTCTTTTCAGCTGTAAATACATGTGAATGTCTGTGCACTACTTAGAGATGCTGCAAGATTTTATCTGGATGATGGAAGCTATATTGGTCCGGATGTCGTCTGCACGCTGCAGATTTTGCTTTCTTTTGTGGATCATGCTAGCCGTAGATATATCAACAGGTATTTTGTGTTGCCCTTGTAAATTCTTGCACTATGTTGTATACTTTTAGGCCACATTTGGTACGCTGGAAAGGATTAAAATGGAATGTGGATAATGATAGGATATAAAGATATAGATGGAGGATAGGATGCTTGGTTTCCCGACCTACGTTTGGTTGCAACAAAAAACGAACTAAATTACCGTGATCAGTCAAATATCTAAAAACTAAACGTACATATTGATATATTGATTGTTAAGCATGCTTTTCTTTATTGTATTGCCATGACGGAGATGAGGTTGATCCACCCATCAATGGAGAAAGGAAGACTGCTGACCAGTAAGTTGCAGTCACCAATGATGATTGGTGTCTACGTCTGGCTGGGGAGACAACCCGAGAAGATGGTCTGCGAACTAAAACTAGGAGTCGCCAACTCGCGGCATATTGTTTCTCTGCATGGTCGGTAGAGGGAGGAACTGGAGAAGGGTCGGAGATATATTTTGACTGTCACTGGAAGGGCCATGCTTGGAGCAGGAGAGGCCGAAGTGATGCCCGAGAGTAGGAGAGTCTGGTGCAGTGCTCACTAGGCAGGAGAGGCCGGAGGCCTTGTCGCGTAATCCGAGAACGGAGCCGTGTCGGATGTTGCTATTAGTGTTTATCCCGCACAAATACTTGGAAGGGGCTACTGGTCGTGAATTCCTATTTGGGTGGACGTCTAGTACTGTTCAACTACCATCCTGATGTCGTTTCTTGTGCAAACAAACACGGGAGTGTGACAACGAGTAGGACCTCAGTTCCATCCCGCCCATGATCCTACGTACCAAACGTGGCCTTAGTCTAAAATAGTAGGATGTACCATTCCGGATTAAATTTTGTTGCTGTCACCCATTAGAGTCTTGCAGCTTTGGTTAAAATTACATATAAATCCTTGTCAACAGAAAACAAACAAATTGATGAATAAGAAATTGATTTCAATAACATTGCTCTTACTACGATTAGCTCGTTTCTTACATTCTGATTTGTAGAAAGTAAGATCGGAGGCAATGAGATGATTCTATTAAATAAAACCCATGCTCCTATGTATAGGAGAGTGGACCAATACAAGCATGGAAGCAAGTCCTAATGGGTCAAATACACTAAGGCACATATACATGATAAACTAATAACGATCTCTCACACCCCCTCAAGCTGGAGCACGGGTGAAACACACACCCAAATCGCCGATACAAAAAAAGATAACACTAGCCCATATACAAAAATGGATTTTACAATACAATAGTCAAAGCGCTCAAAACACTCTCCCTGAAGAAGATAGCACGTGCTAGGCAGGAAGCATGTCTTCTCCCCGTGAGAAGACATAACCTAGACAAATTGTAGCAGAGTAGACTTCCTTCGAAGTTGATAATTGCTACACTAGTAGATGCAATTGTGAGTAAATATCCAGAGCAACAATCAATGGGAAATATTTGCAGATTCCATCAACTCAGTGGCCATTGTTATCGAAGCAATTTCCCAAGAGAAGGGCCACTACTGGAATGGCCCACAATAGGTGGAATAAGTGCACTAATATAGGAATATTGCGTTATAATAGGTGGTCAACGTGCTTAAGACATATGCACCGCTATAGGAAAGATGTACCAAATAGGTGTCAACTGTGCGGAATAAGCATGGACATGGTCGGATTGAATGATCTTCATAGATAATTGACCGTGATATTGTTGGGTGGGCATGGGGGGTGTTGTCCCCAATGGGGGTTCTCGCTACCCCTCAACGGGCATGAGTGGGGGGGAGACCGCCCCTTGTAGGGAAATAAAGGTATAAAATGATTTTTAGGGGAAGATGCAAACATAAATCTTGCAAAAATAGGGCTTTGAGGCGCACGAGTAGTAGTAGGATTGTAAAATGGTAAAATATTATCCGTGCTTGATCTTTGCTTGATGGAAAGGAGAGATGGCAAGGGATTCCTATTTTGACGTCAAGGATGAGTGAGAAGAGGGATGACAACGCGTCTACTGTGGAACAACTCCTCTAGGGTTTAAACCCTGGCTTACATCATGTGGCAAGACACAAAAAATGGGGAAAGACTTGACTGACCTTAGGTTGAATGTGTGTATTGCTTTATATAAAGAAGAGTAAAATGAGGTAATTTTCATAGAGATCCTCACAACTATACACAATTATATACTCACACTTTGTTTGTAGTTTGTATACAACCACGACCAAAGCATTGATAATCGATGAGTATCTCATTGATCCCTCCCGTGTTTCTCTATACCACTTTGGTTAAACACCATTAACGAAAGAGAGGGAAATGAAGAGCGATCTACACATTACATAGTTTTTGACTTTGTGTTTTAGCTGATCTTAGGCAACTTATGTTTGACTTAAAACCAAGTAACTTGCTGATTCATCGGTATAATGTTGATAAAACTTACAATCAGTAGATGTTGTAATCTTCATCATGACTATTATGGGTCAACGAGCTTCATCAGTTTGGATACAATTACATACTATTCATACACGTAGTATGAGAAGTTGAGAGCAACTTGCACTATATTATCAAGATTGTTAAATCCTAAATGCTTGTTAAGGCAAGTGCACCAAGGGCTCACTTTGCCTTTTGCCTTGGAAAATATAAATAAAATTAAAAGCATGGTGGGTCCTTAATTGCCTTGGGTGTCTTGTGAAATTGTTTCCTGAGTTTTCATATACATCTATTATCTCCAAGTTTACATGCACTTTTATCAACTTAAATTTATACGCAAGTAAGGGCATCTCTGCACTTTCAAGCCTTTTGTCTCCTCATTACATTAAGGTGTGGTATAACAAATAAAACCATAAATCTTTAAACTATATTATATATGAAGTATGCACTACTTAAAACTTGTAGAAAAGAAAATGGGCGTGTGAAACAACCTGTTTCCCTGTCGATACCATCGACAGGTGGTCGATGGTATCGAGATTATCACAGCAACCGGACAACAGTCTCTCGATACCATCGACAGAAGGTCAGCGGCGGAAACCGGCGATCTGCCTCTTGTCTCTGTTTTTATTATATCATTTGTTTTATCGTTTTTCTAGGATTTTCTCCTTTGTACCACCTTGTATCTTACCCTAATATATAAAAAGGAGTGAGACGGCTATTGCCCTCACACACAAGAGCTGCACCTAACCGCCGCCAACATTGTTTGTTTCCCTTCTCTCTCGTTAACATGGTATCAGAGCAAGGTCTGCTCTAGGCCGCCGTCTCTCTCCACCGGCAGTCCCTCCCTCTTCCTTCTTCTTCCTCCTTGTCCGCCGGATCTTCCCCTTCCTCCCTCCGGATCTTCTCACCGCTGCACCGACAACAGCAGCTGCGGCTGAGCCGCCGCACGGCGTGCAGCCGTAATCCGCCTCTTTGAGGATCTTCGGGTGATCCGACGGCGATCTAAAATCTAAACTAGAGGACTAGTCTCTCTACGGTTATTATCCTAGTCACACATCCTCCATGTGTGATTAGGAAAATCGTCCGGAGGTTGTGAATGCGTCAGTAACACATTTCTCTTTGTTTCTTGTGTGACGTGTATCTCTCCGTCACCTCATTCTTCTTTGTGGCGTGTATCAATCCGTCACACAGTCCCGTTTTGTAATGGGGGACATCAAGACGCCTATGATCTACAATGAGGTGTCTCCTATCGCCTCCATCAAGCTCGACGGGAAGAATTTTCTTCTATGGATGAATGCTGTTCACACTGTCCTGGAGTCTCGTGACAAGGCGGGACATGTTGACTCAGGTCCTCTGGCCTCTACTGACAAAGGATATGCTGAATGGAAGCGTCATGATAGTCTGGTGAAGACTTGGTTGTGGAACAACATGGAACCTGCAATTGCGGCAAGGTTCATGTTCTATTCAACAACTAAGGAGATATGGGACGCAGTGAAACAACATTATTCTCAAGAAAAAAATGCGCTTCACCAATTCATGATCTATGACCGTTTGTTTGCTGAGAGGCAGGGTGATAGATCTCTTGAGGAGTACTTTGGAGTTATTCAGACACTTGCTCAAGAGCTGAGCTATTATCATCCAGTGACTGTTGCTGAACAAATCAAGGACATGGACGATCTAGTTACGGCTAAATTTTTATCCGGGCTTAACCCTTCGTGCGGTTCCGCCCGGAGTGTCATTCTGGCTTTTGATAAATTACCCAGTTTTGTGGAAGCCTACTCAATAATACAACAATCTATCTTTGAGTCTGCTACTCCTGATCCTGCTATATCTTCTGGGGAGTCTCATGCATCTGTAGCTGCTGCGGTGAGAGGGGGACGACCTGGTATGGGCAGAGGACGTGGGACACGTCCTAAGTGCACTTTCTGTGACAAATTGGGACATACAATGGAGAAGTGCTGGAAGAAAAATGGGAGACCCGCTGCACCACCTATAGGGACAACACATTATGCCACTACTACAAATTCCTCTTCTTCTTCTGCTGTGGGAACTACTTCTGGAACCGGTATCACTCTTACTCAAGAGGAGTATGATCGGTTTATTCAGGCTACACAGCACATGAGTATGGGATCATCATCATCATTGTCAGCAAACCTGACATCTACTGCGGGTAATCAGACTACATCTCTCATAGCTTCTGGCTCTACTTCATCTTGGGTGGTTGATTCTGGCGCGTCACAACACATGACTGGTATGAGGAGATTGCTCCACTCTATTAACTCGTATATCCCTCACCAATCTGTTACACTGGCAGATGGTTCAGTGAGGAGAGTGTTAGCTAGTGGATCTGTCCCTCTAACACCCAAGATTGATCTCAAATCTGTACATTTTGTGCCTGAGTTTCCTTTTAATCTTCTTTCTGTTGCAAAATTTATTGACACTGTAAAATGTACGGTAACATTTGGGCCTTCTTGTTTTGTATTACAAGATCTCAAGAGTATGAGGACGATTGGTGGGGGACCTAGGAAAGGTGATCTCTACCTTTTTCATGGTGACAGTCTGCCTCGCCAAGTATCTGCTCCTGCTCCATCCGTCCTGTTGTGTGGTTCCCCCTTACTATGGCATTGCAGATATGGACATCCTTCCTTAGAGAGCCTACGCAAGTTGGAACCAGAGTTGTCCCAAGTGTCATCTTTAGAGTGTTAGTCATGTCAGCTGGGAAAGCATCATAGGTTATCTTATCCCAGTCGTGTCAATAAACGGGCTTCTTGTCCTTTTGAGTTAGTCCACAGTGATGTGTGGGGTCCTGTTAAAGACCAGAGTTATAATGGTTTTCGTTACTTTATTTCTTTTGTGGATGATTTTTCTCGAATGACATGGATCTACCTTCTAAAAAGTCGAGAGTCTGTGCTATCTATTGTGAAACATTTCCATACTGCAATAAAAGTCCAGTTTGATTGCAATATAAAAATTCTTCAATCTGATAATGCTTTAGAGTATGTTCAAAAGGCTATGTTTGATTTTTGCAGCTCTGTAGGTATGATTTATCGCACATCGTGTCCTTACACCCCTCAACAGAATGGGGTAGCTGAGTGAAAAAATCGCCATCTGCTTGATATTGCTCGATCTATTATGTTTCAATCCAATGTACCTAAGAAATTCTGGTCTGAAGCCCTTTTAACTGCTTGTTTGTTAATTAATAGACAACCATCCTCGGTTCTTAAAGGGCAGACTCCCTTCTCTGTGTTGCGACCCAAAGATCAGCCTTTTTCTGTCCCCCTTAGAGTGTTTGGCTGCACTTCCTTTGTCCATAATGTTGACCCTAAGGCCGACAAGCTTTCTCCTAGGTCTGTTAAAACCTTGTTCCTTGGTTACTCTAGTACTAGCAAAGGATACAAGTGTTACTATCCTAGTCTTCGTCGGATGTTTGTGTCTAGTGATGTTACTTTCCATGAGACCACTCCATATTTCTCCGATGCTATGAGTAAGGGGGAGCAATTGAGAGAGGGAGTGCCACCAGTTTTTCAGAGTGATAGAGTGGCTCCATCTGTGCAGAGTGAGGGAGCGCCACCTATCATTCCTGATTATACCTTTATTCCGGATGAGCAAGCAGTAGACAAGTCTGTTATTGAGCATTACCCACATGTTTATAGTAGACGAGGTAGACAAGATCCAGAAGTGGTAGCGACACCAGTCTCTGAGCCTTCATCTTCGTCTTCTACTCATGGGATTCCTGCAGAAGCATCAGATCTTGATCTTCCTATTGTTGTTAGGAAAGGTACTCACTCTTGTACTATTAGACATCCTATTACAAATGTGTGTTGTCTGTCCCACTTTTCTAAGCAGGCCCGCACATTTGCTATTGGGATTGATTCTGTTGATATACTAAGGAATCACTATGATGCTATGAAGGACAGTGGCTGGAAACAGGCAATGCAGCTTGAGATGTCAGCTCTTTTGCATAATGACACATGAGATCTTGTTGACTTACCTACAGGGAAGAAAGCAGTGGGTTGCAGATGGGTTTTCACCATCAAACATAATCCGGATGGATCTGTTGAGAGGTTGAAGGCCAGATTGGTAGCAAAAGGCTACACACAGACCTATGGAGTTGATTTCTTTGAGACTTTTTCTCCAGTAGCTCGTCTAAATTCTGTGCGAATTATTATTTCTCTGGCTACTACCTTTGATTGACCCCTATTTCAGCTTGATGTTAAGAATGCCTTTCTACATGGTGACCTCCAGGAAGAGGTATATATGGAGCAACCTCCTGGGTTTGTTGCTCAGGGGGAGTGTCAGAAGGTCTGTAAATTGAAGAAAGCCATATATGGTTTGAAACAGTCTCCTCGAGCGTGGTTTGATAAGTTCATTGAGGCTGTACTCCAGATGGGCTTTTCTCGCTCCATGACTGATCACTCTTTATTCTACTCTAGCTCTTCCTGTGGCTCTATCATTATGGCAGTATATGTTGATGACATAGTAATTACTGGAAGTGATTCTACATGCATATCTCGTGTGAAGGAAGGGTTGCAGAGACACTTCCAAACGAAGGACCTGGGTAAACTGAGATATCTTCTGGGCATTGAGGTGCTTAGATCTCATGCGGGTGTCAATCTATCTTAGAGGAAATTTGTGTTGGACTTACTACAGGAGACATGCATGACTAGATCTAAACCGGTATCTACTCCTATGGATTATCACATTAAGGAGACGGTTGATGATGTTGAGTACTCAGATCCAGGATATTACAGGAGAATAGTTGGCAAGCTAATATATCTGACTGTTACACGACCTGACATTTCTTTTGCTGTAGGAGTTGTGAGTCAGCATATGCACTCACCACGACAGTCACACCGGACAACAGTTTGCCGGATTTTGAGATATCTGAAGAGTGCTCCTGGTAAAGGGATCACATATTCTAAACCCAAGGTGCCTCCATCTACTTTGACTCTCACTGGGTACTTAGATGCAGATTGGGCCGGTGATCATACTAATAGAAGATCTACATCAGGCTATTGTACTTTCCTAGGTGACCATTTGATTACTTGGAAAAGCAAAAAGCAGAATGTGGTAGCCAAATCCAGCACTGAGGCTGAATACCGTGCTATGGCCCATGCATGTTGTGAACTACAATGGGTCAAATCCGTTCTTTCTGAGTTAAAAATCACTATTATGTCTTCTATGGAGCTCAAGTGTGACAACCAGTCTGCTATACACATTGCCAGGAATCCTATCTTTCATGAGCGTACAAAGCATATAGAAGTTGATTGCCATTTTATTCGTGATCAAATCAAAGATGGCACTATTGTGACGCCATACATCAAGTCTGAAGATCAACTGGCGGATATCTTGACAAAGCCTTTGGGTCCGGCAGCTTTTCAGAGATTATGTGGCAAGCTGGGCATACACGATGTGTACTCTCCAGCTTGAGGGGGAGTGTGAAACAACCTGCTTCCCTGTCGATACCATCGACAGGTGGTCGATGGTATCGAGATTATCACAACAACCAGACAACAGTCTGTCGATACCATCGACAGACCTATCGATGGTATCGACAGAAGGTCAGCGGTGGAAACCGGCGATCTGCCTCTTGTCTCTATTTTTATTATACCATTTGTTTTATTGTTTTTCTAGGATTTTCTCCTTTGTACCACCTTGTATCTTACCCTAATATATAAAAAGGAGTGAGACGGCTATTGCCCTCACACACAAGATCTGCACCTAGCAGCCGCCAACATTGCTTGTCTCCCTTCTCTCTCGTTAACAGGGCGCATAGTTTAATGCATCCTTTTTGATGGTCCAGAAACAAAAATTTACAATTTTTTTTGACCAAAATTTTGATAATTTGTTCCCGTTGACACATGATTTTGACATACATTTCGATGACCAAAAAAGGAATACATTCGTGAAATTTACCAAGATGATCTACATACATAAATACACCTAATTGTGCAATAATATCATATGCTGGTATTGGGTGGGGGGCTCCTACGTGTGAGTGAAAAGTAACTGTAATTTAGAACATGATTCTAGTAATTGGATAACAAATAAAGCATAGGCACCCTCCTTATATAGGATATGAGTCCTTCATTATAGAGTTCACCAATATGGGATAAAAGACAAGACACTAAAGAGTGCACAAAATAAAGGAATAAATATAGATAAATATATTAATACTCCCCCTCAAGCTGGAGGATGGATATCATGCATGCCCAACTTGCTCGCCATAGATTGACATCTTGACTTTGTAAACATGTTGGCGAGCTGATCCTCAGTCTTGATGTATGGAGTGGCTATGCGCTTAGATAAAATAGATTCTCTAACAAAGTGACAGTCTACCTTATAATATTTGGTGCGCTCATGAAAAGTTGGATTACTTGCAATAAAGGTAGATGCTTTATTGTCACAATACATAGCAATAGGGGTAGAATCATAAACTCCAAATTCCTTTAACAACCCTTGAACCTACATCAGCTCACAAGTGGTATGTCCCATGGCATGATATTCAACTTCAACATTGGATCTAGCCACGATGACCTGCTTTTTGCTTCTCCAAGTGACAAGGTTACCACCTATAAAGGTGCAATAACCTGAAGTAGATCTATGATCAACCCGACCCATCATAGTCCGAATCAGAAAAATTAGAAATCTTATAGTGCCCATTGTTCCTATATAGAAGACCCTTTCCAGGTGAGCTTTTCAAGTATTTGAGAATGTGGCACACAACATCCCAATGATATTGTCTAGATTTATCAAGAAATCTGTTGACAAGTCCAACTGGGGAAGTGATGTCTGCTTGTGTAGCTATCGGATACATGAGTTTGCCTACAAGTCTTCTATATTGTTTGCTTTCAGTGTAAGAAGGAGAAATATCATCATCCCAATTGGTATTGAATCCAGAGTACTGTCTGTCTTGGCACCCAACATACCAATCTCTTGTAGAAGATCAATTACATACTTACTCAGAGATAAACAGACTCCAGAAGCAAAATGAGATACTTCAGTTCTAAAAAAATAGCGCAGCTTTTGGAAATCTTTAGAAATGAAGTGTTTTGTAAATATTCCTTGGTATCCTGGATAGCCTGATGGTCAGTCCCAGAAAGATTGATATCATCCACATACACAATTAGAATAGTAAGACTTTTAGAAGATTTTTTAACAAAGATAGAATGATTAGAATGCGAGCGTCTGAAGTCAATATGGCAAGAATTTGACTTAATTTGTTAAACCATGCTCTTGGACTCTGTTCAGTTCATAAATAGCTTTCTTACGAAACAAATTTTGGCACACTCCCCCTAAGCAACAAATCCTGGAGGTTGTTCCATATATACTTCCTCATGCAGGTCATCATATAAGAAAACATTTTCAACATCCAACTGGAACGGGGGCTACCTCTCATTAATAAGAACAAAAATAAGTATTTGAACAAAATTAAGTCGCGGCAATAGGCGAAAAAGTTTCAAAATAATCCACACCATAGGTTTGAGTGTAGCCCTTAGCCACAAGACTGGCTTTAAGTCGTTCAACCGCACCGTCTGGTTGATACTTCACAATGAAGATCCAATGACAACCTACAACTGAAACATGAGCAGGGCGATCTACTAAATCCCAAGTTTGTTGAGTATGGTGGGCTTCCGTCTCGACTTCCATGGCCGTCGCCAGGTAGGATGTATGAGGGCCCAGCCACATTTTTAAGAACACAGATAGAGGAAAGAGCAGCATTAAAGTTTGTAAAACTTGAACATCATCAAATTAGTAATTGTTGATAGGATGGAAAGTACAAGAGTGCATCCCCTTTCTAATGCTAATTGGAGTATCCAAGTCCGAATATACCTGAGGAGTTTCTTGAACTGTCGACGAAGATAAGGATTGGTTGGGGGAGGGGCCATAGAGGGAGTTGTAGTCTTGATGTGTCTTTGATATACTTGGAGAGGTACCGCAAGAGTAACATATTTTGAAGATGCTGGTTCAACAAGAATAGGAAGAGGAGTGGCAATCAGATCTGTTGAAAAAGTCAAACGCATACCAGAAAAATACGGAGTATCTTAAAAAAAGATGACATCCGCACTAACAAACCACTTCTTGGATTTCTGATCATAACATCTATATCCTTTTTGAGTGCGTGAGTACCCCATGAAGATGTACTGCGTAGATCGGAGATCAAGTTTACTCAAACCAGTCTGAAGATTCTTTACAAAACATGTGATACCAATAATTTTAGGTGGTAGAGAAAACAGGGGAGCTCTAGGGTACGAAACATTAGATGTGACTTGGTTATTTAGGACATAGGAGGGCATTTTGTTGATAAAAAAGGCAGTGCAGTCAACATCTGTGAGAACCCATTACACTAAACGAGATTACTCAAAACACAAAACACGGTTACATATCAATTAAACACAAACCCAGAAAACAGGATAAACTAAAACCGATTTCAACATTTGCCAATTGCTCAGAAACATTTACATAAAAGCCTTGCAACTTTTTGTATTTCATATAATGCTCAATATCCTTTACAACTTCTCTATAGCCTCAGCTACATCTAAATTTTACAAACGAATACTATCCACATATACAAACATCAACATGCTATCGAAAGCTCGATTCAATCGAAACATCGTATATAAACTTTTCATCCGGACCTAAGAGTACAAAGATGACTCTAGGACACACTAGACAACTAAACTACCATCTCTCGGGTCCATCACCTCATATTCTCCTTGCTGCCATGGTCTGCTGCCGCTACTGCTGATCACCTAAAAAGTTGTGGTGACCAACAAGGTGAGACCCAGTCCCAGCGAGAGATATAACTCTCTCCAACAGATATTGATTAAAACATATTAATTAACAGTAAATAAACTGAGCAATTAGGGTATTGAATAAACAATATGAGCAGGTTGAACAGTTTAAGCATACTAAGCAGTTAAGCAAATAAGCTTTAGCATCAAGTATGATTATCAATTAATATACATGTAACAGATAAATCCATTTCTTCTATCATATATCTACTCAGGTTTCATAAGATTGCACCTAATAATAATCGTCATCATTAGTCTGACTATCATCATATACCATGCTAACAACACAATCAAGCTAGTAGCCTAAGCATCTCTAACATCATGAATATGTCTAGTAGCATAACATGACTATCAATATTGGCATGTTTAATAAAGTGAACAAATCCACATCATAAGTAGAGCTAACATCATAAACACAACTAATTGCATAAGCATTTCTAATTACAAAGACATGGCTAGCAATATTTAACATAGCTAGCAGCATCATCTTAACTATCGGTGTCAATATATCTGACAACATAAGCATGTTTACAACATGAGTATAACTACTACATAAGCATATCTATCATCTCTTATTATACTATACATCATCTCTATATAAGGAAAGCAAACAAGGGTTATCATACAATATGAAGCGTTGTGTATAACCCTAAACAGATATGTTATACGACTGTATTATATCTTTTATTACGCCCTGGGGAGTCTGAATCGTACCATCCAAAGTCCAACCGACCCCTGCGAAGGGCGATTTGGTTCCGTATAAGATCTAGGAGTGACAATATCCTAAGATCTCTCCTCTACCTGGCCAGTATGGGCCAAAAAGGTAGTGACACGTCAGTCAAGCTACCACTACAACGACATATAGTCAAGCTGCTAACAACTAGTCCGCCCTTGGTACAGGTCATGGCACGAGAGAACATGCTCACACATGACCGTTCTATAAGAGGCATCCTGTAGTTATACTACTGCCTTTCACACATCACAATATCACAATATCCGAGGTTATGGCCACAACCATCCTCAATTGCTTGATATTAGGGTGCCAAGTTGTCCCGACATACTCAACATGTTATGTATGTGCTCCGAGTTTCTCGTAGGAATTGCTCGTTTCACCACCAGCATGTTTTGACGTTGAAATGGTTCTACGACACATGGCACTACATGATTAGAGTTTCACTTGAGTAGTTATTGCCAATCGGGTGAATTAATGCTGCATCAAACAAGTGGACATACAAACCCTAATTCATCTCTAGCAATCATTAACATATAACAACTTCAGAAGATATAATACATATGAAACTTATTGTTCCTCATCTCATCATGACATGTTACTATTTACTTGCCATTCATGAGACTGCACTTGTCATCATACTATCACATGATATGAATCCTTTGTACAACATCACATGGTATCAACCCTTTGTCAACATAAGAGGATTATACCTCATTCAAGGCTCAACCATGCCCAAAGGTCATTAAGACCATCATATCATTTCCTGCAAATTCATCATTATCTTTCTATGCCTTATAACAAGGCTCAACAAACATCACCACACATGTGATTCACAGGCTCAACACAATTTGCATTTAAAGAACTAAAAGATGTTCACAAGATGATATTGTAAAATTATCTTAGCATTTAAGAGCATTCCTTTATTGTAACAATATATAAGGAAGCCTGGTATGATTGGCCATCATCACACTTATAGTGTACATGTTTAGTATAAGAAAGCATAGATCATGAAGCTATGATAACTACCAGTTAAACACATTAGTTTCAATCAATTAGTAGGAAGGATATTCCATCATTATAATAATCATCCAAGAAAGGACAACATGATTAATCACCATTCTCTACTTGCAGTAGGGTTAAGTTTAGCAAGGTAGGTTACATTGAAGTTATAGTTCAACATTTATTCACAAACCATCACTCATAGCATCCCCATATAATCTTGGATGCATCATGCACAACATCATCATCACATTCCATACCATTCTCAAGTATGGATCCACACATAACTCAAAGTATAACCATTAGGTTATAGTATACTAGAGTTCCACAACAATAAGAGAGGTACCATTGTTCTATTATTCCACTAAGGAAGGCTGATCATAGTTACCCGTCATCATTAGAATTCATTAGAATTAAGTATAACAAACTATATTCCATTAGGGTTACATGTCAACATGATATGGTCATTATCCTATCTACTCATATGAGGGCAAAGGTAAGACTACCTTATTAAGGGTTAACCTCTATTAGCTCCAACATCATTCAACCCATATCACCATACCACAACATCACTGGGAACTATTGGATGTTGAAAAGGTAAGGCCACTGGCTATTTACATAAGTAAACACTTTTAAACAAACCATATGTAAAGACATCGAGTTGTGACCTAAAAAGAGTCACCATTAAACCCTAAAAATCCCTTATTTAATAACATAAAGGGGCACCATAGGTTGTGGGGTTAAAACCCATCATTGGTTGTACATTTTAAGCAAGTCATCATATCAATTGTCAAGCTCCTTAAATTGATCACATGAGGAAACCATCAAATTCAGATTATTAGCACTCACATGTAATACTATAGGTTCCAATCCAAACCATTGGATGTTGAAGCATCCAATCTCAACCATTTGGATCAAGTCCATTACTCAAAGCTATTAGATGAAAAAGTGTTAGATCCTAATCATTGGATCAGATTCATATTTCAAAACCATCAACTTGAGTATAAGTTTAACCCTTGAATCATTTGACCCAAGAAGCTATTGGGTTAGGGCTTAATTGAAGCTACATCTAAAGCCTTTACTCACCATCAGTTGTGGTGACTTGATCCACCACATGTTTTGATCATTTAGTCACCATCAGTTGTTAAATCAGTACTATATTCATTTAACACCATCGGATGTTAAGCTAAGGTCATCGTTGATTGATAGCATTATTATGATACTTAGTGGTTGATCATTAAGCTTCTAATTGAGCCAAAACATGACCTAAGGGGTGACCATCAGTTGTCACCATCGGTTGACACCCTTGGTCACCACCATCGGTTGTCATGATAGCAACACCATCGGTTGTTGCAAGGGTACTACCATCGGTTGATGTATAGAATGTGTTAAAGTGTCTATATTAGTCTATTAGTTAAATAGGCTATTTAGTAGTTAAATAGGCTAATTAGTTTAGTGGGCCTTTATATTCCGGCCCGTCTAGTTTAGATTACTTGGGTCCTAAGTAATAGGGCGTCTCTCCTATATAAAGGAGAGGCCGTCAGTCTTTGTAATCATCTATTCCTATTCAATCAATCTCATATTTTACATGGCATCAGAGCCGTCGCTCCTAAGGGAACCCTAATCCGCCGCCCCGCTTCCCTCTCTCTCCAAGCCGCCGTCTTCTCCCTTCAAGCCGCTGCCGCTCCTTTCTCCAAGAGAACAACTGGGCGAGCGCCCGCTTGCGGGCGGCCGCAACCGCCATCACCATGGCTTGGCCGGCTGCCCGCTAGGCATATCCCGGCCTCCATGGTCATCTCTATTCTCTATTCTTTCATTCTTTCCATACAACACCTCCGCTGCCTATCATAGCAGCCGTCCTCCATCATCATCCGCAACAGTCGCCGCCGTAGGCATCCGCCGCGGTAATCTCCTTCCGCTATCTGAAACCAGCAGCTCCGCATCCAACTCTGCACGATAGCAGCGCCGCCGCCACCATCAACAGCAGTAGCCGCCAGTAGCCATCTCCACAGTGTCGCCAGCCATCAGAAATCGTTTCCCATCCGTAAGGAGCAACCATCTCCATCTACCGCATCAGCCCAGCCGTCGCCGCGTCGATACTATCGACCCGAGCGTCGATAGTATCGAGATCAGTCCAGACGCAAACAACATTCCGTCGATACTATCGAGATCACTGCAGACGGAAAAAGACCGCCGTTGCTACTATCGACATTTTCGTCAATGGTATCGAGATTTAATCAGTCGTTCGCTTGAAGCCTTCATCGCCGCTTTGGAGAGGCTCCGCCTTGGCTCTGCATGCAATTTCTCCGGAGTCACGCAGGAGACCCTTTGTCATCTCCTATGGTGCGACAAAGTGCTACACCAACGAACGTTATATTTTCCGCCATCCGCAAGTTGTTCTTCCACTTCATCATCATCCCGGCGATCTTCATCTTCCGTTTATTGCTATCTGCATCATCATGCTACTGCTGTCCCTACGCCATCACCTGCTATCTTCATCAACATCACTCCATCGTCACCTCCCATCTATGTCTACTCCCCATATTCATTATGCTCTCTATTGCTATTCGGATCATTAATCGGTCCTATCTTTTGCTAATCAGATCCTATTTTGACCCTAATCGGATTTTTTTCGGGGCTCCGCCCCCGCACCCCCGGATTTGTTGCCCTAACGGGCCAACAAACCCCCCTTTTCGGGTCGGGACTAGATCCATTTATTTTTCTACCCGGATCTCATGTTGACCCATTTAGTATACTCTCTTTGGCTATCGGTTTCATTCTCCACATATTACCCATCTCCATTTCACATTTCCCCCCCTCTTTTCAGCCTTTTTTCTTTCCCACCGACCCATATTATGTGAGCATCCCTTTTCCACATTTTCGGGGGGGGGGTCATATATCCATTTCTCCACACAAACACTCACTTTCGTCGTATTTGGTGTGCGGGGGGATAGAGAGGAGAGAAAGAGATGAGAAGGAAGAGAGAGCGAGCATGAGAGCATATGAGAGAATGTATGAGGGAGAGAGAGTATGAGATGAGATGATGATATATGTATTCAGATTATATATATTCCAGGCTATCTTCATGAAGCTTCACATTGTTCAGCACACCGGTTCTCTACTTGAGCCAACAGTGAAGATCCAGCGTCGACACCATATCCGTTGTTGATGATGTATTTCTTCAGCTGCATTCACATGAGACAGATGGGTGCTTCTTCAGAAGCTCAAAGTTTTATCTTCACCGAGCTGCTTCATCACGTCTTCTCCGAGCCGCATCTGCTGTATCGACATCGCCTGTAGCTGATCCTCTTGGGACTTTCCTTGATGGATGATATCTACTACTCTGTCAAGCCCCCATGGTTCCTGCATCGTATCAAGCAGCAGATCGTCCGTCCACGTTCGTGCCGCGTTAAGCACGTATTCCAGTGGCGAGTTGCTGTAGTATCAGGTCCATTCGTCGACACTATATCCGTGTTCGTGCCGCGTTAAGCACGTATTCCAGTGGCGCATTCTTCAGCCTACAGAGTATCTTCAGATGTCTTCATTTTAGATGCACTTCAAGGAAGACCTTCTTCAAAGCTCGAGTATCTTCAGCCTGCAAAGTCATCATCACTATTTGATTCAGGGGGAGTATTGATTAAGGGGGATTAACATATTTTGTATGGGAGTGATATTTATCTTCATCTTTCATTTATCATTTCTTTTTTATCGAGTCCTGTAACTCTCCAAGCTTGGACATGTGTTTCACCCATGCTCTAGCTTGAGGGGGAGTGTTAAAGTGTCTATATTAGTCTATTAGTTAAATAGGCTAATTAGTAGTTAAATAGGCTAATTAGTTTAGTGGGCCTTTATATTCCGGCCCGTCTAGTTTAGATTACTTGGGTCCTAAGTAATAGGGCGTCTCTCCTCCTTCTACATAAAGGAGAGGCCGTCAGTCTTTGTAATCATCTATTCCTATTCAATCAATCTCATATTTTACAGAATGGAAATCAGCCTTAAAACCTAGGTAATAAGCCATCGATTGTTAGGTGCTTAGCACCATCGGTTGTCAACCAACCTGATCCAAGTCATGTTCTTCCTTAAGCAAGTCGTATATAGAGTTTCAGATCCATCTAAAGCTGGAAACTAACCAAGAGACACCATAAAAATTGAAACCCTAAGCAAGGTTATCTTTTACAAGTATAGATCTTCGTTTTGGAGCAAGAACTTATGCAAGCAAGCTTGTAGTAAGCAACAAAAGTGAAGAGGGTCATAAAACTTGCCTCTACAGAGAAGAACCGACTTCTTAGCAGCCATAAAACTCGAACAAGAATGTAGAAAACCCAAACTTTAGGTCTGAACTCGACCATCTAGCACTTTTCTCCACCAAAGAAGCAAACCCTAAGCATAAGGAGCAAGAAAGGTAGGGTTTTTGAGCTTCAGAGCAACTTTTACCATGGAACAACAGAGTTCCGACCTAGAAGAAGGTCTGAGGAAGGAGAAGAGCTAGAAAAACGGAGAAGGAAGGAAGAAAACAACTTGCCTTGGTCGGAAACCCTAGGAGATGACCTTGGAAACCCTAGGTAGGGCTAGATGGAGCTCTAGAAGACCTTCTCCAAAAAGGGGGTCGTCTTCTACCTTGGACTACCTGGTACTGCAGCCAAACCGAGTGAAGTTGGTTCTCCAGGTTAGAGGAAAGAGAGAGCAAAGGTTTCGTACTTGGGCAAGGAAGATGTAGATATATCCCATGGATAAGGATGAAAGCAAGCATGATGTGTACAAACAGCTCTCCATCTGTCCATGGCTTAAAGCTTCCATAGACAAGCAAGCAGTAGGTCCACCGACTGTTGGGGACTGCTGGGCCATCGATTGATGGTCTCCCAGGCTAGCCGTCACCTGTTGGTCGAAGGTACCCATCGTTTGTTCATGGTTTAGGTCAATAGGTGGTTGAACCATCAGTTTATCACCTTATAAGTGAACCACCGGTTTAAGTGAACCAAACCAACATGAACCATTGACCTTTGGACCATTTAGGGTTAATCACCGATTGTTACCACCGAATGATGACCGATAGTTGCTCACCTAACAGCAGGACCATTGTTTGTTGGACTTGAAGGTGGCTCATCCATGGGGGGTAAACCCTAATTCAACATAGAAAGGAATCTCCATCCAACCAAGGTACAATTGAGCGCCCCATGGCTCAAAAAGCTCAAGAATGATAAAACAACATCTAAGGAACATAATTGATGTGACAATTTGCAAAGAAAACCTCTCAATTGGGTAAATTGCAGAAAAGTCCAAAATGTACATAAAATTGTATAACTTGCTCAAACAAAGTCTAAATTGGACCAAATTTGAAACTCTTGTCTTATGATTCCAAAGCATATCATAAGGTTAGATTAAGGTTCTAAGCATCCAATTATGATAATTAAGCTTGTTCAACACTTTAACCAAGTTTAGGGGTCTCTCAACATCAACCCAAAAAGGTTTAAGTACATTATAGTGAAACATAAGGGTTCTGGCAACTTCAAGAAGATAATGATTCTTACGCTCAACAACACCATTCTGTTGAGGAGTGTATGAACAAGATGTTTGATGAATGGTGGCAAGGTGTTTACAGAAATGACTGACAGATGGTTGCATAAATTCAAGAGCATTGTCTGTCCCAAAGATTTTGATAGGCTTATTAAGTTGAGTTTTTATCCCAACAAAAAAGCAGTAATCGTATCAAGAGCATGTGCCCCGTCTTTAAGTAAGAATAACCAAGTGATTCTAGAAAACTCATTGTATAAAGTAACGAAAGCCATCCATACTAGTGACAGAACACTGCCCCCATATATCAGCATTAACAAGATCAAATATAAAATTTGAAGACAACCATTTTCTAAGGAAACACACCGAGTTTGCTTTCCAAACTGACAAACTTCATATTTAAACAAAGTTAAAAAAAATTTTGGAATCAAATGTTTGAGTTTAGATGCTGATGGATATCCTTATATGTAGTGCCACTGAAGTCCTGAAAGCACTGAGAAGAGAAGAGCCGCATGCTTCAGAGTAGGGCTGGCGATCTCAGACCTGACTCGAATGACCCGAAATTTTGACCCAAAATTACCTGGATTGAACCCAAAAATGTTAATTCAGTTGCAAACTAAAATTCATCCATATGTGCAAATTTTAGTTTGTATGGACCCGAATAACCCAAACTCGACCCGTTCAACTCGAGAGTAACCTGAAATGACCCAAAACATTCCTTTTGGTGAATTTTATTACGATTTATTAAATATAGATACTTCATAACATTTGTGGCATGTCTCAAAAACAATGCTACAATCAAATATCTAAAAAGATTTGGTTTGCACAAACTTTGTAGTACAAACCCGATTTAGGACCCAAATTAGACCCGAAATTCACTTTATGGGTCAGGACCCGACTGACCCAATCCGACTCGATTGCCAGCCCTACTTCGGAGCATCAAGGTAGTATAAGTCTTATGGTCCCTCATGACCCGAACCAATCTTCATCCTTGTGCGAAGATCTTAAAAGACAACCATTTGGGTCAAAAGTAATATAACACTGAAGTTGCTTGAAAGTTTTACTGTCTGAAAGATGGTTTGGTGGAAAGCGAAGGACATATAACGCTGGTCTGAGCAAGAAGTTATTTGGAATTTGAATATGACCTACCCCACGAATTGGGGCTTGAGTGCCATCAACAACCGTTACAGCCGGAATAGACAATGAAGCAGTCAAAGTAGAGAATAATTTCGAATTTCCAGAAAATATGGGTAGAAGCACCAGAGCGACGACCCATTTTTTTGCCATATGGAGCTGAGGACACAAAGAAGGCAGAATCACCATCCAGTAGTGGAGCCGATGTTTGAATCTGAAGTCATTCTTGGAAAAGCTAATCAATTTTAGCTTAGACCCAATCTATAGAAGTAGTGGAGGGTTGGGCCGGTGCATCCTCCATGTAGTCAGTAGAAGCTTGATTGGCCCATGTGTTGGGGTAGCCATGTTTCACCCAACACCGATCCTCATTGGTGATTTTCATGACTGTAGAAGTTGTAGTGACGAGGTCCAGTAGGAGGAACGTTGCTTGATCCAGCGGAAGGCGGGCCGCGTCCTAGCTAGTAGGGTGTTGATCACGTCTAGGTCCTGACGGGCCAAAACAACCACATCCTGTACTACGACCACGACCTCTTCCACGACCACAATCGTTGAAACGGACTGCAAGAGTTGATGCTTTTGTGGATCCAGCAGGAGAAGAAGAGACCGATTGCAACTGCTGGACTCATTTCAGAACATCCCGAAGCTTATGAAGTGGATCACTAGATAGGATTTGATCCACGACTCCTACAAAAGAAGTATGTAGTCCAACAAGGAACTGTACCATTGAAGTTCATTCCGCTATCTTTGAAGTTTAGTGATATCAGAAGTTAGGGGATGATAAATTTCAAATTCATCCCACGTAGCACAACATTGATTATAATAATCTTCTATAGAAGTATTAGCGGTGAATTCCTTTTTAGCCAGATTTTTAAAGATTTCAAAAACTTTCTTAGAGTTTTGTTGGTGTGAGTACACATGTGCTAACTGATCCCACATGGCCTTGGCCATTCTAAGGCGTAAAAAAGATTGACTGATTTTCGGTTCTGCACTGTTGACCATCCATGTCATTATTCCAGAGTCATCTTTGATCCACAAGTCATAGGCTTGTTTAGTTTTCTCGTCAGTAGTCTCAAACGGAAGAACAAGTCCTTCCGTGCTCATATGAGAGTATCGGCCTTGAGCCTTGATGTACAACTCAAAAGAGGCTGACCATGTATGGTAATTAGAACCATCTAATTTGACTGTGGTCACACATAGAGTTCTTAAGTTGTCAGTAGAAGCCATGCTAAAAAATAATTCTAGATCAGTCCACACACGCTCTCAGTGCAACAAGGCGTGAGGCATCATGTAAGTAATCAACTGAAGAGTTCAGAGACCCAAAGACTGGGCATTTTAAGATTAATTAATTAAGAAACCAATGCCACATCGTCATATTAGACCGACATGTGACGAAGGTTGATGGGAGGGAACATGTCTCTCCCGAAGGTTAAATGGAACCGAGGAGCTGGTTAATTTATGTAGAGGTCAATCTTCCAATTACGACAACTCAGCCAAGAGGTTGAGATTTAGAATGAAGGTGGGTGGGCAAAGAGCTGGATAGATGGAGATGTGGGAGGGAGGGGCAGTTGGCTAAGCGACTTGGTTGATGGCAGGTTAACTAAAAGGGGAGGACGAAGGGCCTGGCGGGTTTGCAAGGTGTCGTGGCAGGGGTCTGGACGGCGGGTGTAGGGGTGGACGATGAGGGGCTAGGGAGATGGAGGACTAGGGAGGATTGGTGGCGGCTGGCATGTTAGAGGTGGAAGACTGGGGTTTGTGCAACGGGTTGTGGGTGGTGAAATGCGGGCGGCTTGGCGGCAGGTGTTGTTGGGTGATCAACAGGTAACGGCGGAGGAGGTGATGGTGAACTGGTAGCATGGTGAAGGTTGGCGGAGTGGGTGATGGCGGTGTAAAAAAGCTGATGGATGAAACAGAGAAGCAACGGGTGATGGCGGAGAAGTGAAGGCTGAAACAGAGAAGGTGATGGCGGAGTGGGTGAAATAGAGAAATTGCATATGGCAGAAAAGGGGAATTGGTGTTATAGGAGAAGGTGCGTATGGCGGAAAGGGAGGGGGGAGAAGGACGGAGGTTTGGGGAGGATGGAACCGCTCTGATACCATGTAATTTAGAATAAGGATTCTAGAAATTGGATAACAAATACAAGCATAGGCACCCTCCTTATATAGGATAGGAGGAGTCCTTCATTACAAAGTTCACCAATAAGGGATAAAAGAAAAGACACTAAAAAGTGCATAAAATAAAAGAATAAATATAATAATAGATAGAAAACTATTTGATGGAAATTTCAATAACGTAATGAAGGAATCAGCTTACGTTAATTTTTCAAGCACAATCACCCTTCCCTCTACCAATTCGGGAAGCTCCACCATCACTATCACTTGAAGATGCCATCTCTATAAATTTAAAATCAAGCAACAATGACACCACTTTGATTATCAATTTCAATTGATAATTTATAGCTTATGATATAGATCATCAAAGAGTGAAAATACTTAAATTATTCTCAAATTTAGGTCTGAAATTAGTCATAAAATAGGTACAAATTACTAAAATTAGTTGATACTAATATTCTAGTTTATTGTACATATCAATTGAATACATTTTACTATATTTGTTCCCACAGATGAAGTATTACATATCTATAAACTATTTTTGCGGAAACCATCTCATATAAGATATTTAATTATAAATTTAACATTCATTAACTGTTACATATTATATATGTACATAACCTTTACAAAAACTTCAAAGAAAGTTCATTTCAAAAGTACTTCTATCCATTATCTTAAGAAATAGGATATATTTCAAGTTAGATTTGTAAAATAAGTGTAGATATATGTAAATTATAGCATGATTTCTTAAATCCACAATTTTAGTTGTAGTCTATCACTTGCAACTTCGGAGTAATCTTTTAGATCTAGATAGAAGGGGTTTGAAGTGACAGAAATAAATGTAAATAGGAAGGAGAGAGAGTAAACCTACCTTATATCTGAAGAAGAAAGCCTTCAAGAGGAAGAGAATACAAAAAAAAAAAACACCAAAAATACTCCAATTGCAACAGGCTTTGGGCAGTTGTTACTCAAAATTGTGAACCCGTTTCGGGTGTGTTTTGCAAAATGCAGGCCCAAACTGGGCTTTTTTCACTAAAATTGCTGTGTTTTATCGAGCATGATTTCTTAAATCTACAATTTTAGTTGTAGTCTATCACTTGCAACTTCGGAGTAATCTTTTAGATCTAGATAGAAGGGGTTCGAAGTGACAGAAATAAATGTAAATAGGAAGGAGAGAGAGTAAACCTACCTTATATCTGAAGAAGAAAGCCTTCAAGAGGAAGAGAATACAAAAAAAACCCCAAAAATACTCCAATTGCAACAGGCTTTGGGCAGTTACTCAAAATTGTGAACCCATTTCGGGTGTGTTGCGAAATGCAGGCCCAAACTGGGTTTTTTTCACTAAAATTGCTGTGTTTTATCGAGAACCCTCCCTCGAAAAGAACTTTGAATTTTAATTTACATGTTCCTTGGGAGGTGCATTTCTATGTCCGATACCCGTTGAAACCAAAATTTTGAGATTTCAATCAAAATTTTAAATCACGATTGAGAGCATGGCTATGATACCTGCCTAAGTGCATGAGCATTAGGCCATTGCTAACCGGTGAACTGTCCCCTGTAAAACCATGCATCTTTTTCATATGTAAGTTCTGAAGAGTTTTGGAAGAGGATTCAATGCTCATCTTCCACCTATATGCCGCATAGCTTCAATCATTCTCTCTAGCAAGACTGCTCACTCAGTCCACCTTTAAGTGGATCAGTTTTTCCTTTGACGCACTTTAGATGAGTCATCTATTATACCTGAGTGACAGTGCATTCCCTTGACACAATAATTTTTTTTCTGTCCCGTATCCTGTGTCACTCTCCGCTGCCGTGTTTGTGCTTCCTAAACTTATCATTGATCCTAAATTAATTTCTGATTTACCTTCGACCGTTGGGGGATTTAGAAGTAGAAATGTAATTTATTACTAATCAATTGAATAGAGAATACAAAGCTGTATATGTTCCCTCACATGCACTCCTGTACAGTATATACTTTTACCCTTCCTGCACACTTAGCACTTTTCCTAAACCGATTATGGCTAGATCAATAGTACTGGGTATTTCGTATTTGAAAGGAGCTTTGAACTTGTTATGCCGCATAGCTTCAACTATTCTCTCTACTCGGTCCACCTTTAAGTGGATCAGTTTTTTCCATAAATGCAGTTAAGATGTCATCTATTATAACTGATTGATAGTGCATGCTCCTAAGAAACATTAAATTTTTTGCATCCCCTGTGTCCTGTGTCTGTTTTCGTCACCATGTCCGTGCTTGCAAATACTTATCCTTGATCATAAATTAATTGCTGATTTACCTTCGTTCATAGGGGGATTTAAAATAAAAATGTAATCTACTAATCTCTAATTAATCAATTAAATAAAGAACACAAAGCTGTATATGCTCCCTCAAACACACTCCTGTACAGTATGTACTTTTAGCCTTCCTGCACAGACAACACTTTTGCTAAACTGACTGCCACTAGATCAATAGACTTATTGCTTCAGCATGTAATACATACTTTATAGAATCCGTGAATTATGGTACTGGGTATTTTATATTTAAAATGAGTTTGGAATTTGTGATACGTTAGCTCTATTTTGTTATTGCTACGCCAATGTATGTATTGTAAAGTTTCAATATTGATGCAAACACATACTTCAAGACCCGGGCAATTCCAGCATTCAGTGGTCCCCTATGCTTGCTAACATTGTTTTTTTCCTTCTTATATTTATTTTCTTTATCAATTATATTGTTAAATTGTTTCGGATTAATTCAGTTATATTATTTATTGATGGAATTGTCTAAATGTTATAATAGTATCCATGGTTCATTTATTTTCACAAACATATCATGTCGAAGTGATACAAACTATACATGAAATTAAACATTACTAGCATGCTACCATTATCTTTTGATTGGTTTTAACCTATACGCGCATGGTGCGGAACAAACCATCCAGGCATGATAGGTAACAGTATATAGTCCAAAAGCATAAAAAGTATATGATTATATGCAGTTTGGTTGAATTTATCATAAAATCTTACAGGCTCCACGTGGGTACAAGATTATGCTAACGTGTATGCTGGTTCAATTCTGTGAGCATTTCCCGCCATGAGAGATAAAAAAGCCCAATACATAATGGTAGTGATTTAAAAGAATTGATATGAAAGCCATTGCAATTGATTAACCATGTACAAGTTTTGAATTTTTCAAATGTCATGTCAAAAGTCATGGTTGTGAAAATAAGGAAACACAATGTGTTATTATGAATTTTAGCCTTCTCATATTTGAATACCATTTCTCACATTTCATGCTTATATTGTACTGTTTGTATAGTTGTGTAATTGCTAGACATTGGAAGCTCTTATCTTGACATCTATAAGTCTATATGGCAATGGCCATAATTTTGGTAGTGAGGCCGTATCATATCATTGGTAGAATAAATATGCTACTAATTTTAATTGTGTTTTTCTGTTAATTGACAATATCTTTCTCTAAAATAACAGGTATGGATCTTGGAGTTAACATTGGTACAGATATATCCAATTTTCCTTTAGAATCAGATATCATTTCTATTCTCAAAGCTCAGAATATACGTCATGTTCGCTTATTTGATGCTGATCACAAAATACTAAATGCACTTGCTGATACTGGGATTGAGGTGATTATTGGAATTCCAAATGATCAGCTGTTGCAAATAGGTCAATCAAAGGCTGTTGCTGCAAACTGGGTTAAGGAGAACGTTGCTACATTCATTCCTGCCACCAATATTACATACATTGCAGTGGGTAGCGAGGTTCTCACTAGTGTTCCAAATGCAATAGCTAATTTAGTCCCTGCAATGCAGTTCCTGCACTCTGCCCTTGTCGCTTCGAACCTGAATTTCCAAGTAAAAGTGTCAACTCCCCATTCCATGGGTGTGATCCCCAAAGCCTTTCCTCCATCCACTGCATCATTCAACTCAACTTGGAACTCAGTTCTGTATCAAGTACTTCAATTTCTGAAGAACACAGGTTCTCCGTTCATGCTGAATGCGCTTCCTTACTATGGTTATATGCAGGGGAATGGTATCTTTCCCTTGGACTATGCTCTCTTCAGACCGCTGGCTCCAAACAAGCAAATAGTTGATCCGAACACTGATTCTCAGTACAGCAATATGTTTGATTCAATGATTGACGCAGCTTACTATGCCATGCAAGCACTTAATTTCTCTGGAATTCCTATTCTTGTTACGGAAACGGGATGGCCCTCTCATGGAGGGCCTGATGAACCAGCTGCTACTGTGGAAAATGCAGTGACATACACTAACAACCTGATTCGTCATGTCCTTAATGGTTCTGGCACACCAATCCTATCAAATTCTCTCATTGGTGTATATATCTATGAGCTTTTCAGCGAGGACCTGCGATCAGGACGAACTTCAGAAAAAAGTTATGGGCTCTTTTTCCCCAATGGCACAACTGCATATTCACTTAGGTTCAGTAATGTTGCTGAACTCAATTCTAGTTCATCTGGAGTCGGAGTTTTTTGTGTGGCGAATTCAAGCGCAGGGGAGTCGGCATTAAAAGCTGGCTTGGATTGGGCTTGTGGTACAGGAGGAGCCAACTGCAACCCAATTCAACAAGGACAAGCCTGTTACGATTCAAGCATTGTTGCAGTCGCTTCTTATGCTTATAATGATTATTACCATAGGTCATTATCATCAGGTGGTACATGCAGTTTTGCAAACACTGCCTATGTAACGACTACAAATCCCAGTAAGATTCATATTTCTACAGCCAACATTTAATTTACATGTGCATTACATTACTTGTCTTGAGTTCTGCTTTTATATACTGAAGTCGATAATTTGTAGCTGTCAAGTATACTGTAGTTGTAAGATTTATCTTTTCATTTAGTTATGGTGATGCTTTTTCAGTCCTCACTGCTGATTGAATCTTGTATATCAGTTAAAAGCTTGGAAGCAAACTTATGATCAAAGTTATCAAATAAAAATACTGTCACTACTGAAAACATAAAACATCATGGTGATAACCGATGGCAATTCAGGAACATTGCATATCATAGTGAGGTTTTTTTTTAACTAACAAGACTAGGGGCGGGCACAGTTTGGTTTTGTTGGACCTGAAATCACAAATAAAAAATTCCTATTTATTTTGAACTTAACAAAACCAAACAACAGCTATTGCTTTGGTTCAATTTATTAATCACCTTCTATTTTCCACCCACCATTGAAAGTGATCATTGAGGCAATATCTGCGACCCTCTTTGATCTATTTTTATGGACATTGTTGAACATGTTTTCTGGGGGGGGGGTTAGTGAGGGAACCCCTCCCAGGCAAGGCCGCTAATGGACCCACCCCAGCAGGGTAAACTCTCGGCTCTTAGTGGCCTGCAGACTGAGGACCAAACAAGCCGCATAGTTGTCCGGCCAACGGGTTGGGAAATACATTTCTGAGGACGTATGTCCGTGGATTTGAGCCCATGTCCCTTTATTGGGGAACGGCACGCTGAACCACCCACACTACCACTCGCCGGCTTTGTTGAACATCTTTGGGCAATTTGTAATTTTACTCTTTTTTTTGATGAATAGGGTCGGGCTAATAACATCTTTTCCCTAGCATCCCATGTGTTAAAATCACAGTCCATGTTAGGAGTCCTTAACATGTCAATTCAGGTAATATATGGGTAGCAGAGTTTCCTTGTTAATGTAGCTACTATTTTATCCTCTTTTTCGGTTAACATGGCATCATAAATTGTGTTAAATCCTTAACCTAGAGGGAGCATCACCTAGCGTTTATGTTGCTGGTGAGTGACCATATTGCGATCCTAACTGTATGCTGGAAACTCCATGTGGTGTTGTTTGTAGTTCTTTCATAAATTTTGTCTCATTTAGTCGAAGAGTATGACCGCCCCTGTTGGCTGTTAATCGTGGTTGCTTTTCTACCATCGATTGAATCTACAGCTGTGCGATGCTAGTTGCCTGTGGGTAATCTCTAGCAGGTTACCTGCTAATCCTTCTCCTCCACTGCTAATATCTGTTTTGTCATAGTCGTATAGTGTCATTGTAGTTTCTTCGTCCAGCCGCTGTCAACAAATGCTATCCAAGTCACCCAACGATAGGAGTTATGCGGTCCACATGTTTCCATTAATAAAAGAGAAGAAACAGAAGAAAGGGGAAAGCCGATTCGGTCAGCAACCATTTCTCTCATCTGATGCTTGTCATAAAGACCTAAGGAAGTAGGCTAGGAGTGACAATAAACTTGGCCTTAGCCGACAGAACATAAACTTGACATAGCTAAGGTTTTCAAACCTGACCTTGAAGTCGACCTTAAAAGCTCCCGAGTCTCACATCACTGGTTCAACTGTCTAGTTGATTTTATTGATGCAATAATGTCCACATGACATCTAGTACCAAGACACACATACGCATATATATATATATATATATATATATATATATATCCCTGTGTGTATGTATACATATATATAATCTATAATATCAAAGAGTGAAATAATGGATTCTGAAACATCAAAACTTTCAAAGTGAAAGCATTGATACGTTAATCATCATCATCATCATCAACTAAGCCTCAATCCCAACCCTGTTGGATTTGTGTTTACATTAATGAGCAAATTAATATGTTTACATTGCAAGTTATATATAGTTGGATTTGTGGGGAAGGGTATGACGATGTATGGAGAAATATATAACAGTAAAATCCAATTGCATCTTTGACCTGAAAGTCAGGTCAACGGATCTTACTTGGTCACTAGGTCAAAGATTGGTCTTTTGGCCAAAAACCGGGGACAACCTCACTCGGCCTGCTAGACCTGCAACGTGGCGGGTCCTCTAGTTCGACCGGTTGGGCTGGGCCAAGCTTCAAAACATTGGGTATATTAAGCAGGGTCAACGACACCTGGTTATCTTCCACGTGAGCCACGGTCATCCTCTCATCCAGCCACTGCTATATTGCTGATCTCTATCTGCCATCTCTCATTCCAGCCACAGCTATGCGAAGCTCATTTAAAACTTGAGTTGGCCCCATTGCTTGGCTAAGATTCACCAAGATAACCTGATATAGATAACCTTTTTCCTTTCATTGCATTTCACAGCTCTGCTAATCAGATACAGTGTTTTTCTCTGTTTACAGCATCTTCTTCCTGAGATAGATGAACTAGGCTCCCCAACATTCTCATTAGCTCTCACGTCACTGCTAGAAAGTTCTCCGTCAGTTGCCTCATCTGATCAGAATTGCTTTTTTTGCTGCAGCTGACGTGTTTTGCAAGTTCAGTTGGACAACTATACCGGTTGACCTGGTTCTGTAGCTCTCTTAATTTCTTAGTTTAAGGATATCTGTGCCCATCTAGCCTACCCCAAGAGTTAGATCTGAATTCAGATACAATAGGATTTTCAACCTGCATTATATATTGCATATCCTGTTTCTACCCTTACTGACGTCCAGAAGCAGTAAATCCAGATGTAAAAAATATACTTAAAGAAGGATGCGTTTCTTTATTCAGAAAACCGTACTTCTTTGTATGTTGGAAGAGGTAACATTAGAGACTTGGACTTGAATGCTAATGGGCTAGAAGCCCATGTTTATAACAGACAACGTAAGTTATAAATTTAACGACCAAATCTCTAATTATGTAATACTTCTCAAATTGGAGCATGGATGGATCTCATGAGTCATGTCTAGTTTGGGAGTCATACTCAAACAAGAAAAGAAATAAAAAATAAATCCAATCGATACAAAAGTAACACCCCCCCCCCCCCCAAACACACACACACACACAAGGATTCTTAACATAAGTACTCATCTACAGCATAAATAACATAAAAAACATTAAAAGTAAGTAAAAGACAAGCATCTCAAACTGGCTGGAATAATGCATTTGGAGCAGAAGAAGCAGGCACTAGCTGCATACAACATCTTCGTTGCTGGCATTACTCAAGTTTAGAGAGTTCTCCACAAGTAGACAAAATCGAGAGTGTTATTACACAAGCAAATGTCAACATGCATCACAAGGTGCACAAAATAGTAGACGAATTGATGTAGAATGACAAATCTGTTTTCAAACGATCAACTAAGGTTGCACCAGCACAAACAAGAAAAAAATTAGATTACTCCATATCCACGAAGTACAAAGAAGAAGCTCGAAAAGTTGCAAAACTTGCATAACATTGAAAACAAACTCTAGAATGTTCCATTTCCTTCTCATTCCTCATTCCATTGTTTGGTTCCTTTGGCACACCCTCCCATACTTGTTGAAGGTGTGCACCCAGGTGTCAAAGCATCCCAACTCCCAACAGAGTGCACCTGACCCACGCCTTGACCTATATGCCGCCTTGGGTGTATTTATGGGTCCTATTTCGGGGCATTTTCGCTATTTGCAAGTGTTATAGTGTTCAAGGCAAGCAATACTGCATATATTTGCTGCAAAATTCCATGATTATTTGGAGTTGATATCCTCAATAATCATTTATAATTTTGCTTGGTAGTTGACTAAAATCGGATATCATTGTTCAAGTCTTTTCAACCTTTATGTATGAAATTATAATGTAAATAATCGTGCTACTTATACTGAATCCTTTATTGTTTATGATAGAAATTATGATAGAAATTTCAAATCACCAGATTAGCTAGTAAATTGGCGCATGTAAGCTAAAAATACCTAAATTGAAGAAAATTTGTTGCGGATGCTTTGTGAAGGCAATGTTATCCTTAACTCCTTAGTCAGGTTTAAATTCGATATATATATATATATATATATATATATAGGTTTAAATTCGATATATATATATATATATATATATATATTCTGCTCCGAATACACTCGAGTGTATTCTAGCCTGACTCTATATATACATACATATATGTGTGTGTGTGTGCTTCCACACTCCATCTTAAATCATAAAAGAACGTACTTGTATTATGCTTATACATGGTTCAGAGATTGTTTTAGGGATCGACCAAACATATATCTATGTCCCACAATTTTTTTTAAAGTATATATCGTTGTGTGTGTGTGCGTGCCGTATGAATCAATATTAGAATGTACTTGGATTATGCTTATACATGGTTTAGAGATTATTGTATGGATCAACGACAAATATATCTTTATCCACATAAAGTATCTTTATCATATTTGTTAAGGTGGCTAGGCGCTAGGCATTTGTTAGGGGGCGTCTAGGCGGGCGCCTAGGCATTTTTGTTTTTTTTAAATATAAATAATGATGATTTTTTGATGTTTACATACATAATTTCGGATATGTAAATATTATATAATGACATTAATACATAGTATTATATAGAATATCGACTAATTCACACCTAACATGACCTAAACTAGATCTGATTGGCCCTAATTTGAACTCATTTGATCCAAATTTGATCTAATTTGACCTAATTTGGCCTAAATCAGAACAAATTTTGTATAACATCTCCTAATCAGACCCAACTCCCCTAAATTTTCCCTATATTGACGTAAATGAGACCAAATTTGGCCAGATCAGACCTAATCTTCCCAAGTTAGAACGATTCCCCCCCAAATCATACTTGTTTCCCCTAAATCAGACCTAATGTGTCGAAATTTGACATGATTTGGCCTAAATCAAACCTAATTTTGCATAATATGAGCCAATCAGACCTAACTTCCCCAAAATTTTTCCTATGTTGACCTAAACAAGACCTAATTTGGCCAAATCAGAGCTAATCTCACCAAATGAAACCCATTCCCCCCAAATCAGACCTAATCTGCTTGAATTTTACATAATTTGGTCTAAATTAAACAAAATTTTGCATAACATGACCTAATCGAACCTAACTACCCCTAGTTTGCCCTATATTGATCTAAATGAGGCATAGCACAACCAAATCAGACCTAATTCCCCCAAATTAGACCTAATTCCCCCAAATTAGACCTGTCTCCCCTAAATCAGGCCTGTTTTCCCAAAATCACACCTAATTTACCCTAATTTGACCTGATTCAGGATGAATCAGACCCATTTCAACAATAAAATGACTCAACTTGATCAAATCCGGACCTAACTTATACTAAATTATATTTAGCCTTTAAGTGGCTTAATTTGGGCCTAAAGGCCTTAGGCTGCCACTTAGGTAACCAAAGGGCGGGCGCCCAGTTTGAGGCAAATTGCCTAGAATCTAGGGTGCCCAGGTTCACCTAGGCGGGTGCCCTGATAACTAAGATCTTCATAGAACAATATAATTCTATATATTTATGCTCAACTATAAAATATATCTACATCTCTATGTATATTATAATGAAATTGTATGTATATGATGAGCAAATTCAATATAACCATAAATATTTATAGAAAATGGTGGAAGATTATAATTGCCTTGACACACCAAGGTGCCTCAACAAGTATGTTCCCTTCTTATATACAATATGCTGCCCTCCTTAAACCATGATGTAGGACTGAAGCCTCTTGACAAAGCCGGTTAAGTACAATTAGATAGGTTTTAGCTTTTTGCAACTGTTACAATATATTCCTGTTTTATATATTCTGTTAATTGTTGTGTTATTTCCATATTATTTGTGGACCTCTCTGTAATTGTTTCAATGTTATATATATGAGGGTGCATACATTGTGCAACCCTACGCTTCCCAAACTTGCTTTGTCTTTCACATGGTATCAGAGCGGTAGATCCCGGCGGCCGTCTCCCTCCCTTCCCTCTCTCTCTCTCTCTCTCCGGGCGCCGCCCCCCCCCCCCGCGCGGCACCGCAGCCGCCGGCCAGCAGCAGCAGCAGCCGGCCGGGCAGGCCAGTCGCCGCCGCCGCCGGGCGGGCAGCAGGCGCGGGCCAGCCACCAAGGGCCGGTCCTCTTCTCCGCCGCCGGGGCCTAATACGCCTCCACGGCCCGTTGCCACCGGGCAGTTGGCTACGTGAAGGTCCGGCGGCTTGAACTGACGTAGACGTTTTTTTTTTCCGGTTCCGTGCCTGCCTGCCCGTGTAGACCTTTGTGTCGCCGGGCTTTGATCTGCGCTTAGACGTAGATCGTATGTGAGAGGTCTTCTCCGTGTTTGTTGTGCCTGCTGTGCCTGTCTGACGGCGTAGACCGTCTCCTGCCTGGTCGTGCCTGTTCCTGCTGTGCCCACTGCTACCATGGCGTCTTCGCATGATGACTTCCGCCGTCAAGTTACTACTGTGAAGCTTGATGGGCGCAACTACCCACACTGGGTCTGCTCCATGACGATCTATGCTAGATCCCAGGGCAAGTACTCACACCTTATCCGTGCGGGTCCAGACGCACCCGCCGAGGACGCTGATGCTAAAGATGTGAAGGCGTATGACGACTGGGTTCGTGATGACTCCACCGTGATGACCTGGATTCTCAACAGCAGCATTGAGAAGATCAGTGTCACACTTCTTCACCTGCCTACGGCGAAGCAGATGTGGGATCAGCTCGCCGGTACTTACTCGCATAGTCAGAACCCCAAGAAGGTGTTTGACATCACCAAGCAGCTGGGACGTCTACAGTTCACGGGGACAGATATTTCTGACTACTTCTATGACTTCACTGGATTATGGGGTGAGCTGGAATCCTATCATCCTCTCTCCACGGACCTGGCTACTATGCAGCGTCAGCGCCAGGAGCTTCAGTTGGTTCAGTTTCTCTGTGGATTGCCCGAGTCATATGCTGGAGTTGTGGACCAGATCCTAGCTAGTGACCCTCTGCCGTCACTACAGAGTGCCTACAAACGCCTTCAGCGTTTGCCTTCGTCGTCTTCTTCTCTGACTCCTGATGTTGGAGACTCTTCGGCCCTTGCCGCAGCTTCTGGTCGTGGTCGCGGTCGTGGCCGTGGTCGCTTTACTGAGAGCCGTCCTCCCCTGGGTGGAGGACGAGGACGGGCTGCTCCGGGTCGTGGAGCCTCTTCTACTGCCCCTACTGCTGGTGCGCGTCCTCAGTCAGGACAGCGCCTTTGTACCTTCTGTGGCCGGTCCAACCATATTGAAGAAAAATGCTGGGAGAAATATGGTAAACCGGCGTGGGCTAATGCAGCTGCGGACTCCACTCCTACTGCTTCAGAGGGGACGACTCAGTCTACTGACTCTGCCTCCTCGGGTGCGACTGCTGATTACATCCGTGCTGAGGTGGAGCGTCTTCTTCTTGAGCGCGCTGGTGCGTCGTCTCAAGCTTCGACTAGTGGAGCTCATGCCGCCACCTATTCTGGTTATGACACTGCCTTCCTGAGTTCTTCCTCTACGCCTGGTAATACTAAATGGGTCATAGACTCCGGTGCCTCTTCGCATATTTCTGGAAATAGATCATTGTTTCACAAATTATTTAAACCTGCTAGACCCTCTTCTGTCATGTTGGCCGATGGTTCCAAGTCTGCTGTGGTTGGAGTAAGGGATATTTCTTCTGACTTTCTGCTGAAATCTGCCTTATATGTGTCGCGATTTCCTTTGAATCTGTTGTCTGTTAGCAAGATATTGCGGGGCTTACAGTGTAGTCTGACTTTTATTCCTGGTTCTTGTGTTTTTCAGGACCTTCGCACGAGGATGAAGATTGGTGGGGGGTATGAAGGTGCTGATGGACTCTTCTATCTGGATCAGTTGCCTAAAGCTGCTAAAGCATCTGTGACGTCTGCATTATCTACATCTGTTTCTGCATTACAGTGGCACTACCGGCTGGGCCATCCCTCATCTGAGAAGCTTCGATATTTGGTGTCTGATCTTGGTGTTTGTCGTTTTCAGTGCGAGTCATGTCAACTTGGAAAACAAACTCGTGCTGTTTATCCTAGACGCAGTCAAATTAGCAGTAAAAATATATTTGATATAGTGCATTCTGATGTCTGGGGACCTTGTCATGTGCCTAGTTTATCTGGTCATAAGTATTTTATTCTGTTTATTGATGACTTCTCACGGACTACTTGGTTATTTATGATGAAAAGTAGGTCCGAAGTCTTGTCTGTCATCAAGTTCTTCTTTGCTGAAATAAAAACTCAACATGGCATGCCTGTTAAAATTTTTCGTACTGATAATGCACTGGAATTTGTTAAAAAAGATGTGGATGTTTTTTGTAAATCTGTGGGTACAATACATCAGACCTCCTGTGTTTATACACCCCAGCAAAATGGTGTGGCTGAGCGTAAAAATAGACATGTGTTAGAGGTTGCTAGAACTATTATGATGCATGCACATGTCCCTCGCTCGTTTTGGCCTGAGGCTATATTGACTGCTTGTTTTCTGATAAATCGAATGCCATCATCTGTGATTGGAAACCAAATACCTATTCAGGTGCTCCAACCCGATATTCCGCTATTTACTGTGCCTCCTAGGATTTTTGGATGTACCTGTTTTGTACGGTTAGTTGGACCTACTTCTGATAAATTGTCTCCTCGTGCTGAGAAGTGCATTTTTTTGGGGTACTCCCGTACCCAGAAGGGATATCGGTGCTACAGTCCTACTGCAAGAAAATGGTTTACTAGCAGTGATGTGGTTTTCTTTGAAGATACTCCTTACTATTCGGCTCGTGGTTACAGTTTACAGTCTGATCTTATTGCTTCACCTCTACCTGTTATTTCTGAATGTGTGCCTGACACTACTGACAAAGTCACTACTGAGGCTGATAAGCCTCCTCTTATAGTTTATCAACGCAGGAACAGAGTGCCTTCTACTCAAGAAACCCCCCATGAAAACCAATCTTCACCTCCAGAAGGTTCTGCTACACCTGAGGTATCTTCTGATCTTCACTTACCCATTGCTCTTAGAAAGGGTACTCGTTCCTGCACATCACACAGTATTGCTCAGTTTGTTTCTACTGACCATCTGAATGTCCATTCTAGCAATTTTGTATATGCCTTATCTGCTGTTGCTGTTCCAAAGAATATCCAGGATGCTCTACAGAGTACTGGTTGGGTGTCTGCTATGAAGGAGGAGATGTTAGCTCTTGCTGAACGAGATACTTGGGAGTTGGTGGATCCTCCTCCTCAGTGCAAACCTGTCGGTTGCAGATGGGTGTATGCTGTGAAATATCAACCTGATGGCACTGTTGAAAGGCTCAAGGCACGCTTAGTTGCTAAAGGCTACACCCAGACGTATGGTATTGACTATTTTGAGACATTCTCTCCTGTTGCTCGCCTTAATTCTGTTAGAATTCTTCTGTCTGTTGTTGTTAATCTTGACTGGCCTTCGTTGCAACTTGATGTCAAAAATGCCTTCTTGTATGGTGATTTACAAGAAGAAGTCTATATGGAGCAACCTCCTGGGTTTGTTGCTCAGGGGGAGTCTCACAAAGTTTGCAGATTAAAGAAGTCTATTTATGGGCTTAAGCAGAGTCCCCGGGCTTGGTTTGATAAATTGAGCAAAATTATGATTGATTTTGGGTTTTTGCGGTCTCAGGTGGATCATTCTGTTTTTACCAAGAAGACTTCAGCTGGTATTATTATTCTGATTGTCTATGTTGATGATATTATCATATCTGGCAGTGACTCTCTTGGTATTCAGGCTACTAAATCTCATCTGGGCAAACATTTTGCTACTAAAGATTTGGGCAAACTTAGATATTTTCTGGGCATAGAAGTTTCTAGAAATTCTAATGCTCTTGTGTTGTCTCAGAGAAAATATGTCCTAGACATTCTGCAGGAGACTGGTATGCTGGGGGCGAGACCTGCTGATATTCCTCTAGATCCTAATGTAAATTGGGATGATGATTCTTCTCCTCTGTTTGCTGATCATAAAAAGTACAGGAGGCTGATTGGTAAACTCATTTATTTGACTGTCACCAGAGCTGACATTTCTACTGCAGTGGGTCTTCTTAGCAGATACCTTGATAAGCCCAGACAGTGTCACTGGGATGCTCTTTGTTAGATTCTACGATATTTGAAGAAGTCTCCTGGCAAGGGACTTCACTACAGGAAGCATGGACACTGTTCTCTTACGGGGTACTCTGATTCTGATTATGCAGGTAGCAGAGTTGACAGAAAATCTACTTCTGGGTATTGTACATATGTTGGAGGAAATCTTGTTACCTGGCGAAGTAAAAAACAAAATGTTGTGGCCAGGTCCAGTGCTGAAGCCGAATATAGGGCCATGGCCCATACTGCCTGTGAATTGCTGTGGGTGCGCTCTCTGTTAAAGGAGTTCGGGGTTGACTCTTCTTCTTCTGCTATACCTATGCACTGTGATAATAAAGCTGCTATCTTCATTGCAAATAATCCTGTCTATCATGAGCGCACTAAACATATTGAAGTAGATTGTCATTTTATTCGGGAATCTATTCTGACTGGCAAGATCTGCACTCCCTTCACTCGTTCTGAAGACCAAGTTGCTGACATCTTCACCAAGCTGCTGGCGAAGAAGCAATTCTGCATTCTGATGGACAAGTTGGGCATGATTGATATCTATGCTCCAACTTGAGGGGGAGTGTTACAATATATTCCTGTTTTATATATTCTGTTAATTGTTGTGTTATTTCCATATTATTTGTGGACCTCTCTGTAATTGTTTCAATGTTATATATATGAGGGTGCATACATTGTGCAACCCTACGCTTCCCAAACTTGCTTTGTCTTTCACAGCAACTTTATTAAATTATATTAGGGACTTATCATTTATATTAGGGATCTGCTTATTAATTAAGGGACTTAACTGTAAGTTCCAAGTTGTATTATTTTATTTTGAGTTTGTTATTTCATTTGGTCGTTAGTTAGGCAATTAGTTGTGCTAAGAGTGGTAATGTATTTAGTCCCACATAGGTGAATTCAGGAGTAATGTTTTGTCTACACTAGTATATTATCATGCTATGTAATTGTCATATGAATTGTCATATACAAAAATACTTTCTTATTTTATATGGTATTAGAGCAGGAGTAATTTCTGCTCTTTTCCTCCATGCCTTCCCACCCCGTCTCCCCTTTCGTCAAGTTTGGCATTAGTAAATAATTTGGCTTTGGACGGTAATCTCCTTTTTATGAGCCATAGTATGCTCTCAAAAGGACCCAATGTTGATGCAAATATCAGCAAAGTCTAAAAAAAGGACAGTCTGCATATTGCTACAGTAATAGCGTCCAATAGACCTGGACTTTGGAGGTCACAGTTCCCTCCTCAAGGCAAAATGTTCTTATTTTTTTTTATACCTTGTTGGGAACTTGGGATTTCGGCACCCCACCTAGGTCCAAAACTAAGGGAGAAAACTCTCTCTATTGCTCGTGGACGGCGATGAAAGTTGGGAGGATGGGACTGCAGTTTGCTGAGGTTGAGATCCGTCATCCCCCCAATGTTGATGCAAATATCAGCAAAGTCTAAAAAGAGGACAGTCTGCATATTGCTACAGTAATAGCGTCCAATGGACCTGGACTTTGGAGATCACAGTTCCCTCCTCAAGGCAAAATGTTCTTGTTTTTTTTGGGACCTTGTTGGGAACTTGGGATTTCGGCACTCCACCTAGGCCCAAAACTAAGGGAGAAAACTCCCTCTATTGCTCGTGGACGGCGATGAAAGTTGGAGGATGGGAGAATTTGTGTTTTGCAAATTGGTTGCCCGTTAAACCTACTTATACACAAGTAGTTGGGGTGGACAAGACACAATCTTTCCCTTACATGATAATGGTTTATAAATGCATTTTTTTTAGTTTTTTCTTAGTTGAAAAGAAAGAGGGTAGGAAAAGAAAACACATGGACCTGAATAATTGTTAATGATTAGGGACGCAAAAGTAATTGTTGGACACATTGGTACTATTAAATACTCATGAGTGGTGCATGTGGGAGGTTAACACCCCTTTTCTTCTTTTATCTACATGGAGTGCAAGAAGTGGCACCGTCTAGGGTTTAAAGGGCAGGAATATCACCATCTAAGTTATCGGATAACAACTAGCTAGAACTATGTGCTTCTAGGTCAACAAGGTTTGGAAAACATGGGTGGACAACAATGAGGCTGATCACCAAGGGTGAGATTAGACCTATCAAACGGGTGGGTGGCTTGGGTTTGGGTTGGGTCATTGTGGGTGCGATTTCACTGGTGCGGGATAAAACGACCCAATAGTAAACGGGTGGAGCAATGACACACTTAAAGTCGACCCAGTGGGTGCCCATATAATGTGTACAATAAAAAAGATGTTGCTAGTTGCTGTTCTACAACAAAAAGTAGAATAGTTGATGAATATATTTTTCTGCAAACATAGGAAAATGAGAGCAAGCATCCATTGTGTTTGGTGTCAAACACAACATAATACATGTTAAAGAGTATATATTAGCCTATTTAGTTAATAGGTTAACTAGTTAGTGGGCCTTTAGTGTCTCGGTCCGTTTAGATTACTTGAGTCCCAAGTCTCAGGGTTTCTCCCTTGCTCCTATATATAGGACAAGGTTGTACCTTTTTTATTCATTTAATCGAATTAGTTCAATACAATATTCTTTCACATGGTATCAAAACAAGTTCACTCCTGAGAGAACCCTAAACCGCCACTCGGTTCCCTCTCCCATCGTCATGCAACAATATCCCTAGACGTAGCCGTCGTCTCTCTCCGAGAGAGCGCAACCGGGGGGGGGGGGAGAACCCGCCTCTTCCATGGCTTAGGCCGGCTGCCCGCTAGGCACTCTCGGCCTCCATGGCTTATCTTCCTCGTTCTTAAACGATCAAATATCTTTTCTCTACGTCGGTGCAATATCTCCCGACGATTCCATCAGCCACCGTTTCTGTATCCAGCGCCAACAGCAGCAGCGACATGCGCCACGTCAAGCCGCCGCCGACAAACAACAGTGTTGCCGCCGCCAATTCCAACAATTTACCGCCGCTGGACCCTGCCACACTGTTGTTCCTGCCGCTAATTTCTGAGTCGACACTGCCATCTAAGCGCCGCTTTGTGCCTTGCGGAATCAACCCAATTGCTCCGAAGGCTGACAGCCCATCCCGCGTCGCCATCTGTCGCCGTATTTAACGCACACCGCCGTCAACTGCTCCCCTCTCCTGCTTTTTGCCAGCAGACACCGTCGTGGCATCCTCCGTGTCGCCTTCACTAGTAAAACTCTACCGTTGCTGCTATGTGCTGCCCAACCGATGATCCAACATGGTCCTGTTTGCCATATGCTACTCCCGCGCGACTACTATTGCTGCCTATGTTCGTCGCCATCAAGCACCGCCATAGACACTGTTGCAAGCCAACACTGCTTAGCCACTACTGTCTTTTTTTTTGTGATACCTGACAACCATCGACTTGCCTTGCTGTTGTCCACCGCCATGTCCTGCTACCCACCACTCTCCATCGCTACCAAACAACCCTTTTTATTGCCCCCAACTTCTCTATCTCTATTGATATTCAGATCCTTACTCGGATCTATATTTGGCTAATCGGATCCATTTTTAAGCCTGATCGGATTTTTTGCGGGGGCGGAGCCTCTGCACCCCCGGATTTGGTTCCCTAACGGGCCAACAAATCCCTTTTTCGGGTCGGGATTAGATCCATTTAATTTTCTATCTAGATCTTACATTGACCCATTTAGCATATTCTCTCCGGTTATCGGTTTCATTCTCCACATATTAACAATCTCCATATCACAAATTCCTCTCAAATCCACCAATTCCTTTCCCGCCCACCCATCATGTGTGTATCCCTTTTCCACTTGCGGGGGGTCATATATCCATTTCTCTACATCAAACACTCACTCTCGTCGTATTTGGTGTGCGGGGAGGATAGAAAGGAGAGGAAGAGATGAGGAGAGAGAGAATATGTATGAGAGACAGTATGAGAAGAGATGATATACGTATTCAAGTTATATATTTCAGGTTATCTTCATGAGAGCTTCATTGTTCAGCACACCTGTTCTCCACTTTTGGACAACATCATCACTCTTGCTGCATTCTTGAGAGGCAGGTGGGTGCTTCTCCAGTCATCAAAAGCTCAGCAGTTTCAAGCCTGCCAAGTCTACATCTCCAAGGTTGATAGTTCATCTAGTTTTATCTTCATCGAGCTATTTTTATCACTTCTTCGAGCTGCATTTGCTGTATTAGCATCGCCTTCTGTTGATCTTCTTGGGACTTTCCTTGATGGATGATATCTCCTTTCCTGTCAAGCCCCCAAGGTTCACGCGACAAAGTTATGATACTTGCATCATATCACCAGCATATCGTCCGTTCATGTTCGTGCCACGTTATGCACGTCTTCTCATACGCTTTGAAGACACCACTACTGGTACATCATCATTGGAGATCCGCGTTCGTGTCGCGTTAAGTACGTATTCTAGTGAAGATGACATAGTCATGGTATTGAGGATCGTCTGCTCCAAGTGGCGAATTACTGCTGCAATATTCAAATTCCATTTCAGATGTTCTTCATTCCAGGTGCACTCCAAAAGGCCTTCATCAACGCTCGAGGATCTCCAGCCTGCATAATACAATTTCAAAGGAAAGAGGCGTCATCGTATGATTCAGGGGGAGTATTGTTTAAGGGAGAGTATCAATCTTTTGAATGGGGAGTGATATTTATCTTTTATCATTTCTATCTTTTCTTTTATCGAGTTCTGTAACTCCAAGCTTGGACACGTGTTTCACCCATTATCTAGCTTGAGGGGGAGTGTTAAAGAGTATATATTAGCCTATTTAGTTAATAGGTTAATTAGTTAGTGGGCCGTTAGTGTCTTGGCTCGTTTAGATTACTTGAGTCCCAAGTCTCAGGGTTTCTCCCTTGCTCCTATATATAGGACAGGGCTGTACCTCTTTTATTCATCTAATCGAATCAGTTCAATACAATATTCTTTCACAATACCTATTCTTTAACATAAAATTGTACGAAGAAAGAAAAGAATACAACCAACTGCCGCTATGTAAAATAAAATAGATAAATGATATAGGTGTTGCAAATAGCATAATATATCACCATAGCAACATTATATTTTTTCATCTAACATTATAAAATTCTAATATAGCATGTACTCAGGGTTATCTACTTCACAAAGTGCACATAAAGAGAATATAATTGATGCACTGAATGTAATGCATGCAACACACTATTTGGTTCATTAATGTAAATAACAATATAGAACATAACTACTTTATTTTGATTAGCATAAAAAATTAACAAAACGTATCAAATATGGCCTTAAGACTTTCCTTATGTTGTATACACTCCACCTAGCTACTTGATAAATTTTTGGGTGTTGCATCTCTTAAGTGTCATATATGTATTATATTTAAATTAATAACTTTATTTTCGTTGATTGGATCACCCATGGGTACCTGTGGGTCACCCAGGAACCCGCTAACTAAACGAGTGGGTATAGGTTTAAGTGTTTTTTAGCGGGTGGTAGATTTCGTCACCCTTACCCAATTTAAACGGGTCAACCCGCTGGCGTCTACTGATTTTGATCTAGTTTGACAAGCCTACTTGAGATGAACCATTATAAGGGAAACCCTCCATGATTTGGCCACCACATTGGATCACCCGTAGGTGCCTGCGGGTCACCTACGAACCCCGCTAACCAAATGAGTGGGTATGGGTTTGGGTGAGTACTAGCAGGTGGCAATTTCATCACATAAACCCAACTTAAACGGGTCGATCCATAAGTGCCCATGGATTTTGACCCAGTTTGACATGCCTACGTGAGATAAACCACTATAAGGGAAATCCTCCATGGTTTGGCCACCACATATAGGAAGGACTAAGGAGTAGAGCAACTTGCACAAATACAAGGGGATACGATGAAGTGAAAGCAACAAAGGCTTAGTGGCGGCATCATCAACACATGTTGCTTTTAATTTGTCAGGCTTTACTCTCGTGATAAGACACTTGAGCCCACTCGCCTCTTGACTTGCAGCGGCCTATAGGAGGTGACCGTCATTAGTTGCCAGTTGGCAGGGCTTGTCAATGAGGTTTGGAGGCACAATATTTAACCGTCATGATGTGACCATCATTAGTTGCAAGTTGGTTGGGCTTGGCAATGAGATTCGGAGGCATAATATTAAACTGTTGAAGATGATGGTGTCAAAGGGAGTAGCCGCTGCTGGCTCTTCATTTCCCGAGTGTGGTTATGCGAAAGGCGAGCGAAAATGCCTCCTAGTGTGGTGACAACTGTTGGAGTTTCTATCAACAATCGCTGGGGCATGGTTTTAAAAAACCCGCATTGAGGCTTACGCCTCGAGGCGAGACCATACCATTTGCGCCTTGAGGCTTACGCCTCAATGACTTGGAATGAGGCTTACGCCAAAATGTCTAAGGCCCGCCCAAAGTACCGAGGCTACGATGCTTAGTTGAGGCGCAAGCCTCAATTCTGGGTGATAATGCCTTATTGTAATCACCATCTTTTCTACTTTTAAGGATGATGATTACCATCTTTTCTACTTTTAAGGATGATTACATACGCGTATTTCAAAAGTTCTGTTTTGAGCTGTTGTAGTTCGATGTCATTCTTTCATTAATGATTTTTTTTGTCCTATGAATTCCATGATAAATTTTTATTGCTCAAAATATCTTTGTGCTTTGTTTACTATGTCGATGAATTTCCCATGTCATTTTTATCTAATCTCGACTCCTTGTTCCTATGGTCCTACCGATTCCAAGTTATGTTTCCCTTGTTTTTTAACTACGTATTTCCAATTAATAGTCTAAAACACTAATATCTCATTGTTTGATGTATATTTATTTTTAGTACTATAGCGGTCTTTGCTCTAGTTAAGTTAACAATTCTTTTGCTTGGCTTTAGTTTTGCTTATTCACACACATTATAGACACATACATGTATATATATTATATGCACATATATACATACATATGGATGTGTATATATGTATGGTTTTATATATTTATGATCGCCTCGTGCATATTTTGAGGCTTACGCCTTTAGCGGCTCGAGGCTTACACCTCGCCACATTGAGCCAAAAACACCTCGTTACGCCTCACACACTTCAAAACCTTGTGCTGGGGCCACGACGAACATCGCCTAGGGGCAGGCTTAGGTAAAAACGAGGGCAGATGTCCATCGTCAAATTTGTTTCTTGTTTCCAATGTAGGCCTGAGACTTGTTCTGATGCTATGTACAAAGACAATTAGAGAAGTGTTTTTTTATTTATGTAAACCTACTCTAATGCATATATGGAAAGCTAAAGCTCAATTACTAATAGATACAAGCTCAGGCCTGTAACACACAACACCAATTATAAATTAACTAAACATGTTCCTATTAACACTAGAAATGGAGAATGTGGGTTGCCGAATCAGGAGAACCATATATACATTCACAGTAGTGCTGGCAAAATGTAAAAAGAAGACTAGTACAGAACAAAAACCACATGGGCCAAGGTCATCCATCCACTTTCAGCTTACATTATGGGAAAATGGCTGAAACATTTCATCATGTGAGATTCTCAATTTTCAATCATTGACAAGCTTTAATGACCTCATCAGACATGAGGCTTTTGTCGTTTTCAGAAGCTGTATTCAATTATTTAGATTAATAAAATACCTGAATCACCATTCACAAATAAGTTTTGCCTCACACAGTTCAAAGAAAGTTCTGCTAATATCAAATCTGTCTCGGGTTCCATCATAATTGATGTGAATTTTTTTATGCTGCTCTCTGGTTGTTCCATTAAGTTCTACTTGTTTGTATACAAATATAGCTATAGTTCGTGGACATAGTTGTTAAGGCAAAACGGTGCAGTGATACCAAGGTTAGTCTAGTGGGTATCTTAAATTTTTTATATTTTGCGTTCAGTCTTATTTCCCTGTTATATGCACATACATAGTAGTTGTCTTAATTGTTACCCCTGTTATATACACATACATAGTAGTTGTCTTGATTGTTACCCCTTTTATATTTACATATGTAATGCATATACATAGCTACATAAATATATTTTGTAGTTGTATACAGAGAAACGTATGCCGCTATATTGTGGTAATCCCTTTATTTAAGTCCTAAATCATGCAGGTTAACATAACCAAAGTAAATTGTATGTGATTAATTTGGGTTTTTGGGATTCTTATAATAGGCAGGAAGGGCTCTAATATGGACGATATAGCCCTTACATGGTGCAGCCGGACACTTTTAGTTTCATGTATTAATACCCTCAAATGGCCTAGAACACAATTGATGTCAAATATGAGTATATAGGGTCCTTTCATGCACGGGCATCTTAATAAGTACTGTAATATTTTACATTATGATTGCCCTGATGAGTATTACAAAAAGCCCACAATTTTTTTTTTGACTACAAGGTGCAAAGTGAGGCAAAGGAAAAAAAAGGGACATTGAGGGTGTTAGTTGATGATAAATTTATTCTATAAAATAACAAATTTAATTATATATATGACCTAATGGGAACACAATTAAATTTGAGCAAAACCATCCAATAAAATTACATTAACATACATCATTAGACATAGGGATCTTGAAAAAGCTTCAGTTGGCATATATACTAGCGTGGGTCAAAGTGCACACCCCATTGGGACGAGCCTATTACGTTTTTACAAAATATATTTTGCCCGATCTTTGTGAAAATTAATGGGTTTTTCTAGTGCTGCTGCTTCAGGATTTTAGTCTGTGTTATGGACGCCAAACAATAATACTTTAGCTTATATCTGATTTGATTCTTGATTGTTGTGTTTTTTGGGATGGGTTCATCTGCATCTGCATCTGCACTAGTATATAGACATTGTTACTTTTTATTGGCAGTGACATGATTTTTACTTACATTTACTTGATTTTGGGTTTTATCAGTACTTTACAGCCATTTTTTATTTCTAAATCAATTTTGGTCTTTCAGGTCATGGTTCATGCATTTTTGCTGGAAGGTTAGTTTAACTTCGTACTTCATGTCTACTGTTTGTCAATATGCTGTATGCTAACTGATATTTTCCCTTTATCGTAGCCCGGGACATGGCACAGTCAATGGAACAATTTTGCCAGCTACAGCTTTGTCTCCCATTAGCCCTGGAAGCGGAGGATCCAAGGTCTCGGAAATTTCAGTGACGATACGTTTGATTTCTCTTCTCTGGTTGCTATTTTATGTTTTGATAGGCAAGTAATGAGGTCATCACAACCTGAAGGTTTTGCAAGCTCCATGTGCAGATTTAGGTGGCAATATGAGTGGTGTATCATTTTGATCGTCATAGATTCTCATCTTGTCTTTGGATCTATGTCAAAAAGGATATACAGCCATTCCCTTGTTCGTAACAGTTCTTAAAAGGACGGCGGTGCTGTAAGTTTGTAACCAGTAGGCAATGTTGTAGACTATGCATAGGGTAGAGTCTAGAGGCATGCTTGTAGTTAGGGGAGCTCGGGAAACTGAATAGGAACAAAATCTTGCTCAAATGTATTCAAAATTGATACTATAGTGGTGTGACATGCTGAATACTATAAAACTAACTTCATGGTATGTAGAGCGTTTTTCTCATTTCCCATGACAGGCTATACGAACACAATTGTTTAGCACCCCTAATTGTAGCTATCATGTTGGTCACTGAGTCTGGGTGTCGTGAAGATAGTGTTTTGGGGAGAACTATGGAAGTTGCTTTGGAGACCTTATTGACGCATTGGGTGCTTTCTTGTATAATTAAAAATCAGTATGTACTTTAGCTATTCTTGTTACGTGAGTGGCTACAATGTATTTGCTTTCGCTGTTTACATTGTCTATTTTTTTTTGGGTGCGTAAAACACGTTGGCTATATGCTAAACTAGAAAAGTTTCGCGACACCTCCTGCGGATCTGTATACAGACCCATTACAGCATACAATGGCCCGCTAACGATCCATGACCATTTTATTTATTGTCAAATGCTAATGTGTATTATTGCTTATAATGGTCTGCTTGTTTGTTTTGATCTTTCTGAAATTATTTATGTTAGGTCAATGACCCAACAGAAGTTTGAATCGTAGTTTGTACTACTCATGCATGTCATGTGCATCGTTCTTGTATGTTATGTACTATTGGTTGTATGAATGTGAACCATGAAACGGGAAGGTACGCATCCAGAGTTAGCTTTAAGCTGTCACTAAATTTACCATTATAGATGGATTTACACATCCAGAAAGTAACCTGCATGGTACACGAAATGCGCTTCCAAAAGTTTTACCATCGCAGCAGTTATTCAATCATGATTGGCATGTGGGTTCGTCACAAATCATGGCACACATATACGCAACAATTCAAAAGATCTACTTCCATAATATATTAGAATAACCCAAGGAAACGCATTGAAGTTGGATTGTCATGGTCCTGTTAAGCATATATACAATTTAATGCTAAACTAGTTTTTGTGTCTTACTAAGACTTGTTTCAATTAGTTCACCAATAGATAGTGTACTTTATGCTTTAACATTGAGTTCATACGAGTACAATGTCACCTCCACTTGTGCGTATGATATAGATAATATTATTAGATAAAACCATGCAGATCTTCCCATAAGCATGTAACTGAGCTGGATTTGGAATGGATGTAAACACATTATATTTGTAATCCTTTATCTGTTTAGGGAATGGTAGTCAGTGATGAACAAGTATAACTGAGAAACATGCTTGTAGTTATGTATTGTTATGACTAGATATACATTCTAATAGATATTTACGTTGGAACAAGTTGTGTGAAGTAAACTTTTTACATAATTGAATCATATATTTTGGTAAAATTGTACTACTTTAGTGATGTACTTCAAAGAATGCAACATGCGTGTTGTCTAGCTAATATGTTTTTTCTTTCCTCTTCACCGGGGGGGGGGGGGGCGGGGGTGGGGTGTTTAGCAATCTTGAATTATTATTATAATCAAGTCCCCGTTCATACTTTCAAATATTATCACACGAGTTAATTCTTCTTCCTTATAATTTTTTATTGGATTCAATAAGAAGAGACTGGCTTGAGTTTAATCTTTTTCATTAAAAACTCCTCCCCAATGAAAAGCGGTCCAAGCGGACAAGAACTGGAACCACCACAAATGTAGGTCGGGTTTGATCTCTAGGTCTACTCTATCGGGTTGGATCCAAAATACCTTCGAAAGGGTTCCCAATTACTGAAAATGGAAAAAAAGGCCAAGACTTGGTGTTATTTCTATTAGTCAGCACTGCATGGGCCGGTGATTTGATAGTAAAGGGCCCGTGGCAAGAACGCGTTAGGTGAAATCACGGCAGGAAGGGAATAACTTGATCTAATATAAACTCATCAAATAAATTATTTACGCATTCAAAATTTCCCACAAGTCACCAGCTTCCAGCAGACGTAAAGGCAAAATTCCCACATAGCCGCTGTAGTTCCTTAATCAGGCCAGTGACATACCTTTCTAAATTCTAATCTAATGAGAAGTTTCCCCCGGCTTGTCCTCGCCAACAGAAGGTATTGCAATTTCTAGGCTTTGAGAAGCTAGTTCCCAGGCTCTAGTGGCAATTCACTCTCTTCTTCATCCGCGTCTAAGTATCATGTGTTTCTTTATTTCACATCTATCCATCGACTCCCCTGAACCTGCTACCTTACCGCCATCTCCTCCTTGTTCCCCCTAATGATGCTGGTTATTGCAATGCGGTTCTTAGCTGCATCTGATGCCGCCGCTATACCTATCGTCATTCTTTTCTGACTATAGCCTTCGGCTCCTTTTCCCTCTCCCTTGCCATTTAACGCTTCGCATCAATCTACGAGACTACAATGCTAGAGCCTTGAATAGTCTTCCCCAACCCTTCTATAGACTATAGGACACTTGTCAACTATTTTTTCAGACTCAGAAGTAGATTTCATGTCTCCACCTGATCACCGCTCCAGTGATTACTGACTTCCCAACGGGTTACACCTTAGAGATAAAAGAGATTCCTCGTCTATTTCTGGGCTAGAATTCGTGGGAACTGTTGTTTTCTTTGAATATGTTGTTGTTTGTTGCTATGCTCTGTTCTTTAAAACTTTGTCGAATGCATAAAAAATGAGTCCATCATTGATTCCCGGATACATATTTGATAAGAACGTTAAGATTGTTGCCACCTATTTTAGCTTCTTCAGCTTTCACAAAATCGGGATGAGAGTCGTCTGAAAGACGGACTTGCCGTATAACCACATTTTAATGTATGAGGAAAACTGCTCATATGGTTTTCGCGTGTGAATGTTCTGATAAACCTGACGTTGAATGACTAGGAAGGGGACTAGACACCCTAGGTTGTCTGCTAAAATTTGTCGTGTAGAGCCAATTTGAAATGTCTAAAAGCCTAAATCAGACTTTTGAGGATACACATTCAAATATTAGGCAATTTTGGATATAAATTTAAGAAACAACAACAAATTGATGAAGAAAACATTGATTTGAAAAGAATACATATGTGGAGCAAGTTTCCACCTCATAATGTGACAGATGGTCCATATTGTTTGCCTTGGTTGAATTATGTCTAAGCCCATATTTTGATGACGACTTAATTATTCCACGTTATTGTCCCTAACAAATCTATTTTAGTTTTCAAGAATTATAATTACATCCCAAACACTCAACATGACAAACAATATTGGAGAATTTAAAGCAAATATGGAATAAGATCAACATGATTCAAGAATGTTGAACATTTCTCTAAATCATTATTGTAATAAATTCATGTATGTAAGTCCTTATATAAGCTAAAACATTTATTTATTGAGCCACTAATGACGAAATGCACTTACATATTCATAAATTCAATTTTGAATTGGTCATATATTTTTTCTTACAGAAATATCAAGTGACAATGTCAAAATTAGGGTGTATGAATAGTCTCGTCGACTGAATTTCATTTCATAAAATTCCTCATAATAAACTCCTTGTGTGGAAATACACACAGGAACAACAAATATAGTCATATGAAACTACCTAGGAAAATTTCAGCAGATCATGTCGTTTGGTCCCACACAAAAATCATTGTCGGCTATAATTACCAAAAGAAAATTCCACCTCATAATGTTTGATATTTTCGAAACGAAATATAGTTAGATACAATTTCTCAGAAAAATTTCAGCCAACTGCATTTCTTATGCACAAAAGGATAGTCGTAAGATGAGATTTTAGATAAAAAATTCTAGCTGACTAAACCTATTTAATCACTTCTTTCAATAAGTACAAAGTAGCAACTTTTGGGTGAAAAGAAGTGAAAAAGATTCATTGGGACTTATCCTAGTCCATTATAAAGGACTATATTTAAGTCTAATCCCCTCTAATATCTAGTAGAAACCGTCAATTCTATAAAGAAATCATTTAGGGTCTTCCAATAGTCGCCTAAGTATCAAAGTGCTATAGAGTTGAGATAGTGCCAAAAATAGCTCTTTGATGCTTCTTGAGCTTACACTTGTTTACTTGATCGTGTGAACATGAATTGTTTCTAATAGAGCCAAACCTACTCGTGATGTTGTGGGACTCGATTTTCTCCCCAACCTTTTTCTCTTAGAGGTTGATTGAAGATCTTCCTTAAAAAAGGTGCAAGAAAAGTGGCTATTGGTAAAAATAGGTGGATCCCTAGTTAGGTTGTTGGCCCCTTTACCAAAAAAGGAAGCTAGTTAACTCTGAAGTGAAAAGATAGGTTTCTTGGCATATTCTCTTGGTGAAGTAATACAAGGTGATATCTGAATGGTTAAGAAATCCTAAGGATGATCTATCTAGGTAGTAGAGCTACAACATTTCAAGCCTAAATGAAAATAAACTTGTGTTCAATTGTAGTTTGTTGATTATCTCTCATCCATGGTTGTTTATTTATATTATGAAATACTTTTAAAGTTCTAACAAGTTTTGATTGAGTTTTTTTTATAGCTCAATTCTTGATCCTAGACCCCTCAAGTAGTATTAGACCAAGGTCACTCCAAGCAGTACTCCCACAATTAGATAAAGATGTATGACAACCACCTTGGGAATCTTAAGTTTTAGGGGCGCTACCCCGCCCACCCATCAATAATTGATGGTAGTAACTTCAAATATTAAAAGAGACAAATTCAATTCCACATTGAATAATTTTTTTTAACATGTGGAGTATGATGGCCCTCCTCTATGCCATGACGACATGATCTTGACCATTTGGGATGAGGAGACCATGAGGTGATTTTAAGTCAATGCTTATGACATTAGCATTCTCTATCCCACTCAGTCCCCTTATGATTTCAATCACAACTCCTCTTGTGAGACAACATTTGACATTTTCAAAGAAGCTCTACATCACCCATAGATGATCTGACAAAATTAAGCGTTCAAAGATCAATATGTTATGACATCATTTTGAATTATTCAAGATGTCCAAGACATTCCACAGGAGAGATGTACTCAAGGTTTCTAAGGATAATAAAAAACCTTGATTCTCTTGCAACATGTTCCAACCTCCTACTCCCTCAAGATGAATATCTCACTGGCAATATCCACACTTATGAGGTAAAGCTTAATGCAAAAAAGAATAAGAAAAGGAAGAGTCTTATTAGAATAAGAAAGATAATGCTTTCAAAGTTCCAAAATCTTCCTCAAGTAAAGAGTATTCCCAAAGTGATGAATATGCCTTGTTACCAAAGGCAAACCATTACAAGGCAAGCTAAACTCAACCATTTCCCATTTCTATGAGTGTGGCCAAAGGGGCACTTCAAGAATGATTGTCCAAACATGAAGAACTATCATCATCAAAGAAGCACCAATAATGTAAAGACACATACAAGAGGCAAGACATGTTCAATATGGAGGAAAAATGCAAGAGGAAAGATAAGAGGGAAAAGAAAGGTAAAGAAATGACTCACAACGTTTCTCAGATTCATCTCAGGCTTCTAGTGGGTTAAGTGAACATGAGAATGAGTAAAACATTGCTCTCATGGCAAGGTCAATAGAAACTGATGTGATTTGTTTTGAGAAAACTATAGAATATATTTTATTCATCCAGCTCTCTAATTAACTTTCAAAGATGTTTTAACTGAATTGCCTCTTGCTATACATTTCCCAAATATAGGAAGAGAAAGCTTGCTATTTGTTTTGATAAATTTTATGAGATAAGGATGAATTTCAACATCAAAATATTTGCATGATTTTCTTAGATCTTGGCAGCCTACCAACATAGGGTAAGCTATTTCAAAAAATATATTTGACGAGATCATTGCTTTGGGAGGATTATTTCATGAGATTGTTGATGAAATTGTCTGAAAGTGTTTAAGACTATTTGAGATTGTTGTTATTCCCATGAGGAAATTATTAAAGTATGTACAATCTGGAAAAGATGATTATAATATTAAATCATGAAGTAAACAATAGCTTGGAATTTAGAAAGCATTCTACGATCTTATAATCCTATACAACAATCTTAAGATGCATGTATAAAAGATAGAAATCTCCTTTTTTTTCGCATGCATTTAGATATTGGTTATGTCCTCAATCAAGCATGGTCTATATGGGAAGTGTTGGTCCTTAACATCTCTATAGTATGATGGCACTTATCATGGGGTGATCCAATTTCTTTGGATTTGGGTACTACTAACACCTCATGACTACGATGACATCAATAGTTCATTAGTGCCAAGAGTAAAGGGTGTCCTCAAGGCCTTTAGATGTAAAACATTCCGATACACTGTTACCTTTACTAACACCCTGCGCCTCATCTAGGGATCCAACATGAGTGTTGGAACCCGTTCCATAGAGACATGAGTATATATATGTGTGAAGTGAAACTGCGTGGAATTTCAACTTTTTGAAGCAAGCCAATGATAAATAGCAGAGGAAATTGAAATCTATTGGGAAACCCCCATACAGTCTTGAAATTTTTATCCCTTTCCCAAATAAAACAAAACATGCAAACATATTATCATATAGAAGTTAGGAAAGAAAAATCCAACTCTTTATGGAAGACTTCTCTTATCCTTCTCTCTTCCTCTTTTTATGTATTTTTTGTTTTTGTTCTTTTTTCTCTTACACAAATTAGAAAGAAAAGAAAAATAAAATAATAAGATAATAGAAAACATAAAAGGGAAAATAGAAATAAAATTTGAATGGAAAATGAAAAAAACCCTGAATGGGAAGAAACAACAAACCCTAAAAGGAAAGCAAAAACTAAATCCTAAATGGAAAAAGAGGAAAACACTAAATGGGAAGTGTTGGAAAACCCTGGATGGGAAGCACAAACAAAGCCCTAAACATAGAGTGTAAACAAAAATCCTAAATGATAAGCGATGATAATCCCTAAAAAGAAACAATAGATTTACCAAAAAAATCATGAGAAATATTAGTAGAATTTGACTGACAAAGATCCTAATTGAACTAATGTGCATAGTCAATTCGACCAATATATACCTCAATTACTTTAAAACATAACTGAGATAATGACCCCTAATTAAAATTAAATATTAGTACAAGAAATTTTAAACTATGGATGGGTAACTATTAATTCTAGTCAACTAAGTTATACACTTATTATATCTGAAAGAGTTGATAATGGATTCAATGGTTTACATCTTAACTTGTCTTAACCACAAGTTGTGACAGGTATAAAATGAATCCAAGAATGTTAGTAGGTATATGACTAATATCATGTTGATACATATTTAGTTTATCTTTTTTTAGTAATGCCTCACATAAGACAATTTGTTGTGGATATTAATGTTATGATGTTTATTATGATATTTTGATTTTTTTATTAAGCTATAAACCACTTTTGTGATTTTGAGAAATAATAACATACTAAATACTTGTGCTATATGTACTTTGGGTGTACAGTTCGATACATCTAAGAAAAAGGCTATACACCACCCCTCCAAGATGTAGGTGGAGGGCAGGACCCTATATCTTGTTTCTCTTGAGTAGGGAGGGTACTCAAAGATATTAAACTAGCAGGGTCATGTAGCATAGTAAAATTAAAAAAAATACATATATATTATACTTTTTAGATAGGAAACATGATATTAGGCATTCATTAGGATTTTTTTTGTATATAACTTATAATATAATATTGAAAAATTACACCCACGAATTCAAATTATTTGTGTTGATTCCTTGTATTTTCATGTCTTTACATTTAGAGCAATAGTTGTGTTTTTAGCAAGTATATGTGTGGTCCTATTGTATGGTAGATCCCATTATTGTAATATAAGAAAAGCATGGTTTTGTTCATGTGATGTATTGTTCTTCATTTGTAACATACTTTAGGTTCCATGAAAGAAACACACACACACACACACACACACACACACACACACACATATATATATATATATATATATATATATATATAATTCTTTACTACTATTTCCTTTTCCTTTTATCCTATATAGCATCAGATCAAGATTAGAACCACTCCTCATCTTAAGGATTCAAGTATGGTATTCCATATGCATGATAAATTAGATGATATTTTATGGACATCATAGGTAGTTTTAGACCACATATAATTAAATAAAATGTACAACATTAATATACTATACAAACATTTCTTAACATATCATTCAAATTAAGTAAACTGTACAACATTAATATACTAGAACTTGATGAGTTATCTCTGAGTGGATAGATTAGACTTAACATACATGATACAACCTATATGTTCAAGATATATGTATATATTGGTTCTTTGAAGTCTATATCAGTGTTCCTCCAATGTTTTAGTAGTATAAGACATACATGCATCAATTTTTGATATGATATATAGAAGGTCATGGAGTGCCAAATCACCCCCTCTAATCTCTAATGTGTGGAATGGAATGCCCATATTATCAAGTTGATGAGTCACATATTTGATAAATCAAACTATCATATATGCTAATGCAACCATGTATAAAAAAAGTCACACTGTATACACTAAGGTCTTGACATTTCTCTAGGACTCATGGATATACACTCTAATTTATCTAAGCACTCATTTTTAGCTTAGGTTATAACTTGAAAAAGGTCGAATGATTTTCATGAATTCCTATTTTGAGTCAAGAAAAACTTTTTATAAGAGGAATACTTTGACAACATGTAGAATCAAGAGTTTCCATGAAAATAGAGACAATGAGAGTGAAATATGTCTAATAGAAAGTAATTATGTATTATATGTCTAGATCCAAATTTGATTTGATGATAGAAATCCTAATCGTCCCCATTAAGTTTGAGATCTTGAAAATCCTATCTTTTGGGAACCAAAGTCAAGAGTTGGTTAATTTTCAAGTTCTTTATACTGATAGTGATATTTCATGCCTTCTTGTAGGTTTATCATAAATATATAAGCATAAGTATTTAAAGGTTGCGAACCAACATCAGCCCCAAGCTCATACAAAGTAGGACCTTTCATGTTATGACCACCCATAACTTGGACCATAGACGTAGAATAAGACCCAAGTGGAGGAGCTTCATCCATAAGTCATAGTGGAAAGGGAATGAGGTAAGGGAGACTAACATCCAAGAAAAATGAGATGAGAGTTAGAGCTAGACAACTCTAGAGTGGATGCGTTAATTCATGTTGGACTATTGGTAGATTACCTAGATTGCTGTTTAGGATGAACTTGTTTGGCTTCTTCCCTATGAAGACTTCATCTCACATCTGTATCTCTCTTTCTCCTTTATTCTAATGAGCAAGGATATTTGTCCATTTTGATTAGATGCTAGTTTTCTTCAGGTTGTTCCAATGTTGCCTTCTTTATCTCTATGCTGCCACAAGATGAAGAGTGTTGTATGGTTTGTATACTTAGTACTCATATTAGTTGTAATACTCAATTGAGAGGAAGAGTAGATAATGGGATATCTCTATTTTCTTTTTCTTTTATCAGGCATGCTTCTTGTCTACAACTTGACTTTTTCCTCTTTTGCTATGTTCTTTGGCACTCTTGCTTTTAGTCTTTTTTCCCTTTCCCTTTTTTATTGTCATCTTGTTTTGATGACAAGTTTTGATGTAAATATATACCATGCAAAGTTACAAAGGCAAAATATACATAGGGAGAAAAAAAGGAGATTGAGATACCAAAAAAAGATGTACATGTGAACCTAATATTACATGGGAAGAAACCAATGCCTAGATAAGAAGAGGTTGGTAATAATATTTAAAAAATTAATTTGAATGAGGGAGAGCCTCAAGAACCGTGAGGAGGTAGTTAAACTTCACATCTAGGGAAGCTATATATAATCTATGAAGGAATCTATTTGTCTCCCATACAAGAGAGTTGGGTGAGATTATGTCAATGGTAGAAATCTGTGATGAGTAATTTATATGTTTTTCAAGTTGTTCAGTGATATAGTTATTAGATATTATTGATCTATTCACCAACTTCCAGTCAGGTAGATATGAGATGCCACTGAAAGAGGATAGCTAGTTTGGAGCATATGGTACTCAAAATGAGTAAGTTAGGAGAGACTAAGCACTTCCCTTATGATAAGGGTTAAGAGAACCTTGTTTGGATATAAAGGATATTCATACTATATTTGTTGAAAATTTCCATGATTCTCATATTATAATCATAAACTATAGATCCAAGCCCAAAGGTACAAATGACACATATGGCATGGGAAATATTTATATGATGGGTTTGGTGATCGTACACAGATGGTTAACCTAATTAGTGTAAAAATAGCCTGATACAACTAATTAATATTTTTATGAAACCTCTAATGACATGCAACAACCTAAATAGTATGAGTGAACAAGATGTCCTAAATGATTATTTATGAGATGTTAGTATGTGTGTGAAATGGAGATGTTCAACTTGGTTTTATAACTAGAATGTTAAAAGCATTATTACACCAAGATATGATCTTGATGAGTATACTACTTATATAACATTTATGTAAATTAAACAACCCAAAGATTAGAGAAACATGATTTTTAAATCAAAATAAAACATATTATCAATACATGAATAATATGATAAATTATGATGACGTGGATTTTATCTCTCCTCCATATAATGAACTTCTATTGTACTCGGGCCATACAAATCCTACTAGATCCTTATAGTTGTGGAAACAACAAAAAAGCAAATGAAAATGATAAATTGATAAAGCTTCGAGTCACAATTCTATTTTATTTGTAAAACAAGGAAGAATTAAGGCATGCATTTAAATCAGCGGATGAACACAAAAAAAGCCCGATTTGACTCCATCCAACAATGGATAAGAAAGGCATGCATTAATTAGGAGATCAGATGGCGATCCTATTATGAGTGGGGAAGTATTAGCACCCTCATCTCATCCCATACCAGCATTGCAACCTTTTTAGTCAGCTCAAATAAATATGGCGGTGATTGAGGTTGTTGTCAATGAAAGCGGTGGTAAAAGTAATACAAAACTTATTTTTATGTTGGAGGACCCTTGGGGATGGAGATGGCCATGGATTTCTCATCATATCCCTAAAGGTCCTAGTTTGTAGGTGTGTTGTGGTCCCAATCATGTTAGGAGCTCCTACTGTGCAGATCCATCATTGGCAGTCAGGACCAATGGGTAGAATGAGAGAGAGGCAAGATAGATAGATTCAATAGAGCATAATCAAATATTTGAGAAAAAGTTTGTAGATATGAACAATTATGAATGGATTAGAGCAAGTAGAAATTACATATATGGATAGAATGCAAATAGCAACAATTATTGTTACACAACCTACCAACATTAGCAAACGAGTTGGTATCAGAGGAAGGATCCTCTAACTACATACAAAAAATAGAAAGGAAAGGTAGTCATTTCTCTGGCTTCAGGAGAGATAAAAGGGGCATGGAATACATTTGGTATATGGGACTATTCATAGGTAGACTTTAGGGTTCAAGATTCTGGGAAAAACCTTCTAGAAGAGGAGACAAATCACCACGATGCACCTCATGAAAGGTCACACAGATCAGGATGACTCACCACATGTCATGTGGCAAATGGCTACAATCTGTGTGGTGTCCCCTGGTGGAAAAAGGTAGTCTCCCATTTCCAAGTAATTGCATGAATGTTCTGACAAAAAGTTGGGAAAACTTTCATAGAAAGATAACTCAGAGTTATCTGTTGGATTTTCTTAGAAAAGGTAGTTGAAAAGAAAATATTAAATTCTAAACAATTCAACTGGGAAATTTGTGGAAAACAACCTATTTACGGTAGAATTAAAGGAAAACCGTTCATAGAAACATATGTCAGGTTTATCTCTCAGATTTTCCTAGAAAATACAGTTGAAAAGAGAATATTTAAGTCAAAAAAGTCAACTGGGCAATTTGTGAAAAATAGACTATTTAAGGGGGGATCAAAGATTAATTGAACTTTTGGTCTAAAAGAATTTTTTTTTTGTAGAAAGCCCTGAAGTGGGTTAAAATGGGTGAAAATGGATGGATTAAATAGGAAAAAAATGTGGGAAAAGAGTAAAATGTGTAAAATGGGAGGAACTCTGTCATTAGCCTGACAACTACCATTTAAAAATGATTTTCTACTGAGTGAGCAAAAATGGGGTTTCAATAGATTGTCCCTCTCAAGGCAAGGTTCGAGATAATAGTGAGAACCACAAGCTTTAGCCAACTATGACCCCCATTTTTTGTCACAATAGGACAAAAAGGTTGGGATCCTAAAATATATTTTGATAAACCTTGTGAAGGGTGGAAGGCATGTGTGATGTCTCTTACTTATAATGCTGAATTAGCGAGGAAAGGATTAGGAACAATGATTTATCCAGAGTAAGGGAAACCTATGACTTAGGTAGTATCCTGTCTGTCCAACCATTCATTCCCCTAAATTCTGATGACTGTCTCCCATCATAGCTTCTATTCTTAAACTAGTGCATGTCTGAGTCTCCCACTAAATCATACCTTAATGAGAAAAAGGTGGATGTGGAAAAGTGAATGTAGGTTTGTGGTTTGTCAGGTATATTAAGATCAAGAGTCTGTAATCATTGAGAATTTTGGCAACTAACTGAATGTGAAAAGATATTGAAAAGTAGTCATTGTCTCTCTTCTTCTTTAACACATTTAAGTTTCAATTTTTTTTCATCTTTTTGTAAATGGAAGAGTGTAACAAATTAGGGTTAGGACTAGGAATCTAAAAAGGTAGAATCGAATGAGTTCACCTATGTAAAAATATTAATTTGATTGCTCAAGATTGAACATTGGGGTGTCAGATAAATTCCCAGATAAGATATTTATGGCCATTGATTGTGCTGGTTGATTGTCTGCTCCCTAGGTCATGTGTGAACTTGTTGGATTAAGTTCATAAGAAGGGTGTTAAAAAAAGTTATAATTGGCCATACAAATATCCTCCAATGTTAAGGTAGGCTCTACGATGTGTTCCTCCATTGGTCCATCATCTATTCCCCTAGATTGTTGATGAATAATTATCCTCAACTCTCTAGTTCTCACTTGATTTGATTCACCTCTTTTGAACTACATCTCTACTGAGAAAAGGATTTTCATATTTAGCAATGATAGCATATGTGACATCTAAAATCTCCTACTACATTTAGTGATTGGAAATATTGACAAGTTCAAGTCATGATTGGTTTAAACTTAGGTCATGATCTTGGATCTTGAAAGATTTGGAAATATGCGCACAATATTGGTTCAATTTTTAGGTCAAGATCTGGGAGCATAGATTGATTTGGAGATGTAGGAATGATTAGTTGATTTTTAGGTCATGAGTTAGGACCATATATTGGATTATCATATAGAGATATGGATTTAAAGCATTTCCAATTTTAAATAATGCTTAAGATAAATAAAGTTCATTATTAGACAAATTTCAAAATCCAAGGTGGCCTTTATGACCAATGATTGTATCTGTTAGTTTTCTAATGCTTAGAGCATCACGTATACATTCAAAGAGTTCTAGGTTGCTTGTTAGGATCTTCAAAAGAATCACCTTGGCTTCTTTATAAGAGTGCTCAAGATGGATATGTTGGGTATTAGATAAGTTTCCAAATTTAAGGTGACCTTCATGGCTAGTGACTATATAAATGATTTGTCTAATACTTAGAGCATCTTCATGTATCAATAATATTCATTGGTTTATGGTGCAATTCCACTAGAGGTGAAACACACTATCCGATTTGACTCGACTAGATGCACCCCATGAGGCCGGAGCACACGTGATGGGAATTTGCTTTCAAAATTTATAAACCTAACTTAACACCTACTCACACTAAAACACTACACCCATAAGCGCACATGGTCATGTCGTAGTATAGGAAGGTGGCAAGTACATGGTCGATCCACAAGGAAAAGAGGGGGCGCTAGAGCTAGGTTAGTCTGGCTAGGTTCCTACTGCAGAGACTAGGGTTAAGGGTTTAAAGGTGATTTTGATTGTTAAACTATTATGAACAAGCAAACAATCAAAGGTGAGAATGAAATCTATGTTAACCCTAGGTTAGATTAAGACTAAGCAAGCAAGGAAAGACTGAGCTAGGTATGAAAAGGCAAGTTACACTAAGGCAAGCAAGAGAGAAGCAAAAGAGAAATTAAAGAGCTAAGCTAGCATGAACAAGACAAGAGCAAAGCAAGAAGCTAACTAAGCAAGGAAAGAACTAATTAAGCTAAGCAAGCACAAAACTAGGGTTTCAAGCAGTAAAGAGATGTGTGGGATGTTTAGGGGTATGAACTTATCACTTAAGTTGGGGGGGTGACATATGAACATTATGATTCCATTTAGATTATCCAAACCAAACAAAAAGTTAGAGTCTAATGAATTAACCTAAGCTACTAACTGGCCATGGATATGCTAGGTTGTGCATAGGGGAACTAGTCCCTAACACCCCCTACTACCCTTACGAGGCTCAATTGGGTTAGGGATTAGGTACAATTCAATTAGAGTCTAATCAAGTCTAGGTTTCTAGATTAGGCATTCCTAGGGCAATTAGGGGTCGAGGGTAGTAATGGGGAGGTGAGATTAGGGTTTTGGACCCCAATTCCCCCACATTCTAGCCTTGAGAAGGCTCCATGCTAATTGCACTAGAATTACCTAATCTAGCTACTTAGATCTCTCACTTAGGTTTAGGGAGATTGATTAGGATGTAGGAAGGTGGGAGGCAACATAGGGATCTAAGAATTGGACCTAGGGGCAAATCCCAAAATTCACACATATAAGCAATTTGCCTAAATTCCTAGGTGATTCCACACACAAAACAACAAGCAATCCATGGAGAATGAGATGCAAATAGAATATAATAATTAAAAAATGGAATTACAACGTTTACATGTCATTTTCCCCCAACATGGTATCAAAGTAACATAATTTCCCCCAAACAACCCACCCACAGGGGCCTAGCTACTCATAGAAATGGAAAATATAAAAAGAGAGAAGAAAGAGATAGAGGTGGCCATGGAGCTCGAAGTAGTGGCTGAAATCCCTCTCTCCAGAAACTGTAGGTCGTCCTCCTCCCTCCTCCAGGGTGCAAGGGTGAAGAATGAAGGGGATTATGGGTAGGAACTAGTCTAAACTAGTGATTTGGTGGTGGAAATGGTGAAATGGAGTGGATTTGAGGTGGATATGGAGTGGAATGTAGTGGATGGTGATTTGGGGAGCTAGGAGGTGGTGGAAGGTAGCTGGCCTCATGCCCCAACCACCACCTAGGTATATATAGGTGTGGGGAGGAAGCACTAGGTCAAGTAGGGGCAAAATGGGCAAACTAGCAAAAACTAGGTGAGTTTTGTGAGTAGCACGGCCGTGGTGGGGCACCACGGTTGTGGTGGATGGGGTAGGCCACGACCGTGGTGGATGGACATGGTCGTGGGCTTATTCCATCAAAGTTAACAGGGTTTTGGTTGATTTTGGGCTGAAACGACCACGACCGTGGTGGGATCTGGTAGCACGGCCGTGCTGCGTGGCACGATCATGGTGGAAGATGGTAGCACGGCCGTGGTGGGTGGTCACAACACGAACGTGTTGAGTGGCACGACCGTGGTAGAGTATGCTCTGCAACTGCTTCAAAACTGAGATTTTTCCTGTGATTTCTTCATTCATAGTACGACCGTTTTGTGTTACCACGACCGTGCTGGGGGCTTTGCTTGCACTTTGAGCTTCAAACTTCATTATCCATGGACTTCTTTTCTTAAGCTTGATTCTTATCCACTAGGGGTAGGTTGGGGGAGCTCTGGGGCCTTCTTTGGGCCCCTCCATCTCTCTCGTCCATCCAAGTGTGGTCCAAGTACCTAAAAACATGCAAATGATGTCCATAAGTGCATTTTACACAAATATGCATATTAAGGGAAATAACATGTAATCTAATAGGTATATATGTGATTGAAATGGAAAATGCCACAAGATGAAGCCCTGAAATAGGGATGAATCAGTTTATAAGATTGATTAGATGGGGATCTAGAAAAATCTTTCAATTTAAGGTGGCCTCGATGACAAGTGACTGTGTCGATCAATTGTTTGTTGGTCTGAGCCTTTCTTGTTTTTCAAAAAGTGCTCAATATAGCTAGGGTTGGGTACCAGACAAGTTTCCATATTTAAGGTGGCCTTTACAACCACTGGCTATATCCAAGAATTGTATGCTCCCTCTATCATCTCTTGAATATTTCTTTATCTGGGACTTTGTTCTTATACTTAAACAAGAAGTACAATATTACTTTCTCTATTGTTGTCTTCCTATTAGAGAGCTAAACTAGAGTCTTTGTAGTAAGTATCTTGTGTTTTTGTCATTCATTTTGTGTGTGAGGTCATAGCCGCACACCCTAATTGGGTATGTAGTTGTGTTTTTTATCTTCCTCATGCAGGCACACCCTAGTTTGATGCCGATGCAACCCTATTTTAGGGCTTCATCCTGTGTCTTTTTGCATGATAATCACATATGAACATCGTAAATTACAAGTTATTCCCTTCAATATGGTTTTTTATGATAAATGCACTTATGCCTCTTTTGTGTGTATTTCAGGGCACTTATGCATGCATTGATGCATGGGAGAGAGATGAAGAACGTCTTTGGGGTCTTACCCCCCAAGAGTGGACCTATCTCTTCCCCAACTTCCCTTGGATGCACAAGAGTGATTCAAAGCAAAAGGAGGCTAGATGAAGAAGTTGAAGTGTAGATTAGCACCAAGAAGCCCCAAAACGACAGTGGTACATCACCACGGTCGTGGGGAATTATGTTATAAAAGTTTCATGGAAGTTGCTCAATTTACACATGAATGACCAATGCCGTGGCCATCACAACAACCTTGTTCACTGAAGACCCCACGGTCATGACCCCCAGAACGGACGTGGCCAGCGCCTTCCACCTCTCCCGTGGTCATCAACATGACTGTGGAAATTTATGCATAAAGATCCCAAAAATCAATAGGGAGTTGGTCCAATGTACACGTGAATGACTGCGATCGTGTCCATCATCATGATCATGGCTCTTGAATGCCACCTCGTCTGTGGTTCTCACCATGCATGTGGTGATCTGAAGACACAACAACCTCAGAGTGACCTCGCCCATGCCCCCCCTCCAACACGGCAGTGGTAACCCACACGACCGTGGAACCCTCTACCCACCACAACTATGACACCCCACCACATCTATGGCCACCATACACACTTGTCACTTCAACTCCACTTTCCACCTCGACCGTTTAAATGCCCACGACCGTGCCATGCAACCCCCACCACGCCCGTGGCACCTCAACACAGACGTGGTGATCACCTAAGCCTACCCATTTTTGCCATTGATTTTCCCACTTTGCCTCTACTTACCCTAGTGCCTCACCACCACCTATATATACATGGGTAGTGGACACAACACTAGGTTAGCTGCCATTACTCCCCTCCACCTACTCTAGAGCATTCATTGCCTCCTTCATTGCATTTAAGCCATCCACCCACCATTTCACCTCATTTCCACCATAGAGGTTTTCTACCATAATCCCCTTCATTTCCATGCCCTTTACCCACCTTGGAGGAGGGAGGTCGTTCTACAATAGCTAGGAGGTGAAGAAGAAGAAGCTACTTTGAGCTCCATGGAGTCCTATCTCCTTCTTCTCATTTCTTTTATCTTTTCTTTTAGCATGTCTAGCTAAGCCCCTAGTGGTGGGCTATTTGGGGATAAAATGTGACTTTGATACTATGTTGGGGGAAAATAAATTATAATGAATATAATTTCATTCTATTATGATTTCCTCATCCTTCTATCTCATTTCCCATGATCTTGCATGTGGTTTGTGCTTTCAAACATAAATTGTTTGTTTTGTGATGCTTGATGATGCTTAGATTCTAGGAGAAATTGGAATATATGTGGAAATATTAGGAATGTCTCCTAGGTCCAATTAGTGGATCTCTAGCTATCCCCCTTTGTTCCTACATACATCTCCCTTCTTCTACAAGTAAGTGTGAGATCTAAGTAGCTAGTGTAAATGTTATTAGTGCAATTGCCTAGAGTTTGCTAAAGGATAGATGGCAAGTAACATGAGGTGAAACACCCTCAACTCTACTCCCATTCTTACCCTTAGCTCTCATTGACCTAATACCACTTACCCTAGAAACCTAGACTTGCCAAGTCCTATTAGAATTACACCTTGCCCTAGTTCACCAACTAGTAGTATAGGGTATATTCTAATAGCACTTGCCTTGTTGTTTGGTTTGGTAATATAGTTTGAAATGTGAGATTTGCATGCTTTGTGGAGAATGCCCAACTAATATCAAGTTGCATTCCCAAATGACCCACCTATCCATCATATTAATTTAAACCCACTTTTGCCTTCTTAGCTAGTTAATGCTAGTGTAGTCAATTGCCTTTGTTAATTCTTAGCTAATTTCCTAGTTCTAGATAGTTAGTTCTTGCTCAAGTAGTTAGGGATCCTTTGAGCTTGCTTGTGCTAATTTGACTAATTAGTGATAACTTAGGTTCTTGCTTGTCTAATTGCTTATCTTGCAACTTAGTTGATAACTTAGCTTGCTAGTATAGTGTAACTCCTTGATTTAGCCTAATTGCTTGCCTTGCTTAGTTTGATAGCCTTAACTTGCTTAGAGTAATCTAGGACTTTTGTTAACTTAGTTTCTTTCTTGATCTTTCTTGCTTACAATCATATTGTAATCAAACCAAACCCAACCTTAAACCCTCAAATCCTAATCCTCTACTTTAGGAACATAACTAACATGACCCTAGCTCTAGTGCCCCCTTTATCCCTGAGGATCGACCCTAATCTTACCACTAACCTTTACTACAACACGACCCCATACACTTGTGGGTATGTGTGATTAGTTGAGCATGTGCGTTGGACTAGGTCCATATACAAAATTTGAGATATTCCATGTGTTTTCCCCTTAGGGTTGCATCTAGCCACCTTTAGTTGGTTAGTGTATGGCCTTGAGAAGAATCACACCAAGCTTTCTGGTGGTGCTGTTGTTGGGGATAGAGGCGCTTGACCTAGCGAGTTAGTGTATCTTAGCCTTTACTACTGCCCTCACCATTGCTATTCTTTATTATTTGTTTACTTTTGCATATTGTCATTCTAACTTGGCTTTTGTTGCTTGTTTGTGCATTGTGCAGGTGACAACTGTGCATGCATCATACACATTCTACTTGTACCAACTTGGTGTTATACGACCCTGAGATAGGTAGGAGGATATGCCAAATCTTCTGAAAACAACACCAAGCAGTCGAAATGGGTGACCGTGAAGCTGAAATACCTCATGGAGAAGCTCAACCACAACCCAACTGCCCCCTCCATGAATACTTCACCCCAGGGAACTACAACTCCTCCATTTCCACGCTTGTTGACTGAATTCTGGGTCAACAATTCTCCATTCCAACTGCACTTCTTGGACTCTTTCCCACTTACAATGGGATGGAGAATGAGAACCCCTACCACCATATCGATGCCTTCCTTGAAACTTGTTCCACTTTCCACACACCCGCCACCACTGATGACTTCATCCGAAGAACCCTTTTCCCATTCTCTCTAAAAGAAAAAGCCAAGGAGTGGTACATGGCCAAGCCTGAGTTGTTGACATGGAATGCAGTGAAGAACGAGTTCCTCAAGAAGTTCTACCTGATCTCCAACTTGACTCAGATGCAAAGATGCACTACTTCCTTCACACAAAAAGAGAATGAACCATTTCACAAAGCTTGAGAACGATTTCAAACACTCCTTCACGGCTGCCCACATCATGAAGTACCTCTATGGAGACTGGTTCAAGATTTCTACACTGGGCTAGTAGAATTGAGACAAAACAATGTTGATTCTCATGTGGAGGCACCTTCATGGCAAAACCACATGAGGAGTCTTGGCCCTTGTTTGAGCATCTTGTTGAGAATTCTCACCATCGAGCCTCAAGTGAAGGGGGGTACTATGACTGGAACTACATCCCTCCCCCTCCTCCCATAGTTCCAGCCCAGGCTATAGCCAACCCCAAGATGATGAAAATGATGGAAGATATGATGAATATGATGAAGAGCCAAGCTATTGGTTCTTAAAGTCAATCCACTATGGTAGTTGAAGCTGAGGAAGAAGAAGTGCATGCTTTGCATGCCTTTGGCAACCAAAACAATCAAGGCCTAATGTCCAACTCCTGTACTCCCGAGTGGAGGAATTATCCAAACTTCTCTTAGAAGCAACAAAATGAGGATGGGCAATGACAGCCTAGGAAATATCACTGTCCCAAGCACAACTCCAAGTTTGAAGAGGAAGTTCTAGGAAGACTAAGGAGCCTCGATGAAGTGAAGAAAGAGGTGTCTTCTCAAGGACAAAACATTATCCACCTTGAACAAAGGATTGATCAAATCTCTTTTTCACTTTCCTATCATGAAGAGGGGAGGCTCTTGTCTCAACCCATGGCCAATCTAAAAAAATGATGATGGTTATGTGAACACTGCTCAAGGTGCTTATGTTCCACCACAAGGCCAAGTGTCCCCACTTCACCAGTTCAAGGACCACCACATCCTTATGCTCCTCCACCTCACCAACCGCCTTTCAACTATCAATATCCTCCACCTCTGTCACACACCTATCAACCATCACCTCCACAACAACCTCCCCAACAACCAACTGCATACTCCAAAATCCTAACCCACCTCACCAAAGACCACCACCACCTTCATCTTCACAAAGCTCCTCCTTCTTCCCATGAACAAGTAAATATGGTGTCAATCATATGGGCATAAAAGGCTGCTCAAGAGCTTGAAAAAGGGGAAGATGACATGATCAAGGTTGGTGATACTAATCCAATGCCAAAAGAATCTAGTAGAGATTGTAAGAGAGCCAAAGAGTTGGATGCTCCCTTATTGCTTGAAAATGCCAAGTGCATCCAAGCTCTCGCTGCCCCCTTTGGTAATGAAGAAGAACTTTCGAGTGTCCCACCATTGATAGAGAAGACGATATCTTGCGTCTTGCCCATGTTTGAGTCTGTGAGATCAACTATCTCACCCTGTCTTGGAAGTAACGATAGTGCTAGAGATTCAGTTCTTTCATCCTTCTATGTCAAGATCATGTTTGCTGTCCCACATGCCATTGAAATGGTAACACTTGATGCAATACCTTGTTGGGAGCCAAGAACTCCCCATGAGACAAGAATCACCACCATACCTCCTCAAGGCCCAAAAATTTCTACAGAAATGTTTGATGCAATTGGTGAGCAATTCCATGATGCTTTAGAAGACCCCTCTCTCCAAGAGAAGCATAGTCATATCATGAATCTCTTAGGGACCTTAAATCCAAGAACACCATGCATCAAAGCATTACTTTAATTGGTAAAGGATGTATGGGGAGGAGGAGGTTGTTATTACTACCACCTAAGAACATCATTGCCACAAGATATGTGAACTTCATCTTGGACTTTGGCTTACTATAGAAAAGGGATGATGTGGGAACTCCCCTCGTCACGTGCTATATAAAAGCGTGACCTATTGAGCATTCTCTCCTAGATCTAGGCACAGGAGCAATAATTATGCCATTGTGCACGTACTTACAGCTCGGCCTAACAAAAATAGAGCCGGTGGATTGTGACATTGTTTTGGGTGATGGAACTAGGAGGAAATCTTTGGGCATATTACAAAACAATATAGTAGCACTGGATCAAAGGATAAACATTGCATAATGAGATGACCATCTGATCATGGATTTTGGCCCTATTGATGGAAAGGAATACCTCATATTGGGGAGGCCCTTCCTGTCCATCGTGAGTGCGGAGATTAATGTGCATGCATGCACTTTGATGGTCACACATAGGAGTAGAAAGTTTGACTTCTTTATATTCACAGAGGAAGAAAGATACTGGTTGGGTGAAGAAGATTTTGGTGACAGTCTAGACTAATATGATCCTCTAGAACAGTGGAGATCAAGCCCTTACTTCCAATCACTGTACACTCCATGGGATGAAGCCCATGTAGTCAGAACTCTAGAAAGAATCACTGTGGAAGAGAAAGGAGACACATGGGGTGTCAACACTTAGTGAAGGAAGCAACAAGACCGGATGAAGGCTATAAATTTAGCACTAGTGGGAGGCAACTCATGTGGTTTGAGATTCTCAAACCTTGTTGTTTTATCATGCTTTATTTTTCCATGAAATACACACAAGCACACTTGTGCTTGATAGTTTTTGTTTGAGTTTTGATGAGATGCAGGTGATAGGTTTAAAAGAGAGAAAGAGAGGGCAAGCCATGGTTTTTGAAGTTGAAATGTGGCAAAGAACCGAAATTTTTGCAAAGATATCAAATTTTTTGAAATTGAATCGACAAAGTACTGAATGAAGAACCACCACAGGCCGTGGTGCCTCAAAACAGTCGTGGTGATTTCATTATAAAATTTCAAGAAAGTTACAGTAACATGACCAATTTTGTGAAGGAATGCCCACAACTGTGGTGGTCAAAACGGCCATGGCCCATGCAGTACAACACGGCCGTGGCCACCACCATGGGCATGGCCACATGAAGGGAACACAACTGTGGAGGCCACCATGGTCGTGGTGATTTAAGTACAAAAATTTAAAGAAGTTACAAGGATGGAGGTGGTTTTGTACATGGTATCCAGAGACCTACCCTCCCCCTTAGGATGCATGTTGGGCCCATTATTACCAGTTCCCTCTAGCCCATCTAGGACCTCCACCTCCTCACCAGCACCAGTCAGAGTATCCTGACCAGCCACAGTAGGGAAACCTAACCTCTGATCCGCAACACCAACCATGATCTTCACCCTACCATCCCTAAGCTTTAGTTTCATTTTGAGGACAGCATGATTCAGAAGTTTGGAGTGGTAGTGCGGTATGCACCGCCCTGTCTTTATCTTTAATTTTGTTTACACATGCTCCACCTAATTTTGGTATTGTTCGATTTTACTCTTGTTAGTGTAGATTTCTTCTCTTTAGCATGCATGCATACATGTAGTTTAATTTCTTACATTATTGCTTAATTTTTCATTTTTTTCTTTCTCTTTTTGCTCTTCCATGTCATGCATTGGCATGTCCATGTAGATTTTGGTAATTTTTGTGTGTTTTAATTAGAATTTTCTATTTTATGATTTAATTTCCCTAAATGTAGTTTTAGATGTGATTGGTTGCAAATTGGCACCATTTTGGAAAACTTTGCCCAAATTTGGATGTTCTTGCCTAAAAGCATGTTCTAACTTAATCTCCAATTTTTGAACAAAAAATGTTGATCTTTGACAAATGCATGGAACATTTTTAGAGTTTATTGCTATATGGTCTTAATTGTTGACTTTTTACATGTGCGTCACCTCTCTCAAGTTTGTGAATGTCTTGGTTGAATTGTGATTTGAGAAAGCTATGAATGCTTAGAGCTTATGGAATTGCATGGTATAAATGTGAATCTCATGTTGTTCAATCATGTAGTGTGATATCATTTGATAACGTGTTGGATTAGTTTTCATGTAGGAGATTTTATGTTGAGGGCTACACTAATGACCCCCTTGACCCACTCTTTTTTCACCATCTTCATACCTCTTCGCTTCATGAAAGGATGCCTTAGTGCACATATTTAGCCTTGGCCACACCCAAAAGCTTGGGGTGGCCATATCTACATCTCCCTCTTCACTCTATCCACCATATGACCTACCTATACCAAGGGTAAAAGAAAAGAAAAGAAGAAAAGACAAAAAAAAGAAAAAAAGGAAATAAAGATGCTCATGTTTAAGAGCATCTAAATAAAGAAAAGATCAGTGTGCAAAACACTCCAATCTCTTACCGCAATCATTTCTTCTTTTTTTATATCCATTGATCTAGAAAACATCAAATCTAGCTCACTTTACCCTTTCTACAACCATGTGGGTCATTTGGTGGGTTTTAGGCATAAGATTGAATGCATGAAAATGAAACAACACTCCTAGTCATCATTGATTAATGCCAACACGAAATGGTTTACCCAGAATTACATGAAGGACATATGGAAAACTTGCATATTCTATTCTCTATATTTGAAGTTTGTATGCTCAGTTCTCTTTTCATGTTTGGTTTGTGAAAGCACAGAGGAGAGAGGTGGAACACATGCACTTAGTCACTTCTAAGACCATTTAATCAATAATATTCTATTGCAATGCATTTTATCATTCTTGTTCAATTGAAAGAAATTGAAGAGAGAGATTAAGTTGGAGCATACTTGAGGACAAGTATGTTTTAAGTTTTAGGTGGTGATGAAACCCTCTTTAGGGATTCATACTGTGCCTTTTTTCATGATAATCACATCTGAACATTGTAGATTACAAGTTTTTCCCTCTAATATGATCTTTTATGATAAATGTAGTTATGCCTCCTTTTGTGTGTATTTCAGGGCACTTATGCATACATTGATGCATGGGAGAGAGATGAAGAACGTCTTTGGGGTCTTACACCCCAAGAGTGGACCTATCTCTTCCTCGAGCTTCCCTTGGATGCATAAGAGTGATTCAAAGCAAAAGGAGGCTAGGTGAAGAAGTTGAAGTGAAGATTAGCACCAAGAAGCCCCAAAACGGCCGTGGTACATCACCACAGTTGTGGGGAATTATGTTCTAAAAGTTACAGGGAAGTTGCTCAATTTACACATGAATGACCATGACTGTGGTCATCACAATGACCATGGTTACTGAAGACCCCACGACCGTCGCCAATGCCTTCCACCTCACCCGTGGTCATCAACATACTGTGGTGATTTATGCATGAAGATCCCAAAAATCAACAAGGAGTTGGTCCAATTTACATGTGAATGACCACGGTCGTGGTCATCAGCACAACTGTGGCCCTTGAAGGCCACCTCACCCGTGGTGCTCACCGCGCCTGTGGTGAGCTAAAGACATTACAACCTCAGAGCGACCTCACCCGTGCCCCCCTCCAACACGATTGTGGTAACCCACACGACCGTGGTACCCTCTACCCACCATGACCGTGACACCCCGCCACGGTCCTGGACACCATACACACTTATCACTTTGACTCCACTTTCCACCTTGGCCATTCCCCTGCCCATGACCTAGCCATGCAACCACCACCACGGCCGTGGCACCTCAACACGGTCGAGGTGATCACCTAAACCTACCCATTTTTGCCACTGATTTTCCCACTTTATCCCTACTTACCCCAGTGTCTCACCACCACATATATGTACATGGGTGGTGGACACAACAATAAGTTAGCTACCAATACTCCCCTCCACCTACTCTAGAGCATTCATTGCCTCCTTTGCATTCAAGCCATCCACCCACCATTTCCACCTCATTTCCACCATAGAAACCTAGTTTTCTATGTTTTCTACCATAATCTCCTTCATTTCCATGCCAGTCACCCACCTTGGAGGAGGGAGGTCGTTCTACATCACCTAGGAGGTGAAGAAAAAGAATCTACTTCGAGCTCCATGGAGTCCTATCTCCTTCTTCTCATTTCTTTTATATTTTCTTTGAGCACATCTGGATGAGCCCCTAGTGGTGGGCTGTTTGGGGTTAGAAAGTGACTTTGATACCATGTTGGGGGAAAATAAATTGTAATGAATATAATTTCATTCTATGATTATTGTCTTATTCTTCTATCTCATTTCCCATTATCTTGCACGTGGTTTGTGCTTTTAAACATATATTGCTTGTTTTGTGTTGCTTGATGACACTTAGCTTCTAGGAGAATTTGGAATGTCTGTGACAATCTTAGGAATGGCTCCTAGGTGCAATTAGTCGATCCCTAGCTAGCCCCCTTTGTTCCTACATACATCTCCCTTCTTCTACAAGTAAGAGTGAGATCTAAGTATCTAGTGTAAGTGTTATTAGTGCAATTGCCTAGAGTTTCCTAAAGGCTAGATGGAAAGTAACATGAGGTGAAACACCCTCATCTCCACTCCCATTCTTACCCTTGGCTCTAAATTGCCCCAATACCACTCACCCTTGAAACCTAAACTTTCCAAGTCCTATTAGAATTACACCTAGCCCTAGTTCACCAACTAGTAGTATAGGGTATATTCTAATAGAACTTGCCTTGTTGTTTGGTTTGGAAATCTAGTTTGAAATGTGAGATTTGCATGCTTTGTTGACCTTCCCCCACCTAATATCAAGTTGCATTCCCAAATGGCCCACCTACCCATCATATTTCTTAAAACCCACTTTTGCCTTCTTAGCTTGTTAATGCTAGTGTAGTCAATTGCCTTTGTTAATTCTTAGCTAATTTCCTAGTTCTAGATAGTTAGTTCCTACTCAAGTAGTTAGGGCTCCTTTGAGCTTACTTGTGTTAATCTAGCTAATTAGTGATAACTCAGGTTCTTGCTTGTCTAATTTATTAGCTTGCACCTTAGTTGATAACTTAGCTTGCTAGTGTAGTGTAACTCCTTGCTTTAGCCTGATTGCTTGCCTCACTTAGTTTGATAGCCTTAACTTGCTTAGGATAATCTAGGAATTTTGTTAACTTAGTTTTTTTCTTGCTCTTTCTTGCTTGCAATTTTAGTGTAATCAAAATAACCCAACTTTAAACCCTCAAACCCTAATATCTGCTTTAGGAACATAGCTAACATGACCCTAGCTCTAGTGCCCCCTCTATCCTTAAGGATTGACCCTAATCTTACCACTGGCCTATACTACAACATGACCCTGTGCGCTTGCAGGTACATGTGATTAGTTGAGCCTGTGCGTTGGACTAGGTCCATATACAAAGTTTGAGAGATTCTGTGTATTTTCCCCTTAGGGTTGCATCTAGCCACCTTTAGTAAGTTAGTGTGTGGCCTTGAGAAGAATCACACCAGATGCCCATCAAACCCCAGTGAAGATAAAGATAAGATATGCTCATATAGTAGTTTAATAGCCTCAATAATTTTTTTGAGGGTCTTAATTTTTAAACTTGTTTTAGGTGGTTTGTAAATCCTTGGGATTACTTTTCTTCTCCTTTCTTCATCCAACCCTTCCCCTCTTCTATTTTAGTCTCTAGGTCACTTTAAACATCCCTCTAATCTTCATCACTACTTCATCAAATCTATATGATGTTGCTATATTGTACATCTGAGTCCACAAAGGGCATTCATTTATATCTATTTGGGTGATGTTATACAACCTATGCATTCTTTCATAATAAGTGAATTCCCTTAAAAATCTAAACTCCTCTCTTTAGGATTTTATCTTTTCCTTTTGTTTAGCCAACTTGGATCATGATGGGTTTGTGATCTTTTTCAAAATGCGTTGATTTGTTTCAACTCCTAGACCATAATCATGTTTATCCTTAAGATTTTGATGTTAAATCTCTTCTCCATTGTAATATTGGAAATAAAAATGTGCCCATTTCTTTCTCAAGCCCATAGCTCCATCACTGATATAATTTTCTTCATCTTATAACTACAACCCATTAAGATCTCAGAGTATATACTTTTCCATATGCAATCACAACCCCACTAGGGAGGTGGTTAATCACCCTCAACCAATGATTGCATAGGATCACTACACAATCATACCCAAATCACCATACAAGCAATGCAAGGTTGCACAGGCTAACTAGAAATAAATAGATATGATGTCTACTAATGTAAGTATGTATTGTTTTGCATAGCTATAAGTTTTGTTCATTGTTGATCTCTCATTCTTAGTTTCAATCTCGTGGAGTAAATTTTATAACATGATTTTTGAAATAGGATAATCAAGTGATCATATTTGGGACATAATAGATTTAGAATCAATTAAACAAGATGAGACCCAAAAAAGGGAAAATGTAAAATAAAAAATGGAATTTGATGTAATGAAAAAGTATTACAATATAAGAAAACACAGAGAACCAATGATTCTAGTTGGTCTCAATCTGTCTATTTCTAGACAAAGGATGAGTCCAATAATAAAATATTTGTACCTAAAACCAACAAACTAAAACATAGTTTTATTAGAAAACTCAACCACCACTTCTACTTAAACACTAGACTCCTAGATTGGAAGCTGATGGAAAGGAAAGTTATGATATAAATCAATAATCATTTAATGGGAATCATACTTTATATAGTGTTTAGTGCACCTAATTACATTATCAAATTTGAAGATGTAATTCATATTGTTTGGTTAGACTCTAATAGTGTAAGGTTTTGAGTCTCTAGATTATATCTCTATCCTTTTATAAGATTTATTTTTGTGAGATTACTATTAGAAACATTTTTATGAAACTTGGACAAATAGGCAATTAGGTGGCAGATCAAGTATGTAGATAGGTGCCAAGGAATTGCTTATTGGGAAGCATATATGTTGATCATAGTTTTATCTATATTTGACACTTTGGACTATAAAATATACCAACACTTGTTCCCACACTTTTTATCTCTCTCATTCATGTTGATGCATGTTATGTGTCATCCATCCACTAAAATTACTACTCGTCATCAATGACAACTATACCCTCACAAGTCCAATATATGGAACCTTCTAACCCACCTCAATCATAGGTCACTTGATGCGATGATTTTGAGTCGCATTTATAGACTTGTTTTACTCACGTTTTATGCGTCTATTGGTCATTTTGGTGGTTAATATTGCATAATTCACTTACTTTAGTCTATGATCCTTCTCAGTGTCAAATTTCTCTTATTTTATTGTTTTGAGCATAAATGATTACAATAAGAGGTTTTATCTCAGCTTATGTGGTTTTGTTTTGCAATTTTAGGAAAAACACATATCTACAGCTGTCGATACCATCGACGGTTGTCGATACTATCGACACAACCACAGATAGCCAGCCGCAAGGAGCAGCACAGAGTCGATACCATCGACAGGGAAGTCGATGGTAGCGACATTCCATCAGGTTGCCAGAGACCAGTCAGTCGATACTATCGACCCTAAAGTCGATACTATCGACATGTGTAGTTTCAGTGATGGAAAAGGGATAAAACCGACGCCTAAGGGTGTCGATACCATCGACCCGCGTCGATGGTATCGAGTCAGCATCAGGCGCAATGAAGAAAAGAAAAGAAGGCTTGCCGATATCGTGAGGGGTCGATACCATCGACCTGCGTCGATGGTATCGACACCATCATATCAGAGTTTGTTTCAGATCGGCTCTAATCCAACAGTTGTGATATTTTTCAACCTAACTCAGTGATTATACCTAATGATGGTGGCCAAGAGCAGGGTATCACGTCATTAGCCGCTGCACATGTCCCGAGAAGGTGTGGAGAGAAGAACGGAGCCCAGAAGCATGCCCCAGCCATTTCGGAAGCCGAAGAAGACGTTTTCCACCGCCGAAAGGTTGTAGATCGCACATTCTACACCGAGGAACGCTTTGATCTTCTCCATTCAGGGGTTTCATTACTTATTCACATTTTTCTCCATGTTTCCCCTTTCTTCAACCACGTTTTGCTCTGAGATGAACATGCAGGGCTAATCTCTTTTATCTTTAGGACCGGGAGTAGCCCGGGGAAGCATTGTATGCCATTTTTATCATAGTAGTTCATACTTTATCTCTTAAATCCGTGGTATGATTTCATTTTCTTAATTATATTGTTATGCTTGATCACCATAATGATAATCTAATGCCTTTAATTACTTTGAAAGAAGAATTAACGGTTGAAAAAGAGATGAAATTCACATTAATTAACAAATCTCTCGAACAAGGTGATGTAAGGTGAATGGTGGAAACCCAGAGGTCGATTCTAATGCACCTAGTTTAGGGTATAGGTTACTACGACAGTGGAACCGACCTAGACATAGGTAGTGAATTGTACCACGACAGTGGACAATTCTGACTACATGCCACTACCCGGATTGAGAGATGAACCTGAATTATTATATGGAAATTCATACAATGAACACCCGCGGTGAAACCGCAATCCTAAAGATCTCCATTTGAATTAATTAAACTAAACATTTAATCGATTGCTTTATTTTATTTTATTTTCTTTTATTAAAAAAAAACAACTCTCATAACCTTTTTATTGGTCTAGATGATTTCAAGTAGTTAGTAGTAGTCTACCGATAATTCAATGTCCCTGAGTTTGACTCGGGCCTCACAAGGGTCTATACTACATTGACGCATATACTTGCGTTCTACGCACAGTAAAATCGTGTCAAGTTTTTGGCCCCATTGCCGGGGACACAACAATTGTCGGCACTACGAGTGATGCAAGCGGCCACTCTAGGCCACATTTTTATTTTATTATTTTATTATCATTTTTAGAAATTCATAGTTTTATCTTTCATATTATTGTAATCGTCTAGCACGGTACTGAACTAAAATTATCATCTTGCAGGTACTGGTGCATGGTGAGGATGCGTAGCACCGACTACACGCAGCAATCACCAGAGGTTCCACTGCCAGGACCAGACGACGAGGAGAACTATATTCAAGACCAACCAGACGAAATAGATTCCAACTCAGAACAAGAAGCCATGGCAGAAGAGCAGACGATATGGGAGAAGATAAAAGCTTCTTCCTCATCTGCTTCAAAGGGGCCAATAAAGAAGCAGGCAATCAATATTCCAACTTATAAAATTGATCCTGCATTGGTAAATTTGGTCAAATCAAATGCATTTCATGGGCTCAAAAACAAAGACCTGGTGACTCACATTAGCCAGTTCATGGAGAACTGTGACATGATCAAGATAGATAGGTTTCCACAGGAGACATTGTACTTGAAGTTGTTCCCCAACTCTCTGGCGGGAAATGAATGAGAATGGCTACATAATCTTGATGATGAGTATGTGGAATCATGGAACTACATGGTGGAAATGTTCTTTGAGAGGTTCTTTCCGCCCGAGAAGACAAATGATATGATCAGAAAAATTCATAATTTTAGTCAGAAAGTAGGAGAGACTTACTCCGAGACCTGGGAACAGTTTCAGATCATGCTAAGGAGGTGCCCGCATCATGGGCTTGACAAGGAGAAGCAGGTTAAAATCTTCTATTTTGCTCTCTCCGAGCATGATAGAAGTAACTTAGATTCTGCAGGTTCAGGTTTCTTCTTAAACAACACAGGCACGAGGTGTTGGGAAATTTTGAAGAACATGGCTAAGAAGCAATCTTGGGGCGATAGAGACGTTGTAGAGCATGTTCGGGCTGTAGGAGAGTCAAAGGCCATCAAAGAGCTAAATGAGAAGATGGACCTTCTCGCCAAGAAACTACTTGCAAAAGAAGATACCGAATCTGAAGTTGAAGGTCAAGTAAAATTCATGCGTCAACAATAAGGGTACAAAAACAACGACTACTCATGGAAGAAAGACAAGAAATTCTCTTGGAAGGACCCAAATAATTTCTTGCAGGACCCCGACACAAAACCCTAACATGCGCCAGAGGATAAGATCACTGAGTTGCTCAACCAAGTGATCAAGCAAAATCAAGAACTAATGAGCACGTTTGGTCAGTAGATCAAGCAACAAGGTGAATTTATGAACCAATTTGGGCAGACCTTACAAAGTCACGGGGCTCAGATGAGGACTATAGAGACATCCTTGGCACATATGACAGCTGAGATAGCAAATATGAAGAAGCCAGCGCAGCAAGGCTTTCCGGGTAATACAAACATTCCAGGAGGAAACCAACAGGATAAGGCAATCTTGCTAAGGAGCGGTAAAAAGATTTTAAACCCCAGGGTCGATGAACCAAGCAAACCCCAATCAGAAAACACAGGTGAGGCCACAGAGGAGGTTCCGATCCCACTCACTGAGCCGGTAGAGAATGTGGTAGAGGATGTTGCAACAGAACCCATCATTGTTGAGGAGGAGACACAGAAGAGGACGCCATATGTGCCGCCACATCAGAGGGCACAGAATGTCCCGACCCCATATCCCAATAGTGTGAAAGCCAAGAAAGTGGACGCTCAGTTCAAGAAATTTCTAGATAGCTTTAGAAAGCTTTCTGTCAACATTCCTCTTTTAGAAGCAATAGATCAAATTCCTTCTTACGACAAGTTTCTTAAAGACATCATTACAAAGAAGAGGAAAATCCCAGATACCGAGGTTGTGGTTCTTAAGGAACAAGTGAGTGCTTTCATCATGGGCACATTGCCACCTAAAAGGCAAGATCTAGGCTGCTTCAACATTTCATGCTACATTGGTAAAGTGAAGTTTGGCGAAGCACTGTGTGATTCAGGGGCAAGTATAAACCTGATGCCTCTCTCTACATTCAAGAAGTTGGGACTGAAAGAATCAAGGCCAAGTAATATGACAATACAGTTGGAGGATAATTCCGTGGTGAAGCCATACGACATTTATGAAGACATGTTGGTTAAAGTCGATCGGTTTGTGTTTCCAACAGACTTTGTAGTAATGGAAATGCAAGATGAACAGGGCAATGAGTTACTCCTTGGACGCCCCTTCCAAGCCACTACTGACATGATACTTGAGATGGGGAGAGGTCGTTTGACCTTGGGTATCGCTGATGATCAGTTTGAAATGGTCATGCCTTCAAGCACAACACAATCTAAAGTAAGGGAGCAATGCCGCATGATTAAGCATTTTGATCAGAATATTTCTATTTGTCTAGGTAAGCCATTTCTAGATATGGCTCATGTAATGACTAAGGTGGATAAGGGGACACTGGCTGTAGACATCATGGAGCAGACCAAGGTTGTGTATCTTAGCAAGGCTGTGGGTTTTCCCAATGTTGAAGAGGAGGACATCCCACCTTCTAATAAAGATGAGTCCATAGCAAGTTCTGTTTTCAATGCATATCCAGAGCTGCCTCTTGAAGCATGCCTGGTTAATATAACACATGATTGGATGAGAAGCAAGTCACTACAAGAATGCGCCAAGATGCTTCAGGTGCTACCGTGTTTCTACGCTAGGTACTATGAAGACCTTGGAGAACTCCCACCACCGCTTCAGTCATCCTTGATCAGCCCGCTAGATTTAGAATTGAAGCCACTGCCACCTCATTTGAAATATGCATTTCTAGCTGAGGGTGAGAAGCTACAAGTGAATATTTCAGCATATCTAAGTGCCGAGGAGGAGGATCAACTGCTGATCGTGCTAAAGAACCACCAAGGTGCATTCGGGTGGTCGATTGCGGACATCAAGGGGATTTCCCCTACATTGTGCCAGCACAAGATCCGGCTCGAGGAGAGAGCCAAACCTGTAATTCAACCACATCACAGATTAAATCCTAGCATGATGGAGGTTGTCAAGAAGGAGGTGATCAAGATCCTTTCTGCAGGTATCATCTATGCTATATCCGACTCGACGTGGGTGAGTCCTACACAGGTAGTCCCTAAAAAGGGGGGAATTACTGTTACACATAATTTGTTAAATGAGCCAGTCATGACCCGTCTGGTAACCGGGTGGCATGTATGCATAGATTACCATAGATTGAATGCTGCTACGCTTAAGGATCATTTTCCTCTCCCATTCATTGATCAGATTTTAGAGCGATTGGCAGGTCGATCTCATTTTTGTTTTCTCGATGGTTATTTGGGCTACAATCAGATTTCCATTAATCCTAAGGACCAAGAGAAGTCCACCTTCACTTGTTCTTACAGAACATTTGCATACCGCCGTATGCCCTTTGGATTGTGTAACGCACCAGCAACCTTTCAGCGTTGCATGCTTGCCATTTTCTCCGATATGGTTGAACGCTGTTTGGAAGTCTTTATGGATGATTTCTCCATCTATGGTGCGTCTTTCGATGAATGCTTATACAATTTGGATAAGGTTTTGCAACGATGTGAGGACACACATTTGGTTCTCAATTGGGAGAAATGCATATGATGGTTAGAGAAGGGATTGTGCTTGGACATAAAGTGTCTAGCAAAGGGCTGGAGGTAGATCCGGTGAAAATTGAGGTTATTTCCAAATTACCCCCACTGAATTCGGTGAAAGGGGTACATAGTTTTCTAGGTCACGCCGGGTTTTATCGCCGCTTTATAAAAGAATTCTCAAAAATCGCCAAACCATTGTCTAAGTTGTTGGAGAAGGATGCTGTGTTTGATTTTAACGCAAAGTGTTTACATGCGTTTAATGTGCTTAAAGAAAAATTAATTTCTACTCCGGTTGTGCAAACACCGGACTGGACAAAACCGTTTGAATTGATGTGTGATGCATCGGATTTCATAGTAGGGGCTGTTTTAGGACAACGTGTGGACAATAAACCCGTTGTGATTTTCTATGCGTCCAAAAATTTAAATGAAGCACACCTGAATTACACGACAACTGAAAAAGAGCTTCTCACCATTGTTTTCACTTTTGAAAAATTCCGGCAATATCTTGTCGGATCTAAAGTCGTGGTATGGACGGACCACACCGCCATTAAGTATTTGATGGAAAAGAAAGATGCCAAACCTAGACTGATTAGGTGGATCTTACTGTTGCAAGAATTTGATATTGAAATCAAAGATAAGACGGGAATAGAAAATGTGGTTGCGGACCATTTGTCTAGGTTGGAAAGGGTAGATGAGAAGGACGTGCATATACCCATTACCGAGACGTTTCCTGATGAACAACTTCTTTCTGTTAAATCTAAAGATCCATGGTTCTCTTTTATTGTAAATTATATTGCCTACAAAATTATCCCAGATGATTGGACATACCAAGAGAAAAAGAAAAATTTCCATTCTTTACGATATTATTACTGGGATGACCCCATTCTGTTGAAGCAGTGCAGGGATGGTGTGTTGCGCAGGTGTGTACCGGAGGTGGAATATGAAAGTGTCCTTCATTTTTGCCATACCCTACCAACTAGTGGCTACCATGCTAGTTCTAGAACCACGTCCAAGGTACTTGAGAGCGGCCTTTATTGGCCTACTTTGTTCCGGGATGCATATGACTATGTGCGGCAATGCGATTCCTGCCAACGGGCAGGTAACATTTCAAAGCGACAAGAGATGCCCCTCAATGTATTTCAAGAAGTTGAAGTGTTCTATCTGTCAGGTATTGATTTTATGGGACCCTTTGTGTCCTCCAACTCTAACTTGTACATTCTATTAGCTGTTGACTATGTATCGAAGTGGGTAGAGGCAATACCCACTAGGACTAATGATGCCGCTGTAGTGTGTAGGTTTGTCAAAGAATACATTTTCTACAGGTTTGGTGTACCAAGAATGATTATTAGTGATGGAGGTACACATTTCCGCAATCATAAGTTCGCGGCATTGTTGAGAAAGTACGGGGTAAAGCACAACATTGGTACCCCATACCACCCGCAGACACAGGGGCAGGTGGAAGTCTCCAATAGAGAAATTAAGAGGATCTTGGAGCGCACTGTGGCTTCAACATGGAAGAACTGGAGTACCTTGTTACCGAACGCTTTGTGGGCGTACAAGATGACATTTAAGACACCTATAGGCACTACGCCTTTTAGGTTGGCTTATGGTCGGGCCTGCCATTTGCCGGTGGAATTGGAGCATAAGGCGCACTGGGCGCTGAGGAAGCTGAATTTGAACTATGATGAGGCAGGAAGGAAATGTTTGCTAGAGCTAAATGAACTCGACGAGCTGAGGATGAATGCCTATGAAAGCTCACAGATTTACAAGGAGCGTACAAAGATGATTCATGATCGACACATTCAGACGCGTGTCTTCAAGAAGGGAGATCATGTGCTCTTGTTCAATTCAAGGTTGAAGATGCATCCCGGGAAATTGAAATCCCGATGGAGTGGACCTTTCATTGTAGAAGAGGTCAGGCCACATGGATCAATCATGGTGCGTGATGGTGAGACTATTTTTGGTTAATGGACAACGATTGAAGTTGTATTTCGGTGAGCATTACAAGAGGAAAGTGCATGAGGTCAAACTCATTGCACTTATGGATGCATGAGGAGCTTGATTTCATCTAGCCTATGATGTTAAATAAGGGCGCTTGTTGGGAGGCAACCCAACCATTGGTAGTTTCGTTTAGTTTCTTCCACATTTTTACATTAGTTTGATTTGATTTTGTTTTTAGTGTAAACAAGATACTTTGATCGTTTGTTCAATGTGCAGGACTGAGGCAAGGTCAATACTATCGACCTTTGTGTCGATGGTATCGACAGGGGCACAGTTAGGCGGCTGGAAAAATTTCTCTGAGTCAATACTATCGACGGCCTCGTCGATGGTATCGACCTACCATCAGGTTGCTCGCCAGAACGGGGTTGATAGTATCGACATGGATGTCGATACTCGTGAGATCCCTGAAGATATTCAGACGAAATTTGTCTCAGTGAAGTCGATACCATCGACGGGCCTGTCGATGGTATCGACCCAGTTACAGGCAGAAAGCGGCGGACAAGCCTCACTAGGGTGTTTGCCCTAATCAGAGTCGATACTATCGACTTGCGTCGATGGTATCGACGCGACACGTCACCGATCCACGAGAGGAAATGAACAGAGATCGCTACATCAAGAGAATCGATCCGTGGGATGGGTCGATACCATCAACACTCGTTGATGGTATCGATGCGTCATCGATCCGGGCCCCCAAACCAGACTATCGACAACTGTCGATACTAGCGGAAGACCAGATTGTGCTACAGGTGTCGATACCATCGACCCACGTCGATGGTATCGATGGGTGCACAGCAATGACGACCGTGGTTAAAAAAGAGAGGGATGGTTGTCATATGACATCACACCTTCAGAGCCTTTGCCCTCCACTTGTGCCGTGCGTATTGTTGTGTGATCGGAGCCCGACTATGAGCATCCAAGGAGTGCAATCTTCCCCGAGCCTTCACCGAGCAGAGATTGTCTTCTCCGACCTTCACCAAGCTCCATCTTCTATTCCTTCTTTCTCGACGATGATGGTGCGTACAACCGGTGCATCTTCTTCACGGGTGGATCCTATGGAGATCCCCGAGTTCATTCCTCCACCTACTGCATCTATTCCTCGTCCGAGGATTGTCCATCCTTTCGCGGAGGTTCGGAAGGTCTACGAGGAACTGATGAAGAGAAAGATCGAGCCCACGCGCTATGTTGATCGGGTGATGGTTCGGGAGCTGGGGTTCAAGGCCAACCTCACCTACGTCTTGAAGGGGTAGGCGAGACACACATCCAGGAGGCCCGACGAGATGCAGTACCACGCCTACGGCCAGCCTTTCTTCGGTGAGTGGTCGACGTACAAGGAACTCGTGGCGGAGTTCATGGCATCATTGGACATCAATGTGGTGCCCAATGACATGATTGCCACTGAAAGAGAGTGGAGAAAAGGGAGGCCAGACAACAGGACAGACTATGATGATATATTCACCCAGCTCGTGACTGCACCCCCGGGAAAATCCGTCAGCTACCACAACGCCGCGGTGGCTGATTTCGAGCATCTATTTGTGCGGATTCTTCACCGCATGCTCTGCACCACACTATTTGCTCGCGGCGACCTGTCTCTCAGCAAGTTCCAAGAGACGGATTTGTTCTTCCTACACAAATTGCTAAAGTGTGAGGAGTGCAATTGGGGCACGTTCTTCTTGACGTGCGTGTTGGCCATAAGGAGTAGTACGCGGAAGGCTCCAATCCACTTTGGAGGGCTCATCACACCGCTGGCCCTCTACCTTGGGTTAGATTTCTCCCAGCTTACTACCCTTTCTAACAGGAGTAAGGTCAACCTCTAGCATCTGCACCGCTCCAACCTCCTCCTGCTTCATGATGGCTTGGCATATGCACATTGCCATGTCAATCAAGCATATCAAGAGTGTTCACTTCCAGACCCTGTCTTCAACATTGAGGGTGCTCAGCATTTCTGATGGCCTGTCATTGCCATCGACGACTCTGATGAAGATGGTGGTGATGATGACAACAACGACGAAGGCGACGAGCATGAAGAGGAAGAGGAGGCCTTCACTCCTCTTCGGGCACGCGTAGCACCCCGGAAGCGCCCCCGCATGCATCCGGGTGTATCTTCATCTTCACAGCCTCCACCACCTCAGCCCTCTCATCAAGGAGAGGATGTCTATTCCATGCAGGGAATGTATACAATGCTACAAGAGATCCAGCACACCCAACTACAGCATACAGCTTCATACGCTGGTATTCAGGATACAACGAACCGGCTGTTAGATAATCAGAGGGCCATTTTCAAGAATGAGCGCCTCCTCCTCGACAACCAACAACACATCCATGACAGGTTGCATAGGATGGAGATGCAGCAGCAGCCCTTCTACGATCATTATTGGAGCCATAATTATTTTGGGGGGTATCCACAACCTCCACCAATGCCCCAGTACGATCCGAGCTTTCAGGGGAAATACCCATCTTGGGACCCCACGACTCCACAGTACCTGCCTCCTCCTAAAGAATGATTGGTATCACTGTTCCACCTTTTAAGGTTGTTTTTGACTATGAGGCCATAGTCGAATTCAAGCTTAGGGGGGGAGTTGGAACAACTCTATCCTTTAGTTTTCTCAGTTTTAGTTTTTATTGCTTTGTCTTTTGTCATTTGTTTTTCTTAGTTCTTAGTTTGTTTGTAGGATCCACACTTTATCTAGTGTAATTGTGGATGTCTTATGTCATGTATCATCTCGTTGCTTGTACATGGGAATCAGGGGCAAATTTAAATTTTTTTAGTGTTTTTGCAAGCTTGTGTTGTTTAACTTTGAGCACATAACTTAAGGAAATAATTGGGTTTGTCAACTCTAAAATAGGAAATCACAACTGTACATTCCTATGATTCATGAAAAGTGGACGGAACTGGTTGTTTGAGCCTAAACTGATCAAATGATAATGAGACTTTAATTTGAAATAAGAGAGAGAAACCTCTTGATTACTACACAGGTCAGTAAGGAGGGACACATAATAATTTCCAAAGGTTCAGTCAATTACTCTTGTGATCTATCCACCCCATTGTTTTCATACTCCACTTTAAGAATTGGAAGTACATTACAGTTTTAATCTCGTTGATTGCATCCCATGTAGGTAGGTTTTGCATTGCAACTACTTTCACATATTTTGCATGAAAATGAAAAAAATAGACTAGTTATACATGCACATATTCTTTAGTGTGTGTCATTTAGTTGCATAACTATCATGTTGTATCTGCATTCACATCTTTTGTGCATATAGTATATCATGCATCTTATGTCTTCTGAAACATTAAGGGTGATGAACTTGTTCCATACCGTCTGAATGCTTCAAATGTATAAGTTATGCAGCAATAAGTGAGCCCGACAAATAATTCGTTGTCAGCTATGAAAATAAGGGCTTGAAAAAAATAATAATAGAAAAAAAGAAAGAAAAAAAAGAGTATTGAGAAGCAAGTAGTAATGAGAGGGAGAAAGGAACATAGTCTCACCTGCATCTTAAGAAGAATAAGTACATGATGTAGTTCTCTTAGATATTCCATCTCACCTTGATACGAGATGATAGTGCATGCATCATTCCACCTAAATGTAGGCATTAGGGCATTTTTACTTGCATATGCATCATTTAGGTCATTATTGTTTTGTGCATGTTAAAACCGTATAATGCTTCCATTTCTTCCACTAGCCACCCATTCCATCCACCTGTTGCTCAAATTGGTAGGCCACCGTGATTTTCTCCTCACTCATTAATACCAGGAGAGCTACTTCCATGTAGATGGTAGTTAGGGTGAGCAACGTAGAATAGGAGATCACAATATGCACCGAGTCTAAATTGGAGAATTTTATTATGTTAACTGCCTTATATGATAGTGTTCATCAATTTTGAGGTAGATATCTTTTATGGATGATTACTGTCGCCTTTAGGGTAATTATCATTCCATGGTTAGTGAGGGCCGGAATGTGAATGTCTGGCGGGGATCATATGGTGAGGTTTGTTGTGATAATATGTTCTTTAGTTGACCCTTGCAATTCTATTCTAGAGTTTGTTGCTCGAGGACGAGCAATGTTCAAGCTTAGGGGAGTTTGATGCAATGATTTTGAGTCACATTTATAGACTTGTTTTACTCACATTTTATGCGTCTGTTGGTCATTTTGGTGGTTAATATTGCATAATTCACTTACGTTAGTCTATGATCCTTCTCAGTGTCAAATTTCTCTTATTTTATTGTTTTGAGCATAAATGATTACAATAAGAGGTTTTATCTCAGCTTATGTGGTTTTGTTTAGCAATTTCAGGAAAAACACATATCTGCAGCTGTCGATACCATCGACGGCTGTCGATATTATCGACACAACCACAGGCATCCAGCCGCAAGGAGCAGCACAAAGTCAATACCATCGACAGGGAAGTCGATGGTAGCGACATTCCATTAGGTTTCCAGTGACCAGTCAGTCGATACTATCGACCCTAAAGTCGATACTATCGACACATGTAGTTTCAGTGACGGAAAAGGGATAAAACTGACGCCTAAGGGTGTCGATACCATCAACCCGCATCGATGGTATCGAGTCATCATCAGGCGCAATGAAGAAAAGAAAAGAAGGCTTGCCGATATCGCAAGGGGTTGATACCATCGACCCGCGTTGATGGTATCGACACCGTCAGATCAGAGTTTGTTTTAGATCGGCTCTAATCCAACGGTTGTGATATTTTTGCAACCTAACTCAGTGATTATACCTAATGACGACGGCCAAGAGCAGGGTATCACATCATTAGCCACTACACACATCCCGAGAAGGTGTGGAGAGAAGAACAGAGCCCAGAAGCACGCCCCAGCCATTCCAGAAGTCGAAGAATACGTTTTCCACCGCCGAAAGGCTGTAGATCGCGCATTCTACGCGAGGAATGCTTGGATCTTCTCCGTTCAGGGGTTTCATTACTTATTCACATTTTTCTCCATGTTTCCCCTTTCGTCAACCACGTTTTGCTCTGAGATGAACATGCGGGGCTAATCCCCTTTATCTTTAGGATCGGGAGTAGCCTGGGGAAGCATTGTATGACATTTTTATCATAGTAATTCATACTTTATCTCTTAAATCCGTGGTATGATTTCATTTTCTCAATTATATTGTTATGCTTGATCACCATAATGATAATCTAATGCCTTTAATTACTTTGAAAGAAGAATTAATGGTTGAAAAAGAGACGAAATTCACATTAATTAACAAATCTCTCGAACAAGGTGATGTAAGGTTAATGGTGGAAACCCAGAGGTTGATTCTAATGCACCTAGTTTAGGGTATAGGTTACTACGATGGTGGAACCGACCTAGACATAGGTAGTGAATTGTACCACGACAGTGAACAATTCTGACTACAGGCCACTACCCGAATTGAGAGATGAACCTAAATTATTATATGGAAATTCATACAATGAACACCCGCAGTGAAACCGCAATCCTAAAGATCTCCATTTGAATTGATTAAACTAAACATTTAATCGATTGCTTTATTTTATTTTATTTTCTTTTATTTAAAAAAAACAACTCTCATAACATTTTTATTGGTCTAGCTGATTGCAAGTAGTTAGTAGTAGTCTACCAATAATTCAGTGTCCCTGAGTTCGACTCGGGCCTCACAAGGGCCTATACTACATTGACGCGTATACTTGCGTTATACGCACGGTAAAATCATGTCATCACTCTTTCCACCCCAAGTAAAAGGATCACTCATCTATCAAAGAAACTTATGTCTATACCATGAAATCAATAACCCCTCATCACTTCAGGACCAAACTCTCCTACTAGTTACCTCTAAAAGGAGAAATCTTGATGCCATATAAGATCTAGAAGATATATAGAGATTTGGAAAATCTATACCTACTACAATGTTTATATAGAATCATTATGTAGACAAAGGTGATCATTCTTACAAAAAGTTGTCATTGTGTTGTGCAAGTCATAAAATTTGATCAATGCGTGAATATATCATGAATTTTAATGCATATATAGAATTTTCAAGTCCTACTATGATCTAGAGTATGGCAAGTGGTGACCAGGACACTTTCGTATGTTATCCATGTGATATATTTCCTTCATATATAGTTTACTTCCTTTGTCTCTCTAAATACTATAGAAATATGGTGTTTCCTTTGAAAACTAAACTTGGATATGTTTGGTATGCACTATGCACAAGATAATACTCCAACTTGTGGTCATAAACTGAGCTCTTACACTATTTATTATTGTAAGATGTTGAAAGTCTCCCACTTGTTTCTCATGAATGGAAAGGGATGAGGAATCTATTGTTAGAACAAGTATCATCTTAAAACACCAAAAATGGGTCTACACTTGTATCACTATGTAAGTACTTTATAGTTCAGTATGTAATTATATGAATTAATATGGTTCATGATATTTACATATAAAATGATGTAATTCACATCCTTTTGATGAATGCATAAACTTTTTAAGAAAAATGCAATTTCCACAAAAAAGTAAAGCATATTAGACACCATAATACACATATACAAATTTTTTGGTGTCATAATTTGTATGTCCTAGTACATATCTTTAGCCAACATGTGATATTATCTTGGAATCCAATTCCGGTTATCATTATGAGAATATACATAAGGATTGGTGGTTATAATATATATCATGCATAACTTGATTTACACATATATACATTTATAACCTAATATACAAATTACTCTTTGATCTCATTTTTATTTGTTTCTCCTAATTATATATTTCATGCAACGAAATTGACTCAGACAAGATCTAGTATGCAAAAAGATCAAAAGAAAACTCTGACTTATGGACCTAAGGTGATCTCTAGTATTTCTATAGTATTCTATTTTGTTTTCATTGTCTCTCTTCTATCTCATTAATGGAAATATATAACATGTATATTTTTCTTTGAACAAGGTTATAGAATATGGTACTCAAATGAATATCTTCTTCCAACACTAGATAAAGGTATTGATAACACCCATTTTATGGCCATTTATAGCCTACATTTCATTGTCAAAACTTCCCTCTAAACTATTTTTCCTCTCAATTTTGTCTTGTTATTGCACAAAAATAACATGCACTACGCCCCTGACTCTGTTCCCATCTTTTGTACAGATTTTCCCTATTTTTCCACCTAAAGTCCACAAAAGGGCCGTCCCGGCCCATCTACAATGCACAAATGCATCGACCCTTCTACTGGTCACCCGACACGCACACATACCCGTCGCGATCGCTACCCGATATGGCAACAACACGACATAGTCGTGTCGCGTGAGGAGGCCCTCGACGGGAGGTACGCTACCTACCCGACAGAGAGATTTACCTGCCACGACTGGTTAGCTCGACATGGGTGTGTCACGCAATATGAGTCACTCATCGGAAGTGGCTGCCCGCCAAGGTCCCCCGATACGCTCGTAACCCGACACGTGATGGCCTGCTGTGCCAGGCGACACACATGTGTCAATCATCCCTGAGGCCACATAAACGGAGTCGATGAAGGACACTTAGCCCCACAAGAACCGCAACCTCTACCGGTTGCTACCTATAAATAACAGCTACAAGACTTCGATGGGACGGGTCAGAACCTCACGAAAGCTTACTTTGGAAAGCATCTGGAGCTAGTGCGTCGGGTCCCAAGGTGTGTCGGGCGATACTAGGTGAGTTCACCCCCAACTCGAGAGGGATGGGAGTTTCACTTAGAACCCATCCCGGTAGCCGTAGCAACCCGATACGACCAAGAAGGCCTCCCAGTGTTTCGGGTTCCTAGATGGGCTTCAACCCGAGACGACTCGCCCCCTACACCTGATACAAGGAACCTGAGAACCTAAGTCATCTCTAACCTGACATGATATCGAACCCAATACAGACCAATCATTAGGGTGTGTCGTCTGACAGGGTGGCTTCCCGACATGACCATATTGGGTAGAGAGCCCTAACCGATACACCAGACCGTCACAGTATGTTGCCTGACATGGCGGCTGCCCGACACGGCGGCTGCCTGACACGAGCATATCGGGCAGAGCTCCCACCCGGTATCGGGTTAGTGGCTCCTTAGGGGTCTACTGCTGTATATTGACATCCCACATCAAGGGGGCCGATACCTATCTTCTCTTTTCAACATTTACTTTCATTTATTACACATTGTAATTGAACCCCTTTTTACACAATATCTATGCTTATAGAATCTGTGGAATTTAATACCTGTTGTTCTGTGTTTGGTTCCCTTTTGTTGGATGATTTCATATATAGCATCTGAGATCTAGGTTTTATGTTTGGATCATGTTTTGACTAGCTATAGATTCATGTTTCCCATTTCAACTCCTTCAAGAGAAGGACGTTGTAACACTACATCTTGGTCTGATCCAAGAGTACAAGAGTACCCAGGGTTGGGGTTGCTTCGGTTTGCCTTCCCACTCCAACCTATGTTCATTACCTTTGAGAGAGGGTGTTGGCATTTAGTTGGAGGTACCCTCCTTGAGAGAAGAGGGTGTTGGATGTTTTCCACTGCGCTTGTTATTCCTAAGTTTTCTTCCTTCGTGCCTTGCCTTAACAATAGTTTTAACTCCTCATAAGCTGTTGCACAAAACTCCTAAAAACTGCTAAAACCCTAAAACCATCATCTTTCTTGTAACTCTAGTTGGAGATAGTCTTTTAGTTTATTTTTCTTTACGATGTTTCTTTGTTGCAGCATATCTATCCTTTCTTGTCTGAATATACATACTCATATAAAAATTATCCCCATGCACTTGCTTTAATGCTTCACTTGTATGTTTAGCTATCATCTTGTGATGTTTGATTGTCGATATCTCGATAGAGTAATTTCGCTTTTATACCATGACATGGAGTATCATGAATGCACGAGTGTCGTATTGGTAAATGCTTTAAACCATACATTTTTTTGTGAGGTTTTTGAGTTGTCATCTCGAGAGAGAGGCTTCTTTCAAGCCTAGCCCTACCCTCATCTCGAGAGAGAGTGGAATAGGCATCTTTATGGGTTGCTTGTAGTTTTGATATGAGTATGTAGGAAAGAGAGATAGTATGTTTGTTGGAGGGACATTTTGGCTAGGTGAACCCCGATCCGAGTTTTCCCATATTCTCGTCATAGTTCATTTTAGTTTACTTCTTTGGTTTTATTATTCTTGTTTTCAAGTTGCCGTTCCTTGGGGAACACCTTTTAATCCTCTTTTATACAAGAGTATAGAGTGTTGATTCTGTGTTCTTAGCACTACCAACCTCATCCCTATGTTCGACCCCAATCGCTACATCGAACCCCGTTATCGTTGCGGGGGCCTGAGAGTCGGGTTATTTCTTTAAAATTTTGACTGCTTTAATCCGCTCTTTTCAGATAGTGGTAGGCCCTCTTATGAGGGCATTGAATGAAGAGGACTCAGAGGTCAACGACCCCGAGGTAGATGAGATCCTTGACTACCTGAACCAAGATGAAGGAGATGAAGAAGAAGTTGTCGAGACGGTGAAGTATGCTTCTTTAGAATTGACCATGGAAGAAGAGAAAGTACCAAAACCTAACTTGGAGCTGAAACAGCTACCGGAGGGTCTGAAGTATAAGTTCCTAGATGCTGAAGAAAGAAATTCTGTCATAGTCAATGCCAATATGACAAAAGAACAGCTAGAAAGACTCCTTAAAGAGTTGAGGCTCCACAGAAAAGCTTTAGGGTATTCAGTGGATGATATTAAGGGACTAAACCCTGCCCTGTGTATGCACCAAATAAATCTTGAAGAATCAGCAAAGCCCCTTGTTCAACCCCTAAGGAAGTTGAACCAGATGTTGAAAGAAGTCGTAAAGAAAAAAGTCATCAAGCTCAGAGATGCGGGCATTATATACCCCATTAGCGACAGCAGTTGGGTGAGCCTGATTCATGTGGTGCCCAAGAAGGGAGGAATGACAGTCATAAAGGGGGATAAAGGTGATGAGGTAGCCGTCCAGACTGTTACCAGATGGAGGATGTGTATTGACTACCGAAAGCTAAATCAAGCCACTAAGAAAGATCATTACCCTCTCCCCTTTATCGACCAAGTGTTAGAAAGACTTGCACATCATGAGTATTTCTATTTTTTGGACGGTTATTCCAGATTTTATCAAGTTCCTATTTTGCCTGACGACCAGGAGAAGACTACCTTCACCTACTTATATGGTACATATGCTTTTCCAAGGATGCCGTTTGGACTATGAAATTCTCCTACGACGTTCCAGCGTTGCATGATCTCAATGTTCTCATACTTTCTGGAAGACATTGTAGAGGTCTTTATGGATGATTTTTCTATTTATGGAAAGGATTTCAATGCCTGCTTGAAAAACCTATCATTAGTCCTACAGTGCTGTAAGGAAAAGAACTTAGTTCTTAACTGGGAAAAATGTCATTACGGGAAGGCATAGTCCTTGGCCATAAAGTCTCCAAGCAAGGTATTGAAGTTGATGTAAGCAAAGTCGAGGCCATTGCTAAGCTTCCCTCACCAAAGTCCATGACAAGAGTACGGAGTTTTCTCGATCACGCGGGTTATTATAGAAGATTCATCAAGGATTTCTCAAAGATATCAAAACCTCTCTCGAACCTGCTGATAAAGGACACATAATTCAATTTTACTAATGACTGTTTGGAGCTTTCCAGACTCTGAAAGAGGCCCTAGTAACCCCTCCTATTCTCCAACCTCCAGATTGGGAGTTCCCCTTTGAATTAATGTGCGATGCTAGCGACTACGCTGTGGGAGCTATCCTAAGGAAAATGAAGGATAAGAAACATCATGTCATTTGCTACGCCAGCCGGACCCTAGATGAGGTGCAAGTAAACTACACCACCACGGAGAAAGAGATGTTGGCGATCATTTTTGCATTTGACAAGTTCAGATAATACCTTATAGGGGCAAAAGTAAAGGTCTATACTGACCATGGAGCCATACGCTACCTGATCCAAAAGGACACAAAGCCCAAACTACTGAGATGGGCCCTGCTCTTGCAAGAGTTTAACCATGAGATAATTGATAAGAAAGGTAAAGAAAATGTAGTCACAGACCATCTCTCGAGAATAGTCTGTGAAAAAGAAAACCAGTTGCCTATCAATGACAACTATGCTGATGAAGCTCTATTAATGGCTCAGTCCGATGAGCCAACCCTACCATGGTTCGTGGACATTTGTAACTACATGGCATGTGGCCAGCTACCGCCAGACATCAAGTACAACCAGAAAAAGAAGCTCTTGTCTTATGTCAGGAACTACTATTGGGACGACCCTTTGATATTCAAGAAATGCTCTGACAGTATGTACAAAAGGTGTATACCGGAAGTGGAGGTCCCGCTAATCTTGAGAGAATGCCACTCTTCACCCTATGGAGGGAATCATAGTGGGGACAGAACTACTGCAAAAGTGCTTCAATCCAGATTTTACGGGCCTTCGCAATTCAAGGACGCTACTGCTTATGTGAAGGTTTGCAAAGAGTGCCAATCAACCGAAAATATCGGGAAAAGGAATGAAATGCCTTTGTCAGACTGGGTAGAAGTTGAGATCTTTGACGTCTGGGGAATATACTACATGGGTCCCTTCCCCTTGTCAAGGGGTTATCAATACATTCTAGTGGTTGTGGACTATGTGTCAAAATGGGTAGAGCCTGTTGCTACCCAAACTTGTGACTCTAAGTCTGTGAGTAAGCTATTCGAGAAGACTATTTTTCCACACTTTGGAGTACCCCGCACTGTGATAAGTGATGGCAGATCACACTTTGGAGAAAAGCAGTTTGAGACACTACTGAAGAAGTACCAGGTCAAATACAAGGTTGCTACACCCTACCACCCCCAGACCTCTGGGCAGGTGGAGGTATCAAATAGGCAGATTAAGCAAATCTTGGAAAATACTGTCAACCGCACACGAAAAGACTAGTCCATGAAACTCGATAATGCTCTCTGGGCCTATAGAACTGTGTACAAGACACCCATAGGCACGACACCTTATAGGTTAATCTGTGGAAAGTCTTGTCATTTACCCTTGGAGTTTGAGCACAAAGCCCTATGGGCGATTAAGTTTCTAAATATGGAACTGGATAAGGCAGGACAAAAGAGATATCTGCAGCTGTAAGAGCTCGAGGAGCTAAGATTGCATGCTTATGAAAATGCAAAGATTTACAAACAAAGGACTAAGGTGTGGCATGATGCCCACCTAAGAAACAAGGATATTCGGGAAGGTGACAAGGTTCTCCTCTTCAATTCTAGCATTCGACTTTTCCTTGGGAAGCTCAGAACAAGATGGTCAGGCCCCTTCTCTGTAGTAAAGATTTATCCATTAGGAATGATGGAGATTCAAGGAGAAAAGACTGGGATCTTCAAGGTCAATGGCCACAGGTTGAAAAGATTCTATGAAGATGAAGCATTCATGAGAAGGTTGGAAATAACACTACAGGATGTTGAAGCAACAACTGAAGGATCGAAGTAAAAAGAGTTTGAAGCTATCAAGCTGATGACGGAAACTACAACGCTCTTCGGGAGGTAGCCCAAATTTTCACTTTTTCCTAGCATATGATGTTATTTCCATTTTTGCAGAAAAACATTACAAACTTTATCATTGTAATAAGGCCCGAGTCAGTGCATGCACCACGTGCATGGACCCTCTCGTTTTATGGGCCACTGACTTAGTTTTATAAGTCTTTGATGAGTAATACTGTCTGAGGCTGGAAGTCTTCCCTTTTGGCTAATTATGTTTTACCCATCAACACTTTTCTTTAGTTTTTATACCCTCGATTTGCTTTATTTTGAGTGTTTTAGGCATGTATAGCTGATCACCCTTTTGTTTTTGACCCGACATCCCTTTTTTCTGGCCATATCAGCCATCCGTCCAAACTAACCATATCGGGAGATACCAATAACGCTATCCTTTTATTTTTTGGCCTTTGTCTTTGCTCTAAGTTTTACTCTTCTGGAGTCTGTATCGAGCATGTTCTCTGCCTTTCTACCTTGCACGACACACACTATTCTGCCTTTTAATCATATCGGGCAAGCGGCGAGCACTCACGTGTTAGCAGAGACCGTGTCGCGTGATACAATGACCTCGCGTGACACACGTGCATGCCGACACAAAGCTTGCTTAGGAAGCCAAATCGGCCCTTGAGGTGACAGGATTAGACTAATTTTGCTGTGCCTCGGGAATGATTTGCCTCCTCGCGCGACATGTGCTCCCACTTTTACCCATTTAACCCCCGCTCGACATAGCTATATATAGTAACTGAGATTTAACCGTGTCAGGCACCTGCTTTAACTTTTCACCTACTCCTGTATCGTACAATCTCGCATTTACTCCAACTCTCGTGTCGGCCAGTTCCTTCGCGATACCCGTGTCGTGCACCAGCCTTCCACCAGATACATGTATAACACGATACGCCTATCACACATTTTTATCACTCGTATCGCGCATAGTATCGACTAACGTGTATCGCGCAGTCGAATCTGTATCATGCAACACACCATATCGGGTGACAACTTGTATCATGCGGTCGAACTTACATCGGGCGATACACCGTATCGTGTGGCACCAGTGTTGGGTTTCCCTTAGCTTTTGATTGTTTCGGGCGACACTATCGTGTCAGGTAGTCAGTTTCGGATCGGGTGATATGTGTCTGGGTCTGCCGCATGATATGTAACCGATTTGAATTGTATCGACTTCCGAATCTCCGCTAGGCAACACGAGTATCCCACGACACCCATATCAGGCATCCATATCAGGCATCTGTATCGGGCAAGCATCGTTTGTTAATGCTTCATGATATCGGCCACTAATATCAACCAGATCGTATTGGGCAGTAAGACACATTTACCCCGCCCGATATCGACTCACTTGTGTTGGGATTCCCTTAGTTTTTGACCGATATCAGTTTCTCAAGTATCACCTACCTTGTATCGGGCGACGTGACTCTTTTGGTCTGCTACCTGATATTGGGTAGCATGACCCATTAAGTAATCTCATTACTTACTATATTCTTGTTTAATAATTATAGAAATGGCTCACACCAAGCAAACCGTCGTCCAAGTAGATGAGCACGACCGAAGGATCAACCCTGAGGCCATAGCTGAAGCCACCACAGCTGGGCAGAAGTGCTCAAATCCCGATGTAGCGGGGCCATCTGAGGTAGAGAAGCAGCCCACGAGAGAATCTACGACAGTCCCAACAACATCAGCGGAACCCCTAGCTCACTCCCCAGGCCGATTCGTACCCCAGGATGTAAGGCATCAACAACGATACACCGAGCTGGCAGCCAAGATCTACCGGCCAACCCGGTTCTACCACCAGCCTTCCTTCCACCAACTCGACATCTTCAGCAGGCTCGACAACATCTTAGGAGCCGCCGGACTGAAAAACATATGCTTTAGCTTCTTCGGGTCATACACTAAACTCACCAAGGATTTCATGTCCTCACTTTGTCAGGTGCAGAACAAGCCAGATGAAGTTGAAAGATTCGACAGAGTAGATAGGCTGCAGGGCCAACTATACAACATTGAGCATGCCATTTCTGAGAAGCTGCTCAATGAAATCTTCTCCTCCACTGAAGCTGAGAAAGATATTTTAAACAACAGTGCCAGGATTGGCGAAGGCGACGGTTTCAACCCGGTCGACCTCTGGAAGAAGCTGACTGACGAATCATCTATCCACTCTTGCTTCTGGAGGATCACCCACAAGATAGTGGCATGCCTCCTGTTCAACTCCACCGAATCTCATGTTGTATGTGATGGAGGGCAAGGTGATCAACGTGGGGCACTTTATGCTGAGCTGGCTCCACCCAATAAAAGATGCCACCAAGGAGTACTACATGAGTGGCATTGTCAATCTGATCGCGACAGGGTTGGGATACCCAGTGGAGCCACGCAACCTGTCGAGAACTCAAGGCGATGTCAAGATTGATCTAAAGTTCCTGCAACGAGCCAACATAATCAAGAAGGAGGGCCGCCACTACTTATACAAATTCACAAGAACTTCTAATCTGCTGCCCCTCCCGCTCTGCACCAACTATGATGCAGAGAAGTTGGTGTTCATGCCGACGAAGGTCAAAGCCCTACCCAATCAGATGGCTGAGGCTGCTTGCACTGCCAGCATAACCTTCCAAAAAACAGCAGCAACCGCAAGGGCCGAGCCACCCACCGCCCCCACGCAACCAGCGACAGCTGCTGATAAGGATGTCGTTGCTGCTCCTATCCCAGCCACAACTGCCACAACGATGATCGCTGTGGTTGTAGAATAAGTAATGACGATCGTGGAGGTCGTCGACACAATCAGAGCTGACACAATGACAATAGCCCCGGAGGAAGCTGCCGTGGAAGAGACGGCCGCAACCCCTGAAGCTTCTACTACGCCTTCAATGGCAGAAGCTGTGGTACATCCGAACGCAAGTAATGATGCGTTCATTGAGCTCCTCGAGGCGGAGCTCAGGGCCGTGCAGCCCACACCGACGCTACCACCAACGTCGCCTGTGGTTGCTGTGGAGGAGGTCTCTGATAATCAGATAGTGGAACAACAACCGCTTTCCCCGTGCCCTTCTCCACCACTACAAGAAGGCAAGATGGAGGCAGCCACAAAGGCGCCAACGCCCTGCCCTAAAGCAATGCCCTCTTGGACAACTCAGATGAATTCAGACCCACTTGAAGACGCACACTCTTCGGACCAAACTTCCAACATGAGGGACATCTCGAGGACATGAGGCAGGACAACTACACCCCCCCATCGCTGGGGCATATCCTCGATCAAGAGTTTGACCACTTGCGGGAGGTAACGAGCAACCATTATGTTACTTTTGCTTCTCTAACCTGCAAGTTTAGTGCTTTTCAGAGGAGGCTGAATGAGCAGGAGAGACAACTGCTAACTCTAGTTGGCCTTCCTGTCCAACTAGAGGCATTGAACAACACGATGCAGCTGGCGCTCCAACGGCTCGACGCCTTTGAGGAGAGGATGAACCGGAGGGACAACCACCCCCGCTCAAGACAGCAAAGGAGGTCTCCATCGCCTCCTGGCTCCGGCTCTCAGCCATCTTCATCAGCGTCTTCTTCAAGAATGTTGTATTCTCCCTCCTCCAGTGGGCCCTCCACAACGCTCAAGGGAGAAACGATGAATAAGACCGCCGACAGGGCTCTAGAAGGACAGGAGAGCACCCACAACATCGACGTGGAATCTCCCTCGCCCTCCCTAGATGACGCTGACGATGTAGATATATCAATCGACGTAGAAGAGGACTCTACAGACGAATCAGAGGGAGAAGGGGAGGACATCTACCATGCCCACGAAAAACACCCCCTAGAGGAAGGAGCTCGGTGGCAGATGCATTTTTTGCACTGTCAGAGATCCCGTCCTTTGAGATGGCGGACTTCGACCAAAGAGCCATCAGGTACCTGATGATCAGAGACCAGAAGCTGCTGAATAAGGTCCTGAGGTGGCAGGCAGATGAAGAAGACGTCGTCTGGAGCGATGGTTATTTCTCCGTACGATGGGGAGCGTTGAGGAGCTTGTTCCGCTCACCAGCCGTCATCGGGAAGATCTTTTTCTGTGTCCTGGAGGGTGCAATGATAGAGAACTTAGGCACCAGGACAGGCCGATAGACAATCTACACCGCCACCCCAGCCTTGGCAAGAAGACTGATGAGAGGGGCGTTCGACGATATGCAGGTGGCCAACATGCTCCAATACATTGAAAAACACAACTCAAACATCATGTTGGCCCCCTACAAGCACCGAGGAAACTAGTTCCTGTGCGTGGCAAATCTCCAAAGCCATGATGTCCAACTCCTCAGCTGCTGCAACGAGGAGGTCCCATGCTCAGAACACATGTTCGTGTGCCCTGAAGACAAGAACCTGATGCTTCTCCCACTATGTCTTCTCTATGCAATCAAACGAGGAGTCCAGTGTCACAACATCATTTGGAACTTCTTCACTCTCGAAGACTTCCCCATTCAAGAAGAAGTGGGAAGCGGAAACAGTTCCTTCATAGTCCTTCACACCATGGAGATTCTCCACGTCTTTGGATACATAAGGCAACTCCAAGGCCATAACTTCTATCAGCTAAGGAGCACTACACGCTACTTCTGATCAAGGACAGATGCTATTTCCAAGACGCAAGTGTCCCAGAGAAGTTGCTAGAGAGTGATCAACAAGACAAATCTTCTTTGAACAGCAACCTTCCCGGAGAAGAAGCTGAGATGGCCACAAACGTATACGGGGCAGGAAAGCAGATTGACATTCTGCGAGAAGTATTCTCGAATGAAAACCCCACTTCACCTGATGTGTCAGAAGAAATGATCAGCAACTTCGACTGTTCCGTGTGTTCTACACTGACCCAAGAATAGGTTAAGGAAATTCTCATGAAGCTAGCTGATTCTACACCCACAAATGTCATATATGAGGCAGAAAATGTTATAGTCCCAGTTGATGACCTTCAGGACTTAGTAAAGGCAGGAGGATGTTTAGCGCTGTCAATAGCAGCAACCTACATCCAGGTTCTACAGAAGAAGTTTGAGCACGTTTACATCGCCCATCCGATGGTGTTCAACGATATCTGCCTAGCTGATGAATTAGGAGTGAAGCAAAAGTTTCTAGCAGAGATACAAAGCAGCATGCCATGTATCATCTTCTTCCCAGTATTGCACTACAATCACTGGACGCTCCTGACGGTGTAAACTCGCCAACGAGCAGCAATCTTCTACAACAACTCTGACAACAACAAAGATCATCCGGTGCAGTGTACATCAACAACATTGACACCCCTCGAACGCTTAGCAAGAAAATACTACTTCGAGGTGACAACGTTGATCCAACCGTTTCTGGAGACAACTGAGAGTAAATGACACGAGCTTCAATTCTGCCACAACAGTCCACAACAAATCCTACAATCAAATAACTGCGACATCTATGTGTTGGAATGGATTGCTAGCTTGGTGACGCTACAACAAACGCATGACAAGCTCCACCACATCGACTACCACAACAAACACGGAGAATATGTGTGGGAGATTATATCTGATGGAGGCGCGCTCACCAGCTAAACCCTCACTGACTTATCACTACCCTACCTTATCTATCTCACAACTCTAGGATAGAGTGTGGGGTAAGTTTTGGGGGGGGGGTACTATATATCAGTGAGAGAGGTACTAAAGATTCTCCCCTTTTGCCTTTCTTGTTTTCCTTAAACATACTCTACATACATATATATACACACGCTTAATACAAAATAGTGAATATACAACTCCTTGCCTCTCTACAATTGTATAAAGACACTCTATAGCAAATATCAGATACAACTTCTTCCAGACTATGCTCTTTGTGTCTAAGGCGGTGCATATTTCTATTATTTTCTTTTCGAAAATGTAATCTCAAACGACAAAGGCTACAACCTTTCTACGCCAATTTTGAAAAATAATCTTATAACAACTAAGAGATGTGCATGTGAAGGAAAAAGCTGCCTAAACAACAAACTCATCCTTTCCCAAAATCCCAAAAAGAGAGAAAAGCTTTATGAAAGTGAATAAAAGAATGAGAGTTGTGCCGAAAAAAATGATGAAAAACACACTTGTCTCTCCAAAAGTACCCATATTTAGGCATGGTAGATCTGGGGCAGTGGTACATAGGATGTGAAATCACTCCTCTAAAGCCAATTAGCTTGGACTGCATGGACCACTTGCCCGTTAATGGACCCGTACCTGGATGGACCAATGGAAAACAAGAAAAAACTCAAAAAGCCTTAAGCCTACCCAAAACCCCAACTCCTTACTCCCAAGCTGTTTAGTGTGAAAGCCAACTTCGAAATCATGCAATTAAGTCTAGCCGAAGCTGAAGAGAGAATTTTTGCTTAAAATAAGGTAGGGAAAAATAAAGCCCGTTGCTCGTGGACAAATGTAATTTTCCTTAAGACATCTTAGAACTCGCGTAAATCCCTTGTCTGAGGACTATGCCTGGTATGAAGGGTATTGTAAATAAAGTGTTAAGATAAGTACGATTAATTGAGGACAATCAAAATGCTAAGTTTGGGGGAGTTGATAACACCCATTTTATGGCCATTTATAGCCTACATTTCATTGTCAAAACTGCCCTCTAAACTATTTTTCCTCTCAATTTTGTCTTGTTATTGTACAAAAATAACCAGCACTACGCCCCTGAATATGTTCCCATCTTTTGTACAAATTTTCCCTATTTTCCACCTAAAGTCTGTAAAAGGGCCGTCCCGGCCCATCTACAATGCACACCTACATCGACCCTTCCACTGGTAACCCGACACACACACTTACCCATCACGATCGCTGCTCGATATGGCAGCAACTCGACACAGTCATGTCGTGCGAGAAGGCCCTCGACGGGCAGTATGCTACCTACTCGACAGAGAGATTTGCCCACCATGACTGGTTAGCCCGACATGGGTGTGTCATGTGATATGAGTCACTCATCGAAAGCGGCTTCCCTCCAAGGTCACCCGATATGCTCGTAACTCGGCATGCGATGGCCCACTGTGTCGGGCGACACACATGTGTCGGGCGACACACATGTGTCGATCATCCCCGAGGCCATGTATATGGAGTTGATGAAGGACACATGGCCCCACAAGAACTGCAACCTCTACCAGTTGCTGCATATAAATAGCGGCTACATGACTTCAATGGGATGGGTCAAAATCTTGCGAAAGCTTACTTTGGAAAGCATCTGGAGCTAGTGTGTCGGGTCCCAAGGTGTGCTGGGTGACACTAGGTGAGTTCACCCCCAACCCGAGAGGGATGGGATTGGTTCACTTAGAACCCGTCCCGGTAGCTGTAGCAACCCGATATGACCAAGAAGGCCTCCCAATGTGCCGAGTTCATAGATGGGCTTCAACCTGAGATGGCTCGCCCCCTACACCCGATACTAGGAACCTGAGAACCAAAATCATCTCTAACCTGACATGATACCGAACCCGATATGGACCAATCGTTAGGGTGTGTCGCCCAATAGGGTGGCTGCCTGACATGACCATATCGGATAGAGAGCCCTGACCAATACGCCAGACCGTCACGGTATGTCGCCCGACACGGCGGCTGCCTGACACAGGCATATCGGGCAGAGCTCCCGCCCAGTATCGGGTTAGTGGCGCCTTAGGGGTCTGTTGCTGTTTATCGACCTCCCACATCAAGGAGGCTGATACCTATCTTCCCTTTTCAGCATTTACTTTCATTTATTACGCATTGTAAATGAACCCCTTTTTATACAATATCTATGCTTATAGAATCTGTGGAATTTAATACTTGTTGTTCTGTGTTTGGTTCCCTTTTGTTGGATGATTTCTTATATAGCATCTGAGCTCTAGCTTGTATGTTTGGATCATGTTTTGACTAGCTATCGAATCGTGTTTCCCGTTTCAACTCCTTCGAGAGAAGGATGTTGTAACTCTAGAGCTTGGTCTGATCCGGGAGTATGAGAGTACCCATGGTCGAGGTTGCTTCAGTTTTCCTTCCCACTCCAACCTATATTCATTACCTTTGAGAGAGGGTGTTGGCATTTAGTTGGAGGTACCCTCCTTGAGAGAAGAGGGTGCTGGATATTTTCCGCTGCCGCTTGTTATTCCTAAGTTTTCTTCCTTTGTGCCTTGCCTTAACAATAGTTTTAACTCCTCAGAAGTTATTGCATAAAACTCCTAAAAACTGCTAAAACCCTAAAACCATCATTTTTCTTGTAACTCTAGTTGGAGATAGTCTTTTGGTTTATTTTTCTTTATGTTGTTTCCTTGTTGCAGCATATCTATCCTTTCTTGTCTGAATATACATACTCATCTAAAATTATCCCTATGCACTTACTTTAACGCTTTACTTGTATGTTTAGCTATCATCTTGTGATGTTTGATTGTCGATATCTTGAGAGAGTAATATCACTTTTATCCCGTGACATGGAGTAGCATGAATGCATGAGAGTGTCGAATTGCTAAATGCTTTAAACCATACATTTTGCTGTGAGGTTTTTGAGTTGTCATCTCGAGAGAGAGGCTTCTTTCAAGCCTAGTCCTACCCTCATCTCGAGAGAGAGTGGAATAGGCGTCTTTATGGGTTGCTTGTAGTTTTGATATGAGTATCCAGGAAAGAGAGATAGTATGCTTGTTGGAGGGATGTTTTGGTTAGGTGAACCCCGATCCGAGTTTTTCCATATTCTCGTCATAGTTTGTTTTCTTTTACTTCTTTAGTTTTATTGTTCTTGTTTTCAAGTTGGCATTCCTTGGGGAACACCTTTTAATCCTCTTTTATACAAGAGTATAGAGTCTTGATTTAACGTTCTTAGAACTACCAACCTCGTCCCTGTGTTCGACCCTGATCGCTACATCGAACCCCGTTATCGTTGCGGGGGCCTGAGAGTTGGGTTATTTCTTTAAAAGTCCGACTGCTCTAATCCACTCTTTTCGGACGCGTGATTTAGACCGGTTAGGTATACTATTGTATGTTTTAATGGAGTTTTATCGATTTATTTTCAATTGTGGATGTTATATTATTTACTCTTGTTTACATATGGAATAATGTAATTAATTTTCTTCTTATAAATCCATAATAATGTAATTAAATTACTATTTTGTACTACAAAGCTCACAAACAACAAACATGATACAACCTTTTTGATACTTATTCTATTTTTAACATATTATATATAATCTAATATGTCTTTAGTGAACATGTCTTACTATATTTACTACAAAACCAAGATATCATCATTACTAAAAATATGTAATTAGTGGGTATCATATAAATAATATCTTAAAATGATTGGGTTGCAATGAAGTTGGAGCATGATTACCAATTTTCTCTTTGTTCTAATTCCAATTTAGTGCTCTTGATTATGTGAATCATGTGATTATTTCATAAAGATAAAATCAAATAGACATTACTAAGGGATCCATGATAAAAATGTATATAGTCAATAAGAGGGAAGTTTTGGTAATTGGTTCCATGATTGCACTAGGGACCCCAAACTTCTTGAAACAACATAATGTAGGCTTATCTAATTGAATTACATTCAATAAATTCATGCTATGGTTATCAAATTGTAGGCTTATCTATATTCAATATCATGATCTAATTTTTCAACATATACTTCTATAGTTATCCTAGTAATGGATATAAATACTAGAATCAAATTATTATGCACATAATGAATAAAATACACTCAGAACCATGATATTTAAATAGTTTATTCAAAATATCAAATATTATTAGTAAGAAATACACATGAAATGGAGAGTGTAATTAATAAGTGTTGATGAAAAATGAGATGGACTGTGAGGACCATTCTTATTATTAATCCCTAAAAGCACCATCATTAGGATAAACACTCAAATTAATCTATCTTAATAAAGATTTTAAAAGCCACGATGGTGAGGCAAATAGAACACCTATTTATTTTGCAATTTGTAAAATAGTCAATTCATCATCTAGAGCCAACATACACATACACAGATAAATATATTCATTTGTCATATGCATGGATCAATATTTTATTGAATCTTAAGCATGCTTCAATATCTTATCACCCTGATCAAGAATATATTTATACTTTAGCAGATAAGACCCACATGTCATGCACCACATATAGTAAACCATAAGGAAATCTTCACATAATCATTGATAAAATGACACATAGCAAAAGCTCATTTTAGAACAAAATTTTTAATATTCAACAAAACCAAATCAAATGGTATCATTCACAAGCTAGTTTAGCTCATTGTATGTCACACACATGAATATATATACTTACATATATACACATACATACATACATACATACATACATACATACATACATACATACATACATACATACATACATACATACATACATACATACATACGTACATACATACATACACACACATACATACATGCTGACAAGGAGTGTGAGTACTATTGCTGTGAAAATTTGTAAAGGTGTAAAAAAGAAGCTACGAGTTAGCTAGATGTGTGAGTTGCTCACGTGCATGTTGTATAGCGAGTAAATGGGCTATATGTAACTCTTGACCTCCTCCAATTATAGGGGGAAGTCAGATTATATTTACCTGATTCTGATACATGCCGACAAGGAGTGGATCAAGTGGTCAAGCATGGTGTCCCCTAACAAAGGGACCTGGGTTCAAATCTCAGTTGCTGCCTTGATTTACCACCCTCTCAGACATTTGGCCTCTGCCACGGGCATGGGAGAGGGGGGAAATCTTTCTCTCTTAATCCCATACATACATAGATACATACATACATCTTGATTTACCACCCTCCCAGGTGTTCAGCCTATGCTACGAGCATGGGAGAGGGGGGATAAATATTTTTCTCTTAATCCCATATATATATATTCACACACACACACACACATACACACACACACACACACACACACATATATATATATATATATATATATATATATATATATATATATATATATATATATATATATATATATATATATATATATATAATACCCACATGGGTAACCTGCAATTCACTACCCGTGCCTCCTAAAAAGTAACTATTTGGTTAGAAAAGTAGCTCCTAGGATAAAAAAGTAACTATGTTGACAAAAAAATAACCATTCGACTCAAAAAAGTAAAACCAGGCAGAATACACAGTAAAAGTTCTGGAATAAATATATAATTGTATATTTATTACAGTTGTTACAAATGTAACTATTTATGCATGAGTTTTAGCAGTTTGCAAGGTAAAGTAACCCTATACATGTGTAAAGTAAGAAACTCCAAAAATGTAACTGAAATTGGAGCGAGTAGGTACCCTCATGGGCAATGAATGAACACCATATATATATATATATATAATGAAGATGGAATACACTCGATATATATATATATATATATGTATGTACATACATACATATATATATAGAATGAAGATGGAATACACTCGAGTGTACCTTAGATGCTATACACCTCAATCATTTTTCATTATGAAGCAATTATTTTGGAATCTAAACCGTTGATATTCTTAGATATCTTAAGAGCATACTATATAATAAATTTCAGATCATTTGAACACTTATAGGACATGCATCTAAATAAGGAAAAAGGTATGCATTTCAAATTAGTTTCGTGTCTTGATTTTATTGTTCTTGTATGAGTGACTTGCACTCATTCAAATGGGCTCAAATTTTATATGTGGCCTATTATTATTGTAACCATGATGATCAATGGATAGGATTTTACAAAAAAGGGTCTATATAGATAAACACCATTGAGGTGTATGGTGTGATATGTACACTCAAATGTATTCTAGCCCGACTCTCTCTCTTTCTCTCTCTATATATATGTATGTATATATATGGGCCCATATTCGATACCCGTGTGGATAGCTACCCGCCCCCTCTTTTGGTTACCTTTTTTGGAGTTTCTTACTTTACACATATAGAGGGTTACTTTACCTTGCACATTGTTACTTTTCTTGCATAAACAGTTATATTTGTAATAGCTATAACAAATATACAATTACATGTATATTTGCTGTGTATTCTATTTGGTTTTATATTTTTTAGTCGTATAGTTATTTTTTGTCCAGAGAGTTAATTTTCTGACAATATAGTTACTTTTCGAGATGCATGGGTAGAAAAAATCTAGGCTACCCGCTGGGCAACGAATGACCAACACACACATACACACACAGATATATATATATATAAATATATATATATATATATATAAATATAAATATATATATATATATATATAAATATATATATATATATATATATATATATATATATATATGACACAAACAACTGCCTAGGGTTAGGGTGACTCTGGAGATTAAAGCGGTGATCCTAAGGGTGATCCAGACCTAAAAGGAGGGTAGGTTCCCCCTTAACCTCGGTCAGAAAAGTAAAAAGATAGATGGCTAACCCTAGCCATGAGGAAGATCTTGGGCACAAGTCTTGGGTGGTGCAGAGCAGTTCAAGACAAAACATCAATACGATCCTCTAGTGATCAAGGAAGGCAAAAGATTTGTTACTATAGATGATGAAACTTACGAGGACATGGAGAAGACTTGGGAACATACTATCTCAATCTACATCATGGGGAAATCCCTACTAGTACCACTTCTTGGCTTGGATCAGGTGTGTTTGGAAAGTGAAGGGGGGATTTGATCTTTACTCAAAGCCAGAGAAAGTCTTCTTAGTTCGATTCAACACCAAAGAAACTAAACACTTTGTCATCAACATGGGAGTGAGATGGTTTGATGATAGGTTGATGGTTGTTAAAGAGAATCATACATGTGATGATCTAAAAAAGGTCATGTTCAGTTCTACCCTAGCATGGATTAAGATCCCCAAAATGGGGAGAAACTGGTCTGAGAGGGCGGTGGGTGCAGTAGCTTTAGGAGTGGGTAAACTCCTTAGAGTGGATCTCAGATCAATCCAATAAGAATCCCTTGGGGAATAGTTTGTACCCTTTAGGCATATTTAAACATTAAAGTGGTGCAAAGTTGCAGCTCTCCTTTATTATACTAGCCATGCTAAATGGTATGCATATCTATATGTTATTGGTAATACCTGAGTATGATGGGTTAGAACATGAGATAAATGTGTGTTAAAGATGGATGAGACCACAAAATATGTTATACTCACATGGATTGAGGAGTGGCACAATCATAGTGGGGCCAATCAACTCTAATATCTTATAAAATGTATTGAGTGGATATCTATTCCATTAGTTATTACATGGTTAGGTAAAATCCATGCTACCTAACCCAAGAACATATATAATATAGATGAGTATAATATAAATATTATTATTTTTATGTTTACATGTAGGTTTTTTACAACTGGTCTATAAATGATTGTAACTGAATTTAGGAAATATGCATTTATTATAACATCTTGTTTTGATTGATTGAAATCTCTATAAAAGATGATATACATTGACAAGCATGAATGCAATACATCTGAGTAAGGTGGTATGAAACTAAATTACTATAACATAATATTATTTAGATTTTAATTTATTCTAATGATTTTATATAATTCTACAACATTGTATCTATCTGCGTGGGATTTTTCCAGTCATGGGTGCTCAATATGAATACAACATCAAATTTTTTTAAGGTCTGATGAAGTCAGAAGAAAGGCCAAGATAGAAATAAATAAAATGTAATATTGATATGTCCATTGTACTCTCAATTTCTTGGAGTACATGCGACAATGGACATATTAATATTACACTTTCTTTATTGATATAAATATTATTATTGTTATGTTTATATGTAGTAATTTTTTGCAACTGGTCTATAAATGATTGTAACTGAATTTAGGAAATATGCATTTATTATAACATCTTGTTTTGGTTGATTGGAATCTCTATAAAAGATGATATACATTGACAAGCATGAATGCATTACATCTGAGTAAGGTGGTATGAAACTAAATTACTATAACATAATATTATTTAGTTTTTAATTTATTCTAATGATTTTATATAATTCTACAACATTGTATCTATCTGAGTGGGATTTTTCCACTCATGGGCGCTCGATATGAATACAACATTAGTTTTTTTAAGGTCTAATGAAGTCAGAAGAAAGGCCAAGATATTAATAAATAAAGTGTAATATTGATATGTCCATTGTGGTATGTACTCTGAATTTCTTGGAGTGTTTGAGTGGGTATTGTTATTTTGATGGTTTTTTATTTTTACTTATATAGACATATGTTGCACTAGGTCATACTATAAAGATACACCAATAATTTATACATGCACATATATTTGTATATATACGTATACATTCTAAGGAACTGGAAATACCCCAAATAATGCATTTAACAAAATTATATATCTTTAACAATTTGGGGTACGGAGTAAATTGTAAAATAATAGCTTTATCTATGGATTCCTAAGAAATAAAAAGAGTTGATCAATCTAGAAAAACCAAAATGTTATGCTCCTCATAAATGGTTGATGAAAACTACATCAATTCTTCTGTATCATGTTTATGTGCAATACCTATATATACAAAATTTCTTTCATAATAAATATTGATATGGAAATAAGATTAATCTATGTAGCAAGGATATTGTTTATATCCTAATTAGGTCCAATACATGTGTTTCCTTGTGAATATAGGAAATGTGACCAAATAGTGAAATTGAAACCTTTATTATGGAACTTCCAATTGATTATGTAATGTGGTCCTTTGATAATCACTCAAGCATAATGATAGGATAATGAAATATATATTTATGTTACCATTTTTTGTGTAGTATAATTCTTACACTTGTATATTATTTTTATATATTTGTGTATTCATCCGTAAGGTCTAGAAGTGGATAATATGTGATTAAGTTGGATTATTAAGATAAAGATTATGTCTATTAAATTATACTCTAAAAGATGAATAATGTGAATAATAAATAAAGAGGAACTGCAATTCATATACATTAAAAATTCCCTATGAAACATCAAACTTCTTGAGTGTCCACAACTCTGGGAAGGAAAATAGCATTTCCTCTAGATATCCAATGAATTTTGATAAGATTAGAAAAATTGTATATTGTTGGATGCAGGTGGGATATTAAGATAGGTCGTCTTCTTGAGATCACATGCTCTAGAGTGTGATTTCCATGAGGAGTGGGGTGCAAAGTTGCAACTCTCCTTTATTATACCAGCCATGCTAAATTTTATGCATATCCATATGTTATTGGTAATACCTGAGTATGAAGGGTTAGAACATGAGATAAATGTGGGTTAAAGATGTATGAGACCATAAAATATGTTATACTTACACTGATTGAGGAGTGGCACAATCATAGTGGGGCCAATCAACTCTAATATCTTATACAATGTGTTGAGTGGATATCTACTCCATTAGTTATAACATGGTTAGGTATAATAAATGCTACCTAACCCAAGGACATATATAACATAGATGAGTAGAAAATAAATAAATAAATAAATACATAAATATATATATATATATATATATATATATATATATATATATATATATATATTTATAGGCATATGTTGCACTAGCTCATTGTATGTCACACACATGAATATATATACATACATATAGACACATACATACATACATAGATACATACATACATACATACATACATACATACATACATTCATACATACATACATACATACATACATACATGCATACATACATACATACATACATACATACATACATACATACATACATACATACATACATACATACACACACATACATACATATATACATACATACATACATACATACATACATACATACATACATACATACATACATACATACATACATACATACATACATACATACGTACATACATACATACATACATACACACACATACATACATGCTGACAAGGAGTGTGAGTACTATTGCTGTGAAAATTTGTAAAGGTGTAAAAAAGAAGCTACGAGTTAGCTAGATGTGTGAGTTGCTCACGTGCACATTGTATAGCGAGTAAAGGGGCTATATGTAACTCTTGACCTCCTCCAATTATAGGGGGAAGTCAGAATATATTTACCTGATTCCGATACATGCCGACAAGGAGTGGATCAAGTGGTCAAGCATGGTGTCCCCTAACAAAGGGACCTGGGTTCAAATCTCAGTTGCTTCCTTGATTTACCACCCTCTCAGACATTTGGCCTCTGCCACGGGCATGGGAGAGGGGGGAAATCTTTCTCTCTTAATCCCATACATACATAGATACATACATACATCTTGATTTACCACCCTCCCAGGTGTTCAACCTCTGCTACGAGCGTGGGAGAGGGGGGATAAATATTTCTCTCTTAATCCCATATATATATATTCACACACACACACACACACACACACATATATATATATATATATATATATATATATATATATATATATATATATATATATATATAATACCCACATGGGTAACCTGCAATTCACTACCCGTGCCTCCTAAAAAGTAACTATTTGGTTAGAAAAGTAACTCCTAGGATAAAAAAGTAACTATGCTGACAAAAAAATAACCATTCGACTCAAAAAAGTAAAACCAGGCAGAATACACAGTAAAAGTTCTGGAATAAATATATAATTGTCTATTTATTACAGTTGTTACAAATGTAACTATTTATGCATGAGTTTTAGCAGTTTGCAAGGTAAAATAACCCTATACATGTGTAAAGTAAGAAACTCCAAAAATGTAACCGAAATTGGAGCGAGTAGGTACCCTCATGGGCAATGAATGAACACCATATATATATAATGAAGATGGAATACACTCGATATATATATATATATATATAGAATGAAGATGGAATACACTGAGTGTACCATAGATGCTATACACCTCAATCATTTTTCATTATGAAGCAATTATTTTGGAATCTAAACCGTTGATATTCTTAGATATTTTAAGAGCATACTATATAATAAATTTCAGATCATTTGAACACTTATGGGACATGCATCTAAATAAGGAAAAAGGTATGCATTTCAAATTAGTTTCGTGTCTTGATTTTATTGTTCTTGGATGAGTGACTTGCACTCATTCAAATGGGCTCAAATTTTATATGTGGCCTATTATTATTGTAACCATGATGATCAATGGATAGGATTTTACAAAAAAGGGTCTACATAGATAAACACCATTGAGGTGTATGGTGTGATATGTACACTCAAATGTATTCTAGCCCGACTCTCTCTCTTTCTCTCTATATATGTATGTATGTATATATATGGGCCCATATTCCATACCCGTGTGGATAGCTACCCGCCCCCTCTTTTGGTTACCTTTTTTGGAGTTTCTTACTTTACACATATAGAGGGTTACTTTACCTTGCACATTGTTACTTTTCTTGCATAAACAGTTATACTTGTAATAGCTTTAACAAATATACAATTACATGTATATTTGCTGTGTATTCTATTTGGTTTTATATTTTTTATTCGTATAGTTATTTTTTGTCCAGAGAGTTAATTTTCTGACAATATAGTTACTTTTCGAGATGCATGGGTAGAAAAAATCTAGGCTACCCGCTGGGCAACGAATGAACAACACACACACACACACACACACACACACACACACACACACACACACACACACACACACACACACACAGATATATATATATATATATATATATATATATATATATATATATATATATATATATATATATATATGACACAAACAACCGCCTAGGGTTAGGGTGACTCCGGCGATTAAAGCGGTGATCCTAAGGGTGATCCAGACCTAAAAGGAGGGTAGGTCCCCCCTTAACCTCTGTCAGAAAAGTAAAAAGATAGATGGCTAACCCTAGCCATGAGGAAGATCTTGGGCACAAGTCTTGGGTGGTGCAGAGCAGTTCAAGACGAAACATCAATACGATCCTCTAGTGATCAAGGAAGGCAAAAGATTTGTTACTATAGATGATGAAACTTACGAGGCCATGGAGAAGACTTGGGAACATACTATCTCAATCTACGTCATGGGGAAATCCCTACTAGTACCACTTCTTGGCTTGGATCAGGTGTGTTTGGAAACTGAAGGGGGGATTTGATCTTTACTCGAAGCCAGAGAAATTCTTCTTAGTTCGATTCAACACCAAAGAAACTAAACACTTTGTCATCAACATGGGAGCGAGATGGTTTGATGATAGGTTGATGGTTGTTAAAGAGAATCATACATGTGATGATCTAAAAAAGGTCATGTTCATTTCTACCCTAGTATGGATTAAGATCCCCAAAATGGGGAGAAACTGGTCTGAGAGGGCGGTGGGTGTAGTAGCTTTAGGAGTGGGTAAACTCCTTAGAGTGGATCTCAGATCAATCCAATAAGAATCCCTTGGGGAATAGTTTGTACCCTTTAGGCATATTTAAACATTAAAGTGGTGCAAAGTTGCAGCTCTCCTTTATTATACTAGCCATGCTAAATGGTATGCATATCTATATGTTATTGGTAATACCTGAGTATGATGGGTTAGAACATGAGATAAATGTGGGTTAAAGATGGATGAGACCACAAAATATGTTATACTCACATGGATTGAGGAGTGGCACAATCATAGTGGGGCCAATCAACTCTAATATCTTATAAAATGTGTTGAGTGGATATCTATTCCATTAGTTATAACATGGTTAGGTAAAATCCATGCTACCTAACCCAAGAACATATATAATATAGATGAGTATAATATAAATATTATTATTTTTATGTTTACATGTAGGTTTTTTACAACTGGTCTATAAATGATTGTAACTGAATTTAGGAAATATGCATTTATTATAACATCTTGTTTTGATTGATTGAAATCTATATAAAGATGATATACATTGACAAGCATGAATGCAATACATCTGAGTAAGGTGGTATGAAACTAAATTACTATAACATAATATTATTTAGATTTTAATTTATTCTAATGATTTTATATAATTCTACAACATTGTATCTATCTGAGTGGGATTTTTCCAGTCATGGGTGCTCAATATGAATACAACATCAAATTTTTTTAAGGTCTAATGAAGTCAGAAGAAAGGCCAAGATAGAAATAAATAAAATGTAATATTGATATGTCCATTGTACTCTCAATTTCTTGGAGTACATGCGACAATGGACATATTAATATTACACTTTATTTATTGATATAAATATTATTATTGTTATGTTTATATGTAGTAATTTTTTTGCAACTGGTCTATAAATGATTGTAACTGAATTTAGGAAATATGCATTTATTATAACATCTTGTTTTGGTTGATTGGAATCTCTATAAAATATGATATACATTGACAAGCATGAATGCATTACATCTGAGTAAGGTGGTACAAAACTAAATTACTATAACATAATATTATTTAGTTTTTAATTTATTCTAATGATTTTATATAATTCTACAACATTGTATCTATCTGAGTGGGATTTTTCCACTCATGGGCGCTCGATATGAATACAACATTAGTTTTTTTAAGGTCTAATGAAGTCAGAAGAAAGGCCAAGATATTAATAAATAAAGTGTAATATTGATATGTCCATTGTGGTATGTACTCTGAATTTCTTGGAGTGTTTGAGTGGGTATTGTTATTTTGATGGTTTTTTATTTTTACTTATATAGACATATGTTGCACTAGGTCATACTATAAAGATACACCAATAATTTATACATGCACATATATTTGTATATATACGTATACATTCTTAGGAACTGGAAATACCCCAAATAATGCATTTAACAAAATTATATATCTTTAACAATTTGGGGTACGGAGTAAATTGTAAAATAATAGCTTTATATATGGATTCCTAAGAAATAAAAAGAGTTGATCAATCTAGAAAAACCAAAATGTTATGCTCCTCATAAATGGTTGATGAAAACTACATCGATTCTTCTGTATCATGTTTATGTGCAATACCTATATATACAAAATTTCTTTCATAATAAATATTGATATGGAAATAAGATTAATCTATGTAGCAAGGATATTGTTTATATCCTAATTAGGACCAATACATGTGTTTCCTTGTGAATATAGGAAATGTGACCAAATAGTGAAATTGAAACCTTTATTATGGAACTTCCAATTGATTATGTAATGTGGTCCTTTGATAATCACTCAAGCATAATGATAGGATAATGAAATATATATTTATGTTACCATTTTTTGTGTAGTATAATTCTTACACTTGTATATTATTTTTATATATTTGTGTATTCATCCGTAAGGTCTAGAAGTGGATAATATGTGATTAAGTTGGATTATTAAAGATTATGTCTATTAAATTATATTCTAAAAGATGAATAATGTGAATAATAAATAAAGAGGAACTGCAACTCATATACATTAAAAATTTCCTATGAAACATCAAACTTCTTGAGTGTCCACAACTCTGGGAAGGAAAATAGCATTTCCTCTAGATATCCAACGAATTTTGATAAGATTAGAAAAATTGTATATTGTTGGATGCATGTGGGATATTAAGATAGGTCGTCTTCTTGAGATCACATGCTCTAGAGTGTGATTTCCATGAGGAGTGGGGTGCAAAGTTGCAGCTCTCCTTTATTATACCAGCCATGCTAAATTTTATGCATATCCATATGTTATTGGTAATACCTGAGTATGAAGGGTTAGAACATGAGATAAATGTGGGTTAAAGATGTATGAGACCATAAAATATGTTATACTTACACTGATTGAGGAGTGGCACAATCATAGTGGGGCCAATCAACTCTAATATCTTATACAATGTGTTGAGTGGATATCTACTCCATTAGTTATAACATGGTTAGGTATAATAAATGCTACCTAACCCAAGGACATATATAACATAGATGAGTAGAATATAAATATAAATATAAATATATATATATATATATATATTTATAGGCATATGTTGCACTAGCTCATTGTATGTCACACACATGAATATATATACATACATACATACATACATACATACATACATACATACATACATACATACATACATACATACATACATACATACATACATACATACATACATACATACATACATACATACATACATACATACGTACATACATACATACATACATACATACACACACATACATACATGCTGACAAGGAGTGTGAGTACTATTGCTGCGAAAATTTGTAAAGGTGTAAAAAAGAAGCTACGAGTTAGCTAGATGTGTGAGTTGCTCACGTGCATGTTGTATAGCGAGTAAAGGGGCTATATGTAACTATTGACCTCCTCCAATTATAGGGGGAAGTCAGAATATATTTACCTGATTCCGATACATGCCGACAAGGAGTGGATCAAGTGGTCAAGCATGGTGTCCCCTAACAAAGGGACCTGGGTTCAAATCTCAGTTGCTGCCTTGATTTACCACCCTCTCAGACATTTGGCCTCTGCCACGGGCATGGGAGAGGGGGGAAATCTTTCTCTATTAATCCCATACATACATGGATACATACATACATACATCTTGATTTACCACCCTCCCAGGTGTTCAGCCTCTGCTACGAGCGTGGAAGAGGGGGGATAAATATTTCTCTCTTAATCCCATATATATATATATTCACACACACACACACAGATATATATATATATATATATATATATATATATATATATATATATATATATATATATATATATATATATATATATATATATATATAGGGTGTTCATTCATTGCCCGCGCGGGTAGCATTGATTTTCGCTACCCTGCAACCAAAAAAATACTCTCCTAATTAAGAAAGTAACTCTGCTGTAAAAAAAGTAACTATGGTGTCAAAAAAGTAACTCTGCTGACAAAAAAAGTAACTATGTACAAAATATACAGCAGATATATATAAGGACGGGTTTTTTGATTTTGGAGGGGCAAATGATATTATTTTTGGCTCAATTTATTTGGAGTGCTAGACAAAATAGTCCTCTACAATTTCGAAAAAAAAAATTTGAAAAAAAGTGATCGGAAGGGTGGGCGGGTAGCTACCTGCGTGGGCAATAAAGATGGTCCCATATATATATATATATATATATATATATATATATATATATATATATATATATATATATATATATATATATATATATATATATATATATATATATATAAAATACCCACATGGTTAACCTGCAAATCACTACCCATGCCTCCTAAAAAGTAACTATTTGGTTAGAAAAGTAACTCCTAGGATAAAAAAGTAAATATGTTGACAAAAAAATAACCATTCGACTCAAAAAAGTAAAACCAGGCAGAATACATAGTAAAAGTTCTAGAATAAATATATAATTGTCTATTTATTACAGTTGTTACAAATGTAACTATTTATGCATGAGTTTTAGCAGTTTGCAAGGTAAAGTAACCCTATACATGTGTAAAGTAAGAAACTCCAAAAATGTAACCGAAATTGGAGCGAGTAGGTACCCTCATGGGCAATGAATGAACACCATATACATATATATAATGAAGATGGAATACACTCGATATATATATATATATATATATATATACATATATATATAGAATGAAGATGGAATACACTCGAGTGTACCTTAGATGCTATACACCTCAATCATTTTTCATTATGAAGCAATTATTTTGGAATCTAAACCATTGATATTCTTAGATATCTTAAGAGCATACTATATAATAAATTTCAGATCATTTGAACACTTATAGGACATGCATCTAAATAAGGAAAAAGGCATGCATTTCAAATTAGTTTCGTGTCTTGATTTTATTGTTCTTGGATGAGTGACTTGCACTCATTCAAATGGGCTCAAATTTTATATGTGGCCTATTATTATTGTAACCATGATGATCAATGGATAGGATTTTACAAAAAAGGGTCTATATAGATAAACACCATTGAGGTGTATGGTGTGATATGTACACTCAAATGTATTCTAGCCCGACTCTCTCTCTTTCTCTCTCTATATATATGTATGTATATATATGGGCCCATATTCGATACCCGTGTGGATAGCTACCCGCCCCCTCTTTTGGTTACCTTTTTTGGAGTTTCTTACTTTACACATATAGTGGGTTACTTTACCTTGCACATTGTTACTTTTCTTGCATAAACAGTTATATTTGTAATAGCTATAACAAATATACAATTACATGTATATTTGCTGTGTATTCTGTTTGTTTTTATATTTTTTAGTCTTATAGTTATTTTTTGTCTAGAGAGTTAATTTTCTGACAATATAGTTACTTTTTGAGATGCATGGGTAGAAAAAATCTAGGCTACCCACTGGATAACGAATGAACAACACACACACACACACACACACACACACACACACACACACACACATATATATATATATATATATATATATATATATATATATATATATATATATATATATATATATATATATATATATGACACAAACAACTGCCTAGGGTTGGGGTGACTCTGGAGATTAAAGCGGTGATCCTAAGGGTGATCCAGACCTAAAAGGAGGGTAGGTTCCCCCTTAACCTCTATCAGAAAAGTAAAAAGATAGATGGCTAACCATAGCCATGAGGAAGATCTTGGGGACAAGTCTTGGGTGGTGCAGAGCAGTTCAAGACGAAACATCAATACGATCCTCTAGTGATCAAGGAAGGAAAAAGATTTGTTACTATAGATGATGAAACTTACGAGGCCATGGAGAAGACTTGGGAACATACTATCTCAATCTACATCATGGGGAAATCCCTACTTGTACCACTTCTTGGCTTGGATCAGGTGTGTTTGGAAAGTGAAGGGGGGATTTGATCTTTACTCGAAGCCAGAGAAATTCTTCTTAGTTCGATTCAACACCAAAGAAACTAAACACTTTGTCATCAACATGGGAGCGAGATGGTTTGATGATAGGTTGATGGTTGTTAAAGAGAATCATACATGTGATGATCTAAAAAAGGTCATGTTCAGTTCTACCCTAGTATGGATTAAGATCCCCAAAATGGGGAGAAACTGGTCTGAGAGGGCGGTGGGTGTAGTAGCTTTAGGAGTGGGTAAACTTCTTAGAGTGGATCTCAGATCAATCCAATAAGAATCCCTTGGGGAATAGTTTGTACCCTTTTTGGGGTTCAAAATATATTTACCAAAAGATTCCGATATATATATATTTATATATATATATAACTATATACACATATATATAACTATATATATTTATATAACTATATAACTATATAACTATATATATATATATATATATATATATATATATATATATATATATATATATATATATATATATATATAGGCTCATATTTAATACCCGCGCGGGTAGCTACCTGCTCCCTATTTTGGTTACTTTTTTTAAGTTTATTACTTTCAACATGTTCAGGGTTACTTTACCTTGCAAACGGTTACTTTTCATGCAAAGATAGTTCCATTTGCAACAGCAGATTTCAAAATACAATTACATATATATTTCCTGTGTATTCTTCCCAATTTTACCTTTTTAGTCATATACTTACTTTGTTATCAACATAGTTACTTTTTGGTCCTTCCAGTTACTTTATTTGTCATATGGTTACATTCGGGACTGATGGGTAGCAAAAATCCAGGCTACCCGCACGAGTATTCAATGAACACCCCATATATATATAATGTGCAAATATACGTACATGTATAAATTAATGGTGTACCTTTATAGTATGACCTAGTGCAACATATGCCTATATAAGTAAAAATACAACACCATCAAAATAACAATACCCACTCAAAAACTCCAATAAATTGAGAGTGCATGCCACAATGGACATATCAATATTACACTTTATATATTTGTATCTTGGCCTTTCTTCTAACTTCATTAGACCTTCAATTTTTTTTCATGTTGTATTCATATTAAGCGCCCAAGAGTGGAAAAATCCCACTCAGATAGATACAATGTTGTCAAATTATATAAAATCATTAGAATAAACTAAAACCTAAATAATATTATGCTACACTAATTTAGTTTCATCCCACCTTACCTAGATGTAATGCATTCATGCTTGTCAATGTATATGATCTTTTATAGAGATTCCAATCAACCAAAACAAGATGTTATAACAAATGCATATTTCCTTAATTCAGTTACAATCATTTACAGACCAGTTGCAAAAAACCTACACGTAAACATAACAATAATAATATTTATATTCTACTCATCTATGTTATCTATGTCCTTGGGTTAGGTAGCATTTATTATACCTAACCATGTTATAACTAATGGAGTAGATATCCACTCAACACATTGTATAAGATATTAGAGTTGATTGGCACCACTATGATTGTGCCACTCCTCAATCAGTGTAAGTATAACATATTTTATGGTCTCATACATCTTTAACCCACATTTATCTCATGTTCTAACCCTTCATACTCAGGTATTACCAATAACATATGGATATGCATAAAATTTAGCATGGCTGGTATAATAAAGGAGAGCTGCAACTTTGCACCCCACTCCTCATGGAAATCACACTCTAGAGCATGTGAACTCAAGAAGACGACCTATCTTAATATCCCACTTGCATCCAACAATATACATTTTTTCTAATCTTATCAAAATTCGGTGGATATCATAGGAAATGCTATTTTCCTTCCTATAGTTTTGGACACTCAAGAAGTTTGATGGTTCATAGGAAATTTTTAATGTTTATGAGTTGTAGTTCCTCTTTATTTATCATTCACATTATTCATCTTTTAGAGTATAATTTGATATACATAATCCTTATCTTTATAATCCCAATTACTCACATATTACCCACTTGTAGAACTTATGGATAAACACAACAATATATAAAAATAATATATAAGTGTAAGAATTATAATACACAAAAAAATGGCAACACAAATATAGATTTTGTTGTCCTATCATTATTCTTGAGTGATTATCAAAGGGCCACATTACATAATTAATTATAAGTTCCATAACAAAGGTTTAAATTTCACTATTTGGCCACATTCCCTATATTCACAAAGAAACACGTGTAGTGGTCCTAATTAGGATATAAACAATATCCTTGCTACATAGATTAATTTTATTTCCATATCAATATTTATTACGAAAGAAACTTTTTATATAAAGGTATTTTACATAAACATGATACACATGAATCAATGTAGTTTTCATCAACCATTTCTAAGGAGCATAACATTTTGGGTTTTCTAGATTGATCAAGTCTTTTTATTTCTTAGGAATCCATAGATAAAACCATTATTTTACAATTTACTCCACAGTCCCAAATTGTTAAAGATATATAATTTTGTTAAATGCATTATTTGGGGTATTTCCTGTTCCTAAGAATGTATTGTTGATGCATAAGACAACATGTACTAATGATAACATCTTGTTAGTCATGATATCTCTACCTATTTAGGTTCTTAGTCTGTGAGCATATAACCACACCACTTATTGTTGACCGAAATATTTACTTAGTTTATTCAAATATCACATGATTTGAATATATAAAAATAATACAATGAACCCTTAATAGAGACTTACTTAGTGATCCTAATCCTCAGATCACAACAATAACTTCAAATCACTAGTCAATATGTCACTCACTCTCTTGAGAAAGACTTAACCTCAATAGTTTACTCTCAAGGGACCTTGCCAATGACCAAGGTCAATATGCAATGATCTAAATTGAATCACTAGAACCCAATCAAATTAAATATCTCATGAGGTTTTACCCTTAACTAGGATTGATCATTTATGATTTGTCTGGACAATTTCTTAGTCTAGCTCATTAAGAATGTAATGTTATACGATGAGATAAGGACTACACACTATTTATATAAAAGGGGATATTCATTAATATGACTACAAGTTATATGTAATCATGTATTTATTAGAACCACATTGTATAGAAGATCATTATTTTTGGATTAAACATGCATAAAGTGGCCACTTATCAATAGTAAGTGCTACAATGTATCATAGGAAACCCTAAATTTAACTCTATACACATAAACAAGTATGATCATCAAGATTTCACATCTTTATCCTTAGTAAGGAATAATCATTCTAACATATCATAATCCATTATTTTTTTTTAATAATAGTATTCAGGTGTCAAAATTTTAGTATAAAAGTAATAATCAACCCGTTTGAATATTTTCTTTTTTAAGTCCACCAAAAATATTTTCTTTTCTAAAAGAAAATAATTGATTAGGATATATCTATGAAACTATTTAAGTTATGTTCTTGATGAGTTATAGTACTTAGAATGTAATTATGAGCATGACATGTTTGTCAAATCATGGTATACAATTGCAAGATCTCAAAATTTTGTTAATCCCATATATTTCACTCATCAAATAAAGAATTTGATCTCAAACATCTCAATTTAGATTTAGTTACACTCTTATGAAGCCCTAGAGTTAGTCAATCACTAAAATAAGGTTAAATTTCTCACCTATAGAAGTCATACATGTGGTAGCAAAGATATATAGAATCCTCCACCAAGCTCCATCGAGATGGAATTTCTTCACCAAATACTTCTGGGAATCTAACCAATACATCCACAAAATAACTATAAAATATTCATAGTTTAGAGTTTTCCTTGGTGGATCTTGGGACTTTCTTCTAGAAGGGTATGACGAGAGAAAAGAGAGATTTATAGAATGAGTAATCAGAATCTTACCAAGTATTAACATCAAATACAAGCTATAAAATGGATTCCTATATTGAATCCACAAAGATCCTCCATGTTCACCTTCCAATCTCTTCTTCTCTTAGGATTCAGTCTTAACATCTATAAAATGATATTAAATATGGTTTTGGTACGCTGCTAGGTTGTTTATAGGGGTTAGCTATGAGTAAAATAGCAGTTAGACCCATTTTGCATATATTATACAATCAAGATATTTCATTGTCTAGCTAAGCTTTTGTCAGCCTGACAAAATACTATTGTAGGTGGCAACTAGGTTGGTGGTGATGTTGTACATGCTTACTAACAATTGCTTCTATTAATTACTAGTTTGTCACGACCCATGAGTGATTTATAAGCCCTAACATAGCATGGTAATTCCTTTGTAGTTTTTCCCCTATGATATGAAGGAATTCATGATCTTTCTTGATTTGTGTTGATATGAATATGTATGTGCTATAGAACCCTAGTACTTAATCTGTGTATAAATAACATAAAAGTATGTAAAATAGTTATTTAAATAACATGCTAATTTAAAATCTAACATAGTGTTGTAATAGATTAAAACTACGAAGATAACCTACATAATCATATGGGATAGACGAGGATCTATTGTTATGATTTAAAGGGTTGAACTGACTATTTGGAAGGACAATAAAATATGCTAACTGACCATTGCAAAATTCATAGGACGAACTATGATCAGCTAACTCAAGTCACAGATCAGCCAATAGTATGGCCAACTAGTTGGCCAACTATTGACAAGTCATGCCAACTTTGCAGGGTCACAATAACACCACAAAATTAATAAAGAGAAAATCATCATTCCATTTTGTTAGTGAGAGAACCGAGCCAAATGTTACTTTAATTACAAGAATGTTAACAGAAATTTCCATCCAATTATCGATTCGTGGTGTCAACCTTCTCATGTTGGTAGTGAGGTTTCTTAGCGACCAAACTCATTACTCACAACGACTAATGTGTCATTCAAGGCTATGAATTTTTTTTTGTCAAAATAACATAACTGGGATGAGTGCATATTTAAATATTATTAAGACTCTCTCTCTCTCTCTCTCACACACACACACACACACACACACACACTTATATATATATATATATATATATATATATATATATATATATATATATATATATATATATATAGGGCCCATCTTTATTGCCCGCGCGGGTAGCTACCCGCCCACCCTTCCGACCACTTTTTTTCAAATTTTTTTTTCATTATTGTAGAGGACTATTTTGTCTAGCTCTCCAAAAAATTTTAGCCAAAAATAATATCATTTGCCCCTCCAAAATAAAAAAACCCGTCCTTATATATATCTGCTGTATATTTGGTACAAAGTTACTTTTTTGGCCAGCAGAGTTATTTTTTTGACACCATAGTTACTTTTTTTATAACAGAGTTACTTTCTTAGCTAGGAGAGTTACTTTTTTGGCTGCAGGGTAGCGAAAATCCAAGTTACCCGCGCGGGCAACGAATGAACACCCATATATATATATATATATATATATATGAGTATGTATTCATTACCCACCTGGGAAATTCAAATGAGTTAGCTAGGGGTTTAGGTTACAATCTGAGCATTCTGGTTATAATTTTTCTATTTTGGTTACCAATTTGCACTCTTTGTTACAATTTAGGGGTAGATATTTTTTCTTCCAGAAATGTCATTTTTACTATTTTCATAGAACACAATACTAAATTGATGCTGTTTTTACAAAATAAGTTTTGTATTACAAATTTGGCTGTCTCATTACAGTTTTGTGCCTTCCTGATACAAAAGCGCATCCACATGTATCTAATCTTAGTTAGACCAACTCGGATAATGAATATGTAGCCTACACACATACATATATGTATATATATATATATATATATATATATATATATATATATATATATATATATATATATATATATATATATATATATATATATATATATATATATATAGTCAGACTAGTGTACACTCGAGTGTACCGGAGGCACCGTACGCCTCAGTCATTTTTAAAGATGCAATAATTTTTTGAAAGTTCTAAACCATTGATCGTCTTAAATATCTTAAGAACATACTATCTAATAAATTTTAGCTCATTTGGATACTTATAGGTCGTGCATCTAAAGGAGACAAGAATGATACATTTCAAATTAGTTTTGTACGTCGATTTTGTTATCCTTGGATTAATGACTTACACCCATCCAAATGAGCTCAAATTTTGTATGTGACCTATTATTATTGTAAGCATGAAGATCAATGGATTGGATTTTAGAAAGACAAGGACTAGATAGGCAAACATCATTGAGGTGTACGGCGTAATCTGTACACTCGAGTGTATTCTAGCGTGACTCTCTCTCTCTCTCTCTCTCTCTCTCTCTCTCTATATATATATATATATATATATATATATATATATATATAGAGTCAAGCTAGAATACACTCGAGTGTATCCGGAGAGGAATACACTCAGGTAGTTTTTCATGATGCAATATTTTTTTTGAAAATCTAATCCGTTGATCTTCTTAAACATCTCGTGAACAACTCATACGCAAAATTTGAGCACATTTGGATATGTATAGCTCATGTTATGAAGACCGCAAAAATTATGCATTTCAAATTAGTTTCGCACGTCGATTTTGTTTCCCTTGGATGAGTGACTTACACTCGTCCAAATGGGCTCAAAATTTGTATGTAGCCTAGTTATAGTATGACGGTGAAGATCAACGGTTTACATTTCGCAAAAAATAGTCTTGATATGCAAACACACTTGAGTGTATTCGTGCGATCCGTACACTCGAGTGTATTCTAGCCTGACTCTATATATATATATATATATATATATATATATATATATATATATATATATATATATATATATATATATATATATATATCATTCATTCAACACCCGCGTGACTAGCCTAGAATTCTCTACCCGTCAGTCAAAAAAGTAACTATTTGGTCAAAAATATATCTATACTACTATAATAAGATGAATATTTATTTTTAATTACAATGATGCCACATGCCAATCAGAATATACCATTTTCAAAATGGTGTCCTCTCCTTAACTCTCTCTTCTCTCCTTTTTTCAATGACTTTTTTACTTTCTTTTATATTTTTTCGTTCTTCATTCCTTCAGCCTCTCCCGCTCTTCACTTTCTAGATCAATTTGTCGCCATAAACGAAACCGTCGCTCTCTCCCACGCTCTATCTGACTCCTCACTTCCCACCTTTAACAACCACTCCACTTGCTTCTTTCTTTTCCGTTATGTCATTCAATGTCCCCATGACTCTCTAACTCCACAACCCATGTTTGTCAACTATTTCTCCCTCTAACTCCTATGATAACTCCTCCACATCACAACAAAAGTGTTCTCTCTTTCCTCATCACACATTTTCAAACTTGTGAGATTCAAGTTCACGCATCCATCCCATCAACTTCCCACAATAATAACTTGATCTAATCCAAATTTTAGACGGTCAAAATGAATTATACTAATCATATTAATTATAATATCAATCAATTACTTACATATATTTTCGATACCGTAACATAAAACTACTTCCCACATTTATCTGTAGTCCATTCATATCTAAATTTTCTCATCTTTTCTAATTGTTCTTCCATATTTTATGCGTCGGAATAAATAAAAAAGTGAAGGATAATGCATTCTCCACTCGCTTGAAATCTGATCCTCCCCAAAAATCCCACCATCAACTTCTCCCTATAACTCTCTCTCATTGACCATGTGCCCACAGAACAATCTCTCCACGATGTATTTATTTCCGATCCACGTTTCATTCCTCAACTATGATCGTAACCGACCACCTGTTTTCTTTTTGTTTTGTATTTTGGTTGAGTATCATCACATTCTCTCTAACCGTGCGAGAATTCTCATCCCTCCCTCAATCTGTAAGCGTGCCAATTATCTTCCCAACTGAATGCGATAAGACATTTTTTACAATTTTTCTCTTATTCTGTTTTATTGTTTTTTCTTTTCAACATGCAATTACGTTGTTTCTCTTCGTCACACCCGTAGTGGGGAGCCCACGATCAATGACACACCATATATGTAACAACTTCCTTCCACTATTTTGATAGTCTGTTCCAAACACAACTATTCAACTGCTGCGTTCGGCAATGCGTTGGGTTGCGGCCGGGCAGCTGTCTGCTATCACATGCAACTTCTATTGCTGTCTATCGCTAGAACCAGTGGCAGATTCAGAAATCTACCATAGGGGGGGCTGAATTACTATGAGTAGTGACGATGAGGAAAATAATATTTATTTAGAAAAAAAATAAGAAAAACACACCTAATTAGTGTTTCATTTTCTCCAACATATAAAATAAGCTATTTGTAAAAAAAATCTAACATAAATGAAATGATAAATTCATTATTCAAAATAATGAATTTGTTTATATGTCTAAGGTCATAATAAACACATTATTTGATATGTCTTTCAGATTAAACAACTAGAAGATCAACAGTATAATCATAATTCATGATCACTTGATCATTACAATGTGCATACAATTGGTAATGTGTAAGAAAAATAATAGTTATATTAAAAATGGGAATAAAATTGTCTTTTAAGTGGAGAACAAGTATTAGAATATAATATGACATCATTTAGTGGATGTTGTCATACTGGAAGAATAAAAAAACTGTAACAGTCAAATCTTATACTATAAATGATATAAGTATAATGTACTTGGTATATTATAAGATCTTGACACAATGATTAGTTGAAGGAACTTCAAAAAAAAAAAGGAAAATATTTAATGTGGTTGTATGAACAACATAATATGGAGAAGCACATTGGGAAATAAAAAGTGAAGAGAATGAAGAGGAAAGATCCGTGCGTATTTTTTATTTAAAAGTTGAAGAAGAGATGATATGAAAGAAAAAATTATATATTTTTTATTGACTTTCATTTTACATATCATCCTTATTTTTCTCTCTCCATTTGATTAAAATTATATTTACTAGATGGATTTTCTCACATTTTCTTCTCCTTCTTACCCCATTTTTTATATTTTTTTCTACTTTTTTTACCTTATGCAAATTTAATCGTCTTATTTTCTTTTATAGATAGAAATATTGTCATTATCTTCTCAAGTTCTTATAAATTTGTAATAATTGTTACTTGGCTTAAAACTTATAATATCTAAATATTATGTAACTAAAAAAGTTTATAAAATATCATGTAACAATAAATATTATTTGGATTTATTTCTATATAGTAATATAGATGTTTTCTTAATTTGAGAGTGATTGACTAATAAAAGTTTGAAAGAAAAATATATAAATAGAAGGTGATAGTTGTGCATGTATGGTTATCATTTTTCCCAATGGTGTATAATTATAATTGAGTGAACTTACTCAATTTATAGCTAATAATATATGTTAATTAATAAGTCAACTATATTACATCAAATTTCTATTAATAGGTCAACATGATGAATGATACATTTTTATAAACTTCATTTTGTATAATTATTTATATCTTTTATGGGTACATACCCCTAGTCTTATAGGGAGACAATTTGTGTAACTCTTAACACAATTAATATGAAACTATTAAACAAATTTTAGTAGGATAAAAATGAAATATTTGATTTCTTAAGCTCATAATTGATGGCATGCATATTAGGACGGTAAATTTTATGATTTGTGAGTATATAAGATGCATAATCCACAAATATATTAAGTTTAACTATTAAGAAGTTCATACAAAGAAGAATAATAGGAATGATTGAAATCATAAGATTAAAAGTCGCATTTTGTATGATGTAATACTTTTTTTACAAAATACAAATATGTACATAGTATCAAAATAATAATAAAAATATTTTTTGGAGGGGGGCTTCAGCCCCGGCAGCCCCCCCTCTGGCTACGCCCCTGCTTGAGATGTCCCAAAAAAATTTGCTAGGGTGGAACTAATAATGTCATCCCTAGGGACCGGTTCAACTTGTAGGTGTTGTCTATGAATGTTCTCCCTATAGAGGGATAGAAAAATTCTACGTTGACACTTCTCATCCACGCACCATCAAGGGACGACACAAGAGTTTAAGTTTTGGAAAATTCAACTCATGCCCGACCAACCACACGCTGGCATACCCGGTGTTCGGAAACTATCAACTATTCCACGTTCCGAGATGTATTAAAATACATTACAAATTCTGCATTAATTTTCATGTAAAATCCATGAAAAACTACAACTGTGATGTCCTACTTCCCACAAAATCTGACAGACACTCTTATTTAAAATTTCATCCCTTGCGTACAACTTTTCAATTTTCAAAATTTTTATTAAATTATGTTGCCTTCCTGCTTCTTTGCTTTGTGTTCCTTCACAAATACGTGAGTACTGTACTTTTATCCTTTATATTGAACTGTCTTATTTATATTATTTTGACCATCGTAATATTATTTTATTTATTATTACGAATGCATTACCTACCTTATTTGCTGAACGTAAATATACTACTAAATAGAATCAGCTATGCTTATGCTTCTAGATCAGTTATATGTGAGTACTGTACTTATGCTTGTAGATCAGTTATATAATTATGTTTGATTTTATAATTTGTTAGGTACAATACTTATCCATTAGTAATTGAGTTTAAAATAACAAGTGGATATAGTACTTATGGTTGCATTTTATGGCGGATTATTGATAAGCTGATGAGGCAAGGATGTTATGCATTCTTGGCCCATGTGGTAGATGTTACCAAGGAAAGTTCCAATCCTGCTGAAGTTCCCATAGTCAGGGAATTCGAGGATGTGTTTCCTGAAGAACTTCCTGGTATACCACCACCTCGGGAGATTGATTTTGAAATCAATTTAGTCCCAGATACAAAACCTATAGCCCAGACTCCTTATAGGATGGCGCCTGCCGAGATGGCAGAACTCAAGAAACAACTTCAAGAGTTACTTGAGAAAGGTTTTATCCGACCGAGCACTTCACCTTGGGGTGCTCCGGTTTTGTTTGTTAAAAAGAAAGATGGATCAATGCGGTTGTGCATTGACTATAGACAACTTAATAAAGTAACAATAAAGAACAAGTACCCTTTGCCGAGGATTGATGATCTTTTTGACCAGTTGCATGGTGCAACAGTCTTCTCAAAGATAGATTTGAGATCTGGATATCATCAACTCCGCATTAAGGACAATGACATATCCAAGTCTGCCTTTAGGACAAGATATGGTCACTATGAGTTCACGGTTATGTCATTTGGACCAACCAATGCACCAGCTGCATTCATGGAACTCATGAATAAAGTCTTTCGACCTTTCCTTGATTAGTGTGTTGTCGTCTTTATAGATGATATCCTGATTTATAGTAAAGATGCTCAGCAGCATGAGCAGCACCTTCGCCAAGCTTTGACCTTGCTAAGAGAACACAAGCTGTATGCAAAGTTTAGCAAGTGTGAGTTCTGGCTGCCTGAGGTATCTTTTCTTGGGCATGTGATATCTGCCTCGGGAATTCGTGTTGACCCTGCAAAGGTAGAATCTGTTCTACAATGGAAACAACCGAAGACACCGACGGAGATTCGAAGCTTCTTGGGGTTAGCTGGTTACTATCGAAGGTTTATTAAAAACTTTAGCTCTATAGCCTTACCTTTGACCAAGTTAACCCGGAAAGATGCTCCTTTTTCTTGGAGTGATAAGTGTCAACAATCTTTCCAGTTGTTGAAGGGTAGGTTGACAAGTGCACCTGTGCTTGTGCTACCTGAGCAAGGAAAAGGATATGTAGTCTTCTGTGATGCCTCCAAGAATGGACTTGGGTGTGTGTTGATGCAGGATAAACAAGTGATTTCTTTTGCTTCCCGACAGCTTAAGAAACACGAGGAGAATTATCCGACACATGATCTGGAGTTAGCTGCTGTGGTCCATGCTTTGAAGATCTGGAGACATTATCTCTACGGAGAAACCTTCCAGATTTTCACAGACCACAAGAACCTTAAGTATATCTTCTCTCAGCATGAACTTAACATGAGGCAACGTCGCTGGATGGAGTTAATCAAGGACTACGACTGTACAATTGATTACCATCCGGGCAAGGCCAATGTTGTTGCAGATGCCTTGAGTAGGAAATCAGCAACATCAACCATGGATAGAGCACAACTAAACTCTTTAGTATGCTCTAAGAGAGATATGCTTATCTCTTTAAGGCAAGACAATGTACAGTTGAAGGTGTCATTGTTAGCCGGGTTGATGGCTGAGATGCATATTAAACCTACCCTAAGAGAGCAGATTAAGGAGGCACAAAATGTTGATGCTGCAGTTCAGCAGATTAGATCTGAGCATGGAGATGAGAAGCGAGATGGTTTCCATGACTCAGATGACCAGGTGGCATGCTATCATGGGAGGATGATAATACCAGATGTAGATAACCTGAGGAAGATAATTCTAGAGGAAGCTCATTCTTCAATGTATGCCATGCATCCAGGGAGCACCAAGATGTATCGAAACTTGAAGGATATGTATTGGTGGCCTGGGATGAAGAAGGATGTAGCTGAGTTTGTTCTAAGGTGTTCTGTGTGTCAGCATGTCAAGGCTGAGCACCAGAAACCTGCAGGAACAATGCAACCCTTATCCATACCACAATGGAAGTGGGACCATGTGACCATGGACTTTGTTGTTGGCCTACCCAGGACAAACAAAGGACATGATTCCATTTGGGTAGTTGTTGATAGGTTGACAAAGACAACACATTTCCTACCTTTCAAAACAACCTATTCTGCTGAAAGGTTATCACAGTTGTATGTACAAGAGATAGTGCGTTTGCACGGAGTTCCTGTCACAATAATTTCTGACAGAGGTCCCCAATTTACAAGTAGCTTTTGGGAGCAGTTACACAGAGCCTTAGGCACCAAACTAAGGTTTAGTACAACCTTTCACCCACAAACTGATGGACAGTCGGAAAGGACTATACAGACTTTGGAAGACCTGTTGAGAGCATGTGTTCTCCAGTTTATCGGGAGTTGGGATCTACATCTGAACTTGATAGAGTTTTCCTATAACAATAGCTATCAACATAGTATTGATATGGCACCCTATGAAGCTTTGTATGGTAGACGTTGTAGATCACCCTTGTGTTGGTATGAGACTGGTGAGCACCAGTTGTTAGGACCTGATCTTGTGCAGCAAACTATAGAGAAGATTAAAGTTATACAACAACAGCTTAAGATTACACAGGATATGCAGAAGTCGTATGCTGATAAACGTCGTAGACCCCTAGAGTTCCAGGTTGGAGACAGAGTGTATCTCAAGGTCTCACCTTGGAAAGGAGTCCTTCGTTTTGGAAGAAAAGGGAAGTTAGCTCCTAGATTTATGGGACCTTATCCAATTGTTGAGAGAGTTGGAAAGGTGGCCTATAGACTAGAGTTACCTCAAGAGTTGCAGAAGTTACATCCTGTGTTTCACATTTCCATGCTGAGGAAATGTCACCCAGACACCGAGTCAGTTCTACAACCAATGGAAGTAGAATTAAATGATGATATAACATATGAGGAAGGACCAGTGTCAATCCTTGATAACAGAACTAAAAAGTTAAAGAAGAAAGATATAAGCCTCGTGAAAGTCCTCTGGAACCATCTTGGTGTTGAAGAAGCCACTTGGGAACTAGAGGATGAGATAAGAAGGAAATACCCTACTCTTTTCTCCTAATACGTTTTATCGATTTCGAGGACGAAATCCTTGTGAAGGGGTGGATAATTTGTAACATCCCTGACCTGGGTTATAACCTAACCCTAGAAGTTTTGCCTAAATATGTAATTATATACTTGTGAATACTCCCTGGCATGTAATTAAGTTCCTCAGGAACATTTACTTTCAATTTTGCTCCTTTATATGTAAAGTTGTAGCATTGTTTTGGTAGTGCAGGGACCTATGTGCAAATTACCCAGTTAAAGGGGTTAACTTGCAATGTTCACAGGTTAAGATGTTCTTATGATAATAAGACATCATATGAGTAAATATGATGAAGTAAGAAGGATTTTCCAAGCTTGGGCATCAAGATGCAGCTTGTGGAATGATCCTTGTACTTAAAAACCCTAATTTGAAATAAAGTGCAATTTACCCATATTGAGGGGTGTAATTTGTAAAATTCAACCTCTAGAACATCTTTCATAATTCTTGCCATCATTTAGAGTAGAAATGATGAAAAGGGGACATCAATGAATAATCAGATAAGAAAAATGATCCTTGTGGTAAAAATCACCTAATAGGGGTATGGAAACCTTTCATATATGAACCTTAGTTGAAAGTTGGCTTTCTTTACCCTTAGATCTTGAGATTTCATGAGATTTGCATAAGTTTAGATGAGTTTGGACGTGCCTTGAGCAAGGGGGTACTTAGATGTAAATTCCATACTTTAGAGGTCCTTATGGTATAAAAAGGCCTGAAGTATATAAGCCCTTTCCTTGTAACAAGTGAACGAACCTTTCATTTCCTTCACTTCTTCTCTTCTTTCTCAACCGACCAAGACTAGCTCTGGAGCAGAGAGAGATGACCAATGGTTCTAGGTAAGTTTAGATCATCCCTTTTTGCTTGAATTCATGGAGGAAACTCATTTTCAAGGTTAGATTCATGGCTAGCTCACCTAGCTCTATCTTTCTAGCCTTTCCTTTCCAACGTTTCCTTGAAGAATTCACCTTGGCTAAACCTGTGGAGCTCAAAGATGCCATTAAAGCTTGGAGCTCAAGGAACGACCTTTAGGCGGGTTTTATAACTCTAAACTCTTTGCTTTATATGCATACTTAGTTCTTGCAAATTAGCATGATACTTCTTCTTTTACCTCCCTTCTTCCTTGCACTTTTGCAAGCAAAATGGTGGAATAACCGACCTTAACCAAGGTTGAAGATGATGGGCGTGAATTCCTATGCTACTTTATCAAACGACCTTGGACCCTTTTGGTCCAAACGGTTGCAAACCGTTTAAGGTCAAACGGTTTCAAACCGTTTGCTCTCAAACGGTCTTGCAAGACCATTTGGATTGAAACGGTCTCAAGACCGTTTGATAGGGTTGACCAAGGGACGACCATTTGAGGGTCTGTTGGTAATATGTTGAATTTTATTCCTGCAAAGAATCGATGATTAATTCTTAACCAATTGAGAGTTGAAGGCACTTCAACATCCTAACCCTAATCGGGTTGAAATTACTGTTTTAAAGCATAGATCTTGTTGAGTTTTGGGTTGAAGGACCCAAACGGTCTCAAGACCATTTGGGGGTTCCTCCAAACGGTCTCAAGACCGTTTGGGCACAACTCAAGATCGTTTGAAGGTCTAGTATTGAGATAATCTAATGGTTTGAAGGTCCAATTGCAACAAGTTGATGAATTGATAAAAATGCTGATTTTTGACCTAATTGGAGTTCAACCCTAATCTAACCGACTTGGGTTTTGGTCAAACTTTGGGCAAACGGTCTCAAGACCGTTTGGATGATGTCCAAACGACCTCAAGACCGTTTGGGCCAAGTTTGGGCCCAATTGGGGGTCAATTGGTAGGTTCAACCTTGAATTGATTCACATTGTTGAATATTGATGACCATCCGATTTGAAACCCTAATTGAGATGGACTTAACCCTAATTGACTTTCAATTGAGGGTTAATTTGGTGTCCAAGTGATTTAGGTTCACCCTAATTGACTCAATTTATAAGTGGTTAATATGGCTTTGGCCAATTGAGGGCTTCAACATACTTAACCATGACTAATTGTAACTTTTGAACCACTTTGGAGGTCCAAACGGTTTGAGCCCATTTGGACCAAACGGTCTCAAGACCGTTTGAGGCCAAACGGTCTCAAGACCGTTTGGGGCCAAACGGTCTCAAGACCGTTTGGGGCCAAACGGTCTCAAGACCGTTTGGGCTCAAACGATCTCAAGGTCGTTTGGTCCAATCGATCTCAAGTTGATTTGATCAAACGGTTTCAACCCGCATGAGCTTCAAACGGTTTGAAAGTCAAAACGGTCAACGCACCCAAACGGTCTCAAGACCGTTTGAGGGCAAACGGTCTCAAGACCGTTTGGTGGTTGAAGGTTGAAACCGTTTGAAGGTGTTCAAGGTGGTTTGTACTTAATCAATTGATGATGTAATTGATTCAATGATGATCTAATATAAACCCTAATGGTAACCTAGGTCATTAAGGGACTAAGTGATTAATGAGTTGACCATGATTATGATCATGAGGTAAATTACCAAAATACCCTTGAGGGGTTTAATGGAGTAAAACCTTGTTTTAATCAAACCCTAATCACATGATAGTGATGTTTTGGCTTATGTTAGTCAATGAGGACTTAACCCAACCTGATCTAGAGTGGTGTTATCACCATCTACTAGTAAGAGGAGAGAGAAAGTATCCTAAGAGAGTAAGAGTACCCTTTTCTGGTGGATACTTAAGTAAGATACTTTCAATACACATGAAAGTACATGAGTAGGGAATGATCCACCTATGTGAGATCATGGAAACCCTAATTATGATAACTAGTGAATCTTAATCTTACTTAAGAGCTTTAATGATGATGTTTCTCATACATGATGATGTAATGAGTACAATTCACCATGGAGTGAATAGTAAACCCTAATTCTAGGGTAGTGACATGAGAGATGAATAGTAAACTGTAATTCTAGGGTGGTGACATGAAAGATGAATAGTAAACCCTAATTGATGAATTGTTTACTATTACCAGTTGAATTAACCTTGCAGGTTGTTATGAGATGATGATCATATCCAGGTATGAATTATAATACTATATTCATTGAAAGCATGTCTTAAGCTTTATGAATAAGTGAAATATCTTGATGCACTGCTAGTGACATCTATTGAGATTTATGGGCTGTAAGAGCCATAAATACCATCAAGGTCATGCTGAACAGATGACTTGTGGTGAAATGATTGAGAACTGATGATTGAAAAGAGTTAGGCTTGCTACATTTTAGTATTCTCATTTATAGCTGTTATGCTAATGTTATTGTTTGAAGAACCATGTATGATGTTAAAAGAATACTGAATGTACCTAACTAATAAAGTGTAATGTAGAGCCCTGATCATAGATCCATCATTGTCAGAGTCTAAATGATGGTGAAACAGGTTTTCCCAAGGGAACTCCTGGATCACATACTTTTGAGTATGTGGGGAATATGGATGTGTAGACGCTTACATCCTAGTGTAGGAATTGATGTAGATTTTTATAGTCCGTCAAACCTTCACTACAAACCCCAAAGGTGAGATGTATCACTATTCTCCCAAAGTAAACACAAACACCGCATCGGTGAAAGATAATCAAGAAATCTTCCGATGACGAAGAGAGTACAGAACGCCACTGTAACTCTAACAACATAGAGAAGGTCCACTTTACCCTGGTGAGCTATAAATAGCAGACGTCCTGCCAGATGTCCTGCAAACAATCCTCTAACTGACTGAGGAAGATGAGGTCATAAGAATCCGGCTCTTTTAATGACCTATGTATGATACTGATGTGACTTCTTAGCGACCAATTGGAGTATGAGTGGTATACCTCATCTCCACAGGGCATAATAATGTTTGAAAAACATAATCAACAGCGTAGTATATCTGTTAGAGTTAACTATGAGTTACTTGATTGATGTTATACTGGATAAAGTATATGTTCTTCATGTTTCATAAATGTTGAACTCTTGCTTATTATCAAAACTGCTAATGAATGCTTTGAAAGCTTTTACTGCCTGAGTTATTCTTTGTTTTGCTTATAAAGCTTCTAGTGGAGAGTTATAACTCTCGCTGGGGCAATTATGTATAATTGTCTCACCCCGTAGACTTCAACTTTTTAGGTGGTCGTCGAAGACGGAGGAACCGGTCTAAAGGTGACCAATCCCAACAGCAGCAGCACCAGGAGCATTAGTAAATCTCAGGTGGAGATTCAGCCTGCTAGGTGGTGTAGTTAGAGTCAGTCCTATGTGTCCTTTGTACTCTCAGGTCTTGGAGTGTTTTGGTCATGAGTTCTTGAGATTTTGTATCATGTTGTATATAATTACTCAAGAAGTAATTTGACAGAGATGTATACAGTTTAAATCCTTTTTCTATGGAAAAGGTTTGTGGTGTCGAGCTCTTATCTCAAAAAGTTTTAATTTCACGTGATTTTTGTCTTCCGCTGATTATCGATTGCTTCCGCTCAAGTTTAAATCGTGATTATTTCGTGGTTTGTAATTGGAGCCCACAATTAAGTGGTATTAGAGCTCGGGGTTCACTGAGTCTACAGAGGCATAGGACTTAGGAAGTCGAGTCTATCTCTAGTATTCCTTCCTTATCTAATAGAATCTTCTACTCATCAGAAGAAGAAGATACATAAGGATGGCTGAGCCACAAGATGAGTACGTGGCAGAGAGTAGTGCTAGTGCACCTCGAGGCAGTACAAGGGTTCCAGAGATAGAACAGACTGCACCTGAGCCACTCAGGGAGCCACCCCAGTTTGACCCAGCTGACATGGGTAACCCAGCAGTACAAACGATGTTCGGGCAGTTTATGACTGCCATGACACACATAACCGACAGGATGCCTATGCCTGCACCTAGGGCACCAGCCCAACCTGAAGGACAAGGTATCGGTAAGACGTTCGAACGACTATGTCGTGTCGGAGCTACCAAGTACCTTGGGACTGCTGACCCCGCAGATGCTGATCTGTGGTTGATGAAGTTGGAGAAGGCTTTCAGGATCCTCAATATCCCTGAAGCCGAGAAGGTTAGACACGCTGTCTATCTTCTCAAAGGAAGCGCTGGTCATTGGTGGACAATGGAAGAGCAGAAGAGACCTGGAATAGAGATCTCGTGGGAAGACTTTCGGCGGGAGTTTGTTCATAGATATTTCCCAAAGACCTTCCTAGATGAGAAGATCTCTCAATTTGAGAGACTGAGGTAGGGAGTAATGAACATTAGCGAGTATGAAGCTAAGTTCATGGAGTTGTTGCAGTTTTGTCCGCACATGGCTGCCACAGAAGAAGAAAGAATTAGGAGATTCGAGAGGGGTTTGAATGCTGACATGACTACCCCTGTCTCTGCCTTAGAAAACCGAGAGAGATTCTCTACCTTCGTTGAGTCAGTCCGAAGGATAGAGAGATCTGTGGTTGAGAAGAGGCAAACTCAGAAAAGATATCCACAGTTCTAGGGTTTTTCATCTAGGGACTTTAAGAAGCCTAGATCCTCTGCACCTAACCCTCCACCACCTAAATCTAGTTCTCAGACTCAGTGGTCTCCAAGTAGAGGTAGAGGACGAAGACAACCACCTCAGGAGACTCAGAGTTCTGCATCAATGTCAGTTACTGGGCCACCCAGACCACAACAACTGGAGAGAAGTTGCTACAACTGTGGTAAAGTGGGACACTTGATGAAGGACTACCGATCTAGGCCTGTCAGTGTGACACAGCCTCCGAGACAGAATCAACAAGGATATCAGAGAATGCAATCTCAATGAGCAACTCGAGGACGTGGACAAGCGTCTCAAGCTGGATCATCAGCACCACCTCAACACCAGGCGACAACGAAGTTCTATGCTATGAACCCACCAGAGGCAGTGCACTACTACAGAAATAGCATTCAGTGTCACTTTTCTGGGCGTCGGTTATTAAGGAAAACCGATGCCTAACATATAAGGCGTCAGTTGTTTAAGCAAACCGACGTCTATATTCGAAGACCAGCCAGACACGGGTACCACTTTGTATTCAGCGTCGGTTGTTTATAACAAACCGACGCTTAAAGTCGCCCATGAAATCCAAATTTTGATAAAAAAAAATAGTGTCATTTTCAGCGTCGGGTTATGTAGGTATAAACCGACGCCTATGTGCGATGAAAATTTGCGCGAAAAGTGTCACTTTCAGCATCAGTTATCCTTGTATAACCGACGCTGAAGGTGGTTCCCGCCAAACAATTTCATGAAAATATCGTCCAATTGGACGTCGGTTGTTGCAAACAACCGATGCTAAAGATTTTAAGGCGTCGGTTGTTGCAAACAACCGACGCTATTTGGGAACTTTATATCCCGCGATCGCCTGACTCTTCCCCTTTCTTCTATTCCATTGCGAGCCAATTTCCCTATTTCTCTCTGCCGCCGATTTCTTCTCCGGCGATTTCTTCTCCAGCGCCCCCTTCTCCGGCTATTTCTTCTCCGGCGCCCCCTTCTCCGCCACCACTCCTGCTACCTTCTTCTCTTCTCCGCGCCCCTTCTCCGCCACCCTGTTGCTCCAGCGCCTGAGAACCGGCGCCTGAGAACTGCTGCTCCAGCGCTTGAGAACCGGCGCCGCCATGCCGTCGCGCCGCCGCAACCACTGGACACCTTCTGCTCGCCACCGCTAGACACCTTCTGCTGCTCGCCGCCGCTCCTGCCGCCGTTGGACACCTGCTGCTCGCAGCCGCCGATTGACACCTGCTCGCTTCTCGCCGCCGCCGCTGCCGCTCGTCATAGGTACCCTCTTCCTCCTCTTCTTCCACCTACGAGAGAGTAGAATGAATATGGATGTGTTTCTTTCATTAAACCCAGTTGTCGGGCAAGAGGGGCAAATGGAGGAAGCAAACAACAATACATTAGGGTTCTAATCTACCCTTTTGTCCTATATTTGATGCTGATTGTGCATATATGTTGAGTTTGGGACTTTAGTGATGGACTTTGTCCTAAGTTGCTAATTTTTATTCTAATATGAACTCTAGTCTCATCTATCCATGTTGCCTATAGTTTATAACATTGCATTGTGAATTATTGCATGTTTGAAACTATTAAATTCTTGATTTATTATTTAATAATGCTCTATAGATTAGGTACTTATCATGTCTATTAAAATCCTACCAGTATAATTATGTGATCCCAACATATTAAATTGAATTAGAATGATTTCATGAATTATAGGGTTTTAAAGTTGATAAACATGTACATGCGGAAATAGGGTTATTAAACCAATGGTTATAACATAGTATGATCTTAATCTGATCTGGATGTTCATAATAATGTAGTATGTTAAATATGATGATTAGGGATACATATAATGTCTAGTAAAGATTCCTAGACCTTTTGTTTGAAACTATTGATTTCTTGATTTATTATTTAATAATGCTCTGTTGATTAGGATTAACCATGTTGCCTGTAGTTTATAGACAATTATTATATATAAGAATGACAACACATGTATTTGTTGGCCTAGAAACCCGTCCAAGATTTACTCATTAGGAGTAAATCTTGGATAGTCCCCGGTTTGGGACTGTTCTTGAACACCTAATCTCACTTAGGATGTAAGTGTATAATGTGTATTGGGTTTTCGAGAAAATTTCAGTAGCATTTCCCCGTTTGTTCTCTAAGTACATATGTACTTAGAGAACAGCGGGGAAATGTTGCCGAAATTTTCTTGAAAACCAAATACACATTATACACTTACTAGTGAGATTAGGTGTTCAAGGATGGGATAGGTGGTACACATTTATTATATATAAGAATGACATCAAATGTGTTTGTTGGCCTAGAAACCCGTCCAAGATTGACTCATTAGGAGTAAATCTTGGATAGTCCCCGGTTTGGGACTGTTCTTGAACACCTAATCTCACTTAGGATGTAAGTGTATAATGTGTATTGGGTTTTCGAGAAAATTTCGGTAGCATTTCCCCGTTTATTTTCTAAGTACATATGTACTTAGAGAACATCGGGGAAATGCTGTCGAAATTTTCTTGAAAACCAAATACACATTATACACTTACTAGTGAGATTAGGTGTTCAAGGATGGGATAGGTGGTACACATTTATTATATATAAGAATGACATCAAATGTGTTTGTTGGCCTAGAAACCCGTCCAAGATTGACTCATTAGGAGTAAATCTTGGATAGTCCCCGGTTTGGGACTATTCTTGAACACCTAATCTCACTTAGGATGTAAGTGTATAATGTGTATTGGGTTTTTGAGAAAATTTTGGTAGCATTTCCCCGTTTGTTCTCTATGTACATATGTACTTAGAGAACAACGGGGAAATGCTGCCTAATCTTTTCCTAATATATACTTGTTTCCTAATATATACTTGTTTTCTCTGATCATAGAATGGATAGATCATGGATGTCCATTCGTAATCGTTGCACCCCAGAGTTTATATCTGGTCTTGATCAGTTTATTAGATTTTCCGAGGAACATAGGAAAAAACCTACAGATAGGTTCTACTGTCCATGTAGGCATTGCGGTAACAACTTGAAAGTCAACACTTGAAAGTCTTGAAAGTCCTGCTTGTAGGGGAATGGCATGTTGGCTACGGGCACATAATATACATTGCCCTATAATAGTTTCTTTAGATGCAGATTATGCAGGTCAATCATACGATAGCTCTTTATTTATACAAGATATTATTGAGCTGTTTATGTATGATTGGCTGAATACATCAATGATAGAGACATGGATAAGGTGAGATCTTGTTTATACATCCATATACCTTGTGTAAGATCTGGTGATCTGGTTTCTTATATATTAATGCATACGCCTATATGTTTTGCAGCTACTTAGTCGAAGATCATTGCAAACAATTTGCATTTGATCATGTGGGATTTTTGATTCCATCATTGATTAGTTTGGTAGCTAAAGACCCTGATAATGTTCAACAATACTGTATAGATGCTTTTACAATTTTTGGTCAGCAAAAGAAGACGATAATAATAGCTCCATTCAATGTCAAGTAAGTTTACTTTATTTATAATTTGGACTTAAGAAAATTCCATTTTTATTTTGCATTTTGAGTTATTAATTGTTAACTTCTTACCTCTAGCGGTAGACATTGGGAGTTACTAGTTATTGTCCCTGAGACATTCACTGTTTATTATCTAGATCCTGCGGGGAGTACATTGAACACTAAAATTGGACACGTAATGAGAATGCCATTATTCTAGTGAGAAATATTTCATTTTTATATCCGTTAACATCTTTTATTACATTACTATTTACTTATACAATTTATTGTGTTATATTAACATGTAGGGGTTTAGATGCATTCAAAAAGGCTGGAGGAACAGTCCCAAGGAAAAAGAACCAGCCAATAAATTGGCAGAACGTACAAGTAAGTTCCCGACTCGAATATATATATTATTGATGTGAATTGTGCTTAGTTGTATTATTTTGTATGTTTCAATTTATAGTGTGCTACACAAGACAATGGCTGGGCATGCACATACTATGTGATGCGATTTATGCAGATGATTATCAAACATGCCGCATTGGACTTCGATAGCATACATGAGGTATTATATATAGTCTCATTAGTTAGTATGAAATATATCAATCTTATTTTTATATTATTACTTATATATATACATCATTCTCTTTGTAGGTGTTTAAAACTGACCACACTATAGGTAAATGCTTAAAAAATATACATGCTCCATATACGATGGAAGCATTAAATGAAGTAAGAGAAGAATGGGCAAAAGCCATACAAGCAGTGGAAACTGTAAGATATAATTGGGATGTTGATAGCGTTAATGAATGATACTTTGTAAATGAATATTTCTGAATGTTAATACATGTATTTGAATGTTTCTATATGTGTGAATGTGAGAATTGAATTGATGTCTGAATGTATGTACTTGTGTGAAATTTTCCTTGTGACTTTTGCAGGTTTGCGGCCTGTTTGTAGGCTGATATCAATGGATGTCGTAAACCTGCAGTTCAGAAAACTGAACTGCAGGTTCTCATCCTGCTGACCAGCCATAGCAGGCCTGCAAACTGATATGAAAAAAATAGAAATAGGCGTCAGTTATTTATAGAAAACCGTCAGCAAAGACCTACAACGTCGGTTTTTTTCAAAAAACCGACGCCTGATGTGGCCAAAGCAGTCCTGGAAATGGCGTCGGATATTCGTATCAAACCGACGCCTATTTAATCTATAGGTGTCGGTCTTTTGGTATATAACCGACGCCAAAAGTGTTCGCGCCACAGAAAATGGCGTCATCTAGGGCACTTTATGCGTCGGTTATCTACTAAAAGACCGACGCTATATTCCATATAGGCGTCGGTTGTTTAGTAAATAACCGACGCAGAAAGTGCCCTAGATGACGCCATTTTCTGTGGCGCGAACACTTTTGGCGTCGGTTATATACTAAACGACCGACGCCTATAGATTAAATAGGCGTCGGTTAAAAAACCGATGCCGAAGTGTTCGACCTTTAGCGGCGCCCACATAGGCGTCGGTCGGAAACCGACGCCAAATGGGGTTAAACGACCGACGCCAAAGGCCGTTTCTGTAGTAGTGGTGGTCGATCCACAAGTGGTGACAGGTCAGATGGAACTTTTATTTTCTGATATGTCTAAACCTTGTGTAGTATCTGTTCTGATTGACCCGGGTGCTACACACTTTTTATCACTCGGAGAGTGATTCGTAACTGCAATATGACAGCTAGTCATAGGGCAGATAGGTTGTTGTTGGAAACTCCGTTGAGTGGGTCTGCTGTTTTGCAGGAGGTATGTTCTCCCTGCATCCTCTTCTTTTCTGAACATCGCATTCAAGTGGACCTTATACCGCTTGATATGCAATGATTTGATATAATCCTCGGGATGGATACCTTAGAAAGGTATAAAGTTGTCTTGGATTGTGAATCCAAGTTGGCTGTGTTTGCTGATGAAGGCGACACATAGATCTTTCAAGGTGAAAGAAAGATTCTGCCCACTTGTCTTGTATCAGCTATGGTTGCTGATAAGCTGATGAGGCAAGGATGTTATGCATTCTTGGCCCATGTGGTAGATGTTACCAAGGAAAGTTCCAATCCTGCTGAAGTTCCCATAGTCAGGGAATTCGAGGATGTGTTTCCTGAAGAACTTCCTGGTATACCACCACCTCGGGAGATTGATTTTGAAATCAATTTAGTCCCAGATACAAAACCTATAGCCCAGACTCCTTATAGGATGGCGCCTGCCGAGATGGCAGAACTCAAGAAACAGCTTCAAGAGTTACTTGAGAAAGGTTTTATCCGACCGAGCACTTCACCTTGGGGTGCTCCGGTTTTGTTTGTTAAAAAGAAAGATGGATCAATGCGGTTGTGCATTGACTATAGACAACTTAATAAAGTAACAATAAAGAACAAGTACCCTTTGCCGAGGATTGATGATCTTTTTGACCAGTTGCATGGTGCAACAGTCTTCTCAAAGATAGATTTGAGATCTGGATATCATCAACTCCGCATTAAGGACAATGACATATCCAAGTCTGCCTTTAGGACAAGATATGGTCACTATGAGTTCACGGTTATGTCATTTGGACTAACCAATGCACCAGCTGCATTCATGGAACTCATGAATAGAGTCTTTCGACCTTTCCTTGATCAGTGTGTTGTCGTATTTATAGATGATATCCTGATTTATAGTAAAGATGCTCAGCAGCATGAGCAGCACCTTCGCCAAGCTTTGACCTTGCTAAGAGAACACAAGCTGTATGCAAAGTTTAGCAAGTGTGAGTTCTGGCTGCCTGAGGTATCTTTTCTTGGGCATGTGATATCTGCCTCGGGAATTCGTGTTGACCCTGCAAAGGTAGAATCTGTTCTACAATGGGAACAACCGAAGACACCGACGGAGATTCGAAGCTTCTTGGGGTTAGCTGGTTACTATCAAAGGTTTATTAAAACTTTAGCTCTATAGCCTTACCTTTGACCAAGTTAACCCGGAAAGATGCTCCTTTTTCTTGGAGTGATAAGTGTCAACAATCTTTCCAGTTGTTGAAGGGTAGGTTGACAAGTGCACCTGTGCTTGTGCTACCTGAGCAAGGAAAAGGATATGTAGTCTTCTGTGATGCCTCCAAGAATGGACTTGGGTGTGTGTTGATGCAGGATAAACAAGTGATTTCTTTTGCTTCCCGACAGCTTAAGAAACACGAGGAGAATTATCCGACACACGATCTGGAGTTAGCTGCTGTGGTCCATGCTTTGAAGATCTAGAGACATTATCTCTACGGAGAAACCTTCCAGATTTTCACAGACCACAAGAACCTTAAGTATATCTTCTCTCAACATGAACTTAACATGAGGCAACGTCGCTGGATGGAGTTAATCAAGGACTACAACTGTACAATTGATTACCATCCGGGCAAGGACAATGTTGTTACAGATGCCTTGAGTAGGAAATCAGCAACATCAACCATGGATAGAGCACAACTAAACTCTTTAGTATGCTCTAAGAGAAATATGCTTATCTCTTTAAGGCAAGACAATGTACAGTTGAAGGTGTCATTGTTAGCCAGGTTGATGGCTGAGATGCATATTAAACCTACCCTAAGAGAGCAGATTAAGGAGGCACAACATGTTGATGCTGCAGTTCAGCAGATTAGATCCGAGCATGGAGATGAGAAGCGAGATGGTTTCCATGACTCAGATGACCAGGTGGCATGCTATCATGGGAGGATGATAGTACCAGATGTAGATAACCTGAGGAAGATAATTCTAGAGGAAGTGCATTCTTCAATGTATGCCATGCATCCAGGGAGCACCAAGATGTATCGAAACTTGAAGGATATGTATTGGTGGCCTGGGATGAAGAAGGATGTAGCTGAGTTTGTTCTAAGGTGTTCTGTGTGTCAGCAGGTCAAGGCTGAGCACCAAAAACCTGCAGGAACGATGCAACCCTTACCCATACCACAATGGAAGTGGGACCATGTGACCATGGACTTTGTTGTTGGCCTACCCAGGACAAACAAAGGACATGATTCCATTTGGGTAGTTGTTGATAGGTTGACAAAGACAACACATTTCCTACCTGTCAAAACAACCTATTCTGCTGAAAGGTTATCACAGTTGTATGTACAAGAGATAATGCGTTTGCACGGAGTTCCTGTCACAATAGTTTCTGACAGAGGTCCCCAATTTACAAGTCACTTTTGGGAGCAGTTACACAGAGCCTTAGGCACCAAACTAAGGTTTAGTACAACCTTTCACCCACAGACAGATGGACAGTCGGAAAGGACTATACAAACCTTGGAAGACCTGTTGAGAGCATGTGTTCTCTAGTTTATCGGGAGTTGGGATCTACATCTGAACTTGATAGAGTTTGCCTATAACAATAGCTATCAACATAGTATTGATATGGCACCCTATGAAGCTTTGTATGGTAGACGTTGTAGATCACCCTTGTGTTGGTATGAGACTGGTGAGCACCAGTTGTTAGGACCTAATCTTGTGCAGCAAACTATAGAGAAGATTAACGTTATACAACAACAGCTTAAGATTACACAGGATATGCAGAAGTCGTATGCTGATAAACGTCGTAGACCCCTAGAGTTCTAGGTTGGAGACAGAGTGTATCTCAAGGTCTCACCTTGGAAAGGAGTCCTTCGTTTTGGAAGAAAAGGGAAGTTAGCTCCTAGATTTATGGGACCTTATCCAATTGTTGAGAGAGTTGGAAAGGTGGCCTATAGACTAGAGTTACCTCAAGAGTTGCAGAAGTTACATCCTGTGTTTCACATTTCCATGCTGAGGAAATGTCACCCAGACACCGAGTCAGTTCTACAACCAATGGAAGTAGAATTAAATGATGATATAACATATGAGGAAGGACCAGTGTCAATCCTTGATAACAGAACTAAAAAGTTAAATAAGAAAGATATAAGCCTCGTGAAAGTCCTCTGGAACCATCGTGGTGTTGAAGAAGCCACTTGGGAACTAGAGGATGAGATAAGAAGGAAATACCCTGCTCTTTTATCCTAATACGTTTTATCGATTTCGGGGACGAAATCCTTGTGAAGGGGTGGATAATTTGTAACATCCTTGACCTGGGTTATAACCTAACCCTAGAAGTTTTGCCTAAATATGTAATTATATACTTGTGAATACTCCCTGGCATGTAATTAAGTTCCTCAGGAACATTTACTTTCAATTTTGCTCCTTTATATGTAAAGTTGTAGCATTGTTTTGGTAGTGCAAGGACCTATGTGCAAATTACCCAGTTAAAGGGGTTAACTTGCAATGTTCACAGGTTAAGATGTTCTTATGATAATAAGACATCATATGAGTAAATATGATGAAGTAAGAAGGATTTTCCAATCTTGGGCATCAAGATGCAGCTTGTGGAATGATCCTTGTGCTTAAAAACCCTAATTTGAAATAAAGTGCAATTTACCCATATTGAGGGGTGTAATTTGTAAAATTCACCCGCTAGAACATCTTTCATAATTCTTGCCATCATTTAGAGTAGAAATGATGAAAAGGGGACATCAATGAATAATCAGATAAGAAAAATGATCCTTGTGGTAAAAATCACCTAATAGGGGTATGGAAACCTTTCATATATGAACCTTAGTTCAAAGTTGGCTTTCTTTACCCTTAGATCTTGAGATTTCATGAGCTTTGCATAAGTTTAGATGAGTTTGAACGTGCCTTGAGCAAGGGGGTACTTAGATGTAAAATCCATACTTTAGAGGTCCTTATGGTATAAAAAGGCCTGAAGTATATATGCCCTTTCCTTGTAACAAGTGAACGAACCTTTCATTTCCTTCACTTCTTCTCTTCTTTCTCAACCGACCAAGGCTAGCTCTGGAGCAGACAGAGACAACCACGGGTTCTAGGTAAGTTTAGATCATCCCTTTTTGCTTGAATTCATGGAGGAAACTCGTTTTCAAGGTTAGATTCATGGCTAGCTCACCTAGCTCTATCTTTCTAGCCTTTCCTTTCCAACGTTTCCTTGAAGAATTCACCTTGGCCGAACCTGTGGAGCTCAAAGACTCCATTAAATCTTGGAGCTCAAGGAATGACCTTTAGGCGGGTTTTATAACTCTAAACTCTTTGCTTTATATGCATACTTAGTTCTTGCAAATTAGCATGATACTTCTTCTTTTACCTCCCTTCTTCCTTGCACTTTTGCAAGCAAAACGGTGGAATAACCGACCTTAACCAAGGTTGAAGATGATGGGCATGAATTCCAATGCTACTTTATCAAACGACCTTGGACCCTTTTGGTCCAAACGGTTGCAAACCGTTTAAGGTCAAACGGTTTCAAACCGTTTGCTCTCAAACGGTCTTGCAAGACCGTTTGGATTGAAACGGTCTCAAGACCATTTGATAGGGTTGACCAAGGGATGACCATTTGAGGGTCTGTTGGTAATATGTTGAATTTTATTCCTGCAAAGAATCGAAGATTAATTCTTAACCAATTGAGAGTTGAAGGCACTTCAACATCCTAACCCTAATCGGGTTGAAACTACTGTTTTAAAGCATAGACCTTGTTGAGTTTTGGGTTGAAGGACCCAAACGGTCTCAAGACCATTTGGGGGTTCCTCCAAACGGTCTCAAGACCGTTTGGGCACAACTCAAGACCGTTTGAAGGTCTAGGATTGAGATAATCTAATGGTTTGAAGGTCCAATTGCAACAAGTTGATGAATTGATAAAAATGCTGAGTTTTGACCTAATTGGAGTTCAACCCTAATCTAACCGACTTGGGTTTTGGTCAAACTTTGGGAAAACGGTCTCAAGACCGTTTGGATGATGTCCAAACTACCTCAAGACCGTTTGGGCCAAGTTTGGGCCCAATTGGGGGTCAATTGATAGGTTCAACCTTGAATTGATTCACATTGTTGAATATTGATGACCATCCGATTTGAAACCCTAATTGAGATGGACTTAACCCTAATTGACTTTCAATTGAGGGTCAATTTGGTGTCCAAGTGATTTAGGTTCACCCTAATTGACTCAATTTATAAGTGGTTAATATGGCTTTGGCCAATTGAGGGCTTCAACATACTTAACCATGACTAATTGTAACTTTTGAACCACTTTGGAGGTCCAAACGGTTTGAGCCCATTTGGACCAAACGGTCTCAAGACCATTTGGATCCAAACGGTCTCAAGACCATTTGAGGCCAAACGGTCTCAAGACCATTTGGGGCCAAACGGTCTCAAGAACGTTTGGGCTCAAACGATCTCAAGGTCGTTTGGTCCAATCGATCTCAAGTTGATTTGATCAAACGGTTTCAAACCGCATGAGCTTCAAACGGTTTGAAAGTCAAAACGGTCAACGCACCCAAACGGTCTCAAGACCGTTTGAGGTCAAATGGTCTCAAGACCATTTGAGGGCAAACGGTCTCAAGACCGTTTGAAACCAAACGGTCTCAAGACCGTTTGGTGGTTGAAGGTTGAAACCGTTTGAAGGTGTTCAAGGTGGTTTGTACTTAATCAATTGATGATGTAATTGATTCAATGATGATCTAATCTAAACCCTAATGGTAACCTAGGTCATTAAGGGACTAAGTGATTAACGAGTTGACCATGATGGTGATCATGAGGTAAATTACCAAAATACCCTTGAGGGGTTTAATGGAGTAAAACCTTGTTTTAATCAAACCCTAATCACATGATAGTGATGTTTTGGCTTATGTTAGTCAATGAGGACTTAACCCAACCTGATCTAGAGTGGTGTTATCACCATCTACTAGTAAGAGGAGAGAGAAAGTATCCTAAGAGAGTAAGATTACCCTTTTATGGTGGATACTTAAGTAAGATACTTTCAATACACATGAAAGTACATGAGTAGGGAATGATCCACCTATGTGAGATCATGGAAACCCTAATTATGATAACTAGTGAATCTTAATCTTACTTAAGAGCTTTAATGATGATGTTTCTCATACATGATGATGTAATGAGTACAATTCACCATGGAGTGAATAGTAAACCCTAATTCTAGGGTAGTGACATGAGAGATGAATAGTAAACCCTAATTCTAGGGTGGTGACATGAAAGATGAATAGTAAACCCTAATTGATGAATTGTTTACTATTACCAGTTGAATTAACCTTGCTGGTTGTTATGAGATGATGATCATATCCAGGTATGAATTATAATACTATATTCATTGAAAGCATGTCTTAAGCTTTATGAATAAGTGAAATATCTTGATGCACTGCTAGTGACATCTATTGAGATTTATGGGCTGTAAGAGCCATAAATACCATCAAGGTCATGCTGAACAGATGACTTGTGGTGAAATGATTGAGAACTGATGATTGAAAAGAGTTAGGCTTGCTACATTTTAGTATTCTCATTTATAGCTGTTATGCTAATGTTATTGTTTGAAGAACCATGTATGATGTTAAAAGAATACTGAATGTACCTAACTAATAAAGTGTAATGTAGAGCCCTGATCATAGATCCATCATTGTCAGAGTCTAAATGATGGTGAAACAGGTTTTCCCAAGGGAACTCCTGGATCACATACTTTTGAGTATGTGGGGTATATGGATGTGTAGAACCTTACATCCTAGTGTAGGAATTGATGTAGATTTTTATAGTCCGTCAAACCTTCACTACAAACCCCAAAAGTGAGATGTATCACTATTCTACCAAAGTAAACACAAACACCGCATCGGTGAAAGATAATCAAGAAATCTTCCGATGACGAAGAGAGTACAGAACGCCACTGTAACTCTAAAAACATAGCGAAGGTCCACTTTACCCTGGTGAGCTATAAATAGCAGACGTCCTGCCAGATGTCCTGCAAACAATCCTCTAACTGACTGAGGAAGATGAGGTCATAAGAATCCGGCTCTTTTAATGACCTATGTATGATACTGATGTGACTTATTAGCGATCAGTTGGAGTATGAGTGGTATACCTCATCTCCACAGGGCATAATAATGTTTGAAAAACATAATCAACAGCGTAGTATATCTGTTAGAGTTAACTATGAGTTACTTGATTGATGTTATACTGGATAAAGTATATGTTCTTCATGTTTCATAAATGTTGAACTCTTGCTTATTATCAAACTGCTAATGAATGCTTTGAAAGCTTTTACTGCCTGAGTTATTCTTTGTTTTGATTATAAAGCTTCTAGTGGAGAGTTATAACTCTCGTTGGGGCAATTATGTATAATTGTCTCACCTCGTAGACTTCAACTTTTTAGGTGGTCGTCGAAGACGGAGGAATCGGTCTAAAGGTGACCAATCCCAGCAGCAGCAGCACCAGGAGCAGTAGTAAATCTCAGGTGGAGATTCAGCCTGCTATGTGGTGTAGTTAGAGTCAGTCCTATGTGTCCTCTGTACTCTCAGGTCTTGGAGTGTTTTGGTCATGAGTTCTTGAGATTTTGTATCATGTTGTATATAATTACTCAAGAAGTAATTTGACAGAGATGTATACAGTTTAAATCCTTTTTCTATGGAAAAGGTTTGTGGTGTCGAGCTCTTATCTCGAAAAGTTTTAATTTCCCGTGATTTTTGTCTTCCGCTGATTATCGATTGCTTCCGCTCAAGTTTAAATCGTGATTATTTCGTGGTTTGGAATTAGAGCCCACAGTAGATGTATGAGGATGGAAGTAAAAAGTGGTCAAAGGAATGCAACAAGAGAGTCACACAATACACATATTGTATATATGTGTGATAGGGAATGCTGGTTAATACAGCTGGCAACATTCAATTGCTGTTTGGAAAATTGTATATCAATTGTTTATGATTTTAAACTATTCCTATACCATGTATGCTTTCCACTAAATTTATACTTCAGTTGTACTTACATTTATCAGTATTGCATCATACATTTTCATTCAATGGAAAGAAGATGATCTTTGTATATTAGTTCATATGATGTCTAGCAACATGAAATAATGTCTACAATAAAATATTTTTTGTTGGCATTTAACAAACTGCATATATATATATATATAGTCAGGATAGAATACACTCGAGTGTACAGATCGCACGAATACACTCAAGTGTGTTTGCATATCAATACTATTTAAAAAAAATATAAACTATTGATCTTCACTGTTATACTATAATAAGGCTACATACAAATTTTGGGCCCATTTGGATGAGTGTAAATCACTCATCCAAGGGCAACAAAATCGACGCGCGAAACTAATTTGAAATGCATAATATTTGCGGTCTTTATAATATGACCTATAAATGTCCAAATGTGCTCAAATTTTGCGTATGAGATATTCACAACATGTTTAAGAAGATCAACAGATTAGACTTTTGAAAAAAATATTGCATCATGAAAAACTACTTGAGTGTATTCTGCTCCGAATACACTTGAGTGTATTCTAGCATGACTATATATATATATATATATATATATATATATATATATATATAGTCAGGCTAGAATACACTCGAGTGTACAGATCACGCCATACACCCCAATGGTGTTTCCCTATCTAGACCATATTTTTCCAAAATCTAATCCATTGATCTTCATGGTTACAATAATAATAGGTCACATACAAAATTTGAACTCATTTAGATGAGTTTAAGTCACTCATCCAAGGACAACAAAATCGACGCACAAAACTAATTTGAAATACATAATTTTTGCCTCCTTTAGATGCATGACCTATAAGTGTCCAAATGAGCTAAAATTTATTATATAATATGTTCTTACGATAATTGAGAAGATCAACGGTTTAGATTTTTTTTAAATTTATTGCATCTTCAAAAATGACTGAGGTGTACGCTGCCTCCGGTACGCTCGAGTGTACACTAGCCTGACTCTCTCTCTCTCTCTATATATATATATATAGAGAGAGAGAGAGAGAGAGAGAGTCAGGCTAGAATACACTCGAGTGTATCCGGAGCGGAATACACTCAAGTAGTTTTTCATGATGCAATATTTTTTTTGAAAATCTAATCCATTGATCTTCTTAAACATCTCGTGAACAACTCATACGCAAAATTTGAGCACATTTGGATATGTATAGCTCATGTTATGAAGAGCGCAAAAATTATGCATTTCAAATTAGTTTCACGCGTCGATTTTGTTTCCCTTGGATGAGTGACTTACACTCATCCAAATGGGCTCAAAATTTGTATGTAGCCTAGTTATAATATGACAGTGAAGATCAATGGTTTACATTTTGCAAAAAATGGTCTTGATATGCAAACACACTTGAGTGTATTCATGCGATCCGTACACTCGAGTGTATTCTAGGCTGACTCTATATATAAATAAATAAATAAATAAATAAATATATATATATATATATATATATATATATATATATTCCAAAGTATAATATAAATTTTCTTGAAAAAATGATTCCACCGTTATATTTTAGATTTTAATTTAGGTTTGTTAGAATTAGATAATAGACAATAAACATACACTTGCACAAATTTGTGTTCTACATTATTACAAATATCTTTATATAGATTTCTTAAATATGAATACAAATATTTTTTATTTAATTAAACAATCAAGTGTGTTGTCAGCCTTATCTTTGACCATACCATGTAATCTACTCATTGTAGCACAATATTTTAGGAAAATGTAAGAATCATTGAAGAAATCAATGCTCTACACATAATGATACTAATAATCGTTCAAGACGTTTATAAAATACCATCCTAGGAACAATGAGTTCATTTTATTTGACTTTAGTACATTCATATAATGATAAAATAATGAAGATATATTCTTGTATGATTTCATATTTTTTATTTTAACTTATAAATCTATTTTTTCCTTAATTTATCCGATATTCTTAACTATAATTTCAAGAAGATAATAAAGTATCTAGCAGAATTTTTTTTTCTAAAATATAATAAACAACTAATATTTTAGGTTATAATAGAACTTTTGAAACAATTTAATATTTTATTTAAAGCATTCACTTCAAAAAAATTTCATTAATGTATCACATATGTACACGTTCAAGGAATGAGAAAAAATATTGTTCTAAAGATGATAGCGTTTGATCATGTTATGCCATTTTGTTATTTATAATAAAAGCCATACAAGGCATAATGAACTCTACAAATCTTTCTCAAAACTATATAAATAATGATGACATAACAATCAATTATCTTTAACATTTTTATGAATTGTTTGAATTTTTTTTGGAACATTTATGTTTCTAAATCACACATTTTCAAGTATATTTGACAAGCACATAAAAATTGTATGTTTTTAGTTTTTTCAAAACTATCTTATGTAGCTTAATTGACATGATGTGATACGTGCATGTACACATGTGTGTTCACTAGTATATATATATGCATATATATATATATTTATTTATATATATCTATACTACTATAAAATAGTGAATAATTATTTTTAATTACAATAATGCCACAGGCCAATCAGGATATACCGTTTTCAAAATGGTGTCCTCTCCTTAACTCTCTCTCTTCTCTCATTTTTTCAATGACTTACTTTCTTTTGTGTTTTTTCCTTCTTCATTCCTTCAGCCTCTCCGCTCTTCACTTTTTAGATCCATTTGTCGCCATAAACGAAACCGTCGCTCTCTCCCACACTCTATCTGACTCCTCACTTCCCACCTTCAACAAATCTCTCCACTCGCTTTCTCTTTCTTTTTCATTATGTCATTCAATGTCCCCATGACTCTCTAACTCCACAACCCATGTTTGTCCACTATTTTCTCCCTCTAACTCCTATGATAACTCCTCCACATTGCAACAAAATTGTTCTCTCTTTCCTCATCACACATTTTCAAACTTGTGAGATTCAAGTTCACACATCCATCCCATCTACTTTCCGTATTAATAACTTGATCTAATCCAAATTTTAGACAGTCAAAATGAATTATACCAATCATATTAATTATAATATCAATCTATTACTTACATATATTATCAATACCCTAACATAAAACTACTTCCCACATTTATCGGTAGTCCATTCATATCAAAATTTTCTCATTTTTTCTAATTATTCTTTCATATTTTATGCGTCGGAATAAATTAAAAAGTGAAGGATAATGCATTCCCCTCTCGCTTGAAATCCGATCCTCCCAAAAAATCCCACCACCAACTTCTCCCTGTAACTCTCTCTCATTGACCATGTGTCCACAGAACAATCTCTCCACGATGTATTTATTTCCGGTCCATGTTTCATTCCTCAACTATGGTCGTAACCGACCACCCGTTTTCTTTTTGTTTTGTATTTTGGTTGGGTATCATCCCATTCTCTGTAACTGTGCGCGAATTTTCATCCCTCCCTTAATCAATAAGCGTGACAATTATCTTCCCAACTGAATGCGATAACACATTTTTCACAATTTTTCTCTTACTCTGCTTTATTATTTTTTCTTTCAACATGGGGAGCCCAGGATCAACGACACACCCTATATGTAACAACTTCCTTCCACTATTTCCATAGTCTGTTCCAAACTCAACTATTCAAAGATTACCACGACCTTATGAAAACCCTTCCATCTACTCGACCGGTAGACAACCAGTGTCGAACGACTGGATGGGCGGTTGAGGAATCCGCCTTGCAGCCGTCCATGTTTCCCTCCTCTACGTTCACATCGGGAGAGATCCGACAGGCCTGTGGTACTTGAGATGTCCCGAAAATTTTTGCTAGGGTGGAACTAATATTTTCACTGGGTGAGGAAGTCTTCCTTTTGACAAAGGGGACAGGGTCAACTTGCAAGTGTTGTTTCTGAACATTCCCCCTATAGAGGGATAGAAACATTCCATGTTGGCGCTCCTCACCCACGCACCATCAAGGGGACGACACAAGAGCTTAAGTTGTTTCCCAAAAAGTCTCGCATTGCTAGACTATGCTGGCATGGGCCATCGTTGTTGTCAAGTGCATTTCTTGCATTCCTTGTAAAAGTAAACACTTGTGTCTCGCCAATGTTAGTTAAAGTTTACTCATCTTCAAATATCAACTTCACCTCCCATGAAGTTTGCTATTATCTTACTCATCTATGCATGTCCTTGAGAAGATGAAATCACAAGCCGCTTTACGAGGCAAGGTCAAAGAATACATTACTTCTTCACTCCTGGAGTCAGATTCTTTCCTCCTTTATCCAGTTCTCCTTTCTAAGATGTCTAAAAATGGATACAGCTACACCTACTTTACCTTTTATCTATCATGCGACATGCATAGCTCATACCTCTGGCCTGCTAGCCTTCATTTTCTTATTGATCAAAATTTTTTCTTACTATGTATTTGTTACATTTTTGTCATCTACTTTTATGAAATGTACACCTAGACACATGGTGTAACATTCATTCAGTAGTATTTTTATAAGATCATGTACCTTGATGATTCAATAAAACTCATGCTTTTATTTCCTTGCAACTTTGTAAGAGCATTTCCATGTAACTGTAATTCTTTATATATCCCAGATTAAGTAAATTGAAAAGAGAAATGTACACACTCTCTCTCCTAAGATTTTTATCTAATAGTTATATCTTCTCTCAACTTAATTTTTCAACAAACACTTTTGATTTCTCTCATTTTTTCACTACGCCCTTTTTCTTCTCCATCTTTCATCCTTCTTAGTTAATCAAACGAGATAATTTAAAAGGATATATTTAAGTACATCAGGTTTCTTTTTCATTAAAATTCTTAGTTGGACGTTTTAAGACAAACCTTCATATTGCTCTTGTATTTAAGTACTCTTTTTCTCTTTATTAAAGTTCTTCTAGAAATATATGGGAGTAAGAGGTAAGAAGGATCCACACATCAGAGACATGTGTTAAGTAAGCACACTTCTTATTGCCACGAAACCCACTTCATTATGTTTTTTTACAATGGAATGCATGCTGTGTACAAACTTGTGACACAATGTTATCTGTCTGACTTATTGGTTCTTGATCATGACAACAAAGTTAATTGGAATGATGTTTATTGTCAAACATACACCGAATATTGGACCTTGTTTGTATATTTCACTAAAAATGTATGGACATTAATGAAAAACAAAGAGTACTTTACACTGTAGATGTATGGGGATGGAAGTAAAAGTGGTCAAAGGAATGCAACAAGAGAGTTTTTTATATTAGTTCATACGATGTCTAGCAGCATGAAATAATGCTTACAATAAAATATTTTTAGTTGACATTTAACAAACTATATACACACACACACACACACACACACACATATATATATATATATATATATATATATATATATATATTCCAAAGTACAATATAAATCTCCTTGAAAAAATGATTCTTCTGTTATATTTTAGATTTTAATTTAGGTTTGTTAGAATTCTATAATAGACAATAAACACACACTTGCGCAAATTTGTGGTCTACAATATTACAAATATCTTTATATAGATTTGTTAAATATGAATATAAATCTTTTCTATCTAATTAAACAATCAAGTGTGCTGTCAGCCTTATCTTTGACCATACCATGTAATCTGCTCATTACAACACAATATTTTAGGAAACTATAAGAATCATTGAACAAATCAATGCTATAAACGTAATGTTGCTAATAAACGTTCAAGACGTTTGTGAAATACCATCCTAGGAACTATGAGTTCATTTTCTTTGACTTTAATACATTCATATAATGAGAAAATCATGAAGATATATTCTTATGTGATTTAGTATTTTATATTTTAACTTATAAACCTATTTTTTCCTTAATTTATCTTATATTCTTAACTATACTTTCAAGAAGATAATAAAGTATCTAGCGAGATAATTTGTCTAAAATATAATAAACAACTAATATTATAGGTTATAATAGAGATTTTGAAACAAATTATTATTTCATTTAAAGCATTCACTTCAAAAAATTTTCATTAATGTATCACATATGTACACGTTCAAGGAATGAGAAAAGATATTGTTCTAAAGATGCTAGCATTTGATCATGTTATGTCATTTTGTTATTTATAATAAAATCCATCCATGCCATAATGAACTCTGTAAATATTTATCAAAACCTTATAAATCATGATGACATAACAATCAATTATCTTTAACATTTTTATTGATTGTTTGAGATTTTTTTTGGAACAATTATGTTTCTAAATCACACATTTTCAAGTATATTTGACAAGCACATAAAAATTGTATATTTTTAGTTTTGCAAAACTATTTAATGTAACTTATTTGGCATGATGTGACACATGCATGTGTACGTGTGTCTTCACTAGAGTGTATATATATATATATATATATATATATATATATATATATATATATATTCAATCGTTTCCTGACAGGTAGCCTAGATTTTCGCTACCCGTGCATCTCGAAAAGTAATTATATGGTTAGAAATGTAACTCTCTGGGCAAGAAAATAACTATGTGGATAAAAAAGTAACTATACAACTAAAAAAGTAAATCCTGACAGAATACACCAGAAAGATATATATATAATTATATATTTATTATAGCTATTACAAATGTAACTGTTTATGCATGAAAAGTAACAATTTGCAAGGTGAAGTAACCATCTACATGTGTAAAGTAAGAAACTCCAAAGAAAAAGTAACCAAAAGAGGGGTGGGTAGCTACCTGCACGGGTATTGAATATGAGCATATATATATATATATAATGTTCATTTTTTATCCACACAAGTAACTAAGTCATGCAGCCCGAAAAGTAAATATTTGGTCAAAAAAGTAACCATCTAGACAAAAGGATAAGTATATTGTTAAAAAAGTAACCATTCGATTAAAAATGTAATAACACGCTGAATACACAATTAACTAAAACAAAGATATAGTAGTACCTCCATTACAAATGTAACTATTATGTATATAATGTAACTATTTGAAAGATAATGTAACCATGTACACATGTAAAGTAAAACACTCTTGTAGAAGAGACTATTTTTGGTGTGGGTAGCTACCCGCAAGAGTATTATAGATAATCCCATATATATGTGTGTGTGTGTGCAAACACACTAATCTCCTAACTTCTTGTCCATTCCATGAAAACTTCCCACCCTTTTCACCTCTATACTACTATTCCTACCCAACTCTAGGGTTAGATAACCATATTCTAGTGTTATGCTAATTTCTCTAAATGATGAAAGTGAGAAAGGAACTTGAAGAGAAAGGAAATATGGTTACAAATTATATGAAGTATTGATGAAATCATGTGAACATATTTCTATGAATATTAAATTCATGTGAAAGAGATAGATGTTATGTATTGACTTTAACTTTTTCTCTATTTAGTAAATGCTATATATCTAATTTCAAGGGTTTAGACACCAAAACATTTGTTCTACGATTTCATGTAATTGAATATAACTATAAGTAGATTAACATATTTTCTTATTAATTTATATCATTTAACATGAATAATACATCTATATGACAAATATTATACTACAATTCACATTTCTAAGTGACATGAACACCATAATCTTCCCATGATTTTTGTCTTGGGGAAATGTAAGTGATTTATTATATCCATTGAACTTTATACCAAATAAGGGTCGTATGCAGTGGTTTTTGTCTTAAGGAAAAAATCATGAGGGACTGGAGGGTGTGCATAAGAAGTGGTATTGAGATAACAATTTCCTAGATATATTCACTAAAATATGACATGACAGATTATGGGAGATTAGACCCCAATATTTATGAAATGTATATGAATACATGTTTTCTATTGAGATAATGGGTATAGTGTTGTATACAACCCACCATAGTACCTAGAAGTGGGAATTTGATGTGACGATGCTGGACGCACACATACTAGTAGAGGATCAGGTTTACATCATTGCCTTAGGGTGTCCATATAATTGTTAGGTATAGATGGGGAGTCATGCATGTCCGCATACCATGATATATTCCACTTGGCTAGGTGCAACCAAGTACTTTTAGGGCATTAACAAAGGATGAAAATTTGACTCTTAGTATGGCTGTTTACCATTTTCATCCTTATCTTCATAATATAAAAATGTTTAATAATTCATGTATTGATGTGATTAATATGCTTAAATATCCGTACTTTTTAAAAAATATGCTCATTTAGACAATGGATAATAATGCATGGATAAACTTTATAGTACAAAAAGCAAGAACATGTGACTTCACTGGTAAAATTGTGCATAGATTCTAAGGGTTAGATAGTTTATGAAACTATGGTTTTTGTGGTATTTGTGAGGTTATGTGGCATGCTCGTACTAATATTTTGTTATAATTTGTATATAATTACTATGGTAGATGTAAAGATCTAAGTGTGCAAGTAAAAATAGAACATGACAATGATATAACAAACACATGATAATCACTTTTTTGCTTATTATAAAATGCTAGTGTAATATGTTGTTTTTAACTTTTAGTAATTATATTTTGCATCTTATTTCGTCGAAGGTGAGATTTGGAATGAGCTTATTTATGTAACATTCCAACACCACCTCAAAAGTCAAGGTATCAATGATTATAAGGAGTAGTGCTAAAAAATGTTAGTCGAACAACTAATAATAAAGTCAACCCAACTAATGGACTATTTATAGAGAATTCAAGGTAGAGATCATGCATCATTAGTGATATCCAATTGACTAATCCCCCTCTCCCTTATTAAGGAAATATGATTGGATCAAGTTCCTTGTCTCAGCCAAGAGTAGGATTCTTATCACATGATGACTACTACTAGTCTGTCACTAGCTAATCCAAAGGTATTCTAACTCAAACTAGAATTATGCAATACCAAATAGTTATATAACATATCTCATGTTAGGTTAGGATACTCACATTTTCTCTAGTCACTATTTAAGTGTGTAAATATTGAAATACCCTTGAAACCCTAATTTAATTAAAAATTGGGTTTCACATTGACAAAGCTAGACTAATAATCCCACTCATGCTTAAACATAATATATACTATTCTTATCAAACGTCTAACTACACATCACTCAAAAACAAACATGTGACGATTTAGGTAATGATATTCCCAAACAAAGTAGATATCAATCTCACCACTATCCATCGTTATAGATTTTCACCCAATGTCTATGACAAAGGTAGATGACAAAACATGACCGATATATATATTCTAATCATATTTTTTGCATTAGCACATGTTTATTCAATAATTTACAATTTTTTTGTCTACTTTTAAATTTATTTATTCACTTATATGTCTACTAATATACCAACTCTCACTCTAGTCATTCACCATGAATATTTTCATCTTTATCATTTATTTTCTTTAATTTTAAGTTTAATTATTTTTGTATTATAATCCATGTTTCCTAAGCTCACATATGCCACATAATTTATTTGATATCATTGTGCATGTAGCTAACATATCAAACATTTTATGATATACTATATTGTTAACCTTAATTTCTATATTGCTCTCATTTTATTGTTGTTCCTCTTTTGGGTTACACTGTTATGAACACATATTATGGATGTTTCATTACACAAGCATTGCTTCCATATAGTTGTTCTTAAAATTGATTATATGTAAGTTATATTGACTTTCATTATGGATTAGTTTTGTATTCCTTAAACTCAATATATTTAACTAAAAGTTGTATTGTCATTTTCTCTTTCCTTAACTTGTTGGTGATATGTAATCATGTTGCCATTGAGGGTAAATTCATATTTTCTTTATTTATTCCATGTTGGCCATCACCTTGTCATTTCTAGAAATATAATCATGTCACCATATTTTATTATTTTTTTCAAGATACAAATACAATCTTATCAATAAGTTCCTTCACTAATGTTGATGATCAAATTATTAGAAATATTTTCCTTACAAATGCATATTATTTAACATGTTTCTGATAGTTCTATTCGTCCTAGAGTATTCATTCCACATTTGTTAATGCAAAAATGGTCTTCTACTTCTTGTTTCCATCACACTTGTTAAACATTATTAACATCTCACAACTAATGCTTTAAACCTTAACATAAAAAATGTTGATGTCCATTTCTTGACTCTTCTTTCCAAATCAACCCTAATCATATATTAAATTGGTACTATAATATAGGAATAAAATATTTTCTTATAATTCCTCACCATACTAATTTTCCCTTCTACTGTACCTTCTGAGATTTATTAAATAACATTGCCTTGAATTAGTGCTTCAATAAATCTATGTTGCATATCACACATTCTCAAACAATCTTTATGTATCTAATTTTCAAAACTTATCTTCACTAGAAATAAGTGGTGTTGCCCTTTACATGATGGCAATGAGATTTACCTTGAACCAAACTCATTACTCCAAATGATAGGTGGGTCTATCAAGTCTAGGAATATTTTCCCAAAAATGATATTATATGAGCTGATACATAAATTTATATTTCCCTTATTCAGTTCTTAATAATGATGACCTATTCATTGATACAATTGTAATCATATTTTGATATATTAAGGTTTGTTTTTTGATATTAATAAAATTTTATCAAAGTTCCTTCACTAATCTCTGTAATCAAATGATTAGTAATATTTTCCTTTAAAATGACTATTAGTTCTCATGTTGTCAATATTTCTCACTCATCTAGAGTTGTCATTATATACTTCTTATCATAAAAGGGTCTTCTACTTCTACTTTCCATCACACTTGCTCAACACCATTGTCATATCATCTATAACCATTTAAACCTTAACTGCAATAATGTTGATTATAAATTTCTAGATTATTCTTTCCTAATCAACTATAATCATGTATTATATTGGAACTATAATCTAGAAATCAACTATTTCCATATCATTCCACTGATACTAATTTTCTCATATACTTCTTTTTACTTATCTAAATTAAAATCAATCCCTTGAGTGGTGCATTAACAAAGCTATGTTGCATATCATACCTTAAAAAATCATAATGTATTTATTTTTTATAGCCTGTCATCCCTAGTAATTAGTGGTGTTGGCCCTGACATGTTGTTAATGAGGTTGCTTAGCATCAAAATGCATTAATCAAGATGAAGGATGGGCCATTCAATATTGGGCATATTTTTTCTTCAAAATAATTTTATCTATGCTGATGCACACATAGGCACAAATATATATATATATATATATATATATATATATATACCTATTTTCTATTCCATGACGACCTATCACCTTTATTCACTTGTCTATCAATATTTTCATCCAAATATGGGGCTATTGAGGAAACTTTCAAAGGAAAAATTTGGATTCCAACACAAGAGATCAACTTTAGGACTGAAGTGGAGCTGCAATATCAAGTATATAGTGATCTTGGGTCTTTTACCATCCTTGTTTCTCCTCTTATACCCTATATAATGTTACTCGCTATACAATGAGAAAAACCTAATGACAATTCTTCCTTCTTTTCCTCTTTTCTTCTAGTTGGTTTAGGGTTTTTGAAGAAGGAATATCTTGATGGAGATTATTCATAAGACCTTAGTACTAGATTAGGTTCCTTTCTACATTTATAGGGTGACTAGAAGCATTTTCTATTGAGGAAAGATAATCATGATCACCCATATTGAACTGAAGTCCCCAACTAACCCAATGACGAATTATGGTTAATTTTCCTAAGTTATGATATAGATGCAAATAAGTCTTCTCCTTCATTATACTCAGTGTAATATAAATTATGTGATTAGGAATTTATGAATCCTTTCCAATATTTCAAAACTATTCTAATTTGCATTAAATTAGGAAAGGGAGAAAGGAAAGTGAAGATGAACATAAAGAAGGGTACAAAGTAAACTTTTTTATGAAATGATGTGAAAATATATATGTGACTAGTAATACCATGTCAATGAAATATAGTCTTTACATTACCTATAATTTCACTTTGTTAAATAAAGATTGTATATCAATGTTATAGTGTCTATACGCCAAAACTAATGTTCTATCATTTCATGTATATAATATATTTGTGAGTAGATGAATCAACTTATTAATTTATAGAATGTAAGATGCGTGAGACATCTAAGTAACAAAGATGAAACTCAAATACACATAGATCAGATCATGAAAACCATAGAATTCCCCTTATTTTCCATGCTGGGTAAGTATAACAATTTAGTTTATAAATTAGACGTCACAACATTAAAATGTAGTATGAAATGGTTTGTATTTGTACAAGAAAAATAATGAGGGGATTATCAGCCAAAAGAAGTAGAATAGGGGACCCAATTCCCTAGATATATGAGTTATTGTTTGATATGATATATTAGGGGAGATTTGGCCCCAATCCTTGTGATATGAGAATGAAATTAGAATGCAACTTATCTAAAAATGATTAAAATGATGAGATAATGCAAAACAGTTGTGTTTGATACATCCTAGTACCAAAGAGTGGAAACTTGAGGTGAGGATGCTACATGACCCATCCATCCCTCTAGAGGATATATGTTATGTTGTTTCCTTATGGTGGCCAATTACACTCTAACATTGTTATTGATGTGTCATGTGTGTCCGCATACTGTGACATATTCTACTTGGTTAGGATCAAGCCAACTAGTTTTAGGGAATATTAACAAAGAAAAATATGATATTTGATATGCTTTATTATATACTATTTTCATGTTGATATTCATTTTCTTAATTGTTGAAAACATGTTGTATTGATATAATGTAATCTACATAGATCACGTTACTTGTTATAATATTATCTAATAAAAACTACCTACTAATTCATTGATAAAACTTTTAGGTTCTTAAGCTATGCCACCCTCCAACTTACCGAAAAAGCAATCATGAGTGACTTCACCGTTGAAGTGAATAATTGTGAACATATGTTTAGGTTAGATAATTCATGTAATCAAGTTTTTTGGAACTCGTGAGATGATGTGGCAAGCTTGTAATATTTTTGATGTATGAATTCTAAAGAATAACTATTGTAGATTTCAATATCTAGGTTTGTTGGTAAATATTACATGTCACTCATAAGTACTCAAGTTTTTTTGGGACTCATGAGATGATGTGGCAAGCTTGTAGTATTTTTGATGTATGGCTTCTAAAGAATAACTGTTGTAGATTTCAACATCTATGTTTGTTGGTAAACATTACATGTCACATAATTTATATTACACTGAGTATAATGAAGGAGAAGACTTATTTGCATAATTTATATTACACTGAGTTCTCTACCTTACTTAATATCGCAGTTAGTGCAAATGCCATCCATGGTATGCGCATTAGCCGCCCCCCCAGATCTCACATCTCTTCTTTGTAGATGATAGTATTCTTTTTGCTAGAGGGACTAGGAATGAATGCTTGAGAATAGCTGAAATTATGAGCCAGTACGAGCAAGCATCATGTCAAAAGGTCAATCTATCCAAGTCTGAAATTGTCTTTAGCAAGAAGGTGATGTGAAGCAAGAGGGATGAGATCAAGGGTCTTCTGGGGGTTAGGGAGGTGGACAGACAAGAAGCCTACCTGGGCCTACCTACAACTATTGGGAGATCAAAGAAGACTTCATTTACTTACATCAGAGAGAGAGAGTGAGAAACAAACTTTTGGGATGGAAGGAAAAGCTACTTTCTAAACCAGGAAAGGAAGTACTGATCAAGGCGGTTGTATAGGCTATACCAACCTATGTCATGAGTGTCTTCCAACTTCCGACGGGTTTGATTGAGGACCTTTACTCCATGGTGGCAATATTCTGGTGGGGGGCAAAGGTGGGAGAGAGGAAGATTTCATGGATGAGCTGGGAAAACTTGTGCAAATCAAAGGAGGGTGGCATGGGCTTTCGTGACCTATCTACTTTCAACCAGGCACTATTGGCGAGGTAGCTATGGAGGATTCTCACAAAGCCGGAAGCGTTAGTCTCAAGGGTCTTAAAAGCTAAATATTTCCCAAATCACAGCTTGCTAGATGCGCATCTTGGCTTTATGCCCAGCTACACGTGGCACAGTCTTTGGGGGGAAAAATCTCTCTTTGTGCAGGGCCTTAGTTGAAGGGTTGGAGATGGTAGAAATATCAATATCTGGGAGGACAGGTGGATACTGGGTAAGGAGGAAATTCTTTCTATCCCGGGAGACATGACAGATGGTTGGCCCACAAAAGTTCATGAGTTGATGCAGATGTCGGGAAAGGAGTGGGATGTGGAAAAACTCCTTGACTTGTTTCCTAGGGAGATAACAACTATGGTGAAATCAATCCCTCTATCTACACAGGATACTACATACACGGTATATTGGTGGCTGACGCATGACGACATCTTTTTGGTCCGGTCGACATATTGGCTGGGGAGGCTGGGGTGTGGTGGTTTTAGAGAAAGACAGATGCAAGTACCGCATGCCCTATGGCGCCTTATATGGGGAAAACACTGGCCTCCAAAGCTAGCTCATTTTCTTTAGTGTATTGCTACGGGCAGCTTGGGTACTAGAGGACGCTTACATGATAGACATGTTACGGATGATGGTGTTTGTCCTATTTGTGTAATACAAGTGGAATCCATTCAACATATGCTTTGTCATTGCTCTGGGGCATATATAGTCAGGTGGGAAAGTTGCTGGGAGATGCTAAACGGCTTGGGGAATCTGGAAATTTGCATGACGATATGGTCGAGTTGTTCGTGTCTTGCACGGAGGCGAAGATGGATGAGGTTGCTGCTGTGTGGTGGACGGCGTGGACATGTAGGAATAATAATTTTTTTTAAAGATGAGTCCCCTGCGCCACGACCAATCTTACAGATGTATAGGGCGCTGATAGCTGATTATAGGAGGATGATGGCATGCGAGGGGGGACCTGTTTTGGAAAGGGGGCTGGGCGGAGGGAGGGATGATGATGGTTGGGGGTGGGGACGACAAGGTGTGGATCAGTCATGGGTGTTTATACACTCAGACGCAACTGTGTTGGAGGGATTGAAGAGGGGGCTCGGGGCTGTCCTTCGGGATGGGGATGGAAACTTTGTGGGAGCTATTCAACAACACATAGCAGCCAATTGGGATTCGTCAATAGCGGAAGCCGTAGCATCCAGGATGGGACTTACGTTGTCCAAGGAAAAATGCCATACAGACATGAAGGTAGTACTATGTTCAGACTCACTCTCTCTGGTGAAGGTGCTGAAGGATCCGAGTAGAAGAAGGGACTATTTGGGTCTCCTTGCTGAAGACATACGCAGAGTGGCTACCTATTTTAGTCATTTCCATTTTTTTCATGTAAAAAGAGACCAGAATGCTCTGGCTCATTTTATCTATCATGATGCTCTTGACTCGGGAGGCCATACTATTAGACACGATACTATGCCGAGTCGTTGGTGTGACGTCGCTGAGAGTGACGATTTCTTTGTATCTTGATTTCCTTTTTATAAATGATGATGGGGATTTAAAAATAAATAAATTACATGTCACTCATAAGTATGAATGCTTTTGTTTAAAATTGTAGTAGAATATGTTACTATCAACTTTTAATAAATATGTTTGACATATTGTTCTTGTGAAGTTGAGATTTGGAATGGATTACTATCATGGAACTATTTGTTACCCTAGGTCCACACTCCTAATTTCTACATGCCAAAGGGGAGTGGACTTGGGCGTCCATCCCTAGAATGGATCACATAACATATGCATGAATAAAACCACAAACAAGAATAAGATAAGAGATAACATGGCATAAAAGGAACTAAACTAGTACTTAACAAGATCTTAGTCCCATATATGAACCCATATGAATTCCATTTGCATGACATTAGATATCTTCAGAGTAAGGGCCATAGATTATAACCATAGAGCAGAAGCAGATCATGGCAAGACTAAAAGTGCACATGTTACCTAAAATCATAAATATGATACACATCAGCACAACTGTGCTGAGTACACTATAAAATACATATTCTCACATGTTTAAGAGAATATATATGCTTGACAAAACTTCATATAATAGTAAGAAAGATATCAACATCAAGAAAGACTTTCTTATTATCACACAAACATGTTTTAAGTGTGTTTCCATTATACCTAACAACAATATATGGCCATTGACCAACTTCCTTAAAGGAAGGGTCCATAAGGGTGCTCAATATTTGCTAACCCTTCTATAAGTGAGGGACCTCAAGACCTATGTCAATGAGCTAACCCTATTTCAACATGCCTTGTTCCCTTACCCTGAGAATACATGCAGGTAAACAAGGTTGGTATGATGGACAAGTTCAATTATGTTCAAGATTTGATCAACATATTTCAAGCAAAACGAACGTACTAATCATAGGGAACAAGTAGCTTAAACAAATATATAAAGCCAAGAAGTTTAAGCATGCATTCATACAAGCAAGTTCAATACCACTAGTCCGGCCAATAGGAGGATAAAGCGTACCTTGATTAGAGCACAAGATTAACAACTTGATTTTGAAGACCATATAGCAAGCTTAACTAGATTTTGGCAAAAGAGTCCATAAATAGATCCTGGGATTACATGTAAGTGTAAATAGATTAACATCAGCAATATTAGGTCCATTAATCATTATCATGGGGGTTGAATGTGTCACATAGGTATAGTTACTCATTTCCTTTAACATTGTCTTCAATATCTCAAACTAGGTCATGCATAGGCATTATCAAGAAACATAGTAGATCATGGGTTCATTAGATATTAGAATGACACATCACAACTAGATCATGAATAAATGATTAGATCTTTAAGATCCTAAATAGAGCAATCATAATATTTGAGAAAGCATAGTCAATATTAGCATCAACATTAGCATACCAGTCATTTAAGTCATCATCATGCAAGATTATCACCATTAGAGTATAAAATAAACTAAGGTTTGGTGCTATGCAAAACATCAAGATACTTATTTGAAGTCATAAAGCAGCATATATCATCATTAAATCATGGTTCATGCAATATTTGAGATTTAGTTAGAAACATGTCCATTATGTCACAATTCAAGTCAAGTTTAGGGATTTTGATCACATTAGGGTGCAAGAATGATCCACATAACAATTAGGCATACAAAGTATGACAAGTCATATTGATTTTAAGGTTACATTAGTTTGGACTTAAACAATAAACATTTGAGCAAGGTTGGAGATTTATCATCAAAGTATCCATGTTAAGCATGTTTCAAGGTTCAAAGTACACCATCAAACCAAAATAGGAGGCTAGTAAGAACAAGTTCCAACCTTACTCCAACATATATAAAAAAATTACTGATTTGAGTCAAACATGAGGGTTTGAGGCACATTCAATCAAAATTAAGCATCCAAGTGATTATATTTAACATAGAAGTCCACATTAATCCATTTAAGCAAGTTTATATCACTTTAGGGTTAACATTCAACAAATTTCCAAACTTGATGTATCGAGATGTTCAAGATACTGATGTTAAGATAAGATAAAGATTTGGGTCATAAAGGATTCAACTTGTGCATAAAGATAGCATAAATCATCTCAAAAGGCATACAAAGCATGCATTTTAGGATATAATTAGAGGAATAAGAAAATATAGGGTCTGGGAATATTTTTAATGGAAAAAGCACATTTTTATGATCAAAATGACATATTTGAAGTCCATATTTGGAGCTATAATGACCAAGATATGATTTTTTAAACATTTAACTTGATTCAGGGGTTGGGGACCCTTGGATCAAGATCCAAGGGAGACCAAGAAGGAAAAAGGGGGAGATCATTTGAGATTGGGCTTCCTAGGCCTCACACGTAGAAAAACTCAGCTCACTACTCTATGTGCACTGGCTCTATCCCGATATAGCTGGCCATCATTGCTCGATGCCCGTGGGAATTTGCTCCCGATCGGTGGCCACCCACCATTGTTGTCTACTGCTAGCATGCAACAACTTCTTGATCGGAGGTCCACGGTTGACCCACTCACAATCTGATGACATCTCTACATCGCCCCGACACAAGACCCATGCTTCTTGACCTCCAGGTCGCGGTGGCAAGTAGTAACGGGTGAAAGAGGGTGAGGGTGAAGGAGGATCGAGAGTAGAAAAAGAACTGGCTGTCCAGAGCAGCCATGGACTCGTGAGGCTAAGGGAGGTTTCAAGTGTGGCCATAGTGACCAAAAAGGGAAGCACCAAGCTCGTTGGAGAGCTTGGCACCATGGTGATGTCCTAGGTGGAAAAGAAGGTAAAAAATGGGGAGGAGAGCACGAAAAATGGAGAATAAGAGAGGAGAAATGAACAAAAAGAAGAAAGGAAATGCAATAGGATTGTAAATGTATGCAAGGGGAGCTCAAATCTCTGTATTGGTCAAGCAAAAAGGGGGTTTGGTAGGCTTTTGTACCTTGTTTAACACAAGGTAGAAGACAACCAAGAGCCATTGTATTTGGGTCCACCATGGACCACAAGTAGGTCCAAGGGCTGGGAGTGTGGATCCGCTGCTCCAAAATGGAACATTCTCATTGGCCGAGAGCATATGCCACAGATTGCTGAGGTGCTTAAATTGTCTCAAAATTGTGTTTCTTTAACAACCTTGAAAAATTCATTTATCTCAAATCGTATCTCTAATTGACATGAAAATTTCATAGTTGGTTCAAAAAATTTCCTATACTTCTTATATTAAAAGTTTGGATCCAAAATGAAAATATTGAGGGTATTCAATTTTGGAAAAACACTTTCAAAAGTGAAATTATGCATTCGACTATTGTCAATTAAGAGTGAGGTGACATTATCTCAATTCTATTTCATCAATTGAGCATAATGTGATTCCAAACCATATAATTGGGTGCTGGAGGTTGTTAAACATAATGAGTGTCAAATGAGTCAAGATGTGCATTAATTTAATTAGAATGAAAAACTAGGTTATCATAATTAGTTCAGTAACACCTAGGGACCATTCCAAATAGTCCAATTATTAATGATTATAACATGATCTAAAAATTTTAGTGATCCAACAAACAATCAACTCGACCCAAATAAAGGACGGCTAGCAGAAAAAGCTAGAGATGAGGCATTTTCACTAATATCTAACTGATTAATTATCCCCAAACTAAGAGTAAAATGTCATTCAATTTCCTCAACTTTAGCCAAAATACAACTCTCATATAGCAATGACTACCAAGAGTTTTGCTAGAGAGACTAAGATCTTTTCAACCATAACCAAAAATCACAATAAATGCCCTATATTTGTTCAACATAAAAGGGAACTCGTCAAGATACATATAGTTTCTATCATCATAGCCCTTAAAACCTAATTTTACTAAATATTGGGTTTCACTTTGACAAACCAAGATAACAATCATGCTCATGTTGAAGCACCAAATTGAAAAATTATCAAATGACTAAGTGAGTGTTACTGAAACATAATATTGACTAGTACCATAGTCATATGTTTGTGGCTAAGAAGAGGCCAATATTACATATATCCATCCATTTAGTATTTTGCCACAAATCTAGTGAAATGTCAAGGGCAAAGCGGTAATCACTATATATCTTCTCATCAGTTTTTCAATATCAGCACAAGTTCTTGCCATCATTTTACTAATTATTGTGTAGTTTTTCTACTTTATAAGTTCACTTTATATTAGCAAAACACCTATTACTCTATTTACCATCATGAATGTTTTCCTCTTTATAAGTTTTTTAATTACAATCATACGTATTTCTATTATAATCCATTTATCAATATTCACATATTCATCATCATTCCATATTATTTTATTGTGTACATTGTTTATATTTAGAAAAATTCATGACACGCCACAAATTGACTTTTATTATATATCATTCTAATCTAATTAGGTTCCTCTTCTAGTTTTCACTATTATCTACATCTATGGTGAAATTTTCATTAATCATGCATTCCAAATATATAGTTATGGTTCATTTTGAGTTTGATGGAAAGTTATGATTTCTTGTATTAGGGATTAATTTCATGATCCTAGTACTCAATCTGTTTCAAGTAGCCTCAAGTTGTAGTTCCCTTTTCTCCTTCACATTATGTGTAACAACCGACTCATTGGTAGTCTCTACTCATGTTTCCACTTAGGATACAATCACAATTTTCTTGTTGATTCCATGACGGTGATTGTAACATCCCGAGAATTGAGGCCTTAGATAAAATGATCTTAAAAGGAATGATTGGACTACCCATATCACCAAGGTGCACCTCCTTTTAAGGGAGTCCATCACTAAGAACTCTGTGGTTAAGAGTTCTCAACCTAGAGTAGTACTAGATGGGTGACCAATTAGGAAGTAGATCTCGACTAGTGCATGAGTGAGGACAAAGTACATAATCAAGGATAGTGGTGATTTGTTGGGCTAATTGTCATTCTTAAAACTCTAATAGATCCTTAGGAAGTGGGCATGGGTCTTTACATAATGATATTAGATCTAGTATGTGGGGACCACGTGGGCATGTGACACCCCAGTCTTGAGATGTATGGTCCAGGCATGTTGGAAAGGGCTATATGAGTTGATAGAGCCACCCATGCACTGGTAGCATCCAGGCATGTTGGAAAAGGTTATACAAGTTGGTGGAATGCCCTTGCATCGATATCCATGATCGGGAGCAAGTGCACACAAGCCATTTGGGTCTGTACTAAAAAGGGAAATGATATGAGGCCATATAGTTGAGCCTTGACTAGGACATCAAGAGTCTAAGTAGGGGAGATTGTAACATCTCAAGATTTGATGCCTCAGATAAAATGATTATAAAAGGAATGATTGGAATATCTGTATCGCCAAGGTGCACCTCCTTTTTAGGGAACCCATTAGTAAGAATTATGTGGTTAAGCATGCTATTCCCAAAGTGGTACTAGGATGGGTGACAACTCAAGAAGTTGATCTTAGTTTGTGCTTAAGTGAGGAAAAAACAAGTAGTCAAGGCCAATGGTGGTCTATGGGGACAATCGTCATTCTTAAAACTCTACTAGAGCCTTAGCAAGTGGGCCTATGCATTATAGTGACACTCTTGTCAGTTCTACAAACCTAATTATGTCACTATATTTTGATATTATTTTAAAGATGCCAATAGAGTTTTATAAAAAAGTTCCTTAAAAAATGTCCATGATCAAAGCATTAGTAATGTTCTCCTCATAAATAAATATATATTTACATTCCCCAACTATTCTCAACTCATCCTAGAATCTTTATTCCATACTTTTCAATATGAGAAGACTCTTCTACTTCTTTTTGCCATCACAATTATTTAACTTTATTGTCATCTCATACTTTACCATTTAAAGCTTAACCTCAACCATGTTGATGTCAAATTCTATGATTTAATTTTCTAATCAACCCTAAGAATTTATGATATTGGCAATATAAATGTTAGAATCCAATAGTTCCATAAAACTACTACACATACTGATTTTTTTGTATAGTACTTCTTTTTATTGAGATGAATCAAATATAATTCCCATGAACTGATACACTAATCAATACATGTTTCTAATTGTACCTTGCCCAAGTAGTCTATACATATTCAATATTCTAAACTTGTCCCCATAAATGAATTTTTTCGAATAAATTATCTTTTGCTTTATTATTATTCATACTTTTAGCTCACTCATACGAACAATGTTCATCATATTGGGTATTGTTTCTTCATTTCCAACAATTAAGTTAGCTATGGCATAGATAAGTGCATAAATATTTCATACAACTTGCCTTTGATCTTAGTAAATATCAACCTTCTCCTCTTCTTATTCACAATTCTAAGTTTTAACATTTCAAACCCTTCTTATCACACAAATTACAATTCACCCATGGAAGGTTTTTACTATAAGCCTTTTGTATATATTATATTCAACTTAAAGTCTTACAATAAAATTAATAACACATGGATATAATTTCATATTTAATCACAAAAATACACAAATAAACCCTAAGTTTACTAGATAACTTATATTATTTCTAAATTTTTGTTCTAATTTAGAATATGAAGTTAGAGATTTATTTAGTTGAAGACGATTTTCATGTTTTAAGAACTCATGGTTGTCACAATATATTCGGTTTGGATATTATATTTCTCAGTATTTTAATCATTTTTTTATATTCAAAAGATCAAAGGAAGAGTTTTTCTAAGTAAATGCCATTTTTATAATTTCACAAATTATTTTGTCAATCCTAGACTTGAATTCAATTAGTTTTCCAAGCTTCATTTGTTACACATATCTCTTATGATCTTTGATTTTGTTATTTCTAACATAACCTTGTATCTTTATATAGTCTCAAGCTATCTTATCTAGTTGCTCGATCAGGGCAACCAAAAAAATTATAACTAAAAATTTTCTCACTAATTTTCCCTTAATACTCTAATACCTCTACCTAGGCACCCAAACATTAAGATCAAGAATTATGCATAATATTTAACTTATGATAACCAAATGATAGTTTTATTGTAGACTCAATTAAATGGGATCTAAAATACCACAATGTGAGGAGAATCCTCTAGATTAAACCCTAATGCATAATCACTAGGTCAAATTTTGAAACAATAGCTTAATATAGTACACAATGAACAATAGGAGTGAGGTGTATTGAAAAAACAAAAAAACATTCTCTTTATCAATTACAAGTAATTCCTTATCATTAGGCAATAGATATAACCATAGTATCCATGCATCAATACTCAACTTCACACTAAGCATGCTTTGGTGTCCTACCATGATGACTAAGAGCATATCATGTAGTCCTAAAGGTAAGACCCAAGTCATGCACCACATATAATAAAACATAAATAAATATGACTACTTATTCATTGAAGAACGAACTCAGAGAAAAACCTTATTTAAGAATATAAGTTCTAAATTTAATAAAATTAAACCAATTGTTAATTTTCACAAGCATGTTTTCACATTGAGTTTTATATATTTATCTATATGTATATATGTGTGTGTATGTATATATATATATACATATACACATATACACATATATATACATTATATATACATATATATATGTATATATATATATGTATATATGTCAGAGTTACAATATATCTTTGTCTTTATACTCAGTAAAACATATTAGAATACAAAGCTAACTACAAGACATTAGAATATCAACTACCCACAAATCACTCCAAAAAGTTGAGAGAACATGTACCATCTAGAAAGATTTGTAATGTGTTGGGTTTTAGGGGAGGCAGAGAAGGCAGCGGAAACAAAAAAAAATTTCCTCCCCAAACCCAGAACAAAGAAACGCGTCAACGTCTATACAATAGGAAAGGATGGATTGTGGAATCATACCTTGTCTCGAGGCTTGCTCGACGACAATACCTCACGGCTTGCGTGGTCTTCACCTCTGGTCTTGGATGGTGTCTGTGCAGCTCCTGGTCGCACCGGGACTGTCGGGATTGACAACTGTCCTCCGAGCGACAGAAATATCCCGCCTCTGAAGTAGTCCACACGGACCACCTGGAACTCCAATCTCCTTGTCTCCCAAGGAATTGGAAGGAGTCATACCCTCCTGTCAGCGTACTAGTCACTGACACACTCTCCTGCCACCAGTCGCTTTCTACAGTTGTCTTTCCCTTGCTGTGCCTCCCTTATCAGGTAGCACTTGCTCGGGCTCTCTCAGTTACCAAAACCAGAGAGAGCGACAACTTCACAGAGCAATTGGTTGCACTGAGTTGTACTTTGAGAAGCCCTCAATACCTCTATATATATGAGGGTCATGGGATAGGGTTCTCTATCCCGGGCAATGCGGGACTAAAGAAGGAGTAGAAGGGTTCGAGATTTTCCACAAAAACAACCAACTCACAACCTGAACCGATCGTTTCATTTCTAAAATGGTCGGTTGGGGACCTGAGCCGGTCGGTTGACACCTCAACCGACCAGTTGGGACCCATGAAATAGTCGGTTCATTTCTAAATAGTTCCCGATTGACTTTTCCTCTTTTGTTTCTAATTGGTATCAAATACCAATCCTTGTTCCAATCAAATTGGGCAAGTGAAACGAAAGGAAAATTTCTCACCAATCCTACTTTCCCAACTTGCTCGGTTGCACCAGTTGAACTGATTGTTTCAATAGTTGAAGCAATCATTTTACCCTGTCCATGAGCCGATCGACTCACCTCCTGAGCCGATCAGTTCACCAAGCTGAGCCGATTGTTTCATCACATGAGCCGATCGGTTGGGAGTGTAGATTGTGCAGAATCAGTCAATTGCAGTTTCAATCAATCTGATACTCTAATCAATGTGTCCAACACCTTGAACATTATGATACTGAGCCATCAATTGATTGAGTGTTTAATTGAACTACTAAACTCCTTTAGTAATCAATCTAAACTTTGTTTGTGGACAAAACTCCTCTTCCAGGTTAAACCCTATGTGTGTGACCCTGCAGGTCCATTTCACGTTGGCAGTGAAAGTCCATAACACTTATGACTTCACAAGCAAAGAGTGGTGCCTAGTCACACATCAGTGCTACCCAAGTGAAATAGAAAGTTGGAGAACAACTTTCAATCCTACAATCCGTGAATGGTGTTACAGTGAATGTATAATTCCTTTGTCACTGATATCCCGAATGAACTCGAGGCATGGAACAGTCATCCTGTCAACGTTCATTCACTTTCTTGATCTCAGAGTAGATTGGAAGAGATATGTATGACATCAATATCACATACTGATTCACACATGCGTGCACGCCTTTCTCAATCCTACTCATCAAGTGGCCATAGATATCAAACTCCCTCAGGAGGGACAAATCCCATATCTATCACTCACGCCTCAAAAGCCCCATGTGTCAAAGCCACCCAATCATCACCTTTATAACAACCCATGTTTTAGGACTGCGTTTGATGATGTCAAAGTGTGCCCAATGACATGTGTTGAGTGTAGTGATTTCAGGTCAAAGAATCACACTCACCACTATCATTGTGAGTACTGACTGTGACTACCATGTCATGGTTCCATGTGTCAAACTCATGGTGGGTCTGTCCGGTACACTTGTTCTCTAACAAGTATTTATGTGTTTGGTTTGATATCTCTATATCATGACTAATGAGATTTTGTCATCCACCAACACCACAATCTAGTCTTGTGTGTCATTTCTGTCTATCTACCTTCCATAATGACATCCGACTAGGGACATAACAAGAATGTACAAACTCTTAGCATCCGTATGATCTCATCGTTCAGGTCCTCAACCTAAAAGCATACGTCATTGAGTACTGTCATTCTCTAGACATTCAATCTATTCTATCACTATCTCATATGACTGAACCAGAAAGAATTGGAAGCTTGCCTTTGATGTTTATCAAATCAATCTTAATGTATCCCACCAATCATCCCATGATTGGCTCTCAGGGCATACATACCAACAAACTCCCACTTGCACTGTGAGCCAATCACCCTTGAATCATATTCATAGTGATCTTCAAAAATGTCCCACATGTGACTGTGCTCTAGAGCGAACATAGTGAGTTATGACAATACCTTGCCAAAGTCAGTATAAGTTGCATGTCTCACATCTCTTCACTGTACATCACACGTATGATATGGAGTTGTTGTAATATGCGATCTAGTATTCCTTTGCTAACCTTTAGCCACATTGCATGATCAAGGATTCCATACTTGTCATCAATGAGCGGAATATCTATAAGTTCATCTCATGAACTTCCAGAACCATATAGTATCCACTGCTATTCTCTAACGCATAGATACTCGACATTTCCTTTTAAATGGATTTATTGGAACACTTCCAATTATCAACAAACTTTCACTTTTATATATCCTATATATATTTTGCGATTAATTTTCTGTCCTTTTCAGAAGTTTGCATCAATGTAACTCTTTACATCAAACTCTTCCTTATCTCCATAGAACTAGTAATTCTCAAGTACTTATCAAGTTCTTATGGTATTCTAGTAACCCTTACTGGAAGTAGACAGACATCCACTCGTCATGTCCCACATACGAGTTATCAGGATGAGCACACCATATTGTCATGTCCTACATATAAGATGATGAATGCATTTTATTCTTGCCACGTCTATACATGAAAGATAATGGGATGATTACATACATGATAAGTCCATATCTATTCTTAGTGTTCCCATTCTTCATAAGAATTGGACACTTGGCCTTGGGATACTAACTCCATGTAACATGGACAAGTTTTCTCCCACTGAATCTGTGCATACTGAACCCTTAAGTACAGATTGCCAATGTATGTTTTCTCTTTTCAGGTCAAGAGGTTTTTCGAGAACTATCTCTATAGATCTCTATTCCTATCACATAGGAAACATCTCTATCTCCCTTAAATATAATTTCCACTTTTGGATTTCCATTCTAGAACATTTCCATTTCACATCAACATGTGGAATGTGAACACACTCCCACTAAATCACATATCCTTCTTTATCTTTGACATATCAGTCAAACCCTTTGACTATATTATCAAAGTAAAGATCCAATTCTGAGTTGCTTGTACTCAATCAATCACATTGATTAGTTCATTATAACTTATAGACTTCATTTGCATTAGTGGATTCATAAACCTTATAGGTTGTGTCACGTATACATCCTTGTTTTATTCCTCATAGGAATGCAGTTTTAGTATCCATATGCCAAATGTCTTAGTCATTAAGTTGCAATCAACAAGCATCATCCTTCTCAAAATGTTATCCATGTGTCTTAACACTTAAGACTCATTTGCACTTATGGATTTCATCCAATGGGTGCTACCATCAAGGTCATACCTTATGGTTCACATGGATGTCATTCAGGATGTAATGGTCATAAACCATAACTCAAAATTCGGTTCCTCATATTCATCTAGATAGTTGACTCATCACATGAACAACTCATCACATAGATAAACGAGGTGTATCCGTCAAGGATATAAGAACTCACAACTCCTTGTGATTCTTAATGTCCTTTATTAGTGTGGGGTATTATTTTATTAAGAAGAATTCAGTTATTTGATAATCATTCTCTAACTCCTTAGAGTATGATTCCTTCTTGATTTAGACATCACCATGCCTTAATCATGAGTTCACTATGATACACTATCATAATCACTCATAAGGATCTCAAACATTTGGTCCAAGTATTTCATTCATTGATCTCATCAAGAATTAACACTTTACCAAATTTGCACTTCATCTATGATAATCTTGAACACTTCAAGATATTCATATTGGTATTTCTCTAAACACCATTTGAATTATTAGCATTTGTTCCAATAGGTATGTAAATACATCACATGTATTATACCTAATAGGACAATCATTCTCCCACTACCATTAGTGAAGATTGATTAATCATGTCCAAGATATTCATGTCTCTTACTGGTTCTCTAACCAAAAGAGTCTAGATTTATCCATCACATGGAAACTAGAAATGAATTTCTCATGATTGATGCTAATTTGATTGTTTGAGTTATCTATAACTTTTAGGTATCATTTTATCTTATGCATATCAAATACCACAAGATAAACAAGGCATTGCCACAAAGATCATATTGAAACATCTCTTTATTAATTTCCATCATTGTCTTACAATATGAAAAAATAAAGTGTTTCTATCTATTGGCAAATATGAAATAGCAGTTCATAACTGTATTACATGCCTTTTAGGCTGAAAATAAACTAAAGTACTCCTATCTATGGTGGCAACACTTGCCCCATTTATTGAGTGATTTACACTTTACATCTTGGTATCATATACCTCAAAAGTGTTACAAGTTTACTTTCATGACACCTTTAAGTAGAGACGTCTGTCGCCTCCTTCTTTTGTTCTTCCAAATAGAGAGGACAATTCCTTTTCCAATGTCCTGGCTTTTGACAATGGTGGCAATTGCCTTTCTTGGTAACGCCTCCCTTGGCCTTGAGAGCTGAAGACGACTTGGGCTCCTGGCTAGCATCAGAACCTTTCTTAGCTTTGCCCTTGCCCTTGCGCTTGGACTTGCCTTTCTTACTCGTGATCACCATCACAGACTTAGGCTTGTCCTTCTTCATCTGTTTCTCGGCTGTCCTCAACATGCCCATCAACTCTGACAGTGGCCTATCAAAGTTTTTCATGTTGTAGTTCATCACAAACTGACTGTAGGATTCTGGCAACGATTGCAGTATCACGTCAGTAGCCAACTCTTGGCTCAGTGGAAATCCCAGTCTTGTCAGGTTCTCCACATACCCAATCATCTTGAGTATGTGAGGACCAACTAGATCTCCTTCTGTCATGACGCACTTGAACAGTGCCCTTGAGACATCGTATCTCTCTTACCGTGCTTGATCTTCATACATGTTCCTGAGATGCTGAATCATCTCAATGATACCCATGTTCTCATGTTGTCTCTGCAACTCGTGGTTCATAGAGTACAACATCAAGCACTTTGCATCAATAGCATCATCAGAATGCTTCTTGTAAGCATCCCTTTCTGCCTTTGGTGCATTAGGAGCAGGTTCCTCTGGAATTGGAGTATCTAGGACATAGAGCTTTTGCTCTTGAGTGAGAACAATTCTCAATGTCCTATACCAGTCGTGGAAGTTTGTCCCATTTAGCCTGTCCTTTTCAAGGACCGATCGCAAAGAAAAGTGATTGTTGTTTGTTGTCATTTGTACTACAAAAGGAAATATGCAATTTTAGTCCAAAAACTCATTTTTGACTTATTTGATTGATTTGAAAAGTTGATGATATAATTAGGCCTTTAATTAATTATCGCTCCCACTATTTTACTTCAAATTGATAGCCCTCACCATCAATTCGGAAGATTGCAGCGTACAACCTTCTAGTGGGCAAGATCCTGAAATCCTCTAAATCATGGACCAACTAGGGCTGTCACCTACAACTTACATCTCTCAGGTAGGAAACTCTTGCCAATTGCATCATATGCAACTCTTGATAAGATGTCATATGCAACTCCTTGCCATGATCACCTCCATGCCTCAAGGTACTAGATCCCATCTAGATCACCTTGTTAAGTCCGACCCAAAGCAAACACGATGAATATGCACCCTGCTAGGGAAGACCCACATATCCATCCTTCACGCTTCCACGAGATAGACGATGCACCACGCTAGGGCGTGCCCACACTTGGTCGATCAAGCTTTTCACATGTGTCGCATTTGGAAGGCATCTAAAACTAATATTTAATGAGGGATTTGGTTTTTATATACATATGCAATCACCACAATACATAGTACGTATCACATACATGCTATATCTCACAGAAAACATGCAAAATGATAAAAGCGATGATTATGGCCATCCTAATGTGATTCCTCGAGCCAAGAGGAATCACAGTCATCTAGGTCTACATCACATGCAACCTGTACAAGATGAACTATGTGCTTTGCCTTTCTGGGTTTGATCAACTCATCACATGACTGATCGACTCGCCATCAGGCCGATCAGCTGGGTGCCACCAGCCGATCGGTTGGCTCCTCCAACCGATCGGTTCGCCTGGTCATCATGCATCTCATCATGGCCGCCACCCGCTCATCTCGCTCCTCGAATAGGTCATCAACCGATCGACTCACTCCTTGAACCGATCGTCTCGAACATCAACCGATCGGTTCATGCCTTGAACCGATCATCTCAGCTGTCGTTAGGATGTCCTCCGTTCTTTGACATAGCAGGAAATAAAATTCTATCATATTTTACATTGTAAAAAGAGAAACCTCGAGTTACATTCGAGGGGAGAAAAGGTGGGAAAGAAATCTCGAATTATTTTGAGTTACATCAGGAATAGGAGAAGGAAGATCGGTGCGCAGACCGAGATGCAAGCAACCACATACAACCATACACAGATAGGGTTTATTAGCCATAACCATGCTATACATCCACCACAAAACTCGTTTAAGGGCGACGCGTATCGACTGCATTAATAATACATATCATATATGTAAATTGGGATTTGTAGATTTAGGATTGGACATGCATAAAGCCAATTTTATTCGCATCGTATGCAATAAATAAAGGTGACAAACCAAAATCGATCATATTGATAATCCTTAAGTATAGAGCAGTTGACGTGGATCTGATACCACTGTTGGGTTTTAGGGGAGGCAGAGAAGGCACCGGAAACAAAAAAATTTCCTCCCCAAACCCAGAACAAGGAAATGCGTCAACGTCTATACAATAGGAAAGGATGGTTTGTGGAATCATACCTTGTCCCGAGGCTTGCTCGGCGACAATACCTCACATCTTGCATGGTCTTCACCTCCGATCTTGGACGGTGTCTATGCAGCTCCTGGTCGCACCGGGACTGTCGGGATTGACAGCTGTCCTCCGAGCGGCAGAAATCTCCCACCTCTGAAGTAGTCCACACAGACCACCTGGAACTCCAATCTCCTTGTCTCATAAGGAATTGGAAGGAGTTGCGCCCTCCTGTAAGCGTACTAGTCACTGACACACTCTCCTGCCACCAGTCGCTTTCTGCAGTTGTCTTTCCCTTGTTGTGCCTCCCTTATCGGGTAGCACTTGCTCGGGCTCTCTCGGTTACCAAAACCAGAGAGAACGACAACTTCACAGAGCAACTGGTTGCACTGAGTTGTACTTTGAGAAGCCCCCAATACCCCTATATATAGGAGGGTCATGGGACATGGTTCTCTATCCCGGGAAATATAGGACTAAAGCAGGAGTAGAAGAGTTCAAGATTTTCCACAAAAACAACCAACTCGCAACCTGAACCGATCGTTTCATTTCTGAAACGATCGGTTGGGGACCTGAGCCGGTCGGTTGACACCTCAACCGATCGGTTGGGACCCATGAAACGGACGGTTCATTTCTGAATAGTTCCCGATTGACTTTTCCTCTTTTGTTTCTAATTGGTATGAAATACCAATCCTTGTTCCAATCAAATTGGGCAAGTGAAACGAAAGGAAAATTTCTCACCAATCCTACTTTCCCAACTTGCTCGGTTGCACCAGTTGAACCGATCGTTTCAACACTTGAAGCAATCGTTTCACCCTGTCCATGAGCCGATCGACTCAACTCCTGAGCCGATCGGTTCACCAATCTGAGCCGATCATTTCATCACGTGAGCCGATCGGTTGGGAGTGCAGATTGTGCAGAATCAGTCAATTGCAGTTTCAATCAATCTGATACTCTAATCAATGTGTCCAACACCTTGAACATTATGATATTGAGCCATCAATTGATTGAGTATTTAATTGAACTACTAAACTCCTTTAGTAATCAATCTAAACATTGTTTGTGGACAAAACTCCTCTTCTAGGTTAAATCCTATGTGTGTGACCCTACAGGTCCATTTCACGTTGGCAGTGAAAGTCCATAACACTTATGACTTCACAAGCAAAGAGCGGTGCCTAGTCACACATCAGTGCTACCCAAGTGAAATAGAAAGTTGGAGAACAAATTTCAATCCTACAATCCGTGAATGGTGTTATAATGAATGTATAATTCCTTTGTCACTGATATCCCGAATGAACTCGAGGCATGGAACAGTCATCCTGTCAATGTTTGACGTGTATTTTACTACGCGCTTAAACGCAAGTATACGCGTCGAGTAATATAGGCCTTGTGAGGCCCGAGTCGAACTCAGGGACACGTGAATTATTGGAGACTTCTACTAACTAATCGCAATCAGCTAGACCGATTAACAAAGTAGAATTTGTTGTTGAAATTAAAAGAAAATAAAAATGAAACAAAGAAAATAATCGATTAAAGGTTAATTTAATCAATTAAAAGGATATCTTTAGGATGGCGGTTTCACCGCGGGTCAACATTGTATTAGATTTCATATAATTCCTCACACTTCTCTCTCTATCCGGGTAGTGGCCTGAAATGAGAATTACCCACTGTCGTGGTGTAATTCACTACTTAGGTTTAGGTTGATTCCACCGTCGTAGTAATCATTCCCCTAAACTAAGCGCATTAGGATCGGTCCCTCAGTTCCCACCATTAATTTTACAACTCCTTTGTCAAGGGTTTTATTAATTAATGTAGAATTCGTTTCTTTTCAACCGTTAATCCTTCTGTCGAAGTGATTAAGGGCATTAATTTACTATTATGGTGATCAAGCATAACAATAGCAATAGAGAAAACGAATTTATACCACGGATATGAGAGAAAAATATGAATTATCAATATAAAATCATCATACAATGTATCCCCGGGCTACTCCCGGTCCTAAAGATTGAGGGTTTTAGCCTCTCATGTTCATCTTACACAAATACATGGTAGAAATTGGGGAATTCATAAGAAAAACGTGAAATAGATGGGAAAACCCCTGAACGGAGAAGAACCGGTGGATCCTTGGCGTAGAACACAGCTTCCCCCGCCTGTCGGTGGTGGAAATTGTCTTCGGCAGCGTCCGAATCACCCGGTATGAGCTTCTCGGCCTCCGTTCTCCTTTTTCTCCTCCTCGGCACTCGTGCAATCCAAATATGAGATTCCCCCACGTCTGGGCGGCCGTCATTAGGTATAAGTCCCTAATTAGGTCGTCAAATAATGACAGCCGTCCGATTGATATCAAAACAGATCCAACGCATATCTGCCGGCGTCGATACCATCGACGCGGGTCGATGGTATCGACCCAGCGGATTAGCGGCAGCTTTCCTTTCTTTTATTCTGAGCGCCTGTGGTGATCTCGATACCATCGACTTGGGTGTCGATGGTATCGACTCCTTTAGCGTCGGTTGTTGTCGTTTAGCGATGCTGTAGCTCTCCTTGTGTCGATGGCATCGACATCCGTCGATGGTATCGACTTAATCCTCGCTAGCAGCCTGGAGACATCTCGATGCCATCGACTTGGGCGTCGATGGTATCGACTCTGTATTGCTCTTCTCGGCTGACAACCTGTGGCTTGGTCGATGGTATCGACACCCGTCGATGGTATCGACGGATGTAGATACTTGTTTTTCCTGAAATTGTACAACAAGACCAAATAAATCCACACGATTTATGATAAGATGATCAATAATGCTTAAAATAATGAAATAAAGGGGATTTGATATAAAATGATGGCAAAGACCAAATAAAGTGAATTATGCAATATTATCCATGAAAATGAGTAAATAAGGCACAAAACACATATGAAAAAGGTCTATAAATGCGACTCAAAATCATCGCATCAAACTCCCCTAAGCTTAAACATTGCTCGCCCTCGAGCAACTAATCCTTAGAATAAAATTGCGAATGTCAACTAACAATCAAAACACCAACCCACCTCACAAATGACTCCCACTGGACGTTCTCAAACCGGCCTACCCTAATCACAGAACAGTAATTACCCTATAGGCGACAATAACCATCAATAAAAGAAATTATCCTTCAAACTGATGAACACTATCACATAAGGCAGTTATCATAATAAAGTTCGCCGATTCAGCCATGGTGCATCTTGTGATCACCTACTCTACGTTGCTCGCCCTAACTACCATCTACATGGAAGCAGTTCTCCTGATAAACATGAGTGAGGAGAAAATCACGGTGGCCTACCAATCCGAGCAACGGGTGGATGGAATGGGTGGTTCATGGGAGAATTTGGAAGTATTACACAGTTTCAAAATGCATATAACAAAATGCCCTAAATGATGCAAATGCACATTAAGAATGCCCTACCGCCTAAAAGCGGGTGGAATGATGCATGCCCTAACCTTCTCCCTCAAAATGAGATAGAAATCTACTCAAGCCACATCATGTACTCAATTCCCCTGTTATACAAGTGATATCATTCCTTTCTCCCTCTTATTCCATTTCCTTCTAAATTCTCTTTTTTTTTTTTTTTTAACATTTGTTCATATTTCCAGAATTTTTTTTTTCTTCTGTTTTTTTTTCTTTCCAATTGGAGATCCTTGCTTTATTTCGAGGGTATGGAACAAATTAGATCACCTATTTAGGAAAACTGAGATACATGGTGTGCCTATGCATGAAAATCATGAAATTGTGAGTGCAACTACATGACATGCACCTAAAGGTAATGTGCATGTATCACTATATATTTTTTTTATTATTCTATGCAAAAACATGAAAATAACAATGCAAAACCTATCTACATGCCATGCACGCAAAAGAAATTGAAACTGCACTTTACTTCCAATTCTTGGTGGATTATAGGAAATGGGGTGGAATGATCACAAGATTAAGTGACTGAACCTTAAAAGAAAATTATGTGTCCCTCCTTATTGACATGTGTAGTAGTAAAAAGGGTGCTTTCTCTTACATCTGATTAAGGTCTCATTACCATTTGATTAGGTTAGGCTCAAACAACCGTTACTATCCACTTTCCATGAGTCAAAGGGTGTGGGTATGACATATTGGTTCAAAGTTGACATAATCAATCATTTTCATAGAAAAAGTTCCCCAAGGACAACCAAGTAAAGCTATTTAAATGACACAGAAAAAATTTTCAATTCCCTTTAATTTCCCCATGAAAACAGCTAGATGACAATTTTTACGACATCCACAATTACACTAGATAGATGTGGATCCTACATAAAAACTTAAAATTGCAAAAACAAATAACAAAGCAGAAACTAAAACAACTAAAGAAAAGATAAAAGATAGAGCTGTTCCAGCCACCCCCCTAAGCTTGAATCCAACTATGGCCTCATAGTCAAAAACCAACTTAAGGGTGGAACAGTGATACCCTGATCAATCTTGTGAAGGCGGTGGTGGGTATCTGACGAGTCGATGCCATCGACGGATGTCGATGGTATCGACGCAACCCCCGGATCGCTGACGTGGCTGTCGCGGTCGTCGCCGATGTCTTCATTCGGATTGGTGACATGTCCGTCGATACCATCGACGAGTGTCGATGGTATCGACCTGCATTTGTTGCAACACCTCCGTTTCTGGCTCTCAACCTGTGATGATGTCGATACCATCGACGAGGCCGTCGATAGTATCGAGTTGACTGAGCAAAACTTGTCTGAATATCTCCAGAGATCTCGATGGTATCGACAGGGGTGTCGATACCATCGACTTTATCCTGGAGATCAACCTGTGACCATGTCGATACCATCGACGAGGCCGTCGATGGCATCGACACAGTGCGATTTTTGCTGGTTGCAACCTGTGCCCAAGTCGATGCCATCGACTGATGTGTCGATGGTATCGACTCTGCCTAATCCTGCACAATTAACAAACGGATCAAGGTATCATTTTTAAACTAAAATCTAAACGAATTAAAAACAATCTATCACTAAAATGAAACTAGCCTAATGTACCGTTGGTTGGGTTGCCTCCCAACAAGCGCCCTTCTTTAGCGTCTTAGGCTAGACGGTGTGACGATTGTCATCTCTTCACCTTGGAAACTGCACTTAGAGGATCATTCGGTAATTTGAATTCAACACGATCTCCTCCAATGCCCAAAGACAGAGTACCTCTCCCTATGGCAGTCACGACATCTGCCGTTGCTTGAAACGGTCTTCCTAGAAGAATTTCACAGCTTTGGAGTGGTGGCATGTCTATGACGACAAAGTCCACCGGGAATACGAATTTGTCAACCTTAACTAGCACATCTTCACATACTCCATAGGGTCTCACTGTCGACCCATCTGCCAATTCAATTGTCGCAGCCAACTTCTTGATCTCTTTTAACCCTAGCTTCTGAAAAGTAGCCAAAGGCATGAGATTGATACTAGCGCCGGAATCACATTGCGCTCTAGAAACATGTTGACCACCTATTGAACACGGAATGTAAAAAACTCCTGGGTCCTTTCTCTTCCTTGGTGAACTCCCATGAATCATCGAGCTCACCGTCTCATTCAACCAATAAATTTCATCATCATTTATCCGCCTCTTCTTGTTGATGATCTCTTTAATGAACCTCCCGTAGGCGGGCACTTTCTCAATCATCTCCACCAGCGGAATGTTGATATGCAGCTTGCGGAATATTTCCAAGAATTTCCTATAGTGTCGGTGCTCCTTCTTCGGTTTTGGATTGTCCCGATTTGACACATCTGCCGCATTGACACGCTTGTGAGGAGGCACATATGAGTCTTTCGGGGGTACCTCCCCTAAGCTTGCTTCACTCACTATCTCGGGCGTGTGCTTTTGCAAGTCATCCTCATTAGTAGCAGCTTGTTGTGGTTCCTCTTCCACCTTCTTTGTCTCCGCATGTGCACAAACTTGCACTTCTTCTTTTTGCCCAGGTGGAGATACAGTATTCACAACTCTATCAGATTTTCTGAAGAAAGGATTGCCACCCGGCAGTCCATAGTACGTGCGTGGAAATGGTATTGCCGGTGTTGCATTCACATTGAACGTCATTCTCCTTTCCTCTGCAACTTCTTGCACCTGAGATTCTTCTTCATTACTCACCACAGAAATGTATTTGACCTGATGGTGCGCTTGAACCACATTCGCGTTCTCGGCTGGTTTGTGTTGATTGGCGTGCTTGATAGCCGCCACCTCACTTGAAATCTGTGCCACGGTGGTCTCCAATGCCCGCATTTGCGCTCCATGGCTTTGCAGCGTCTGCCCAAATTTGGTTAGAATATCCCCTTGAGATTGCAGTTGTTTTCCAAACATGGCCATCATCTCTTGGTTTTGCTGGACCATTTGACTTAGCAATTCAGTGTTCTTGTCCTCGGCTTTCGGTTGTGGCTTTGCATCCGGATCTTGTAGAAAGTTATTCGGATCCTTCCAAGAAAACTTTTTGTCTCTCCTCCATGCATAGTCATTGTTTCTGTAGCCCTGTTGTTGCATGAATTTAACCTGGGCTTCCTCATCCTCAGATGCATCTTCCTTAGACAGTAACTTCTTGGCTAGGAGATCTAACTTATCATTCAGCTCCTTGACTGCTTTAGATTCCCCTATCGCTCGAACATGCTCAACTTTATCCCGGTCACCCCATGATTGTTTTCTGGACATGTTCTTTAAAATCTCCCAGCACCTATCATCAGTGTTGTTTAAGAAAAATCCGGACCCGGCTGAATCCAAATTGCTCCTATCGTGCTCGGAGAGAGCAAAGTAGAAGATCTTCACTTGGGTTTCCTTGTCCAATCCATGATGTGGACATCTCCTCAACATGACTTGAAATCGCTCCCAAGTCTCAGAATAGGTTTCACCCGCCTGTTGGGTGAAATTGTGGATCTTTCGGATCATATCATTGGTCTTCTCAGGAGGGAAGAACCTCTCGAAGAAAACCTCCACCATGTGATCCCATGACTCAACAAACTCGTCGTCGAGGTTGTGGAGCCACTCTCTTGCTACTCCCGCCAAGGAACTGGGGAATAACTTGAGATAAAGCACATCTTGCGGAAAGCGATCTATCTTCACCATATCGCAGTTCTCCACAAACTGACTAATGTGTGCCACTGGATCTTCATTTTTCAGTCCGTGAAATGCATTGGATTTGACCAAGTTAATCAGTGCTGGGTCGATCTTGTATGTAGGTATGTTTAGCCCTTGTTTCTTTATAGGCCCCTTTGATGCCGAGGAAGAAGACGCCTTGATCTTCTCCCATATTGTCTGTGCTTCGGCCATTACTTCTTCTTGTTCCGGCTCAGATTCAGAATGTATATCACTGTGGTGTTCCTCCTCGTAGTTGTCCTCGTCCTCTGGTCCCGCAGATGGAACCTCAGGTGTGCGATTCACGTAGTCTCGACTACGCGTGTGCACCATGCAAAGCACCTGAAATATGGAAATAGGGGTTCAGTACAATGCTTTAGTCGAGTCAACACAAATATAGAGAAATAAAGGAATTTTTGAAATTGTGGTTAAAATAAATAAAAAAAAAAAATTGTGGCCTAGAGTGGCCGCTCTTAGCACTCAAAGTGCCAATAATTCGCCGTGTCCCCGGCAATGGCGCCAAAAACTTGACGTGTATTTTACTACGCGCTTAAACGCAAGTATACGCGTCGAGTAATATAGGCCTTGTGAGGCCCGAGTCGAACTCAGGGACACGTGAATTATTGGAGACTTCTACTAACTAATCGCAATCAGCTAGACCGATTAACAAAGTAGAATTTGTTGTTGAAATTAAAAGAAAATAAAAATGAAACAAAGAAAATAATCGATTAAAGGTTAATTTAATCAATTAAAAGGATATCTTTAGGATGGCGGTTTCACCGCGGGTCAACATTGTATTAGATTTCATATAATTCCTCACACTTCTCTCTCTATCCGGGTAGTGGCCTGAAATGAGAATTACCCACTGTCGTGGTGTAATTCACTACTTAGGTTTAGGTTGATTCCACCGTCGTAGTAATCATTCCCCTAAACTAAGCGCATTAGGATCGGTCCCTCAGTTCCCACCATTAATTTTACAACTCCTTTGTCAAGGGTTTTATTAATTAATGTAGAATTCGTTTCTTTTCAACCGTTAATCCTTCTGTCGAAGTGATTAAGGGCATTAATTTACTATTATGGTGATCAAGCATAACAATAGCAATAGAGAAAACGAATTTATACCACGGATATGAGAGAAAAATATGAATTATCAATATAAAATCATCATACAATGTATCCCCGGGCTACTCCCGGTCCTAAAGATTGAGGGTTTTAGCCTCTCATGTTCATCTTACACAAATACATGGTAGAAATTGGGGAATTCATAAGAAAAACGTGAAATAGATGGGAAAACCCCTGAACGGAGAAGAACCGGTGGATCCTTGGCGTAGAACACAGCTTCCCCCGCCTGTCGGTGGTGGAAATTGTCTTCGACAGCGTCCGAATCACCCGGTATGAGCTTCTCGGCCTCCGTTCTCCTTTTTCTCCTCCTCGGCACTCGTGCAATCCAAATATGAGATTCCCCCACGTCTGGGCGGCCGTCATTAGGTATAAGTCCCTAATTAGGTCGTCAAATAATGACAGCCGTCCGATTGATATCAAAACAGATCCAACGCATATCTGCCGGCGTCGATACCATCGACGCGGGTCGATGGTATCGACCCAGCGGATTAGCGGCAGCTTTCCTTTCTTTTATTCTGAGCGCCTGTGGTGATCTTGATACCATCGACTTGGGTGTCGATGGTATCGACTCCTTTAGCGTCGGTTGTTGTCGTTTAGCGACGCTGTAGCTCTCCTTGTGTCGATGGCATCGACATCCGTCGATGGTATCGACTTAATCCTCGCTAGCAGCCTGGAGACATCTCGATGCCATCGACTTGGGCGTCGATGGTATCGACTCTGTATTGCTCTTCTCGGCTGACAACCTGTGGCTTGGTCGATGGTATCGACACCCGTCGATGGTATCGACGGATGTAGATACTTGTTTTTCCTGAAATTGTACAACAAGACCAAATAAATCCACACGATTTATGATAAGATGATCAATAATGCTTAAAATAATGAAATAAAGGGGATTTGATATAAAATGATGGCAAAGACCAAATAAAGTGAATTATGCAATATTATCCATGAAAATGAGTAAATAAGGCACAAAACACATATGAAAAAGGTCTATAAATGCGACTCAAAATCATCGCATCAATGTTCATTCACTTTCTTGATCTCAGAGTAGATTGGAAGAGATATGTATGACATCAATATCACATACTGATTCACACATGCATGCACGCCTTTCTCAATCCTACTCATCAAGTGGCCATGGATATCAAACTCCCTCAGGAGGGACAAATCCCATATCTATCACTCACCCCTCAAAAGCCCCATGTGTCAAAGCCACCCAATCATCACCTTTATAACAACCCATGTTTCAGGACTGCGTTTGATGATGTCAAAGTGTGCCCAATGACATGTGTTGAGTGTAGTGATTTCAGGTCAAAGAATCACACTCACCACCATCACTGTGAGTACTGATTGTGACTACCATGTCATGGTTCCATGTGTCAAACTCACGATGGGTCTGTCCGGTACACTTGTTCTCTAACAAGTACCCATGTGTTTGGTTTGATATCTCTATATCATGACTAATGAGATTCTATCATCAACCAACACCACAATCTAGTCTTTTGTGTCATTGCTATCTATCTACCTTCCACAATGACATCCGACTAGGGACATAACAAGAATGTACAAACTCTTAGCATCCGTATGATCTCATCATTCAGGTCCTCAACCTGAAAGCATACATCATTGAGTACTGTCATTCTCTAGACATTCAATCTGTTCTATCACTATCTCATATGACTGAACCAGAAAGAATTGGAAGCTTGTGTTTGATGTTTATCAAATAAATCTTAATGTATCCCACCAATCATCCCATGATTGGCTCTCAGGGCATACATACCAACATAATGCACTTTACTTCTTGTTAAAATCACTCTTTCTTGGACATACCAACATCTAACTAACTATATAGGGTTCATATAGATCCCTCGTGAGTGCAATAGTCCCATGGATAAATGAGGATTGAGGATTAAGGTGGAGGAGAACATCATATAGCTTTATTAACAAAGTCTACATGGGATTTTATTAGAAGAAAGGACATCCACATAGTACACATGATGGAGTCCAAATAACATATACAAGTAGGCACTTTAACACAAGGGTCATTGACTTGGCCAAACATTGTGAGGCAAATGAACCAGGCACTGGAAAGAATGAGAACAATCATATGCAATGGAATGCAAGTCAACATCTGGAGATACAATTGAGTGAGGGGGTCTAAAACCAACCTTATTACTGGGTAAATCAATTCTTCTCGAGATGGATGATATGCAAGCATCATATGTAGTCAAGGAGTATGGCGAGTGAGACAAATGAGTTCCTGGAGGAATGGCTCACTACAAACATAGTCAAGGAGATCTAAAGAATGTCAATGCCACATGAATATTACAGAGAAGATGATTGGATCTGGACAAGGCATCACATGTAGTTCAACAAGGGTATGTATTAGACCCACATAATACCAAAGTCACACAACGCAGAGGGAGAATGGAAACATATATGGGAGATTATAGTATCACATAGAATACTAGCATTTGCTTTCTTGGTGGCACACAAATAGATCCTTATCAACAACTTGGGGAAGAGACAACAAATAACACAGAATTGTGGGTTTGATAGGTGGGACATGCAAACGAAACAACTTGACATGTTCTTTGAGAATACCCCATAAGTAACTAAGCATGGAAAATGATACTTCAACAATCTACTAGTGTATTCTTTGTAGTACCAAAAATAGAAGAATGGGTGAAACCATAATTGAGGAATAGGACCAATGGTATGAGGATTTCATCAATATTCATGATCAGATGTTGAATTGTTGTGAAATCCCACAATGGGTAGATCTTTCAAGCCAGAATCTCAATGCCATGAACCTGCCAACTATTATAGACATGGAATTGAAAAGCACTACAACAATGATGACCACATAAGCAAGTCGACAACCTAAACCTAAAAGACATGAGGCAAACCACTAGGAGGCTTCAAGGGAGGGACGATACACTATAAATGTGGATGTTGTAGTGAGTCCTTCAAAACACAGACGCACACCAACTGGGTGATTAGGAATTATAGGGGAGAATGGGCATAGGGAGGTACTTAAGGCTTCAGTGGTGTTGACAGAATGGAAGGGGTACTATTAGCAATTGAGAAGGCCTTCAAGTAAAGAAGATGAATGTTGCTAGTTACACAATATTGACAAACTCTCATATGGTGGCTCATTCATTGAAGGATGAAGGGAGACCCCAACAAATTTTAGAGCATTAGTAGGTAGTATCAAAAAGAGGAAATAAGGAAATGTAGGTCACAAGAATGCTGAGCAATATTTGGAGGAACAAGTACAAATAAGATTAGAGACAAGATGCCAAAGCCGTGGAAACCCCCACGTAAAATGAGATTACTCAAACCAAAACAATGCTCATACTACTAGTTAACCACATTACCAAATAGGTACAAAATAAAAGGGAATAAAATTTCAAACATATACAAGGAAACATGTACAAAAAGGTCCATTTCACATGTAAATGAATACCAGTTAACTTTGCAGGAGTTGAGTGGCCTCAACTACAACCTATATATAGAAGGTGTTGTCCAAATAATTACAATAATTACATTATATATGACATACGACTAAAAATTTGAGTGGTTTCACCACGGACTTTGATGCAACCCTATTTTAGGGCTTCATCTTGTGTCCTTTTGCATTATAATCACATCTAAACATGTTAGATTGCAAGTTATTTTCCCCAATGTAAACTTTCATGTCAAATGCAGTTATAGATCCTTTTGTGTGTGTTTTTAAGGTACTTATGCATGCATTGATGCAAGGGAGAGAGATGAAGAGCATCTTTGGGTGTTTGTACTCTAAGATTGGACCTAACTCTTCCCCGAGCTCTCCTTTGATGAACAAGGATAAGTCCAAAGCAAAAGGAGGTCAAATGAAGAAGTTAAAGTTATAGTCAGCAGAAGAAAGCCCCAAAGTGGCCGTTGGAAACCACCACGGCCGTAGTGAATTAGTCTCCAAATGTCACAAACACTTCAGCCAATTTGTACACAAATGCCCACAACCATGGTCAGCAAAATGGTCGTGGCCACTAAAGACATAACGGTCGTGCCCAGTAGCACGACCATGGCCGATGATCTGCAACTCACCTGTGGCCCATGCTATGTTGGTGGTGAATTAATCTCAAATGGCTCAAAACATTTAGAAACCCAACTCAAAGTACACTTTAATGCCCATAGTTGTGGCCATCAACACAATCATGGCCCATGAAGGCCACCTCACCCATGGTGACTGCCACGACCATGGAAAGATGAAGACAAGACAAGCAATGCCCATTGCACCTTCATCCCACACGATCGTGCTACCCAACATGGCCATGGTGTCCTCTACCAAACATGATAGTGGCACCCACCATGGCCACAGCCACTCAAGCACATCTCCACCTCGGCCATTCCCATTTTATGACCATGCCACTCAACCCCCACCACTCAAGCACATCTCCACCTCAACCATTCCCATTCCCATGACTGTGCCACTCAACCCCCACCACAGTTGTGGCACATCACTGCGTCTGTGGTGACCACCTAACCCTATCTGACTTCTCCACTACATTTTCACTTCTACGCCTACTTAACCTAGTGCTCCCCCACCACATATATCTACATAGGTGGTGGCCACAACATGAAGGTTAGCTTCCTTAGAGACTCCTAGCCACTCCCTAGAATTCATTTCTCTCTTCCTTGCATTCAAGACCATCACCTACCTTCCGCCTTCCATTTCCACCCAAAAATCCTAATTTTCTAAGGTTTTTCACCATAATCCCCTACCTTCTCATGCCATTCATCCATCTTGGAGGAGGTGCCACGTTCTACAACTTCTAGGAGGTGAAGGAGGAGGGTATTCTAAGAGATCCATGGAATTCTACCTCTTTCTTCTCTTTTCTTTGATCTTTTGTTTAGTCATGTGTAGCTAAGCCCCTTGTGGTGGGTTGTTTGGGGCAAAAATGATACTTTGATACCATGTTGGGGGAAGATAATTTGTAAACTCTATGATTTCATTATATGATGATTTCTTACTACTTAAATCTCATTTCCCATGTCTCTACTTGTGGTTTGTATATAACAATATGAATTGCTTGTGTTTGTGTGCTTAAAGCCACCTAAGTCTAGGAGAAGATAGCATATGTGGGGCTGTCTTGGGACTTGATCCTAGTTCCAATTAGTGGATCGCTAGATAGAATCCCATCACCCCCTATATATAGTCCTTCTCCTACTCCTAGGTGTGTGATCTAAGTAGCTAGTATAGGGTTTATTAGAGCAATTGCCTAGGAGTTTGATAAAATCTAGGTGGTGAGTAATGTGGGGTGAAATACCCTCACCTCTCCTAGTTACACTAAGAACCCTATGCTAGAAACCTAGATTAGTTGAATGCTAATGAAATCTCACCTATACCTTTGGCTAACTAATAGTGTTAGGTGATTTATTAGCATTTGACTAGTTGTTTGGTTTAATTAATCTAGAATGAATGATGAAGCTTGCTTGTTCTATCTTCCACCCAAGTGGAATCTTAGCATCATTCCCAAATGGCCCACTTATCCATATCACTATTTAAACCCATATTGTTAACTTATCTTGTTAATGCTAATTAGTTTCTTGTCTTAATTGCTTCTTAGTTAATTTCCTAGTTCTTGTTAGTTAGGTATTACTTGAGTAGTTAGTGCTCTTTTGAGCTTGATAGTTTGATCTCATTAGTTAGTTGTAACCTCTATCATTAATTGTTCTAGATCCTTAATTGCTAGTGTAGTGTAGTTTCTTGCCCTTGCTTAGTTAATTACCTTCCCTTGCTTCTTAGACTTGTTTAGGGTAACCTAGGGTTTTTGGTAATCTAGTCTCATTCTTTCCTTTAATTGATTACAACATTAGATTAATCTACCAAAATCATCTTTAAACCCTAAAAACCCTACTCTCCACATTAGGAACGTAGCTCACACTAACTTAGCTCTAGTGCCCCCTCTCTCCCTGATTATTGACCCCTTTACTTGCCTATCACCTACGATACAATACGATCACGTGCTCTTACGGGTAAATTATTTGGTTTTTGTGATGGTGTTGGTCTATGACCCTTTATAAATTTTAAAGATCCCAAGTGTGTGTTTTGAGTCCTATGGGGCACATCTGATCAAATATAATTGGTTAGTGTGTGCACCTCTGGTTTGACGCACCAAGCTTTCTGGGGAGTAGAGGTGCTCAACCTATCTTGTTAGTGTAGCTTAGCTTTTCATACTACCCTCACCATTGCTATTCTTTATTATTTGTTTACTCTTTCATACTTGCCTTCTAACTTGGTTCTTGTTGTTTGTTTGTGTATTGTGAAAGTGATAATTGTGCATGCTTGGTAGACACTCTACTTCTACCACCTTGATGCCCTTTGACCCCAAGATAGGTAGAAGAATATGCCAACACCAAAACAGGCAACACTAAGAATCTAAAATGGATGGCCCAGATGCTCAAATCCCTCTTGGGGGTGTTCTACAAAATCCTCCTGAGGTAGTTCCACAACAACCCAACCACCCTCTCCACGACTACTTCACCCTGAGGAACTACACCACCTCAATTTCCACCCTTACTGACCAAATGCCAGGTCAACAATTCTCCAACCCATTAGCCCTTCTTAGACTCCTTCCCACTTTGTATGGATGGAGAATGAGAATCCAAACCACCACATTGATGCTTTCCTGGAGACTTGCTCCACATTCCGCACACCTGCCTCCACCGATACCTCAATCCAAAGAACCCTCTTTCCCTTTTCCCTAAAAGAAAAAGCTAAGGAGTGGTACATGGCCAAGCCTAGTGACCTAGAATATGGTGTAGAATGAATTCCTCAAGAAGTTCTACCCAGTCTCCAAGTTGACTCAGATGCAGAGATGCATTACCTCCTTCACAGAAAAAATGAATGAACCCTTCCATGAAGCTTGAGAAAGGTTCCAAAAGCTGTTGCGAGTATGTTCTCACCACGAAGTCCCTTTATGACTGTTGGTGTAGACCTTTTTCACTGGCCTTGTTGAGTTGAGCCAAACTACTATTGATTCCTCCTATGGGGGGCATTCATGGCTAGACCTATAGAAGAATCTTAGCTGCTATTTGAGTATCTTACAGAGAACTCACGACACCTAGATTCAAGCAAAGGGGACCACCTTGATAGAAACTATGTTCCCCCTCCTCCGCCTCCTGTCCCCGTCAGAGAGGAAGCCAATCCTCAAATGATAAAGATCCTTGCTGACATGATGAACCTCATGAAGAATCAAGTTTGACGTTCTACTAGATAGTAAACTATGACCATTGATTCTATTAGTGAATAAGTGCAAGCCTTACAATCCTTTGGGAACCACAACAACCAAGGACCAATGTTTACTTCTCATGGAAACAACAAGGTGAGGAAGCGCAAGGGCAATCAAGGCTAAAGTACATCTCAAAGTTTGACGATGAGGTTCTTGGAAGGATAATGAGTCTATATGAAGTAAAGAAAGATGTGTCCTCCCATGGGAAAACAATTAGCTGCCTTGAGCAAAGGCTAGATCAGATTTCTCTTTCACTTGCTCGTCGTGAAGAAGGAAGAATCCCTTCCCAACCTATGCCTAATCCAAACAATGATGGTGGTTTTATGAGAACTACCCAGAGTGCGTATGCTCCACCACAATACCAAGTTCAACCCAACCATTATGCTCCTCCACCTTTACAACCTCCATTCAACTACCAATACACTCCACCTCCACCTCCACCTCACTCATACTGACAACCCCCTCCACAATATCTCCCCATCCACTACAACCACAATCTTAGTCACAATTCATTCTTCAAAATATTAACCCCCACACCAAAGGGAACCACCGCCCCAGTAGTCACAACTGCCCCCACAAGCTTTTTCTTCTACCAACCATAAGCATGTGAAGGCGATGACATCATTGAGGAGTGGTAGGACTTTGGAGCAGCCATGGGACACTTTAGTCGATAGCGCAACTGGTGATGATAGAGCTGATACTATCATTAGAGATAGTGATACTGAGATTTAGGTTGAGGATACTATGATAGACACCCAGGATGATATTTTGATCTAGGAGGATGATACTGTGATTCCTGTAATACCGATTGATGATTATGTTGATTTGAGCCTTTCGGGAACACAACTCCCTCCTTTCCTAGATGCAATTGAGGAACCATATACTGGAAAAAGGAAGAAGAAGCACATTGAAGACATCATGGAAACCTTTAAGCAGGTGAAAATAAATATTCCATTGCTTGATACAATCAAGCAAACCTTGTCTTATGCTATGTTCTTGAATGATTTGTGCACATTCAAGTGGAGGACAACAGGAAGAACACTGAGGAAAGTCAATCTCACTAATCAAGTGAGCTCAATTCTACAACACACCATGCTAAGGAAAAGGAAGGATCTTGACACACCCATAATCTCTTTCTACATTGGAGCGTACCCCATAGACCAAGCTCTTCTTGACTTGGGTTCTAGTGTGAATCTAATGCCATATGATGTATATGCTAAATTGCAAATGGGACAACTGGGTCAGGCTCACTGCACCTTGCAATTAGCTGATCGATCTGTAAAAATTCCTTGAGGGCGGGTTGATGATGTGTTGGTGAGACTTGATGATGATACCTCCACATTCTTTCCTACTGATTTCATTGCTTTGGACAAGGAAAAAACTCAAGGAAAGTGCCTATCTTGGGAAGACCTTTCTTGGCTACAATCGATGTAGTGATTCATGTGAGGATCAATACCATGTATGTGACCTTCATGCACATGAAGATCCGGTTGAACATTTTCAAGTCTTCTACTAAGTATGAGGTGATATGTGCTATAGAGGAAGATTGTTATCTTATTGAGTGTCTTGATGAGATTGTAGAGGAATGCCTACATGTGTGGATTCAAACTACCATACAAGGTAGAGGTCTGGAGTCTATTGTGGAATTTCCTAATGATGATGATGAGTATTAGGAAGATGATTTAGCCTTAGTGGCTGCAAGTGAAGACCTCCCATCCATTTATGAAAAGCCTATGAAGAATTCCCTTCAAGAACCTCTAGTCCTTGAGCTCAAGTATCTTCCTGAAGGGCTAAAGTATGTTTTACTAGGTTCAAATGACACCCTCTCGATGATCATTTCCTCTATCCTTTCTCCAGAACAAGAAGATGGCTTGATGGTGGTGTTGACGAAAAACATTCAAGCATTGGATGGTCCATTACTGATTTAAGGGGCATTGACCCTTCCATCAATGTTCATAGGATTTACCTTGAAGATGATGCCAGACCAACATCGAAAATGCAAAGAAGGTTGAATCCAAAGATGAAATAGGTTGTGTCACAAGAAGTAGTGAAGTTGCTAGATGCTAGGATTATCTAACCCATTTCTGATAGCCCTTGGGTGAGTCCCATCCAGGTTGTGCCCAAGAAGGGTAGGATCATAGTAGCTGAGAACAAGGATAAAGAGTTAATGCCAGTGCAAGAGCAATCAAAGTGGAGGATGTGTGCGGATTATAGAAAGCTGAATGAGAAGACCAAGAAGGACCAATTGCCCCTCCCTTTCATTGATCAGATCTTAGAATGACTTGCAGGGCAAAACTTCCACTACTTTCTTGATGGCTACTCAGGTTACTTCCAAGTAGAAGTTCATCCCCTAGATCAAGAAAAGACAACATTCACTTGTCCAAGTGGTACTTTTTCTTACATAAGGATGCCATTTGGGTTGTGCAATTCTCCTTCTACCATTCAAAGATGTGTGACATCCATCTTTGCTGACATGCTTGATTCATCTCTAGAGGTCTTCATGGATGATTTTTCAGTGTTTGACAAGACATTTGATGATTATTTCCTCCATCTAGTAGCCATGAAGGTTCATTTTGTGTTATCTTGGGAAAAGAACCATTTCATGGTTCTGAAAGGAATTGTTCTGGGTCACCGAGTTTCTAAGGCCGACATTGAGGTTGAGAAGGCCAACGTGGGCCTAATTTCCACTCTTACTGTTCCTTCCACCATCAGACATGTCCATTCTTTCTTGTGACATGCATGTTTCTACCGTCGATTCATCAAAGAATTTAGTAAAATTTTGAGACCGCTTTTCCATTTGCTAGAAAAGGATGTGGATTTCAATTTTGATGACAAGTGTGTTGAAGCCTTCAACCACTTAAAGAATAAGCTAGTCTTTGATCTTATTATGCAGCCCCCAAATTTCTCTTTGCCATTCAATATCATGATTGATGCAGATATGGTAGTGGGGGCTGTACCGGGCCAAAGGATTGGCTATGTTCCATATGCCATATATTATGCAAGAAAACTCTGGATGAAGCACAAACAAACTACACCACTATGGAGAAGGAGATGCGTGTCATATTTGCTCTCGAAAAGTTCTCTTGTAAAACAAGGTGGTGGTATACACATAGCATGCAACCTTGAAATATCTCATGGAAAAGAAAGATTCTAAGCCAAGATTGATCCACTGGATTCTGTTGCTTCAAGAATTTGATTTGGAGATTGTTGATAGGAAGGGAGTGGAAAATTCTACAACTGATCATCTCTCCCGCATAAAGGCACCTTATGATGAAGTGAATCGGATCAAGAAGACAATGCCCCATGAGCAACTCTTTTTGCTTGACTCGACTCAAAGACCATGGTACAAACATATAGCCAACTTTTTGGAAAGTGGGAGAGTACAAAGCACATGGACTAGAGACAAAAGCAAGAGGTTGTTTGCCATGGTGAAGAATTATGTTTGGGATGACCCACATCTACTCAAGTATTGTCCCGACCAACTCATAAGAATATGTGTCCCTAAAACTGAGCAGCTAGAGATCCTATCCATGTGCCACTCTGGCGTGTGTGGAGGTCATTTTGACGAAAAACGCACATCCACCAAAATTCTTCAAAGTGGATTCTATTAGCCAACCTTAAGATGCTAATGAATATTGCAAGTGCTGTTCAAAGTGCCAAAAGGTGGGAACTATCTCCAAGAGGGACATGATGTCTCTATCACCCATTCTAGTGGTTGAGGTGTTTGATGTTTGGGGGATTGACTTGATAGGTCTGTTTCCTCCCTCCTTCAGATATGTGTACATCTTGGTGGTTGTTGATTAAGTGTCCAAGTGGATTGAAACAATTGCCACAAGGACAAATGATCACAAAGTGGTTTGTGACTTTTTAAAGTCAAGCATCTTCAACCAATTTGGTACACCATGGGCAATGATTAGTGATGGCGGAAGCCATTTCATCCATATGACCTTTGAAGGATTACTAAAAAGGCATGGTGTGAATCATCATGTGGATACTCCTTACCACCCTCAAACTAGTGGTCAATTTGAGTTAGCTAATTGGGAGATAAAGCTCATTCTTGAGAAGACAGTGAATATAAAACAACATTCAAAGCCATGATTAGCACCATGCCATTTAAACTTGTGTATGGAAAGAGATGGCATCTACTATTGGAAATGCAACACAAGGAACTATGGACATGGAAAGCCATGTACACGGATGAAGACACCATCAGAGTGAGAAGAAAATTACAGCTACATGAGCTAGAAGAAATGAGACATGAGGCATATGAGATGTCAAAATGTTACAAGGAAAGGACCAAGGTTTTACATGATAAGCCGATCAAGAAGAACTTTAAGCCCGAACAATGGGTATGGCTGTACAATTATAGGATGAAGTTATTTCTTAGAAATCTTTGGTCTAGATGGGAAGGGCCTTATCTAATCAAACATGTATATCCATCCAAAGATATTTTGATATGGGAAAAGGATGAAGCAAAAGAGTTCACCATCAATGGTCAAAGATTGAAACCCGTTGTTAAAGTTGGTTTGGACAAATCCAATCAAAGTTTTGACATTGTGATGATAGTTGAAGAACACTCAGTTGATGAAGAGATGTGCTTAAATGCACATGAGAGAGACATCTACAAGGATGCATTAAAGGTTCCATGAGAATGATTGAGTCAAACACCAATATGCCCAACTGAAGGCATAAAATTTAGTGCTAGTGGGAGGCAACCCACTCAAGTTTGTGAACTTTTGCACCCAACCTTCATTTTTTGATACTTTCACTTTGTTTTTACATGGTTCTAAGAATACACACATGCACACTTGTTCTTGATAATTTTTTTTAGTTTGTGATGATATGACATGTGATAAATTGAGAAGAGAGTGAAGATGAGTGCAAGCATGATTGTGTCAAGAAAATGTGGCATCCATGCAATGTAATTTGAAAATATGAAGTTTTGTGAAATTCTCAGTGACAAGGCACTTTTGAAGGACTCACCACAACTGTGGTGATGCAAAGCAGCCATGGTGGAATGTGATGAAAATGTTACAGTGACATGTGAAGTTTTGTGAAGGAATCAACACGGTTGTGGCAATCAACCTGACTGAGGCACGCACAGGACAACACAGTTGAGGCATGTGCAAGACAACATGGCCGTGGCCTCTACCACAAGCATGGTGACACGATGGCAACATGACTATGGATCCATCCACAACTGTGGTGATTTAGTTGTAAAAGCTATAAGAAAGTTACAGAAAGATGGGAATATTTATGAAGGAATGACCATGATCGTGGCAACCGCCACAGTCGAGGCACATGAAGATTGCCATGACTTTGGAAGCTGCCATAGGCATGGCAAGGGTTGTTTAACAATTTCCATCACCGCCAACATAGCCGTGGACCCCACCAAATTCATACCACCCCCTCTCTGCCTCGCCCGTGGCTACCCACCATGGTCATGGCCGGGGCCGACCCCACCCAGAATATTCACTTAAACCACCTATTCCACCACGACCACCCCCATTATAACTCCTTTTCTGTGCATGCACACAACTGTTGCAGTGATGCATGTGTCACTACTCCTCCAATATTCCTCCTCCAGCCCTCATCATTCACCAATATACTCCCCAAACACTTCTGACACCTCTGCCACCTCTCCCTCTCCCATTTTCGCCCCAAACCCTCCATCAATCTAGCCTCATTATGCACTTTCATCCTCCACCTCTACTACAACAATCCAACCTTAAATCCATGAAAACCCAACATATCTCACCCTAAATCCTAAGCTAATCCATCATCCACCATGATAGCAACCATTCTAACCTATACCATCCATCTCTCACCTCCATTTCACCCTTCCACCACCAAATCCAAAAATCACAACCCTTAACTCCACCACCACCTCCACACCATGAAGGGGAATGGAAAGGCTATGAAGAAGGAGGATTAAAAGAGCCTTGAGGTGATCACTGGAGGCAAGGTGCACACCAATAAGTCATCCTCCAACATCTCCATCCCATCGCACACCTCGTCACCCTCCAATTCGATCTCTTCCTCTTTTGGTCGTCGGCATCCATGAGTGCCTCTTGCACCCGGTCATCGAAAAACCATCACATCACCGACAAAACCTATGAAGAGGAGGAAGAGGAGGCATCTGAGGAGAACCTTGATCCCATAATTGCTGAAGTAGAGATGGAGATCCAGAAGCATCCACAACGAGAAAAGGGGGAAGCAACCCCATCTTCGTCAAGGATCCCTCCACGACCTACACAACTCACCACTCCACCTCTTCACTTGGGGAGATACCACAAAATCAGCCACGGGTGAGGACGCAGTTGATCATTGAAGAAGAAGAACAAAAATCACTACAACACTCCATGCAAAGAGTACCACTCAATTTTGATACTAGTTTGAGGTCAAGATCATATCAGATTGAGGAGGAGAATGATGACATTGATGAGGAGGAGATATCTCCTGAGCCAAAGGACACTTTGGCCTACTTGGAGGTAGACATGCTGAAGGAGATGGGAAAATACCTGAGGGAATATCATATGTCAGGGGAAAAAGAAAGATGAAGATCACCCTTGCCTACCCTGAATGCATGACTAGAAGATTCATCTCCACAAGGTATGGGTGCGAGAAAGTGATAGATGATCTGGGTATTACGGTAGTGGTGGAGAACAAGCTAAAGTGAACTAGGTTGTGGAAGGTTCTTTTCACGGCAAAAACCACCTACGTGGAATTGACTCAACAATTTTTCTCCACCCTTGAAAAGGTCAAAGTTAGGGGAGAAGAAGCTATCAAGATTGGGATGTTGAATAAGATGCACACTCTTACTTCATATAAATTGAATTGTATTTTTTCTGCAAATGCTGAAGAATCCAACATGATGAATGATGGCTTGATTGAGAAAGAGACTGACATTGAGTATGCCAATTTTTGGTTAAGCTTGTCAGGAAGCCGAAACTACACAACAAGAAAGTCAAATACTATGGCAATGATCAATCCCTTGGTCTGGTATGTGTAGAAAGTCATAACCATCACTTGTGGGGAGATATGAAAACCAGGGTAGCATTTCACAAAAGGACCTCTTTATTTTGCATGGGATAAATAAAAGGTTACATCTTAACCTAGGGGCACTATTGATAGACCATATGTGGCACATTCCTTTCGAGAGAAAAACTCCATTTGTTATGGGAGGAATTGTGACCTCAATTGCTCTATCCCTATGTTTTGATGTCACTAGACTCAAAGAGGCTGAGGGGGCTCAATTTTTTGATCTAAAATACCTAATTTTCTCCCAAATGATCACTACAAAAAATAAGAGGTTGATGTATAATGTGAAGCCTGGAGTAATGTCAACAACTCTTGAGTTGCCTTGCCTTGCTGCCCCCACTTCTCTTTACTTTAGGGATCCCTGACCTTCTAGATGAAAAGATACAATAGTGGGAGAAGAACAACCCCAAGGAGAACTACAACACCACTAATGTACATGAAGGAGTAGGGGAATCAAATGTCCAAGGGCATTAAGAAGAAGAAGAATAGTAGCAAAGACAAGCTCGAAGAGTGAGAAGGAGGGATGAGGAAACATCCCACCTGCAAAAACCTTCAAGTAATGCCTACGACATGTCATCTATCTAGGCACAACTTAAAGGTATCTAAAATACACAATAGGATATGCAACTCATCCAACAATACATGCGGCAAGACCAACATGATATGAATTACCAAATCAACCACTTGTATCACTACTAGTATGCTCAGGCACAAAGAAACCCTGAATGGGTGAAGATTTCTGGGGTGGTATCTTAAGATATCATGAGACTTATCTGCTCCCTCAAGATGGCTACTGGGGTCATTACTATCAGTTCCCTCCAGACCGCCCATGTCCTCCACCTCCTCAAGCAAGCCCTCATCAACACCAGTCAGACCAGCCACAATAGGGAGACCTACCACTTGATCATATGCACCAACCATGATTCTTACCCTACTTACCCTAAGCTCTAGCTTCATGCTGAGGACAATATATTTCAAAAGTTTGGAGTGGTAGGGTGGTATGCACCACCCTCTATCTCATTTTGTTTGACCTGTTCACCTGACCGATTGATAGTTTGATACCACCATATCTAGCATAGAGTTCCTTTTGCTTGCATCCATGAATACATGTAGTTTAATTTCATGCATTTTTGCATAATTTTTTTTAATTTTTTCTCTTTTTTCTCTTCCATGCCATGCATTGCATTTTCATGTAGATTTTCATATTTTTTGTGTGTTTTAGCTAGAATTTTATGCTTTGTACTTTAATTTCCCTAAAGTAGGTTTAGATGTGATTAAAGTGCAAATTGGCACCATTTTGGCCAATTTTGCCCACATTTGGAACTTCTTGTCCAAAAGCTTGTTTCAACTTAAATCTCCATTTTGAATTAAAAGTTGTGAATCTTTCACAAATGCATGCCATATTCTTAGAGTTTATTACTAAATGGTCTTGATTGTTGACTTTTTACATGTGCATCACCTCTCTCAAGTTTGTGAATGTTTGGATTGAATTCTGTATTGAGAAAGTTACGAATTCTTAGAGCCTATGGAATCACATGATATAAATGTGAATCTCATGTTGTTCACACATGTGGTGTGATATCATTGGATGAAGTGTTGGATTAATTTTCATGCAAGAGATCTTGTGTTGAGAACCACACTAATGACCCCTCTTTGACTTGAATCTTCTTTCATCATCCATACCCCTCCACCTCATGAAAGGATGGATGCCTAAGTGCACGTATTTAGCCTTGGCCACCTACAAAAGTTTGGGGCAGACATATCTACATCTCTAGCTTCAATATTTCCACCATATGCCCTATCTACACCAAGGTAAAAAGCAAAAAGGAAAAGAAAAGAAGAAAACAAAAAGCAAAAAGAAAATAAAAAATGCTCCCATTTAAGAGCATCGAAATAAAAGATGAGTGTTAAAACACTCCAATATCTTACTACAATCCTTTCTTCCATTTTCATACCCATTGAGCTAGGAAACAATTAACCTAGCTCACTTTACCCTTTTCTACAACCACATGGGTCACTTGGTGTGGTTTGAAGGATAAGATTGAATGCATGAAAGTGAAACATCACTCCTAGTCTTCATTGATTAGTGCCATCATGAAACAGTTTACCCAGAACTGCATGAAGGACATATGGAAAGCTTGTGTGTTCTATGCTCTATATTTGAAGTTTGTATGCTCAGTGCTCTTTTTATGATTGAATTGTGAAAATGGAGAGGAGAGAAGTGGAACAGATGCACTTAGTCACTTTTGAGACCATTTAGTCAATAACCATCTTTTGCAATGCTTTTATCATTCTTGGTTGATTAAAGGAAACTAAACAGAGAGATTAAGTTGGAGCATACTTGAGGACAAGTATGTTTTATGATTGGGGTGGTGATGCGACCCTATTTTAGGGCTTCATGTTGTGTCCTTTTGCATTATAATCACATCTAAACATGTTAGATTGCAAGTTATTTCCCCCAATGTGAACTTTCATGTCAAATGCACTTATAGATCCTTTTATGTGTTTTTAAGGTACTTATGCATGCATTGATGCAAGGGAGAGAGATGAAGAGCATATTTGGATCTTTTTACTCCAAGATTGGACCTTACTCTTCCCCAATTTCTCCTTGGATCTGCAAGGATAAGTCCAAAGCAAAAGGAGGCCAAACAAAGAAATTTAAGTTAAAGTCAGCAGAAGAAGCCCCAAAATGGTTGTGGAAAACTGCCATAGTCGTGGTGAATTAATCTTCAAAACTCACATAAACTTTGGCCAATTTGTACACAAATGCCCACGACCATGGTAAGAAAAATGGTCGTGGCCACTGAAGACATCACGACCGTTTCCAATGAGATGCAACTCGCCCGTGGCCCATGCCACGCCCATGGAGAATTAATCTCAAATGGTCCAAAAACCAACAGAAACCTGGCTGAAAATACACATGAATGGCCATGGTCATGGCCATCAACATGACCATGGCCCATGAAGGCAACCTCGCCCATGGTGACTTCCATGACCGTGGAAAGTTGAGGACAATACGAGCATGCCCGTGGCACCTTCCTCCAACATGACCATGCTACCTAGCACGACCGTGGTACTCTCTACCCAACATGACATGACCTTGGCACCCACCATGGCCGTGTCCAATCAAGCACATCTCCGCCTCAGCTATTCCCATTCCCACGACTATGCCACTTGATCATCACCATGGCTGTGGCACATCAACATGACTGTGGTGACCGCCTAACCCTACCCAACTTTTCCATTGCATTTCTACTTCTACCCCCACTTAACCTTGTGCTTTCCCACCACCTATATATACATAGGAGGTGGCCATAACATGAAGGTTAGCTTCCTTAGAGCCTCCTAGCCACTAACTAGCATTAATTTCTCTCTTCCTTGCATTCAAGACCATCACCTACCTCCCACCTTCCATTTCCACCCAAAAACCCTAGTTTTAGAAGGTTTTTCACCATAATCCCCTATCTTCTCATGCCATTCATCCATCTTGGAGGAGGTGCCATGTTCTATAGCTTTTAGGAGGTGAAGGAGGAGGGTCTTCCATGAGCTCCATGGATTTCTACCTCTTTATTCTCTTTTCTTTTCTCTTTTATTTAGTCATGTGTAGTTAAGCCCTTTGTGGTGGGATGTTTGGGGGAAAAATGATACTTTGATACCATGTTGGGGGAAGATACTTTATAAACTCTATGATTTCATTCTATGATGATTGTTTGCTACTTAAATCTCATTTCCTTGTCTCTACTTGTGGTTAGTATCTAAAAATATGAATTGCTTGTGTTTGTGTGCCTGAAGCCACCTAAGTCTAGGAGAAGATAGCATATGTGAGGCTGTCTTGAGACTTGCTCCTAAGCCCAATTATTGGATCCCTGGCTAGCACCCCATCTCCCCCTATATATAGTCCTTCTCCTACTCCTAGGTGTGTGATCTAAGTAGCTAGTGTTGACTTGAGAGTTATACATTGTCCATATTTGATAATGACTTAACCATTACATTCATATGTATCTAATATGTTTGTTTGAGATTGATTTTAGGTATTAAGTACATGAAAAGGATCAAATTCATCAAGCCTTAACTTGTCCAAGTTCAAGTCAAAAGCAATGCAAATGTGCTTTTTGGGAAAACACTCCAAATCACCTTAGAATAGTTTTTGTAATCATTTTATTGATGATATGACTTGTAACTAAGATGAGAAAAAATCAATGACACTTAATTCCATCATTTGATCACTTAAAAATCATTTTGGAAAATTTGTAACAACACTTTGATCGGTCGAGTTTGATTCTTGACCAATATGTGATGGATTTTTGGAAATGGTTGCATCGGTCGAGTTGTACACTCACAAAACTTGACCGACCAACTTTCTGACCAAAGTTGATTTTAGCTGATCAGTCGAGCTACCCCAGGACAAACTCAACTGATAGTTTGAAAATTGTCTTTGTTAGTTAGTGAATCGGTCGAGTTAACTTTATTGAAACTCGAATGAATGCACTGTACAGAAAATGTAGAAAAATTGATTCCAACCATTGGAGAGTTGTTAGAAACAAAAATAGATCTGTTGCAAGTTGTAAAATGGCTATTTTTCATTCTTAAGTGATCCCATACTCAAAGGAACACCCCCAACTATAAATAGGACCTATTGGAGTTCATTCCAATGTTGCTCATTCATTCTATCCTTGGTCCTTGCTATAGTTGAGTGTGCTAAACCCCTTTGAGCCCCTTTCTCTCTCTCATTTACAAAGCATTTTGTGATTATGAGTGAGTTAGGCATGTTGTAAGAGATCTACCTTATTGTTACCTTGTAAAGCTCTCCAACTCTTTACTTCCCAATCCCCTTTCTCAAAAGTTAAAGGCTGAAGTGATCTTCTCTGAATGAAGGAGGAGATGTTGTTCTTCTTCAAGGCTAAAGAAGGTGTGAAGATCTTATCCAAGTGAAGGAGAAGGATAAGGCGAAAGATCCAAGAAGAGTGGGTAATCCATCTGAGGCCAATGATTTGAAGCAAGTGTGGGTAAGTCCTTGTTGAAGGCTGAAGACATCTTGATCAAGTGGATAAGTCCTTGTATAGGTTGAAGACTCTTATTTTGGATAGGTAATCCCTTAGATGTAAGGTGGTCTTCTTATATCTCTTATAATGGAATATAAGTATACATGGGTTGCAAAGTCCTAGAGGTTGAACTCTCTAGGTAGTGGATTGAAGGTCTCCTAGTTTGGAGATTGGAACCACTCTAAAAACCTTGTCTAAGTGTTTCGTTCAATCTCTCTCATCCTTGCTATGCTTGTTTAGATATGACCTCAAATTCACTTTTAGCTTTTGGTTTAAATTGATATAATTTGAAGGTCTAACTATTCTTGTGCAAGTTTTGAAGATTTATTCACCCCCTCTAGAGCCCTAGATCCAACAAGTGGTATCAGAGCAAGGATCTTCTTCAACAAATCACCTATGAGATGAGAAGATAGGTGAGAATGTACTTGGTTCCCTCAAGCTAGAGGGAGGCTTCTCCATGCGCCCCCGATCTTTGACGACACCAAATTCCTCTATTAGAAGCAATGGATGCAACTCTACATTCAAGGAATGAACTTTGATATGTGGAAAGTGATGGTAACACCCTACAAGGAGCCAATTGAAGCTGTATCAACCTGGGATGAAATAGCTCTAATGAATGCACAACTCAATGAGAAAGCAATTAGCATCCTCTATGCAACCCTCACTCCATCCAAGTTCAACCACATCTCCTCATGGGATACAACCTATGAGATATGGGACAAGTTGTGCATCACTTATGATGACACAAAGAAAGTTAAGGAGGCAAAGATCTACATGTTGAACAACCTCCTAGAGAACTTCAAGAAGGGAAAGAAAGAAGAAGTTGCAAAGATGTACTAAAGACTCAACATCATCATCAATGACCTTGTTGCTTTGGGACACACTTTAGATAGAGGAGCAATCAACTCAAAGATCCTAAGGTCTCTTCCAAAGAGTTGGGAGTCAAATGTGACATTCATTGAAGAAGTAAGAAGTATTGCTGATCTTATAATCGAGGAGCTTATTGACAATCTACAAGCTCATGAGCCAAGACTAGACAAGTAAGAAGAGGAAGCAAAGAAAGAAGAAAAAGAATCAAGGGAGATCAAAGATAGTGCCTTTAAAGATCAAGTGGAGGCTCTCATCCTTCAACAACAACTTGGTTTTCAGACCTCTCCTTCCTCTTCTAGTGAAGATGATGGCCCTAGTGAGCATGAAGCTAACTTCTCCAAGGAAAAGCACTTAAAAGGAAAGCAATCTTCTTCATCTACTCTAAGGTTCTACAAGTGTGGTAAAAAATGACACTATAAGAGGGAATGTACTAAGGCTAGAAAGTCACACCACAAGAGAAGTTCCAAGAAGGAGGAAGAGTACAAGAAATATAACAAATACAAGAGGAAGGACAAGAAGGAGACGAGGGACAAAGATGCAACTCATGCAACTTGAGAAGGATCATCCTCTAGTGGCTCAAGCTCCAATGAAGATGGAGAGTGCTGCCTTGTACTCATGGCCTCCACAAGTGAAGATATTGGTGAGGTAAGTGAGGTAAGTTTGCATGAGTTAGCTAAAGAAACTCATATTGACATGCTTAACTCTATCCTTTCTTATTATTCCAAATGTAAATCTAAAAAGAATATATTGGGTAAAATCATTGATGACTTGTATGCTAAACTTGATATTCTTGAGAAAAATAAGAAAATTCATCCTGAGAGCGTTGATTCCTTGCAAGGCCAATTTCTTGATCTTGAGCTCCAATACAATGGAGTTGAAGTATAGAATTGGATCTATCTTAAGAGTGTTGCATCTCTTGAGGAAGATAACCAAAAGTGCCTAAATGAGCTTTAGTTACTTAAAACTGAAAATGTTGAAGTTAAGCTTGTTAGTGACGCTCGTAGAGAAGAGAGAGATGTAAATCTCAAAGAAATTCAATTGCTTGAATCTAAAAATGCTAGGTTACTTGGTCAAGTAAATGATCTATCTTCTATACCTATATGTACTAGTAATGATGTTTCTTCTATCACTCTTGAAAATGATTCATATTTGATTAAATCCCTCTCTTTAGGGGCTGATCTTATTCATGCTAGAGATGATCTTGCTAGCTTGTCTTCTACCATTATATCTCTTACTGATGACAATCATAGACTTAGAGCCTCTCTGCAAACTTTCCTCAAAGGGAAAAACTTCCTAAATTAAATCCTTGATCACTCTACCAAACTAAGTGGTACTAGTGGTTTCAGATTTGTAGGGTGAGTTCCTAAGGGCAAGAGTAAGTCTAAAGGTAAGAAAAAGAGTAAGGAAACTCCTCTTTTCATTGAAGAGTCTTCTAGCTCAAAGAACCCTATGATTTTTTCTCATTGAAAGAGTGATGATCATTATTCTATTTATTGCTCGTACAAGTCTAAGGGGACCAAACCAAAGATGAAATGGGTCTCCAAGATAACTTTAGATCCCAAAGTTTGAGTTGGGAACTGACATTCTCCTTTCTTATAGGAAAAAGGAAAATGGATTGTTGATAGTGTCTGCACAAAACACATGCCAGGTGATATAAGCCATTTCAACAATTTCACAAAGAATAAAGGAGGATCGATTACTTTTGGGGACAACAAGAAAGGTAAGGTAAAAGGTGAAGGTGATGTCAGTTTATCCTTGTGCATCAAGAATGTTCTCTGTGGATGGCCTACATCAAAATTTAATAAGTGTTAGTCAATTATGTGATAATGGTTACCTTGTGCTATTTACTTCTTTTGAATGTTTGGTCCTAGATTCGCTCACTCACAATGATTATATATAAGGAAACTAGAAGTGGTAATCTTTATGTAATTTTTATTGGCTCTATTAAGCCTATAGTTGGTAGATGTCTTGTTATAACCTCAATTTATCCAAAATATGTAATGAAATTGTGAATATTATTTTTAAAGATAAATGAAATCCATGGTTGATGTGATGAATTAATTTGAATGGATTTTGTGTTTGATAGCTTGTATGTTTTCTTATTGGGCCTTTTTAGCCATTGAGCCCAATTGAAGGAGAAAAAGAAAAGGATTAAAAGAGTACATAAAGAAATAAATGAAATAAGAACAAAAAGGATAAGGAATGATTTCCCAAAAATAGGATTTCGAGTTAATAGATTCCTTAGGGTTCAAGGAACTCAGAATTGGAAAATAATAATAAAAGAAATAGAAAGGACATGGAAAATATGAGTAATTGAGGGATAACTTGCAAACCAAGAAAAGGGATCGTAATTTTAATATAATGACTTCAAATTTTTTATGATGGAAGATAAAAATATAATTGAGTTTCCCTCAAAATTTGAAGTAAAAAGGAGCTACCGTTTGGGAGTTATGAATTTTCCAAGTTGCCTTTGAATTAGGAATATAATTCAATTAATTGGGAATTTGTTTCCTTTTTATCAAGCGCGAGTAATGAGAGCCCTTGGATTTAGATCTAACGGGCACTGCTCATCGTGTAGAATCCCAGTTGGACGCAGACTCTGCATTACAGGGGGAACTTTCCCACGCTTTTTCTCACGATCAAGTGCATCTGTACTTCTGGTTCTTGTCCCAATAGGTTTGGGATAGCCTAACGAACAATCTAGACCCTGGTTATACCAGGTTTTGAGAAAACCTTGCGAAACGCCCAATTGGGCTAGGACTGGGGTTGCAGCTGCGATTGGGAACCCTAATAGGGACCTCCCACTGCCTATATAAGGGCACCCCTCGGTCCCTCGACTCGCTACGATCTCGACCGGCTGCTCTTTGTTCCTCGCTGCTCGCTAACCTGCTCGATTGAATCCTCTCCGGAGAGAGCGCCACTGCGGCGCTAGTTGCAGGAGTCGAAGGAGGATGATGCCCAGCTGTCGTTCGATCTCGATCTGAAGGTGCAAGGAGGGAGGGCCGGTTGTGTTAAGCTGTTTTGTCGCGGGCCGATAGATCGAGAGTCCATCGTGGACTCAGGGTGATCCTACAGACTGAGAAAGGAGGGCGCGCGCAGTGGAGCCGACTGTCGAGGAGCGTCAAATCAGAGAGAGATCCAGCGGCACACCGATCCAACGAACGACGATTTTTTGGTAATTTTGCCTTTCTAACAGGATATTCGAAAAAGGGTTTTTCTTGTGAAATTGATAGAAATTACTAGGATTGTCTAATGAGAAAACTTTATATATGAAAATTGTATAGAAAAATACGAGGAATCTAATAAAAATGATTTGAGAACCTAGTTCTATTCTATTTTGCAAAAGTACCCTAATTTGCTAATAAAGTGTATTAAAAATTGATGAGAAACCCTAATTGAATGTTAAAAGTGTAATTTGGTAAATCAATAGGTCAAACTGATAAGTTTAACTCTATTAATGATAAAGGTGGTGTGATTATCTGTTTGAATGCAAAAGTGCTTAATTTAGAGTTATAATACCTAAAAGAAGGTTAATTTACATGGAAACCCTAATTTGGGATAAAAGGAGATAAAAAACATTTTTTGTGGAATAAGATAATCAGATGCTTAATAAAAGAAATTCAATGAGAAATTAGGGGTTTTATGTAGTTTTGATAAATTAAGGATGATAATAAGGAAAGAAGAAGTAAAAACCCTAATTTCCAAAGGAACCCTAAAATAGGAATTGAAATCCTAAGTAATGTGATGAAAATTGGATAAATATTAATAAAAGGAAAATTGTACTTTTATTTCAGGATTTCTCTTCCTCATTGCTTGTTGATTGGGTTTATCTACATATTTGATTCTATCTTGAAATCTGCAACCAAAGGTATGTGGTTAATTATGAATAACCACTTAGGTTTTCCGATGGATTCCCGAATGTTTAATCGTATTGAATGCAACTAAACTGTTTGGATGTTCATACTGCAATTATAAAGTGACTATGGCTATCACATAATGTATATGCCTTCTAGCTCAGATCCTGGTCCCCTCTGTGTCGTAATGGCTGACCTGGTATATGGCCACCTAGAGGGTAGGTCCATCAGGTCATGAATGACTTAGTATATGGCTTCCTAGAGGGTAGGTCCATCAAGTCACCTTTACAGAGGTACCATATAAGTCCTTACAGGGACAACACAGAGTTGTGGATAAGTATGGATTGAGTAGTTTGTCTTAAAATGTAATCTTGATTGTTAAATGATTAATTGAGTGATTATATTGTTAACATAGTTGAACATTATCTGCTTCCTCCACATACCAGCTTCGGCTGACCGTCGTTTTGTTTGTCGGCGATTTAGGTACAAATCTCTAAAGTACAAACAGTAAAGTGACACATTGTGAATTCAAGAATTAAAAGAACAAGGAGGAATTAGTTAGAATAGTTCAAGATGTGGTTAGAAGTTTAGTTTATTCCAAACTTTTCAAAGGTATGCAAAAATTTTATTACCACATTTCAGTATAGTCTGTTAGAATTTAATAATTGTTTTTGGTTATATGTCGAACCTTTGATCCAGAATTTATGGGTGCGGTTTCAACCTCTTGGTCTCCCTTAATTGGGGGTTACTGAAAGGTGAGGTCGTAACATTTGGTATCAGAGCCTAAGTTCCTCATGTAACCATCAATAATTATTAAATTTTACAAACTCCATAGAACCTGAGGGAGTTATTAGAGGAGTATCTGAAAGACGGAGGTGTCTAGAAAAGGATCACGATCGGGGGCTGGCAAGATTTTCCTCCACACCGCTAGTCAGAATACGAGGACTCCCAGATCCATGTGACTGCCTGGCCAAAGTCTTAGGGTATGATTAGAAATAAGATACCTTTAGGACTCTCTCATCTTATTCGTCCCTTATCATCACATATTCTATTAATGCTTTAAGAGTAGGATTCTCTCTCTCCTCCACACTCATGTGGTATGGGCAAGTAAGTTAAGGGTTTAAGAATCCTCCATCAAATTAATAAAAGATATGTAATGAGATATCACTGAACATAAGTATAACTAGTTTAAATGATAAACTAAAGGTTTGTTTGTTATGCTTATGTAGATGGCACGAACAAAGACTGTTGCCATTCCTGAGGGCTCTGGGAATCCAGCTAGGAGTGTTTGGCCTCCCCGTAAAGGAAAGGAGTCTTCTGAAAAGAGAAATAGGAACCATGATGGTGGATCCTCTAAGAAGAGGAATAGGCCCGAAGAAGTCACTCATGAGGTCCCAAACCCTAACCCGGTACCATTTAGTAACCTGAACCAAGAAGAAGATCAAGGGTATGAGGAGAAACATGTGTATGAGGAAGAAGCCATGATGGATGAGGACTAAGCCGATGATCCAGAACCAACCATGATGATCCATACCCCTGATACCTTGTGGATGGAGCAACAGAGGAAGTTGACAGAGGTTATTAATGCTTTGGCCCTTCGAGACATAGCTATAGATGAGAATGGTGAGCCATACCCTGTTCGTCCACGTGTGGGAGCCACCATCCTAGACTTTGTCAAGCTGAACATAGAAAAGTTCTAGGGAGAAGATAAGACTGAGGTGGTTGATAAAGCAGAAGCTTGGATACTTGCAATAGAGAATGGTTTCCGCATGCTTGAAGTACAACCAAGCAAGAAGGTCCTCTTTGCTGCTCACCTTCTGGAAGGAGCAGCTAAGATATGGTGGGAGACTCACATCACCAGCCAAGATCTGATTGAGGAACCAATGTCATGGGCTGATTTCAAGACCATCTTCACTTCTAGATTCGTCCCTGTTGCAGCTAAGAAGGAAAAGGAAAGGGAATTCACTAATATGACTCAAGGAAATTCCTCTATGGCAGACTTTGGGCGCAAGTTTTGGATCCTGGAATGTTTTGGGTACAAGATGGATGAGGAAAGAAGGGTGGATCACTTCATAGAGCGTCTTCACCCTACCATCAAGCCTCATGTAATGGAAAGCAAACCTAAAACCTTCGCAAAAGCTTACAACATTGCCTTAGACATGGAAAGAACTGTGATGCTTGCTCAGCTTCCACCCAAGGGGTATTTGGGTTTCAGTGAGGGAACCGGAGGTCAAAAGAATCATCATAAGAAGGGTCCAGGACGTCATCAAGCCAAGGGAAGACAGGGAGGAAAAGGGAAACCCCATCAAGGGAATAATCGACCTCGATGCCGCTCATGTGGGAAAGGGCATTTCGGTGAGTGCCACCACAAGAAGAGAGTCTGTTTCCGTTGTAACCAAGATGGGCATATCCAAGCTACTTGTCCTATACCAGAGCCAAAAGGACCAGGTCCAGTGGCAACCCCACCAGTAGCAGCCCCACCTGTTGCTTTGGCCCCACCTGTTGGAGAAAGAAGACAAGCTCGAGTGTTCACTATCGACAGTGAAGAAGCTCAAGCTAATGCTAATCTGTTGATTGAGGGTAATAACCCTTAGAGTTTTTCTTTATGTTTTGAAAGCTAAGCATGTAATGGTCTAATGTATGATGAAAATAATGTAGGCATGCTTGAAGTCATAGGACATAATGTAAAATCATTATTTGACTCTGGATCTACTAATACTTTCATTTTGAGAAATCTTGCAACCATGCTTTGTTTGGATATCAAGGATTTAGGATATTTCTTAGATGTTACAACCCCGAGTGGTCGAATCTTTACCTCTCTTTTGAAAACTCCGGTGATACCTGTGAAATATCGAGATCATGAGTTTCCTACAGACTTTGTCCTTCTTGACATGAATGATTTTGATGTGATCATTGGAATGGATTGGCTTTATACTTATAGGGCCCATATTTACTGTAGGGAAAAGAAAGTGATCATTAAGGAACCAGGTCACCCACCTTTTGTCATTAGAGGTAGGAAAGATGCCACCACCAGCTTGTATGTGTCATCTTTGAAGGCAGAAAAGATGATGAGTAAAGGTTGTCAAGCTTTCCTAGCAGTTGTTACCGAGCCCGAACCCAAGGTGCAACCCTTAGAGGAAATAGAGGTAGTCAAGAGCTGTGCAGATGTTTTTCCGGATGATCTACCTGGGATTCCTCCCGAGAGAGAGGTGGATTTCTCCATAGAGCTGGCTCCAGGAACAAGCCCTATTTCACGTGCACCTTATAGAATGGCCCCTGTAGAGTTGCTTGAATTGAAGAAACAATTGTAGGAATTGCTAGATGGGTTTTATCCGGCCTAGCACATCACCATGGGGAGCTCCAGTCCTTTTTGTAAAGAAAAAGGATGGCTTGCTCCGTATGTGTATAGACTATCAGATGATCAACCAAGCTACCATTAAGAACAAATACCCTTTACCCCGAATAGATGACCTATTTGACCAGTTGAAGTTTGCTCGAGTCTTTTCCAAAATTGACTTAAGATCAGGTTACCATCAGTTGAGAGTCAAGAGTGGGGACATTCGAAAAACAGCTTTTTGAACACGATATGGCCATTATGAGTTTGTGGTTATGCCTTTTGGGTTGTGTAATGCACCCAGTGTATTCATGAACCTTATGAATAGTGTGTTCCAACCCTTCCTTGACTCGTTTGTCATAGTGTTCATAGATGACATATTAGTGTATTCCAATGACTTAGAGCAACACCGAGACCACCTAAGTAAGGTCCTTGATATCCTGAGAAAGCAGAAGTTCTATGGGAAATTCTCAAAATGCGAGTTTTGGATAGACCGAGTCATGTTCCTTGGACATATCATCTCAGGAGGAACAATCGCAGTGGATCCCACCAAGGTGTCAGCAGTTTGAGACTGGCCTACACCGAAGAACCCCTCCGAGATCCGAAGCTTCTTGGGGTTAGCAGGATACTATCGGCGTTTCATTGCAGATTTCTCCAAGACTGCCTTGCCTTTGACGATGTTAACACGGAAGGATGTGAAGTTTGTGTGGTCTGATGTTTGTGAGACTCGTTTTTGGGAACTGAAAGAAAAGTTGACCACTGCACCAGTTTTGACTCTACCATCAGGCAATGAGGGTTTCATGATCTTCAATGATGCATCCAAAATGGGTCTTGGCTGTGTGTTGGAGCAGAATAAACATGTGGTTGCATATGCTTCCCGACAACTCAAGCCTAATGAGCTAAATTACCCGACACATGACTTAGAGTTGGCTGCTATCATTCATGCCTTGAAGATTTGGCAGCATTACCTGTATGGTGCTACTTTTGATATCTTCACTGACCATAAGAGCTTAAAGTACCTTCTGACACAGAAAGACTTAAACCTACGACTACGAAGACGGATGGAATACATGAAGGATTATGACTTTACCATTGCCTATCATCCAGGGAAGGCAAATGTTGTGGCAGATTCGTTGAGTCAGAAATAGCTCAGGTGTGCAGCTGTTCTGTCTAGCCAGTGGAAGAGCTTAGAAGAGCTGGTGAAATGGTCTCCTCAACCGTTAGATGATCGAGTTCGTCTGGCCAACATACAAATACACTCTGATTTGTTGAGTGAAATTGTGGCAGCACCGTTGGTCAGTAGGGAACTTGACAAGATGAGGGGCTTGATGAAGAAGCCTCAGACCCGCCTTTCTTTGGGAGTAGATGGAGGGATCAGATTCGAGAATCGTATATGGATTCCTGAAGACTCACCACTAAAAGAACGCATCTTACGAGAGGCTCATGGTTCTAAGTACACAGTACACCCAGGGACTACCAAAATGTTTAAGGACATGCAGAGGTTTTTCTAGTGGCCAGGAATGAAGAGAGACATTGCAGCTTATGTGGCTAGTTGTCTTACGTGCCAGATGGTGAAGGCTGAACATCAACGACCCGGTGGACTTTTACAGTCTATAGAGATTCCGAAATGGAAATGGGATCAGATCACCATGGATTTTGTGGTGGGTTTACCCCAGACCAAGAGAGGTCATGATGCGATATGGGTTGTGGTGGACCGCCTTACCAAGTCAGCACACTTCCTTGCACTGAAAACCACTGCCAAAGTGTCAGATTTAGCTGAGTTGTACATTCAAGAGATAGTGCGTTTACATGGCGTACCCAGTTCCATCATCTCAGATAGAGATCCGAAGTTTACTTCCAAACTGTGGAAGCAGGTTCAAGAGGAACTTGGTACAAGGTTAAAGTTCAGTACCGCTTATCACCCCCAGACAGATGGACAGTCAGAAAGGACAATCCAGACTTAGAGGATCTTTTGAGAGCTTGTGTGCTCGATTGGGGTGGATCATGGGAGCAGTACTTACCTCTAGCCGAGTTTGCATACAACAATAGTTACCAAGCCAGTATCGGGATGCCTCCATATGAAGCTCTATACGGGAGACCGTATTGGTCACCACTTCACTGGGATGATGTTGGTGAGAGGACCCTGTTGAGGTCAGATGAACTCCAAGTGTATGCTGATAAAGTCGCTTTGATCAGGAAAAGGCTAAAGAGAGCCCAGGATCGACAAAAGTTGTATGCTGATGCGAAGAGGACTGATGTGCATTTCACTGTGGGAGAGCATGTTTTTCTGAAAATCCGACCGCTCCGAGCTATAGATAAAAACAGAGGAAAGTTGAGCCCCCGATATGTGGGTTCGTTTGAGGTATTAGAACGGATTGGTGAGGTGGCTTATCATTTGGTGTTACCCCCTCAATATAGTATGATGCATGATGTGTTTCACGTGTCCAATCTGAAGCGATATGTGCAAGACCCGAGCCATGTGTTGAGCATTGAACCTATTGAGCTTCAAGGAAAGCTGTCTTATCTTGAGTTACCTTTGCGTATTATAGATACTAAGGTAAAAGAGCTCAGAAATAAGAATATAGAGATGGTAAAGGTTCTTTGGAAACACCATGGAGAGGATGAGGCCACATGGGAGCTGAAGACGGACATGGAAAAAGCATATCCTGATTTGTTTGTTTGATTGTTGAATTTTGAGGGCAAAATTCCTATAAGGAGGGGAGGATGTTATAACCTCAATTTATCCAAAATATGTAATGAAATTGTGAATCTTTTTTTAAAGATAAATGAAATCCATGGTTGATGTGATGAGTTAATTTGAATGGATTTTGTGTTTGATAGCTTGTAAGTTTTCTTATTGGGCCTTTTTGGCCATTGAGCCCAATTGAAGGAGAAAAAGAAAAGGATTAAAAGAGTACATAAAGAAATAAATGAAATAAGAACAAAAAGGATAAGGAATGATTTCCCAAAAATAGGATTTCGATTTAATAGATTCCTTAGGGTTCAAGGAACTCAGAATTGGAAAATAATAATAAAATAAATAGAAAGGACATGAAAAATATGAGTAATTGAGGGATAACTTGCAAACCAAGAAAAGGGATCGTCATTTTAAGATAATGACTTCACATTTTGTAGTATGGAAGATAAAAATATAATTGAGTTTCCCTCAAAATTTGAAGTAAAAAGGAGCTACCGTTTGGGAGTTATGAATTTTCCAAGTTGCCTTTGAATTAGGAATATAATTCAATTAATTGGGAATTTGTTTCCTTTTTATCAAGCACGAGTAATGAGAGCCCTTGGATTTAGATCCAACGGGCACTGCTCATCGTGTAGAATCCCAATTGGACGCAGACTCTGCGTTATAGGGGGAACTTTCCCACGCTTTTTCTCACGATCAAGTGCATCTGCACTTCTGGTTCTTGTCCCAATTGGTTTGGGATAGCCTGACGAACAATCTAGACCCGGGTTATACCAGGTTTTGAGCAAACCTCGCGAAACGCCCAATTGGGCTAGGACTGGGGTTGTGGCTGGGATTGGGAACCCTAATAGGGACCTCCCACTGCCTATATAAGGGCACCCCTCGGTCCCTCGACTCGCTACGATCTCGACCGGATGCTCTTTGTTCCTCGCTGCTCGCTAACCTGCTCGATTGAATCCTCTCTGGTGAGAGCACCGCCACGACGCTAGTTGCAGGAGTCGAAGGAGGATGACGCCCGACTGTCGTTCGATCCCAATCTGACGGTGCAAGGAGGGAGGGCCGACTGTGTTAAGCAGTTCTGTCATGGGCCGATAGATCGAGAGTCCATCGTGGACTCAGGGTGATCCAACGGACTGAGAAAGGAGGGCACGCGTGTGCAGTGGAGCCGACTGACGAGGAGCATCAGATCAGAGAGAGATCCAGCGGCGCACCGATCCAACGGACGGCGATTTTTGGTAATTTCGCCTTTCTAACAGAATATTAAAAAAAAGGGTTTTTCTTGTGAAATTGATAGAAATTACTAGGATTGTCTAATGAGAAAACTTTATATATGAAAGTTGTATAAAAAAATACGAGGAATCCGATAAAAATGATTTGAGAACCTAGTTTTGTTCTGTTTTGCAAAAGTACCCTAATTTTCTAGTAAAGTGTATTAAAAATTGATGAGAAACCCTAATTGAATGTTAAAAGTGTAATTTGGTAAATCAATAGGTCAAACTGATAAGTTTAACTCTGTTAATGATAAAGGTGGTGTGATTATCTGTTTGAATGCAAAAGTGCTTAATTTAGAGTTATAATACCTAAAAGAAGGTTAATTTACATGGAAACCCTAATTTGGGATAAAAGGAGATAAAAAGCATTTTTTGTGGAATAAGATAATCAGATGCTTAATAAAGGAAATTCAATGAGAAATTAGGGGTTTTATGTAGTTTTGATAAATTAAGGATGATAATAAGGAAAGAAGAAGTAAAAACCCTAATTTCCAAAGGAACCCTAAAATAGGAATTGAAATCCTAAGTAATGTGATGAAAATTGGATAAATATTAATAAAAGGAAAATTGTACTTTTATTTCAAGATTTCTCTTCCTCATTGCTTGTTGATTGAGTTTCTCTGCATATTTGATTCTATCTTGAAATCTGCAACCAAAGGTATGTGGTTAATTATGAATAACCACTTAGGTTTTCCGATGGATTCCCGAATGTTTAATCGTATTGAATGCAACTAAACTGTTTGGATGTTCATACTGCAATTATAAAGTGACTATGACTATCACATAATGTATATGCCTTCTAGCTCAGATCTTGGTCCCCTCTATGTCATAATGGCTGACCTGGTATATGGCCACCTAGAGGGTAGGTCCATCAGGTCATGAATGACTTAGTATATGGCTGCCTAGAGGGTAGGTCCATCAAGTCACCTTTACAGAGGTACCATATAAGTCCTTACAGGGACAACACAGAGTTGTGGATACGTATGGATTGAGTAGTTTGGCTTAAAACGTAATCTTGATTGTTAAATGATTAATTGAGTGATTATATTGTTAACATAGTTGAACATTATCTGCTTCCTCCACATACCAGCTTCGGCTGATCGTCGTTTTGTTTGTCGGCGATTTAGGTACAAATCTCTAAAGTACAAACAGTAAAGCGACACATTGTGAATTCAAGAATTAATGAACAAGGAGGAATTAGTTAGAATAGTTCAAGATGTGGTTAGAAGTTTAGTTTATTCCAAACTTTTCAAAGGTATGCAAAAATTTTATTACCACATTTTAGTATAGTCTGTTAGAATTTAATAATTGTTTTTGGTTATATGTTGAACTTTTGATCCAGAATTTATGGGTGCGGCTTCAACCTCTTGGTCTCCCTTAATTGGGGGTTACTGAAAGGTGAGGTCGTAACATGTCTTGTAGTCAATTCAAATTATATTTCTCTTTGGCATCGTCAACTAGGTCATGTAAATATGCATCAATTGAGGAAGTTGATAAAAAAGGACTTGGTCAAGGAATTCCTAAATTGGATTTTGAAAAGGATGAGGAATGCCAACCTTGTATCCAAGGAAAGCAAACCAAGTCCACCTTCAAATCCAAAGGAGTCCTTAGAAACAAGAGAGCTCTTGAACTTCTCCATATTGATCTATTTGGACCTATGAGAACTTAATCGCTTTGTGGTTCCAAGTATTGTTATTGTCAATAATTTCTCTCGATATACTTGGAACTTCTTTGTCATTTCTAAGAGTGTTATGCTTGATGTTTTCTCTAGCTTTTACAAACGTGTTGAAAGCAAAGCTTCTTACTGCATCGTTTCCATCCATAGTGATCATGGGGGAGAATTTGAAAATGATATTTTTGAATGTTTTCTTTGAAGAGTCTAGATATGCACATAACTTTTCTTCTCCTCGAACACCTCAAAAAAAGGGGGTTGTAGAGAGGAAGAGCATATCACTACAGGAAATGGCTAGGACAATGCATTTAGAGTGTGACACTCCAAAGAAGTTTTGGGACGAAGCCGTTAGTACTTCATGTTTTGTGTAAAATTAGGTTTTCACACATCCCTCTTTGAAGAAAACCCCCTTTGAGCTATGGCATGGTATAAATCCTTCTATCAAACATTTTCACATTTTTGGGTGTTCTTGTTTTGTTTTTAACATGAAAGATTTTCTTGACAAGTTTGATTTGAAATCAAACAAGGCTTTCTTTCTTGAAATCAACATTTATTCTCTCTCATTGTTCCTTTACCCCCATTTTTTTTGTTTCTTTTCTCTCCCTTTTTATTCTGGGCCCAGTAAAAATCAAAAGCAATAATGTCTCCCTCCAGTTAAGTTCAAACTTGAGACTTTTCACTAAGAGTCTGAACACTTTAACCACTACTTCTTTATTTACCAACATAGGAATATATATATGTATAATAATCATGCGTTGCAGCTATTTTGATGCATCCATCTGGAACAAACTATCTTGTAGTGTGCTCTAATTAGAACACATTTTTTACTTCCAAAAATAACCCCATATAAATCTGGACAATTCATTATAATATGCCCCAAAGATGACTGAAAGATGCTATATTTACGGATGAGATTGCGTTCACCATGTGCTAACAAAACCCTTTGTCAGCACTAGATCTTTTTACCTCTCCATTAGTCTGACTGAGTTGTTGAAACCCGTCGACTTGACATATGCTGCTACGTGGTCATTATACTCCAATTCAACTTCTACGTGGGTCAAGGAAGGGTTGGCCAAATAGGACTTGGTGACGCATGCCTTGCTAGTTGGCAAGGGAAATAACTTGTTAAAAAAGTTATTCCCATCGATCTCTTATTTCACCTTCCCGTCGGGATGGCCCGATGAAAATACTGGTTCTTCATCGGCCAACAACATAGATGCTATTTAGTCATCAGTTGACTAAAACATATGACATTACTACACATTAAATAAAGATTCATAGGAGAAATGTATCCCATGAAACAAATTTAAAATCATCCAAATAAAACAAATTTTACAAAATTCTTAGAAAAAACATTTAACAATTTATGCATGTGTTAAAATTATTTTTAGACTTCAAAAATGCACAAATTATACACAAGTCTACAAATTATATAAGTTTACATAACTTGACCACATGAATTTAGAATTGACTCAAATTTTAAATATGGCTTGATCAATGAGTACTAAATCATAAACCAAAATTAGTATTCAAAACTTAGCACCCATTAAGCCCGATAATTATGTTTATGCATAAAATTGGGTTAGGGGCCTTAGAAAAGTGGTATCTAAAACAACTACATCTGAATGTTACCCTAATGCAATGTTACGAAGAAATTCTAAGTGAAAGAGAATACAAATGTGTGGTTGATTAAGCATCCAGAAGTTGAACTTGACGTTCTAGAGGTGCTTGTACCCGATCTTGATGACACTGATAGTAAGATGCACACTATTGTAACACGAAGAACGAACATAATAGGGTGTAATTCTCTAGTTGAATAATAAAGGTAGTTACTTAGTGAAAAAATAGTCCTACTCTAGATAGATAACATATACATGTAGTTCATTAAAGCACAGAGTTAAAAGTAATGTAAATAATGTTCACTTGTAGGATATTAGTTACATACATCACCTGAGATGCATTCCACTCATGCTTTCAGAAAATACCATTTCTATTATGAAATTATAATCAAAATAAGACAATATTTTATCATAATTTATAAGCATGTATTACTTTATATGCTTAGAACCATATGTATAAAATCTCTATGTAAACGTTATGAATAGTAAAATTTACATTATACTTATTCTGATTACTTATTTAGTTGTCTTGATTAACTTGGCTTGTACGCAACCATGTTACAACTGAATATTACATATTCACTTATCTCACCATATAAGATCTTTGGGTTTATCAACCCCAAAAAGATTATGCATGCCTCGTGGGTGTAACATAAAATATTGTATGGATAAACATCATGTGGCCTACATTAATCTCATTGCCTAACCATAGGTAATTAGGACTTAAAATAAGGATGTATATACACATCATTTTGTAGGATTGTAGTAATATACAAGAACCAAGAATGTACACCCCACTCCTTAGGAAATATCCTATCTGTAAGATAAAACATTACGAAGGTACACCCCACTTGGTTTTGTACATTTATTCAACAATATACAATTCTAGGATGCTTTTCACGACCCATAAATTTTATAAAAAAATCATGTTTTCCTTATTAGAAATTTGAACACTCTATGATTACATCTTATTCATTATTCACATTGTTCATCTTTGGCAACATATTTTCAAAGAAGGAAAAATAAGAAAAAACATTCAACTTAATTATGTTATGCATGCAAGTCATATGATTGAAAGATTTAAATAGTGTAAAACTACAGGAAGTAAACTATGTATCAAAATTTTCATAACATACACGTCTCTAGTCATTCAATGCAACATACATGTCTCAAGTCATTCTCTTATGATATTGCTCAAGTTATTATCAGTTTTTGACTTGCCCTAGTCATCATTGTGCTTACATGGAATTGCCTTATTCACCCATTTCATCTCATCATTTGGGCCATGTTCCCTATATTCAAATGGATACACATATATTGACCCTACTTGGGGTATCACAAATGTCCTTTCAATAGGACTTCATCTTATTAAATACTAGTTTTATTATTCAAGAATAATTTATATAAAGGATTTATTATGCATATATCACTTTAGAATTACTAATATTTTTTAAAAAATTCTAGGAGAATAAAAGTTCGTGTAACTAGAGTGATCAAGTCTACTTAAAACTACAATACAATAATAAGAAAGACCATCGTGATACAATTTACCCAAGATTCCTTAATTAGTGAAGAGAGATAAACAATACTATTTAGGGTTATTTTAGACATTATGTATGTATTATAGGTCATAAACCAACAATATACAAATGATAACATTTGGTCATAATATTCAACCTATTTAGGTTCTTAGTCCATGAACACACAAGAACACCCTTTTTATTTACTCAAATTTTGACTTATTGATTCCAATCACATATGCTTTTAGCGGCTTAAGAAATATCAAGAACCCTCACTAGGGATCCTTAGTAGAATCCATTTCCCCAAAAAACTACAAGAGCTCATCACTACTAGTGACTATTTCACTCTTCTAGGAAAGAGTTAATCTCAATAGTCAACTCCAGAAAAGCAACCTCAACAACAAAGGTTAGTCTAGAACTAACAACCTTTGTTGCTGAACCGATGTAGTTAAGCATCCCATGAGGTTCAATGATTGAGTAGGATTTATCGTGTGTGATTAGGTTGGTAAATTATCATTCATTTAATTAGTTAAAAATATAATGAAATGAGAAGAGTAAAGTAAATATTAACTATCTCTATAACAAGATGATATTTATTAATATGATTATAAAAGATGTAGAATCAACTATTATTCAAAACTCTATCATCATGATGTGGTTAGAAATTCATAACATGATTCCTTAATAATATTAAGTGTGACACTGTATTATATGAGATTTATAATCCATAATTATACTCATATATCAATATGATCCACCAAACCTCACATATATGACTCTTCTATGGGCGATTCCATTATAAGATATTGTAGTCTATTTCAATTTTAAATATATCAGAAAGGCATGTGACTTTTAATATAGTAACAATTATAATCAAATCATTCAAATATTTTTTTTCATTCAATTTCAATGTAAGATATATAACAATGAGGTTTTTAGAAATTTATACTCAATCACAGGTAAAATAATTTAAAATCCAATAAAGATAAGTTCAAGTACTTAAATAATGATTATGAGCAAGAACTATTTATCAAATCATATTTTATATTAATATAAACTCAGATTCCTGCTAGTTCTATAGATTTCACTACCATCCTAGAATTTTACATTAAAGAACCCAATGTAATCTTAGTAGAAAATTGATTAATCCTCAGCGTGTGTGAATTGCTAGAGTGTGATCAAGACACTCATCCAAAAATCCACGAAATGATGTATTGGTGAGGATGAAGCTATCTCCAATCCTTCTCCAAGGTCCACTACCATCTGTCTTCTCCATTAGAACCACTTCTAGGCTTCCAACTAAGATCATCCATAAGAGAAGAGAAAAGAAACATGGATCATGATTTCCCATGCCGAAACATGCATTCTCATCTTAAATCCACAAAGATCTCCAAATTCACATCTAAATGTCTTCTTCTCTAGGGATATGAACTTCTCAACTTTGGAACAACATTAGCCAATGTTTATGGTCAATATGAGGCTTTGCACATGGGTTATATGTTTATTAAACCATGTTTAAATCTATTTAGATGTTTATAGTCATCAGACTAAGATTTTATATGGGTTTACCAAAGCCTTGAATTGGTTGTAACTTAGTTGGTAGTGATGCTACACTTGCAGACTAGAGATACCTTACAATTTCTACTAGAGGCCATGATATTTAGACAATTAATCATTAATCTGACCCTAAAAGTGATGCTAAGGTAGTAATGAGGTACTGCTACTATCAAATAGTGGATTACTTTATCAATCTATTAAGGTGCAAAATGGCGCGACTAACGTCCTAGACCTAACAAAACTTAGGATTTTGTTTAGCATCTACTAATGGGGGCTTCTCTAGAAACCCAAATGATGTTCAAAACTCAACTAAGGATTACATTGATGCCAAAAATCTCCCCAAAATAAGGGGAATCAAGTTAATATGTTTATATTATTTCTCATTTCTCATCATATGTTATCAGCGAAAATACCATAACTCCCTTGAAAATAGTTTTTACTTTGCCACACCCAGACTAATCATCATGCTAATACTTAAGCATAATAGCACATACACAATTCTTATCAAATATATATTTGAAGAATACTCATATATTAACATCTGATTAGACATGTAATCATCATTATTTGGCTATGAAGTGATTATGGTCGCACTTGGCCCTGAACTTTGAGCATTTGCATGTTGTCATTACACAATTTCCATAGTGAAACACCATGCTTTAGAGTGAGTCTTCCAAACTAACATATGGTCAAAACCAACAATTGCTTGTCGGTCTATGGAAAGATTGGATGTTCATAGTCACAACAAATTTATCACACTGTAGAGTTCTCAACATTAAGACATGTTCACCAAGACTGTACTCCCTTTTAGTGTTGTTTTTTACTTTTTGAATGGGTACTACGTGTTTAGGATACATCGACAGAGAAGTGGAAGGTATTCAATTCATATTCCACTCGAGCACAATGGCTTGATTCTAAGTTATGCTATATAACTTTGGATATTGATGGTTCTCTTATGTGGAATAGAGTACTATGAGTGCATAACTTGGCGGTTAATAAGAGATATAGGGACGTTTTGTTGATAATACCCATTGTTAGAGTAAATGAATTAGTATTGTTGTTCTCTTAGTACATTTTTCGTAACCATGCCCTTCAACATAGTTGTGACATTTTCTACCTGATCATAAATAGTGTTTGGAAGGATTTGCAATATGAAACCTATTCTTGAAAAAATATTAAATGTCTTCAAGAACCAAAATGGATTAAAATTTGTGGAATAATGTGGGTACCTTTGTAGTTGTATAAAATGACATCACTTTGTCTTTGTAAATGTGTGTTTTTCTTTTAAATAATATTTATTCATTTATTTGATTGATTGTGCTAACTTATGCTTATATTTGGTTATGGTGCACGAAAGGAGAATCGGGGACTTGGATCGGGCATAGCTAGGTTTGCAATGTAGCATCTGGTCCTCTTGAAGAACCTCTGGAGCATACTTTTTGTTGAGAACTTCAACTCCAAAAACTTTTGAGAACTTTGATTAATGAATATCATTGACCGTTCTATGAGAATCCTTTGTCTTACCAATTATATCAACATATAAGAAATGAATATGATGTATTGGCGGGGATGAATTTATCTCCAATCATTCTCCAAGGTCTACTAGAATATATTATCTCCGCTAGAACCACTTTAGGCTTCCAACTAAGATCATCCGTAAGAGAAAAATAGAAGAAGCATGGATTGGGGTTCATGATGGATCTGTCAAATTTTGGCCAGAAGGTTATAAAGAGTGAAAAGACAGATTTAGAAGATGAGAAATTAATGATTAAAATGAATTGACCTTAAATCTGATTAAAAATTCTATTCCCATCTTGAATCCACTAAGATCATCAAAATTTACATCTAAATCTCTTCTTCTCTAGGGATATAAGGTTCTCAGATCTTGAACGCCATTAGACAATATTTATGGTCCATATGAGGCTTTAGCAGGGGCTAGATGTTTATGAAACTATATTTAAATCTATTTCTATATCTACACTCATCTGAGTAAGAATTTAGATGGATTTACTAGATCCAAGAGAAGATGGCTTTACTAAAACCTTAAGTTGGTTGTAAATATGTTGGTAGTGATGCTACACACAATGGAGGAAGAAAGGGGGGGGGCGGTGGGGGCCATGGCCCCCCCCCAAAGTTTTTAAATATTCCCATATACAAATATTTATTCTACTGGAATACGGGAAGTCTGGCTACATGCTGTTACGCAAAACGTCAATCTGCCAGTCCGAGAGTCTCATTCCTGATGGTCTTCGCTGCTCCGTGATTTTCGGTCTCTGGCCGACTCACATCCTAATTTTTTTGGTTCGCATTGTTAGAAACCAAAACGGAAACTACCAGGCAACCCTTGCTTTCTGTTTTATCTATTAATCAAGTAATATATATATATATATATTTAGGAAACACCTACATACTCGCAAAGGAGGCGACCAACATTTTCACCGCCTCCAAAATTTGCAGGCTTGTCAAGCAGCAACGCTGCATAGCATAGGGCTTGCAGTTTTCTACTGCCCAGCACGGTAGACTCTATTCTCCCGACTGCCCGACGAGTCAACGATAGGTACACACCACTAATAGATCGGATTGTAAGGTGTCTTTTTCCAGCAGTAAGGATTCAATACGACATCATTGTCAGGACCCACGAGTTAGGATCTGCATCATTTGGCTACATCAGTTATTCTTTATTCTCCTGCGCCTACATATTTCTTACAAGTTACAACCCACCAGACGGCATATAGTTGGGTCTGTCATATTTGTCACTTCAAATTAACAAAATCAAGTAAGTCTTACATCGTTCTAACTACAAGTATTTATTTGTTTGTTATTTTTGATTTTTGATTGTTTAATTGATACTACGGTCAAATATATTTTACTCTGACGTAGATACTCTTCAATTCAACCAAATATTATCATTTTTTAGAAATAAATTTATTTGCTAATGTAATTATGTGTAGTTCGTTACCAAAATTATATTCAGTATAGCATGTTGTTCCTTTGTTTCCTTGTGTTATATATATCTACAATCAACTCCATATTGACCACTAAATGTCAATGCTATATGAATTTGTCCAATCAGATTACTACATTAGATAAATCGGTATAATATTATAGGTAAATTACAAATTAAACTATTCATGTTTAGATTTGAGTCATGGTGAAGAAAGGAACAATTCATGCCTTCTATTCAAAGAAAACTTGTGAACCACAAATTTCATCCGTCTCAAATATGGGGTCTGATGATCCTCCCGAAGAGCCTCGTATTCACTCTAATGATCCTCCTCCATGTAACCTTGATGACACAATACATATTAAATCTTCAAATAAACGTCCAAGATCAGAACAAGAATATATAGAAGACCAATCTATAGTTCGCGATCCAGCACTGAGGCGTCAAATTTGAGAATATCCTCCTTCAAAACAAGATGAAATACGACGTGCCTATATAATTGCTGGTCCATACCAACACCTTCTACAAAATTATCCAACATCAGGTCCAGAGAAACATCCACGTCGATTTCAGCCCTCTTGGTTTCATAAATTCCCAACTTGGTTAGAGTATTCTCCATCGAAGGATGCTGCATTCTGTTTACCATGTTTTGTATTCTCCAAACCTCCATTTGGACGTTCTGGGTCTTCAACATATACAATTGACGGATTCAAAAATTGGAAAAAAGTTGGGGGTGTTAATTGTGCATTCTTGATGCATGTTGGCCTCGATCCTTGTTCTCCTCATAACATAGCTGAAAAGGCATGCAAGGAGTTAATGAACCAAAAAGGCCACATAGACAAAGTCATAAAAAGACAATCATCACAACAAATCTTGTCTTATCGATTGCGTCTAAGAACATCTATTGACACTGTTTGATGGCTCTCTTTTCAAGCTTGTGCATTTAGAGGGCATGACGAGTCTTCATCTTCTACAAATAGAGGTAATTTTATCGAGATGGTTAAACTTTTATCTGAGTATAATAGTGATGTTGCCAAGGTGGTCTTGGATAATGCTCCTGGAAATGCAAAGTACACATCACCAACTATTCAAAAAGAGATATTACAGATTATTTCATCGAAAGTTCAAAAGGCAATCCAAACAGAAATATCTACAACACCATTCTGCATATTGGTGGATGAGTCACATGATGAATCAAGAAGAGAGCAACTAGCTATTGTTGTCAGATTTGTTGATGAACATGGATTTATTAGAGAATGATTTCTTGAGATAATACATGTTGAAGATACAAGTTCCCTTTCATTAAAAAATAAGATCTCTTTTGTATTGTCTAAACATGATTTGAGTATGCAATACATACGAGGCCAAGGATACAATGGTGCGAGCAACATGCGTGGTGAATGGAATGGATTGCAGGCCTTGATCTTAAAAGAATGTAAATCTGCCTATTACGTTCATTGCTTTGCACATAGGCTCCAGTTGGCTTTGGTCGCAGCTTCTAGAGATGTTATTCATGTTCACCATTTTTTTACAAAACTGACAACCATTGTTAATATTGTTGGAGCCTCTTACAAACGTAATGAAGAACTACACACTTCACAATTTAATAATATTTCTGAAAAAAGAGCAAAAGGTGATCTTGAAACTGGAAGAGGACTCAACCAAATGTGCACCTTACAACGCCCTGGTGATACTCGATGGAGTTCACATTATTCCTCAGTGTGTAGCCTAATACACATGTATGATTCAACATGTGTTGCATTATGCAATATCATAAAAAATGGAGCCACTTACTCTCAACGTGGAGATGCAGATGCGGCATATACCACCATGTTATCATTTGAATTTGTATTTATATTATTGTTAATGAGAGAAGTCTTGGGGATAAGTGATGCTCTTTGTCAAGCTTTGCAGTGTCAAGAACAAGATATCATTAATGCCATGAGTTTGGTCAAAAGTACTAAGTCTCTTATTCAAGCGATGGGGGAAGATGGTTGGGTGAAATTCATGGACTCTGTCAACACCTTTTGCACTGAACATAAAGTACAAATTCCTGACTTGGATTCTCGCTACCTTATTCGTGCACGTGTTCGACACCAAACTGATGAAATTACAATAGAGCATCACTTTCGAGTTGAAATCTTTACTGCGGTGATGGATTCTCAACTATTTGAGTTGAATCATAGATTTGATGAACATGCAATAGAGCTTCTTCGTCTTACATCTTCATTAGACCCAAGAGACGACTATTAATCTTTTAATGCTGATGACATATACAAACTCACAGATAAGTATTATCCACAAGATTTCAATGAAGAAGATAAGGATGCATTGATGTTTGAATTGAAACATTACAAAATTGGAGTAGTTTCTGATCTTGAACTGCAAAACCTCCGCACAATTTTAGATTTGTGCCAGTCATTAGTTCAAAGTAAAAATGCAAAAAATTACAAGAATATTTACAAAGTGATTCGACTTGTGCTAACACTTCCAGTTTCAACTGCTACTACTGAAAGGGCATTTTCTTCTATGAAGCTTGTGAAGATAAGATTGCATAATAAAATAGAGGATGACTTCTTTAGAGATTGTATGATTATATATATTGAGAAGGAACTAGCTAGAAAGATCACAATAGATGAAATAATTGATGAGTTCTACGATTTGAAAACTCGCAAGGCCCAACTCAAATAATGTATTGTAACCATTATGATACTTTTTATCTAATTTTATATGGTTGTTTGAATTTTTCTCTCTTACTAATTGGCCCCCCCAACATCTGATTTCTGGCTCCGCCCCTGGCTACACATGCAAACCAGAGATACCTCATAATTTTTATTAGAAACCATGTTATTAAATGATTAATGATTAAGCATACCCTAAAAGTGATAGTAGGTGAGGTACTACTAATATTAGATATTGGACAACTTCATTAGTCTACTAAGGTACAAAATGGCTAGACTAAATTCCTAGACCAAGAAAGACTTACAATAATCCAAATATAAGGGTTAATATGCTTATATTATTTCTCACCATATCTTATTTGTGAAAATACCATAACACTGAAAAACCCTCTGAGCAAATTGAAAACAATTTTTACTTTTCAAACCCATACTAATCACCATGCTAATACTTAAGCATAGTATCATGTCTATAGAGCTTATCAAAAAGATGGTTGATGATTACTCATATATTAACATGTGATTAGATACGTAATCATCATTTTTATGCTAAGAAGTGATTATTGTCGCATAAATGTTTTGGCCCTGGACTCTGAGCATTTACATTTTGTCATTTCACTACTGCCATGGTGAAACACCATGCTTCAGAGTGAGTATTCCAAACTAACATATTGTGAAGATCAACAATTGGTTCTCAGGCTCTGGAAAGCTGGGGTGTTCATAGTCACAACGCAATTATGACACAATAGAGTTCCCAACATGAACACATGTTCACCCGGACTCTACTCCCTTTTAGTGTTGTTTTTACTTTCTGAATGGGTAGCTAGGTGTTTAGGATACATTGATAGAGAAGTGGAAGGTATTCAATTCATATACCAATGGAGCGTAGTAGCTTGATTATAAATTACATTATACAACTTTGGATATTGATGGTTCTCTTATGTTTAAATAGAGAACTACGGGTGCATAACTTGGTGGTTAGTAAGAGACGTAGGGACGTCTTGTTGGTAGTTTCCGTTGTTAGAGTAAATGAATAAAGATTGTTGTTCTCGTAATACATTACTTGTAACAATGCCCAACATAGGTTGTGATATTTTCTACTTGATCATAAATTGTGATTGTAGGGATTTGCAATATGAAAATCTATTCTTGAAAAAAATTGAAATGTCTTCAAAAACCAAAATTGATTAAAATTTATGAAATAATTCGGGTACCTTTGTAATTGTATAATATGACATAACTTTGTGTTTGTAAACGTGTGATTTTCCTTTTAAATATTGTTTATTCATTTATGTGCTCCGATTCTTTGTGCCGAGTTATGCTTAGATTTGGTTGTGGCGTGCGAAAGGGGAATCAGGCATTTAGATCTGGCACACTACGGTTTGCAATGTAGCATTTGGTCCTCTTGAAGAACTTCTGGAGCATTTTTTTAATGGATGATAAAAGCAACTCTGTGTTGAGAACTTCAACTCCAACAAAATTTGAGAACTTTGGTTAATGAATAGCATTGATTGTGCTACGAGAATCTGTTGTCATACCAATTATATCAACATATGAAAAATGAAAATGGGATGATTTTTGGGTAGTGGGGAATTTCACCCGTCGAAGGAGTAAGGAGAGAGAGAACAACCAACATCGTACACCGAGGGTCTTTGTTCCCTTCCTGTAGTGTCCCGACGAGATTCACTGAGATTTAATCCCGCAACCTGCGCTTCACAAGCAACAAACTTGACCAACTGAGCTAGCTGGCAAGTGCAATGAAAATGAGATGATGACAATGATGAAAAAAAAAAAGAATACTCGGCAATGCTACTTGAAAAGCCTTAGTCAAGAATAAATTTAGTGAGCTTTTTGTACCAAGGTTAAGAAGCATGCATTAGACCATATGAGGCATCAGGTTCAAGTTATAAACATAATCTAGGCATGTGTTGCTTTTGATATTGGGCGGGTGTTCCATAAATTCTCCTATGACATATTCCATTGAGGAACACGTTGCATACATCTAGTTGTCATACTCAAACCCATTGCTACAGTTATATTGGGAATTCTTTTTGTAGTTGGTGTACTTACCACAGCATGGTATAACTAGAAAGAAATGCAAACAATTTTCCGGTTATGCCCAATCTAGAAGTTCACCCATGCACAGGCCCTTGGAACTCTCTAAATCCATTTGCATCTATAAACTGCTTTGCTGGCCGGTTGTCCGTCGAGTAAATGTAGGGATTTATATATGAAGATTTTGCATCCACTCTAATGAGCCAAGTGAATTCTTTGACAAGGAAGGCCATACATACTAACCTTAATACATTATATGATCTATCATCACATGTTTAATGAGAACTAGTATGTATTTTGGTTCTATCCGTCATACATACTTCAGGTAAATGACGGCCTATCTACAGTTGGACAGCAAGTGACGGGTTAAACCACCAGGCATCAAGAAATATAGAGACAGATAGAGACTGGATGTGACGCATGCACTATTTTTCATTAAAGAAATGAAAAACTTACACAAAGAATAAAAAACAGAACATCCGTTGAAATATAGTACTTTTTTAAATCATACATAATAACATACCCGAGCAACCCATACGTTCACTTTTTTGTATACATTCAAGGGCCATTCTGATCGAATTGTTTAAAATCCTAACGTTGTTTATGTAAAAGAAAAACTAGATTAATTATTTAGAGTATTGATATATGTAGTTAAATATCTGATCGATCGATTCAGATTTGTGATACTTACAGAACCTCGAAGAATTGAAAACTCACCCCGTACCTTTCTCGTCATGCAAGTTGCCATCTTAACCAGTCGATTTCCAGTTATGCTAAATCAAAATTTAAAATATACATTCAACTCTTGGCATTTATATGATTGGAGCCAAACGGCTCCTAAATTAATAAGTTGAGTCAGAACAGTGGATTATGGAGTAGAAGCGAATCGTTAGCCGCACACGCCTACTTTGATTGTCCACGCTGCCGTGGAAACTGCCGGCAGCAGCCACCCCACCCATCTGTTTAAGGATTCCACGTGAATGCGATTAGTATAATCGGTGTAAGTTGAACGAAGAGCAAAGCCAGATGGGATTGGAACAAGAAATCACGCTCTGTAATGTGGTTGTAATCATTGTCAAGTTGACTAAGATCCAACCGACGAAGCTTCCGTGCGTAGCTTGGTTACTGACCACTACGAATGAAAGGAAGAACATCGCTGTATTAGCATTCTTGGTTTCTCTGGTGCCAACTTCATTCAGATCCTGAAATGCAGTATGTCCTGTATGACCAATTTCTTTTTCTTTTACGTGCCTAGTTTACCAATGATCTATCTATGACGTCACGGTTTTCTCTGCACACTGTGACACGCCTTCAAATTCGGTTCCGCTACGTTTTATTTATATAAAAAATCTGAGTCAGATAATTAGTTAAGATGTCAATTGGTCTTCGTAATAAGAACTATCCCCAATAAGTAGGATTCCTATGTAAAGTTCCAGAAGTTCTATTAGGAAAATTCTATACGTGCCCGGTAATAGACTAGCTCGCCCATCCGGGCGTGGGAAAGTAGACTACTTGTCCTGACTACTGTAACAGATCCTTCTATGTGCAATAAATTCTGTACAATACATTTTTTTCATGCAACAAAACAAATAGGAGAGATATATAAAAAGGACAATATATAAAAAATATATGGTACAAAAAATAGAGAAAGTAGAGAGAAGTGAAAGGAGATAAGGAAAACATAAGACGGAAGTAGAAAAGAGGGAAGAGAACTAGACAAAAGAGGAGGAAAATTAGAAAAAGAGGAGAGAGAAAAGTATTTTTCTCATAACTTTTAATCTTTAATGAACTTTTTGCCAAAATAAAGAATATTTTATTCTTTATAAAAAGTACATTTCAACAATACTAATGTTGACACACTTTGAAAATGTACTTCTCTTGTATTGTACGAATACTTTCCTCTCTTATGTTGTATGAAAATTGTACAAATCTCTTGTACTGTACATATATACTTTTTTACTCCTTTGTACTATATGAGAGATGTATACTTCTCTCTTCTTTTGTAATGTACAAATACTTTTAGTATGATACAAATGCTTACCCCGTTTCTCTCTTTTTTCTACTTTCCTAGTATTGTACTAAACACATTCATACAATACGAAAAAAATAGAAGAGATTATGAAAAAGCAAAGAGAGATAGTAAAGAGAGAAGAAAGAAGTAAACATTAGCATTGTATGTATTGTACAAAATTGATGAGAGAGGTATAGAAAAAAGAGAGGAGAGAAGTAGGAAATAGAAAAAAGAAATAAATATTAGTATTGTACTAAAAACATTCCTACAATACAAAAAGTAGGAAAGATAGACGAGAGATGTAGGAAAGGGAGAGGAGAGAAGTACACATTAGTATTGTACTAAAAACATTTGTATAGTACAAGAGAAGCGAGAAGTATATGTCTTTCATATTATTTTTATCCAAAGTATGTCAAGATTAGTCTTTTAAAAAGCATTTTTTATAAAGAATCCAACAAATTTTATTTTGATAGAAAATGCATTAAGGTTTGAAAGCTATGAGCAATTTTTTTTATAGATTTAATGGCTTTTTTCTCTCTCCTATAGTATATAGTGGAGTTAATGGGAGAGACTCCTCCACTTTTCTCGCAACAGGTAACCATAATTTTCTATTTTTTGGCTCATTTTTTTCTCTTTCCTGGTAACCACTCCTATTAATATAGGAGAAAGTGGGCTTTTTGACACAACAAACAACAATTCCGATGACTGGGTCGAGGAGCGAGATGATGTCGAGTGTGTGTAGACTAAATCTTGTTTTATAACCAAACCAGAATAGGCCCTTAGTATTCCTCATGACATGCATCTTACAATGTTAGTTTCTTGCCACAGACATCAACATGTTTCATATGACATAACTTGACATTAGAAAGTATGTATCTGTTTTGGGCAGACTCTAGAAATAGAGGTGCTTCTATATAGGATCAATTGTGTAGCCAAGTGTATAGTTACTCATCTCATCATACCAACTATTCGGTAGAATCGCAATTAAGTAGACTTGTCTCACACCATCACAATTGTAGAGCCATGAATATTCTCATCTTCCATGGTAGTCGATGGCTCCTAGGGTTTGCTACAACTCCACTAGTGGTGAAGAGGCAAAGAGCCTTCATCATTCTTTTCTTCTCACTCACATCCCGTTCACTACCCCCTGAAAAACATGAATCCTGGTGAGATGAGGATCTTCCTTAAAATGAAACACTACCTCTAAGAATGATCACCCCCTGACGGTGCAACAATCCAAACATCGACTCAGACTGGGTCATGGTTAGGCTTTGTGGAAAGTCCTCTTTCATACTTTTCCACTCGATTGATAGTCAATGTTGTTGTAAGTATGGGGCTTAGAAGACATGATTCACAACCAATGTTGTTGAGAAATTGAGCAAAAGATCATGCCGAGTGCTTGAAGAGAAGTATGGATGAGAACAAATAAGCAATTTCACATCCAGATAATACGTCTTATGTGGTTCATTCAGGGTGACCAACTCCATTTAAAGAGAGGATATGTTTAACTATATCAGGGAAGAGGGCATAGATAGAGTGCTCTTGAAGGAGGTAGAATATACCTTGGAGTACGACTTGTAATTCTCTCGAATACAAAGTATAGGATGGCCAAACCCTAACAAGGGTGCATATACATATATGTGTAGAGCCATAATCAGATACTTGTTTGGATATGAAAAAATAGACCATACCATATAAATAAATATCCATTTAATTTTGAATCAATTCTACAATCGAATCAACATTTTTCTTCAAGGAACAAGTTAAAGGCATTGACCCGAGTATGCAATCAAATTTTGTCCCACATGCAATAATGTAATGTATTTTGACTAATGGGATTTGGAAGTTCGTCACAGCCTCAACCCATGCTCTTTATCAGAGATGAGCCTAACATCATTCCTTGTTCCCTATTAAACAATTAGGAGTTAGGGAGCATGATATGTGTCATATTTTTGTATCAATATAACCAAGGTGTATCCTTGATGGACCTACACCAGATTGTCAAGGACTCCTCCACTATTTCCCCAGCTACCCCCTCCTTTGGAAGAAGATATCATCTCCTATTCAAGTCTTACAACTCTTTCTCATAAATATAATGTGTGTAATATCTCATCGTGAAAGTCTCAACATCATAGAGGCATGTTATTATGGATAGCTCTTCCATTTCTATATTGTCACTAAATGTGTTTCTGAGCTTAATAGTGATTATTCTTGTTCTAAAATATCTTTTCTAATTGTTAGAAATTTAACATCTCAAATGCTTATATTGAGACAAATTCTTTTCAATAACCTTATATTGTTATTCACCAGAAGACTGAATTTTTCTCACATTGTAAACATGACTTTGCTGCAAATGATGTAAAATATTAGGGTACAAGAACTTTGGTTTCTAATATCCTAAGTTCGGTTTTGATTGCATATGACTTGGTGACTACTCCTTGAACTTTCCACTCCCTCTAACATCTATGCATGAGCTCTCAACCATTGCCTTAACAATCATTTGCATCTCTTTGAAACCAAAAAATCGTTCAACTATTTCAAACATGACCACTACCATGTTTCAAGGATGTTGGGAATGACTCAATTTCCACAACAAATATGAATGTAAGAAGGACCTGAGTATTCATTTTCATAACTACTTCCAAACATTTTCTTCCATGCAACCATTCCCTGATACTAGTAAATGTCGCTATCACGAAATAGTGTTGGATACATTCACAAACTTCCACACATCATTTGATTCTTGTCCTACCTCTTCCTCAAACAGTTTCAACTACTTAAAACCTTATACCAATCTCCATCACATAAATAACAAATGGTAATAATGACAACATATGGATATTCACACGTACTTCCCTCAGACTCAATCATATGTCCTCTCACCAACAACACAACCATGAGAATATTGCATGTGCATATGAATCAATGTTACCTATTTGTCAATGTCACTCTTATTGGATGTGTCATGGTAATCAAAGTATTCTAATATCCTTATAACATGTTAACAACAACTATTCAATCAATGATATCAGTCTAGTAGGGCCTTAGTTAACCTCCTAGATGACACCTATATCACTAGAACAAAGGTCTTTTCCCACAATCAACTTCTATACACCATGTTGGATGGTATTTGTATCCTACATATGGATGGAATACTCTTGACATCTTTTATGGGCTAGGTTTCATCCAAGACACTATATTTTAGTATACTATTGACTACATTGCAAGACATGCCTCTTCATGGTGGTATTTGATTGATCTCCGCACTAGGTTTTCATCATAAATATGGGATGTGGATACCTTGAAAGGCATAGGCCCTGCCATGACCACCAAACTATATTAAATCCAACAAGACACACTCTGACCCACCAAGTTCACAAAAAAATATGCCTTGTGATGGTTTCGGTCCATCCAATCATCTAATAGTTGAAGGTTAGATTTGTTGTTACAATCCACTTCTTGATTTATTGGTAATCTTAGGATTAAAGACAATCTTAGTGTTAATTATCCCTTTGTTAGTACTTTCCTTACCTCATTGTTTAAATTGGCAATGTTTTATTTTAACCTTATGTTTTAGTAATCAAAATCATCATTCAACATACCATGAAATTTGAGCTTTAGTTGATATAGAGATAGCCCACACATGTAAGTGGGAAGAGACTTAATGATACTTGAAGAAATAATTAATATATAAATTATATATCAAGAACTTTATCAAATTATAACCATATGATGATATATAATTTAATTACAAACCCAACACAAAAATAATGAACTAAATTGGAGGTAACATGACAAAGTTATGGCTCTTTTAGTAAACATGTACAGAGCCCGACGACAATGTGGACCAATAAGCAAAGCTCGATGACCACACAGGTCAAAGGGTAGGGTAGGTGCCACACTGAATGATGGGCATTGGATAATTACCATGTTAGTCAATGCCACATAGATCGACCAGTGAGGCCCGATGGCCACATAGACTGAGGAAAATGAACTGCGATCCGCCCAAGACAACCAATCAATAAAATGGCCATAACATTTGCTATACATATCCAAATCTGAAAAAATTTATCTTATTGGATTCATATTTCAATTTTACACAAATTCTTATCCTTAAACCTCTTAGAGACTAGAAAATAGGTGATAATGGGGTGACTTTAGGAATGAGCATGAAGAACATTGGGAGACCGATGATTCAACCACAAATCTATTACAGTAAGTAGTTTCCAGTAGTAGATCTCTTCTCTCTTGATCCCTTTCTTGGTATAGGTATTTTATTCAACTCATCCAAGGTTTTTTCCCTCATCCCATCATCATCTTCTACCTCCAGCCGACTTCTTAAAGTCTATTTTCTTCACGACGATCAATTTTGGACCAATTTTGAAGATTGAAGCTTACATCACACTCGTGTGAGTTGGGATCCAAACTTAGTTGGTGAAATTATTAAGATTGGTAAACTTGGATGCAATCTTTGAGTGGAAAATAACTTTCTAATCCTAATTATAGTATACAAATTTGAAAAAATGATTTTCCATTATTGAATCTTACTATGTTGTTGTAAGACCCCTAACCTCGCTTTCTGGTCCAACATGCTTGCTTATCATAATTTGATGCTTAGGAACTTAATCAAACCTTTTTATGTGCTTTTATATCATGTGACAAGCTTACATTTAAATTTTGGTCCAGTTTGGACACTTTTTGAGCTAGTTATGCATATAAGTGCTTGTTTTGGACCTAATTGCAAATTACCCATAAATAGAGTTTTTCTTGCAATTTGTCACATTTGTGTTGTGCCTCACATGTTTCCAGACCATGTTTTATATATTTGAGCTTTGGAGTGCCTTTTCATGCCTTGGTTTGAGTGGTGGCATCACATGTTGAGATTAGGGTTTGCATTGATACCCTAAGTTGATGTTTGACCTTGGGAGTTGAGCCCCTAGTTTTTGGCGATTGCCAAGTTTTCTTTTGGCCTTAGTTTTTGGTGGTCGATTATGATCCCATATTATACCTAGGGTTGGCAGTATATGAGGTTCCCCATTCTTCTTGGTCGCCAACATCACTTAGGGTTAGCGACCGTTTGCTTTTCTGATCTCTTCGGTCACCAACATCTTGGTTTAGCGGTCATTTACTTTTTCTGAACCACCTTAGTCGATGTTTTTTCATGGTGGGGTTTCCCTTGTTGCATGGATGAGTGAGGATTTTTCATGGACAAGATCCCTTGGACACATGGCATGTTTATCTTGACACCTAACTGTTGGGTTTTAGAGAAGACAGAGAAGGCAATGGAAATAAATTTTTCTTCTTCTCCCCAAACCCAAAACAAAGGAAACACGTCAACGTCTATACAATAGGAAGGATGGTTTGTAGAGGCTTACCTTGTCCTGAGGCTTTCTCGCTGACTTTACCTCACGGCTTGCGCGGTCTTCACCTCCAGTCTTGGACGGTGTCTGTACAGCTCTTGGTCGCATTGGGACTGGCACCTCCTGGTCTCACTGGGACTGTCGGGATTGATAGCTGTCCTCCGAGTAGAAGAAGTCTCCCACCTCTGAAGTAGTCTACATGGACCACCTGGAACTCTGATCTCCTTGTCCCACAAGGAATCAGAAGGAGTCGCACCCTCCTGTCGGCGTACTAGTCACTGACACACTCTCCTGCCACCAGTCGCTTTCTGCAGTTGTCTTTCCCTTACTGTGCCTCCCTTATCGGGTAGCACTTGCTTGGGCTCTCTCTTAGTTACCAAAACCAGAGAGAACGACAACTTTGCAGAGCAACTGGTGCACTGAGTTGTTGTTTTGAGAAGCCCCCACTACCCCTATATATAGGAGGGTCATGGGATAGGGTTCTCTATCCCGGGCAATGCATGATTAATGAAGGAGTAGAAAGGTTCAAGATCTTCTACAAAACAACCAACTGCGCCACTTGAACCGATAGTTTCATTCATGAAATGGTTGGTTGGGGAGTTGAGCCGATCGGTTCACGTCTCAACCGATCGATTGGGGCACCTGAGCCGACCAGTTCACTTCTGAGCCGATCGGTTCGTGATCCTGGTCCAACTCAAATTGACTTAAAAATTTGTTTCTGATTAATCAAATATTAATCCTTGTCCAAATCGAATTTGTACAAGTGAAACAAATTGTATTTGCAAAATAGTCTTCTCACTTCCAAACGATCTCGGTTGGTCATATGAATCGATCGGTTTAACAATTGAGCCGATCGTCTCATGACACATGAGTCGATCGTCTCACCAGTTGAGCCGATTGGTTCACCAACCCGAGCCGATCGGTTCCACTCTTCAGCCGATCGGTTGGGGAAGCAAACTTGTGCAAATCAGTCAATCGCAGTTCCAATAAATCCGATACTCTAATCAATCGATCCAACACCTTGAATACTATGATTTTGAGCTATCAATTAATTGAGTGTTTAATTGAACTACTAAACTCCTTTAGTAATCAATCTAAACATCATTTGCGGGTAAACTCCTCTTCCAAGTTAAATCCTATGCGTGTGACCCTGCAGGTCCATTTCACATTGGCAGTGAAAGTCCATAACACTTATGACTTCACAAGCAAAGAGCGGTGCCTAGTCACACATCAGTGCTACCCAAGTGAAATAGAAAGTTGGAGAACAACTTTCAATCCTACAATCCGTGAATGGTGTTACAACGAATGTATAATTCATTTGTCACTGATATCCCGAATGAACTCAAGGCATGGAACAGTCATCCTATCAGCGTTCATTCACTTTCTTGATCTTAGAGTAGATTGGAGGAGATATGTATGATATCAATATCACATACTGATTCACACATGTGTGCACACGCCTATCTCAATCCTACTCATCAAGTGGCCATGGATATGAAACTCCCTCAGGAGGGACAAATCCCATATCTATCGCTCACCCCTCAAAAGCCCCATGTGTCAAAGCCACCCAATCATCACCTTTATAACAACCAATGTTTTAGGACTGCGTTTGATGATGTCAAAGTGTACCCAATGACATGTGTTGAGTGTAGTGATTTCAAGTCAAAGAATCACACTCACCACCATCACTGTGAGAACTGACTGTGACTACCATGTCATGGTTCCATGTGTCAAACTCACGGTGGGTCTGTCCGGTAAACTTGTTCTCTAACAAGTACCTATGTGTTTGGTTTGATATCTCCATATCATGACTAATGAGATTCTGTCATCAACCAACACCACAATCTAGTCTTGTGTGTCATTGTTGTCTATCTACCTTCCACAATGACATCCGACTAGGGACATAATAAGAATGTACAAACTCTTAGCATCCGTATGATCTCATCGTTCAGGTCCTTAACCTGAAAGCATACGTCATCGAGTACTGTCATTCTCTAGACATTCAATCTATTCTATCATTATCTCATATGACTTAACCAGAAAGAATTGGAAGCTTTCCTTTGATCTTTATCAAATCAATCTTAATTTATCCCACCAATCATCCCATGATTGGCTCTCAGGGCATACATACCAACAGACTCCCACTTGCACTGCGAATCAATCACCCTTGAATCATATTCATAGTGATCTTCAAACATGTCCCACATGTCACTGTACTCTAGTGCTAACATAGTGAGTTATGGTAACACCTTGCTAAAGTCGGTATTAACTACATGTCTCTCATCTCTTCGCTGTACGTCATATGTATAAGATGGAGTTACCGTAATATGTGATCTAGTATTCCTTTGCTAACCTTTAGCCACATTGCATGACCAAGCGTACCTTACTTGTCATCAATGACCGGAATAACTATAAGTTCATCTTATGAACTTCCAGATCCATATAGTATCCATTGTTGTTCTCTAACACACGGATACTCAGCTTTTCCTTTTAAATGACTATACTGGAACGTTTCCAATTATCAACAAACTTTCACTTTCATATATCACATATATATTGTGATTAATTTTCCAGTCCTTCTCGGAAGTTCGCATCAGTGTAACTCTTTACAGTGACCGCTTCCTTATTTCCATAGAACTAGTACTTATCAAGTTCTTATGGTATTCCAGTAACCCTTACTGGAACTAGACAGACACCCACTCGTCATGTCCCACATACAAGTTATCAGGATGAGCATATCATATTGTCATGTCCTACATACAAGATGATAAATGCATTTTGTTCTCGCCATGTCCATACATGCAAGATAATGGGATGATTACATACATGATAGATCCATATCTATTCTTAGTGTTCCCATTCTTCATAAGAATTTTACACTTGGCCTTGGGATACTAACTCCATGTAACATGGACAAGTTTTCTCCCATTGAATCTATGCACACTGAACCCTTCAGTATAGATTGCCAATGTATGCTCTCTCTTTTCAGGTCAAGAGGTTTTCGAGAACTATATCTATAGATCTCTATTCCTATCACATAGGAAACGTCTCTATCTTCCTTAAAGATAATTTCAATTTTGGATATCCATTCTAGAACATTTCATTTCACATCAACATGTGGAATGTGAATATTCTCCCACTAAATCACAAATCCCTTCTTTATCTTTGACATATCAGTCAAACCCTTTGACTATATGATCAAAGTAAATATCACAGTTCTGAGTTTCTTGTACTGAATCAATCACATTGATTAGTCCATTGTAACTTATAGACTTCATTTGCATTAATGGATTCATAAACCTTATAGGTTGTATCACGTACACATCCTTGTTTTATTCCTCATAGGAATGTGGTTTTAGTATCCGTATGCCAAATGTTTGAGTCATTAAGTTACAATCAAGCATCATCCTTCTCAAAATGTTATCCATGTGTCTTAACGCTTAATACTTATTCACACTTATGGATTTCATTCCAATGGGTGCTACCATCAATGTCATACCTTATGGTTCACATGGAAGTCATTTAGGATGTAATGGTCATAAACCATAACTCAAAATCCGATTCCTCATATTCATCTAGATAGTTGATTCATCACATGACCAACTCATCACATAGATAATTGAGGTCTATCTGTTAAGGATATAAGAACTCACAACTCCTTGTGATTCTTAATGTCCTTTATTAGTGTGGGGAATTCTTTATTTAAGAAGAAATTAGTTATTTGATAATCATCCTCTAACTACTTAGAGTATGACTCTTTTTGAGTTAGACATCATCATGCCTTAATCATGAGTTCACTATGACACGCTATCATAATCACTAATAAGGTTCTCAAACAATTGGTTCAAGTATTTCATTCATTGATCTCATCAAGAACTAACACTTTACCAAATTTGTATTTCATCTATGATATTCTTGAACACTTCAAGATATTCATATTGGTATTTCTCTAAACACCATTTGAAGTATTTAGCATTTTCTCTAATAGGTATGTAAATACATCACATGTATTATACCTAATAGGATAATCATTCTCCCACTACCACTAGTGAAGATTGATTAATTATGTCTAAGAGATTCATGTCTCTTACTGGTTCTTTGACCAAAAGAGTCTGGGCTTATCCATCATATGGAACTAGAAATGAATTTCTCATGATTTATGCTAATTTGATTGTTTGAGTTATCAATAACTTTTAGGTATCATTTTATCTTATGCATACCAAGTATCACAAGATAAACAAGGCATTGCCACATAGATTGAAACACCAACTTTATGAATTGCTATCATTGGCATACAATATCAAAATAATGTGTTTCTATCCATTGGCAAATATGAAATAGCAGTTCATAACTCTATTACATGCCTTCAAGGCTGAAAATAAACTAAAGTACTCCTATCTATGGAGGAAACACTTGCCCCATTTATTGAGTGCTTTACACTTTACATCTTGGTATCATATACCTCAAAAGTGTTACAAGTTTATTTCATGACACCTTCAGGTGGAGACGTCCGTCGCCTCCTTCTTCTTTAGTTCTTCCAGATAGAGTGGACAAGTCCTTTTCCAATGTCCTGGCTTTTGACAATGGTGGCAATTGCCTCTCTTGGTCACACCTCCTTTGGCCTTGAGATCTGAAGACGCCTTGGGCTGCTGGCCAGCATCAGAACCCTTCTTAGCTTTGCCCTTGCCCTTACACTTGGACTTTCCTTTCTTGCTACTGATCATCATCACAGACTTAGGCTTGTCGTTCTTCATCCATGTCTCAGCTGTCCTCAACATGCCCAACAACTCTGTCAACGGCTTGTCAAAGTTGTTCATGTTGTAGTTCATCACAAACTGACTGTACGATTCTAGCAACGATTGTAGTATCACATCAGTAGCCAACTCTTGGCTCAGGGGAAATCCTAGTCTCATCAGGTTCTCCACATACCCAATCATCTTTAGCGTGTGAGGACCAACTGGATCTCCTTCCGTCATGACACACTTGAACAATGCCTTGGAGACATCATATCTCTCTTGCCGTGCTTGATCTTCATACATGTGCTTGAGATGCTGAATCATCTCAATGACACCCATGTTCTCATGTTGTCTCTACAACTTTTGGTTCATGGAGCACAACATCAAGTACTTTGCATCAATGGCATCATCAGAATGCTTCTTGTAAGCATCCCTTTCTGCCTTTGGTACGGTAGGAGTAGGTTCCTCTGGAACTAGAGTATCCAGGACATAGAGCTTTCGCTCTTGAGTGAGAACAATTCTCAATGTCCTAAACCAGTCATGGAAGTTAGTTCCATTCATCTTGTCCTTCTCAAGGACCGATCACAATGAGAAGTGATTGTTGTTTGTTGTCATTTGTACTACAAAAGGAAATATATGAAATTTAGTCCAAAACTCAATTTTGACTTATTTGATTGATTTGAAAAGTTCTACGATATAATTAGGACTTTAATTAATTATCGCTCCCACTATTTTGTTCAAATTGATAGCCCTCACCATCAATTCGGAAGATTGCAGCATACAATCTTCTAGTGGGTCAAGATCCTGAAATCCTCTGAGTCATGGACCAGCTAGGGCTGTCACCCACAACTTTGATCTTCCAAGTAGGCAACTTTTGCCAATTGGATCATATGCAACTCTTGAAAAGATGTCATATGCAACTCATTGCCATGATCATCTCCATGCCTCAAGGTGCTAGATCCTATCTAGGTCACCTTGTTAAGTTTGACCCAAAGCCAACATGATGAATATGCACCCTGCTGGGTAGACCCACATATCCATCCTTAACACTTCCACGAGATAGACGGTGTACCACGCTAGGGCATGCCCACACTTGTCCAATCAAGCTTTTCATGTGTGTCGCATTTGGAAGGCATCTAAAACTTTAATATTTAATGAGGGATTTGGTTTTTATAGGTACATATACATATCCAATCACCACAATATATTGTACGTATCATATACATGCTATATCCCACAGAAAACATTCGAAACGATAAAAGCAATGATTATGGCCATCCTAATGTAATTCCTCGAGACAAGAGGAATCACGGTCATCTAGGTCTACATCACATGCAACCTGTCCATGATGAACTGCTATAGCCATCTGAGTTGATCAACTCATCACATGAATGACCTGCTCGCACTGGCCGGTCATCTGGGTGCCACCAACCGATCGGTTCGCCTAGTCATCGTGCATCTCCTCAGGTCACCACCCACTCATCTCGCTCCTTCATCTAATCGTCTGGATCGCCAACCGATCGGTTCACGTCTTGAACCGATCGTCTCAGTCATCGTCAGATGTCTGCCGTTCTTTGACATAACAGGAAATAAAAAGATCTATCCTATTTTACATTTGAATTGGGAAATCCCAAGTTACATTCGGGGGGAGCAAATGTAGGAAAGAAATATTGAGTTATCTCGAGTTACATCAGGAATAGGAGATAGGGAATCAGTGCGCAGACCGAGATGCAAGCAGCCACATACAACCAAGCACACACATAGGGTTTATTGGCCATAACCACGCTATACATCCACCACAAAACTCGTTTAAGGGTGACGCGTATCGAGTGCATTCATATTACATATCTTATATGTATATTGGGATTTGTGGATTTAGGATTGGACATGCATAAAGCTAATTTTATTCACATCGTATGCAATAAATAAATGCAACAAACCAAAATTAATCATATCAACAATCCTAAAGTATAGAGCAGTTGATGTGGCTCTGATACCACTGTTGGATTTTAGAGGAGACAGAGAAGGCAGCAGAAAAAAAAATTTCTTCTCCCCAAACCCAAAACAAAGGAAACGCGTCAACGTCTATACAATAGGAAGGATGGTTTGTAGAGGCGTACCTTGTCCCGAGGCTTACTCGGCGATGTTACCTCGCCGCTTGTGCGGTCTTCACCTCCGTTCTTGGACGGTGTCCGTGCAGCTCCTGGTCGCACCGAGACTGGCACCTCCTGGTCTCACCGAGACTGTCATGATTTACAGCTATCCTCCGAGCGGTAGAAGCCTCCCGCCTCTAAAGTAGTCCACATGGACCACTTGGAACTCTGATCTCCTTGTCCCATAAGGAATCGGAAGGAGTCGCACCCTCCTGTCGGTGTACTAGTCACTGACACACTCTCCTGCCACCAGTCACTTTCTGCAGTTATCTTTCCCTTGCTATACCTCCCTTATCAGGTAGCACTTTCTTGGGCTCTCTCTCGGTTACCAAAACCAGAGAGAACGACAACTTTATAGAGCAACTGGTGCACTGAGTTGTTGTTCTGAGAAGCCCCCACTACCCTATATATAGGAGGGTCATGGGACATGGTTCTCTATCCCGAGAAATGTGAGATTAATGCATGAGTAGAAGGGTTCAATATTTTCTACAAAACAACCAACTGCGCCACCTGAACCGATCGTTTCATGCATGAAACGGTCGGTTGGGGAGTTGAGCTGATCGGTTCACATCTCATTCGATCGGATGGGGCACCTGAGCCGATCGGTTCGTGATCCTGGTCCAACTCAAATTGACTTCCAAATTTGTTTCCGATTAATCAAATATTAATCCTTGTCCAAATCGAATTTGTACAAGTGAAACAAATTGTATTTGCAAAATAGTCTTCTCACTTTCCAAACGATCTCAGTTGGTCATATGAATTCACCGGTTCAACAATTGAGCCGATCATCTCATGACACATGATCCGATCATCTCACCAGTTGAGCCAATTGGTTCACCAACCCGAGCCGATCGGTTCAACTCTTCAGCCGACCGGTTGGGACAGCAGACTTGTGCAAATCAGTCAATCGCAGTTCCAATCAATCCGATACTCTAATCAATCGATCCAACACCTTGAATACTATGATTTTGAGCTATCAATTAATTGAGTGTTTAATTGAACTACTAAAATCCTTTAGTAATCAATCTAAACATCATTTGTGGATAAACTCCTCTTCCAGGTTAAATCCTATGTGTGTGACCCTACAGGTCCATTTCACATTGGCAGTGAAAGTCCATAACACTTATGACTTCACAAGCAAAGAGCGGTGCCTAGTCGCACATCAGTGCTACCCAAGTGAAATAGAAAGTTGGAGAACAACTTTCAATCCTACAATCTGTGAATGGTGTTACATCTAATGTATAATTCCTTTGTCACTGATATCCCGAATGAACTCAAGGCATGGAACAGTCATCCTATCAACATTCATTCACTTTCTTGATCTCAAAGTAGATTGGAGAAGATATGTATGACATCAATATCACATACTGATTCACACATGCATGCACACACCTATCTCAATCCTACTCATCAAGTGGCCATGGATATCAAACTCTCTCAGGAGGGACAAATCCCATATCTATAACTCACCCCTCAAAAGCCCAATGTGGCAAAGCCACCCAATCATCACCTTTATAACAACCCATGTTTCAGGACTGCGTTTGATGATGTCAAAGTGTACCCAACAACATGTGTTGAGTGTAGTGATTTCAGGTCAAAGAATCACACTCACCACTATCACTATGAGAACCGACTGTGACTACCATGTAATGGTTCCATGTGTCAAACTCACGGTGGGTTTGTCCAGTAAACTTGTTCTCTAACAAGTACCTATGTGTTTGGTTTGATATCTCCATATCATGACTAATGAGATTCTATCATCAACCAACACCACAATCTAGTCTTATGTGTCATTGTTGTCTATCTACCTTCCACAATGACATCCGACTAGGGACATAATAAGAATGTATAAACTCTTAGCATCCATATGATCTCATCGTTTAGGTCCTTAACATGAAAGCATACGTCATCGAGTATTGTCATTCTCTAGACATTCAATATGTTCTATCATTATCTCATATGACTGAATCAGAAAGAATTGGTAGCTTGCCTTTGATCTTTATCAAATCAATCTTAATGTATCCCACCAATCATCCCATGTTTGGCTCTCAGGGCATACATACCAACAGACTCCCACTTGCACTGTGAGCCAATCACCCTTGAATCATATTCATAGTGATCTTAAAACATGTCCCACATGTCACTGTACTCTAGTGCTAACATAGTGAGTTATGGAAACACCTTGCCAAAGTCAGTATTAACTGCATGTCTCTCATCTCTTTGTTGTATGTCATACGTATGAGATGGAGTTGCCGTAATATGCGATCTAGTATTCCTTTGCTAACCTTTAGTCACATTGCATGACCAAGCATACCTTACTTGTCATCAATGACCGGAATAACTATAAGTTCATCTTATGAACTTCCAGATCCAAATAGTATCCATTGCTATTCTCTAACACACAGATACTCGACTTTTCATTTTAAATGACTTTATTGGAATGTTTCCAATTATCAACAAACATTCACTTTCATATATCACATATATATTGCGATTAATTTTCTATCCTTCTCGAAATTTCGCATCAGTGTAACTCTTTACAGTGAACCCTTCCTTATTTCCATAGAACTAGTACTTCTCAAGTACTTATCAAGTTCTTATGGTATTCCAGTAACCCTTACTGGAACTAGACAGACATCCACTCATCATGTCCCACATACGAGTTATCAGGATGAGCATATCATATTGTCATGTCTTACATACAAGATGATAAATGCGTTTTGTTCTCGCCATGTCCATACATGCAAGATAATGGGATGATGACATACATGATAGATCCATATCTATTCTTAGTGTTCCCATTCTTCATAGGAATTAGACACTTGGCCTTGGGATACTAATTCCATGTAACATGGACAAGTTTTCTCCCACTGAATCTATGCACACTGAACCCTTCAGTATAGATTGCCAATGTATGCTCTCTCCTTTTAGGTCAAGAGGTTATCGAGAACTATCTCTATAGATCTCTATTCCTATCACATAGGAAACATCTCTATCTTCCTTAAAGATAATTTCTGTTTTGGATTTCCATTCTAGAACATTTCATTTCACATCAACATGTGGAATGTGAATACGCTCCCACTAAATCATAGATCCCTTCTTTATCTTTGACATATCAGTCAAACCCTTTGACTATATCATCAAAGTAATGATCACAGTTCTGAGTTTCTTGTACTCAATCAATCAGATTGATTAGTCCATTGTAACTTATAGACTTCATTTGCATTAATGGACTCATCAACCTTATAGGTTGTGTCACGTACACATCCTTGTTTTATTCTTCATAGGAATGCGGTTTTAGCATCTGTATGCCAAATGTTTTAGTCATTAAGTTGCAATCATGCATCATCCTTCTCAAAATGTTATCCATGTGTCTTAACGCTTTAGACTCATTCACACTTATGGATTTCATTCCAATGGGTGCTACCATCAAGGTCATACCTTATGGTTCACATGGAAGTCATTTAGGATGTAATGGTCATAAACCATAACTCAAAATCCGGTTCCTCATATTCATCTAGATAGTTGATTCATCACATGACCAACTCATCACATAGATAATTGAGGTCTATCTGTCAAGGATATAAGAACTCACAACTCCTTGTGATTCTTAATGTCCTTTATTAGTGTGGGGTATTCTTTATTTAAGAAGAAATTAGTTATTTGATAATCATCCTCTAACTCCTTAGAGTATGACTCCTTTTGATTTAGACATCATCATGCCTTAATCATGAGTTCACTATGATACACTATCATAATCACTCATAAGGTTCTCAAACATTTGGTTCAAGTATTTCTTTCATTGATCTCATCAAGAACTAACACTTTACCAAATTTGTATTTCATCTATGATATTCTTGAACACTTTAAGATATTCATATTGGTATTTCTCTAAACACCGTTTCAAGTAATTAGCATTTGCTCCAATAGGTATGTAAATACATCATATGTATTATACCTAATAGGATAATCATTCTCCCACTACCACTAGTGAAGATTGATTAATCATGTCTAAGAGATTCATGTCTCTTACTAGTTCTTTAACCAAAAGAGTCTAGACTTATCCATCATATGGAAACTAGAACTGAATTTCTCATGATTTATGCTAATTTGATTGTTTGAGTTATCAATAACTTTATCATTTTATCTTATGCATACCAAGTATCACAAGATAAACAAGGCATTGCCACATAGATTGAAACATCAACTTTATTGATTGCTATCATTGTCATACAATATACAAAACAACGTGTTTCTATCCATTGGAAAATATGAAATAGCAGTTCATAACTCTATTACATGCCTTCAAGTCTGAAAATAAACTAAAGTACTCCTATCTATGAAGGCAATACTTGCCCCATTTATTGATTGCTTTACACTTTACATCTTGGTATCATATACCTCAAAAGTGTTACAAGTTTATTTCATGACACCTTCAGGTGGAGACATCCATTGCCTCCTTCTTCTTTAGTTCTTCCAGATAGAGTGGACAATTCCTTTTCCAATGTCCTGACTTTTGACAATGGTGGCAATTGCCTCTTTTGGTCACGCCTCCTTTAGCCTTGAGATCTGAAGATGCCTTGGGCTGCTGGCTAGCATCAAAACCCTTCTTAGCTTTTGCCCTTGCCCTTGCAATTGGACTTGCCTTTCTTGTTGCTGATCATCATCACAGACTTAGGCTTTTCCTTCTTCATCTGTGTCTCGACTGTCCTCAACATGCGCAACAACTTTGTCAATGACTTGTCAAAGTTGTTCATGTTATAGTTCATCACAAACTGACTGTACGATTCTGGCAACGATTGTAGTATCAAGTCAGTAGACAACTCTTGGCTCAGGGGAAATCCCAGTCTCGTCATGTTCTCCACATACCCAATCATCTTGAGTGTGTGAGGACCAACTGGATCTCCTTCTGTCATGACACACTTGAACAATGCCCTGGAGACATCATATCTCTCTTTCCGTGCTTGATCTTCATACATGTTCTTGAGATGCTGAATCATCTCAATGACACCCATGTTCTCATGTTGTCTCTGCAACTTGTGGTTCATGGAGCACAACATCAAGCACTTTGCATCAATGGCATCATTAGAATGCTTCTTGTTAGCATCCCTTTCTGCCTTTGGTGCGGTAGGAGCAGGTTCCTTTGGAACTGGAGTATCCAGGACATAGAGCTTTCACTCTTGAGTGAGAACAATTCTCAATGTCCTAAACCAGTCGTGGAAGTTAGTCCCATTGAGCTTGTCCTTCTCAAGGACCGATTGCAATGAGAAGTGATTGTTGTTTGTTGTCATTTGTACTACAAAAGGAAGTTAGTCCCATTCAGTTTGTGTGTTTTCTTAGATCCCTTGTATTACAAGAACATGTATGGATGATTTCTAGGTTTGACACAAACAAAGAGAACATGAGTCGAAAAAGCAAAGAGAATTCAAGTTTCCCTTTTACAATTTTCTTATACTTATTGGGTTGCTTCCGTCGCTTGAAGGAAGGATTCAACTTCTTATGTATAAAAGAACTCTACCAAGACTTATCACCTATGACATGGTTGACAATAGTGTATCACATTATGATATTCTTTGTGGATATTCCTTATAAGAGAGATTTTTCCAAGTTAACCATCCATAATTTAACTTATATATGGTGAATGATTTTGTCAAATTACTTCCAGTATGGATTGAAGGGTAGAATTATTAAAGGTTGAACTTTCATTTAATTCATGCCAGTGTTATGGGGTATAAGGATAGTCTGGCTTATATCACACTTTTAACCTATGAAGGTGGTATGATTGTTTGGTAGATATCACACTACTCATCTGGAAAGGAAGTTAGGACACCACCATGCCAAAGGGTTATGGGACTTGTTGGAAAGGGAAATATTTTGGGAGTGCGGTCAAGAAGTAGGTTCATCACATTTTAATCATATGTCAAAAATCATCGGCAATAGTTTTTTTAAATGTTTCCTATCCATACGAGGTAAAATGAGATTAAGAGAGAAAGATTTCTCCCCCCTCTCCCACACCTGTGGTAGAGGCCGACCACCCGAGAGGGTGGTAAATCAAGATGACAACTGGGATTCAAACCCTGGTCCCTTTGTTAGGGGACACCGTGCTTGACCACTTGAGCCACTCCTTGTCAGCAAGGTAAAATGGATAAAATGGAAACAACAAGTTTTAGAGAGGTGAGCCAAAACATCATTTTTGTCTATCCATATATGAAAATGCAAACTAATGAAGTTTTTTGTTCAGAATTATGTGACATACATAAATATTATATTGTTTTGGAATGTATAATAGTATTTTAATAAAGTAGAATTTAAAACCCAATTAAAAACGTGAATCTATCTTCAATGTTTGTAGAAAAATAGCTAATTATGCAAATATGATCATAGTCTTGTAGACACATTCCTTTTATACTTCTATGAGAATTTCAAACAATCTAATCCCCATGATTCGATCTCTGACCCTAGTACAATAGCTTAGTAAAAAGCACATGATTGTATGAAATCCATTAGTGTGGCCAAGCATTGTAGTAGCAAAGACAAAAGATAAATATTCAATGGAGAAGTTATAAGAAGAAAATATTTTAGTATAGATAAGGGAAGCAATCACTTTGGATATATCTGATTTGTTCTAAATATGTTTATATTTTAAAAGGGAAGGTGAAGTTATTTAAAAGGAAGACAAGAGACAACCAAGATACATGCCACTTTATTTTCTTTACTACTTTTTAATAGGTGTTCTTATTTAGAAATAACTATGAAGTGGTGACCATCATCACCAAAGCAAGACACCAGATCATGAGGAGGACAAAAAAGATAGAAGATTGTCAAACAAAAAAGACATAAAATACCAAGAAACAAATTATATTCTTATAGACAATTTTTTTTCATAAAAAGAAAACTTTCCTGGACCATGACCAGAGAGGTGAAATGTTGTGTGTGTTTCAAATGCTAAAGGCCACAAAGCACATACATAGAATCAAACATAAATTTTGATACCAAAATGGAGCATAACATAGACTTTTTGGTAATTCCATATAAAAGAAACATTTTTACTTTGAAGTGAGAAATATAGGATTAATAATTAATTCAAGGTTTTAAAACAAATCTAAATAGCTACATAGAACAACTACAAATACAATAATGACTTATCACATCATCCCTTATATGGTAATATGGCACAATGACTCTCTTTCTTGTTGACATGCCATTTTTTGCTCTTGGATGAGGTTATACATATTTTGACACTCAAAACATAGGGCACAAAGATAAGTCCTATAAAAATTTAAACACGCATATCCATCTTCATCGAAAAATTAAATGAACATGACATTCTTGTAAAAAATGACATAATCTTAACTTTATATGTGTTTTGAACTTGGAAGAGAATTTTTGGTGGATTATTTACCAAAATGGGAAAAGGATATCCAAGAACTATTACCACATAAAGGAATAATAAAAGGATGTGTTTACACCCTGATGGTTTCTTGAAATCATTTAGTCATGGAAAAGAGAAAAGAATTGGGATAATGGATTTTACAAGAAAACTAATTAACAATTGAAGATTTATAGGACATGTACAATATTTTAGTATCCCATTAAAATCTTCTTTGGCATATAGGAAGAAAGAGATAATGCTACTTCATAAATATTGTAGCTTGTAAAATTTCCTTCTTTAGTTAAGTACATGTACTTGAGAAGGGAGGGGTAAGGCAAATAAATTTATTTTATATTATTATTTCTACAAACAAATAAGGGCATATTCATGGAGGCATAATTTCATACAAAATTATTACAAAAATGAAATAAAATGTAATACTTTTTGACAAGCGTTAATCTCATTAAAACTAAGAAACACAACAATTACAACTAGAAATGTTGTTTGGTGTCAAAGAGATAAATAGGTTGGTATAAGAAAACTATAACATCAACCAAGAAAAAATCATGGTTTCATGGTGTGGTGTGCCACAAACAAAATGAATCTGGAAGTTGATAATATGATTCAGTTGAGGAGAATTAGGGTATTTCTATATCAAAGGTCATACAAGGGATGTCCAACCTTCAAGAATAATGAAGAATTTTAATCAGGAAAACAAGTTGTTGGATGACCCAATGATTGTTAGGTATCTTATCCCTTGAATTAAATAATACTTGTAGTAAATAGTTGAATAATATGTTTATTATTAACTAGTGTCATAGCCATTTATGGTGTTGAATGTGATGAAATCATATACTTGACGATTTCGGGCTGCATCCAACAAAATCTGCATAGAATTATAAACGCTCATGATTATTCTCAATAGTCCATGGCCTAGACATGTGTCATTAATCTATTTATTAGCCTCATCCTACCCCGATCGACTAGAGAGTCAGTGGCAATAGTACTTGAGCACCCGTCTATTAAATACTATGAGAATGCAAAAGTTATATGTATATTAAGGGAATATAGAAATCCATCATAATATATAGAACCACAAGTCTTTGTAGTACATCATGAAGCCTTCAAGGCAACATAAGATATACAAGCTCAAAGGAAAAACTAAGTTATTACATTGACTAGATAGATGACCCCATAGTTACTACAAAATAAGCCCAAGATGTTGACGATGTTTTGTGTGACATGTTCTTTATAGAAGCATGTCATTTAGCAACATCTAATAGGGAACAAAAGAGACACAATTTGATACAATTGAATAGGCACTCTTTAAAAGATGAAACTAAACAAGTTTAAGAGTTTAACATAATTTAACTTGGAAAGTAGTGCAATAGACAAGAAATATAGAAAACCAACATTCAAGAAATAACAAGTGTTTAAAAAAAAAAGGTAAATTTACCATTATACTTCAATAATTCACCACAAGGCCTTATTTTAGTGACAACATCCCATTGGAAGAGTCCATGAGGGAAATTAAGGCATAAAGGCAACAATTAACCATGTTTCAATGTGAGAGGCCCCTAAAGACAAGGCCATTGGGATAACCTCATTCTCAACCACTACTACAAAAATGGCTTATAAAGTCACTTTTCAAGGTGTCGGTTGTATACATAAACGGACACCTAAACTCTATAGTGTCGGTTTATAACATAAACCGACATACAATATGTGAAGGTCGACCAGACACGTGTACCGCTTTTATTAAGTGTCAGTTAATTAATAAAAAACCGACACCTAAAATCAACCGCCAAAACCAAAATTCCAGCAAAAAAATTACCTCTAAAATTTGACATATGTCGTCGGTTCATAAATAAATAACCGACGACTAAAGGGTATTCGTGAGACAGGAATAGTTGTCGGTTGACCTTTAGTTAAAAACCGACGTCTATAATCTAGTATAGGTGCCGGTTTTTGGAATAGAACCGACACAGTTGGTTTATTTGTCAGTTTATTAGAATAACCGACGCTTATTGTCAACTTAATAGCTCACCAGCGCGAGCTTCTCTTCTCCTTTCCTAGTTTCATTCCCGATTTCAGTTAGGTCCGGCGATTTCTTGCTCGCCCCCACCGGTCGTTGCTCCTCCGCCGCCGCTGCCGTGCTCCTGCTCCTGCCCTCGCCGCTGCTCCGTGCTCACCGGCGGCCGTGCTCCTGCCCTCTCTGCTCACCGGCGGCCGTCCGTGCTCCTGCTCCGTGCCCTCGCCGCTGCTCCGTGCCCTCACCACCGCTACTCCGTATCCTCGCCGGCGCTTCTCCTCTCTTTGCCGCCACCTCCTTTGGTGGTTGTTGTGCTCCGGCCGCTGCTCTCCTCTGCCCTCAAGGTATGCCCACCCGCCCTTCCTTCTTCCTTCTTCCTCTGCTCCGACGGCTGCTTGGGCGGTGCCAAGGCACGCCCAAGCAACTACTGGGTGTTTTTTTATTTTTATTTTTAAAGTTATTTACTTATTTGTGTTTAGGGTTTAGGTACTGATTTTGTGCTTCTACTGAGTTGAATCCTCTATTGTCTATAGAATACATGTAATTTTGATCAAGTGATGATATGTAAATGTAGAAATAAGTTAGTAAGGTATCAATGATAAGTTTGCTGTAATGTGATGCAAAATAGTTATTGTATCATGCATATCTTAATACTTTTTTGTTTTATAGTTGTATAGGGTGTTTTATGTGTGACAAGTCTATTGTTTAATAGTTTAGCTATAATCATTGTTTTATAGTTGTGTTATAAAGTATTTGGGTGTTTAGTATGGTTCCAAAAAGTATAGTATATATATGCATACATGTGCATTTTTTTTATAAAATTGTATAGAAAATCAAAACCCGTTCTTGGTGAGAATCCTAATCACCCTTCTTGCTTAATGATGAACTGTAATGCACACATGTGACATGCTTGGAATGTAAATGATGAACTTTTCCCTAAATTGCCAATTGTCGCCTACTTGTCCGCCGCCGCTACCAAAAGGTATGCTTCCTCCAGTACTGCTCCGCAACAGTTGTCTAGTTGTGCATACCTGTGAGTTATCAGGAACACCTAAATGAATGTCTAATACCTAAATGAATATCTAGTTGTGTATTTTCCTAGTATCGTAAAAGATTCTCAATCATGTGTATCACATGGGATTCTTATCTCAACACAATGGACTGCAATATATGCATCTAATGCCTTAAATGGAAGACTCGAATGTTATAAAATCCCATCAAAGTAGGTAGATACAACTTATATATATTCAGATCTTAATAATTCCATGAAGTACACATTATCTTACTCAGGAAAAGTATGTGTATAATGTAGGATTAGTTCCCTATAATGGTTCTATTTTAGTAAGAACCTAGAAACCCGTCCAAGATTTACTCATTAGGAGTAAATCTTGGATAGTCCCCGGTTTGGGACTGTTCTTGAACACCTAATCTCACTTAGGATGTAAGTGTATAATGTGTATTGGGTTTTCGAGAAAATTTCGGTAGCATTTCCTTGTTTGTTCTCTAAGTACATATGTAGACTTCTTTTCATGCTATCATGTCTACCACAATAAAGTTGGTTATGACAAGCAATAAAAGGTTAACTGATGTTATACAACTTTTTTTGAAAACATATAACATCGTTATATGTACTTACACTTTGTTAATACTAATATTGTGCAGTCTCTGTCCACCCATAACAATCACTATGAACTGGGCCTCTATGTCAATGTTAACGTTCCCTATTGAAGAACAATTGGACATCATCCTAGATGATCGTTCCTTAAACCAATTGGTCATACCCAAACATTGGCATTTTCTAAAAGGAAGACACTACATGCCTGGTAAATTGACCCTAACTTTTGGCAATTATTCACATGTTATCGAGGTTGAGTATGATTTGGCGGGAAATCTTGTATCAAAATCTGGTTGGCATGATTGGATTGGAGAGATGCATGTGGTCCATTCCAACAGGCTTTTTCTCCGTCCAGTTGGTCATAATTCCATCAAAGTTTGGATAACCAACATCAACTGCGAGACCCCCGATCACCTTCTGCGGTATGAGCGCACGACGTCGGATATCATCTATGAGGAATCTGAATCTGAGGCCCCTGTCAGTTCAGATTCATCTAAATACAGTGAGGAGCTTCGTGACACAACTTCATCATCAAAAAGACCACGGTAAGTCCAATTAACAAATATAATTGTCAACACAAAAAATTTGTGTTTACACTTTTTGTTTGAAAGCAATCAATACTCATAGCTGCTGTCTATTTTGAACTTCAGGAGAAGATTGCCACAATGATAAGTCCTCGAAGTTACTGATGCGGGACCATGTTGGTGTAGTATTTAGTTGTCTATCTATCTAGACTTGTCTGTATTAATAGTTTTTTTAATTATGTGCATGTTTAGGGGTACACCAACCCCTTTGTTTAGTTACTGTTTAGGGGTACACCCCTGTGTGTGGATGTAAAAAGAGATTGATGAATGGAACTGAAAGTTGGCCTAGAAACCCGTCCAAGATTTATTCATTAGGAGTAAATCTTGGATAGTCTGTGGTTTGGGACTGTTCTTGAACACCTAATCTCTCTTAGGATGTAAGTGTATAATGTGTATTGGGTTTTCAAGAAAATTTCGGCAGCATTTCCCCGTTTGTTCTCTAAGTACATATGTACTTGAAGAACAGCGGGGAAATGCTCCCAAAATTTTCTTGAAAACCCAATACACATTATACACTTACTAGTGAGATTAGGTGTTCAAGAATGGATAGGTGGTACACATTTATTATATATAATAATGACATCACATGTATTTGTTAACCCTAGACCCTAATCTTATCCTAATATATACTTGTTTTCTCTTTGATCATAGAATGGATAGATCATGGATGTCCATTCGCAATCACTGCACCCCAGAGTTTATTTCTGGTCTTGACCAGTTCATTATATTTGCCGAGGAACATAGGAAACAACCTGGAGATAGGTTCTACTATCCATGTAGGCATTGCGGTAACAACTTGAAAGTCAACACTTGTGACGAAATCAAAACTCATGTCATGTGCAACGAGATTATACAAGGCTATACAGAATGGCACTGGCATGGAGAGATTTCAAACCCAAAACCAGTGGATGTCGATAGCAGTGCTTGTGTGGAAGAAGAAATTGCCTACGATGACGTAGATGTGAATGAACCAGTTCTAGTAGACATCGTTGATGCAATGCTGGATAGTTGTGGGGTAGAGCACACCGATCCACCTCCCATTTTTAGAAACATTGTGCATGATGCTGAGATTCCGTTATACACAGGTTGTACTAAGTTTACGAAGCTTAACGCTGTGTTGAGATTGTATAAGTTGAAAGCTAACAATAGATGGAGCGACAAAAGCTTCACGTCATTGCTGTCTTTGTTGAAAGAAATGCTTCCTGAAGGAAACGAGCTGCCAATCTCAACATACCAGGTAAAGAAATTGTTGTGCCCAATGGGAATGGATGCCAAGAAGATACACGCATGCCTGAATGATTGTGTATTATTTCAAAAGGACTATGCGGATTTGAAAGATTGTCCAAAATGTGGTGCGTCACGGTATAAATTGACGACTTTGGGGGAGTCCAAAACTGGTTCTCCTGCCAAGGTGATGTGGTATCTACCTATAATATCATGGTTTCAACACTTGTTTGCCAATCCGATAGATGCGAAGAATTTGAGGTGGCATGCAGATGTTAAGAAAAATAATGATGGGATCCTACGACATGCGTCTGATTCCCCACAGTGGAAGAAGATTGATGTATTGTACCCTGAATTTGAAGAAGAAGTCAGGAATCTAAGACTTGGGCTTTGTACAGACGGGATGAATCTGTACGGGACATTGAGCAACCAACATAGCACTTGGCCAGTCATGCTTGTTATATACAATCTTCCTCCCTGGTTGTGTATGAAAAATAAGTACGTAATGCTGTCGTTGTTGATATCGGGCCCTAAACAACCTGGAAATGACATTGATGTTTATCTTGAACCTCTGATTGATGACTTAAAGAAACTCTGGGGTGAAGGTGTGATGACCTATGATGCTTCACGAAGAGAGACATTTCATTTGCATGCTATGTTGTTTTACACTATTAATGACTTTCCAGCATATGGGAATTTGTCTGGATATAGTGTCAAAGGAGCTAAAGCGTGTCCTATATGTGAAGAGAACACTGATTCAACAAGACTAAAACATGGTGGTAAGAATGTATATCTCGGTCATCGAAGGTTTCTTCCAAAATTCCATCCGTATCGTAGGAAGTGCAAAGCATTCAATGGATTGAATGAGGAACGCAATGTACCTAAACCTATACTAGGGGAGGTTGTTTATGAAAGAGTAAAAGACTTTGTCAATGAATTTGGTAAGAGATCACAATGTACTACACGGAGTGACAATTCTTCATTCAAGAAGAAGTTAATATTTTGGGATCTTCCTTATTAGAGTTCTTTGACAGTCAGACATTGTATCGATGTAATGCACGTTGAGAAAAATGTCTGTGATAGCATCATTGGTACTCTGTTAAATATACCAGGTAAGACTAAAGATGGGATAAAATCCAGACTGGACCTACGTGAAATGGGAATAAGGTCAGAATTAACAGAATTATGTGAAATGGGTAATAAAAGAACATACTTACCTCCCGCTTGTTACACGTTGTCTAGAAAGGAGAAGAAAGCTTTTTGTGAATGCTTGGTAAATGTTAAGGTGCCACATGGTTACTCATCCAACATCCGTAGATTGGTATCAATGAAAGATCTGAAGTTGATAGGTCTTAAATCTCATGATTGTCACACTCTAATGCAACAAATATTGCCCGTGGGAATTCGATCTATATTGCTGAAGCATGTAAGGTTTGCAATGACCAGACTTTGTTTCTTTTTCAACAGTCTCTGCAGCAAAGTTATTGTCCCTGAGACTCTCGATAATTTGCAAAGAGAAGTGGTTGTTACCCTATGTCATCTTGAGATGTATTTCCCTCCTTTGTTCTTTGATATCATGGTACATCTTGTTGTCCACTTGACTAGGGAAGTGAAAATCTTGGGACCGGTTTTCTTACATTGGATGTATCCCTTTGAACGATACATGAGCATTTTTAAAGGTGATGTTTGAAACCGTTATCGGCCTGAAGGGAGTATTATTGAAGGTTATGTGGCGAGAGAGGTTATGGATTTCTGCAATGACTTTCTCAGTAGAAATGACACTCCTGATAATGATAAGAATATTGACGAGCTATTTGGCAAAGGAATTTTGGGATCACGTGTGAAAGTAATCAGCTGTGACCAGTTGGAACAAGGTCATTTGTATATTTTACACAACATGGACGAAGTGAACGTTTATATCGAGGAACATACCAATTTCATCAAAAGACAATATCCTCGAGCCAATACAATGTGGCTTGCTATAGAGCATAACAAGACTTTTATTAAGTGGTTTGAAGATAAAGTCTTACATCAACTATCTCAAACACCAGATGATATTACTGAAACTATCAAATGCCTCGCCTTTAAACCAAAGTTGACTGTTATGTCTTATGAAGGGTATGACATTAATGGATTCACATATTACACAAAGCGCCAATATGATAAGAGTGTCGTCCAAAACAGTGGGGTCACCCTTCAAGCATCGACTATGTTTTTTGCAAGTGCAAAGGATAAGAGTCCACGTGAAGCTAAAATGTCATATTACAGTGTCATTGAAGAGATATGGGAATTTGACTACATAGATTTCAGAATTCCGCTCTTCAAATGTAATTGGGTTGATAACACCAAAGGAGTTATAGTGGATGAATTGGGTTTCACTTTAGTGAACTTTGAAAAGATTGGCGAGAAGGCTGAACCATTCGTATTGGCATCACAGGCAAAACAAGTATTTTATATCGATGATCCTACAAATGATAAATGGTCGGTTGTTCTTCATGGTAAAAGACAGTTCATTGAAGATCCTATAGATGAAGAATAGTACTATGATAAGTATGATGAATCCAGTCCATTCTCAGTTGGGTTGCCAACACCAACAAATATTGAAGCTAATGATGACTTGTATGTGCGCGGAGATCACAATGAAGGATTGTTAATTGATAAAAAAATTGCAATATTAGAGGTATGTTTTGTTTTATACGTTTTTATTTTTCTGAATATGTGAACTTTACATATTCGTTAACATATGTTATTACATTACTATTTAATTACAATGTTCTGTGTTACATTAACATGTAGGGGTTTTGATGAGTTCAAAAAGGCTGGAGGAACGTGAAAGTAAGTTCCCAACTGCAATATATGTATATATTATTTATGTGAACAATGCTTAATTAGTTGTATTTTTTAATATTTTGTATTTTTGAATTTATAGTGTGCTACACAAGACAACGGATGGGCATGTGGATACTATGTGATGTGATATATGCACATGATTATCAAACATGCCGCACTGGACATCGATTGTATTGCTCAGGTATTATATAGTCTCATTAGATAATATGAAATATATCAATCTTATTTATAGCTCATTAATTATATATATACATCATTCTCTTTACAGGTGTTTAAAGCTGACCCCACTACAGGAACAGACTTACCAGATGTACATGCTCCCTATACGATGGGAGAATTAAATGAAGTAAGAGAAGAATGGGCAACAACCATACAAATAGTGGGGGTTTTAAAATATAATTGGGATGTTGATAGCGAATAATGACTAAAGAATGATATTTTGTAAATGAATTTCTGAATTATAATATATGTGTGAATGTTTCTACATGTCTGGATGTTTCTACATGTGTCTGAGTGAAAATGAACGAAAGTGTTGGTTGCTATATGAATGTTTCTACATGTGTGAATGTGAATGAATGGAACTACAGATTGCTAGCTACATTAATGTTTCTAAATGTGTGAAAATAAAATGGAACTACAGGTTGTATTGCTAAATGCATGTGTGAATATTTTTGTTGTTAAATTTGTAGGTTTGTGGCCTGTTGTTGGCTGATATCAATGGATGTCGTAAAACCTGCAGTTAACTACAGGTTTCTCATCCTGTGACCAGCCACAGCAGGTCTGCAGACTGACAGAAAAAAAAAACAATAGGCGTCGGTTATTTGTATAACACCGACACACAATGTTATAGTGTCAGTTTTATATAAATAACCGACACCTGTTTCCTGTGGCACGAAGGTATATGGCGTCGTTTTATTACCTAATAACCGACGCTGATAGTGGCCAAGATGGTGCCCTTTCTGTGGCGTGAAGGTATATGGCGTCGGTTTATTACCTAATAACCGACGCTGATAGTGGATATGGCATTAGTTTGTTATCTAATAACCGATGCTGGTAGTGGCCAAGATGGCGCCCTTTCTATGGCGCGAAGGTATATGGTGTCGGTTTCTTATCTAATAACCGACGCCTATACCTTCGCGCCACAGGAAACATGCGCGATTTCGGTGGCGCGCGAAGAGTTTGGGCGTCGGTTTTGGAACCGACACGTAATGGGTGAGCTTTTAGTGTCGCCCACATAGGTGTCACTTAGAAACCAACACTAAAGGCCTTAAATAACCAACACTAAAGGTAGGTTCTTTAGTAGTGAACATGGTTTGTTCTTCTCACTTGAAATTTTAAGGAGAAAGCACCAAGCCTTGTGCCTAAGGCCCCATCAATTGGGTAAGGTACAAAGGTTTTATATAATGGTTTTCTAACTTATAGTTTGGGGGTTGATCAAAATATAGTATAAACAATGCCCAAAAAGTTTCATATAAGTCACCTAGTTCAAACAAGTTATCATAGCCAAGCCATACTCTAATTATACCTACAAAAAAATTCATGGCAAACAATAGGGCCAATAAGAGGTAGAACTGTACCTTGAGAGTAGAGTGATGATATGATCCTTGCAAAAGAGTCCTGTCATAGACACACTCAAAGATGACCTAATATATTACAATAAGGTAAATGGAGTATTATGTCAACAAGATTTGGATGCCATAATCATGTTACATATCATATGCATGTTCTCCTTGGCCTAGGTACTACATCATTCAAGCATAGTTCTATTCATATCAACATGTGGGCATTTATTCAACATACTACGTGTATCACGAAGGCATCTTACATCTAGATAAAACATCCAAATACAGAAAAGTCAGAAAGTGAGTTTATCTTTTATTTGAACTATAGAGCAAGAGATTTCCATAATATCCATATTTTCATCATAAGGAAACAAACTATGTTGATTAGATCACTTTCATGCACAAAGTAGAGTCAAACATGGAATAGTTAGCATGAGATCTTAGTTTTTCATGTCATAAGGTATAACAAAGACACACTTCTAGGTTAAAAGATTTGATGATAAAAATTTAAACCAATGTCCTAAACGATCCATTTTTAGGTCAAAGATGGTCATAAAAGGTCAACATGATCATTAGGGTACATTTAGATGGTCAAAGACAACATAAAATTAAAGGAGAACTGAAATTTACTATTTTAGAGGACAATAATAGATAAGGATCACTAATATACATGTAGTTCATGATTGAGATTGATTGTAATCAAAAGATCACAAAGAGAGCACTTTTAGCAAATCATGGAAATGTGTGCAAAACTAGCGAGATATATTAGGATCATTGAAAAGAGGATTTTTTCTAAACAAATTGATATATTCTATATTAGGGTTTTATTCTAGAGTTAGGGAGATAATGGGTTTTAAAGATTTGACCAAGTAATTAGTGATTTGGGGTGATTTTTCCATAAGTAGACTGAAAAAGGGGGACCAGGAGGTCATTCCACGATGGAGACATGGGATCTGTGTGTTGCCTTGTAGCTGATGACTCGCCTTGTGTGGTCCACAACATCAACACAAGGTCTGGCGTAGTTGTTGGCAGTGACCAGCATCCAAGTGGGCTGTAACATGTGACTGGGTGCATCAGGGGGTGGCTTGAAGCAACAGGGAACTAGGCGCTTGTTGGGGGTCATCTTCAACCCCTGGCTCGGCCTTCCTAGCTCAATTGCAAGGTGGATGTGGCTAGTTAGAGATCGATAGGGGAAGCGACAAAACTTGGGAAAGGAAGAGAAATGAAAGGGGGTATAAAGACGAAGCTGAAGGTCCTATTTTATAGGACAAGAAGTGGTGCAAGGGGTGAGATTAGGATCCAGGGATGGCTTATTGTCATGGGATTTCAAAAAACAAAGTGTCAAACACCATACTTGCCACACCCAAGCGTCCCAAAAAACACCCCATTGGTGTAGGAAGTAGATCTAGTGGGTGAAAGCTAGGTGGGTATGAGGTTGGAGGAGCATTCCGTGCTACAAAGGGCATTCACCCACCATGCCTTCTATAGTGGCAGGTTGAGAGGTAGGTGATGGACAACAGATGTTTGATCCAACCCAATAACTACGAATTGCTGAATTTGACAACCCTCACTGGACCCAAGGTCAGAAGGGGGGATTAAGGGAGAGAAAGGGAAAGGAATAAAGGAGAAGGAGCATAGGCCACAAAGTCTAAGCCCAATATGCCAACCCACAACTAAGAAAAACATGGGTAGAAATACATATACATTTTAATGAAAAATGGAATTTCAAAAAGGAAAAAAATACTCATACTAGATCCGGTTTGAAAAAAAAATGTGATGGAATCTTGATAAACCCTGTACAATATGAACTCAAGAATAGAGTATTGAGATGTATATAGAACATGCCAAATTAAAAAGGAAGATGGTGATGTGTGATGTTATTTTGAAGTTAGATTTTAGGTCAAAATGAGTGTTACAAAGTATTAATTGTATCCAAGATAAACCATTTATGCAAAAAAACCTATCCAATTATGAAATTGAACACAAGAGCAAAAATGAGAGAAAAGTAGAGTTAGAAGATACATACATTGAAGAGAGAGAAAGTCCTAGTATATCACAACATGCCACCCATAAGAATGATAAATGACTCTATTGATGTCACATGAGTAATGAGCATCTAATATGGTAAAGAGGAATTAGTTCACATATATAGTTATATTTATCATTTCTGGGTTACATACATCAACTCCATGATTTTCTTGAATAACCTATTTCCACCAAACTTTATGCATGTTATTTGTTTGAATTCGTCCAGACAATTCTTTGATGTCATTATTTTTATAGAGTTGGAGATAATTATTTTTAGTCTCACTTCATAAAGTATAAAGTTTCCCTTCTCCTATTATACATACATGATCCGTAATTTAATCAATGAGAAAAGGGAACATGTGTTACCCACTATGGTGGGACAATCCAAATAGGTTTGGCATACTGAAGTACATAAACCCTTTATCTGGGCTGGTTAATGTAGGTTGCGTCCATTGTGTAAGATATGTGAATTAGGCCTATTGCAACTACTTGCAGAGGCATGACCTGACTTGAGTGTCCACCTAGCCAGTAATAAACATTTTTACATGACACATCAGTGAGAACTTTTGAGTTCTCATTTTTCTCTTTACAATAATAAAAAATGTCGCAACCACACCTCTTCCCTTCTGTTTAAATAACTATGACATGATTTCATTTAAAAAGTCCACGTTGACTCTTTCTTAGTCTATACTACTATAAAAAGAGGGAGTTCTTTTTTAGCTATTTACAATATTTCTATTCTAAATTCTAGTGACCAGTCAGACGATAGCATTTTGAATCTTTTTATCTCCTTCATTCAACCTCTCCCCAGCATTTCTCTTCCCCTTCATCCTTGAGTGTCTATGGCATGCTCTGACTGATCACCATGTTCTCAAACCCCTTTCCATCCACACTCTCCTCTACACTTCCTATCAAGATGTTTCCTCAATTCTGTCTAGCTTCCCTACAATGACGAAATGTTTCAAAATAACAAAAACATGCATTCTCTTCCTTAACTACCTTCCAACACACACATATTTGTAAATTGCCTCCCACACACATTTTCTATTAGTTTAACTGAAATCATTTTGTACAAGTCTTCAATTGTTATGCAAGGAACAAATCTCATGGATCAAGCTACCCAGAAACCTCAAGTTTGCTAGGGTTTAGGGAGAGGTGACAAAGAAGGCGATCCTCCCATCTTCAAAGAGGGGAAGTCAACCTCCCATTTCCCTAGCCATGGACGTAGCATCAGAAGGCACATGAGCATAGATCATCAAGAGGGCTTGGTCTCAAGTCCTTAGTGGAGTTGATACCTTCAAACAACATGACTTCTCACCCCCTAACAATATCAGCGATAATCACTTCATCATCATAGATGACAACACCTATGAAGCGATGGAGAAATCATGGGAGAATTCAACCATCCTATACATGATGGGCAAGAGGCCATACTATAATCATCTTCTTGCTTGGATCAAACATGTATGAAAGCCCAAAGGAGGATTTGATCTATTCTCCAAACCAGATTAATTATTTTTGCTTCGATTCAATGTGGCTAAAGACAAGGAAAGCTTCATCAAAGTTGACCTCAATGGTTTGATAGAAGATTGGTGGTCATTAAAGACTATAAAACAGGTGATGATCTATAGAAAGATTCATTCAATAAGACCCCAATCTGGATTAACATACCTATCATGGGGAGAAATTGGTCTTCATCTGCAGTGGCCCCTTGTTGCAAGTGGCATGGGCAAGCTTCTGAGGATCGATTACAAATCAATAGGACAAAAGTACTTGGGCAAGGATCATGCCTTGGTCAAGATTGAAGTTGATGAAGAACCTTTAGAGGAAGTATGGTCAACATGCCAAAGCATGAGTCCTCAACAATTGCCATAAAGTATGAGCACATCCCCAAAGGATGCTTGACCTGCAAGGTGTTTTGACACAATGAAGATGATTGTCTGTTGAAAGTGGGAGTTGAAAAAACATATGAGAACAATAATCAGTAGAAAAAACAAGAGTGGAGGGTTGTGGAAAACAAAAAGAAGAGTAGAGTTGAGAACCTATCTTCTAACCTGATCCCTGGGGTACCAGTTAATAATAAACTAGACAATCTGAATACTAAAGAACAACATGAAGATGAACCCGATGCTATTGCAGAGAAGGTAGCAATTGAGGCATGCTCTACACCTGACAACAATACGTCCAATACTTAGAAGGAAGATGATGTAGTTGTCATTACAACACCTAAAAATACAGTGGTAAGGAACCCTATAGACGGGGGGAAATGAAATAGAAGGAGGTGAGGTCTTTTGTACACCCAGATTAAAGAAGAAATTAGGAAAAAATGTTTGAGTGGATGGGTCACATTGAACCTGATCATCTAGAAAAGGTCATTAATGACCATTCTTATGACTAATATACATGTTTCAGAGAAACCACGAAAAAATATGGAGGTAAGAAGATCTTTGATGGAATAACAAGATTCTATTGCTATCCTTATCGAGACAAACATCAAGAGGCATATGAAGAACCTTTCTGAAAGACTTTTACATAAAGGTTGGAAATGATTGACTAACCATTATTGTGATATCAATGGATACATTTGTGTAGGTTGGAATCTGAAAAATTGGGATGTTAGAAGTTGATCCATGGACGATCAACAAATCACCATGAAATGTACCAATAAAAGTGGTCTAGTCATCATGTTATTAGGTGTATATGCCAGAAATCTTTCTCAATAGTGTACTGCAATATGGAAGATTTTGGAAAGTATAATTAGTTCGATCATTAAACCTTGGTTAGTGATAGGAGATTTTAACAACATAAGAAAGAGAAAATAAAATCTAGGTGGAAGAGAAGTTCCTTCTTGAGTTCTCATCTCATTCAACACTACTGTTGACAACTCAAACCTTATTGAATTACCATTTATCGAAAATGAAATTTTCAGCAGGCATAATAAGAAAGGTGCAACTAAAAGGATTGCATGTCAACTTGACCGTGCCTTAGTCGGTGATGCATGGTTAAATAGATTCGTTGATTCTAAAATGAACATAAAACATGTGAGTTCTTGGATCATTCAACTATAAATGTAAACCTCAAGGAGATGATGATGAAGAAAAGACCCTTCTGTTTCTTAAACTTTTGGATGGAATGGCCCAAATGTAGGGAGTTAATCAATAAAGCCTAGGATAAACAATGTCTAGGAAACCCTCTCTTTAGATTCACACATGAGCTAAAGTTTTTTAAAACTAAACTCAAGAAGTGGTCTAAGGAGTTTGTCAATCTAAAGAATCTAATTAGAAGATAAATAATGTCGATGGATGATATCACATATGCTCTAAGAAGGAATCCATTATATGATGATCTAATCAATGCAGAGAGGATCACATTTGATAGATTGGAATTGCTCTCCAAAGTTGAAGAAACATATTTTTGGCAACATAGTAGACTAGAATGGATAGCTAATGGTAATAAAAATACCAAGCTATACCATAGCACTCTCAAAAGACATGATGAAATTAGTACCATAACCAAGTTGCTTTATGTTGCAGGTAATTACTTGAGTGATAAAAGGAGTGTTGCTTTCAAAACATTGGATTTCTTTGAAGGCTTTTACAACCAGACAAAATCTGATCATTCAATTCCTGAATGTGAATGGAATAATCAGGTTTTTGATGAAGATAATGAAGCTCTTTGCAAAACTCTTGAACTTCAGGTGATCAAAGAATGAATCTGGTGCATTAGAGCTCAGAAGAGTCCATTACCTAATGGATTCAATGGGTTTTTCTATTAATAGAACTGGGATTTAATTAAGAGAGATCTTACTAAAGTTGTCCGATGGTTCTTCCAAAGAGGTAATATGGTATGTCAAGTCAATCATGTTTTTCTAGCCCTCATTCCTAAGAAAGAAATGGTGGCTTCCCCAGCTGACTTCCGACCTATTTCCTGTTGTTCAATGCTATATAAAATTATAACCAAAATCATCACTAGAAGTTTATCCTTTATTCTTCCAAAACTTATATCAATGCACCAAGGTGCCTTTGTTAATGGGAGAAGCATCGAGGATTGCTCAATGCTTGCTGTAGAATTCACCCTCAACTTCAACCGCAAGTATAACTCACCCTCAACTTGTGTTAAGCTAGAGATCACTAAATCATTTGGCTCTGCTAGTAGGTCATATATTTGGAAATCCCTTGGTGGGCTGGGTTTCTATGATTGTTGGATTTCTTTGATTAACAATGTGTTGAAACTACATCTTTTTCTTGACTTCTTAATGGTAGATCTATGGGTTTCTTTAAAAACTTGAATGGTCTTCAACAAGCTTATCCTTTGTCACCCCTTCTATTTGCCATTGACATGGAAGGAATCAATAGAATATTTGAGAATGCTCAAAACTTAGGGAATATTAAGGCCTCCTCTATCGGACGAACAAAAGTCCTGAGTCATGTTTTGTTCACTGATGATGTACTTTTTTTTTCTGAAGGAAGGAGTAGAACTTTAAAGAACCTAAAACACCTTCTTCTAGAGTTTATAAAAGATTCAAGCATGAAGCATAACCCAAACAAGATAAATATTTATGTTTCTAAGTCATGCAGAGATAAAAAAAGCTTAGTCAGTGTTATTGGCATTCAAAGTGGCGAGTGGCCAACCAAATATATTGGCTTCCTATTGGGTGGGGGGAATCTTAGATGTAAGAATTTTATGAATGTCATGATAAGATCAAAGACATGATTGCTAGATGGCCTAGTACTAAGATCTCAATGGCCAATTGACTGATTCTCATCAATCATTGTGCTATGGGACTGATAAATTTCTGGTTCAGGCAAGGTGAAATACCTTATGCAACATTACATCAAATGGAAATCATGATGAATGATTTCATTTGGTGTAACCAATCCATCCAGACAGTTGGAACAAATTTCCTTACCCTAAAGATGAAGGTGGACTCAACTTGAAGAACCTAACCGATCTAGCTGACTTCTACCCTATGAAAAGAATAAAAAAAACTACTTTACAGGGATAGAACATGGATCATATGGGTGCATAGAAGATGCACGTTGAATGTTAGTCTCAATACTAATCATTCGTGGAGTTCCTCTACTCTCTAGAGAAGAATGTTTCATCTATGGCCTACATTTTGCAATGTGGATGATAATGCACTATGGGAGCTATGCAGGAAGAAACAAGATGTGGATAACTAATTCAAGAGTATTCATATGAAACTACATCAACCAAGGTGGAGTCTCGCAACTTATAGATCAATGAAAAACCTTTTACCCACTATGGTAAAGATCAAAAGTTGGAGCCTGAACATTGATACTACTTGTTGTATTTGCAAAAATGGTGAGGAGAGTATCAACCATTTGTTTGGAGATTGTCCATACTGGAAATATCTGTGGGGTCAGATACAGCTCAAGCCCAACATCAAGAAATCTTATTCTTTCCTCACTTGCATGGTTTAGGAAAACAAGAAAGGATATGCTAATCACATCGTGAAGTCATGGGAAATCATAGATTCTGTCCATTCCATTTGGTAAGAAAGCTATAATAGGAAGCATGGAACTCAAGAAATTGACTCACTTGTTCTTTCAACAAAATTGAGAAAAATCTGAGGTTCCCTTATAACATATATAAGAATAAACTAGTGACCCTACCTCACATTGTTTGTAGGAATTGGGAATTCATCTAATCCCAATCCTAGTTGATAAGCTAGTATTGTTCTGACTTTTTTGTTTGGGAAGTTGTAATGTAGCTATAAGTTGGTTATAGATTGTAATCTTTTCCCCTCTTAGTAGGGTTGCAAATATACTTTCCTAGAATTTCCAAAAAATCCAAAATCATTTCCTTATAGTAATAATTCAAAGTAACAATTAGCAAGTAAAGATACTACTCTATGGTTCCCTCTAACTAACCACATTATCTTCTCTCATACTCATTATGTCTTCCTTCCTTAAAAAATGAGATGATATATGAAATTCTCTTTCTTTCCTTTTTCATTCCTATACTTTCCTTCTTCATGCTTCCAGGCAATGCTAAAAACCACTCCCTTATATGTTTTTCCATCCCGTGCTGGGAAATTGAAAGAGTCACCACAATTGACCATGTTTATGACTTGTAGTTATTGTGCCTACCTTGTGTTATTCGTCAAAAGCTTCCCAATTTTGAAGTTCAATCAAGGTCGTTAAGATATTCAAAGCCACATAAGGTGTAATCCAGAGAACATTGTACTCTTTTGAATGGAGATTGACAGCCTAACCATGCCTTGGTGCCATAATAAAGGAACATCTGAGGGAGATCACTACATAACTATTTCTCATTTTGACTACCATTGTCCTTCCTCATGATTTAGGTGAGAAGAGACTTCATTAGTACATTAACATATCATTTTGATTGCCTTTTGTCTTTCCCAATTATGATCATTTTCTAATAGAAATTTTATCATGAAACAATTCAAGCTTATTGCAAATACAAAATTGTTCATCATGCTCTATAGGCCACTTTATTTAATGGAAAAAAACCAAAATATCACACTTTAATAAAAATATGTACTGAAATAGCACCAAAGCCATCTTAATTCCCGAAATAGCCCACTTTCTGAGGAAAGCAGCAACACTTTTGGCATTTTACTGTTTCTGGGACCAAAAGTGCCAAAAACATGGCATTTTAAATTAAAAGCGCTAAAAAAATTGGCATTTTATTTGTTTTGGGATAAAAAGTGCCATTCAGTCTGGCATTTTTTTTGTTTGGGATCATAAGCGCCAAAAGCTATGGCATTTTACTTGGCGACCTAAACAATGGGATGGAAAGCGCCTAAATAATGGCGTTTTTGGATGTAAAGTGCCATTTTTTTGACGTTTAGATCCAAAAGCCAAATAAGTGGCATTTTAGCAATACTATGCACAACTTGAAATACTATATAATTGGTACAAAGATATTAGATGATTCTTAGGCAAAAAAAGAGATATACTAAGTATACCACGACTTAACAAAAAGAACACTTCTTTGAAAAGATGTATATTAAGTTTGGCACAATATATAAAGAAGAAGTTGGAGTTTGCATTTAACAAAATCAGCCTGCTAATAGAAGAACAAATTCTTCCACATTGTCAAACATTCAACGGTTCAACAGAAAAAGAAACAAAGAAGTTAGCATTTATATCTGATAAAATCAACCCTGGCATCTGATAACATCAACCCTGGCATCTGATAACATCAACCCTGTCATCTGATAACATCAACCCTGTAATCAAAATAATAATAATTATTTAACTACATATAGTTCTTGTATAAGTAAAGTGTTAGGAAAAATTATGCATACCTAACATCTCTTACTTCCTCTACCTCAGGTTCATGGACCCAAAGAATGCCCTAGGTATGGAGAAGCCTCAATTGGACTCAAATGTGACTGCTGACCTGCACATGTAGACCTACTTGGAGGGAGTGGTGGTGTTAGTGGATGAGTGGATGGCATAGTTGTAAACTTTGGAGGTGATCCTAAAAATGAAGAACTAGTTGATCCCGAAAATGAAGAAAAAGTTGCATGTTAGTATTGGCTAAAAGTTGGGTGGGTCCAAGATAAGATGGAAGGAACCCCAAAATGGTCAGATGATGATGAAGGATAAGAATAAAACATTCCAGGGATTGAGGAAGGTGAAAATTCCCTAGAGTGTCCTGCTATTGTGGACTGTCCTAGTGATATGGAGTGTCCTACTGGTGTGGATTGTCTCGGTGAGGCTGAGTGACCTGTTGACGTGGAGTGTCCTACTGGTGTGGAGTGTTGTGCTTCCGTGGAAGATGGAATAGGAGAAGCACTAATTGAAGTTGTCACAGGATATGAGAAACTCAAATTGGGCTGCAAGTGACTCAACATTTGTTGAAATCATGCACTCTGAATATTGTATATTTTTTCACGCTCTCTCATCTGATCCTCAACATGTGTCTGATCTGTTAATGTTTGCAATTATCCCCTGATATCCATTTGACTTTGGACCTGCAAATAACATAGTTTACTTTATCATATTTTCATATACAAATATGTATAGTTATTTATCTTAATGGATACTCATTACTTACATATTCTCGCTCCACATAACCTCAAGGATAGTAAACATTTTGTGGCTCAGCTGGTCGTTGTATGTGGTACTCAATATTGTACCAATTAGGTACTTGTGGCATAGCTGAGGGGTTAGGAAGATGAACTACATGAGTTTGCCTATCATTCCATATGTTTAGATCTGTACTGTATTGGTTAAACCAATCAGTCATGCTTTGACCTCTACCATCAATTCTTTGGCATTCTGGAAAAGGTTGGGGTTGAGGTTGGATATGAGCACCAAACTGTTTTAGTACTCTATCAGGAACATGCCATTCCATTACTGTAAATGATATCATAGGAACACAACCCATCCAAATTTTCCTGCCTTCACGACATATGTCTGGCAAAGTTGCCAACAATTATTCACTATATGGTGTCCACATTAACTGCATTATAACTTATCATTACCAAAAAAGTTTCATCGAATGCTAAAATTTGACTTTTAGATAAAATATAAATTCTCACTTGACTAGACTCCTGTGTATCAAACTCATTAAGGTAGAATCATACAGTCCCTTTTGGAACATGTACATGCTCCATGAGATGGTTCCATCTATTATCGTGTTTGAAAAGATGATTAGGAGATGAAAAATTTTAATAGAAAATATTCATCATATAGATGGTAGCGACAAACATGTATCCTAATGAAGCATCTTGTGGCCACTCATGATCTTGATCCATGATCACTCTGCCTGGTCTACCAATATACAATCTTTCCCAAGACCACAACTGTAATAGGTGGATACACCCTGAGATACGCTTCTGCTTAGAACCAGGGTGACATCTATGCAACTGATGGTATAGACTAGCTAAAACTGCACTCCCCCATGAATACATGCCGCATTGCTCAAAATTAACTAGGAGTGGAAGGTAGTGAAGATGGACTTCATTTCCAGTACTGTCTGGCAAGAGGAAGCAACCAATCAGGTATAACAAGTATGCACTGGTGTACCGACGCTTGACCATGTCATCTGCATTTTTCAAATTCATATTTAAAAATGTGGAATGCAACCAAATCAGATGAACATTACCATGTTCAAGTCCATCTGGATGTGACCCCAGAATATCATTACAAAGGGCTGTTCAAGAACTATATTGGTCATAACTTGGCCCTATAGGATAGTGCGCTACAACAACATCACCGTTAACCTTTAACCCTAGCAACACTATGACATCTTATTGAGTGATGGTTAACTCTCCTAGAGGAAAATGGAATGAGTTTGTATTTGAATGACATCTATGAACAAGTTCTGTGACCAAGGCTGAATCAAAAATGACTCTAGACAATTTCGTGACAGATGCAAATCTAGATGTGCGTACATAACCCAAAATGTCTACATCTGTCAACTCCCACCTACCAACCTTAATGGAATGACATGTGATCTGTAAATTCTCATCGTCCTTCACCATTCCTAGAAAATAGTCAAATAAAGGAGACCTTTAGTGAGCATAAATTTCAAACAAATATTATTAAAAAAGTTAAATTTCATACATCACCCTCTATTAGGGGAAGTCAGGAGGCAATTTTACTCATCCCTCCCTCCTCATGCGAGCAATAAAAGTAGAATTACATTCATGAGTTTACATAATATCCTATTCTACTACTAAGTAGGATTACATTCACAAGTTTTACATAATATCCTATCCTACTACTAAGATTCATAAGCATCGATGATCAAAACCCCCACATTTTCCACATTTGTATGTAGCTTTATTGGGATCAATATCCATATTAGTGTTCCTCCTCTTCATCTTAGGCCGCCCAGTACGTGGAGTGAAAATTGGCGGTAGTACAGGAACAACCTCTATAGATGGCTCAAAATCAGGCCAATACCTCTTATCAGGAATGCCTCTAAATTGGGGAGCATATGTCATTCAATATTTGGTTATAGTATACCAAGTACTGACTAACTGATGGTGTCCGTAATGTATCGATTCAGTGGCTGCAAGTATATGTGAGCATGGCAAGTGATAAACTCAAGGTGCACCACAAGTACATAGACAACCAATGAGATTTTGAAAGAGATACACCTGATAGTTGTTTCCGGATGTATCTTCAACTGTAACATCAAACTCATTTATCCTACAACTAACCCTTAGTTTCCTTGCCTTGGTCTCCAGTTTAACCAATTTAGTTGAAAATTTCTGTGTGAATGAACCAATTAACTTTGCACCTAAGTTTCTTCTTTGAAAGAACATTGCTACCAAATGATAATATGTGCTGCAAATAAGGGCTTGAATGGGAAGGTTGTGAGCACGCTTCAAAACTCCATTTATTGTCTCTGAATAATTGTTAGTTTTATACCATATTTGCACCGTCGTCATAAGAAAGAGCCCACATTATTGTGTGTTGCTTTAGAAGCCAATTGAAAGAAGATGGGTCAATGGACTTTATAGTTGCTAAGAGATTATCAAACTCAACCATTTCAATCACCTTACCGACCTTCCACATTAAGTTGTACAACTCAGTGGCCTTAAATTTCTTATGAAAGTTGTCCATATAGTGCCTCAAACAAAACCATTGTACACTGAGAGGAAAAACTACTTTCATAGCTTCCTTAGGACCACACATCCTATCAGATATGAAACACAGATCATTCCTACGATGGACTGTTGGAATTTGTTGCTCCATGCATCTCAAGAACCATGTCCAAAAGATTTGTTCTCCTTCTCAACAACTGTAAAGGAAAAAGGAAACAATCCATTGTTTGCATCAATCCCAGTCACTATAAGTAGTGTCCCTCCATACTTACCATATAAGAAGGTGCCATCAACACTTAGTACTAGTCGACAGTGAGCCCAATCCGCAATACATGGCCTAAAACTCCAAAACACACGTTTAAACCAATATAACGTTTCATCACTTCTTGTGGTGTTTTGAAAATTGTATACCGTCCCCAAAATCACTTGTGCTAAACATTGGAGAAATCTCAACACCGAGCCATATGAATCCTCCCAATCACCAAAGATTGTAGAAATATCTTTTCTACGTGCATGCCAGGCCTTTTTATAGGAGATATTAATATTCAATTCTGCATTAACCTTTTCCATCACTTCTCGAGCACTCATGTCAAGTTATGATCACAACATCAGCATTATCATCCTCACAATATATGAGGACTTGCATTGTGAGTGATCCTTATATAGGATTGCACTGTGGCATGTGTGTACACCACTATAACTTGTGATTTTCCAAAAACCACCAACCCTCTTAGAAGCACATGCATGAAGCCTCCATGAGCACTACTCATTGTGTAAGCAGATTAAAGTGAGGTAAGTCTTATTGGATCACTTTGTTTTGTATTGGACATTATTGCTGATTGACCATGACTACAACCTATGAAGGAGATTTGCCTTTGTCTATATTTTACCTATACTAAAGCCATGCCCCACAACCACTTCAACCTCTTCCATATCTATAGGGACTTTATATTCATCCACCCAATCATCTTCTCTGAAGTAATCATAATTATCTGCATGATTTTGATCTACCCAATCATCCTTTCATGTTTCAGGATCAATAAAAACTTCATGGTTACTATCATCAATATACAGTTGCAGCAATCTAGTATCATCATTAATATCAATATCTTCATTCTCATCATCACCACTTTCACCATCACTATCATCATTATCAACGTCATCATCATTATCATCATTAATATCACCATCGTTATCATCATCATCAATAGCAACATCATGATCATTTTGGAATTGACTCATTCTCTCATTTGGTAGATTATATCTCTCAACATAAAGGTCAATATTCCTCCCTTTTGATATACTAAGAAGGGTTTTCCAACTATCCTCATCAACTACATCAATAGAAAACAAGTCATAACTAGGACGTATATCTTTGGGAAAGTTATAGCTTAGACGAATGTCATGCATCATTGAGTGTATATCAAGAATCTGATGTGTGTATGACATCATTTCAGAAAAAGTGGTTGTTGTGGCTATTTGAATAGGCATGCAAACCTCATTACAATACGACCCATCAGCCAATAAGTTGCCACCATAACGGATGACAAAGTTGGTTGAGACATTGGCCATTTTCCTAAATATTTTCAATAGTGAATGTTAGATATAATGACATAATTATTTGAAAACAAGTTAATTATGAATTGAAATATGTTATGGAGTTTTGAAAAAGATATTATTTTAATGTTATGAAGTTTTGAAAAAGATGTCTATTACATTTTTGTCAAGATGGTAAGTAATTTTGGCATTGGGCCGGATAAATAAGATAAACAAGATGTGTTCTATCACATCTTCTACCCCCATTGAGTCATATGTTCGGTATGGAACAAATTCCTATAATTTATTTTGAAATATAATTTATTTTGAATTATAGTTTATTTTCCTAAATAGTTTGTTTTGAAATATAGTTGTGATAAAGTGAATTTTCTAAATCCTTTTATACTTTGTTCCTTAATCTTCAATATATCTTAAAACCCTTTTTCTCCTAAAAGTTAATTAGTCATTCAATGATAAGAATCTCAACCCCAAACTTTATCAACAGGTGGGGTATGTTATGGTGAAGCTATGGTCCAAATTTCATGTCATTTGGACATTCCTAGCTCCCTCTATGATTTTTACAAGTTTGATTAAGGTTTACTTATATATGGTCACGATTAAGATCATTTAACCTATGCTTTCCTTTCATTTTTCTTTGTTACGCGGTGCTGACGTCAGCAATCCGCGGACCTCTCCTCGCGAGCCATCCCGACCGCCCGATGGCACGCCCAGAGATCGGACGGCCATGAGGTCATCCCTAACCTCCGGTCAATCCGCGAGATCGTGGATGCAGCCACCTCGAGCAAGGGGCGACCCACTCCCCGCCTCTACGCGCCACCTCGCGCCAAACGAACCGAGGCACTGCCTCCACCTCACCTCCACGAACTCGCTGACCCCTCACACGACCTCCAGAAACGAGAACGTCGCCTCGCACGACCTCACCGGTGAGTCCCCGTCTCCAACCGCAGCTGAGCCCAATTGGGCATATACTCCTCAATCAACCTCGCGCCTACTTAAACCCCTGCGAAGCTCCCCTGACGCCTCTTTAGCTCACTCCTGCCTCCAATTTGCCCAAAGCAACCCGGCATCGCTCCATCCTCAAACTCTTCTCCTCCGGTCTGTCCGCCGCCGTCGAATTGCTGGACGAGGCCCCTATCGGCCTGCTCGTCCCCAATTGACCACACCCGAAGCTCCGAGGCACCTCCACCTACCTTGGCGGCCCCTCACCGCGAAGATTCATCGCCTGCTCCTCCCTCACCCTTCACCCTCCGCCGCGAGCTCTACACCTCGCCGGACTCCTAGTCGACCCGACGCCTCGCGGGGAGCCACGGTCCCCAAACAAGCTGTCCGAGCTCGGCTCATCCCCGCGAAGGTGCTCCTGACCTCGATTTCTCGCGAGAAGCAACGCAGCCGTCGCTCGAGCTCGCCGGAGTTCCTCTCCCCTACCTGTTGCTCGCGAGTGAAGCAAAGAAGGAGAAGGACCCGGTCGGTTTAGCTGGGCCGATCGCGCGAACCACGGTTCGCCAGGTTAGCCGCCCGTGACCCGCCTCAGCCGGCTTGGTTTTAGACGCGCGCGATCTCGACCGTTGGATCTGAACATCCAACGGTCCGCGTTTTTCCTTTCTTTTCTTTTATTTCCTTGAATTTCAGTTTTAGACCTAATCTTGGGAAATTTGTAGAAATTAGTAGGAGTGTCAGAAAAATACGAATAAATACTCCATTTTGATCAGAAAAATACGAGGATCACGATTATGGCATCAGCTGACCCTAACTATGACTCGAGTAAACTCTCATATTTTATTATGCTCATATCTTGTTTAATTAATTAGAAAATGCTCGAATCTCCTTTAAATCACCAAAAATCTGTGATAATCATCTTTTTGCACCCTTATCATCCTAGGACAATCAGATCCTTTTATTATGACTCAATTACCAGTAAAACCTATTTACTTCTTCTTTTCCCTACTTTGACCTATCAAAATGTGCATAAATAGTTATTATGATCTTTAAACCCTGATTCTGACTTTATGATCCTACTCTGATGAGACAATGATAATCTTGGACTCAACTCCATACTCTAAGACCCATACTCTAATCTCATGACTCCAAACCTATAAAGGGCCTTTTTATATACTCTTTAGAATATGTGTAATTCAAACAATATATCTAATAAATACCAAATCTCTAATAATTTCAGGAAATCAAAGGTACCAGTGAGGAGCATCTCTGGACTCCCCACTTCTGAGTAGAAGGTACGCCATTACCTCCTTTTGGCCTACTATACTTGATGCTTGAGATATATGAATATGTAGGACACTTGGCATAAGATATTGAATGAAATGAATGTCTTGTATGATGCTTAAATGACTTGTTATTGTATGGTTTTAATGAATTATCTGAATTTTGTATATGTAAGTTATAATACCTGCAAACATAATATATATGCCCCATCATGTGAAAGCACTAATTCTCTTTGGTAGCGTAGTGCTTGGAAAGTGATCATTCTCTTTGGTAGCAGATCACGTTTGTACAATGATCTCACTCTTGAGTAGTAGATCATAAGGCCTTACATCTCATACTCTTTGGCAGCTGAGATGGTGCATTATTCCCTTTGGTGGCAAATGCATGATAGACATGATGGGGAAAAATGTTTAAAAGATACATGTTGATGTTGTTAATAAACTCTTCCTTAATATGGATATATTGTTGTAATTGCTTATTACTGCCAAGTTTACTTTTATCCTTATTGCCAAGTATGAAAGAGGTAAATCAAATGACGCGTAGGCGTACTCAGTACAATATACTTATATATTGTGCTGACGCGTACCAATTGCATATGTTTTATAGGTACCTTCTGCTTATGATGCTTATGATGAAAGAAAGATGATGTTGCTACTCTATATGCTGGCTCACAAAAATCGGATCTATCATGGGGATGCTAAAGCTAGATGGGACTCTTAGATTATGTTTCTTTTTCTTCTGTAATAGTTTCTCATGTATTAAGTTTCTTCTGTAGAACTCCTATGCCTCCGGGCCCCTATGTAATGAACACTTTTGGTTTATGTATGGAAGCTTTTTATTCGGTGCATTTATATATTCATGTGTTTGATCCACTCAGGGACGGGCAACTTTAACTCTATTGTACCCCTTATGTTGGCGCCTGAGGTGTACAGTGGAGTTAGGTTGTTAACCCGTGACAGATGGTATCAGAGCGGTCACATGAATCAATATAGATGTATCAAATAATTAGCAACCTTACCTAGACCTAGGGTAACCCACATTTAGCAGTAAATTGCCGAGGTGTCTAGAAGGGTACCTTGCGGAGGGTTCTGACATAATACTCTCCCCATCCGTTTTCACGGTGCGAGGGTTCCCGTCGCAAGCTATCTGCCTGGCTAACGAAATTATTGTTAAAGTGGGCACCCTTACCCTAGAAAGATCCTTCCTCTCATCTTTTCTCAATTAAGGACTACCCCCCCAACCAACCTATTTAGTGATTAATATACACTAGGTTTCTCATCTATTTTCTCTCTCATGACCATGATCGATGACATACTCTCTCTATTATGTGGGTAGGTTAGGAAAATGGGAACAACTAAAAGACATGAAAAATTGGAAAAAAATATATGATATGATTGTTAATTCTTTAACACCTGCCTTATGATCTATTACAAATAAATCTCTAAACTGTCTTTTATACCAACCTTGCAGATGCCTCCAAAAACTAGGTCCAAGAGAAAAAGATCTAGTGATGGTTCTGGTGATGAATCTGAATCCCGTCCTAATAAGACCATGGCTGTAGGAAATTGGGAAGAACAAAAGAAGGTGATGTTGGAATGCATGCATGCCCTAGCCCTAAAAGAAACCAGCAATAGTGCCTCATCCTCTAGGACAAACCATGAAACCACCATTAGTGACTTCCTTAAACTCAAACCCGAAACTTTTCATGGAGAAGACTTAGGTGAAGTCCTAGATAAAGCCGATGCATGGATCATATCTGTTGAAAATGCCTTTAGAGCCCTTAAGTGTCCTGAGGAAGATAAGGTCACCTTTGCTACCTACCAACTTAGGGGGTCCGCGAAGTTGTGGTGGGAAAATTATTACCATACACGAGAACTTCCAGATGCTCCCATAGGTTGGGAGGAGTTTAAGGGGATCTTTACCAACCGTTTCATGCCCATATCAGCTAGGAAGGAGAAGAAGAAACAGTTCAATAACCTCACCCAAGGAAACCTATCTGTTGCTGACTATGTTAGAGCCTTTAGACTCCTAGAGCGTCATGCTCGCAACCTGGATGAAGATGAAAAGATTGAACACTTCATAGATGGCCTTAACCAAGAAATCAAAGTTCACCTTTGCACCTCCATCCATCCTACCTTTGAAGCTGCCATCAACAATGCCCTTACCCAAGAGAGAACCTTAGGAAAAAGCAAAGCACCAAGCTTGAGATACCTGGGTCTAACCGATGCATGCATCACCAAGGGTAAGGAGAAGGAAAATGATAAGAAGAAGCCTAACAGCCATGGCATGGGCAGAGGAGGAGGAAATCACCATAGAGGTCAATCACACCGAGGAGGACCAAACAGGGGAGGTCGAGGCCGAGGAGGACCAACTAAGGGAATATCATCAAATCATTTTCGGTGCAGAAACTGTGGAGGAGTACACCCAGGAAAATGCAGGTTTGAGAAACCAGTGTGTTACTACTGCAAGAATGAAGGGCATATGAGGTATAATTGTCCAAATCTGGTCCAAGGGGCACCTCAGAATCGTCCTACCCCATTACCTCAGCCTGGAGCTCCACCTGCTCAACCAGCTGTCCCGATAGCTCAGGCTCAGCCAGAACATCGTCAGGGCCGAGTCTTTGCAATTGACGCAGAGGAAGCTAAAGCCAATGATAACCGTCTGATTGAAGGTAATAATGTTAAAATTTCTTTATTGTAATAAATCTTTGAAAACCATGATCTCATATAAAATCATAATGTAGGTATGATATGTCTCCAAGATCATCCTGTTGTGGCCCTATTCGATTCGGGATCAACACATACTTTCATATCTAGAAATCTTGCTTCCATGCTCAAGTTCGAGATCAATGATCTAGGTTATATCTTGGATGTGACAACTCCCAGTGGCAAAATTTATACTTCTCTTCAGAAAACCAAAACCTTGCCTTTTTCTTTTGGTGGTCATAAATTTCAATCTGCTTTTATCCTTCTTGATATGGAAGATTTTGATCTAATTTTGGGGATGGATTGGCTCTATTCCAACTTTGTTATGCTTGATTGCCGAGGCAAGAAAGTAATCTTTTGTGCACCCAATTCGAAACCTTTGACTATTTCCGGGAGAAAAGAAAGACATCGAAATATGATTATTTCTTCTCTTAAAGCCGAAACTTTGATTGCCAGAGGATGTAGAGCCTATCTTGCTGTTGTATCCATGCCTGATCCTAAGGTGAGACCTATAGAGAGCTTGGATGTGGTGAGAGATTACCCGGACGTTTTTCCTGAGGAGCTTCCAGAGCTGCCTCCAGATCGTGAGATTGAGTTCTCAATTGAGTTAGCACCGGGCACCGCACCAGTCTCTAAGGCACCTTATAGGATGGCACCTGCTGAGCTTGCAGAGCTCAAGAAACAACTAGAGGAACTTCTTGATAAAGGCTTCATCCGTCCTAGTACTTCTCCTTGGGGTGCTCCCGTTCTCTTTGTCAAAAAGAAAGATGGGTCAATGCGAATGTGTATTGATTATCGCATGATCAACCAAGCCACCATTAAAAATAAATATCCCCTTCCAAGAATTGATGACTTGTTTGACCAGCTTCGCACTGCCACTGTGTTCTCCAAGATTGACCTTAGATCAGGTTATCATCAATTACGAGTAAAAGATTTGATATTCCAAAAATAGCTTTCAGAACTAGATATGGACATTATGAATTCATGGTGATGCCTTTTGGCTTGACTAATGCTCCTGGAGTGTTTATGAACCTGATGAACACTGTCTTCCAGCCATTCCTTGACAGTTTTGTTGTGGTCTTCATTGATGACATTCTTATATATTCAAATTCTGTTGATCAACATCGTGAACATCTCCAGAAAGTCCTTGATGTTTTGAGAGCCCAGAAAGTGTATGCTAAATTATCTAAATGTGAGTTTTGGATTGACCAAGTCATGTTTCTTGGCCATGTCATTTCGGGTGGGAAAATTTCTGTTGACCCTGCCAAAGTTCTAGCTGTCCTTGATTGGAAAGCCCCTACCAATGCTTCTGAAATTCGTAGCTTTCTTGGTCTAGCTGGCTATTACCGTCGCTTCATCCTTAATTTTAGTAAAATAGCCCTACCCATGACTAAACTTACCAGAAAAGATGCAAAATTCATTTGGACTCCTGAGTGTGAAGCTAGTTTCCAAGAATTGAAATCTCTCTTGACTTCTGCTCCTGTTTTGACCTTACCTTCTGGGAATGATGGCTTTGTAATCTATTCTGATGCTTCTAAAATGGGTCTGGGTTGTGTCCTCATGCAAAACGGTAAAGTTGTTGCCTACGCCTCTAGACAGTTGAAACCTAATGAGGTCAATTATCCAACTCACGATTTGGAATTAGCTGCCATTGTCTATGCTCTCAAAATCTGGAGACATTATCTGTATGGTGCTACCTTTGATATATTCACAGACCACAAAAGTCTCAAATACCTCTTGACTCAGAAAGATCTCAATCTTCGACAGAGGAGATGGTTGGAGTATCTTAAAGATTATGATTTCACTATTGCATATCATCCAGGCAAAGCCAATGTTGTGGCTGATGCTCTTAGTCGTAAGAAGTCGATTTGTGCATCAATGCATCTGGAACCTTCATCTTCTGAGTCATCGCAAGCAGAATCGAGCTCTATTATTTTGGCGAACATCAATAGTATTCCTAGTCTTCTTTCTGAACTCCTGATATCTCAAAAGAACAGCCCTAGTTTGGAGGAGATGAAAGCTCTTGTGGCAAAGCCCCAGACACATCTATCCGTTGGTATGGACGGTGGACTAAGGTACAAGCATAGGATGTGGGTACCTGAAGAATCAGAGATTAGGAAGCGTATCCTGCAAGAGGCACATGGGTCTAAGTATTCCATACATCCTGGATCTACTAAGATGTATAAGGACCTGCAGAGACACTTTTGGTGGAGGGGTATGAAGAATGATATCGCTGAGTTTATCTCTAAGTGTCTCACCTGCCAGCAGATTAAGGCCGAGCACCAACGTCCCGGTGGTCTACTGCAACCCTTACCAATTCCCGAATGGAAATGGGAAAATATCACCATGGATTTCGTGGTGGGACTACCCAGGACCAGGAAGGGTCATGATGCGGTTTGGGTCATAGTAGACCGGTTGACCAAGTCTGCACATTTCTTACCTATGCGGACTACGAACAAGGTTCCTGAGCTTGCTGAGTTGTATATAAGGGAGATTGTACGACTGCATGGAGTACCAGTTTCGATAGTTTCAGATCGAGATCCAAAGTTCACATCACATTTATGGAAGCAGGTGCAGAATGAACTGGGCACACAGTTGCACTTCAGCACAGCATATCATCCCCAAACTGATGGCCAGTCAGAACGTACTATCCAAATCTTAGAAGATCTTCTCAGAGCATGTGTCTTAGATTGGGGAGGATCTTGGGATTACTACCTTCCATTAGCAGAATTCGCTTACAATAATAGCTATCAATCTAGTATTGATATGCCACCCTATGAAGCTCTCTATCGTAGGCCATGTAGATCCCCTCTCCATTGGGATGAAGTTGGGGAAAGGAAGATGCTAAAGTCCGAGGAGTTACAACTATATGCTGACAAGGTGTCTTTGATCAAGCAGAGGTTGAAACGGGCCCATGATCGTCAGAAGTCATATGCAGATGCACACAGAACGGACAGACAGTTCAATGATGGTGACTATGTATTCTTGAAAATCAGACCTATCCGTGCCATAGCCAAGAACAAGGGGAAGCTTAGTCCGAGATACGTGGGTCCTTTCGAAGTTCTGGAGCGCATTGGCGAATGTGCTTATCGACTTGCTCTTCCTCCGCAGTACAGCATGATGCATAATGTCTTTCATGTATCCAACTTGAAACAGTATGTAAAGGATGATAGTCATGTGCTGAATCATGAGCCTCTTGAGTTACGGGAGAACCTATCTTATCCAGAACAACCTACAAAGATTCTCGACTCTAGGGTAAAGGAGCTCAGGAATAAACAGATTCAGATGGTGAAGGTACAGTGGAACCATCACGGTGCAGAAGATGCCACCTGGGAGCTACGAGCAGACATGGAACGACGTTTTCCTCACCTCTTTTATCCAGTTTAATTTTGAGGACAAAATTTCTTTTAAGGTGAGTAGGATGTGATAAAGTGAATTTTCTAAATCCTTTTATACTTTGTTCCTTAATCTTCAATATATCTTAAAACCCTTTTTCTCCTAAAAGTTAATTAGTCATTCAATGATAAGAATCTCAACCCCAAACTTTATCAACAGGTGGGGTATGTTATGGTGAAGCTATGGTCCAAATTTCATGTCATTTGGACATTCCTAGCTCCCTCTATGATTTTTACAAGTTTGATTAAGGTTTACCTATATATGGTCACGATTAAGATCATTTAACCTATGCTTTCCTTTCATTTTTCTTTGTCACGCGGTGCTGACGTCAGCAATCCGCGGACCTCTCCTCGCGAGCCATCCCGACCGCCCGATGGCGCGCCCAGAGATCGGACGGCCATGAGGTCATCCCTAACCTCCGGTCAATCCGCGAGATCGTGGATGCAGCCACCTCGAGCAAGGGGCGACCCACTCCCCGCCTCTACGCGCCACCTCGCGCCAAACGAACCGAGGCACTGCCTCCACCTCACCTCCACGAACTCGCTGACCCCTCACACGACCTCCAGAAACGAGAACGTCGCCTTGCACGACCTCACCGGTGAGTCCCCGTCTCCAACCGCAGCTGAGCCCAATTGGGCATATACTCCTCAATCAACCTCGCGCCTACTTAAACCCCCGCGAAGCTCCCCTGACGCCTCTTTAGCTCACCCCTGCCTCCAATTTGCCCAAAGCAACCCGGCATCGCTCCATCCTCAAACTCTTCTCCTCCGGTCTGTCCGCCGCCTTCGAATTGCTGGACGAGGCCCCTATCGGCCTGCTCGTCCCCAATTGACCACACCCGAAGCTCCGAGGCACCTCCACCTACCTTGGCGGCCCCTCACCGCGAAGATTCATCGCCTGCTCCTCCCTCACCCTTCACCCTCCGCCGCGAGCTCTACACCTCGCCGGACTCCTAGTCGACCCGACGCCTCGCGGGGAGCCACGGTCCCCAAACAAGCTGTCCGAGCTCGGCTCATCCCCGCGAAGGTGCTCCTGACCTCGATTTCTCGCGAGAAGCAATGCAGCCGTCGCTCGAGCTCGCCGGAGTTCCTCTCCCCTACCTGTTGCTCGCGAGTGAAGCAAAGAAGGAGAAGGACCCGGTCGGTTTAGCTGGGCCGATCGCGCGAACCACGGTTCGCCAGGTTAGCCGCCCGTGACCCGCCTCAGCCGGCTTGGTTTTAGACGCGCGCGATCTCGACCGTTGGATCTGAACATCCAACGGTCCGCGTTTTTCCTTTCTTTTCTTTTATTTCCTTGAATTTCAGTTTTAGACCTAATCTTGGGAAATTTGTAGAAATTAGTAGGAGTGTCAGAAAAATACGAATAAATACTCCATTTTGATCAGAAAAATACGAGGATCACGATTATGGCATCAGCTGACCCTAACTATGACTCGAGTAAACTCTCATATTTTATTATGCTCATATCTTGTTTAATTAATTAGAAAATGCTCGAATCTCCTTTAAATCACCAAAAATCTGTGATAATCATCTTTTTGCACCCTTATCATCCTAGGACAATCAGATCCTTTTATTATGACTCAATTACCAGTAAAACCTATTTACTTCTTCTTTTCCCTACTTTGACCTATCAAAATGTGCATAAATAGTTATTATGATCTTTAAACCCTGATTCTGACTTTATGATCCTACTCTGATGAGACAATGATAATCTTGGACTCAACTCCATACTCTAAGACCCATACTCTAATCTCATGACTCCAAACCTATAAAGGGCCTTTTTATATACTCTTTAGAATATGTGTAATTCAAACAATATATCTAATAAATACCAAATCTCTAATAATTTCAGGAAATCAAAGGTACCAGTGAGGAGCATCTCTGGACTCCCCACTTCTGAGTAGAAGGTACGCCATTACCTCCTTTTGGCCTACTATACTTGATGCTTGAGATATATGAATATGTAGGACACTTGGCATAAGATATTGAATGAAATGAATGTCTTGTATGATGCTTAAATGACTTGTTATTGTATGGTTTTAATGAATTATCTGAATTTTGTATATGTAAGTTATAATACCTGCAAACATAATATATATGCCCCATCATGTGAAAGCACTAATTCTCTTTGGTAGCGTAGTGCTTGGAAAGTGATCATTCTCTTTGGTAGCAGATCACGTTTGTACAATGATCTCACTCTTGAGTAGTAGATCATAAGGCCTTACATCTCATACTCTTTGGCAGCTGAGATGGTGCATTATTCCCTTTGGTGGCAAATGCATGATAGACATGATGGGGAAAAATGTTTAAAAGATACATGTTGATGTTGTTAATAAACTCTTCCTTAATATGGATATATTGTTGTAATTGCTTATTACTGCCAAGTTTACTTTTATCCTTATTGCCAAGTATGAAAGAGGTAAATCAAATGACGCGTAGGCGTACTCAGTACAATATACTTATATATTGTGCTGACGCGTACCAATTGCATATGTTTTATAGGTACCTTCTGCTTATGATGCTTATGATGAAAGAAAGATGATGTTGCTACTCTATATGCTGGCTCACAAAAATCGGATCTATCATGGGGATGCTAAAGCTAGATGGGACTCTTAGATTATGTTTCTTTTTCTTCTGTAATAGTTTCTCATGTATTAAGTTTCTTCTGTAGAACTCCTATGCCTCCGGGCCCCTATGTAATGAACACTTTTGGTTTATGTATGGAAGCTTTTTATTCGGTGCATTTATATATTCATGTGTTTGATCCACTCAGGGACGGGCAACTTTAACTCTATTGTACCCCTTATGTTGGCGCCTGAGGTGTACAGTGGAGTTAGGTTGTTAACCCGTGACAATAGTTTATTTTGAAATATAGTTTATTTTGAACTTTTACAAAAATAATTTGACACAGTGCATTGAATTTGGTTCCAACTGACTGAATGGTACTATTACACTACTATTCCTATCACACCCAAATTCTACCAATTTGTTAAACAGTAGAATAACTAATACGATTACACGATCATGCCTAGTTTTGAAGGGGAGTTATATGTTGTGTTACACTACTATTCCTACTCCTACTATGCAATAGTTTACATGCCCTCTAGTTGTTTGGACTTCACATTTTTCAAAAATATCCAATCAAGACTAAAAAACTGGATAAAATTTCCAATTTTAAAAAATATCCATTCAAGATAATAAAATCACAGTTTAAACTACACAACCACCATTCAAGACTAAAAATGATCATCTCTAGTTTTAAAGGGAGTTATATATATGCCGTGTTACACTGCTATTCCTACTCCTACTATGCAATACTTTACATGCCCTCTAGTTGTTTGGACTTCACATTTTTCAAAAATATCCAATCAAGACTAAAAAACTGGATAAAATTTCCAAATTTCAAAAATATCCATTCAAGATAATAAAGTCACAGGTTAAACTACACAACCACCATTCAAGAGTAAAAACGATCATCTCTAGTTTTGAAAGGGAGTTATATGTCGTGTTACACTGCTATTCCTATTCATACTATGCAACATGTTACATGTCCTCCAGTTGTTTGGACTTCCAATTTTCAAAAATATCCATTCACGATAATAAAATCACAGTTTAAACTACACAACTACCATTGAAGACTAAAATCAGTCATCACACACATAAGATATAGATAAAAAGCAAATAAAAAAAATATGTGCAATGCAAATAAATTACAATCCAAATTAAGTAACGTCCAAATTAAGTACAATCCCCAAAGTAAGTACAGTCCAAATTAATTACAATCCAAAATATAGATTCCAAATTAATTACAGTCCAAAATAAAGAGTCCACATTAATTATAGTCCAAAATAAAGAGTCCAAATTAATTACAATCCTCATCACATGTGTATCAAATCACCAAATAATCACAATAATTCCAAAGCACCAAATAATCACAATAATTCTTGCAGAAAATATTAACCTAAAATGATTAAGTAAAATACAACTTACCCTTTAGAGGAGAAAGACGTCTTCAAAGACAATCAAAGTACTCCTACAAAATATGTAACAAATAAATAAAAAATATGATAAGAAGATGGTATAAAATAAAAATACAGCAAAAATAAAGAGGAAAGAAAACAAAAAAACAACAAATGAGTAAACAAAAAAACAACAAATGAGCAAACAACAAAATAACTGTTGGCGTACATATCTGATCAGTTTAGATGCCATGAGTAATTAACCAGTATGTTAACCTTGTCTAAGGCTGTGTTTGGTACACAGTTGTGATGAACTTAGTTGCCACAAATAACTAGACGAGTAGTGTGTTAACTTTATGCTACATAACTATTGTTTGGAATAATGACCTTAACAGTAAGATGTTCAATATTTAGTAGACAAGTAAACAATTATTAGTTGTGTGAATAGAGTCTATAATGCCCTCCGTTCATGTATTAAAAAATCAGTTAACACCGGCCAAACAAACTCAGCGTAAGATCATTATTATTTGGGCATATTAACCTACTGTAAGCATGTCTCTTCTAAAAGGCATTACAAACAAAAGAACTGCATAACTAACCAAACTGCCCCGAGCTGCTAGCGCTGTCTCCACACCACTGTTTGCACCTCTCCACGCTCTACTTCTTAGGCCATATCCAAGATCTGCTGCTCATCACGAGGCCATCGACAAGGGAGGAGGAGCACTAAACTGGGAAGCCTATGAAACAACTAAACGTGAGGAAGAGGAAGAGTAGGAGGAAAAGGAAAAAAGGGGAAGAGGAAAACTGGAGGAAGAGGAAGAACAAGAGGAAAAGAGGAAGAGGAAAGTAAGAGGAAGAGTAAAACCAGAGGAAGAGGAAGAGCAGGAGGAAAAGGGGTAGAGGAAAACCTGAGGAAAAGAGGAAGAAGAAGACTTACTTGCAATCAGTAGAAAGGAAGAATGAGAGAATAGATGAGGGTGGTTCATATTTGTAGATCCAACCACCCCTTTGAAGCCCAGCTATCGCCTTAATGGAGAGGAAGCATGAAAGGCATAGAGGGGGCAGAGGATGAGACCGGCTGCTGAGGCAGAGTTGCGTAAGAAATGAAAACACCAACTTTCTAGTGCTTTAAGTTAAAATGCCAATTTTCTGGAACTTTCATGTAAAAATGCCAAATCGGCTGACGCTTTTGGCTGAAAATGCCAAGATCATGGCACTTTTTACTTAAAAATGCCTAGTTTTGGGCGCTTTCAACTGAAAATGCCAGACCAATTGACGCCTTTAGTCCCAGGAACAAGAAAAACGCCAATTTCTTGGCGCTTTCATGAGAAAGTGGGCTATTATGGGAAATAAGATGGCTATGGTGATATTTCAATACATATTTTTATTAAAGTGTGCTATTTTGGTTTTTTATCCTTATTTAATTTATCTGATACCAAATATAAATTTGGCAGTCGATTGAAGGGAAAAATATTTAATAGTACGTATTAGTCTGTATTTTTCTCTTCCATTGAACTTCACATAGATGCTCATACATGATAGATTTTTCTTTTATGATTATATTTATTTTCATTTTTGAAGTAATCCATTATTGAGATTTACATTCGGTTGCATGTTCGTGTTTCTTCCCATTAGAGTTGTGATAAATCTCCCATCTCTAAGAATATTATAAGCAATATCACTTCCTTCATTATCCATTCTTTCAGGAGGGTGGTTTTATCCATCCAACATTCTAAACTATATTTATTTTTTCTTGTTGTTGTTTGATTTTTTGAATGACCTATAAGTAGTACATTTATTGGTACTATCATGGATAAATGGCTAATGTCATTTTGCTTTGATTTTTATTGTGCTTGAACAACTAGCCAATGTTGCTTGTCACGTGCCACTATTTCATAGTGATTTCTCATTTATAGTTAAAGGAATTTTGGACACATGTGTGCAATTATACCTTCCGGATAGTTGTTTTCACAATCATGTTGTAGGTCCATGCACACAAAATTCCAGGAGTTCTATTCTCCACATTATTTTGGTGAAATTACTACATTCCTCATGTGCCTCAACCATCTAAAAGAAGGCATAGACATCTTCTTATTAATTGCACACCACTCCATGTTAATCTAATTCCACGTACCTATCTTTCATAATATAGTTTTGGCTCCCCTTATTTTAGTTTGTAAGATATTAACATGTTTTTTGTACATATACATTAATTAAGTTATAACTGCTAAGTACTACATAATGATTATCAAAATATTAGCAATGTCTACATAAATTCATGCAAGGATAATGCATTGTAACATTATCTTAATATGTGAGATTGTTGTTGTGACTATATTAATATTTTAAAGACATAAATCATAACACTATTTTTCTTAACTATTTTAAGAACCCCGCTAAAGGTAGATAGTTTGAAAAAAAAGAGACAAATGAAATTCGTATCTCAAGATAGAAGAACATTTCTTTCCCTCACTCTCATATCAAAGTTAATTTCTTTTTATTTATATTCTAATTTTACATCACATTATTGTAATGTAAGAATATTTACATTACAATAATATAAACCTACATGATTATTCCATCTTACATCTGAATGAAAGGTAGATGAGCAACAAGATGTGCCACCAATCCATTCTGAATAGAAAAATGAATCTTCTGAAAGATAAAATACATAGAGTTGGGGTTCTAACGTTACAAGGAATAATGTTTTGAACCCGCTTGTAAAGTTTCACAACATTTAGTTCTAAGAAACCAAAAGTATCAAACCCGAAGGTATAAAAACATGTTGATTGTCGATATACAATTTCTCATGCTATGTCACTTTGGTTGAGGCAACTTTGAGAGAATCTCATCCTACAACAAATGCTCCACCCCTAAGGCCCACAAATGGGGAAACTCCTATAATATGTACTCATGCATGCTTTCCTCTAATACATTCAAAAATAAGGATATTGACCGGTCTAAGTGTAGATCTCCCCTCCTATGGATTAGTTAAAAAGTTGACAGGTGCCTCTTTCTTAGCAGTAACTCTGACAATTTTGAGTACATCATACAAAATATGTCAAATAAGATAATATCTATACTTGAAGCCAAGTAGCTCTACATTGAACTGCATGTTCCCCAAAAGAGTCCAAACATGTTATAGGACAAATTGGACTTATCTCTTCAATAGGGAACAAATGAATCATAGGATGATACTTGAGAATATTACGGTACTCCACAGTGACACATGCAAGCCTAATACATCAGTAGGAATAGCAAGGAGAACATCTTCAGTTTTTATACACCCAAAAACTACTTTTTGTCTAATGGTCATGTCAAACTTAACTTTCAAGTTCTCAATAATTTTTCTAAAAAATGCACTCACCGAAGTATGTTGGGCTCTAGGGGGCTTGCTAGCGAAACCATTCAAGAATGCCTTCTATTAATATAAGAGTAGATATATATATATATATATAACATATTATCACAAATTACAAGCTTATTGTTTCCTTCAGTCTTTATTTATTAGTTAAATATAAACTGTAACTTTTACATTAAACTTGTGAGTGTTTATCTTATTTCTCTTACAAATCACCCACTGCATTCAAAATGACACCTCCCCCCTCACCTACGACCATCTCTCTCTCTTTAAACCATCTCATGATTCATTTCTTTTCTCCTAATTGAACTTACAATAAATATTCTATTTTTAAAATTCTAACCACTACCTCTCTACACAACTCTTTATGTACCCGTGCATGGTCGGTCACCTATTTAAACTGTCGGTAAATTAACTTCCCTTACTTGCAATTTATCTTCCAATTATCCTAAAACACCCATTTTGATCACTTTCTCTCTCTCATTCCTTGGTTACAAGCATGCGAATTAATCAAACATCATGGGGATTTACTACCATATCAATACTAACTTCTCGATTGTAAGTTTCCATATATAATGAACTACTCAACCCATTCCCATTGCATTCCAATATATTTACATCAGTTTTTTGATATAATTACATCATTAATGTCACACATTCTTAACCAGATGAACCATTAATAAAAAATTGAAATCTAGTACATTTAAAACATATTTTTAATTATATGGGTTTGTTCCACGCACTTGTTCTTTTATATTTTCTCAGATTTTACCTTTAGATCATTAAGCTTTGACATACAAATGAGTTTGGCAACCTAATTTATATCTCGTGCTTCTACACAGGCATTTATTTAATTTAGTATGTATATACTATCAATATAAAATATTGTTTATAATGCAGAACTTCGATGTTGATTTTCTCATTCCATGTCGAAGTTAGTTTCCATATGAGTCTCAACACGTTCTGTAAAATGGAGAAAGTGAGATGGTTTGTTAGAGGTGCATTAACACCACTCCCCTTCACACATTTTGAGTTGAATCCAGAATTGTGAGGAAGTTACAAATTTAGCATTAGCTACTATTTTCAAGTTTTATTACAAATTTCTTCTCATTTACTCAAATGAAATTCCATCCCCACCACTGCCTCTGTGCCCAACTCTTACTATATCCAAGAATGGTCTCACATTTGAAACCATATTTAACTCTATCTCCCCTACTTGTGATTTATCTTTACATAACCCTAACTCCCCAATCTTAATCATTTACCATAATTAATGTCTTACGTTGTTAACTGAATGAACTATTTAGTCAATTAAAAAGCAAAATGAATTTTCTATTGTCTTTGCCTTCTGGCATGCTTTATTCTCATAAAGTGGAACAAATGGCTTAATTTTTGTTTAATTTTTTTTACCGTCATGTAATCAATTTACATATTTGACTTGTAAAGTGTTACAAATTATGGTGTATTTACACTTTCATGAATATTTCACATTTATAAGTATATTTTTTAAGTATATGGGAAGATAAAATACCCATGAGATAGTACACAAATAATAGTTGACCCGACATTGCAAATGTTTTTACTATATTGCTTGTGTTTTTTGCAAAGATGAGTTATTATATGATGACTTTAACAAGTTTGAGGTATTTTTTGTTATTAATTGGGGGTTCACAATATGCATGTGTATAAGTGCTTTGTGATAGCTATAGATTCAAATATAAAGATGTGTCCAAACTCCTAAATGAGAGTGAAAAATGTGATAAATATTTCCTTTCACATGAAGTTATCATTCTACGTAGTATTTTTGATTTATGATCTTCTCTTATTCCTCTCTAACACCGTCAGAGGGGACGTTGGAATGTCAAAGATGAAGAGGAAGTTACAAGATATTGCCTATCAACATCACTTTGTTTCTTTATTTTTCAAGGGGGATACATATTGGTACACGAACAAGTTTTCAAAAAGATAATGTTAGAAGTCTAAAGAATGAACATGTGATATGAATAACCAATTTGTTACATAAATTGAAAGAAAATATAATACACATAAGGTATGTATATGTATATGTAATTAAGCATATGTTAGATTCATTTGCTCATTTGAGTATATAACTAATAGTTATAGTCTACTTCAAAATTATTTTTTTATTATTACATATTGAACTATTGTTTCAACTTAACTTCTTATCTAAATAGTGTACATACTTAAGAGGCACACATTATAACAAAGACTTGGCATTTAACAATAACGTTTTAAAACTGGTCACATGATTATTGTAGAATCTACCATGAATTCTCCAAAGTCTTCATTTATAAGTATTCAACATCTCATTACTTTTTCCATATGTTAGTCGTGGTAGAATTTTGCATATCATAGTTTCTCCATACATTTCAAGGTAATACACTAGCTCTCTTTTAAACTGATTATTAACTTATTGTTACAAATATATTGTCAAAAAACATATTCATAATCCTCCAACCATCATTTTTGTCAAACTTTTAGATTTTTATTTTATTTTTCAATAAATTGAAAGAAAATTATTCAAATAGATTTAATAAGTATATGCCTTTAATTAGTTTTATTTAGAAAGTGTAAAACATAAATTTTAATATACCATCTAATATAAACGTAACAAATTTATTAAGACACATGTACATGGGCACATGCCTATTCACTAGTTTTAGAAGATGAAATCCTTTTTCTATCTCTTCTTCTTTGTGTTTCCGCTGCTCATGACCGCTGTGTTGTCTTTGCTGGCTGTTGAAAGTACGATCAACATGATACATCCTCTGCCGTGATTTGTGTGTGCGCTGTTTATGTTGAAAACTGTTGTTGTTTCCTCGAGTAACTAGTCACAGTCTTGATCTGTTGGACTGACGTTCTCCCTCCTCTGGTGAAGTAAATAAGCTATTTGCTGCAAATAGAAGGAACAAGTGGGAAGTCTATCCAGCTCGGTCTCCCCGGGACAGGGGCGGAACTAGGGGGGAGGCTGCCGGGGCTTTAGCCCCCCCCTCCCCCCAAAAAACTAATACAAATAGTTATCTTTTTAGTATTAAGTATAGCTTAAAGTATAAATAAATACATTAACTACGTATAAATTTCAAAGAATGAGACTAACTGGAGTGGTATATAGCTTGGTTGTTAAAGCAAATGATGCAAGTTCCATTCTCAATGGGGACAACATTTTTGGCTCAGCCCCCCCTCTGTGCGAAAATGTACACATATATGATTTCAGCCCCCCTTAGTGTAATTTTCTAGTGCCTCCACTGCCTCATATGTTATAGACAACTGCATGCCTCAGAGTGTCAAAGGTTAGGTTGTATCTACTGTTTTACGTTGCTTTCTAATTGCACTAGGTTGTTAGATTAACATGCCACTCTCCAAACCCTGAGGATTTGCTCTTCCTGGTTTAACAAGGAGCATGCTACATCTTGTATTAGATTGCGCCATTTATATTGTCAACAAAATCCGGACCCTATAAATAGATAGGTAGGGACATGTATAAATTGTTAGGGGAAGAAGAACCTACTCCTCGTAGAAAGAGGAGCAACAAATCTAGACTCCTCTTCGAAAGAGACCTGTTGTTAATTTTAGCAACGAAATTTGTGACGCCGAAGGTCATACACCTCATGACCCCTTCCCCATACAAGGAATGAAGTAAATAACGCTTTCCTTGACCAATTCTAACAATTCTTTCGCTACTGAACCTTGCCCTCCCCCGTTGACATCAGCGGTCTCACCATCTCAGTCAAGTTGACAACAACGACAGCCAGATTCCAGTCCATCCCTAGGCGTTGCTTCACTGTTCAAATCCCGTGTTGCTTCTCGCTGTCTTCCCGTGCAAATGGATTTCACGTGGGATACATAAATAAATGGGTTGCGGGAAGGTCTGGGAGTTGGTTCAGGTGGTTGCTGCTCGTTCCCATAGCACTCCGTGGACTGTGGATCATCGAGGTAGCAGCATGTAGCGCACAATCTGACGATATACCCCCTGTATCCCAAACCTTTTAATTATCCTTGGTGGTTACCTGCATGATATTAAAACCTCCGTGCATCAGACATGCCAGTGTTTCAGATTTTTGTTTTAATTTGCTACATAGCGTGCATAGATTTTCTTCTTTTTGAGTTTTTAGCGTGCAACTGTGTTTTTTGGGTCGGTGCAACACATACGTCTCTATGCACCCATCAAAATTATATATGTATATAATCAAAGACCGGAAGAGGAGGAAGCAGCCGCGCTGGGCGGATTGGCGGAGATGCGCGGACGGATGAAAATCCGTATCTGCGGCATGCACCTACCCTTCTTACTACCAGTGTTAGTTTATGAACATTTTCTATTGGAAATTACAAGGAATTGAGAATGATGTCACAATAAATGTGTCTTGAAGGAGTACCCTTGAGCCCCGCATCGGCGGCAAGTCGGCAACACAGTGGATGCTGTATATTATCAAGAGAATCGGATATAACAGCTACCACTTCGTGAAAGCGCGTGGTTTCTACGGCAGGATATGGGTGTTATGGAATTCCCATTTGTGTTAGGTGGATGTGTTGCTTAGCCATAGGGAATTCGTTCACTGTCAGGTTAACAATTCCATGCCTTGGGTAGCCTTTAGGTAGTTTTTAATGTCATGCTTTCTCCTGAAGTTAAAGCGGCAGGACAGTTTCAACCACAGGGAAGCCAACAACGTCTTTGCCTCTACCTTCTCGAAGCTGGGCTGATTGACATGGATTTTGAGGGAAGACAATATACTTATAATTAAGAAGGGTCTGTCACAAGAGCGGCTTGACAGCACTGTGACCAACACATCGCTCATTAATCGATACAATCTGATGAAAGTTATCCATCTCCCCCGAATCAGATGGGACAATTGTCCGCTCCTACTGCATAATTTGAGTGTAGCTAGTGGGGATCAACGGTTCAAAAGCAGAACATCTTGGAATTAATTTCAACGAGATGGCGGGCCAACACTGGTATCAGCAACAGAAATTTACAAACGCAATTTAACAAAGTTAAGCATGCAATTGCCAAATGGTATAAAAGAAGCGGAGTTTTACGCACAAGGAAAAAGACAAGCTGCTCTCTCAGATTGTGAACCAGCAGATTGCCATGAGAAATTACTACAATGAGCACACAGAAGCCACTTGTGCGGAGCTAGAAATTTACCTAGAAGAGATCCTGAGAAAAGAAGAAGAATATATATAGGAAACAGTGAAGCGATGTGAATTGGCTCAAAAATGTCGACTCTAAAACCAAGTTCTATCAGGCATATGTCAAACAACAGCCCTGAAGAAATACAATTACAATGCTCAAAGATGATAAATAACGATAATTGGGTCAATGATCCTGCATCTATACAGACTCTCGTCCGGCAGTTCGTCAAGGCTCAATATACTTCGACGTGAGTTATAGAACCGGCAGTCATCTACGGGTTCCCGGGACAATTTGGACTAATGTCATAGATCCAAATGACTGCTCTAAAACGCATTCCAGTCAGGAAGAAATTCACGACGTTCTACTAAAGATAGACCCCTATAAGGCAGCGAGTCCAATGTGGTGGACAACCTGTTCCTCCAAGAAAGCTATAATCTTATTGGTAATTAATTCTGTGACCAAGACGATAGTCAAATCTCTCAAAGGTAGCCCTGCTCTTCTTGATTTGTGTCATTCTATCACTGCACTCATTCCAAAGATCCCCAAGCCTTAAAGTGCAGTTATTTGATGTCTCTGATCTTTAGATGACTGCTGTCTCAAGCTAGCTTCAAAGTACCTAGTTGAGCGCTTGAAGCAACACATGAATGATCAGATCTCTCCTACAAAGAGCAATTTTGTGCCTGGCCATCAGATTTTGATAATGTCATACTAGAGAGCAGGAACTCATCCACACCATGAGAAGACAAGGTGCTGCAAAATTGAGGTCTATCAAACTCGATCTATCAAAACCATATGACCACATGGATTGACATTTAATCAAAGACACTCATTAAGAAAGGCTTTCCAACAAATATAATAAAGTGTACAATGAACTGGATCACTGTGGGCAGCATCAACATGGCTCGGAACGGGAAGTAATTGTTTGAAACTTTACTGCAAGCTTGGGTCTCAAACAAGACTTTTTGTCTCCTTATCTCCTCGTTTTGTGTATAGGAGACTCAGCCAAGCTAATGATAATGAACTGAGAATTGAACTAGAACCCCATCAAAATTTCAATCAAAGGTCAAAATACTTCTCACGTCATGTTTAGAAATGACATTTTTCTTTTTGCAAAAGCTTCAAAAACCAGATGCATTCTAATATGAGGTGCTTGCAACATTTTGGCTAAGCTTCAGGTCAAGAAGTGACAAATGAAAGTCATGCATCTTATTCTTAAAGAGCGCCCATGTACACTTACAAGATCTCACAAGCAATATGTATGACGTGACATGACATCAATAAAATAGATGACATAGGGCAATACTACATAAGAGAATCTCTAAGCATACCTATGTCTATGTAGATACCTTGGAGTGTGTTGAGGGTAGATAAACACTTGGACATCTTGCACCTTTTCTTTTGAAGGGCGTATCAACATTGACAGATTAGTTATGTCTACTATCCCTTTGTAAGTAATTCAAATGGCGGCACTACCTATGTGTTTGTGTGGCAGGGTTGAAATTTATATAAGATGCTTCATTTAGGAATGAGGACACAAAAATAAGACAATCTCCTAAGTCTCTTGAGATAAGATTACTAATGAGAAAAGGTATGTAGGCTTATGTGTGAAACCATGATGGCTTGATACATGCCTTAATTGCAAAGAGTGGTAGTAAAATCAAGAGGAATGGTGAGGTTATCTGGTATCAAGCATAAATACACATCTTTTCGAAATGAATCCGGAAGAACTACTACTTGCTCTTTGGAGAAAAGTTCACAACTGTAAAGATATTATCCAATATAACACTACATGATTATAGTGAATAGAGATGGTACAAATGCTTGTTTGACAACTGGGTACTTGAGCATCTAAGTCTAGAAAGAGGTTCCAGTCTGACCTATCTTAGAGGATCTTCAAGACATGAAAGTTAGTTTTCTTGTTGATGATAATAATACAAGGGGCACATATCTACTCAATACATGTTTCCCGCCTGAGATAATCATGAAGATCGCCTTCATGAGACTTCCCTACTTGGGATTGTCATTGATGTTTGGGCTTGGAAAAAATGGAGATGTGTGTTTTTTTCTTCTCTCTATAAATAGTCATCGGGGCACATAGTATTTCCAAATGTTTAGGAGTCAGAAGAAGATGTCAAACTATAGACTATTCTTTGTCTGAAAAGCATCTTTTGGTTAGTCTTCCATAATATTTTGCTAACTAAATAGAGACATGTTGGGCAACTCATGAGTACTGGCATATATTTCTTGATTCTATAAGACAGAGGACACTGTTATTCACACTAGCTCTCTGTGATTTTGAGGAATCCAAGATGGTGTGGAAGAATCTAGATGCTTTTGATAGATTTTGTAGATTCATCACATGTAAACTGCAATAGTAAACACACCTCATTCTTAAGATAAAGGAGGATGTCCTTGTTTTGATAATTTAGAACTGCACGGATCATCTAGAACAATAATAATAAGCATGTCTTTGAAAGTGTCTCTCTCAAACCCGACTTGGAGGTCATATTGATAAGAAGACAAGTTAGCTGAATCATGCTAGCCTTTAGTAAGACTACAAGTAGTGTGCACACTAATGATAATGGATGGATCGCTCTTCCACATGGGTCAGTCATGATCAATGTTGATCTTGTAGTATACACAAACTTTATAGCAGTAGCTAAAATTATGAGGGACGATCATGGGTTCTGGATCCATTGTGACATTTATATGATACTAGTTGATTCTGTAGGGAAATATGGTGACAGAATAGGCAGCGAAAATAAAAATTTAACTACCATATTCTCCTTAAACCAATATAACACGTTAATAACTATGTAATGAGAAGGATGGTTTAGAGGATATACCAGGTCCTAGACCAAGTCCAATGACAATCTCCTCGTACACCCTTTCTTCAAGTCACACTCAAACAACATCTGCATCAGTCTCCTGGTTGTTCACCACAAATAGCAGGTTGGCGTTGTCCTCCTAGTGAAAAAAGATCCATGCCTCTAAAGTAGTTTACACGTAACACCAAAAAATCTTATCATTCTAGAAGAACAAACAAGGAGTTGTCCCCTCACGTTGGTGGACTAGTCACCAACTTGCTCTCCCATAATTGTTCTCCCTTACTGTCCCTCCCTTTAGTGGGTAGGACTTGGTCTCTCGGTTACCACAACCAGAAATGACAAATAATTGTCAGAAGTAATTGACTTGTTATCTGAGAAGTGCCCAATACCCCTCTATTTATAGGAACGTTATCCCAGTCTGAGTGAGAGTAGAAGGTACCAAAATTTCACAAATTTTTGCAACTTACGAGCGGAGAAACTGTGGGCTCATAGGTGAATCGATCAGTTGGAACATGAGTTGATTGGTTTAACCCTTGAATCGATCATTTCATCATGTTAGCCAATCACAATTGTATTGGTAATTAATATCTGATTTAATGCACAACATGACGCCAAAAAAAATCCTTGAATCAATTGAATTGATCCACCAACCGTTCGGTTCACAACCTGAGACGATCAGTTTTAGGGACCTAATACGATTGATTCACTTCGTGAACCAGTCAGTTCACGGTTCAAAATTTCCAAAGTTGGTTCAATTGATCTAACACACTAAAACAGTCGATTCAACACTTGAAGCGATTGGTTCACTTATTCATTCAGTCAATGTCCAACCCATATTGTTTAAATTGAATACCTAACTCTTCAGTGATCAATTTTAAACCATATTCATGAATGAAATCAAAGTGCATCCTTTGCGTGTTACCCTATAGATTCTGAGTTACGTTGGTAGTGAATGTCCATAACTCACTTATGACATCACAAGAAAAGAGCGGTGTCTAGTCACACATCATTGCTACCAAAGTAACTGGAAAGTTGGAGAACAACTTCAACCTACAATCTGTAATAGGTGTTATAATGATTATACAATTCCTTTATCTCTAATGTCCAGATTGAACTTGAGGCATGGAATTGTCATCCTTTCAATGTTCAATCTATGTTGCTTGAAGTACAACAGACTGTCTAAGATAAATGTGATCTCAATATCATATATTGATTGACATGTGCATGCACATGCTTTTCTCACTCTCTCTTATCAAGTTTACAATATATCAAACTCATGTAGGAGGCATAAATCCCATCTACATAACTCACAGTCATCCCCATGTGTCATAATGTATTTGATCATCTCCTTTATGGTAACCCTTATTCAATTTACAGTGGATGATGTCAAAGTAAATCAAATGACATGTGATGAGCATAGTCACTTCAGGTCCAAGAAATACAATCACCAACATCACTATGAGAGATGACTATGACCACCAATTGTGGTTTCCATGTGTCACTCTCAAGGTGGTCTGTCTGATACACTATTCTCAAACAAATATCTATGTGCTTGGTTTGATATCACATATCATGGCTGATGAGATTCTATCATCAATCAACCCACACTCTAGTCTTATGTATCATCACTGTCTATCAACCTTCCATAATAACATCTGACTAGGGACATGACAAGAATATATATACCCTTCATATCCATATGATCTCATTGTTCACATCACAATCCTAAAGATATACGTTATTGAGTAATGTCATTCTTTAGACATTCATTATGTCTTCTCATTGTCTCATATCTGAGTGAAACAGAATAAATTGGAAGATTGTGTTTATTTTTAATCTAATCCTTTACACAATACCATCACAATCATCACATGATTGGCTCTCTGGGCATACATACTAATGGACTCCTACTTGCACTTAGATCCTGTAACATCCTCAAAATCCTACATCTATTAATGTACCTTAATGTGAAACCCTAGTTTTCAAGTTTAAGCTTTTATCAAACAAACTAGAATTTTATGGGACCTCTTAGTCCAACATATGATGAAATAATCTCATAAACCTATCTTTGTCTCACATAGCCCATTTAATAAATGATAATTCTATTAATGTCACATTTTTATAATGTATGTATTCAATTAGCAACCTACATGAAATTGATGAACAAAAGGGCAGCAAAATGCAAATCCAATTGGATAGAGAGATTCTAGACCCTCTAATTAGCTTGTGGTCCAAATTTGAAGTCATTTGGACTTCTTTTGACCCCTCAATCATTTTTGGGAATTTGCATTATAGTTTAAACCCAAAAGCCTAATTATTTTGAATTAATTTCGTCGATTTCATATGGTTTTTGCTTTCATTTAAATGTCACACGCTTCACTTGGTTATGTCTTCTGTCCAGACTGTCGGATGATGATCTGAGGGTGCTGGACCCGTCTCCTACCTCGGGTTGGAGACCGTACGCAGCAGGTCTCTGGCGCAATCCTCTCCGGTTCGGTTCTCCCTCCACAGACCATGGTTTTTGATGATTCCTTTGCCATCGAGACCGGGAGAAAACCACAAACCCAATGGTCCCTGGTTCGTGGGGTTTTGGTGCCCTATAGAGAAATGCCCAATCGAGCTTGGACTCTCCTCGCCGTCCTAGTTTTACAGGAGGTTTTATCAACGCCCAAACCTATATATGATGGGCCGAAAACAATCACAAACCCTAGAGAGACCCTCCTCTTCGTCCAATTATTCCGCTCGCACCCCTTGTCGCTTCCACCTACTCAGTTTACACCTCCGGTGACCTTCACCTCACCCCACCCTCCTCCATCCATCCTAGATGAATTGGGTCACAGGTTACCATCTCGGACTCTTGTTCTTTGTTTTCACATTGTTGGTTCACCGTGGATCCTTCCTAATCGCCATGACCTATAGCCACCACCGATATTCCCGCCGATGGTCGCCGTCTGGGCCTACCTGTGGCTCGTTGGCCACAGAAGCAATTGCTTTGGCTTCTCCTTCCTCCCTAAGTCATCCTTCCGTCGTTGGTTGACACTTTTTCACCTTGTTTCCAGGTGACTTTGAAGCGAGCTTTGATGCTCTGTTCTCACGACCTGGAGCTAGGAACAATGGTGTTCCTGGCACTGTAGGTCTCGAGTCCATGCTCTTTGAGACCGCAATGATCCCAGGAACTTATTACTCTACTTGGTTTGCAACGAATCCATCGTATTTTTGATTTTGGTTGTTGATTTTCAAACTGCAGTGCGATGTGTCATCTTCGATCCGAAGATGAAGATGCCAGGAAGGGTTTTACCGATTTTGCCCCTGTGAATCTAATTTGTCTATTGTGTGGCCGTGGGTACTTTTGGATTTTGAGCGCCCTTGTCTTCTTTTTTGCAAACGATGGGCTTGTTTCCTAGCTGGCGGCCCCCGATTGGTTTAACTAGGCAGGGCCCACAACCCTTTGGATAATTGATTTTCGTATTTGGATTTTCTTTTAATTCTGATTGGCCGGTCTATGAAAAATCATAACTTTTAATTGGTAGATCGTATAGGGATAAGTTATATATGGATTTTGCTCAATTTTTCGAGATCTATCCAATGGTCAGGGTTTTGAGATATGTTTTGGTTTGGCTTTCACGAAGTGTCAGGTTTGAGACAATTAGGGTTTAAGTTGTAATTAAATTAATAATGATGCAAACCATGATTCATTTCAGGAACCTAGGACTTGACTCAGGATCAGGGAGACTAAGATTAGGTTTTGCTCCAATAAGGTAACCGGCCATGTCATTATGCATATATACTTTGGATGAATTGCTTGCTATGTATGATTTAAGATTATGCTTTAGAATTTCATGTTAGTGAATGGAATCAAGATAATGATTATGCCTTTGATTATATGCTTGTTGTTATGTCTGTAAAGTCATATGATTATCACTGATGTTAATTAGTTTAATGCTATGCTTATGCAATGATTAAGAAATTGAATAAAGAATCATGAAAATCATGTAATGTCAATGTCAAGATTAAGAGGGAGAAATCCCATGATGATTAAGATAATGCATTTAAGTTGTAAATTGTTCCTCTTTATGTTATTTTGTCTTTCTGACATTGATGAGAACTTTGGTGCAACTGAGGTGAGCCTTAACCGGCCTGATGAGCACTTTGGTGCAATTATTGGACGAGGACAATTTACATTGATGGCAAGATAAGAACAATGATACTAATGTTAAGTTAAGAGAATTAAGTAACTTATTATATGTTTCTCGAAATGATGGAACTTTATGGTCATTATGGGCTTCCTAGAAATGATGGGCTTTCCGAGCATGATGTGCCCCATGTGGGCAGTGAGGAGAGAATGCATATAATAATGTTCTTAATTCATTGATGTAATGAAGATTAATGTGTAATGAGAATTCATAATGCCAAATTATGTCAAGTTTATTTCAGTGCAAGTATATTTTTATTCTCAGTTATTATAACATGCATAATGCCGCTTACTGATGTTGATGCTTTCTTTCACATGGCCGTGGGACGAGATGTCCCTAGATCAAGGAGCAAGAGGGAACTGACGTGAGTGATCAAGGGTAGCTGACTCAAGAAAGACTTTAGCTTGGTGGGGTGCCATCTACCACTCAGTAGATCCTTTAGTTTAGTTATCTTTCCATGTTTTAGATTTGCTTAGTTTATATGTTTTAGACTTGAGATCAAGATAAGACAGTTTATGCTTTAGTTTTGCTCAGCCTACATGTATTAGGTTTTGATATCAGATGATATAGTTATGTCTTTCCCTTCCATGAACAATGTATGAATCTATATTTTGAGTTGAATGCATGGTGTTTCATTTATCTTATTGAAATGTATATCATGTTTTGTAATGTTCCTCCGAGCCAAGTGACCCATGTTATGGACAACATGAGGTTTGCTTCTACTGTCCTATATGGGCTTGGAGGGGCATTACAATATGGTATCAGAGAAATGAGTAGATGGCCACTAAGCTAAAGATTCACATGTTCTAACCCTAGGTATACCTTGTTTTTCTAGTTGGTTCATAAGAAATCTGATAAGGGAAAGGATAGGGAAGATGGTGCTAGCTCTTCAAGTGAGGGGAGTGGATCGAGAAGGAACCCTAAGGCAACCCTGGAGGAATTAGTCCAACTACTCACCAATGCCCTAGGACAAGGACAACGTCATCCCAGACACCACGAGCTGACCTTGGTGGATTTCTTGAAGATCAGGCCCAACTCCTTTGCTGGAGAAGGAGAGGATGATGTCATCACCAAGGGAGAAGAATGGATTATGAGCATGGAGCATTGTTTTCATGACCTGGACTGCCCTCAATAGTCTAGGGTTCGCTGTGCCACCCACATGCTGAAGGGAGCAGCCCGTACATGGTGGGAGAACTTCCTCAACTCCAGAGCTGCTGATGCACCTGCACTCACATGGGAAGGTTTTGTGGAAGCCTTCCAGGAGCACTACGTGTCTGAATCTATGATAGAGAAGAAGGAAATGGAGTTTGCCAATCTAGCTCAGGTTGGCGACATGACAGTGACCCAGTACACCATGAAGTTTAGGGTTTTGCAGAAGTACGGATATGATTACGACGAGCGACTCATGACAAAGAAGTTCATCCGAGGACTAAAGCTAGACTTGAGCTTTGCCCTATTAGGAAGAGGCCACAGGACCCTTCAAGATGCATTAGATGCTGCCCTAGCACTAGAAGACCACCCTGGGAGGTCCTACAAGAAGGATGCTATTCAGAAGAACAATCAACATCAATCTCCCAACAACAAGAGGAAGGCTCCTGAGGTTGAAGCCCCTGCTGCCCCAGAGAAAGCATAGTGCCCGACTTGCAAGAGGGTCCATGGAGGGCCGTGTAGGTTCAATACTGGTTTATGCTACTACTGTGGAGAACCTGGACACATAAAGCCTGACTGCCCTAAGATACAAAGGAAGGAAGCAAGAAACCAGGACCCAGCCCCTAAGATATAGGCCAGAGTGTTTGCTATGGACATGGAGGAGGAAAGTGATCAAGGTATAGTTTAGATTGTCACATTTAGATTTTGACTTTATCCTTGGATCATATATGTGTTAGTCTTGAGCTTTGAATGATAAGTTATGACGTTATGAGAATATGGAAAACCCTAAGGTGGGTAGTAGTATAAGAAATTTCGAGGACAAATTTTTTTTTAAGGTGGGTAGAATTGTAACATCCTAAAAATCCTACATCTGTTAATGTACCTTAATGTGAAACCCTAGTTTTCAAGTTTAAGCTTTTATCAAACAAACTAGAATTTTATGGGACCTCTTGTTGGGTTTTAGGGGAGACAGAGAAGGCAGCGGAAACAAAAAATTTTCTCCCCCAACCCATACCGAGGAAACGCGTCAACGTCTATATAATAGGAAAGGATGGTTTGTGGAATCATACCTTGTCCCGAGGCTTGCTCGGTGACAATACCTCGCGCAATGCGCGGTCTTCAACTCCGGTCTTGGACGGCGTCTGTGCAGCTCCTGGTCGCACCGGGACTGACGACTCCTCCTCCTACCGGACTGTCGGATGACAGTTGTCCTCCTGAGCGGCAGTGTCCTCCCGCCTCTGTAGTAGTCCACACGGACCACCTGGAACTCCACTCTCCTTGTCCCACAAGGAAGTTGAAGGAGTCACACCCTCCTATTGACGTACTAGTCGCCAACACACTCTCCTACTACCAGTTGCAACTGCAGTTGTCCTTCCCTTGCTGCACCTCCCTTTTGCGGGAAGCACTTGCTCGGGATCTCTCACGGTTACCAAAACCAGAGAGAACGACAACTTTGCAAAGCAACCGGCTTGCATTGTGTTGTACTTTGAGAAGCCCCCAATACCTCTATATATATAGGCGGGTCATGGGACATGGTTCTCTGTGCCCGGAAATATGGGACTAAAGCAGGAGTAGAAGGGTTCAAGAATTTTCCACAAAAAGCAACCGGTTCGCAACTTGAAATGATCGGTTCACAACTGAACCGATCAGTTTGGCCATTGAGCCGATCGGTTGGACCTGAGCCGATCGTTTGGGGCACTCCAACCGATCGGTTGGTGCCCTGAACCGATCGGTTCATGGTCCTAATCTGGCTCAAAAAGACTTTCCTTGTTTCGTTCTCAATTGGTATCGTATACCAATGTTATTCCCAATCGAATTGGGCAATTTCAAACCAAAGGAAAATTCTTGCCGACATGACTTTCCCAACCGGTCGGTTGCACCAGTTGAGCCGATCGGTTCAACTCTTGAACCGGTCATTTCAACCTGGGCATGAGCCGATCGGCCTCGACACTCCAGCCGACCGGTTCAGCACCTCAGCCGACCGGTTCATCACATGAGCCGATCGGTTGGGAGCACAGGTTGGGCAAAATCAGTCAATTGCGATTTCAATCAATCCGATACTCCAATCAATGCGTCCAACACCTTGAACCATACGATATTGAGCCATCGACTGATTGAGTGTTTAATTGAACTACTAAACTCCTTTAGTAATCAATCTAAACATTGCTTTGTGGAAAAAACTCCTCTTCCAGGTTAAATCCTATGTGTGTGACCCTGCAGGTCCATTTCACGTTGGCAGTGAAAGTCCATAACACTTATGACTTCACAAGCAAAGAGCGGTGCCTAGTCACACATCAGTGCTACCCAAGTGAAAGTAGAAAGTTGGAGAACAACTTTCATCCTACAATCCGTGAATGGTGTTATAGTGAATGTATAATTCCTTTGTCACTGATATCCCGAATGAACTCAAGGCATGGTACAGTCATCCTGTCAACGTTCATTCACTTTCTTGATATCAGAGCAGATTGAACGAGATATGTATGACATCAATATCACATACTGATTCACACATGCGTGCGCACGCCTATCTCAATCCTACTCATCAAGTGGCCTTGGATATCAAACTCCCTCAGGAGGGACAAATCCCATATCTATCACTCACCCCTCAAAAGCCCCATGTGTCAAAGCCACCCAATCATCACCTTTATAACAACCCATGTTTCAGGACTGCGTTTGATGATGTCAAAGTGTGCCCAACGACATGTGTTGAGTGTAGTGATTTCAGGTCAAAGAATCACACTCACCACCATCACTGTGAGTACTGACTGTGACTACCATCTCATGGTTCCATGTGTCAAACTCACGGTGGGTCTGTCCGGTACACTTGTTCTCTAACAAGTACCTATGTGTTTGGTTGTATATCTCTATATCATGACTAATGAGATTCTGTCATCAACCAACACCACAATCTAGTCTTGTGTGTCATTGTTGTCTATTTACCTACCACAATGACATCCGACTAGGGACATAACAAGAATGTACAAACTCTTAGCATCCGTATGATCTCATCGTTCAGGTCATGAACCTGAAGGCATACGTCATTGAGTACTGTCATTCTCTAGACATTCAATCTGTTCTATCACTATCTCATATGACTGAACCAGAAAGAATTGGAAGCTTTCCTTTGATGTTAATCAAATCAATCTTAATGTATCCCACCAATCATCCCATGATTGGCTCTCAGGGCATACATACCAACAGACTCCCACTTGCACTGCGATCCAATCACTCTTGAATCATATTCATAGTGATCTTCAAACATGTCGCACATGTCACTGTGCTCTTAGTGCGAACATAGTGAGTAATGGAAACACCTTGCCAAAGTCAGTATAAATCGCATGTCTCTCATCTCTTCGCTGTACGTCGCACGTATGAGATGGAGTTGCCGTAATATGCGATCTAGTATTCCATTTCTAACCTTTATCCACATTGCATGATCAAGGATTCCAGACTTGTGATCAATGAGTGGAATATTTATAAGTTCATCTCATGAACTTCTAGATCCATATAGTATCTACTGCTGTTCTCTAACACACAGATACTCGACATTTTCCTTTTAAATGGTTTTATTGGAACACTTCCAATTATCAACAAACTTTCACTTTTATACATCCTATGTATTTTTTTGCGATTAATTTTTTTTTGTCCTTTCGGAAGTTCGCATCAATGTAACTATTTACATCGAACTCTTCCTTATCTCCATAGAACTAGTACTTCCCAAGTACTTATCAAGTTCTTATGGTATTTCAGTAACCCTTACTGGAAGTAGACAGACATCCACTCGTCATGTCCTACATACGAGTTATCAGGATGAGCACATCATATTGCCATGTCCTACATACAAGATGATGAATGCGTTTTATTATTGCCATGTCATATATGCAAGACAATGGGATGATTACATACATGATAGATCCATATCTATTCTTAGTGTTCCCATTCTTCATAAGAATTGGACACTTGGCCTTGGGATATTAATATCCATATAACATGGACAAGTTTTCTCCCACTGAATCTATGCATACTGAACCCTTCAGTACAGATTGCCAATGTATGCTCTCTCTTTTCAGGTCAAGAGGTTTTCGAGAACTATCTCTATAGATCTCTATTCCTATCACATAGGAAACATCTCTATCTTCCTTAAAGATAATTTCCACTTTTGGATTTCCATTCAAGAACATTTCCATTTCACATCAATATGTGGAATGTGAACACACTCCCACTAAATCACAGATCCTTCTTTATCTTTGACATATCCGTCAAACCCTTTGACTATATCATCAAAGTAAAGATCCAATTTTGAGTTGCTTGTACTCAATCAATCACATTGATTAGTCCATTGTAACTTATAGACTTCATTTGCACTAGTGGATTCATAAACCTTATAGGTTGTGTCACGTACACATCCTTGTTTTATTCCTCATAGGAATGCAGTTTTAGTATCCATATGCCAAACGTCTTAGTCATTAAGTTGCAATTAACAAGCATCATCCTTTTTCAAAATGTTATCCATGTGTCTTAACACTTAAGACTTATTTGCACTTATGGACATGATCCAATGAATGCTACCATCAAGGTCATACCTTATGGTTCACACGGATGTCATTTAGGATGTAATGGTTTTATACCATAACTCAAAATCTGATTCCTCATATTCATCTAGATAGTTGACTCATCATATGAACAACTCATCACATAGATAATTGAGGTGTATCTGTCAAGAATATAAGAATTCACAACTCCTTGTGATTCTTAATGTCCTTTATTAGTGTGGGGTATCCTTTTATTAAGAAGAAGTCAGTTATTCGATAATCATTCTCTAACTCCTTAGAGTATGATTCCTTCTTGATTTAGACATCACCATGCCTTAATCATGAGTTCACTATGATACACTATCATAATCACTCATAAGGATCTCAAACATTTGGTCCAAGTATTTCATTCATTGATCTCATCAAGAATTAATACTTTACCAAATTTGTACTTCATTTATGATAATCTTGAACACTTCAAGATATTCATATTGGTATTTCTCTAAACACCATTTGAAGTATTAGCATTCGCTCCAATAGGTATGTAAATACATCACATGTATTATACCTAATAGGACAATCATTCTCCCACTACCATTAGTGAAGATTGATTAATCATGTACAAGAGATTCATGTCTCTTACTGGTTCTCTAACCAAAAGAGTCTAGATTTATCCATCATATGGAAACTAGAAATGAATTTCTCATGATTGATGCTGATTAGATTGTTTGAGTTATCTATAACTTTTAGGTATCATTTTATCTTATGCATATCAAATACCACAAGATAAGCAAGGCATTGCCACAAAGATCATATCTTTAAGATCGAAACATCAACTTTATTAATTGCCATCATTGTCAAACAATATGCAATAATAAAGTGTTTCTATCTATTGGCAATATATGAAATAGCAGTTCTCAACTCTATTTCGTGCCCTTTTAGGCTGAAATAAACTGAAAGATACTCCTATCTATGACAACAACACTTTCTCCAATGATGGGTACTTCTTTCTTGGTCCTTTCACAAAGGCCATCACTTCTTTGCGGATATTGCATATCATATATGACATATCCATATCTTGGTATCATATACCTCAGATAAAGAAGCGGTTCATTTCATCATACCTTAGGTGGAGATATCTATCCCCTCCTTCATCTTCTTTTGTTCTTCTAGATATAGAGGGAAATCCCTCATACACCCTTTCCCCTTGTGCCTTGAGGCTGAAGACGGCTTGGATTTCTGGCTAGCATCAGAACACTTCTTAGCTTTGCCCTTGTCCTTGCCCTTAAGAATTACCTTTTCTTTGATCACATCAAAGACTATGGTTTGTCTTTCTTCATCTTTGCCTCTACTATCCTCAACATGTCCAACAACTCTGTCAAAGCTTGTCAAAGTTGTTCATGTTGTAGCTTATCATGAATTGTATGATTCTCACAACATTTGCAGTATCATACCAATAGCCAACTCTTGGCTCAGAGGGAATCCTTCTTAATCAGGTTTTCCACATACCCAATCACATTGAGTGTGTGAATACCTTACTGGATCTCCTTCTGTCATGACATACTGGGACAGTATCTTGGAGACATCGTATGTCTCATGTTGTATCTGCAACTCATAGTTCAGAGAACACAACATCAAGCACTCCTCATCAATGTCATCCTCAGTATGCTTCCATAAGCATACTTTCAGCCATTGATGTGGTGGGATCGAGTTCATCTGGTTCTGGTATAACTAGGACTTAGAGCTTTCACTCTTTGATTGAGAACACTTCTCATCATCATCCTAACCAGTCGTGGAATTATTCCCATTTAATTTGTTGGTCTCAAAGACCGATCGCAAATAAAGTGATTTGTTGATTAACCATTTATTGTAACAAAAGGAAATATATGCAATTTTAGTCCAAAAACTCATTTTTGACTTGTTTGATTGATTTGAAAAGTTGACGATAAAATTAGGCCTTTAATTAATTATCGCTCCCACTATTTTAGTTCAAATTGATAGCCCTCACCATCAATTCAGAAGATTACATCGTACAACCTTCTAGTGGGCAAGATCCTGAAATCCTCTAAGCCATGGACCAGCTAGGGCTGTCACCCACAACATAGATCTCTCAGGTAGGCAACTTTTGCCAATTGCATCATATGCAACTCTTGATAAGATGTCATATACAACTCTTTGCAATGATCATCTCCATGCCTCAAGGTACTAGATCCCATCTAGATCACCTTGTTAAGTCCGACCCAAAGCAAACACGATGAACATGCACCCTGCTAGGGCAGACCCACACATTCATCCTTCACGCTTCCACGAGGTAGACGGTGCACCATGCTAGGGCATGCCCACACTTGGTCGAACAAGTTTTTCACGTGTGTCGCATTTGGAAGGCATCTAAAACTTAATATTTTAATGAGGGATTTGGTTTTTATATACATATACATATCCAATCACCACAATACATAGTATGTATCATATACATGCTATATCCCACAGAAAACATGCACAAAATGATAAAAGCGATGATTATGGCCATCCTAATGTGATTCCTCGAGCTAAGAGGAATCACGGTCATCTAGGTCTACATCACATGCAACCTTTACAAGATGAACTATGTGCCTTTGCCTTCCGAGTTGATCAACTCATCTCATGAATGATCTGCTCTCTCTGGCCGTTTGTCTGGGTGCCACCAGCCGATCGGTTGGCTCCTCTAACCGATCGGTTCTCCTGGTCGTCGTGCATCTCGTCATGTCCGCCACCCGCTCGTCTCGCTCCTTGAACCGGTCATCAACCGATCGGTTCACTCCTTGAACCGGCCGTTTGGAAGGTCAACCGATCGGTTCACTCCTTGAACCGACCGTCTGAGAAGTCGTCTTGATGTCCGCCGGTCTTTGACATAACAGGAAATAAAATCTATCCTATTTATTACATTGCTTTAAAAGGGAAAACCTCGAGTTACATTCGGGGGGAGCAAAGGTAGGAAAGAATCTCGAATTATTTCGAGTTACATCAGGAATAAGAGAGGGAAGATCGGTGCGCAGACCGAGATGCAAGCAACCACAAACAACCACACACATATAGGGGTTTATAGGCCATAATCACGCTACACACATCCACCACAAAACTCGTTTAAGGGTGACGCGTATCGAGTGCATTAATAATACATATCATATATGTAATTAGGGATTTGTGGATTTAGGATTGGACATGCATAAAGCCGATATTATTCGCATCGCATGCAATAAATAAAGGCGACAAACCAAAATCGATCATATCGATATTCCTAAAATATAGAGCAGTTGACGTGGCTCTGATACCACTGTTGGGTTTTAGGGGAGACAGAGAAGGCAGCAGAAACAAAAAATTTTCTCCCCCAACCCATACCGAGGAAACGCGTCAACGCCTATATAATAGGAAAGGATGGTTTGTGGAATCATACATTGTCCCAAGGCTTGCTCGGCGACAATACCTCGCGCAATGCGCGGTCTTCAACTCCGGTCTTGGACGGCGTCTGTGCAGCTCCTGGTCGCACCGGGACTGACGACTCCTCCTCCTGCCGGACTGTCAGATGACAGTTGTCCTCATGAGCGGCAGTGTCCTCCCGCCTCTGTAGTAGTCCACACGGACCACCTGGAACTCCACTCTCCTTGTCCCACAAGGAAGTGGAAGGAGTCACACCCTCCTGTTGACGTACTAGTCGCCAACACACTCTCCTGCTACCAGTTGCAACTGCAGTTGTCCTTCCCTTGCTGCACCTCCCTTTTGCGGGAAGCACTTGCTCGGGATCTCTCACGGTTACCAAAACCAGAGAGAACGACAACTTCGCAAAGCAACCGGCTTGCATTGAGTTTTACTTTGAGAAGCCCCCAATACCCCTATATATATAGGCGGGTCATGGGACAGGGTTCTCTGTGCCCGACAATATGGGACTAAAGCAGGAGTAGAAGGGTTCGAGAATTTTCCACAAAAAGCAACCGGTTCGCAACTTGAAATGATCGGTTCACAACTGAACCGATTGGTTTGGCCATTGAGCCGATCGGTTGGACCTGAGCCGATCGTTTGGGGCACTCCAACCGATCGGTTGGTGCCCTGAACCGATCGGTTCATGGTCCTAATCCGGCTCAAAAAGACTTTCCTTGTTTCGTTCTCAATTGGTATCGTATACCAATGTTATTCCCAATCGAATTTGGCAATTTGAAACCAAAGGAAAATTCTTGCCGACATGACTTTCCCAACTGGTCGGTTGCACCAGTTGAGCCGATCGATTCAACTCTTGAACCGGTCATTTCAACCTGGGCATGAGCCGATCGGCCTGGACACTCCAGCCGACCGGTTCAGCACCTCAGCCGACCGGTTCAGCACCTCAGCCGACCGGTTCATCATATGAGCCGATCGGTTGGGAGCACAGGTTGGGCAAAATCAGTCAATTACAATTTCAATCAATCTGATACTCCAATCAATGCGTCCAACACCTTGAACCATACGATATTGAGCCATCGACTGATTGAGTGTTTAATTGAACTACTAAACTCCTTTAGTAATCAATCTAAACATTGCTTTGTGGACAAAACTCCTCTTCCAGGTTAAATCCTATGTGTGTGACCCTGCAGGTCCATTTCACGTTGGCAGTGAAAGTCCATAACACTTATGACTTCACAAGCAAAGAGTGGTGCCTAGTCACACATCAGTGCTACCCAAGTGAAAGTAGAAAGTTGGAGAACAACTTTCATCCTACAATCCGTGAATGGTGTTACAGTGAATGTATAATTCCTTTGTCACTGATATCCCGAATGAACTCAAGGCATGGTACAGTCATCCTGTCAACATTCATTCACTTTCTTGATCTCAGAGCAGATTGAACGAGATATGTATGACATCAATATCACATACTGATTCACACATGCGTGCGCACGCCTATCTCAATCCTACTCATCATGTGGCCTTGGATATCAAACTCCCTCAGGAGGGACAAATCCCATATCTATCACTCACCCCTCAAAAGCCCCATGTGTCAAAGCCACCCAATCATCACCTTTATAACAACCCATGTTTCAGGACTGCGTTTGATGATGTCAAAGTGTGCCCAACGACATGTGTTGAGTGTAGTGATTTCAGGTCAAAGAATCACACTCACCACCATCACTGTGAGTACTGACTGTGACTACCATCTCATGGTTCCATGTGTCAAACTCACGGTGGGTCTGTCCGGTACACTTGTTCTCTAACAAGTACCTATGTGTTTGGTTTGATATCTCTATATCATGACTAATGAGATTTTGTCATCAACCAACACCACAATCTAGTCTTGTGTGTCATTGTTGTCTATCTACCTTCCACAATGACATCTGACTAGGGACATAACAAGAATGTACAAACTCTTAGCATCCGTATGATCTCATCGTTCAGGTCATGAACCTGAAGGCATACGTCATTGAGTATTGTCATTCTCTAGACATTCAATCTGTTCTATCACTATCTCATATGACTGAACCAGAAAGAATTGGAAGCTTGCCTTTGATGTTAATCAAATCAATCTTAATGTATCCCACCAATCATCCCATGATTGGCTCTCAGGGCATACATACCAACACCTCTTAGTCCAACATATGATGAAATAATCTCATAAACCTATCTTTGTCTCACATAGCCCATTTAATAAATGATAATTCTATTAATGTCACATTTTTATAATGTATGTATTCAATTAGCAACCTGCATGAAATTGATGAACAAAAGGGCAGCAAAATGCAAATCCAATTGGATAGAGAGATTCTAGACCCTCTAATTAGCTTGTGGTCCAAATGTGAAGTCATTTGGACTTCGTTTGACCCCTCAATCATTTTTGGGAAGTTTCATTATAGTTTAAACCCAAAAAGCTAATTATTTTGAGTTTATTTCGTCGATTTCATATGGTTTTTGCTTTCATTTAAATGTCACGTGCTTCACTTGGTTATGTCTTCTGTCTGGACCGTCGGATGATGATCTGAGGGTGCTGGACCCATCTCCTACCTCGGGAAGGAGACCGTATGCAGTAGGTCTCTGGCGCAATCCTCTTCGGCTCGGTTCTCCCTCCACAGACCATGGTTTTTGATGATTCCTTTTCTATCGAGACCGGGAGCAAACTATGAACCCAATGGTCCCTGGTTCGTGGGGTTTTTGTGCCCTATTGAGAAATGCCCAATCGAGCTTGGACTCTCCTCACCGTCCTAGTTTTATAGGAGGTTTTATCAACGCCCAAACCTATATATGACGGGCCGAAAACAATCACAAACCCTAGAGAGACCCTCCTCTTCGCCCAATTTTGCTACCCGCACCCCATGCCGCTGCCACCTACTCAGTTTACACCTCCGGTGACCTTCACCTCGCCCCGCCCTCCTCCAGCCGTCCTAGACAAATTGGCTCACAGGTTACCATCTCAAACTCTTGTTCTTTGTTTTCGCATTGTTGGTTTGCCGTGGATCCTTCCCAATCGCGGGAACCTATAGCCACCACCGATATTCCCGCCGACGCTCGCCATCTGGGCCTACCTGTGGCTTGTTGGCCACGGAAGTAGTGGCTTTGGCTTCTCCTTCCTCCCTAATTCATCCTTCCGTCGTTGGTTGACCCTTTTTCACCTTGTTTCCAGGTGACTTTGAAGCGAGCTTTAATGCTCTGTTCTCACGACCTGGAGCTAGGAACAATGGTGTTCCTGGCACTGTAGGTCTCGAGTCCATGATCTTTGAGACCGCAATGATCCCAGGAACTTGTTACTCTACTTGGTTTGCAACGAATCCATCATATTTTCGATTTTGGTTGTTGATTTTCGAACTGCAGTGCGATGTGTCATCTTCAATCCGAAGATGAAGATGCCAGGAAGGGTTTTACCAATTTTGCCCCTGTGAATCTAATTTGTCTATTGTGCGGCCGTGGGTACTTTTGGGTTTTGAGCACCCTTGTCTTCTTTTTCGCAAACGATGGGCTTGTTTCCTAGCTGGCGGCCCCCTATTGGTCTAACTAGGCAGGGCCCGCAACCCTTTGGATAATTGATTTTCGTATTTGGATTTTCTTTTAATTCTGATTGGCCGGTCTATGAAAAATCATAACTTTTAATTGGTAGATCGTATAGGGACAAGTTATATATGGATTTTGCTCAATTTTTTGAGATCTATCCAATGGTCAGGGTTTTGAGATATGTTTTGGTTTGGTTTTCACAAAGTGTCAGGTTTGAGACAATTAGGGTTTAAGTTGTAATAAATTAATAATGATGCAAACCATGATTCATTTCAGGAACCTAGGACTTGACTCAAGATCAGGGAGACTAAGATTAGGTTTTGCTCCAATAAGGTAAGCGGACCATGTCATTATGCATATATACTTTGGATGAATTGCTTGCTATGTACGATTTAAGATTATGCTTTAGAATTTCATGTTAGTGAATGGAATCAAGACAGTGATTATGCCTTTGATTATATGTTTGTTGTTATGTCTGTAAAGTCATATGATTATCACTGATGTTAATTAGTTTAATGCTATGCTTATGCAATGATTATGAAATTGAATAAATAATCATGCAAATCATGTAATGTCAATGTCAAGATTAAGAGGGAGAAATCCCATGATGATTAAGATAATGCATTTAAGTTGTAAATTGTTCCTCTTTATGTTATTTTGTCTTTCTGACATTGATGAGCACTTTGGTGCAACTGAGGTGAGCCTTAACCAACCTGATGAGCACTTTGGTGCAATTATTGGATGAGGAAAATTTACATTGATGGAAAGATAAGAACAATGATGCTAATGTTAAGTTAAGAGAATTAAGTAACTTATTATATGTTTCTCAAAATGATGGACCTTTATGGTCGTTATGGGCTTCCTAGCAATGATGGGCTTTCCGAGCATGATGTGCCCCGTGTGGGCAGTGAGGAGAGAATGCATATAATAATGTTCTTAATTCATTGATGTAATGAAGATTAATGTGTAATGAGAATTCATAATGCCAAATTATGTCAAGTTTATTTCAGTGCAAGTATATGTTTATTCTCAGTTATTATAACATGCATAATGCCGCTTACTGATGTTGATGCTTTCTTTTACATGGCTGTGGGACGAGATGTCCCTAGATCAAGGAGCAAGAGGGAACTGACGTGTGTGATCAAGGGTAGCTGACTCAAGAAAGACTTTAGCTTGGTGGGGTGCCATCTACCACTCAGTAGATCCTTTAGTTTAGTTATCTTTCCATGTTTTAGATTTGCTTAGTTTATATGTTTTAGACTTGAGATCTAGATAAGATAGTTTATGCTTTGGTTTTGCTTAGCCTACATGTATTAGGTTTTGATATCAGATGATATAGTTATGTCTTTCCCTTCCATGAAAAATGTATGAATCTATATTTTGAGTTGAATGCATGGTGTTTCATTTATCTTATTGAAATGTATATCATGTTTTGTAATGTTCCTCCGAGCCAAGTGACCCATGTTATGGACAACATGAGGTTTGCTTCTTCTGTCCTATATGGGCTTGGAGGGGCATTACAGATCCATTCTCCCATAAATCTCATTGTTAGTGATCTAAACATGTTCATCATGTTTCTTCTACATAAGTGCTAATCTTGCGGGTTAGCATCATTTTACCTTTATTCGGTATATTGCATGTTTCACATATCTTTGTTGTATGCCATTTCATATAAAATGGAATTGTTGTAGTATGCTATCTGATATTCCTTGCATAACCAATATCTCCATTTTTGTCACAGTACTTGTACTATTGTCATCAATGGTTGCAAAATATCATAAGTTCATCTATATGAACTTCTACATTCATACAGTTCTAACTCATGTGTTCATAACACTAGGACATACGACTTCTACTATATAATTATAATAATGGTTTGTAGTTTGGAACTCTTTCCAACTTACAACTCTTCTATTAAGATTAAACATAGTTTTATATTATGACCATTCTATGTCATTTCAGAAGCTTGCATTCTTGTAACCCTTTACACCAAACTCTTCCTTGTTACCATAGTTGAACAACTGATCCTTAGTGATTCTCAAGCACTAATGGATATTCTTATGGTGTTCCAATGACCTTCATTGGGTTTGACTAATATCATCTTGTCATGTCTGACACATACAAGATAATGGGATGAGTACATTATATTACATACATGATAGATCCAAATGTGAATGCATATGGCATCTCTTCCATTCTTCATAAGAATTGTAGTTGGGTTCTTGAGAGATTGATCCCATCTATATGGATAGATTCTCTCTCATTTAATCCTTTATGCTGAACCCTTTCAGCATATCACCAATATATGTACTCATATTTAGATTTTAGAAACTCTTCATAACTATATGTATAGATCTCAATTCCTATCACATAGGATGTTTCACCTAATCCTTCATAATGAAGGTGATTTTCATACTAGGTTTCAATACTTAGTATTGAGTTATTATTCCTCATCAATATGCAAAATATTTATATGCTCCCATTAAATCATTTATAATCAAAGATTTTATCTTTTATCTTGACTCAAGTCAAACTCTTTGAATCTTGTTAAATCAAAGATTCCAATTCTAATATGCTTGTTTCAACCCCTAGGTTTCACTTTGTAGCTTATATACTTTACTTGTGTTGATGGTGTTATAAAACCATCAGGTTGTGTCATGTACACAATCTCTTTATTATTCATATTAAGGAATGTGGTTTTAATCTCCATATGCCAAATAACCTACTCTTATTAAGCTCCAATAGTAAGCATGTCAATTGGTGAAGGGATTTCATCATGTTCAACACTATGAACTGGTTTAAAAACCTTTGCAACCAATCCGTCCTTTTATGTCATCCATGTTGGCCTTCCTTACGAAGACCCAACTGCACCTTATGGGTTTTACCCCTTGAGGTGGTGCCATTAAGGTCATACCTTGTTGGTGTTCATAGATTCCATTATGGATGTAATGGCCTCAAGCCATTTCTTAGACTCTGTTCCCTCAATAGTTCTTAGTTGATTGTTGGCTCATGATATTATGAATAACTTATCTGAGTTATAGGATTATCAATATTTTAACCTCATATGTGTTCTACTAGAACTATGAGTTTTGTGTTACAGATGTAACTTGACATTCCATAACAATTTGTGATTCTCCTTGTTCATATTATACCTCCTTATATTTAATGTTTTTTTATCGATCTCAAATTTTGTGAGTTATACTTTACTCCATCTAATTCTTTTAGAATTCATTTATCCTACCAACAAATAATTTGTTATTGGATTGGGATAAGTAGTATTCAACAAATTTTATTAAACCTTTTCGAGAAACTATTTTCTTGTATAAGTTTCAATCCTTAAGACATTTTAGTACATTCCCATACCATGTCTCATATGTTGTTCATGAAACTGATTAGAGGGTAAATTGTTTTAGTGCTAAGCATATGACTAAAAGGAAATTAGAAGATTATATTAAATTATAATCACATCATGACTCATCAGGTTGTGATTCCTCTTTCTGATACATCATCATGCTTCAGGTGGAGTTCATTGTGATACACCATCACAATCTCTCCAGAAGGTCCTCAAATCTCTTCCTATAAAGTATTTCAAGATTGATCATATCAGCGTATCTTAACACCTTTATGGAAGTTGTGTACTTCATACATGTATTCTACTTGAACAATTCAAGAGATATGTATTTTACTGAACACATGTCACCATATCATTAATAAATATAATGAAGTACAAATAATTATTTCTAGAATTTATTATATAGGTCTATATACACCATTATGTACAAGTCCTATAGAATTCTTGTTCTCCCACTATATATAGTGAGAGGTGGTTTTTCATGTTGGTCAGATATAAGACTTTCATGTCTCTTTTATGTTCAATAACCAAAAGAGTCTAGATAAACATCAACATGTTCTAGAAATGCATTCCTCATATATGTTCTCTAGATAACAATGCTATAGATATTGATTGTTTGAATTATCAATTGTAATCCTTCAAGTATTTTCATTATAAACATTAATCTTTAGATCCTTCATATAAATACCATAAGACATTTGGTGCATTCCATACAAGATCACATCTTTGAAATAGAGAAATTAACAACTCTTTATTTATAATCATCCTTGTCCATACAAGATGCACAAAGTAAAATGTTTCTACTATTGACAGAATGAAATAGCAGTTCATCTAACTCTATTACATGCGCAATGGGCTAAGATAAATTTTAAATGTAGACTAAAGTTGAAACAACTCTTTCTCCGTACAATCCATCCTTGTCCTTTCATAAAGGCTTTACTTCTTATCAGATCATGCACATCAACATATGTCAGATCTACATTTGGTATCACATACCCAAGATGAAGAAGTAATCAAATTTTTCTTATAATATTTATAACTAAAGTAGAGGTTCTATCCACTCCTTCTTCTATAATTCCTCTAGGTAGAGAGGTTAATTCCTTTTCTAGTTTCCAAGTTGGTGAAAGTGGTGACAATTGCCTCCCTTATATACTCGTCCCTTTGCCTTGAATGCTGAAGACTTGGGCTTCTGGCCAGCTTTAGAACTTTTCTTAGCTTTGCCTTTGCCTTTAGACTTTTCCATTGGTTTTCTTATCATCATCACAGACTTGGGATTTTCTTTCTTCATTTGTGCCTCAGTTGTTCTCAACATGCCAAGTAACTTTGTCAACGACTTGTCAAAGGCATTCATGTTGTAGTTCATGACACACAGACTGTATGACTCTGGAAGAGACTGTAAAATCACATCTTGGTCCAAGGGGAATCCCAATCTAGAAAAGTTGTCCACATACCAAAGGATCTTGAGTACATGAGGATATACTGGATCTCCTTCTACCATGTTACATTTGAACAACACCTTAGAGACATCAAATCTCTCCTTTCTCGCCCGATCTAGGAACATGTTCTTAAGATGCGTGACCATCTCAATAACATCCATGTTCTCAATAACATCTATGTTCTCATGCTTTCTTTGCAACTCATAGTTCATGAAGCACATCATTAGGCACTTGACATCAATGACACCCTCAATATGCTTCTTGTAAGCATCCTTATCAGCCATAGGTGCATTCAGAAGAGGTTCTGCTTACTCTGGTGTCTCCAAGACATAGAGCTTGCACTCATATATGAGAACAATTCTCAGCATCCTGAACCAGTCATAAAAGTTATTCCCATTCAATTTGTCCTTCTCAAGGACCGCTCATAAAGAAAATGTGTTGTTGCGTGTTGCCATTTAGTTCTATAAGAGAATTTTGCAATTTTGTCAAAAACCCATTTTTTATTTGATTTGTATAATTAGGCATTTAATTAACTATCACTCTCAATATTTGTGTAAATTAGGCCTTTAATTGATGCTGTTAAATTAGGTCTTTAATAAACTATCGTTCTCATTATTTTCTTCAAATTGATGACCCTCAATTATCATTTTAGAAGATTACAACGTCCATAATCAATCATTAAGGTAGGCAATGTTTTCCAGTTGCATCTTATGCAATTCTTGGATAGATGGTATGCACAAATCCTTGTCATAACCATATGCATGCCTCTATGTGCTTAATCTCATTAAGGACACCCAGTTAAGCCTGATCCAAAAGCCAACATGATGTATAATATGCACCCTACTTTGGCATAACCTACATAACTACCATCACATTTCCATGAGATGAACGACACATCATGTTTTTTCATAACCTACGCTTGGTTAATAGAGATTTTCATGTATGCTTATTATGGAAAGCATTTAAGAGTTAATATGTTTGATTTACATATTTATATATTTATAAATATATATAATTTATCCAATCACCACATATATACCCACAACGTAAACATGCAATACAAAACATTAGCGATGGTTATGGCCATACTATTGTAATTCCTTAGAGCCACAAGGAATTACTACCACCTAGATGTATATTTCATGCAAGAACCTATTGTTGGTGTAGATATGTTCTTGTCAATCTGGGTTGATCGGTTCAACCCTTGAACTGGTTGGCTTGCCTCTTGGTCGGTCAGTTGGTCATCTGAAATGATCATTTGTCCTCCTGTCCAACTAATGTCTAGACATCTCTAAATGGTCAGTTGGTCCACCAACCACATGGTTCATCTCCTATAGTCTTCCCTCCTTAGTCCCCAGTCAGTCCACTCATCTTATGAAGTGGTCAGCTTGCCTGACGTTGGTCGTCTTCTTTGTTGTAACAAGAAAAGAAACTAACCTATTGCTACTAGACTTAATACATGGTAAAGAGAAACCTCAAGTTACAATCAAGGGGAGAAAAGGTAGGAAAGAATAGTAAATTTACATTAGGAAGATAAAGGTAGAGGCTCGGTATGCAAACTAGGATATAAGTCAGAATAAACAAACCATTTAACCACACACAAATATTTGGGTTATTGGCCATAACCATACTACACATCCACCATTAAAACTCACTTGACGTATGAAAATTGCATATATATCACACACACACACACACACACACACACACACACACATATATATATATATATATATATATATATATATATATATATATATATATATATATATATATATATATATATATATATATATATATATATATAGGGCGTTCATTCATTGCCTGCGCGGGTAGCCTGGAATTTCATTACCCGGCAGCTAAAAAAGTAACTCTTCTGGCCACAAAAGTAACTCTGCTGTCAAAAAAGTAACTATGGTGATAATAAAGTAACTAAACGACAAAAAGAGTAACTCTGTACAAAATATACAACAGATATATATAAGGACATGTTTTTTTATTTTGGTGGGGCAAATGATATTATTTTTGGATGAATTTTTTTGGGGAGCTAGATAAAATGCTCCTCTGCAATTCTGAATTTTTTTTCAAAAAAAGTGGTCGGAAGGGTGGGCATGTAGCTACCCCCACGGGCAATAAAGATGGGCCCATATATATATATATATATATATATATATATATATATATATATATATAAATTGGGATCTTATGTTGTGTTTAATAGGATATGCACATTAATCAGTTTAAGTATATACATCGTATGAAATAATTAAATGATGAAAACTAAAAATTTGATCATATCAATTAGCCCAAAACATAGTAGATTGATGTGGCTCTAATACAACTATAGGAAAATATGGTGATAGAATAGGAAGTGGAAACAAAAATTTAATTTCCATATTTCCCTTAAACCAATGGAATGTGTTAATAACTATGTAACGAGAATGATGGTTTAGAGGACATTCCTAGTCCTGGAGCAATTCAAATGACAATCTCCTCATCATGGTGTGTGCCCTTTCTTCACATCGCATTCGATGATGTCTGCATCGACCTCCTGGTTGAATACCATGGACAAAAGGTTGACATTGTCATCCTAGTAGGAAAAGCTCCACACCTCTAGAGTAGTCCAACAGACCACCAGGAACTCTCATCATTATATAAGAATGAACAAGAAGGAGTTGTCCCCTCATGCTGGCGTACTAGTCACCAACTTGCTCTCCCACAATTGTTCTCCCTTGATATCTGTCCCTTTAGTAGGTATAACATGCTTAAGTTCTCTCAGCTACCACAACCAGAGGAGACAAATAATTGTTAGAAGCAATTGAGTTGTTGTCTGAGAAGCCCCCAGTACCCCTCTATTTATAGGAGGGCCAGGGTCTGGGTTCCTAGTTGGAGTGGGAGCAGAAGGGACATGAATTTCAAAAAATTTCACAACCTGTGAATGGTGAAACAATCAGTTCAGAGGTGAAATGATCGATTGGCATGTGAGCCAATCTGTTCAACCCTTGAACTATTCATTTCATCATGTTTCCCAATCACAATTGTATTGACAACATTAATTCAATTTAATGCTCAACATGACGCCGACACAAATCCTTGAATCAATCGAATTGATCCACCAACCGCTCGGTTCACAAACCGAGATGGTCGGTTCATGGACCTAATCCGATCGGTTCACTTCCTAAATCGGTCAGTACACTATCCAGAATTGCCAAAGTTAGTTCAATTGATATGACACATTGAAATGACTAGTTCAACACTTGAACCAGTTGGTTCACTTATTCAGTCGGTCAATGTCCAACCCGTATTTTTCTAATTGAATATCTAACTTTTTAGTATTCAAGTTTAAACCATATTCATGGATGAACTCCTATTCCAAATGTATCTTATGTGTTTGACCCTATAAGTTTCAAGTTACATTGGTAGTGAATGTCCATAACTCACTTATGACATCACATGCAAAGACTGGTGTCTAATCACATGTAATTTCTACCCAATTAATTGGAAAGGTGAAGAACAACTTAAACCTACAATCTGCGATAGGTGTTACAATGATTGTATAATTCCTTTGTATCTGATATCTGGATTGAACTCAAGCATGGAATTGTCATCCTTTCAATGGTCAATCCTTATTCCTTGAACTAGAGTAGACTGTCTGAGATAAATCTGACCTCAATATCATATATTGATTCATATATGCATGCTCATGCTAGTATCAATCTCTCTTATCAAGTGGCCAGGATATCAAACTCCTATAGGAGGGACAAATCCCTTCTACATCCCTCATAGTCATTAACATGTGTCACAATGTATCCGATCATCACCTTTATGGAAACACTTATTCAAGATTACAATGGATGATGTCAAAGTACACCGAATGACATGTGATGAGTGGAGTGACTTCATATCCAAGAACCACAATCAATACCATCACTATGAGAGATGATTATGGCCACCAATTATGGTTTCCATGTGTCACTCTCAAGGTCAGTATGTCCAATACACTATTCTCCAATAAGTATCTATGTTCTTGATTTGATATCATGTATCATGATTGATGAGATTCTATCATCAACCAACACACACACCAGTCATATGTGTCATCACTGTCTATCAACCTTCCACAATAACATCCAACTTGGGACATGAAAAGAATGTATATACTCTTAACATCCGTATGATCTCATTGTTCAGATCACGCACCTAAAGACATACGTCATTGAGTAATATCATTCTTTAGACATTCATTATGTCCCCTCATTATCTCATAACTGAGTGAAAAAAAATAAATTGGAAGATCGCCTTTATTATTAATCAAATCCTTTACATAATATGTCGTTACAATCATCACATGATTGGTTCTCTGGGCATACATATCAACAAATTCATTCTATCAGGAATATATCTTTGCCATTGACAACATGCTAAATATTACAACGAAGTTGGGTCTCATGATAGTCAATATTGAATCTCATTACACGTGTGCTAAATTTTAGTAAGAAAATCCACATGAAATCCCCTTATGTACTTGACCCCCTTCTTTCCACAAAACTTTTAGTATTAGTAATAAACTTAAAAAGTATGGAATGAGAAAATCAACTTTGTTAGTAGATGATCAAACTAGTTGTTGGATGTTTGGCATCTCCACATTAAAAATCTCTCATGGTTGTTGTGTCTAGACTACCACGCCTAGCTTAACTTTAGATTTTATTAATTAATAATTATGTTTTAATGGTGGTACTACCATGTTCCATTCTATAAGTAATATTAGTGCATGTGGTATTTTTTGTCTACACAAGGAGGGTAGGATGATTAAATATCCTCCTAAATTGCTTAAATAATTACTTGTAGTTCTACACTACTTCACCTGAAATAGATAATAATATTCAACAGATAGAAACTTCATTTTTGTGTGTGTCAAAATGTACAACTATACCTCTAACATAGAATGAGAGAGCATATAAGAAACAATGTCCATCAATGTGAGACTCAACCATATAAATATAGTGATAAATATTTCTACACTCCACATCATGTTGAAGTGCATGTAGCATATACGCTCTAAAAGGAACATATCACCTAAAGGCATTTTCAAAAGAGAGGCTTTCATGGTTAACACACTAATACCAAACCCAAACTGACTGTTAGACCCATATAAGGAATCAATGTTAAAGAGATTTAATTGGGCTAGCCCCTAGGTAGCTCAAACACATAGAAACATATGAAATATGAATGCCACAATTCTTATTCTATGCATTGAATCAAAACTTCATAAAAGAGGGCCCAAAGAGACTTAAAAGAATGATGGATAACCTAGAAGGAAAAGACTAATCGAAGGATAAGAAGCTGCATGCCATCATTAGTTAAGTAATCCTCGTGGGGTTCTAGTTTGATACAACATGCTCCTCTTACAACACATGTTGGAAATATTCATCTTTTTGCATTATCTATATCGTAAAGAACATGTAATTGCAATCACATTGGTAAACTATAATAACAGTTAAAATCATTTTTTATGAAACATATATTTCTTACCTGGACTTGCTATAAAAAGGGAATTATTAATTTCAAAAGTTCTATTATGAGACAACAATGCCTTTCAAGTGATACTTATGTTATACACTCTCACTATATTCTAACTAGTCTAGTCAATAAGAGGTAGATCATACCTTTTACACTGATTTAGGAGTAGGCAAACAAACCTTGAGATCCAGATCAAAATACTAAAGTAGTGATCTTGAAGAGTGTATAATAGATCATGTCGATCGGTATGGGTTCATATCTCACTATAGGTTTTAAGGACCATAGTTAGGGTTATTTAGTTTGAGGTTGGTCCTAAGTGGAATTTCACTCATCAAGTCACGATCAATATCAATATCTGCATTATAAATCAATATGTGTTCCATAGAGTCCCAACATGGGTGAAAATATAACACTTAGGTGAAACTCAACTAATAAACTATAAGTATCAACATCATATATCATTTTCAAATGTAATTTGAATATCATTCAATATTAATATAAACATGTCATGGGATATCAATTTGATCATGAAAAATCAAGCGTCATATTGATTAATAATTAGATTAGAATTTAATATCTGTATGTGTAAGATTTTGATAGTTTGATATTTGAATATATAAGAAAGAGGATACTTCAAAATATTACATCTCTCGACTATATTAATGGTGTGAAACCATTTTCAATGGACTCCACATATTTTTTCTACGTAAAATTGTATATTTGATTGATTTATATGAGTAAATGGGTGTATTTTAGCATTTTTCCAAAGATGACACCATTTTTGGTTTATCAATGAGAGTGGGAGTGGACTTTTGATTGACCGACCATGTCAAAACGTGTAAGGTGGAATTTGGGGTTCATAGTGAAATATACCACATTTTTCTATGGTTGTCAAAACTCTAATCAAAAGGTCCATTACTATCATCTCCTTCCAACACTAGGTGACACAAATTGTTCATCCTTAATGGATGGGGCTCTATAGTGAGGTTTGGCATTGACCTATAGACCTTGATCCAATGATGTGAGAGGGAGGTTAACCCCATCACTGCACCACAAGCAAGTGTGTGGTCTTTATTCTCATTACATTGACCAAGGTAAGAAAGAAAAAATGAGAGTTGTGATAAAGCAAGATGATAACATGGAGATAGGGGACATACATTTCATCCATTATAGAAAGAGGAAATATGACAAGGAAGCATATGTATGTGATGACTGGAAATCAAGTTTTGGTCTCCCACTCAACACCTCTAACGAGCCAAAGGTAGATGATGACTCCAAACTATCCATTTGGGTGCCCCCTTTTTCGCACACCTTGATATCATGACCCATAGTGTAGCTTGATCCTATTTTGGCATGACCAATGTAATATTAGATCTGACAACCAAGATCATAGAAAAAAAGGAGGAGATAAAAGGGGAAATGAAAATGAGACAATATTTTGGTATACAATTCAATAACTTGTATATCCATAATATCTCTTAATAGTCATTAGATTTGAGCCATATATTTGTACTAATGTGCACCTGTTAGTTGATTCAACTGGTAACCTTGGTCGGTTTATTAGCCACTAGTCACTGGTTTGATACCCTACTACAACACCAAGAGGGAAAGTTTATAGCTATCAATAAAGGTTGTATTTCATAGTTGTGATAGAGTCAGACCTCTCCTCACAGAAAAAGTATGTAAAAAGTCTTTGTTATGATGTCATCCTGGAGTGGAAAAAGTTTCAGGATGTTTGTAGGATACTAAATAAGTAAATTGATCAATGTCAGTTATGAATATGATAGCTTGAGTTTCATGCAAATAAATTTCAAATTGTGGTCTATAACTTCCATTTAAAGAGTTTATGCAACTATGATATACTTAAATGATAAAGAGAGAAATACTAGACACTTGGACGTATGAAAAACAAAATCGAAAAAACCCATAGTGAAAATCACTTCATCACATTCTCCACTTCTTTAAGGAAAATTTCCCCCAAAATTTAGATATTCTTGGGAAAATTGGGGAACCATTTTTCCATCTCATATTTGAGATCCCAAGTTGCATCATAACTATGTTGATCTTTGTAGATTACCTTCACCACATCATTCATCTTGTCTCTTAGATTCATGAATTAATTGTCAATGATCTTCACTGGGACTTCCTTATATGTCCTTCAATTTTATGGGCTGATGGTTGAAGACATCACATGGGTCTTTTATATACCACTTTAGATTTTATACACAAAAGTGATTATGTTTCTTTTTATGCCATGTAGGTAAGGCCAACTCACTATGAACATTCCCTCGTGTGGCCCATGATTTTAAACTGACCGACATATATGTGACCAAGTTTTCCTTTATTATTAGTAATTGACTCGATCGGTATTATCTTCAGGTATACACCATCACCCAGAAAAAATACATCAATCTGACTATCATCTGCATATGACTTTTGACAATGTTGTTCACTCTTCAACTTGTGCTTGATCGTATTGAAATTGTCGTAATATGTTGTAGAGTGGAGATATGCTCAAACTACCATAAAGGTCTTCATATGTAGACACAACAATGCAAGATTGAGATCTATTCTATAAAATGTCCACCATAGAAAGGTAATGATCACATGAGCATCACCTATCAATAAGATATGACCACAAGAAGTCATGTAATATATAAGTTGTTTCTTTAGACAATCAGTTAGTTTGCGAGTGCTATGTCATATTAAATTTAACTGAGCCCCCAGTTCCTTTTTTAATTGTTTCCCTAATTGAGAAGTAAATCTTGAAAAACACTAGAGGGGGGTGAATAGAGTTTTAAAATAATTTTAACAATTTATTGAACTCAAACAACCACAATTGAAATTGGAAGAAGGAGACAGGTGTTTAGAGTGGTTCCAACTTTAGCAAATACTAAAGTTGTCAGTCCACTACCCGGTTGCTTACCCAACTGGGATTTTGAAAGTATTTATTTTATTACCTTCTCAAGGATTTATACAAAATAAAATACTTTCCTTTACACCCCTTGAACAGCCTTCACTTGAAGTAGGTGCACCAACTTGAGGTAGCCTTCATGAAGTAACTCCAAGCTCCCCCTTGAAGTAGCCTTCCTCTCTAGAAGTAACCTCCCGTTGCACCAGCCTTCTGAAGTAGCTCAAGGTCGCCTTCTTCACCAAGAAGATCTCCACCCTCTCCAATCCGCAGCCTCCAACCTAGGAGTAGCAAGGAGAGTACAAACAGTAATAGAGAACAAGAAATTAAAAAGGAAATTACAACTTATCCTTTGTAGCCCAAGGCTTGATTTGCCTAGATCAAGCGTATAGATCTCCTAACCAAGTGTATGGACTTGCGATTGCAGTGGGTAGGAGATGCTAGCCTATAGGACACGAATTTTGAGCTAAGGAAGGAAGTGTCCAATTGTCACAATGCTCAAATTGCTCACAAACAGATTGCTCAAAGTATGCTCAAGGATTTCTCAAGTGTAACAAGTATGTTTGAGTGTCCTATGGCTTGTCCTATTTATAGGAATGGTCTAAGGATGCTTAAGGACGTTCTAGACAACTTCTAGGGGTTTCTAAGTGCTTAACTAGCCGCTAGGTACAAGTTTGTTGCTTTAGCAACGGCTAATTAATTTACTCTGCAGTTGCTGTCAGAGTTCATCTCGGTCGAGGAATGGTCGACCGAGATACCTACTCGGTCGAAGTTTTGTCGACCGACAGGCTCTCTGGATCAAGTGATTTGCAACGTCTATCTCCAACTGCCAACTACCTTGTCAGTTGTGTCTAACGGCTACTTTGGATCTTTCTCGGTCGAGAAGATTGTCGACCGAGAGTGTCTCGGTCGAGGAGTTGGTCGACCGAGATTGATCCTGTTTCAATGTTTCAATTTAGGCACTAATTATATGTATGAGTGTGCAGATGTGATCCTATTTGAAGGGGATGACTTATCTAAATGTGGTGTTTAGCTAGGGAGAATCTAACGCTTGATTTACATGAAATCTAAGTACTTGTACATTATATATTTGTACAAGTTTTTACAAGGCGATTACATTTCATGAAAACATAAACATGTAAGCATATGGATTTCCCTAGTTGCTTTGTCATCCACCTTAATCCCGCACACTCAAGTAGCTCGTTAGATCAATAAGAATGAAATGTTTGTCATAATCAAAACAAAGGGATTTATAGATTTCCATTTAGCCAACAATCTCCCCCTTTTTGAAGATGACAAACATTTCCAAAATATAAATGAAGGAAATATAAAACATATGAGTTTCATACCTTTAGATTACCTTTTGTAGCTTTTCCTCTTGTTTATAAAGTGTATGCTTATTATTCCCAATGAATTATGGAACATGAAATCCACTTCACTAGGGAATATAGCAACTTTCAATGTAAAGCCAAGAGTTTATTTATGAAACTCATTGATTGAGTTTTTCATAATTACTAAGTTTTCATTTTATATTTATTTCTCCCCCTTTGTCATTTCAAAAAGATGTCCGTTAAGAATAAAAACTCCCCCTTAATTAGATGTCCCATCAAATCTAATGAAAAAGATGTCCATTAAAAGTTTTTGTTAAGAAGCACAGATATCAAAGAAAACATCTTCCAAAGGAGTGATAAGCAGTTGCTTCCTAATTTTGTTAAATTGATCTTGTGGAAGCGGTTTTGTAAAAATATCAGCCAATTGATCTTCCGTATCAACATGATGAAGGGAAACATGATTCTTGGAGATATGATCCCTTAAAAAGTGATGACGGATTTCAATATGTTTAGCTCGACTGTGTAAAATAGGATTGTGTGCTAAGTTTATAGCGCTCGTGTTGTCACAAAAAATGGGCGTATATGAAAGAGTAAAACCATAATCGTTTAATACTTGTTGCATATAAAGCACTTGAGCACAACAAGACCCGACTGCCATATATTCAGCTTCAGTTGTAGATAGGGCAACTGTATTTTATTTCTTGCTAAACCAAGATACTAAAGCTCTCCCTAACAAGAAACAGCCACCACTAGTACTCTTGCGATCAAGTCGAAAACAACATAATCCGCATCAGTATAAGCTTTAAAATACAAGGATTGTCCTTTTGGATACCATAAACCAAAACAAGTAGTGCCGGCTAGGTAACGGAGAATTCGTTTAACTGCTAGAAAATGAGATGCATAGGTTGTGATTGAAATCGAGCACAAAGACCAACGGAAAACATAATGTCCGGTCTAGAAGCAGTTAAGTAAAGCAAACTACCAATCATGGCTCTATATAAGGAATCATCAATAGGTTCCCCATTTTCATCCTTATCAATTTTAATAGAAGTAGCCATAGGAGTAGTAGCATGTTTGCACTGATCCATCCCAAAACGTTTTAAGAGTTCTTTAGTATATTTTTCTTGGCTTATGAATATTCCAGCAGGTGTTTGCTTAATTTGAAAACCAAGAAAGAAAGTTAGTTCACCCATGAGGCTCATTTCAAATTCTTTTTGCATAATGTCACTGAATTGTGTGCACAATGAATCATTAGAAGCTCCAAAAATAATGTCATCAACATATATTTGCACAACTAGGAAATCAGATGTATATGTTTTGAAAAATAAAGTAGAATCTGAATTTCCAATAGAAAAACTATTATCAAAGAGATATGTCTTGAGCCTTTCATACCAATTCCTAGGTGCTTATTTTAAACCATAAAGTGCTTTCTTAAGTTTATAAACATAGTCACCTTTTTCCGGTATTTCAAAACCAGGTGGTTGGGCAACATATACTTCTTCTTGAATGATGCCATTTAGAAATGCACTTTTTACATCCATTTGGTAGAGTTTGATGTTTTTATGTGCAGCAATAGCTAGTAACATTCTAATAGCTTCAAGTCTAGCTACCGGTGCATACGTTTCATCAAAATCTATTCCTTCTTGTTGATTATATCCTTGTGCTACTAACCGAGCTTTATTCCTTATTACTTCTCCTGCCTCATTTAGCTTATTCCTAAAAACCCATTTAGTTCCTATGATGGTTTTATCTTGTGGTTTAGGAACTAAATCCCATACATCATTTTTAGTGAATTGATTCAATTCTTCTTGCATGGCTATTATCCAATAATCATCTTTAAGAGCTTCAGATATCTTCTTAGGTTCAATGATTGAAACAAAAGCCATGTTTGCAAAATCTTTGAAGGAAGACCGAGTTTTGACTTTATCATTAGGATCTCCAATAATAAGTTCTTGAGGATGATCCTTAATAAGCCTAGGTGTAGGTTGTAGTTCAGCTTGGTGATTATTTGTAGTAACTTTCTCACTATCATTTGGTATGTTTAAATTTTCGAATTGATTAGTGAGATCTATGATTTCTAGATTTTCAGATTTGGACTCTTCATGAAAAGAAACATGAATAGATTCCTCAACTTTTCTAGAGATAGTGTTATATACTCTAAAAGCTTTGCTAGAAGTGGAATATCCCAAAAAGAATGCTTTGTGTGATTTTGAGTCAAACTTATCTCTATCATCTTTGGTATTTAAAATATAGCATGTGGAGCCAAAAGTATGAAAATAGTCAACTCTAGGTTTCTTAGAATGTATTATTTCATATGGAGTTTTCTTCAAGTGAGAGTGAATAGTTACTCTATTTAACACATAGCATGCAGTGTTTACAGCTTCAGCCCAAAAGGTTTTGGGTGTGTTGTGTTCGAGCATCATAGTTCTAGCCATTTCTTGTAGTGATCGATTTTTCCTTTCGACTATGCCATTTTGTTGTGGGGTGCGTGGAGGAGAAAAATTATGAGTGTACCCTTGAGATGTACAAAATTCCTCAAATGTATGATTTTCAAATTCTCCACCATGATCACTTCTAATGGTACATATTTTGCTTTGTAATATATTTTCAATCTTGGAACAAAATTGTATAAAAACATGAATAGTATCATCTTTAGTTGCAATAAAGTGTACCCATGTGTATCTACTATAATCATCAACAATAACAAAACAGTATCTTTTACCACCAATAGATTGTGTCCTCATGGGTCCAAATAAATCCATATGAATTAATTCTACGGACCTACTGGTGCTAAGTACATGTTTTGGTTTAAAAGAGGTTTTGGTTTGCTTTCCCATTGTGCATGGTTCACAGTTTTCAATTTGATCAAAAGATAAAGTAGGCAATCCACGAACAAGATCATATTTCACTAACTTTTTAATAACATGTGAACTAGCATGTCCTAGCTTTTTATGCCATAGTTGTAAGGTATTTTCATTTGCAAGCAAGCATTTTCCCACTACTGATTTCATAGAGTTGGGTTTAAGGATATAAAGATTTCCAACTCTATTTCCTTCATAAACAACATTTGTAGTGTTTTCTATCAATAACTTGCAGCAAGTTTTGTTAAATAACACATCTTAACCACTATCACATAATTGACTAACACTTATCAAATTATGGTGCAAACCATCAACGAGTAGAACATTCTTTATTTCGAGGTTTGTACCAACATTACCTATTCCAACGATTTTGCCCTTACCATTGTCTCCAAAGGTGACCGTTCCACTTTTCTTTTCTTCAAATGTTTGAAATGCATCCTTGTTCCCGGTCATATGTTTGGAGCATCCACTGTCAACCACCCATTCCTACATTAAAATGTAGATTTTGGTACCCATGTGATGGTCCGATATGGTTAGAATCATTTAAGTACAGACTTGTATAAAAGTTCTGAATCAGAAATCCAGTCGGTCGACAATTGTTTGACCGACATCTGTCTCGGTCGACTAATTGTCGATCGAGAAGATTACTGTATTACAAATAAAGAAACACAGAAATTTAGCTCGGTTGACCAATTTTCGACCAAAATAATTGCTGTAGATTTTGATTTGTTACAGACATCCGGTCGGTCGACAATACTTCGACCGATTAAGGGTTCGGTCGACAATACTTCGACCGACTAAGTTTCTGTTTCAGTACAACAGTGCAGAAAATTAACAATATGCATGAAATCTTTTGTTTAGTTGAGATAAGACAATATAAATAGCAAAATTGGAGCGTTTGGCCATATCTCAACTAAATTCCATTTGACTCTACTAAGTTTGGGGTTTTGGGACCCAAACTAATTCGGAATCCTTAGTCTTATAAGGGCATGAAAAGGAATAGTGTCCAAGACGTAAACAAAAATAACAAGTAATAGAATCAACTTCATTTCTCTTTCTAGCCATTGTGTTCTTGGATACAAACATAGTTTGAGTTCTTTTGGGTTGATTTTTCTTTGGAGCATATCCCAAACCTTTTCTTCCGTTGAAAACAGTACCAACGCTTAGAATGTTATCAAGTATATCTTTTCTTCTTAACTCATAAAGTTCTCTTTGCAGCTTAGCAATGCCATTCATCTTCTTGTGTAGATCTTTTCTTGCTTGATCTAAATCAGATAACAATGAATCTCTTTCTTTTACAACATTATCATAGTCCAGATCGTTACAAAAAATAGGTTGAGTCTGAAAATCTTTTAGTTTAGCTAACAATTCAGTCTTTTCTTTAGAAAGAAGATCAACATTTGTTTCTAAAGTGAGTAGCTTTCTAGTGCAATCATCTAAAGATGTTTTTAAAGACAAATTCTCAAGATCAATGTTGTTCTTTTCAGAAGAAAGATTATCTAATTTAGCAATTAGCTCATCATTTGATTTGATAACCTTCTTTAGTTTCTTCTTGACATCAACATACTTATCATGAATTTCTTGTAGACTAGTAACTAACTCTTCTTTAGGAAGATCAAGTAGGCTTACCTCTTGAGAGTCTTCATCATCTTCTCTTGCCATTAGACAATCCACCTTTTCTTCTCCGCTTTCACTGTCACTTGACTCGTCCCATGCAGCTTTATAGGCTTTTTCTCCCTTCTTCTTGTGTGAGCTTTTCTTTCCTTTCTTTGCTTTAGGACATTCATTTTTGAAATGCCCTTTCTTCCCACATTCAAAGCACCTAGGAGGGGTAGAAGAAGAACTGTAAATTTTGTTAGATTTAAATCTTCTGTATTTCTTACCGTTGACGATCAAGGCTTCTTCTCCTTCTTCTTCACTTGACTCCTCACTTTCTTGTGTGACGACTTTTGAAGCTTTTAGAGCCACATCCTTCTTCTTTCCTTGCTGAAGTTCACGTTCTCTTCTTTCTTCCTCTTCTAGGGTTGCTTCATGAGCTTCTAGGTTGCCAATAAGTTGCTCCATTTTTAGTCGAGTGAGGTCGTTTGCTTCTTCAATGGCTGTCACCTTTGGCTTATATTTTGGAGGAAGTGATCGAAGGATTTTTGATACCTGATCTTCTTCAAGGACAGGTTTTCCTAGGGCACTTAAACCATTAACAATAGTAGAGAATTTTGCAAACATTTCACTAATAGATTCATCAAGATCCATACGAAAGTGTTCAAACTTTTGTTTAAACATGCTAATTTTGGAATTTTTGACTTGGACTGTACCTTCATAGGTTATGGACAGTCTATGCCAAATATCATAGGCTGTGTCACAATTAGATATTCTATTAAATTCTCCTACCGAAATAGAACAATATAAAATGCTTACAGCTTTTGCATTCATTTGAGCCAGCTTTACCGTATTTGCATCCCATTCTGCAAATTGAGTTTGAGGGAGCTCATATGGAGTTGACACCATTCTCCATAAGTCCCAATTGATGCCTTGGAAGTAGAACTGCATCCTTCTCTTCCAATATTGGTAGTTTGTTCCATCGAACGCTGGAGGCCTAGCAACAAGTGACCCTTCAAGGTTAAGGTTGTTGAGCACTCCGTCACCCATTTCTTCAAGACCTTGTTAGGGTTCCTTGAAGCCCGCTCTGATACCAATTGAAAAACACTAGAGGGGGGGTGGATAGAGTTTTAAAATAATTTTAACAATTTATTGAACTCAAACAACCACAATTGAAATTGGAAGAAGGAGACAGGTGTTTAGAGTGGTTCCAACTTTAGCAAATACTAAAGTTGTCAGTCCACTACCCGGTTGCTTACCCAACTGGGATTTTGAAAGTATTTATTTTATTACCTTCTCAAGGATTTATACAAAATACAATACTTTCCTTTACACCCCTTGAACAGCCTTCACTTGAAGTAGGTGCACCAACTTGAGGTAGCCTTCATGAAGTAACTCCAAGCTCCCCCTTGAAGTAGCCTTCCTCTCTAGAAGTAACCTCCCATTGCACCAGCCTTCTAAAGTAGCTCAAGGTCGCCTTCTTCACCAAGAAGATCTCCACCCTCTCCAATCCGCAGCCTCCAACCTAGGAGTAGCAAGGAGAGTACAAACAGTAATAGAGAACAAGAAAGGAAAAAGGAAATTACAACTTATCCTTTGTAGCCCAAGGCTTGATTTGCCTAGATCAAGCGTATAGATCTCCTAACCAAGTGTATGGACTTGTGATTGTAGTGGGTAGGAGATGCTAGCCTATAGGAAATGAATTTTGAGCTAAGGAAGGAAGTGTCCAATTGTCACAATGCTCAAATTGCTCACAAACAGATTGCTCAAAGTATGCTCAAGGATTTCTCAAGTGTAACAAGTATGTTTGAGTGTCCTATGGCTTGTCCTATTTATAGGAATGGTCTAAGGATTCTTAAGGACGTTCTAGACAACTTCTAGGGGTTTCTAAGTGCTTAACTAGCCGTTAGGTACAAGTTTGTTGCTTTAGCAACGACTAATTAATTTACTCTGCAGTTGCTGTCAGAGTTCATCTCGGTCGAGGAATGGTTGACCGAGATACCTACTCGGTCGAAGTTTTGTCGACCGACAGGCTCTCTGGATCAAGTGATTTTCAACGTCTATCTCCAACTGCCAACTACCTTGTCAGTTGTGTCTAACGACTACTTTGGATCTTTCTCGGTCGAGAAGATTGTCGACCGAGAGTGTCTCGGTCGAGGAGTTGGTCGACCGAGATTGATCCTGTTTCAATGTTTCAATTTAGGCACTAATTATATGTATGAGTGTGCATATGTGATCCTATTTGAAGGGGATGACTTATCTAAATGTGGTGTTTAGCTAGGGAGAATCTAACGCTTGATTTACATGAAATCTAAGTACTTGTACATTATATATTTGTACAAGTTTTTACAAGGCGATTACATTTCATGAAAACATAAACATGTAAGCATATGGATTTCCCTAGTTGCTTTGTCATCCACCTTAATCCTGCACACTCAAGTAGCTCGTTAGATCAATAATAATGAAATGTTTGTCATAATCAAAACAAAGGGATTTATAGATTTGTCATAAAAAGTCCACCATAGAAAGGTAATGATCACATGAGCATCACCTATCAATAAGATATGACCACAAGAAGTCATGTAATATATAAGTTGTTTCTTTAGACAATCAGTTAGTTTGTGAGTGCTATGTCATATTAAATTTAACTGAGCCCCCAGTTCCTTTTTTAATTGTTTCCCTAATTGAGAAGTAAATCTATCATCTTGGTCCAAAATGATAGAGACATGAATCTCATGTAATTTAACTAACTCCAGCGTATACCATTCATCAAACTCTAGTACTTTAATGGTTTTACTAATTGATATCAAGTGGGACAAGTTACCTATAACCCAAATGTTATAACTCCCCCTCAAGATCCTCAATAATTCTACCATGAAATGCATGTTGATTTATCCCATTTCCATTGGGGGATAGGCAGGGGTTGGCCTTGATCTACTGGAAGTTCAAACACTTGGATATAAATGTGGAAATACTGGTATCCAATTTCTTAATAAAGAAATATCTTTGAAGGTCCTAGCACATCTTAGTAGAGCCTAGATGAAATTAATACTTAGACACATTAGATTTTTGCAGCAACTTTTCCCTCAATCCATTCAACTTCAGGGACCCATATACAATTTTTGTATTGAATACCGCCACCCCTACTGATAGGAAGATAAGTCTATGAATTTTCTAAATTCTTGGTCATGTATTCTACACTAAAACTATTCAGTTGCGATATGAGTACTTTGGATGAAAGTTCTAGCTTCACACTGAGACCGACTATGATGACTTCTTCACCCATGAAACTTGGGTCTTATTGAGACAACACTTCCATATTTGACCATTTGGTGGAAAATAGTAGCAATTTTTCCTATATCTAAGTACATGAAATATAAAATTTTTCTTTCTAGGTAGGTAGGAGATGGTATAATGTAATACTTCATTTATTCTAACCATATTCTCTATGTAAGGTTAAATTCTTCTTATGTCTAAATATACTCCTAGCTCTTCTAGCAGTGATAATATCACATGAAGAACCATTTAATATTTTTTCCAAATATTTAGGTCACAAATGATGGTAACTCTGGGTCATGTGTTATATATTTTAGATCATTAAGCTTGAAATTCCTACAACAATAAATAACCACTACTTCTTTCATAAAAGACACATCACAAACCAAACCTCAAGGTGTTAGTGAAGATAAGAAACCCATATACAAACCCATCATTTCCCAAAGGAAGATTAAGGGTAGGGGAGTTACTAAACTTGGCCTTGAGTTCTTGGAATCTAGATTCACATGCATCATACCAGATTAATTGTATTACTTTTTGAATGTATTTAGTGAGAAGCAAGGTGGTGTCAATACAGTTAGGGACTAATAAAGATTAAGGGTAGGGGACTAACTAAACTTGGTCTTGAGTTCTTGGAATCCAGATTCACATGCATCATACAAGATTAATCGTATTACTTTTTGAATGTATTTAGTGAGAAGCAAGGTGGTCTCAATAAAGTTAGGGATGATTAACTAGTCACAACAAATAATACCGAGGAAAGTACAAATGTCCAAAACTTGTTTAGGATCTTGACACTCTATAATATAGGGACTCTGGTGAGGTCATTAGATATTTTGACACCTATGATATTATGACTAAATAACATGACCTTGCTAATTTAGAATTTGCAATCAGACAATTTGGCTTAGAATTTCTAAGTTTAAGAGAATATCTAGGACCTTGTTGAGGTGAGTAAGATGTGGCACAATATCTTAGAAAAAAACTGTGTATGTCATTAATGGTGAGTATCACAAACTCATCAGTAAAATGTAGGAAAACTCCATTCATCAAGTTCATGAAGACACCTAGGGCATTTGTCAACCTTAAGGGAATTTCTAGATGTTAAACAATGAATCTGTCAAGTTAGAAATGGATATCTTTGGGATTCCACAATTCTTAATGCTAACTTTGTTATATGCATATTGAAGATCAATTTGAAAAACATGTCGGCGGAATGGAATTCATCAAATTAATCATAAGTCATAGGAAAAAATTCTTACGTTCACAATGGATTGGTTATACATATAATAAGCAATGCACATTCTGAAATATCCATCTTTCTTCTTGAAAAACTGTATGGGTTCTTTTAGGGAAAGTAAAACCCTTATCAACTCATGTAATTGCTTCTTGGATTCAATAGTCTTATAAAGTGTTTGAGTGATAAGTATTAACTCTATAGAAAAGTCATATCACAGTGTGGAGGAAGCTATGGGAGTTCCTTAGAAAAGACATTCATGTACTCTTGCAATACATCAATATTTTATAGCATTTGTATCATCGATTGATTTTTGATGATTTTGAGGTATGCTTTACAACCTTTTACTAGAATAGATTGTGACATAAATGAAGAGATTATGAAATTAAAACTTTCATATTTTTCTAGAAGTAACCTAAATAAGGGAATTGGGAAATAATATAATAAAATTTTGATCTCATCAATGATGACAGTGTGGGTTGTATACATCCAATCCATCCCAAAAATTAGATCAAAGTATTCCATGTCTGTATAAATGAGTTCAGACCCTAGTTCATGGTTAGCATAATAGATAAGGAATTTATGAAAAAAATGGTAACAAGTGTATATCCTCCTAATAGTGCTAGTCAAACTCTAATAATATACTCCAATCCCCTCAATTTTGAACTATGTATAGAGGCTAGACTTCTAGATATGAAGGTGTGAGTGAATACAGAATCATATATGATAATAACCAAGTGATCATATAGGTATACCTTACCTATGCATATGTACAAGGTATAAGACGTTGTAGTTTTGAGACATGATATTTCATTATAAAAGCATACTATAAATATTATATATGTAAATTATTCTTGTTGGCATTTTTCTCTTTAGCATTCAAGAAAAACATATGGTCTTGTTGGTGATCGATCTTGTTTAGCCCAATCTGGAAGAGGGTGGGGCACATATCCTTGAAATGATGCTATCTTTTTTAGTTGTGGCACTTCTATTTGTTAAAATTTCATGGCCCAAGGTGACATGTGTCACAATTGAAAAACCTATGATATATGGATTTGGGCTTGGTCCTGTATATGTAAATTGATTATGGTTTTGAGAAGAACCCTTATTCTATGTAAGGTGTTAGTGGGGAATTTGTGTCTAATCTTATTCTTATTTCCAAGATTATGGGGCTTCCACATGTGTTCAGAATTGATAGGTGCATCACAATGAGTCCTAAATAGGCTTAGGTAGGTGTTTTTCCATTATCCCAATTGTGGTTCTCTTTTAATGGGTATAGTTTGGTCATAAGATCTTGAAAGGTAATTGTTTTGTATGTTAAAACAAAGACATTAAGGGTAATGTGGAGTGTGGGAAACTCGAGCACATAAAACACAATGGAATAACATTTCATGAGGATCCTTAGAGAAGGATCCATCTAACTCAACAATACTCGATTAGGGTTACAAGTTTATACCTTATCATGGAAGAATCCAACGATTCAACTTGTCATGCTCGGTGTAGTTCAGGACCCTACAATCTATACCTCTCATGAATCATGCCGGATTAGTAGTTCGAACTCTTTTCTACAATTTCTGACACTCTGGGAGTCCCTTCAAGATGTGTGAAAAAAAACTATTTTCTTTTGTCTAATTGCGGTGATCTGCTCCTGATTTTCTATTATAGATCATGGGAATCCACCGGTGATTTGCATAGATTCTATGATCACTGATATAGTTTTTTTGACCCCATAACTAAACTAGTAGTCATCTCTGGAAACACACCAATCTACCGTACATGTCTGTGCAGATCATGTTGATCTGTTGCCTAGAGATGTGTGCACTAGGTAGCGTATTGAGCCATTTCATCTAGGAGACTTTATCCTTAGTTTGCATGCCTAAAGGATCACGTCATTCCACAATCCACACCTATGGTAGATGGCTTTTTTTTACCTTCACTTTTATTTGTGTGCTATTGATGAAGATCCTCATCCCAAATCGATCCATTGTGTGCACTCATCTCCATGATATCCATGGGAGTGCTTCAATACTGCTAGAGTTATTGGTCTATGTCTCTCCCTCTTTATCGCTCTAAGTTTCTCTTAGGATTTCTCAAAACTTGAAGGAAAAAATGATATGATCTGAGTTTATTCCTTGAAGGCCTACACTCATATCATATATATAGGAGTGGAGAGTCAGGGTTTTCTAAACCCTATATGGCCAGGCTGTGGACTCCCTGTCTTATGGAAACTTATTTCTTAAGTTGGGGTCCATATTTTTTTTAGGTTCTTGAAACTTGCTTTTATCCCCTGGGTTTATTATAATAACTACAATTTGGACCAACTCAATCTTTCATCAAGCTATCTCTATTTGTGTGACCCTACAGAAACCATGCTACATTGGCAATGGATCTATTAATCAATATTATGATCCATAAACAATCAGCGGTATCTAGATACACATCATTTCTACTCATGTAGTTGGGTTAATTGAACAAGACTAAACCAACAATGACTAGTTTTATCACCTTGTATTTTGTCACATATATCCAGATTGAACTAGAGGCATGAATGCGTTCAATCTAAGTTCCTTGATCTCCAAGTAGACTAGTAAGATACATATGATCCCATTATCATATACTAACTCACATGATCATGTCCATGAATTTATTTAGTCTTACTTATCAAGAGGCCTTAGATATCACTCCCATTATATGGAAGGACACATTCCTTCTACATCACTCACAATACAGAACATGATTGTCATCAAACATAATCACTACCTTTATGTCAACCTTCTTCAATATCATGTTGGGTAATGTCAAATCATGACGATTGTCATATTATCCTTGTAGTTAGTTCAGGTCTGAGGACTACAACACCAGTGTTGCATTTGAGAGTCAATTATCATATAGCAGTCCATGAATCATTGTCATGGTGGTTCTGTACCGTGCACTTGTCCTCTAACAAGTACCAATGTGTCTGACTTTGTATCCAATACCTACGACCCATGATACATGTTCATCATTCGCCACACATACTAGTCTTACATGTATTATTGTTGTCCAATCCTCAATAAGATGTGGCCAGGGACATTTAAGAATGGGTTTCTTAGCATCCATGAGGATCTCATGTTCAAGTCACACATTTTAAGTCCCATGATTTTAAGCCAATCATTACAGGGGTATTTATCTTGTACAATAATATCATAGTAATGAAATGTTCATCAATAAATTTGAATTGCCTTTATTAATTAAATCAGTCGTACAAAATAATCCTATATCCATCATTTAATGATGGCTTCAAGGGCATATACAACAACAGCCTCCCACTTGTGCTAAAGCCATTCACTCATGTATCTAATACCTAGAGATCTAACATGACCATCATGTTGCTTCTATGTAAATACCTTTGTCAAGGGATCAACAATATTGATCTCTATCGGGACCCTACTAATATTCACATCCCCTTGCTCAATGATCTCTTGTATGATATGAATGCATTCATGTGTATGCTTGGAATGTCAATATGATATAGTTTCCTCTGCTTGTGTGATAGCCCCCATTTTTATTGTAGTATAGTTTTACTGCACCAACAATGCTAGAAACAACTCCAAGTCTGTCGATGGACTTCTGAATCCACATAAGTTCCATTACGACATCTGGTGCAAAAATATATTCATCTTTTGTTGCATAGTCATCTAATGTCTCTTATTTGGAACACTTCCAACTGATAACACCACCATTTAGGAAAAACACATAACTAGATAGTCATCTTTATTAGTATGGAAGCTTGCATCCGTGTACCTCTTTACAACTAACTCTTCCTCACCTCCATATACCAAGAAAGAATCCTTAGTTCTTCTCAAGTATGTAAGGACATTTTTCACTAAGTTCAATGACCTTTACCTCAGTATGGATGACATCTTCTTGTCATGCTTTAGGTATATGAGACATTTGTATGTGTATATAACATTGCATACATGATTGATCCAATTGCGGAGTCATATGGAATCTTACTCATGCGGTCCCTTTTTTCCAAACAAAATTGGACAATTGGACTTTGAAATACTTACCCCATGAGACATGGGTATGTTCCCTTTCTTAGACTCTTGCATTCTAAAGAATTTTAGCACCTTGTCAAAGTATATACTTTGACTTAAGCCAAGAAGCCTTCTAGATCTATCTCTATAGATCTTTATACTAGAATATATCTCCTAAGTCTTTCATTGAGAAACTATTTCCCAACCACATATTCACCTTTTCTAGAGATGGAATATCATTTACCATGAGTAGTATATCATCCACATATAATATTAGGAATACTATAATGCTCCCACTAACCTTCTTGTAAAAACAAGGTTTATCTTCATTCTTAATGAAGACAAACTATTTTAATAAATCATAAAAATGAAAATTCCATCTTCTACATGATTGCTTCAACCCGTTCATTGACATTTGTTTCTTACATACCTTATAATCATCCTTTGGAGATTGAAAATCCTCATGTTGTGTCATATACACATCCTCAAGTAGATTCCTATTAAGGAATGCAGTTTTGACATCCATATGTCAAATGTCATAGTCATGTATGCTGCAATGACAAGCATAATGCTAATGGACTTGACCATGATGATAAGAAATTTTCATCAAAGTCATCACCTTGAACTTTTTTGAGACCTTTATCCACTAGTAACCCTTTTTAGGTGTAGATATTTCATTCCATGATTTTTCTCTTCTTAAAGACCCACTCGCACCCAATGGGTTTTACCCCTTTAGCTGGTTCCACCAAGGTCCATACCTTGTTGGTATACATGGAATACATTTTGTATCGCATGTCTTCAAGCCAATTACTAAATAATTGTTCCTCTATAGATTCCTTGTAGGTTGTTGGATCATGTTTATCCATGACCAACACCTCACAATCTTAAGTTGAAAGAAATCCAAATATCTCTAGCTCATGGTGAGTCCTACTAGATCTATGAGGTTCATCTGTTTATTGAGGGGGAAGTAGTGCCACAACAATTTGTGGTGCCTCCTCTATTTCTCTTCAGGTTCATTGTCAATTTGTGTATCCCAAACTTTTTTTGAATTCTATTTTCCTCCCACTGGTATTTTTAGATATGAACTCCTTCTTTACAAAGGTACAACCACTTTGTTATGAAAAGGAATATAGAAGTCGTATCATTTGGTTTCCCTAGGATACCCCAAAAAATAATACTTTTTAGATTTGGGTCCCAATTTCTCAGCAAATGTGCGCTTCACATAAGATTCACATTCACAAACCTTCATGAAAGACATTTCAGGACGATTCCCAGTCCATATCTCAAATGCGGTCTTTGGAACTGATTCATAAGGAAAGTAGATATGTGCAAACAAAGTAGTTTTTAGAGCATGTCCCTAAAAGGAATTAGGAAGTTTATCTTGGATCACACCATGTCCAACAATGTGTGATTCCTTCTCTCTAAAATACCATTAAATAGTGGTGTTCATGGTGGAGTAATTGTGATACCATACCACACTCCTTGAGAAGATACTCAAACTCTTAGCTCAAATTATTGCTACCTTGATCAGATCAAAGTTGGTTCTCTACTTCATTCTTGAATACTTTGAACTTCTCAGAGGATTCTGATTTGTGTTTCATTAGATACACATATCCTGAAATAATCAGTAAATGTAATGAAGTATTGATACCCCCCTGTAGCTATTAAACTAAAAGGAAATCATACATCAATATGTACGAGTACTAAAATTTCTATTGCCCTCGCATGGTTTCCAATAAAAGGAACATTTTACATCTTTCCCAACAAACATGATTTGCATGTATTGGTAGATTCAAAATAAAACAAGTCTAGGTATCCATCCTTATAGAGTTTAGAAATGCACTATAGACCAAGCGACAATGCCATAGGTATGTCATGTTTGAGTCATGCATTTTTAACCTTTTGGTATTTACGTTATAAAATTGAGTCTCAAGATCGAACAAATAATGACCACAAAACATGAGAGCATTGCCTTAGAACATATCATGAAAAAGTATAGAGAAAAGTCTATTCTTTATAAAGAATGAAAAACCATTTTTGTCTAAAATAAGAAATATAAATGTTATTTCTATTTAAGGCAAGTAGGTGATAGAAATTTCTAATTATATTACAATCCAATAGGGAAGAGATACACTATATGTTCCTACATCTACAACAACAACCTTTTCTCCATTAGAGACTCATAGTTCCATAGTTCCCTGATACTTTTTTTAGATCCTGTTCATTACATCATATGTGAGATCCACATCCAGTATCCAATACACAAGATGAAGATGTATATAAGTTAATATCAATGATGTATATAGCTAAGATGGATATATCTATCCCCTTTGACTTCTTAAGTTCCATTAGGTAAATTGGGAAATTTCTCTTCCAGTGTCTAGGATTATGACAATGGTCACTATTATCGTTCTTGGCCACACCTCTATTTGACTTCAGACTAGTAGATTGGGACTTAGGCTTAGAAACTTTTTTCCTTTTTCTTTCCATTACCTTTAATCGCATTGACTATCAACATATATTGATTCTTAACCTTCTTCATGATCATTGGAGTAGTTTGTAGCATACTGAGTAATTATGGAAGCTTTTTAACCATTTCATTCATGATGAATCTCTTGAAAAATTAGTTGTATGATTCAGACAACAAATCCATAATCAAATGCATGGCTAACTTTTGGCTAATTGGGAAACCCATTCTCTCTAATTTCTTCACATACCCAATCATCTTGAGAACATAGGATCAAATGGATCTCCCTTGGCCATCTTGATATGAAATAATTCCTTTGATATGTATAGCTCTCTTGTTTAGCTTGGCCTTCAAACAATCCATTGAGATGCTCAATCATTTCAAAAGCCTCCATGTTTTCATGCTACCTCACTAGGTCAGATACCATGGACACTAGCATGAGGCATGCCACACCATTGGACTTATCAAGATACATCATGAATGCATCCCTTCCAGCCTTTGGTGCATTGGGAGTGGGATCTTTAAGAAAACCATGATCTAGTACATCGATCATGCACTTATTCTTGAGAACAATTCTCAAGTTTCAGTACTAATTCAAAAAACTTACCCCCTTGAGCTTGCCCTTCTCAAGGATTGATTTTAACAAAAGGTAATTGTTATTTTCCATGTGATCTACATACAAAAATTAGCAAGAATAAATTTTTTTATTTGAAAAATATATGCATTATTTAGAACTTTAATTAAACATTTACTCCCACTATATTCTTCTAATTAATCACCATCACTATTAATCCAAAAAGTTACACCGAATAACATTCTGGTGGGTAAAGGTCAACATTTCATTGATTCATGAGTCAACTTTGGTTAACAGGTCACAACTAAATTATTTAGGTAGGCAACTTTTTCCAATTGAATCTCAAGAAACCCTTAAATGGATGGGGAACAACAATCGTTAAATTCCATCATGTGGAACACCGATTTACATCCCTCTAGGTGCTTAATCCTATTAAAGTTACCTTGTTAAGTTCACCCCAACCACCAATATCGATAAGACAGTGTAACCTGCTTTTGTAGACCCACACATTTACCCCACACCTCACCAAGATGGATAATGCACCTCACTTTGGTAGCCTACATAAATTTATCGAGGCCATTATGGGTATTGTATGTTGGAAGTCATAATAAGCTTAATATTTAATGAAGGATTTTCTATAATACATATACATATCCAATCACCACATATTTATATATTATATGTCATTTATATATGTATATATATAAACAAGAACCAAAAGAGATAGCATAAAAATGTGATGATTATTGCCTGACAGCATAATCATTCTAAGATAATGAAAAATTGGGGTCATCCAAGGTTTCCTGCATCATAAGCATAAACAAAAGATAATAAACTCTCGTGGATTTTTTAATCATGAGTGACCACCATGGACAATCCATCATTTTTGATGATTGTTTTGCATTCATCCTTATTTAAGTCCACCATCTCAGATATCATATATCCTATACTATTTTCTGACAAGTAGTGGCTCAAGTGGTCAACCACAGTGTCCCCTAACAAAGGGACTCAGTTTCAAATCCTAGTTGCTGCCTTGATTTACCACCCTCCTAGGTGTCCAGCCTCCTCCACAGGCCTGGGAGGGGGAGAAATCTTTCTCTCTTAATCCCATATATCTTATACAATTTAAACTATTCCATCCTATTGAAGAGAAACCTCGAGTTACAATTGAGGGGAATAAGGTGGGAAATCGTACATTTGAAATCATTAGAGAAGGTGTGGCATGCAAGCTGTATTAAGAATTACAAACAATCAAGGACATGTAATAAAATCAATCACAATAGGGTTTCCATAATCTTGCATCACACACAAAACAAAACCATATGGAGGCATCACTTTGGATTTGCATATATATACATATACATTATCATATCATAATATGATTGTGGGGATATTAGTTGGGACATATTATTTACTATATTTTTAGATTAATATATTTCATCATATGAGACATACACGCTGATTGTTTTCCAACAACAGAAGCTTGGTTCATAGTAAAAAAACCTGGTATAGAGCATTCGACATAGCTCTAAAACAACTATAGGAAACTCTAGAGCAGAAAATGTAGAGGAATAGAATTCGCTTGTGAGTCCTTCAAGAAGGATCCATCTAATGCAACAATACCTAATTAGGGTTTTCAAGTTTATTCATTTTCATGGAAGAGGTTCTAATGATTCAACTTGTAATGCTCGGTGTAGATCTGGACCCTCTAATCTATGCCTCTCTTGATCTCACCAAATCATTAGTTGGAACACCTTTCTAGGGTTTCTTGCACTCAGAGAGTCACCTCGAGATGCATATAGAAAACTATTTCTTATTGTCTAATCATGGTGATCCACATGTTACTTTCAGTGGCGGATTGTGAGAATCTGTCAGTGATTTACTCATATCCCAAGGTCACAAAGGTGGCTCTGATGACCCCCGAACAAACCCATAAGTCAGCTCTGGTCGATCACACCATTTCAAAGTACACGTGTGAGGGCTCATGCTGACTTGATGCCTATGGATGCATTTAGTAGGTGGTGGATTATGTTGTTCCATCAGGGATACTTTCTCATTGGTTTGGGTTCCCTGTAGATCGCTCGTTCCTCCATTCATGCATATGACAGATGGCATCGTTCCCTCGTCATCTTGATTTGCTTTCCATCATAAATATCCTCATCTATAATGAATTCATTGTGCGAAATCGTCTCCACGGTATCTACTCAAGTGCTTGAAGATGGATGGATTTTTTAGTTTCTGTCTTCCCCTATTTCACTCTCAAAGTTTCTCTTAGGGTTTCTCAAACCTTGGAGGCTACAATGAGATAATCTAAGTGCATGCACTGAAAGCCTCCTCCCATATCATATATACAAAGGAACAAAGAGTTATGGTTTTTGAAATCCTATTTGGCCAGGATGTTGACCCCCTCACTTATGGAAACTTATTTCTAAGGTCTGGGTCCATATTTTAGTTAGGTCCTTGAAACTTTATTTAGGTCCCTAGATTTATTATAACAATTATAGTTTGGTTTAATTAAGCATTTGTTCAAGCTATCTCTATGCGTATGCCACTTTAGGCACCATACTACATTGGCAATGGATTCAATAATCAATATATGATCCATAAAAATGAGAGGTGTCTTGCTACACATCATTGCTACCAAAGTAATATTATTCTGAATAGACTAAACCAACAACGACCAGTGTTACCATGTTGAATAATCCTTTGTCACAACTCTAGTAAATCATCTAGTGTTACAAAACTAGAGGCATAGACACATCATCTTAGTTATTTTCAATCTAAGTTCCTTGATCTCCAAGTAAACTGGTAAGATAGATATGATCCCAATATTATATACTGACTCACATGTGCATGGTCATGCATTTCTCTAGTCTCACTTATCAAGAGGCCTTTTATACACTCTTGTTATATGGGAGGGACAAATTCCTGCTACATCACTTACAATGTGTATCATGATTCTCATGACACCTAATCATTGCCTTTATGAATACCTTCTTCAAGTTCACTTTTGGGTGGTTGCAAAGCATGACCATTGTCATATTACCGTTGCAGAGACTTTAGGTTGAAGGACCACAACACCAGTATCACATTTGAGATTTGATTATGACCAACATAAACGGCCCATAAATCACTCTCAAGGAGGGTCTATCCAGTACACTTATTCTCTAAAAAGTGCTTATGTGTCTGATTTGGCATCCAATACTTATGGCCCATGAAACATGGTCATCAATCACCACACAAACATGTCTCATGTGTATATGGTTGACCAATCCTCAATAATATTTGTCTAGGGACATTTAAGAATAATTTCTTAGCATCCATTGGGATCTCATGTTCAAGTTAGGCACTTAAAGTCCCATGGCCCTGAACCAATCATCATAAGGGAAGTTATCATGTATATTAATATTGCAGTAATTAAATGTGCATCAATAAAGTAGAATTGTCAATATTAATCAAATCAAAAGTATAAAATATTGTTATAACCATCATGTAATGATTGTATTCTAGGGATATAAACCAACATGGATTCCATATAAAAATTGGTCTACGCTATCCTCTTTAGCCAATACATTTACATGACGTTCAAGGAGATGAAATTTCCAGCCATATTTGGATACAAATATATTTCTTTAGATGTAGTTATATAGTATTTTTTTGCTTCTCATTCTTCTTAGAAATAGGGATGAAATTATTTATGAGAATAGTTTGGAAAGTCTCCCAATTTGGTAGAATAACTTGTAGTGATGATATAATTTTTCCACCACAATTTTTTTGACCCTTGAGCTGGTAGTTGACATAGGTCACTTTATCATTTTCATGACATATAAGGACCCTAAAGATATTGTTTGTGGAAGATAGCTAGGAAAAGGATATTTCAATGGCATATCCTACACTCCAACTGTTATAACCCCTTTTTCCAAAACATGTAATGAGATTTGTGAATCTCCTTTAAAAGATAAATAAGATCAATGTTTGATTTCATGGTTTGATTTGAATGAATTTCGTGTATAATGGCCTTGCATGCTTTCTTGATGGGCCTTATTGGCCATTAAGCCCAATTGAAAGAAAATGAAAAAGAAAGGAAAAAGGACTTCAATGGATACTGGAAATATAAGAAAAAGGATAAAAGATGATTAAAAAGCTAAAAGATAATTTCCCATAATAGGATTTCGTGTTGTAAAGGTTCCTTGGGGTACAAGGAACTCAGGATAATTAAATAATAGCAAGGGAAATAAAGAATATGTGGAAAATGTGAATAAAAAGGTGTTTTCTTGCAACCAAAGAAAAGGAGCGGTTTAATTGATATATTTATCTCAAATTTTGCAGGAAGAGAGATAAAAACATAAAAGAGTTTCCCTCAAAATTTGATTAAAAACGGAGTTAAGAATTGGGAGTTATGGTTTTTCCAAGTTATCATTAATTTGAGAAGATAATTCGAATTTTAGGAAATTGTTTTTCCTTTTGCAAAAGCGGGTGAGATGAGGGCCGTTGGATCTTGATCCAACATGTGCCACCCATCATCAAGAGTCCCAGAGGGACACAGACACAGGGCAAACAGGGGGATTTTCCCCTCATTTTTCTGATCTTTACAGTGCATATGCGCTCAGGATTTGTGTCCCATTAGGTTCGAGAGACCTTGGCGAAGAGTCTAGACCTAGGTTTTGCCAGCTTTCATGGCGTGTACCCAAAACGCCCAATTGGGTTGAAGTAGGCTTTGATGGTGGGATCATAAATCCTAGGAGAGACCCTCATAGCCTATAAATAGACCCTCATGAGGTCTCTCTCTTCCTCACGAACCTTGGCGGCAGATCCCTAGACTCTAGCAACCCCTCCCTCTGACAATTTCACTTGCTCCGACGAGCTACAGACGCAGCGTCGCCGCACGTTCTTTTGAGAAAGATGAAGGAGACGACGAGCAGGTGTCGTCGGATCGTGGAGCACGGTGGGTAGAGACGAGATCTAACGATCTCAAAAGGAAACGCGCGCCTTAGCCGCTGAGGGGAGCGCAACGACGTGAGACGTTAGATCAGGGGCACACCGTGAACCCGGAGCATCTGACGATCGCTCACCAATGACTGCGCACACGTGATCAAGTGAGTGGATCTGGTGCTTGCGGAGCGTCGGATCGACTTGTGGACCGCGCCGCACCGATTCAACGATCTAGGTATTTCCTTCTCTTACTGAAATTACAGAAAATGGTTTTTCCTTGCAAAATTGATAGAAAATGCTAGGATTATCCAATGGAGAAACTTTATATATGAAAGTTGTGTAAAAAATGCAAGGAATCTAATAAAAATGATTGTATAACATGATTTTAGTTGGTTTTGCATAAGTACTTTAATTTTCTAGTAAAATGCATTTCAAGTTAATTAGAAACCCTAATGGTGTATAAAAGATGTATCCTTGTAAGATAATGGGTTAATTAAGAAGGTAATAACATGTTGATGCTTATGATAGAGTTTCTATCCTTTTGAATACAAAATTGGTTAAATTAGGGATTATGTTCATAAAAGGAAAGTAATGTATAAGGGAACCCTAATTTAGGGTAAAGGAAACCATGTTATTGTGAGTTAAGGAAGTAAATTATTAAATAATGGTCCTAAGACTGTTAGGAATATTAAAAGGAGAGTATTTAAGGGTTTTAAGTGATTTTGAGAAATTAGGGTTCATGATAACTAAGAATGGAGGTAAAACCCTAATTTCCAAGGAAACCCTAAAATTGGAATAGAAACCCTAAGGACTAAGATGGAATTGGATAAGTTTTGATAAAATATAGTTGGGATGTTTATTTCAGGGTTTCTGTGCAATTTGCTTGCCTACTTGGATATTCTGTCTCTTCATACTATTCAAATCTGCAATAAGAAGTTATGTGGTTACACTTATGAATATATCGAGTTATGTTTTCTGAGGTTTACCGAGGTTTTCATTGATGACATGAATTAATTGTTGGATGATTTTAATTCATGCAAACTATAATGTGGATATGACTATCACCTAAGTTATGTGTCTACTAGCTCAGATCCTGGTCCCCTCTGTGATTTGTTAGTTGACTTAGTATATGGCTACCAATGGGGTAGGTCCATCAAGTCACTTGGAGTTAGATATTGGACTACCTCTTGAGTAGTGCCATGCGACTCTATACCCTATGTATTGGCTACCTGTAAGGTAGGACCATGGGGGTAAGGAACTACCTAAAGAGAGGTATCATGCAAGTACAGAGTTAGGGGATAGGTAAGGATTTAGTAGTATGGTTTAAAATGTAAAATTTGTTGTTAAATGAGTAATTGAATGATTACATTGTTAATATAATTGCACATCAATTGTTTTCCCCACATACCAGCTTCGGCTGACCGATGTTTTGTTTGTCGGCATTTTAGGTACAAAATAAAAAGGAAAAATAGTAAATCATCATATTGTGAATTACATGAATTGAAGCCAAGGAGGATTAGTTAGCTAGTCCCAGTTATGGATAGAAGTTAGAAATCCAAATTTTTTTCAAAGGTATGCAAGAAATTTTTATTTATTACAGCTTTTCAATTTAGTCTAGTAGAATTTAATAATTGCTATCAATTATTTGCTGAACCTTGATCCGGAAATTGGATAACGACACCGTCCTCTTGATCTTCCTTAATTGGGGGATACCGGAAGGCGGGGTCGTTACATTTGGTATCAGAGCCAAGGTTCTCCACTTAATTGTTAATAATTATTAAATTTTACAAACTCTATAGAACCCAAGGGAGTTATTAGAGGATTTTCCGAAAGACTGAGGTGTCTATAAAAGGATCACTTCTGGGGGCTGGAAAAATTTTCCTCCGCACCGCTAGTCAGAATACGAGGACTCTCGGAATGTGTGACTGCCTAGCTGATGTCCTAGGATTTGAATCGAAATAAGACACCTTTAGGACTTTCTCATCTTACTCATCCCTTCTCATCACAAACTCTATTAAGGACTTTAAGAGTTAGGGTTTTCTCTCTCTTCATCACCCTCATATGGTATGGGCAAGTAAGTTAAGGATTAAGGGATCCTCCATCAAATTAATAAAAGATACGTCATGAGATATCACTGACATAAGTGTAATTAGTTTAATGACAAACTAAAGGTCTATTTGTTATGCTTATGTAGATGGCTCGTACAAAGGTTGTGGTAATCCTGTTTTCCACCAGCGGAGGTGGGCCACCCCGTAAAGAGAATGGGTCTTCTGAGAAGAGGAAGCGAAATCATGGTGGAGAGACCTCTAAGAAGAGAAAGAGGCCTGAAGAACCTGTGCACGAGGCCCCCAACCCTAAACTAATGCCCTGCATTAACCTAGAGCAAGGAGCAGGACCATAATATGAAGAACACCAATTGTATGAAGAGGAAGCCCAAATGGAGGAGGACCAGCTTGGTGGTCTAGAACCAGCCATGGTGATTCACACCACAGATGCAGTTTGGATGGAACAACAAAAGCAACTGACTGAGGCTATCCATGCACTGGCTCTTAGAGACATGACAAGGAATGAGAATGGTGAGCCACTTCCTGTTCGACCTCGACTGGGAGCCACCATCTTGGACTTCGTCAAGCTGAACGTCAAGAAGTTCTGGGGAGAAGACAAGTCTGAAGTAGTCGACAAGGCCGAAGCTTGGCTGCTTGCAGTCGAGAATGGGTTCCGTATGCTCGAGGTACAACCAAATAAGAAGGTCCTTTTTGCTACTCACCTTTTGGAAGGTGCAACTAAAATATGGTGGGAGAACCATATCACAGGAAGAGACCTAAGTGAAGAACCAATGGCATGGACTGACTTCAAGACCATCTTCACCGCCAGATTCCTCCCCGTCTCAGCAAAGAAGGAGAAAGAAAGAGAGTTCACTAGCATGACTCAAGGAAATTCTTCAGTTGCAGACTTTGGTCGTAGGTTCCACCTCCTAGAACATTTTGGACACATGATGGATGAAGAAAGGAGGGTGGACCACTTTGTGAAACGTCTTCAACCTGCCATCAAGCCCCATGTGATGGCAAGTAAACCCAAAACCTTCGTCGAGGCATACAACACTGCTTTAGACATGGAGAGGACTGTGATGCCTGCCCAGGTTCCACCCAAGGGGTATTTGGGTTTCACTGAAGGAGCCCAAGGCCCAAGAAACAACCACAAGAAGGGTCCAAGACGTCATCATGATAAAGGAAGACTTGGAGGAAAAGGGAAGCCCCGTCAAGAAAACAACCAACCTCGATGCCGCACCTACGGGAGGTGGCATGCCGGTGAGTGCCGCAACAAGAAGAAGGTATGCTACCGATGCCACCAAGAAGGGCACCTCCAAGATGTTTTCCCTCTGCCAAATCCAAGAGGACCAGGACTGGTAGCATCCCCACTAGTAGCAGATCCACCCGTGGCATCACCACCTATAACTGCAACCCCACCTGCTGGAGAGAGAAGACAAGCTCGAGTGTTTGCCATTGACAATGAGGAGGCTCAAGTTAATGTTAATCGGTTGATCGAGGGTAATAACCCTTAGAGTTTTCTTTTATGTTTTAAAGTTAAGCATGTAATGGACTAATGCATGGTGAACAATAATGTAGGCATGCTTGAAGTTATGGGGCATAATGTGAAAGCTTTGTTTGACTCTGGATCTACTAATACTTTCATTTCGAGAAATCTTGCAACTGTACTATGTTTGGATATCAAGGATTTAGGGTATGTCTTAGATGTTACAACCCCGAGTGGTCGAATCTTTACTTCCCTTTTGAAAACCCCGGTGGTATCTGTGAAATATCGAGATCATGATTTCCTACAGACTTTATCCTTGTTGACATGAATGATTTTGACGTAATCATTGGCATGGATTGGCTTTATACGTATAGGGCCAATATCGTCCGTAGAGAGAAGAAAGTGATCATCAAGAGACCAAGTCATCCACCTTTTGTCATTAAGGGTAGGAAGGATGCCACCACCAGCCCATATGTGTCAGCCATTAAAGTAGAGCAGATGGTGAGTAAAGGGTGTCGAGCTTTCCTAGCAGTAGTCACCGAGCCAGAACCCAAAGTGCAACCCTTAGAAGAAATAGAGGTAGTTAAGGGCTATGCAGCTGTTTTCCCAGATGATCTACCTGGAATTCCTCCCAAAAGAGAGGTAGATTTCTCCATAGAGCTAGCCCCTGGTACAAACCCTATTTCCCGAGCACCCTATAGGATGGCCCTTGCTGAATTGCTTGAGCTAAAGAAGCAATTGCAGGAATTGTTGGATAAGGGTTTTATCCATCCTAGCACATCACCATGGGGAGCACCGGTTCTTTTTGTAAAGAAAAAGGATGGTTCACTCTGAATGTGCATAGACTATCAAATGATCAACCATGCTACCATTAAGAACAAATACCCTTTACCCCAGATAGATGACTTGCTTGACCAGTTGAAGTCAGATCGAGTCTTTTCTAAGATCGACTTCAGATCGGGTTACCACCAATTGAGGTTCAAGAGTGAGGACATCCTACAAACAACTTTTAGAACCCGGTATGGCCACTATGAGTTCATGGTCATGCCTTTTGGGTTGTCCAATGCACCTAGTGTGTTCATGAACCTTATGAACAGTGTGTTTCAACCCTTCCTTGACTTGTTTGTCATAGTGTTCACAGATGACATACTGGTTTATTCGGATGACATAGATCAACACCGAGACCACCTAAGCAAAGTCCTTGATATCTTGAGAAAGCAGAAGTTATATGGGATGTTCTCTAAATGCGAGTTTTGGATAGACCGAGTCATGTTCCTTGGACACATCATCTCAGGAGGAACAATCTCCGTAGATCCAGCTAAAGTGTTGGAAGTTCAAGATTGGCCAGCACCGAAGAACCCCTCCAAGATATGAAGCTTCTTGGGGTTAGCAGGATACTATCGACGTTTCATTGCGGATTTCTCAAAGACTGCCTTGCCTTTGACTATGTTGACCCAGAAGGAGGTGAAGTTTGTGTGGTCCGATGTTTGTGAGGCTCATTTTCAGGAGCTGAAAGAGAAGCTGACCACTGCACCAGTTTTGACTCTACCATCAGGCAATGAGGGTTTCATGATTTTTACTGATGCATCAAAGATGGGACTTGGCTGTGTGTTGGAACAAAATCGGCATGTGGTTGCATATGCCTCCCGACAACTCAAGCCCAATGAGGTGAATTACCCGACCCATGACCTAGAATTAGCTGCTATCATCCATGCCTTGAATATTTGCCGGCATTACCTGTATGGTGCCACTTTTGAAATCTTCACCGACCATAAGAGCCTAAAGTATCTACTAACGCAAAAGGACTTGAACTTACGACAACGAAGATGGATGGACTACATGAAGGATTACGACTTCACCATTGCCTATCATCCAGGAAAGGCGAATGTCGTAGCTGATGCTTTGAGTCCGAAACAGCTAAGGTGTGCAGTTGTGTTGTCCAGACAGTGGAAGAGCTTAGAAGAGCTGGTGGAATGGTCACCTCAACCGTTAGATGATCGAGTTCATTTGGCCAATATCCGGATACAGTATGAGTTATTGAGCGAGATTGTTGCAACACAGTTGGCCAGTGGAGGACTTGACAAGATGAAAGGTTTGATGCAGAAACCTCAGACTCGTCTTTCGTTGGGAATAGACGGAGGAATCCGATTTGAGAATCGCATATGGGTTCCTAAAGATTCACCATTGAAGGAACGTATCCTACAAGAGGCTCATGGTTCTAAGTACACGGTACATCCAGGAACTACTAAGATGTTTAAGGACATGCAGAGGTTTTTCTGGTGGCCAGGAATGAAGAGAGACATTTCAGCGTATGTAGCCAGTTGTCTTACGTGCCAAATGGTGAAGGCTGGACACCAACGACCCGGCGGACTTTTACAGTCTATAGAGATTCCAGAGTGGAAATGGGAACAGATCACCATGGATTTTGTGGTAGGTCTACCCCGGACCAAGAGAGGTCATGATGCAATATGGGTTGTGGTAGATCGCCTTACCAAGTCAGCACACTTCCTTGCCCTAAAATCTACTGCCAAGGTGTCAGACTTAGCTGAGCTATATATCAGAGAGATAGTACACTTTCATGGCGTACCCGGTTCCATCATCTCGGACAGAGATCCAAAGTTTACTTCCAAGTTGTGGAAGCAGGTGCAAGAGGTACTAGGAACAAGGTTGAAATTCAGTACCGCTTATCATCCCAGACAGATGGTCAGTCAAAAAGGACTATTTAGACCTTAGAAGATCTGCTTAGAGCTTGTGTGCTCGACTTGGGTGGATCATGGGAGCAGTACCTACCTTTAGCTGAGTTTGCCTACAACAACAGTTACCAAGCCAGTATCGGGATGCCTCCATATGAAGCTCTATACGGGAAACCGTGTCGATCACCACTTCACTGGGATGATGTTGGTGAAAGGACCTTATTGAGGTCAGATGAACTCCAAGTGTATGATGATAAAGTCGCTTTGATAAGGAAAAGGCTAAAGAGAGCCCAGGACCGACAAAAGTCGTATGCTGATGCGAAGAGGACTGATGTGAATTTCGCTATGGGAGAACATGTTTTTCTGAAAATCCGACCGCTCCGAGCTATAGCTAAAAATAGAGGAAAGTTGAGTCCCCGATACGTGGGTCCGTTTGAAGTGTTAGAACGGATTGGTGAGGCCGCATATCGTTTGGCGTTACCCCCTCAATATAGTATGATGCATGATGTGTTTCACGTGTCCAATCTGAAGCGTTATGTGCAAGATCCAAGTCATGTACTGAGCATTAAACCTATTGAGCTTCAAGGAAAGTTGTCTTACCCTGAGTTGCCTTTGTAGATTCTAGATACCAAGGTAAAAGAGCTCAAAAATAAGAATATAGAGATGGTAAAGGTTCTTTGGAAGCACCATGGAGAGGATGAGGCCACATGGGAGCTGAAGACGGACATGGAAAAAGCATATCCTGACTTGTTTTCTTGATTGTCGAATTTTGAGGGTAAAATTTCTATAAGGAGGGGAGGATGTTATAACCCCTTTTTATAAAACATGTAATGAGATTTGTGAATCTCCTTTAAAAGATAAATAAGATCAATGTTTGATTTCATGGTTTGATTTGAATGAATTTCGTGTATAATGGGCTTGCATGTTTTCTTGATGGGCCTTATTGGCCATTAAGACCAATTGAAAGAAAATGAAAAAGAAAGGAAAAAGGACTTCAATGGATAATGGAAATATAAGAAAAAGGATAAAAGATGATTAAAAAGATAAAAGATAATTTCCCATAATAGGATTTCATGTTGTAAAGGTTCCTTGGGGTTCAAGGAACTCAGGATAATTAAATAATAGCAAGGGAAATAAAGAATATGTGGAAAATGTGAATAAAAAAGTGTTTTCTTGCAACCAAAGAAAAGGAACGGTTTAATTGATATAATTATCTCAAATTTTGTAGGAAGAGAGATAAAAACATAAAAGAGTTTCCCTAAAAATTTGATTAAAACGGAATTAAGAATTGGGAGTTTTGGTTTTTCCAAGTTATCATTAATTTGAGAAGATAATTTGAATTTTAGGAAATTGTTTTTCCTTTTGCAAAAGCGGGTGAGATGAGGGCCGTTGGATCTTGATTCAACGTGCGCCACCCATCATCAAGAGTCCCAGAGGGACACAGACACAGGGCAGACAGGGGGATTTTCCCCTCATTTTCCGATCTTTACAGTGCATATGCACTCAGGATTTGTGTCCCATTAGGTTCGGGAGACCTTGGCGAAGAGTCTAGACCTAGGTTTTTCCAGCTTTCGTGGCGTGTACCCAAAATGCCCAATTGGGCTGAAGCAGGCTTTGACAGCGGGATCGTAAACCCTAGGAGAGACCCTCCTAGCCTATAAATAGACCCTCACGAGGTCTCTCTCTTCCTCACGAACCTTGGCGGAAGATCCCTACACTCTAGCAACCCCTCTCTCTCACAATTTCACTTGGTCCGACGAGCTACAGACGCGGCATCACCGCATGTTCTTTTGAGAAAGATGAAGGAGACAACGAGCAGGTGTCTTCGGATTGTGGAGCACGGTGGGACGAGACGAGATCTAACGATCTGAAAGGGAAACGTGTGCCTTAGCCGTTGAGGGGAGCGCAACGACGTGAGTTGTTGGATCAGGGGCACACCGTGAACCCAGAGCATCCGACGATCGCTCACCAACGACTGCACGCACGTGATAAAGTGAATGGAGCCAGTGCTTACGGAGCGTTGGATCGACTTGTGGACCGCGGCGCACCGATCCAACGATCTAGGTATTTCCTTCTCTGACTGAAATTACAGAAAATGGTTTTTCCTTGCAAAATTGATAGAAAATGCAAGGATTATCCAATGGAGAAACTTTATATATGAAAGTTGTGTAGAAAAATGCAAGGAATCTAATAAAAATGATTGTATAACATGATTTTAGTTCTTTTTGCAAAAGTACTTTAATTTTCTAGTAAAATGCATTTCAAGTTAATTAGAAACCCTAATGGTGTATAAAAGATGTATCCTTGTAAGATAATGGGTTAATTAAGAAGGTAATAACCTATTGATGCTTATGATGGAGTTTCTATCCTTTTAAATACAAAATTGGTTAAATTAGGGCTTATGTTTATAAAAGGAAAGTAATGTACAAGGGAATCCTAATTTAGGGCAAAGGAAACCATGTTATTGTGAGTTAAGGAAGTAAATTATTAAATAATGGTCCTAAGACTGTTAGGAATATTAAAAGGAGAGTATTTAAGGGTTTTAAGTGATTTTGAGAAATTAGGGTTCATGATAACTAAGAATGGAGGTAAAACCCTAATTTCCAAGGAAACCCTAAAATTAGAATAGAAACCCTAAGGAATAAGATGGAATTGGATAAGTTTTGATAAAATATAGTTGGAATGTTTATTTCAGGGTTTCTGTGCAATTTGCTTGCCTACTTGGATATTCTCTCTCTTCATACTTGATTGTGTATTCAAATATGCAATAAGAAGGTATGTGGTTACGCTTATGAATATATCGAGTTATGTTTTCCGAGGTTTACCGAGGTTTTCATTGATGACATGAATTAACTGTTGGATGATTTTAATTCATGCAAACTATAATGTGGATATGACTATCACCTAAGTTATGTGCCTACTAACTCAGATCCCGATCCCCTCTGTGATTTATTAGTTGTCTTAGTATATGGCTACCAATGGGGTAGGTCCATCAAGTCACTTGGAGTTAGATATTGGACTACCTATTGAGTAGTGCCATGCGACTCTATACCGTATGTATTGGCTACCTGTAAGGTAGGACCATGGGGGTAAGGAACTACCTAAAGAGAGGTAGCATGCAAGTACAGAGTTAGGGGATAGGTAAGGATTGAGTAGTATGGTTTAAAACGTAAAATTGGTTGTTAAATGAGTAATTGAATGATTACATTGTTAATATAGTTGCACATCAATTGTTTTCCCCACATACCAGCTTCGGATGACCGACATTTTGTTTGTCGGCGTTTTAGGTACAAAACAAAAAGGACAAACAGTAAATCGTCATATTGTGAATTACATGAATTAAATCCAATGAGGATTAGTTAGCTAGTCCCAGTTCTGGATAGAAGTTAGAAATCCAAATTTTTTTCAAAGGTATGCAAGAAAATTTTATTTATTACAGCTTTTCAGTTTAGTCTAGTAGAATTTAATAATTGCTATCAATTATTTGCTGAACCTTGATCTGGAAATCGGATAACGGTACTGTCCTCTCGGTCTTCCTTAATTGGGGATTACCGGAAGGCGGGGTCGTTACACCAACCATATTTTTTTTTAAGTTTAGTTTGAGGTAACCATAGATGGCAATAGGATTGTAGAATGGACTAGAGATTGGCTTTTGGTTTCCACTTTTTGAGTTCAAAATCTTAATAGGGATTCTTGTGAAGTTGGTTAGGATTTATGTTTACAAACCCCAATACTATTGATAATGTTTGTATTACTTGGATGTACATGGCATCCATAAGGACACACCATTTCTCTTCCTAGTCTCCCACATTTATGGTCATATTATATGATTATTAGAATTGTACTCAGCTTTCCATCCATCTTTCCTTTTCCTTTATTAATATTGTTAATGCACAAAGGAATGAAATCATTACTATTGGATCATGTCTTAGGAGGCATCAACAAGATATCTTGAAGGTATTATATCGTTTTCATGGTATTGGAGCCAAAGTACAATATCATAATATCATTATCATTTTAGTCCAAATTTTAAGGATTAATTCACGTTTTAGTTCTTCCCACCTTAGACTACAAAAAATCTAGTGGGTATTCATGTACTTATTGGAATATAAAATAGATGAGAAATGTACTCTAACTTCAACTATATAGGTGGTTTGAAGTAGTCCATAATAGATATATGACATGCTAGAAAATTCTCTAGGATTAGGAGGTATTTTGTTTGATAAAGAAACCTATTTTGGCCAGAAAGGTTGCACAAATAGGAGTCTCAAGAACAATGATGAAGGAGGACAGGAGGTTTGAGCATCCAATATCACATGTTAATCCAAGACACCTCCATGGATATTTTTTGAACTAGGTTTTCCTAGTTTCAAATTCTCTTTTGAAAATATTCTTAATTAAAACATAGAGATCAACACGTATGGATTTGATACCATGCCTTAGTGGTTAAAACACTACTCCTTATCCCATTATTACACCCATATAGGTAATTTGTGTTAAATGGATTTTGGTGTCGTAGTCCCAGATTAAAACACCTATCCTGATCCCACTGTTACACTCCTATAGGTAATTTGTGTTAAAGGGATTTTGGTGTACTCATCTCAGAGTTCCTTAACCTCTAGGAAGGAACTCAAAGACATAAAAGTTAGTAGTATTGTAAATCTAAACAGATAATGGGACAAAATTTTTATCTAATATTAGTGTAGTGTTGAGGTGCTAGATGTGATAGTGAAGAAGGAGGTTCCCTTTGAGAGTGATGATCCAGACTTATGTGCATGGATTCACACAAAGGAAGGGAATTATCAGTTAAATCATCCTATGAACTATTGAGAAATGATAAAAACATTGAACCATCAGAAGATTGGTCCATGCTAAGGAAAATAAAAGAATCATACAATCTGAAAACATTTGGATGGCTCCTTTTGCACGAAGCTCTTTTAACCAATGCTAGAAGGAAAGTAAGACACCTTAATAATCATAGTACATGAAGAAGATGTATAATTCATGAAAAAACCATCCTCCACACACTCTAAGACTGTGATATGGTGCGGGAGGTGTGGGAAGGCATCCTGAGTTTGAATGACATGCAAACCTGCTTCCATTTTTTTGATACAAGTAGTTGGATAAAGTTGTATCTCAATGCACCAGATAACTTAACTGTGACATTATTGACTACATGTGACTATATATGGAAGAGTAGGAACTTATATATCTTTGAAAACCAAAGAGAAGAAGCATGACATATCAAATTATGTATATTCAAAACTTGAACATTGAGCCTTTTTAAGACGGAGTTAAATGTTGCTGGTATCCCACCTCAATCTAGCTAGTATCCCCCACCTCCCAATTATTTCAAGATAAATGTCGATGCATCTATTGGAAATAAAGATGTCACTATGGTGGTAGTTTTAGAGATGAGCTGGGACACAGGCGAGGAGGATGGGAAGAAGAGTCATGTGCATCAATGTAATAGAAGCAGAATTGGTTGGTATTGCACTAGTACTCAATTATGTTGAGGAAAATAGGGTGCCTAAGGCAATTATGAAATCTGAATGTAGTAATTCCCTAAAGGAACTCACAAATGAAGTTGAAGAAAACCCAAATTTTCCTACTGGACTACTAGAATCATAATGAAGATAAATGGTGAAAGTGAGGTTAGATTCATATGTAGAGAGATGAATAAAGTAGCAATTTGTTTGGTCAAATATCATCAAAAACATCACTTTTTTTTCTTCAATTATGTGAACCCTTTGAATGTGGAGATTAGTAGTATTATCATAGAGGAGGAATATAACGGTAGTAGTACTACCACATTTAATTCTGATAACTCAGTTAGTGATTGTAAATTTAATCTGAATATACTTGTAAGAGGAAGGCAAGATGAATAAGAATGTTTCTTGACTTCTCTAAAAAAAGAGTGGCCTAATCACACACAAACATATGCAACGAATGGACACCAATTCCAATTTCAAACATTGAACCCCATTATTTTATAAGGACCTGAAGGTAACTTGAAACAACAATACCAAACTTGTAAGGAAAATATGAATCCAAACATAAGAATCTATCTGCCATCATTATTTAAGTAATTCATCATGGAGTTTTTGTTTGGTTCTACATCACCATGTTTCAATAGATATAGAAAATCTTTATATTCTTGCATTATCTAAATTATGAAAAAAAGAAGTATCAAGAAAATCTCAGTGTTACGACATAAAAACATTAAAGTCACAACTTTAAGAAAAATATATTTCTTGGAAGTATAAATAAGAGAAATAATTTCATTATCAATTTTGAATGTTTGATTATGAGATAAAAATGCCTCTTAAGTCATATTCCATAGTACAATATCAGTATATTTTAGGTTCTAACTAGAGCTCAATACTTCATTACTAGAGAGGAAAGTATGTCTACACTCATATGCTCCACCCAACCTCATAACATTTGAGTAGTATTTGGTTCATGAAATCCTCTTTAATAGGTTCATATTATTTTTTTGAAGAAAATCGTGTATTATAATCAATTTATAACTATAACATGTGAGGTTTAGATTTTTTCCTAATTTAATGCCATTTTTGCATTATTTTTGAGAGACAAATATAAATACCAAGTTTATGAAAAATTAGGGATGTGGCATCTTTTATTGGAGAGTTGAGTCAGAATGTGCATGGTGGTATGTGGGGTGCATGGTAGAGTAGAGCTCACCACTTCCTGACTGTCATATCTCGTATCAAACTGTCTATGACTATTGTCTCTACCCAACACTACATGAGACAAGTAAATCAACCTCGATGGCAAGGGACATGGTGGTGAAGCTTGACCTCAAGATATAGAATTCAGGAAAAAGGCTAGGAGAGCCCCATAAGGTTCGGTACAACTCCATGAATAAGAGAGTGGTCTTGATTCTCCTCAAAATTAATCTAGGCAAGAAATCCCAATATGAGGACAACAACGGAGAAAATAGAGAACATAAAGTCAAAACAGAGTCAACTAAATAAAAAAAGTAGAAAAAGGTGTTGGGGAGGAAATGAAAAGAATAAAGTAGAATGTGGGTTTTAAGGTGATACTAAAGGTTAGGGTTATATATAGCTCAAACCCCACTATCAGAGTGAACAACAGTGGGGATGGGGATAGTGAGTCTCTACACAAGTCATTAGGACCACTAAAATGGCCCAAAGAAAAGATTTAGGAAGGTGAAGTAAGATATTGGTCTACTAGAAAACAATTGATGGGTTTGAGATAATTTACAATCATGGTTGTATCTCCTACTTAAAACCTCTAGACAAGCCAGAGGTAGACAATGAACATGTGTTTTCAGATCAAAGACACAATATGTGAAGCCCAATTCGTTGTGCACTATTAAACACCATTATGATACAAATCTAGGGTCTTGCATTGGTGTGTCATGCCAGATCTCAAATTAGATGACAAGATCATAGAAAAAAATAAAAAAGGAGTGAAAATTGGAAAATTAGAGGATTAAAGGCTTTTTGACATCAAACTTCAATAACTTTTTCTTCACATAAGAGATGTAAAAATCATTATATTTTGATTATAGATTGATAATAGTTTCGTCTCCACCTAAGCAAAGTTTGAGGATTTTTGGAGGATCTTGAATAGGTCAACTGATCATAGCATGTTATGAATATAATAACCAGGGTTTCATGCATATATATGATGAGTTGAGATTTATAACTATCATTTAAAGAGTATAAGAAACTTCTATATATTAAAATTATGTATCAAGAAATATAAAATATTCAAACAAAGTAAAAATAAAATAGGGATAAATTATATTAAAACTCACTTCATCACATCATTCCCTTCTTAAAAGAAGTTTTTGCTCAAAATTTAGATGGATATATTTTGTCCTTCATGCCTTCATTTCAACATAACCAACAAAGAAATATTTTTTCCTTTGGATGAACCTAGAAGAGCTCTGATTTGTGGGTTTTTCCCTTTTGACATATCCTTACCCTTGATGGATGTGAAGATTTTTGGTGGTCCAATTTCCATTGACCATGCTTTGATTTGGACTTGTTGAAGAAGTGGTGGTAAAATGTTTAAAAATGATGGATCTCTTTGCCTTTCTCAATGATCCATAAAGTGAACGTCTCCTCAGGTCATGTTTTGGTATGCCAAAGTTGGTTTTCCCTCTTTAAATAATGCCATCTAATTCTATTGCTTCAACCTTAGAAGACTTTGATCATGAACTTCGTCGTTGGTTGTTGTGCATTGTTGTTTTTGAAGTCCAAGGTTTTAGTAATTTACCATGGTGTCTTGCCACACTATCCATGCATCTTGGAGAGTTGGGTAGTATGAATTCCCAACATGTTGGTATAAATATGCCTACAATGCTAATTGAGTGCACACCATAGAGCTACATGACCATATTCTTCACCTGGTCCTATTCCCATTGGTAGCACGTTAGAAATTGTTTTTGATTCTGTCTACAATCTCCCACTATCCTTATGTTAGTCGAAGATGTGTAGTACACCTTCTTGCACCCTAAAGACACAGTCTCTATTGGAATACACCTACTAGAAGACTATCTTCTAGTTCTTCAAGACTTATGAGATGACTCCTGTCTCTATTGGAAGACACCTACTAGAAGACTGTCTTGTAGTTCTTCAAGACTTATGAGATGACTCCATGACAATATTCTATTCTTTCTTCCCTATAGGTTGACCATTCACAACATTTTTTCTCACTATTTCCATTGATGGTCTTGGAATATCTAATGTATCATTTGAGCAAAGGTTTAATCTATTCTATCATATTTTGATCCAAATATATTGCAAAAATAAGTGTTTCCCACTTTGTCATTATATAGAGCTTGATTCCTTTGATGATCATGTTGTATACTTCCACTACTAGAGATACGACATATTTCATCAGTTTTTTTTCAAGAGGAACTAATAATATAATCTTTAGCATTGGTTCATTAGAGACAACTGCCGCAGTTCACCATCTAAGAAAACACGGGATGCATTTTATTTATATTGTCAGTTGCTTCTCAAACAAATCGATGAGATACATGACTTGGGAAAATACAATTTCATGCAATTTTTTTGGGAAGCACTTCATTTGCCTCCAAAAATGAATTTTGTTAGTTTGTTGTTAAATACCCAATGGCTACATGCCAAACATCTCCTTATAATTCTTGTGTGTATATATCGTTAGTTGTGTCTACATAGATCACCAAGAAAGGTTTACACGCCATGTGCATGTGAAAATTACACCACCCTCGATAGGTTTTTGTTGTCCGGTATCATCACCCCAACGGAAGATGTAGGGTTTGGTGGATTGCATCCTATATGCAAAGTTACTCGTGGGTTTTGTGCATTCAACCGACGATAAAGGTAATGTCATACAACTTTTTTCCAGTGGTTTTTTGTTTGCAACCAACAACCTAGGGTGTACATCATTGGATATTAAGATAACCGACATAGAATGTCTTACTTAAACCCCAACAAGAAACCCCTATTTCTCCCCTTATCCTACACAAATTTCTTTAGAATTGGTTTTTTCTTCGGTGATTTCCCATCTTCTGCCGCCACCAATGTTGACGCCCCCAGTTGGTGATGTTGATACTCGCTCTTGTTGATGACTCTAGCACGTATGCTGCCACCCCTACTCTCTCCTCTATTGGCTGGTTCTCTTCCTTCCACCGACTATTACTCTATCCTCTGTTGTCGTTGTTGGTCTCTCCCCAGCTGGTGTTGCTACTGCTTGCTTCTCTCCCACCGCCAACTACTACTGTTGTTGTTGCTCTCTCCTATGCCCAGTGAGGTTGGCTTATGCTGATGCTTATCTTGATGTTTATGTTGACTAAGATTTCTCAAATCTTATGATTGTTATATCTAAAATCATGAAACCCTAATCTTATCATCCCTAATCTAAGTTGTGATGTGTCATTATAGGTCTAGATGAACCTAAGGAGTATGACGTAACATGATAATGATAATGAATGACCTAGTTTGAGATATTATGTTTGAATAATATGTAAAATGTTATGTATAAACCCTAATTTTATGTAAATCAATGATTTTGAAATCCTAATATGTATACACTAAACTATAAATTCTATTCTATAAACCATAGATTCTAAACCATAATTTCTAATTCATGTTGTTGGCCTAGAAACTCATCCAAAATTTACTCATTAAGAGTAAACATTGGATTGTCCTCAGTTTTGGACTATTCTTGAGCACTTTATCTCACTTAGCATGTAAGTTTATAATGTGTGTTCTATTTTAAAAAATTTTGACAACATTTCCCCTTTTGTTCTCTGGGCACTTATATTGGTGGGTATTTGCCCATATACATCAGTGTACTTAGAGAATTGTGGGGAAATGATGCCAAAATGTATTAAAATTGAACATGCATTATACATTTACTAGTGAAATGAAGTGCTCAAGTTTGGGATGGGTGGTTCATATTCATGAATATGAATGCTAATAAATGATTAGGACTCAATTCAAACATATTTATTTTCTAAAATAAACTTATTGGCTAACACCTGAAGACCTATGTGTCTCCCATTTGATCATAGAATGTGTTGATCATTGATGTCTAATCCAAATTGCTACACTCCAGACTTTACTAATAGTCTCGATGAGTTTGTAAGATTTGTAGTGAAACATAGTATACAACCTCGAGATAGGTTCTATTGCCCCTATAGGAATCATAGTAGCAAATTGAAAGTTGACATTATTGACATGATCAAAGATCATCTCATGTGCAATGGGGCTGTATAGGGCTATATAGAATGGTACTGGAATGGAGATATTCCTAGTGTGAGATCAACATATGTCGGTAGTGGTAGTTGTGTTGAAGAAGAACTGGCTTACAATGTTGATGAGAAAGAACCAATTCCAACAGACATGGTTTATGTGATGCTAGATAGTTGTGGGGTAAATGTTATAGATTCACCTCCCTTATTTACAAATGTTGTACATGTTACTATAAACCATTATACTTAGGTTGTACTAAGTTTATGAAGTTGAGCATTGTGTTGAGATTGTATACTTTTAAGGGTGACAATAGATGAAGCAACACAAGCTTCACTTCTTTGTTATCTTTGTTGAAAGAAATTCTTCCTGAAGGCAACACGCTTCCAATCTAAAAATACAAAATGAAAAAGATGTTGTGCCCGATGGGAATGGAGGATAATAAGATACATGCATTCCTGAATGACAGTGTGTTGTTTCAAAAGGACTATATCGATATGAAAGAATGTCCAAAATGTGGGGCATCTAAGTAAAAAGGACAACACAGGGTAAGGCCAAGACTGAGTCTCTGGCCAAGGTGATGTGGTATCTTCCTATAGTGCCATGGTTTTAACACTTGTTTGCTAATACTGTAGATGCACACAATTTATCTTCACATGCAGATGTAAAGAACAATGGTGGTATTCTATGACATCCTTCTGATTCCTCACAATGGAAGAAATTGATTTATTGTATCCCACATATGGCAAAGAAGCCATGAATTTAAGACTTGGATTTTGTATTGATGGTATGAATCTATATGGAACATTAAACAACCAACATATCACTTGTCCTGTCATGATTATTATATACAATCTTCCTCCGTGGTTGTGTAGGAAGAATAAATATGTCATGCTATCCTTGCTTGTTTTGGGCCATAAACAACCTATAAATGATATTGATGTTTACCTTGAGCCTTTGATTGATGACTTAAAGAAACTATGGGGAGAAGGTGTGATGAGTTAAGATGATTTGTGGGTAGAGATGTTTAATTCACGTTCTATGTTGTTTTGCACTATTAATGAATTTCCAGCTTATGGGAACTTGTCTAGGTACAACATCAAAGGAACCAGGGCATATCCTATATGTGAGGAAATTATCGATTCAGTCTAACTAAAACATGGTGGTAAGACTGTATATCTTGGTCATTGAAGATTTCTTCCAAAAGGCGCATCCTTACAGAAAGTTGCACAAAACATTCAGTGGCTCAACTAAGGAGTAGCGTGCCCCTAAACATATGTTAGGGGAGGAAGTTTATTCAAGAGTAAACAACATTGTAAATCATTTTGGTAAGATACCATGTACTACTCCCATAGGTGAAAAGTCTTTACCCAAAAAGAGGTCAATATTCTGGGATCTTCCTTATCATAGTTCTTTGATAATTTTACATTGCATCAATGTCATGCATGTTGAGAAGAATGTTTGTGATAACATTATTTGTACTCTCTTGAATAAACTTGATAAGACTAAAGATGGCATCAAATCCAGAATGGACCTACATAAAATGGGCATAAAGAAAGAATTAACAAAATAAGTTACCAAGGGTCACCACATGTATCTACCTCCTGCTTGTTACGCCTTATCTACAGAGAAGAAGAGAAATTTTTGCGAGTGCTTGTGTAATGTTAAGGTACCATAGGGATACTCAACCGATATATGTATATTGGTATCAATGAAAAATCTGAAGTTGATAGGTCTTAAATCTCATGATTGTCACACTCTAATGCAACATATATTTCATGTGGCTGTTTGACCTTTCCTTCGTAAGCATGTAAGGTTTGCAATCACTAGGCTTTGCTTCATCTTCAACACTCTATGCAACAAAATAATTGATTCTAAGATTCTAGATAAGTTGAAAAGAGAAGTGGTCATTACCCCGTGCCAACTTGTGTAGTATTTCCCCCCTTCATTCTTTTATATCATGGTACATCTGGTTGTCCATTTGACTAGGGAAGTGAAAATGTTGGGTCAATTATCTTGCATTGGATGTATATTTTTGAGTCGTACATGAGTGTTTCTAAAGATTATGTTTGAAACTATTGTCACCCCGAAGGGAGTATCGTTGAGGGCTATGTTTCTAAGGAGGTTATGGACTTTTGCAATGACCTTTTGAGTTGCAAAAAAACTCCTTCTAATATTGTGAATCCTGATGTTTATTCTGGACAAGTTATTTTGAGAGAACGACTGATAATACCAGTTGTGAGCGGTGGGATTAAGCACACTTGTTTGTTTTATATAACATTGACGATGTGGATATTTATATCACTGAACACCAACAAGCTCAAGACAAGTTATCCCTGAGCCAATTCAATGTGGCAATCTAGAGACCATATTTAGACATTTATTAGGTGGTTTGAAGAGAAAGTATTTAATGAACTATCTCAAACACCAAATAATGCTATAGAAACTACCAAATGGATCACGTATAAAACAAAGACGCACATTACATCTAATGAAGGGTTTGACATATATGGATTTTCATACTACACAGAACGTTAAGATGATAAGAGTGTCATGCAAAATAGTGGGGTCACCCTTTAGGCATCTTCATTATAGTTTTATAGTGCCAATGATAAGAGTCCGTGTGATGGAAATATGTCTTATTACAGAGTCAATGAAGACATATGGAAAATTGACCAAACAGAGTTTAGAGTTCCATTAGTTAGGTGTAAATGGGTTGATCAAAACAAAGGAGTAGTAGTTGACAAAATCAGTTACACAATAGTGAATTTTGAGTGGACAAGCAAGATGAATGAACCCTTCATCATGGCATCACAGGAAAAAGAGATATTATATATCGATGACCCGTAAAAGAAAATTTATCTATTGTTCTTCATTGCAAAAGACAGTTCATTTCAGATCCTATTGATGAAGAAGAGTACTATGACATGTATAATGTTGAAAGTCCATTCTCTGTTGGCTTACCAAGTGTAAATGTGTGAATATAACACTAATGATTATACATGCGAAGATCACACAAAAGGGACATTAGTTTAGGGTACACTACATGTAATATTCCATGTGTTATTTGCATTATATAACATGTTTATTTTTCATATGTTATCTGACTTTTTAATATGTTATCTGACTCTTTATATGTGATATGACTTTTTCATATGTAATCTGACTTTCTAATATGTGATTTGACTTTTATATGTGATATGAACTTTTCATATGTGATCTGACTTTTTCATATGTGATATGACTTTTTATATGTGATATGAATTTTTCATATGTTTAATTTTGAGTTTATAGATGGCATCTGAACAAGAGTACAATGGTCCCAAGCATTAGGATCCTGAGCATGAGAATCTTGTTGAGCATCCTAACCAGGGTTATGATGGTTTTGATAAATCAAAATGTAAGAGAGGGATAGTTTTGATGAAAATTTCTGCAAATAGAGAAGGGAAGAAGGGTGTTTTTGAATTTAATGAAGCAGACACGTCGATTACTAAAGAGTTTGTTAGCTACTATGGGGTCCTTACTCAAAGAAAAATGCCCCTCTATGCTGATGATTGGAGACAAGTGAGTATGGACAATAAAGACCTCGTTTGGAGGGAGTTAGAGGTGAGATAAATGCATTTACATTTTTATAGTATCTTCCTATTATTTCTTTTCACATTTGTAAAAGGTAGTGAATATTGAACCTTTTTAGGACCAATATGGGATTGACGAAAAGTTGCATCGCAAGTCTATTATGCTGCTCATCGAGATAAATTATAGAGATTGGTGATAATACTCACAAGAGACAACATCATTGGAGACAATAAGGGTAAGGACTAACTCTTAAATGGAACTATCTTGATAAAATAGATTGGGTGGAGTTTGTTGAGCAGAGAAAAACATATGCATTCAAGGGATTGAATTAATTACATTTGAATGATTTCTTATGATTGTTGAACAATATTTCTTATTGAATTAATCATGCCGTTCACTATGCTAAAAAATATAGGCATGATAAGAATATACACAACCACCAGTTGGGTTCAGGTGGTTATATTAAATGCCACGAGTTGTGAGAGAATGAGAAACAACCTTGAAATTCTATTCCTTTGAAAAAAATCCAATCCTCTACCATGTTTCATTTTTTAAGAGATTTTCAGTTCTCACTTTCTTGTTGTTTCCCGACAAGTGCCAAAGCCCCTATCCATGTCGATATTGGCCCAATGTGAAGGGAAGTTGCTAAGCCCTCAGATCTTGGGGTACAAGTTCTTGGTCGAGATTTTATTATTATTCCAGGTGGAGAAGAGGTACTTTTAGGACTTGAGGGGTGAGGATGATGGGGGAAGAGACTTTTGTCTCTTCTGCAGATGAATTCTCTCCATTAGATGCAAGGAAAAATAAAGCTGGACAAATCCATGTCCAAGAAACCTAGGAGGTGGCTTCAAAAATGGTAAATTTCTTGGTCTCACAATATGTTCATGTTCTTTTTTCACTAGATGGTTAAGTTTTATTGATTAATCAGTTGTGATGATGAATAGTTGGAGCTGGGTGAGAAAAAAGGAGGGCAAGTTCACCCCTCAGGGCACATATAATGAATTGACATTTTCTATAGGGACGAAAGTGCACCTTGGACGTGTTAGGGCCGCTGGAATTGGGTTTGGTATAAAAAAATTGGCACATTCCATCAAAAGTGCAAATCTACAAAGTAAGGAGGAATGGACCATGAGGAGGTGAAAACATTGATAGCTACAACCTTGGAGGAGTTTAAGGCTTCTCAGGTAGTGCAAAGCTTCTCCAGTAGTCACAAAATGATATAGTGCCACACGCCCGTAGAGTGCATTGGGAGTAGTCCTTCAAAATGGCATGGCATGACTGTGGTAAGATTCAATATAAGTCAATTTGTATATACGTTGTGATAAAATAATTCATCAAGTCAAAATATATGTCTGTCAATTTAAATTTTGTGTTTCATAAAATTGTAGGTGGCCAGAAAATGTCATCTTGCCATCAGCATTACATCATGCAACATTGTGGAAGATGTCAAGGCTTATTCACTCACTGATACAATTCATGGTTTTTTCCTTCCCGCTGATCATGTTCGTGTGAACGTCATACATGTCATTCTGACATTAAGAGACACACCTCTCCCATACGAGCACCTGGATGCCACCACAGTCAGAGGAATAAGGTAGGTTTACTAGGTGTCCCAAATGACTCATTGTATTTCTTGAGGTATGACAAATGTATACTAAAATTTATATGTATAATTGATAGCTAATATGTGAATACATGCATGGAGCCCACAACAACTATGAAGCCCCTTAGGGTTATGAAGCCTAGACCCCCACATTTTATTCCACATGAGTTGTTTGACTCCTTAGGCCCTAACTGCAAGACGTTGACAAGATGGTTAGACAATATAGAGCAATCAAATACCATGGTGATCGACCTTCGGAAGGAGATCGTAGGTATAGATCGTGACACTATTATAATGTTGACTGATGTTTATGAGCTTTTCAGTATTAATGGTTGAACACAATAGTGATGGAAATTTGTATATGGTGAGTCTAAAAGCCCTATCATATGTGAAAAATTCATATTTTTTAATTGATTTTCTATATATTAACTAATTATTGCATATATATATTGTTCAGTCATTTGTATTATAGGGTTGTTGAGTTTGGAATATCAAATGTGGCATTTATAATGCCATCTATGATTAGTGACATACATAGAGATCTGAGTGGCATCAAACATTTTGTGAGTATTGTGATGTAGGTGTTTGTTACTTCTAGGACCATGATTACAGCTCCCTTCAATGTTATGTAAGTTTTGGGCTTGTTTTTTTTTATATGTCTAGCTTATGTATACAATTTTTGTGAAAGTTAATTTTTATTTTATTACCTTCTATTCACTATGAAATAAGAATTTCCAGCTATTAGTGATTGTTCGCGAGACTAGGAATGTGTATTTCTTTTCTTCTTCAGGTATAAAATTGACACCAAATGAGGGACATCCAATAAAATGGTGATTCACGCATAAGTATAGTTTTTTTTGCTCAAGATATTTTTTAATGTTTTCATAATATGACAATTGAACCGTGCATCATATCTATTAGTTTAACTTATAGGGGTGCGAAAGCATTCTGTAGCGGAAGAGGGAAAGTAGATTGAAAAAGAAATCAGTATCTTGGAGGAGTGTTGATGTAGTCATCTCATTCCAATGCATATATATTACCAACTCTGCTTAATTACAAGTATTAACATAATTATAAATCTATAGTGCCTTGTACAAGACAATGACTGGGCATTCACATATTATGTGATGTTATACATGCAGACAATTCTCATGAATGAGCAACAAATCAAATGTATATAGAAGGTAATGTTATTAGTCTTGAATCATAATTAATGAATTAGTTTCATTTGATAATAAAAACAATTAAATATAATTAGAATTATGTCTCATTCTGTTTGCATTTTTTGACACTACAAAACCCTATACATTGGAGCAGGTGAATGAGCAACCCAAATAATGGGAAGATTGCTTCATCTGACATGTGGACTAGAAAAATGATTGGGAGGGTTGAATTATATGTTTATAGTTCAAACTTTGATGTCAGAATTTTGTTTTATATTATTATACATTATGAACTTAAACTATATGGCAACCGATGTTGATATGTACTCATGCATATGTGTGTGACTTGAATGTGAAGTGCATGTGGAGAATGATGTGTATTTGTGGATATGTATAAAATTGAATGTGTGGCTGAGAAATGAAACAATTGAGTTCTAAGTTTATGGATATGTGTTTGTAGTTGAAGTGAAAAATGATAAAATGTTGAGTTTTGTTGGCATGCCTATGCATATTGTATGAAATGCATGTCTATTTATATATATCGTTCTTCTTGTAGGTTTATTGATTTGTTGTTAAGCTGTGATGCTTGCATAGGCCTGTAGTTCTGATGAACTTTTTAGTTTTGAAGAATCACAGGTAGCAAGCAGGCTAGCAGCCAGACACAAATCTATAGAACTCCTATACAAAAAACATAGACCTTTCTCGATGCTTATCTCAAAATAACCGACTATATACATGTACTACATTAGTTACTTATAGTAAACCGATGAGATATACCTTAAATTTTCATTGTTCATTCAGTGATAAACCGACGTCATGGTATTAGTCATTGGTTAATCGATGAGGAACCATCAAAGGAAGCCATTTTCACTACATAATTAGCATTAAGTTGTCAGTTTGTGTTTTAATAACTGATAAAGAAAGGTCAAGGGAACAACAATTTCATCGCACACTCTATTTTATGTCGTCGGTTTGACTGTAACATGGAACCGATAATACATATGATTTTCATCCTATATGCCCTAAGTTTTAGCATCTCACACTTAATTGTTACTGGGCATATGATGAATGCATATTCATCATAGAATTCATTTGCCTTCTTGGGTCAAATTTGATTCAATATACTCAATTTCAGTTACAAAATATCAAAATGCACTAAATTTCCTAATTGGTTCAATTATTAAGGTTTTAATTGAGTTTATGTTGATCTTATACAGGTCTTACCCTAATTCACAAAAATCACCACCATTCGATCTTCATCTCAATCAACTATCATCCACATCAAACCCAAATGAGTGGGACCCACCTTTATCTTCCCTTGATCTACCCTCACTCATCCTTAGTCTTGACCATACGGTCTTGACCATACAGTTTCATCGATACAGTCTCAAGACCGTATGGGCAGCCTCACCTCAAAATAGTATGGACTCCCCCCTGTCCATGACTATTTGGAGATGGGTTGCATGAGACCGATTGGAGGTGGGAACGTCAAAACCATTTGAGGAGTATCAGTTTGTGAGACCGATAGAGCAGAGTGCATCCAAGACCATTTGGACCTCCACCTTCAGCTTCCTCTACCTCCGTCCCTTCTGCAAACCCTAGCACCCCTAAGCCTGCTCGACGCAGATCCATCACACCAGTAGCCACTGTGCCTCCACCGACATCTGCAACAACACTCCAACGACAGTAGCACTGCCACAATCTATAGGCCTCGGCACCACTCCATAGCACAACATCGTCATCCGCAACACCTACAACTGCTTCACCGCCGAACCTGCCACCTGCAGCAGCGACCGTCTGCAAATCCTAGCACCTCGTCACCTGCCTCCTCCGCTCAACTTGCTTCCCAATCTGCCTCACATCACCCAGATCGTGAGACCGATGGGAGCTAACTGGTTTCTAACGCATTCAGCCGAGACTGTTTGAGCATCCAGACCTACAACAAGAACGGTCTTGCAAGACCGATTAGAGAAAGATCCAAAACTGTTAGGGATGAGAGACCGATAGAGAGGAGTAACTCAAGACCGTATGGAAGCTGGCATTGTGAGAACATTTGGAAAAGTCACATATAAATACCTTTTAGTCATATGGAAGCAAACCGTTTGGACGTCAATTACACTAAACCGTTTGGAAAAGGTCTTGCAAGATCGTTTGATAAAGGCATGTATACCAAGACCGTTTGGTCTTTTGATCAGAGCCAGAATCACAAGACCGATCGGAGAGGCCCTCTCCCAAGATCATTTGGTTGAGTGTCCAAGACCATATGGAGAGTGACGCACCAAGATTGTTTGGTCACATTGCATGAAACTGTTTGAAGATATGCACGTTAGTTCTAAACCGTTTGGGACAAAAGTGACCAAACCATTTGGACCAAATCGTATAGAGGACTCACACTAAAAACATGAGAACCAAACCCGAGCCTATAAATAGGACCAACAGGTTCCTCATTTGGGCATTGGTTCTGGGACGCCGACGGGCTGCCTGTACGCTGGTCCGATCCTGCCACTGTCACTTCACCTGTTGTTCCTACTGCAACTCAAGGAGACCGAGAAGAGAAGGAAGGAGGAGTGAGAAAGACTGCTCGGTCTGTCTTGGCGTCCCTTATTCTTCATCCAGATCTACATTGACACGATATAGGAGACCACATGATCTTCACTGAGCTGCGAGCACCTTCTACATCATGCTTATGGAGGAATCCTCTCTCTTTCTTATTCTTCTTGTTTCTCGCATCATGAGAGAGTAGTTCCTTTTCGCTGGGGTGTGGGGACTAGCCCCGCTGCCCATGCATTCATGTCTTTTCATTTAACATTCCAACGCAATGTATATAACTTTTCATTTCATTGCTAATTGATATGCTTGTAGTTGATTATCTGCTTGCTTTCATCTTGTTCTTCTCTTCGTAGCATAAAATGTCGATTAATGAGGTAGACTCCTTGACGAGAAATCAGATAGGGTTCCTTGAGGTCGTAAGTGTGTGACCCGTGAGGGGACGATCCATCTAACCTATGGTGATGCTTCTGTGGTCTAAACATCCCTCAGGGAGGACCAAAACCTTAGTTGGATGTTGTATCTTCTTGTTAATCGTCGATGTTTTCTTACATACTTATCGCCTACATGCTTGTCAATTAGCGTGGTTGACTCCCGGACTAGAAATAAAATGGGGTTCCTTGAGGTCGTAAGTGTATGATCCGTGAGGGGACGAGCCATCTAGCCCACGATGATGCTTCTGTGGTCTAAACATCCCTCAAGGAGGACCACAACCTTTGTTGGATGTTGTATCTTCAGAATCATAAGTGCATGATCCGGATGGCGACGAGAAATCAGATGCCTAAGGGGATGCTTACGCGGGCCTAAACATCCCTCTGGGAGGGTTCACAGTAGTTCCATTTGGATAGTTAGATGCTTGCCTGGATGTTATGTGTTTGGATGTGTTTGCATGTGCAGTGGTGGTGAAACCCGATACCATCCCAGTGATTCCATATCATTTAATCTAAAACAAACTTTCATTCTGCTCATTTACTTTCCTGCAATTAGTTTAATTAACATCAACCAAATCAATTGTTCTAAATATTAGTCTCACTTGAGCTAGATTCGACTGACAAAGATTCTGAAAAACATTTTCCTTTAGGATTCGATCCTTAACTATACTGCGATAAGACGCGTCCGCTTGCGGGTGGTATTATTGCACGAGGTTTTGGTAAAAACTAGGGGATTTCAACCCGGAGTGAATTTGTTAGTGCGATATTTGCCACGTCAAATTCTGGCACCGTTGCTGGGGACAACAGAACCAGTTAGTCAAATCTAGTTCTTTTAAGGCTAATCTAGGATTTTACTTTTTCTTTTTGGAACCATTGATCATCTACTTGAATTTCACTCTAATCCATCAATCTTACTTCAAATCTTTTTATTTTAGGTACTTCAAGAAGGACTAGTGCATGCACCGTTTGAACAGTCTCAGACTCACCGCCATCTTTGATCCGGAGATTGACATAGACTTTCATCATCAAAATAGAGGAAACCAAGAAAGAATGGCTCAAGAGGAGGAAATAGCCCGAAGGGTAGCTCAAGCCCTTAATGCACAGAGAGAAAGGCTCATGCAAGAAGCCAGAGCTGCGGTTCACAAAGAAATCCAAGCAACACAAGCCGCAGCGCAAGTAGAAAAATTACAAAAGGATCTTAAAGAGTTGTCAATCCCCAAAGATGCTAATGTTCATCATCCAATAAACCTCCTCCCAGCAATGCTTCCAATTTTGAGATTAGGGCACATTGGATCACATATCTTCAAAACAACCCATTGTATGGCAAACAAGGAGAGGATAGTTAGGAACATCTTTTAAGGTTTATTGATCTATGTGCTATGACAAAGCAAAATGGAGTATCTAACGATGCCATTCGTCTCTGTCTCTTCAAGTATTCACTTGCTGATAGAGCAATAAGCTGGTACAATTCATTGCAAAGTGAACCCATCACCACTTGGGAACAACTTCAAAATGTATTTCTGGAAAAGTTCTACCCTCCCTCTCTCACCTATGAAATTAGGGGATGGATAACAAATTTCACTCAAGTCCCTGGAGAAACCCTTGCTGAAGCATGGGATAGATACAAAGAGCTTCTACGCAAGTTTCCACATCATGGAATCCTAAGAATCAGCTTATTGAAATCTTCTATAGGGGAGTGGATGATGATATCAAGAGGTTTTTAGATTCCTCATCTGGAGGAAATTTCATGCGTCAGAGTTATGACAGTGCATGGAGGGTTGTCACCCTTGAAGCTGAAAATCAAGCTAATTGGGGTAGGTCAGTAGGAAAAGGAGTATTGAAGGTAGCTATGGCTGAAGTTATTCCTGAATACAATTCTATCGCTGAGACCCTCAAACTCTTAGTTGCTAAGCAAGACCATATTGAATCATCCCTTGCTGCTTTTAAAAGAAGACATTCACTCCCACAACCACAAGAACAGATCAAGTCAGCTTCATTGTTTTGTGAAGCATGTAAAGGTATTGATCATTCCACTTTAGCATGCAATGTTCTCTACGATGTTGTTCTAAGCAACGCATGTGGACAAGGATATAATGGTAAAATGGAAAATCTTAATGCTGTTAACACCATCTCTGGTTAAGGATATTATATTCAACTAACCAACAACGAGGCCCACCAGGATTCCAGTATAACCAACAAAAAAATTTTGGGAATCAAGGGAACTTTAGAGGCAACTTCCCAAATAGGAACTTTAACAATTATCAGAACAACTCGCAATTCTAGAATCCCAACGAGGTCCCTTACCAAAATCAACAACAAGGGCAACAAACTGGACCCATTTCCTCTGATGACAAACTGATGACCATTGAGAAGATGTTGCAGTCACAACAAACCATGATAGCTAACCAGAAAACCTTGATAGCTAACCAGCAAGCACATCAGAAAGCCATTGAATCTCAACTAGCTCAACTTGCAACTAGCATGAAGCCTCCTGTTGGAGCCTTTGCTGGTCAACCAGAGAACAACCCTAAACATCCTGAGCAATTGAAGGCTGTTATGACTCGTTCTGGTAATGTATATCCTGACCCTTCTGCCAAGACACCAGTGGTTGTCATAGATAATCAGGACCAGGTGAATGATCAAGTTGACAAAGAACCTGAACCTATTCTGAAGGAGCAACCAAGCAATGATAAGTCAGAGAAAGAAAATTCTATGAAACTTGATACAGAAGAGGAAGAAGCAACACCAGAGCCTGATATTCCTATGTACAAGCCTCATATTCCTTTCCCAGCTTGTTTGAGGCAGACCAAGCTTGACACTTGATTCAACAAGTTCAAGGAAGCTATGAAAAAGCTCCATGTTGATATACCCTTTCTTGATGCGCTAGCTGAGATACCAACTTGGACAAAGTACTTGAAGTCACTCCTCACAAGGAAATATGTAACGGAAGAGTACGAGACAGTCAAATTAGCAATGACTACTTCAGACATCATCTAGAGTAAGATGCCCAAGAAGCAGAAAGATCTAGGATCTTTTGGTATCTCATGCCTTATTGGTGATTCTACACATAAGAAGGGACTAGCTGATCTTGGTGCTAGCATTTCAATCATGCCGCTTAGCCTTTGCAATAGGCTAGGATTTTTAGAATTTCTCCTGACTGGCATGACTATACAGCTTGCAAACAATTCGATAAAACATCCATTAGGAATTCTCAAAGATGTCCCAGTCAAGGTTGGAAAGGACACCTATGTCCTGTGTGATTTTGTCATAATGGACATAAAGGAAGACACCAGATACCCTCTCATTTTTGGTTGTCTGTTCCTTGCCATTGCAAGAGCCCTAATTGATGTTGAAGTAGGAACATTGCTGCTCAGATTGGGTAAAGAAACTCTTGAATTCAAAGTTTTTGAAAGTATGCAGAGACCAAGCATGCAAGAAGAAGTATATCTTATTGATTGCATAGAGCAGATGTCACTTCTCACTCAAGAGAATCATGAGTCAGACGATCCTTAGAAGTTTCTCTAACGGACCCATCAATTGATGAACCCATTGATGAACAAGTACAGGATTGCATTGAATTTCTTGACTCTATAGAAAAAGATGTTGAAGCTACTTTTAAAGAACTCAAGCCTATAGAAACTATTGAAGACATTTGTGGAAAGAAGGAGACACCTCCCAACCCTTTCATGACACATATGAAACCATTTTAAGGTGTCAATGAGCCTCCCCATCTAGAAACAACCATCCTTGGGAATGCACCAGTATCCCAACAGACAGAGACTATTGATTTCATCCTCCCTCTACAACAAAACTTGGACTATAGTTCCTACCGAGAACATCCCTCGGATCCATATATGATAGATGTTAATAGACAACATTACTGTGTTGAAGGGATAGTGCATCAACAAATGAACTTTTCTTCCAAGCCTCAACAACACTACATTATCAATGATGTCGTTCAGATTCCATATACCTATTTTTTACCTCAAATTGAGAAACAAAGAACAAGTCAACATAACTCAGGTTGTTTCCCAATATGCTTTGAAGTTTCTCATTCTGTATGGGGAAGGATACAAGAAGCTAAAATAAAAGTAAATATTAATGAATGGTTGAGAAAGAAACCACCAAAAGAATATGTCAATCAAGTTCCACCTAGATCCCCACCATGGTGATAGTATCCATGTCGAGCCATCGACATAAAACAAAGGCGCTTGTCGGGAGGCAACCCGGTCAATAAATTCATTTTACTTTCAATTTTGAATTAGAAATTTTCCTTAATTTTGTTTTTAAATTTTAGATAATTTTACACCAAATAAAATTGCATCGCGAGATGCTATTTTGAGTTCTGAATGGTCTTTATGTTTGAGATTTTCAGATGGAGGAAACACACTGATTGGAACGCAACCACATCCAGTGGTCCAAAATGGCATGAAATTTCCCCTCCATCTCGGATTTAGAGTTTGCTCAGGATGAGCAAATTTCTAAGTTCAGGGTGGAGGGTGGGTGGTATGTATCTTACTCTCCACTTTCACCCATCTAAAACAGACTTAAGTTTTCATTGTCTCATTTTTGACCTAAATTTTGAAAATTTTCAAATAAATTTTTAAAAAAATTAAAAGTTTTCAAAAGAAATTTGAACAGATACCGAATGAAGTTTTGAAACTTTTTCAATCTCTATGCATTTTGAATCATTATACCCTCCTTATTCGAAGCAGATCCTAAAAAGGACCACTTTTTGAAAACTAGCCTTTTGATTGAAGTCATCTTGTGAAGCTTATGAATCCTAACATCATGATCTTTATGCAAAAATGGAAAGTTTCTATCGAACTAATAGGGATCAAACACATCGTGCTTCCTAACTGACTAGTAGAACAACAACATGAAATCCGCACCGAATCCCCATCAAGTCATTATTTGAGCAGAGTATGATAAAGAGAACGACCTGGTGCACCGAATTATAAATCAAGTTGCATTCTGATCTGAACTCTCTTCTACACTTCTTCTATCATCTTCGTACCCCTCCATTCATAAAAAAGAAACAAAAAATAGCCAAAATAGTGCCAAACCCTAAGTTCGGGGTGGCACACCACTTCCCTCTATATCCGCTTCTTCCATACCCCTCGCAATTAAATAGGGGCATACCACCAAGAAAAGATGCCAAAGCACACACAAAAAGAAATGCAATCTCGAGTCGAATAGAGGAGAGATTCACACAAAAAAATGCTATAAATGAAATTGAAAATAATATGATAAAAATCTCGAGTCGAATAGAGGAGAGATTTATTTCTTCCTTCCATACCTCCCTTCCCTCCCTTTTGTACCTAAAGGCATAAATAAATGCCTCCACCACCCTGAAATACACCAGTGTCAGATCAGATGCACACTTGTTGTTCTGGGGGTATCTCTGGACTCTTATGAACCTCTTTGACATGCTTGTTGTTGGAAAAAGTGAAGAGGAAGTGAAGTTGGAAAGCAAACTTAGGAATGAAGATATGGTACGGAGTGTTCAGTGATCTCAGGAAGTTGAGATGCGTAGTCATACTAAGAAAAAAAAGGAAACAATCATGATGTGAAGAGGAGGCAATCACATAATCAGAAAGTATTCTTTTGGTGACTGTTTCAGATTTTGTGTTACTCGAGGACGAGCAACGTTTAAGTTTAGGGTGTTTTGATGAATGCATATTCATCATAGAATTCATTTTCCTTCTTGGGTCAAATTCAATTCAATATACTCAATTTCAGTTACTAAATATCAAAATGCGCAAAATTTCCTAATTGGTTCAATTGTCAAGGTTTTAACTGAGTTTATGTTGATCTTATGCAGGTCTTACCCTAATCCACAAAAATCACCACCATTCTATCTTCATCTCAATCAACTATCATCCACATCAAAACCAAATGAGTGGGACCCACCTTTATTTTCCCTAGATCTACCCTCACTCATCCTTGGTCTTGACCTTATGATCACACCCATACGGTTTCATCCATATGGTCTTAAGACTGTATGGGCAGCCTCCCCTCAAAACCGTATGGACTCCCCCCTGTCCAGGACCGTTTGGAGCTGGGTTGCATGAGACCATTTGGAGTTGGGTTGCATGAGACCGATTGGAGGTGGGAACGTCAAAACCATTTGAGGAGTATTAGTCTACGAGACTGATAGAGCAGAGTGCATCCAAGACCATTTGGACCTCCACCTTCGACTTCCTCTACCTCCATCCCGTCAGCAAACCCTAGTGCCCCCTGTGCCTGCTCGACGCAGATCCAACGCACCGACAGCCGCCACACCTCCACCAACATCTGCAGCAACACTCCCACGATAGCAACACTCCCACATGTAGCAACGATCGTCTATAAATCCTAGTGCCTCATCACCTTCCTCCTCCGCTCAACTAGCTTCCCAATCCGCCGCACATCACCTAGATCGCGAGACCGATGGGAGCAAACCGATGGACGGCGCATTCAGCTGAGACCGTTTGAGCATCCAGACCTGCAGCAAGAACGGTCTTGCAAGACCGATTGGAGAAAGAGTCAAAACTGTTAACTCAAGACTGTATGGAAGCTGGCATTGCGAGACTGTTTGGAAAAGTCACATATCAAGACCGTTTAGTCATATGCAAGCAAACCGTTTGGACATCAATTACACTAAACCATTTGGAAAAGGTCTTGCAAGACCATTTGGTAAAGGCATGTATACCAAGACCGTTTGGTCTTTTGATCAGTGTCAGAATCTCAAGACCAATCAAAGAGGCCCTCACCCAAGACTGTTTGGTCGAATGTCCAAGACCGTATGGAGACTGATGCACCAAGACCATTTGGTCACATTGCATGAAATCGTTTGGAGATATGCATGTAAGTTCTAACGTTTGGAAATAAAGTGACCAAACTGTTTGGACCAGACCATATGGAGGACTCACACTAAAAATGTAAGAACCAAACCCAAGCCTATAAATAGGACCAGTAGGGTCCTCATTTTAGCATCGGTTCCAAGACGCCGACATACTGCCTGTACACTGGTTCGATCATGCCACTGTCACTTCACCTGCCATTCCTACTGCAACTCAAGGAGACCGAGAAGAGAAGGAAGGAGGAGTGAGAAAGACTGCCCGGTCTGTCTCGGCATCCCTCATTCTTCGTCTAGATCTACTCCGACACGATGTAGGAGACCACATCATCTTCACCGAGCTGCGACCAACTTCTACATCATGCTCAAGATGGAATCCTCTCTCTTTCTTATTCTTCTTGTTTCTCGCATTATGAGCGAGTAGTTCCTTTTCACTGGGGTGTGGGGACTATCCTCGCTTCCCATGCATTCATGTCTTTTCATTTAATATTCCAAGGCAATGTATATAGCTTTTCATTTCGTTGCTAATTGATATGTTTGTAGTTGATTATCTGCTTGCTTTCATCTTGTTCTTCTCTTCTTAGCATAAAATGTCGATTAATGAGGTAGACTCCTTGACGAGAAATCTGATAGGGTTCCTTGAGGTTGTAAGTGTGTGACCCGTGAGGGGACAAGCCATATAACCTACGATGATGCTTCTGTGGTCTAAACATCCCTCAGGGAGGACCATAGCTTTACTTGGATGTTGTATCTTCTTATTAATCATCGATGTTTGCTTTCAGACTTATCGCCTACATGTTTGTCAATTAGCGTGGTTGACTCCTCGACTAGAAATAGAATGGGGTTCCTTGAGGTCGTAAGTGTATGATCTGTGAGGGGATGAGCCATCTAGCCCACGGTGATGCTTATGTGGTCTAAACATCCCTCAGGGAGGACCACAACCTTAGTTGGATGTTGTATCTTCAGAACTATAAGTGCGTGATCTAGTTGGTGACGAGAAATCAGATGCCTAAGGGGATGCTTACGCAGGCCAAAACATCCCTCTGGGAGGGTTCGTAGCAGTTCCATTTTGATAGTTAGATGCTTTCCTGGATGTTATGTGTTTGGTTGTGTTTGCATGTGCAGTGGTGGTGAAACTCGATACCATCCCAGTGATTCCATATCATTTAATCTAAAACAAACTTTCATTCTGCTCAGTTACGTTCCTACAATTAGTTTAATTAACCTCAATCGAATCAATCGTTCTAAATATTAGTCTCACTTGAGCTAGATTCGACTGACAAAGATTCTTAAAAATGTTTTCCTTTGGGATTTGATCCTTAACTATACTACGATAAGACCCGTCTACTTGCAGGTGGTATTATTGCATGAGGTTTTGGTAAAAGCTCAGGGATTTCAACGCCGAGTGAATTTTTTAGTGCGATATTTGCCACGTCAGCATATCATCCATGTTTCAACTTTCGCATGATGAATTTTCCAGATGCTCTTTTAGACACTCTTTCTTGTGTTGGGATTATATCTTTGAATGAAGCTCCGATCACATTTCTTGGGTCGTGACATGATGGTTTGCATGCTCAAAAACATGTTGACATTTTTTTGTATATGATTTGACTAATGTTAAGCACACTTGTGTTGATCTTACTAGGGTTTCTCCAATTTTTGATAATATTCCATATAACTTCATGGAAGGACAAGAAACTTCTCATGCAGCTACATAGGAAGTCCTAAAGCATGGTGATGCATGTGAATCAAACAATTATAATTTTCTATCATTTTCTTTTGATATATTCATAGTGCTAGCTATTAATTTTATTTTTTATGACACACCCAAAATATCATAAATAGAATTATATGATGTTGTCATCAACTTATATAGATTTTGTCTTTTGGACTTTAGGGTTTTCCATCCAAAAAGGACCGGTGGCCCATTTGTAGCTCTCTCCTATATGAAGGTGTTTCTTTAGGTGTTTTCTATGTAAGAATGACTATTTCTTTTTGTTCTCAAATAAATTTAGACATTCTTTAAGAGAATGGAAAACTTTTCCTCCATATTAGAGTATGGATCCCAAGTTTCATCATCACTATTTTGACGTTTCCAAATTACCCTCTGATCATTTACTTGTTTTTGAGCTCGTCAACTCGACTGTCTAGAGTCTTTAATGGGACTTCCATATATACACAAGTGTTTTCAATTTATTGGGATCCTCTTTTCCTAACATTTCTTTTGCCCAAGTCTTCTCTTCTAAATCATCATCATCATTTGACTCCTTATATAAAACACATATCTTCCTACACCTGAAATTCCTTACTTTTCTCCACTCTCCTTCTCTACCTTGGTGAGTAGACACTCCTAAACCAATTTCTTTGTATACGAAATGGTGTGTCTACCACCTATGGTCCCCGATAAACACTTTAATAGTCATAATTCTTCATGAGACTTCACTTTTCTTTTCCACATACTCCTCCTTACTTCTTTGTTATGGCGATAATGTATTGGTGGGGGTAAGCATAATGTAAGCTAATAGCCGATTGACCAAATGGTTAGTTTTTTTCAAAAAAATTGGCTAATTTATTTATGTTAATTGGTTACATGGTTAACTTGTCAATTAAGAGTAATTTCTAGTTGGTTATCCAAATTAAACAAATCTCCCAATTTATTTTAAGAATTATCCTACACATATATATACCTATTTTAGTTGTCCTTCTATTTCAAGAAAAAACCTCCACAATACCAATTAAATTATCATGAACAATACAATGCTACATTTATATGCAATACTACTATAATATAACCATTGTTTAAAATTTTATGAGTACCTTCATGTAATATTATTATAAGAATGTTATTTGGTCAATCAAGTTAACCGATCTAATTAACCATTAACCAGTTAACCATAACTAAACCAACCAACACTAATTCGGTTAAGTTAATGGGTAGAATCTCAAAGCATAAATTGACCATTAAACTGAACCTAATCAATCGTATCTAATTGAACTAATCAAATGCTAACACCTAGGTATTAGTGCATCGGACCATGTAAACCTAATCATAGTTCTACCATGATGTTGATAATATAATAAACTAGTATGTGTTGTCTTTTCCCCTCAAAGTGCTATTGAGTTGAGTAAAATACTCCTAGTGCTTGATCTTTCCAGAACAACACTAAAGGGGATATTAGAGTCTCAATAAAAACCTAACATCTTCATTGTATTTTGAAATTAGATCACAACTCTAGGGTTTGAGGAGGCGATTGGAGGCTATCATCAAGTTTGATATTGTCACATGTGTCATGGATATTTTAGTCCGTGTCAGATCTATTATAATTAGGAAATGGAAGTTATTGATATAGTTTAATGTCTTATTTACTATTATTACTCATTAAGATTTATAACACGATATGAGGTATTATTATGATTTAAGTTGGCTTTTGTACATTTGTAATCAATATTCATCAATATTTAGATTTAACTCAGAACATTATGTATAGTTATGATCCAAAATCATAAAATGAGATCTATCAACTGTTGTGGTCTTTTGACCTTTCTTGATTGGATGTAGAGATTTATATTTAGTTTTTACATAATTAATGGAAATTTTACCCCACTTTAAATGAAATTTTCATTAGATTGTTTGATACTCTAAAACTTGAGTTTAGGACTATTTGGAACCCATTAGTTTTGTCAAATTAGGTACGTTGCTAACCCAATTTAGTTAAATTCCATTATTAAGATGATCCAAAATTTCAATTGTTGGGGCTAAAACCTAAAATTAAATATGCTATTGAATTATATTGGAAAAATCATATTTTATTTTGATATATAATCATTGTATTTTTTATTAATATACCATGTTGCCCAAATTGTCACAATACTTTCTCATGATATTTAAATTTTGTCTCGTCACTAGTTGGAAAAAATTGAGATGACCAAATTATCTTTCCTTCTCTAATTATTCATTTTGGATTGTATGGGCCAGTTCTATATAATTATATCGATATTTCATAGGGTTTTGGTGCCTAGACACAACCATGTGTAGGTTTAAGTTTTGGTGGCTATCCCTAAGTGTTTCAATTTTGGTGCATTATCATGCTTATATATACTTTTATTCATAGGATTGGGGTGATGGTGCCTCCCTCGAGTAAGTGTTTATATGGAAGTTCGTCAATATGTTTTACATCTTATTAGTCTAATATGTTTAATCTACATGCAAAAAAATATTTTGTGATTTTTGAAAATTACTTATAGTGGAGAATATTTGTGTGACTATATGCTCTTTCTTAGAAGCATCATCATTCTTAGTTTTGTTCCTTATTTTGTATAAATTATTTCCCACTCTCATGCATTCTCTTGAAAGGGAAATGATCTATGCTTAACCTTACTCATGTGTTTCCCAATAATTTGATTATCTTATACATACCAATTTTACTGATAACCCTATCAATAATACTTCTTATTTGGTTTTTGTTCCCAATACCAACTAGGTGAAGGTATATAGAGAGAGGATATTCAAGATGATTTAGTTCCACATAAAATAGATATTGGATAGCTTAAGATCACTGGACTTCCTTTTGCAACTATTTATTATGCTTTAACATAGTCTTTTAGTTTTTAGTTAGCCACCCATGTGGATGAAGAACTTTTTGTTAAGAAACCATTTACTAGTTATTTTTATTTATGATGCTATGAAAAGTTATCAAGTTGACATTTCATTCTTGAACTTAACTTCATTTCTTCCTTTATTATATTTCATGGTGTTCTGTTATGGGGGTAGTTATAATTCTCTTTAAGTCATTATTGCATCCCTTGTTGGGTCCTAATCATTACAATATTTCTCTAACTCACTAATTTCATCCACACACAATTTATTCTATCATTTAGCCAACACACTCTAAATTATGTATCATCTAACAGTTATAGATACTAGTAGTCAACATGTAGTAATTGGAGGACCCATTAATTTTATTTGCATACAAGAAAATTCTAATATGATAATTCCCTTCCTATCATTGACCTTTCTTATTATGCACACAAGTCAGTGACATATTATTTAGGAATATACATGATGGACAAATTAATTCTTGATGGTTACACTGCAACTAAGTGAAGTGTTATACTAACACTAGTATAAACCAACCACATATTATTTGATACATTCCTTGCTAAAAAGTTAAGACATCAATTTCCATCATTTAAAGTTTAACCTTAACTTTTTATTCAAGACCCATTATTATTTGAAGAGAATAATTATACAATACTCTAATATTAGTCTATATTGTACTACTATCTTGGCATTGTTTCTAACAACACAAGTCTGACTTGCATCATCAAAATGTAGATGTATGGAAATTTATAAGTTTCTAAAGGAAAAAACAAAACATGAACATGTCAAAGGGAAATGTAATCATTGCAAAGTTTCATATTTATAAGCTTTTTGATAATTGGGTATGAGTTAGTTGTGATTTATAGAAAATGATTTTGAAATAGTTTATAAGAGTGCACTCATATGGAAGGTCAATCTACTCATGTGTAGACGCCATTAGTTCAACTCCTTTATGACATCATGTAAGGAGTAGCATAAGTGTAGATTGTAAGGCGTGTTGAGCTAGTTTAAAAAAAGGATTAAGTATACTAATAATATATCAAATATACAAGGTTCACGGCAAGTAAATTTTTGGAACCAATATGATGAATTATATTCATCTTAGTTTCAGTCACCATTTTTGACCCAGTTTCGTACTGGAAGATCTCATATACCCTCTAAATCTACTCATATACAATTTTCCTCATTTTCTTATGATTACTTAGAGTGTTGATAAAATCCATTCGTCTCCATTACAGAATTAAGCATCACACTATGTACACCAGTGTAGGAGATGGTGGTCCCGCTAAGTGACTAGCGGATCCAAGAAACTTTCAATAATTATGACCCTATTTTCAATGGCCAGTTCCTTCATCGGAAAGCATCCTCATCAGTCAAAGGATTCATTGACGCAAGGCCATCGATCCATAGCAATAACACCCCCGACGGGGTGAGTTTGTTCCATGAGGGTCGCGACCGTGACCAAGAAGACAATATCGCAACCACAACTAAGATGTAGTGTCGATCGACACTTGACATGACTGAGTCCACCTCAGCATAGTCGGGCTAAGCCAAGGTGTGGCAACACATCCCACTATCACACAAACAGGGAGGTGTTACGCGAAAATGTGTGGAAATCACCATAACCACATATTATCAAAAACACGGGTTAATTAAAACCGATTGTGGAAAGATGATAAACTGAGAAAGTATTACATTTAAGTCCACATCCTTGTAGGGAAACAAACTATATAAACTTTATAAGATCTCGATACGTGTCCACAGCTTAGAGGAACAGCTGTCTAACCATCCCATGAGTTCACCACCTGTTATATATACATAAAGGCCCACATCCAGCCAGCAGCAGGATATACAAACATAAACGATTATACATCATGAAACAACGTCAAAACACCGCCAAGGACCTGAGAGTACAGGTATGACTCTAGGACTCTACTACAAACATCCAAAACAGCAACATATCCATTGCTTGCCTTCTACTGCTCGTCTTGCTGCTCGGCCGCAACTCCGTGACCACCACCATGCCTAGCTCGACCACCTAAAAAGGGTGTAAACCAGCGAGGTGAGACACACAGTCCCAGTGAGAAACATAACTCCCCACCGAAACTACAGAACCTCCAAAAGATAAAGCCACAACAGTAGATAAATGATAAGAGGTATAACAAGAGAAGTTATGTAAAGTAAAGCTATTCATACCGTCAAGCTTACCAGATGTACGGAAGGCGTATATCCTACTATTTCTGTATGGAACATGATTAACAAGATAAGAGTTTATAAGGTATTACCACATAACATGAGGAACATATACGTAACTGCAATTTATAATAAGATTAACTACACAAACAAGGCCTCAACTAAGGTTCCATATTTTTCCTTAAGCAGTAAATACTATATGGCTGGATTACATATTATTATGCCCTGAGGAAGTGAGCCGTACTACTCAAATCCAACCTTCGGTTACGAAACCTAAAGCCAGTGCCATACAAGTTCAATGGAAGAGACGGACTCCACGACCTTTCCCCTCGTGGTCAGTGTACGAGAACCAAAGCAAGACCACAGTCTCATGCCTAAGTGGCCTCAGCCACAGGGTAAGCTCCATAGGCTACCCTTCCTCTAGCCCGCCTCGGTATAGGTCACGACGCTAGTATATCTGAGCCATGGGCCTGTTCACCGTGCTCTGAGCCATGAACACATTCATGCTCCTCATATCACATATCCGGAGCCATGGGCTTGTTCACCATGCTCATCACATATTCCGAGTCTGCAACTACAGCTGCACTCGATTCCCTATCTATTTGAGGCTAGGAAAAACCTCGCATATTCAATAATATGTGCTCCGGGTTAACCCGTAGGAGAACCCATTTCACCATCACCAGCTCCTGACGATGATGGATCTATGGCCAGGGCAACTACATGATATATTCCACTGTGATTAATTAGTATCTTTTATATCGATTGTAAGTTTCAACCAAATTGTAATACATGCAAACTATACCAAGAATAACAATATAAAACTCACATTATGCTTTTATTGTAATCACATCATCCTGATCCATCATAAGGATCCAACATGCCATGTTATCACTTGGCCTCTTGCCAAACAACCAGATCCATCTCAAGGATCCTCACATGCCATGGGATCTCAATCCCTCATCACATAGCGCCACGGCCTCTCAAGGCTTACATCATCAACATGGGATAGCAATCCCCAACACTTTAGTCAAATACATCATACAGATTATCTCAATATCAAGAGTAAACATCACAGCAGAGTTACTCAACACATATATTTACCCCATAGCCCTTTTTACTTGGCTATGTATCACCTGCATGGTTAGTGTACACAATAATCATAGGCTTAACTGAAATACCATGTTATCAATATAAGGTGACATTAATGATTATATGCTTTGTCAATCATGATTCATCTTATGATCATGAACACAAGGCAAATCATTAAGCAAGGCATTCTACATGCTTACCATTTCCCTTCGCATTATATAGGAGATTTCAAGATGATCACATATGCAGCTAAAGTCATGTGAATTATATAAACAAGCTTTATCATAACAATTACCATTCAGCCTATCGATTTCTATGAGGGGCAGGACCCTCACTAAAAGAACCAAAAACCCTCACCATAAGTGATATCGGGCAGGATGCCCTGATCTATCGTCCATCCCATAACGGCCAGCACCAAAGTGCAACATGCAACGCTGCGTCATGCGTGTCGTGCAACAGGGTATCAGGCTGGTGTGACGCGCACCATATTGTGCACTCTGCCAGGCAACCTGGTATCGGGCAACGCAGCGTCGTGCTTCACCTGCAACACCCATCACAAGGCTAACTAGTAACGTCCACCTCAAAGCTCAACGACAACCAGCTACGTCTAAGTCAGGTGTACTAATCTCAAACAACCAGCAAAGGGGCCTATCGTTCAGCCAACCAACCCATGGCCTATCGGCCGTCACAAGGCAGGGTGGTGGTGTGACACCTGTCATAGGGTATCGTCCATCACAACCATCACAACAAGCCATCCAAAGCTCAAGGTCAAGGGGGATATCGGGCAACACCTCTATTAACACCATAACGGCCAAGAACAACTCCACAAGGTCATCATCAACCTCAAGCACAAGGGCACCAACCCTAATGGATCAAGTAGATGGCTCACCTCTCAACAACTAAGAGAGAGGGGTCTTGCACATCTCTTGCCACCAATAGGGCAACAAAAGGAACAACCCTAGCAAGGTCCAAAACTACCACAAAGCTCACCCTTCAAGTCCAAGGTGAGAGGAGGGTGTTGCTCAAGCTACTAGTACACAAGCTCACCTCTCAACTTAAACGAAAGAGGAGTGTTTCTCATGATACTAGAACTCAAGCTCACTCCTCAAGACCTAGGAGAGAAGAGAGTATTGCTCATCAAGAAACCCTAGATCACATGGTCAGCCAACAAGGTGCAACTAAGCAAGGAAACCAAACTAACAACAAACATCACTACAAAAAATTTGGCTTTTGTTGAAGAACATTTGTGAGGAACCAAAAATTGTGAATAATGATGTCCATTTGTGAGGGCTCATCCTTCAAATATGGGACCAAATCCCTCAACCGTGTTCTTGACATCATTAGGCATTTTATGTGAACATTGGTCCCTCACAAATACATTTCTTACGAATCACCCCCTCAAAAAATCCATGCTAAATGTTCCCTCCATCTCATAATCCTTCCCTCCATTCTAAAACACTGATTCGTCTATCAAAATTCATGAAAAAAATCACCCAGTCCCGGCGGGTGCTCTTTTCCCCCTCATTTCCTCCGCACTCCTCCGCTGAACCCTCCCCCTCTCGATTCTCTCATCGGTTCCTCCGCACTCCTCCACTGAACCCTCCCCCTCCCGATTCTCTCATCGGTTCCTCCGCATTGGGTAATCCTTGACGCCAATCGCCTTGCTCGGTTGTTGTCGTTCATCCTTCGCATTGGGCTCATCCTTCATAACTCCTTGCCGCCGTTGATGGTTGCTGCCCTCCGTCATTGACGGTTGCTGCCCTCCGCATTGGTTGTTGCTGCTACGCAGTCACCGTGCTTGATTTCCGTCGATCGCCCTGCTCGACCATTGGTCGTTTCTGCTATGCAGATTGCTTCTTCGGCCACTGGAATCCTCTCTAGGTTCGTATCTTTTTCTCTTTTTCTCATTTGGGAGAGCACTAGCCCCCACTTCGACCCCTGATAGCCAAGATTGGTTCTTCCTCCAATGGGCTTCCAGTTCATACCTCATGTGTCCGCCTCATCTCCCCCCAATGTGATCTGCATAGGATTAGCTGGGTTTACTTAGTAAAAATACTAACCATCTAGTATTCATATGAGTTATCTCCCCCTCCCCTAAGGGTTAACGTTCACACGTATAAGAAACATATCACAATGTTGAAAAACTTTGACTATCCTCAGTTGCATGGAGATGGTCATACAACAATAATAGAGAGTAGTCAGGGGCGTGTTCAATATTTGGAAGTGAGGAAATAGCTCATTGGGAGTAGGTACCATAATTAAATGGAAGGGAATCAAAGTTGTGATGTACATAAATTCCTAGGCTATGCATCTATAGTATAGCATCCTCATAATGATTTTCTATCATACAACTTTGTGTTTTGTCAATAAGAAAATAATAATTTACTGATGTGATTGAGTAGATATAGTATTTGATTGAATATTGTCTTTCTCGAATATGTACAATATCTATTAATTGTACAAACTCGAATTTATGTATAATACCTACCATGTAATCCAAGTCATACTTGATCAAATATTACTCATATATAATTGTTGAGGCTCAAGCTTGGTTCAAAGCAATACACATGTGTGCATGTATGTTTAATTTTGCTACTGTGTTCTATTCTATATGAACAAGTGTTTTCATGACACACATATATATGGGTCAGAGCCAAAGTAGTTGATAATGAATGTATTAATAATATTCCTAGTTTCTTTGAAGACACTATGAAGGAAATAAGCAATACCTCCTTTAAATCTATTATATGTATCCTTTACTATATCTGGTGGTATAGAAATAAGGTGATTTTTGAGGAATGGTTAGTCAATGTGAGTGTGCTATAGTCTATTATCCATAATGAGATAAAAGTGCTTCTTTACTAAACGAGCCCTGTGTTCTTTTTTCTGGAATTGCTATGCTTGTGCTTATTTTTTAAAGATGAAGAAGGGTTCCATCTGATGTTACTAGTTTATTGATGTAGTGGTGATAAAGATGGTTGTATGTGTTCTACAATGTTGGAGTTTCCATACTAAGTTAAAAGTGCTTCTTTTCTAAGGGGGTTCCGTCTCCCTTTTTTGGAGTTTCCTACTTGTCCTTATGTTCAGAAGATGAAGTAGAGCTTCTATCTGGTGTTTTTTAGTCTATTGATCCAGTGATGATTAAGATCGTTGCTTGTAAACTATTGTACTGAAATGACCTTTCTTTTGAAGAGCAGTTCTAGAGGTGACCAAAGCATCATTCTGATTAAAAACCCTTACATTTAAACCCATTACTATAAACACATTTCTTATTGGGTGAAAATTGTAGATTGCTTTGGTGGCTGCATTAACTTGCTTCTCAAGTGAGGCAAAGCTTGGGGAGTTACATTCTTCTCTTCTAACTCAGCATTGTTGGCTTTTCTTTTCCCATAGTCAATTTTCTTAGGAAAGATCTTGTCAAACATGTATGATGGAATCACCAACATGGGATTATATTTTTATCTTCCTCCATGCCAACATGGTTTAGATAGTTGACTCTCATGGAAATAATATTGTCATGGGGGTTCACTTGATTTTTCATGTATTTTCATTCTCATGTGGACACTCTATAGAGTATCAACAAGAGTTCTAGGATTCTTTTGTGGATACTTCACACATTTCATCTAAGTCTCATCCATCTTTTGAAGGGGAAGTGGTTAACCTTGTTACCCCTCCCAACTCTGTTGAGAAAAATAACTTAGAACCTTCCTTTGAGTTTCTAAAATGTAATAAGAAGAATATATCCAGAGGTAGAGGGAGAAAGGGGTCAACTGAGGATAACAATGCTACTTTAACCAATAAGTTTGATAACTTAGCAATTGTTTATCCAATAAATTTGGGTAGTTATAATGGATTTCTCATCACACTAGTCATGGTATTGGGAGAGTTTTTGTTTTGTGGAATGGTATCTAATGCTCTGTTGAAAAGCTTTTTTAATATGATAAATTAATACATACTAGAATTACTACTGGGGATAAAAGATTTCTTCTTACTGCTATTTATGGTCACTTGTACGAGTGTTGTTCTGTTTTCTCACTGCATTGTTTTTGAATGTTTTGTTTTTGGTACTAAGTATAATATAGCCTGGTGTTTTTGCATTTTGCAGAGGCACACTAAGTCATTGTCAACATTTCGGAAGTCTAGGCAGAAGCCTCAAGAAAGAATGGGTGTTCTTAGTAATGTGGGTTCCTCCTTGTTCCCTTAATTGTTAAAACAACATTTGTATATATGTCTTTTTTCCTTTACCCCCTCCATCTAAAATAATACCCTTTCTGTAACATGTGGTTGTGATGCAGGCCCTAAAAGCCAATAACTATAGTAATGATCCTCTGCTAAGTGCAGCACTGTACTTGGAGATTAATTAAAGGCCGACTGCCCAGGGCTCCCATGGGATACATCCATTCCTGATATAATAGTTGGCACTTTGGAGATCTTTGGCATGGATGGAGGATGCTCAACTGTGGTGAACTTCTCTGCAGGCTTATTTAGGATCTCATTCGCTGTGGAAACATGAAGGGCATTGTAAGTAAAATCTTTTAATGTATTTCGTTTAAATTAGTTAAACGAAATACATAAAAAAAATTTACTGACAACGCACTTAATGGTTCCACAACGAATGAGATCCTGAATAATCCTGCAGAGAAGTTCACCACAACTGAGCATCTTCCATCCATGCCAAAGATCTCATAAGAGCCAACTATTATATTAGGAATGGATGTGTCCCATGGGAGCCCTGTGCAGTCGGCCTTTAATTAATCTCCAGGTACAGAGCTGCAGTTAGCAGAGGATCATTACCATAGTTATTGGCTTTTAGGGCCTGCATCACAACCACATGTTAAAGAAAGGGTATTTTAGATGGAGGGGGTAAAGGAAAAAAGACAAATATACAAATGTTGTTTTAACAATAAAGGGAACAAGGAGGAACCCACATTACTAAGACAAATATACAAATGTTGTTTTAACAAATGTTGTTTTCAAAGACTCCTTTTGTTGAATGCATGTCTGAAGCTTTCCATGGGCATGACAGACATTCTATTGATGCTAAGTGTGCACAAAGATGGTATGCTACTAACTTATAATGATACATATCATACAAGTGAACCAGAAGTTACCATCATTATTTCTACCCATGCTTTAGTGCTTCTATGCCCATCATTTGATTTTTAAAGATACCAAACTTATTTACATATCATTTCAGTTTCCATTGGAGACTAGAACTTTGTAATTCTACTATGTCTGCCAATCAAAATTTTTGTGATGAAGTGGAAATAACTATTATAAATTTCTTGTGGGGATAGTGTGAAGGCAAGAATGATATCCATCTTATTAAGTGGGATGATGTAACCAAGGTAAAGGATGAAGGTGGTATGTCTATAAAAAAAGTCAAAGAAGTTTGTAAGGTTGCTATGATCTTAAATATCTGGATAGTAGCTTCAAAGAAAGGTAGTCTATGGATCAAATTGATCCATGAGAAATACCTTCTTAAGGATTCTATCTAAAATATTGATGGTCAACTTTCTTGGTATTTAATTCAGATGATCATACATCTGAATTTAAAATCCTATTACGAAAGATTTCTAGAAACAACATCTCAGTGATGAACATCCTAAAAAAAGAGGGTTTTTCTATACTTCTATATGTTTGCTGTGTAGAAGTTCTAATGAATTTATCATTCATTTATTCTTTAATTGCCATGTAGTTGATTTCATCGGGGTAAGGCTGTTGAGTGTAAACTCACTGATAGGATTCCCCTGTCATGAAGATTGGACTCATGATATAAAATATTTAAGGTATACTGTCTTGTCTAAGATCAGGTTGTTGTTGCCTAAGGGAGATGCTGGGTCTACTTTCTGAATCCTTTTGGTGATCTTGTGATATGAAGTGATGTCTTGATGATCTATTTTCTTGAAGATTTTGTGATTGGATTGTCTCTTGGCCCTGTTATATAGTCTCTCTGTTTGGGATGGATGGGTACCTATGCTACTATAGTTCTTGAAGGATTTTTCTTGTTCTTTTGAAGCTCAACTCTGGGGATGCATATGAAGAATGTTTAGTGATCAACAAAAGTTTCTTCTGCCTCTTTTTTTGCTTCTTGTATATTGATAGACTTCATGTATGTCTTCTCCCTTCCCTCCCCTTTTCTCTTTTTCCTTTTCATGTTGTATATTTGACCCCCTTTTGCTGCCGTTGTTGCAAAAAAATCAGTCCTTTTATACTACTGTTTCTTTGATTTTTTTCTATTTCCTCTTGTGTCTCCTATTCTAGCTTCTTTTCTTTTCTTTTTTTGCAATTTCTCCTTCATTTCCTGTTCCTGCTATTGCATCTAAATTTTTGTTACTTCTGTGTCCCCTCTTATTGCTATTTCCTTGTTACTCATATCAGAAATCCAGATTCTTACTCAAACCTAGACTACTAGTACCACTTCTATTTGCAAGTTTTCTTCTACTTTTTCTTACTTATTCTTGCTCCTACATGACTACATCTCAAACAGTTGTTGCTGTTTGCATGCATTTGTTAAAGCTTCCTGATCTCTTCCTATATTTTCCTAACAGCTGTTTCCTAACATATCAAACAACTGCTTCACTTATTATATATTTTCCTTCATGTAGATGGATTTTCTAATAGATCGGAGTTGGATGTATATTGGGAATTGAGTGCGAAGTGATGTATTCAAGGCAGCGTTACGAAAGTTCATTGAGTTTGCTCTTATCCATCAGAGACCAACTAGACAGGGGAAATTAATATGTCCTTGCAAGGTATGTTTGAACAGATACCTTAAAACAGAGGAGGAGGTATTCTCACATGTACTACAAAAAGGATTTGTGCATAGCTATGATGTTTGGACGTTTCATGGGGAGGTGATTGGTAGGAGCAATCCTGTTGTGGCACCAAACATGCCTAGCACCGACAATATGCATCAGATGCTGGAGGATTTGTTTGGTATGGGTGACACAACAAATGACCACTCTACTGAAGCTACAGAGGAACCTGCAAATGTGGATGCACAAAGATTTTACAAGCTACTAAAAGAGGTGGATCAACCACTCTATAGAGGTTGCACAAGTCATTCTAAGCTATCGTATTTGGTTGCCTTGCTATTTCTGAAGGAGGAATCTGGATGGTCCAACGATTCTTTCACAAAGTTGTTACAGATGATTATTTCAGGATTTCCAGAAGAAAATTGTCTATTCCCAGAGACTTACTATGAAGCAAATGTGATCGTGAAGGATTTATGACTTGAACATTCTACTATAGATGTATGTACAAATAATTGCATGCTTTTTCGCAAAGATGCATCTTCAAAAGAAAATTGTGATACTTGTGGTGCTTCAAGATGGAATGAAAAGCAATATAAAAAAAGGGAAAGAAGGTAGCTGCTAAGTTCATGTATCACTTCCCTTTGATACCTCGGTTAGAGAGGCTCTATATGTCTTCATCTATTGCCAAAGATATGATTTGGCCATCAGAAGTAAAAGGCAAGGATGGTCGTATTCATCATCCTTCAGACACACCAGAATGGTTGTCTATTGATGCCAGGTATCCAGACTTTGCTACTGAACCATGCAATATCAGATTGGCATTAGCAACAAATGGATTTAATGCATTTGGCAATATGAGTGCATCACATAGCATCTGGCCTGTGTTGGTGACACCTCTCAATCTTCCGCCTTGGCTTCTTATGAAAGAACAATTTATTATGATGTCCCTATTAATCCCAGGTCCACATATGGTTGGCAATGACCTTGATGTATACTTGGAGCCATTAATTGAGGAGTTGCAACTACTTTGGGAGCTTGGAGTTAAAGTTTATGATGCATATAGCAAAAGGAACTTCACTATGCGGGAAATGATTTTATGGACCATTAATGATTTCCCAGCATATGGTGACTTATCTGGTTGGAGCACTAAAGGTAAGAAAGATTTGGGATGTCCTTGTTGTAATGTGGAGACTGTATCAAAATGGTTACAGTATGGGAAAAAGCAATGCTATGGTTTCCATCGACATTTTCTTCCAATGAATCATCCATATAGACGTGATAGGAAAAATTTTGATGGTGAAAAATATTTTTGACTTCCACCTAAGCCACTATCTGGAGAAGATATACTGAGGCAATTTGATGGATATGAAAATATCACATTTGGAAAAATGAATAAGAGCAAGAGGCTTGGAGATAAAATTCAACCATTACCTCCTGGTTGGAATAAGATAAGCATCTTTTTTCAGCTACCTTATTGGAAGTATTTATCTGTTAGACACAATCTGGATGTGATGCACATAGAAAAGAATGTGTGCGAGAATATTTTAAACACATTATTGGGTGATTCTAAGAAAAGTAAAGACAACTTACAAGCTCGTCAAGATATGAAGAAAATGCGCATTCGAAGAGATTTATGGCCAGTAGATGCAGGTGACCGCTATTACTTGCCTCCACCATCTTACACCATGACTAATGCGCAGAAAAATAAGTTCCTGTCTGTGTTAGAAAAGTTGAAAGTTCCTGATGGCTATTCTTCTAACATATCTAGGTGTGTTAGAAAATCTGATAGAAAACTTGTTGGGCTGAAAAGTCACAATTGCCATGTTCTTATGCATCAACTTCTACCTGTTGCCTTGAGACATTGCATAAGCTTAGATGTGTACAAGCCTATTGCTAATTTTTGCTCATTTTTCAACAAGCTTTGCTCTAACATTATTGATGTGGAGGAATTCAAAGAATTGGAACAAGAAATTGCTGTCACTCTTTGCCAGTTGGAGAGAATCTTCCCTCCTTCTTTCTTCACCATCATGATGCATTTGCCCATTCATTTACCTTATGAAGCCAGGCAAGCCGGATCTATCCGAACTAGGTGGATGTACCCAATAGAGAGATACTTGAAGAAATTGAAGAAGTATGTAAGAAACAAAGCTAAACCGGTTGGTTGTATTGCTAGTAGCTATTTAGCTGAAGAAAGTTTGACATTTTGTGCTAGGTACTTGCATAATTTTGAGACAAAACTGAACCGCACTCCTCATAATGTTGATGGATCTCCAATTAGAGTTGGAGTGTCAACAAATTTCGACATCCACAGTTTGGAACAAGCCCATCATTATGTCCTTTTCAATAAAGAGGAATTGGATGTTTACAGAAGGTAAGATTTAATTACGTCCTAAAATTATTGCTGATATTTGTATAGTTGTTGTACATTAATTTAGACACTTCTTATAAAGCAGTGAACACATGTGTATTCTTCAAGATATGTATACTTCGATTTAGGCAGTCACCCTAATGCATGGAATCACATTGATGAACACATTAGAAAAGGGATATCAGTGTGGAGGGCACATGTAAAGAAAGATTACTATGACAAGTACAAGATTGAACCAGAATTGATGATGAAGAAAGTTGAGAAAAATGCTTCCATAGATATGGACCAGTTTAAAAATCTTGTTAAAGAATGGGGAACCGAGAAGTCTAAGGTACAATGGTTTCATATAACTTGCATGTATACCTATCTACTTTTTCTAATTATATGTTTCTTATGGTTTAGAAAATTTCCTAGATCAATAAGGCAAACAGAGCAAAAAAAGTGATGGATCATACCACAGGATCAAAGCCATGGAGTTGTTATCGGGCAGAAATGGTATTAATAATGGACACTTGTCTTTCTTAGTAGGAGTTGAACATATAACATGGACAATTATTATGTTATGTATCATGTGTAGGTCAGTGAAGATCAACCCGTTGTGCCTCTTAACAAATTTTTGGAAAAAGTTTACGACAAAAGCCCACAAGTGGTTAGCAAATGGATATTTGCTTTCCTATGATGTCTACAAAGCTACATATGCTTAGATATTTCAATTTAAGCTTTCCTTTTATGATGCTTTCTAATTACAACTTGAAATCTCTGATATCGTGGAAAACCAAGTAGCAAACCAAGAAGAAATAGATCCCAGAAGTGTTGATAATCTAACACGTGCTGCTTATTTGCAAGTTTTAAATCCCTCCAAAAAGGATAGGATCCGAGGTGTTGGAATTGGGCACAAAGAGATAGGACACAGGGGGAAAGTTGCCCGTATAAGATATGAAATGCTTCTTGCGGAAAGCAATGCAAAGGATGTATGTTGGATTATAACTAAACTTTAACTATTAGTTACAACTAGTCTATTAGATCGATGTTTGTAATTTGTTTTCTATTTCAGGATAAACTTAAGGAACTTGAAGAAACATTAAATGGATTGAAGAACTCCGTCTCCCAATTAATGACTTGGTATAATCAATCACAGGTAACTCAGATTCACTTGTCTATGTCAATGTAATATATAATTTTTTGTTGACATTGTTGATGTATTTGTTATAGGATGGCGGTATTAATGTTGATTGTGCAGCTGAATACCCCAATCAAAATACTACAGGTGTCTTACACATGCAAAGTGGCACAAATAGGTCGAATGTGGGTTCTTTTCACATACAAGACAATACAAGTAATGGTGCATATGTAGGCATGTTTCCCAGGCAAAATAATTCAAGCGAGGATGGCTTAGGAAGACTTTCTAGACAAATCAATTCAAGAAATTCAAGGGAGACTGGAGTAGGCATGATTTCCATCCAAGGCAATTCAAGGGAGAATGGAGTAGGCAGGCTTTCCATACAAGGAAATTCAAGGGAGAATGGAGTAGGCAGGCTTTCCATACAAGGCAATGGACATCCACTAAGATTTCAGCCAGAGGTACCTCATAACAGCTATAGATTATTTTCAATATTCATACACATAAGAATATTAACATGTACACTTTATTAAAGGCTGCAGTTGAAAGTTGGTGCCCTTCTTCTGGTAATAATCGACAAAGTCATCCTCAAATGTAGAACACACCAAGCACATCTTCATCGATGTCTTTCACACCAAGAACTCAACGTTTAAATCAGGTATTCAATACGTGCTTGATTAAACTTCTAGTGATCTGAATGACATGATTTTAAAAAAACTGAAGGCTTTACATTTTTCATGTATTTAAGATATATTCAGTATTGTATATGTTTTTCCTACCTGTGACATATTTGAATTTGTCACAAGACATCCAGAGTTTCAGATTACAGTTTGTATTTTTTAAGTTTTTAGTTGTTTTGTGTGAATGGACTTTATAGAGTTCAAATTTTATGTTTATGTTTTTATAGAGTTCTGTTGTACAATTCATGTTTACAACCAGTGTTGGTTATGTAGTTTCCAATTAGTAGGGTTTTAATACTTGAATTTGTCACTGACTTAAATCTGCATTAGTAGGGTATTAACATAACCAGTGTTGGTTATGTTGTTTTCTATCTCGCATGAGTTCAAGCATCAATTTGTGTAGCAACTGGATTGAAGCAAAGTGCTTTCTTCAGCTTGTTTGATTCAGATGAAAATGGGAGAATATTACTACTTTCAAATGACATACTAGTAGCTAGGATGACTTCAGTTTGGAATTTCACGAATATCCTTACTACTAAATCTTAAGCCATTCTATCATCTTGATCTTTCTTTGGCTTGCGAAAAGTAGATCAAAAAAAGATATTCTGATGGATTTTTAAAATGATTTCTAAAACGTAGGCATGTTGATAATGCTATCTACAAGTTGTATGTTTCATTACTATTAAAATGATTTAGGTATATTCTGGCAGGTCAGCCAATTTTCAGTGTAATAGATCATTGTGATCTTCTTGATCAATATGTTGGCTTGCTAAACGAGTTCAAGAACGACATATTCTGAGGGATATTTAGATGAGCTCTAAATCTTAGGTGTGTTGATTATGTTATCTACAAGCTGCATCATTCTTTACAATTAGAATGGTATAGGGACATTCATCTCCAGACCTTTTAGTTGCATACTGTTTTTCTGTTGGATGGCATGTTTTTCACTAGAAACAACCAACAATAATTTATTAATTCAATTTTATCCAGCACCAGGTTTATTCAATGATCATGAAAGGTTTTATTTTTTCTTACGATGGCTGGTTCTGTTATGTTTTTATGCTGTCTTGAAGCTGTTGTTGACCTCTTTCCTAGTTGTTTGTTGTTGGTTCAGATCTGGGCTGGAATGGCAGGGATCTATAGTTGGTTCTTGTTTCTTTTGTTCCTTTGGTTTCTGGCTGCCTGGCGTTGGTGGATGTGCTCTCTTTGCTTTGTGTTGTGTAGTCTTGAGTGTTGCTGGTTGTTGACGGTTGGGGCAGGGTAGGTGCTGCCATTGTGATTCTCTTGAAGTGTTGATGATCTGCAGTATATGTTGGTCGGCTTGTTCTGATGTTTTGTGCCTGAGTTGTTGGCTCTACTGTGTTGGTTGAGTCCTTTGATGGTGGCTGATGTGTTGGTTGATCCTCTGTGCTCCCCTCTTACTTTTATAGAGATGGTCGAGTCTGGTTGTGTGGTCCGGTAGCCTGCTGAGGAAGTTATTCACTTACATTCATCTCTACTTCGCACTCACTCTGATTCCTTTTGGTATTTATATTGATAGGGTCGAATTACTTTTAATTATGGATTTCGACGGACAATGCACCTTGGAGTAGACCAAAACCGAAATATAAGGGTAAGTTGTTTGTTGTACTATGATTTATGTATAAACTTTAAATTCTATTAATATAATGATTTGTCATTTTTAGGAGAAGAATATTCAAGTACCTAACCGTATGAGGCATGGCATTGATGAAGTGCAGCACACCATTTGAAGGAATATGGAGACATTATAGATCTTAAGAGTTTCTAGCATGATATGTTCATTGTCATCAATCTCAAAATTTTGAACCATATGTACTCTTTATTTATATCAACATTGAGCACGCAATGTATGGATAATATTTTGCTTCAATAACAAAATTTGGTTTGAGGTGATTTAACATTTTTATGTGTCATTTTGGTGTTGAATCTTCTTATGATGTCATGTGAATTAGTATAAAAAATTTTCTTGAGGTTATGTATACAAAGTTTTCATTTAAAATTTGATATTCACTATAGTAACAATTAATTATCATTTAATAAATCATTCAATAATCAATAACAAAATCATTTACAGTAGTCCCTCATAAATATATTGATGAAGGTCCAGATTGACCATCAAAATTGCATTGATGACGACCACATAGCCCCTCAAAAATAATATTAATGAAGGCATTATCCTTCAAAAATATATTCTCCAGGACCATCAAGTCCCTCAAAAATGTATTTATGAGAACTAAATAGTCCCTCAAAAATGTATTTATGAAGGCTAAATAGTCCCTCAAAAATGTATTTATGAAGGCTAAATAGTCCCTCAATATAACATTCTTGAGGGTCAGTTGGTTCGTGACAATTGTATTCGTGAGGGCCACTGGTATTTGTCACGTGAGTTCTCTTCACGGACCATTTGTGAGGGCCAGACCCACAACCGTCCCTATTTCTGAGGGCCTGTAGAGAGGGGTTTGTGACAGGACTCTCCCGTGAATAATGGCCCAATTTTTAGTAGTGATAGCCGATTATAAGGAACAAGAACAAGATCATAGAATATGGTGAAATAGTTAGGGTTAGGAGTTATACAACCCGCCTTAAGCAAGCTCCAAGCTCCTAGAACCAAGGAAGAAGAAAGCTCCAAGGCAGGATCGGCCACCAAGCTAGCTCCTCCAAGGGTGTCGTCCACCAAGCTTGCCAAGGAGGAGGGTATTGTGCACCAAGGGAGAGGAGAAACCAAGAGACTAAGAGGATCCCTAGCAAGATAGAAAGAACACATATATAGAAGGGAATGGAGGAGAAAACAAGGTAGAGCAAAGCAAGGTGTCGCCTACCTAGGGACACTTATCCAAGAGCAAAACCACCACTCTAGCATGTCTTAAACACGTCCACGACCATTGCCACATGCAAGCATCAAGCACCAAGTGTCCACTAGTGGTGACACAAATGAGGTCAAAGATGGTCAAAGGTCATGGGCGACACACTTGGGCGACACACTTCCAACATGGGCGACACACTTGGGTGACACACTTCCAACATGGGCGACACAGGGTCCAAAAGAAACAAAAGCAAGGCACCACAAGGCCCAACAAGCTCAACCAAGCCCAAAGGAACACAAGCAACGAGCCCAAAACCTTCCTCTCTACTCTACAGGAAGCAAGGAGAGAGAGGAACACCCCACAAGATGACAAACTTGCCATCAACCCTAAACTTGGGTTATTTGCAAGTAGCACCTCCAAATCTCAACAAGGCACAACCAAACCCTAATCACCACTAAAGGTGATTAGCAAGCAACAAAGCATCAGGGTTAAGCAAAATAAACAGTGTAAACCCTTAACGGAGGTCAGGGTCCTTACAAGCTAATCCTCTACAAAGGGATTTTGTCCCCGAAATCCGAAGAGAAAAGAGAGGGATACTTCCTCCTCATCCCTTCCTCAAGCTCCCACGTAGATTCCTCAATGCCACGATGATGCCAAAGAACCTTCACAAGAACCAGGTCTTTCCTCTTCAGCTTCTTCACCCTTCTGTCAAGGATCGCCACAGGACCTTCCTCATAGGTCACATCTTCATCAAGCTTAACTTCAACGAGTTGTATCACTGTTCCCGAATCTGGATGACTTTTCTTCAACAGACTGACATGGAATACTAGATGTAACCTATGCAACTCTGGAGGCAACTCTAACTCGTAAGCTACCTTTCCAACACGTGCTATTACTGGGTAAGGCCCCATATATCTGGGTGCTAGCTTACCCTTCGGACCAAACCTTAGCACACCTTTCCACGAAGAGACTTTAAGATATACTTTGTCTCCCACCTGGAACTCCAAAGGTCGTCGACGATTGTCTGTGTAAGAATTCTTCCTGTCCTGTGCCGCTTTCAACTGTTATTGTATCACTTTGATCTTTTCTGTTGTCTGTTGTACTAACTCAGGACCCAAAAGCTGATACTCACCAGACTCATACCAACACAAAGGAGATCTGCACTTCCTTCCATACAAAGCCTCATAAGGAGTCATGTCAATGCTCTGCTGATAGCTGTTGTTGTAAGCAAACTCTATCAAACTGAGATGCACATCCCAACTGCCTAGGAATTGCAAAACACAAGCCCGAAGGAGATCTTCTAAAGTTTGAATAGTTCTCTCAGACTGTCCATCGGTCTGCGGGTGGAAGGTAGTACTGAACCTCAACTGCGTTCCCAATGCTTTGTGCAATTGTTCCCAAAAATGACTCATGAACTGAGGACCTCTTTCAGAAACTATCGTTGCTGGCACACCATGCAAACGTACTATCGCATCCACATATACTCGAGCAAGCTTCTCAGTTGTATATGTGGTCTTTACTGGTAGAAAATGGGCAGATTTCGTCAATTTGTCCACTATCACCCAAATGGAATCATGATTCCTAGTTGTCCTGGGTAGACCAACTACGAAATCCATGGTTATATGATCCCATTTCCACTGCGGTATCGGCAAGGGTTGCAACGTACCTGCCGACTTTTTATGCTCAGCCTTGACTTGCTGACATACCGCACATCTAGCTACGAACTCAGCTACATCTTTCTTCAAGCTGGGCCACCAATACAAGTCCTTCAGACTATGATACATCTTGGTGACACCGGGATGCATAACATACATCGACGTGTGTGCTTCCTCGAGCACCATCTTCCTAAGATCATCAACATCTGGAACCACCATCCTGTCACGATAGCAAACTAGCCCATCCTCGGACTCATGGAACCCATCATGCTTTTCGTTGCCGAACTCTGATCTGATCAACTATGTTGCATCGTCTGTCTATTGTGCATCTTTGATATGCTGTCTCAGTGTAGGCTTTACTTGCATTTGTTCTAAAAGTCCAGCTAACAAGGAAACTTCCATCTGCACATTCATTTGTCGCAAGGAAACAAACATATCCTGCCTATGGCATATCAGGGAACTCAACTGTGCATTCTTTGAAGAAAGAGAAGAAGACTTTCGGCTAAGCGCATCAGCTACCACATTCTCCTTACCAGGATGATACTCAATAGTGCAGTCGTAATCATTGATAAACTCCATCCATCAATGCTGTCGCATGTTCAACTCATGCTGTGAAAAGATGTACTTTAGATTCTTATGATCAGTAAAGATTTGACACACTTCCCCATAAAGATAGTGTCTCCAAATCTTTAACGCATGAACCACTTCTTCCAACTCCAAGTCATGAGTCGGATAGTTCTCCTCGTATTTCTTAAGATGTCGTGAAGCAAAAGAGACCACATGATCTTCCTGCATCAGCACACAACCTAAACCTTTCTTGGAAGCATCGCAGAAAACAACGTAACCTTTTCTAGGTTCTAGCAGCACTAATACTGGAGCACTAGTCAACTTCTCTTTCAAACTCTGGAAAGCTTGCTAGAAATGATCATCCTAGACAAAAGATACATCCTTCCTAGTCAACTTCATCATTGGAAACACAATCACATTGAAGTTCTTGATAAACCTCCTGTAGTATCCTGCTAAACCCAGGAAACTACAAACTTCTGTCGGCGTCTTTGGCTGCTCCCAGTCTGCAACAGACTCTACCTTCCTTTGGTCCACTTTGACTCCTTCTGCGGATATCACATGACCCAAGAAAGTCACTTCTTCCAACCAGAACTCACACTTACTGAACATGGCATACAACTGATGTTGGCGAAGAAGAGTCAACGCTAGACGAAGATGTCGCTCATGCTCTTGCCTCTCCCGACTGTAGATCAAGATGTCATCTATAAAGACTACAACAAATTGATCGAGGAATGGACGGAACACTCTGTTCATCAAGTCCATGAAAGCAGCAGGAGCATTGGTTAGCCCAAATGGCATAACCACAAACTCGAAGTGTCCATACCTCATCCTAAAAGCTGACTTTGGTATGTCATCCGCCTTAATCCTCAACTGATGATATCCAGACCGTAGATCGATTTTTGAAAACACTGTCGCACCACGCAACTGATCGAACATATCATCTATCCTCGGCAACGGGTACTTGTTCTTGATCGTGACCTTGTTCAACTGCCGGTAATCTATACATAACCGCATCGATCCATCCTTCTTCTTGATGAACAACACTGGAGCACCCCAAGGTGACGTACTCGGTCGGATGAAAACTTTTTCCAACAACTCTTGCAACTTCTTCTTAAGCTCTGCCATCTCTACTGGAGCCATCCTATATGGTGTCTATGCAACCGGTTGCGTACCTAGGACCAGATTGATCTCAAAATCAATCTCTCGGGGTGGAGGAACACCAGGAAACTCTTCTGGAAACACATCGGCAAACTCTCGGACAACTGACGCCTCCTCGAAACTAGGACCTTTCACCTTGGTAGCCACAACGGTATCCACAACGTGAGCTAAGAATGCCTCACACCCTTGTCGTAACAACTTATCTGCCACCATAGCTGATACCAGACATGTTGGAAGAATCTTCCTATCTCCCTGGAAGATCCACTTCTCCACCATCACCGAACACTGCCTGCTTGGAACCACAGTCCAAAACAACCTTATACTTCTCTAAGGTATCCATCCCAAGGATAACATCGAAACCGTGCATATCAAGTGGTATAAGATTCACTTGAATGATGTGTCTCGAGAAAGATAAGACACAAGAGGGACACTCCTCTCGAAGCAATGAGGAACCATCAAGAGGGGTTTCTAACAACAGGCTATCCTTCTTACAACTAATAGGTAAACGATAGTTTTCAAGCATACTATAGGCGATAAAAGAGTGTGTAGCACCCGGGTCAACCAGAATAGATATAAAGCAAGAAGAAGACATATCAAAATGAAATAACTCCATCTGACCTGTCACCACTCGTGAGTTGACTATCGCCTCCGGGTGATTCATAGCGTAAAATCGAGCCGTTGCTTGCTGTCCATGTCCTCTGCTTCCTTGAGCAGACGATCCCGCTTGCGATGCTTGACCACGTCCTCTCCCTCTGCTACCACTGGGCTGCTGTGTCACTTCATCATCTTTATTTGGGCAATTCGACTTGACATGCCCCATCTGACTGTAGGTATAGCATGTCCTAACTTCAAACCGTGGCCTAGGTGGCCCTGTCACTTCCACTGATGATGTACTATGTGCCTTAGATGGCGAAGAAGCGTATCCTCTCCCCTTACTCAGAGACCACTGCGACGGTGCACTGGAACCTCTCATCGCTGAGGGTGTTGAAAACCTGGGCTTCTTGAAGCCACCAAACCTCCGTCCCTGGAACTGAGAAGGCCTTTTTTGATACATGGATTCTCTTTTCTCCCTTATTGACCTTTCAATTCTCCAGACAGATTCCACAAATGTAGCAAACTGCTCTCTATTCTCCAATGCAGAAACATGTGTTGTCAGCTCAGCACTCAGACCTTTCTCAAAGTGTCTGATCCGCTCTTCATCTATCGCTGACATATGAGGACAAAACCTCAGCAGGTCCATGAACTTTGCTTCATACTCGGTGATGTTCATCTTTCCTTGTCGCAAGCTCTCAAACTGACTGATCTTCTCATCCAAATATGTCTTCGGAAAGTATCTGCTGACGAACTCGCACCAGAAAACTTCCCAACTGATCGCCTCACCAGGTTGCTTCTCTTCCTCGATGGTCCACCAATGACCAACACTACCCTTCAGAAGGTAGACAACGTGCTTTACTTTGTTTGCTTCAGGGATGTCGAGGATCTGGAAAGCCTTCTCAAGACTTGTCAGCCACATATCTCCATCCACTAGATCAGCCGTTCCAGCATAATCCGAAGCTCCAACTCGGAGAAACCGCTCAAAGGTCTTCCCAATACTTGATGCTTCACCATGGGGAGCCTGTGCTCTCGGCAGAGGCACTAGCAATCGCTCAACCATGAGATTTATTGTATCCATTATCTGCCCCATAAGTTGTTGGTAGGTAGGGTGTTCAAGAATGGTTGGGTTAGGTTGGGGGACCTCAGGCACCCGATCTTCATGTGCCTGTCCAAAAGCTCCATCAACTGGTGCAACATCGCTAAGCTCAGGAGCATGTTCTTCATGGTTTCCAGACATCTTGGCTTTTCTTCCGCTGAGGGCAGAAGACGATCGTGAGAAAATCTGGAAAACTCACAAGAACAGACTCAACCTAGTCCTAAATCCCTACAGACTCAACGAACCTAGAGCTCTGATACCAAAACTTATGGCAACACATCCCACTATCACACAGACAGCGAGGTGTTACGTGAAAATGTGCGGAAATCACCATAACCATAGATTATCAAAAGCACGAGTTAATTAAAACCGATTACAGAAAGCTGATAAACTGAGAAAGTATTAGATTTAAGTCCACATCCTTGTAGGGAAGCAGACTATATAAACTTTACAAGATCTCGATATGTGTCCACAGCTTAGAGGAACAACTGTATAACCATCCCATGAGTTCATCACCTGTTATATGTACATAAAGGCCCACATCCGGCCAACAGTAGGATATAAAAATATCAACGATTATACATCGTGAAACAACGTCAAAACACCGCCAAGGACCTGAGAGTACAGGGATGACTCTAGGAATCTACTACAAACATCCAAAACAACAACATATCCATCGCTTGCCTTCTACTACTTGTCATGCTGCTCGGCCGCAACTCCGCGACCACCACCACACCTAGCTCGACCACCTAAAAAGGGTGTAAACCAGTGGGGTGACACACAGTCCCAGTGAGAAACATAACTCCCCGCCGAAACTACAGAACCTCAGAAAGATAAAGCAACAATAGTAGATAAATGATAAGAGGTATAACAAGAGCAGTTATGTAAAGTAAAGCTATTCATACCTTCAAGCTTACCAGATGTATGAAAGACGTATATCCTACTATTTCTCTATGGAACATGATTAGCAAGATAAGAGTTTATAAGGTATTACCACATAACATGAGGAACATATACGTAACAACAAGTTATAATAAGATTAACTACACAAACAAGGCCTCAACCAATGTTCCGTATTTTGCCTTAAGCAGTAAATACTATACGGGTGGATTACGTATTATTATGCCCTGAGGAAGTGAGCCATACCGCTCAAATCCAACCTTCGGTTACAAAACCCAAAGCCGATGCCATACAAGGTCAATGGAAGAGACGGACTCCACGACCTTTCCCCTCATGGTCAGTGCACGAGAACCAAAGCAGGACCACAGTCTCATGCCTAAGTGGCCTCAGCCACAGGGTCAGCTCCATAGGCTACCCTTCCTCTAGCCTGCCTCGATATAGGTCACGATGCTAGTATATCTGAGCCACGGGCCTGTTCCCCATCTCTGAGCCATGAATGCATTCATGCTCCTCATATCACATATCCTGAGCCATGGGTCTGTTCACCATGCTCATCACATATTCTGAGTCGGCAACCACAGCTGCACTCGATTCCCTCTCTATTTGAGGCTAGGAGAAACCTCACATATTCAATAATATGCGCTCCGGGTTAACCCGCAGGAGAACCTTCTTCACCATCACCAGCTCCTGACGATGACAGATCTATGGCCAGGTCAACTACATGATATATTCAACTGTGATTAATTAGTATCTTTTATATGGATTGTAAGTTTCAACCAAGTTGTAATACATGCAAACTATAACAAGAATAAAAATATAAAACTCACATTATGCTTTTATTGTAATCACAATATCAGGATCCATCACAAGTGTCCAACATGCCATGTTATCACTTGGCCTCTTGCCAAACATCCAGATCTATCTCAAGGATCCTCACATGCCATGGGATCTCAATCTCTCATCACATAGCGCCACAACCTCTCAAGGCTTACATCATCAACATGGGATAGAAATCCCCAACACTTTAGTCAAATACATCATACAGATTATCTCAATATCAAGAGTAAACATCACAACAGAGTTACTCAACACATATATTTACCCCACAACCCTTTTTACTTGGCTATGCATCACCTGCATGGTTAGTGTACACAATAATCATAGGCTTAACTAAAAGACCATGCTATCAATATAAGGTGAGATTAATGATTATATGCTTTATCAATCATGCTTCATCTTATGATCATGAACACAAGGAAAATCATTAAGCAAGGCATTCTACATGCTTACCATTTCCCTTCGCATTATACAGGAGATTTCAAGATGATCACATACGCAGGTAAAGTCATGTGAATTATATAAACAAGATTTATCATAACAATTACCATTCAGCCTATCGATTTCTATGAGGGGCAAGACCCTCACTAAAAGCACAAAAAACCCTCACCATAAGTGATACCAGGTAGGATGCCCTCATCTATCGTCCATCCCATAATGGCCAGCACCAAAGTGCAACATGCAACGCTGCGTCATGCGTGTCGTGCAATAGGGTATCAGGCTGGTGTGACGCGCACCATATCGTGCACTCTGCCGGGCAACCAGGTATCGGGCAACGCAGCGTCGTGCTTCAGCTGCAACGCCCGTCACAAGGCTAACCAGTAACGTCCACCTCAAAGCTCAATGACAACCAGCTACGTCTAAGTCAGGTGTACTAATCTCAAACAACCAGCAAATGGGCCTATCGTTTAGCCAACCAACCCATGGCCTATCGGCCGTCACAAGGCAGGGTGGTGGTGTGACGCCCATCACAGGGTATCGTCCATTACAACCATCTCAACAAGCCATCCAAAGCTCAAGGTCACGGGGGATATCGGGAAGCACCTCTATTAACACCATAACGGCCAAGAACAACTCCACAAGGTCGTCATCAACCTCAAGCACAAGGGCACCAACCCTAATGGATCAAGTAGATGGCTCACCTCTCAACAACTAAGAGAGAGGGGTCTTGCACATCTCTTGCCACCAATAGGGCAACAAAAGGAACAACCCTAGAAAGGTCCACAACTACCACAACGCTCACCCTTCAAGTCCAAGGTGAGAGGAGGGTGTTGCTCAAGCTACTAGTACACAAGCTCACCTCTCAACTTAAACAAAAGAGGAGTGTTGCTTATGATACTAGAACTCAAGCTCACTCCTCAAGACCTAGGAGAGAAGATAGTATTGCTCATCAAGAAACCCTAGATCACATGGTCGACCAACAAGGTGCAACTAAGCAAGGAAACCAAACTAAAAGCAAACATAGTCGATTATAAGAAACAAGAACAAGATAATAGAATATGGTGAAATAGTTAGGGTCAGGAGTTATGGAATTCGCCTTAAGCAAGCTCCAATCTGCTAGCACCAAGGAAGAAGAAAGCTCCAAGGCAGGATCGGCCACCAAGCTAGCTCCTCGAAGGGTGTCGTCCACCAAGCTTGCCAAGGAGGAGGGTATTGTTCACCAAGGGAGAGGGGAAACCAAGAGACTAAAAGGATCCCTAGCAAGAGATAAAGAACACATATATAGAAGGGAATGGAGGAGAAAACAAGGTAGAGCAAAGCAAGGTGTCGCCTACCTAGGGACACTTGTTTAAGAGCAAAACCACCACTCTAGCATGTCTTAAACACATGTCCACGGCCATTGTCACATGCAAGCATCAAGCACCAAGTGTCCACTAGTAGTGACACAAACGAGGTCAAAGATGGTCAAAGGTCATGGGCGACACACTTGGGTGACACACTTCCAACATGGGCGACACAGCCTTTGGGCGACACAGGGTCCAAAAGAAAAAAAATCAAGGCACCACAAGGCCCAACAATCTCAACCAAGCCCAGAGGAACACAAGCAATGAGCCCAAAACCTTCCTCTCTACTCTAGAGGAAGCAAGGAGAGAGAGGAACACCCCACAAGATGACAAACTTGCCCTCAACCCTAAACTTGGGTTATTTGCAAGTAGCACCTCCAACTCTCAACAAGGCACAACCAAACCCTAATCACCACTAAAGGTGATTAGCAAGCAACAAAGCATCAGGGTTAAGCAAAACAAACATGGTAAAACCTAAATAGAGGTCAGGGTCCTTACACAAGGAGTCTCGACTGCGGCACCCAATGCAACCGATACAGGCACCTCGACTACAAATCTTCCTACGACCACAACAGGCCACCTCGACCGCAAAAGAGACCTCAACCGCGGTATAGACCTTGACCGCAGGAAAGACCTCAATCGTGACATAGACCTTGACCGTGGAAAATACCTTGGCACGGTCAGGTGTAGATCGGACATGATTGTGATGAGGAGTACCACGACCGTTACTGAATGTCACGACTACGGTATCTAAGTCAGTATGTTCTAAATTTGTACCTATAAATAGATGACCCCCTCCTTCATTTGAGGCATCATTGCTGCCCCATCCACACCGACAGGCTGCTGCTCTTTACCCAGCCAAGAAATACAGTCTCTGCCACCAAAGACTACCTCCATGGTTTCCTTAACTTGCACATCCTAACATGGAGAAATGAAATCATACTTGCATAAAGATCAAGATTGAAGAATAAATAGTTTCCTCCATAGATCTTTGATTGAAATCACTTTTAATGATTGCATGACTTGTAATTAAGCCTAGAAAAAACCAAGAACACTCAATTTGAATATTTAAGCACTGTTTGGACATTTGTCAAAAGTGATTACAGGTTGGCCCCTCGGCCGAGTTTGTCCTAGTGACAACTTAGCCGCCAACATGTATGACTTTTAGCTAATGCCCAGTGTTGGCCAAGTTTATCCTAGTGTCAACTTGATTGACACCTGCACTTTGACTTGTCATAAAATGTCATAGGTCGAGTTTCCTAAAAGAGACAACTCAACCGACAACACTATGTGGGAAAGTGCAGAAAAGTGTTTCTAGTCATTGGAGTGTCGCAAAACTTGAAAAATAAATCTGTTGGAACACCCAAAATGCCTATAATTCAATCCCAAATTTCTCTACTGGATAGTAGGAAACCTCAACAATAAATAGGACCCCTTGACCTTAAACAAGGAGGTCTTATGTTGTAACTCTTATAATGTAATATAAGTCGAATGAATTTTGTTTAAGTGGTTTTAGCCTATTCAACCCCCTCTAGAGCCCATTATAGATCCAACAATTGGTATCAGAGCAGGTTTTATCCAAGTAATACTTCCACAAGTAAGAGAAGATGAATGATAATCAGGTGGAAGATACTACACAAACATTCATTTCTTTGATGGGAGCAACTTCCTATATTGGAAGAGAAGATTACAATTATACATCCAAGGATCAAGTCTTGAGGTATGGAGAATGGTGAATCATCCATACAAGCTACCAGACATAAAGGTAGAAGAGTGGAATGAGGCTGCTTTGAAGAAAGCGTACTTGAATGTAAGATCCATCAACATCATCTATGCCTCTCTTTCCCCCACTGAGTTCAACTGAATTTCTTCTTGTGACATATCCTATGAGATCTGGTGAAAGCTATGTGTCACTTATGCAGGGACAAAACAAGTGAAGGAAAGTAGAGTCTATATGCTTAATGGTCTCCTTGAAAACATCAATATGGGAAAGAATGAGAGGGTAGATAAAATGTATGCAAGGATAAATACCATTGTAAATGCTCTTGCTATCATTGAACATCCTATGGATCAAGGAAAGAACAACTCAAATATCCTAATAACTCTCCCCAAGAGGTGGGAAGCAAAGGTGACCACCACTGAATAAATGAAATTTGTTGGTTCTATTCCTAGTGAACAATTCATATGATATTTACAAGCTTTTGAAGTGAAACTTGAAAAGCAAGAGGAAGAAGAAAGATAAGAAGAGAAAGAGTTAAAGAGAAAGAAGGAGGCTGAAATCAAAGCCCAAGTTGATGCTATTATGAGTCAAGCTTCTCCATCCTCTCAAGTTGAAGAAGATGATATGTACTCCAAAGGTAGATTTTATAAAGGCAAGTCTTCTTCCTCCACCTGATGCTTCAAATGTGGAAATAAGGGTCACTTCGAGGAAGATTGGCCACAAGGCAAAAAGACCCATCATCACAAGAGAATGATCAAGAGAAGCACAATATGAAGGAGAAATGGAATTAAAGCTCTATTGACTCCTCCAACTCAAGCTCAAGTGAAGAATCTAGTGGAGAATCTATCTCAAGCTCCAGTGAGGTGGAGAATTCCATTTTTCTCTCATGACTGGTTCAAATGAATATTCAAATGAGTTAAATCTAAAATCTTTAAGTACAAAATCATTAATTACCATTTTTCATTCTACTCATGCATCTCTTAGGTCTACTAAGCATAAAAAGAAAAATCTTGCTAAGGTTGTCAATGATTTGCATGAAGAAAAGGATGATCTTAAACATGCTAACATTTGCTTGCAAGATGATGTTAATGACCTCAAAAAGTCTTTTCTAGAACTTGAATTGAAATTCAATAGTGTTGAGACTAGAAATAATGCATATCAAAGATAAGTAAATATTTTTAAACTTTAAAATGCTAGCTTGCTTGATAGCATTAGAATTTCTAGAAGCTCAACTTTTTATGACTAGTTCTAATGAAGAGCATACTAAAGTTGTGAATTATCTCATGGTTGATATTGATGTTCTAAGAAATAAAAATGAGGAAAAATCTTTGTTTTGTAAGGAATATAATATAAAAAAATTGTTTATCTTTCTAAGATTGCTAAGATTTAAAAATAAAATGCTTCCTTGCTTGCTAAAATCAATGTGAATCTTGTTCGAGTTCTACTAGTACAGAGAATAATGTTGCTACTCTTCATATTGAAGAAGATTCTTATATGAAAAAATCTCATTGAATAGAAACTGATCTTTTGAATGATGGAGATGATATAAATGAATTTGTCCACTATTACTTATCTTATGCGTGATAATCATATTATGAGATTGTTACAACCCATATAAAGCCCAGTAAGTAATTAAAGTGTTAAGTACAACCCTAGTGATAATGATGGTTGTTAATGTTTAAGTATATTGTGAAATTAATTATATGAGATTAATTTTGTTTTGATATTAGTTTTAAGAAGATTCAAATGTAAACTCATAGAATCAAGAATGAAATAGATCAGAGTTGATATGTACATGATACAACTTTTGTAAATCTCTTGCAGACTTACCATCGGATGACAGAATGGATGGGTCTAAGTGGATGGTTGTGAAAAAGTGTTGGTCATGATAAACAACTAGTGGTTTTTCTTCATAGATGAGAATCGATGGTTTTCCCTGGTTGATGAGAATTGATGGTTTTTCTTGGTTGACGAGAACCAATGGTTTTTCCTTGTTGATGAGAATCGATGGTTTTTCTTAGTAGACAAGAATCGATGGTTTTTGCTAGTTGATGAGAATTGATGGTTCTACTTTGTAGATGAGAATAGATGGTTTTTCATTGTTTATTGATGTTTTGGTTTAACTAATACTTGTTCATTTAAAAGTTAAATAAAAAAACTTTGTTGTGAATACATCAAGGTTTGAACCCTAGTTGATGTGGTAACAACCCAAACATGTACAAAGAAGATTAATAAACATATGTAAGGAATTTATTAATCAATAAATTATCAAAAAAAATATCAAAGTGTTTTTGTACAATTGTAGAAAATTCATTTACGGATCCAATCTAAGAAAAATGACCCAAAACAAATTTTAAATGAGGAAGTTATGCCACTTTTAGTTTTCACCCAGTCTTACCACCAGATTGTAAAGAACTGATGGTAAACTATTGGATTGCAAAGAATTTGATGGTGGAACATCGGATGGCTAAAATTGATGGTGACCCATCGGTTGGAAAAGAATCGATGGTGGACCATTGGGTTGGCTAGCACAGCTGTCCAGAACAACCCATCACAAAAAGGACAAAACTTTTGCTATACTTATCAAAATAGAAAGAAGTTTTGCTGGATTCAATTTTCAATTCTACACAAAAATAAAGCCTCAAGCTATGGAGAGGACGACCTGGAAGGAAACTATAGGGTAATTTTTGGGGAAGAAGATGAATAATAGTGGAAACTGAAGGCTTTGTTATATATTTGACTTGGTAAGTAACTTTTTATCATTGATCCTTCCTTATATTTGTATTCCCTTTCTTGGAACTCCCTATTTCATCAATCAAAGATTTTGGTTGACATTCGTTCTTGATCTGTTACCTCCAATGGACCTTCCTCTGGGTTGGTAAACCTACTGAAACCTTATTTGGATGAGATTCTTGAGGGATGAAGCTTGGATCAGACTAGGATGCGGTAGATTTCGAGTATAGCTTGGTCAAGGGAAAGATAAACAAGGTAGAATATGTGCAAGTGAGTGGGAAATCACCTTCTAATCCTTATTTACACTATAAAAATATGAAATGATGATGTTACTTTATAAAATGTTTCTTTGTGATATCTATTATATAGTAGTTAGATTCATACATTGATCCGTAGCAATAGAAATGCTTATTTTATGCACGATAGGTGATGTGATACTACATTGGTGAATAATACTAAAAATGGTTGTGTATGGAAATGATAGAATGGTGAAATTGAGGGCACCAAAGAAACTTATTTTCCCTAAATCTTATATAAATGATTTATGAGAATTGTGATTGTTGCTATATATAAACTATGACAATTTTTGTGATTGTTGCAAAATCTTTAAATGACAAAATTAGGGTAATGACTAGTAACAATGATGAATCATGTTGAATAACTATCATTAGATGATAGATGCCCAATCCTCATAGGAAGTATGTACTGTGGGGAGGAAATGTGCTTCCTGAATGAAGGTATCATGCAGGTCGAGGTATGATGGAGTGCACTAGTTGGGTGTGGAGGTCTAGTCTAGTGAGGGAGGACTCCTTAGATGATTCATATCCAACATCAATTGAGGATGCCAGTGGTACCTTAGTTATGAGTTGTGGCGATCACTAGACATATTCGGTAGGTACACTAGTGCATAATATGCCCGAGGGCTTTGACTCCCCACATGAGTATCCATGTTGAGAGGAGGAGTTGATATATCTGGCCGCTCCCTTCAGCTGCCAAGAGCTAGCTATGGTGATCCCAATTGTATATGTGGTATTGAGATTAAAGACTTAGGACTTCAGGCAGGCTTCTAAGTCTTGTACAATGAGATCATTTCTTGCTGTGATGATGTCACATGTTGTGGTACACCTCATGTGGGTTCCATGACATAATAAATTGATTAAAAATCATGTGAATGGATTTAGTTTATCCTTTTACTACATTATATATTAGATCAACTACCATGCTAATTGATTTACAGTTGTAAAACTACCATGCCTTCAATCTTATATATTTTATTCATGTCAATTACATACATGTTAATTATCATGGTTATTTATTAATTTTCTACAGACTGAGTTAGTAGCTCATCAACCTACTGAAACATTTTTCAGGGAAAGGACCTGCTCCACCAGAAGAGATAGAATCTAGTTTTTATCAAGAACAAAGCAGAGGTCTCAAGAAGAGTAGTTAGTTAGATAGTCTCTTGTCATTACTATGGATCTTGGGTTGAGGAGATAGTGTAATGAGAGAAGTTTGTAATTGTTTGTACCTAATGTATATAAATCCAAAACTCTTTCTTTCTGTAAAAGTCGAACTCTGTTGTACTAGTCAGTGCTTGTTGGTATGTGATTTTATTAGTTGTAAGAAATCCATGCTTCTACAAGTTCATTTATGACTAATGAAAGGAAAAAGTTAAGGTGGTTTATATCATATAATAATATGGTTGGTTAGTTGTAACCCCTCCTTGATGGTCCATGTGACATCCCTCTATCACACATATAATGAAATGCCACACGAAAGAAAATGTGTGAAACATCCATAAACCACATATTACCAACAACACGAGTTGATTAAAAATGATTGTGGAAAGCAGATAAACAAAGAAACTATTACATCCAGATCCTTATCCTTCAAGGAAACATGTTACATAAAAATAAATAAACCTTGATACGTGTCCACAACTTATAGGATCCAACTATCACATAGGCACAAAGAGTTCACCACCTATTTATTTACAGAACAGGCCATACCAGGCCAACAATAGGATAAACAAAACTACATCAGCTATACATCAAGAAACGTCATCAAAACACCTCCAAGGACCTGAGAGTATAGGGATGACTCTAGGACTCTACTACCAAACAACCAAAATTGTAGCATATCTATCTCTTGCCTCCTACTGTTCTTCCTACTGCTCGGCCATAACCTCACGACCACCACCACGTCTAGCACGATCACCTAAAAAGGTTTAAAACTAGCGGGGTGAGACACACAGTCCCAGAAAGAAACATAACCCCCTTCGAAAACTATAAAACCTCAAAGGAGAGCTAGAACAGATAAAGCAAGTAACTAATATAAAAGCAGCTCATATATATGGCGTACTGAACAGAACTAGCTTACCTAGATATCCATTAGGCATATAACCAGATATTTATTTATGGAACATGATTGACAAGATAAGCTTTATAAGAACTTATCACAAGATATGAGGAATGTAAAATTAACTGTAAGATATAACTAGAGAAACTATACAAGCAAGGCCTCAACCAATGTTCCGTGTTTTGCCTTAAGCAATATTTCTATATCGCTGGATTAAGATTTATTCTACCCTGAGAAAGTGAGCCGTCCCACTCAAATCCAACCTTCAGCTGCGAAGCCCAAAATTGGTGCCATACAAGGTCATTGGGAGAGCCGGACTCCATGACCTCACCTCTTTGTGGTCAGTTTACAATAACCAAAGCAGGACTGCAGTGTCTTGCTTGAGTGGCCTCAGCCATAGCGTTAGCTCATGCAATCTACCCTTTTTATCTAGCCCGCCTTTTTTACAGGTCACGATGCTAGTATACTTGAGCCACATGCCAATTCACTATGCTCCTTGAGCCATGAACGCATTCATGCTCTATCATACTGAGCCATGGGCTTGTTCACCATGCTCTGATACACATCTTGAGTCCACAACTGCAGTTGTACTCTAATCCTCCTACTTTCATCTAGGAGAAACCCCACATATTCAACAATATGTGCTCCAGGTAATCCCGCAGGATAAACCCATTTCACCATCACCAGCTACCAACGATGATGGATCTATGGCTAGGGAAAACTACATGAAATGTTCCACTGTAGTTAATTAATATATTTTATGTGGATTGTTGAGGCAACCAAGTTATAAAACATAACAACATTATGTCACATCGTTACTGTCGTCATCACATTACCATGGGATCTCAATCCCTCATCACAGAATGCCACTGCCTCTCAAGGCATCATCATCACACATCATCATCCTGGGATAGCAATCCCTTATCTCAACATTGGAGTATAACACCTCAACTAGGAACTTATCCTTTATTAGGTCAACAGACCTTTCTCATCATACTGGTGATACCTGTTATCTTATCAACAAGGATTATCATCATTTAGTGTTATACAAAACACATGCACCTCATAGCTCTTACCTGGCTATGAATTCATTTGATACACCTTCATGGTTAGTATGTATATCAGGAGAGATAATTAGATCACCAAACATAGATCTTAGAGAACATAGTATTATTATCATGCCATTCAAACTTAGGGAACATATATCAAGAGAGATATAATTATTCTATTAGATGAGTATATCTATGCATGACATTAGCATATATCACTTTCTCAATCAAGCATTAGGATTACCAAAAGAACATGGGATGCAACCCTTATCCTAGGTATATTGGGGATAGAGCACTACCCTCACTAAAAGGGTATCAAGTAGGGAACTATCCTCCACACAAAGGTATCAGCCACTACCAAACCCTAGAATGCCAAGCCCCACATCGAGCATCCACCATGACGGGAAACTCCCAACAATGGACATCGCTCAACCTATGACGCCCAAGCAACACAACATCATGCCATGCAGAACAATAATGTGCAACGCCTAAACAACACACCTCTATCGCCCATCCGGATCAACGCAGCATAACGGGCAACACACATGCCATATCATCCAACCAAAGGATCAGCAGTCATCCTATCATGCAACGTTGTGTCGTGCTATCTGTATCGTGTAATGCCCTGAGACAGGCAATGTTGAGACATGAAACACACCTTCATGAGGTAACATGCATACTAGAACCAAAGGTGCATCATGCAGCCATGAACAAAGAGTGTATCTAGCAACCAGGTGCAGGTGTAACAGGTAGCACTTTCACTCTGACGGCCAAGACACCCTATCACCTAAGCTAGGGTTAGGGTTTCCATACCGGGCAACCATCAAGACCGCGTCTCCCACATCCATAATTCCCAAGGCACAAAACATGGATATCTATCAAGCATCATTTTGGCCAAAGGAATAACACCCAGCAACAAACACTATCTAAGGCAAAGCCCATATCAGTCGAGAAGGCCAACAGAACACCATCTAGCATATCGCCCAAGACTCATCCTTAGAAGAGGGATATCAGGCAGAACACATCAAAGGGGGGGTATCGTGTAGGGGTTCCAAGACCATGACGGGTGGGTCATCTTCAACCTCAAGACAACCACCAAACCCTAAAAGATCAATAGAGTTGGCTCACCTCTCAACAACTAAGAGAGAGGGGTTTTTCACAACTTCCATCACATATCAGGCAGCAAGGTGGGTCATCATCAAAATGGCCATCCTTCCAACCTCAACTAGGTCAACACCAACCAAAGGCTCACCTCTCAAGTCCATGGTAAGAGAGGGGTATTGACCAATTGACTAGAGTGTAGACTCACCTCTCAACAACTAAGAGAGATGGGTTTTTCCCACACAACTAAAGTTTTAGATCACTTCTCAAGACCAAGGAAAGAAAGGGGGTTTGCCCCAAGAACACACAACACACACCATGGAATTAGGAAACCCTAGGCTCACCTCCCAACACCTAAGAAAGAGGGGTTTTTCCCAAAGAATCCTAAACCAAAGGTTTGGCCAACAAGGTCCAAGAACACCTCTACACAACATAACCATGACAACATATCCCAAAACCTCAAGGGTACATACTAGAGCAAAGATATCTCCAACAAGATAAACATGGACGATCAAGATAGCACATAAACAAGTAACATAAAGAGAAGGTAATATAGCTAGGGTAGGAGTTATGTAACCCACCATAAGCAAGCTTCAAGCTCCTAGCACGAAGCTTCCAAGCTCTAAGGAACCACCTCCGGCCAACACAAAGAAGAGCAACATGTAACCACCATAGCCGAAGAAGAAGGAAAAAGTAGAAAGAAGAAGAAGATGAAGATGCCATGGAAGAAGGGAGAGATACTCACCACAAGAGGATAAGGAGCAAGGCACTCTCTAGGGTTTGACCACCACTAGAGGAAGAAGGAGACTATAGCTATGTCACCCACCAAGGAGAGAGTATCGGCCACCAAGCTCCACCAAGGGGAAGTGTATCGGCCACCAAGGAAGAAGGAAAGAAACCAAAGAGCTAAAGGTATCCCAAGCTAGAAAAGAAGGGGGTATATAAGCAAGATGGTTAAGTGGGCATCCACTAAGGGATAGCTCCACATGTGCTCACCCAAACCACCACATGTCCAAGGGTTATGCCACATGCTAGCATCCTAAACCACTTGTCCATGACTTGCCACCCACTAGCAAGGCAACGACCACTTGTCCCAAGAAGGTGGCACAAACGAGGCTAGGTTATGTGGGGGTGTGTGTCGCCCAACATGGTAACCCAACACACCCAACACCACCTTGGTCGATACACTTCCTTGGTCGATACACCATGGCTGATACAAGGCACCATGCTCACCCTTGCCCAATACCAAGCCTCAACAAGGCAAAACAAAGCCCAACAAGGCTCAACAAAGCCCAAAGAAACTCAAGAAATGAGCCCAACCCATCTTCTCAACTCTAGAGGATGCAATGAAAGAGAAAGACATCTCTCAAGGTGACAAATGTGCACACCAACCCTAAAAATTGGGTAAATTGCAAGTTGCACCTCCACCTCTCAACAAAGCACAAACAAACCCTAATCACAACTCAGGTGATTAGCAAGCATCTCAACACAAGGTTTAGGCAAAGCAAATAGGGTAAGCCAAAAATGAAGGTCGGGGTCCTTACAAGCCATAAACCTCTACAAAGGGAATTTGCCCTCAAAATCTAAAGAGAAAAGAGAGGGATACTTCCTCCTCATCTCTTCCTCATGCTCCCATGTGGCTTCCTCAACGCCACGATGATACCAAAGAATCTTCACAAGAACCAGGTCCATCCTCTCCAGCTTCTTCATTCTTCTATCAAGGATCATCACTGGACCTTCTTCGTAGGTCACATCTTCATCCAGCTCATCCTCAACCGGCTGTATCATTGTCTCTATGCCTGGATGACTTTTTTTTAGCATACTGACATGGAAACCAGATGTAACCTATGTAACTCTAGCAGTAGTTCTAACTTGTAAGCTACCTTGCCAACACGTGCTATTACCAGATATGGCCCCATATACCTGGGTGCCAACTTGCCTCTCCGGCCAAACCTCAGCATGCCTTTCCATGGTGAGACCTTCAGATACACCTTGTCTCCCATATGGAACTCTAGAGGTTGTCGGAAATTATCTGCATAGACTTCTGTCTTTCCTGTGCCATTTTCAACTGTTGTTGTATCACTTTGATCTTTTTTGTTGTTTGTTGCACTAACTCATGACCCAAAAGATGATACTCTCCAAACGCATACCAACATAGAGGATATCTGCACTTCCTGCCATATAAAGCCTCATAAGGTGCCATGTTGATACTCCGTTGGTAACTGATGTTGTAGGCGAATTCTATCAAACTGAAACACACGTCCCAACTGCCTAGGAATTGCAAAACACAAGCTCGGAGAAGATCCTCCAAAGTCTGAATAGTCCTTTTAGACTATCCATCTGTCTGCAGGTGGAAAGCGGTACTGAACCTCAACTGCGTTCCTAACGCTTTGTGCAGCTGTTCCCAAAAATGACTCATGAACTGGGGACCTATGTTAGAAACTATCATTGTGGGAACACCGTGCAGATGCAATATCTCATCGACATACACCTGAGCAAGCTTTTCTACTATATACATTGTCTTTACAGGTATGAAATGAGCACACTTTGTCAACCTGTCCACTATCACCCAAATGGAATCATGATTCCTAGCTGTACTTGGTAGACCAACTATGAAATCCATGGTTATATGATCCCATTTCCATTGCGGTATCGACATGGGTTGCAACGTACCTACCAGTTTCTGATGCTCAACCTTAACCTGCTGACATACGGCACATCTAGCCACAAACTTAGCTACATCTCTCTTCAAGACATGCCACCAATACAGGTCCTTCAGATTATGATACATCTTGGTGACACCTTGATGCATAGAATACATCGATGTGTGCTTCCTCGAGCACTAACTTCCTCAAATCATCAATATCTAGGACCTCCATCATGTCATGATAACAAACTAGTCCATCCTCAGACTTATGGAAGCCATCCCGCTTCTCGCTTCCGAACTCTGATTTAATCAACTGAACTGCAGCATTCGCCTGTTGCGCTTCTTTGATCTACTGCCTCGACGTAGGTTTTACTTGCATCCGTGCCAACAGTCCAGCCAATAAAGAGACTTCCAACTGTACATTCATCTGCCGCAAAGAGACAAACATATCCCGCCTATGGCTTACCAGAGAACTCAATTGTGCCTTCTTCATAGAAAGAGAAGAAGACTTCCTGCTAAGCGCATCAGCTACCATGTTCACCTTACTAGGATGATACTCAATAGTGCAATCATAATCATTGATCAGCTCCATCCAGCGATGTTGTCGCATGTTCATCTCACTCTGTGAGAATTTAAGTTCTTATGATCCGTAAAGATCTGACACACTTCCCCATAAAGATAGTGTCTCCAAATCTTTAACGCATGGACCACTGCTACCAACTCCAAATCATTTTTTGGATAGCTCTCCTCATGTTTCTTAAGCTATCGTGAAGAAAAAGAAGCCACATGATCTTTCTGCATCAGCACACAACCTAAGCCTTTCTTTGAAGCATCGTAGAAAACAACATAGCCTTTCCCAGGCTCTGGCATCACCAACACTAGAGCACTAGTCAACTTCTCCTTCAAACTTTGGAAAGCTTGCTGACAATGATCATCCCAAACAAAAGGTACATACTTCCTGGTCAATTTTGTCAACGGTAACGCGATCACACTGAAGTCCTTTATAAACCTTTGGTAGTATCCTGCTAAACCCAAAAATCTTCAAACTTCAGTCGGCATCTTCGGTTGCTCCCAGTCCGCAACTGACTCCGCCTTCTTGGGGTCCACTCTGACGCCTTCCGCAGATATCACATGAACCAAGAAAGTCACTTCTTTCAGCTAGAACTCACACTTACTAAACTTGCCATACAACTGATGCTGGTGAAGGAGAGTCAAAGCTTTTCAAAGGTGTTGTTCATGTTGTTGACTACCTCGACTATAGATCAAGATGTCGTCTATGAAGACCACAACAAACTGATCTAGAACAGATGGAACACCCTATTCATTAGATCCATGAAAGCAGCAGGTGCATTGGTTAGCTCGAACGGTATAACCACAAACTCAAAGTGACCATACCTCATCCTAAAAGCTAACTTTGGTATGTCCTCTGCCTTGATCCTCAACTGATGATATCCAGTTCGTAGATCAATATTTGAGAACACCGTAGCACCACGTAGCTGATTAAATAGATCATCTATCCTCAGTAAAGGGTATTTGTTCTTGATCGTGACTTTGTTCAACTGCCTATAATCTATGCACAAGACGCATTGATCCATCCTTCTTCTTTACAAATAGAACTGGAGCACCGCATGGTGATGTGCTCGGTCTGATGAAACCTTTATCCAACAACTCTTGCAACTACTTCTTTAGCTCTGCCATCTCAGCTGGAGCCATCCTATACGGTGTCTGAGCAACTGGATGTGTCCCCGACACTAGATTGATCTCAAAGTCAATTTCTTGAGGTGGGGGAACACTGAGAAACTCATCGGGAAACACATCCTCAAACTCTCTGACAACTATCACATCTGGAAGGCTCAAACCTTTTGCCTTGGTATCCACAACATGAGCGAAGAACGCCTTACATCCTTACCACAACAACTTCTCTGCTACCATGGCTGATACTAAACACGTCGGAAGAATCTTCCTATCTCCTTGGAAGATCCACTTCTCACCATCATCATCAAACACCGCTTTCTTGGAACCACAGTCCAGCATGACCTTATACTTTTCTAAGGTATCCATCCCAAGGATCACATCTAATCCATGTATATCAAGTGGGATAAGATCCACATGTGTCTTGTGTCCCGAAAAAGATAGAACACAGGACAAACACACCTCTCGAAGCATCGAGGAACCATCAAGAGGGGTTTCTAACAACAAGATATCCTTCTTACAACTAACAGGTAAAAGATAGCTATCAAGCATACTACAAGCGATAAAAGAGTGTGTAGCACCTGGGTCAACCAAAACAAATATAAAGCAAGAAGAAGACAAATTATAATGAAATAACTCCATCTGACCTGCCACCACTTGCGGGTTGACTATCCCTTCTGGCTAACTCATAGCATAGAATCGAGTCGTTGCTTGCTATCCACGTCCTTTGCTTCCTTGAGCAATTGATCCTGCCTACGACGCTTGACATTGTCCTCTCCCTCATGCACCACTAAATTGTTGTCTATCTGACCCTTGTTGATTCTGCCTCGGCTGCTGCATCACTTCGACATCTTTCCTTGGGCAATTTGACTTCAAATGCCCAATCTGTCCACAAAGATAGCATGAACTGTCCTCTAACTGTGGCCTAGATGGCCCTGTCACTGCTACTGAAGCTGTGCTATAAGCTCTGGATGGTGAATACTCACGTCCTCTTCCTTTACTTGGTGACCACTGTGATGGTGCACTAGAACCTTGCCTCACAGAAGGTGTAGAAAACATCAGCTTCATGTGGCTATCAAACCTCTATTTCTAAAACTGAGCATACCTTTTCTTGGTCATAGTCTCTCTCCTCTCGAACTGACCATTCAATCCTTTAGACAGACTCCACAAATGTGGCAAACCACTCTCAATTTTCCAGAACAGCAGCAGGTGTCAATAGCTCGACACTCAAACCTTTCTCAAACTGCCTGATTCTCTCATCATTTGTTGCCGCCATGTGAGGATAAAACCTCAACAGGTCCATAAACTTGGCTTCATACTCAGTGATGCTCATTGATCCTTGGCGCGGATGCTCAAACTGGTTGATCTTCTTATCTAGATAGGTCTTTGGTAAGTATCGACTTACGATCTCCCACCGGAAGACGTCCCAACAGATCACCTCACCGGGTCGCTTCTCCTCCTCGATGGCCCACCAGTGGCTAGCACTACCTTTCAAAAGGTAGACAGCGTGCCTGACTTTGTCTGCTTTGGGGATGTCAAGGATACGGAAGGCCTTTTCAAGACTTGTCAGCCACAGATCTACATCCACTAGATCAGCCATTCCAGCATAATCCGAAGCTCTGACTCGACGAAGCCGCTCAAAGGTCTTCCCAATACCCAAAGATTCACCATGGGGAGCTTGTGCTCTTGGCAGAGGCACTGGAAATCTATCCACCATGTGATTCATCGTTGCCATTACCTGTCCCATAAGGTGCTGATAGGTAGGGTTCTCAAGAATGGTTGTGTCGATTTGGGGGACCTCAGGCACCCGATCTTCATGTGCCTGCTCTCGCGCTCCATCAATAGATGCAGTAGCACTGCTCTTCGCAACTTGTTCTTCGTGACTTCCAGACATCTTTAAGCTTTATATTCTATTGGGGGTAGAAGGTTATTATGAGAAAATCTGGAAAATGCACAAGAACAGACAAAAGCCTAGTCCTAGATCCCTGTAGACTCACTGAACCTAGAGCTTTGATACCAAAACCTATTGTGACATCCCGCTATCACACAGACAATGAAATGCCACGCAAAAATGTGCGGAACATCCATAAACCACATATTACCAAAAACATGGGTTAATTAAAACCGATTGCAGAAAGTAGATAAACAAAGAAACTATTACATCCAGATCCTAATCCTGCAAAGAAACATGTTATATAAACATAAAGAAATCTTGATACGTGTCCACAAATTATATGATCCAACTGTCACAGAGGAACAAAGAGTTCACCACCTATTTATTTATAGAACAGGCCATACCAGGCCAACTGCAAGATAAACAAAACTACATCAACTATAATCATGAAACGTCGTCAAAACACCTCAAAGGACCTGAGAGTACATGGACGACTCTAGGACTCTACTACCAAACAGCCAAAACAACAACATATCTATCTCTTGCCTCCTACTATTCTTCCTAATGCTCGGCCACAACCTCGCGACCACCACCACATATAGCACGATCACCTAAAAAGGTTTAAAACCAACGGGGTGAGACACACTGTCCCAACGAGAAACATAACCCCCGCCAAAAACAATAAAACCTCAAAGTAGAGCTAGAACAGATAAAGCAGGTAACTGATATATAAGCAACTCATATATATGGCATACTGAATAGAACTAGCTTACCAAGATATCCAGGAGGCATATAACCAGACATTTCTTTATGGAACATGATTGACAAGATAAGATTTTTAAGAATTTATCACAAGATATGAGGAGCATACAATTAACTATAAGATATAACTAGAGAAACTATTCAAGCAAGGCCTCAACCAATGTTTCATGTTTTTCCTTAATATATTCAATACAACTGGATTACGATTTATTATGCCCTAAGGAAGTGAGCCATCCTGCTCAAATCCAACCTTCAACTGCGTAGCCCAAAACTGGTGCCATACAAGGTCATTGGGAGAGCCGAACTCCATGACCTCACCTCTTTATGGTTAGTGCATGATAACCAAAGTAGGACCGTAGTCTCTTTCTTGAGTGGCCTCAGCCACAGGGTTAGCTCATGCAGTCTACCCTTTTTGTCTAGCCCGCCCTTTGTACAGGTCACTGTGCTAGTATACTTGAGCCAGGGGCCAGTTCACCGTGCTCCTTGAGCCATGAACGCATTCATGCTCTATCATACTGAGCCATGGGCTCGTTCACCATGCTCTTATACACGTATTGAGTCCACAACCACAGTTGCACTCTAATCCTCCTACATTCAGCTAGGAGAAACCCTGCATATTCAACAATATGTGCTTTAGGTAATCCCGCAGGATAAACCTGTTTCACCATCACCAGCTACCGACGATGATGGATCTATGGCCAGGGCAAACTACATGAAATGTTCCACTATAGTTAATTAATATATTTTATGTGGATTGTTGAGGCAACCAAGTTATAAAACATAACAACATTATGTCACGTTGTTACTGTCGTCATCACATTACCATGGGATCTCAATCCCTCATCACAGAATGCCACTTCCTCTCAAGGCATAATCATCACACATCATCATCCTGGGATAGAAATCCCTTATCTCAGTATCATAGTATAACACCTCAACTAGGCACTGAACCTTTATCTGGTCAACAGACCTTTCTCATCATACTGGTGATACATGTTATCTTATCAACAAGGATTATCATCATTTAGTGTTATACAAAACACATACACCTCATAGCTCTTACTTGGCTATGAATTCATTTGATACACCTACATGGTTAGTATGTATATCAGGAGAGATAATTGCATCACCAAACATAGATCTTAGAGAACATAGTATTATTATCATGCCATTCAAACTTAGGGAGCATATATCAAGAGAGATGTAATTATGCTATTGGATGAGTATATCTATGCATGACATTATCATATATCACTTTCTCAATCGAGAATTAGGATTACCAAAAGAACATGGGATGCAACCCTTATCCTAGGTATATCGGGTAAGGGATAACCATCACCAAAAGCATCACAAATCTCACTAGAGACATCATGTTCCTCATCATAGTTATATCAGGTAGAGCACTACTCTCACTAAAAGGGTATCGTGTAGGGCACTATCCTCCACACAAAGGTACCAGCTACTACCAAACCCTAGAATGCCAAGCCCCACGTCGGGCATCCACCATATCAGGCAACTCCTAACAATGGGCAGTGCTCAACCTGTGACGCCCAAGCAACACAACATCATGTCATGCAAAACCATAACATGCAACACCTAAAAAACACACCTCTGTCGCCCATCTAGATCAACACAGCATAACGGGCAACACACACGTCATATCGTCTAGCCATAGGATCAGTAGGCATCCTATCGTGCACCGCTGTGTCGTGTTATCTATATCGAGTAACGCCCCGAGACGGGCAACACACCTTCATGAGGTAACGGGCATACTAGAACCAAAGGTGCATCATGCAGCCATGAACCAAGAGTGTATCGTGTAACCAGGTGCAGGTGTAATGGGCATCACTTTCACTCTGATGTCCAAGACACCCTATCGCCTAAGCTAGGGTTAGGGTTTCCATACCGGGCAACCATCAAGACCGTGTCGCCCACAACCATAATGCCCAAGGCACAAAATAAGGATATCTATCAAGCATCACGTCGGCCAAAGGCATAACGTCCAACAACAAACACTATCTAAGGCAAAGCCCATATCGGTCAAGAAGGCCAACAAAACACCATCTAGAATATCACCCAAGACTCATCCTCAGAAGAGGGATATCAGGTAGAACACAACGAATGGGGGTATCATGCAGGGTTTCCAAGACCATGACGAGTGGGTCATCTTCAACCTCAAGACAACCACCAAACCCTAAAAGATCAAGAGAGTTGGCTCACCTCTCAACAACTAAGAGAGAGGGGTTTTGCACAACTTCCATCACATATTAGGCAATAAGGTGGGTCATCATCATAATGGCCATCCTTCCAATCTCAACTAGGTCAACACCAACCAAAGGCTCACGTCTCAAGTCCATGGTAAGAGAGGGGTATTGCCCAAGCGACTAGAGTGTAGACTCACCTCTCAAAAACTAAGAGCGAGGGGTTTTTCCCACACAACTAAAGCTTTAGCTCACTTCTCAAGACCAAGGAAAGAAAGGGGATTTTCCCCAAGAACACACAACACACACCATGGAATTAGGAATCCCTAGGCTCACATCTCAACAACCAAGAGAGAGGGGTTTTTCCCAAAGAATCCTAAACCAAAGGTTCGGCCAACAAGGTCCAAGGACACCTCTACACAACATAACCATGACAGCATATCCTACAACATCAAGGGTACATAATAGAGCAAAGATATCTCCAACAAGATAAACATGGCCGATCAAGATAGCACATAAACAAGAAACATAAAGATAAGGTAATATAGCTAGGGCAGGAGTTATGTAACCCACCTTAAGCAAGATCCAAGCTCCTGGCACCAAGCTTCCAAGCTCCAAGGCACCACCTTTGACCAACACAAAGAAGAGCAATATGTAACCACCATGGCTGAAGAATAAGGAAGAAGAAGAAAGAAGAAGAAGATGAAGATGCCATGGAAGAAGGAATAGATACTCACCACAAAAGGAGAAGCAGCAAGGCACTCTCTAGGGTTCGACTACCACTAGAGGAAGAAGAATACTAGAGCTATGTCACCCATCAAGGAGAGAGTATTGACCACCAAGTTCCACCAAGGGGAAGTGTATTGGCCACCAAGGAGGAAGGAAAGCAACTAAAGAGCTAATGGGATCCCAAGCTAGCAAAGAAGGGGGTATATAAGTAAGAGGGTTAAGTGGGCATCCACTAAGGGATAGCTCCACATGTGCTCACCCAAACAACAACATGTCCAAGGGTTATGCCACATGCTAGCATCCTAAACCACTTGTCCATGACTTGCCACCCACTAGCAAGGCAATGACCACTTGTCCCAAGAAGGTAGCACAAATGAGGCTTGGTCAAGTGGGGTGTGTGTCTCCCAACATGGTAACCCGACACACCCACCACCACCATGGCCGATACACTTCCTTGGCTGATACACCATGGCCGATACAAGGCACCCGGATCACCCTTGCCCGATACCAAGCCTCAACAAGGCAAAACAAAGCCCAACAAGGCTCAACAAAGCCCAAAGAAACTCAAGCAATGAGCCCAACCCATCCTCTCAACTCTAGAGGATGAAAGGAGAGAGAAAGACATCTCTCAAGGTGACAAACTTGCACACCAACCCTAAAACTTGGGTAAATTTCAAGTTGCACCTCTACCTCTCAACAAAGCACAAACAAACCCTAATCACTACTCAGGTGATTAGCAAGCATCTCAACATAAGGTTTAGGCAAAGCAAATAGGGTAAGCCCTAAACGAAGGTCAGGGTCCTTATAGTCCCAACCTTGGTTAGTGGGTTTGGATCATGTTAGAGATCCTCTAAGCAAAGATTCATAGATGATATTAAGAATCTTAATCAAATCCTCAATCATACCACTGAACAAATTGGTAGAGATGGTATTGGACTTGATAGTAGCCAAAGGAACAACAAAGACAAAGGATCTTCAATTTTTAATGAAGAATCCTCTAGTTCCAAGGTTATGGAATCATATAATCATTAAAATGAAATTATTCATTGTTGTACATATTGCCCTTTTAGGAAAGCACCCAATAGCAATAGGACTTGGGTTGCTAAGCTAACCCCTTCAGAACCAAAAATATGATTGGGGACTATTTCATCTTTCTTCGTGTAGGTCACATGCAAATGGATTGACATGAGTTATTTATTTGGAAATTGGTTTCTCTATCCACATAAAAGAAGAAATGTAAGATGTGTATGGGGTGGAAATAAGTGGAAAATAAATGGTAAGAATAGTGGTAGTTGTATTCTTTTTCATATCCAATCATAGCTTTTTTTTCCAAGTTTGTTTGCACTACACATATAGTTTTTGATTCAAATTTGGTATATTGTGATTCTCATAACTTTCTTTCTCAAACACTATCTATAATTCTTTCATAGTGCTTTACAAACTTGCTTATACATGTTTGGATATGTTTTATATTTTTATCATGCATCTAGATAGATATATTTTTCTAAAATATATGGGGTTTTTGACAACAACTGATTGTCGGTCGAATTTATCCCAAAAGAAGTTCGATCGAAAAGTGCCAATGGATGTTCCAGTAGTTGTTGTGATCGAGAAGTCCAACCCAGAAACTCGATCGAAAACACAGTGCAAAATATATACATATGACTTTTTGGATGATATTTTTTCTCTCAAGTAGACTTTCTCAACGAATAGCCTTATTCTATGACACTTCCTTTGATACTTTTAAGATATTTATATTACCATGCTTTAATTTTCTTATCTTGTATACACCTCTATCTTTGTAATTGATATAAATGGGTATCTCTATATTTTGCATTTTCTTATCTTGAGTTGGTAATATTTTGATGATAATCTCTATGGATCTCTTGGTTGTGTTTTAAATTTCTTCTATTGTACTCTAACTTGCTACATATATCTAGTTGTATATCTTTTGATTCAACCTTAAGTTTCTTGGTGATAATCATATTTTTGGTAATGATGCATATTTTCTAGTGAGTAGTATCATTTCATTCCTCATAAATTGTATACTTATTTGATTGTATATTTCTCTAACTACTCACAACTTGTTCTTTAACTAGTGCATCTTTTCCAATGATCTAGATCCTACAAGTAGCTCTAACTTGTCGATCATCTACTAGTATCCCATCTAAATGTAGTTCTAGTTTTGTTGATCATTTGGTATCTAACACATAAATTAGTATTCAACTATATGCTATTCTTGTATCTTTTTCATACATACACAAGATTGTCCCTTGATTTGCATATCTACTATCTTGAGTTAATTTCTTGCATAGCCTTACCTTGATTATTTCCTAGAACTTCAGCCATGGTTATTTTAATGCATTTCTTGATTTTCTTTACATACATTACTTGGACAAGCCCTTAGTTTTTACTCTTCTACACTCACTTTTTCTAACTAGTTGTATTTTTACCTCTTCAACCCCCTCTCCTTATGAAATAACAAAAGGGGGAGAAGACATGTATTATGTAAAGGGGAGACCACATATATGTAGAACATATATGAGTAGAAGACATAATTTCTATATATCTTATGAAAGCTAGCCATGCAGGTGAGATAACATTAATTGAGGGGGGTATGTGAACTCCATTAGCATCAATTTAGGGGGAGATTATGAACTTAATTCTATTGAAATGCCTAGGTTTCTCTAAAGGTATGGTTTAACTTAAATGCTTTCATTACATTTATGGAATGGATTGCCATCTTTAAAGAGGGGGAGAATGTTGACTCAAGGTCTAAATTGACTAATCCCTTATTTTGATGATGACTAAGCATTCCACTCGTCTGTGTATAGTACTTCTACTTGAGTGATTTCAGATTAGATAAGACACATTCCAAATGCCTAAATTGTGCATCCTAATTTGGAGAAATCATGTCATATGTGCATAAAGATCAAGATTGAAGAATAGATAGTTTCTTCCATATATCTTTGAATAAAATCACTTGTAATGATGGTATTACTTATAACTAATTTTAGAAAAAATCAAGAGCACTGAATTTGAATGTTTAATCACTTTTTGGACATTTGTCAAAAGTGACTATAGGTTGGCCTATCGGCCGAGTTTGTCCTGGTGACAACTCAATCGATACCCTATCTAGATTTTGGCAAATGCCCAGGGTTGGGCAAGTTTATCCTAGTGGCAACTCAACCAACACATGCACTTTGACTTGTCATATAGTGTCGATGGTGGAGTTTCTAAAAGACAACTCAACCATCAACATTGTATGATAAAGTGCAAAAAAGTGTTTCTAGTCGTGGAGTGTTGCAAAACTCAAAAATATATTCGTTGGAACACCCAAAATGGCTAGATTTCAATATTAAGTGTTTCTATTGGCTAGTAGGAAACCTCAACTATATATAGGACCCCTTGGGTTTAATCCCATGGTTAGCCAAGCACTGTGAAGGTCCCTATATTATATTTGAGAGAGATTGGCATCCAAGAGCCTCCATCCACTCTCACAAGCTTAATCACTTGCTACATCGATTACAATGAGTAGGAGATTGTAAGAGAACTAGTCCAACATGTATATCTTGTGAGGCTCTCACTTCCTCCACCTCACAATCTCTGTTTTTACCTTGAAAATGAAGACCATCTCTCTAGGATAAGAGAGGAGAAGAAGAACAGAAGGAGTCCCTTGGTGAAAGCTTCCCCTTGGTGAAGGTGAAGTCAAAGTCGGATGATCCAAGTCATGAGTGGGTAAATCCTTGAAGAAGGAAGACTCATTGTAAGAGTGGGTAAGTCCTTGGAGAAGGTGGAAGACTCATTGCAAGATTAGGTAAGTCCTTGGTAAGGTAGAAGACTCTTGGTCATGGATAGGAACGTCATTTTTAAGGCTATTGGCTCCCTTGACCTTAAAGTAAATGATAGGTACCCTTGACCCTGAATAAGGAGATCTTATGTTGTTACTCATACAATGGAATATAAGGAGTGATACATCATTGAAAATCCTAGAGGATGACCTCTCTAGGTATCTAATGTACATCTCCTAGTTTGTAGGTTGGAACCATTGTAAATAGCTTGTGTTATCTTGTTCTTGTTTAATCTCTCTCTCCCCTTCTATGCATGTTTAGTTGCACTCAAAGTTCATACTTGGCATATTATCTTGGAAATATCTTGAAAGTCTAACAAATTTTGTTTTAGTGGTTTTAGCTCTATTCACCCCCTAGATCCCATTATAGATCCAACATAAAACACATGCGCTATATGTCATAGATGTAGTTACTAGGATGTTGATAATGAGTAATTAGAGTCTAGAGTGTTATTGGTCCTGAAATATGTACCTAAATATTTCCTAAATATCACCACACATATTTCCTTAATCAGTTGACTCTGTTGAATATGTTTTGGACCCTAGTTTGGACTTTGGTGGACACATGGTTTTCAAAGGATCTTAGCCAATTTTTTTATGAGTCCCCATGCTTGGTCGACCTAACTAGCCCTTAAGTTGGAAGACTAATAGGTCAATTTCCACTAGCAAACAATTTTATCCCCCACTATATAACCCACTAGCAATTGAACAATTATTCAATTAACTAAGTGTCTAGTCAAAAAAATCAGTAGGTTGTTAGTAGAGGGTGTAGATCATCTCTAAATGACCAATCTGCTATCAATAATGGCACAACTCATGACTACTCTGGATTGGTTATTTGGGATAATTATTGCTTACTTGGTGTATAACACCGATGTTTTGCTAAGAAAATGCATAAGGGTTATATGAAAATCTTACACTTCTTAAGACCTAGATATGTTCATATAACCCTAAAACTGTGTTCTACATTGCTCTAGTACATGTGGATGTCAAACCTCTTGGAAATCCAATACATGATTCTAGAATTCTTTACTAGATACTAGCTAGGAATAAGGTTCATAACCATATTGAGGCCCAATCTACAATTTTATTCCTTCTTTTCAACATATAATAACTACCCTTTTCTCTTCAATATCATAGCCAAAATTCAACATGATAATTGGTGGAAGACCTTTTTCTTCATCTCAAATCCTCTTGTCCCTTCTTTGACTGATATTGAGGTCTTGCATTCAGTTTAGTGGAAGAAATTTTTTTGAGTAATAGTTTGTTATCCTTTGTTCCTAAAGTTTTTAGAACATCGACCTGATTACAAGTGAGTGATATAAACTTTATTTTAAAGTTTATTGTGATGAAATGTCTATTGGCATCACTTGAAGATGCACATTGACATGTGATATATAATATGGACATGGGATTATTAGGTAGTTTGATATGTAAATTTTACAATTTGTAATCCTCTATAGTAACCTAGTGATGTAATTGAAAAATTATGATAAATCCTTGAGATTATAAATGGAATTTACACTTTTTTATAATTGCAAATAAAAATGATAATTTTAGAATAATGCACAGTTTGATTATTGTGAGCTCAAATGTTGGAATACCTCAACAAAAATTTCTCTGCCTCTTTCATGGTGAAAATTTAAGACTTTACCGATATAAAGATAGTGTTTTCACCTAGTACATTAATTGACTTTCTTACTTGAGAAATGGCCATAGATGGTGGAAATGCTAGATCATTGAATGTATTGATGATAAAGTAAGGTTTTACTCTTGATTTTGGTTTTATTATTTAAATTCTTATAGAAAATTAAAAATGTGTTTTACTTAATTCGAAGGCGAGTACTAGAATTTAATGAAAAGGGAAATCCAGAATCATCTTTAGTTAGTTGAGAAATATGCTTTGTAAAACTCCTAGTAGATTGTTGAAGATGGAAAATGCTTACACCTATTTAGATCTAGGGACTCTAAGAAGTTATTGGGAATCATATTTTTGAATACACATAATGGAAATTTTAGGACATCCCTTAACATTTTTATCAGTTGCCATTATAGAAATGATACCCATAGGAAATACCTTTCAATATGCTATCAAGTTCCATGTCTTATCCCAACTATCAATTGTAACTTCCTTAGTGAAGCAATCTAATCTCACCGTGTAATTCTTTAAATAGTTCATTCCAAGGATTACATTGGACTCATGTACGTCAAGTGGCAATAGATCCACTTGAAAACTATGGTTCCCATTAGATAAAACAAACCTAAGGTATTATTCTACTATATAGATAGTTTTTCTTGTGAGAGTCTTCAAAACATAATTGTAAGATAGGGGTACAACTAACAGTAGACTTTTGACTATCGAACCTCAGTTTTGATTGAATGCATATTTCTAGAATCTATAAAATTATTAACATAAGTAATGAAAATTATAATTAATTTCATCTTACATATCACTATTCACAATTGTATGACTCCCTCAGGTTTATTCATAACATATACCTTCCATGTTGTTGGTATTTTCCATCACCTTTACCTATACACAATTGTGACATATCTCACTGAGTGCGACACCCTACATGTGAAGTTGATTCTTTATTATTTTTTTGTTGACTACTATTTTACTATGTGTCGAAATTTTCTATAATAGTGCCCTAAATTCCATCATGTGTAGAACATAGGCGGAGTACAAATCAGAAAATGACCTTTATGAATACACCCAAGGTTGGTGCAATATGGAGGTGCAAATTCATAAAGAGGTGTTAATATTTTTGGACTGATTACTATAGTAGAACCAACACTGGATACACTATAAGGTTGGTAGCCTCAACCATTTCCCCCTACTTCTTCCTTTGTCCCTGACTTACTGTGGCTTAGATGCCACCCTAAATTAAGATAGAAACCTCCTACATGAGTGTGTAAGTGGTCTACTTGTCCACATTGGAGTGTTGAACTAGGTCTCAACATCTCTTCTCTCAACATTTTCTGTGTTACATTTTTTATTCCTATCTAGTCTTAATCATTTGACTCTTCTAGCATCATCAATGAAGGAGTGGAAGATTGAGTGCAAATGCAAAAAAAGCTCTTATTATGTAACAAAGATGATTCTCTATTTCAACATCTCAAATTATCTCATCTTGTCAAATACGTATCTAGAAGGTTCAGAACATGACTCAAAGTGCCTTTTGAAATCATGCCAAGTGAAAATCTCGCATACTCTATGTATCTGATCTAGTCCTCACCAATGACTAGATCTACCCTTCAAAAGATATACCACATGAAAAATCCTATCTACCTCAGGAGCATTAGTCAATTTAAAAATCTTCTCTATCTCAAACTTCGAGGTTCCATCTTCATTGTGTTCAAAAGACCAGTGAAGTAAAAGGCTCATACATTCCTAATCTTTGCATATGACATAATAGATCCCTCACTAGATTGCCCATGGTGTGGGTAGTCTTAGGCCTCCTACCATTTGGATGATAGAATCCATCATTCCTTGACCCATGTCCTACATCTCTAGGATCAACTAAACTATTGTGACCTATTTATAGGTTGTATGTGATGCTACTTGCTATTTATAAGGTTTGTATTCAACCCCTTGAATTGTTTCAACTCTCACTAAGGGAGGGGGAGGATGTGGGTTAGGTTGGTACTCAACTTGTCCTTATAGATATACTCAAAGATCCATAAGTCCTATGAAATGGTTCTCATTTCATGCTTCTCTACCCGACACCCTTTCTCTAGTGAAGCTATAGATATTATTGACTATGTACGAAAGAAGTAGACTTGATACATTATGTGTTCATGTACTAACATAAATATAATCTCTAATACCAAGTTGTAGGGAACCACTCACAATAGCCAACAAACCAATCTCATTAGAGGAGGTCCTGAGATTTTGTAAGGCACTAAACCCAATAGCATGTCTCAATGATAAACAAACAAGTAGTGTCATAATACTTCATATCTTAAATCATTTAAGGTCAATATTCATCCACTTCACTAGATCATTACATAAGTCATTCATAGATTTTCAACAAAATTTAGATACCAAGTTTTAATAAATATATAAAAAAGATAATTTGATTACAAGAGTCATTCCTTCACTAAACAACAATCAAAAGATATCCCATAGAACCCTAGTATAATTAAAACTAGAAACCACAAGATGAATGGACTTCACCTAGTTGTGGGCTTGTCTCTATGATCAGGATGTGGGGAGAATGACTTGGATTCAAGATCTAAAAATTATGTTCATTGGTTGATTATTTAATGTCTAAGTGAGTAAACAAACATAAAAATAAATAAAAATATTTCATCGTCTAACATAATTTAGGACATCTATAGTAGAAAATAATATAAGGCTTGGAAAAATATTATTACAAACATCTTTCTTAGCAATGAATGAATTGTGTCATAAGAGAACAAGTGCATTAATTATAAACATTACACAGTAAAATCATATTTTCCATACTATTTTTTATTAAACTATTTGACTTGTACCAACCAAGTAGGATTCGCTACAAGTGATCATGTGCACAACTCAACATCCATATATTAAGGTTTAAATTCCCACCATAAAACATCTTCTTTTTCCCAAGTTCACTATAAGGCTATTTACTATCCTATAAAATCACTAGCTCTCATTCTCACACATCGATTAAATTTTGTGGTGCATTCAACATCAGAACATGTGTTACAAGTCAGATTTATGATTTCAAATCATTTGTGTGTATCACAATCAAAATTGAGGTCTCTATCCCTTAATAATTCTTTCACAAATTCATAAATTGAGTGGGGTCTCTCTTCCACCTCATTGGGTCCCCCTAACCCTTACAGATCAATCTCCAAGATCTAATTTATTCCAAGTCACTCTTGGTATGGATACAATCCTTTCCATGGTAGACCCGCTCACCTTCTCAACATTGTTCATGTTTTTCTGGTTTGAGCTCAACTTATCTTGAGTATGTAATTAATAGAGAGCTCAACCTTGTGATATATATTGCTATCTTTGTTAGTTTTGTCTCTCATGACATCTCTTAGCACTAGTGGAATTAGCATTTCATTGTCTTAGAGTGTCTTTCTTGGTCTCTGCTTAATGAACTCTCTTTCATGATAGACTTAACATTTTTCTCCTTAGTACAAGACATATTGTAAATTTTGTTCCTTGAACTTTTTGTGGACTTTTAGTCAAACTTTCCTTGCCTTTTCAACGAATACATTCTTCTATGTGGTTCTCTCTCAAAATGTGTATCTTGTTTACAAGGAGTAACTCCTTGAGGGGGAATTTTGTGTGCTTTGCCTCATTCTTTCTACAAAGAGGAGAAAATATTTGTGATAAATTTATTTTAAACCACGAAACAAAGGCATGCCTCCCATAATTGGTTGTCTAAAAGTAATCTTCTGAAAATAGTTGTCATCATCAAAAGTAGAAATTGTTTGCTTGATGAATATGCCACACTATAGTTTTGATGATGAAAATATTTCCTTTGGTGTTAATAATATTTGCATTAATTGTTTTAGGTGATCACGTTACTTATAGGTATATTTATTTAAAAAAATTAGTTAAGTAACAACAAGTGATGAATGGACTAAACATCGAAACCTTGTTTTCTACATGTATACATAAATTAGGGTAGTTATGAACTATTGAAAAAATATTTGGAGGCATTTTTAATAAATGATGACTTTATGGAACAAACTTATTTTTAGTCTCTTTGTAATTTGATAAGAAGCTTGTCGATCAAACTTTAATTTGATCAAGAAATAACCTTTAGACCAAGAGATGGTAAAAAAATGCATTATTCAAATTTTTGTTTGACTGAGAAGCTCCTCGTTACCAAAAAAAAACCAAAAAAAAAAGAGAAGCTCCTCGTTGAAATTAAACTCAACTAATTACAAGTCTAAAATCACATCTAGCTAGTCCATTTCTAGTTTTTGGTTTCCCACCTACTTTGCTATAAATATTAATTTGTCAATAAAATTATTGTAAACACTCCTAAGAGTCTCATGGGATATTTGTAAGTATTTCTTATACAATGAAGTGCGATATAACTAACCAAAGTACACTTGAGACTTGCCTCTACTTTATGTCACTCAAAGCATAAAATTATACTTTTCTTCCTCCAACTACTTTCATGTTCTAGCCTAAACCTAAGTTTATACCTAGTGTAATAATCCACTAAACATACCCTTTCCTAACCCTTTTTGAGTTGCACATCATTCTTCAATATTTTTTCATATTGTAATAATTGTGTGAGGTGTTATACTTTGTATTCATTCTTATTCACAGTTTGATTCCTTGCTTTAGTGCTACTTCTTGAGAGAGAATGTGACTAAAGTGCTTTCAATCTATTTCTTGAAACAAGGTTGTATCTAAAGAAAATGTAGGATATTTCAATCTTCTCAAGGTGGTTTATAGACATATGAACAAGAAGAAATAATTATCCTTGAAATGGAAAAAAGAGGATGGTATAGATCGAAAAAATATACCTATTATTGTAGTTTGTATCAATATAGAAAAGGAACAAAATTACAATTGAGACACCATAATTGGAAAGCAACTAGGAGATGAAGCTATGACATTTCAATCTAAAACCACAATAGACCTTTGTATTTTTTGTGGTTTCTTCATTTTTCAATCACATGATCAATTTAACCAAGTTACAAGTAACCCTCTTGTGTTTTAAGTGGTCAAAAATCAATTATTAATGTTATGCATCCCCGTAGATTTCAAGGAACACCGTCTAGATATCACACATCTAACATGTCAAGGAGGATAGAAAATAACCAGGAAAAAGGTATCTGACTCTTTGGACATGTTAGGATTTCATTAATGTGATTGAGAGGATGACCACAATTGTTTTTTATGAGATTTTCAAAGGCATTGGGCCAATTTCTGTAAAGGTTCCCTACGTTAAGGAGATGATATGGCAACCAGTCATCCAAGCAAGGTGATCCAAATGCCAGTTCTATTTTTTCATCTATGGAAATGCAAGTGTAATTTTTTTGGTAAAATATTGTATAAAAATAACATTATTTAGTACCTATAGTGGCATGTTAATAAGTATATCTAACTAGACCTAATTTAGAACAAGAATATGTGATTCAATATCATTGGAATAAAATGCAAATTAGTAAGAAAATATGTGCTAAAACTCTATGATTGTGTCTATATATCCACAAGCACCCATTAACATGAAATAGTAAGAACAGATAAAATATATGTTTTAAAAACAACAAGGCACAAGGGAAATGACACACTATTTGATCACTATCTTGAATGTATATTCCTCTGCTCTTACGCATGAGGCTTTCTAGTAGTCTGATCCACACAATTCAAATCTCTAACTCCAAGTACAAAAGCTCAATGTCAATGAAAAGATCGTGTCTAACCCATTTATTAGCCCAAGCATTATAGTAGAAAAGCAATTAATGGATATTCATCTTGGTCAATGCTAAGAAGAATGTATCATAGTAGAAGAGAGAAAGTATGCAAGCACTTCAAATCTATCTCAGTTGTTCTTCAAATATGTGTTTCAAAAGACAGATAGAAGTTCAGTAATAGAGAGACAAGTGACTTATCTTTCACATTGTCTACTACTATTTAGTAGGTTCACTAGTACAAATGCCACATTCAGAATCATTTAGATTGGCCCTATAATGTAGTTTTTATCGACACCTAAGTTGCTGACACTACATCTAAGGATCTTCTGTGTCAATTTTTTGGGAGAGGTCAAACTGACTATTTAGATAGAGCGTCAGTTACTATGAACATAGAAACTAACGAATAAATTGATGACTCAGATTGATAAAGTGTCGTGGAATCACTCTATGTCATTGTTTCCAAGAAAGCAACCGACTCTATAGTACAATTGTATAGTCCATTTTAGTTTGAAAAATTGATGATGCAGACCAACACATATGTATTAGAAACACAGAAGTTCCAAATAGCACAATTGTGTTACGGGTTGGGTAGCATTGCCATCAATTTTGGTAACATAAACCAACATCAAAGGTTAATAGTTTCAATTGTTTCAATAAACATACCCCATAGTTAATTTGTGTTGTCATTTTGATCACCAAAACCAATGATTTACTTCCTTATTAGGTAAAATTTTAATCGATAAGGGTAGATGTGCTGTCAGTTTGGGTAAAAAAACAAACGCCATATATGTACATCGTTGGTTTTTTTATAATAACAACAGCACAAATGTATTTTTTAAATAGTAGGTCTGCAATCCTGATGTATGGTTGTTCAATAGGACAGAAAATATACAACTTAGTAGAACTGTAGCTTTCATTCTATGTTCAACTTGACAACATGCCAGCACACATGCAAAATCTGCAATAACAAACACATATCCATAACTCATTCACTCACATACATTTCCATTTTTCAGTTCCATTATCTTCAACACTTAATTTCATTCTCATGCCCATACAAAATTCACAAGACACATATAAGATCCATTCTTCAATCTCATTCTCATGACATGTACAAATGAAAGTATCATTGTATTCATTGATCTTCACATTCATTCATATACATGCATATATATACATATTATTCACGTATGTTTAAATAATTCACTCGCATCAAATATAATGTTTCAAAAGTCATAACCACCATATGTATATAGAAAAAAATGACATCAAGATTTAGAATATTCATGTTTTAGCTCAATTATATTCAAGTTGACTTCCTCAACAAAGGTGTGTGCTCACTCTTCTCGTGTCTCATCTATCTCTTCTTTTGTATAGGGCTATGTCGTGTCAAACAACTACAAAACGAATGTCACAATTTAAGAGTTTCGTTTGATTTTTTCATATTATCAAATGTGACTAATTACTTATGTTGATCAAGACTATATAGATTACCTTTTGTATACAATTTATGTCCACTGCCACATTTCTAACAATCAGATCAATATACCACATCACACAATATTCTACATGTCCAACCATTGTATTGTATAAGGCACTATAAATTTATAGTTGTGTGATGTTAATAAATAAAAGTAAGCATAGTAGGCATATATATGCATCAGAGTCAGAAAACTACCTCAACATCCTTCCAACATAATGAATTATTTTTCTTATCTACCTTTCTTTTGAACTTTTTGAATTCTTTTATATCCATATAAGTTAAAGTAATAAATAGTCATGTAATTACTGATGCATACATTAATAGATGTTGTGAATATCAAAATTTACTCACATAAATAATTTCTTTTTCATTTTGTGTCTCCCACTATCTATTTTCTCACTTGAAGATTTTAGATAATGCGTAGTTAGCATCTCGGGGACAATTAGCAACAACACCCAATGATTACTACTGAGTGAAAAGAAGGAAAATAAAATAAAACTCAAAATCCACAATGACATGTAATCTATAAGTCAAAATTATAAGCAACGTTCTTGAAACTTATCCAACATTGAAAATAGCTATAATCATGCTCTTTCTCACATTACTAAAATATTTAAATACGGTAGACCAATAATCACTAACAATTTGGGGTTTTTATCTACATGGCTAAACAATGATAGAACTAGGAGTGACACATTGGTTAGTGTGAACTCTCCAGGCACCCTATATAAGTGGCTGCAACACGTGTATGTATGTGTTAATATTAAGAAATAGATCCATACATGTTTTTAAATGTATATAACAAGGTATTTAACCACCAGACATCACCATATCCAAAGTTTTACCAAACTTGTATTCAACTAAGCATAATTAAATACTTGCATAACATTTTGCATGAATGCACTAGTATCATGAGCTTGAATTGTAGTATCCTCCATAATTTGGACCATAATAGTCCATCATTATTTTAAGTTACTTAGCCATTGTGTCAACCCCATGAACCTAGGACGTAGCAAGTTGAATAGTTCCTTTGCAGTCCAGGTAGGTAATTAATATCTGGAGTAGGAAGTGGATGACAAATTGTAGGGGGTTAGGTGTTATGACTTTCATATATATGTATATATATACAAATGCAATGAAAATTTATCATACATCTATGTAGACAACTCCCACTTCAGTTCATGCAACTACACTCCCTTTTGCATCACCTATTGTCTCATGAACAGGGTGGGCATGTGGAAGTGGTGTCTATTTACAAGCTTGATAGACAAGCCTAATAGCACATGAACTGTATCAGCAGGCATTGGATGACCATGAATCGTGTCAACTAGAAGGGGTGGGTAAGCCTCTCCAAGTTTAATGACATATTCTTCTAGTAACATATGACATGGATTCAACCCTACAAATTTGTATATAGTTTTATATACACCTAAACATGAATATAATATAAATTCACCTAAAATACAATTCTATCACAAAAAGACTTACACTAGTGGGATTAGTCCCAATCACCTCTGTCATAGGAGGATCCACCTTGTATGAAGAGCAGGGCAATATATATACTATCTAAGGATATAGAGAATGAGAAACATGATATTATTTCATTACATTCTCTATTCCCCTTTTAATAATGTCTTAAACCTACACTTGTGACCATACTCCTTTCTTGACAGATTTATTCTCTTATGACCCAAAAAAGGTGTAACATCCCTGACCTGGGATATACTTTAACCCTAGGTGTTTTGATTAATAAAGGTGATAAATGCTTAATCTCATCTTGTGAAAAGTAATTAGGCCTCAAGAGGAACTTATGTTGCAATTCTAGTCCTTTTGAACATTGTTGAAATCAATGTTTTGTTTGTTTTGGACTAAAGTGCAAATTACCCAAGTTGAGGGGTTTAAGTGCAAATTGTGCATGAAAATATGTTCCTCATGTGTTGAAGAATCATGAAAGTGAAAATTATGCTAAGGTATGGCTTATGGAAGCCTGAATACCAAGAAAGAGTTGATACAACAATGTATGTGCATGAAAACCTAGTTTTGGTGTAATGTGCAATTTACCCAAAACCTAGGGTGCAATATGTAAATTAACACTTCAATAAGGTCCCTAATATTTATTGGCATTATGTAGAGCAAATAAAATGAGAGGGGCACCTCATTTGAATTAAGTTGGAGGAGAGAGAATCTTAATATTAAAATAATCAAGATTTAATCCTAATTGAAACCCTAATTCAGTTTAGGGCAAAAATAAATGTATTAATTAAAGGGCCTTCAACCAAAATTAAAATGGTTGGATTCAGATGTGTGTGGACATCTTTGAGCCTTGCAAGGACCACGAAAATATCCAAGGGAGTGGATAACTCACATACAATTTTATAAGAAAAAGAAATATCCACTCACATATGGATATTAATATAATATGATTTGAGGTGCTTGATTTGCTTTTCTTTAAATCATGGATAATTGAGATGAATAAGGGGAAAACAAGATAGCATCGTCCCTAAGGAAGTTTAGGGGGAAGAGGCGGCCATATTTTTGGGATTAAATGGATTTTCACAAAGCATATTCTCTCTCATTGAATTTTTATAAAAGAACCTTTTACAAGCCAAATGAAAGGCTTTTTCGACCCCACTTTTTCTCCTTGCTTGGTAAACGACCAAGGAAGCTTGGGAGGATCAAGAAGACGACTCCCTACCTGTTGGTAAGCTTCTTGATCTTGGTTCACCACAATTTCATGGTAAAAATCACAAATCAATGCATGATTTCTTGCTATTTCGATCTCCTCTTCAATTCTAACCATTCCTTTTCACTCAAACCTTGAGGACGAGCCTTGGAATGGTGAAAGGAGTTGCATAAACCATTTTTTCGTGAACATGGAGCTTTGGAGCTCAATTGGAGGTGGATTTTATAACTTGAACCATTGATTTTGTTATTGCATTCAATTCCTTATCAAATAATGATCATTTCCATATTTACAATAATTGATTTGGTTGATGGATGCAATCACCATGGAAACCACAGAAGGTTTCGTGAGTTTAGAGTTTGAAGATGATAAGAACACACCTCTACAAATATCCAAGGCAAATGGTCTTGATTGAGTTTCTCAAATGGTTTCCCAAACCGTTTGGGAGCAAACAGTTTCACCAAACCGCATGAGACCAAACGGTTTCAGACCATTTGGTGGTGTTGACCCGGGTTGACCATTTGGATATTTGTTGAAAATTATCTAGGTTAATGACCCATCAATTATGATTGGTTAGTTCCAATTGGTTCATGAGTTGAAGGTCAATCAATCACCAAAACCCTAATCGGGTTAAGTGCTGATTTCCAAGTTGATTGAGTTTGAAACTTGGGTTGGTTGACCCAAACGGTTTCAAAACCATTTGGGGATCATCAAAATGGTCTCAAGACCGTTTGGGGGTCACCCAAGACCGTTTGGAGGTCTAGGGTTGAGTATGGTTAAGCAATTGAAGTTCCAAAGATACTAAGTTGGAGTGTAATCAATTGCTGATTTGGTGATCAATCCAATGATCCAAACCCTAATTGGTTGACTTGGATTTTGATGTTGACATGGGAAAACGGTCTCAAGACCGTTTGGTGGTCATCCAAACGGACTCAAGACCATTTGGGGTCAGGTCATGTTCAATTTGGATGATGGTTCAATGGTTTCAAAGTAACTAATCTTATATTGATTAGTGTTGAAAGATCATCGATTCCAAACCCTAATCAAAGTGATTCAAACCCTAATTGATGACAAATTGAGGGTCAATTAAGAGTAAAATAAGTTTAAGGTTGACCTATTTAACTCAATTGAAGTATGAGGATAGATCCAATTGATGATTGGTTCCATGAAATCAATGATTGAAGGAATCAACATTGGAAACACTAATTCAATTTGATTGATTGAGACTATTTTTGGTCCATGCGGTTTTGAGGAGGTTTGGACCAAACGGTCTCAAGACCGTTTGGGACCAAACGATCCCAAACTGGTTGAGCCCATGCGGTTTCAAAAAGTTGCTTTAGCAAACGGTTTCAAGTACTTGCTTTAGCAAACAGTCTCAAGCACCACCTTTACCAAATGGTTTCAAACCGTTTGAAATTTGAAAGAACAAGACCATTTGGGACTCAAGTAGTAAAAGTTGATTGAGGATTCAATTGGTTAATCCACTTGGACACCTATTGTAATTGAAGATTCAATTGGTCAATTCAATTGTATACCTTATGTAATGGAGGTCCAATGTGATTGAATCTCTTGATAATTAAGATAATGAATGATACATTGATCCAATGATGATTAGTAATGATAATCAATGAAGGTACAAAAGTAGAAACCCTAATAGTACCTAAGTGATTAGTGCCAATTAAAGGATGAACCCTAATTACTTATAGGATCAATGACTTGGTACACTATGTTAATCATAGTTGTATGTACTTGATTGAAGGGTTGATATGACCTAATCAAGTTGAGAAGTTGATAGAATGAAACCATACATGAATATGATTCATGTGGTGATTAAGGGTTATGATCCTTAAATAAAGAGATCACGAAACTCTAATCATGAACATAAACCCTAATTGTCAGGTATATTGAGTTCTAACCCTAATTGAGGGCAATTCTAATTGAAACCCTAACCTAGGGTAAGGATGTAGCCCTAATCTAGGGTAACGATAAGTGAAACTCTAATTTAGGGAAATGAGTTGTAAAACCCTAATTGGGATGAATAGTGAATCTCTAATTATGGATAATCGAATGAAATCCTAATAGAGATGAGTACTAGACCCAAATTGTGGGTGACTATGATGGAAATCCTAATTAAGGATGATTCCATGTAAAACCCTAGTTGAGGTTGATTCCATGTGAAGTCCTAATTAAGGATGATTCCATGTGAAATCCTATTCTAGGGTTATGTCATAAGAAACCCTAAGTTAGAATGATGTATATGGAACATTTATGTGGTGATGTGATGTGAGAATTAAATTTAGGGTGATGTTATGTAATGATATGTGAAACCCTAGTTGAGGGTGATTCCATGTGAAACCCTAGTTGAGGATGATTCCATGTGAAACCCTAGTTGAGGGAAATTCCATGAGAACCCCTGATTAAGAAATAACACCACATGATGTTCTAATGCTATGTTGTGATGAGAGGCCCTAAGAAGGGTGAAGGAACACGAGACTCTAATGTGAAGTCATAATACATAAAGCCCTAATCCTGGGCAATGTGACAATAAATCATAATCCTAATTTTAAATAAGGGTATAAGGAAACCCTAATGATGAGATAGAAGGAATTACCTTGTATAGGTAAAACATTTCAAGTGGTTGATTATAAGTAACCTAATTGTAAACAATGTCTTTAGCATTAGACAAGTCCATATCATTAAAAATAGTTGGACAATTCTAATGTGTGGCCTATGCATTATATGCTAAAGGTGAAAGTTTAGTGATGGAATGTATTAAGAGGGGGAATACCTTAATACAAGATATGTTGGCTAACTCAAGAGAGTCTCAAATGATGAGAAGAGTGATATAACAAGATATGATAGTTATCACATTCAACACTTCAGGGTTTATATACCTTGATTTACTCCAAATCCAATATAATTGGGTAAGAAACATATGAAGTGTGTTATGCAACTATTACAATGTTATGTAATGAGTTGTTGCACTTTGATGAGTTTTAATTAATGTACCTTGAGAATGGGGTCAAGCCAAATTGATGAGTATGATGTAGTCATACCATGATGAGGATGAGAAATGAACTCATACCTTGAATTGATGATCATTAATATTATATGATGAGAGTAATAATCTTGAATAATCATTTATGAAATCTTTGAATGCCCCAGAGGTAAGGAATAATAAATTGAGGGTTGAACAGATAATATAATCTTGAAACCCTAATTAATGAGAAATGGGGAACCCTAACCCTAATTTGGGTAAAGGGAATGATAAGCCCTATTTGATAGTAAACCCTAATTCCTGGGAAAGGAATAATGGTGTTACTATTGTATCACATGATGTGATGAATATCTTGTATGACTTTTATCATGCCTAATAACCATAAAGATATTATAAGATGATGAATATAGCTAGGTTTGAGCTGTGACATTTATATAATAAATGTTGATTGGCCTTCTGTGCCTTGATGTTGTTATTGCTTAATAAAAGTAACAATGTGCATGGATTTTATGAGTCATAAGAGTAAGTTGTTGCCTAGAAAGAGGTGACAAGATATTTTGTGGCCTTGTGAGCCGTGTGTGACCCTTGTGTAACAAGTATCATGAATGCCTTCGTCAGATGACCTGAAAGTGATAGTTACCTAATAAATGGTAATGGTACTCAATGATGAGTTAAGGGTTTGAATACCTAGAACCATATGATTATGGTGATGAGAATGTGAAGGGATGAAAATTCCCAATTTTGAAATGAGGGACTAAGTTCCCAAGGTCTCTGAAAGACTGATAAGTATCTGATGAAAGTAGTACATGCCTCTTTATAGCATTGTTGTAATAAGTCTTGTTTGTGAACTTGGTTGATGCTAAAAGGATGTGAAAATGTACTTAATTAATCAAGTGAAATCATATCATGTAGAGCCCTGACCATAGATTCATCAACGTCAGAATTAGATGAATGGTGAAACGGGTGCTCTGCGGCAAAACCCAGAATGCATATTTCGAATATGTGGGGGTAAATGGGCGAAAAATATCCTTACATTCGGTGAAGAGATTGAGGGAAGGTAAACAACACACCTCTCAATCCTTCATGTGTCGGGATGAATGTATCACTAATCTCCCGATGATTGGGATAGATGACGTACACATCTCCCTATAATACTTATGTTGGGTCGATGAAGATAAACAACAAATCTCTTGATGGCCGATGAGAGTGCAGTTGACGCTGTAACTCTATAGCGAAGTTCCAATATACCCTGGAAAGCTATTTTGAGTAGTTAACACAGTCCTTCTTGTTGTCCCGCACTGACTGGGATGTGAGAGGTCATGGGAATCCGGCTCTTCCATTGACCTATGTATGGTACCAATTTCAACTTCGCAGTGGTCGGTTGGAGTATGAGCGGTATACCTCATCTCCTCAGGGCATAAGTGTGATTGTAAAATGAAATCAGCCATATAGCATGTTTGCTTAAGGATTGAATACGGGAATTCATTGGCTGATGTTACATTTCTATTATATATCTGTAGTTCCTTGATGTTATTCATATCTGTTTGTATTCATTACAAGTAGATGAATGAACTATGAGTCTACCATGAGTAGATGCAATGTTATCCTTGAAAAAGGAGATTACTTCACTTTGTTCATACAATTAATTACCTACTGTGGTTTATATATATAAATCCTTCTGCTTAGTTTATTTTAATAAACTGCTATAACAATGTTTTGGCGGAGAGTTATATATCCCGTTGGGGCAATTTACAATTGTCTCACCCCCGTGGGATCCAACTTTTTAGGTGGACGCGGACAAAGAAGCAGAAATCCTATTGCAGGGAATAAATAGCAGCAGTAACAGTAGGGACAACAGTGAGATCTCAGGTAGAGATACTGTCTGTCAAGTTATGTAGTTAGATAGTCCTATGTGTCGTCTCTGTACTCTCAGCTCCTCACATTTTTTAGTCAGGTTTTAATGAATGAATCTGAGTTTTTGGCTTGATGCCTCGAGATTCGTATGCTCTCTGTATATAATGTTGATAGGGCAGCTGATGATGTAGTCTCTGAAAAGAGATGGTACATGTTATGTACATTTGAACCAGAATGTAAATGATATACAATGGTTCTTGATGGAAAAGATTTCCTATGTGTGGATCTCTTTGCAAAAAGTTTTAATTTTTAGTGATTTTCAGTAATCCACTGCAAATAATTCGCTTCCGCTTAAGTTAATCTTGTTTTTGTGAGTTGGATGCCACAAATTAGTGGTATCAGAGCTCTAGGTTCACTGAGTCTACAGAGACATAAGACTAAGATAGTAGAGTCTGTTCTGGTGTTATCCAGTGTATCTGATAGTGTCTTTTGCTCATATAAGGGAAGAAGAACTTAAAGATGACTGGGTCACACGAGGAGGTTGCTGCTGAAAATAGTAATGCTGCACCAAGAAGAGGTGCATGGGAACAGGCAAGAGAGAGACAATTTCTTGAGAATCCCCTAGCTGATCCATCTATGATAAGAAAATCCTTCTTTAAGTATTATTGTTGGAGAATTTAGGGCAACCGTAATGTATATAGTGGATCCAGCATTGGCAGTGTAACCTAGATTACCAGCCCCAATGATGATGTTTTATATATCAACAAGATTTATAATTAGCATCAGTTGGTTGAAGCAAAAGGAAATGATGAATTTCTGGACGTAAATTGAGTTTGTGCTCAACCTTACCCTGTTGAATCAATCTTTGAGATAGAGTTAGCCTGAGGCAGTGAATAATTCATGAATTATGACAAGTTAGACAAGATACTATCATTCAAATATGTTATCTTATGAATTCCTAGATTAACTGAGAAAGGAATTGATTGAACTTTCCTTGCTTAGTTCTATGAGGACTTATGTTTTGCATAGTAAAACATTACAAATGTTTTATGTTTTTCTTACCTCTTTGAGAAAAGATGAGGTATACAAGAGATGCCTGGACAAAATCCAGGGATGTTAAACCTTATGCTTGTGATAATATGAAAAGAAGGAATATGATAGCATACAAAGTGCATACCAGTTAATCTCAGTATTTATATACCCTGGCCAGGTATACAACTATTGATGATAAAGTAGTTATGGAAACTCTTAGATTGTTGTCTTTTTTATTGCTCTGATCAAGTAGTCATTTTGAGGCAATCTAATGAGTATCATGGAATCAGAAATATGGAATGAATAAATGTATCATATCCTATGCATAAGAAAGAGAGTCTGAGATAATCTCAGATGAGAATGTTGTATGAGGAACTAAAAGTGTACTCCTCACAAGATAAGAATAAGAATAAGGGAGATGAACCATGTTCAATAATGCTGTCAGCATAATAAAGATCTTTCCCATAATGAGGAAATGGGAAATGTGATGAGATCATGAGATGATCATAAACATGCTAGATAATAATAAAGAAAGGGATAATGACATGCAATCATCCTTACAAATTCCAATGCTAAAGGCAAAGAACTTAGGATGAGACAAAGAATAAATGATTCATGAATAGTTGAAAATACATGAATAAATAAAAGGAATATGAATCCTTGTTTTCTTTCCTTTCAGGGACACGACAATCAAGTGGGTCTTAGGACACTTGATGTGCATAAGATAAACATGTTCAAGTGATGGATACTTAGAAAAGTATCAGTTTATCTTGGACTTTAGTTCCAAGGTGAAGACATATGTAACAATTAATGTTCCAAGATGAAAGGAAGATAAAAATGTGATGTGTTTCCAACACATGTGATGGATATCAAGGTGAAAGATTCTGGTATCTGAGAAATATCAGATGGTTTAGGTTGTCTACATGGAGTGGTCAACTATGAAATTAGCCTGATTATATAAAATGATATGAACATCATATGTTAGGGGTTTATGCTTTGCATAAACATGATATTAATAAAGAATGCATGATGTCTCTCTGAATAAGAAAAGAGTTATTTGACACAAAGTTGACTCCATAGTCAATGATAAGGAACAGTGGAGCATGTGTCTTGTGTGTTGATTCTATAAAAATCATGTATGGAAACACTTTTTTTTATCAAATTTTTATGGTGTCTCAACAATAAGGAGATGTTATGTGAAGACTTGATAGTATGATGAATAAAATACATCTGCTTCTTTTATCTAGATTTCGAGGATGAAATCCTTGTTAGGGGTTTATAATTTGTAACATCCCTGGCTTGGGTTATACTTTAACCCTAGGTGTTTTGATTAAGAAAGGTGATTAAATGATTAATATCATCTTGTGAAAAGTGATTAGGCCTCAAGAGGAACTTATGTTGCAATTCTAGCCCTTTTGAACATTGTTGAAATCAATGTTTTGTTTGTTTTGGACTAAAGTGCAAATTACCCAAGTTGAGGGGTTTAAGTGCAAATTGTGCATGACAATATGTTCCTCATGTGTTGAAGCATCATGAAAGTGAAAATTATGCTAAGATATGGCTTATGGAAGCCTGAATACCAAGAAAGAGTTGATAAAGCAATGAATGTGCATGAAAACCTAGTTTTGGTGTAATGTGCAATTTACCCAAAACCTAGGGTGCAATATGTAAATTACTACTTCAATAAGGTCCCTAATATTTCTTGACATCATGTAGAGCAAAGAAAATGAGAGGTGTGCCTCATTTGAATTAAGTTGGAGGAGAGAGAATCTTAATATTAAAATAATCAAGATTTAATCCTAATTGAAACCCTAATTCGATTTAGGGCAAAAATAAATGTATTAATTAAAGGGCCTTCAACGAAAACTAAAATGGTTGGATTCAGATGTGTGTGGACATCCTTGAGCCTTGCAAGGACCACGAAAATATCCAAGGGAGTGGATAACTCACACAATTGTATAAGAAAAAGAAATATCCACTCACATATGGATATTAATATAATATGATTTGAGGTGCTTGATTTGCTTTTCTTTAAATCATGTATAATTGAGAGAAATAATAGGAAAACAATATATCCTCGTCCCTAAGGAAGTTTAGGGGGAAGAGGCGGCCATATTTTTGGGATTAAATGGATTTTCACAAAGCATATTCTCTCTCATTGAATTTTTATAAAAGAACCTTTTACAAGCCAAATGAAAGGCTTTTTCAACCCCACTTCTTCTCCTTTCTTGGGAAACTACCAAGGGAGCTTGGTAGGATCAGGAGGACGACTCCCTACCTGTTGGTAAGCTTCTTGACCTTGGTTCACCATGATTTGATGGTAAAAATCCCAAATCAATGCATGATTTCTTACTATTTCGATCTCCTCTTAAATTCTAACCATTCCTTTTCACTCAAACCTTGAGGACGAGCCTTGGAATGGTGAACGGAGTTTCATCCACCATTTTTGCCATGAACATGGAGCTTTGGAGCTCAATTGGAGGCGGGTTTTATAACTTGAACCCTTGATTTTGTTATTGCATTCAATTCCTTATCAAATAATGATCATTTCCATATTTACAATAATTGATTTGGTTGATGGATGCAATCACCATGGAAACCACAGAAGGTTTCGTGAGTTTAGAGGTTGAATATGATAAGAACACACGTCTACAAATATCCAAGGCAAACAATCTTGATTGAGTTGCTCAAACGGTTTCCAAAACCGTTTGGGAGCAAACGGTATCAAACCGTTTAGAAGCAAACAGTTTCACCAAACCGCATGAGACCAAACAGTTTCAGACCATTTGGTTGTGTTGACCAGGGTTGACCATTTGGAGATTTATTGGAAATGATCTAGGTTAATGACCCATAAATTATGATGGGTTAGTTCCAATTGGTTCATGAGTTGAAGTTCAATCAATCACCAAAACCCTAATCGGGTTAAGTGTTGATTTCTAAGTTGATTGAGTTTGAAACTTGAGTCAGTTGACCCAAACGGTTTCAAAACCATTTGTGTTATGACCCACTTCCTGATTAACTAATAAATACCTCGAATTACGTAAAACACCGCAAGTAGTGTTGAACATCAAATTAAATATCATGGTTAATCAAAATAAGCTAATATGTGAAGCAAGGGTTGAGATTGAATCATCTGAAGTAACTATGACAAATTCAAGGTTGATTGTTGAATAAGTTAAATGCCAATATGCAATTAGTGTTTTGACCTGATGTGACAAGCTAGTTAACATGATTTTATGCCCTGGGATGATAGAGAATTCCGTGCTTAATCCGTTGCAAGAAAAATCACCCGAAACCGACTTCCGAGTTAAAAGATACGGGCATTTGAGTGTTCAGGGACCTAGTTGCAATTACCGAAAACGACTGGGCATTTTGTAGCCGGCCCCCTCCGCGAACCGACCCTTGTTTCTTCTTCTTCTTCCACCCGATAGAACAGGGATAGGCGGCACACACAACGGCTCGTTTACAGCAGAATGAAGTGAGGGCGATTGAGGGGCGATTCTTGCTCCTAGCCTCGTTCTTGGCTGCGCCCCACTTCTCTCTTCTTCTCTTTCCTTCCCCCTCTCCCTTCCTTGCCCAGCCGTGGCCGACCAGCCAGCTAGGACGGCGCCCTGTAGCTGCGGCCAGTAGCTGCTGCAGCCATGGCGGCCGGCCAAGAGCCCCCTTGGGCGCACGAAATTGCAAGGGGAAGATTGCTTTGAGTTCGGCCGACGAATCCCATCACAAATCCGCAACGTTTGCTCCCTTTTTCTTCTTCCTCGCTCCATGGAAGCCCCACATCAGTAGGGCGGCGCCCCACCTTGCTCAAGCAGCAGCAGCTGCGTTCTTCTGTTGTAGGCCGCCTTGGGCACAAAGAAGCACCAATGAACGATGCTTTGGACTCGTGCTTGAGGACCCAACACGACGCAGCATCGATCGACACCCAAATCAAGCAGCCTAGTGTGAGCTTGTGAACCTGTACTTAAGAAGTTACTGTTGGATCGAATAGGTCCAAACCGGAGTTCGATTGACACACAATAGAGCAAGGTAAGACCAGCACGCAGTTCGGTTTGGAGGATAGAATGAGAATACGTAGCCCTAGCTAGACTTAGTTCTTAATCGAGTTCGTCTTCTATAAGTTTTCCCGTTTCTGCGCAGGTGCACGGCGTGCAAATCAATTTGCACGGCGTGCAAAGTTACAGATAAGCAGAACGAGTTTCTGCCCAGGTGCACGGCGTGCAGCCCAGGTGCACGGCGTGCACTCTGCTGTAAAGGGCAGAATTAGGCGTGGTTGTGGACGTCTTTCGGTGTATACGAACACACCGAAGTGGGTGAGTGGCAGTTCATTTAGAAATCATTATTTAACTCATTTAAATGTCTATTTGCTTCAGTAATAGTACAATAAGTTCATTGGAACTTGGAATGCGTGATATGAATGATGGAAAAGAGGAATTTCTGTGTTATATAGTTGTAATATAATATCTCTATTAAACTGTTTATCTGTTAAGTAATTAATAGAATAGATGCCCTAACACCGTAGAACCCCAAAAGTGGTATCTGCAGCTTTGGGGTGAAACTCGTGTTGCAACATCATCCGTGCTTGTGTCGCGGACAAACGAGGAAAGAGAAAATGCAGTGTCCAACAACAATCGTGCTTGTGTCACGATGGCACTGGGCAAGGAAAAAGGAAAAACACGGTTATCTAACACCATTCGTGCTTGTGTCACGAAGGTAACCCTGTGACTCTCCGCCGGTGTACTCAGGTTTAAGGAGGAGTCGGGTGCACTCAGAGTAGTGCTTGAGGCCGTAGAGCCTATGTTTCTAGCCGGCGAGCCAGTGTCCCTGTGGCAGAACAGGGCTGGCGTCAGACTTAGCATTTCCCGGGTGTGTCGCTAAGTCTTGTACGGTGGGACCGTAGCATGGACTTGTTGCGGATCTTTATATGCAGAGTACACTGCATATATTTAGGGCATAATAAAATGAATAAATAATCATGTAGGTTCACAGTAAATTTATATAACTGTTCATTTACCTGAATTACTTGTTGATGATTTAGAATGTGATTATTATATGTATGTTTGTTATGTTATTGGAACTGTCTTGCTTAGTTCTGCATATATGTTTATTTTCAGTTTATAAACTTGATGAGTTGTTTAGTGATAGCTAAGTGAAATGCTATTCACTGAGCGAGTAGGATCATACCTCTACTCAAAACATTTTCAGGTTATCATCTACAGCAGGGAATCAGAAGGATCGATTTATCCTTACGCCTAGTCGATAGAAGGTTCGTAGTTGGTAGTTAGAGGTCTCTTAGTCCATTCCCCTCGTTCTTCGGGACAAGGTGTGAGTGAGAGAGTGAATGTGTACAGAGATGTAAATTGTCTGTTATGCTTTATTTTATGTCGGATAAATGTAATATGCTGTAGACTCTGTTTATCTTGCGAGTCAGTTTAATAAAGATGCTTCCGCAGTTTGTTTAGTTTCATTTTACAGTATAAATCGGATTTTCCTATTAATATCTTTAAAAGGTTTTAAAAAGTGAAGAGTGATTGGCTTATGTGTAAATCCCATCCTGTCGCGTCTTAATCTCGTGGTTTGTGGTTAATGTGAGATTGGGGCGTGACAACTTTTGGTATCAGAGCTTTGGTTTGAGTACATAGTTACTCAAGGTCAGGGGAGGATAAGAGACCAATAGGATTAAGGTTAGGGTGTCTTCCTTCTATCTGTAATCTTCTAACAGGAAGTATTCTGTTATACTATTGCAGATAGCAGGAAGAGGATCTGGTCACGAGAATCAAGTAATGAGTTTAAGTTGAGTCATTAAGAATCATTAGGGTCAAAAGATAAGGTTATAAGTAGGCGAATAATAAATGATGTGTTTTAGCTCTGGAAGATCGGAGTGTTTAGATACCCTGGCCAGGTGTCTGAATACTTAGATTGACCAGTATCAAGCTACTCTGTCTGTTCTTCTCTGGATGCCCTGGCCAGGTATGCAGAGGAAGGATAGGCTAGAGAGAAAACCCTAGAAATCTTAGGGTTAATAGATCAAAAATTAATAAAAGAATAAGAGATTACATATAGGATGCGATATAACTCTTACTTGATTTTGCTTAGTTGATATAAGAATCACTAGAAATGCTTTTGTATGCATAAAATGAAATTTGCAGTTTGTAAAGTAAATATGATCTTTTTATAATGTTGTGACATGAAGTGAACTGTTTAATGTTGGTTTCTTTGTATTAAAGTAGACCCGAAATTTTGTTTAAATGAGTTTGCTCTGAGTGAATATACCTTTCACATGTTTAAGATTAATAGGGGTTGATTTATCCCGAGTAGCTCTTGGCTTCAGGACTACAGGTTCGGCCTGGTCCGGCTGGCAGGATGCGTTACTGGGATCTAATGACTCCTATTTACAAGTAAAATATGAATAGAAGTCTAAATGTTCTTTTATCTTGAAAATTAGGGTTTGAGAAGCATAGACCCTAATTGGCCCAAATTAGGATTCAAATAACACATGAATACAGAATTTGATAAATAGAATGTCTCACTAGATGATTTTTAGTATTTTATGTGTAACTTTGATTTAGCTCCAATTTGGATATGAGTTGGATATATATAATGTGAACAACATTGGAAGATATCAGAATTTTTGAAGAATGTTTTGACCTGTTCATCGGCTGAGTTTCAAACTCGACCAATCACATTTTCTGAATGATATAGCAGTGTGGTAATTGAATTTTATCTTTTTATTGGTACGTCCAATTGATCCCAAATTTTAACTATGTTTGAAAATCACAAATTTTAGACACTCTATTGATTTGGCGTAATTTTTGGATGACTTTTGATCTCTACAGTAAGGTGTCGGTCGAGTTGCAACTCGACCGAATCTGCTGCAGACTGCTATATAGCAGCACACTGTTTGATTTTTAATTAATTATTGGTAACTTTAAATGACCTGAAATTTTTACTGGAGGTCTAAAACTTCATTAGGTACAACATATAAAATTTTCAAAATTTTTGGAGTTTCTGTTTACAGTTTAATAAACGAATTACAGAAACTATTATAAAACTGAATTTTCAGCTGAATGTAATTAAAGTTGAGTATTGGATTAATATGCTATTAATTCAAGCAAATCAATTTGATCTATATAATCGACCACACACATAAAATAATGCTATGATATTGATTTAGACCAAAACCCTAGGATGATTAGGGTTGAAGTAGTTTAAAGGATATCATTAGTGATGTAACCTTGTATACCAATATCTTTGTTAAATAAAGATCTTGAGATTTGTTCTATGAAAAATAAACTGGCATTGATAACGATCTAGGGTTTTAAAGAAGATAACCTGATCGGTACATGAACAACATGAGATGATTTAGAGGAATGAGTAAGACATAAACCTAATATGTAACAATAAGTAAGTAACATAGAAAGCGGAATATTATCCGATTATGATATAAAGATAGTTGATGTAGTTCATGTTTTAAAGACATGGTGTCACTATCTTTATGATGTGACAATAGATTATCACCCTGGTAAAGAGAATGTGGTGGATGATGTTTCTAGCCGAAAGTCAAGTTCAACAGCCAATGCATTCTCTATGACAGGTTTCAATAGAGACCTGTTAGTAGAAATGTGAGAGTTGAACCTAGACTTAGGGGTGACAGCACAAAGTGATTTGATTGTACAGATGTAAGTTAAGCTTACTTTTTGTGATCAAATCAAGAAACTATAAAAGAGTGATAGTGACTTAAGCCAAACCATGCATGACCTGATGGGAGGAAAAGAGACTAGAGTTTAAGTTTTTATGATAATAAGGTGTTGTATTAACATGACATGTTGTGTGTATCTCAAGATAGTGTAAAATTCTTTAAGGGGAAAAGCTGAAAGAAAAGATTTTTATGGAAGTGTATGTTTTGATGTATGCTATGTTTTCAGGAAAATACTAAGATACATATGAATCTCAAGGAGTATAACGGATGGTCAACTATGCAGAAGGATGTAGCTAAGTATGTGGTTAAAAGTAGTGTGTATCAGTAGGTTAAGGTTGAACCCTAGAAATCTATAGCTACCTTGCAATCTTTTCTATGCCTGAATGGGAATTTATCACAATAGATTTCGTGGTAAGATTACCCAGGACACCTAGAGGTTTTGATTTGATATGAATGAATGTGGATAGACTAATTTAGTCTGCTCACTTTCTTCATATTAAATCGACCTGTGCTGTCTCGAGACTTGACTAAGATATACATGAATAAAATAATTAGGTTGCTTGGTAATCCAGTTTCAATCATATCACATTGAGTTTAGAAGTACACAACTGATAATGGTACAGTTTGAGAATAAACCCAGAAAACACAGATTTGGTAAACCATTAGGTGCATGATTTCAAGATAGTAAGATAGCATTAAAATATGCAAATAAACCTGGGTGCATGTTTCCTGTTATGTTAATGTGTATGACTTAAAATTTACATGAATCGTTTCTCTGAAATATTATCAGAAATTCTCAGGTACCATTAAATATTTGTGTTGTGATACGAAAATAACTCTTAATCGAGTTATGTGATGCATAACCAGGAATTTGGTTATTATGTACGTTCTTCGAGAAATTTCAGATAATCGATAAATATTACAGATGGTTTCTTATAAGTGGAGTAAATTTCTTTTATTGGTGTCACAAGATGTTCAATTACATGAATTCAGTATGTATCTGCCAAAATTGATTTGAGTTTGGGATACTTATGAATTTTTAATCTGTCTACACGCATGATATAAAGATTATTCAGTAATTACAATGATTTGAAATATACTGCTCTGCCAGTTCTAGAATGATACCGTATTGTGATTTGAATTACAATCAGACAGATGAGATAATGGAAACTCTAAGAATAGGGTGTTGCCATGTGATTAGTAAATGAGATAACCCTAAGAGTAGGGTGTTGGCATGTGTTGAATGAATAAGGCAAATGAAACCCTAAGGATAGGGTGTATGTGGAATCAAGTGTTTTGATATCAATTTTCATTATGAGATGTGATGATGTTTAACAGTTAAATTGCATGATTTTATTTTAGTACCAAACTGACATGCATTCTGTTTATTTAAGAATTTTAGTTTGTCTGCATGAATAGTATGATAATTTCTCAGTAGTTATCATAAAGTGAGATACTACTATGACAGTTCTGGAAAGACAATGTTTTATGTGTTGATCTGGAATCATATCAGATGTATCCTAGGTTAAGGGACCTATGCAGATGGTTGATCGGAGGATCAAAAGTCCAAGAATTTGCGAGGTACCAGTAGTAGGGTTTTATGAAGGAACCATAACATAGAAGAATCCATGTGGGAATATGAGTCAGAAATGAGTAGCACGTCTCCTTTCTCTTTTAGGAATTTCGGGACGAAATTCTTTTAAGGGGAAAAGGTTGTTATGACCCACTTCCTGATTAACTAATAAATACCTCGAATTACGTAAAACACCGCAAGTAGTGTTGAACATCAAATTAAATATCATGGTTAATCAAAATAAGCTAATATGTGAAGCAAGGGTTGAGATTGAATCATCTGAAGTAACTATGACAATTTCAAGGTTGATTGTTGAATAAGTTAAATGCCAATATGCAATTAGTGTTTTGACCTGATGTGACAAGCTAGTTAACATGATTTTATGCCCTGGGATGATAGAGAATTCCGTGCTTAATCCGTTGCAAGAAAAATCACCCGAAACCGACTTCCGAGTTAAAAGATACGGGCATTTGAGTGTTCAGGGACCTAGTTGCAATTACCGAAAACGACTGGGCATTTTGTAGCTGGCCCCCTCCGCGAACCGACCCTTGTTTCTTCTTCTTCTTCCACCCGATAGAACAGGGATAGGCGGCACACACAACGGCTCATTTACAGCAGAATGAAGTCAGGGCGATTGAGGGGCGATTCTTGCTCCTAGCCTCGTTCTTGGCTGCGCCCCACTTCTCTCTTCTTCTCTTTCCTTCCCCCTCTCCCTTCCTTGCCCAGCCGTGGCCGACCAGCCAGCTAGGGCGGCGCCCTGTAGCTGCGGCCAGTAGCTGCTGCAGCCATGGCGGCCGGCCAAGAGCCCCCTTGGGCGCACGAAATTGCAAGGGGAAGATTGCTTTGAGTTCGGCCGACGACTCCCATCACAAATCCGCAACGTTTGCTCCCTTTTTCTTCTTCCTCGCTCCATGGAAGCCCCACATCAGTAGGGCGGCGCCCCACCTTGCTCAAGCAGCAGCAGCTGCGTTCTTCTGTTGTAGGCCACCTTGGGCACAAAGAAGCACCAATGAACGATGCTTTGGACTCGTGCTTGAGGACCCAACACGACGCAGCATCGATCGACACCCAAATCAAGCAGCCTAGTGTGAGCTTGTGAACCTGTGCTTAAGAAGTTACTGTTGGATCGAATAGGTCCAAACCGGAGTTCGATTGACACACAATAGAGCAAGGTAAGACCAGCACGCAGTTCGGTTTGGAGGATAGAATGAGAATACGTAGCCCTAGCTAGACTTAGTTCTTAATCGAGTTCGTCTTCTATAAGTTTTCCCGTTTCTGCGCAGGTGCACGGCGTGCAAATCAATTTGCACGGCGTGCAAAGTTACAGATAAGCAGAACGAGTTTCTGCCCAGGTGCACGGCGTGCACTCTGCTGTAAAGGGCAGAATTAGGCGTGGTTGTGGACGTCTTTTGGTGTATACGAACACACCGAAGTGGGTGAGTGGCAGTTCATTTAGAAATCATTATTTAACTCATTTAAATGTCTATTTGCTTCAGTAATAGTACAATAAGTTCATTGGAACTTGGAATGCGTGATATGAATGATGGAAAAGAGGAATTTCTGTGTTATATAGTTGTAATATAATATCTCTGTTAAACTGTTTATCTGTTAAGTAATTAATAGAATAGATGCCCTAACACCGTAGAACCCCAAAAGTGGTATCTACAGCTTTGGGGTGAAACTCGTGTTGCAACATCATCCGTGCTTGTGTCGCGGACAAACGAGGAAAGAGAAAATGCAGTGTCCAACAACAATCGTGCTTGTGTCACGATGGCACTGGGCAAGGAAAAAGGAAAAATACGGTTATCTAACACCATTCGTGCTTGTGTCACGAAGGTAACCCTGTGACTCTCCGCCGGTGTACTCAGGTTTAAGGAGGAGTCGGGTGCACTCAGAGTAGTGCTTGAGGCCGTAGAGCCTATGTTTCTAGCCGGCGAGCCAGTGTCCCTGTGGCAGAACAGGGATGGCGTCAGACTTAGCATTTCCCGGGTGTGTCGCTAAGTCTTGTACGGTGGGACCGTAGCATGGACTTGTTGCGGATCTTTATATGCAGAGTACACTGCATATATTTAGGGCATAATAAAATGAATAAATAATCATGTAGGTTCACAGTAAATTTATATAACTGTTCATTTACCTGAATTACCTGTTGATGATTTAGAATGTGATTATTATATGTATGTTTGTTATGTTATTGGAACTGTCTTGCTTAGTTCTGCATATATGTTTATTTTCAGTTTATAAACTTGATGAGTTGTTTAGTGATAGCTAAGTGAAATGCTATTCACTGAGCGAGTAGGCTCATACCTCTACTCAAAACATTTTCAGGTTATCATCTGCAGCAGGGAATCAGAAGGATCGATTTATCCTTACGCCTAGTCGATAGAAGGTTCGTAGTTGGTAGTTAGAGGTCTCTTAGTCCATTCCCCTCGTTCTTCGGGACAAGGTGTGAGTGAGAGAGTGAATGTGTACAGAGATGTAAATTGTCTGTTATGCTTTATTTTATGTCGGATAAATGTAATATGCTGTAGACTCTGTTTATCTTGCGAGTCAGTTTAATAAAGATGCTTCCGCAGTTTGTTTAGTTTCATTTTACAGTATAAATCGGATTTTCCTATTAATATCTTTAAAAGGTTTTAAAAAGTGAAGAGTGATTGGCTTATGTGTAAATCCCATCCTGTCGCGTCTTAATCTCGTGGTTTGTGGTTAATGTGAGATTGGGGCGTGACAATTTGGGGATCACCCAAACGGTCTCAGGACCATTTGGAGGTCTAGGGTTGAGTATGGTTAAGCAATTGAAGATCCAAAGATACTAATTTGGAGTGTAATCAATTGCTGATTTGGTGATCAATCCAATGATCCAAACCCTAATTGGTTGACTTGGATTTTGATGTTGACATGGGAAAACGGTCTCAAGACAATTTGGTGTTCATCCAAACGACCTCAAGACCGTTTGGGGTTAGGTCATGTTCAATTTGGATGATGGTTCAATGGTTTCAAAGTAACTAATCTTATATTGATTAGTGTTGAAAGATCATTGATTCCAAACATTAATCCAAGTGATTCAAACCCTAATTGATGACCAATTGAGGGTAAATTAAGGGTCAAATTAGTTGAAGGTTGACCTATTTAACTCAATTATGGATGAATAGTGAATCTCTAATTGGGATGAATAGTGAATCTCTAATTATGGATAATCGAATGAAATCCTAATAGAGATGAGTACTAGACCCAAATTGTGGGTGACTATGGTGGAAATCCTAATTAAGGATGGTTCCATGTAAAACCCTAGTTGAGGGTGATTCCATGTGAAGTCCTAATTAAGGATGATTCCATGTGAAATACTATTCTAGGGTTATGTCATAAGAAACCCTAAGTTAGAATGATGTATATGGAACATTGATGTGGTGATGTGATGTGAGAATCAAATTTAGGGTGATGTTATGTAATGATATGTGAAACCCTAGTTGAGGGTGATTCCATGTGAAACCCTAGTTGAGGGTGATTCCATGTGAAACCCTAGTTGAGGGAAATTCCATGAGAAACCCTGATTAAGAACTAACACCACATGATGTTCTAATGATATGTTGTGATGAGAGGCCCTAAGAAGGGTGAAGCAATACAAGACTCTAATGTGATGTCATAATACATAAAGCCCTAATCATGGGCAATGTGACAATAAATCATAATCCTAATTTTAAATAAGGGTATAAGGAAACCCTAATGATGAGATAGAAGGAATTACCTTCTAAAGGTAAAACAGTTCAAGTGGTTGATTATAAGCAACCTAATTGTATACAATGTCTTTAGCATTTGACAAGTCCATATCATTTAAAATAGTTGGACAATTCTAATGTGTGGCCTATGCATTATATGCTAAAGGTGAAAGTTTAGTGATGGAATGTATTAAGAGGGGGAATACCTTAATACAAGATAAGTTGGCTAACTCAAGAGAGTCTCAAATGATGAGAAGAGTGATATAACAAGATATGATAGTTATCACATTCAGCACTTCTAGGTTTATATACCTTGATATACTCCAAATCCAATATAATCGGGTAAGAAACATATGAAGTGTGTTATGCAACTATTACAATGTTATGTAATGAGTTGTTGCACTTTGATGAGTGTTAATTAATGTACCTTTAGAATGGGGTCAAGCCAAATTGATGAGTATGATGTAGTCATAACATGATGAGGATGAGAAATGAACTCATACCTTGAATTGATGATCATTAATACTATATGATGAGAGTAATAATCTTGAATAATCATTTATGAAATATTTGAATGCCCCAGAGGTATGGAATAATGAGTTGAGGGTTGAACAAATAATATAATCTTGAAACCCTAATTAATGAGAAATGGGGAACCCTAACCCTAATTTGGGTAAAGGGAATGATAAGCCCAATTTGATAGTAAACCCTAATTCCTAGGAAAGGAATAATGGTGTTACTATTGTATCACATGATGTGATGAATATCTTGTATGACTGTTATCATGCCTAATAACCATACAAATATTATGAGATGATGAATATAGCCAGGTTTGAGCTGTGACATTTATATAATAAATGTTGATTGGCCTTTTGTGCCTTGATGTTGTTATTTCTTAATAAAAGTAACAATGTACATGGATTTTATGAGTCATAAGAGTAAGTTGTTGCCTAGAAAGAGGTGACAAGATATTTTGTGCCCTTGTGAGCCATGTGTGACCCTTATGTAACAAGTATCATGAATGCCTTGTTCATATGACCTGAAAGTGATAGTTACCTAATAAATGGTAATGGTACTCAATGATGAGTTAAGGGTTTGAATACCCAGAACCATATGATTATGGTGATGAGAATGTGAAGGGATGAAAATTCCCAGTTTTGAAATGAGGGACTGAATTCCCAAGGTCTCTAAAAGACTGATAAGTATCTTATGAAATTAGTACATGTCGCTTTATACCATTGTTGTAATAAGTCTTGTTTGTGAACTTGGATGATGCTAAAAGGATGTGAAAATGTACTTAATTAATCAAGTGAAATCATATCATGTAGAGCCCTGACCATAGATCCATCAACGTCAGAATTAGCTGAATGGTGAAACGGGTGCTCCGCGGCAAAACCGGGAACACATATTTCGAATATGTGGGGGTAAATGGGAGAAAAATATCCTTACGTCCGGTGAAGAGATTGAGGGAAGGTAAACAACAAACCTCTCAATCCTTCATGCGTCGAGATGAATGTATCACTAATCTCCCGATGATTGGGATATATGTCGTACACATCTCTCGATAATACTTATGTCGGGTCGATGGAGATAAAAAACAAATCTCTCGATGGCCGATTAGAGTGCAGTTGACGCTGTAACTCTATAGCGAAGTTCTCTGACGTGTATTTTACTACGCGCTAAAAACACAAGTATACGCGTCGAGTAGTACATGCCTTGTGAGGCCTGAGTCGAACACAGGGATACTCGGAATTGTCGAAGACTCCTACTAACTATTTGCGATCAGCTAAGCCGAATTACAATTTGGGGTTTGTTGTCAAAATTAAAAGAAAATAAAAATGAAACAAAGCAAACAATCGATTAAAGGTTAATTTAATCAATTCAAAAAGGTATCTTTAGGATTGCGGTTTCACCGCGGGTATTCATTGTATTAGATTTTATATAATGCCTCAATCTTCTCTCTCTATCCGGGTAGTGGCCTGAAAACAGAATTACCCACTGTCGTGGTGCAATTCACTACTTAGGTTTAGGTCGGTTCCACCGTCGTAGTAACCTATTCCCTAAACTAAGTGCATTACGAACGGTCTCTCAGTTTCCACCATTAATTTTACACCACCTTTGTCAAGGGATTTATCGATTAATGTAGGTTCCGTCTCTTTTCAATAGTTAATCCTTCTGTCGAAGTGATTAAGGGCATTAGGTTATTATCATGGTGATCAAGCATAACAATATATGGAGAAAACGAAACTATACCACGGATTTAAGAGAGAAAATATGAATTATTAATATAAAACTGTCATACAATGAATTCTCGGGCTACTCCCGGTCCTAAAGATGAGAGGGGATTAGCCCCGCATGTTCATCTCACACAAGTACATGGTAGAAATAGGGGAAATCATATGCAAAACGTGAATTGAATGGAAAAACCCCTGAACGGAGAAGAACCGATTGATCCTTTGTGTAGAACACGTGCTTTCCTGCCTCTCGGTGGTGAAATTCGTCTTCGGAAGTGTCCGGATCAACATGTATGAACTTCTGGCCTCCGTTCTCCTTTCTCTCCCTCCTCAGCACTTGTGCAATGGCAAAAATCCGATCCTCTTCGTCTGGGCGGCCGTCATTAGGTATAAGTCCCTAATTAGGTCGTTAATTAACTCCAGCCGTCCGATTGAGATCAATCTGAATCCAACGCATATCTGACGACGTCGATACCATCGACGCGAGTCGATGGTATCGACCCACTACAGTAGTGGCTGGCTGCAAACCCTTCCTTTGTCGCGCCCTTCATCATCTTGATACCATCGACGCGGGTCGATGGTATCGACTTCCTTTAGGCGTCAGTTTTGTCATTTTGCGACGTTGTAGCCTCCATGTGTCGATGGTATCAACTTGGTGTCGATACTATCGACTGCTTCTTCACCAGCAACCTGAAGGCGTCTCGATACCATCGACAGGTCCGTCGATGGTATCGACTCTTTGCTGCTCCTTTCGGCTGGCAACCTGCGACCATGTCGATGGTATCGACTTCCGTCGATGGTATCGACGGAAGCAAATACTTATTTTTCCTGAAATTCAAAGACAAGATCAAATAAATCCACACTAATAATAATAATGTGATAATTAATGCTCAAAACAATGAAATAAAGGGAATTTGACATAAAATGATGGCAAAGACCAAAATGGATGAATTATGCGATATTAACCATAGAGATGACTAATTAAAGCATAAAACACATATAAAATAGGTCTATAAATGCGCCTCAAAATCATCGCATCAAACTCCCCTAAGCTTGAATATTGCTCGCCCTTGAGCAACTGATTCTTAGAATAAAATTGCAAATGTCAACTGGAAAACAACACACCAACCCAACATCCCATATGACTCCCACTGAACATTCTCAAACCGGCCTTTCCTAACCACAGAACGGTAATTACCCTAAAGGCGACAATAATCATCAATAAAAGAAATTAAACTCCAAACTGATGAACACTATCACATAAGGCAGTTAACATAATAAAATTCGCCGGTTCAGCATTGGTGCATCTCGTGATCGCCTATACTACGTTGCTCGCCCTAACTACCATCTACATGAAAGAAGTTCTCCTGATATTCATTAGTGAGGAGAAATTCATGGTGGCCTACCAATCCGAGCAACGGGTGGATGAAAATGGGTGGCTCATGGAAGAAAGTGGAAGTATTGTACCGTTTCAACATGCATAATACAAAAATGTCCTAAGTGATGCAAATGCACATTAGAAATGCCCTAATGCTTAAAATTGGGTGGAATGATGCATGCACTAACCATCCACCTCAAAATGAGATGGATATCTAGTCAAGCTATACATCATATACTCAATTATCCTGAAATGTAGGTGATATCATGTTCCTTTCTCCTTCTTATTTCACTTTCTTCTACATTCTTTTTTTTTATTGCAGATTTTCAGATTTTTTCCAGCCCACATATCCATAATTGCTTAAAGATAAATTTATTGGGCTTTTTCTTCATACTCAAAAATTTTTGCACTATTTCGAAGGTATGGAACAATTAATTCACCATTAGGGAAAAATTGAGAGACATGAATTACTTTATGCATGAAGATCATGAATGCAACTACATGGCATGCACCTAAAGGTAATGTGCATGAATCATTGTATATTTTTTTATGCAAAAGTATGGAAAATACCAATGCAAATCCTATCTAAATGCTATGCACACAAAAAGGAATTAAAACTGCACTTTACTTCCAATTCTTAGGTGGATTATGGAAAAATGAAGTGGAACGATCACAAGACTAGATGACTGAACCTTAGAAAGATATTATGTGTCCCTCCTTACTGACCTGTGTAGTAGTTTAGAGGGTTCTCTCTCTTACATCCAATTAAAGTCTCATTACCCTTTGGTTAGGTTAGGCTCAAACAACCATTTACGTCCACTTTCATGAATCATTAGGAGTACAGGTATGAAATGTTGTTTTAAAGTTGACATAATCAATCATTTTCGTAGGATGTGTTCCCAAGGTCAAAACAAAACAAGATATCCAAAGACACAAAATTTTTTAATTTCCCTTAAATTCCCCATGCACTAACAAACATGATGACACACTTTTATGACATCCACAATTTACACTAGATAGCGCGTGGATCCTACAAAAAGTAAAGATGCAAGAAACAAATAACAATGCCAAAAACTAAAAACAATAAAAGATAGAGTTGTTCCAACTACCCCCCTAAGCTTGAATCCGACTATGGCCTCATAGTCAAAAACAAACTTAAAGATTGGAACAGAGATACCCGATCACTCTTGTGGAGGTGGAGGTGGCTGCGGAGAAGTGGGGTCCCAAGACGGGAACTGCACTTGGAAGTTTGGCTCATACTGGGGCATTGGTGGAGGCTGTGGATACCCACCAAAATAGCCCTGACTCCAGTAGTGGTCGTAGAATGGCTGCTGCTGCTGCTCCATCCTATGCAGCCGGTCATGGATGCTTTCTTGATTGGCAAAAAGAAGGCGCTCATTCTCAAAGATCGCCTGCTGGTTGACGAAAAGTCGGTTGGTAGTGTCTTGAATACCGGCATATGCAGCGGTGTGGCTGTGCTGCGTTTGCTGAATGTCTTGGAGCATGATGTACATGCCCTGCATAGAGTAAACATCCTCGCTCTGCTGCGAGGACTGCGGCGGTGGAGGCGGATGCGGAGAAGATGATGAAGCACCTGGATGCATCCGAGGATGCTTCCGGGGTGCTACGCGTGCTCGAAGAGGTGTGAATGCCTCCTCTTCCTCCCCAGCCTCGTCGTCCTGTCCATCGTCACCGCCGTCATTGCCGCCTTATTCCTCTTCGGAGTCGATGTCTATGATTGGCCATCTGAAATGTTGTGCGCCCTCGATGTGGAAGATGGGATCTGGCAGCGCACACTCCTGGTAAGCGTGGTTGACGTGGCAGTGCGCGTACGCCAAACCATCCCATAGAAGAATAAGGTTTGAATGGTGCAGATGTTGCACGTTCACCTTACTCCTCGTGGAAAGCGAAGTCATGGTGGAGAAGTTGAGCCCGAGGTAGTGCGCCAACTTGGTGATGAGTCTGCCGAAATGAATCGGGGCCTTCCTCGTACTCCTCTTTACCGCCAGAACTCACTACAGGAAAAATGCACCCCAGTTGCATGCTTGTTGCTTCAGGAGCATGTAGAGAAAGAAGAGGTCAGTCTCCTGAAATTTGCTCAGCGCCAGATCGCTATGAGCAAAGAATGTGAAACTCAACATCTGGTGTAGGAACCGGACAAATGGGTGCTCGAAATCCGCTACCGCAGCATTGTGGTAGCTCACTGTCTTGCCCGCCGGCACTGTCACTAGCTCGGCGAAGATTTTGTCATAATCGGTGCGGGAGTCCGGTCTCCGGTGATCGTGTTGCGAGTGGTTCCAGTTGAAGATGCTATTAAACTTCCTACGAGTGATGTTGTAGTCGATGTTGAACAGCCGGAACGACACCCGGCCCTTGATCCACTCACGATCAGTAGCAACTACGTCATTGGGCATGACGCAGACATCAAGGGATGCCATGAATTCCGCCACCAACTCTTTGTAGGTGGGCCACTCGCCAAAGAATGGTTGACCATCCGCATGGTACTCCAGCTCGTCTGGCCTTCTGCTGGTGTGGCGTGCTTGACCCTTCAGAACATAGGCCAAGTTGGACTCGAATCCAAGATCGCGGATCATATCCCGGTCCACATACCGGGTAGGCTCGATCTTCCTCTTCAAGATCTCTTCATAGATCTTCTTCACCTCCGTGGATGGGTGAACCAGGCGCGGACGTGATACTGACGCAGTAGGGGGTGGCACGAACTCCATGATATCCATAGGATTCGTGCGGGAGGATGATGCTCCGGCGACGTGCACCATTGTTGCGAGAGAAACGGGATTTGAAGAAGAGCTCGGGGAAGATGGAGAATTGACTCTCCGCTCGGTGAAGATCTTCACTCGGTGTTGCTGCTCTTCGATCTTGGATGGCTCGGGGGAGTGCTCGGTGCAAAGGAGAAAGATCACTCTGAAGGTGTGACGTCAAATGACGTAATGACTCTCCTTATATAGACTTGGTCGGCGCCACTGTTGACCCGTCGATGGTATCGACACGTCTCGATGCTATCCGCCCCCCTCGCGAGTATCGACGGCTGACGATTGCTTGATCTTGTAACCCGGATCGCTCTTGAGTCGATACCATCGACGCGGGTCGATGGTATCGACACTGCACCCGGATCGATGACGTGGACGCCGTGATCACCGTCGATTTCTTTGCGCGGATCGGTGACATGGATGGTCGATACCATCGACAGGTGTCGATACTATCGACTTGGCTTCATTGCGACACCGCCACTTTGCACTTCAACTTGTAACGATGTCGATACCATCGACGAGGCCGTCGATGGTATCGAGTTGACTGAGACAAATCGATCTGAACTTCTCCAGAGATCTCGATGGTATCGACGCCTGTGTCGATACTATCGACTGTTGTTGGGCGACCTGCCTGTATGTGTGTCGATACCATCGACGAGTCCGTCGATAGTATCGACTCAGAACGAACTCTGCAGTTGTCAACCTGAACCTATGTCGATACCATCGACCTGAGTGTCGATGGTATCGACTCTGCCTCATCCTGCACAATGAACAAACGGATCAAGGTATCTTCTTTACACTAAAAATTGAATGAAAATAAAGCAACCTATGATTATAATTAAACTATCCTAATATACCGATGGTTGGGTTGCCTCCCAACAAGCGCCCTTATTTAACGTCTTAGGATAGATAGTATGAAGCTCATCATCTTTTCACTTTGGGGACTGCACTTAGAGGATCATGTGGTAACTTGAATTCAACTCGATCTCCTACAATTCCCAATGACAATGTACCTCTCCCTAAAGCAGTCACGACATCCGCCGTTGCTTGAAACGGCCTTCCTAGAAGAATTTCACAGCTTTGGAGCGGTGGCATATCCATGACAACAAAATCCACCGGAAATATAAATCTGTCCACTTTGATGAGAACATCTTCACACACACCATATGGTCTCACGATAGACCCATCCGCTAATTCAATTGCTGCGGCTGACTTCTTTATCTCTTTTAACCCTAGCTTTTGAAACGTCGCCAGAGGCATGAGATTTATGCTAGCGCCGGAATCACATTGCGCTTTAGGAAAATGTCGACCACCTATTGAGAAAGGAATGTAGAAGCCCCCTGGGTCTTTTCTCTTCTTTGGCAAACTCCCGTGAATCATAGAGCTCACCGTCTCATTCATCCTACAAATATCACTGTCTTTTATCCGCCTCTTCTTATTGATGATTTCCTTGATGAACTTCCCATAGGCGGGCACCTTCTCGATCATATCCACTAAAGGAATATTGATGTGGAGTTTTCAGAATATTTCCAAGAATTTCCTAGAATGACGATGCTCTTTCTTTGACTTCGGATTGTCCAGTTTTGAAACATCTGCTGCATCAACACGCCTGTGAGGAGGCACATATGAGCTTTTTGGGGCCAACTCCCCTAAGCTTGCTTCAATCACTCCCTCTGACGTGGGCTTGGGCGAGACATCATCAACAACAATAGCTTGTTGTGGTTCCTCTCTCGCATTGGATGTTTCCACACGTGCACAAACAGCCTTCAATTGTTCTTCCTGCCTAGATGGAGATGCAATATTCATAACTCGCTGTGATTTTCTGAAGAACGGGTTTCCGCCCGGCAGTCCATAGTAAGTGCATGGATACGGTATCGCCGGTGACGCATGTGTATTAAAAGTCATTTTTCTTTCTTCTTTAGCTTCTTGCACCTGAGATTCCTCCTCATTGCTCACCACAGACATATACTTGACCTGATGGTGTGCTTGGGCCACGTTTGCATTCTCGGCCGGTTTCCGTTGATTGGCGTGCTTGATGGCCGCCACTTCACTTGAAATCTGAGCCACGGTGGTTTCTAATGCCCGCATCTGTGCTCCATGGCTTTGTAGAGTCTGCCCAAATTTGGTTAGAATATCACCTTGAGATTGCAATTGTTTACCAAACATAGCCATCATCTCCTGATTCTGCTGCACCATTTGACTCAGTAATTCAGTGTTCTTATCTTCAGCTCTAGGCTGTGTCTTCGCCTCCGGATCCTGCAGAAAATTGTTAGGATCCTTCCAGGAGAACTTTTTGTCCTTCCTCCACGCATAGTCATTGTTTCTGTAGCCCTGTTGTTGCATGAATTTCACTTGGGCTTCCTCATCCTCAGACGCATCTTCCTTAGATAGCAGCTTCTTGACTAGAAGATCTAACTTATCGTTTAGCTCTCTCATTGCCTTTGATTCACTGGCGACTCGTGCTTGCTCAACTGGGCCTCTCTCTTTCTCCCCAGGACTACTTTCTAGCCATGTTCTTGAGTATCTCCCAGCATCTGGTGTCTGTGTTGTTTAGAAAAAATCCCGACCCGGCTGAATCCAGATTACTCCTATCATGCTCGAAGAGAGCAAAATAGAAGATTTTCACCTGCATTTCCTTGTCCAGCCCGTGATGCGGACACCTCCTCAACATAACCTGAAATCACTCCCAGGTCTCAGAATATGTTTCACCAGCCTGTTGGGTGAAATTATGAATCTTCCGGATCATGTCGTTAGTCTTCTCAGGAGGGAAGAACCTCTCAAAGAAGACCTCCACCATATGATCCCAGGACTCCACAAATTCGTCATCTAGGTTGTGTAGACATTCTCGTGCAATTCCCGCTAGCGAGCTCGGGAAGAGCTTCAAATAAAGTGCAGTCTGTGGAAATCGGTCAATTTTCACCATATCGCAGTTCTCCACGAATTGACTCAGGTGCGCAACGGGATCCTCATTTTTCAAACCGTGGAAAGCATTGGACTTAACCAAAGTAATTAACACTGGATCGATCTTATATGTCGGTATGTTGATCGCCTGCTTCTTTATAGGCCCCTTTGAAGCTGATGAGGAAGAAGCTTTGATCTTCTCCCATATGGTCTGTGGCTCGGCCATCTCTTCTGGTTCAGATTCAGAATCTACCTCTTCTTGGTACTCTTGCTCGGAATGCTCCTCGTCCTCAGGTCCCGAAAATGGAACCTCGGGTGTGCGATTGTCGTAGTCTTTACTACGTGTATGCACCACGCAACGTACCTGAAATGAGAAAATTCAAGTTCAGTACTATGCTCAGACAAGTATAAACAATTATAGAGAAATTTAGAAATATTTGAAATTGTTTCAAAATAATAAAAAAATGTGGCCTAGAGTGGCCGCTCGTAGCACTCAAAGTGCCAACAATTCCGCCGTATCCCCGGCAACGACGCCAAAAACTTGACGTGTATTTTACTACGCACTAAAAACACAAGTATACGCGTCGAGTAGTACAAGCCTTGTGAGGCCCGAGTTGAACACATGGATACTTGGAATTGTCAGAGACTCCTACTAACTATTTGTGATCAGCTAAGCCGAATAACAATTTGGGGTTTGTTGTCAAAATTAAAAGAAAATAAAAATGAAACAAAGCAAACAATCGATTAAAGGTTAATTTAATCAATTCAAAAAGGTATCTTTAGGATTGCGGTTTCACCGCGGGTATTCATTGTATTAGATTTTATATAATGCCTCAATCTTCTCTCTCTATCCGGGTAGTGGCCTGAAAACAGAATTACCCACTGTCGTGGTGCAATTCACTACTTAGGTTTAGGTCGGTTCCACCGTCGTAGTAACCTATTCCCTAAACTAAGTGCATTACGAACGGACTCTCAGTTTCCACCATTAATTTTACACCACCTTTGTCAATGGATTTATCGATTAATGTAGGTTCCGTCTCTTTTCAACCGTTAATCCTTCTGTCGAAGTGATTAAGGGCATTAGGTTATTATCATGGTGATCAAGCATAACAATATATGGAGAAAACAAAACTATACCACGGATTTAAGAGAGAAAATATGAATTATTAATATAAAACTGTCATACAATGAATTCTCGGGCTACTCCCAGTCCTAAAGATGAGAGGGGATTAGCCCCGCATGTTCATCTCACACAAGTACATGGTAGAAATAGGGGAAATCATATGCAAAACGTGAATTGAATGGAAAAACCCGTGAACAGAGAAGAACCGATTGATCCTTTGCGTAGAACACATGCTTTCCCTCCTCTCGGTGGTGAAATCCGTCTTCGGTAGCGTCCGGATCGACAGGTATGAACTTTTGGCCTCCGTTCTCCTTTCTCTCCCTCCTCGGCACTTGTGTAATGGCAAAAATCCGATCCTCTTCGTCTGGGCGGCCGTCATTAGGTATAAGTCCCTAATTAGGTCGTTAATTAACTCCAGCCGTCCGATTGAGATCAATCTGAATCCAACGCATATCTGACGACGTCGATACCATCGATGCGAGTTGATGGTATCGACCCACTACAGTAGCGGCTGGCTGCAAACCCATCCTTTGTCGCGCCCTTCATCATCTCGATACCATCGACGCGGGTCGATGGTATCGACTTCCTTTAGGCGTCGGTTTTGTCGTTTTGCGACGCTGTAGCCTCCATGTGTCGATGGTATCGACTTGGTGTCGATACTATCGACTGCTTCTTCGCCAGCAACCTGAAGGCATCTCGATACCATCGACAGGTCCGTCGATGGTATCGACTCTTTGCTGCTCCTTTCGGCTGGCAACCTGCGACCATGTCGATGGTATCGACTTCCGTCGATGGTATCGACGGAAGCAAATACTTGTTTTTCCTAAAATTCAAAGACAAGATCAAATAAATCCACACTAATAATAATAATGTGATAATTAATGCTCAAAACAATGAAATAAAGGGAATTTGACATAAAATGATGGCAAAGACCAAAATGGATGAATTATGCGATATTAACCATAGAGATGACTAATTAAAGCATAAAACACATATAAAACAGGTCTATAAATGTGACTCAAAATCATCGCATCATTCTCGTATACCCTGGAAAGCTATTTTGAGCAGTTAACACAGTCCTTCTTGTTGTCCCGCACTGACTGGGATGTGAGTGGTCATGGGAATCTGGCTCTTCCATTGACCTATGTATGGTACCGATTTCGACTTCACAGTGGTCGGTTGGAGTATGAGCGGTATACCTCATCTCCTCAGGGCATAAGTGTGATTGTAAAATGAAATCAGCTATATAGCATGTTTGCTTAAGGATTGAATATGGAAATTCATTGGCTGATGTTACATTTCTATTCTGTATCTGTAGTTCCTTGATGTTATTCATATATGTTTGTATTCATTACAAGTACATGAATGAACTATGAGTCTACCATGAGTAGATGCAATGTTATCCTTGAAAAAGGAGATTACTTCATTTTGTTCATACAATGACTTACCTGCTGTTGTTTATATATATAAATCCTTCTTCTTAGTTTATTTTAATAAGCTGCTATAACAATGTTTTGGCGGAGAGTTATATCTGCCACTGGGGCAATTTACAATTGTCTCACCCCCGTGGGATCCAAGTTTTTAGGTGGACACGGACAAAGAAGCAGAAATCCTAATGTAGGGAATAAACAACAGCAGTTTTTGTAGGGACAGCAGTGAGATCTCAGGTGGAGATACTATCTGTCAAGTTATGTAGTTAGATAGTCCTATGTGTCGTCTCTGTACTCTTAGGTCCTCAGAGTTTTTTGTCAGTGTTTTAATGAATCAATATGAGGTTTTGGCTTGATGCCTCGGGATTCGTATGTTGTCTGTATATAATGTTGATAGGGCAGCTGATGATGTAGTCTCTGAAAAAAGATGGTACATGTTATGTACGTTTTGAACCAGAATGTAAATGATATACAATGGTTCTTGATGTAAAATATTTCCTATGTGTGGATCTCTTTGCAAAAAGTTTTAATTTTTAGTGATTTTCAGTAATCTGCAGCAAATAATTAGCTTCCGCTTGAGTTAATCTTGTTTTTGTGAGTTGGATGCCACAAAAGGATCTTATCTTGACACCAGTCCCAGCAGCCCTAGCACGGCTAGGATGCTTTGGAGTACCCAGAGCAACCATCAATTCATCCCTTTGGACCTCAAGGATGAACTTGCCTTCTTTTATTTCCTTATAGAGCTCTTGCTAATCATCATCAATAGTAATTGGTCAATAAAACATAACAATCAAGGTCAAAATTGAACATATAGTGTGCATAGTTGAATTTTACCATTTTTGTTGCCACCTTAGGAGTTGCAGGGCCGGGTATTTCTCAAAATTGGTTTGTCCTTGCAGCTTTCCACTCCTCATAATGAATTAAAGGTGAAGGAGTAGTAGAAGACCCAACAAACCTAGGGGTAGGTTGTTCAGAAGAGGTTGCTTCCAGTCTCTTTTGCCTCTACATAATGTAGCCACTTGGACCCCAAGTTCTGGTTGTACACATTCTTTGCACACCTTTCTTTTTTAGAAACATGTAAAGCATGGTTAATACAAACCATTTGTTAAATATATAATAGATTGAAATTGTAAAAATGTATTTTAAATAAATAATACATTATGTTATGCATTGAAATCATCTGATTATTCATTAAGAATAATTTGCACAAATAAAGGAGGCCTAATACCTTGAATTCATTTTTCTATCTTAAAGAAACAAATACTTCTCACACCTTCAGGTCTAGATAGGCCCATTTCTCAGTGGTAGACTTCTTCTTCTTCTTATTTCTCATTATGTATTCTCTTGTCAAACTTGTCCTATAATTTCTTAATAGCCTCCCATAATGTGGTATCACCACTTTATGATGCAATTTTTCATCAAGGTCAAAGATACTCTTTAATATTTCATATAAATAATGGACTAACATAAGTAAAGAATTGTGAATATCTTTCAAATTCATAATATCTTTCACATAAGTTCGTCCATATGTAGTCTTTATTGGAAGGATAAACTTTATTCCAAGATTCTATTATTATTTCAACTTTGATGTGAGTAAGAAACCCTAGATATTGTATGAAAGTATTGTGTTTCTTCCCAATTGGATTTCCTACATCATCAAAGTCAACAACCTACGTCAGTCCTTTACCCCTTTGCGCTGCTAACTTGTTCATCAAGGTGATACCACTTCTATGTGCACAATCATGATGTTCCTCTACAAAGCCAGTAAGATCCTTAGGGTACACATCCTCAGGATGCTCATCCTAAAATGTCAAGAAGAACATATAAGAGATAAAGAATATAAAATGTACGTGTATATGATTATTGTGATGGAGAATGTAAAATGCACATCTATGTAATAAAACAATTTACACCAACATGATGCCCATCCTCATGATGAACATCGTCATGGTACTCATCCTCATGATCAGACACCATCTAAAAAAAGTCAAAAGAATAAAACATGTGGTAAAGAATGTGAAGTGTTCATGTTGCATATAAAACATATATAACTGTAAAATGAATATAAAATTCACATCTAGAATTTAATAAATAAAACACATGCCTCTAGTATTGGTTGCATTTTTGGTCAACTAATATTTCTTCTATGTGATCTCGACGCATATATAAATCAGTGTTAGCTTCAACATTGGTGTTCATAAGCCAACTGAGAATGGACTCGAGTCATCATACTTATCATAGTAGTCATCGTCATCTATATGATCTACAATGAATTGCCTTTTCCCATTAAGAATGACATACAATTTTTCATTTGTAGGATCACTGATGTAGAATACTTGCTTCCCTATGATGTCATTATGAATGGTTCTCACTTCTTGCCAATCTTTTCAAAATTCACTGATGTGAAGCCCATTTCATCCATTACAACTCCTTTGATGTTATCAACTTAATTAGACATAAAGATGAAAACTCTAAAATTTGTGTAGTCAAACTCCCATTTGTCTTGAATGACATCATAATATGAGATTTTAGCTTCACGTGAACTCTTATCCTTTGCATTGAAAAGTACAATGAAGATGCTTGAAGAGTGACTCCACTATTTTGGAGGAAACTCTTATCATCTTCACATTTTGTGTAATATCAAAATCCATTTATGTCCCCTATGTAAGACATAATATTTATTTTTGTTTTAGAGGGGAGCAATTTGATATTTACAGGCTCATTATTTGGTGTTTGAAATAGTTGATGGAATACTTTATCTTCAAACCACCAAATAAATGTCCTATTATTGTCTCTATCAACACAGATTGTGCTATCTTGAGGATATTTTTTCTTGATAAAATTTGTATGTTTTGTGATATAAATATCCACTTCATTGATGATTTGCAAAGCATACAAGTGTACTTTTTTCATGTATCATGACTATTTACTTCCTCTTGTGCTCATAAAGTCTCTTTGTTGGAATAGGGATTAGTATCCTTTTAGTTGACAAGAGCTTCATTATAACTCAGAAAGTCATTGAAAAAGTACATAAACTCCGTAGCCACATACCCCTCAATAATACTCCCTTCAAACCAATAGCGGTTTTGAACATCACCTTTAAAAACACTCACATACTCTTTAAAAGGATACATCCAATGAAAGAAAATTGAAACCAACATTTTCACTTTCCTATTCAAATGGACAACAAGATGTACCATGATATCAAAGAATGAAGGAGGAAAATACATTTCAAGGTGGCACAGGGTAACACCCACTTCTCTTTGCAACTTATCAAGATTCTCAGAATTAATAACTTTGCATAGAGTGTTGAAGAAGAAACAAAGCTTGGTAATTGCAAACCTTACATGTTTCACAATATACATCAAATAGCCTCAAGCAATACTTGTTACATTAGTGTGTGACAATCATGAGATTTGAAACCTATCAGCTTTAGATCCTTCATTTATACCAATATGCTGATATTGGAAGAGCACTCCTGTGGTACCTCAGCATTAACCAAGCACTAAAAAAAGATATCTTTCTTGTCAAGACAAAAATGTAACAAGGAGGAGGTAAATATGTTTTTCGATCACTGCTATCTTCTATTATTATTTATTTCCTTATACCGATTTCACGTAGGTCCGTTCTATTTTTTATGTCATCTTTAATCTTACATCGTATATTCAATAGAGTACCAATGACAATATCACATACGTTTTTTTTCAACATGCATGCCATCAATACAATACCTAACTACCATAGAACTCTAATAAGGAAGATCCCAGAAGTGTCCTCGTATTGAATAAATATTTGTAACTCCATGTGGGAATAGTGCATTGTGATCTCTTACCAAATTCATTAACAAAGTCTTTTATTCTTTCACAAACAGCCTCCCCTAATATATGTTTAGGGGAACTCTATTCCTCATTTGATTCATTGAATGCTTTGTGCAACCTTCCATAAGGATACACTTTTGGAAGAAGTCTTCGATGACCAAGATATAAAGTCTTTCCGCCATGTTTTAATATTATTGAATCAGTGTATCCTCACATATATGGCATTCTTTGGATCCTTTGGCGATGTATCCTAGATAAATTCCCATATGTTGAAAAGACATTAATAGTGTAAAACACATAGAATGCAAACAAAATGTCTTTTTACATGAAGCATAGTAGGTCATTACACCTTCTCTACAAGGTTTCTTTAAGTCATCAATCAGAGGTTCAAGAAAAACATCAATACAATTGTTAGGTTGTTTGGGGCCTAAAATCAACAAGGACAATAAGAAGTTGTAATTTTTCATACATATCCAGGGAGGAAGATTGTATATATAATTCATAATAGGATAAGTTCTATGTTGGCTTCTTAATGTGACAAATGGAATCATCCCATCGGTACAAAATCCAAGTCTTAAATTCATGAATTCTTCACCAAATTCAGGGTACATTAAATAAATTTTCTTCCATTGTGGGGAATCAGATGCAAGCCATAGGATCTTATCTTTATTTTTCTTTGCCTCAACATGCCAAGATAAATTCTTCACATCCATAGTATTGACAAACAAGAATTGAAACTGTGGTATTTTTGGTAGATATCACATGACCTTGGCAAAATAGCTAGTTTTGGAATTACCCAAAGTTGTCATTTTGTAGCTTGATGCACCACATTTTGGAAAATCTTTCAAATTGATATAGTCCTTTTGAAAATAGACATAGTTATTCGGGCATGCATGTATCTTCTTAGCCTTCATTCCCATTTGACATAAAAATTTCCGTAATTCGTATGTTGAGATTGAAAGCTCATTTCCTTTAGAAAGAAGTTCTTTTAACAAATAAAATAGAGATGTGAAACTTTTGTTGCTCCAAATATTGTTAGCCTTCAGAATATACAATCTCAACACAACACTCAGCTTCGTAAACTTAGTACAACCTAAGTATAATGGTCTCTCTGCATCACTCATAGTGTTTCTAAATAAGGAAGGTGGATTAGTAAGATTTACCACAAAACTATCTAGAATCACATCAACTGTGGGAACACATTGCATTAAATGAGATTACTCAAAACACAAAACATGATTGCTCATTAATTAATACAAACCCAGAAAATAGGGTAAATTAAAATTGATTTCAACATTTCCTAATTGCTCAGAAACAATTACATGAAATCACAGAAACTTGCTTTGTTTTATATAATTCTCAAAATTTCTTACAATTGTTCCATGGCCTCAGCCACAACATATACATATTACATACGAAACATTTCCACATTTATCACTTGAACAAGCATATAACATGCTACCAAAAACCTAATTCAATTGAAACATTGATTACAAACTATCTCTCTTGGACCTAAGAGTACATGGACGACTCTAGGACACATTAGATAACTAACAACCATCTATAGGGTTCATCATCATAGATCTCCTTACTTCCATGGTCTGTTGCAGCTGCTGCTGATCACCTAAGAAGATGTGGTGACCCACGAGGTGAGACCTAGTCCCAATGAGAGATATAACTCTCTCCATCAAATATTGATTACATGATATTAAACAATAAATAATTGAGCAGATGAGGTATTTAATAGTCAATTTTGTAGATTGGACCGTTCATGAATGCTAAACATATTAAGGAATTAAGCTTAGCAGCAAGTTTGTTTATCAATGTATATACCATGCTAACAACACAAGCAAACTAGTAGCAAAGTATCTCTAACATCATGAATATGTCTTGTAGCATAACATGGCTATCAACATTGGAATATTTAATAAAGTGAACCAATCTACATCATAAGTATAGCTAACATCATAAGAAAAACTAATTGCATAAGCATGTTTAACAATTTAAGCATTTCTAATTACAAAGGCATGGAAGGCAATATTAAACATAGCTAGCAACATCATCTTAACTATCAGGGTCAATATATCTGACAACATAAGCATTTTTATAACATGAGCATAACTACAACATAAGCACATTTATCATATCTTATTGTACTATACATCATCTTTATGTAATGAAAGCAAATAAGGGTTATCATATGATATGAAGTGTTGTGTATAACCCTAAACAAATATGCTACACGACTGTATTACATCTTTTATTACGCCCTGGGGAGTTTGATTCGTACCACCCAAAGTCCTACTGCCCCTTGTGAAGGGATACTAACGGTTCCGTACAAGATCTAGGAGAGTTGGCATCCTAAGTTCTCTTCCCCTCAGTCAGTATGAGTAAAAAGGAAGTGACATATCAATTAATGAAGCCACTACAATAACATATAGTCAAGCTGCTAACAACTAGTCCGCCCTTGGTATAGGTCACGACACTAGAGAATAGGCTCACACATGGCCATTCTATAAGAGGCATCCTGTAGTTATAATGTTGTATTTCTCACATCACAATATCATAATTTTCGTGGCATGACCACAACCATCCTCAATTGCTTGATATTAGGGTACCAAGTTGTCCCTGCATACTCATCATGTTATGTATGTGCTCCAAGTTTCCCTGAGGAATACTCATTTCACCATGCAACAAGTTCTGATATTGAAGATGGTTCTATGACATAGGGCACTACATGATTAGGTTGCACTTACTTAGTTATTGCCAATTGTGTGCTTTAAGTTGCATCAAACAAATGGACATACAAGCCCTAAACCATTTCTAGCAAGCATATAAGTATAAAAACTTCAGAAGATATAAATGAGACATATTATTCCTCATCTCATCATCACATGGTACTATTTACTTGCCATTCAGGAGACTACACCTGTCATCATACTATCACAAGATATAAATCCTTATCACAATATCACAGGGTATCAACCCTTGTCAATATAAGAGGATTATACCTCATTCAGGGCTCAACCATGCCCAAAGGTTGTTAAGACCATCATATCATTCCATACAAGTTCATCATTGTCTTTACATGCCTTATAAAAATATCTATAAAACATAATCACCCATGTGATGCACATGCTCATCATGATGTTGCAATAAATAACTAAAAAATGTTTACATGATAACATTATAGGGTTATCTTAGCATTAAGAGAATTCCTTTATTATATTAACATATAAGGAAGCTAGGTATGATTGGCCATCATCACACTTATAGTATACACGTTTAGCATAAGAAAGCATAGATCATGAAGCTATGATGACCACCAGTTAAACTCATTAAAGTTTCCATCAATCATTAGTAAGGATATTCCATCATTATATTAATCATTCAATAAATAATATCATAATTAACCACCATTCTTTACGTACATTAGGGTTAGGTTTAGCAAGATAGGTTACATTAAAGTTATAGTTAAGTATTCATTCACAAACCTTAACCCATAGCATCTCCTAATAATTTTGGATGCATAAGGCACATCATCATCATCACATTCCATATCATTCACAAGTATGGATCCACACATAACTCAAGGTGTAACCATTAGGTTATAGTATACTAGAGTTCCACAACAATAAGAGAGACACCAATGTTATATTATTCCATTAAGGAAGGCTGATCATAGATATTCACCATTACCTGAGTTCATTAGAATTAAGTGTAACAAAATATATCCCATTAGGGTTACTATCAACACAATATGGTCATTATACATTCTATTCATATGATGGAAAAGGTAAGACTACCTTATTATGGGAAAACATCCATTGGTTCCTATCTCATTCAACGCATATCACCATACCACAACATCACTCAAAACCATTGGATGTTGAAAAGGAAAGGCCATTGGTTATTTACATAAGTAAACACCTAAACAAACCATATGTAAAGCCATTGAGTTGTGACCTAGAAAGAACCATATGTAAATTCATTGAGTTGTGACCTAGAAAGAGTAACCATTAAAACTTAAATATCCCTTATTTAGTAACATAAATGTCACTATAGTTGTGGAATTAGACCCATCATTCGTTGTACATTTTAATCAAGCCATCATATAAATCATCAAGCTCCTTAAATTGATTACATTAGGGAAACCATCGAATTCAGATTATTAGATCTCATATTTAATACTATAGGTTTCAATCCAAATCATTGGATGTTGAAGCATCTAATATCAACCATTGGTTCAAGTCCATTATTGAAAGTTATTAGATGAAGAAGTGTCAGATACTAACCATTGAACCAGGTTCCTATTTTAAAACCATCCATTAGAGTATATGACTAACCATTAGATCAATTGAACCAAGAAACCATGGATTTAGGGCTTAATTGAAACTACATTTAAATCCTTGACTCACCATTGATTGCGATGACCTGATACACCATTGGTTTTGACACATTGTGTCACCATCAGTTGATAGGGTCAACACTACTATCATCTTTCACCATCGAGTGTTGCATTGATGTCACCATTGGTTGATATCTTCATTAGCATACTTAGTGGTTGATCATTAAGCTTCTAATTGAGCCAAAACATGACCTAAGATGTTACGTCTTGTCTTGGGGAAAACGTTATCAATGAATGCGGAAGTGATTAATTAGCAGCGGAATTACTGAAAATCATTAAAAATTAAAACTTTTTGTAAAGAGATCCTCAACGGTAAAACTCTTTCATAAAGAAACAAGGTAAGTTATTTGCAAACTGATTTGTTATTACATCTCTGTAATATCACATCTCGAGGGTTACAACCATCAACTTCCTTGTTAACTGTACAAGGCAAGATACAAAAATCTCGAGGCATTAAGCCAAAATCTCATATTTATATAAAACATCTACTGACTCATAGGACCTGAGAGTACAGAGACGACACATAGGACATTCTATCTGCAAGACTTGACAGATAGTGTTTCCACCTAAGGATCACTGTTGTCCCTGATGTTGTTGTTGCTGATGCTATTCACCCACTGAAGGGTTCCTTCGTCCTCAGCGTCTACCTAAAAGTTAAATCCCACGGGGGTGAGACAATTGAATAATTGTCCCAACGAGAGTTATAACTCTCCACAAGAAGCATTGTTATTTCAAGTATTAAAATAACAAAGAGCAGAGGAACTATAATTATTTAGCAGTAGGCAATTCATTGAATAAACTTAAGTACAATAGTATTCTATAAGCAATCATTTCAATTATAACTTGAATGAATGACAAGACATATATAAATAAGGAATATGAAGAACATGTATATTATTTGTCAAACTAGGACATTATAACAATGTATCATCAATCATTGTTTCTCGTAGTTCAACCTAAGAGAATATGCTACACGGCTGATTACGTTTTTCAAACATATTTATGCCCTGAGGAGATGAGTTACACCTCTCATACTCCAACCGACCATTACGAAATCGCAATCGGTACCATACATAGGTCATCAGAAGAGCCATATTCCTATGACTTCATCTTCCTCAGTCAGCGTGAGGATTAACATGCAGGACATCTCGTGTCTCTACCATAATAGCTTTCTAGGGTATTCTGGCAACTTCGCTATTAGAGTTACAGTGGCATGCTGTACTCTCTTCGCAATCGAGGGATTCCATGTTTATCTCACATCGATTTGGCATTAACAACATCATCGGGAGATCAGTGATACATCATCCAGGCATATACATATAATGAAGAATTGAGAGATTAAACGTACATCTCACATCAATTCTCTCATTAGGACATAAGGATATTCACGTCCATAACCCCTACATACTCAAAAGTATGCTCTCCAAGAGTTCCCTTAGGAAAACCTGTTTCACCATCATTTAACTTCTGACAATGATGGATCTATGGTCAGGGCTCTACATGATATCATTATACTTGATTATTTAAGTACATTGTGGCATTCTTTTAGCATCAGGCATGTTTTCAAACATAAATCAATAAGACAATTTCTATAAAGAAAGAGTACTAAATGTATCATGTTCATATCATAACTGGTTAACATTGGAATATCAATCCCTAACCATCTCATCATTGTGATTCAGGAATATGGGTGTTCAAACCCTTAGAACATCAAACACTTATTACCAAGTAACATATTGCCATCAAGTAATTTAACAGTATAAACAAGATTGTCGCAATGCAGATATTTCTCATGGCTCATACAGCATATCAATCTCATATGTTACCTCTTACTAGGCAACACAGCATATCATTACTTTCAAACCTTATAAAGTGCTTTCAGTGAATATGGCATCATAACCCTTACCTGGCTATGCTCACTTCTTTATAAAGACCTACATGACTAACACAATCGATAACATGCACATAATATCTATATCAGCACAGTACAAATTATTTCCAAGTCAGGTATAGAACACCACGGCTGTGCAGCCAAGAACGGCTGTGTAAGGGGAAGCTACCACAACCGTGCTACCTTGCATGGTCGTGCTACATAAAATTACCATGACCATGTTACATCACCACGGTTGGTTTCTAGGGTTAGGGTTTTCTATTTAGTTCAATTAGGGTTAGCCAACCCCTTTAGCTTAAAAGGGCATAGTGGTTCCTCATTTCATAATTCAATCATAGAGTTTCATGCTTGAAAGCATAACCCAGAATTAGGGTTTACTGTTCATATCATCACATTTCCCTAGATTAGGGTTATCATTAATATCTCACCATTAGGGTTTACTATTCACCCTAATTAGAAATGATTAACAAGGTACCTTTAATTTAAGGATTACCATGTCATCATTATGAATTAGGATTATATCATCATCATATATTAGGGATACTCCTATTATTTCCCTCAATTAGGGTTGTGATTCATTAACCATCATAATTAGGGTTTCATGATCTCACTAACATGGATCAATCCCCTAATTCGGTATTCATTCATGTTGAATGTCCATTACTTAATTAATCATTCATATGAGAAGTCTTCTTTCTCCTCTTTCTATCAGATGATATTTGCATCACCCTTGATTTGGAAGAAGTCAATTGAACACTGACATCATGGGTTGTGTCATTACTATTGTGGTCATTAAGGCTCACTTGATCAAAGGGTATTGGTCACTCTATCCCATCAAGGTACCTTTGTAATGATCACCATTGATTATAACATGCATTAATCAACTAATTACTTGGTCCCTTAATCTCTTTAGGTAACTATGAGGTTTAGGCTAATCAACCACTAAACCATCTTGACTACTAATGCATCAAACGATCTTGACCTTTTTAGACCTCAAACGGTCTTGCACACTAAACCCCCAAATGATCTTGGACAGACCTTGAAACCATTTGGTGTTGAAGACTGTTTGGTCTTGTTGACTTTTGAAACTGTTTGGTAAAGTGCACACTCAAGACCGTTTTCCCAAGATGGGGTGAAGACCAAGATAGGGTGAAGACCATTTGGTCATGAAGATGGTTTGGTCAACATTGAAACCGCGTGGACATAACCAACATTGACTTTGAAACCGCATGGACATAACCAACATTGAAACCGCATGAGGTCAAACAGTTTGGGATCATTTGGTCCCAAACGGTCTTGAGACCGTTTGGACTCAAACGGTCTTGAGACCATTTGGAATCAAAAGGTCTTGAGACCGTTTGGACCCAAACGGTCTTGAGACTGTTTGGTCCAAACCACCTCAAAACCGCAAGGACCAAAATGTGTCTCAACCACTTCAATTGAGTTAAGGTTTCCAAAGTTGAACCCCTCAATCAATCATGCACTTGTTAGCCAATCATTAATTGAGTTAATTAGGTCAACCCTCAACTGATTTGACACTCAATTGACCCTCAATTGATCACCAATTAGGGCTTGGATCAATTGGATTAGGGATTGGAATCGATTACTCTTCAACATACATCAAAGTGAGTCTAATTGATTTGAAACCATTGAGCCATCATTCAATTTGGTCATGACCTGACCCCAAATGGTCTTGGGATCGTTTGGATGACCTCCAAACGGTCTTGAGACCGTTTTCCCATTATTTTATCAAAAACCAAGTCATTCAATTAAGGTTTGAACCCTAGGTTTGGTCACCAAATCAGCAATCAATTATTCATCAACTTGATATCATTGGATCCTCAATTGGTCAACCCTACTTAACCCTAGACCTACAAACGGTCTTGGGTGATCACCAAACGGTCTTGAGACCGTTTGGGTGATCCCCAAATGGTTTTGAAACCATTTGGGTCACTCAACCCAAACTTCAACTTAATTCAATTATTGAAATCAGCAATTGACCCGATTAAGGTTTAGATTGTTGATGGGCCTTCAATTGGTGATTCACTTGGAATTAATTGATGATTTTTGGTGGTTGATTATTCCACATTATTCTCAATAGTACTCCAAATGGTCAACACCTGGTCAACACCTTGAAACGGTCTTGGACCGTTTGCTTCCATGCATTCTAGTGAAACTGTTTGCATTCAAACGGTTTGAAACCATTTACTCCCAAACGGTTTGGGAAACCGTTTGAGCAAAACATGGAGACCATTTGCTAAATTAGATTCTTGGATAAATATAGGAATTAATGTCTTCATCTTCTACCTCTGTTCTACCAAGAACATGGGTTGTTCTTCATGAAAATTATAGCAAGAACACCCAAAGGTGTCTAAAGAAGAAGTATAGGCAATGATTCTAGGAAAGAAAGATGCAAAAGAAAATCTTAAGGGTTTAGAGTTATAAAACCCACCTCTAGGACTGATCCAGAGCTCCAAGATTTGTAGCTTTAATGGTGGCTTGAGCTCCAATAGTTTTCCAAGGTCCGTTCTTCAATTTTTGGATGGAGAAGATGGCTAGAAAGAAGAATCGGGTGAAAAACACCAATAAACCAACCTTGTTTTAGGGTTTCCACCATGAATTTGAGGTAGATGATGATCAACACTTACCCAATCAGTATGGTCATCCTTCCTCTAGTCCAGAGCTCCTCCTTGGTCGGTCAAAGCAAGAAGATAAGGAAAGGAACTAAGGGAAACGATCCCTTGCTTTGTTGATAAGGATTCCTTTATATATTTTAGGATATTTTCAAGGTGAATGAAAAGAAGAGGATTATCTCCTTTTATCTCCCAACTAAAACCGCCAAAGCTTCCTCCATTCTTTGGATATGTGGCCACCTTCTAAACCTTGCAAGACTTCTCAATTATCTAAGGTTTAAAGGAAAGAACTAACACCTTAAAGAGAAGTATAATAATATTCACCCTTATTGGATATTGCTTAATATATTATTATTTGTGTGTAATTTCCACTTCTACCATGATCATTAAATGAGGCACCTGATTCAGCCCTATTTTAGGGCTTAATCTTGTGTCTTTTTTCTCTTCAATCACATCTATACCTGTTAGATTGCATGTCATTCCCCCTAATATGCTTATTTGTATAAAATGCACTTATGGACATTATTTGCATGTTTTTCAGGCATTTGGACCACGCTTGATGGAAGAGAGAGAGAAGGGGCGATCCTAGGGTTCCTCTACACTTGGAGATGCCCAAAGTGAAGTCTGATGCTCCCTCGATCTACCCCTAGTGGCCAAAGATCAATTGAAGCAAAGATGTCCAAGAAAAGTCAAAGACCCAAGTCAAAGTGCTGCCCCAGGACTCAACACGGCCGTGGTACAACAAAACAGTCATGCTAGGTCACTTCGAAATCGATAGGTTCAACCTCCAGATCAAGCAGAAGGCAGCACGGCCGTGGTGGAACAAAATGGTCATTCCAGTGGCAGTAACCACGGCCGTGCACCACAAAACGGCCGTGGCACAACAGAGCACCATGACCGTGCCACCCACCACGGCCGTGGCACATCACCTCCACCACGGCCGTGTTGACCCACCACGGCCGTGGCCGTTTTGACAAAAACCATGTAACTCTGCCGTTTTAATTCCCACGACCATGCCCATCCACCACGGCCGTGGCCTACCCTACCCACCACGGCCGTGCTACTCACAGAATCCAGTCACTTTTCTACTCCTTTCCCCATTTTACCCCTAACTTAACCCTCGACCCCCTAGATCCCTATATAAGCCCTAGTGGCGGCTGAGGGTTGGGGGTTGGCTGCTTAGAGTCCCATTTTTGCTCCATAGTCACCTCCACTCCATTCCACTTCACCTCCACCTCAAATCCACTCCATTTCACCATTTCCACCACATAACACCCCATATCTAAGCCTTCCATCCACTTCCCACCACCATTTTACACCATTCCATCCAAGAAGAAGGAGGAGGACGACCTTGCAGCTGCTGGAGAGGAGGATCCCATCATCTACACCGAGCTTCATGGCTTCTTCTACCTCTTTCTCCTTTCTTTTTGTATTTTCCATTTCTATGAGTAGCTAGGCCCCTCGGGTGGGCTGTTTGGGGGAAAATATGTTACTTTGATACCATGTTGGGGGGAAATGACATGTAAACTTTGTAATTTCATTTTTTAATGATTATATTCTATTTCTATCTCATTCTCCATGGATTGCTTGTTGATTTGTGTGTGAAATCACTTAGGAATTTAGGCAAATTGCTTATATGTGTGAATTTTGGGATTTGCCCCTAGGTCCAATTCTTGGATCCCTAGGTTGCCTCCCATCTTCCTACATCCTAATCAATCTCCCTAAACCTAAGTGAGAGATCTAAGTAGCTAGATTAGGTAATTCTAGTGCAATTAGCATGGAGCCTTCTCAAGGCTGGAATGTGGGAGAATTGGGGTCTAAAACCCTAATATCACCTCCCCATTACTACCCTCAGCCCCTAATTGCCCTAGGAATGCCTAATCTAGAAACCTAGACTTGATTAGACTCTAATTGAATTGAACCTAATCCCTAACCCATTGAGCCTCGTAAGGGTAGTAGGGGGTGTTAGGGACTAGTTCCCCTATACACAACCTATCATATCCATGGCCAGTTAGTAGCTTAGGTTAATTAATTAGACTCTAACTTGTTGTTTGGTTTGGATGATCTAAATGGAATCATAATGTTCACATGTCACCCCCCAACTTAAGTGATAAGTTCATACCCCTAAACAACCCACACATCTCTTTACTACTTAAAATCCTAGTTCTGTGCTTGCTTAGCTTAGTTAGTTCTTTTCTTGCTTAGTTAGCTTCTTGCCTTGCTCTTGCTCTTGCCTTGTTTATGCTAGTTTAGTTCTTTAATTGCTCTTTTGCTTTTCTCTTGCTTGCCTTAGCATAAATTGTCTTTTCATACCTAGATTAGTCCTTTCTTTCCTGCTTAGTCTTAATCTAGTCTATGGTTAACATAGATTTCATTCCCGCCTTTAACTACTTTCTTGTTCATCCTTAGTTAACAATCAAAACAACCTTTAAACCCTTAACCCTAGTCTTCGTAGTAGGAACCTAGCTAAACTAACCTAGCTCTAGCGCCCCCTCTTCTCCCTATGGATCGAACCTATACTTGCCACCTTCCTATACTATGACACGACCCCATGCGCTTGTGGGTGTAGTTATTTTAGTAGACATAGGTGTGTTAGTTTAGGTCTTATAAATTTCGAAAGCAAAAATCCAATCACGTGTGTTCCGACCTTGTGGGGCGCATCTAGTCAGGTCAAATCGGCTAGTGTGTTGCACCTCTAGCAGAAACACACCAGCACCCCTCTCATTTTCTTTGCTCTACTTGTTGCCAAGAAAAATGAGAGATCCTTTAGATGGTATACATTACATGTTGGACCTAGGTTTTGAGTAATTTGCACATTACACCAAAACTAGGTTTTAAAACACAAGGATTGCTCTACAAGCTATATCTTGGTGCCCGAGCTTGTGAAAACTGTACCACTTCATCATATTCATTCTTATGATGTATCAACATCAGAGGAACATCTTAACATGTGCAATTTGCAAGTTAACTCCTCAATTGGTAATTTGCACTTTAGTCCAAAATTAATAAAACAATGTTTCAATATTATTCAAAAAGGTTTGAAACTGAAATATAAGTTCCTCAAAAGCCTTAGTTACATTTCAAAGGATAAATACAAGCATCAAATCACTTAATTAAGAAAAACACCTAGGGTTAGTTCATAACCCAGTTCAGGGATGTTACAAATTATCCACCCATTACAAGGATTTCGTCCCCGAAATCATTACAACAACGTATTAAGAGAAAAGAGCAGGGTATTTCCTTCTCATTTCTTCCTCTAGCTCCCATGTGGCTTCTTCAACACCACAGTGATTCCAGAGGACTTTCACAAGACTTATGTCTTTCTTTTTCAACTTTTTAATTCTTTTGTCAAGGATTGTCACAGGTCCTTCTTCATATGATACATCATCATTCAATTCTACTTCCATAGGTTGCAGAATTGATTCTGTGTCAGGGTGACATTTCCTAAGCATGGAAATGTGAAACACAGGGTGTAGCTTTTGTAACTCTAGTGGTAAATCTAGCTTATAAGCTACCTTTCCAATCCGTTCTATGATTGGATAAGGCCCCATAAACCTAGGAGCTAACTTTCCTTTCCTTCCAAATCTAAGAACTCCTTTCCAAGGTGAGACCTTGAGATACACTTTGTCTCGAACCTGGAATTCTAAAGGTCTATGACGCTTATCAGCGTAAGATTTCTGTCTATCATGTATAGTCCTTAACTATTGTTGTATTATTTTAATCTTCTCGATGGTCTACTACACAAGTTCAAGACCTAAAAGTTGATATTCACCAGTTTCATACCAACATAGGGGAGATCTACATCGTCTACCATATAAAGCTTCATAAGGTGCCATGTCTATACTGTGTTGATAGCTATTGTTGTAGGAAAACTCTATCAAGGTTAGATGCAGATCCCAACTCCCTGTAAACTGAAGAGCACATGCTCTAAGAAAGTCTTCTAAAGTCTGTATAGTCCTTTCTGACTGTCCATCTGTCTGAGGATGAAAGGTTGTACTAAACCTTAGCTGTGTGCCTAAGGCTTTATGAATTCGCTCCCAAAAATGACTCATAAACTGGGGACCTCTGTCAGAAACAATGGTGACTGGAACTCCATGCAGGCGCACTATCTCATCTACATTTAACTGTGTCAGCTTCTCAGCAGAAAAGGTTATTTTGACAGGTAAGAAATGTGTTGTCTTTGTCAACCTATCAACTATTACCCAGATGGAATCATAACCTTTGGCTATTCTAGGTAAACCAACCACAAAGTCCATTGTTACATGATCCCACTTCCACTGTGGTATGGGTAAAGGTTGCATTGTTCCTGTAGGCTTCTGGTGTTCAGCTTTAACTTGCTGACACACAGGACACCACATAACAAACTCAGCAACATCCTTCTTCATTCTAGGTCACCAATACATATCTTTCAAGTTTCCATACATCTTGGTGCTTCCTGGATGCATAGCATACATTAAAGAATGATCTTCTTCCAGAACTAACTTTCTCAAGTTATCAACATCAGGCACTATCATTCTACCATGGTAATAGGCTACCTGATCATCTGAATCATGGAAACCATCTCGTTTCTCACTACCATACTCTGATCTAATCAGTTGAACTACAACATCAACTTGTTTTGCCTCCTTAATCTGTTGTCTCAGAGTAGGTTTTATATGCATCTCAGCTAACAACCCGGCTAACAATGATACTTCTAACTGTATATTGTATTGCCTTAAGGAGATAAGCATATCTCTCCTTGAGCACACTAAGGAATTCAGCTGTGCTTTATCTAGGGCTGGTGTTGCTGATTTCCTACTCAAAGCATCAGCGATTACATTGGCCTTCCCTGGAAGGTAATCAATTGTACAATTGTAGTCCTTGATTAACTCCATCCAGCGGCGTTGCCTCATGTTAAGTTCATGCTGAGAAAAGATATACTTAAGGTTCTTATGGTCTGTGAAAATCTGAAACGTCTCTCCATAAAGATAATGTCTCCAAATCTTCAAAGCATGGATTACAACATCTAGTTCTAGATCGTGTGTCAGATAATTCTCCTCATGTTTCTTAAGATGTCGAGAAGCAAAAGAAATCACTTGTTTATCCTGCATCAACACACATCCTAGTCCATTCTTAGAAGCATCACAAAAAACTATATACCCCTTCCCTTGCTCAGGTAACACAAGTACTGGTGCACTTGTCAACCTCTCCTTCAACAATTGAAAAGATTGTTTACACTTATCACTCCAAGCAAAAGGAACATCCTTCCTGGTCAACTTAGTCAAGGGTAAAGCTATAGAACTGAAGTTCTTAATGAACCTCCGGTAATAGCCTGCCAACCCTAAGAAACTACGAATCTCCGTCGGTGTCTTCGGCTGTTCCCATAGCAGAATAGATTCTACCTTTTTAGGGTCAACACAAATACCTGTAGAAGATATTACGTGTCCAAGGAAAGATACTTCTGGTAACCAGAACTCGCACTTGCTAAACTTAGCATATAGCTTATGTTCTCTTAGCAAAGTTAGAGTCTGACGAAGATGTTGTTCGTGCTACTGAGCATCTCTACTATAGATCAGGATGTCATCTATAAAGACAACAACACACTGATCGAGAAAAGGTCGGAAGATTTTGTTCATGAGTTCCATAAATGTAGCTGGTGCATTAGTTAGTCCAAACAACATAACTGTGAACTCATAGTGACCATACCTTGTCCTGAAGGCAGACTTAGGTATGTCACCATCCTTAATACACAACTGGTGATATCCTGACCTCAAATCTATCTTTGAGAAGACGGTTGCACCACAGAACTGGTCAAAGAGATCATCAATCCTCGGTAGAGGATACTTATTCTTTATTGTTACTTTATTTAATTGTCTGTAATCAATGCACAACCGCATTGATCCATCTCTCTTTTTAACAAAAAGGACCGGAGCACCCCAAGGTGAAGTACTCGGTCGGATGAAACCTTTTTTGAGAAACTCTTGTAGTTGTTTCTTGAGTTCTGCCATCTTAGCAGGCGCCATCCTATATGGTGTTTGTGCTATAGGTTGCGTGTTCAGAACTAGATTAATATCAAAATCTATTCCCGAGGCGGTGGTACACCTGGAAGTTATTCAGGAAATACATCTTCAAATTCCTTGACTATAGGAACTTCGACGGGGTCAAGACTATCCATGGTAGTATCTACCACATGGGCTAAGAATGCATAACATCCTTGCCTCATCAGTTTCTCAGCAACCATAGCTGACACAAGACAGGTTGGTAGAATCTTTCTTTCTCCTTGAAAGATCCACGTGTCACTATCATTAGTGAACACAGTCTGCTTGGATTCACAATCCAAGACAACCTTATACTTAGAAAAGGTATCCATCCCTAGGATTACATCGAATCCATGCATCTCAAGTGGTATAAGATCCACTTGAATGTGATGTTCAGAAAAGAGGAGGATGCAGGGAGAACATACCTCCTGCAACACAGAAGATCCCATCAACAGAGTTTCTAGCAACAAACTATCTACTCTATGACTTGTATTCAGGTTGCTGTCAAGAATCACTCTTCGACTGATAAAGGAGTGTGTAGCACCCAGATCAATTAAAACAGATACATCGCAAGGTGTAAATATATCAGAATATAACAATTTCATCTGACCTGCCACAACATGAGGGTTGATCACTGCATTAGGTGGATTCATCACGTAGAATCTTGTAGTTGCATGTGGTTGATTCGGTACTCGATGACTTGATGCCGATGATCCAGCTTGGGACGCTTGTCCACATCCTCTAACGTTGCTTGGAAACTATCTCCTTTGAGGACCTTGCTGACTCTGTCTTTGTGGTTGAGTCACACTCACTTCTCTAGTTGTATAATCTTTCATCAGATGTCCCATCTTTCCACATATGTAACAACTTATGTTCAGTTGTTGTGGTCTGGGTGGTCCTGTAACCGTCATAGATGCTGAGCTATGAGCTCCTTCTAAAGGTAAACTTCGTCCTCTACCCCTATTTGACGTCCACTACGTCTGGGTACTGAATCTAGGTGGTGGTGTAGGTATAGAAAACCTAGGTTTCTTGAAACCTTTAGATGAGGATCCTTGGAACCGGGAATACATATTCTTGATCTTGGTCTATCTCTTCTCTGATACAAACCTCTCTACCCTTCTGACAGACTCCACAAAGGTAGCAAACCTTTCCCTGTTCTCTAGAGCAGACACAGGGTTGGTCAACTCAGCGTTTAACCCTTTTTCAAAAATGCCTAATCCTTTCTTCATCTGTGGTCACCATGTGCGGACAGAACTGCAATAGCTCCATGAACTTAGCCTCGTATTCGCTAATGTTCATAGGTCCCTATCTTAACCTCTCAAACTGAGAGATTTTCTCATCCAGAAATGTCTTAGGGAAATATCTGTTGATAAATTCTCGTCGAAAAACTTCCCATGCAATCTCCACACATAGCCTTTTTTGTTCTTCCATGGTCCACCAATGACCAACACTCCCCTTGAGAAGATACACAACATGTCTTACCTTCTCAGCTTTTGGGATGTTCAGGATTCTAAAGGCCTTCTCTAGTTCAGTTAACCACAAGTCAGCATCTGCTGGGTCAGCTGTTCCAACATACTCTGTTGTTCAAATGTCTTGTCGGATCCTTGTCCTTCTGGATGGGTAGGTGCCCTAGGTTCAGGTATATGCATCCTATCGGTCATATGTGTCATGGCAGTCATGAACTGCCCAAACATGGCTTGGACGGCTGGGTTCCCCATATCAGTTGGATTGAACTGGGGTGGTTCAGGCATAGGTTCTTCTCTTTCTTGGTTTCTTGCACCTCCTCTGGGTGCAGCGACACTGCTCTCAGCAATGTGTTCCTCATGTGATCCAGACATCTTTAGTTTTATCTTCTCCTCCTAAATGAGTAGAAGACACTATCAACCATACTGGAAGGCACTAGAATAGACTCAACAACCTAAATCCTATGTCTCTGTAGACTCAGCGAACCTAGAGCTCTGATACCACTAAATTGTGACATCTCGTCTCGGGGAAAACGTTATCAACAAATGTGGAAGTGATTAATTAGCAGCAGAATTACTGAAAATCACTAAAAATTAAAATTTTTTGTAAAGAGATCCTCAACGGTAAAACTCTTTCATAAAGAAACAAGGTAAGTTATTTGCAAACTGATCCGTTATTACATCTCTGTAATATCACATCTTGAGGGTTACAACCATCAACAACCCTGTTAACTGTACAAGGCAAGATACAAAAATCTCGAGGCATTAAGCCAAAATCTCAGATTTATATAAAACATCTACTGACTCATAGGACCTGAGAGTACAGAGACGGCACATAGGACATTCTATCTATAAGACTTGATAGATAGTGTTTCCACCTGAGGATCATTGTTGTCCCTGATGTTGTTGTTGTTGCTGCTGTTCACCCACTGAAGGGTTCCTTCGTCCTCGGTGTCTACCTAAAAGTTAAATCCCACGGGGGTGATACAATTGAATAATTGTCCCAGCGAGAGTTATAAATCTCCACCAGAAGCATTGTTATTTCAAGTATTAAAATAACAAAGAGCATAGGAACTATAATTATTCAGCAGCAGTGAATTCAATGAATAAACTAAGTAGAGCAGTATTCTATAAGCAATCATTTCAATTATAACTTGAATGAATGACAAGACATATATAAATAAGGAATATAAATAACATGTATATTATTTGTCCAACTAGGACATTATAACACTGTATCATCAATCATTGTTTCTCATAGTTCAACCTAAGCGAATATGCTACACAGCTGATTACATTTTTCAAACATATTTATGCCTTGAGGATATGAGTTACACCTCTCATACTCCAACTGACCATTACGAAATCGCAATCGGTACCATACATAGGTCATCAGAAGAGCCGGATTCCTATGACCTCATCTTCCTCAGTCAGTGTGAGGATTAACATGCAGCACATCTCGTGTCTCTGCCATAATAGTTTTCCATGGAATTCTGGCAACTTCGCTATTAGAGTTACAATGGCATGTTGTACTCTCTTCGCAATCGAGGGATTCCTTGTTTATCTCACATCGATTCGGCATTAATAACATCATCAGGAGATCAGTGATACATCATCCCGGAATATACATATAATGCAGAATTGAGAGATTAAACGTACATCTCACATCAATTCTCTCATTAGGACATAAGGATATTCACGTCCATAACCCCCACATACTCAAAATTATGCTCTCCAGGAGTTCCCTTAGGAAAACCTATTTCACCATCATTTAACTTCTGACAATGATGGATCTATGGTCAGGGCTCTACATGATATCATTATACTTGATTATTTAAGTACATTGTGGCATTCTTTTAGCATCAGGCATGTTTCAAACATAAAGCAATAAGACAATTTCTATAAAGAAAGAGTACTAAACGTATCATGTTCATATCACAACTGGTTAACATTGGGATATCAATCCCTAACCATCTCATATTAGCACAGTACAAATTATTTCCAAGTCAGGTATAGAACAACACGGCCGTGCAGCCAAGAACGGTCGTGTAAGGGGAAGCTACCATAGCCGTGCTACCTTGCACGGTCCTACTACAGAAATTACCATGACTGTGTTACATTACCACGGTTGGTTTCTAGGGTTAGGGTTTTCTATTTAGTTCAATTAGGGTTAGCCAACCCCTCTAGCTTAAAAGGGCATAGTGGTTCCTCATTTCATAATTCAATCATAGAGTTTCATGCTTGAAAGCATAACCCAAAATTAGGGTTTACTGTTCATATCATCACATTTCCCTAGATTAGGGTTATCATTAATATCTCACCATTAGGGTTTACTATTCACCCTAATTAGGAATGATTAACAAGGTACCTTTAATTTAAGGATTACCATGTCATCATTATGAATTAGGATTATATCATCATCATATATTAGGGATACTCCTATTATTGCCCTCAATTAGGGTTGTGATTCATTAACCATCATAATTAGGTTTTCATGATCTCACTAACGTGGATTATCCCCTAATTAGGTATTCATTCATGTTGAATGTCCATTACTTGATTAATCATTCATATGAGAAGTCTTCTTTCTCCTCTTTCTATCAGATGATATTTGCATCACCCTTGATTTGGACAAAGTCAATTGAACACTGACATCATGGGTTGTGTCATTACTATTGTGGTCATTAAGGCTCACTTGATCAAAGGGTATTGGTCACTCTATCCCATCAAGGTACCTTTGTAATGATCACCACTGATTATAACATGCATTAATCAACTAATTACTTGGTCCCTTAATCTCTTTAGGTAACTATGAGGTTTAGGTTAATCAACCACTAAACCATCTTGACTACTAAGGCATCAAACGATCTTGACCTTTTTAGACCTCAAACGGTCTTGCACACTAAATCCCTAAACACTCTTGGACATACCTTGAAACCATTTGGTGTTGAAGACCGTTTGGTCTTGTTGACTTTTGAAACTGTTTGGTAAAGTGCACACTCAAGACCATTTGCCCAAGATGGGGTGAAGACCGTTTGGTCATGAAGACCGTTTGGTCAAGTTTGACTTTGAAACTGCATGGACATAACTGACCTTGAAACCGCATGAGATCAAATGGTTTGGGATCATTTGGTCCCAAGCGGTCTTGAGACCGTTTGGTCCAAACCACCTCAAAACCGCAAGGACCAAAAAGTGTCTCAACCACTTCAATTGAGTTAAGGTTTCCAAAGTTGAACCCCTCAATCAATCATGCTCTTGTTAGCCAATCATCAATTGAGTTAATTAGGTCAACCCTCAACTGATTTGACACTCAATTGACCCTCAATTGATCACCAATTAGGGCTTGGATCAATTGGATTAGGGATTGGAATCGATTACTCTTCAACATACATCAAAGTGAGTCTAATTGATTTGAAACCATTGAACCATCATTCAATTTGGTCATGACCTGAGCCCAAACGGTCTTGGGATCATTTGGATGACCTCCGAATGGTCTTGAGACCGTTTTCCCATTATTTTATAAAAAAACAAGTCATTCAATTAAGGTTTGAACCCTAGGTTTGGTCACCAAATCAGCAATCAATTATTCATCAACTTGATATCATTGGACCCTCAATTGGTCAACCCTACTTAACCCTAGACCTCTAAATGGTCTTGGGTGATCAGGGTCTTGAGACCGTTTGGGTGATCCCCAAATGGTTTTGAAACCGTTTGGGTCACTCAAACCAAACTTCAACTTAATTCAATTATTGAAATCAACAATTGACTCGATTAGGGTTTAGATGGTTGATGGGCCTTCAATTGGTGATTCACTTGGAATTAATTGATGATTTTTGGTGGGTGATTAGTCCACATTATTCTCAACAGTCCTCCAAATGGTCAATGCCTGGTCAACGCCTCCAAACGGTCTTGGACCATTTGCTTCCATGCATTCTAGTGAAACCGTTTGCATTCAAACGATTTGAAACCGTTTGCTCCCAAACGGTTTGGGAAACCGTTTGAACAAAACATGGAGACCATTTGCTAAAGTAGATTCTTGGATAAACATAGGAATTAACGTCTTCATCTTCTACCTCTATTTTACCAAGAACAGGGGCTGTTCTTCATGAAAATTATAGCAAGAACACCCAAAGGTGTCTAAAGAAGAAGTATATGCAATGATTCTAGGAAAGAAAGATGCAAAAGCAAAGCTTAAGGGTTTAGAGTTATAAAACCTGCCTCTAGGACTGATCCATAGTTCCAAGCTTCGTAGTTTTAATGGTGGCTTGATCTATAATAGTTGTCCAAGGTCCGTTCGTCAAGTTTTGGATGGAGAAGATGGCTAGAATGAAGAATCGGGTGAAAAACACCAATAAACCAACCTTGTTTTAGGGTTTCCACCATGAATTCGAGGTAGATGATGATCAACACTTACCCAGTCAGTATGGTCATCCTTCCTCTAGTCCAGAGCTCCTCCTTGGTCAGTCAAAGCAAGAAGATAAGGAAAGGAACTAAGGGAAACGATCCCTTGCTTTGTTGATAAGGATTCCTTTATATATTTTAGGATATTTTCAAGGTGAATGAAAAGAAGAGGATTATCTCCTTTTATCTCCCAACTAAAACCACCAAAGCTTCCTCCATTATTTGGATACGTGGCCACCTTCTAAACCTTGCAAGACTTCTCAATTATCCAAGGTTTAAAGGAAATAACTAACACCTTAAAGAGAGGTATAATAATATCCACCCTTATTGGATATTGCTTAATATATTATTATTTGTGTGTAATTTCCACTTCTACCATGATCATTCAAATGAGGTGCCCCTCTCATTTTCTTTTCTCTACTTGTTTACAAGAAACATGAGAGATCCTCTAGAGGGTATACATTACATGTTGGACCTAGGTTTTGAGTAATTTGCACATTACACCAAAACTAGGTTTTAAAACACAAGGATTGCTCTACAAGCTATATCTTGGTACCTGAGCTTGTGAAAACTGTACCACTTCATCATATTCAGTCTTATGTTGTCTCAACATCATAGGAACATCTTAACATGTGCAATTTGCAAGTTAACTCCTCAATTGGGTAATTTGCAATTTAGTCCAAAATTATCAAAACAATGTTTCAATATTATTCAAAAAGGGCTGAAACTGAAATATAAGTTCCTCAAAAGCCTTAGTTGCATTTCAAAGGATAAACACAAGCATCGAATCACTTAATTAAGCAAAACACCTAGGGTTAGTTCATAACCCAGGTCAGGGATGTTACATAAGAGGTGACCATCGGTTTTCACCATCGGTTGACACCCTTGGTCACTACCATCAGTTGTCAAGATAGAAACACCATCGATTGTTGCATGGTATCCCATTGGGTCATGAGGTAGTAAAGGAAATAGCTTGAAAACCCTAATTTGGACCATCGATTGTTTGGTTTTTAGCACCATTTTCGTGCTACCAACCTGTCCTAGATCATCTTCTCACTTTGGAAGGAAGTACACCTATTTACAGGTTCATCTATAACTAGAACAAAATAGGGAATACCATAAAAATTCAAAATCTCAAGCAAGCTTAGCTTCTTAAAGCTTAAACCACCATTTTTAAGCAAGAACACGAGCTAACAAACTTTTAGTAAGAAATATAAGTAAAGAGGGTTATAAAACTCACCTCTACTGAGATGAACATAGTTCTAGTAGAAAGAAACTCGAGCCAAGAATGTAGGAAAACTCTACCTTTAGTCCTAAACTTGGCTATCTAACACCTCTCCATACAAGAAGCAAACCCTAGATAGGAGAAGCAAGAAAGGTAGGGTCTTGATCTCTAGAACAACTTTTACCATGGAACATCATAGGTATAACATGGAGGAAGTTCTAAGGAAGAAGAAGAGAAAGAAAAATGGATAAAGAAGGAAGAAAACAACTTGCCTTAGTCGAAAACCCTAGGATATGACCTTGGAAACCATAGTTAGGGCTAGATGGAGCTCTATGAGACCTTCTTCTCCAAAAAGGGTGTCATCTTATACCTTGGAGCACCTGGTTCCATAGAAAAACATAGTATATTTGGTGATCTAGTTTAGAGGAAAGATAGATCAAGCAAAGGTTTCATACTTGGGCAAGGAAGATGTAGATATAACCCATGGATAAGGATGGAAGCAAGCATGAAGTGTACAAGCAGCTCTCCATGTGTCCATGGTTTAAAGCTTCCATGGACGAGCAAGCAGCAGGTACACGGGCTATTGGGGCCTTCCAAGACATAGATTGTTGGTCTCCTAGGCCAGCCATTATTTTTGTGGGCGAAGTTACCATCATTTTTTCATGGTTTAAGTCAATAGATGGTTGAACCATCGGTTGATCATGCTTATAAGTGAACCAATGGTTCAAGTGAACCAAAACAACATGAACCATCGACCTAGAGTCTGTAGGATGACTTTTGGTTGTTCCCCAGTGGTCCCTACAGCTGATGGACGTTGGTTGTTGCCCAAACCAATGGTACCATCAGATGTTAGCCTTGAAGGTGGCTCATTCATGGGGGGAGTAAAAGCCTAGATCACCCTTGAAGCAAATCACCACTAAACCAAGGTACAATTGAGTGCCCCATGGATCAAAAAGCTCAAGAATGATGAGAGAACATCCAAGGAACATAACTGATGTGACAAATTGCAAAGTAAACCTCTCAATTGGGTACATTGCAAAAAAGTCCAAAATGTACATAAAATTGCATATCTTGCTCAAACATTGTCCAAATTGGACCAAATTTGAAACTTAAGCTTGTGTTATGATTCCAAATCATATAGCAAGGTTAAAGTATGCTTCTAAGCATTTAATTATGGTAATTAAGCATTTTCAACACTTTAAGAAAGATCAGGGCCTTACATCAACGATGTCTATCATAATCAATTCGTTCACATCTACATAATAGTTGGCAAATTCTTCTTCAACACAAGGACTACTTTCAACATCCACTGATCTCATAGTAGGAATCTCATCATGCCAGTACCATTCTATAGAGTGATTTACAATCTCATTCCACATGACATGACTTTTGATTTCATCAACAACATCAACTTTAAAGTTGTTACTTCAATTCCTACATCGACCAAAGAACCTATATGTTCTTCTGTAAATCTTATAAACTTATCAATACCATTAATAAACTATGGACCGCAACAATTTGAAATGGACATCCATGATCGATCCATTCTATGATCACATAGAAAATGAGTATTGAATAAGGTATTTGCATAATAGGATTTAGACATTACAGTTTAAAGATTAGGGTTTGTCATTTTTGGTTTAGGGTTTATAGATTTAAGGATTAGGGTTTAAAAATTAGTATTTGGGGTTTATTAATGAATGTGTGCCACCTATCCCATTTTTTAACACCTAATCTCACTAGTAAGTGTATAATGTATTCAATTTTCAAGAATATTACAGCAACATTTCCCATAGTTCTCCAAGTATACCGATGTAAATGGACAAATACCCACCTACATATGTAATTAGAGAACAAATTGGGAAGTGTTGACAAAACATCTTGAAAATCAGAATACACAATATACACTTACATACTAAGTGAGATGAAGTGTTCAAAAACAATCCTAATGAGTAAATCTTGAATGGGTTTCTAGGCCAACAAGATATATGTATAAATTTGGATTTACAATTTAAATTTTAGAAAATATAAACAATTCAGTGTAAATCAAGATAACTTAGGTAATTCTTCTGAATTTAATTTAATTAATTCTTGGGTGTGATTATTTATCCAGGCAACATTCAAATTAAAAAATACACCAAATTATACAAGTAGTTATACATGATTTACAACTATACAAGTACAATTTCTCCAATTTGCAACTAAAAACCGTAGTAACATTTTGTCATTTAATTGATATAAATTTTGATATTAAAATTCTCATTACATTTCTACTAAATATACAAGAAGTTATACAAAAATTGAAACTAAAAAAACTAAAAAAAAGAAGAAAAACAAACCTTGAGGAGTTGGTGATAGTGGTGGCTCAAGCAGCGGTAGTGGTGAGCAGCAGCCTAGCGGTGAGAGTAGCATACTAGCGGTGAGAATGGCGGTGAGAGGTAGTAATAGAAAAATCACTAAAAGAGAAGAAATACCAATAATAGAGTATCCGTGGCGGTGGAGAAGCGGCAACGACAATAGTGGTGGCGATGGTCAATAGAGCAACACAACAAATCTCTAGAGTGAGGAAGAAAGACACTGATCAAATAGAGAATGGAGGAAAGTCATTTTCATGGGTGTTGTTAAGTAATACTTAGTCATTTTTTGTTGCAAAAAACCAATGACAAAGACTTTAATAGTCGGTTGTAGTAAAAAATTGATGCCATAGGTCAACTTTTATCATGGGTTTCTCACAAAAAATTGAAGACTGATATACTTATCCCTGATAAAAAATACCATCCTCTCTAAGACTTTAGTCATTGGTTGCTAACAAAATGTCAATGCCATGTGTAACTCTCATTGGTTTTCCAACAAAATTGATGCTACATGTACTTATCCCTAATAGTAAATACCAACCTCGCCAAGACTTTAATCGAAAGTTTCTAGCAAAAAACTGATGAAATAGCTTATTCTATGTCATCAGTTGCCCACCATAAAATCGACACCACATGTACTAATTCCTAATAAAAAATGCCAACATTGCTAATACTTTAGGCATAAATTTCTAGCACACAATTGACGACTTACCCAATTTGGGGGGAATTATTTTTCATGAGGAACTTGGTAGAAAATATAAGGAGTGGGACTCAAGGGGGGAGTCACTCAACTTACTAAGATGTGAATAATAGAAAACCATCCAATGCCAACTATCACAAGAAATTTTTCACAAAGAATGATAAACATAATTCAAGTATGTAATGTATCAAATACCAAATGTATAACAGCAGAAGATAAAAATCTAACTATTACAATATTTGTGTTTAACATTACTCTTCACCATGCAGGGTGTACATAAAAGAAACTAATCTAAGCATATGATCAACAAAGGGTAAACCAATCACTTCAATCTATATCCAATAAAATCAACTACTCTGGAGTAGGCTGCAACTCAGGCTCACCTATGGTGGCATCTTCTTAGCCCAAGGGGTTGGGAATACCCCCACAAAATAAGACAAGGTGGAAAATTATCAACAAGAGCTGGTATGAACTTATAACTGAAATTGGACAATTTATATGGAAACAATTTATCGAAAGTAAAATAACACGGTTCACAATGAAGAAGGAGGTTGAAGCATCCAAGTTGATATCAAAAGAGTTATTCATTTAGTAAGACAAAAGGATTATATGAAGAAATAAAAGGTACAAGAATAAAATTCTTCCATTTAAATCTAAAATTAGAGAACAACAATAAATTATAAGAATTTTGCATATTGATTAAATATTAGACTACAACCATCTAAAAGAAGCATTGAGAAACTTCCACATCTCAAGCCTAAGGGGGTGAGGAACTCACAATCATATATATATATATATATATTTATTTATTTATTTATTTATATATAAAATGTATAAAACAAATGAGAGAACCTAGGGCTAGGCGAGAGCACCAACCCCACAATGTACCATCACTAATAGATAATAATAGTCTTAACAATCAAACATGCATATAATAGATATGAAATATTATGTTCAGCCCAAGCAAATAAATCAATTTAGAGTTCCCATTATGAAATGGATCAATAAGATGAAATAAAGTAATAAAAAGGTTGTAAATTGACTAAGTATGAGAAAGATTAAATAAAAGAGATTCAATTTGCATTACCAATAGTCCACAAGATGAATTTTAGTGAATTCAACCCAATCTGGTAAAACATGTATCATTAAGTGACATATAAAGCACTATGCCACAATCAAGTCAAAGAGAGAGAGAAAATAGAATTATTGTCTAATAGGACTCATAAAGAGAAGCAACATACCTCAAGAATGTGTATAAAAAGTCACGTACAAACCTCTAAATCCAAACCAAGGTCCAAAGCTACCTATTCAATATTCAGATGAAATAGGGATTTTACTCCTATAAATAAAATCCTAAAAATAACACTTTTTCATTATTGTATTAGGTTTTACAAATTATATAATCTGATAGACTATGATTTCCCAATTTAAAACATGTTTATTTATTAATTTCCCAAGAGAGAAAGAGAGAATGAGGGCAGCATGACACATAGACTATATGTGAAAATATATAAAAACCAAAGTCTGATTAAGATTATGATTAATATTTAGGTATTTTCTTTCCTAAATAAGTTGAGATGTCTAGGATTATCCAATTAGGATGAAACATGACATCTAGACTAATGAGGACCCAAAGAACACAATCATGCACTTAGATTTGGGTTTTGAAATTATCTAGTTAGAGTTTTAGTAAAATTAGGGTGTAAGTCAATTATCTCATTATCTATTATTATATGTTATCATTATCCTTAGTACTATTGATTTAGACTTCATTGTCCCCATATTATAACCATATTGGGGTATATTAGAGTATCTTTCACGAAATAGGTTATGTTACCCAATTTCTCATCAAGGCCTTTATTTCAACATTAATTCAAATAATGTCACATTAATTATCTTCATTGATATTAAACATCCAATTAGTGTTACATAATGTAAATTAGTCACATTATTGTCTAAATGAATCAATTACTCATATTTATCCATGTCATATTACCACTTATGCATACTTAATCCCATACTAGCCATTTCTGAAGATTTATGTAAATCAACCCCTAATTAATCATATTTGAGTCATTTTATGTGTATTAATGAACAAAGTGAAACATATAACGCAATGACAAACTGATTTACCTATCAAGACACGATTAGGTGATTGGGTTCCATTTATGTGTATCAATGTATGTTATCCGATTATAATACCTAATGTTATTATTGTATCATGAATGCCACCAAGGACTCATATATTAGGATTGTATAGCCAATGTAGTGGTATCCAAGTGGTAAAGTTTATGTTGTATGATCGAGAGGTCACAAGTAGAAAACCCCTTGCAAATGGGATGAACGGAATATGATTGGATGATTACAACTTAGGATTTAGGTCAATATGATCATTATACACTACATACACCTAATCATCATGCATGATGTGTAGGTTTGGTTCCATATATCTCATTCAACATAACATTAGGGTATATACTGAGATTATACATTATCTTAGAATTAGCATACAGACATGTTAATTACTCATTATTTGCACATTATATGTCCATTAAGGTACAACCCAACATATAACTCTAATCTTAGTTGGTCAATTCTAATGGTCTGAGCTTACTAACTTCCTATTATGGAATTAGGATGTCTAAAGTCAGGATATCCAGATTTTGGTATGTTACATGACTCCACCCTTAAAAGGATTTCATCCCTGAAATCAGCATATCCATGATATATCAAGGTATGACCCCCCCACCCCTTACATGATTTGACCTAATAAGTCAAACTAAACTAGAGGTATGAGGGTGAGTCTAACATAACCAAGTATAAAATCACTTCATCACTTACTTCTAAATATCACCATACATCAAAATCTAGGTTTCAAAGATAGTATATTCAACAATATGATTCTACTTTGGGTATCAAAACATACTACCTACTTCATCACATAGTTCTAACCTTAAGTTTGATCTCATGGCTCAAAAAAAAAAACATGGGCATCACACTATACCTTGGGTAAAAGTTACATGGTGTCCAATATGCATGCATAAGGGTTAAGTCACTTAAGAACATCATAATACTCCCTTAAATTCTATATCCATCTATCATCCTAGTGAAGGTTGATACCAATGTAGGTATCTCATCTAGACAGTTCTCACAATAGGTAAGGATTATATAAGGAACCTATGTGAGAGGTACAACCTAAGGGAGGTAAGGATTAAAATAGTTAAAAAATTTGACTTCTCTTGCTCTAATACCATACTTGTAAGGAGTGGGACCCTAGAGGGGAGCCACTCAGCATACTGAGATGAGATTAATAGAAAACCATTCAATGTCAACTATCACAAGTAATTTTTTGCAAAGGAAGATAACCATAATTCAAGTATGTAATGTATCAAATACAAAAAGTGTAGCAACAGAAGCTAAAAATTTAAGTATTACAATATTTGTGTTTAACATAACCCTTCACCACACATGGTGTACATAAAAGAAACTAGTCTAAGAATAGGATCAACAGAGGGTAAACCAACCACTTCAATCTATCTCCAAAAATAATAGCTACTCTCGAGCATAGTGAAACAAAGGGTCACCTATGGCATGATCTTCTTCATCTAAGGGTTTTGAACACCTCCCAAAAGAGAAGAAAGGTGTAATATTATCAGAAAAAGATGGTATGCGCTTATAATATAGATTGGACAATTTGTATGGAAAAAGTACATCAAAAGTAAAATAACATGATTCTGAATGAAGAGGGAACCATACATCCAAGTGGATAATAAAAGAGTTCTTCACATAGTAAGACGAAAAGATTACATGAAGAAATAAAAATTACAATAATAAATTCTTGCCTTTAAATCTCCAATTAGAGAACAACAATAAATAATAAGAATTATGCATGCTCACTATGTATTAGACTACAAACATTTAAAAGTAGGGTAGAGATACTTCCACATCTCAAGCCTAGGAAGGAGGTAAGAGCACCCAAAATCTTATATACATAAAGTCAATAAAACAAGTGAGAGAACTTGGGTCTGGGTGAGCAGCATCACCCATATATTGGAAAGTTGTCTAATGGGACTAACCCCACAATGCACTGCCATTAATAGACAATAATAATCTTAACAATTAAACATTCATATAATAGAGAGGCAAGATAAAGGTTAGTCCATGCAAATAAATCAATTTAGAATTTTCATTGTGAAATGGATAAAGAAGATGAAATAAATTAATAAAGGTAACAAATTAAATAAGTATGAGAATCATTAAATAAAAGAGATTCAATTTGCATTATCAATAGTCCACAATATGAATTTCAGTGAATTTGACCCAATCAGGTGAAACATGTATAATTAAGTGACATATAAAACACTATGCCACAATCAAGACAAAGAGAGAGAAAATACAATTATTGTCCAATATGGATCATAAAGAGAAGAAACATACTTCAAAAACGTGTATATGAAGTCAAGGTCAAACCCTATATCCAAACAAAGGTCCAAAGCTACCTATTAAATATTCATATGAATTAGGGTTTGTACTACTATATATAAAATCCTAAACATAACCCTTTTTATTTTTACTGATTTATGATATACAAACTACATAATCTGATAGATTAAGATTTCCCCATTTCAAGACTTGTTTATTTATTAATTTTTGGCTCCTAGATAATTAGATATGAATTTTAAAAGATTAAAAATAATTAGGAAAACCCATAAAAATCACACATTTCATTAATTGAAATTCGGTTACCAAAACTATATCAAATGGTAGGTCTTAATATTCTGATACAAAAAGGTGTCTTAATTAATTTTTATGACTTTTAGATTAATTGATATGGATTTAGCAATTTAATTGAATTTAGTGGAATATCTAAATTAAAATCTTTGTACAATGACTAATATATCTGACATATTCATTTTGAATCATATGCATGACAGGGCATATTGGTCCATTACCAAAGATCACTCGTCATGCAAAATAACTCAAATTAGGAGTGCGAAAAGACACAAACGGCCATGCGAGGCATGAGATTGATTAAATCAATGCAAGGGCAGAACTGAGAACCTTCCAAGACTCATCTTCTTCGTGTGTCTTTCATACGATGAAACATGCTGAAATAGCTTGACAACTCAATGACTAGGGAGTCAAACTGGCATCTCTAGCGATCTAAAGCACCAACAACAAAAACCCAAAGCTTTGCCACACCCTGGAAGTCCTAACGAGTCTGAGAACAAAACCTCAAGAATGACATACCTCGATCCGAGCTTTCCACCATTGCTGGCCAGAGCAATGAGGGAGCTTACCGGAAACCTACTCAAGAAGCAAGGAGGTGAAAGAAGATCATGCTAGACTCTCAACAAGACCACGACTGATCCAAAATAGGGGAAACTATGGTGAAAGTAAGCAAGGATGACTATATTGAATCTCATATTCGATACACATGAATAATGGAAGAAAAATAGGGGGAAATGTAGCTTTTCCTCAAATCTGGTTGATGACTATTGCCAAGGTCTCTATGCGAGCACCAGGAGTCGACAAAACTAGCTTGAGGAAGTTGTGATGGTCTCCAGAGCATGACAAGGTTCGGCTATGCTGAAACAGCAAGGTGGAGGTGGTAAATCATGGTCGGGGTAGCTAGAAATGATAGGGACTATAGAGATTGGCTTCAGGGAGTTTTGGGATAGCTTTTTTATAGGTGCAATGCCCCGAGACTCTCAAGAATCCCAGTGGCACTTAAAAATAGGGGATCACAGAGCCTCCATCGATGGGATATTAGGAGAAAGAATCATGGCCATGTTAGGAATCCTATGACTCGGCTCAATGTGAGGAACACAGAGAGAAAGATAAAAATGAGTGAGGAGGAGAGGAGAGAGAGAATGAGGGAAGATAGGATGAGGCATCGGCCGCACGACATGAGAAATCCATACAGACACGAGCTTGAGGAAGGAGATGAGTGAGGCACCGTGAGATGAAGATCTAACGGCTCGCATAGAGCCCGAATAAGCGTGAGTTACAAACCAGTGTGATATAGAGAATGTATGCAAAAATATGAAATAGCAAAGGACTTAAGATGCACGACTGGAGAACCTAGTTGAAGATTTGATAAATTGAGAAGTAAATAGATAAACCAAAGTATGATTAAGATTGGGATTAATGTTTAGGTATTTTCTTTCCTAAATAAGTTGATATATGTAGGGTTATTCGATTAGGTTGAAACTTGACACCTACATTAATTAGGACCCAAAGAACATGATTATGCACTAAGATTTTGGTTTTTAAATTATCTAGTTAGTGTTCTAGTACAATTAGGGTTTAAGTAAATTATCTCAGTATATGTTATTATATAATACCATTTCCCTCAATAATCCACATTTAGACTTCATTATCCACATATTATAACCATATGGGGTTATATTATATTATCTTTCATGAAATAGGTTATTTTACTTAATCTCTCATCAAGGACTTTAATTTGAGTATGAACAACTCTCTAAAACTGAATAGGAAAATAAGCTCAATATGTCAGATTGGGGGTTGGTTTGGCGGGCCCAAGGGCCTAGTCCTGAATTAACAAAAGGGGACAAGATCAATAAGGGGAAAGAGTCAAAATCAAGAATTCCACCAAAAAAGGTCTAAACGTCGGACAAGAGGTGCTTGACGTGACAATAGAAGAGCATGCCAAGACTATGCCCCGAATGAGACCTTAGTAAAGAATCATTTCCTAATATTGAAGTTAGAGTTGTGATATGATGAACATTCATACTCCCACCCCGAAGCCCCAAGCATAAGATCTGTCCCAATTATGAGTGAGAAAGATAGTGTGACTACGTTTCAATAGTGGAATCATGAAATAATAAAAATAAAAATAAAACCAATTCAAATATGTCACATTAATTATCTCCATTGATATTAAACATCCAATTAGTGTTACATTATATAAATTAGTCATATTTTTGTCCAAATGAATCAATTATTCATATTTATTCACGTCATCTTACCAATTATGCACACTTAACCCCACATTAGTCATTTATGAACATTTATGTAAATCAAATTTCTAATTATCCATATTTTAGTCATTATATGTGTATTAGCGAATAAGCTGAAACATACAAATTGATTTACCTATCAACCAATGATTAGGTGATTAGGTACCAATTATGTGTATCAATGTATATTATTTGATTATAATACATAATGTCATAATGTATCGTGAATGTCACCAATGACAATATATTAGGATTGGATGATTAAGACTTAGGATTTAGGTCAACATGATCATTATACACTACATACACCTCATCAACATGCATGATGTCTAGGTTTGGTTCGATATATCTCATTCAACATAACATTAGGGTTCTCATTGAGATTAGACATTATCTAAGTATTAGGATACAAACACGTTAATTACTTATTATTTGCGCATTATATGTCCATTAAGGAACAACCTAGCATACCTGAGTATAACACTAACCTTATTTGGTCCATTCTAATGATCCTAGCATACTAACTTTCTATTCATAGACTTAAGATTTTTAAAGTCAAGATAGCCATATTTCAGTATGTTAAGGAATCCTTTATCATTGGTTCTTTTAGAAAAAATTGTCGACACTGGATTTTTAAAGACAATTTTTCACGATGTACTTGACCTATGACGTCGGTTTGTAGTGTAAAACCCGAGGACAAAGCCTTTTGAGGCAAAATTTATTTCGTTGGAGGGCTTTGTCATTGGTTGTTTATGACCGACGCAATAAACCTATATCAATTTTTTTCACTAAAATATTGAATTATGTGGGCTATCTTAGGGGCTCCCCCCGGGCCTCGTCCTCGACTTGCCTCTTCTTTCCGTGTGCGGCACTCAAGCTTGGGGGAGGGGGTCAGGCGTCCTGCTGGGTCGTCACCTTCTCTCCCCGAGCCTCCTCCTCGACTTGCCTCTTCTTTCTGGTTTCCATTTGCAGGTGCCTCTCTGAGCTCCTCATCTCTGCCCCCTGGGTGGCGGTCGTGCGACCTAGTTGTGATCGGGTCTTCTCTTCGGCGTGTTGCTTGCAGGAGGTGGTGGTTCTCTTCTCGTGGCAGAGTCTTGCTCAGATCTGCCTTGAGGCTGAGGCGGGTGGCTGGTGGAGGTGTCTTCACTGGGGTTCCGGAGGAGACGGGTTTCCCTCCTTTGTTTCTGCCTTGCAGGTTTTCACTTGGGTGCTAGTTTCTGACAGACTATCTGTCTTGTTCCGTCTTATATCGACGTTGTTTCTTCCTTTGAATAAGGATTGTTACTCCTTCCTCTGTGAAGACGGTGGTTTTTCTGGGTTTACCCCAGTAATTCAACCTTGGTACGGCTAAATCTCATCTTCGCTCTGGATTGATCTCATTACTCAGTTGTATGGCTTCGTTTGAGTTGATATACGAGCAGAATATCGTCCTGTTCCAACCCCTCTACCACTACTTAACGCTTAGGTTGAAGGAATTCTTCAGGAAAAGCTGCTTAAGACAACCTCAAGGAAGAAGAATCAATGCAGAAATATCTCTCTCTCGTTCCAATATGAGTTGTAGTGCCCTTGGGTTACTGAACGTGACGTTTGTATGTTCTGTTTGTATTTTTCTCCCCAATTGTAGATGTCGTATGGCTAACAAGTAATGAATCGATCCATTTGCTCTAAAAAAAAGGTGGGCTATCTTGGACTTCGCTTCTTCACAAATTAATCAACACGGTATAATAAAAGCGAGATCCATATTTTCTGAATCGGTAAGACTTGACCATTAGTGACATTTTTGTTACACCAATCAATGCTATAGATATGTAGTGTCGATTTTCTGCCAAAATTGACGTTAAAAAAAAGTGACACCAGAGGTCAAAAGTATACTAGTGGTGTATTTGATTACGAATATAGTAAAATCATAGAACCACACCAACAAAACCGAAGAAGACACATGATCACGAAGAAGGCAAAACATATAGAAAAATATCATGCTTTATTTAATTTTCATCTTGCAAAAATAGAAATCATCTAGAAAGAAATTGAAAGAAAATATTTTTGTTCATCAAGTTTAAATTATCAGGCCTGCATTGAATATGCTATTGCCGTAACAAGACGAGGCGAGGGGTGCATTTTTCATTTTCAATTGTTAAAGCCACATAATACACATGCATTCAGCCATAAATTTCAATGCCACAATCAAGCCTCACATAGACTTTGGTCGAACACTTCCTAAACAAGGAATGGCCTGTATTGAATGTGCTATTGCCGTAACAAGACGGGGCGAGGGATGCATTTTTCATTTTCTGAAAGCCGCACAATACACATGCATTCAGCCATAAATTTCATTGCCTCAATCAAGCCTCACATAGACTTTAGTCGAACACTTCCTGAACAAGGAACATTGTCACTTCAATGTGAGCAATTTGAAACTAAAAACTTCTAAATTACATCAAAACAGCGACTTGGAAATATCACAACGGCCAATATATGGTAAATGGGACGTTGACTCTTTGCTTCTTGCGATGTCTTTTTGTGCTCTTGGACGGGGTGATAACTGATTTTACACTGCAAAGTAAGGGCACAAAACCAAAGTTTATAATCCTAGGTATGAAAACTCCTAATTTGTCCCTAAATTTAACGGACATAGCTATGTTGTAGAGAATAAGCTCTATTTGGAATATCGGAAGAGAAGCTTCAGTGGATAGGTTACAAAGATGAGTAAGAAAGGTCTATTGCGCTCATGGTAACAAAAAGGAAAATTATTCATAGCACACTTGCTCCAACAACAATCACACCCCAGCCTCGGGAATATGCGTTTCAGCTATTTTTCGCACTGTGCGACCCATTTTTCATACTGTGCGGCACAAACCACGAGAGTGTGAAGAGATAGTGGGCCTGTTGTTCATGCATCATAATTGCATATCTCTTTAACCAATCTCTTTTACTATTTTCAATAAAGCACTTTGCATGCATGCATGCGCAGTAATAAAGAAGTCACATTCTAATAACTTGGTTTTATTTGCATGCATGCATTCACACTTTTAAAGCAGCCACACTCTAATTGCTTTCAATTGTTACTCATCTTACAAACAAAACAATAGATTTAAATTCATTTTTTTTTATTCTCACCCCTTCTTAGCAGGTTGTAATGACTGATTCGACTAAGTATACATTTATATATATTTTACGGCTAAGTGTAAAATCAGAAATATATTCAATATAGTGTCAAAAGTCTTCAACGAATATACGTAAATATAAAATAAATAGTGCGTACAATCATATATTCACATTTTACTGTAAATTTAAATACAATACATGTCAACAATCATTACACTACCAAAATGTATCCGCAACAATACTAAATATTATTCGGGACAGTTCTTACAATCATGAGAATCACATGAAATATAATACAAGCCACAATAGTCATTTATTATTTTTTCAAAATTTACACATTATGATATATGACTCGACTAAAATCACATTTTTTTAATTTTTTATAATAAATAAAAAAGTTTGTACTAAAATGTATCCGGTACAATTCTAAATATATGAGGATGGTATACCAAAATATGTATAGCACAGTGTGACACAAACATCAAGGCGAGAAACCTACTATTGTGACTGTATGGTTGCATGCATGCAGTTGCTGCAGTAAAGACAATATGGTTGCATGCATACAACAAAGATAATTAATATCAATCAACCTCTCACCATCCAACCATTTGCATTTATTTCCTTTCTACATATATTTTAGATTTTTTATTTTCCCTCCACTTGCATTTAAATTCAAATTTTATTTTTCATTTTACCTCCACTTACATTTAAATTCAAATTTAAATAAAATACCAGTCAACAATCATTGCACTACCAAAATGTATCCGCAACAATACTAAATATTATCTGTGATAATACTTACAATCATGAGAATCACATGAAATATAATACAAGCCACAATAGTCATTTATTATTTTATCAAAATTTACACATTATGATATATGACTCGACTAAAATCACATTTTTAAAAAAAATTATAATAATAAAAAAGTAAGTACTAAAATGTATCCAGTACAATGCTAAATATACGAGGACGGTATACCAAAAGATATATAGCACAGTGCGATACGAATATCAAGGTAAGAATTCTGCTATTGCGGCTGCATGGTTGCATGCATGTAGTTGCTGAAGTAAAGACAATATGATTGCATGCATGCAATAAAGACAATAATGATATTCCACCACTCACCATCCAACCATTTGCATTTATTCCCTTTCTACTTATATTTCAATTTTTTTTATTTTCCCTCCACTTGCATTTAAATTCAAATTTTGTTTTTCATTTCCCTCCACTTGTATGCGATATTATCACATTTTACTGCAAATATAATACAATACTAATTGGTCATCATTGCAATACCAAAAATATTCTGAATTAGACCAAAAATAAATTTGTACAATACTTACAATCAGGAGAATTTTGTGATTAGAAAAATATAATACAAATCAAAACAACCATTTATAATTATTTCCAAAATTTTACATTTGTATGCATAACTCTGTTTTATTGCATATGACACAAAAATAACACAATTTCCATTTGGAACAAAATAATAAATGTCATAGTACCATAATTTCTTCTATGAAGGTCTAATTTTTATACATTACAATGCCAAACTTAGGACCAACTACTCAAATAAAAAAAATGAAAGCACCGAAGAATCAATCTCTTTGGCCCTGATATTCTTCCTCCTCGTTTTGAAGGCGTGTTGGCAGCATGGACGCCGGTGCAATGATGGAGTATGTGCGGGTGCGTCGACTGTCGACATACGTAAGGTGGCGGTGTGGGCGCGCGTGCGGCGATACAGAGGCAATACAAGCATGAGAACAATAGGGAAGTAGGTTCTGTGAGCTCGTTCACTTGGGATCGACAGCGTAGGACGACTATGTGTGGATTTGGCCTAAGCATGACAACGGGCATGATGGCGCGGTTGGTAGGGCACATCTTCAGCCTAGCACTATGGCGAACGTGGAGCAAATTGGGCATGAGTGCGGCTTCATCCTGGATGCGACAATTGACGAGAGCAACCTGAGCATGATGGCATGTTGGGCGTGGCTTCTGCCTAGACACGGCGGCGAACGGGGACCGACGACTTCTTGGTCATCGGAAGCACGACAGCGGGCCGGGCTTGTTCAAGGCTATGACTGGAGAGGATCACGTTAAAAAGAAGAAGATAGTGGGGGTGGGTTGATTTTTATAATGATTGTCTATTTGACTTCTAGAACTGTTCTAATTCAAAACTAGCACTGTGCAGACATAGCATTGGTAATATGTGAGAATTCAATAACGCATGCCTGGTGGCTGCTTGTGGCATGGTCCCGAGGATAGGGTGTGAAAGAGTGTGGCTGGTGTGCTGTATATCAACACTCTAATATAAAAAAGTGTTTATACTTGATGAGTTCTTTAGGTAGTTTATATGGGATACTGTCTCGTAACGTTTTTTTAGAAAAGTGAATATTATGAAATAATATATGAAAAACTCCAAACTTTTGATAGGCTTGGAATCTAAGATAACGTCTAACACTATCTTTTTTTTTGTCTAATTTTTATATTATCTATCTAGTATTGTTTTTACAAATTTGTTTTATTGTCTGATATTGTCTTGTACTTTTTGGCCTCATCTTTTAGAGTAGTCTTATCTAGCACTGTGAGAGTATTATAAATAAAACATAGAGTTTTACAGTACGTGAGCTAATGTGAGGTAACATTATGTGCTAATGTGTGATAATCTTAGGTGTACCAACAACGACAATATTCTGTGTCGACATGTGTAACATTGAGCGTGCCGATGTGGGTCAGTATTGTGTGCTAAAAGGAGAAGCCAAAAAGATATTAAAAAAGAGAGAAAATGAGAGTGGGTTAAGGGATTCTATTATGTGCAAGGTATTATTGTGAGAGAGTGACAATCCTCGTCATATTCTGGAGGTTTCTTAATAAATCTGTGATCTTTTTTACTAATTGTTTCTCTCATTGGTTATTTGTTTCGTGTTTGGCTCTATTGAAAGGAGTGTTATTATTTTATCATGCATGCTTGGGTTGTATCTCGTATAACTAGTTTTTTTTGGGCTTGAAGCTTCTGCATAAATTACTTCAAGTGGTAATAGAGAAGGATCTGTATGACATGCTCATATCGCATCAGTGGAACATAAAAGAAAGATGATGTTGAAAACTACCACTAGAAGTCATCCACTACGAAAACTTGATGGCAACTTTATTGTGGAGTCTTGTACTTGAAATGGAGGGATATTGATTTGGGTTCTTGTTTCATTATACATCTTATAAAATTTTATGATATAACACATCATACATTGTCACGGGTCCCATATATACTTGATCTCAAGAGAGATCTAATACCCAAGAGAGCATTGGAATATACTTTCCACAAAATATCATCACGAGGTTAAGTCGTGCAATAGTCACCTGTAAGGGGCACGCGATCATGAAGAGTACTTTGTATAATGGAGTATATTGATCATTGTGAAAATTTTCAACCAAAAGATAAGTGATTGATACTGACACAAGAGGCACAAATGAAGCAGTGCCATGGTTGGCAGGCATCAAGAACCCAAATAGTGTTGCATGTATTCAACTCTTAGGGTTAGTCTAGTGTGAGATTACAAATTCGGCTGCATATTTCAATAAATGTAGATGGGATATTTCAACTATTGAAAAAGGAGGATGTGGTGGGATGAATGATGCGGTTCCATCAAATGGGGACAACTCAAAGAAGGCACAACCCTACGGCTTACGGTCCAAACATGCGAAGGTTGTGGCTCTTTCAACCGTAGGTCGAGCTAGTACATTTTATTAAACTATACATCTTACATATATCTAATATGATGAGTTCGGACTGCCATACCTAGTCACAAATTCCACACAGATGTACATGGTTAGTGCTTCCAGAGATAGAAATAACCTTCAAGGATAGAAACATAGAAGAATGGGAGAAAATTCTATTATAGAAACAATTACAATTCAGTGGTAAGATTCAAGGTAAATAGTGGTGAGATAATATCTCTTATCCTATTTTTTAGGATATTGAATATTGTCTAGCAATATTAGAAAAGTCTTAATTTAATAGAATTGGAGTCAAAGATGATGTTTAGTGTTATCTTATCATCTTGGCTATTTAGTTTGCCATTATATCTCTACTATGTCTTTGTTTGGAAACACAGTTATTTTAAATGCCGACATCTATGATGAGCCACTGCATAAATTGGTCATGTGGATAATTTGAGCTGGGTATCACATATGAACGTATAAAATATGTAAAAATTTAAGGGTAATCAATCTCGTATTTTAGGACTAATACTTGTGTCTGTTCATAGTTGACATTTTATCTTCCACTGGCACCGTATTTAAAGTAATCATGTTACCCTATGAGGTTTAGTCTTATCTTTTAGGATTTTTTTTGTCTACTATCATGTCAGTATAAATAAGATACATGGTTGTATGCTATGATGTGTCAATGTGTGATAATATTGTGAGACAAATTGTGGTAATTTTGAGTTTTCCAACAATGACAACATTATAAATTAATATGTGGCAACATTGAGTGTGTCAATCTGTGCCTCAATTGTTGGCCAAAAAGAAAAATACAACAAAATGTTAGAAAGGAGAGAGAGAGAGTGCGGGTTAAGGGAATTTATTGTGGGAAGAGGATTGTGAGAGAACAACAATCATTATATTCTTGTGAAGTTTATCCTTAATAGAATTTGTGATCTTCTTTGTCAATTTGTTATTTCATAGCATATTTACTTGTCGGTTGATTATATCGATGAAGGATTGTTATCATTTAATTGTGTATCCTAGGTTGTATTTTGCATAATGGATTTTTTTGGCCTTGACGCTTCTACATACATTACACTATAGAAAAAGTTTGATTCAACTACATTTATTCTAATTACATATATTTTATGTGTAGCCAAAATCTCTTGTGATTATAAAATATAAAAATTGTAAGTAAAGAAAATGTAGCTGATACTATTAGTTATGGAAAAAAACTTAAACACCCACATATGTATCTCAAAAACTAAATTTTTCTATCGCACTACTCCTGCGCATGCCTATTCCTACTTTTGTTCTTCAAATGTGCGTCTCTACCTCATATTCCACCCTATATGCTCTCCAATCCATGGTGTCTCCCTAATCCCTAGGTTCATCCCTCTTTGCATTCTCCTCCTATGCCCACACCCTCTTCGCTTCACAATGTTGATTCCTCGGTGTCTCATCTAGGATTGCCTATTCTTTTCAAAGTCTGTCTGCAGCAAGAAGAGGATGTCGCATGTGGTTATTATTCTTCATGCCTCCTCCCGACAGATTGAGGACTTGTCACCTCTGCAACTGAAGGGATCTATTGGACGCTCTATCTTTAAGGATCCACCCAGCAAGGGGTCCATAGGTTGCAAAACTTTTTGCGCCCATCGTCTCATAACCAGATCCTCTTCTCCCACTCATTGCACTCTCTCTAATTCTCTTCCTCTCAAGAAGGTAACTACCAATTCTCTTCTACCATGATTTAATCTGGTTTACTATCTTGTGGCATTAGAACATACAATTTATATATGAATTTCCTATATTGTTTCACAAGTTTTGCAATTTTAATTTAACTTGATAAACTATCTGGGAAGAAATTATCTGACCACACTGTACCTTCAATTATTTCCTAGATAATGGGAACACGTCATGGCCTGGGTCTTCATTTGTGGGATTATCATTAACCTTTTGAGGATGACATATATATATATATATATATATATATATATATATATATATAAGTTAATTTTAATACTCGGCAAACATAAACATACAATACAAGATACACAATTGTTCAAGGGAATCAACCTATACGTAATCAATATTACTTTTTAAGTCATTACATGTATGGCATATTCCAATAGAGATGATAGCTAGATATAGTGTTATATAAATATAGAGTAATGTAATGTTGTTAGTCATTATTTATTAGTATATACAAATTCATATTGTGAGCATTGAAATATGTTGAGAATGTCTAAACATTTAACTCAGGATTATGGATCTATGAACTCTTCAAATGTGAGTGTCTAGATGTGTTACAAGGTCTAACCAGAACATGTTACGTACATACATAACTTGAAATGATGTGATGGTGAACTAGATTGAGCAAAAAACAACCATATCAAAATGATAATAAAATTTCACATAGACAATTAAGAGTTGAGCTTCTATGATACTTAAACCATGAAAAGTTCTATATATCTTATTGGGTTTTCTAGCCTTTTGCTAGTCATTTGTTTCTAGTTGTGAGCATGGCATCTTTTTGCTTCATAACAATCAATAGGTAGTATGCCAGTCTATCCACCAGGATGTAGATGGCCACTCTACCACCATTGCAGTGATGATGATAATATTTAACTTAGTACTTACTAATCCTTTCTCATCCCTAGACATGCCATTGGAAACTTAAATCCAAAAGTTTCATCATATCTCCTATCAAAATCTCTAATACCTAACAACATATGTGAATGTAATCAGTGGCCACCATCATTAGCATATATTGTTGGATGCATTAGCAGCTACTCACACAGGATAGCAAGCTTTCCTCTTCAAATGTATTGTTTCTTGTTTTAGTCCTTAAGGCAATGCTAGAACCCATTATCATCTACATCTCCATCTCATATGGTATTTCACAATGCTTAGAAAGGAGTTCCCTATTGCAACTCAGTGCGAAAGAGTTCTAAACTGGTGATGACTTGTGGATACAAGAATAAGAACAGAGTACACATCAAGCACAAGCTCCTTAATTCAACTCACTACTGAAGAGTTGTATTCTAGTGGTCACATTTGGGTATAGAAATAAGAGCATTTAAGATGAGTTTTGTTCTACTCTGGTGATGACCATATAGGAATGGGAAGTCACCTCTAGTGTAGGTGTATATTTCTTTCCTTGGAGATGAGTAATAAATAAGGGATACAAACCTATTTCCTCCTAGCATAAAAAATCTAATAGATCCAACACCTTTTTTCATGAGTTGTATGATCTTTTTCCTATTACCTATCCAATACTTTTACCCCTTCAGATCCAAGTTTCATGCCCAATATATTCATATCTCTACTGTGGATGAGGTCCCAGTAGTAGTACTACCCCCACTCCCATCCACAGAGTTCAGGTACAAGTATATCCAACCGAGATGGGTTTCATAAGAGTAGTAAAAGGTTTTTGAACTAGGAATAGTAGAAGTCAAGCTGGATGGAAAAATAAATAATTACAACCACAACATTACATCCCTGGGATGGTCAAAGGTCTATCATATATACAGTCCAGTTCTCTGAGTTGATGAAAAAGAGGTTTCAAATTGTATATAGGAATACTATAGTCATGAGTTGAATGATCCACATGGAGTTGTAGGTAAATGATATCATAGAAGTTTGGATTATGGAGTCGACATAATTTACATTCATATAGCAACTAACACTTTTCACACAGAGTTTCTACTTCCACTCCAATTCTAGTAGTATAAGAGGGCCAACTAACAGTCTTGTTTGTCTATTTCAACATCATCTCACAAACAATTATCTTCTATAGTGTGAATAAATTTTTATGGTTGAAGATAATGCAATTATTTGATGCCCATTATTTCAATTCTCTGACATGTTCAACCAACAAGCATATCTACCTATAATTTGCTACAACCTCCACACTGAGGCCATATTTCAAATTGCAATTTTTATTGAATTGAAGACCATGGGCCAAAATAGTATGAGAAAGTTTCAACTTCATTCTAAAGACATGTCAGAAGTTGAAATTTGCAGCCTACCACCCCCTTGTTTTATTTAAGGATTATGCATGTAAAGATTATCATGTCTCACTTACTGGTATGGCTAATTAGAGAATGTGTTATCTATTTGCTATTTACTCATACATAAAATGGCAGTACCGAATATACCAACCATAGGAGACTGTATTTATCATAAGGGGTGGGTTGCCTTATACCAAGGTAAACAAGAAAGCAATGTATGTAGACGGGTAGTAGAAAAATGAATTATATGCGCCAATAATATTTTCGGTTATGTTATAACTATCACTATCAACACAAAATGAATGGTTAGATCCTTATTCGCTAAAAAAACAAACTAACATATAATCTTCTTGAAAACATATCAATGAAGAACAAGGAGAAGAAGCAAAATATGAAGCCATATATTGAACTTTCTACAAGGGAGTGTCCATGGGAGTAGAAATGGAGGAAGTAATTTACAATAATAGAAGATGTAAGCCTTCGGCCATGCCATAGATGAAATCATGAAACTTCATCTCCATCATGATAGAAGGATAGCCAGTCATCTGTAAGGAATGTAGAGGAGCCAATAACGAAGGTGGCTCTACATCAAGAAGCCACCTCATCTCAGCTGATTGATTCCTCCATGAACCTATAGAATAGAATAGTGACTCTAAATGTCACTGAAGTAAATTGAAGTCTCCTATTTAGTTAACCACTATTGTATCCATGGATGAACTAAATATGATTAACATATGTGCCAAATTGGATGCATTATAGTGCTTGCATCTTTGGATCAAGAGGTCACCCTCAAATATTTCTTTAACAAGTGTTAGGGTGAGAAAGAAAAGGCTTGTGGTGGATTGACTTCCATACCCACACCATATTTTTCCTACTTTGAGTAGATTAAAAATCTCTATGTTGCATTGGGGAGACTGAGTATTCTGTAGGCTAGGGCAATCTATAGCTTCTATACATGGGTGTTCCATATATAGTAGGACTAGGCTACTTTTTTGCATTGTTGTAGGTTTTCTTATTCTGGTAAGTCATTTAGTAGAAGAGATGTTTTGAAATGCCAAGGAGTATATTTGTTAGGAAGGATGGCTATTCCAATGAGTATATTTATCCTTATCATAGACCACTCATTAAATGTCATCTTCTTTTGCTTTGTTGGGTACTTAAGGTTGCACAATGAGTTGTTCATGTACTAACTTCACAACAGTTTGCTATGCCATTTTATCAACATATTTATCAATATATGCATCCAGTTTATCAATAAAAAATTATGTGTTTCACAACATGCATTGCTCTAAGTGAAAAAAAATAAAATAACAAACTACAAAAAAAAATTTGTGTGTGTTTTCTATAAAGCTTCCATTTTTCTTGGAGGAATAGGCATATCAAGCTTGAGCAGCTTTTAGCTATTGCAATTTAGTTTTTACCCAAATATACTCCTTGAGATGCATAGTGAGATTCTTTTGGTACCTCACATGTTCATATTTTATGATATGTGGCTTGTCCCTAGTTCCTTTTGAATGATAGTGAACATCTAGGTGCTCTAAAAATTTATCAGATTTAGACTTTTTTGCCTTTTCTAGATGACAAATTTGATAGTTTCATTATCTTTGCTAATAAGTTGTTTGAAATAGTAATGTCCAATTTTCAGTGGTAATTGTATGGTCCTCAGCTTTGCTGCATCCCATATATAATGTTTACTATATATATATAAGGTCAGTCTAGTTATATCTTGAAACTAACTTATGTTTGCATTTAATTGTTTGAGTTTTTCATGGATTTGCCTCAAATGCAAGTATTGTGGACTTCTCTAGAAGTGTGATTCAAAGGTGTCTTTTTCAGGGTGCTTATAACTTGTAGTTCATTTAATAAATTTCACTGTAGACTCTATAGCATTTCACTATTTCAGATTGAGTTTCATTGTAGTCAGTAGGTGTGTTTAAGTATGTTGTATAAATTTCTAAGTGTGAAGCCGTAGTGAGAAGATGTGATACATTACAGACACCTATCTCTGGCATCTCTTATCATTGTTGATGTGGTACATTATAGACACCTTTCTGAACTTAATGGTGTTTCTATCTGCCATTCAACAAGCTCTCTTCATTCTTAAACAAAATTTTTGAGATTGACACCTAGCTTACAATTTGACTAGAAAAACTTTTGTAGGTAAGTATATTTTCTATAGATCTTATTAACTTGCTTCATATGCTCTCTTTTTCCATTTTGAAGTAGTGAGGTATGTGTCTACTGGGAAAGTGGGTGGGGGTGGGATATGTTTGGCCTTTTAAGTAGATTTGTTTTTAACCAAAAGATGATATGATATAGGGCAAATTAACTAGAGTGGGCAATTCTATTGAGGAAAGTGAAGCCATTTTTATACACAAAAAACTTCTTCAGATCGTTTACACATCAGGTAGTAATCATATATCCATCCCAACATTTTCCATATGCTGTATATCGTATGTCTTATTTGACATTAAATCTTGACAAAAAACTAAAATATTACAATCAGGATCAATTCATGCCCATTATCATTGAATATGTAGTTTCTCATGTACCTAGTAGCTCTCTTGGTTATAACCAACCTTCATGCTTAGAACCTATGACTTTAGGTACTATCTGTGACCATATGTGAGGAACTTAATACAATTTCCCATCTTTTTTTTCTTACTATCAATTTTCTGTCTCCATACAACCTAGTCCCTTAGCAGAAAACTACCTTGAAGCAAACTCAAAAGTGCAAAGTCATGCTCCATCCCCTAATTGCAATATGTATCTCATTTGGCTACTGACTAATTTCATCATTTCGTTGCCATTTTTTGGAGGCGAAATGGCATGACTATCACACTTGAAATAAATTTAGTTGAATTTATATATTCACTTGTTTTTTTGTGTTATCTTGTTAGATGGTCATTGATACTTGAAATATTTTATTGTGCTTTTATAAAATGGTTTCACTCAAGTTGGATTCACTTGAATTAATGCTAGAAGATGTTCATATCATTTAGGCCTAATGTGCATCAAGTTGTGAATGTCTAACTTTTCTCGAAGGTATCAGCAGGGCAGAGGTGATTTGTATTTGGATTCACCTGAATTAATGCTACAAGATGTTGATATCTGTTAGACCCAATGTGCATCAAGTTGTGAATGTCTATTTTTTCTTGTAGGTATTAGTAGGGTAGAGGTGATTTGTATTTGGATTCACTTGAATTAATGCTACAAGTTGTTCATATCATTTACCCCACACATAGGTCATTTGTATCTAGATTTTACCTTAATGTTAGACTAAGATTTTTGACAATGGTGTTGGGATGCTTTGTAGCTCAATGCATACAACCTTACTGCTGATTGTACTTACTGGTGCACTTTTTTTATACAACTTAGTACTAGTGTTGAAGATGTAATTTTCATGTAATATACCAATAGTTAGTAAGAGCTTCTTATGTGTATGTTTGCCAAAAGATTAGTGCATACCTCATGTGTTAGATGATTCATTGATCTTTTTCTGTTGAAGCCATTCCTTGTATACCACTTGTTAATATTTTACATCTATGCTTAAATGCATTGTAGTTTTCATGTAAGATGAGATCAAGAACAAGTAAGGAGTCTTACCAAAGAATTTAAATCCAACATGACACATTTTTATTTCATGAATCAGATAGCAGGAGTTGCTCCATTTGTTTATTTGTTGTTGTCGACTCTTGAGACATTTGATTTAATGTGGTTGTTCTCCATCGATACACTTGTATTACTACTGATGGTGATTTGCTTTAAAGATCTTTGGTGGTTGAGCTTTTTATGAACTTTATGAATATTTATGCTCTTTTGCCTCTACATCTCCCTGCTTTTGTGTTACTCACATGGTAGTCTGGCCTTAATATTGCTTGAGATTTTCTAATCTATCCAGGATAAGAATTTGATGGCTTATAATGTTGTCCTATAGTATTTAGATGATGTTGAATGTAGGGGCTTATTTAGAAAACATCATCAGATAGATCTCAAGTATTCTGATCCCCTTCCTGGATTAGTCTATATTCATCACCATGTTCACTACTCTAACATTATGCACTTCCTATTTCCCAAATTCCTACTCATACTTGATGAACACTCTCTTGAAGATTAAGCTTGGAGGCATAAATTTTGTTCTCTCGGCTATAAATGTTCTTTCAAGCACACTTAGAAGAACCATCACACTAAGTTCTTTAAGTAGGATTCCCTTGATAATGTACCTCCTATTATTGTTATTGATATCAATATATACCACCTGAATAATTATAATTTCTATATGTGTGTACATGCAGGAATGATCAGAACCATGAGGTCTACTCACTAAAATGTCTTACATGATGAGAATGGATTCACTTCCAATGACCTGCAAGAGCTAGTCTAGTGATTATCTTATGTCTATTAATGAAGCACAATATACATATCAATGGTTGCACCCATCTACTACCCCCACCTTGCTGCTGCTCATGTCTATTAGTTCACCATATTTGGAGAGATGCCTGACACTACCTCCAGCCACTCCAGCATTCACGTGGAAGAGCTACCATGGCTTCATTAAAATGTGAATGGTTCTATGTTTTTTGTTGATTCTTGGGTGCAGCTGTCGACTGACTATCCTTAAGTTGGCTTCCTCATAGTTTGGCATCTAATTTTTTTTCTTTTGCTAAAAAAATCTTCTGATTGTTTTCTTTTAATTTTTTTTTGAAGCCGCTATCTTCAACTAAGTCATTATTTCTCCCACAAAACCTTGACTGGTTTTAAAGAAATCTTAAACCATTTGGTCCATAATCAGAATGAGTACTGTATGGAGGTGATGGAAAAAACACTAGATGATGTTAAATGTGGTACTCTTATTTATGATGTAGTTAGGGTTCATGGAATGTGTCCTATTATGTTTCTTTTTGCTTCATTTTTGTGCGGCATATGCCATAAAATATTGGATATACATTCCCATGAATGCATTCTATCACTATGTATTTGATTTTATATCCCGGATAACATTTACCTCAAGTCAGATGTACATAAGAACATAAAGTTCTTCAGGGAAATGTCTAAGAACCAATATGTCCTTGCACTGCTTTAGTAGGAAGATACAAAGATGGGCATAGTGTATCGGCCTAATAATGATCTAAATTAGAATCGATAAGGTGACTTCAATGTTCTATGCTCAGTGTTCTGTAGTATCACATCTGAATAAAATTATACATACTTTAAAATTTAAACTTAGAGGATATATTCAAATACTCTTTTATCTATACAAAATTGGTAATAAAATGATTGTACTCACTGTATAGATCTTTGTTGAGAGATTTTCAAAAATTTGATCATTTTACTTAAATATAAATGGTGTTGTGTATGTAATGGAATATTAGTTCATAGTGCAGTCATTTTCCTCTCAATAAATTTTGTTCATAGTGTGGTTATGTGTTGTATATTTTCTTTTCTTTTGTGTTGGAATTGTGTCTAACCACTTATCTTATATCTAACTAATAATTAAATGTATTGATAAGTGAAAGGTGAACTAGTACCATGGCTCACATTCATTTGTTAGAGAGAACTACAATGACCATTTGCCTTTCAGGTTTCTGTAGTTGATGTTCACATGCTTTTCTTTTCAAGCTAATGTTTCTTCCACACTAAAGGTCACATTATTTTTCTTCTATGTAAATGTTTCTTCAAGTTGGGATGCATAGTGTGATCTCGTGTCTCACACAACACATAACAGTTCACTATGTGAAATTCTTTGGCAAGTTTAAATATATTTTTTCTTAGTACCACATTAATTTCATGTTCAATCTGTTTTCTATCTAGAATATTGATATCTCCCTTCTTGTATTAGTTTTGTGATTTATATGAGGGCACAATGTCAGTTCCTAGTATGCTTTTTGATTAAAATGTAGGAAGCTACTCTTGCTCTTCATAACATTCCTCAATGCAATACTTCATGGATGAATGACTTCACATGCTAGTATGTTGTAATCAAAACTATTTTAGGTACATTTGTTTGAACTTAATCAAGACTTCCAGTTGTTCATGGGCGATCTTAATCTAGATATCACATTGTGAAAATCAATGTTTCTATGTAGTTAGAGAATGGACTTTTTGTGCCAACTATCTACGTTAAGTGAAATACTCTACCTAATTGCATTATTAACATCCTAATTTACAGTTGTCTCATGATCTGTTGGGCATATTACATGATTATAACAAGAAGGGGCCTATTCAGAATTGTCGAGGTCAAAAAATTGGCACATAAAGGAAAGGGAAATGGCCTGAAAACTGGAGATTATAAGGCTCAAAATGGCCTAAAACCTGAAGATGTTTTAGCTCTATTTTTTTCTTCAGTTGTAATCTGGCTTGATGATATGAAAATCCGAACCTGATCCCATGGGTCCCAATCCAAGTGACAACTTCATGGTGATTTTGATTTCAATTTGAGAGCTAGGGTACAATGTGGGGTGAAACTTCGAGAGTGATGAGACTTATATTCTAATGGGGGTCATTATATATATATATATATATATATATATATATATATATATATATATATATATATATATATATATATATATATATATATATATATATATATATATATATATATATATATAGTCAGGCTAGAATACACTCGAGTGTACGGATCACACGAATACACTCAAGTGTGTTTGCATATCAAGACTATTTTTTTCAAAATGTAAACCGTTGATCTTCACCGACATACTATAACTAGGCTACATACAAATTTTGAGCCCATTTGGATGAGTGTAAGTCACTCATCCAAGGGCAACAAAATCGACGCGCGAAACTAATTTGAAATACATAATTTTTGCGGTCTTCATAACATGAGCTATACATATCCAAATGTGCTCCAATTTTGTGTATGAGTTGTTCACGAGATGTTTAAGAAGATCAACAGATTAGATTTTCAAAAAAAATATTGCATCATGAAAAGCTACTTGAGTGTATTCCGCTCCGGATACACTCGAGTGTATTCTAGCTTGACTCTCTCTCTCTCTCTCTCTCTATATATATATATATATATATATATATATATATATATATATATATATATATTCCATGTTGTAAAATTAGCGCAAGGTTATGTCTTCCCCACGTGTAGTCATTGTTGCAACATAAATAAAAGTATGATTATTGAAATCACAACCACAACTTGATCGGAATCAATATTGATTTTAGCTTCTTTCTAAAAAATAATTTTTTATTAATATTTTAATGATGTCATACATAATCTAACTACATATGCATGCATGTGTAGTGCATGATGTCTCTCACTAGTGTAGTAAGTGCTAACTTTTACTACACATGGGCTACATATACAGTAATAAATGTCATTTTCCCCTACATATCATAGCTACAATTACAATTGTAGCCTTATATTCAACTACAACTAAAAATAGATTTCAATGTGTATGGACAACTTTTACCTATAATTGGGGTTACATATACATTTGTAGCTAGATGAATATCTAACTACAATTTTGAAAATGTAGCAAAAATAATTAGCTACACTAGTATTAGCTTCATATTCTAAATGTAAGGATAAATGTAGCTAAAGTTTTTAGCCATAAAATTTAGTAGTTTTACTACAAAATTTTTTGTAGTTAAAGATCTTTTTTTCCGTAGTGTTACTTGGGTTTAGTCATGAAAATAAAATAGATTACTAGATTCTCCGAGCGAAATACTCAAAGTTTGGAGACTTTAGAAGTAGTATACCACGGTCTTACTATCTTGTTAGCATCTTGACCTGTGAATAGGAAAATGGGAAGCGATAATGTCCATCTTTTTTTCAAAAGGTTTAGTAGTATACCTAATTGTCATATTTGGCCAAATGCAAGTAGTTCGGAAGGGACGAAGCTAAAACATGCTACATATACCTAATTATTTCCACACACAAAATAGAGACGGAATACCGGTGATGCAGAAAGTCAGACTGTAATTATTATTAAACCTTATCTCCCTTTCCTTCAAATATATTTTTCAACCAAAATAATCTACTTATCCTTTCATTCATCCATCCCTTCTCTTTTCTCCACCTCTACCCATCCCCTTCATTTCCTTTTTCCTCACCACCTACTAAGCTAAGCGTGCCACTCTCCAAATGAGACCTGATGTAGATTTCCGTAACGACATCAGTGACGCCAAAGACAATATATCTCGTCATCCTTTTAAAATACGAGGAAAGAAGTAAAAAACGTATTCGTTGACCGGCGCTAACAATTATTTAGCAACTGAACCATGCCCGCCCCAGTTGACATAAGCAGGTCTCAGCGTCCCAGGCAAATTGACAAGGACGACAACAACATTCCAGTCCATCCCAACGCGTTGCTACGACAACCATATTCCAGTCCATCCCAACACGTTGCTTGCCTGTTCAAATCCCGTCTTGCTTCTACGTCTTCTTCCCGTCCAAGTATACATGCAAATCGCTTTCACGTGGGAAACATAAACAAATGGTCCGCGGGAAGGACCGGAAAACCATTAGGAGTTGGTTTAGGTTGCTGCCGGTTGTTTCCATTGCACTGTGGACGGTGGATCATCGAAGTGGCAGCACGCAGCGCGTACCCACTCTATTATACTTACCCTCTCTATTTTTTTTTGGAAGTGGGGAATTTCACCCCTGTCCAAGGTAGCAGCAGAGAGAGAACACCATCAGCTACACCGAGGGCTATAATCCCTTTCTGTAGTGCTCCAACGAGTTCGCTGAGATTCGAACCCGCAACCTGCGCTTCACAAGCAACAGGCTTAACGAACTGAGCTAGTTGGCAAGTGCACTTACCCTCTCTATTATACTAGAGCATTCTAGTAATCCTTGGTGGTTACCGCCACCGGCATGATATTAAAATCTTTGTGCATGAAGTGTGTCGGGTTTTGCTAGATTTTTATGTCGGCGTTGGATGATAAATTGTGAATTTTACTGTGCATTTTTTACATTGAGAATTCACACAACTACATCCAGTTACATCCAATCAAATGAAACCTCAAGTAACGTGCATGTGTTTTCTTCTTTTCTTATATGTCTCAATATGCCCTTCTAAACTGTAGATAGATATGACTATTATACCTGATTTCCTACCCTACGTTGTCTGCAATACATAATATTAAGTATATTTAGTGCATTGTACGGATCTGAGGGTATCAAGTAGTTAAAAACCCGTAAAGTATCCCGCTAAAGGAAACAAAGCATTGGAGCAATATATAATTAGGTTGAGAGTAGGATAAGAAAAAATGAAAAGACATTTGTCAATTTTCGACCAATGTTGTACCAGACAAGATGCTAAGAAAGAAGATGAAAATCATTAAAACAAAAATAAGTGAAAAAAAGGTAATGATAACTTCTTCTAGGTAGGTGCAACGCCACTTCAAGAATTTTAAATGTCACGTTGGAGCTATCACATTCTCTACCTCCTCTGACATTGGTTGCACTACACTCCCAACCCTACCGGTCACAAAAGAGAACGTGAGTGTATAGATTGTTAGGAGTCAACACCCACTGCAGTGATATATATGATCTTATTCAGACATAAAAAAACCTAGATAATTAAAAATATTACAGATAAAAATTGCGTAGAACACTTCCCACTATTTTCATGTATAGTAAATCAAAGATTGATTTGTAAGTTACAAAACGAAAGGAATTATTTTTATTCAATTCTTTGTACTCCTTTTATTATAACCTTAGACTGAATTATAATTTTAAGAACTAGATGAAAACTTACATTCAAAATAGTTATATTCACTCATGCGGTTGTCATATTAGAAAACAAGACTAATTTACAATTAAAAATATAAAAAACTCTTTTATGCCACCTCGTACACACTTTTCGAGGTTACAACATATATTAGATGCAAGTATTAATTTGTGATTTAGAAACATAGAAGAAACATTGGCAGAAAAACCCTCAATGAGTTTTCTTATATGGTATAGACGTATACTCGATTTGATTGGAGCAGCTAAACATTGAGAAGGTGCTCTAATTTGCATTGGATTATCTCCGCTCATGGTAAAAGAGTATTTTACATCAAAAGTGTGATGGGGCATTTAATTGAATCCAAAATATGAATCACACCAGAGTCTAGGAAGAAACCTAGTGGTGGTTTTGAAACTCTCTTAAGCTTCATTTCAGCACAAGCTATTTGTCTTCCCATATCAATTGTAGTACAAAGTCAAAGTTCCAATTTTGATAGATATGTTCTAGTCACATTCTGAACATAATTTAAGGTGTCTAGATTTTTTTTTTAAAATTGATAATGTAAACCTGATGATTGGAATGGGATGTACGTGCTTTTAATTTGGAATGGTTCTGGTATGTTTCTGCCCAGAAAACATATACAACTAGAAATGCACCAAAAACATTTACAATTTGTCTCAATCTTAGGTTCATGTTCATTTGTTTAGCTCCACCTGTCAATCTCACTCTTCTATTTTTCCTATGATAGAAAATTTCTACTCAACCCTAAACCTGAAGCTTTTTTGGCAATATTCTTGGAGCTAATTTTGGGATTGTTCTAGTTGCATATCTAGTTGTAGTTCCCCAAATCATTATCCATAACATCCAACCCTTTTTCACGTATCACTCTTTTAAATATGTAAACTGATTGTTATCATAAAATAGTAGATAATATGATTATAGTGTTTTGCTTTGCTACTTCGAGAATGACCTGAATAGATAATAATGGGGAAATTCAAGTGAAAGATATAAATGCAATTAATATGCCTTGAGATTCTCATATGAAATCATGAGGAATAACACTAGAAAATAAATAAGGATAATGAATTTTATATGTCCTTATATCTTGACAAGGAACCACTAAATTGCAAACAAAAAGAGAAATACATTTTATAATTAATTTGGTAACAAAAAATTAGGATTTCCTAGTCATCCATTCCTTCTTGCAAGAAACTCTCACACAGATATTATACTAAAAAAATATTATTAAATGTCAAATAAGACCATACTCATGATTAGTAATTATAACTTGACCAAATTATTAATCCAAATTCATCAATCCAGTAGAAAAGGATGTCACCTTGACTTTATATAACAAATTCCTCAACAAATATCTCTCAACTCTTGACTCTTAGTTTTCAAAATTAGTTGATTAAATAACCCTTTCACCTTCTAGTTAAAATATTAGAAAACAAGGACACATGGACTAAGATGCCATAGAAGTTGTAATCTTTTATTGTGATTTAATAAAAGTTTATAAATGAATTAGTAAATAACTTGGGCACATAGATTAAGATGGCACATAAGTTGTAATCTTTAAATGTGACTTAATTCTTTTCCTACCTGATCATAAAATTTATAATTTTCCAATGATTTATCAGCATTGAACACTAGATTAATAGTGATTCTGTGTTTCTTTCCTATTTCATAATCAAACCAATTCTATCTCTATTGTTGTCCATACCAATACAACCAATACTTCCCTCATGATCCCACACATGAAAAAAAATCTTCAAGTGTGAAAATCTTCTCAATTTCCCTATGACCAATTAACCAATGTTAGTTGTCTTCTCTGTCAATAGATACTTTGACCCATGGAACAAAACCATCACTATTAAAACCCTATTCATGGTTAGAAATTTATTTGGGTTTGAGAAACCCTAATTTTAGATTTATGGATCAATGTTCATCAACTTCATATATCAATTTAGTATAGTTGAATTAGTTCTCATCTTGTATGTGGTTAGGATTTGTGGTAAAATCCTAATGCATATAACTGATTCATAATGAATCTTAGTTCAATGTAATTGGCTATAAAACCTAGTACAATATAGGTATCAAACAAGGGGTTTACAATGAGCTAATAGAAAAATATTTGGCCATAACTAGAGTCGAGGAATTGTATAATCATGTAGTTGATATTTTATGAATTAGATCTATAGGAAAGTGTACAGGTTGTCTTCGGGAATAGAGAAATATTACAAATATGATATAATCAGTTTGGAGCATAGATAATTGAAACTAAAGGTATTTATTTTCCATGAATCCAAGATATAGAAGAAGTTAGTGCACTATAAGAAAATTTAGACTGACTATATGGGAAAATAGTTGATTAGTCGACCAACATCTAAGGTTGATCCCAACCATATCCAAATAAATAATCAAACACTATTAAAGAAGTCTTTTGACTTCTTGACCTCCAAGATGCTATGTTACGTCCATGTTTCTTGTTAGTGAGTAATCTACAACTCTTGAAACTCTAATTTCATATCCATAGTATAATACATCATTCCTAAAATTTTAGTTCAGTCCATCTACAAACAATTCTTAGTTCATTCATACATAGGGTTTAGGATAAAGACCCAAGCTAATATAATCAAACAACTATAAAACCATGTTATTAGGTTCGGAATCCCATTTTTATGAGAATAAAATAGAGCTTAACAATTATGATTATAAAATATATTAAGTCATAATTTGAATGAAGGAGTAACATAATCATGTAAGTAACAAATTTAACAAAAATATATCCATATAAGAGTGAAATCACAGCCTTAGAACATAAAAAATCCATATAAGTATGTTAGAATTTGTTCATGTCACTTGCAAATGAAATTAGTAGAATTTTTTTGTGTTGGTTCAGGGATTCTAGTAAGTTAAATGACTAACAAAGAAGTTAAACCATATAGTTTGGCCAACCATTGAAAAATCGATTGACCTATGCAATAAAGAATAACCTGGTTGAAGTGGGTATCTGGACCGATATTTAGCAAGTAGGTCAACTATTTTCTTTGTGGTAGACTGACTTCAAGGCTGGGGTTATTTTGGTATTTGACTAGGTCGTCAATCAATTTAATACATGAAATGCAAGTTGTTGCTTTTAAGCTACCTTATTTACATGAATCAAATTTTTGTTCTCACCTGAGGTTAAATTTTGTGAAATTTTGAGAAGATTTCTCGAGAATGAAAGATTAGTAGGTCCATTATTCATTTCAGACCTAATTCATATTAATTTTTTGTTTAGAATTTGGTTCCTATTGATTTTTCTATATGGGCTAGTAGGAAATCATGTGCTTCATATCCCTTGATCTCCTATATTTTTTATAAACCATGTTTGTAGAGGAAAGGATATGAACCATTCTTCACCAACAAGGACTATTCTTGGGTCATATTAAATGATTCCCATATTTTAAAGCTAATCTTAGTTTGGAATTAATTAGTAGAAGCTTGAGATATTAGTAGTATTTCAATATAATATTAAAAAATATAAATGAGTTGATTTCTTTAATGGATCACTACACAAATTTATAACAGTGAGAAAATATATACCTTTAAGTTACTTTACACAAATAGTGACATCAAACCTAATTCAGGAACTAATTGATTTTTTTACGATGATAGAAACATAAGAAAGAATGTAAACATCCAATGTGATAATTTTACATGTTTAATAAAAAATTAATCAAAAAACCAAAATATAGGATTTACAAGAATATTTGAATGACAATATAACAAATTGAAAAAGTTCAGCAATTTTATTCTTGTACTAAATCAAGTTGTTTTTACTATGAATGATTACTAAAGATACAAAACCTTTCAATAAGGATTTCCAAGTAAGGTTACCTTCATTTGTTGATATCCCAATAAACAAGGACCTAGTTGATTGTAGATTATTAAATTATATGAATAAGAAGTATGAAAGACAATAAATATGATTCTCTTACCAATTAAGGTTTGTAATTAAATTTTATTTAGGTTGTCAAATATATCACCATACAAAGACAATTCCCTTTTAAAGTTATATAAAGAATACTCTAAAATAGACCTATCAAATTCCATTTCATTATTCATTGATGCAAGAGGGTCAACGAATATAATCCATGATTGGTTGTAGAAACTAGCCAAACACAAAAATTGAATCCCACCAACATCAACCAGTTCTGTAAACAATCCTTTATGTAGACTCATAGGTGGTCATATTTAATTTTAAAAATCTTATTTTGATCCAATGAATATAATGGTTTGGTAAAATGCCAAAACATTAGCAATTATATATTTTTATTTTTATGGTCGACTAAATTTTCCTTTTATGATGTTGTGTATAATAAAAATGTAATACCATGCAAACAAATTTATAATTGTCAACATTTATTTTTTTTACCATGAGACAACATAACCATTTCTAATAATAGTACTTTTCTACAAGAATGAGAAATTCCATTAGGAAATCCATAGATATAAACTTAAACAAAACTAATTAAGCATCCACTTCGATCTCATATGTTGTCAACTTCCCACAGAAATACAATAATGATTTCATATCAGCACAATACTCACTACCATAGACAATTACATACAAATTCTACCTGTATCCATAGTTTTAGGGCTACTTCCATCATATTCAAGTATAAGAAGTATAAGAGCGTATGATTCCAAGAACTTCACTCATTCCATAGCAAGAAAAAATAATGCATTGCATTTATCAGTCAAATTTTCTACGTGCAAAGTCATATTTTGATAATTTAATCATTAGGAAATGCTTATTGCATGATTTGGAAGCAAATAAAATAGATTAGCATATTTACTTCATTATTTACTATTTCTTCAATGAAAACAATATAAAGAAAAAGAGAATTATTTGGTCCTCTCAAGCTCCAACAAGAAAATATGTCAAAGAACCTAACTTCAAGTAGAAACCACTTCAAATCAGTGATGTGAATGAGGCAGCGTATTCATCTAACAATTGATTTTGTTTATAAAAGCCATAAGAAGCTCACGTTTACATACACACAAAAAACCTATCCCACAAGCGTATACAGTAAAAAAATTACTATTATTTAGGAGTCGATCACAAGGAGTTGGGTAGAATGTTATACTATGGTTTCTTCTATAGGTTTTTAGAAAATGACCAAGGTTTTAGGGTTTGATTTGAGGGTTTTCATTATACTATGGCAGGAAACTGATAAGGAAAAAATCAACAATCAAGCATAAGTTAACCCTAATCAAGAAGTGCTACTCAATAAGACTAAGAAAGCAACTGAATTAAGTTATATTAAACACTAAAATGAGGCATAGCAAGAGAGTACAAGTAATCACACTAATTTAGCAATTTAATCAAGTAAAAAAGAATTACATAGAGCAAGTAACTTAGCAATCTTAGAACAAACAACCAAACAAGAACAAGTTAATCTAACAAGATCTAATGAGCATAGACAAGCCAAGCAAGTTAAGTGATAAAAGCAATCAACTAGCAAGAGAGAAAACTGGGGTTTAAAAAAGTATATGGAATAGTGGGATTTTTGGGATAATATACACTAATAAACCATGTATAGGGTCATCTTCATGCACAATTTTCAATTGTATATTTACTTAATAAAACAACAATGAATAGACTATAGAAAGCATCATATTTTGATAGTGGACCATTGACAGAATGGTAGTCAACGGGGGAACAAGTCAATATCACTTACCATCCATCCTTGCAAGGTTCCATTGAGTATAAAATTGATAGCATAGGCCTAGATTGTAATAATATGTTTTCATCTTAGTCATCTAATTAGGGTTTACTTGGATGATTACTTGCTTAACTAGATTAATCATTGTTTAACCGTGTTGAATGACAATAGTGTAATTAATATGTTCCATGTTTTTATATTGAATCATTAGGGTTTGAGAAGTGTAAATCCTAGTCAGCCAAAATTAGGGGTTTGATTGCATATGAATACAAAATTTGATAAATATAGTGGTGTAGTAAAAGATGTTTAGTATGTCATATGTAATATAATTTCTTTGAAGTTTGGATATAGTTTGATAAGTCAAATATGTGTGTTCTTGCAAAATTTCAGAATTATGTAAGATGTTTGGGTATGTTCATTGTCTGAGATTTCACCTAAGATAAACTCAGTCGACCATGCATTTAGGCTAAAATTTCTTTTTGATGTTTGGTTTTTTTATGTATTAGCTAATTATTTTGATATGAAATTTTTATTGGATCTTTAAAATTATATTTAGGATAACATTTCTATTTTCATGATTTTTGAATAATGTTTGACTAACCCAGACCCCTGCATCGTTCAAGGTCTTTACCAGGAATGATCTTGGATAATGATAAATTCTACCAAAATAAAAAATGCAATGAAGGGTTATTTGAAATTTTTGCAAGTACCTCAATTTGTCTATATTACTAACCTAAAACCCCAGTAGATTCCATAATCTATCATTTGATACAGAGACATGGAATTCTTGTGAGAGAGGGAGAGTTAGGGTTTGATAGGAGGAAGAGGAATAGAGCATGATCTATGGTTTTATCTTTTTTGTGTTGTTGAAATCAAGTAAGTTGGTCTTCATTGTTGACTAAATGGACATCTATAAATCCCTTTGTTTTGATTATGACAAACATTTCATTCTTATTGATCTAACGAGCTACTTAAGTGTGCAGGATTAAGGTGGATGACAAAGCAACTAGGGAAATCCATATGCTTACATGTTCATGTTTTCATGCAATGTAATCGCTTTGTAAAAACTTGTACAAATATATAATGTACAAGTACTTAGATTGCATGTAAATCAAGCATTAGATTCTCCCTAGCTAAACATCACATTTAGATAAGTCATCCCCTTCAAATAGGATCACAATTGCACACTCATACATATAATTAGTGCCTAAATTAAAACATTGAAACAGGATCAATCTCGGTCGACAAACTCCTCGACCGAGACACTCTCGGTCGACAATCTTCTCGACCGAGAAAGATCTAAAGTAGCCGTTAGACACAACTGACAAGGTAGTTGGCAGTTGGAGATAGACGTTGCAAATCACTTGTTCCAGAGAGCCTGTCGGTCGACAAAAGTTCGACCGAGTAGGTGTCTCGGTCGACCATTCCTCGACCGAGATGGTCTCTGACAGCAACTGCAGAATTAATTAATTAGCCGTTGTTAAAGCAACAAACTTGTACCTAACGGCTAGTTAAGCACTTAGAAACCCCTAGAAGTTGTCTAGAACGTCCTTAAGCATCCTTAGGCCATTCCTATAAATAGGACAAGCCATAGGACACTCAAACACACTTGCTACACTTGAGAAATCCTTGAGCATACTTTGAGCAAACTATTTGTGAGCAATTTGAGCATTGTGACAATTGGCCATTTCCTTCCTTAGCTCAAAATTCGTGTCCTATAGGCTAGTATCTCCTACCCACTGCAATCACAAGTCCATACACTTGGTTAGGAGATCTATACGCTTGATCTAGGCAAATCAAGCCTTGGGCTACAAAGGATAAGTTGTAATTTCCTTTTTCTTTCTTGTTCTCTATTACCGTTTGTACTCTCCTTGCTACTCCTAGGTTGGAGGCTACTGATTGGAGAGGGTGAAGATCTTCTTGGTGAAGAAGGTGACTTTGAGCTACTTCAGAAGGCTGGTGCAACAGGAGGTTACTTCTAGAGAGGAAGGCTACTTCAAGGGGGAGCTTGGAGTTACTTCAAGAAGGCTACCTCAAAGTTGGTGCACCTACTTCAAGTGAAGGCTGTTCAAAGGGTGTAAAGGAAAGTATTGTATTTTGTATAAATCCTTGAGAAGGTAATAAAATAAATACTTTCAAAATCCCGGTTGGGTAAGAAACCGGGTAGTGGACTGACAACTTTAGTATTTGCTAAAGTTGGAACCACTCTAAACACCTGTCTCCTTCTTCCAATTTCAATTGTGGTTGTTTGAGTTCAATAAATTGTTAAAATTATTTAAAAACTCTATTCACCCCCCCTCTAGTGTTTTTCAATTGGTATCAGAGCAGGCTTCAAGGAACCCTAACAAGGTCTTGAAGAAATGGGTGATGGAGTGCTCAACAACCTTAACCTCGAAGGGACACTTTTTGCTAGGCCTCCAGCGTTCGATGGAACAAACTACCAATATTGGAAGAGAAGGATGCAGTTCTAATTCCAAGGCATCAATTGGGACTTATGGAGAATGGTGTCAACCCCATATGAGCTCCCTCAAAATCAATTTGCAGAATGGGATGCAAATATGGTAAAGCTAGCTCAAATGAATGCAAAAGCTGTAAGTATTTTATATTGTTCTATATCAGTAGGAGAATTTAATAGAATATATAATTGTGACACAGCCTATGATATTTGGCATAGACTATCCATAACCTATGAAGGTACAGTCTAAGTCAAAAATTCCAAAATTAGCATGTTTAAACAAAAGTTTGAACACTTTCGTATGGATCCTGATGAATCAATTAGTGAAATGTTTGCAAAATTTTCTACTATTGTTAATGGTTTAAGTGCCCTAGGAAAACATGTCCTTGAAGAAGATCAGGTATCAAAGATCCTTCGTTCACTTCCTCCAAAATATAAGCCAAAGGTGACAGCCATTGAAGAAGCAAATGACCTCACTCGACTGAAAATGGAGCAACTTATTGGCAACTTAGAAGCTCATGAAGCAACTCTAGAAGAAGAAGAAAGAAGAGCACGTGAACTTCAGCAAGGAAAAAAGAAGGACGTGGCTCTAAAAGCTTCAAAGGTCGTCACACAAGAAAGTGAGGAGTCAAGTGAAGAAGAAGGAGAAGAAGCCTTGATAGTCAATGGTAAGAAATACAAAAGATTTAAATCTAACAAAATTTCCAGTTCTTCTTCTACCCCTCCTAGGTGCTTTGAATGTGGGAAGAAAGGGCATTTCAAAAATGAATGTCCTAAAGCAAAGAAAGGAAAGAAAATCTCACATAAGAAGAAGGGAGAAAAAGCCTATAAAGTTGCATGGGACGAGTCAAGTGACAGTGAAAGCGGAGAAGAAACGGTGGATTGTCTAATGGCAAGAGAAGATGATGAAGACTCTCAAGAGGTAAGCCTACTTGATCTTCCTAAAGAAGAGTTAGTTACTAGTCTACAAGAAATTCATGATAAGTATGTTGATGTCAAGAAGAAACTAAAGAAGGTTATCAAATCAAATGATGAGCAAATTGCTAAATTAGATAATCTTTCTTCTGAAAAGAATAACATTGATCTTGAGAATTTGTCTTTAAAAACATCTTTAGATGATTGCACTAGAAGGCTACTCACTTTAGAAACAAATGTTGATCTTCTTTCTAAAGAAAAGACTGACTTGTTAGCTAAACTAAAAGACTTTCAGACTCAACCTATTTTGTGTAACCATCTAGACTATGATAATGTTATAAAAGAAAGAGATTCATTGTTATCTGATTTAGATCAAGCAAGAAATGATCTACACAAGAAAATGAATGATATTGCTCAGCTGCAAAGAGAACTTTATGAGTTAAGAAGAAAAGATATACTTGATAACATTCTAAGCATTGGTACTGTTTTCAACGGAAGAAAAGGTTTGGGATATGCTCCAAAGAAAAATCAACCCAAAAGAACTCAAACTATGTTTGTACCCAAGAACACAATGGCTAGAAAGAGAAATGAAGTTGATTCTATTACTTGCCATTTTTGTTTACGTCTTGGACACTATTCATTTTCATGCCCTTATAAAACTAAGGATTCCGAATTAGTTTGGGTCCCAAAACCTCAAACTCAGTAGAGTCAAATGGAATTTAGTTGAGATATGACCAAACGCTCCATCTTGCTATTTATATTGTCTTATCTCAACTAAACAAAAGATTTCATGCATATTGTTAATTTTCTGCATTGTTGTACTGAAACAGAAACTTAGTCGGTCGAAGTATTGTCGACCGAGCCATTAATCGGTCGAAGTATTGTCGACCGACCGAATGTCTGTGACATATCAAAATTTACAGCAATTATTTCGGTCAAAAATTGGTCAACCGAGCTAAATTTCTATGTTTCTTTGTTTGTAATACAGTAATCTTCTCGATCGACAATTAGTCGACCGAGACAGATGTTGGTCGAACAATTGTCGACCGACTGGATTTCTGATTCAGAACTCTTATACAAATCTGTACTTAAATGATTCTAACCATATCAGACCATCACATGGGTACCAAAATCTACATTCTAATGCAGGAATGGGTGGTTGACAGTGGATGTTCCAAACATATGACCGGGAACAAGGATGCATTTCAAACCTTTTGAAGAAAAGAAAAGTGGAACAATCACTTTTGGAGACAATGGTAAGGGCAAAATCGTTGGAATAGGTAATGTTGGTACAAACCTTGAAATAAAGAATGTTCTACTCGTTGATGGTTTGCACCACAATTTGATAAGTGTTAGTCAATTATGTGATAGTGGTTATGATGTGTTATTTAACAAAACTTGCTGCAAGTTATTGATAGAAAACACTACAAATGTTGTTTATGAAGGAAATAGAGTTGGAAATCTTTATATCCTTAAACCTAACTCTATGAAATCAGTAGTGGGAAAATGCTTGCTTGCAAATGAAAATACCTTACAACTAAGGCATAAAAAGCTAGGACATGCTAGTTCACATGTTATTAAAAAGTTAGTAAAATATGATCTTGTTCGTGGATTGCCTACTTTATCTTTTGATCAAGTTGAAAACTATGAACCATGCACAATGGGAAAGCAATCCAAAACCTCTTTTAAACCAAAACATGTACTTAGCACCAGTAGGTCCTTAGAATTAATTCATATGGATTTATTTGGACCTATGAGGACACAATCTATTGGTGGTAAAAGATACTGTTTTGTTATTGTTGATGATTATAGTAGATACACATGGGTACACTTTATTGCAACTAAAGATGATACTATTCATGTTTTTATACAATTTTGTTCCAAGATTGAAAATCTATTACAAAGCAAAATATGTACCATTAGAAGTGATCATGGTGGAGAATTTGAAAATCATACATTTGAAGAATTTTGTACATCTCAAGGGTACACTCATAACTTTTCTGCTCCACGCACCCCACAAAAAAATGGTATAGTTGAAAGGAAAAATCGATCACTACAAGAAATGGCTAGAACTATGATGCTTGAACACAACACACCCAAAACCTTTTGGGCTGAAGCCGTAAACACTGCATGCTATGTGTTAAATAGAGTAACTGTTCACTCTCATTTAAAGAAAACTCCATATGAAATAATACATTCTAAGAAACCTAGAGTTGACTATTTTCATACTTTTGGCTCCACATGCTATATTTTAAATACCAAAGATGATAGAGATAAGTTTGACTCAAAATCACACAAAGCATTCTTTTTGGGATATTCCACTACTAGCAAAGCTTTTAGAATATATAACACTATATCTAGAAAAGTTGAGGAATCTATTCATGTTTCTTTTCATGAAGAATCCAAATCTGAAAATCTAGAAATCATAGATCTCACTAATCAATTCGAAAATTTAAACATACCAAATGATAGTGAGAAAGGTACTACAAATAATCACCAAGCTGAACCACAACCTACACCTAGGCTTATTAAAGATCATCCTCAAGAACTAATTATTGGAGATCCTAATGATAAAGTCAAAACTCGGTCTTCCTTCAAAGATGTTGCAAACATGGCTTTTGTTTCTATCATTGAACCTAAAAAGATATCTGAAGCTCTTAAAGATGATTATTGGATAATAGCCATGCAAGAAGAATTGAATCAATTCACTAAAAATGATGTATGGGATTTAGTTCCTAAACCACAAGATAAAACCATAATAGGAACTAAATGGGTTTTTAGGAACAAGCTAAATGAGGCAGGAGAAGTAATAAGGAATAAAGCTCGGTTAGTAGCACAAGGATATAATCAACAAGAAGGAATAGATTTTGATGAAACGTATGCACCGGTAGCTAGATTTGAAGCTATTAGAATGTTACTAGCTATTGCTGCACATAAAAACATCAAACTCTACCAAATGGATGTAAAAAGTGCATTTCTAAATGGCATCATTCAAGAAGAAGTATATGTTGCCCAACCACCTGGTTTTGAAATACCGGAAAAAGGTGACTATGTTTATAAACTTAAGAAAGCACTTTATGGTTTAAAACAAGCACCTAGAAATTGATATGAAAGGCTCAAGACATATCTTTTTGATAATGGTTTTTCTATTGGAAATTCAAATTCTACTTTTTTTTTCAAAACATATACATCTGATTTCCTAGTTGTGCAAATATATGTTGATGACATTATTTTTGGAGCTTCTAATGACTCATTGTGCACACAATTCAGTGACATTATGCAAAAAGAATTTGAAATGAGCCTCATGGGTGAACTAACTTTCTTTCTTGGTTTTCAAATTAAGCAAACACCTGCTGGAATATTCATAAGCCAAGAAAAATATACTAAAGAACTCTTAAAACGTTTTGGGATGGATCAGTGCAAACATGCTACTACTCCTATGGCTACTTCTATTAAAATTGATAAGGATGAAAATGGGGAACCTATTGATGATTCCTTATATAGAGCCATGATTGGTAGTTTGCTTTACTTAACTGCTTCTAGACCGGACATTATGTTTCCCGTTGGTCTTTGTGCTCAATTTCAATCACAACCTATGCACTCTCATTTTCTAGCAGTTAAACGAATTCTTCGTTACCTAGCCGGCACTACTTGCTTTGGTTTATGGTATCCAAAAGGACAATCCTTGGATTTTAAAGCTTATACTGATGCGGATTATGCTGGTTGTCGACTTGATCGCAAGAGTACTAGTGGTGGCTGTTTCTTATTAGGGAGAGCCTTAGTATCTTGGTTTAGCAAGAAACAAAATACGGTTGCCCTATCTACAACTGAAGCTGAATATATGGCAGCCGGGTCTTGTTGTGCTCAAGTGCTTTATATGCAACAAGTGTTAAACGATTATGGTTTTACTCTTTCTTCTACGCCTATTTTTTGTGACAACACAAGCGCTATAAACTTAGCACACAATCCTATTTTACACAGCCGAGCTAAACATATTGAAATCCGTCATCACTTTTTAAGGGATCATATCTCCAAGAATCATGTTTCCCTTCATCATGTTGATACGGAAGATCAATTGGCTGATATTTTTACAAAACCGCTTCCACTAGATCAATTTAACAAAATTAGGAAGCAGCTGCTTATCACTCCTTTGGAAGATGTTTTCTTTGATATTTGTGCTACTTAAACAAAAACTCTTACTTGCATCATGATATTTTGGCTTTTAATGGACATTTTTTTTCATTAAATTTGATGGGACATCTAATTAAGGGGGAGTTTTTATTTCTAACGGATATCTTTTTCAAATGACAAAGGGGGAGAAATAAATATAAAACTAAAACTTAGTAATTATGAAAAACTCAATCAATGAGTTTCATAAATAAACTCTTGGCTTTACATTGAAAGTTTCTATATTCCCTAGTGAATTGGATTTCATGTTCCATAATTCAAGGGGAATAATAAGCACACATTTTATAAACAAGAGGAAAAGCTACAAAAGGTAATCTAAAGGTATGAAACTCATATGTTTTATATTTCCTTCATTTATATTTTGGAAATGTTTGTCATCTTCAAAAAGGGGGAGATTGTTGACTAAATGGAAATCTATAAATCCCTTTGTTTTGATTATGACAAACATTTCATTCTTATTGATCTAACGAGCTACTTAAGTGTGCAGGATTAAGGTGGATGACAAAGCAACTAGGGAAATCCATATGCTTACATGTTCATGTTTTCATGCAATGTAATCGCTTTGTAAAAACTTGTACAAATATATAATGTACAAGTACTTAGATTGCATGTAAATCAAGCGTTAGATTCTCCCTAGCTAAACACCACATTTAGATAAGTCATCCCCTTCAAATAGGATCACAATTGCACACTCATACATATAATTAGTGCCTAAATTAAAACATTGAAACAGGATCAATCTCGGTCGACAAACTCCTCGACCGAGACACTCTCGGTCGACAATCTTCTCGACCGAGAAAGATCCAAAGTAGCCGTTAGACACAACTGATAAGGTAGTTGGCAGTTGGAGATAGACGTTGCAAATCACTTGTTCCAGAGAGCCTGTCGGTCAACAAAAGTTCGACCGAGTAGGTGTCTCGGTCGACCATTCCTCGACCGAGATGGTCTCTGACAGCAACTGCAGAATTAATTAATTAGCCGTTGTTAAAGTAACAAACGTGTACCTAACGGCTAGTTAAGAACTTAGAAACCCCTAGAAGTTGTCTAGAACGTCCTTAAGCATCCTTAGGCCATTCCTATAAATAGGACAAGCCATAGGACACTCAAACACACTTGCTACACTTGAGAAATCCTTGAGCATACTTTGAGAAAACTGTTTGTGAGCAATTTGAGCATTGTGACAATTGGCCATTTCCTTCCTTAGCTCAAAATTCGTGTCCTATAGGCTAGTATCTCCTACCCACTGCAATCACAAGTCCATACACTTGGTTAGGAGATCTATATGCTTGATCTAGGCAAATCAAGCCTTGGGCTACAAAGGATAAGTTGTAATTTCCTTTTTCTTTCTTGTTCTCTATTACCGTTTGTACTCTCCTTGCTACTCCTAGGTTGGAGGCTGCTGATTGGAGAGGGTGAAGATCTTCTTGGTGAAGAAGGTGACTTTGAGCTACTTCAGAAGGCTGGTGCAACGGGAGGTTACTTCTAGAGAGGAAGGCTACTTCAAGGGGGAGCTTGGAGTTACTTCAAGAAGGCTACCTCAAAGTTGGTGCACCTACTTCAAGTGAAGGCTGTTCAAAGGGTGTAAAGGAAAGTATTGTATTTTGTATAAATCCTTGAGAAGGTAATAAAATAAATACTTTCAAAATCCCGGTTGGGTAAGCAACCGGGTAGTGGACTGACAACTTTAGTATTTGCTAAAGTTGGAACCACTCTAAACACCTGTCTCCTTCTTCCAATTTCAATTGTGGTTGTTTGAGTTCAATAAATTGTTAAAATTATTTAAAAACTCTATTCACCCCCCCTATAGTGTTTTTCATTCATTAGATAGAATTTCATTGTGAATCTTCTTTCCTATGTCTAGATTTCATCATATCTCTGATTTTAATCAAAAAAATTGAAACCAATATATTTTCTCTTTCTTTATCTCCTATTCTCCTTTTGTTTGATTTTCTATTTGGAAGGCGGAAGAAAAGGATTCCTTGGCTAGAACCTTGATGGCTTCTAGCATTTCAAATTATTCACCAATGTTTTTAAGGTGCTTGGCATCTTAGGTGAGTGTTTATCTCTCTATAAAGCTATGTACATATTCAAAACCTAATTCAATCCTTACAAAACAATCTAGATCCTTGTTTGCATATGTATGTAATGCCTAATCAATTGGGAAGACTTTAGGGAATCAAATGCTATTGATTTAGATTTTGTCTCTTTGATTTGTATTTGTTTAGTCATGGTGTATTGATTCAAGTTCTATGAGAAATACAATGGATAGAGAAACTATATTGTTTTATATGAATGTTGCCTAAAATCACTCTAATGAATGTATTCTTGAAAATTGAGTTAACAAGTAAAGAATCATGTTTGAACTTGATAGAAATGATTTCCTCAAGTATGCATTTACATAAAGATCAATACTAAGGTTTGTAATGGAGATACTCAATGTCTAGGGTTTGTTTTGAGGGATTGACTGTAATGATCCAGTGAATCAGTGTATACTTATAATTGATGGATGAATTGTACGAAAATTGAAACTAGTGTTTCCATGTGTGTGAATAGCCCTAATGAAACCACCTATACCCTAATGAGATTAGAATTAAGAAGGTTCTTATGATTTATTGTAATGCTAGAGGAATTATTAATTCAACGTTTAGTATTAAGACAAGTATGAAACATTAAGCTTGAATTTGTAATTAATGAAATGCTCAAATGTAGGTATTATTACTTCAGTTGAAGGTGATAAGTCTTATCAAGATAATACAAGCCTAATGCATCTATTGTAGTATTATTTATGGAATAATGAGTAAGCCCCACTTGAATGCATGTCTTTTATACAAGTCACATAAGTATCAATTAAAAATGACTAAAGACTAAGGAGTAAGAAGAAGTAACCCTAATCTTTGGTAGTTCCTAAATTAATAATTTTATACCGAATAGGGTGATTTCTTTTAATTACTAAAATGCAAGGAGTCAAATTACATGGTACATATAGTTAAATGCAACAAAAGAAATGGACAAGGGGAAACGAATTGTATTAAAAAGTAATGAATAAAATATTAATGGAATAAGCATGTGGAAGTCTTTCATATATTTACTTAATAAATTTGGGTTGACCCAAACTTAATGATATGAACTTAAATCAAATTATGATGGATTTCAATGATAGAGAAACATTATGGATTAAGTAAATTTAGAATGACGAATTCCAAGTATAATAGTTTATATGACATGAAATAAGTTATGACTAATGATTATGCCATGAAGGAAAAGTGAAGAAAATTAATAGCTAGATATAAAAACCTAACCCTAATATGATGAATTATGTGATAATAATGAATAATATTCTCAAATGAGGGATTAGGGAATGTATATAAATATAGTTTAATTTTGTTATAAGATGAAGCTTAAGGATGTGAATTGATTCATATGAATGTGCTCTTAAATGGTAATTATCTATTGGAATACTTATATTTTAATAATGGTACACTCTAATGGATTTCAAATAAGACCAAACATGTGTCAAATAGTAATTGTAATTTAAAAATGGTAAATAATAAAAAAAGATTGATAAAGGTGATATACATTTTAATTCATTGAGATGTATTCATAAATATAAAAATTAGATATGATAAGTATATGTTGTACACCACGACCTACGTTGAGCATCACAAATTATAAAAGATCTATATTTGTTGATATTTTTGCTAGTTCTAGTGTCTGTGGATAATTGATGATACATGTGATATGGAATGAATTGATAAAAACTATGTTGGGATTGAATCAACATGAAATGATCATATTTGAGAAACCTTGTTTAGGGTAAATCATGAAAAATGAGATGATGTATCGGAATGATACCCCACTGATGATGACTCATATGGATGGATGTGTAAATGGAAAGAATCATAAATGTTGTAGATCACATGTTTGTTGTGTTTCTTGTTTTAGTTAATCTTTCTAGATAATCCTAATTTTATTCATGGCATTCTAGATGCACGAAAATATACACATATGATAAATTATGATTTGAATTTTCTTTCTGATGAGTAATTTTTTTTAATTATAAGTGAAGTGAAATAGATTTCCTTATAGTAACAAAGAATTATGAGAAGGATTTCTAGAATGTGGATCAATACCGTAAAGTTTAGACTACCAAGTTTTAGGAGTGAGTCAACTGGTTTGGTTTTGACCCTAAGCCTCTTCTATGAAACTCTCTGTCCATGAGGAATAGACTTTTATGAAATGAAAACTGTAAAATATGATGATATGTGATATTATACTATGTTGGTTCCTATCTTATGTACCTAAGATGAGGACATGAGCCTATTTCAACAAACTTATGGTGGACCAGGTTCTATAGACGATATCTTAGGATGGCCAACTAAACCCTAAGATAGTGACATTGTCTTTGACATGAGAATCATACATGGTGACTTCTACTTGGTTAGGTACTAGGAAAGTAGTTTCTGGGCAAATAAATTAAAGGTGACAAGTTGTGTTGAATATGAGTTGAATGTTTGTTGCATGCCTTACTAGTAGTTGATAGACCTAGATTTGTTGAATATGTTTCTTATTGTGTAAATTAACCATTCCTTTTTATAGATAATGTGTTTCAATATTATTTTTAGTTTGATTTAGAATCTAATCTTAGATGTTGACAATTTGTTGATGTTGGAATTTAATATCAACTGTGATAATGCTTTTAGAATTACTTGTTATTTGAAAAGTCTTGTTTGATAGGCAATTCTTATGTGTACTTTGGATTTAGGATTATAGGATGTGTTCCTGGGACAGCTAGTGGAGTGTCACAAAGATGATGTTAACGTTTTGTCTTGATTATAATTGTTTAGTTTTTGATTTGCTACTCCTATAATAGGATTGTCATTCTGAGGAAATTAACATATACCAATATGTTCATAGAAGTGCTCTTAAATATAATTTAAAGTGGATATTCGCCTAAATGAAAACATTATCTATCGATTATAATATTTTCATAAAATGGTATAAATTTTAGAACTATATGTTGGACTTAGTAATATATGCAAGTTTCTTATCAGTTATTTATACTTAATGTGATCTTGATGCACGTACTCAACTTGAGTGGGAGGTATCCATTACTATGAATCTATATGAGTCTCATGAGGTTTTTCAGGTATAATGCTACTTAACACAAATATCATGACAAAAAAGATGTAAATAGAATAATTTATATTAGAATATCCCTCTACTCTGTCTTTTCCTGGATGGGTTGAAAATCGAGTTTGTTCTTTCAAGTACATGTTACTGATGTAAAATGAATTACATATGATCAATATGTTTTTATTTTGATTTTAATGGAGTTGAAAAGATTTGTGATAACGTGACATTTGTATATGAGGTTAAATGAGAAAGTAAAATGAAAAATGTATCTATGTTTTTTGTATATTGTGTTAATAGTGTTTGTCAAGAATGATGTGTTATGTTATTTGATATGGGTTTAGGTTTAGGTTTTATCTCAAATGGTCAGCAATTATTCTAATGAAATAACGATCCTACATATATGGTTTAAGTCTACATTTCTAGATGTGATTTTCTAACACCTTTAGGGGCAAGGAATGATGTGGCTAGTATGAGGGTGTTTCACCTCCTACTAGCTTCATCTAACAACTAAACAAGCCATTTAGTGAAGAGTATATAGTGGATGTCTATAGGTACTTAGATCTAATGCCTAGGACTAGGAAAATTGTAGACAAAGGGGAAGGTGGTTAAACTATCTAACAATCGACTTGGAACTTAGGAGTTTTTTTCCTTAAAACCCAAAACCATCCATTTTACTCATTCACTAGGTGATTCCATAGCTCTCCATTTTACTCATTCATTAGGTGATTCCATAGCTCTAGTGACCATACAAAGAGGTAGTAAAGGGGAACAAGTATAACATAGAATTAGAAAACAAAATGAGAGTTTGGTGCTTAAACATTTCTTCAACATGGTCTTATAGTTACATAGTTTTGTCCCCAAGCTACTCACAAACGGGCTTATCCACTCATATCAATGAAATTACAAAATCATGGGGAAAAGAGAATAGACATTCCATGAGGCATGCATGAATAACCTCCTCTCTTAACCTCCAACAACTCCATGGACTTACTCCTCCCCTAAGGATGCAAGAAAGCATGTAAAGTGGAAGAAAAATTCTATAATTAATAATTGTGAGTAAAGTTGTAAAATAATGTATAGAAAGAAGTAGGATTTTTTCTGTAACATGGTCGTTCTAATCGGAACGGGCATGGGGTTGAAAGTGGGAAAGGTCACGGTGAATGGGAATGGTCGTGGTGGGAAAATGAAAATGTGATATTGATTTTGGTGGAATGAGATGAAGTAGAACAGCCATGCTAGGTAGAACTGTTGTGGTGGCTTGAGGGTAGAACGATGTGGTGGGTACCACGGTCATATTGGAGGAGGTAGGGGAAAATTGAGGAGCATTTTAGCATGTTCGTTCTGCAAAGCATGGTTGTGCTGGTAACTTTCCACCATAATCATGGTGGTGGGAATGATCATAGTGGTTGAGTTGTCCTGAGGTTGCTCAACATTGAGGTAGCTTTGTAATTTTCTTGATTGTGGCATGACCTTGTTGAAGTACTATCATCATTTTGTAGGATTTTCCTGCACTCAATTCTTCTAAGCATGTTGCTATGGTGATCCTTACTATATATATCTTGTTGGTTACTTGGGGTAGGCTGGGATAGCTTTAGGATTCTCTTAGTTAACTCTACGAATGTGGAAATCCTAGGATCTTACTTCTTCTCTTCTTTCCATCATTGAGAGCCAAAGTATCTATATAAACAACAAAGAGAAATTCGTAATTGCATTTGATATATGGTGATTATTATTGGGAAATATCATGCATTTTACGTTTATTAAGAATAGGGCACGAAATGGAGATGCAAACTAGGTATCCATCACCATTCCATTCTTATACAGTACTTGTCTACAAGTATGCTCCAAATAAATCTCTCTTTCCAATTCAATTCACAAATGACAAGGAAAAGAACAATCAAGTAGATAATTATTGACTGAATAAGTTCAAGGATGAATTCATGATATGATCCACTAATCTTTTATCCTCTTGACACAAACCAAATGCAAATGAGGCTCAAATTAAAAAAATTTCCAAATATAGAGCACTAACACTTATGCAAGTGATGTGGTATTCATAAGGATCTATGTAAATCATTTCATCTTTGGGTTTTTTTATAGAAGTTAGGATGATATTTCATTTGCATGTATTAAACCTTGTGGCCACCAACTTCACGTTAACCATGATTATATGTGTAAGGATATAATGGTCTACGTTTGAGGTCTACTAACTCAATGGGTATGAAATTGGAAGGAGGGGGTCGGGGAAAGAGTATGGAGTGATATTACATAGGAACACTCTTTGTTTCTTTTTTTAAGATACAATTACATATGAGCATCTTTTATTTTCCTTTTATATTTTTCTTTTTACCTTCCCTTGGCTTAGTTAGGAATGAAGAGGAGTGGAGGAGGTGTTGGCCACCCCCTAATTTTGAAGGGTGGACAAGGCTCATGCTTTTCTAATTTTAGCATCTTTTCATGAGGCGGAGGGGTAAGATATAATGGAAGAATGGTGGGTCAAGAGAGGATTCTAATAATGTGGATTTTCACATAGGGATTCATGCATACAAAATATTCCAAGTATCATTCACAAACAACCACAAAAACCAAGATGAATGAGAAAATTTGGTCAACAACATTCTTTTCACAACACTTTAATAGCTCTAAATGCCCAAGGCATGCCCTAATCATATTTTTGACCAACATTTCCAATGGTTCACAAGAGATGTGAAAAATATGCCAAAAATAAAAAAAATGAAATCATTTATTGACAATAATGTCGAATAGGAGTGCAATTAGAATTTGTCATTTGATTTAGATTCTCAATTAATAAGGGTAGAGATTAGTCTAGAAGAATCTTTTGGAGAAAGCACAAAGTTTGGCAAAAGGGTACCAAGATCCCTTTTCTCAACATAATCTAAGCTATAAAGAAAGAAATCAATGTTGAGCTAATTAAATACAAAAGACTGATAGAATCCACATACAACACAAGATGGATGGGTGGCATGTCCAAAAGCCAATTTTTTTTTGAAAAAATACACGAAAAATCCAAATAAGCAAATTAAATGGCATCCAACTGTGTGGAGTGTAGCAATTAACTATAGATGAACATGTATATCGATTTGTCAAATTGTTTGGTCATCTAAGGCAAAAACTAGAATAAGGAACATGAGTTAAAATAAGAATTTACCTTCCTACCACCCCAAACCTTTAAGCCATGTTGGACTCATCGTGAAATAGAAGCTTAGAATGATAAGGTAGTGACCATGGATATATGGTGGCTAGTCTTCAAGTGTTCGGAGATTCTTGTATCATTCAAGTGAAATGGTAGAGCCTACACATACTTGTTGTGGAGAATGGTCACTTGGCATCTTGGCACCACAGACGTGGTGGATGAAATGTCCATGGTGGTAGCTTTCCTATAGAACTTTCAACTCACCTCATTTCTTGATTTCTCAAATTTAATCTTCTCTTTGATTTGGCCACTAAATGCCTCACCATTCCATCAATGTTCATGTTATAAACGAATCACAAAAATGAAAACAAAAAAAGTGTTATGTGTGTGTATTTCTTAGAATTCTAAAAACAAAACTTACAAAAATGGGTTTTGAGGGAATGGAAATTCAAACCAAGATGGGTTGTTTCCATCAAGTGATTTATTGCCTTCAATCAGATCAAATATTTTTCATCACTAATTATTCTCAAGCATGGTGTTTCATCCCTCAGATGATGTGATTCTCTCAAAGACCTTTAAAATTTCATTCTCATGCCAAGGATCATGTTAGCTTTCAAGATGCTTTTCTTCAGCTATTCCATCTTTTAGGTCATCATAGGAAATCTAAAAATCACATTCATCATAAATCAAATCTTTCAATTCAATGTCGTTGAACAATAGATTTTTATCTTTTTTCTCAAAAAGATAACATCAAGGTGTCATCACACACCTTAATCACTGCATCATATATAAATAAGAATGGTCTTTGATCGCCCTCCAGACCAAAAGTGGTAATTTAAGGATAATACTTTAATTTATAACACCAAATCCTTGGGATGGCCATGATGTTCTAGTCATTGCAGGGATTCGGGGTCAAACACAAGGATGTGGGATTGTTTAATCACCTAAGATTTGGATATTATGTAGCTAACCAAAATGGATTGAAGATATATGCATAGCACATGATCAAGTCGAAGAAAATAAAACCAAAAAAAGTAAAGAAAGTAGACTTTGCCAAAACCCCTAGTTGAGAAGGAGTTCCTAGATATGTAATCACAAATTAGGTAGTCTTTACACCTCATTCTCAGGTGTATACAACCCATGAACACCCCAACTAGAAATTAACTTCCTAACTACATCATGTATTGTGATAGCTACTCATGTGGGGGTCATCCCACCTATACTTGTGAATAATGACTAAAATATCATTAACAAACCAATACCTCTCTTGTGTATCATGGACAAACAAACACCCCATAAATATCTCGATTACCTCTCAAGCTCCAAACATCTAGGAGCATTAGAAATTCCAAAATATCTATCATAACTCTAAATAACAACAAACTAGGCCCAAGATAGGTTAATCAAAGTCGACTTTGTAGTGTCAGGTCAGACTCTTAGGCCTTGTATTCTAGAAAGATCCTCCCTTAGACCTTGTTCTCTTGGAGTTCAGTACAAACTACCTTCTCTACATATATTTATCATTCGTATATTGTGGCTTGTAACATAGAAGTTTATGAAGGAAAAATATCAATCAAACCAATAATCATAACCAAAAAGATAAGATAGAACAATATCATGCTAGATCTCAATATTAATTACTTACATAGAGTCAAAGTACATAAACATGCCCAAAATGGGCTACATAGACAAGTGAGAGATCAACTAGCCATGGACAAGCATAGTTGGCACCAAACAAAGATATAGATGCATCAATTGTACATAAATAGAGAAGAACATTAGAATAAAAGAGGAAGATGTAGACATTACCCCATAGAATAGAGGTCTCTCGTTCTCCTTAGCCTCCAATTGGGATCAATTTTGTCCTTTGTCTCATCATCCTTGGTATCTTGGACTCCTTGACCTCCCTCCCTTCAATTTTATCACAAGTAGTAGTTTGTATGGATGATGGTGAAAAACCTCATGCCGATTTGATGATCAAGGCCCAATTTGTGTGGTGGCTGGATGAGTGACAATGGAAACTAATGGTAATGAGTAGATGATGAAAGGGATCAATATAAAATGATGTACATGGATGGAAATGGATGAAAACTGAAGTGAATGGATGTAGGGTGAGATCTTTAACCCTCTTAGGCCTTATATCTCTAAGATAGAGGTATGGGGATCAAATATGTGTTACCCTTAGTCCTAGTGGCCAAGGAGGGGTACTCCTAGTGGTAGGGGACACATCAATATGTGGGGATGAACCTGGCCCACTTTGGATGAACTGAGGATGGTTTCATGTGATAGCTAGAAATGTGAAGAAATGAACATGGTCCAACTTGGGTGAACCGGACTAGAAAGGAACCTCAATTTCATATCATTGGTTGTGAACTGGTAAGTGGACATGAATGTTGATGAAATAGTCCATGAATGGAGCAATCACTGAATGTCATCTATCAAGATTTCATCAGTTTGTGTTCATCAGTTGTCTTCTGATGATGGAGGTAGATGAAGTACTAACTCAAACAAGGGCCTGTGTTGCCAAAACCTGATCGATTATGTGTTGTTGACCTTGGCTTGTTTGGCTCGATGAAGAGAGTGCCTACTTGTTGTTGTATAGGGCTGAATCATGTCTAGTTTGGATGTTCACGAGATGGTTTCATCAGGATGAACCTATTGATTAGTCTAAATCTTTACAAGTATTCATCATGGGAATCGGGGGATATGTTTTCTCTTTGGTTCAATGCATGAAATTCCTAAAATTTCCTAGTTGAGAAACTATGTCTTCAAAGAGGGATAAATTACAAAAAGCTAAGCATCTAGCATTGTTTTGGGAATATGCTAATATAGGCATGAAACCATAAGTAATTCACTAGATTTAATGTCTAAATTTGGGTGTTATAAACCAATCCATGGTTGTAGATCAAAAATATAAAAAAATGTAAGAAAAAACATGTCAGTGTGTACAAATAAGTATGTGTAATCAAAAAGAAAACTTGCATATAAACACATGCTTAATCTAAAGAAAACAAAATCTATGGGTGTAAAATGTAGAAAAACCATGTTCCCGATAATGGTGCAAAAAGTTGATCTCAACTAAAGGTCAGTGTTGGATGTACCTCCTTAACAAGAGCTAAGGGGCTTTCGATCCCCATAAACAGTTCCAAAAGTTGATCACCCTCGAGGCTGAATGTGATATTTTAAGGATATGAGTTTCAATTAACTTGAAACCATTGGGACATCTGTAAATGTTCTGATGGGTCAATGCAGTGAGACTAGGATGAACACATGGATATGGAGGCATTTAATTGTGTAAGATTAATCTTCTACTTAGCTATGAAAAATGGATGGTAGATGCATGCATAAAACTAGAATAAGTCAAAGAGAACAAAAAAAAGAATATTATGTTGAATCCCACTAACAAGGGAAGGATTACCTAGATATGCAACCACATTTTGGTAGTCTATGCACTTTTTTCTCAAGCACAGAAAACCCTTGAATTTCTAGTTTAGGCATTTATACTACTTTGACCATATTGAGTTCATATAAAGGAATTTATTAATGGGACTTTCAAGAACAATTTCTTACTATTATAAGATGATATTCAGCAGATAAAAGTAAATTTTGAGCCCTAATTGAGATATGGGATATATAATGCTGAGATACAACAAAATTTTTATGATAATTGTGTGTGTTTGATATGAATTGGGTTTGTAGTATCTAATGTTGCATTTAACTAAATCTCAATCTGACATTCTTAATTTTACCTTCTTATTATATTGAATAACTAATTGGTGAAACCCTTAATCATTTCATTGCCTTATGGCTATATACCTTACCCATTATTTAGAATTAGGGAAGCAAATCATTTGTTCTTGTATAAACACATGGAATTTGAGAAGGTATAAGCGTGTTATATTGTTTATAGATGTGTCCTATCTAGAATTTATATGAGGCATAGCCTGTGGACACTAAAATCAATTGGTCTAACAAGTGTAGTTGGACTATTGTTACATGAAATTTTTACCAATGTTATTTTATTATATGTGATATGATAAAGAAAGGAAGTATTGCCTATGTTCCTGATAGTTGTTGTGGCATGAGTCGCCAAGACAAGTCTGGAATTTTGTGCAGAATGCACACTGATGAGCACCTACTTTTATTGGATGCCCACCAAGACATTGTGAGATCTTAGTGAGATTGGTTAAACCCAAGATATTTAGGTGGGTTACATGATTTTGTAGTCACTAGTCAATAATTTGAGTGGTACATGCCAACTACATAGGGATTAAAAATTAAAATAAAAAGAAAGTTGTTTAGCATTACTTGTGTAGGTATGATATTTCCTAGATTGTTACTCCTTTTATTGATCTATCATGTTGTGCAGAAGTTGTCATTTAATAGAAAACTATAAAATTTAGCATATATAGTAGATATTGCATTCTTTTAGTACTTTTTAGATGCTTTATCTATGTTGGTACTTTGGTATCAATCTCGTGCTTTCCCACCCTTTTTAGGTTCTCAACACCACACCCAAGGTTTATCTTGTAAGGAGTCTCCCTCACCAGCTCAAAAGTGGGATGAAGGTGGGATTTTAGTCTTTGGTGAGCCTTAAAGTTATCCCCCTACTCTCATGTCTAGGGAAAGGATATTTTATGTGATAATGTATGAATGAATAAACTTTTTGTTGTTTCCTTGTATATAACAAATGTGTTGTAATGATCAACAATCATATCATTTCTTTAAGCATATGGTGAGCTTGGTTACTTAGGATGACATTTTATCATTACTTGCATATATATGAATATGGGGCATTTAACATGTGTTTATGAATACGAATCTTATTTGGAATTTATTTTAAAATTTACTTACCTTTTTATTTGAATTATATTTGTTAAGGTCAGATTAGATTTTTTGTTTTGGACTTTTATGTGTGGCTTACTCAGCTTTGGGGCATTCTTCTTGATCCCACAATTAGATGTTGCAAACAATCTCTACTATATGCATCCAAAATCACTTGCTTGCAACTATACAATCCAAATAGCACTTTTATATTAGTCTTTATGGGCTTTTCTCTAATGATATAATAGACACAAAAGGGACATCTATGTCCATGATAGGAAAATATTTTTTTGGGGTAGTGGATGTAAGACACTAGATATTGATTCCCAATGTCAGTGGAAAAATAAAAGGTTACTTATTGGATATCAAACCCTCATCACTTCCCAAAATTTCCTAAGGCATTACTAGGAACTAAAAGGTGACATGAGAAGGTGGGGTGACATCTATGTACAAAAGTATCACATTGAAGGTATATTCACAGTTTATTTCTTACCTAACCTACTAGGGGGCTACAAATGGCCTTAATGTTCAAGAGTCATGTAATTGATCTTATTTTATGTTTAAGATTTACTTCTCTCTTACTTAAAGATGAAATATATTTGGATAAAATGTGACTCTACAAGCCACAAACCATAAAATAACCAAAAACTAACTTCGGAAACAGAACTTAAACAAACCGATTATTGAAAAACACTTGAAATTAAAATCATTTTCATTAAGCTCTCGAATAGAAAAACCTTTACATATGAGTCCTTTCATGTCACAAGGTACTTACCATGTATGCCATCAACCTATTACAAGAAAACCTATCCCAAAAATATATATACATATCCATTGTATTCATACACAAAAAGGACATACAAGTTGAATCACCTATCAAAAGCATGTCTACAAAACACACCCAAAAATATATCAAAGACCTGAGTGTATAGGGATGACTCTAGGACTCTAACAACAAAATGATCACCAACAACATCTCCAACCTGTCAACTACTATCACTCTTACTGCTACTCAACCTCTACTACACGACCTCTCCTCCTCGTGCACATCCACCTAAAAAGAAGTGGGAAACCAACAAGGTGAGATTCCAAATCTCAGTGGGAGATATAACTCTCCACCAACATTAGCACAAATATGATGTTTAAAGAACAACATTAAAGCTAAAACTACAATAGGTAGGTAATCATTACTAAGAGAATAAGCAATTGCAATTAGATTATTAAACATCTTACCATCATTAAAAGGAATATGAAGAATATGTATATTCACTACAAACTATATTGTACAAAAGAAAGCAAAGCCTCATCCAATATTCTCATATTTAAACCTAAGCAAAATACTATGCGGCTGATTATGTGTTTTATTATTCCCTAAGGATTTGAGTCATACCACCCAAATTCAACCGACCACTGCTAAGTCAAAATCAGTGTCATACAAGGTCTATGGAAGAGTCGGAATCCACAACCTCACCCCCGATCAGTACGAGTGAACCTAAAATGACATCATCAGTCAAACTACTACCACTGATGTATAGTCTAGCTATACAAGTCTAGCTTGCCTTGGTATAGGTCACGACGCTAGAGGATATGATCTATGGCCCGCATCCGCACTCCCACCAGGGTATGGCCCATAGCCAACCATGTATCACTTATCACTGAGATATGGCCCGCAGTCACACTCCTATAAGTGTATGGCCCGCAGCCAATCCTATATCACATATCACTAAGAGACCAGATCATTCCTGGTTGTCTCATATATCCTGGATGTAAGGGGATATTTGTCATCACCCCCACATATTCAAAAATATGCGCTCAACAAGTAATGACACTGAATGGATCTATGGCACATGGTAAAACTACATGATAAGGCTTAACTTGATTAGTTAAGTCAATTAAGTGTCTTTTAGCATCAATCAAGTTACAAATTATAAAATCATAAAAAATTCTACAAAGATAAGGGCATTGTACTCTTCCAGCAGATGTAACATATAGGGTGTGAACTGTCACACTATCACCGCATGATGGCTGTATCATTTCCGTTTATCACATCATAAACAAAGTCTTATGCCATGGGACATAAATACCTCAACTCATCTCAAATTGCACTACAAGCAACTGTCAGGTCATAGGACCATTCACAAATTCATTCTGATATCACAAGTGCCTCAACATGCCACTCAAGGCTCATTTAACCTGTATCATATCATGTTCCCCATAACATGCACTAGCTCATAATACTTGCATGGTTAGAAGTCAATAATCAAATAAGAAGAACAACCTCATAATATTATAATCCTTTCATGATAGGAGAACAAACAAACTCATTATTCACTATTAGGGTTAGGGTTTCCTTCTTAACTGATTAGGGTTTACATGACTGGTTCAACCATCAACCTTAGATCCATCATCCTCCATCACCTTGGAATGCACTAGGATTGGAAGCATCATTTGAGTTGATTATATAACATTCTATACAGAGTTATACATAGCTTATGCATCATACATATATGGTTATTATTTGGTATTCACATGTATTTCTCATCCACCTAGCATCACCCTATATTGACCACATAACCACATAGGTCACAACCACCTGCTATGGTACATGTCGTGATTGTAACCCTCATATACCTCAACCATCCATCACATGTTGAGACCCTCATCATCTAGACCATGTCATGCCCACCACATCTATGGTTAGGGTTTCACCAAGATACCTCGACCAGAGGTGTCTCTACCTCAACCCAAGTCACAACCCCAACCTATGTCGCAACCCAAGACAAGAAACCATCACCCATGTCGTGACCCAGGACCATCATAGTCGTGACCCTACTCTCTAGGGCAAGTCTCAACTCAAGAGAAATAGAAACACAACCCCAACACCAAGGGTAGTTCAACCACTACCCACAAAGGGCCTAAACCAGTCACCATAACCCTAAAAGATCTATAGGGGATGAATATAGCTTTTTGAAACTTTAAAATTAATTATACAATTAGAACACTCAACCAAAGAAGGAGGTGGAAACAAGGATGACACAAGGATGTAGAGTGGTTCCTACCTTTGAAATCAAAGGTAGTCAGACCACTACCCAATTGTTTCCAATCGGGATTTTGAAAGTGATTAATTTTTTTCCCTTGCAAGGATGTTACATAAAATACAATCACCTTCCTTCTACACCCTAAAAGTAGCCTTCACCTAAAGTATCCTCAACCTCCTTGAAGCAGCCTTCTTGAAGTAAATCCAAGTCCTCGGAGAGGCCTTCACCACCTTGAAGTAGGTTCACCACCTTGAGATAGCCTTCCTTTAGAAGTCTCTCCAACCTCCCTTGAAGAAGCCCTCCTAGAAGTAATCTCAATCTCACCTCCTTTCAACTGCCTCCACCCTAGGAGTAGTCAAGGAGAACAATATACAATATAAATGAACAAGATTGGAAGAGAGAAAGAACTTATCTAATGAGTACAATGCTTTGATCCTATATCAAACATATAGATCCCCTATCCACTATATATGAACATGGTTATGTGGTGTGGCTAGGAGATACTAGTTATAGGACACAAAATTGGATCTCAAGGGAACAAGATTGCAAGTGTAGCTTTGCTTGTTTCTCACTAAGATTGGTTCTCAAGTTGAAATTGTGTGTCTTAGGTGTCCTAAGGCCTCTCCTATTTATAGGGATGAGTTCTAAGGGCTTAGGGATGTTCTATAGGGTTTCTAGAGTGTTCTTACTGCTCAACTACCTATTAGGTGTCCACTAATTGCATTGCAATGGCTAATTGTTTCGTGTTGAAAAGTGCAATCGAGAAACTGTCTCGGTCGAGAAGTTTGTCGACCGAGGTGTGTCTCGGTCGAGCTTTTCTTTGACTGAGGGAGGTTAGGGAGTGAATGTGTTGTAACATTCATTTCCAACTTCCAAATACCACTTACTCTCAGTCTAACAGCTATGGAACCTGCTCGAAGGTCTATCTCGGTTGAGAATGTTGTCAATCGAGGATTGTTCTAGGGTTACATGTGTAGGTAAATAATCAGTGCTTATGACTTAGACTGAGGTGGTTATCAGTTGAGAATTTTGTCGACTGATGGTGTCTCGATCGAGAAGTTTGTCAACCGAGAATGCCCCTATTTCAATATGTTGAATCATCTACTAAGTGTGTGTATCAATCTGTAATTGTGATTCTATCTTAGGGAAGGATCTATCTAAGTGTTGTCAGTGGATAGGGAAGATCTATTGCTTGATTTACATGATATCTATGTACTTGTACATTATATACTTATACATGTTTTTACATTGAGTACAATCATGAAAATAATAGCAATTTAAGCATACTTATCTTCCAATTTGTATTGATCTTCAACTATCCACTGCCTTATTTGTTCATCCCTGAAATACTCAGATAGCAAGTTAGATCCAAAAGAATAAAATGTTAGTCATCATCAAAGCAAAGGCTTTAATAATGTCCAATTTAGCCAACAATCTCCACCTTTTTGAAGATTTCAAATATTTCTAATATATAAATCAAAGGAATTTAAATAGCATGAATTTCATACCTAAGATTTACCTGATGTAGACATTCCCTTTTTTATTAATGAAGTGTGTGCTAATTATTCCTAAAGAGGTATTGAACACAGTGTCCATCTCTTTAAGGAATATATCATCAATTTATTTGAAGCCAAGAGAGTATGAAACTCATTTAACTCATTTATTTTGGTTTATTTTATTTATCCCCCTTTGTCATTTAAAAAAGATAGCCATATAATCAATTTTCTCCCCCTGAATGATATACTCCCCCTTAACTGTTTACTTTAACAAGAATGACAATTTTGCCACAATTCAAAAACCATGATTAATTTCTCAATCCATTTTCAAGGGATGTTAAGCTGTGAAATGATATGAGAATCCTTTAGGCTCATGAACATATTTTTATATTAATTTCTCAATTCATTTGCAAGGGATGATAAGCCCTGAAAATCTTTTTCTCAATACATGATATATTTTTATATTAATTTCTCAATACATGATATATTTTTATGATCAGTTTTTTTATTTTCAATTTTTTGTTATGTTAATGTTGAACAAGATCTCTTATGCCAATAGTTTTTCCATTAAGGCTTTCCTCTAATAAGACCAATCTTTTCCTCATGTATGTGAAATGTATTCATTTTCATTATATGCTTGTTGGGACAATTTAATTTTGCAAACTATAAAGTTTTGATCCACATATATAATTCCTTAAGATCATTCAAATATTTTGAAAATGTATCATGTAGAGTTTATTACTCAAGTGAAATATTTTAATTTTGTCAAATAGTTCTGCAAGAAATATCCTCGGTCGACAATATTCTCAACCAAGTAAGGATCGGTCTAAATATTTGTCAGCCGAATGTTTTTCAAGATTTTGTAAGCTTAATATGGTTACTTTCTTGGTCGACTATTTTCTCAACTGAACTCTTCTCGGTCAAAAATTTTCTCAATTGAGAATTTTAATGTTTGTCCATAGAGTGTAGGCTTGAGACAGAAACTTCATTGGTCGATAATTTTCTCGACCGAAGAGTGTCTCGGTTGATGTTGTTGTCAACTGAGATTGTTTCCATTTTGTTTTCAACAATTTTATTAGTTTCAATTAGAGCTTAGATTTCTTTAATTATCCAATGTAACGATGAGTTTAGTTGAGATAAAACATTATGAGTATCAAAGTAAAGTTTTAGGTCAAATATCAACTAATCATATTCTAGCTTCCTAAGTTTGCGATCTTGGAGCCCAAACTAAATCAACATCCTTTTTCTTGTATGGTCATGAGAAAGAATAATGTCCAAGACGCAAGCAGTAGTGACAAAAAATTGAATCAATTTCATTTCTCTATTTATGATTTTGAGTGGAGTTATTCTTGGGTACATATATCACTTTGATCTTGGGTGCTTGTGTACTTTTAGACCTAGGTTTTTGATAAGATTTATCATTGGGCACATAACCTAGTCCTCTCCTTCCAATTTGACCAGAAGAGTCTTTTAGAAATCTATCAAGAATATCTTTATTTTTCAAGATACTAATATCTTTTTGTAACTTAGAAATTTCATCCATTCTCCTTTTAATGTCTAACTTCTCTTGATCTAGATTAGATAACAACCTATCTCTTTCTTTGACAATAGCATCATAATCCAAATGAGTACAAAGAATAGGTTGAGATTGAAGATCATTTATATTAGCAAGAAATTCAACCTTTTCTTGGCAAAGAAAGTTATTGTTAATTTCTAGAGCAAGCAACTTAATATTGCAATCAATGATAGATGATTTCAAACTAACTTTTTCAGACGTAAGACTTTCCTTTTCAAAAGTAAGATCATTCAATTTAGCATTCAAATCTTCATTAGTTTTTGTAAGACTTTATAATTTCTTTTTACAATCAATATATTTATCATGTAATTCTTCTATGCTGCAAACTAACTCTTCTTTAGATAAATCAAGAAGACTTACCTCATCTTCTTCTTCATTGATTTTGGCAATGAGACACTGTACCTTGTCTTATTTAGTCATGATACATTCAACTTCTTCTTCTCCACACTCACTATCATCACTTGAGTCATCCCATGCTGCTTTGTAGGCTTTTTCTTTCTTCTTGAGAGAGGATTTCCTTCCTTTCTTGACTTTAGGACATTCATTCATTAAATGCCCCTTTTTGCCACATTCAAAGCACCTAGGGGAAGAGGAAGAAGAAACACTAGAATTTTTTTTAGATTTAAATCTTCTATACTACTTACCATTTACAATGAGAGTCTCTTCTTCACTATCTTATTCACTGGTATCATGACTAGCTTTAGTTGTAGCTTTGAATGCAATGTCCTTTCTTTTCTCCTTTTTGTATTCGGTTACCAATCTTTCTTCTTCTTCAATAGTAACCTCATGAGTCTCTAGGTTACCAATGCTTTGCTCCATCCTTAGTCTGGTGAGATCATTGACTTCTTCACTGGCCGTCACCTTTGGCTTATACTTTGGAGGAAGGCACCTAAGAATTTTGGATACTTGATCTTCTTCATTTATAAATTTTCCTAATGCACTTAAACTATTAATAATAGTAAAAAATCTTGCATACATATCACTAATAGATTCATTTGGTTGCATACAAAATTGATCAAATTTGTGTTTAAACATGCCAATGTTAGAGTTTTTAACTTGAATAGTTCCTTCATGTGTGATGGAAAGTCTATGCCATATGTCCTAAGTAGTTTCACATGAAGAGATTCTATTCAATTCACTTATAGAAGTAGAACAATATAGTATACTTATTGTCTTAGCATTTAGTTGAGCTTGTTTTACCATATTTGCATCCCATGTCGCATATTCAGTTTCGGGAAGCACATATGGTGTATTCACCATCCTGCAAAGCTCCCAGCTGATTCCTTGGAAGAAGAACTACATCCTTCTCTTCCAATATTTGTAGTTGCTTCCATCAAATGGTGGTGGATGAGATACATAGGTTCCCTCCAAGTTTAGGTTGTTGATCACACCTCCCACATCCTTCAAGACCTATTAAGGGATTTTCATTGTTGATCGGAACGGGCTTGAGAGCTCCGGCGATCGGTGGTGATTCTAGGGCGATCGTCCTCCTGACGGCGCCGCCGTCACCCACTCCGGCTAGGCACCCCGCCTACCGGAGGCCACCGTCCACTAGGGGCTAGGGTTTATTTCACGATGTTGCCCTCGCCATTATTGCGTAGGGTGACCAGACAGAGTATGTGTGAAGGCCTAGCACAACAAGTTGTAGCGGAGAGGAGAAAATTTCTGATGGCGTCCGTAGTTTCAATGTAGGAGATACTACCTGATGTTAGGGTTGTATTGTCTGACGGGGACGTACTACTTGGGCATCGATCGCAGCCTAGGGCAACCAGGGAGGAAGGCCAGAATGATGGGAGGCTTGATGCTTCCGAGTCTGGGTGAGCGGGAGATCCCACGCTCCGGAGTGCACTGAGATTGTCATCGTAGGAAGATATCCATGCAGAGCCACCGAAGCTGGAGTCTGATCATCGGGAGGGACACCCCGTCTTGACGCTGCCCCAGCCACAGTTGATGGGGGATGGAGGTCCGGCACCGTTGGCGATTACGACGGCCTACTCGTCGGATGCCCCTGCTATCCCGGTGGAGCCAGCGCCATGATCGACTGGAGAAAGAATGATGGAAGCACCTGATGGAACCGCGCCGAACCCTAGGATGAACTCTGGTCTGACACCAAATATGCCGCCAGTGGACACGATGCAGACCCAAAGGAAGGCACCCCTGTTCGGGATTTCGGACGAAACTTGCTTCAGGTGTATGGGGAGAGGTCATTGGCAGGCACAATGCGGAAGAAGCAAGGTCTGCTATAATTGTTGTAGACTGGGGCATGTGGCTGCTAGATGCATGCAGTTTGTCCCGAGACCGAGGCCACCGGACGTACATTTGAGAACGGCCTTCCCACCTTTGCCTACTGGTATTCCGGCTAGGGGTGCTCCGCAACACGTCCCTAAATGCATCGCTGTTGATGTCGATCCCGACGACGAGATGCGGAGAAGCAAGATGATAGTGCTAGAGAGAGCGGTGGAGGTATCTTGGCCCTATGGTATTCAGTGGACGAAGTTGTGCCCTTTCTTGCGACAGTGTTGGCCCAATGCTGCAGATTTATACAGGTTTGCAGAGCGGAAGGTTGTTGCTTTCTTCTCATGCCATAAGGAGGCAAAGGAAGTGACAAAGAAGGGAGTACCATCACTACGTGGGAAAAGAATCGATATGCATCACATGATCAATGGCGAACAGCACCAGTGGAAGGAGGACTTTTGGTTCTAGGTAGCAGACATCCCTATTACCTGTAGGGATGACGATACGATGGAAAAGATTATATCACCGTTCAGAAAACTGAGGTTTATTTCTGATTGGCAGAAGGATAAAGATGACCTATCTGGACTTCTTATCTTAGTAGAGGCCTTTAATGAAGATGTCCCTCAATTTGTATCTCTTACATACGGGCAGCGTCGGACTTCTGTGCAGTTCTTCATGGTGGCGAGAGGACCGGTGGGATCTAATAACATGTATCTCACTGAGTTTAGGAGAGACTCTGGGATACCTCGGGAAGCCTTACTTGTGCAGGAGAAGACAAATGTATCTAATATCATGGTGGTTGTGACAGATAGAACCTCGTAAGCTAGGGAGATCTCACAGGCACGGTGTCCATCTCCAGTCAGGTAGCATCACAGAACTCCAAGGCGAGTGGTGGTGGATAGAGAAGGCAACAGCAGGTTTCTATCGAACAGATGGCTGGAGGATTTCATGTTCCTTGAAAGTGAATATAATGAGCATAGTAGGAGGCCTGGAAGGAACCACAGCAGGCGAAGAAGAGATGGTGATGATAGTCGGTACCACATGCGTTATCACTCCAGGAGAAGACACTCAGACTGTGACGGTGAATTTTTTTATGGTTGCTGGTCGGATTTTGAAGGGGGGTACAGCCCTTGATCGGGTTCATCTTTGCTGGGGACGGCGGCACTAAGTTATACATGGATTGTACTTCTATTTTTTGGAATATCAGGGGTGCATCTAATAGCCCAACGAGAAGAGTGTTGAGCAGAATCTGTGGTCGTTTTAAACCAGGAGTGGTTTGCTTGTTTGAGCCATTTCTTCATGCGGAACAGGCTGCGGAACTCATAGACATTGTGAGGCTTGACTGGGAAGTGCACAATCAAGAAGAGGGAGGAAAGATCTGGTTCTATGCTGACAGAGATATGAACCCTGCGGTCTTCAGGAGACATAGACAGTACATCACGACGAGAATGGAAACTAGCGATGGATCTAAGTTCTTTATTACAGCTATATATGCCAGTTGTGATACCGTTGAGAGAAGAACTTTGTGGTATGAGTTACTTGTATTGGCGGAACATATTGGTGATGAGCCATGGATGATCGCAGGTGACTTCAATGTGGTACATAGTACAAGGGAGAGACGAGGCGGAAACCTTCCAGGATACGAGGACATGCTGGATTTCAACACTTTAATTGCAGATGCAGCTTTGGATGAAATTCCGTTTGAAGGAAGCCAATTCACTTGGCTGAATAAATAGATTCTTACACCTACTATGTCGCAGAGAATAGATAGAGTGCTAGTGAATGAAGCTTGGATGATGGCAAGGACCGCTACCAGGTCGATACACTTGACCAGAGACAGAGTATCGGATCACAGTCCAATTGTTAGGATCTCAGACGCTCAAGCAGTAGACCGAAAGAAGGCACACTTTGTCTTTATGAAGGCATGGCTTGATCATGATGATTGCTTAAAAGTGATTGAACAGGCTTGGAGTGAACCGGTGACTGGGCATCCTTCCTTTGTTTTTTGCCACAAGCTTAAGAGGGTTAGAACAACTCAACGTCAATGGAGCAAGACTCTTTTGGTGAAATCAAACAGCGTATACATGACTTGGAGGACGTGGTCTTTACTACACATGTTGCTTTTGATGGGAATCCGACCAGGGCAAATGAAATTAATCTGAGGACAGCCGAGAATGAGCTGCAATTAATGTTAAATGAAGAAGAAGCAAGGTGGAAAGAGAAAGTGAGGATAAGCTGGCTTAAAGATGGGGAGTGTAATATGAGATTCTATCATGCTACTGTCAAAGCAAGAATAAAACACAGGAGGCTTAACAGGGTGGTCTTACAGGATGGCACTTGTATCTCGGATCCAAAGTTGATGGCGGAGGTGGCGGCCGATCACTATCAACATTTTTTCAATGAAGTGGTGGAGACAAGTAATACTGATATGGAGGAATTTCTGCAATATATCCTGGAATCATTATTTATGGATGACAATTTCTCCCTTATCGCTGCTCCCCATGAAGAGGAGGTTGTGAAGACCTTGCAAAAGATGGATTCCGCATCGGCTCCAGGTCCGGATGGGTTCACTTTGACATTATTCCGGGCTGCTTGGTCCATCATTGGTGAGGATTTTATGAAAATGATGGAGGCTTTCTTTAGAGGACAGCCATGTTTTAGGGGTCTTTTTTGCTGTCGTATTTTACTTATACCGAAGGTACACACCCCAAAAAGGTTACCGGAGGATTTCAGGCCTATATCGATTGAGAACGTTGGCCTTCGCATACTTGCGCGAGTTCTCAGTGATAGGATGGCTCCCATGATGTCAAGATTGATTTCTAAGGTGCAAGGTGCTTTTGTCAAAGGGTCCGATATCACTCATCACGTCCGAATTGCGAAGGAGATGATGCATGACATCAACAGGGGCCAAGGGACACCTAATGTAATTTTGAAGTACGATATGTCGAGAGCTTATGATAGGACTGACTGGAATGTTCTGCGGAGAGTACTGCAGCAATTTGGGTTTACTATGGAGATGGTGAATTTGTTCTTAAGCTTCTTTTCTAATACTTGGGCCACGATCACTGTGGGAGAAGAAGTTGCGGGCTTTTTCCCGATCTGTAGAGGCATCAAGCAAGGATGTGCTTTATCACCTTTTCTTTTCATTCTGTTTGAGGAGATTCTATGTAGAAGATTTCTGAAGCTAGAAGAGGAAGGACTCATCCCTAGATTCCAGATAAGGGGAGAGGCAGTTCCGCCAAGCATCCTTTTATATGCATTAGATATTGCTATATTCTTCAATGTTGATCAAAGATCGATGGTGAAGGTTAAGGAAACCTTTGAGGCGTATGAAAGGGCCACGGGGCAGCATATAAACAAGGCTAAATCCTCCTGTGTAGTAGGTGGGAATGATTTGGAGATGATCGACAGAGTGGTGAATTGTCTTGATATGGGGGCAGCAAAGGATTCTTTAACTTACTTGGGTATTCCTATTTCTAAAGGGAGGATGAGACTTAATGATTTTGAGTTCTTAATGAAGAATATTGTTGGTAAATTCACAGCCTGGAGGTCCAAGCTCTTATCCTTTGCGGGTAAAAGATTACTGATTGCTCATGTTCTAACATCCATTCCAGTATATACGGCGGCTGCGATTGGTATTCCAGCGGGGATTGCAGACCGTATTGAGAACAAACTCTCTCAATTCTTGTAGGCGGGAGAGATGAAAAGCATAGAAAGGCATGGCTCAGTTGGCACAGAGTTGCAAGACCTTTTTCTCAAGGTGGACTTGGGATCCCACCTTTGCGACTGATAAATGATGCATTTGTTGGGAAGGCATGGTGGGAGGTGTTGACGTCAGACTCATTATGGGCCGTGTTCTGTAGGGGGAAGTATGCTAACTTGGTAGGAGGTCGTGATAATGTTTACCCCGGATCCTTGAAGCTTGGGACTTATCCTTCCCCGTACTGGAAAAGAATTTGGGATATGTTGCCGCAGGTCTTCCCTTTGTGTAGATGGGTGGTAGGAAGTGGTGAAATTACTTTCTGGGACTCGCGGTGGTGTGAGCAGTGATTGGCTGATCATGCGAGATTTTCTAGCGACAGAAGACATCCCTTTCTTATTAAAGATTTTTGGATTGATGGGCATGGATGGGATTGGGACCTTTTGAAGATGATTGTCAATGATGAGGGGTTGAATCTTATTCGCGATTCTAATACATGGATCACTAATGAGGATGATAGGATGATATGGAGTCTGGGGATGCAAGAAGATTTTTCTATGAGATTGGTTAAGCAGGTATTGATGCTTGATAGAAGAGAAGGTCCAGTTGGACTAGGTTCGATTTGGAATACTAATTTCCCTAAGGCTGCTGCTTTCATTTGGAGAGCTGTTAGAAGAGCCACGTCAATGGATGACAACATTAAAGCTAGATGTAGTATTCCGTTAGTATCTCAGTGTAATTGTTGTGCGGAACCACATGAGGAAAGCATTGAGCATCTGTTGTTTTAAGGACAAAATGCGGAGTTTTTTTGGGGCAAATTTGCTGATTTGACAGATATGGTGCCACCCAACAACGTAAGAAATCTAATAGACACATGCAGTTTGGGGAAAAGGAAGAAACTTAAGGAATGGTTAGCTAGAAACTTTGCGATTTTGATCCCATACAATATTTGGCGGTTGAGGTGCGAAGCAAGGTTTGAAGGAAAACACAGACCACTATGTCATGAATGGGAGTTTGTTACTAGTACATTGAATGTTCAGCTGAAGGAAAGATCTTTTATGATTGATTCTGATAACAGTATTTATGACCGTATGAGGGAGGCAAACTTGGTGGAACCTAAAGTCATGATGAGGCAGATTAAACTGCTAAGATGGATGATGCCCGACCTACATAATAGTAAGATCAATCTTACGATCGGGAAAGATAGAGACAACCATGGAGTTCCTAGAAGATGGGCGGCGGGAATTATTAGGAATCACAAGGTTGATATTTGCTTGGTTTTTAGAATGTGGATCAGGAGTACAGACTACATCCTTGCGTACATGCAAGCGTGTGCCATCGGCCTGAAATTAGCGAGAGATAATGCGTTGGGCATCTCATATGTTGAACTTGATGAGGCTTACGTGTATGATATCATATGGAACAACAGAAAGGAACCATGGAGGTCGACACCTTTCGTTCATGAGCTGCAAGAGGAGGTTCACGCTGCTATGATTTATGGATCCCTTGTTCACAAGGTCATCAACTTGATACCTCGTGAACTAGGAAAATGGGGCAGCAGGTTGGATGAGCCATATGTTTCTTATGATATCCTGAATATGCCATGTAGAGTAAGGGGTATGGCGGCCTTGGAGAAGCGTTGAGTCATGTACATCATAATGTAGAAAACAGTTAGCTAGACTGAGAAATAGGATGGGGAACATGTTGTTTATTTTGTTAATTTTTTAGTACCTGTGTCTGATATAAGCAGGAGATGCATTTGTTTTTTGATGATTATGCCCACAAGAGGGGTGTGGGATGAATAAAAGCGACCCCTGGCTTAACCACAAAAAAGGACCTATTAAGGCTCCTTGAAAACCTACTCGAATACCAATTGAAAGATCTAGAGGGGGGGTGAATACAGCTTTTTGGAACATTAAAATTAATTAAACAATTAGAATACTCAACCAAAGAAGGAGGTGGAAACAATGAAGACACAAGGATGTAGAGTGGTTCCTACCTTTGAAAACAAAGGTAGTCAGTCCACTACCCGATTGTTTCCAACTGGGATTTTGAAAGTGATTAATTTTATTACCTCGCAAGGATGTTACATAAAATACAATCACCTTCCTTCTACACCCTTAAAGTAGCCTCAACCTCCTTGAAACAGCCTTCTTGAAGTAACTCCAAGTCGTCAGAGCAGCCTTCACCACCTTGAAGGAGCTCCACCACCTTGAGATAGCCTTACTTTAGAAGTTGCTCCAACCTCCCTTGAAGCAGACTTCCTTTAAATAATCTCAAGCTCAGCTCCTTTCAACAACCTCCACCCTAAGACTAGTCAAAAAGAACAATATACAATATAAAAGAACAAGATTGGAAGAGAGAAAGAACTTAACCAATGAGTACAGTGCTTTGATCCTATATCAAGCGTATAGAGCTCCTATACACTACAGATGAACGTGGTTATGTGGTGTGTCTAGGAGATACTAGCTATAGGACACGAAATTGGAGCTCAAGGGAACAAGATTGCAAGTGTAGCTTTGCTTGTTGCTCACTAGGATTGGTTCTCAAGTTGTAATTGTGTGTCTTAGGTGTCCTAAGGCCTCTCCTATTAATAGGGATGAGTTGCAAGGGCTTAGGGACGTTCTAGAGGGTTTCTAGAGTGTTCTCCATGCTCAACTAGTTGTTAGGTGTCCACTAATTGCATTGCAATGGTTAAATGTTTCGTGCTGAAAAGTGCAATCTAGAAACTGTATCGGTTGAGAAGTTTGTCGACTGAGGTGTGTCTTGGTCGAGCATTTCTTTGAAGAAGGGAGGATTTGAAGTGAATATGTTGTAATGTTCATTTCCAACTACCACTTACTCTCAGTCTAACGGCTATGGAACCTTCTTGAAGGTCTATCTCGGTCGAGAATGTTCTCGACCGAGGGTTGTTTTAGAGTTACATGTGCAGGTTAATAATCAGTGCTCGTGACTTAGACTGAGGTGGTTCTCGGTCGATAATTTTTTCAACCAAGGGTGTCTCGGTCGAGAAGTTTGTCGACCGAGAATGTCCCTGTTTCAATATGTTAAATCATCTACTAAGTGTGTGTATCAATGTGTAATTGTGATTCTATCTTAGGGGTGTATCTATCTAAGTGTTGTGAGTGGATATGGAAGATATGTTGCTTGATGTACATGATATATATGTACTTGTACATTTTATACATGTACAAGTTTTTAGATTGAGTACAATCATGAAAATAACAACAATTTAAGCATATTTATCTTCCAATTTGTATTGATCTTCAACTATCCACTGCCTTATTTGTTTTTCCCTAAAATACTGAGATAGCAAGTTAGATCCCGAAGAATAAAATGTTTTTCATCATCAAAAGAAAGGGTTTAATAATGTCAAATTTAGCCAACAATCTCCCCCTTTTTTAAGATAACAAATATTTCCAAAATATAAATCAAAGGAATTTAAATAGCATGACTTTCATACCTAAGATTTACCTTCTGTAGACATTATCTTGTTTATTCATGAAATGTGTGCTAATTATTCCTAAATAGGTATTTAACAAAGTATCCATCTCTTTAAGGAATATAACACCAATTTATGTGAAGGCAAGAGAGTATGAAACTCATTTAACTCATTTATTTTGATTTATATTATTTCTCCCCCTTTTTCATTTCAAAAAGATAGCCATATAATCAATTTGCTCCCCTTGAATGAGATACTCCCCCTTAATTGTTTACTTTAAAAAGAATGTCAATTTAGCCACAATTCAAAAACCATGACTGATGAATGCATATTCATCATGTTATTCATTTACCATCTTGAACTCATTTTTACTCAATACATCCAATTCACTCACTAAATATCACAACGTATCACAAAGTGCAAAATTACTTAATTGATTCGATTATCAGGGTTTTAATTGAGTTTATGTTGATTTTATGTAGATCATTATCAAGTTCAACCATCAGATGTCACCTACCTCCATTCAACCCGAATCCACTATAATCACCACCATTCGATCTTCATCTCAAACAACTATCATCCACATCAAATCCAAATGAGTGGGACCCACATTTATCTGCCCTTGATCTACCCTCACTCATTCTTAGTGATGGCCATTCAGTTTCAACCATTCGGTCTTGACCAATCAGTTTCATCCATTTGGTCTCAAGACCGTATGCACAACCTCACCTCAAAACTGTTTGGATCTAACTTGATTCCCAGACTATTTGGGTGCTAGTTGTTCTTCACCATCTGATCATTGATCAATGGTTTTCCTTCATCCACTTAAACGATCTTGAGCCCTTTCCCTCTCCAAATTATCTTCACTTGCTATAACGGTTTGCCCTCACAGATTGGGAACTGAGAGAGCCCCCACGATCCTGAAACCATGAAGACCAGCCTCTTCTCAAGAATGTAAGGAGTAGCTAGAGCATGGACCCTCCGTCTTCTTCTTCCCACCAACCCTAGCTCCATCTGACCTGCAGCAGCGATCGCATTGCTGACATGCCAGCAACATAGACGCCTCTTCCTTCTCACATCACCATCCTACCTCGTCGCTCACCTACAACATCCATGGTAGAGCCGCCAACTCCCGCTCTACACTCGCAGTAAGGAAGCCCTCACGGTCTTGAGACTGTGAGGCAACGATCGATCACACAGACCGTTTGACAGATTGTGCTTTCCATATCGTTTGGACAACTACGCATCCAAGACCGAGAGACACAACAAACCAGTTGGAGGCAATCAGTTTCCAAAACCGAACATAGAGGGGACCATTTGATCTTTGCCTAGTGCGAGACCGTTTGGTTGGCGACCGATCACAGAGATCGTTTGAGCATGAGAACCAATCACACAAAAGCAAATGGAGCCAAAGTAGCAAAGATCGTTTGGTCACATTTGCATGAGACCGTTTGGAGCTGGGTTTCATTAGACTGATTGGAGGTGGGAACGTCGAAACCGTTTGAGGAGTACCAGTTTGCAAGGCTGATAGAGCTAAAACTGCCAAACCGTTTGGAAAAGGGATTGCGATACTATTTGGAAAAATCACATATCAAGACCGTTTAGTCATATGCAAGCAAACTGTTTGGACGTCAATTACACTAAACCGTTTGGAAAAGGTCTTGCAAGACCGTTTGATAAAGGCATGTATACTAAGACCGTATGGTCACTTAACTCCAGACTGTATGGAGGATTCACACCAAAAACGTGAGAACCAAACCCGAACCTATAAATAGGATCAGTAGGGTCCTCATTTGGGCATCAGTTCTGGGATGCTGATTGGCTACCTATATGCTGGTCCGATCCTGCCACTTCACCTATCGTTCCTGCTGCAACTCAAGGTGACCGAGAAGAGAAGGAAGGAGGAGTGAGAAAGACTGCCTGGTCTATCTTGGCGTCCCACGTTCTTCGTCCAGATCTGCTCCGACACGACATAGGAGACCACATCATCTTCACCGAGTTGCGACCACCTTCTACATCATGCTCATGGAAGAATCCTCTCTCTTTCTTATTCTTCTTGTTTCTCACATCATGAGCGAGTAGTTCCTTTTCGCTGGGGTGTAGGGACTAGCCCCACTACCCAAGCATTCATGTCTTTCATTTAACATTCTAAGGCAATGTATATAACTTTTCATTTCGTTGCTAATTGATATGCTTGTAGTTGATTATCTACTTGCTTTCATCTTGTTCTTCTCTTCATAGCATAGAATGTCAATTAATGAGGTAGACTCCTTGACGAGAAATCTGATAGGGTTCCTTGAGGTCGTAAGTGTGTGACCCGTGAGGGGACGAGCCATCTAACCTACGGTGACACTTATGTGGTCTAAATATCCCTGAGGGAGGACCACAACCTTAGTTGGATGTTGTATCTTCTTGTTAATTTTTGATGTTTGCTTGTAGACTTATCACCTACATGCTTGTCAATTAGCGTGGTTGACTCCCGGACTAGAAATAGAATGGGGTTCCTTGAGGTTGTAAGTGTATGATCCGTGAGGGGATGAGCCATCTAGCCCACAGTGATGCTTCTGTGGTCTAAACATCCCTCAGGGAGGACCACAACCTTAGTTGGATGTTGTATCTTCAGAACTGTAAGTGCATGATCCGGAATGTGATGAGAAATTGGATGCCTAAGGGGATGTTTACTCTATCCTAAACATCCCTCCGGGAGGGTTCGCAACAGTTCCATTTGGATAGTTAGATGCTTGCCTGGATGTTATGTGTTTGGATGTATTTGCATGTGTAGTGGTGGTGAAACCCGATACCATCCCAGCAATTCCATATTATTTAATCTAAAACAAACTTTCATTCTGCTTGTTTACTTTCCTACAATTATTTTAATTAACCTCAACCAAATAATATTAGTCTCACTTGAGCTAGATTTCAATGACAAAGATTCTTCAAAACATTGTCCTTTGGGATTCTATCCTTAACTATACTACGATAAGACCCGTCCATTTGTGAGTGGTATTATTGCATGCGGTTTTGGTAAAAGCTCGGGGATTTCAACCCTGAGTGAATTTGTTAGTGTGATATTTACCACGTCAAATTTTGGCGCTGTTGCCGGGGACAATGGAATTAGTTAGTCAAATCTAGTTCTTTTAAGGCTAATCTAGGATTTTACTTTTTCTTTTTGAAACCATTGATCATCTACTTGAATTTCATTCCACTCCATCAATCTTATTTCAAATATTTTCATTTCAGGTACTTCAAGAAGGACTAGTGAATGCACCATTTGAACAGTCTTGGACTCACCGCTAGCTTTGATCTGGAGATTGACAGAACCTTCCATTGTCAAAATAGAGAAAACCAAGCAAGAATGGCTCAAGAGGAGGAAATAGCCCAAAGGGTGGCTCAAGCCATCAATGCACAAAGAGAAAGGCTCATGCAAGAAGCCAGAGCCACAGTTCAAGAAGAAATCCAAGCAACACAAGTAGCAACACAAGCATCAGAACTACAAAAGAATCTTAGAGAGTTCTCAATCCCCAAAGCTGCTAATGTTCATCATCCAATACAACCTCCTCCCATCAATGCTGCCAATTTTGAGATTAGGGCACATTGGATCACATTGCTTCAAAATAGCCCATTCTATGGAAAACAAGGAGAGGATAGTCAGGAACATCTTTTGAGGTTTATTGATCTATGTGCTATGACAAAGCAAAATGGAGTATCCGACGATGCCATTCATCTCCATCTCTTCAAGTATTCACTTGATGATAGAGCAATAAGCTAGTATAATTCATTGCAAAGTGAACCCATCACCAGTTGGGAACAACTTCAAAATGTATTTCTGGAAAAGTTCTACCCTCCCTCTCTCACCTATGAAATTAGGGGATGGATAAAAAATTTCACTCAAGTCCCTGGAGAAACCCTTGTAGAAGTATGGGATAGATACAAAGAGCTCTACGCAAGTGTCCACACCATGGAATTCCTAAGAATCAACTCATAAAAATTTTCTATAGGGGTGTGGACGATGATATCAAAAGGTTTTAAGATTCCTCATCTGGAGTAAATTTCATGCGTCAAAGTTATGACAGCGCATGGAGAGTCCTCACCCTTCGATCTGAAAATCAAGCTAATTGGGGTAGGTCTATAGGTAAAGGAGTATTGAAGGTAGCTATGGCTGAAGTTATTCTAGAATAAAAGACTATTGCTGAAACCCTCAAGCTCTTAGTGGCCAAGCAAGACCATATCGAATCATCCCTTTCTGCATTTGGAAGAGGATGTTTGCCCTCTCGACAACAAGAATAGATCAAGTCTGCTTCACTATTTTCTGAAGCGTGTAGGGTACAGATCATTCCACTTTAGCATGCAATGTTCTCTATGATGTTGTTCTGAGAAATGTATGTGGACAAGGAGATAATGGTCAAATGGAAAATCTTAATGTTGTCAACACCATCCCTAGTCAAGGATATTACAATCCGAGTCAGAACAGGAACCACCCTAGTTTTCAATATGGAAATCCTTTAGGAGCGGAAAACTCACGAGAACTTGGTTCAAATAATGAACAACGTGGCCAACCAGGATTTTAGTATAACCAACAAAAAAATTTTGGGAATCAAGGAAACTTTAGGGGTAAATTTCAGAATAGGAACTACAATAATTATCAGAACAATTCTCAGTTCCAGAATCCCAACAAAGCCCCTTACCAGAACCAACAACAAGGGCAACAAGCCAACCTCATCTTTCCTGATGACAAGTTTTTGGCCATTAAGAAGATGTTGCAGTCACAGTAGACAATGATAGCTAACCAGCAAGCCCATCAGAAGGCTATTGAATCTCAACTAGCTCAACTTGTAGCTAGCATGAAGCCACCTACTGGAACCTTTGTTGGCCAACCCGAAAACAATCCTAAGCATCCCGAGCAACTTAAGGCTGTCACCACCAGGTTTGTAAAAGACTATTCAGATCCCCCTGTCAAGACACCAGTAGTTATTACAGATGAAGATGACTTTGTGGCTGTCCAAGACTCTACAACATATGAGTCTCAACCAAAAGGGGCAGTAACTGCTAATAAGACAGCCAAGCCAAGTTCTGAAAAACCTACTGATGCAGAACCAGAAACACCAGAGCTAGAAGTACCAATGTACAAGCCTCGTATACCTTTCCCAGCTCGTTTAAGGTAGACAAAGCTTGACACTCGATTCAACAAGTTCAAAGAATCTATGAAGAAACTTCATGTTGATATACCCTTTCTTGATGTGCTAGCTGAGATACCAGCTTGGACGAAGTACTTGAAGTCACTCCTCATTAGGAAATATATAACTAAACAGTACGAGATAGTCAAATTAGCAATGACTACTTCATACATCATCCAGAGTAAGATGCCCAAGAAGTAGAAAGATCCAGGATCCTTTGGTATCTCATGCCATATTGGTGATTCTACACATAAGAAGGGACTAGCTGATCTTGGTGCTAGAATTTCGATCATGTCTCTTAGCCTTTGCAATAGGATAGGATTTTTAGAATTTCTCCTAACTGGAATGACTATACAGTTTACAGACAATTCGATAAAATGTCCGCTAGGAATTCTCGAAGATGTCCCGGTCAAGGTTGTAAAGGACACCTATGTCTCGTGTGATTTTGTCATAATGGATATAAAAGCAGACATCAGATACCCTCTCATTTTTGGTCGTCTGTTCCTTGCCACTACAAGAGCCCTAATTGATGTTGAAGCAGGAACTTTGCTGCTCAAATTGAGTAAAGAAACTCTCGAATTCAAAGTTTTTGAAAGTATGCGGAGACCAAGCATGTAAGAAGAATTATATGTTATTGATTGCATAGAGTAGATGTCACTTCTCACTCAAGAGAATCGTGAGTCAGACGATCCTTTAGAAGTTGCTCTAACGGACCCATCAACTGATGAACTCATTGACGAACAAGTAAAGGATTGTATCGAATTTCTCGACTCTACAGAAGAAGATGTTGAAGCTACTTTTGAAGAACTCAAGTCTATTGAAACTATTGAAGACATTTGTGGAAAGGAGGATACACCACCCAACCCTGTCATGACACATATCAAACCATTTTCAGGTGTCAATGAGCTTCCCCATCTAGAAACAACCATCCTTGGGAATGCACCAGTAGCCCAACAGAGAGAGACTATTGATTTCATCCTCCCTCCGCAACAAAGTTTGGACTGTAGTTTCTATCGAGAACATCCCTCATATCCATATCTGATAGATGTTAATAACTAGCATTACTACGATGAAGGGATAGTGCATCAACAAATGAACTTTTCTTCCGAGCCTCAACAACACTACATTATGAATGATGTCGTTCAGATTCCATACAACTATTTTCTAACTCAAATTGAGCAACAAAGAACAAGTCAATTTAACTCAGGTTGTTTCCCTATATGCTCTGACATTGCTCATTCTGTATGGGGAATGATACAAGAAGCTAAAATCAAAGTGAACATTAATGAATGGTTGAGAAAGAAACCACCAAAAGAATATGTCAATCAAGCTCCACCTAGAGCCCCACCATGGTGATAGTATCCACGTTAAGCCATCGACGTAAAACAAAGGCGCTTGTCGGGAGGCAACCATGGTGATATTCGTATTTCGTTTTAATTTAGAATTAGGATTTTTTCTTAATTTTATTTTAACCTATTAGATAATTTTACACCAAATAAAATTGCATCGCAAGATGCTATTTTGAGTTCTAAATGGTCTTTATGTTTGAGATTTTCAGATGGAGGAAACATGCTGATTGGAACACAATCACATCCGGTGGTCCAAATGGCATGAAATTTCCCCTTCATCTCAGATTTAGAGTTTGCTCGGGACGAGAAAATTTCTAAGTTCAGGGTGGAGGGTGGGTGGTACGTATCTTACTCTCCACTTTCACCCATCTAAATCAGACTTAAGATTTCATTGTCACATTTTTGACCTAAATTTTCAAAATTTTCAAATAAAATTTTCAAAAATTTTAAAGTTTTCAAAAGAAATTTGATCAAATACCGAATGAAGTTTTGATACTTTTTCAATCTCTATACATTTTGAATCATTATACCCTCCTTATTCGAAGTAGATCCTCAAAAGGACCACTTTATGAAAACTAGCCTTTTGATTGAAGTCATCTTGTGAAGCTTATGAATCCAAACATCATGATCTTTATGTAAAAATGGCAAGTGTCTGTCGAACTGATAGGTATCAAACACATCGTGCTTCCTAACTGATTAGTAGAACAACAACATGAAATCCCCATTGGATCCCCATCAAGTCATTATTTGAGCAAAGTATGATAAAGAGAACGACCCAGTGCACCGAATTGTAAATAAAGTTGCATTCTGATCTGAACTCTCTTCTACACTTCTTCTATCATCTTCATACCCCTCCATTCATCAAAAAGAAACAAAAATAGCCAAAATAGTGTCGAACCCTAAGTTCGGGGTGGCATGCCACTTCCCTCTATATATGCTTCTTCCATACCCCTCACAATTAAATAGGGGCGTACCACCAAGAGAAGATGCCAAAGTGCACACAAAAATAAATGCAATCTCGAGTCGAATAGAGGAGAGATTCGCACAAAAAATTGCAATAAATGAAATTGCAAATAATATAATAAAAATCTTGAGTCGAATAGAGAAGAGATTTATTTCTTCCTTCCATACCTCCCTTCACTCCCTTTTCTACCTAAAGGCACAAATAAATGCCTCCACCAGCCTAAAATACACCAGTGTCAGATCAGATGCACACTTGATGTTCTATGGGTATCTCTGGACTCTTACGAACCTCTTTGGCATGCTTGTTGTTGGAAAAAGTGAGGAGGAAGTGAATTTGGAAAGCAAACTTAGGAACGAAGATATGGTAAGATGTGTTCAGTGATCTCATGAAGTCGAGATGTGTAGTCATGCTAAGAAAAAAGGAAACAATCGTGATGTAAAGAGGAGGAAATCACATGACCAGAAAGTATTCATTTGGCGACTATTTTAGATTTTGTATTACTCGAGGACGAGCAACGTTTAAGTTCAGGGTGTTTTGCTAAATGCATATTCATCATGTTATTCATTTACCATCTTGAACTCATTTTTACTCAATACATCCAATTTCACTCACTAAATATCACAATGTATCACAAACTACAAAATTATTTAATTAATTCAATTATCAGGGTTTTAACTGAGTTTATGTTGATTTTATGCAGATCATTATCAGGTTCAACCATCAGAAGTCACCTACCTCCATTCAACCCTAAACCACTATAATCACCACCATTCAATCTTCATCTCAAACAACTATCATCCACATCAAACCCAAATGAGTGGGACCCACCTTTATCTGCCTTGATCTACCCTCACTCATTCTTAGTGACGGCCATTCAGTTTCAACCATTCGGTCTTGACCAATCGGTTTCATCCATTCGGTCTCCAGACTGTATGGACAACCTCACCTCAAAACCGTTTGGATCTAACTTGATTCCCAGACCGTTTGGGTGCTAGTTGTTCTTCACCATCCGATCACTGATCAATGGTTTTCCTTCATCTACTTCAATGATCTTGAGCCCTTGCCCTTTCCAAACAATCTTCACTTGCTCTAACGGTTTTCCCTCACAGATTGGGAACCAAGAGAGCCCTCACAGTCTCAAGACCGTGAGAACCCTCCTGATCCTGAAAACATGAAGAGCAGCATCTTCTCAAGACTACAAGGAGCATCTAGAGCCTGGACCCTCCGTTTTCTTCTTCCCATCAACCCTTGCTCCATCCCACCTGCAGCAGCGATCGCAGCGTTGACACGCCAGCATCATCGGCGCCTCTTCCTTCTCACATCACCTTCCTACCTTGCCGCTCACCTGCAACATCCACGGCAGAGCTGCCCACTCCCGCTCTGCACTCGTAGCAAGGAAACCCTCACAGTCTTGAGACCGTGAGGCAATGATCGATCACACAGATTGTTTGACAAATCGCGCTTCATAGACCGTTTGGACAACTGTGCATAAAAGACCGAGAGACACATCAAATTGGTTCAAGGCAATCAGTTTCCAAAACTGAACAGAGAGGGGACCATTTGATCTTTGCCCAGTCTGAGACCATTTGGTTGGCGACTGATCACAGAGATCATTTGAGCATGAGGACTGATTGTGTAAAACTAAACTAATCCAAAGTAGCAAAGACCATTTGGTCACATTTGCATGAGACCATTTGGAGCTGGGTTGCATGAGACTGATTAGATGTGGGAACATCAAAACCATTTGAGGAGTACCAGTTTGTGAGACCGATAGAGCTAAAACTATAAAACCGTTTGGAAAAGGGATTGCGAGACCGTTTGGAAAAGTCACATATCAAGATCGTTTAGTCATATGCAAGCAAACTATTTGGATGTCAATTACACTAAACCATTTGGAAAAGGTCTTACAAGACTATTTGATAAAGGCATGTATACCAAGATCGTATGGTCACTTAACTCTAGACCGTATGGAGGACTCACACCAAAAATGTGAGAACCAAACCCAAGCCTATAAATAGGACCAGCAGGGTCCTCATTTGGGCATCGGTTCAGGGATGCCGATAGGCTGCCTATACGCTGGTCCGATTCTGCCACTTCACCTACCATTCGTGCTGCAACTCAGGGAGACCGAGAAGAGAAGGAAGGAGGAGTGAGAAATACTACTCAGTCTATCTTGGCATCCCTCATTCTTTGTCCAGATCTGCTCTGACATGACGTAGGAGACCACATCATCTTCACCGAGATGCGACCACCTTCTACATCATGCTCATGGCAGAATCATCTCTCTTTCTTATTTTTCTTGTTTCTCACATCATGAGTGAGTAGTGTTGGATCCTAGATGGGTGATTAGATGCTCTAGAGGGGGGTGAATAGAGCTGAAAGCACTTAAATAAAACTCATTAAACCTTCAAAATATATGACAAGATAAGGTTGCTAAATAGGCAATTTGTGTGCAACTAAAACATACATAGCAAGGATGAGAGAGATTGAACATGCACCAATAGACAAGCTATTTAGAGTGGTTCCACACTTCAAACTAGAAGTGTGTCAGTCCACTTGCCTAGAGAGGTCAACCTCTAGGACTTCCAAACTATTGCACTCTTATATTCATTCATAAGACATACAATGCATGACCAAACAAAAGACTTACCTATCCAAGACAAAGAGTCTTCAACCTTACCAAGGACTTACCCACTTTGCAAGAGTCTTCGGCCTTCTCCAAGGACTTACCCACTATTGCACAAGTCTTTGGCCTTGCAGGAATTACCCACTCTTCTTGGATCTTTAGCTTTTGACTTCACCTTCACTCGGAGAAGCTTTCACCAAGGTCTTACCCACTTGAGCTTGAGTCTTCTGCTTTCTCCAAGGGCTTACCCACTCTAGCTCCAAGTCTTTAGCCTTGATCTTCACCAAGGGACTCCTTCCCTTGTTCTTCTTCACCTCTCTTGGACAAGAGAGAGAACCTTCATCTTCATGATTGCAAATGAGAGATGGGGAGGTGGTGGAAGTGCGAGCCTCACAAGATATACAAGTAGAACTAGCTCTCTTACAAATCTCCTACTCACTCTAATGGATGTAGCAAGTGATTAAGCTTAGAGAGAGAGAGGAGGTTGTAGGAAGGACTCAACTATAGAATACGAACCTCATAAAGAGTTTGCAATGAATGCTCAACCTTGGAATGAAGCCCAATGGGTCCTATTTATAGCTGGGGATGCCTCTTAGCCTTTGGGAACACTTATGAACGAAAACTAGCCGTTTTCTGGCTTGCAACAGATCTATTTTCACTTGTTGCAACTCCACAACGGCTAGAAACACTTTTCTGCACTTTTCCGTATAGTACAATCGGTCGAGTTTTAATGGGTGTAACTCGACCGATCAAGTAGGAGGCAAACCGATGTTCGAAGGATCAGTCGAGTTTGTCCTGAGGAAACTCGACCAACCATTTCAACTGGAAATGGCCTACTACCCAATCGTTCGAGTTCTGTGAGTGCACAACTCGACCGATGAAATCTTCAGAAAATCGACCAAGGTTGATCGGTCGAGTTTCAGGGTGGGAAACTGGACCGACCAAGTGCCTATAATTGATTTTCTAAGATGCATCTAAAGTGCTCTAATATTCGATCTAAGTGTTCCTAATATTTTTCTAAGCTTAATTACAAGTCATACAATCATTACAAGTGATTTACAACATGATTCTAATGGATATACATCATATTACAAAAACGTGCACTTGTATGACTTTGACTTGTCTTTTCTCCAATTTGATATGCGCAAGTTAGGGCAATTGGAGTGTGTCTATACCTAATCTGAAATCACTCAAGTAGAGACATTAGACACCAATATGTGGAATGGTTAGTCATCATCAAAACATGGGTTTAGTCAATTTAGACGTGAGTCAACATTGACCTAATTGACCTTGAGTCAACATCCCCCCCTTTTTGAAGATGACAAACCATTCCATAAATGTATTGAAAGCATTTCAGTAAATTCATACCTTTGGAGAAACCTAGGGTTTTCAATAGAATTGAGTTCATATGCTCCCCCTCAATTGATGCAAATGGAGTTTTCATACTCCCCCTCAATTGATGCTATTTCTCCTTCATGGTTATCTTTCATAACATTTATAGAATACTATGTCTTCTACTCATATATGTTCTACACATATATGTCTTCTCCCATTTACCTTCTCCCCTTTACATGAACATACTTCTCTTCTTCATGTAAGACATGCCTTCTTCCTCTTTTTAAAAGAAGACATACCTTTCTCCCCCTTTGTCATTTCAAAAAGGTGGGGGTATGAAGAAATAAGAAACATCACTTGTTAAAGAGAAAAAAGATAACACAAAATATATATAAGGAGAGTAGAAGAGCACAGATGGGGGCTTGTCCAAGCATAGAAAGAAAAGCAAGTTAAAGCATATACTTGAACACCCCAAAAATGCAAGAGGAAGTGCTGCAGAAAAATAATAAATTGCAATTTTGACCCTCAAGATGATGGAATTTGATCAAAAACCATTAGAGCTCATGGCAAAGCCATGAGTCTTGCTCAGAAGGTTGTTTCTGCATGAAAAAACACTATTCTTGCACCAAAAACTGAAACTGGAGCAAAAGCTGCATAAAATTCAAAAATACTCCAATTTCTATATATAATGTAGATCTATGTACCCTGCATCACAATGTTATGCAAGCAGCTCAAGATAGTAGATATGCAGTTTTAAGAAATAATCTTGAGCATGTATGAGACAAGAAACAAGCATAGCATATAGATGAGCAAAGAAGCCAATTATAAATAGGGTTAGAACTACATGTATATGAACTACTAGTAGATGATAGCACAAGTTAGGACTACTAGTAGGATCTAGATCATAGCAAGAGATACCAAAAGATACACAAGTTAAAGAGCAAGCTATGATTAGATGAAGAGATATATCCAAACAAAGAGATATGCAAATTTAGAAGAATGAGAGGATATAACTCACTAGATATGCATCCTTACCATAAGATGATTACCCCTAAGAACCTCAAGGTTGTATCAAAATAAGATATACACCTAGATAGATGTAGCACGTTAGAGCACAATGGAAGCAATTTTTAGACACAACCAAGAGATCCAAAGAGATCATCATCAAAACCTGCAAAACAACTCAAAGCAAGTAATTGCAAGATATAGATATACCAATTTAGAGCAATTAGAGAGATAGAGTTGTAAGCAAGATAGGAAATTTAGAACATGGCAATATGCATATATAAAGGTACCAAATGAGAGTGCCAAAGAATAAGGCTATTGGTTGAGAAAATCTAGTTGAGAGGGAAATTCTCACTCAATAAGCCAAATGTATATTCTGTGCACAGTGCTATCGGTCGAGTTCTGTGCATTGTCAACTCGACCGATGACAGCTGTTGGCAACACTCTTGGTGCCTATCGGTCGAGTTTCAATAGGGAAAACTCGACTGACAGATCAGCTGTCAAGAAGCACATATATATCATAAAAACATATTTAAAGGCATGCTTAAAATACAAACCATATCCAAACATGTCTAAGCAAGTTAGTAATGCACTATAGAAGCATTAAAAACAGTTTTTGAGCAAGAGTGTGAAGAGAAACACAAGATGCCACTTTTGACTCAAAAACCATATGTATAGTGCACACTAACTTGACAAAAACGAGTTAGAAATGGTTACAAGAAATAAAACCATTACCTTTGTGCTTACCATTGCTTTTCCACTTGTTGTCACCCTCTACACATCTCACCTTTCTTCTTTCATGTGGATTGAGAAGTCAATTTGCAATTCAATAGCTCAAGTCAATCCATTTGCAATTACCTACAGGAAGAAAGATGAAATGGTCCCCAATCATGTTTTTGGGTCCAGAGGGGTTAGTTTAGCAACCCAAGTCCTATTGCTCTTGGGTGCTTTCCTAAAAGGACAACAAGTAGAATAATTACCAAATTCATTGCAATAGTTGCATGTTCCCATAGTCTTGGAACTAGAGGATTCTCCTTGGAATATTGGAGGTCCTTTATCTTTGTTGTTCCCTTGACTACTATCATACCCCAAACCATGTCTACCAATTTGTTTAGTAGAGTGGTGTACGATATCATTAAGGCTCTTCTTACCAACTAAGAATCTTTGTAAAGAAGATCTCAAACTTTCATTATCATGCTTAAGAGAAGCAATAGTAGAAGACAATCGATCAATATTATCTCTATCATGTAAAAGATCATTTTCTAAGCAAAGAGATTTAGTTGAAAGAGAATCTCTATCAATATGAAGAGCAGCAACATCATTCTCTTTATTAGTATAACTAGAACAAGGTTCATGCCCATTGATTTTAGCAAGCAAGGAGGCATTTCCATATTTAAGCACCACTATTTCTCTTTGATAAGCATAGATTTCTTCTCTCCTAGCATCATCAATAAGCTTGAGTTCTATGTTTTTAGTTTTAAGAGTATCAAGCTCATGCATGAGAGAATCAACAATTAAAGTATGCTCTTCATTAGAACTAGACATAAGAGGTTGAGCTTCTAGAAATCTAACCTTATCAAGTAAACTAGTATTTTCAAGTTTAAGAGAATCTACTTGACTAAGACAATCATTTTTATCATCAAGCAAGCAAGAATTAGCATGTTCAAGATCATCTAGTTCTACATGCAAATTATCAACAATTTTAGCAAGCTTTTTCTTTTTCCTTTTAGAAGACTTAAGAGAGGCACAAATATCATGAATAATAGCAATCAAAGATTCTTTATCTAGAGAGTTTAGATTTACCTCACTTGAGTCTTCACTTGTTGATTCTATAAGAGCAAAATGGCATTCTCCTTCATCACTTGAGCTTGATCCTTCACTTGAATCTTCACTTGAGCTTGAGATGGAGGAGCCACTTGAGCTTGATTGCCATTTCTTCTTGTGAAGATGGGTCTTTTTGCCTTGTGGGCAATCTTCCTTGTAGTGACCCTTCTTTCCACATGTGAAGCACCGGATGGAGGAGGACTTGCCTTTGTAGAGTCGACCTTTGGAGTACATGGCATCTTCTTTAGCTTGAGAGGATGGAGAGACTTGTTCCATGATAGCTTCAATTTGAGCCTTCATTTCAGCCTTCTTCATTCTCTTTAGATCTTTCTTCTCTTGTCTTTCTACTTCCTCCCTCTTGTCAAGTGTAGCTTCATGTGCTTGTATATTTCCAATGAGCTCTTCAATAGGAATATCCCTAAGAGACCTTGCTTCTTCAATAGAAGTCACCTTGGATTCCCACCTCTTGGGGAGAGTTCTAAGGATCTTTGAGTTGATCTCTCCACTAGACATAGGATGTCCTAGAACAGCAAGACCATTCAAGATGGTGTTGAGCCTTGAGTACATGTTGGCTATGCTCTCCTCCTTTCCCATCTTGAAGTTCTCAAGCAGCCCTTTGAGCATGTAGTCTTTGCTTTCCTTCACTTGATATGTCCCTTCATAAGTGATGCAAAGCTTTCTCCATACCTCATAAGCCGTCTCACAAGAAGAAATCCAGTTGAACTCGGTGGGGGTCATGGAGGCATATAAGATGTGCATTGTTCTAGCATTCAAGGTTGCTTTCATCAAGGCGACTTCATCCCATTCTTCAATCTTTGTCTTTGGTTGAATGTATGGGCTGTTCACCATTTGCCACATCTCAAGACTTGATCCTTGGATGTAGAATTGAAGCCTTCTTCTCTAATATAGGAAGTTGCTCCCATCAAAGATTGGTAGGCTGATTCTTCCTCCTTGGTAGTCACCCATCTTCTCCTACTTGTTGAAGTATGCTTGGAGAAGACCTGCTCTGATACCACTTGTTGGATCCTAGATGGGTGATTAGATGCTCTAGAGGGGGGGTGAATAGAGCTGAAAGCACTTAAACAAAACTCATTAAACCTTCAAAATATATGACAAGATAAGGTTGCTAAATAGGCAATTTGTGTGCAACTAAAACATACATAGCAAGGATGAGAGAGATTGAACATGAACCAATAGACAAGCTACTTAGAGTGATTCCACACTTCAAACTAGAAGTGTGTCAGTCCACTTGCCTAGAGAGGTCAACCTCTAGGACTTCCAAACTATTGCACTCTTATATTCATTCATAAGACATACAATGCATGACCAAACAAAAGACTTACCTATCTAAGACAAAGAGTCTTCAACCTTACCAAGGACTTACCCACTTTGCAAGAGTCTTCGGCCTTCTCCAAGGACTTACCCACTCTTGCACAAGTCTTCGGCTTTGCAGGAATTACCCACTCTTCTTGTATCTTCAGCTTTTGACTTCACCTTCACTCGGAGAAGCTTTCACCAAGGTCTTACCCACTTGAGCTTGAGTCTTCTGCCTTCTCCAAGGGCTTACCCACTCTAGCTCCAAGTCTTTAGCCTTGATCTTCACCAAGGGACTCCTTCCCTTGTTCTTCTTCACCTCTCTTGGACAAGAGAGATAACCTTCATCTTCATGATTGCAAATGAGAGATGGGGAGATGGTGGAAATGAGAGTCTGACAAGATATACAAGTAGAACTAGCTCTCTTACAAATCTCCTACTCACTCTAATGGATGTAGCAAGTGATTAAGCTTAGAGAGAGAGAGGAGGCTATAGGAAGTACTCAACTATAGAATAGGAACCTCATAAAGAGTTTGCAATGAATGCTCAACCTTGGAATGAAGCCCAAGGGGTCCTATTTATAGCTGGGGATGCCTCTTAGCCTTTGGGAACACTTATGAACGAAAACTAGCCATTTTGTGGCTTGCAACGGATCTATTTTCACTTTATGCAACTCCACAACGGCTAGAAACACTTTTTTGCACTTTTCCGTACAGTGCAATCGGTTGAGTTTTAATGGGTGTAACTCGACCGATCAAGTAGGAGGCAAACCGATGTTCAAAGGATCGGTCGAGTTTGTCCTGAGGAAACTCGACCGACCATTTCAACTCGAAATGGCCTACAACCCAATCGGTCGAGTTCTGTGAGTGCACAACTCGATCGATGCAATCTTTAGAAAATCGACCAAGGTTGATTGGTCGAGTTTCAGGGTGGGAAACTGGACCGACCAAGTGCCTGTAATTGATTTTCTAAGATGCATCTAAAGTGCTCTAATATTCGATCTAAGTGTTCCTGATATTTTTCTAAGCTTAATTACAAGTCATACAATCATTACAAGTGATTTACAACATGATTCTAATGGATATACATCATATTACAAAAATGTGCACTTGTATGACTTTGACTTGTCTTTTCTCCAATTTGATATGCGCAAGTTAGGGCAATTGGAGTGTGTCTATACCTAATCTGAAATCACTCAAGTAGAGACATTAGACACCAATATGTGGAATGGTTAGTCATCATCAAAACACGGGTTTAGTCAATTTAGACGTGAGTCAACATTGACCTAATTGACCTTGAGTCAACAAGTAGTTCATTTTCACTAGGGTGCAGGGACTAGCCCCGCTGCCCATGCATTCATGTCTTTCATTTAACATTCTATGGAAATGTATATAACTTTTTATTTCGTTGCTAATTGATATGCTTGTAGTTGATTAGCTTCTTGTTTTCATCTTGTTCTTATCTTCGTAGCATAGAATGTCGATTAATGAGGTAGACTCCGTGACGAGAAATCTAATAGGGTTCCTTGAGGTCGTAAGTGTGTGACCCATGAGGGGATGAGCCATCTAACCTACGGTGACGCTTCTGTGGTCTAAACATCCCTCAAGGAGGACCAAAACCTTAGTTGGATGTTGTATCTTCTTATTAATCATCGATGTTTGCTTGCAGACTTATCGCCTACATGCTTGTCAATTAGCGTGGTTGACTCCCGGACTAGAAATAGAATGGGGTTCCTTGAGGTCGTAAGTGTATGATCTGTGAGGGGACGAGCCATCTAGCCCATGATGACACTTTTGTGGTCTAAACATACCTCTGGGAGGACCACAACCTTATTTGGATGTTGTATCTTTGGAACCGTAAGTGCATGATCCAGATAGCGATGAGAAATCAGATGCCTAAGGGGATGCGCACACGGGCCTAAGCATCCCTCTGGGAGAGTTTGCAGCAGTTCCATTTGGATAGTTAGATGCTTTCCTGGATGTTATGTGTTTGGATGTGTTTGCATGTGCAGTGGTGGTGAAACCCGATACCATCCCAGTGATTCCATATCATTTAATCTAAAACAAACTTTCATTCTACTCATTTACTTTCCTGCAATTAGTTTAATTAACCTCAACCAAATAATATTAGTCTCACTTGAGCTAGATTCGAATGACAAATATTCTTAAAAATGTTGTCCTTTGGGATTTAATCCTTAACTATACTGCGATAAGACCCGTCCGCTTGCGGGTGGTATTATTGCACGAGGTTTTGGTAAAAGCTCGGGGATTTCAACCCTGAGTGAATTTTTTAGTGCGATATTTACCACATCAATGACTAATTTCTCAATCCATTTGCAAGAGATGTTAAGCCCTGAAATGATATAAGAATCCTTTAGGCTCATGAATTTAATTTTATATTAATTTCTCAATCCATTTACAAGGTATGTTAAGCCATGAAATGATATGAGATTCCTTTAGGCTCATGGTGGGATCAATGAATATATTTCTCAACCATTTACAAGGGATTTTAATCCCTAAAATGATATGAGATTCTTTTAACCTCATAGTGGAATCAAAAATGTATCTCTATCCAAATACAAGGGATGTTAAGCCCTAATTGGTGTAGAGAATTCAATTTAGAACAAGATATATGTTATATTCAAGAATGTTGTAAGCTCTCCCTTAATCTCATAACTTAGATATACTAAAATATTTCAAATTATATCCTTATAAAGTTAATTGAGTAAGATTGTGAGTCACTTTATAAGAAATCTTGTTTCTTAAAAAAATTCTCTTATTATAAGTATTTATCATGATAACCAACTTTCCAGATTTAATATACCAATGTTGGGTGCACATGAATGATTTGATTTACCAATAAGCATTTTGTCAGGTTTATTTTTGGTCGACCATGACTTTGAATGGGGTGTCCCTCAGTCGAACCCTTTCTCGGCCAAGAGGCAATTTTGTAGATTTCCCATATAAGCATTTACATAAGTTATCCAATGATCCACTTCTTCTAGAATATGATTGAACCTTGTTGTATATAATCTTTTTCATTTTACTCATATGTAAATGTTGAAAATTCTAAGATAAATCCTTTTTGTGACCTAAGATTAAGTTTGCCTTCTTTTATCATATATCTCTTAATTCATGTGATCAAGATTTAGTTTTGAAAAGGTAGCTTGTTTGCAATTTCCTAGTATGCTCAAACTTTAAATTTTCTCACAAAATGGTGATGATTATATTCTAACCAAGTTCCTTGTATGATCAATTCTTTTGTTTTGAATTTTGATTATGTTAATGATGAACAACATCTCTTATGACAATAGTTTTTCCATTAAGGCTTTCCTCTAATAAGACAAATATTTTCCTCATGTATGTGAAAATCTCCTTATTTTCAATTATATGCTTGTTGGGACAATTTAATCTTGCAAAGTATAAAGTTTTGATCCACATATATAAAAGTATAGCTTTATTTATGTTTTAAAAGTTAAGCATGTAATGGTCTAATGTATGGTGAAAAACAATGTAGGCATGCTTGAAGTCATGGGACATAATGTAAAAGCTTTATTTGACTCTGGATCTACTAACACTTTCATTTCGAGAAATCTTGCAACTATGATTTGTTTGGATATCGAGGATTTAGGGTATGTCTTAGATGTTTCAACCCCGAGTGGTCGAATCTTCACTTCTCTTTTGAAAACCCCGGTGATTCTTGTGAAATATCGAGATCATGAGTTCCCTATAGACTTTATCCTTCTTGACATGAATGATTTTGATGTCATCATTGGTATGGATTGGCTTTATACTTATAGGGCCCATTTTGACTGTAGGGAAAAGAAAGTGATCATTAAGAAACCAGGTTACCAACCCTTTATCATTAGAGGTAGGAAAGATGTCACCACCAGCTTGTATGTGTCATCCTTGAAGGCAGAACGGATGATGAGTAAAGGGTGTCAAGCTTTCCTAGCAGTTGTTACCGAGCCAGAACCCAAGGTGCAACCTTTAGAGGAAATAGAGGTAGTAAAGAGCTATGCATATGTTTTTCTAGATGATCTACCCGGGATTCCTCCCGAGAGAGAAGTGGATTTTTCCATAGAGCTATCTCCAGGGATAAGCCCTATTTCACGAGCACCTTATAGAATGGCCCCTGCGGAGTTGCTCGAGTTGAAGATACAATTGCAGGAATTGCTAGACAAGGGTTTTATACACCCTAGCACATCACCATGGGGAGCCCGAGTTCTTTTTGTAAATAAAAAGGATGGCTCACTATGTATATGTATAGACGATCAGATGATCAACTAGGCTACCATTAAGAACAAATACCCTTTACCTCGAATAGATGACCTGTTTGACCAGTTGAAGTCTGCTCGAGTCTTTTCCAAAATTGACTTAAGATCGGGTTACCACCAGTTGAGAGTCAAGAGTGAGGACATTCCAAAAACAACTTTTCGAACACATTATGTCCATTATGAGTGTTTGGTTATGCCTTTTGGGTTGTCCAATGCACCCAGTGTGTTCATGAACCTTATGAATAGTGTGTTTCAACCCTTCCTTGACTCATTTGTCATAGTGTTCATAGATGACATATTAGTTTATTCGGATGACTTAGATCAACACTGAGACCACCTAAGTAAAGTCCTTGATATCTTGAGAAAGCAGAAGTTCTATGGGAAATTCTCAAAATGTGAGTTTTGGATAGACCAAGTCATGTTCCTTGGACACATCATCTCAGGAGGAACAATCGTCGTAGATCCAACAAAAGTATCGGCAGTTCCAGACTGGCCTACACCAAAGAACCCTTACGAGATCCGAAGCTTCTTGGGGTTAGCATGATACTATCGACATTTCATTGCGGATTTCTCGAAGACTACCTTTCCCTTGACCATGTTGACTCAGAAGGATGTGAAGTTTGTGTGGTCCAATGTTTGTGAGGCTTGTTTTCAGGAGCTGAAGGAGAAGCTGACCACTGCACCAGTTTGACTCTACCATCAGGCAATGAGGGTTTCATGATTTTCACCGATGCATCAAAAATGGGACTTGGTTGTGTGTTGGAACAGAATCGACATGTGGTTACATATGCCTCCTGACAACTCAAGCCCAACGAGGTGAATTACCCGACACATGACTTAGAGTTGGCTGTTATCATTCATGCTTTGAAGATTTGGCAGCATTATTTGTATGGTGCTACTTTTAAGATCTTCACTGACCATAAGAGTCTGGAGTACATATTGACACAGAAAGACTTAAACCTATGACAACGACGATGGATGGAGTACATGAAGGATTACGACTTCACCATTTCTTATCATCCAGGGAAGGCGAATGTCATAGTAAATGCTTTGAGTAGGAAACAGCTTAAGTGTGCAGTAGTTTTGTCCAGTAAACGGAAGAGTTTGGAAGAGCTTATAGAATGGTCTCCTCAACCATTAGATGATCGAGTTCGTTTGGCCAATATCGAGATAAAATCTGACTTGTTAAGTGAGATCGTGGCAGCACAATTAGCCAGTGGAGAACTTGACAAGATGAAAAGCTTGATGCAGAAGTCTCAAACCCGTCTTACTTTGGGAATACACGGAGGGATCATGTTTGAGAATCATATATGGGTTCCTGAAGATTCACCTTTGAGGGAACAAATCCTCCAAGAGGCTCATGGTTCTAAGTACACGTTACACCCAGGGACTACTAAGATGTTTAAGGACATGCAAAGGTTTTTTTGGTGGCCAGGAATGAAGAGAGACATTGCAGCTTATGTGGCTAATTGTCTTACGTGCCAAATGGTGAAGGCTGAACACCAACGACCCGATGGACTTTTACAGTCTATAGAGATTCCAGAATGGAAATGGGAACATATCACCATGGATTTTGTGGTGGGTTTACCCCGGACCAAGAGAGGTCATGATGCGATATGGGTTGTGGTGGACCGCCTTACCAAGTCAGCACACTTCCTTTCCCTGAAGACCACTGCCAAGGTGACAGACTTAGTTGAGTTGTACATCAGAGAGATAGTGTGTTTGCATGGCGTACCCGGTTCCATCATCTTCGAAAGAGATCCAAAGTTTACTTCCAAACTGTGGAAGCAGGTTCAAGAGGAACTTGGTACAAGGTTAAAGTTTAGTACCGCTTATCACCCCCAGACAGATGGACAGTCAGAAAGGACAATCCAGACTTTAGAGGATCTATTGAGAGCTTGTGTGCTCGATTGGGGTGGATCGTGGGAGCAGTACTTACCTTTAGCCAAGTTTGGCTACAAGAGTAGTTACCACGCCAGTATCGAGATGCCTCCATATGAAGCTCTATATGGGAGACAGTGTCAGTCACCACTTCACTGGGATGATGTTGGTGAAAGGACCTTTTTGAGGTCAGATGAACTCCAAGTATATGTTGTTAAAGTCACTTTGATCAAGCAAAGGCTAAAGAGAGCCCAAGATCAACAAAAGTCGTATGTTGATGCAAAGAGGACTGATGTGCATTTCGCTGTGGGAGAACATGTTTTTCTAAAAATCCGACCGCTCTGAGCTATAGCTAAAAACAGAGGAAAGTTGAGTCCCCGATATGTGGGTTCGTTTGAAGTGTTAGAACAGATTGGTGAAGCAGCTTATCGTTTGGCATTACCCCCTCAATATAGTATTATACATGATGTGTTTCACGTGTCCAATCTAAAGCGATGTGTGCAAGATCCAAGCCATGTGCTGAGCATTGAACCTATTAGGCTTCAAGGAAAGTTGTCTTATCCTGAGTTGCCTTTGCGGATTCTAGACACCAAGGTAAGAGAGCTCAGAAATAAGAATATAGAGATGGTAAAGGTTCTTTGGAAGCACCATGGAGAGGATGAGGCCACATGGGAGTTGAAGACAGACATGGAAAAAGCATATCCTAATTTGTTTATTTGATTGTTGAATTTTCAGGGCAAAATTCCTATAAGGAGGGGAGGATGTTACAACCCCATTTTTCCAAAACATGTAATGATATTGTAAATCTCTTTTTAAATATAAATGAAATCCATGATTGATTTGATGAGTTGATTTGAATTTCGTGTATGATAGCCTTGTGTGTTTTCTTAATTGGCCTTATTGGCCATTGATCCCAATTGAAGGAAAAAGAAAAAGAAATGAAAAAGGAATTCAACTAGATAAATGAATACATAAGAGAATAAATAAAATAAGAACAAAAGACTGAGGAATAATTTCCAAAAATAGAATTTCGAGTTATTAGGGTTCCTTGGGGTTCAAGGAACTCAGGATAATAAATTAATGGTAAAGGAAATAGAAAAGATGTGGAAAATATGAATAATTAGATGATAACTTGCAATCAAAGAAAAGGGATCATTTCCTTGACATAATAATCCCAATTTTTGTAAATTGGAAGATAAAAGTATGAACAAGGTTCCCTCAAAATTTGAATTCAAAAGGAACTACGAATTGGGAGTTATGGTTTTTCCAAGTTATCATTGAATTTGGAATATAATTCAAAATAATAGGAAATTTGTTTCCTTTTGATCAAACGCATGTCATGGGGACCCTTGGACTTAGATCCAACGGGCGCTGCTCCTCGTCCAAGTCCCAGTGGGACAAGGACTTCAGCCGTGATAGTGGAAATTTCTCCCCTTGATTCCGACCACCCTGATGCATGTGCATACCTGGAGAGTTTCCCATCGAGTTTGGGAGGAAGAGAGGAAGCTTCCCGATCCTCGTTTGTTGGGGTTTTAACCTAAACTCATGAAAGGCCCAATTGTGCTAGAACTCAGGTTGCGACGAGGATTGGGAATCCTCATAGGGACCTCCCATGGCCTATAAAAAGGGTACCCCTCAATCCCTCACTTCATTGCGATCACAATCGGCTACTCCCGAAGTTCTATCTCCCTCTCCTCTGCTCTATTGAACTTGCTCTGGTGAAGACTCCGTCGTGGTGCCACCGTGTTGCTCAAGCAAGGAATAGGAAGGGGACGACGCACAGTCACCGTTCGATCGAGGATCATGGTGGTCTCTCACGGGATCCAACAGACCGGGCCTTGGGGCGCGCGCGCATCAGAGTCAATGGGAACGTTTGATGTGGAGCATCAGATCCAGAGGAGGTCCATTGGCGCATCGATCCAACGATCAACAGAATTTTGGTAATTTCGCTCTTTGACCAAATAATCCAGAAAAATGGTTTTCTTTGCAAAATTTGTAGAAATTACTAGGAGTGTCTAATGGAAAAACTTTTTACATGAAAGTTGTGTAGAAAAATACGAGGAATCTGATAAAAATATTTTGAGAACCTGACAAGAGAACAACCGACCTCCTTGCCACACTTGCGAAAAGGGGCACGCCGGTGAGTGTCGCTACATGAAGAGGATGTGCTATCGATGCCACCAAGAGGGACATATCCAATCTGCTTGTCCTCTACCATAACCAAGAGTACCGGGTCCAGTAGAAACCCCACCAATAGTAGCCCCACCCGTAGTTGTGGCCCCACCAGCTATCGAAAGATGACAAGCTTGAATTTTTGCTATTGACAATGAAGAAGCTCAAGCTAATGCTAATCAGTTGATTGAGAGTAATAACCCTTAGATTTTTCTTTATGTTTTAAAAGTTAAGCATGTAATGGTCTAATGTATGGTGAAAAACAATGTAGGCATGCTTGAAGTCATGGGACATAATGTAAAAGCTTTATTTTACTCTGGATCTACTAACACTTTCATTTCGAGAAATCTTGAAACTATGCTTTGTTTGGATATCAAGGATTTAGGGTATGTCTTATATGTTTCGACCCCGAGTGGTCGAATCTTTACTTCTCTTTTGAAAACCCCGGTGATTCTTGTGAAATATCGAGATCATGAGTTCCCTACAGACTTTATCCTTCTTGACATGAATGATTTTGATGTCATCATTGGTATGGATTGGCTTTCTACTTATAGGGCCCATTTTAACTGTAGGGAAAAGAAAGTGACCATTAAGAAACCAGGTCACCAACCTTTTATCATTAGAGGTAGGAAAGATGCCACCACCAGCATGTATGTGTCATCCTTGAAGGCAGAATGGATAATGAGTAAAGGGTGTCAAGCTTTCCTAGTAGTTGTTACTGAGCCAGAACCCAAGGTGCAACCTTTAGAGGAAATAGAGGTAGTAAAGAGATATGTAGATGTTTTTCCAGATGATCTACCCGGGATTCTTCCTGAGAGAGAAGTGGATTTTTCCATACAGCTAGCTCCAGGGACAAGCCCTATTTTACGAGCACCCTATAGAATGGCCCCTTCGGAGCTGCTCGAGTTGAAGAAACAATTGCAAAAATTGCTAGATAAGGGTTTTATCCACCCTAGCACATCACCATGGGGAGCCCGAGTTCTTTTTGTAAAGAAAAAGGATGGCTCGCTCCGTATGTGTATAGACTATTAGATGATCAACCAGGCTACCATTAAGAACAAATACCCTTTACCCTGAATAGATGACATGTTTGACAAGTTGAAGTCTTCTCGAGTCTTTTCCAAAATTGACTTAAGATCGGGTTACCACCAGTTGAGAGTCAAGAGTGAGGACATTCCAGAAACAACTTTTCAAACACGTTATGTCCATTATGAGTTTTTAGTTATGCCTTTTGGGTTGTCCAATGCACCCAGTGTGTTCATGAACCTTATGAATAGTGTGTTTCAACCCGAGACCACCTAAGTAAAGTCCTTGATATCTTGAGAAGGCTAAAGTTCTATAGGAAATTCTCAAAATGTGAGTTTTGGATAGACCGAGTCATGTTCCTTGGACACATCATCTCAGGAGGAACAATCGTCGTAGATCCAGCTAAAGTATTGGCAGTTCGAGACTAGACTACACCAAAGAACCCTTCTGAGATTCGAAGCTTCTTGGGGTTAGCAGGATACTATCGGCATTTCGTTTCGGATTTCTCGAAGACTGTCTTGCCTTTGACCATGTTGACTGGAAAGAATGTGAAGATTGTGTGGTATGATGTTTGTGAGGCTCGTTTTTAGGAGTTGAAGGAGAAGTTGACCACTGCACCAGTTTTGACTCTATCATCAGGCAATGAGGGTTTCATGATTTTCACTGATGCATCAAAAATGGGACTTGTCTGTGTGTTGGAACAGAATCGACATGTGGTTGCATATGCCTCCTGACAACTTAAGCCCAACGAGGTGAATTACCCGACACATGACTTAGATTTGGCTTCTATCATTCATGCTTTGAAGACTTGGCGGCATTATTTGTATGGTGCTACTTTTGAGATCTTCACTGACCATAAGATCATGAAGTACCTATTGACACAGAAAGACTTAAACCTACAACAATGATGATGGATGGAGTACATGAAGGATTACGACTTCACCATTGCTTATCATCCAGGGAAGGCAAATGTCATAGTAGATGCTTTGAGTAGGAAACAGCTTAAGTGTGCAGCAGTTTTGTCCAGTCAATGGAAGAGTTTGGAAGAGCTTATAGAATGGTCTCCTCAACCATTAGATGATCGAGTTCGATTGGCCAATATCCAAATATAGTCTGACTTGTTAAGTGAGATCGTGGCAGCACAGTTGGCTAGTGGGGAACTTGACAAGATGAAAAGCTTGATGCAGAAGCCTCAAACCTATCTTACTTTGGGAATAGATGGAGGGATCAGGTTCAAGAATCGTATATGGGTTCCTGAAGATTCACCGTTGAAGGAACAAATCCTCCAAGAGGCTCATGGTTCTAAGTACACGGTACACCCAGGGACTACCAAGATGTTTAAGGACATGCAAAGGTTTTTCTGGTGGCCAGGAATGAAGAGAGACATTGCAGCTTATGTGGCCAGTTGTCTTACATGCCAAATGGTGAAGGCGGAACACCAACGAACCGGTGGACTTTAACAGTCTATAGAGATTCCAGAATGGAAATGGGAACAAATCACCATGGATTTTTTGGTGGGTTTACCCCAGACCAAGAGAGGTCATGATATGATATGGGTTGTGGTGGACCGCCTTACCAAGTTCGCACACTTCCTTGCCCTGAAGACCACTTCCAAGGTGACAGACTTAGCTGAGTTGTACATCAGAGAGATAGTGTGTTTGCATGGCGTACCCGGTTCCATAATCTCCAATAGAGATCTGAAGTTTACTTCCAAACTGTGGAAGCAGGTTCAAGAGGAACTTGGTACAAGGTTAAAGTTTAGTACCACTTATCACCCCCAGACAGATGGACAGTTAAAAAAGATAATCCATACTTTAGAGGATCTATTGAGAGCTTGTGTGCTCGATTGGGGTGGATCGTGGGAGTAGTACTTACCTTTAGCCGAGTTTGCCTACAAGAGTAGTTACCAGGCTAGTATCGGGATGCCTCCATACAAAGCTCTATATGGGAGACCGTGTCGGTCACCACTTCACTAGGATGATGTTGGTGAAAGGACCTTTTTGAGGTCAGATGAACTCCAAGTATATGCTGATAAAGTCACTTTGAACAAGAAAAGGCTAAAGAGAGCCTAGGATTGACAAAAGTCATATGCTGATGCAAAGAGGACTGATGTGCATTTCGTTGTGGGAGAACATGTTTTTCTGAAAATCTGACCGCTCCGAGCTATAGATAAAAATAGAGGAAAGTTGAGTCCCCGATACGTGGGTCCGTTTGAAGTGTTAGAACGGATTGCGAAAGCAGCTTATCGTTTGGCATTACCCCCTCAATATAGTATGATGCATGATGTGTTTCATGTGTCCAATCTAAAGTGATATGTTCAGGATCCAAACCATGTGCTGAGCATTGAACCTATTGAGCTTCAAGGAAAGTTGTCTTAGCCTGAGTTGCCTTTGCAGATTCTAGACACCAAGTTAAAAGAGCTCAGAAATAAGAATATAGAGATGGTAAAGGTTCTTTGGTAGCACCATGGAGAGGATGAGGCCACATGGGAGCTGAAGACGGATATGGAAAAAGCATATCCTAATTTGTTTGTTTGATTGTTGAATTTTGAGGGCAAAATTCCTATAAGGAGGGGAGGATGTTACAAACCCATTTTTCTAAAACATTTAATGAGATTGTAAATCTCTTTTTAAAGATAAATCAAATCCATGATTGATTTGATGAGTTGATTTGAATTTTGTGTATGATAGCCTTGTGTGTTTTCTTAATTGGCCTTATTGGCCATTGAGCCCAATTGAAGGAAAAAGAAAAAGAAATGAAAAAGAAATTCAATTGGATAAAGGAATAAATAAGAGAATAAATAAAATAAGAACAAAAGACTAAGGAATAATTTCCAAAAATAGAATTTTGAGTTATTAGGGTTCCTTAGGGTTCAAGGAACTCAGGATAATAAATTAATGGTAAAGGAAATAGAAAAGATGTGGAAAATATGAATAATTAGATGATAACTTGCAATCAAAGAAAAAGGATCGTTTCCTTGAGATAATAATCCCAATTTTTGTAGAATGAAAGATAAAAGTATGAACAAGGTTCCCTCAAAATCTGAATTAAAAAGGAACTACGAATTAGGAGTTATGGTTTTTCCAAGTTATCATTGAATTTGGAATATAATTAGAAATAATAGGAAATTTTTTTCCTTTTGATCAAACGCGTGTCATGGGGACCCTTGGATTTAGATCCAACGGGCGCTGCTCCTCGTCCAAGTCCCAGTGGGACAAGGACTTCAGCCGTAACAGGGGAAATTTCTCCCCTTGATTCCGATCACCCTGATGCATGTGCATACCTGGAGAGTTTCCCATCGAGTTTGGGAGGAAGAGAGGAAGCTTCCCGACCATGGTTTGTTGGTGTTTTAACCTAAACTCGTGAAACGCCCAATTGGGCTAGAACTTAGGTTGCGACGAGGATTGGGAATCCTCATAGGGACCTCCCATGGCCTATAAACATGGTACCCCTCGATCCCTCGCTTCATTGCGATCACAATCGGCTACTCCCGAAGTTCTAGCTCCCTCTCCTCTACTCTATTAAACTTGCTTCGGTGAAGACTCCACCGTGGCACCGCCGCGTTGCTCAAGCAAGGAATAGGAAGGGGACGACGCACAGTCACCGTTCGATCGAGGATCACGGTGGTCTCTCGCGGGATCCAACAGACCGGGCCTTGGGGGCGTGTGCGCATCAGAGTCAGTGGGAACGTTTGACGTGGAGCGTCAGATCCAGAGGAGGTCCATTGGTGCATCGATCAAAAGATCAACAGAATTTTGGTAATTTCGCTCTCTGACCAAATAATCCAGAAAAATGGTTTTCTTTGCAAAATTTGTAGAAATTACTAGGAGTGTCTAATGGAAAAACTTTATACATGAAAGTTGTGTAGAAAAATACGAGGAATCTGATAAAAATACTTTGAGAACCTGGTCCTACTCCATATTAAAAAAGTACCTTAATTTGCTAGCAAAATGTATTAAAAGTTGATGAGAAACTTTAATTGAATATAAAGTGTGTATTTTGGTGAATTAATAGGTCAAATTGATAATATTTACCCTATTAATGATAAAGATGGTGCTTATCCATTTTGAATGCAAGGTTTCCTAATTTAGAGTTGTAATCCATAAAAGAAGGATAATCTATATGGAAACCCTAATTTGGGATAAAAGGAGAGAAAAATCATTTTTATTTGTATTAAGGAAATAAGATGCTTAATAAAGATCATGAACTTGTTAAAAGTACTAAAATGGGAAATTAAGGGTCTTATGTAGTTTTGATAAATTAAAGATCATAATGTTGAAAGAGGAGGTAAAAACCCTAATTTCTAAAGAAACCCTAAAATTGAAATTGAAATCCTAAAGAGTGTGGTGAAATTGGATAAATATTAATAAAAGGAAACTTGTACTTTTATTTCTGGTTTTCTATTCATCATAGCTTGCTTGATTGGGTTTCCCTGCATATTTGATTCTGTCTTGAAATCTGCAATCGAAGGTATGTGGTTACGCTTATGAATAACTGCTCTAGTTTCGTGGCGATTTCTGAACGTTTTATCGGTTGCTTGAAAAATAATTGTTGGATGTCTATTTATTTCAAGAAGCTTTAAAGTGACTATGATTATCACCATAAATATACATATAACTGGCTAGATCCGAGTCCACCTTTGTTGCTTTGAAAAGGCTAAAAAAGGGGTAATCCTAGAGCAAGGTCTAGGTCACCGTGAGTTAGAAACTGGGCTACCCACGTGTAGTGCCATGAGACTCTTTAGCACACCATGAGTTAAGGAGTGGTCTACCTATGTGTAGTGCCATGTGACTCTACCCTTGAAACGGGTTCACCTGATAGGTGGATCATGAGGGGTTTAATGGGGATCTACCATAAGGAAGGTAGTATCCAGGTCCACTGTAGGGACAACACAGAGGATAGCGTACTCATGGATCGCGGAGTTATATTTAAACTGTAATCTTGGTTGTTAAATGATTAATTCAATGAATACATTGTCAGAATATTTGCATGATTATTATTTCCCCCACATACCAGCTTTGGCTGACTAAAGTTTTGTTTGTCGATGATTTAGGTACAAAATCCCAAAAAGGACAAATAGTAAAGTGGCACATTGTGAATTCACAAATTAAAGAACAAGGAGGTTTTAGTTAGATTAGTTCATCTGTGGATAGAGATTTAGAATTTCCAACTTTCAAAGGTATGCAAAATTTTATTTATTACATCTTTTCAATATAAATGATTAATTGAATGAATACGTTGTTAGCATATTTGCATGATTATTGTTTCCCCCACATACCAGCTTTGGCTGACTGATGTTTTGTTTGTCGATGATTTAGGTACAAAATCCCTAAAAGGACAAACAGTAAAGTGGCACATTGTGAATTCACAAATTAAAGAACAAGGAGGTTTTAGTTAGATTAGTTCATCTGTGGATAGAGATTTAGAATTTCCAACTTTCAAAGGTATGTAAAATTTTATTTATTACATCTTTTCAATATAAATTGTTGAAATTTAATAATTGTTCTTGGTTAATTGTTGAACCTTTGATCCAGAAATTATGGGTGCGGCTTTGACCTCTCGGTCTCCCTTAATTGGGGGTTATCGGAAGGTGGGGTCGTAACATACACCAAACGGTTTCAAGACCGTTTGTGGTCAAACGACCTCAAGACCGTTTGAGGTCAATTGAGGACATGATTGAATGGTGATTCAATTGTTTCAATTGATGTAATTCCAATTATTACAATAATTGATGGGTTGAATAATTGGAACCCTCTTTGATTGATTGAAAGTAACCAAAATGATTCATTCGGTTTCAAGATGTTTTGGACCAAATGATCTTGAGACCGTTTGAGTCCAAATGGTCTGGGAACCATTTGACCATTTGAATGACCAAGTGGTTTCAATTTTCAAAAATTTCAACTATTGGTTTGTCCAATCAATCTTAGTGATGAATTGTCCAAACAGTTTCTAATGTTGAGTACCCAAACGGTTTCAAAACCGTTTGGAGGGCAAATGGTCTTAACCCTAGATGCCCAAATGGTTTCAAAACCGTTTGGAGGGCAATTGACTTCAAACCGTTTGGAGATTCAAAGGTCAAAACCGAATGGAGGTTCAACATATACAAAATTGATTGAAGACTTAAAGTGATGAAAGATCAGTTGACCCCATGATTGATAAAGATGATTATAAAATATAAGTACAATGGTAGAATCCCTAATGTACTTAGATGATTGGTACCCTTAGAGGGGTTAACCTTTGATGCTTATGGAAGCAATGACTCAATACACTATGCTAACCCTAAATGTATGTATTTGAATAAAGAACTGACTCAATCTAATCAAGATTGGAGTAATGAACATCCTAGAGAGGATGAGAGAGAGAAATTCATACATGTATAATAATCATGTAGCAATCCAGCCTCAACACATTTAAAATAAATAGAATATGTAATTAGGGTATGATCCTTGATAAAGAGATCATGCAACCCTAATTGAGGTGGTTGATGAACCTAAACCCTAATTTAGGGTAGTTCTATGTAAAACCCTAATCTAGGGTGATGGTGTGACCCTAATTTAGGGTAATGACATGAGAAACCCTAATTCATGGTATTTTAATGGTAAACCCTAATTGGATGTGAATAGCACATCCTAACCCTAATTTGGGTATTTGGAATATGAGAAACCCTAATTGGATGTGAATAGTAAACCCAAATCCTAATTTAAGGTGAAGGTATGTGAAACCCTAATTGGGGGTGATGTCATGTGAAACCCTAATCAAGGGTGATGATATGTGAAACCCTAATTGAGGGTGATGATATGTGAAACCCTAATCGAGAGTGATGACATGTGAAACCCTAATTGAGGGTGATGCCATGAGAAACCTTAATCAAGAGTGATGTTAAGTAAAACCCTAATGCAATGATGTGATGTGAAATCCTAACCTAAGGTAATGATGTGTAATGATATGTAACACCTTGATATGAAATCCTAACCCTGATACATAGTAAAGGTATGAGAGGCCCTAATCTTGGGTTAGTGTATGAAACCCTAATCTTGGGCAATATAATGATAAATCATAACCCTAATCTGGGTAATGAGATGAGTATTCCTAATTGACATGAATTGGGAAATCTTAATTCTAATAAGAAAATAGTGATGTTACTCTTACATTGCCTAGTGCTGATATGTGATTGATATAACTGTTATCATATGCACTAATCATGTAGGTATCATGAGATGTTGGACATAGCCAGGTATGAGCTATGATGTTTTATTAATGAAATTGTTTATGGGCCTTATAAGCCATAACATGTTGTGTTGCCTAGTGAGAGGTAATAAGACATTAATGGACTTGAAGAGCCATGTGAAATACCTGTATTGCAAGTATCATGTTTACCTTGGTCAGATGACCTAAAGGTATTAGCTACCTGATAAGTGGTAACAAGTGTTCTTGATGAATTAAGGGTTTGAATACCCATTTCCATAATCAGGATGACGAGATGTTAAGGGATGAGAATGCCATGATGTAACAAGGGATTGAGATCCCAATGTTTTATAAAGTTTTGAAAAGGACTTGATAAATGTAGTACTTATTCTTTGTAGCATTGTTATAATGAATTATATTCTAAAAACATGATTGATGCTAAAAGAATATGGAAATGTACTTAATTAATCAAGTGAAATATTATCATGTAGAGCCATGACCATAGATCCATCATCGTTAGTAGTTGGTGATGGTGAAATAGGTTTTCCTACGGGAATTCCTGGAGGGCATACTTTCGAGTATGTGGAGGTTATGGGTGCGAATATCCTTATGCCCTAATGGAGGAATTGATGTGAGGTAAACATTAAATCTCTCAATCCTTCATTATATATGCTGGGATGGATGTATCACTAATCTCCCAATGCCGGGATGGATGTATCATGAATCTCCCAATAATCTTAATGCCGGATCGATGTGAGATAAATATAATATCTCTCGATTGCGAAGAGAGTACAACATGCCATTGTAAATCTAATAGAGAAGTTGCCAGTATGCCCTGGAAAGCTATTTAGTAGAGATACAAGATGTCCTGCATTTGGTCCTCACACTGACTGAGGAAGATGAGGTCATGGGAATCCGGCTCTTCCTTGACCTATGTATGGTACCAATTTCAATTTCGCAATGGTCGGTTGGAGTATGAGCGGTATACCTCATCTCCTTAGGGATTAAGTATGATTGTAAAATGTAAACAACCGTGTAGCATATTTGCTTAAGGTTGAAATATGAGAATAATTGGTTGATGATATCTTGCTTAGTATATCCTAGAAGGATAAATGTTATACATGTTCTTCATATTCCTTATTGGATAAATGACATACTGCTTATCAAGTTACCAGCAGAAATACTTTGAAGATGAACAGTGCTTTAATATGCTTAGATAATTGATTTATTTGTTGTTGATTACTTATGATTCTTCTGCTCAGTTTTATTCTATTAGACTGCACTAATAATATTTCTGGCAGAGAGTTATATCTCTCACTGGGACAATTTAAATTGTCTCACCCCCATGGGATCTAACTTTTTTTAGGTAGACGTAGAAGAAGAGGAAGAAACCCTTCAGCAAGGGAAGAGCAACAGTAGTAGCAGGGACAGCAGTGATATCTCAGGTGGAGACATTGGTTGTCATGACTTGTATATAGAGTCTCGTGTGTCGTCTCTGTACTCTCAGGTCCTAGGAGTCAGTAGTTAGTTAATATTGATCTGAGATTTTGGCTTGACGCCTCGAGATATTTATACTGCCTATGTACAGCTTAATAGGGCAGTTGATGCTTGCAACTCTCAAGAAGGAATGGTAAAAAAAATGTACTAGTGAACCAGATTGTAATTGAATTACTTTGGTTCTTGTTATAAGAATTTTCCTGTGTATGGATCTCTTTGTAAAAGGTTTTAATTTTTAGTGATTTTCAGTAATTTCGCTGCAAACGAATGCTTCCGCTTAAGTAAATCATGTTTTTGTGAGTTGGATTCCATACAAGGGTTATTGTGTAGGATGATACACCTAGATGAGTGTAGGCTGACACATGAGGAGTATAATCAAGTTGATACATTATGATGTAATGAGATGGATACACTTTGATAAGTGTAGGCCAATATACCCTAAAGAGAGTCAAGTCAATATAACAAGTTAAGTTGAAACCAGTATTCTAGTAAGGATGAGAGAGGAATTTGTATCACTCATGTTGATAATCAATTAATGATGATTGATGAGAGTAATCAAGTATGTTTGAATACTTATGGCAAGGAAATAAGCTTCTAGATGAGAGGAGTTATGAATTAGGGTTTGGTGGTTGAACATAACCTTAGAAACCCTAATCGGCTACAATAGAAACCCTAACCCTAATAATTATAGGGTTGTAACTTGATTGAGGGATTTTTATTTTATGGCATGGTGTGAACAGGCCTTGTGAGCCATGTGAAATATTGGCACAACAAGTATGATGTTTATATGGGTCTTATGACCTAGAGATGGTCATTTCCTAGTGAGAGGTGATGTGGTTCCATAATGAACTAAGGGGATTGAAACCCCATAGCATGTGATAATAATGATGAGATGAGATTCTCAGTAGTGTGTTTAAAGGATTGAGATCTCAGGTTAATTGTGATAAATGAACAAGTATGTGTTACAATTGTTATGTGATTTCTTGAATAATGGCCATGTGTGAGCCAATTCTTTTATAATATGAATGGTCATGAGTGAGTCAATCTTTTTCTTGAATAATGGCCATGCGTGAGCCAATTATTTTATAATATGGATGGCCATGAGAGAGGCAATACTTTTCTTGAATAATGACCATGCATGAGCCAATTCTTTTATAATATGGATGGCCATGATTGATCTAATCCTTTTTCTGAACAATGGCAATGTGTGAGCCAATTCTTTTATAATATGGATGGCCATGAATGAGCCAATCCTTTTCTTGAAAAATGGCCATGTGTGAGCCTATTATTTAGATATTAGAATGGACATGAGTGAGCCAATTATTTATATATTAGAATGGACATGAGTGAGCCAATTCTATTTATCCAAATAGCACTGAGTGAGATATTCTCTAGCACCGTGACCTATACCAAGGTGGGCTAGTTGATTAAATAGTTGACTATATGTCACTATCAGTAGTTGACTAATATGTCTCTACATTGTCTTTCATACTAACCGGGAGTAGTGGGTGAGGTGTTGGAGTCTGGCTCTCCTTGGACTTTGTATGGCACCGTTGGTAGCCCATTGTAGGGGGCAGTTGGATTTGGGTGGTACTACTCAAATCCTCAAGGCATAAGTCAGGACATAAAACATGATTAAATATGTGTGATTATGATAAGCTTGTGCTTGAATGTGAGTCTGTGCATCATAAGCTCAAGCATCGTGTGCCTAAGTATGTGCATAATCCTGAGATTAATTTTTGAAAGATTCAGTGATTTGTATAGCATATTTCTTTTGAGAATGGAATATATAAATATTGAATGGGCTGCAATTGTATTTGTATGACATAATTAGTAGTTGTCATACATGTTGTTCATATTCCTTCTAAAGTGATTACTTGATCTACTATTCAATCATAGTTATCTGAAATGCTTATCTATGATAATATTCTACCATTCTCATAATATATGGTCAGATCTATTTAGTATAGTACAACTTTACTTTTTATTCTAATAATAGTATATCTGTGATAACAATAATGTTGTTGGAGAGTTATATATCCCATTGGGACTTTTGTCCCACCCAGTAGGTTCCACAAATTTTTAGTTCGACTTACACAAGGTAGCAGAGATCGTGTAAGTGGAGACAAGATAGCAGTAGGAAGAAGACCTAAAATCTAAGGTGGTATGTTGTCAGTTGTGTCTTGTTGTAGATAGAAGTCCTATGTGTCATCCCTATACTCTCAGGTCCTTGAGGGGATAGTCTCACTGTGGTTTCATGATCGATCTGAGATTTTGACGAAAATGTTGTTGTTGCTTATAGTTTACTCATGTACATATTTTGGTAATCGCAAAATTGTATCAGATGGAGCAGGAATGCACCATGTTGTATATATATGACAGGCTATGGGCCTTCTTGTAAAAAGTTTTTAGGCAATGGATCTTTATAGAATATGGTTTTGATTTAGTGTTTTCGATAATCCGATGCTAATGGTTATTTTCATGTGATTTTGTGTGATCTCATTGTCTGTATGATATCAGGTGTCACAAATATAATGATTTAACATAATAAATGTCTAAAGAATGATGATACTGGATGACATATGTCTCCAAGTTTAGGACATGGACTATGAGATCACATTTATGATAAGAGGTTATACATTCTTGATATGTCCCTAGTCGGATGTTATTGTGGAAGCAAAAGAAACAACAAAAATACACAAGACTAGAGTGTGTGTTGGTTGATGATAGAATCTCATCAGTAGTGATATGTGATATCAAACCAAACACATAGGTACTTTTTAGAGAATAGTGTACCGGACATACCCACCTTGAGAGTGATATATGGAGACCATAGAATGGTAGTCAGAATCATCTTTCAAAGTGATAGTGGTGATTGTGGTTCTTATACCTAAACTCACTACACTTATCACATGTCATTCAATGTATTTTGATACAATTCAATGTGACCTTAAATAAGGATTGCCATAAAGGTGTTGCTCAAGTATATTGTGACACATGGGGATTGACTATGAGTGATGTAGATCAGATTTGTCCCTCCGGTACAAGATTGACATCCTAGCCACTTGATAAGTGAGACCGAGAAATACATAGCCATGCTCATGTGAGTCAATATGAGATATTGAGCTCACATGTACTCAAAACAGTCTTCTCTAGTTCAAGAAACATGGATTGAATATTAAAAGGATGATGATTCCATTATTGGCAAATATGACATCAGGTAGGCAGTAGAAATAAAAATTTTACTGACATATGTCCCATAAACTAGCAGAGCACATCAATAACTATGCAATGGGAAGGATGGTTTCACGAAGATATACATGGTCTTGGAGCAAGTCCAGTTACAATTCTCATCGATGTAGATGTGCACTCTATCTTGGACGGTGGTTGTGCAGCTCCTAGTCGCACTTGAACCCGTCTGACTGCTCCTCCATGGACAACAGACTCAGACAACTATTGCAGCTCTCGTCACAAATTGTGAGTTGATGTTTCCTGCTTAGTAGCAACCAACAGTCTCCTGCCTCTAGAGCAGTCCACATGGACCAACTAGAACTCTTATCTTCCTACATGAATGGTCAAGAAGGATTTGTCCCTCCCATTGGTGTACTAGTCTCCAACATGCTCTCCCACAACAGTGATCCTTAGTTGTTGCTCTCCCATGGTTATCCCTCCCTAGTCAGGTAGGACTTGCCTGGGCTCTTGTGGTTACCACTACCATAGAGGACAACACTTGTCAGAGCAACTGATTCTCAATTTTTTGTGTAGTAGTTATGCTCTGGGAAGCCCCTAGTACCCCTCTATAAATAGGAGGGGTTAGGATCAGGGTTCCAAATCCCCAGCCAATGCTGGACTAAAGCAGGAGTGGAAAGGACAAGTAGATCTTGAATTTTCACAACTTTTCTGGAAATTTCGCAACCTTACGGTCATCTGGCATGTGAGATACTCATTTCACTAAGTGAAACGATCGTCTGGGACATGAGACGGTCATCTCATAAGAGAGGCATTCATTCAGTGCCTTCCCAGTCAGATATGAATCAACAAATTATTGCTTAATTAATGTCATATAATAATTTACTTGCAGCCCAAGTATGTGCAATTGAAATGAGTTCGGGAAAAGTCCACAATTTGCATTCATCACAAATAGGCAGTCTCACACAAGCGAGATGCCCTCTCACTCACCTACATGGTCGTCTGGTGAGTTCGAGTCGAATCGATCAGTTCAACAGCTTGAACCTATCAGTTCATAGGGCAGAACTAAGCCAATTCAATCTCTAATCTACCCGACAACCCAAACAGCCATCTGAACACTTGAGACACCCATCTGGCTGCCCAAACGGCCATCTCACCCAATGAGATGGTCATTTGGCATTTCAGTCAGCCAATTTGTCAATCTGTTGTGTAAATTGAGTACCTAAACACTTTAATACTTAATTTTATTATCATTCAATATCAAACTCCTCTTCTAGATGAGTTCCTATGTGTGTGACCCTATATGTCCCGTATCACATTGGTAATGAATTTCCATAACTAACTTATAGTATCATAAGAAAATAGTGTTGCCTAGTTGCACATCATTGTTATCCAAGTGAATGGAAAGTTGGGGGGCAACTTCAACCTACAATCTATGTATGGTGTTAAAGTGTTTGCATAGTTCCTTTGTCAGTGATATCCATATTGAACTAGAGGCATGGAGAAGTCATCCTCATCATTATTCAGTCTTGTTCCTTGAACCAGAGCAGACTACATGAGATATATGTAAGCTCAACATCACATATTGACTCACATGTGTATGGACATACTTTTCTCAGTCTCGCAAATCAAGAGGCCTAGGATATCATACTCTTGTAGAAGGGAAAAATACCATATCTATCACTCACAGTCAATCCCCATGTGTTAAAGTCACCCAATCATCACTGTTATGAGAACCCATATTTAAGGACTCTGTTTGATGACGTCAAAGTGTACCTAACGGCATGTAATGAGTGCGGTGATTTCGGGTCTAAGAACCACAATCACCACCATCACTGTGAGAGTTGACTATGACTTCCATGATGATGGATTCTATGTGTCAGTCTCATGGTGGGTCTTTCTGATACACTATTCCCTAACATGTATCTGTGTGGTTGGTTTGATATTGCCATATCATGACTAATGAGATTTAGTCATCAACCAACTCACACTCTGATCTTATGTGTTATTATTGTCTATCTACCTTCCATAATAACAACCGATCAAGGACATTATGAGAATGTATATACTCTTAACATCCTTATTATATCATTCTTCCAAGTCAAGTACTTGAAGACATACGTCATTGAGTAATATCATTCTCTAGACATTTATTATGTAATTCATTATCTCATAACTGAATATACAAAATAAATTGGAAGCTTGCCTTTATTATTACCAAATCAGGTATCTAATGCCATATCCCAATCATCATATGATTGGCTCTCTGGGCATGCATACCAACATCTATGACTGACGTTCATTTGGATATCAGAGACAAAGGAACTGTACAATCACTGTAACATTGATCATGGATGGCAGGTTGAAGTTGTTCTCCAAATTTCCAATTACTTGGGTAGCAATGATGTGTTGCTAGATATTGCTTATTTCTTATGATGTCATACATGGGTTATGGATATTCACTGCCAACGTAATTTGGGACCTATAAGGTCACACACATAGGATAAACCTAGAATAGGAGTTTACTCAAGAATGATGTTTAGCTTGATTACTAAAGTGTTTAGGGATTCAATTTAAATAAAACTGGATGAAAATTGACTGACATGAGTGAGAGTTGATCGACTCAAGGACTAAATCGACTGACTCAAGTGTCGAGTCAATTTGAACATCATTGGTTGTACATTGGCTGAACTGAAAAATGGATCGACTGTTTCAGTATGTGAACCGATCGGTTAAGAGTCTGAATCGACCAGTTCAACATATGAATCACCCAGTTCAATGATCAATAAGATTGGATCAAGGATTGATGTTGGCGTCATGTTGTGTTTTAATCTTACATTAAAATCCAATATGTATGTGAATAAGAAATATAGTGAACCAACCAATACAAGTGTTGAACTGATAAGTTGAATGACTCAAGGATTGAATCGACTGACTCATGGTTCACAACAGCCAGAATTTCATGAAAATTCGTCTCTTTGACTCTCAATTGATCAGAAAACCTTGACCCTGGCCCTCCTATAAATGGGGGGAGGGGTAGTCAAGGCTTTCAAAAGATATAAAAATAAGCTCTGGAAAATATTTTCCTCTTGCAATTGTGATAACATGAGAGCCCAAGGAAGTCTTATGTGTAAAAGGAAGAGATAACAATGGAGAGACAACAAGGGAGAGCAAGTCAATGTTAGCACGTTGGTGTTCGAAGGGACAAGTCCTTCTTGTTGACTCTAGTAGCGCAATGTGGAGTTTTCAGCGGTTCACGTAGACTACGTAGAAGCGTGGAGGATGTTGCCACCATGCTAAGAGAACAACAACCACCATTGTATGTGGTGCTGTAAGAGGAGGTCGTCACCAGTTGTTGGTGTGTGTCTTGCGAAGAGTGTACATCACCGTACAAGATTAGTCACTAGACTTGATCCAGGACCAGGTATATCCCTTGCTACCTTCCTATTCTAGATACATCGTTGTTTACACAATCTTCTCGCAAGGAATAGGGACAATTTTTTGTTTATGTTGCCTTCTCTGCAGTGCCTATACCCCAACAAATAGGTTTGCCCAAAAAGACAAAAGGATATACATCACATTTAGAATGTTGAATGTGTCTTTATCTTATTGAGACTTGAATTTGGTCTTTATTTAGATGAACCAAGAGAGCTAGGACTTGTTGTCCCTTAAATCCCTTTTAAACCACTTGAAGGAACTCAACTTCATGATCGGAAATTGTCTATTTTGTCTATAGTACTGCATCTTGTCCGGATATCATGAGAGTTTGTTAGTTGATCTACATTTATGTTGCACCCTAATCACCTCTAGATCTTCATAAATATCTTGTGGGGCTTTGTTGTACATGTATTTCTCCATTCTGAATTGGTCTTGCATACATTCCTTATTACATATCTCCTATCTAATTGATTTTCACTCAAATTTGAATTGATTGCTTCCTTCAATGTGCATTTACCCTACTCACAGAATTACTACAAGATCAGCCATATAGTTGTGGGGTAGTGCACAATTTTGTAACTTGTTGCATGTTACCTTTGGATGTTTTATATACAAATCCCTAGAGATTAACATCTCTGACAAACACTTGTATAATACATGGAATCTCATATTAACACGCATACGGAAAATTCTTGTTTACATCTATATCTTTTTGAAAAAAAATGTTTACATCTGTATCTTTTTAAAGATTCAGTATATGCATGTAACAATACAGCGGTCCACGTCTCCAGTTCGCATTATATGTCCCGCTTACTGTCCCCCTTCATTCTGAGCCATGAATCTCCCTGCAACGGCTTGGTATATTTAGGAATTAGGACTACTGAGAAGTGAGATGCACGAGAGAGAGTAATTAAAGGGACACGACGACAGAGAATACCGTTCTATAATACACTGCACCCGCGACGCTCACGGATTTTTATAACAGACAAATATATAGAAGTAATCTGAACTTTCAGATACAGTACAACACAATTGAATCCGCCGCACGCTGCGACTTTGATAGTCCTCGCTGCCGTGGAAACAGCCGACAGCCGCCGTAATCAGCTCCAAGCAGTACTGACATTCGCTCCGTCACACCCATTCGGCTAAGAACCCCCACGTGAAGGGCATTTGTATAACGGACGGGAGAGCAAAGCAAGACGGGATCGGAACAAGGAATGATGTTCTGTAATCTGGTTGTCATTGTTGTCAACTTGACTTAATTAGACCAGCTTACAAAGCTTCCATGCTTCTTGTTGACGACTAGGGAAGCCATGGCTTCGTTTGGAAGGAACTACAAGGGATAAGAATGAAGAAAGTTTTTCTATTCCTCGTCTGTGATGGGGAGAATGGTAAGGGTCCGGAATGAAATCATGTCGCGTCCACCCTGGTGTCTGTTTTTTAAGTGAGGAGCTGCATACTCACGCCATTCCTTCATAGGGCCAACAATCTCAAAAATAATAGCAACCTAAAAATGGTTCCGCGATTCAGCAAAAACTGACACGTACATAACAATTGACTGTAATTGTTTGACTTTTACAACTATATCTACCACCTGATAAAATTAGGACATATTCATCCCATTTAGAGGGAATATATTGACTCAAGACCTTTAACACTTTTGACTAACTCGGATGCCACTACTCAATAGATATGTACATGTACTATCAACAGAGACATTTATGTTGTAATTATTTTAATAAGCCAGAATCACTGACTAATTTAGTAATTCATGTTTCACCCATATATTTTGGAATTATTATCCCACATAACATAATGGGATGTAGGTTTCTCAATATATATACACCACCTATCGAGTTTAAAACTAAGCATAGGCTCAGGGCAGCAGCAGACTCTATTAGCTCTTAGAGAAAATAAAAAATGTGTATCGTCTACATCCCCATTCTCGCCTCCTATATACATGAACTCCCTTTCTTTTCATTCTTTTTTTCAATTTTGAAAAAGGTAAATATATGGAACACCCTTTCAGTAACAAGGAGTAATGCCCCTCAGATGCGCATGTGCTTGAGATATACTCCACCACGCTCAACTTTAGAAAGCGCAGTTCCCAGATACACCGTCTTATGATTGACAATGTTGTGGTCACAAACAAACACCTTATAATCTCACATGTCGGTGACTATTCTCATGGTTTCTTCAACTATGTTCACTCATACTCTAAGCTGTTCCTGTTAAATTGGGACATCCTCAGTCCTTCTAAGATTTGTTCCCCAAACGATCTAACAGTTGAATTCACTGCGTATGAGGTCCAACGTGTTGTAAAGGATGTCAATGCCGACAAAATCTCCGGACCAGATGGGATTAGCATGTCCTTATACCACACAGTTGGGACCATATCAAATCAACTTTCTCTGGCCATTCACCTATATCTACTTGATTTTATTCATTAAACACACGTCACTCTTATCAAGAAGATAACAACCCGAATAGTTTCAAACAATTTCAGACTGGTTAACACATCATATAAGAACATTGTCAAAACTCTTAACAGCAGTTTTAAGCTACAAAACGATGAAATCATTGGTCTCAACAATCTACTTTCATTAAAGGTAGATGCATCCAAGATGTGTACCTTCATGTCAGTGAGACAATCCTCACTTCTCACTTGAATGGCACCCTCTTCTTACTCTCAATCTTTATTTTGAAAAGGCCATTAAATATATCAGGTTGGAACTTCGTTAATTTTTTATTGTCAGATTGGCTATGGTTTTCCTTCCCATTGTCGCTCTTGGATCAACAATTGCATTAATTTGGCACACTTCTCCACCACCATAAATAGTACTGCCTTTAGATACATTAGAAGCTCTAATAGTTTCCATTAAAAGAATCCACTTTCACCATATTTTTTCATCACACTCACCTCCATCTTTCATTACAAGTTTATACTTGGTATCTCATCGGGCATTCTTAATCAAATTCATGGTAAAGATGTTGATGAAGAGAACATCATTGAATATGTGGATGACTTCATTCAATCCATTTGATAAAAAACCTCATTGACATCATTTGTGTTATGGGTATTTTTTCATCTATCTAAGGTAAAAAAACAACTTCAATGAATATACCATTTTTTGGTAATCCATGTCTCGCCAAAATGCATATACCACTTCAAGAATTTGTTGTATTGTTTCAATGAATTTTTTCCTGTAAACTATCTTAGCATGACTCTCTCTCTCCCTTCTTCAACTCAAAAGTTGTATTTGGGATCCAAGTATTTGAAAAACAACACATATATTCTCAAATTGGAAAATTAAGTTTCTTAGTATTGTGGTCTGTCACACTCCTATCAACTCCCCATTCACCTCAATCTATGCTTATTCTCTCAATTGTAATCCTCTTCTCTCTCACATTGAAAGAAAAGTTGATGTCGTCAACAAATGTTTTCCTTTGGGGGTGATCATCTAACTCAGAAGTTGCACTTGGTGAAGTGGAGTACTTTACGCAAATCTAGATCTCAAGGTAGTTTGGGGGGGGGGGGAGTATCAATATCAAAAACTCATTTTCACTATTTAGTGATTAAGCTTGTAGCCCTTCTTTTTTAACAAAACCCTGCTACTTGGTCAAATCACAATTTGACAAAATACTATTGTGGATACAATACATGTGAACTTATACATGGTTTAAAAAAAAAATCACCATTGTGGAAATAATTTCTAAAGGCCTTTTATGTCACACAAAATAGTATCAACACCCCTCTTTTGATTCCAAAAGATTTTCTTTTGTCATGATCCTTGTATGATGCATGGTATGATCATGAACATGACGAATAATCATATCCCCCAATCTCTAAATGCATCATTGTCACCAAGGTTGTTTCACCTAATATGTCAAATAGAAATCATGTCTGCAATCATTGTTTAGATGATAATTCAACACCAAGGGCAAACTATTCGCCAATCATCACCTTAAAATGATTCCTCATGTCTCTGACATATTGTGGACATGTGTCCCTTCTTACTCAATATTATAACTTTTTCATATATATGAGGACCAACACACTATTTAGATGTCAATTGCATTGTCCTTTAAGGGTTCTTATAATGTTTCAATTCTTTTTCACAACAAACTTTTCTTTGGGGAACAATGGTATTCAGGTGCTATTTTGGGCCCCATTGTTGCTCACTTTGCCATATTAAACTTGATGAAAGTGCCCTTTTTGCATTTTCCCATTCTTAGTTTCTATTTTGAATAAATTCTTCCTACTAGACATTGCCATGCATACCTCCACTTGTACTCAACATTTTTAAGTAGAAAAATATGTAACAATGTTTATTTCAACATAGCTATACTTTGGGTTATTGTTATTTTTGGTATGTATAGAACAAAAAAATAATAGATATTTTGATAGAACAACCACCAACTTGATGTATCTTTATTATCTGATCTCTAGTGTATGTATATCATGGTCTACTATCTATATTTTATGTTGCCTTAACTTGTAAGGATAAAAACCATGGTTGCAACAAGGCAATTTTGGTGGATGGAGATTATAACCACACCAACAAAGGATTCTTCTCCTTTGAATTTATATTGGAGGCATACAAAGATGAAGCTTGAGGATGGTGTTCCTCTAAATTTTATCCATCTATCACCAAGTTTACTTGAGGCATGTTTTTCCTTTCTTCCAGTGTGTTATTTTTTTAGGAACACATCCCCATTATTTAAACTACCAACAAATTTTTATCCCTCTATTGTTCAGCACATTGGACCTTTTGTATGGGATGATATCATACTTTCATACCATTTTACCCTCAGTTGTATCCCTTGTTTGTAATTCATTTCTCTATTATGATAAATGTAATTAATGTTCTTATAAAAACCTATGTGTGTGGTGGAGTCATTGTACATGTGCTCAAATGGACAAGAGAATAGTTATAAAGACTACATAAAAAAGAATTACCCATTATTAGACCTAAGCATACTGACTTACTAATTGTGTTTAAAATGATAAAAGAAAAATATCTATTTGAACTAACTCTGACATGAAATAGTTTCCCCTCTAATTTTAGCATAAATACTTCCCGAAACTAGTGCAATTCAATTTGATCATTGTAGCTGGTGATTAATGAATTTTTGTAGCTCAATTGTGAGTATAATATGTGATTTGGACTTGGAATGTTCTACTTTGGAAGAGAAGTTCCACGAACTACATGTACATGTGGGTTGTAATATATTTTCTAGGGAGAACCCTTTATGGGTGTCTACTTAGGATAAGTGAATGACAGGTCTATCTTTTATGACATGATTCCCTCTATTATTTACTTATACATATATTCTATATTGGATCTAACTTTAATAATTACCAACTCATTTGTATATGTCTTTACGTATATATTATCTTGAATGCAATTTGAATTGTATTTCCAACCATTCTACAGTAAATATTTTTCACTATTAATGTTTCTATAACTTCAGTTCAAACAAAATTAGGTATGGTTGGGATGCATGAAACATTATAAGACTCTCACTTTACACCATTACAAAAAAAACATGAAGATTTTATTGATAATGAATTGTTTGTTACCTTCATTGAGTTGGATTTCCCTACATTAAATTTATAATATTGTAGAAATTAAGAGAAGATGGCACTTTCAAGATCTAGCATATATATATTACACTTCCAAAGTAAAAAACCAAATTACATTTCAATGTTCATTTTGGATAATAAAAATAATATGCAAAAATATAATAAAGGTATTCGACAATACCAAAAATGCATGTGATGTATGGTGGTTCAGAACGAAGTTCTCATTCTACTCTTATTGTCTTGCAACACTAAGATTTGCACCCAAAAAACATTGTTGATCATAATAAATTACAAAGATATTACTATATCAGTCTCTTCTTTGTGTTTGATGGGGGAGGCAGCAAGTGGATGACCCTCCTTTGGGGGCATTGATAAAGAAGAACATCACTTATTTATCACGTTCTTAGTCCCTAGGGAGATAACCTACTTGAGAATTCCTTCGCCAAGATCAGCGAGAGATGCCTCTTTCAAGAGGCTCTACTACATTTGAAACAAAAATAGAGAAATATGGAACTTATAAAACTTTATCATAATGGACATGTGATGGTCATATTATCTCATTTAATATGAGGTCTACTTTTATTAAGTAGAGAAGTCTACTTAACACACTATGGATGATTAGGAGTTAAAAATGTGTATCAAGCTAAAAGAATATACAAATAGTTTCTCAAGTTTGAAAGTGTGTCTATAAGGGCATAGTAAAAGCATAACAGTCATAGTTGAATATACTAGTAGCAAAAATAGCCATTATATGTGGTGAACAACAAAAATTGGCCATTATATGAGGTGAAATTGGATTAGATCCAACTAATTGAGTGGAGAAAGAACTCCGATAGTTGAAATTTGAGTCTAATTGTGTTTTCTTGGTCAAAATCCTAGTTCAATTAGGATGGTTCATTTGAAAGGAAACATTCAATGACTCTTTGGTTATTGAATTGTAAGTTTGACCAACAACGTCTAGGTCAAATGTGTATTTAGACTAATGGATGCTCGAGGTAACTATTAAACTAAGAATTACCTTGGATCCATGTCCATACTCATCACGGTGAATCCTTCTTGGTTAAACTTGCATTTCAAGAATCACTGTTCGATCCAAATTATGCTTCTAATCGTGTTTCTAGATGTCATCTAGATAAATCGTATAAATGGGAACATGTAAATATTTATAGTTTGTTTAGTGATTCCTTTTGGTGCCTATATGGAAAATGAAAGTCTAAATAGGTCAAACTTTTCTATCATTTTTCCTTTATTTGAAACAAAATGATTGTCGCATCTCATAAATAATAAATCCATGTGATATACAATTTTAAGGATTGGTAATGAGATTCACAAATCCTTATATTGACTAAGCTCCACTCATATTTAGTATAACTTGAATCACTCAATTGATATATCACACTAACAAATGGGACATGGTTGGCTTATCACAATAAGAAGTGGACATTAAAGTAGACAAAAAATGTCATACTCCTATGAAACTTAACGATATCCATATGAATACACTAAATAAAAGTTGTCAATTTTTGTATGAGACATGTATGATTGTTTATTTTGTTGGGAGTGGAACTTAGTAAGCCCCCTAGTATAGGCAAGTTACTTCAGTCCATGGAGGTGTCTAAGTGGATCTCCTTTCCATATTGTTTATTACATATAAAATTTCCCTTTGCGTTCAAGAGGGAGGAAGTAATCCATATATCCAAGAAATAAAGTCTTGACCCCAAAGAGAATCTTAAAATAAAGTAAATGGTGAATAGAAGTGTTTCTTGTAAAAAATCTTATTTCCCTCTCCCATTCTAAAAACAAACATACGAGAAGTAAGCAAATGCATTTGGTATTGTTCAATAGGATTTAATGATTTTGTATCTCAATAAAAAAAGGTTTGTTGGAAAAAATTATCTTATAGGGAACACACTACTAGATATAGTCTAGTGATAATAACTCCAAGCTACTGGGTGGGAGACACTAGGGTGATATGTCACTATGTGTTTACATACGAGTTTTACTTTGATGGAGTGGGTCAAATGGAGCCCATATTTTGTAGCACTACCTATGAGGGATTCCTAGTTACTAAAAAAGAAAGTGACCCCACAAATATAGTTCTCCCATTAACAAAAGCATCATTGTCATAGGTTACATCAAGTTGAGCAATACATGATATCATAATAAAATCAAGTATCACCATGGTAGACAAAATAACCATAAATGACATAATTATGATCACTTCTAGTTGAGTATACTCAGTGAATGTCATGATATAAAATTAAAAATAAGTGTCTAAAATTGGAAGTGTGGCATGAGTTGGTCGAGGATATTTTTACAAAGAGAAAATTATCTAAGATAAACAACTACGTATAAAAAGTAATGAATGTACCCCACAGGGCATACCATGCCCTAGTGTAGGATGATGTAAGTCCAAGAGAGTCGGGTAGCATTAACCTTGTATTCTATTAAAGAAAAAGAAAGCATGATCCAAAGTGGTTGGCTCTATCTGAGGCTTTAGAGAAAGAGTAGCTAAGATGGTCTGAAAAATCATGTGGAGGAGGTTCGTAGTTGTATGAGGGATTGAATGACGCAACCATTTTAATAATTAAAGTACAGGTATTCATCCAAAATTTTTGGGTTTAAGAAATTCATCTGAGTTTTAAATATGGCATATCTTGTATTGCCCCAAGTATTTTTACATGTATAACATTTCAGAGTGTCATATCTTCTCATTTTGTTATTCTAACTATGCTTTTTAGTGTTATAGGGTAAAATGAGTTAATACAACATTTATATAAACATACATTGCAATCTTGTATATTTTCATTTTCAATGTAACATAAATCATGTAAAGATACCAATTAATATTTATAATATAAAAGGGCAAATGTAGGTAAGAGTTAACCTTGTCTTACCCTTAGTTAAGAACCTAGGAATTATGGGTGGGCTAAAAACCAAACTAAACAATCCAATTTAGCTAGATCTTGACCATTTTTTGTGTAGTACGAAGAGGTATGTGTCTGTTCTATCTCAAAATTCTCTAAAGTGAGGTATGGTGTTCTGGTCTCAGTTTGACAATTTGGCTAGACCATTCAAACAACACATGACCAACATGTAATAATGTTACAAATAAATATAGACAAAATATACCTATACGAAAGTATATTTATTAATGCAAGTGTACTAATAAATTGTCAATGTATGACACCACTAGGGTACCACATTATCTGTTATCTGAAACTCCAATTATAAAAAAAAGATTAATTAAAAAAATTGTGTTTTAACCTAGTGGTAGCATGACATATAGTTTTCTTCGAGAAGTATTTTCATTTTCTACTTTCTCTCTGCATGATCCTACCATGACAACCACCTTGTTGATAATTCTACAGTGATATCACACCCTTATCTGAATTACAGTTAGTAAAACTACTACCAATTTTATTTCCATGGGACTATGTATTTCCTCTCTACTTCTTTAGTCAGAGTGGGAACAAACCTAACCCCAAGGTACGAAGATGTTTCTTTCTAGGCCAGATAGCCTCATTCATGTTGTGCGACAACACCATCCATTTTATTTGCTACTACATTCATATTGGTTTAGTATGAGATCAAATCAAACATACCAAAAGATTACAGGCCGATTTCATTCAGTATAGAGTAGAAAACAATCTGGTTTGGTCCAAAAGATGTTTCTAACCATTAGGAATAGTTTCTTATACAATTTCATGCCAATACTATATCAAGGCAAACCACTCCCACTCTTACTAGCAAAACATTGAATTGACTAGTTTTACCAAACAATTGTCTAGAATAAAAAATTGTTTTTGGTGAGTGACAAATCTAGGTTATTTTCAGTTGAAATTTATGTTCAATCAAGATTATAGTTGTTCAAACTCTTAATTAAGATAGAAAGTTGTTGAGATTCAGTCATCTTCATCCGAACTCTTAGTTATATTAACCACCAATTTAGTCAAACTTCTATCTTGACTAATGGGTAGTTAAACTATTTTTACATTGAGTTTTGAAAATTTCACATACCATCTCCCTATTTCACACTTTTGGCTAAAGCTTATCTGGGTTGAAGTATAAGTTCAATTAAGAATGACTTTAACATATATAGGTTAGAAATAGATTTCATTTTCTACACAATTTGATGATTTTGTAGCAGCTATATGCTCCTGGAAGATCCTCTAGTCTAACCCTTACTTACACCTATAATAAGAACCATTGTATGTAGCCATTTTAAGCATACTTAATTAATATATAGACTTATATGAAATTTAAAGAACTGTATATTTCCCCTAGAATATATATAGTGCTCAAATTGAGCTAAACTTAAATTTGATCTTCCATGCATATTTTGTAACATCTTCATAAATGTCATTATACTTTCAATAATAATCTCTTTCCCATATCTATTTCAAATTCTCCTATTTTTTCTATATATGGGATTAAGAGAGAAAGATTTTCCCCCCTCTCCCACGCCTGTGGCGGAGGCCGAATGCCCGAGAGGGTGATAAATCAAGGCGGCAACTAGGATAGAGAAAAGAAAATAAGTTGATTTAAGGTGTCCTCAAGAATCATTACTCCTTGGAATCCATATAAAGTGGATTTGTGGTGATTTTATGTCTACCCAAAAAAAAAAAAATTGGTGGTTTTTCATGGGATAGAGAAAAGAAAATAAGTTGGTTTTCTCTTACAACCAAGATCTGAAGAAGAAAATGGCTTTATTGCAAAGTGTTTTATAATTCACATATTGTATTACATACTATAATTGAAAAAATATAGTGTACCAAATTTTGGTGGTTTTAAAACCAATCATTAGTTGACATAGGGCTTCTTTTTTAAGTATTGACCACTTTAAATCTTGTGTTCATTGTGTTGGAATCCTTATTCCTTTTCCTTATAGGTTTTGTTTATCGAAAAAAAATAGCATTTAATAGATTTTTTATGTAAGTTATGTATTTTCTCTGAGGGAGACACTTAACACCCCTCTATAGACTCTTATTTGATTTTGTTTCAGAACTAAAATTCCAGACACTCTTTGTAAAGAGACAATATCATGGTGAAAATAATGTTGAAACATTCCAATTGGAAGCAATCCATAACACCAACAAAATTTCTACAATAAACTAAGCCTATTGGAAGAGGAGGACGCATATTATCATTCAAGGAACTAGTCATGATATTTCAGATGGTAAAAAGATTATACAAGCAACTAATGGAAGCACTTAAAGTATGGGATGCAAAAATGATGAAAATGGGTACATTCAACACCATAGTGATAAATATTTTATATACCACACTTGCTTTTATGAATTCAACAAGATAACATCTTGTGACTTTTCATATGATATTTAATGGAAGACATATCTTACCCATGAGGGTGAAATGGAATTCAATGAGTCAAATCTCAATATGTTAGTCATTGAGTTCTATTATTTTAAGAGGACAAAAATGAATCTATTTCAAAGATATATTTAAGATTCTCTATTATTAATAATGGGCGTACATATCTTAACAATGAAATCTCATAAAAGAACGTGTATCTAAGGTACTTTGATCATAAACTTTAAAGTATGACAAGAATGGATAGACATACATAAAGTGAATGACCTCACAAACTACGTGAGTTGGATATAATTAGAAATCTTGAGATAGAGAAGTGAAGTTGAAGGACATTTATTATCGATAAGAAGAAAAAGAATATGATATTGAACTTCAAGTAATTTAGTTCATCATATGAACACTTATCTAAAGAATTCAATTATCTGAAAGGTAAAAAAAGCTAAAGGATTTTCTAACAAAATTTCTCTACCTTCATATGTCAAATTCTATGATTGCAACAAAAGGGAGAAGTCAAAAATTAGCCTTCCACACTTAATAAGAAAGGGAAATAAGTTCTTAAAATAGAAGAATAATAGGATAGGTAATGGTGAGAAATCTCACAAAGCACCAAGGGACTCAACCACATAAAGTATCTCCAGTGAAGAGGAGGCCTACAATGATTGCAACATGGTAATCAAATTTCTCATCTCAAATAAGGACTGCAGAGGTAAATTTTGGAAGATATTTGATAATATATGAGAAAAAGATTTCTATTCAACATCATAACTCTGAAAGAGTAATTCAATATCCAAATGTACATGTGGGTAATATTAACCTAAAAACATGTCAAGAAGATTTTACTAGGGTAAATGTTCTTGATGTTCATTAAGAAGATTTGGTTATATGATTTCTCACACTATATGTAAAGCTTTAATACATAACTAGTAAAAGCACCTCTCTAGATTATTATAAGTTTTACATGAGCATATTGAGGACCTTTGTTGTGAATAAAATGACCTCAAGGCTAATCCAACAATTGTAATGTTGCATCCACTAACAAAATTGATTCTCTTGAGGGGTATAACTCGTGTCTTTCAAGTCATAATACTACTTTTATGTTAAAAGTACATGTTTACAATTTCTAAACTTATTATGTGAGATCATATAGAATGATCATACATGTGATTAAATGAACAATCTTATATCATGATTTTCTTTTGGAAATAACCAACTATGATATTGTGAGTGACAAAGAATAACTCACAAAAATATCAATGTCAAACTACTCCAAGGACACTATGACATGTATACTATACTTCATCATTCATACAAGCAAGCAGATAAAACTAGTTGTGGTTATAAACTAAAAAATCATCCATCAAAGAAATGTTATATCAAATCTTTTATAATTCTAACCACTCACTCAAAAGAAAACACCATGATATTTTTTAATATTGGTCTAAAATGCTTTGTTAGGGTTTGGACACTCTAATAGGATATTTGTGTAGCCAACAACACACCCTGCTAGAAGCATGTCAGTGATTAATGACCTTCCCAACCCTCCAATGTTAGTTCCATTACCAGCCCAAAACACTCTCAACTAGATTCACCTGAACCTCCACTATGCTTCACACATAGACAAGGGAAACATAATCCAACAAGAAACTACATAGCATCAAAGTGTCAGTGCCATGGACACACACATTTTGTGATAAAACATTTAATATGGATTTCTTGGGATCTCAAAACATATTTGATACGATCCTCATATTTAATGTAAATCTTTTCTATAGAGCTATGATTAATCCTGATAAAGAAACTCCATCAGTCAACCAAGTTCCACTTGAAATCCTAGCAGCTAATTGTAGTAAAATTGATATGAAACTATTCAAAAATGGAAGTATTCCACAATTTACAATATAAGACAACTCTCTTGAAAAAATACTCATGCCTTGGCAATTCATTATCATACTAAAATTGTTATCATGAAAGATTGGATGTCAACTAATACATGACAAAATACACCTTTTGTGAGAACCCATGGGCCATTGAAGATTAATTGACATGAAAAATGACTACTTCCTTGTACAAATCACATGACAAAATGATTTCATAAACACCCTCACTGAGGTACCACATCCAATGATCGACTCATACCTTGTGGTTAAAAAATGGGAACCTTTTTTCATACCAAATAAAAAACTCCTAACCAAGGTGATTGTCTAGATCAGAACCTTAACTTACTTCTATTGTTATACTAGTAAGTCTTCTTTGAACAAGTCAGAGACTTGATAGGAAAAACATGGAAGGTTGATTCCAACACAAAACTAAAGAAGAGAGGAAATTTTGTTAGGATCGTAGTAGAAATCAAGACTTATACACCTCTAGTCTCAAAAATCTTCATTTAAGGCTAACAATATGCCCGCTCGAATACGAGAATCATCCCTTCATAAAGGTTCACATTAGGAATAAGAAATCTCTCAAAGCAACAAAGAAAACATAACAAAAAATACCACTAGGAAATTATCTGTAAATCACAAAATTCAATATTGTCTCCACAAAGGCCAAGGAAACAAAAAATTACAACCATGAATAACTAGAATCAAGTCAATGTATAGGGAAACATAACTAAAGGAAATGAAGAAGAAACTATGAAAGATTGAAAGAAGATACCCTTCAAAGAATTGCCCCAAGCATCACCTAAACAACTTAGACACATTGAAAGTCAAATAGAATGGCAAACCAAGCCAAGTAGAACCACCAAGAAACTCCAAAGAACTCTATTGAAAACCAATACACCACCACTGCTAATGGACCCCACCAGGCTTCACATGCAACCTCTCTAGATAAATCTACAACCAATTTAAAATAACAACAATGACAATAGACCTATATCAATCCCTCTAGGAACCAGACAATTTCTAGACACCAATCTTCCAACACCTCTACACCAACACAATTCTCTTTTGGAAGATATTCTTCATCAAATTCCATCCCCACTACACACATTCACCTGCAAGGAAGAGGAAGGTTTAGGAATCCATATAAGAAACAAAAAAATCAATTGTCGTGTTGCACAAGTCCCTCAACCTGGGTGAAGAAAATGAGGTAAGTAAACACACACCAAAGTAAGAACATACATGTTCCATGCCTACAACCAGAAAATGCACAGAATCAGGACAAGAACCTCCAAGTTTTATGGTCTAATATAGCTCCTCCTTTTCTTAGTTTTCTATTTTTATTCTAGTATGGAATGTCAAGGGGATTTTCAGAGACCAAACACAAATCACCCTAAAATATTAAATAAGAAAACATAAACCCCTTATCACAAGAATCATTGAACCACACACAAGTGGTAACAATCTTGAACTGATTATCAAGAGATTTAGCTGGTCGAACTCACATAGACTAGAAGTGGTCAGGTTCTCTGGTGCAATCTAGTTAATATGTAATTATGGAAAGTGCAATGTGGAAATCATTCTGAGCCACAAACATTTTATCTGATATTGTGTGAAAAATTCCCTTCTAATCACGTTTGTTTATGTTGATAAAAACCTCACATTTGATTCCATCCATTGGATCATCTCATCCATATATCAAACACTATTTACCTATCACCAGAAATAGGAAGTGATTTACTGCCACTCTCTACCCTATTGAGAAAGTTACAAAAAAGTTCTTTGACTCAAGAAGTTCTCAAGATTTTGTAGAGTGCCTTGACACAACAGGTATAGAAGATATTGTTGTATCCGTACCAAATTTTACCTTCAAAAGAGGCATATTAATAGGTCAGTTAGATAGAGTTTTTACAAATATCCTATAGGGAGAAACCTTTGTGAATTCGATGTTATGATTAGAATAAACTCAAACTATCACCCGCTGCTCATCCAAACTCATAAGAACATCAAACTACCACTAGAATCTTCCCCACAAGCACTTGTTAGCATTCAGAGACATCTTCCAATTATCTAATGAAACAAGCATGGGATACCCCGAGAACCATTCACTGATAGTGCAACTAGTTTTATAAACGAAGCCAAACAATGGGACAAATATAACCAACATCAAATTCTAAAGAAGAAATAAAAACTTGAAATCAATATACTTTGTAACCAACTCCAACTCTCAATTCACTATGATGGTCATTTAGACATTTTCATTGACGAACTACATGTTGAACTAAACTTCATCTCTGAAGAAGAAGAAGAAGAAGAATAAGAAGAAGAAGAAGAAGAAGAAGAAGAAGAAGAAGAAGAAGAAGAAGAAGAAGAAGAAATGGAGCTACATTAATTCGTTCAGTATTACTTGCTTGACCTAGGATATGCCAACTCTAAATTCAACCATTCTTACATCAAATCAAAAACAATAATAAACATGATTACAAGACTGCAAGGTTCTCAAGGAACCTACTTAGATAATGGAAACTCTCTCAAATCCTTGGTTAGGTCACACTTCCTACATATATTCATTAAAACTAAAAAAAACGTAAGAAGGTGATAAAGTAGCTCCTATGCATGTTCATTCCTCCAACCAAACCTGGAAGGAGCTAACAAACTTCATCTCTGAAGAATAAGAAGAAGAAATGGAGCTACAATAATGCTCTCACTATGACTTGCTTGACCTAGGAGATGCCAACTCCAAATTTGACCATTCTTACATCAAATCAAAAACAAGAAGAAACATGATTACAAGACTACAAGGTGCTCAAGGAACCTACATAGATAATGGCAACTTTCTCAAATCCTTGGTTAGGTCACACTTCCTACATATATTCATTAAAACTAAGAACAATGTAAGAAGGTGATATAGCAGCTCCTATGCGTGTTCATTCCTCCAACCAAACCTAGAAGGAGCTAACAAAGTTATGTCATTGCCCTCTTAAGTAGAAGTACATTCCATTATCTACAAAATGTTGCCATCCAAAGACCATATCTGTCACGCCCCAATCTCGCATTAATCACAAACCACAAGATTAGGGCACGACAGGGTGGGATTAACACATAAGCCAACCACTCATCACTTTTTAAAACATTTTATACAGATTAATAGGGTAATCCGATTTATGCTGTAAAATGAAACTAAACAAACTGCAGAAGCGTCTTTATTAAACTAACTAGCAATATAAACAGAGTCTACAGCATATTACATTGTTCAACATAAGATAAAGCATAACAGATAATTTACATCTTTATACACATTCACTCTCTCACTCATGCCTTGTCCCAAAGATCGAGGGGAAAGGACTAAGAGACCTCTAACTACTAACTACGAACCTTCTATTGACTAGGCGTTAGGATGAAATGATTTCTTCAGATTTCCTGCTGCTGATGATAACCTGAAAATGTTTTGAGTAGAGGTATGAGCCTACTCGCTCAGTGAATAGCATTTCACTTAGCTATCACTAAACAACTCATCAGGTTTATAAACTGAAAATAAACATATATGCAGAACTAAGCAAGACAGTTTAACAACATAGCAGATATACAGATAATAATCACATTTCTAAGCATCAACAGATAATTCAGGTAATTTAACAGTTATATAAATTTATTGTGATCCTATATGATTATTTATTCATTTTATTATGTCCTAATCATATGCAGTGTACTCTGCATATAAAGATCCGTAACAAGTTCATGCTACGACCCCACCGTACAAGACTTAGCGACACACCCGGGAAATGCTAAGTCTGACGCCAGCCCTGCTCTGCTACAGGACCCCTGGCTCTCCGGCCAGAAACATAGGCTCTACGGCCTCAATGCACAACCACGTGTGCTCCCAACTCCTCCTTTAGCCTGAGTACACCGGCGGAGGGTCACAGGGTTACCTTCGTGACACAAGCACGAATGGTGTTAGATAACCAAGTTTTCTTTTGTTTTCGCAGTGCCATCGTGACACAAGCACGATTGTTGTTGGACACTGCCTCTCTTTCCTCGTTTGTCCATGACACAAGCACGGATGATGTTGCAACACGAGTTTCACCCCTAAGTTGCAGACACCTGTTAGGGGTTCTACGGTGTTAGGGCATCTAGGTCTATACTTGATTAACAAATAAACATTTAAATAGGAATATCACATTTCATGCATATAATACAATCTGAATAACACATGAAGCGAATATAAATCCATTATCATTATTAATCATGATTCAGTGTCATTTATCCAGTTTCAATGCTAAACATCTATTATTAAATCAGTAAATACATTGCAACTATAATACAGGAAATTTCATCATTTTCATTAAGCATATCATGTAATTCAATTCTAATGAATCTAACATTCTCTATTGTAGGAACTACACTGTTTAGAAGTTATACTAACTGATATAGAAGCAATTAAACATTTAAATTGAGTTAAATAATGATTTCTAAATGAACTACTACTCACCCACTTCGGTGTGTTCGTATACACCGAAAAACGTCCACAACCATGCCTAATTATGTCCTTTACAGCAGTGTGCACGCCGTGTACCTGGGCTGTACGCCGTGCACCTTCAGTGCACTTTTGTTCTACTTTTCTGCAACTTTGCACGCCGTGCAAACTGATTTGCACGCCGTGCAATCTGGGCAGAAACTCGTTCCGCTTTCTGTAACTTTGCACGCCGTGCAAACTGATTTGCACGCCGTGCACCTGCGCAGAAATGGGAAACTCATGAAGATGAACTCGATTCTAAAGCTATGTCTTGGACTTAATCTACGTAATCTTACCAAAACCTCTAGGACAAACCCAGGGACGTTGTTTTGTGGCGTTGCCTTATTCCCACGCTGACTAATGGCTGCAAACGCAAGTCTTCTTCTACCTTGGTCCAGTTCTGGAACAAGCCTACTACACACAGCAGCTTCCACTCTTGAACAGGTTGGAGAAGAGACTCGGTTAGGTGCTGATTGAGGGCTATTAGTTGCGGATTTCTGCGTAGGCCTCTTGGCCGAGCTTGATGTTGATGATTGGATGTGGTTTCTCACACCGGAACAATGCCCTGGCCGCTGCTTCAAGCAGCTACTGCTGCTGCTTGCTTGATGGGCGCTGCCCTTGCTAGCTGAGTGTCTAAACGCAGCTATTAGCTGCAGATTTGTGCATGAACCTCACAAACGGAATGACCCGCACCTTCCTTGGTGCTTTGTGCGCCCAAAACGGCCCTGGCCGGCGCCGTCCGTGCAGCCGCAACTGCTGCTGTTGCTGCTGTCCGCCGCCCAGGCAGGTTGGTTGTTGAAGAACGCCACTAGGGCATGGAGGAGATAGGAAGGAAGGGGAAGGAGGAAAGAAGGTGAGCACTGCTAGAGAAGCTTGGATCACGGAGCCCGGATCACCCCTGCCATCACCCTCTGCTGGATCGGGACCCTGCTATGCGCCGCTTCCCTGTTCTATCGGGTGTTTAGTCGGTTCCTATAACCGATCGCTGAAGAAGGAGATAAGCGAGAAAGTAAATAAAGGAAAAAGGGAAATAAAAAGCTAAACCTTGGAGAAATTGCAACCAAGTCCAAGAAAACTAAAAATAGCATAAGTATTGCCTCGAAGGTCCAAATTGGATGATTTCTTTTGCATCCACTCAAGCACAAACTCCTCTACCAACTCAAAGCATGAAAACATACTGATTGGACTGTTTCACTAGATCAAAGCTCTAAATGCGAATGTGATTACTTGATTCAACTTAATAAACTAAATAATCAATATTGATATCATTAATTGCCTCAGGTGATTCAAACTCAACTATTGATTCACATATTAACTTATTTGATTAACCATGATATTTAATTTGATATTCAACACTAATTGCATTAGTCAGCACTCAACTCAACTCAATTAACTCAACAATCATCATTACTATTATCATTAATTACCTCAGATGATTAAATCTTGACTATTGATTCACATGTTGTCTTATCTTGATTATTCATGATGTTTAACAAAAACTTAGCACTAATTGAGGTGTTTCACGTAATTCGAGGTATTTATTGACTAACCCTGATATGGGTCGTAACAATCTCCCTCCCTTATAAGAATTTCGTCCCGAAATTCCTAAAAGAGAAAGGAAACGAGTTACTCATTTCTGACTCGTATTCCTACGTAGCTCCCTCTAGGTTAAGATTTCTCCACAAAACTATCTCTAATGGTATCTCACAATTCGTGAGTTTCTTGATCCTCTGATCAACCATCTGCACTGATCTTTCAACCTAGGACACATCTGATCTGATTTCAGATCAAACCACAATACATGGTCTTTCTCGAATTGTTATAACAGTATCTCGATTCATGGTAATTACCGAGAAATTATTATAGTACACATGCAGACAAACTAAAATTCTTAAATAAACAGAATGCATGTCAATTTGGCACTAAAATAAAATCATGCAATTTAACTGTTAAACATCATCACATCTCATAATGAAAATTGATATCAATATACTTGATTCATCGTACACCCTATCCTTAGGGTTTCATTTGCCTTATTCATTCATCACATGCCAACACCCTACTCTTAGGGTTATCTCATTCACTAATCACATGGCAACACCCTACTCTTAGGGTTTCCATTATCTCATCTGTTTGATTTCAATTCAAATCACAATACGGTATCATTCTACAACTGGCAGAACAGTATATTTCAAATCATTGTAATTACTGAGTAATGTTTATATCATGCATGCAAACAGATTAAAAATTCATAAATATTTCAAACTCAATCAATTTTGGCACATACATACTGAATTTCATGTAATTGAACATCTTATTATACCAATAAGAGTAATTTACTCCACTTATAAGAAACCATCTGTAATATTTATCAATTATCTGAAATTTCTCAAAGTACGTGCACATTAACCAATTTCCTGGTTTATGTATCCCATAACTCAATTAAGAGTTATTTTCGTATCATAACACAAATATTTAATGGTACTTGAGAATTCTAATAATATCTCAGAGAAACGTGTCAATTCACGTAAATGTTAAGTCACACACACATTAACATAACAGGAAACATGCAACTAGATTTATTTGCATATTTTAATGCTATCTTATTATTTTGAAATCATGCACCTAATGGTTTACCAAATTTGTATTGTCTGGGTTTATACCCAAACCGTACCATTATCAGTTGTGTATTTTTAAACTCAATATGATATGATTGAAACTGGATTACCAAGTAACTTAATTATTTTATCCATGTATATCTTAGTCAAGTCTCGAGACATCACAGGTCGACTTAATATGAAGAAAGCGAGCAGACTAAATTAGTCTATCCACAATTATTCATATCGAGTCACAACCTCTAGGTGTCCTGGGTAATCTTACCACAAAATCCATTGTGATAAATTCCCATTCCCATTCAGGCATAGAAAAAGATTACAAGGTAGCTATAGATTTCTAGGGTTCAGCCTTAACCTACTGGTACACACTACTTTTAACCACATACTCAGCTACATCCTTTTCACACCAGGTTACCAATACAACTCCTGAGATTCATATACATCTTAGTGTTTCCTGAAAGCATCGCATACATCAATACATACACTTCCATAAAAATCTTTTCTTTCGGCCTTTTCCCCTTAAAAGAAATTTACACTATCTCGGGGTACACACAACATGTCATGCATGGTCTGGTTTAACTTACTATCACCCTATAGTTTCTTGATTTGATCATAAGAAGTAGGCTTAACTTACATCTATACAATCAAATCACTCTGTGCTATTACCCCTAAGTCTAAGTCCAACTCCCACATTCCAGGGTGATAATCTATTGTATCATCATAAAGATAGTGACACCATGTCTTTTAAACATGAACTACATCAACTATCTTTAGATCATTTATCGGGTAATACTCTGATTTCTATACTACTTTCTTATAGTTACATTTTAGGTTTATGTTTTACTCTTTTCTCTAAGTCATTTCATGTCGTTCATGTACCGTTCATATTAACTACCTTAAAACCTTAAGTCACTATCAAAGCCAGTTTACTTTACATAGAACAAATCTCAAGGTCTTATTTTACAAAGTTACTAGTATTCAAGATTACATTACTAATGATATCCCTTAAACTACTACTAATTTAATCATGCTAGGGTTTTGGTCTATATTAGTAACATAGCATTATTGTGTGTATGTGTGGTCGATCATATAGATCAAATTGAGTTGCTTGGGTCAATGACATATTAACCCACACTCAACTTTAATTATATGGCTGAAAATTCAGTTTTCACAATAGTTTCTGTAATTCGTTTATTAAACAGCTAACAGAAGCTTCAAAAATTCTGGAAATTTTATATGTTGTACCTAATGAAGTTTTAGACCTCCAGTAAAAATTTCAAATCATTTCAAGTTACCAATAATTAATTAAAAATCAAACAGTGCGCTGCTATATAGCAGTCTGCAGCAGATTCGGTCGAGTTGCAACTCGACCGACACCTTACTGTAGTGATCAAAAGTCATCCAAAAATTACGCAAATTTTACAGTGTGTCTAAAATTATGTTTTTCAAGCACAGTAAAAATTTGAGATCAATTGGATATACAAATAAAAAGATAAAATTCAATTACCACACTGCTATATAAATCTGGAAATGTGATCGGTCGAGTTTGAAACTCGGCCGATTAACAGGTCAGAACATTTTTCAAAAATTTTGATATTTTCTAATGTTGTTCACAATTATATATCCAACTCATATCCCAATTTTAACCAAATCAGAATTACGCATAAAATACTAAAAATCATTTAGTAAGACATTCTATTTATCAAATTCTGTATGCATATGTCATTTGAATCCTAATTTGGGCCAATTAGGGTCTATGCTTCTCAAACCCTAATTCTCAAGATAAAAGAACATTTAGACTTCTATTCTTATTTTACTTGTTAATAGGAGTCATTAGATCCCAGTAACGCATCCTGCCAGCCGGACCAGGCCGAACCTGTAGTCCTAAAGCCAAGAGCTACTCGGGATTAATCAACCCCTATTAATCTTAAACATGTGGAAAGAATATCCACCTAGGGCAACTCAATTAAACATAATTTCGGGTCTACTTTAATACAAAGAAAACAAACATTAAACAATTCACTTCATGTCACAACAATATAAAAGAATCATACTTATTGTACAAACTGAAAGTCTAAATTCATGCATATAAGAGCGTTTCTAATGATCTTTAATCAATAAGCAATATAAAGTAGGAGTTATATCACATCCTTTATTTAACCTCTTACTCCTACATAAATTTCTGATTTCTTAACCCTAAGATTTCTAGGGTTTTCTCTCTAGCCTATCCTTCCTCTGCATACCTGGCCAGGGCATCCAGAGAAGAACAGACAGAGTAGCTTGATACTGGTCAATCTAAGTATTCAGACACCTGGCCAGGGTATCTAAACACTCAGACCTTCCAGAGCTAAAACACATCATTCATTATTCGTCTTACTTATAACCTTATCTTTTGACCCTAATGATTCTTAACGACTCATCTTAAGCTCATTACTTGATTCTCGTGACCACATCCTCTTCCTGCTATCTGTAATAATATAACAGAACACTTCCTGTTAGAAAATTACAGATAGAAGAAAGACACCTAAACCTTAATCCTATGGGTCTCTTATCGTCCCCTGACCTTGAGTAACTATGTACTCAAACCAAAGTTCTGATACCAAAAATTGTCACGCCCCAATCTCGCATTAATCAAAAACCACAAGATTAGGGTGTGACAGGGTGGGATTAACACATAAGCCAACCACTCATCACTTTTTAAAACATTTTATAGAGATTAATAGGGTAATCCGATTTATGCTGTAAAATGAAACTAAACAAACTGCGGAAGCGTCTTTATTAAACTAACTAGCAATATAAACAGAGTCTACAGCATATTACATTGTTCAACATAAGATAAAGCATAACAGATAATTTACATCTTTATACACATTCACTCTCTCACTCACGCCTTGTCCCAAAGATCGAGGGGAAAGGACTAAGAGACCTCTAACTACTAACTACGAACCTTCTATTGACTAGGCGTTAGGATGAAACGATTTCTTCAGATTTCTTGCTGCTGATGATAACCTGAAAATGTATTGAGTAGAGGTATGAGCCTACTCGCTCAGTGAATAGCATTTCACTTAGCTATCACTAAACAACTCATCAGGTTTATAAACTGAAAATAAACATATATGCAGAACTAAGCAAGACAGTTCTAACAACATAGCAGATATACAGATAATAATCACATTTCTAAGCATCAACAGATAATTCAGGTAATTTAACAGTTATATAAATTTACTGTGATCCTATATGATTATTTATTCATTTTATTATGCCCTAATCATATGCAGTGTACTCTGCATATAAATATCCGTAACAAGTTCATGCTACGACCCCACCGTACAAGACTTAGCGACACACCCGGGAAATGCTAAGTCTGACGCCAGCCCTGCTCTGCTACAGGACCCCTGGCTCTCCGGCCAGAAACATAGGCTCTACGGCCTCAATGCACAACCACGTGTGCTCCCGACTCCTCCTTTAACCTGAGTACACCGGCAGAGGGTCACAGGGTTACCTTCGTGACACAAGCACGAATGGTGTTAGATAACCAAGTTTTCTTTTGTTTTCGCAGTGCCATCGTGACACAAGCACGATTGTTGTTGGACACTGTCTCTCTTTCCTCGTTTGTCCATGACACAAGCACGGATGATGTTGCAACACGAGTTTCACCCCTAAGTTGCAGACACCTGTTAGGGGTTCTACGGTGTTAGGGCATCTAGGTCTATACTTGATTAACAAATAAACATTTAAACAGGAATATCACATTTCATGCATATAATACAATCTGAATAACACATGAAGCAAATATAAATCCATTATCATTATTAATCATGATTCAGTGTCATTTATCCAGTTTCAATGCTAAACATCTATTATTAAATCAGTAAATACATTGCAACTATAATACAGGAAATTTCATCATTTTCATTAAGCATATCATGTAGTTCAATTCTAATGAATCTAACATTCTCTATTGTAGGAACTACACTGTTTAGAAGTTATACTAACTGATATAGAAGCAATTAAACATTTAAATTGAGTTAAATAATGATTTCTAAATGAACTACTACTCACCCACTTCGGTGTGTTCGTATACACCGAAAAACGTCCACAACCATGCCTAATTCTGTCCTTTACAGCAGTGTGCACGCCGTGTACCTGGGCTGTACGCCGTGCACCTTCAGTGCACTTTTGTTCTACTTTTCTGCAACTTTGCACGCCGTGCAAACTGATTTGCACGCCATGCAATCTGGGCAGAAACTCATTCCGCTTTCTGTAACTTTGCACGCCGTGCAAACTGATTTGCACGCCGTGCACCTGCGCAGAAACGGGAAACTCATGAAGATGAACTCGATTCTAAAGCTATGTCTTGGACTTAATCTACGGAATCTTACCAAAACCTCTAGGACAAACCCAGGGACGTTGTTTTGTGGCGTTGCCTTATTCCCACGGTGACTACTGGCTGCAAACGCAAGTCTTCTTCTACCTTGGTCCCGTTCTGGAACAAGCCTACTACACACAGCAGCTTCCACTCTCGAACAGGTTGGATAAGAGACTCGGTTAGGTGCTGATTGAGGGCTATTAGTTGTGGATTTCTGCGTAGGCCTCTTGGCCGAGCTTGATGTTGATGATTGGATGTGGTTTCTCGCACCGGAACAATGCCCTGGCCGCTGCTTGAAGCAGCTACTGCTGCTGCTTGCTTGATGGGCGCTGCCCTTGCTAGCTGAGTGCCTAAACGCAGCTATTAGCTGCAGATTTGTGCACGAACCTCACAAACGGAATGACCAGCACCTTCCTTGGTGCTTTGTGCGCCCAAAACGGCCCTGGCCGGCGCCGTCCGTGCAGCCGCAACTGCTGCTGTTGCTGCTGTCCGCCACCCAGGCAGGTTGGTTGTTGAAGAACGCCGCTAGGGCATGGAGGAGATAGGAAGGAAGGGGAAGGAGGAAAGAAGGTGAGCACTGCTAGAGAAGCTTGGATCACGGAGCCCGGATCACCCCTGCCATCGCCCTCTGCTGGATCGGGACCCTGCTATGCGCCGCTTCCCTGTTCTATCGGGTGTTTAGTCGGTTCCTGTAAACGATCGCTGAAGAAGGAGATAAGCGAGAAAGTAAATAAAGGAAAAAGGGAAATAAAAAGCTAAATCTTGGAGAAATTGCAACCAAGTCCAAGAAAACTAAAAATAGCATAAGTATTGCCTCGGAGGTCCAAATTGGATGATTTCTTTTGCATCCACTCAAGCACAAACTCCTCTACCAACTCAAAGCATGAAAACATACTGATTGGACTGTTTCACTAGATCAAAGCTCTAAATGCGAATGTGATTACTTGATTCAACTTAATAAACTAAATAATCAATATTGATATCATTAATTGCCTCAGGTGATTCAAACTCAACTATTGATTCACATATTAACTTATTTGATTAACCATGATATTTAATTTGATATTCAACACTAATTGCATTAGTCAGCACTCAACTCAACTCAATTAACTCAACAATCATCATTACTATTATCATTAATTACCTCAGATGATTAAATCTTGACTATTGATTCACATGTTGTCTTATCTTGATTATTCATGATGTTTAACAAAAACTTAGCACTAATTGAGGTGTTTCACATAATTCGAGGTATTTATTGACTAACCCTGATATGGGTCGTAACAATATCCCTGATGGTATATACGCTCACTTTCTTCAACATAATTGGAACACTATAAATGGTTCTATCATCAAACAAATACATGGAATCCTAAAGGGTGAACTTGGTACTCAAGGAATGATGGATTCAGTTTTGCTTCTCATTTCAAAATTAAGACATCCTCAGAATTGTAACACTTTGTGTCCTATTGCTCTAAACAATGTTTGGTCTCCTCAAGGTATGATTTTTATCCAAAATCATAGTATAAAAATTCAAAATGTGGCTTCCTAGATGGATCTCATCATCTCAGAGCAGCTTTGACCTGGTAGAAGAATATTATATAGCGTTCACATTGTGCAAGTGGCTACATATTCTATGAGAAAAACATCTACTGGAAAACACATGTTAATTCTTAAACTAGACCTTTATAAATCCTTTGACAAGATGAGTTGGGTATTTATCCAAGATACACTATTGAGAACAACATTTCCCAAGCCCTATTAACATCATTATCATGATCATCATCTCTGGGAACATTTGACTAACATGGAATGGATCTCTACTGGATCAATTTCAATCAAGTAGAGGAGTCACACAAGGTGACCGTCTATCCCCCTACATATTTGTTCTTTGCATAGAAAGACAAATCTAGATGATTGAAGAAGTATCTAAAGGTATTTGGAGACCAATCCATCTATCTAGACATGGTCCTTGAATCTCCAACATTTGTTTTGTAAATGATATTGTTCTATTTGGAGAAGCTACAAGGTCGCAATTCATCACTATCATTAGATATCTTAATTTCTTTGAAAAATCATCAGGCCAGCATCTCTCGAAGGATATACATTTACTTGTCTTCTCAAAAAAGACACCACTCACCATCAAATAAATGCTTACCAAAAAATTTGGGATTCCTTTCACAACACTTCTAGGGAAACACTTAGTTGTCCCTCTCATCCATGGAAAAGATACAAAACTCACTCACTCAAATATTATAAAATGAATTAATGATTATTTATTTACATGGTCATGAAAATACCTAACAAGATTTGGAAGCGTCACATTGGCCAAGTGAGTACTTATCACATTTTCTACATAGACCTTGCAATCAGTATGCCCCCCTTCAACTACTTGTGATGTAACAAAACACCTTAGCCACACATTAATTATGTAATTGAACAACTAATCCCAAGTTATTACACTTGATTAGATGGTATAAAATAATCACTCCTACAAACCAAGGGGGTCACACTCTTACTCAAATCTTGATGTCATTCTTTAACTTATAGAGATGTGCCATAGTAAAATGTGCTCCATGGAAAGTATGGATACGACCCATTGACTTCTAAAGAAATAGCATCACCACTTTAGAGAGCAATAAAGGAACTTCAGCCAATTATTCTATCCAATATAGCATTGTTAATAATGGATGGGTCAAATACTAACTTTTGGAAACATATTTAGTAAGGAAGGACAAAGTAGAGCTAAAGGATTGGCTTTTACCACTTATGAACATTTAAGACATTTGTGAATGTAGATTAGTCCTTGACAATGAAGAATGGGACACATAGTTCATCACACTCTTGCTTAAACCAAATTGAGTTTAGTGCATTGTGCAACTACACCCCCATTACCAAATGCAGGACAAGATCATGGCAATTGATCCATAACAAGAGTAGATTTCTCACAACCACTTCAGCCTATCAGTAAATCATCAAGAATTCCTACACAATCACCAATGGAAAATAGAGCCTAATATGGACTTATGACCTACCCAATAAGAGCAGATTCTTTCTTTAGCTTATAGGCTATGATATAAGTTACAACTAATTCATTACAATATAAATGAAACCTATCATCAACATATGAATACACACACTATCAAGATGTTGTGCAAAATTTCCTACACACCATCCAAGATTTCCCATATGCACACACAATCCGGAAATTGACTTCTACCATAATAGATCCACAATTCTAGAAAACACATAATACACAAACATGGAATCATTTTAACCTAACGTCGAAGCTCACGAACTGGTACAATGACTTCTCCATTAAAGCACGATAGACATGGAAAGCATATAATGATCATGTCTTTGGTGAAAAAATCACTACCCCTCAAACTACACTAATACAAGGACAAGAAAATCATTTGATTTGGATAAATTTGTTTCATAAGGAACAAAGAAGTTATTTCATATTGAACATCCCACACTAGAAAAAATCTAGGATGGTGTTACAACTCATGTAAATGCATCACAAAGGAAAGGTACCTCTCTCCAATCAACAAGTTATATCATACCCAATGAAACTAGTCATTGACCCAATGTACCCAAGGTAGTCTCCTAAAGAAAAATAGCCTCAAATACGAACTATATCCAACTTAGAGATGCCCAAAAGATCCACATGCAAAAGACTTCAACCATGTCTTTCTATACTTATACTGTCTTATTGTTGTCAACATAGAAAACAAAAAATGTTATTACCCCTACCTCTCAAGCCAATACATAAGGACATCTATCAACTCAAAACATCCTTTACCACTCTCCTTATCAAGTGTGTATAAAACTAACTAAATATCCATGTAGACTTCTTGGATAAAGCTCAATTCCCACCTCATACCCCTACTTTGAATTTTTCACGATCTCCCTAGCTTTCTAGATCACCTAATATCCACACATGTAAATTTGTTCTCAAATTATCCTTCAATGATTGAACAAGATGAATACAATATCTTCATAATATTTTCAAAACAACATCACCTTTGATTCTATAACCATGTAGGACATTGTAACAACCCCCTCCTTCTGTTATCCTCATAAAAGGTGGACCAGAGAAGTAAGGAGAGTTATCGATATTTTTGGGGTCCAAGTTTATAATAAATGGATAACAATCATTTATAATTCCAAAAAAAGTATTGATTACATGAGAACAGAAGCAAAAGATGTCCTCGAAGGGGTTATATATGATCCAAAAATGGGAAACTAACTATCCTAGGAATAAACTTAGCTATATCCTACATATTTCATCAACTTACATCTTGTGGATTGTCCTCTTGCAGACTGTATCTTCAGTATTAATCGCCCACATCATGCATCCAAAATGGAGTGGATCTAGAGTAACCAGACTTATAAATTTATAACCCAATACTTAGGCCCCTGCAACAATAATATTGGGATCTGATGTATTAGATTAGAGTCAACCCGTACAGATAAGTGTGGTAGTTCTATGAATTTAAAGTCTTGTCTTAGTTACACCAGTCAATGGATAAGATAAGGTGTGTGTTCCTTATGGAATGTTGATTCTCAACAAACAAGAAACAAATGATTACAAGTGTTTATTCCCTTCTCTCTTGAGCTTAGGATAATACTCACACCCGTTGTTTACCTTAGCAAGTTTACAAGCAATCATTACAAGTGGTTATTCCCTTCTCTCTTGAGCTTAGGATAGATCTAATTTAAAAGGTTGTCTATCTCTCTCTCTGGGGATGGAAAACAAATAATCACAAAGCAAGCATATGATCATTAGCTTAAGCTGTAAAACATTCTCATGCATTCATGCTTGTCTCTCTCTCGAGATGGAAAACAAATAATCACAAAGCAAACATATGATCATTAGCTTAAGTGGTACAACATTCTCATGCATTCATTCAACTCCATAACTCTTAGATATAGGTTAATACTAGTCACTCAAGGTATTAACAATCAAACGACACGAGTTGGTATAAAATCATGCTAGGTGAAGAATTAATAACAAGTGTATGGAAATAAACATTCCTAAGAGCATATATTCAATGAATATGAGTATTTACATGTTTGGTGAGCCTTAGTGACTACTCCCAACCCATGTTAAATGACTAGCCACTCATGATGGTGAATGATAGGTCTGAATTATAATAGGAGAAGACATGAAGATAAAGAATGACATGGATATGGGAGGGGGTGAATAGATCCATAGAAAAAGGGAAAGATACACCAACAACAACCCCAAACAAATCAGGGTCGATGATGGAAATCTTCTCCTCTCAGAACCCAATAATGGCAGTGGAAATGGTTGCTCCATCTTCCTCCTCTCTAAGAAGGATTATACTACTGCTCGGTGATGACGGAGGCTTTCTGACCCTTGGACTCTTGTCCTGAAGGGTGCACAAACCAATGGATGGGGATGGAGATTGATGGCATTGAAGCATAGCAGGATCACATAGCTTCAATCTGATAATCCATGACTCCTACACTTAGTGACCCCATTACAGTAGCAGGGGGTCTTCTTTTTATAGCCCATAGTCCAAGGCTCGAGGTGCTCATTAGTGTACTTTACTTGTGCCTCAAGCTTCCTAAGCATGTGCCTCGGGGAAGACACACAATGATCTTAATGATTGATGTGCACAATGTTGTCATTGGTTGGTGATGGTGTATGCGATCCATTGGTAGGGTCATTTATTCTTCTTGGTCATCAGTTCGAATTTGTGGGCATGCCATCAGTATTCGAGTTCATCAATCCTATGCGAGGAAGGGTAAGTTGAAACCTTTTGTTGACTTATTCTAGTGTGGCTACTAGAAGAAGTGAGTCGTTGATAGGCGTCTCACAGTCCAACCATCAGAAAGCTTCCAGTCTCTGGCCTTCAATAGAAGGTACCGATGAGTGTTCTGTTCATCGTGTTCTGATGGTTGGGCAGTCAGGTACTCCTTGGATGCAATCGGTCTTGAGAACCGATGGGGTTTCAAATTGGTGGATTCTTAACTTGATGGATCATTTGTGGTGTTAAACGTGGATGGAGGGTATCCATCAATTGTGGAAACTGATGGGATTCCTTCCCTAGTTTAAAATCATCACTTGATGAATTTCCTGTATGCAAATGATTAGTCGATCAACAATCAAGAAATAAATGGTAAAGATGAAAAAATGTAAGAAATTTAAAGTAAAATTATGTAATGGGAGGAAATTAAAGGCAAAACTAGGCAAGGTATATCCACAAAATTGTATGTTATCAACTCCCCCAAACCTTGAATCTAGCTTGTCCTCAAGCTAATAAATAGAATTAAGGCATCAAGGAAATGTTAAGGGCTTTATTTGTTGTGTTCTTTCCAACTATTGACCATGTTCTTACACTAACTTAAGGTCAAGACTTCTACGTGGTGGCTCAATCTGCTTACCATACCCCCAAGTTCCATTCTCTTTGATTTAGAGTTGCATGACCATTTTTTTTTGGTGCATATTGTTCTCATGAGGAGTGTCTCCTTCATGATTTTAACCCAACCTCATTTCTGAACTATACTTGTGCAGGATACTATTTGAGGTAGCTTTCACACCCAACTTTTATTTTTTTGGGTTGTCTTAGCTGATGGTGTAGGCGTGTGCCAAGGTTGCTTGTGTTTCCTGTCTTTCACGAGTTCTCTCAACCATGAGTACTATTGTAAAAACATAATTACTTAACTATCAGTCCTAATGTAGTTTTAGGTGGTTATGTGAGATTGCCATAGAAACACATGTGGGTTTTTGTTTGGATTCTAGGCTCCACTACTAAGAATGACACATCTGCATTCTTGAGTGTTATTATACACCGATCGGGTGGGGTCTTTTGGTATCTTACTAGGAACAACTCTCATATTTTTATTCATGCTCGACTTTTATTCCTTCTCACAAGGCTTGGGTGATACGATAGTTAGGGAAAGTGGACTGCCAAACATCTTTTATTCCCATAGCATATAATTAGTACTAGATGCTCTAGTTGTTTCCTCTGTTGCAAGTGTTTGCACTTTTCAACTTATACTGGGAGGCTAGGTGATCGATCTGGAGTGCACCAGATGTGGTCCTCCTTATTTCAGAGGGGTTTCCTAGGAAAGTAACATTCTTTTGTTGCCTACAATATTTTAAGATAAGAATGAGGTAAAGACATGGCCAAGTAAATTTCTATTAGATGAATTAATAACACAAAACATCACTCTTTAAATGACACACTATGAAGTATCTTGAAGACAAGATAGTCTAAGGTAAGATTTATGACAACTTTAGTAAAATGGATTCAGAATTTTGCCTATATATCAAAATGTTTCCTTCTTAGGCTTACATGACTAAGATATTCACAACTAGCAAGATACCTAATTTGATTTTATCAAAATTTTTGCAAAACTTTGTAGAAAAGGGAAAGTAAGCATATCTAGCATGCATGTTCGGACCCCCCAAACTTATCATACACCATGTCCCCAAGGTGTCAAAGAGAGAGGTTGAGTGAGAACATGCGAGTTAAATCTTCAAACTTGTCAAATCACAATCTAAGGTTAGGAGATCCAAAGAATAAGTTCTTTGAATTTGGTGGTAGTAATGCTCTTCTTGGTAAAACTTCACCTTCTTATCTGATGTTGCTATGATCTGCAACCAAAATAACACATAAAAAGTGCATTCATTGGTAAAAAGAGTGCTTGTTGAGGACTCTTGTGACATAACCACTATTTTTCAAAATTCATCTCATCATGTCATGTCCTCTGGAATTCATCTTGATAAGATCAACGATATGTGCAACCACTTGTGTATCTTTATGTTTAGTTGTTTTCATCTGCTTTGTGGTAAGTATTTCTTTTCATTCTGAAGATAGCATATGAACAGTTGTGTAAAATTTTGGTTTTGTCATAGTATTGATCAACAAAACTTTTTAGTGGTCGTTGTGGAGGATGAGTGAAAAGATTAGGCATGTAAATTTGTACTTTAGGTACTCAAAAAGTCTTTGAAGTTCTCTAGATTCCTTCTTTAGAGTGATGTCCCCAACTATATCAAGGAAGGTCATGTATACATCATCCATTTCATTAGCTAGAAGTAACTAGAAAATGGTCATGACTTTTACATTCATATATCCTCCAATAGTGATAATGTCGCGGAGGTCTGGTCGTAGAACTTGGACATGGTTTCTCCCAAAGATTATTATTATTCCATCGTCACTTATTTTGATTCTTGCATGATGATATTTATGTCTTTTAGTGATAACGCATAGCAAGCGTCTTTGTCAAAGTTGTCAAAAGTGGGTTGTATTAAATCTATAGGTGCTTGTTCTACTGCAACTTCATCTTCATTGATGGTCACTTCCCCTTCTACCTCTGGTTTTATGATATCATTTTGAGGTGGGGAAGTGGATCTTGCATTTGCATGAGTAGTTGCAGGTGTAATAGGGTCTTCTAAGATAGGATCCTTGGTGTGTTTAGTATTTGTTTCGATACCCATCTGTTTGGTTGTTGTATCTTGTACATGTGGGTGGGGTGGGATGTTTGTTTCTATGGGATTAGGTGTAGGCAGTCTTGACTGGGTGGGAGGAGGGGTCTTTGGTTCCTTATGTAAAAATTTAAATTTTTCCCTCCATGGAGTTCATTCGCAAAGGGGGATGAGTGAGTACATTCTCCTCAAGATTCCTTCCATGCATTCATCATAGAAAAAACGTCTGGCATGAATGATTTCCATGACATATTTTCCTCTCAACACATGAAATTCCTCATTAGCTATTTTCTTGAGGGGAATTCCCTGATTTAGTTTTTTAGTGGTCCTAAGCACTATGAAAGAAAGTTCCCAGGCAATTGTTGGGGTCCAGTGCACTCATTGTGGAACTCTCTCTAGTTTGGGTGGTACCACCCATCCACCCCCTGTATGAGGCATTTAAGAAGGGTCGGAATCATCTAGATTGCCCTTGTTTCTACCATTTCAAAGACAATCCATCCACATAGTAGGGCCCTAGCAGTGCAGTTTAAAGCATTACCCGCCTTATGGAGAGATCCTCCACGGTCAAAAGCCAATGGTTAGAGCCCTTTAAAGGGATAGTTATGAACTTTAACTTCCTTGTTTTATGTAGAGTATCTTGTAGCTCCTCAATTGAGAGAGCCTTATTATTTTTCACATATAGCTGAACAACAGGATTGGATATGGCATTAAAAATGGGCCCTACTTTATCCCTGTACATATATTCTTAGATTATGGTTCCACTGAGGACTTTAAATAATACTCTACTCATAGATATCTTATGTCTAAAGGTTGATCCCAGGTCATTCCTTGTCAGAGAATATCCTTTGTTGTTGTAAACATCATCTCTCCTGGTTTATCATCATCAGCTATATCTGTCAAGATATGGATGTCACATAGTAACATACATGACATTAACGTCATATCAATGTCCTTCATTTTATAGGGAAGTGGTGGCAATGTTGTTAAATTCATAACATCAGTCAGCGTTGGCTTAGGAAACACTAGATTTTTTGGTTCCCTTAGGGCATTGTTGAGGATCCAGTTCATGTTCCCATTGACTTGTTCAAAAATCTACTCCTCTATTTCCACCTCAAATGGATTTGGGTGAACTCCTTCTTCGATTGGTTCATTCAAAAAAAATTGTTGGCAAAGTCTTCCTAATCTGTGGCAGGTGGTAGAGCCTTGTAATTAGAAAGAGTGTCCAACCCATTCATTATCTCCTCAGTTGTTTCAGGAGCTTCATCCCTTGATTTTGTCAATTCAGGAATGACATCGTCTTCTCTAGTTACTTATACATCCTCTGGGGAAACTACCTGATTAGGTCCTATTCAAGAAACTTGATCTACATAGTCTTTAGATTCTTTTGGTGATTTGGGTTGTTTTGAGGAGTACCCCAGAAAGGCTAGGGAATCTCCATCATAATTCTCCCCAGTGGGAACTTCCATGTTCTTTGCAAATGCTTCTTCCCCGTGTTTAGTAGATAGTTCTATTGCGACTTCCTGTGATGAATATGGTGTAGCTCGACTGATGTTCAGCTTTCCAAACACCATGTCTGCTTTTAGTTGTACGTCAACTTCTATTTCAGGCGATAAGGAGGCTTCCTCGTCAGTGGTCTTCTATCATTTAGAAAAGGGTTCTTCACAAGAAGGTGACATCATTGATGCCTCCTTTGGATTCCTTTCTTCGACATGCATCCCCTCATTTCCTTGCCTTAGGTCATCCTTCTCTTGCCTTAGCAGAGAGACCTCTCTTTCCATGCATGTAAGCACCTCCATGACCTACAATTGATTTGCATCTAGGAGTTGCATCTGTTGAGGAAGGCTCACCAATGGTTGTATATCTTTTGTTATTTTGTTGACCTACATGGTGAGTGATGATACATTTAACGTTAAATAAAAAATATTTAGGGTGGATTTAGAACCAAGCTAACAGATGTAGTCTATTTCTTGCCTGATATCCATGAACCGTAATGTGGTAGGGGCTCATTATGGCTTCTCTTTATGTTTCTTTAAGTTTGTCTCCTGCTCAGACTCCTTTCTTTCTATTGAGATGATGTGTCCTTTATCTCTGCATAGGTTATGTTCAGTATCCTTGGCTGACTGGGATTTATCTTCTAGAAGTTTATTTTTCTACCTCCCCCTTTGTAGTCTGGCTTTCCTTTAGCACGGATGTTTTGTTATGTACAACTTCTTGATTGTTGGTGTCTTGGCTGGGATATTGCATCCATCTGCAACTAGCGTAGAATGATGGGATGCCACACTGACTTTTATAAAATTTAGTCAAAAATGTGATGAGTACATGTTGAGATATGCATAATAAAAAGTAAACTTAATTTATTTTGCATTATAAACAATAGAGAAATAAGATTATGAATGGTTAATTCTAATTACAAAAGGAAAAGCATGGATTTTGAAAAAAAATAGGTATCACAAATAATGTGTATTAAATTCATAAATCATCAATTTGGGTAATGTCACTTTGTCCTAAAAAATATAGATTAATATAGACAATATCACACAACAAACTGTTAACAGTGAAAATGATACAAAGAAAATTCAAAAGTCAAACATTATTTAGAAACCATCAACATTGACTTAGATTGCAAGTTTTATAATTTAATATATCAATAGGAGAAAAAAAATATAAGTATAGATTTACATGTAGCAGTATCATGTTTACCCAGAGTTAGTTCAATTAACAATCAACCAATATGAGTACGTAAACATATCTTAGTTCAAAGTTCCTAGAATATCAATTAGAGACTTCATAGATCATGCTCAACACTTGTCAATAACAATATTCAAAAGATACCAAGTTTTGTATAGGTGTTTAAGATCATATTTAAGGTTTTGTGTTGGATTTGGTCCATCCTAAATCCAATACCAAGTTGATACTTAAAAATTGTGCATATTCATTATTTAGCTCTGAAACCCATATTGCAGCTAGGACCATTACATGGATATCACTAACAATTGTTTCTAGACATTCATGGCTTATCAAAATTAGTTTATATATTTAAATATCAACTAGGAAAGGAGGATTTCTGTATTATAATGTTAAGTTATTGTATAAATCATAATCATATATACAACTTAAATTGTGTGTTTTCTTTACCCAAGTTATCTGCAATAAACTTATTATACTCACATACCATGTGAGTTTGAATATTATATTTTCACCACATGTCTATGAAACAGTTGTAATTGATTCTTTGTGTCAAGTGGTTGGTGTATATCATATTAGCTTTAGGAGGGTTGGATTCCACAAACTTATATGGTCAATTATCCATAGTGTGTTCATCTATACTGTAACATCATTTCTTATTATGGAAACACATGCAACACATGTGAACCGCTATTATATTAGCACCAATGCATGTAAAAATAAGACAACACCTCAAGAATCAATACCACAATGACAAACCACCATGTATAAGATGGTTTCCCATGGCTCTTTGGTTGATGGTCCTATCCTAAGGAAAAGTGATGAAAAGGTAGGCAACAATGAGGTTTCTCCTCCTACTACGTTGGGTACTAGTTAGTTACTAGTAGTTTTAGTTCATGTAAGCATGAGTATGACAATGGGTGGTTGGGTAGAGAAAAGAATATATCTTCCTTTCTTCCTACAGATAAGGTCTAATGCTTGATCACTAGGGTAGTGGTAGTGATAGTGCACACATGTCCTTAGGCGGCTACCTCTCTATTAGAAGTGGATGGTGAAATGCAGTGAAGCTTTCCCATCGATGAAGAAGGATAGGGTTGAATATGAAGTCATGAAACTGGTTCAGTGGTTGGCTCTAATTTTAATGCATGGGGCTAATAATTTATCAGCTTTCTCATAGCTACACTTAGACTAAGAAGATGATGGAGAGGAAGAGAAATAAGATGACAACAATGAAGAGGATCATAGATAGAAATTCCTATAAAATTTGTTATTAAGTGAGAGATCCACATGAAAGAAATATTAGATACCAAAACATAGAGTAATTTGGGAAAAGTGTAGGAGTTATAGAAGGAGTTCACACATAGAGAACATATTTTTCCCTTTGGAATATCCAATATTAAAGTTAACAAAAGTTGCCATGTTGGATTGGATAAAAAGCGGAACCAATTACCTTTTCCTATTGTTCATGTAAATATATAACTCTATATAATTTATTTCTAGTGATTGATCATGAAAAATTTAAAACACATCTTATCATGGAATCCAAATATTTAATATTAATTAACATGGTACCAAGAGTAACCACATTTATTTTTAATCTTCACATGATTGAACTCTCAAGAATATTTTACTAGTCTTTATAGAAAATGCATATATAGTTTGATTGTGTACAAACTAACTATACATCAATGTGTTTACAATAAATCATATAAGTGATATTATTTTCCAAAACAAATTACTTTTAATATCTTAATCCAAACTGCAACAAAATTTGACTAGAGATATACCACCACTTCACCTCATTTTTGACAAAAGTGAAGCCCATAATGATTGTTCCCCACTAAATTGAATCTTATCCAAGGCTCCATAGAAGGAGAAGATGTCTCTATATTATTAGAGAAAGTCACCATAACTGAAATGAATTATGTTACTTCTCATAAAAATCATTGTCTATCCTTGACGCAATATAACCATGTATTTAAGAAATTCTAATGGTCAATCCATCATTTGTTTATGGATATTAACTATATAAGGCATAGACATTATTTGAATTAATGATCCAATTTCAATATATTTCAAGACGTATTGATCATTTATCATATGATGAGTTATCTACGTTGACTATGAACTCATATTACCATTTAGGACCTTGGTCTTTGTAATTTGTTATTCTTCCAATTAGATTAAATCTTGGTGCCTCACCTTATAAATCTAGAATATTACATTCACCCCACCTTAAAGTAACTACTTTGACAACTGCGCTCCTCTAAGGAGCCAAAACTATATATTACAAATCTTATGTGTTTATTCGTAAAGTACACATAGGGTTCAAAAAAGAAAATCATTGTATATACTTCACCATGAAAGGCACTTAAAGATTTAGTAGAAGGTTTCCCTTTTATCATCTTATATTTTTCAGTTTAAAACCCAAACTACCATTAAGAATTAGGGTATTTTTCATGTACTCTAGTGTTGACAGGGCATATATATGATTTTCATCAACCCCCTACCTAACCCATGCAGTTTGATATTTGGCTTTTATATGATTAATTACTAATGAATTATTTCTCATTATTAACTTGGGTTAATTTTAGTATGGTACTCAGGTTAAATCTTATGCATTGATTGGTAATCAAACTTGCATATTAGGAATTTAATTAATTATGTGAGTTGTCACATATTCACTTCATAATTTACAATGCCCATATTTTAACCATGACTTCACTGTATCTAATGCTTCTATTGAGACTATTCATATTAAATTGTCACTCTCCATTTTCCCCAAGTCACAAACCCCAAAAATGGAGAAATTAAGTCAATTCATGCATAAAGGTCTAAGATTTAAGAGTAGATCTTTGATGCAATTTTTCATTTTAATTGTATGAATTTTATAATGCATATTGAATTTAATTGGAATGAAAATTTATGCACATTATACTATTAGAAATCATTAAGCAAGTAGTTTCATTGGCTGAATTTTCCATGAGGAAACCCAACCCACCTGATTTTGAAGGCATTTCTAAATACATGCATCAATCAGGTTGTCCTTAGAAAACTCAATTGAGGTTAAAGGACAAAAGGTCCAATAAGTGTCATAATCCATGATTTAAAGGGAGAAAATTAGTTGGATGACCTATCAAGGAACCAGAATGGCTAGTCATAAACTAAGCATTTTCTAAGAGATGTAATTAACTATCATATATATGTAGTTTTTCAAAATGCACAGTTTGTTGTTAGAGTGAGCTAAAAATTGGAACTAGAAATATACCTAACCCCCCTAAAATGGCTAGAATCCATCCCAAGAGAGTATAATACACAGTAGAAAGTTTAGTATAAAGAGGAGTATCTTGAGGCTTCTCAAGGTTAACAAGTATCCCCTATGCTATAGTTGAGAGATTTTCCGAAAGAGCTGGTAATCACTCCCTTAAGCTTGATCACTTGCTTGCATCAATTTAATTGAATGGGTATGTGTTAGTAAGTGATCGTCCTAAATCACACATCTAAAAAGGAGTTGATATAGAGTAACTGGACTTTTAAAATTGTAATCCAACACTCAGTCTGTTACACCCCGATCTCACATTACCCACTAATCATGAGATTAGGGCGTAAGAAGGATTAACACGTCTCACAAAAAAACCACACTTAACTTTTTCTTTTCTTAGTCACATTAAACATACCAACAGGAAAATCTTACAAATTACTTAAAGACTAAAACTTACACAACTTGCGGAGGCATTTCAAATTTTACTTGCTAGAAACATAAACAGAGTAATTGTCATATTACATTTACATGCGGAATATAAAGTTGACAGTTAATTACAAAACTGATTTACATATTAAACACACTCTCTCTCCACACCATGTCCCAAGGACCGAGGGGAAAGGACTAAGAGACCACTATCTAACTAACTACATATACCTTCTACTGACTAGGGTGGTAAGATCCTTCAGATTCCTGGAACTGTCGCTGACCTGAAAATGTTTGAGTAGAGGAGTGAGCCTACTCGCTCAGTGAATAGTTTTTCATTTAACTATCACTAAACAACTCGTCAAGATTATTAAATTGAAATAAAGCATAAGAACAATACTATATAGAGCAGTTCTAACGACATAGTGAAACTAGCAGATAGTACATAACTATGAAGCATTTAATATCAGGATTTGCATACCTTAAACATAAAAACAACTACCGAGATTTTTGCACAGTGATTCTAGACTCTTAATATTTTAAATTACTGTGGTTCTACATGATTACATATTTTATTATGCCCCAATCATATGCAGTGTACTCTGCATATAAAGATCTGTAGCGAACTACGATCCCACCGTACAAGACTTAGCGACACACCCGGGAAATGCTAAGTCTGACTGCTCTCATCCTGGTCTGCTATAGGACCACAGGCTCTCTGGCCTCACGGCACTCTCAAAGAGTATAAACTGGACTCCTCCTACCTGAGTACACAGGCGGAGTGTCGAGCCGTTCCCATCTGGACTGTCCTCCAGTAGGTAACACGACTACTCGGCCATCTGGACTGTCCTCCAGTAGGCCTCACAAAACTACTAGACCATCTGGACTGTCCTCCAGTAGGTCTCTCTCTCCAACCATCTGGACTGTCCTCCAGTAGGTTGCCGACCGTCTGGACTGTCCTCCAGTTAGGTTGTTTCATCCCCTTAAGATCGCAGACCGCACAAAGGGGATTCTACGGTGTTAGGGCCCTTATTCTAATATTTTATTATTCTAGAAAAGCTCCTACTACATTGCAATCTCTTTCTTACTTGTTCTGGACTTTGGTATCTCTATGGTACCGAGTCTATTTACTTGAACTTTACAACATGACATGAATATCATTCTAAATTTCACATAGTAGTATATTCAAAACGCTATAGTATACTGAGAATTCATCATACTATACATACAGGCAAATTAAAATTCTTAATAGGCAAAATGCATGTCAATTTGGCACTTTATACACTAAAATCATACAATTGAACTATTAAGCATCACCACATCTCATATTGAGATGTTTGATATCAAAATACTTGAATCATTGAACAACCTATCTTTAGGGTTTCAGTTACCTCATTCACTTATCACATGGCAACACCCTATCCTTAGGGTTTCAGTTACCTCGTTCACTTATCACATGGCAACACCCTATCCTTAGGGTTTCAGTTACCTCATCTATTTGATTGCAATTCAAATCACAATACGATATCATTCTAAAACTGACACAGCAGTGTTTCTATTCGAGTAATTGTATTAAGCACTTTTGGTTTCCATTGCACCAAATAAAATCATTGAACTGTTCTACAATGATCAGAAGCTGTTCTAGATCATGTATAATCATACAGAAGCAATTTATAAAATAAAATTCAAGTTTCATCAAATACTGATAAAACGCCTGATAACCACTGATATCAGTGCAAAAATGCACAGTTTACCGAAAAATTCCAACGAAGGAGTTAAATGATGATTACTAAATGAACTCCTACTCACAGCGATTTGGGATGTCCGGATTCGTCCGGAAGTGCGTCCAAGGCCTGATTCCCGGTGATTTCTATTGTCTTCTACCTTGGAATTTTCATTGTTCACGGCTGTTTTGCACATAACAAACCAACGCTTAACCCAGTTGACGGAAGAACTTTGATTGCTGGTTGGAACTTTAGCTAGGAGGTGTGAAATCTACTGGAACCTCGAAATCAAAGCTCAAGATGGTTCCTATTGCTGCTACCAGGCGCCCATGAAGCTTTCTTGCTGCTGTAAGGAGTCGGCCACCCAACCAGCTAGGGCGAGGTATGTTGATGGCTAGAGGAAGAGGAAGGGAAGGTAGACGACCATGCTCAACTGATTCTAGGACCCCGAATCGCCCCGCCCAAGATCCTTGGTTGCTGTCGATCGTGCGCAGCAGTAGATGCTAGCTGGGGCGCCGCCCAAACTAGCTGAGTGTAGCCAAGGTGAGGAAGAGGAGAATAAGGTAGAAGAGGAAGGGCAGAGGCTGGGCTGTCTCTGGACGAAGCCAAGGGCAAAGATCACCCAAAAATCGCCTCGATTCCACTCTGCCTGATCGGTCGATGGCTGCTGGGTGTGTGCCGCTCACACTGTTATATCGGAAAGGAATTATCAGGAAGAAGTTAAGCAACAGGTTGCCGACCCACTTAAATGGGTATTAATAATGGAAAAATTGCATTTCAGTCCAGGATTCTTACAATTGCCATAACTATGGCCTCGGGGTCCAAATTGGTCGATTCTTCTTGCAATATTTCAAGTGCGAAATTCTCTACCATCCCAAGACATAAAAGCATGCTAATTATACTGTTTCACTGGTTCAAATCTCTAATTGCATCTGTAATCACTTAACTCAACTTAATCTTATTAATTATGCACTAATCATCATGCTTATTAGTTAACTTTGGTGTGGGTCATAACAATCTCTCTCCCTTATAAGAATTTCATCCCGAAATTCCTAAAAGAGAAAAGGAAACTTGTTACGCATCTCAGACTCAAGCTCCCACGTGGCTTTCTCTAGGTTATGGTTTCTTCCACAAAACCTTCACTAACGGTATCTCACGATTCTTAAGTTTCTTGATCCTCCGATCTACTATATGTATTGGTCCCTCCAACATAGGACACATCTGATCTGAGCTGTGCAGGTTCTAGGTCCACAATCTTCTCTGTACCAGGGTAGCACTTCTTCAGCATCGATACATGAAACACATCATGTAAATTAGCCAACTCGAATGGCAAATCCAACCTATAGGCTACAGGTCCAATCCTCTCAATGATAGGATATGGACATATAAACCTAGGAGTCAATTTGTCTCTCTTACCAAACCTCAACACTCTTTTTCATGGTGAAACTTTCAAATACACTTTATCACCAACCTCAAACTCAAGAGGTCAACGCTTCTTCTCGGCATGACTCTTTTGCCTGTCCTGTGCAGCTTTCAACTATTCTCTGATCACAGTAATCTTTTCTGATAGTCAAATCCACTATCTCTGGTCCAAGAATATGCTTTTCACCAACCTCATACCAGCATATGGGTGATCTACACTTTCTACCATACAGAGCTTCATACGGGGCCATACCAAGACTGGAATGGTGACTATTGTTATATGCAAACTCTATAAGGCTTAAGTGTTCTTCCCAACTTCCACTGAAATGCAAAACATATGCTCTCAGCATGTCCTCAAGAGTCTGGATGGTCTTTTCTGACTGACCATCCGTCTGTGGGTGAAAGGCTGTATTGAATCTCAACTTTTATCCACTGATTTCAAAAACATGGATGTGAACTTAGGATCCCTACCTGATATAATTGAAACTGGAATACCATGCAACCTGACCATCTTATCCACGTATATCTTAGCCAACTTTAGGACATCAAAGATTGACTTAACATGAAGAAAGTAAGAAGATTTAGTCAGTCTATCCACAATCACCATATCGAGTCACAACCTGTAGGTGTCCTGGGCAACCCTATCACAAAATCCATTGTGATATATTCCCACTTCCATTCTGGTATAGGGAGAGATTGCAAGATAGATGTAGGTTTCTGATGCTCAGCCTTAACCTGCTGACACACACTGCACCTAGTCACATACTCAACTACATCCTCTTCATACCAGGCCGCCAATACAACTCCTTGAGATTCATGTACACTTTAGTGTTACATGGATGCATAGCGTACATCGATGCATGTGCTTCCTCAAGAATCTTTTCTTTCAAATCATTGTCTCGAGGTACACAACATATCATGCTAATACAACACACCATCATCTGAAAACCTGAACTCTAGTCTTTTCCCCCTGTCATGTCATGCACGATCTGTTGCAACCCACTGTCACTCTGCTAAGGTTCCTTGATCTAATCTTAAAAAGTAGGTTTGACTTGCATCTGTGCAATCAAACCTCTCTGTTCTGTCACCCCTAAGTCTAAGTTCCACTTTCACATTTCTACTAGCATGTCTTTCTTGAAACATGCCATAGAGAAGGCATCAACTGTTGAACTTAACTTTATGCTCAAAGCATCTGCTACCACATTCGTATTTCCAGGGTGATAATCAATCGTCGTATCATAAAGATAGTAACGTCGTGTCTTAAGAGCATGAACTACAGTAGCTAACTTCATATCATGTATCAGGCTATGCTACTTACTTCTTGTTATTACTGTAAGAATTTATTTCATAACGCACTTCACTTATATTATATTTCTTCTTTTGTTCAAAACACATTTGTTATATTTCAAATTTATATCTCACTCTTCCTCTGAGTCATTTTCATATTGTTTATCTATCTTTTAGATTAACTACCTTTAAACCCTGGATTTTATTAGTGCTAGCTTACCAATCATAGTGCAAATCTCATGATTTTGCTTTATAGAGATGCTAGTATTCAAGGTCAAATCACTAGCGACATCCCTTGAACTACTACAACCCTAAACATTCTAGGGTTTGGTCCATATCAGTAACATAGCATTATTGTGATGTGACTTTACTCCCTTAGTTTGAAAATCAAACTTTGGATCTCATAAGTTTTACTAAAGTCTTTCTTATCTTATTACTGGAATTTCCTTTCTCTTATTTGAACATTCAGATAAATTACATTCTCAATTTACCTTGCTAGGGTTTCATCATCATATTGTGTGTCATTATTTCATTCACTTAGACGTTTCTAACATGGTAGTTATGCATTATATATGATTCATTCATTTTTTTAAATTACACATTTATTCTTTATTTTAGGAACTAGTTTGTTAGTCTATAGAGACTTAGAATCCAAAGGTAGTATGTATGAATGTATTAACTTTTCAAAATAAAGATATGCATGCCATACTCTCAATTATGTCATGTAATCCTCATTCTTTAATCAAGGTCATCATTTCTAACATTTCTCTTGATTCAACTAAGTTTCTTGTTCTGATCTTATGATTTACATATTCATCTAACTCTATCAAAGGCGCCTTATTTTTATGTACTTATTGTATACTTAACTCTTTTCTTCTATTTTCCATTTTCTTTGAAGTACATAAAAGTATTTTACTTTATTACATGATCCATTCCATGGTTGATTCTTACTATCTTAGTCCTTACATGCTTTTCTCATATCTTTTCCATATTCTCATATTTAGAGTTCATATAACACTAATCATTAAACTTAATCTGAACCTTATATCGTGTTCCTTTATTTCCAATTAAGGATTGCTCATATGAGGTTCCAACGTTGGGTCTCTGATATCAGTTCCAACAGATTCTTAGCTATTCTAATCTTTTCCATATGTTTCAACATCTTAGTATATGTACATCCTCACTATGATACTGGTCTAAATTATCCAGAGTCTACTTTTATTTACTGTTAATAGGAGTCATTAGATCCCGGTAACACATCCTGCCAGTCGGACCAGGCCGAACCTGTAGTCCTGAAGCCAACAGCTACTCAGGATTAACCAGCTCCTATTGATCTCTAACATGTGGAAAGAATATCCACTTAGGGCAAACTCATTTAAACATAACTTTTGGTCTACTTGATACAAAGAATATAAACAATAAATAAATCACTTCATGACACACTACAATATAAAAGAATCATATTTATTCTACAGACTGAAAATCTAAATTCATACATATAAGAGTATTTCTAGGGATTTCCAAACAAATAAACAATAATAAACACGAGATGTATCGCATCCTATGTTTAATCTCTTACTCCTGTATTAATTTCCAATTTCTTAACCCTAAGATTTCTAGGGTTTCTCTCTAGCCCATCCTTCCTCTGCATACCTGGCCAGGGCATCCAGAGAAGAATGGACAGAGTAGCTTGATACTGGTTAATCTAAATACTCAGATACCTGGCCAGGGTACCTAAATACTCAGACTTCACAGAGCTAAAGACAGATCACTTCTTATCTACCTCACTTTATAACTTTATTTTTCTACCCTAATGATCCTTGACAATTCAGCCTAAGCTCTCAGCTTGGTTCTCATCACCATGTCATCTTCATGTCATCTGCAATAGTATAACAGAACACTTCCTGTTAGAAAATTGCAGTTAGAAGGAAGACACCTAAGTCCTAATCCTATTGGTCTCTTATCTTCCCCTGACCTTGACTTAGAGTAACCATGTACTCAACCTATGCTCTGTTACCAAAATTGTTACACCCCGATCTCACATTACCCACTAATCATGAGATTAGGGCGTAAGAAGGATTAACATGTCTCACAAAAAAAACCACACTTAACTTTTTCTTTTCTTAGTCACATTAAACATACCAACAGGAAAATCTTACAAATTACTTAAAGACTAAAACTTACACAACTTGCGGAGGCATTTCAAATTTTACTTGCTAGAAACATAAACAGAGTAATTGTCATATTACATTTACATGCGGAATATAAAGTTGACAGTTAATTACAAAACCGATTTACATATTAAACACACTCTCTCTCCACACCATGTCCCAAGGACCAAGGGGAAAGGACTAAGAGACCACTATCTAACTAACTACATATACCTTCTACTGACTAGGGTGGTAAGATCCTTCAGATTCCTAGAACTATCGCTGACATGAAAATGTTTGAGTAGAGGAGTGAGCCTACTTGCTCAGTGAATAGTTTTTCATTTAACTATCACTAAAGAACTCGTCAAGATTATTAAATTGAAATAAAGCAGAAGAACAATACTATACAGAGCAGTTCTAACGACATAGTGAAACTAGCAGATAGTACATAACTATGAAGCATTTAATATCAGGATTTGCATACCTTAAATATAAAAACAACTACCGAGATTTTTGCACAGTGATTCTAGACTCTTAATATTTTAAATTAATGTGGTTCTACATGATTACATATTTTATTATGCCCCAATCATATGCAGTGCACTCTGCATATAAAGATCTGTAGCGAACTACGATCCCACCGTACAAGACTTAGCGACACACCCGGGAAATGCTAAGTCTGACTGCTCTCGTCCTGGTCTGCTACAGGACCACAGGCTCTCTGACCTCACGGCACTCTCAAAGAGTGTAAACTGGACTCCTCCTACCTGAGTACACAGGAGGAGTGTTGAGTCGTGCCCATCTGGACTGTCCTCCAGTAGGTAACACGACTACTCAGCCATCTGGACTGTCCTCCAGTAGGCCTCACAAAACTACTAGACCATTTGGACTGTCCTCCAGTAGGTCTCTCTCTCCAACCATCTGGACTGTCCTCCAGTAGGTTGCCGACCGTCTGGACTGTCCTCCAGTTAGGTCGTTTCATCCCCTTAAGATCGCAGACCGCACAAAGGGGATTCTACGGTGTTAGGGCCCTTATTCTAATATTTTATTATTCTAGAAAAGCTCCTACTACATTGCAATCTCTCTCTTACTTGCTCTGGACTTTGGTATCTCTATGGTACCGAGTCTATTTACTTGAACTTTACAACACGACATGAATATCATTCTAAATTTCACAGAGTAGTATATTCAAAACGCTATAGTATACTGAGAATTCATCATACTATACATACAGGCAAATTAAAATTCTTAATAGGCAGAATGCATGTCAATTTGGCACTTTATACACTAAAATCATACAATTGAACTATTAAGCATCACCACATCTCATACTGAGAATTTTGATATCAAAATACTTGAATCATTGAACACCCTATCCTTAGGGTTTCAGTTACCTCATTCACTTATCACATGGCAACACCCTATCCTTAGGGTTTCAGTTACCTCATTCACTTATCACATGGAAACACCCTATCCTTAGGGTTTCAGTTACCTCATCTATTTGATTGCAATTCAAATCACAATACGATATCATTCTAGAACTGACACAGCAGTATTTCTATTCCAGTAATTGTATAAAGCACTTTTGGTTTCCATTGCACCAAATAAAATCATTGAACTATTCTACACTGATCAGAAGCTGTTCTAGATCATGTATAATCATACAGAAGCAATTTATAAAATAAAATTCAAGTTTCATCAAATACTGATAAAACGCCTGATAACCACTGATATCAGTGCAAAAATGCACAGTTTACCGAAAAATTCCAACGAAGGAGTTAAATGATGATAACTAAATGAACTCCTACTCACAGCGATTTGGGATGTCCGGATTCGTCCGGAAGTGCGTCCAAGGCCTGATTCCCGGCGATTTCTATTGTCTTCTACCTTGGAATTTTCACTGTTCACGGCTGTTTTGCACATAACAAACCAACGCTTAACCCAGTTGACGGAAGAACTTTGATTGCTGGTTGGAACTTTAGCTAGGAGGTGTGAAATCTGCTGGAACCTCGAAATCGAAGCTCAAGATGGTTCCTATTGCTGCTACTAGGCGCCCATGAAGCTTTCTTGCTGCTGTAAGGAGTCGGCCGCCCAACCAGCTAGGGCGAGGTATGTTGATGGCTAGAGGAAGAGGAAGGGAAGGTAGACGACCATGCTCAACTAATTCTAGGACCCCGAACCGCCCCGCCCAAGATCCCCGGTTGCTGCCGATCGTGCGCAGCAGTAGATGCTAGCTGGGGCGCCGCCCAAACTAGCTGAGCGCAGCCAAGGTGAGGAAGAGGAGAATAAGGTAGAAGAGGAAGGGTGGAGGCTGGGCTGTCGCTGGACGAAGCCAAGGGTAAAGATCGCCCAAAAATCGCCTCGATTCCACTCTGCCTGATCGGTCGATGGCTGCTGGGTGTGTGCCGCTCACACTGTTATATCGGAAAGGAATTATCAGGAAGAAGTTAAGCAACAGGTTGCCGACCCACTTAAATGGGTATTAATAATGGAAAAATTGCATTTCAGTCCAGGATTCTTACAATTGCCATAACTATGGCCTCGGGGTCCAAATTGGTCGATTCTTCTTGCAATATTTCAAGTGCGAAATTCTCTACCATCCCAAGACATAAAAGCATGCTAATTATACTGTTTCACTGGTTCAAATCTCTAATTGCATTTGTAATCACTTAACTCAACTTAATCTTATTAATTATGCACTAATCATCATACTTATTAGTTAACTGTGGTGTGGGTCATAACACAGTCCCCCACAATGATAATATTGGGTCCTATGTAGTAGATCAGGGTCAATCCATAGGGAAAATGGTGGTATGTGTTAATATTTGAGATCCTTAGCTTAGTTACACCAAGCAAGGGGTGAGAGAAAATTTTGTGTTCCTTAAGGAATACTAGTACTTCAAGAAGCAAGCAATAAGCAAAAAAAAAACAAATGAAAGAGTAAAATAAAAGGACAAGGAAAAGATGAGATAACAAGTATGGGTAGGAAATTTGGATTGGGTTTCACCATCTAAGGTCTCTCACCAACATGAAATACTCACACCCATTGTATACCCCTAGAAAGCTTACAAGAAATCATCATAAGTGTCTATTCCATGCTCTCTCGAGCTTAGGATTGATCTAAATTATAAGTTTGTCTCTCTCTCTTGAGATAGAAAACAAAAAATCACTAGTAAAGCCATATGATCATTAGCTTAATAATTCCAACATTCTCATGCATTCATACTACTCCACAACTCTTAGATATAGGCTAATACTACTTTCTTGAGGTATCAACAATCTACGAACAAAAGATGGTAACTAATCTTGCAAGTGCATTAAGAACAAGGGTATGAAGATAAGCTTTGCTAATAGCATACATTCAATGGATATAAGTATTTACATGTTGGGAGAGCCTTAGTGGACACTCCCAACCCAAGTTATATGACTAGCCACTGATGGTGATGAGTAGCATGAAGAAATTACAAGTAATGCGATAAATGGAGATGGAAAATGAGATGGAGTTGAAAGAGAATGAAAGGAGATGGACAGATTTGGAGAAGAAAGAGATAGATACACCAACAACAACCCTAAACAGGTCAAGGTCGATGGGAAACTTGTCTTCTTCAAATCCAATGTTGGTTATGGAGATCACTACTTTTCTTCCTCCTTCCATCAAAGAAGCAAGTTGGAGTAGCTCGGGGATGATGGAGGATCTTTGTTCCTTTGAATCTCATCCTCAGATATCGTGACTGAAGGACAAAAGGCGCAGGTCAATGGCGGGGTGGTGTTGTAGCAAAACTCCAGTGTCTCTCTTGTGTTGCGACCCATGTAATGTAGCATGGGGTCTTCTATTTACATCTCTCAGTCTGGTGTTTGAGGTAGTGTTTTGGGGTGCTTTACTTTTGTTACTTGCCACAAGTCCTATGAGCATGTACCTTGGGGAGCACACTTAACGGTATGGATGGCCGTTGCATCTAGTATTGCCATCGATAGACAGGTCATGCAGAGAAGCCATCGTCTTCCAGGACATCAATAGGAAGAATCTAGTGTTCCACAGGTTGGTAGATCATGAAGGTGAGCCATCAATTATGGCCATCGGTTGGTAAACTCCCAATCCTTCCATCAGTTAAGCTTGGACCGGCCATCAGCAGATGGATTCCCACTCTAGCCTTCAGTAGATGTGTCTGGATGGACCATCGACTTTGAAACTGATGTTTTTTCTTGATGTCCGTCCAAACTAGCCATCGGTTTAGGGAACCGATGATTTTTCAACTAGCCTTCCTGACATCTAAACATTGCTATAGGCCATCAGTTTGTCAATCAATGGATGGTCAGTGGTAGTTGGTCCTTGGTTTCTGATGTTGTGGATGGTCGCCATCAATCGTGGAAATCTATGGGCATTCTGTCCAATGGTTACAACCATTGTTTGGAAACTTACCTACATAGAAATAAGTAATTACCTATAAATCAAGGCATAAATGGAAAATATGAGTAAAATGTGAGAAAGTTAAGGAAAAATTATAAGATAGGAGGAAACTAAGGACAAAATTAGCCATGAAATATGCACAAAATTGGATGTTATCAACCCCAAAACTTAGAGTCTATCTTGTCCCCAAGCTAATAAATTGAATTACGGCATGAAGTAAATGTTATGGGCTTTATTTGCTTACTATGTTTTACTATTGACAATGTCCTTATACCATCTTTAAGTCAACACCTTTGCATTATAGCTTGGACTGCTTACTATACTTCCCAAGTTTCATTTTCTTTGATCTGGATTTGTGTGACCTCTTTTCTTTAGCACATCCTCTTATCAAGAGGGGTATCTCCTTCACGATTCATTCCCATCCTCCTTTCCAAGAGGTACTTGTACAAGACTTCATCAGAGGTAGCTTTCACACCCAACATTTATTTATTTATTTGGATAGTCCTAACTAGTGGTGTAGAGGTAGGCTAAGGTTGCTAGTTGTTCTTATCCTTCTAGGGTTCAATCAACCATGAGTAATGTTGTAAAACAGTGTTAGTTAACTGACAATCCTGATGTAGTTTTAGGTGGTTATATGAGATAGTCGTCAAAAGATAGGTGGATTCTTTTTTGGCTTCCAAGATCCACTATTAGTCACAACATATCTACATTCTTGATTGCATCTATACACCAGTCGGGTGGAGCCTATCGACATCTTTCTGGGTATAACTCCCATGTTTCTATTCACGCTCGGCTTTTATTTCTCACAAGGATAAGGTGATGGGATTTTTAAGGAAAGGTGGGTTGCCAAGCATGTTTTGATTCCAAGTAGTGATTTAAGTACTAGAAGGGGTATTTGCTTCCTCTATTGTTTGTGCTTTCATTTTTGACATGTACTAGGAGGTTAGGAGGTTGATTGGGAGTGCACCAAATATGGTCCTCCTTATTTAGACGATTTCTCTGGGACAATAGTGTTCCTTTTCTGCCTGTAGTTTTGTGAGATAAAATGGTGTAAGGACATGGTCAAGTAGATTTTTATTAGATGAATTAATAGCCCAAAGCATTACTCTTGGAATAATTATGATAATCAGTTCTTGAAGATAAGAATTTCTAAGATAAGATTGGTGATAACACCCAGGAAAATCGAATTAAAAATTTGCCTTCAAAAATTTCTATTCATAAGAATGTTTCCTTTTAATGTTAAAAAGATTTAAATGCATACATTGCAAAAATTTATCACTCGACAATTCAAAATTTATAGATTTTTTTTGGCAAAAATAAGACAGGGAAGCAACAAAATGAGAAATGTAGAAAATTGAGATGTTGGGAAGTAAATGTCCCTAGCTTGCCTATTCAGAATCGATCCACAAACTTAACATTCACCCTATCCTCAGAGTGTAAAAGAGTGAGGTTGAGTATGAATAAGCAAGTCAAATCTTTGAACTTGGAAATGCCCATTGTCAGATTAGTATCTTCAACATAGGTACCTTGAAGGTAGTGGTGGTAATCTTCATACTGATAAAATTCCACCTTATTTTTAGATGTTCCTATCATCTATATCCAGAATTAGACATAGAAACCACAATAGTTGGAGCCATAATCTTGTTGTGGGCTCCTATGTCTGTATCAAATAGAGGTGTGGCTATAGGACCTGAACGATGTCTCGTTCAAAGATGGTGATGATTTTATCTTCTTGTGGACTTAGCTCTTCCATTATGAAATTCATATCTTCAATTGGCAACCCATAGTAGGTGTTTTTGCCAATATTTTTGAAAGTGTATCAAGTCAGTTGGTGCTAGTTTGTCAATAGTGTTATCCTCTGCTTCATTGTCTGCATCTTCTTTATCAACCCCTTCTTCTGCTTCATGTTTGGACGATACTCAGGCATCAACTTCTTCATAGGATTTTGCTTCCTCTTTTGCCGCTATTTTGTCAATATTGTCTTAAGGTGGGGAAGCCACTGTTATAGTTTCAGAAGAAATTGCAAGCACAATAGTTGTTGCAAGAGCCACTTCTTAGGACTCCATTTCTTTGAAGGGTGGGATGGGTGGGATGTTTATTTGTTGTTGAGAGGTGATTGGGGTTGTGATTGTGATGTCATTTTAGGGAGGGGCTTCCATTTACTTCTATAAATTTTTAAATTTTTCCCTCCATGGAGTCCTTTTAGGGAGAGAAATGAGAGTGTAGATCCTTCTTGGGACGTCTTTCATGTGCCAGTCATAATAAGAATCTTCCATCATGGACAACCTCCATGACGTACTTACCTCATAGTGTGTGGAAGTCTTCATTCACAATCTGCTCAAGAGGAGTTCCCATGTTCAATACTTCAATCATTCTTAGCACTATGAATGTGATGTTCCCTGAATATTGCATTTCTTGGGGTACGATGCAATTATGTTTATCTTCCTCTAGTTGGGACGATACCACCTGCTTACTCAATGTATAAGGCATTTCTGGCGTATGGGGATTTCTTGTATCATCCTATGTTCTGGCTTCTCGAAAGCCATCCTTTCACATGGTAGGTCTCTTACATTGTAATTGTAAGTAACAGCCCACCTTGTGGAAAAATCTACCATGGTCAGAAGCCTGTGGTTGAAGTCCTTGAATGGTAAAGTTATGAGTTGTAGTTCATTTGTTTTTTGTAGAGTGTCTTGCAACTCTTCAATCGAGGGTGCATTGTGATTTTCCTTATCTAGATGAGAGGAAAGAGTTGATTTTGTGTTGAAAATGGCCCCTATTTTGTCCTTTTACATATATTCTTCAAATATAGTTCGACACAAGACTTTGAATAATACCATTCTCATAGGACTCTTGTATCTAAAGGTTGATCGTAGGTTGTCTCTTCTCACACGGTATTTGTTATTGATGTAGACAACATCTTATCCTGGTTTATCATCATCGAGGATATCTACTACAACATGGCTATCATGGAGTAACATCCCTGACACCTATGTCATATCCATGTCCTTCATTTTACACAGCACCAGTGGCGGTGTTATTGGATCTTTGTCATCTACCGATGGTGGTTTAGGAAATAATGGATTGTCTGGTTTCTTCAGAGCTTTATTGAACATCCATTTCATGTTTCCTTCATCTTTCTAAGCAATTTTCTCTTCCATCTCCACCTCAAATGGATTCAGATGAGCTCCTTCTTCGAATGATTCATCCACTAGCAAGTCATTAACAAAGTTTTCATGTCAATTGGAGGTGGTGGATCGTTGTACAGAAATAGAGGGTTTATCCCATTCATCACATCCTCAGTAGTTTCTGATACATCTTCCCCTGCCTCTGTTGATTTTAGGATGACGTCATTTTCACCAGTCACTTCAACAATTTTCAATGAGAACAATGTGTTTAGGAATTTTTGGGAAATCATGATTTCCCTTCCCTATGGTTTCCTCCCATGGTGTCTGTTGGTGGAGTTCCCTAGTATGGTTGGATTATTAACATCATTGTCATCCCCCACGGACACTCCCATGTTTCTCACATAATTTTATTTCCCTTATTTTGTAGTTAATTCTATTGTGGCTTCTTGTTCTAGGGGCAGTGCAACTTTGTGAGTGTCTAGTTGGGAAAATAGTGTGTCCGCCTTCAGCTGCACATCCATATTTATTGTAGGCAATGAGGCCTCCCCATCGCCGATTTGTTGTCTTTTGGATGTTGCCTCTTTGCGGAAAGGGGATGTCATCATTGCCTCCTTCCTCTTCCTTTCTTCGGCTTGTAGGTGCTCATTCTCTTGTTGCAGATCATCCCACTCAAGACATAGCAGGGTGACCTCCTTGGTCATGCCTATCCGAGCTTCCATGACCTACATTTTATATGTAGACAATAGTTGCATCCACTGTGGAAGGGCTAGAAATGGCTGCATATTTGATGTTATCTTCTGAACCTATGAAGTTAACATAGACATATTTAAATTTAATTTTAAAATATTTAGAGTAGAGTTGGAGATGACCTCATGGAGGTCATCAATTTCTTTCCCTATCTCCATGAATTTTGTTGTAGTGGAGGCTCATCATTGTTTCCCTTTGTATTTTATCGAGCTTGCCTCCTGCTCGGCTTCCTTCACTTTTGCACATCCTTTGGGTCCTTTGCCCATGTGTAAGATTTATTTAGCCTCATAGCTTGGTAGGGGCTTCCCTTCTTCTAAATTTTCATTCTCTAGAATTTCCCTTTCAGATATGTGGACCGATAAGTGCTCAATTCTCATTGTATCCATCATTTCCTTGGCTCCTTGGTTGGCTGGTGTATCAGCTAGGGCATTGTTTCCAGATGCCTCATCCCTAGAAGCTGTGTGGCGTGATGACACACTTGCATTAATGGAATATTCTCTTGTCTCTCCCAGGTCTGGAACTGCTGACATCTCTGGTATATCATCTTTGTTAATGGAGGCACATGGTATGCCAACACCAGTGTCAACCTCTTTAGGTACCTCCGGATATGGACGACATGTGTAATTCCCTGAGGTTCTACTACTACTTTTGCCCTTTGGTTTGGATGACATCTTCTTTGGGAGGCTTACTATTACTCTTTTCTTTGCTAGCCTTGTCAAATGTATTCTTTCTACATCATATATGGTTCAATAGATGCTTGTTTGTTGATAGGTGTGAGGAGCATGGATCTAGCTTTCTTTTTTACAATTTCATCATCTCGGAATAAGAGTTTGTCATAATTGAAATTGCTCAGTTCAAGCAAGGGAACCAAGTCCTTTGATCTATAGAATCTGTAGAAGTACTTATCCTTCTACCTTGCCATCTCTTCTTCTGTACATCTCATCCCCGACATCCAGATGTTCATCATCTCTAGTAGGAAGTAGTTGCCAGGTTGTTCCTTGCGTATGACATATGTTTATTATGGAATAGTCATGGTAAGAACTTTAGTAGTAGTGGTGATTACTGGTTGTGGCATTGCCTTTTCTGTAGTATTGCCCTTCTCTAGATACTTGGCCACTTTGCTTTGCTTGTCTTTTAGATGGGTACTTGGTGCCCCTCTCTTCTTGGGGCTTTGGGACTCCACATATGGCGTGTACTTAGAAGTTTATGCTCTCATAAACTCATTAGAGCTAGAGGACTCATCAAGTATTGGCTCTTTAAGCATTTTGAGTCTATCCACTTATAGCATGGCCTTGATACTTTTTGTGGTAGGATCCCCATGGAGCATGATATAACCAACAACTTCATCTTTTTATCTTTCTATTTTTTCTATTTGATCCTAAGTCATTGTCTCTTTGATCATGTCGGTCTCACTCACCCTTTTGACCAATCCCTTGTGAGCTATCTGATTTTTAGCTGATTTACCTTCCATTTTGATTCTATTTGCAATGTAGATATTTGATATACCTCATGCAAGGTTAGATAAAATGGTATTTTAAGCAAATTCAAGAAAGGAATTGTAAACTTATGGTTTACCAAGGGGGTCTGCAAACTGACGGTTTGCCTGAAGATGTAGACAATTCATGGTTTAGCTATGTCAGAACGAGGGTGTTGGTATTCTAATGGTTGGTGAAGGTCTGGAAAATGATACACCTTCTAAAGGTCGGCTATAAAAAGAGTCACAGCTTGAAGGAAGTTTGAGAACAAAAAATAATGGGATCAACCCACAAATAAGAAGGTAGAGTTTTGTCAGTGCTTAAAAATAAGAAGGTTAAAAAATAGTTTGCCTGGGTTATCATTAGTAGCATCCACAACATCTAGGTTTCTCCACTGAGCTTTCATGGCTCCTTGCATCTTCAGATTCATAGCTCTATTGTTGTTACGGTGTTCTTCATTCTTTGCTTGTGAGCTTTGTCGGTGTACAAGGACTTTGATTCTAGTTCACCGTCTTCCTATGGTCAGAGGTAGAACACGATTGTGTATCTTTTGATGGTCACTGAAGAGACAAAGTTAATCGCCTTAACTTGATGGAGTAAGGTGGCCTAGGGTTTTCCTCTACTCTTATGCCTTTATTCTTTGTTGTATGAATGTACAAAGTATCATGTCCCCTCTTGCTTTTATAGCTTCTACTTGAGTGAAGGTTGGATCCGTTCAGCCTTCAGTTGCAACTATTGACCTTCTAATGGTTTAGAAAGTGAGCACATTGAGATGGAGGCACTTATCCTCCTCTTTTGATGGTTTAGCAGTGAGTGCACCTCTTCTACTGGTTCGACTGACTAACTATCTTCTGATGGTATGACATGTCTTTTGATAGTCTCAGGGTGGTTTGTAGCCTGATGGTTGGACGGGCCACATCTTCTGATGGTTTCACTAGGGCAAAGTCTAAAAGAACTCCGCATCTTTTGATGTATGGAATATGCAGGAGACTCGATGGTTTCCCTTGTACCTGGTGTGTTTTTCGTAGGGCCACACACTAATCATGTAAGGAGTGGGATCCCAGAGGGGAACCACTCCCTACTAAAAATTTGAAGAATAAAACCTCCAGTCCAAACACACCCTTAAGGTATCTCGGAGTGGGTGTAAAATTTTCAAATCTTATGTATAGTATTCAAAACAAACAAAGTTTAGCAGTGGAAGAAAATAATGACTATATTCAATTTCTCAACAAGATTACAAAAGTATATCTAAATCTCCCACATAGGTTTACATGTATGATACAACATAAGGATCTAAGATAGAGCAAAGTCTAAACCTTAAAAAATTTGTCTTCAAGCTTTAAATCCTTAAGCTATGTCCATGACTTCATGTCAAATCATCCAAGTCCTTCACACTTGAGTGAAGGTGGGATCCGTTCAGCCTTTAGTTGCAACTATTGACCTTCTAATGGTTTAGAAAGTGAGCACATTGAGATGGAGGCACTTATCCTCCTCTTTTGATGGTTTAGCAGTGAGTGCACCTCTTCTACTGGTTCGACTGACTAACTATCTTCTGATGGTATGACATGTCTTTTGGTAGTCTCAGGGTGGTTTGTAGCCTGATGGTTGGACGGGCCACATCTTCTGATGGTTTCACTAGGGCAAAGTCTAAAAGAACTCCGCATCTTTTGATGGATGGAATATGCAGGAGACTCGATGGTTTCCCTTGTACCTGGTGTGTTTTTCGTAGGGCCACACACTAATCATGTAAGGAGTGGGATCCCAGAGGGGAACCACTCCCTACTAAAAATTTGAAGAATAAAACCTCCAGTCCAAACACACCCTTAAGGTATCTCGGAGTGGGTGTAAAATTTTCAAATCTTATGTATAGTATTCAAAACAAACAAAGTTTAGCAGTGGAAGAAAATAATGACTATATTCAATTTCTCAACAAGATTACAAAAGTATATCTAAATCTCCCACATAGGTTTACATGTATGATACAACATAAGGATCTAAGATAGAGCGAAGTCTAAACCTTAAAAAATTTGTCTTCAAGCTTTAAATCCTTAAGCTATGTCCATGACTTCATGTCAAATCATCCAAGTCCTTCACCTAGGGTTGGAAGTATACCCCAACAAGAAGAGAAAAAAATAGAAGATGTCAGCAAAGGTTGGTATGTGCATACTAAAAAGTAAATTGAGCAATATTATGAAATAAAGGACATCAAATGTACAAAAGCTTCCCATAGAAAAGAAAAGTACCACCCAAGTGGGTATCAAGAGAAAGGATCACAAAATAATGATACTTTCCATAAAACAACATAAAAAGACTGTGCTATATATACATCCACCACCATAGTGGGAAATTAAGCACATATCAAGAAAGTAGGGAACACACCCCACAATCATCCTCAATATCCTGCATGCATGTGAGATAAGCATAGCCCTAGAACAATATAAAGACAAAGGCGACCAAGAATCATACATCTTGAAACCTGATAGAGAATGGTATACTGTCAAACTCCCAAATATATAAAATATGGGCCAAGAATCATACATCTTGCCTCGGGTATGAGGTAACCTTTCCATCCCAAAAGAGCAAGAAATTTACTCATCTGCTCGGTAGGAAATTATACATTTTCCATAAACAAAAACCAATGTAATTACACTACTCTAGTTCTACTGAATCACATAGCATGTAAAATGTAGAGGCAAGTAGAAAAGTATGGTCAAAAAATACAAACTAGTCACCACAAAAGTGACCAACATATACATCCACCTCATAAGTGGGAAAAATACATCACATGTCATCATATAGAGTTCCATCACGAATAAAGCATAAAATAAGAGTCCATCTATGATCACAAGATCAGCAACAAATTAGATAGTTCACAAGAACCATGATATCAAAAGAAAAGAATAATGTGTAGGCTAATGTCCATAGGACCAAGAGAAAGAATAATATAAGTTCATTGTTCAAAGGAATAATCGGGGATGTAAACATACCTCACTTTAGAGTCTATACAAGTCCAAGATACTTTTAGATCTAAGTCTAGGCTTCCAAAGAACCTATTATGCATATATATAGAATTAGAGTTAGGTTTTCATTAATTATTCAAAACCCTAAAAATTGCCTTTTTAATATTAGTGAATTAGGTTAACAAAACTACGTCATATTTTAGGTTATATTTTTATAAGTTCAAAAGATATTTTATTATATTTTTCTGACTTATATATATTTAGTTATGAATTTTACAAGTTATTAACTATTTAGGTAAATTCATTAAAATCACATATTTTTTAGATTTGATTGAGCAACAAAACTGGTACCACTGGATCACCCTTATTTTTCTAATTTTAGAACATATTTTATTTTATTTTTCAGAGCCATAAATAATTAGTTATGGATTTTTGAAATTCGGCCAATCATGGAAATCCACTTCAACAAATCGTCTACAAGAAAGAAAGAGGGAGAGGGAGAGTTGTCCAACTGGTGACTTGGCCCAATGGAAGGCCGCCAAGTCACCCGGTCAAGCCTGGTCAAAGTCCGCGTGGCTTCGGTCAAGCGAGAAATAGAATAGGGTCAAAATGACCATAATACCCTTTATCGAGAAAAGGAGCAAAACTTGATGCAAAGGGGGAAACAATAAATCAAAGCTGCCCCTTTTTCTCTAAAGAATGTCTCTGGAAAGCATCCATGGACTTCGACTACTAAGTCGGGACTCCAGATTACCAACACCTCATCTCCAAAAATGAACCCAGATGGCTACGACGGCCTCAAACGAAGGCAACTAACAACTGCCTAGGCTCAAAAGAGGTCTGATATACCAGAAATCAGACTAGGCTCTCCGCCATGGTCGAGTGAGAGAAAGGGGAAGGAAAAGAAGGCCAGACAGATAGAGGAAGAAACACGGCTTAAAAATGCTTCTTGATGAGAGAATAAAGCCAGTCGAAGATGATCTTGGCAAAACCAGACACATAGTCGAACATTGCGTCGCCGGAACCAAAAGCTTAGGTGGGGAGACCAAAAAGGGGAAAAACAACTACCTCAAAATTGATGATGCCAGAAGCCGTCCTACATTTCCTGGGTGCCGCTCTAGCATAGGTGATCCTTGAGGGAAAGGGTAGGCAAAGTTTCCTATTGCCTAGGAGGCCAGAACTTCACCGCCGGAAGACGGAGGGTATCCCCGCACCAACTCGAGTAGGGACACCATCTTGGAGAGATGATGCAGCCAAACTAGGGCCATGTGGGGGGACTCGTGGTGGGTTGGCGAGTTTTTGGGGTGTCCGAGAGACTGAGTTGGCATGGTGAAGGGAAAAAGGGGAAGGACAGGGGAGGAACAGAGAACCGATGCAGCACCTACGGTTTGGGGATTTTGGAGTATAAATACCCCAGTACCAGGGTTTAGCGGGTGCGGAAGAGAGAGGGGAGGGTGAATGAAAATAAATCGGGAAAGGAGACGGAGAGAGGAGGAAGACAGAGGCAGAGAAAATCAGAAGAAAAAATGGGGAGAGTCCTACTCTAGGCGTGCGCGGGCGAGAAGAACAGGAAAGGGAGAAGAAGAAATCATAGCCACACAACCAAAATGAACGGCTCAGATTAAGTCTGGTATGTGTGACAAAATAAAATCTCAGTACTATAGGAAATCGGAATCCAAGGTAAAGTGACATATAAATTTTATGTGTTTTCTTTTCAACTTAAATTGAGGGTGCACACGTTATCCAAATTACATGAAATTTTGCCCATAGGCTATTAAAGCATGTAAATTCGGATTACACAATTAGTTTTGATTTTTGAGAACTTTTAATATGTTAAATAAACCAAATCCTATTTTCTCTTTCCTCGTGCATTAATGATTTTAAGATTCTCAAAATTTTATGAAACTTCACCCACAAGTCATATTTATTGTGTTGGATATGAATTTGCCATCAATTTTACATGTTGGAGTTGTTTGTTCATTTATTTAATATTTTGAAGGTTCCACACACTTTCTCTCTCCTGATTTCACCTTTTAAGCAAACTTTCTCCAAATTGGATGAAAATTCACCCAAAGGATATATTTATTAGGTAGATTATGAATCCAAGATTATTTTCCTCTTTTAGAGTCATTTATTATTTTATTTGATATTTGGGGAAAAGCACACATCTTCTTTTCCAATTTGAATTGAATTACTTATTATTGTGTGAATAATATGAAACTTGACTCCCAAGGCAATTGGGATCCAAGGAACATGATTATTAACTTAGATTCCACTTTTGGGACTCCTTTTCATGAGTTTTGTCAAAATTAAAATTTGTTGCCATTAATATCGCATTATTACTTAGATTATCGTATTATTTCACTATTATCAATATTGCTCGTCTATTTAGGTTAATATCATCACCAAAAGAACTATGTGTGATTATTTGCACAAATTTTATATTACTTCACATGACCTATTTTATGTATCCATTATTGTCCTAAGACTAATGTGAGAACATTAGGTTACATTAAGATGATTTATACATGCATTAGCTCATAAAAGTTATACCAAACATCTTTTAGGTCTAACCCCAACCTTGTTTGGCTAAGCCCAAAAGGTCAAACTTCTAGGGTAGGTTGTAAGATTTGGTATGTTACAACACTCCACTCGTTAATAGGATTTCATCCTCAAAATAGATTGATCCAAACATCAACAACCAACTATTCTCCACCCCTTAAAAGGTTTATCCTAACAAGTCAAACTAAACCACATTTAGGGTTACTCATATCTTTTAGTGGTGAAAGTTCTAGATATTTATGTTCTTCATGTATCCAAACTAAGAGTCAGAACCAACTAGGGTTGAGTTTTAGGTCCTCGTGTCTCTAACCTAACAACCCTAAGATCCAAAAAGTCATAGCGTACAAAGGGTAGGTACACTACACCTTAACATTATCTCACATATTCCAAGTCACTTCCCCAAAACTAGGGTTATGATTCAATGCCAACTAATTCTAGGGCTTCTCCAGAATACTTCACATACCTCTTTATTGTGACTTAGTTCAAGAAATCATCGAGAAAATATGAGACAATTTTTGTATATATAGTAGTATAATGAAAATAATCTTCTATTGGTGAAAAACTTTGCAATGTAAAACAAACATGCCGACCAAAATCAACATGAAAACCAACTCACAATTTATCCATATCAAGGTCTTCTTAATCTATTTTTTCCTCGTAACCTAATTTCATCCTCAAATCAAAACCTCATTGTATCAAAAGATACCAATCATTATTATGTATCAAAGGGTGAACATCTCGCCTAAAGGTAAATTGCCACGTCAAGGGTTCTAACAAGGAAGAAAAAATTGAAATAGTTAGATTCTGACTACCATGGGTTCTGATACCATGCTGTAAGGAGTGGGATCCTAGAGGGGAACCACTCTCTACTAAAAATTTGAAGAATAAAACCTCCAGTCCAAACACACCCTTAAGGTATCTCAAAGTGGGTGTAAAATTTTCAAATCTTATGTATGGTATTCAAAACAACCAAAGTATTAGCATTGGAAGAAAATAATGACTATATTCAATTTCTCAACAAGAATACAGAATTATATCTAAATCTTCCACATAGGGTTTACATGTATGATACAACATAAGGATCTAAGATAGAGGGAAGTCTAAACCATAACAACTTTGTCTCCAAGCTTTAACTCCTTAAGCTATGTACATAACTTCATGCCAAATCATCCAAGTCCTTCACCTAGGGTTGGAAGCATACCCCATAAAGAAGAAAAAAATGGAAGATATCAGCAAAGGTTGGTATGTGCATACTAAAAAGTAAATTGAGCAATATTATGAAATAAAGGACATCAAATGTATAAAAGCTTCCCATGTAAAAGAAAAGTACCACCCAAGTGGGTGTCAAGAGAAAAGATCACAATAAAATGATACTTTCCATAAAACAACATAAAAAGAGTGTGCCATATATACATCCACTACCATGGTGGGAAATTAAGCACATATCAAGAAAGTAGGGCACACACCCCACAATCATCCTCAATAACATGCATGCATGTGTGTAACGACCCCACCTCCCGATAACCCCCAATTAAAGGAGACCAAGAGGTCAGGATCGTTATCCCAATTTTCGAATCAAAGATTCGACAAATAATCAATAAGAATTATTAAATTCTACCAGACTATACTGAAAAGATGTGGTAAAATAAAATTCTACATACCTTTTGAAAAAATTGGATTTCTAAACTTCTATCCACATACGGAAACTATTCTAATTAATCCTCCTTGCAATTTAATTCATTTATTCACAATATGCCAATTTATTGTTTGTCCTTTTGGGATTTGTACCTAAAATGCCGACAAACAAAACACCTGTCAGCATAAATGAATACGCCGAAATGTGGGGGAAACAATAATCGTGTAATTAACTGTAATATCATATTGTTGCCAATTATGATTTAACAAACAACTTTACATTTTAAACATAACTGCTCAATCCATCCATACCTGGATGCTACCATCCTTATGGTAGATCCCCATTAAACCCCTCATGATCATACCTAACATGTGAATCAATTTCTAGGGTTGAGTCACATGGCACTACCCATAGGTAGCTCACTCCTGAACTCATGATGTGCTAAAGAGTCTTATGACACTACATGTGGGTAGCCCAATTTCTCACTCATAATAACCTGATGTCCTACTTAATAAGTAGGCCCTGTACCGGGTTACCCTTTTCATCATTAGCAAAGCCATAGAGGAGGATCAGGATCTGAGCTAGTCATGCATACATATTTATGGTGATAATCATAGTTACTTTATAGTTGCATGAAATAAAAGTCATCCAAGCAGTTATTTTCAAGCAACCAGTAAAACATTCGGGAATCACCGTGAAACTAAAGCAATTAACCATAAGCGTAACCACATACCTGTGATTGCAGATTTTGAGACAGAATCAGTTAAGTAAAGAAAAACCAACCAAGCAAGAAAATATGCACAAAAATCCTGAAATAAATATACAAACTTCCTTTTATCAAGATTTATCCAAACTCATCTTGTTTCTTAGGATTTCTATTCCAATTTTTACGGTTTCCTTTGCAATTATGGTTTTGCCTCCACTTTTAGTATTATAAACCCTAATTCCAAAAAACTACATAAAAACTTTAACTTTCACATCATAACACTCCTAACAGACTTAGGATCATTATTTAGGATTATATTTCCCTAAATTGAATTAAACAAAGTTTTTCTCTTCTTTTACCCTAAATTAGGGTTTCTATATGTATTATCCTTCATACATAGTTTAAAACCCTAAATTTGTCAACTTATCAAGTGAAACAGATTGAAACTCTACTTTTATATTCAACAGGTGAATACTTCTCAAATTAACCAATTAAACCTTAAAGTTTCATCCTTTAAACTCAATTAGGGTTTTTAACTACACTTTTAATACATTTTCTATCAAATCAATATAATTTTGCAAAACTCAACAGATACAGGTTACCAAACCATTTTTATCTTGTTCCTCATATTTTTCTAAGCAATTTTCATATATAAACTTTTTCCATCCGAGTTTTCTAGCAAAAGATATGATTTTTGTAAGAAAATTCATTTTTCTGATTTATTCGATAATCCTAGAAAAATTAATGGCCGCTCGATCCATGGTCTGCCGGTCCACACAGGATCCAACAGCCCAAGGTCCACGTGCCTAACTTTGATTTAAGTTGTGAAGGACTATTTTGCCCTTACCAGGATAGAAGGAACGAAGGGGGTATGCTGGTAAATTCGCGGGGTCTCCTTCTTCAACCTCGTGACGCCTCTCAGCGGCTCTGATGGTCAACCTTGTGGTTGACTCTAGGATACCGGCCACCCACAAGCAAGTCGAAGATCTAGAAGGCTCCACCATCCTCCTTTGAACCTGACGAGGCCTTCAATTACTCATCCTTGCCGTGCTAGCACCGCCGCCAACTTGCCAGACTCCGGTGAGGCAAACTGGGTGGACGAGGGGGGAGGTCAGGGTTGATCTTCGAATTGATTGCACAAAAATGCTCATTGCATCTCTCTAAAGGTCATGGGTTGATAAGTTTGCATGTTGATGCCCTCATAAACCCTCCCCTATATATAGGGTCAGAGGCAGATCCATGCTGGATTGGGGACTCTCCCAATCAGTGACCAAACCCCTACAAAGTAGGGATGGTTCTCTTCGGTTTTCTCTCTTGAACTCAAAGGAACCAAAGATAGTTGTGCACATGCTTGGGATTGCGAGGAAATTGAGGGGGGAAATTCCTCTATAACTCGCTAGAGTCCTAGTTCCTATGGAACTGGATGATGAGCAGCCATCGTTGGATCAAAATCCAACGATTCTCGTCTCACGCAATCAACCAACAAGGAAAACTTATTCTTATTTTCAAAATAAATTATATTTTTGAGGATGATTTGAAAAATCCATAACTCTTAATTCGTAACTCCTTTTTATCTCAAATTATAAGGGAATCTCATTAATGATTTAATCTCCTGTCATGCTAAAACTGGGATCATTTTCCAAAGAAAACGGGTCCTTTTCTTTAGTTGCAAGTTATCACTTAAATATATATATTTCCCACATATTTTCTCTTTCCCTTGCCCTTATATTATTATCCTGAGTTCCTTGAACCTCAAGGAACCTTAATGGCTCAAAATTCCATCTTGGGAAATATTCATTAGCCTTTTATTCTTCTTTCATCTATTTTCTTATTTATTCCTTTATCCAATTGAATTTCCCCTTTTTTTTCTTTTCTCATTCTTTTTCTTATAATTGGGTTCAATAGCTAATAAAGCCCACAAAGAATACAAACAAGGCTATTATGCACAAAAACCATTCAAATCAAACCATTAAATCAACCATTGATTTCATTTATCTTTTAAAAGGATATTTACAAATCTCATTACATGGTTTAGAAAAATGGGGTTATAACATCCTCCCCTCCTTATAGGAATTTTGCCCTCAAAATTCAACAATCAAACAAAAAAATTAGGATATGCTTTTTCCATGTTCGTCTTCAGTTCCCATGTGGCTTCATCCTCTCCATGGTGCTTCCAAAGAACCTTTACCATCTCTATATTCTTATTTTTGAGCTCTTTCACCTTGGTATCTAGAATTTGCAAAGGTAACTCACGATAAGTTAGCTTCCCTTGAAGATCAATAGGTTCAATGCTCAGCACATGGCTCAGATCTTGCACATATCACTTCAGATTGGACACGTGAAACACATCATGCATCATACTATATTGAGGGGGTAATGCCAAACGATATGTGGATTCACCAATCTGTTCTAACACTTCAAACGGACCCACGTATCGGGGACTCAACTTTCCTTTGTTCTTAACTATAGCTCAGAGTGGCCGGATTTTTAGAAAAACATGCTCTCCCACAGTGAAATGCACGTCAGTCCGCTTCACATCAGCATACGACTTCTGTCGATCCTGGGCTCTCTTTAGCCTTTGCCTGATGAAAACAACTTTATCAACATACACTTGGAGTTCATCTGGCCTCAACATGGTCCTTTCACCCACATCATCCCAGTGAAGTGGTGACCGACACAGTCTCCCATAAAGAGCTTCATACAGAGGCATCCTGATACTATCTTGATAACTATTATTGTAGGCAAACTCAGCTAATGGTAAGTACTACTCCCATGATCAACCCCAATCGAGCACACAAGCTCTCAACAAATCCTCTATGGTTTGGATTGTCCTTTCTAACTATCCATCCGTCTGGGGGTGATAAGCGGTACTGAACTTCAACCTTGTACTAAGTTCCTCTTGAACTTGCTTCCACAACTTGGAAATAAACTTTGGGTCTCTATCGGAGATGATGGAACCGGGTACGCCATGCAAACATACTATCTCTCTGATATATAGCTCAACTAGATCTGACACCTTGGCAGTGGTCTTTAGGGTAAGGAAGTGTGCTGACTTGGTAAGGCAATCTACCACTACCCATATTGCATCATGACCTCTCTTGGTCCAGGGTAGACCCACCATGAAATCCATGGTGATCTGCTCCCATTTCCACTATGGAATCTCTACAGACTGTAAAAGTTCACCGGGTCGTTGGTGTTCATCCTTTATCATTTGGCACGTAAGACAGCTGGCCATATATGCCGCAATGTCTCTCTTCATTCCTGGCCACCAGAAAAACCTCTGCATGTACTTAAACATATTGGTAGTTCCCAGGTGCATCATGTACTTAGAACCATGAGCCTCTTGTAGGATACGATCCTTCAATGGTGAATCCTCAGGAACCCATATTCGATTCTCAAATCTGATCCCTCTATCTATTCCCAATGAAAGACGGGTCTGTGGCTTCTTCATCAAGCCCTTCATCGTGTCAAGCTCCCCACTGGCCAACTGTGTTGTTACAATTTCACCCAACAATTCTGACTATATTTGAATGTTGGCCAATCTAACTCGATCCTCTAACGGTTCCACTCCACCAACTCTTCTAAACTCTTCCACTGACTGGACAAAATAGCTGCACACCTGAGTTGTTTCTAACTCAAAGCATCTTCTACGACATTTTCCTTTCCTAGATGATAGGCGATGGTAAAGTCATAATCCTTCATGTACTCCATCCATCGCCGTTGTCGTAGGTTTAAGTCTCTCTGTGTCAGTAGGTACTTCAAGCTCTTATGGTCGGTGAGGATCTCAAAAGTAGCACCATATAGATAATGCTGCCAAATCTCCAATGCATGAATGATAGCAGCCAGTTCTAAGTCATGCGTCAGGTAATTCACCTCATTGGGCTTGAGTTGTCGGGAGGCATATGCAATCACATGCCGATTTTGTTCCAACACACAGCCAAGTCCCATCTTGGAAGCATCGGTGAATATCATGAATCCCTCATTACCGGAAGGTAGAGTCAAAATTGGTGCAGTGGTCATCTTCTCCTTCAGTTCATGGAAATGAGCCTCACATACATCGGACCACACAAACTTCACATTCTTTCGAGTCAACATCGTCAAAGGTAAGGCGATCTTTGAGAAATCCTTGATGAAGCTCCGATAGTAACCTGCTAACCCCAAGAAGCTTTGAATCTTAGAGGGGTTCTTCGGTGTAGGCCAGTCTCGAACTGTCGACACTTTAGCTGGATCTACGACAATTGTTCCTCCAGAGATGATGTATCCGAGGAACATGACTCGGTCTATCCAAAACTCACATTTCGAGAATTTCCCATAGAACTTCTGCTTTCTCAAGATATCAAGGACTTTACTTAGGTGGTCTCGGTGTTGATCTAAGTCATCTGAAAAGACCAAGATGTCATCTATAAACACTATGACAAACGAGTCAATGAAGGGTTGAAACACACTATTCATAAGGTTCATGAAAACACTGGGTGCATTGGACAACCCAAAAGGCATAACCACAAACTCATAGTGGCCATAACGTGTTCTAAAAGATGTTTTCAGGATGTCCTCATTCTTGACTCTCAACTAGTGGTTACCTGATCTCAAGTCAATCTTGGAAAAGACTTGAGCATACTTTAACTGCTCAAACAAGTCATCTATCCGGGGTAAAGGTTATTTGTTCTTAATGGTAGCCTGATTGATCATGTAGTAGTCTATGCACATTCAGAGCGAACCATCCTTTTTCTATACAAAAAGAACTGGTGCTCCCCATGGTGATGTGCTAGGGTGGATAAAACCCTTGTCTAGCAATTCATGCAATTGTTTCTTCAACTCGAGCAACTCCGCAGGGGCCATCCTATAAGGTGCTCGTGAAATAGGGTTTGTCTCGGGAGCTAGATCTATGGAGAAATCTACCTCTCTCTCAGGAGGAATCCCAGGTAGATCACCTGAAAAAACATCTGCATAGCTCCTAACTACCTCTATTTCTTCTAAGGGTTGCACCCTGGGTTTTGGCTCGGTAACTACTGCCAGGAAAGCTCGACACCCTTTACTCATCATCCGTTCTGCTTTCAAAGCTGACACATACAGGCTGATGGTGGCATCTTTCCTACCCTTAATGATGAAAGGTGGGTGACCTGGTTTCTTAATGATCACTTTCTTCTCCCTACAGTCAAAATTGGACCTATAAGTATAAAGCCAATCCATACTAATGATCACATCAAAGTCATTCATATCAAGAAGGATAAAGTCTGTAGAAAACTCATGATCTCGATATTTCACAGTTATCACTGGAGTTTTTAAAAGAGATGTAAAGATCTGACCACTCGGGGTTGTAACATCTAAGACATACCCTAAATCCTTGATATCCAAATAAAGCATAGTTGTGAGATTTCTCGAAATGAAGGTATTAGTAGATCCAGAATCCAACAAAGCTTTTACATTGTATCCCATGACTTCAAGCATGCTTACATTGTTTTTCACAATACATTAAACCATTACATGCTTATCTTAAAACATAAAAGAAAACTCTAAGGGCTATTACCCTCGATCAACTGATTAGCATTTGCTTGAGCCTCCTCACTGTCAATAGCAAACACTCAAGCTTGTCTTCTTTCCCCAGTAGGTGGGGCGACAGCTATAGGTGGGGCTGCTACTAGTCTTGGTCCTCTTAGATTCGGAAGAGGACAAATAGATTGTAGGTGTCCCTCTTGATGGCATCGATATCATGTCTTCTTCTTATAGCAACACTCATCAGTGTGCCCCATTCCGCAGGTGCGGCATTGAGGCCGATTGTTCTCTTGACGGGGTTTCCCTTTTCCTCCATGTTTTCTTTTGGCATGATTATGCCCTTGACCTTTCTTCTGGTTGTTCTTCTGGCCTTGGGTTCCTTCAGTGAAACCCAAATATCCCTTGGGTGGATTTTGAGTAGGCATCACTATCCTCTCCATGTCCAGAGCAATGTTGTAAGCTTCGGCAAAGGTTTTAGGTTTACTTTCCATCACATGTGGCTTGATGGCAGGGTGAAGACGCTCTATGAAGTGATCCACCCTTCTTTCCTCATCCATCATATGACCAAAATGCTCCAGGATTAGAAACTTGTGCCCAAAATCTGCCACAGATGAGTTTCCTTGAGTCATATTGGTGAACTCCCTTTCCTTTTCCTTCTTAGTTGAGACATGGATGAATCTGGAGGTGAAGATTGTCTTGAAGTCAACTCATGCCATTGGTTCCTCATTCAAATCTCGACTTATGATGTGTGTCTCCCACCATATCTTGGCTGCTCCTTCCAGGAGGTGAGCAGAAAAGAGGAGCTTCTTGCTTGGCTGTACCTCAAGCATGCAGAATCCATTCTCGACTGTAAGCAACCAAGCCTCCACCTTGTCGAGCACTTCAGACTTATCCTCTCCCCAAAACTTCTCAATGTTTAGCTTGATGAAGTCCAAGATAGTGGCTCCCAGTCGAGGACGAATAGGAAGTAGCTCGCCATTATCACCTCTAGCTATGCCTCTGAGGGCCAAGGCACATATCGCCTTAGTCAGCTATTTCTGCTGCTCCATCCATACCGCATTCATAGTGTGAACCACCATAGTTGGTTCCGGACTACCAGGTTGGTCCTCCTCCATTTGGGCTACCTCCTCGTACACATGTTGCTCCTCATATCCCGGTCCCTCCTCTTATTAAAGGTTGCTGAAAGGTATTAGTTCAGGGTTGGGGGCCTCATAAGAAGTTTCCTCATGTCTCTTCCTCTTCTTTGAGGATTCACCACCATGGTTCCTCTTCCTCTTCTCGAAAGACCCCTTCTCCTTGCAAGGAGGCCCACCACTATTGGCGGCAACCGAGATAGTAACGATCTTTGTACAACCCGTCTACAAAAGCATGCAAACTGACCTTTAGTCTATACTCAACCAGTTATACTTATGTCAATGACATCTTAATTATATATCTTTTATTAATTTGGTGGATGATTCTTAAAACCTTATCAACCTTACCCATACCTTAAGAGGGTGAGGAAGAGAGAGAAAACCCTAATCCTTAAAATCCTTAATAGAATGTGTGATGAGGAGGGATGAACAAAATGAGATAGTCCTAAAGGTATCTTATTTTGAGTCAGATCCTACGACATTGGGCAGACAGTCACACAAATCCGGGAGTCCTCGTATTCTGACAAGCGGTGCGGAGGAAAATATTGCCAGCCCCCATACGTGATCCTTTTCTAGACACCTCTGTCTTTCAGAAAATCCTCTAATAATTCCCTAGGGTTCTACAGAGTTTGTAAAATTTATTAATTATTAAAGATTAAATGATGAACCTAGGCTCTGATACCAAATGTAATGACCCCGCCTCCCGGTAACCCCCAATTAAAGGAGACCAAGAGGTCAGAGCCGTTATCCCAATTTCTGAATCAAAGGTTCGACAAATAATCAATAATAATTATCAAATTCTACCAGACAATACTGAAAAGCTGTGGTAAAATAAAATTTTGCATACCTTTTGAAAAACTTGGATTTCTAAACTTCTGTCCACATACGGAAACTATTCTAATTAATCCTCCTTGCACTTTAATTCATGTATTCACAATATGCCAATTTACTTTTTGTCCTTTTGGGATTTGTACCTAAAACGCCGACAAACAAAACATTTATCATCATAAATGAATATGCCAGTATGTGGGGGAAACAATAATCATGCAATTAAATGTAACATCATATTGCTTCCAATTATGATTTAGCAAACAACTTTACATTTTAAACATAACTGCTCAATCCATCCATACCCTAGCCTCTGCGCTGTCCCTATAGTGGACCTGGATGCTACCTTCCATATGGTAGATCCCCATTAAACCCCTCATGATCCTACCTAATAGGTGAATCAATTTCTAGGGTTGAGTCACATGGCACTACCCATAGGTAGCCCACTCCTTAACTCATGGTGTGCTAAAGAGTCTCATGGCACTACACGTGGGTAGCCCAATTTCTAACTCATAATAACCTGATGTCCTACTTAACAAGTAGGCCCTATACCAGGTTACCCTTTTTATCATTTGCAAAGCCACAGAGGAGGACCATGATCTAATCTAGTCATGCATACATATTTATGGTGATAATCATAGTCACTTTATAGTTGCATGAAATAAAAGTCATCCAAGTAGTTATTTTCAAGCAACTCATAAAACATCCAGGAATCGCCGTGAAACTAAAGCGATTAACCATAAGCGTAACCACATACCTGTAATTGTAGATTTTGACACAGAATCAATTAAGTAGAGAAAACCCAACCAAGCAAGCAAATATGCATAGAAATCTTGAAATAAATATACAAACTTCCTTTTATCAAGATTTATCCAAACTCATCTTGTTTCTTAGGATTTCTATTCAAATTTTTAGGGTTTCCTTTGCAATTAGGTTTTTGCCTCCACTTTTAGTATTATAAATTCTAATTCCACAAAACTACATAAAAACTTTAACTTTCTCATCATAACACTCCTAACAGACTTAGGATCATTATTTAGGATTATATTTCCCTAAATTGAATTAAACAAAGTTTTTCTCTTCTTTTACCCTAAATTAGGGTTTCTATATGTATTATCCTTCATACATAGATTAAAACCCTAAATTAGTCAACTTATCAAGTAAAATGGATTGAAACTCTAATTTTATATTCAACAGGTTAATACTTCTCAAATTAACTAATTAAACCTTAAAGTTTCATCCTTTAAACTCAATTAGAGTTTTTAATTACACTTTTAATACATTTTCTATCAAATCAATATACTTTTGCAAAACTCAATAGATATAGGTTACCAAACAATTTTTATCTTGTTCCTCATATGTTTCTAAGCAATTTTCATATATAAACTTTTTCCATCAGAGTTTTCTAGCAAAAGATATGATTTTTGTAAGAAATTTCATTTTTCTTATTTATTCGATAATCCTAGAAAAATTAATTGCTACTTGATCCATGGTCCGCCGGTCCACGCAGGATCCAAAGGCCCAAGGTCCATGCGCCTAACTTTGATTTAAGTTGCAAAGGACTATTTTTCCCTTACCTGGATAGAAGGAACGAAGGGGGTATGCTGGTAAATTCGCGGGGTCTCCTTCTTCAACCTTGTGATGCCTCTCAGTGGCTCCGATGGTCAACCTTGTGGTTCACTCTGGGATACCGGCCACCCACGAGTAAGGCTAAGATCCAGAAGTCTCCAACCATCCTACTCTGAACATGATGAGGCCTTCAATTTCTCATCCTTGTTGTGCTTGCACCGCCGCCAACTTGCCGGACTCCGGCGAGGCAAACTGGGTGGACGAGGGGGAAGGTCAGGGTTGATCTTCGAATTGATTGCACAAAAACACTCCTTGTAGCTCTCTGAAGGTCATGGGATGATAAGTTTGGGTGCTGGTGCCCTCATGAACCCTCCCTTGCATATAGGGTCAGAGGCAGATCCCTACTGGATTGGGGACTCTCCCAATCCGCGACCGAACCCCTACAAAGTAGGGATGGTTCTCTTCGGTTTTCTCTCCTGAACTCAAAGGAACCAGAGACAGCCATGCACATGCTTGGGATTGAGAGGAAATTGAAGGGAAAAATCCCTCTATAAATTGCTAGAGTCCTAGTTCCTGTGGAAGTGGATGATGAGCAGCCATCGTTGGATCAAATCCAACGGCTCTCATCTCGCACGATCAACCAACAAGGAAAACTTATTCCTATTTTCAAAATAAATCATATTTTTGAGGATAATTTGAAAAGGTCATAACTCTTAATTCGTAACTCATTTTTATCTAAAATTTGAAGGGAATCGCATTAATGATTTATTCTCCCATAATGCCAAAATTGGGATCATTATCTAAAGAAAATAGGTCCTTTTCTTCAGTTGCAAGTTATCACTTAAATATATATATATTTCCAACATATTTTCTCTTTCCCTTGCCCTTATATTATTATCCTGAGTTCCTTGAACCTCAAGGAACCTTAATGGTTCAAAATTCCATCTTGGGAAATATTCCTTAGCCTTTTATTCTTCTTTCATCTATTTTCTTATTTATTCCTTTATCCAATTGAATTTCCCCTTTTTTTCTTTTCTCATTGTTTTTCTTATAATTGGGCTCAATAGCCAATAAATCCCACAAAGAAGACAAACAAGGCTATTATGCACAAAGACCATTCAAATCAAACCATTAAATCAACCATTGATTTCATTTATCTTTTCAAAAGAGATTTACAAATCTCATTACATGGTTTAGAAAAATGGGGTTATAACAATGTGAGATAAGCATAGCCCTAGAACAATATAAAGACAAAGGCAGACAAAAATCATACATCTTGAAACCTCATAGAGAATGGTATATTGTCAAACTCCCAAATATATAAAATAAGGGGCAGGAATCATACATCTTGCCCCGGGAATGAGGTAACCTTTCCATCCCAAAAAACCAGGAAATTTACACATCTGCTCGGCAGGAAATTACACATCTTCCATAAACAAAAACCAATGCAATTACACTACTCTAGTGCTATTGAATCACATAGCATGTAAAATGTAGAGGCATGTAGAAAAGTATGGTCAGAAAATACAAACTAGTCACAACAAAAGTGACCAACATATACATCCACCTCATAAGTGGGAAAAAGACATCACATGTCATCAGATAGAGTTCCATCATGAGCAAAGCATAAAATAAGATTCCAAAAGAATATCCATGATCACAAGATCAGCAACAAATTAGACAGTTCATAGGAACCATGATATCAAAAGAAAAGAGTATTGTGTAGGCTAATGTCCATAGGACCAAGAGAAAGAATAATATAGGTTAATTGCTCAAAGGAATAATAAAGGATGTAAACACACCTCACTTTAGAGTCTATACAAGTCCAAGATACTTCTAGATCTGAGTCTAGGCTTCCAAAGCACCTATTACGCATATATATAGAAATAGGGTTAGGTTTTCATTAATTATTCAATACCCTAAAAAATGCCTTTTTAATATTAGTGAATTAGGTTACCAAAACCATGCCATATTTTAGGTTATATTTTTAAAATTCAAAAAATATTTTATTATATTTTTCTGACTTATATATATTTAGTTATGAATTTTACAAGTTATTAACTATTTAGGTAAATTCATTAAAATCACATATTTTTGAGATTAGATTCAAGAAAAAAATTAGTACCACTAGATAGCCCTTATTTTTAGGATCTCAGAACATATTTATTTTATTTTTTTGAGCCATAAATAATTAGTTATCAATTTTTGAAATTCGGTGAATCATGTAAATCCACGTCAGCAAAACGTCTGTGAGAAAGAAAGAGAGAGAGGGAGAGTGGGCCGACTGGTGACTTGGCCCAATGGGAGGCCATCAAGTCACCTGTTCAAGCATGGTCAAAGTCCACGTGGCTTCGGTCAAGCGAGAAACAAAACTGGGTCGAAATGACCATAATACCCTTTATCAAGAAAACGAGCAAAACTTGATGTGAAGGGGGAAACAGTAAATCAAAGTTGCCCCTTGTTCTCTGAAGAATGTCTCTCGAGAGCATCCATGGAGTTCAACTACTAAGTCAGGACTCCAGATTACCAACACCTCATCTCTGCAAATGAACCCAGATGGCTATGACAACCTCAAACAAAGGAAACTAACAACTACCTAGACTCAAAAGAGGCTTGTTATACCAGAACTCAGAACAGGCTCTCTGCCATGGTCAACCAAGAGATAGGGGAAGGAAACGAAAGACAAACATATACAGGAAGAAACGCGACTCAAAAATGCTTCTTAATGAGCGAGTAAAGCCACCCGAAGATGATCTTGGCAAAACCAGTCACAAAGTCGAACATTGCATCGCCACAATTAAAAGCTCGGGTGGGGAGACCAAAAAGAGGAAAATAGCTACCTTAAAATTTGTGATGTCAGAAGCCATCCTACATTGCCTGGGCACCACTCTAGCATAGACGATCCTTGATGGAAAGGTTAGGTCAAGTTTCCCATTTCCTAGGAGGCCAAAACTTCACCGTCGGAAGACAGAGGGTATCCCTGCACCAACTCAAGTAGGGACACCATCTTGAAGAGATGATGCAGCCAAACTAGGACCATGAGGGGACTCATGGTGGGTTGGTGAAGGTCAACGATGAGTTTTTGGGGTGTCCGACAGACTGAGTTCGCATGGCAAAGGGAAAAAGGGGAAGGACAGGGGAAGAACAGAGCACCAATGCCATGTCTATGGTTTGGGGATTTTGGAGTATAAATACCCCAGTACCAAGGATTAGTGGGTGTGGAAGAGAGAGGGGAAGGTGAACAAAAAGAAATTGGGAAAGGAGATAGGGAGAGGAGGAAGAGAGAGGTAGAAAAAATTGAAAGGAAAAATGGGGAGAGTCCTTTTCCAAGCGTGCGCGGGCGTGAAGAAAAGGAAAGTGAGAAGAAGAAATCATAACCACACAACCAAAATGAATGGCTCAGATTAAATATGATATGAGTGACAAAATAAAATCCCAGTACTATAGGAAATATGAATACAAGGTAAAGTGACATATAAATATTATGTGTTTCTTTCCAACTTGAATTGAGGGTGCATACGTTATCCAAATTACATGAAATCTTTCCCATAGGCTAATTAAAGCATGTAAATTCCGATTATGCAATTAGATTTGCCTTTTGAGAACTATTAATGTGTTAAATAAACCAAATCATATTTTCTCTTTCCTCATGAATTAATGACTTTAAGTTTCTCCAAATTTTATGAAACTTCACCTACAAGACATATTTAATTTGTTGGATGCGAATTTGACATCAATTTTACATGTTGGAGTTGTTTGTTCATTTATTTAATATTTTGAAGGTTCCACACACTTTCTCTCTCATGATTTCACCTTTTAAGAAAACTTTCTCCAAATTGGATGAAAATTCTCCCAAAGGATATATGTATTATGTAGATACAAATCCAAGATTATTTTCCTCGTTTGGAGTCATTTATTATTTTATTTGTTATTTTGGGGAGAAACACACATCTTCTTTTCTAATTTGAATTGAATTAATTATTATTGTGTGAATAATATGAAACTTGACTCCCAAGGATATGGGGATCAAAGGAACACTATTATTAACTTAGATTCCACTTTTGGGACTCCTTTTCATGAGTTTTGTCATAATTAATATTTGTGGCCATTAATATCACATTATTACTTAGATTATCATATTATTTCACTATTATCACTATTGCTCATCTATTTAGGTTAATATCATCACCAAAAGAATTATGTGTGATTATTTGCACAAATTTTTCATTACTTCATGTGACCTGTTTTATGTATCCATTATTGTCCTACGGCTAATGTGAGAACATTAGGTTACATTAAGATGATTTATACATTCATTAGCTCATAAAAGTTATACCAAACATCTTTTAGGTCTAACACCAACCTTCTTTGTCTATGCCCAAAAGGTCAAGCTTCTAGGGTAGGTTCCAACATTCGATATGTTACAAATCAAGTGAATGTGACTAGATGCAACCCTAGGAGGTTTGCAAAAACACTTGGGATCTTTCAAAATTTATAAATACCTAAACTAACACACCTACTTTTACTAACACACTAACCTGCAAGCACATGGGGTCGTGTTGTAGTATAGTCAAGTGGAAAGAATAGGGCCAATCCATGGGGAGAAAAGGGGGCACTAGAGCTAGGTTAGTTTCAGCTAGGTTCCTACTATAGAGTCTAGGGTTGAAGGATTTGAAGGTTGGTTTTGTTGATTACACTAGTGGTGAACAAGCAAGAAATTACAGGAGAGCAAACATGAATAAAAACCTAAATTACCCAAGACAATTAGTTCTAATGAGCAAGAAATGACAATCTAAGCAATAAAGGAGAAAATTACACAAAGTAAAACGAGAAGAGATATACAATATACTATACTGGAAAACTAAGAAAAAAATAAAATAAAGACCTAAACTATCAAGAACAAAGCAAGAACAAGGCAATGAACTAACTAAGAAAGTAAAGAGCTAACTAAGCTAACACTAGCTAAGCAAGAAGATAATTAGGATTTTAAAGAAATAAAGGGAAGTGTGGGTTGTTTAAGGGATGCACTTATCAATTAGGTTGGGGTGATAAAATGTAAACATCATTCTCTCATTTATATTATCAAACTAAACAACAATCTAGAGGCTATTGAATTGCCCTAAACTACTAACTGGCCATCGGTAAGGTAGGGTGTGTATAGGGGAACTAGTCCCTATCATCTCCTAACAATCTTACGAGGATCAATTGGTTTAGGGTTTAGATGGAATCCAATTAGGGCCTAGTCAGGTCTAGGTTCCTATGATAGAAATTCTTAGGATAGTTAGGGGTCTAGGGTAGTAATGTAAGGTGGAAGTGAGGTGTTAGACCTCACATGACCTTCATTCTAGCCTTGAGAAGGCTCCAAGCTAATTACACTAATTGCTCCTATACTAGCTACTTAGATCTCTCACCTAGGTGTAGGAGAATTGATTAACAGGTAGGAAGGTGAAAAGCTAACTAAGGATCCATCAATTGGACTTAGGAACAATTCACAAAAAGAGTCACATATACGTAAGTTTCCTAGAATCTAGGTGATTTCAAGCACAAACCATAAGGAAATTCATGAGGAATGAGATAGAAATAGAACATTATCATTAGAAAATGAAATCATAATGTTTACATATCATTTTCCCCTAACACAGTATCGAAGTAACATTTTTGGCCCCAAACATCCCACCTAAAGGGCCTAGATACTCATAGAACAACAAAATACAAAAAGAAAGAAATAAGAATGATTATAGGAGAGGAAATCCATGATGAGAAGGGTGAAGACTCCTCTTCTCCACCTCCTAGTAGCTACAGCTCGAGAACCTCCCTCCAAGGTGAGTTGATGGCATGGATGTATGGTGGAAAGTGGTCAAAACCCTAAAATAGGCATTTTTATGTGGAAGATGATGAAATGGAGGTGGAATGGAATAGGAATGAGTGGGGAAGAAATGGGGGAGTTGGGAGTGGTATACTAGTGGCTAACCTCATTCTAGAACTTCCATCCAAGTTTATATAGGTGGTGGGGAAATACTAGGTTAAGTGGGGGTAAAATGGGGGGATCAGTGAAAATGTGGTTCTAGGGTTGTATGTAGCACGATCGTGCTACCCAACATGGCCGTGGTGGGGTGTGAGTGAAACGACCATGGTGGATGGGAACGTCCGAGGTGAAGACATGGAAAATGATACATAAACTACTATTGTTTTGAGTTGTTGGTGGAATGGTCGTGGTGGTCACTACAGCTGTGGTGAGGCAGGGGTAGAGTGACAATGGTGGATACCACAGTCATAGTGAGGCAGGAGTAGCACCACAATGGTGGTCACCACAACCATGGTGTCTTGGAGGAGTGCAACCCATTTTGAGTGCCACGATCATTCTGGCAGAGCTGCAACATGGTCATTCTATGTTGCACAACCGTTTTGGGGCATGACGGCGCGGCTGTTTTGTGTTGCACGACCATGTTGCTAACTTTGGTTCTTCAAATTTTAACTCTATTGATTTGCTTGGGCTATCACATCTGTTCTATGGTACCATGATCATGCTTGTCTCTGTATCAACACTTGGCTCTTATACTTGGTTCATCCTTAGACATCTTTGCTTCAATTGATCTTTGGCCATTACGAATAGGTTGAGGGAGCTTCAGACTTCACTTTGGGATTCTCTAGAGGTAGATAAACCCTAGTATCATTGTTTCTCTCTCGCTCTTCCATCCAATCATGGTCCAAATACCTAAAAAACATGCAAATAATGTCCATAAGTGCATTTTACATGAATCACATATTCAAAGAAATAACATGTAGTTTAGCATACATATATGTGATTAAAGTGCAATAAGACACAAGATGAAGCTCTAAAATAGGGTTGCATCACCACCCCGAAATTAAAATATACTTGTCCACAAGTATGTTCCAACTCAATATCTCTACAACTTTTGCACAATCAAGAAATGACAAATGCAACGCAAAATATGAATATTGAATAAATGGGATTAGTGATGACTAAGTAAATGCATTCTGCCTTTCTCCTCTCCACTTTCACATACCTATCATGAAAAGAGAAATGGGCATACAAACTTCAAATATGGGGTTTAGAACAAAAAATTTGTTCATATTCTTTCATGAAGCTCTGGGTAGACCGTATCATGATGGCATTGATGAAAAATGACTGGTAGTGTTGTTTCATTTTCATGCATTCAATCTTATGCTTCAAACCACACCAAGTGACCCACTTGGTTGTGGAAAAAGTTTGAAGTGAGCCAGGTTTGTTGTTTCCTAGCTCAATGGGTATGAAAGTAGAAGAAATGATTGCAATAAGAGATTGGAGTGCTATAACACATATATTTTCTTTATTTATATGCTCTTACATAGGTGCATCTTTTATTTTCTTTTTGCATTTTTTGCTTTTATTTTTCTTTTCTTTTGCCCTTGGTGTCGATAGGGAATATGGCGGTGAGAGTCTAGTGGTGAGATATAGATATAGCCACCACAAACTTTTGGAGGTGGCCAAGGCTGAATATGTGTACTTTGGCATTTTTCATGAGGTAGAGGGGTAAGAAGATAATGAATGAAAAGTCAGATCAAAGAGGGAATAGGTGAAGTTAAGTGAAATTTTGGTGGGGTCGGCCCCACCACCGCTATGTTGGTGGCCATGGGTGAGGGGGAATGATGGTGGGACGACTTGTTGGCTAAATGGACATCTATAAATCCCTTTGTTTTGATTATGACAAACATTTCATTCTTATTGATCTAACGAGCTACTTGAGTGTGCATGATTAAGGTGGATGCCAAAGAATCTAGGGAAATCCATATGCTTACACATTTATGTTTTCAAGCAATGTAATCGCTTTATAAAAACTTGTACAAATATATAATGTACAAGTACTTAGATTGCATGTAAATCAAGCGTTAGATCTTCCCTAGCTAAACACCACATTTAGATAAGTCATCCACTTCAAATAGGATCACATATGCACACTCATACATATAATTAGTGCCTAAATTGAAACATTGAAACAGGATCAATCTCGGTCGACAAACTCCTCGACCGAGACACTCTCAGTCGACAATCTTCTCGACCGAGAAAGATCCAAAGTAGCCGTTAGATACAACAGACAAGTTAGTTGGCAGTTGGAGAAAGACGTTGCAAATCACTTGTTCCAGAGTGCCTGTCGGTCGACAAAAGTTCGACCGAGTAGGTGTCTCGGTCGACCATTCCTCGACCGAGACGGTCTCTGACAACAACTGCAGAATTAATTAATTAGCCGTTGTTAAAGCAACAACTTTGTACCTAACAGCTAGTTAAGCACTTAGAAACCCCTAGAAGTTGTCTAGAACGTCCTTAAGCATCCTTAGGCCATTCCTATAAATAGGACAAGCCATAGGACACTCAAATACACTTGCTACACTTGAGAAATCCTTGAGCATACTTTGAGCAATCTGTTTGTGAGCAATTTGAGCTTTGTGACAATTGGCTACTTCCTTCCTTAGCTCATAATTCGTGTCCTATAGGCTAGTATCTCCTACCCACTGCAATCACAAGTTCACACACTTGGTTAGGAGATCTATACGCTTGATCTAGGCAAATCAAGCCTTGGGCTACAAAGGATAAGTTGTAATTTCCTTTTTCTTTCTTGTTCTCTATTACCGTTTGTACTCTCCTTGCTACTCCTAGGTTGGAGGTTGCTGATTGGAGAGGGTGGAGTTCTTCTTGGCGAAGAAGGTGACTTTGAGCTACTTCAGAAGGCTGGTGCAACGGGAGGTTACTTCTAGAGAGGAAGGCTACTTCAAGGGGGAGCTTGGAGTTACTTCAAGAAGGCTACCTCAAAGTTGGTGCACCTACTTCAAGTGAAGGCTGCTCAAAGGGTGTAAAGGAAAGTATTGTATTTTGTATAAATCCTTGAGAAGGTAATAAAATAAATACTTTCAAAATCCCGGTTGGGTAAGCAACCGGGTAGTGGACTGACAACTTTAGTATTTGCTAAAGTTGGAATCACTCTAAACACCTGTCTCCTTCTTCTAATTTTTAATTGTGGTTGTTTGAGTTAAATAAAGTGTTAAAATTATTTAAAAAATCTATTCACCCCCCTCTAGTGTTTTTCAATTGGTATCAGAGCAGGCTTCAAGGAACCCTAACAAGGTCTTGAAGAAATGGGTGATGGAGTGCTCAACAACCTCAACCTCAAAGGGACACTTGTTGCTAGGCCTCCAGCGTTCGATGGAACAAACTACCAATATTGTAAAAGAAGGATGCAGTTCTACTTCCAAGGCATCAATTGGGACTTATGGAGAATGGTGTCAACCCCATACGAGTTCCCTCAAACTCAATTTGCAGAATGGGATGCAAATACGGTAAAGCTGGCCCAAATGAATGCAAAAGCTGTAAGCATTTTATATTGTTCTATTTCGGTAGGAGAATTTAATAGAATATCTAATTTTGACACAGCCTATGATATTTGGCATAGACTGTCCATAACCTATGAAGGTATAGTCCAAGTCAAAAATTCCAAAATTAGCATGTTTAAACAAAAATTTGAACACTTTCGTATGGATACTAATGAATCAATTAGTGAAATGTTTGCAAAATTCTCTACTATTGTTAATGGTTTAAGTGCTCTAGGAAAACCTATTCCTGAAGAAGATCATGTATCAAAGATCCTTCGTTCACTTCCTCCAAAATATAAGCCAAAGGTGACAGCCATTGAAGAAGCAAACGACCTCACTCGACTGAAAATGGAGCAACTTATTGGCAACTTAGAAGCTCATGAAGCAACCCTAGAAGAGGAAGAAAGAAGAGCATGTGAACTTCAGCAAGGAAAGAAGAAAGATGTGGCTCTAAAAGCTTCAAAGGCTGTCACACAAGAAAGTGAGGAGTCAAGTGAAGAAGAGGGAGAAGAAGCCTTGATAGTAAATGGTAAGAAATATAAAAGATTTAAATCTAACAAAATTTCCAGCTCTTCTTCTACCCCTCCTAGGTGCTTTGAATGTGGGAAGAAAGGGCATTTCAAAAATGAATGTCCTAAAGCAAAGAAAGGAAAGAAAAGCTCACACAAGAAGAAGGGAGAAAAAGCCTATAAAGCTGCATGGGACGAATCAAGTGACAGTGAAAGCGGAGAAGAAATTGTGGATTGTCTAATGGCAAGAGAAGATGATGAAAACTCTCAAGAGGTAAGCCTACTTGATCTTTCTAAAGAAGAGTTAGTCACTAGTCTACAAGAAATTCATGATAAGTATGTTGATGTCAAGAAGAAACTAAATAAGGTTATCAAATCAAATGATGAGCAAATTGCTAAATTAGATAATCCTTCTTCTGAAAAGAATAACATTGATCTTGAAAATTTGTCTTTAAAAACATCTTTAGATGATTGCACTAGAAAGCTACTCACTTTAGAAACAAATGTTGATCTTCTTTCTAAAGAAAAGACTGACTTGTTAGCTAAACTAAAAGATTTTCAGACTCAACCTATTTTGTGTAACCATATAGACTATGATAATATTATAAAAGAAAGAAATTCATTGCTATCTGATTTAGATCAAGCAAGAAAAGATTTACACAAAAAAATGAATGATATTGCTCAGCTGCAAAGAGAACTTTATGAGTTAAGAAGAAAAGATATACTTGATAACATTCTAAGCATTGGTACTGTTTTCAACGGAAGAAAAGATTTGGGATATGCTCCAAAGAAAAATCAACCCAAAAGAACTCAAACTATGTTTGTACCCAAGAACACAATGGCTAGAAAGAGAAATGAAGTTGACTCTATTACTTGCCATTTTTGTTTACGTCTTGGACACTATTCCTTTTCATGCCCTTATAAAACTAAGGATTCCGAATTAGTTTGGGTCCCAAAACCTCAAACTTAGTAGAGTCAAATAGAATTTAGTTGAGATATGACCAAAAAGCTCCATCTTGCTATTTATATTGTCTTATCTCAACTAAACAAAAGATTTCATACTTATTGTTAATTTTCTGCATTGTTGTACTGAAACAGAAACTTAGTCGGTCGAAGTATTGTCGACCGAACCATTAATCGGTCGAAGTATTGTCGACCGACCGAATGTCTGTAACATATCAAAATTTACAGCAATTATTTCGGTCGAAAATTGGTCAACCGAGCTACATTTCTGTGTTTTCTGGTTTGTAATACAGTAATCTTCTCGATCGACAATTTGTCGACCGAGACATATGTCGGTCGAACAATTGTCGACCGACTGGACTTCTGATTCAGAACTCTTATACAAATCTGTACTTAAATGATTCTAACCATATCAGACCATCACATGGGTACCAAAATCTACATTTTAATGCAGGAATGGGTGGTTGACAGTGGATGTTCCAAACATATGACCGGAAACAAGGATGCATTCCAAACCTTTGAAGAAAAGAAAAGTGGAACAGTCACCTTTGGAGACAATGGTAAGGGAAAAATCGTTGGAATAGGTAATGTTGGTACAAACCTCGAAATAAAGAATGTTCTACTCGTTGATGGTTTGCACCATAATTTGATAAGTGTCAGTCAATTATGTGATAGTGGTTATGATGTGTTATTTAACAAAACTTGCTGCAAGTTATTGATAAAAAACACTACAAATGTTGTTTATGAAGGAAATAGAGTTGGAAATCTTTATATTCTTAAACCTAACTCTATGAAATCAGTAGTGGGAAAATGCTTGCTTGCAAATGAAAATACCTTACAAGTATGGCATAAAAAGCTAGGACATGCTAGTTCACATGTTATTAAAAAGTTAGTGAAATATGATCTTGTTCGTGGATTGCCTACTTTATCTTTTGATCAAGTTGAAAACTGTGAACCATGCACAATGGGAAAGCAAACCAAAACCTCTTTTAAACCAAAACATGTACTTAGCACCAGTAGGTCCTTAGAATTAATTCATATGGATTTATTTGGACCCATGAGGACACAATCTATTGGTGGTAAAAGATACTGTTTTGTTATTGTTGATGATTATAGTAGATACACATGGGTACACTTTATTGCAACTAAAGATGATACTATTCATGTTTTTATACAATTTTGTTCCAAGATTGAAAATCTATTACAAAGCAAAATATGTACCATTAGAAGTGATCATGGTGGAGAATTTGAAAATCATACATTTGAAGAGTTTTGTACATCTCAAGGGTACACTCATAATTTTTCTGCTCCACGCACCCCACAACAAAATGGTATAGTTGAAAGGAAAAATCGATCACTACAAGAAATGGCTAGAACTATGATGCTTGAACATAACACACCCAAAACCTTTTGGGCTGAAGCTGTAAACACTGCATGCTATGTGCTAAATAGAGTAACTGTTCACTCTCATTTAAAGAAAACTCCATATGAACTAATACATTATAAAAAACCTAGAGTTGACTATTTTCATACCTTTGGCTCCACATGCTATATCTTAAATACCAAAGATGATAGAGATAAGTTTGACTCAAAATCACACAAAGCATTCTTTTTGGGATATTCCACTTCTAGCAAAGCTTTTAGAGTATATAACACTATATCTAGAAAAGTTGAGGAATCTATTCATGTTTCTTTTCATGAAGAGTCCAAATCTGAAAATCTAGAAATCATAGATCTCACAAATCAATTTGAAAATTTAAACATACCAAATAATAGTGAGAAAAGTACTACAAATAATCACCAAGTTGAACCACAACCTACACCTAGGCTTATTAAAGATCATCCTCAAGAATTAATTATTGGAGATCCTAATGATAAAGTTAAAACTAGGTCTTCTTTCAAAGATGTTGCAAACATGGCTTTTGTTTCTATCATTGAACCTAAAAAGATATCTGAAGCTCTTCAAGATGATTATTGGATAATAGCCATGCAAAGAATTGAATCAATTCACTAAAAATGATGTATGGGATTTAGTTCCTAAACCACAAGATAAAACTATAATAGGAACTAAATGGGTTTTTAGGAACAAGCTAAATGAGGCAGGAGAAGTAATAAGGAATAAAGCTCGGTTAGTAGCACAAGGATATAATCAACAAGAAGGAATAGATTTTGATGAAACGTATGCACCGGTAGCTAGACTTGAAGCTATTAGAATGTTACTAGCTATTTCTGCACATAAAAACATCAAACTATACCAAATGGATGTAAAAAGTGCATTTCTAAATGGCATCATTCAAGAAGAAGTATATGTTGCCCAACCACCTGGTTTTGAAATACCGGAAAAAGGTGACTATGTTTATAAACTTAAGAAAGCACTTTATGGTTTAAAACAAGCACCTAGAAATTGGTATGAAAGGCTCAAGACATATCTTTTTGATAATGGTTTTTCTATTGGAAATTCAGATTCTACTTTATTTTTCAAAACATATACATCTGATTTCCTAGTTATGTAAATATATGTTGATGACATTATTTTTGGAGCTTCTAATGATTCATTGTGCACAAAATTTAGTGATATTATGCAAAAAGAATTTGAAATGAGCCTCATGGGTGAACTAACTTTCTTTCTTGGTTTTCAAATTAAGCAAACACCTGCCGGAATATTCATAAGCCAAGAAAAATATAATAAAGAACTCTTAAAACGTTTTGGGATGGATCAGTGCAAACATGCTACTACTCCTATGGCTACTTCTACTAAAATTGATAAGGATGAAAATGGGGAACCTATTGATGATTCTTTATATAGAGCCATGATTGGTAGTTTGCTTTACTTAACTGCTTATAGACCGGACATTATGTTTCCCGTTGGTCTTTGTGCTCGATTTCAATCACAACCTATGCACTCTCATTTTCTAGCAGTTAAACGAATTCTTCGTTACCTAGCCGACACTACTTGTTTTGGTTTATGGTATCCAAAAGGACAATCCTTGGATTTTAAAGCTTATACTGATGCGGATTATGCTGGTTGTCGACTTGATCGTAAGAGTACTAGTGGTGGCTGTTTCTTATTAGGGAGAGCTTTAGTATCTTGGTTTAGCAAGAAATAAAATACGGTTGCCCTATCTACAACTGAAGCTGAATATATGGCAGCCGGGTCTTGTTATGCTCAAGTGCTTTATATGCAACAAGTATTAAACGATTATGGTTTTACTCTTTCATCTACGCCTATTTTTTGTGACAACACGAGCGCTATAAACTTAGCACACAATCCTATTTTACACAGCCGAGCTAAACATATTGAAATCCGTCATCATTTTTTAAGGGATCACATCTCCAAGAATCATGTTTCCCTTCATCATGTTGATACGGAAGATCAATTGGCTGATATTTTTACAAAACCGCTTCCACTAGATCAATTTAACAAAATTAGGAAGCAATTGCTTATCACTCCTTTGGAAGATGTTTTCTTTGATATTTGTGCTACTTAAACAAAAACTCTTATTTGCATCATGATATTTTGGTTTTTAAATGGACATCTTTTTCATTAGATTTGATGGGACATCTAATTAAGGGGGAGTTTTTATTTCTAAACGGATATCTTTTTGATATGACAAAGGGGGAGAAATAAATATAACACTAAAACTTAGAAAAACTCAATCAATGAGTTTCATAAATAAACTCTTGGCTTTACATTGAAAGTTGCTATATTCCCTAGTGAATTGGATTTCATGTTCCATAATTCAAGGGGAATAATAAGCACACATTTTATAAACAAAAGGAAAAGCTACAAAAGGTAATCTAAAGGTATGAAACTCATATGGTTTATATTTCCTTTATTTTTATATTTAGGAAATGTTTGTCATCTTCAAAAAGGGGGAGATTGTTGGCTAAATGGACATCTATAAATCCCTTTGTTTTGATTATGATAAACATTTCATTCTTATTGATCTAACGAGCTACTTGAGTAGGATTAAGGTGGATGCCAAAGAATCTAGGGAAATCCATATGCTTACACATTTATGTTTTCATGCAATGTAATCGCTTTGTAAAAACTTGTACAAATATATAATGTACAAGTACTTAGATTGCATGTAAATCAAGCGTTAGATCTTCCCTAGCTAAACACCACATTTAGATAAGTCATCCACTTCAAATAGGATCACATATGCACACTCATACATATAATTAGTGCCTAAATTGAAACATTGAAACAGGATCAATCTCGGTCGACAAACTCCTCGACCGAGACACTCTCGGTCGACAATCTTCTCGACCGAGAAAGATCCAAAGTAGCCGTTAGACACAACAGACAAGTTAGTTGGCAGTTGGAGAAAGACGTTGCAAATCACTTGTTCCAGAGTGCCTGTCGGTCGACAAAAGTTCGACCGAGTAGGTGTCTCGGTCGACCATTCCTCGACCGAGACGGTCTCTGACAGCAACTGCAGAATTAATTAATTAGCCGTTGTTAAAGCAACAACTTTGTACCTAACGGCTAGTTAAGCACTTAGAAACCCCTTGAAGTTGTCTAGAACGTCCTTAAGCATCCTTAGGCCATTCCTATAAATAGGACAATCCATAGGACACTCAAATACACTTGCTACACTTGAGAAATCCTTGAGCATACTTTGAGCAATCTGTTTGTGAGCAATTTGAGCTTTGTGACAATTGGCTACTTCCTTCCTTAGCTCATAATTCGTGTCCTATAGGCTAGTATCTCCTACCCACTGCAATCACAAGTTCACACACTTGGTTAGGAGATCTATACGCTTGATCTAGGCAAATCAAGCCTTGGGCTACAAAGGATAAGTTGTAATTTCCTTTTTCTTTCTTGTTCTCTATTACCGTTTGTACTCTCCTTGCTACTCCTAGGTTGGAGGTTGCTGATTGGAGAGGGTGGAGTTCTTCTTGGCGAAGAAGGTGACTTTGAGCTACTTCAGAAGGCTGGTGCAACGGGAGGTTACTTCTAGAGAGGAAGGCTACTTCAAGGGGGAGCTTGGAGTTACTTCAAGAAGGCTACCTCAAAGTTGGTGCACCTACTTCAAGTGAAGGCTGCTCAAAGGGTGTAAAGGAAAGTATTGTATTTTGTATAAATCCTTGAGAAGGTAATAAAATAAATACTTTCAAAATCCCGGTTGGGTAAGCAACCGGGTAGTGGACTGACAACTTTAGTATTTGCTAAAGTTGGAACCACTCTAAACACCTGTCTCCTTCTTCTAATTTTTAATTGTGGTTGTTTAAGTTAAATAAAGTGTTAAAATTATTTAAAAACTCTATTCACCCCCTCTCTAGTGTTTTTCACGACTGTGGTGGGTCCCATGGTCATGGTGGAGTAGATGTTTGTTGAAGACTATGACCCTCACCATGCCTGTGGGGCTGCCACAATTGTGGTGTTTTCTGTGCGCCACACCCATGGTCTCTACCATGGCGGTGGTGATTTCTTCTCATTTTGTCATTCCTCCATGTGATTGTTAGTGTGCATCACCTAGCCTGTGGTTCTCTACCGTGGATGGGTTGTACATCTCACACCACGCCCATGGTAACTAGAGGTTTCTATGACCGTAGCGCGCTCCACGACCATGGTGATTCCTTCCTTTTCTTCTCATCTTCTCTGAACTTCATGTATGTTGTCCCATGGTCATCTTGCTGCACCACAGTCGTGGTGGGTCTTTCAGGTTCACTTTTTCCCGAAAATATCAAAAAATCTTCATCTTTTCAAATCTCATTGAAATGATGCCACATTCTCCCTCAATGCTGCTTTTGCACTCATTTTCTCTCTCTCTCTCTCTCTCTCTAATGTATCACCTACCATATCTCAAAATCTTAAAAAGAACTATTAAACACAAGTATGTGTGTGTGTGTTTTTGGAAAGTGTAAAAGAAAACAAAAGGTATAAAAAATTAAAGGTTGGGTGAAAAATTCCCAAAATATAGGTGGCTTGCCTCCTACAAGCGCTAAGTTTCATGCCTTCATCTGGGCTTCTTAATTCTTTCATCATTCATCTATTTGGAATTCTCGAATGTCAATTCAAGCAATAAATGCAACTCTCACTTGCATTAAACTTATGTTCCTCATCCCTTTCATCACAAAATATATCATCCAATCTTCCATCCTGACCTCCTTCTTTCAAATGACTAGTTGGACTTGTGAAGTGACAATGTCCAATATCCTCATTTCGGACTTGCCGAGTTGGGGTCATGTACATGTTGATGTTTATCTTCATGTCCATGAATGATACTACCATTGTGATAATGTTCACATGTATCTCAGTGTCACCTACAGATCATAACGATCTTCCCAAGCTTATGGGAATCTTCCTATCCTCTGGGTTCATATCAAGAATAATGAAATCGATCAGGAGCACCGCACCTCTTTTCTTATCTATCATCATGAAAACATCATCCAATCTTCCTCTAGGAACTTTTATAGAACAGTCCACCAGTTGGAGTGTGCAATGAGCCAGTTTCAACTTGCCTAGCCCCAACTCCACATAGACACTATATGGCATCAAATTCACACTGGATTCCAAATCTAGTAGGGATTTGTCTATGCAATGCCCCCCTATGTAGCTAGGTATAATTGGGGCTCTTGGGTCTTTCCTCTTCACTGGAAGTGAATGTTGGATGATAGATCTCACTTGTTTGGTCAACTTGACTCTCTTCGGTATTCTCCCCATTGGCCTTCTCTTCACAGTACGTAGGTTCTTGAGAAATTTGGCATAGGATGGAATATACTTGATAGAATCCAACAATGGAATGTTAACTTTCACTTGGCAAAACACATCTAGAATGTCAAAACTGTTCTTTTGCCTCCTTTTTATTCTGGGGACTCATCAAATGCATCGAGGAATGGTCGCTCACTTGCTTTTGCAGCACTTGAATCAACTTGATTTCCTTGTGGAATGTCAGGAGATGGAACACTAGGAATGGTAGAATCTGCAAAAGCGGTGTGAGGTGGAGCACACAGTGTCACATTCTCAACAGGAGGTGTTATAAAATCATCTTCATCAATCTCAATCATAGTATCACCACTTAGTTGCCTCTGCTTTTCTTTATCCAACTTTCTTTGACTTGTGGGTTGCATAAGAAATTTTCCACTCCGTAGAACAATCACAACAATTCCTTGCTCATGATGGAGAGGGGGAGCTTGTTGTGGCGGTGGAGGAGGTGGAGTTGATCCTTGGTATTGGAATTGAGGTGGAGGAGAGAATTGAGGTTGGAAGGTGAATTGGTGGGAAGTTGTGGTGATGGAGGGGGAGAGGTGTATAAGGCTTTGAATGGCCTTGGAAGTGGTATATGGGTTGAATTTGCATTTGAGGTGGACTATAGATAACTTTAAAGGAATGGATGGGTCCACTTGCTTCATTAAAACTCATAATGGGCTTTGAAGACAAATTTTCCTCTTGGAGAGCAAGCATGGAAGATAGTTTCCCTATCCTCTCCTAAATCCTTGTAACATTCTTTTGGACATCATCAAAGCTTTTCAATCTAGATAGAACCTCTTTCTCAAACCTTGAGCTATATCTTGGGATTTGTTGTTCCATGTGGCTATAGAAGTGAGGTGCCTTCTTTTCTTCATCAAAGGAACCAACATAATTCAAAGAATGGAAAGCAACATTTGTCACTTGGTTCTTCATGAAACTCACCATGTCACCAAGAATCTTCATCACATATGGGCTTGAATCACTATGGACTGGATATTTCACACCGAAGGGCAGTCCCCATCATTTATCATGTTGAAAGCTCAGATCCTTGAACTTTCTTCCAGATGATCAAATAGTGGCCATGACTCCTCAAGTGGCCTAGCCATAAAAGCTCCTCCATAAGAAGAATCTATTGTAGCTTGACCCATTGGAGATAGGCCTGAGTAAAAGGACTAAACTAGCTGCCATAAGGGATCTCATGGTGCATACATTCTTTCAACATCTTCTTAAATCTATCCCAAGCATCATGAAACCGCTCATTGCCCAATTAATTGAAACTCACTATGGCACTCTGCATTTGTGTCAACCTTGCAATAGAGTAGAATTTCCTTAATAAGGCATTCTTCATCTCTTCCCAACTCATGATGTCCCTCCTTGAATCATACCCATCTTTGGCTCTATCTTTGAGGGAGAATGAGAACAACGTAAACCTAATGGTGTCATCACTAGATGTCGGCATTCTCAAGGTGGAGCATACTTTAGGAAAGGAGTCCAAGTGCTTGTAGGGGTTCTCACTCTCCAAGCTACAGAAGGTGGGTAGGAGCCCAAGAAGACATTGATGGATGGAGAATTACTCCCTTGGCATTTGATCAACTCTACTAGAAATTGGTGATTTGTACTTTCTAGGCATGAAGTAACCTTGAAGTGGCTTGTGAGGTGCATTTTGGTCTTCCATCTTCTCTTACCTGAGTGGATTGTCACATGCACAAGGCACAACCAAACAAAAGAAAACAATTTAGAAAACCAATATGCACAAAGAATACAAAGAATAAATAATAAAGAATTGCAATGATAAGGACAGTATGAAAAGATCAAAGCAAAACTAACTAGCTAGGTCGAGTGCCTTTCTCCCCAAAAAGGACACCAGAAAGCTTGGTGCATTTTTCCTAGGTACACACACTAATCAATTGAATGGTGACTAGATGCAACCCTATGAGGTTTTCAAGCAAAGTTGTGATCTTTCAAAAAATTATAAAGAATTAAAATAACACACCTACTTTAACTAACACACTAATCCACAAGCCCACATGGTCATATCATAGTATAGGCAAGTCGAAAGAATAGGGTCAATCCATTGGGAGAAAAGGGGGCACTAGAGCTAGGTTAGTTTCAACTAGGTTCCTACTAAAGATTCTAGGGTTGAAGGTTTAAAGGTTGGTTTTGTTGGTTACACTAGTGGTGAACAAGAAAGCAATTAAAGGAGAACAAACAAGAATCAAAACCTATATTACCCTAGAAAATTAGTTCAAATGGGTAAGAAATGACAAGCTAAGCAATAAAGGAGCAAACTAAACTAAGGAAAGTGAGAAGAGATATACACTACACTATACTACCAAACTAAGCAGAATAACAATTAAAGACCTAAACTACCAAGAACAAAGAAAGAACAAGGTAATGAACTTACTAAGCAAGTAAATAGCTAACTAAGCTAACAATAGCTAAGCAAGAAGGTAATTAGAATTTTAATGCAATAAAAGGAAGTGTGGGGTGTTTGGGGGATGAACTTATCAATTAGGTTGGGGATGATAACATGTAAACATCATTCTCTCATTTAGATTATCAAACCAAACAACAATCTAGAGGCTAATGAATTGCCCTAAACTACTAACTGGCCATCAATAAGATAAGGTGTGTATAGGGGAACTAGTCCCTATCATCTCCTATCAATCTTACGAGGATCAATTGGGTTAGGGTTTAGATGGAATCCAATTAGGGTCTAGTCAAGTCTAGGTTCCTATGATAGAAATTATTAGGGTATTTAGGGGTAGAGGGTAGTAATGTAAGGTGGAAGTGAGGTGTTAGACCTCACATGACCTACATTCTAACCTTGAGAAGGCTCCAAGCTAATTACACTAAGTGCTCCTATACTAGCTACTTATACCTCTCACCTAGGTGTAGGAGAATTGATTAACATTTAGGAAGGTGAAAAGCTAACTAGGGATCCATCAATTGGACTTAGTAGCTATTCAGTAACAAGAGCCACATATAATCAATTTTTCCAAAATCTTTGTGATTTCAAGAACAAACCATTAGGAAATTCATGAGGAATGACAAAAAATAGAACATAATCATTAGAAAATGAGATCATAATGTTTACATATCATTTTCCCCCAACATGTATCAAACTAACATTTTTGCCCCCAACCAACCCACCTAAAGGGCCTAGCTACTCATAGAACACAAAAATACAAAAAGAAAGGAAGAAAAATGAGTAGAGGAGTGGAAATCCATGATGACCTCAGTAAAGACTCCTCCTTCTCCACCTCCTAGCAGGTGAAGTTCGAGCACCTTTCTCCAAGGTGAGTGGATGGCATGGATATATGTGAAAAGTGGTCAAAAACTCTAAAATAGGTATTTTTAAGGTGGCAGATGATGAAATGGAGGTAAAATGGGGTAGGAATGAGTGGGAGCAAAATGGGGGATCTGCGATTGGTCTACTAGTGGATAACTTCATGCTAGACCTTCCACCAAAGTATATATAGGTGGTGGGGAAGCACTAGGTTAAATGGGGATATTTGTGTAAAAGTTGTGCTTGGTTTGTATGTAGCACAGTCGTTTTGGGTAGCACAGCTGTGGTGGAGTGTGAGTGGAATGGTCGTGGTGGATGGGAATGACTGAGATGAAAAAATGGCAAAATTTATAGTATTTGTTATGGTTTTGAACTGTTGATGGCATGACCATGGTGGTCACCACAGTCGTGGTGAGGTAGGGGTAGCAAGACTGTGATGGTTACCATGGTCGTTGTGGCTTGGAGGAGTGTTGCATGTCCTGAGTGCCATGGTCATTTTGGATGAGATACAACACGATTGTGTTGTGCTGCATGGTCATTTTGGGGCATGATGGAACATCCATTTTGTGTTGCACGACCATTCTGCTAACTTTGGTTCTTCAAGCTTTAACTATATTGATTTTCTTGAGCTAGCATGACCGTTATATGGTACCATGGCCATGATGGTCTCTAAATCAGCACATGGCTCTTGTACTTGGTTCATCCTTGGAAATCATTGCTTCAATTGATATTTTGCCATTAGGGGTAGGTTGAGGGAGCATTAGACTTCACTTTGGGCTTCTCTAAGGGTAGAGGAATCATAGGATCATCTTTATCTCTCTCTTCGATCCAAGAATAGTCCAAATACCCGAGAAACATGCAAATAATGTCCATAGGCACAATTTACATGAAATCACATATTAGGGGAAATAACATGTAGTCTAGAAGGTATAGATGTGATTAAAGTGGCACAAGACCAATCCCTAAAATAGGGTTGCACGAGTACCTTAGCTTTTGATGGATTGAATGAACCCCTTGGTTCACATCCCAATGAAAGTGATGGTTCCACATGATTCTAAATTGAAGGTTCTCCTCTTGTCAACTGATAGTACCTGTAATAAAGACACCTATCCTAGATGTATCAATAACTTTATTATATATACACTATAACTTAAGATACAAAATCAACTTAACAACATTGCAATAAGACATCAGATAAAAATTAGTAAAATCTAATTACTAAAAAAGTAAATGAGCTAGAATTCAAGAAAGCATGTTAAAAATCCTTGGGTTTCCTCCCAAGAAGAGCTAATATATATTCTTTAGCTTGACTCTCTCTAGGTATCATCATCATTCTTCCTCCAGCGATTCTAGTGATGGTTCATTAAACTGAACCTCGACTCTTTTGGTAAAATCTTCATCTTCATAATCTCTCTTTACTCTATGTGCATTCACATTAAAGTCCATATCTTTTCATTGAACAACTCCATCATCCTTGATGGGTATATATTCGACATAATGAAAGGTCCTGACCACCTTGATCTTATCTTTCTAGGAAAAAGTCTAATATTTGAATTGGATAGAAGAACCTTATTTCCTTCAGACACATCCTTCCTTTTCAAGTGGGCATAATGCCCATCTTAGTTCTTTGTTTATAAATCCCGGCGTCATCATAGGCATGGAGTCTAAGCTCCTCTAGTTCTTGCAATTGTAAGAACCTATTTTTTCTGGCTAGTTCTGGATCCATATTCAAGAATTTAATTGTCCAAAAGGCCTTGTGCACTAGTTCAACTGGTAAATTACATGCCTTGCCATAAACTAATCTATAGCGAGTGGTCCCTATTAGAGTCTTGCAGGTTGTACTATATGCCCACAGAGCATCGTCCAGCTTCATTAAATAATGTTTTCGGGTGTGCTCGACTATCTTTTCTATGATTTGTTTTATTTTCTTATTTGAAGCCACCACTTGACCTGATGTTGGTGTGTGATAAGGGGTGGTGACTTTATGCCTCATTACGTACTATTTCGATAATGCTTCAAACTATCTTTCTATAAAATGAGATCACCTGTCACTAATCATGGTGTTCGGGACACCATACTTGGAAAAGATATTTTTTCCAAACAATCGCATTACATGCGTTGAATCACAAGAAGGGTAGTTGTAGCTTAAACCCATTTAGATGCATACCCAACTATGACTAAGGTGTATTGATTTCCTCTTGAAGATGGGAAGGATCACATATAGTCAATCCCTCAAACATCAAAAGTTTATATTTTGATCCAATCAGACATTGGCATCTCATTTCTCCTTGATATGTTTCCTATGTGTTGAAACTCTTTGAAAGATTTAATGTAACCATGTGCATCTTTGAATAACGTAGGCTAGTAAAATCTAGATTGTAAAACCCTAGCGGCGGTCATGTCTCCACCTAAGTATCCTCCACAAGGTGAAGAATGACACTCGTACAAA